>CM061552.1:144097509-146869176 GCA_030864225.1 Capsicum baccatum var. pendulum
ATATATAGTTTCTTGTTATTTGTACTACTTGAATTATATGTGGCTAAGAAAATCAGCCATCGTATGGTCCAAACGTGATATTGAGGGTGTCTTGATTTTTGCAACTTAAGACGCATTCCGCATATTTATGATTGGATTATTCCTTAACTTTTATGTGAATCTTGATGAACTACATTATTACCTTGTCGTTGTGTGAAAAAATGTCATGCGAGGTGCTGTGCTTGAGGGAAAGAAGGAAAAAGTGTGTTAAAAACAGATTAAGTGGAGGAATTTATTTTCATTTGTGATGGCTTGAGATACGATATAACCACCTTAAATCGTAAGAGCTCTAGTACATGAGAGTTAGTGACTATAATAGTGTTCAGGGGATAGCATAGTGAGGAAGAACCTATGAACGATTAGCAAAAAGTGAAGAGCAAAACCACTGGGGATTACCGCTGCAATGGCTCCAGGCAGTGAATTGCTAGGGGGTCCCCTACTTTTTCTGATTTTGCAAATTGAGTAAGGAAACCCTATTTTGGAAATAATAAAATGACAAAAATAATTCCAATACGCATTATAAGATGAGGCAATAATCATTAAGGGTTTAGGAATAAAAATGTCTTAAAATGCATAAAAATAAAAGGAGAACTAGAGAGGGTGGTAAATCTAACTGGTGTCATTATCTTCTAGGATCGAGGCATCCAAGCTCTCCTCTTAAATTCCAATGAGGAAGGAGAACTCCTAGACAAACTTCTTGGTTAATTTTGGGAGATTTTGGTATGGGAGATACAACTGAACATTACTTGTACTTTCTTCCACATTCTCACCAGCATGCGATCATAGGAGTGGCACTTTGTTTTCTTCATTCTTCTCTACTTGGAGTTTTGCATAGGCTTAGGATAGGTCAGGTAGGTAGTCTAACTTGAAGGATCTAATCTTGGAGGGGCTAGCTAAATCCTATATAGGTAGCTTGGGATAGACGAAAGGTTGACCTTCTAACCACCGAGGGATGTTAGAGCCTGATTTGAAGAGTTACTTGAATCTCTAGCCATACTAGCCTGACTACTCTCTCCTTCTTGACCTATCTTCATCTTCTTCATAATACCTTCCTGGAAACTATTTCCTTTAAAAATGTTATACACCTTTTCACACTCATTCATAAAATCTTGAATCTCTTGAGGTATGTCTACCCTATCACATAGTATCTAGTTGTCTTTTAAGGCTTGTATCTAGTTGAATATCATATGTAACCATGTTTCTTCATTCACCAATATGACATATATCCTTGTTATACGAGCTCAGATGGTCACTTGCCTCTTGTACAACATTCCTATAAATGTTAGTCAATTTGTGATATTTGACATCAAGCATTACAAGAATAGAGACAGTCCAATGCTCATATTTCTATCTTTTTTCACAGAGTTATACAAAAGGGCCGAGGTCAAGGAGTATTCTGGGGACAACTAGGTATCCCCAAATATGCCAATTTTCCCTTTGAAAATTCAGAGCGAGGGTGCTCTTTCAAAGGGAAAAAAGTAAAAGATCGACATGGGTATGTTGTTGGACGATGACATCGACCCTTGAAGGCCATCTATAGTTGGGCAATTTGAGGAGCTCTCAAATAAGATAAGAGCAATTCGGGGGCTTATTTTTGGGTTGACCATAGGGCCGGGAGAGCCTTCTACCACTCGCCACTCCTACGTTGGACAAATTGACTATGAGAGGTTTATAATTGATTATCAAGAGTAGGGAGCCACTATCTTCAGACTTGAGGAAGCCTAATCTTCTGTTGAATGGATGCATCGGGAGATACGGGATTCTCATAACAGAATAAAGAGATGGGAAAAGAAAAGAGACAAATTTTTCACCCGTATGTGGAAAGGGGTGAAAGGCTTGTAGAATGTCCTAAAGCCTACAGATAGACTTCCTTACCTAAGAGAAGTTCCTGATGATGAGGTACCATCTTCATGGTCCAATGATGATCAGCCACCGTTGACGATGAAGAGAAGATGACTACTAGCACTATAAGAAAAAGTATATTTAATACCAACATTCAGGGATGAGTCAATAATTTGGTCTCTAAAAGTATACTTGTTAGGATGAGATTAAATTTTAGTCCCTAATTATGCCTTTTTTGAGAAGAAATAAAATCTGGTCCTAAGAAAATTATTAACCGATCCCTATTAATAGAAGTGCAGCCAAATTATTATAATATTATAAAATTTTAATAAAGATAATATATTCTCATCAAAATTAAGGCGCCAAAAAGGAAAAAACTCTTTGAATTCTACAATATCACGCCCTAGCTATTGTTGCTTAAAATTTCCTACGGCAATTTTTCCATTGAATGCTATCGGTAGCAATTTCATCAAGTTTGTTAAATTTGGGCACTGACGCCACTTCTTGTTTGATCATTAGCAACCTTCTTTCCTATTTCACTTGGTGACATCTTCATTCTCTTTACCTTACTCGACCTATATAATCTCCAGTAGGCTAGTCGAACATATAACTTGATGTTAGAATACGATTACTGATAAGTATGGTACTCCTATTTCTTTTATTTTTTGGTGAAAGTAGTAGAAGTGATAGATGTTTGATAATTGTAGCATAGGCAATGGGAGCTCCGTCAATAGTAAGCCGCCAAACCCACTTGTTGGTGACAAACACTTACTTGCTAAGTCACTTGTTCGACATCCCTCTTTGGTAAATTTATTTTCTTTATGTCAATTATTTGCTAATTGAGTTATGTTAGTTAAATTCCGTTTGATTCCGTGTTTGAAAAACTTAAATGTGTTACTATAAAAGATGAATTGTTGAGGGATTTATGCAAGTTATGTGAACTAATTTAGCATTGAAGTATACTTGCTTATTTTGCTATTTAATGTTGATGATTTAGGTTAGTTGTATTAGTGCAAAAAGGAAATACAATTAGTATTTCTATGTTTTTTTTTTGTTTTGTTTGTTGTATGTTTTATTATGGTATGGATGTTTGATTATTTATATTAATAAATATTTTTGAAATTTTCATGGTGGTGTGACTTTGACTTATAAAGATATAAACTGAAGTTAGGAAGGTTATCATATGCATTCTAAAGAAAAATAGAAGTTATTCTGGTATTTGGGGAGATGTGTAGAAGCATTTGGTATTGGACATGTCCAATTGTGTTGAAGGCTGCAAACAATAAAATGTTGAAATTTAAGGGCACAAAGTGTTTCTATATATTGTAAGGACTGCAAGGTTATTCCGAATGGGTATTACAACTCAACATAAGCCCTTGGTAATGGATTTAGAGATTAAGAGAAAGAGAAAGATAAAGAGAAAGGGACTTATATGAACATAAGCTGAAGGTTTGGAGACAGAGATAGTCTACTATCTTATTCTTTAATTTTATTCTCTTTTGTCATTGTTCTTGTATTTTATTGTTGTTGTTGTTTTTGTCTTCTCCATTTTTATTGGTGTAGATTCTTCATTATTATATTTGCTTTACATACTGGATTTTTTATATGCTTTACCTAAGTTGAGGGTCTATTATAAACCTCTCTACCTTTTAAAGGTAGGGGTAAGGCTGCTTACACATCACCCTTCCAAGGCCTCACTTGTGAGATTAAACTGGGGATGTTGTCGATGTGGAAGTGTTTTTTTTATGTTTAAAGTAAAAGTAGGTGCTTAATGTTTTGGTCTTCTAGGAACGTTTATAGTTGTGATGTCATGGTTGAAAACACTGGTAACTTCCTGCTAATATAGTAAAGTGAATGATATTGATCCTGTATGATTTGTTTCATAAAAAAAAGTTTATTCATATTTGATTTGAATATCATCTATTAGGAGAATGTTATTTTCACGGGTTCTTGCTAGTGACTTTCTCTAAGAATTATACCTCTTCCATTTATCTTCTATGAATTTTGTCCTAGGTCTCTTTCTAACAAAAATCTTGGGTGTAAATGAAAATTCTTAATAGGGTAGTTTTTTGAAATATTAAAAGATTAATTATTATAGTCTCTTTATTTTGATATTGTGGTTTGTTACTTCTTGTTTTTATCTCTATTTGAATTAGTTGCTGGCGGAAGAACTTGAAACTTTTAGCATTTGTATGATCCTTGGAGATTTTATACTTTCTTGTTGTGTATTTAAGTTTTGAGTGGAGATTTACCAGGTGAGAGCTAAGTTATCAGATGTTCCTCTTGAACCAAAAGCTGCTACGGATGATCATGCAACAAAGTACATTCCTATACTTTACTCAGATGCTTGGTTTCTTTGATGCAGGATCTTTTGTCCAAAATTTTCACAATGTCTTCAAATCTTTGTAAGAGTAACATTTTTTGAAACCAAATATTTGGCACTTTCATTGCTGTGTTGCTAGATCTTTAGTCCAAAGTTTTCTTAATGTCTTTAAATCTATGAAAGAGTAACATTTTCTGAAAGAGGCCGTGATGATACTTTTTAATTATGGCATTTGCAAAAATAGCCTTTTCTAAGGCCACTGTCTAAATTGTTCTTATTACTATCCGAGCATTGAGATATCCCAACCAGTATCTAGGCTTGGAAAAAATTGGAATGGGCTATGTTTTGAGGCCTTCTCCTTCACATGCAACATGTTCTTTTGCAATTATGGCATGGTCGCCTTCTCTTTTCCCCATTATAAAACTGAGATCTAAGCCCCATTTTCCATATTTTCTTCTGGATAGCCTGTGAATTGAACCCATAAACTTTTTTGATGGAAAGAGATCAATAACATCCTTTTTATAAACCCATTGATTAGTCTTTAATGGGAAGTAGTTCTCTGGAACTGAGATTCTTCAATTCTCTGTGTTAGTTTGACGTGATAACCAACTACACCAGGCAACCTTTTCCATATGCGTGTTTTTGCATATGAGTATATGTGGATTTGTGCTTCTGTTTCAATCATATTAATTTTATCCTTACTGGCTTTGATCCAAAGCAATGAAATCCAAAGGTAACCAATATAGCTGTGGTGATAATGTTGTGGGATAAAAGAAAATTAGCGGGAACTCACAACAAGAACAACCCAGTGTAATTTAAAAGGAAGGTGGGGGAGGATGTTATTTACCCCTTATCTCTACCTTGTGAAGGTCAAAAGGGTGGTGAGCTCCCACTCATTTTGGGGATTTCTCAAGTGTTTTGACATTCTCATATATGTCGATGATTTAGCGGTCAAGCCAAAGAATTTCACCAGAAATGAGTCAAAACAGAGAGTTTGGGATTTTCTTTGAAGGGTCGTTTCCCCTTTCTGTTCCACCATTGATTACCCTCCTTCATCAAGCCAACATCCCTTATTTATGGAAAAGCAAAAACTGGAAATGCCAAAACAGATTTAACACATATACACTGAGACTCTTGTCTTTTACTCTCTGTGTGTGTGTGTTTAGTATGTTGATGAAATGTTCATGAAGAGGTAGTGATAATGATGTTTTTATATCGAGCTAACCAATTTGATCTTCGAGATTATCTGACCCATATCTGGTATGGCGACCTGGCATGGCTTGTGACTAAGGCTTCTTTCACTCACACGCAACCGGTTTTTGCAGCCATGGCGTGGTTGACTTCTATTTTGCCTTAAAATAACATACATCTTAACCCCATTCCTTTTAAAAGAAGGATAAAAAAGAATAATCTTTCTGTGATTCAATTTGGGAATATGTTCAACCTACGATATGCTGCTACAAGCTATGAATCTTCTTGCAGTCCTAATGTATCATCATATTTGTTCAGTATCAGCTGAGCATAGCCTAGAAAGAAAGAAGAATGAGGCATTAGGGAAATTGGGATTTTCTGTAAAGGGTGGTTGCCTCTCTCTGGCCTGCCCATGATTTCTCCATTGATAACAAAAAGGGCAAATAGCCTTTAAAAATAAGCAAGAAAATACAAAGAAAAAGTTTCATCCAAACACACCTTTTGTACTGCTTTTACTGAACTTGTAAAAGGGGCTTGCTTTCCTTTGTGATGTTCAACCTTCGAATTGAAAAAAATTTGATTCGTATCTTCTTAGGGAGATCCTGTACAGCTAGCAAACAGTTTTGTGTAGCTATTGCAACATCACTCTTTCTTTATCTTTGTTCAAATACAGCAAATTGGCGACCTCAATAACCCATTTCATGGTTTCTGTGTCAAGTACATTCTTGGTTTAGGAACCCTTAATTGAAATTCAACTCTAAATAATGAGGCATAGGAAGAATAGGAAATTTGATGGTGAAAAAAAAGAATTCCTCCCAAAATAGAGGAAGGTTAACCCAAAAATGAGGCAAAATAGAGAGTTTCGGATTTTTCTTAAAGGGAGCCTCACCTCTCTGTTCAGCCATTGATTTTCCTCCATTATCAAACAACCAACGACCCTTGTGTTCTATGAAAAAATGGAAAATTAATTTAACTTTGTATATGCTGTCTTCTCTCGTATATGTGACTATTTTTTTTTCTTTTGGATGGATAGTACATAAAGAGGCAGTGATGATAATGATTCTATTTTCTGGGCGAACCAATGCAGGCATCGAGATTACCGGTCCGTATCTTGGTGTGGAAACTTGGCATGGCTTGTGACTGAGTTTTATCTCTCCCATGCAACCTATACTGACATTGGATCTCGATCAAGCATGGAAGATGTGTATGTGTGTCAAAGATTTTCCTATTGTATCTACTGAAGATCCCTTTGACCAAGATGATTGGAGCTTTTAGGCATCTCTACAATCTTCAGTTGATATTCAGCTTGTTGGTGATTATTTGTTGGTGACTAATCCAAAGAGAATTGTTGAAGCGATTCAGAAAAAGGCATGAAATGCATTGTTGTTGAAGGTAAAGATTTGTCTTTAAGCAACATACATATTTCTGTAGCATAGTTGCTTTGTTCCGTCTATTGGATTTTTTTTTAATTTCAATTGTTTAGTTGATCAAAGTTCCAATACTTAATTGTACATAAACTAAAGAAGAAAAGTGAATTTATGCTACCTATAAGGAACAACACCTTTGAGTTTATCCTGAGCACTTAAAATTAAAATAGCCTTAATACATTAACAAGAAGAGTGTTAAAACAGTGGTGCTTAATTTGGAGAGTTTCTCCGAAAAAAGTCAAAGTATTTTTTCCTTTTTGATAACCTAAAAGCCAAATATTTCCCACTAGAAAGACGTGTATATAACTATTTGGAATCTTCTTAGGAAGATCTTGGTCTGAACAATACAATACTAGTATGTATATGAACCTTTTTGAATGAACGCATTTGTCATAAGACAATATGTTTACGAATGAACTGTATGTTTGCATATTCTCTTTATGGTGTGATTAATACTGTGTTGCTTGGACTCTTTAGAAAAGTCAACTAGTGCGTGTTGGATTATCCAATAGTAATTTATTTTTAGAGAAATCGACACGGCTGTGGCATCGAAAGTGAAGACTCCAGCTCAACTTAGGATTAATCTGAGTCCCTTTTTTCGGGTGTGACTTGGAGAACTTGACTCATCAAAGTTTGTATGAACTTTATTGCTTTTTTATGTATAGTTCTGTTTCAAGTTTGAATGGGAAATAAAGAAAATTCAGACATAGAAAAAGCAACTTTTTTCAATATCACATTATTCACGAGTTCAGTCCTCTTAGATAGAAACACATGCTAGTGAGTACCTCACTCATGATCTTTCAAACTATTGTAGGTTAAATAGATTGTACTGTGATAGAATCCATTCAAGCAGCACGAGACTCCAAAGCTGCGGGCTGGGGTGTTATGGTCAATCATCAAAGTGGTGAAACAGAGGATAATTTTATTGCAGATCTATCTGTTGGTTAGTCCAGTGGATAGGTATTCTCAACTTCCAGCTGTTACATATTGGTTAATCTTTTCCACTCTTTTAACCTCCAGCAGCATACTAATATTCTTTTAAATTCTCCCATAATGCAGATCAAGACAGGAGCACCCTGACGAAGTGAGCGACTGGCAAAATACAACCAGGTTGGAACACTTAAATCCCCTTTCTTTATTTCATCTTATTTATAATTATTGCCTTTCTGTTGTTTATTTTATCTCAAAATATCGTTGTGTGCATGTCAGGTCTTCCTGATGTATGTGCAACACCATTTTTGCCGATACTGAGCTTCTCCTTAAAATAAACGTGTTTGATTCTTGATCAACTTGCAGGCTAAGGGTGAAGGATTAGTCTTCAATTTTCTTACAGCTTCTTTGTCACTCTTGAAGCATATTGCTGAGGCTACCAAATACATCAGCATTACTGTCAATTTGGTTAGTTTCAGTTTATGCTCAATTACTTTCTCCAATACATAAAATTACTTTCTCTTATCAAAGTGTACAATACATGATTTTGGCCTTTCTCTTTTTTCTGTTGATGATTGTAAACATGTATTATTGTTTGCGTTGGGAAGGCTGAAATGATTAATCAAATGACCTCTCTTGTTCAAGCTATACAAGATCTTATGTTTCATATTTAATTCAAATGTATGCCTATATCGATGTCATTTATTAAGTACTTGTTCTTCCATTTAAATTTTCCTTTTATTGCTATCCAAACGTGTTATGTGATCCTGAAATTTTAAAGGAAGCATCAAATCGCTCATAAGCTTTCCTTGCTTCATGTCCCATGCAAGAAGAACGACTGAAGTACGAGAGGCTTGAGGTCTTACTGAGGATCCGATCAGAATTTCAGTTGGGATTGAAGATGTTAATGACTTGATCAATGATTTAGACTATGTACTCAAGACTGGGCCTGCATAGAAGATTAAGAAAATTTGTGAAAACTAATACCAAGCTTAAATGCACCATCTATTCTAGTGTTGATGCATAATTTCATCTCGAATGTTTATTTGATATTTGAAGCGTAATTCAAATGTAATCATTTTGGAACTATCTATTTTGATTTTGGGAAAAAATAAAGATTTTAATAGGTGAGAAATTCATGGCATGCTGGACAAGTTAGTTGCTTGTGTCTAAATGTTAACCAAGTTTTCTGGTCTCTAATTATATCATATTTTTGTATTGAGATTCTCGATATCAATTTGATCTTGGTAGAATATCGCTCCTCTTTAAAAGTTGATCTACGACTAGGATGCTGCTCATCCTTAAAGGATGATCTAGTAAAATAATTTTTCTCATCGCTAAAGGATAATTTAGGACCAAGTATTTCTCGTCCCTAAAAGATAATTAAGGACCAGGTAGTAGGTCTATTTGAGATGAAATATACCATCCCTAAAAGATAATTATGACCAAGTTGTTAGTCTATTTGGGATGAGATATAGCGTCGCTAAAAGATAATTATGACCAGGTAGTTCGTCTATTTGGGAAAAGATATACCATCGGTAAAAGATAATTATGACCAGGTAGTTAGTTTATTTGGGACAAGATATATCATCGCAAAAGGATAATTATGACCAGGGGCAAGATATACCATCACTAAAAGATAATTAGGATCGGTTTTTTTGCCATCTCAAACGAATTTTAAGGACTGACTTTGGTGACTCATCGCTATTGACCTTTAACGGCGGAGCCTATTAGGACGGGACACGACCAGTTTTTTCCCACCCTAAAAGACCAATTGGGACAAGATTTGGATTTTTTGTGACCAGATTTCCCTTCCTTATAGGCTGTTTTTCTTTAGTGTAGTGATGGCAGTGCTTGATGCAGTTTCAGGTAGCCCTTTAAACTCTTTCTATGATTCATGATTATACAGCAAGGACACTGCAGAATTTTAGTTGGAGGTGCCTGTCTCCTTATTTATTTCATATTTATGATTTTTGTGTCTCCATTATTTTAGATGCTCATTTGGATGTTTTTATTTTTATTTGAATGATTTGATATTTATTTACTATGGACAATTAAATTAATTTTACTTGTAATATTGGGTACCCTAATGGTGCCTACATTTTGTGGATTAGTCACTATTATTTTTAATTTCTAGATGATTATTTATTTTAATAATGATGGTGGATGAACCTTTCCCAATGATAGATTGAGTGACGAAATTCTTAAGGGAAAATTATTGCGTTGGGGATTCGAGCCATAGATGCAGAGGAAGTCTAAGTACCCATAGCATTATAGATTTGGAATTGCCATTATTCCTATGGTGCAGCCTTAGTAGCCATATGGTTTACCCTTGCAAGATCCTAAATGTGAGATGAACACTTGAGTTTGTGCTAATGATGGCCATATTGCGTGTTGAAATGTGAAACACACATCCCCCTCCGCAAAATTATTTTTTGTGTAAATAAGGGCATGAACCTGAGTAATTGCGTAACAATGCTTTACTCTCCTTTTGCGACTCCATATTCTTTAGTTAGTAATTTGTGGTAAATAAATCCTTTTGTCTTTAGTAGGAAATACAACTAATCCTCCTAGAAAGGTTTACATCCCATATGTGGTGATCATAGTTGATTTAGTCTCATGTTTACTTGTGTCATCTAGAACTTATCCTGTTGGCCTTTCAAATCCAATATTGATTATGCATGGTTAGTGAATCATGGTAACTCATGGTACTTAGATCATTATGGACGTGGGAGTTTCTTATAACCGACATAACTATACTATGTGAGCCGCATGGAATCCAATATTTTGCCCTCCTGAGGAGAGAACCCCACATTGGCGGGGGTGTTGTACTCTTTCCAGGGATTACAAACTCAATATCACTATCACAATCTCATACTTGGAATTTTTCCCACAATTATCAATAACAATCTTATGGTGGAACGTAGTTTCGGGGAAATACCACATTTCCCGCTTGGTGCTAAATACTCCTCCCAGACTCAGCTTAGAACGCGTTAGGAAATCCACCTTAATAAATATAAACTCATGGGTATATTTTAAAGACCAAAACATAAATATATATATATATATATATATATATCATCTGCAAATTATAAACATCTTGTGGATTCCTAACCCGACTCAACTCAACACAATCCTTCTCAACATCAAGTACATTTGCTTTTCGAATCATTTTCAAATATCAAAGCTTTAAGGAAACATCATAGGAGTCATTCTTGACTTTCAATCTCAAATATCGATATATATATTCAATATTCAAATTTCTCATGGAAAGGCATAACTTATGACACTTATCTTAAATCGCTTAGAAATCATCAATACATAATAACAATATGCAACTCATGGAATAAATTCTCAATTTAAGAAACATGATGGTGGAATAATCATAGGTATCAAACTTATTCAACTCAAATATCATAAATCATAAATAAAGGAACTTGGGAGTAAACCCACTTGCAAAATCATGTAAATCAATAATAGAAAGTAGATCTTTAGGCATAAGAACGAAAATAGTGTTCTTGTTCAAACCCCACATACCATGGATTATAATTTTGGAGATGTATAAACTTGTTTGGAACATTTTACTTACATTTTGAGCTAAGAACCTTTATGTCTTTGACTAGGGGAGCTTAATTCTTGGACAACTTGGAGAAATCTATGGAAGATCCTTGAATTTCTTGGAAGAAGATTGATTTTTTTTTTGGGTTTTGGAAAAACCCTAACTTCTAGATGTTTCTTGAAAGAGGAAATGATAAAATGAAGGGCTATTCTCCAATAGGATATATATATATATATAAGACCTTATGGGGCAGAAATAACCAAAGTTCCCTTTTGAAAAAGAAGAAATTCACTGATCGGGTCCTGTGATAGTCGATCTAACGGGCCCGTCAAGTCTACTGACGGTCCAGCAAATTATTCATTACTCGATTGGCAAAAATGGAATGTTCTACCTAGACGTGACGGTTGAGGTAGCGGTCCTTCAGGAAACTGATGGTCCACCAAGTCTTCCATCACTCGAGGGCCAGAAATGAGACATTCTGTCTCAACTTGACGGATCCCTTGACGGTATATCAACTTTTTGACGGTCCACAAACTTGTCTGCCGCATGATGGACTAAAAAATGATTCACTTCCTTAGATTTATGGGTCACTTCATGGTCCACCAGGAACCTGATGGTCCGCCAGGTCGATCGTCAAACCTGGGCGATCCGACATCTTGTAGTAAAATGGCCAATGTCGGATCTCAATGAAATTAGTATCAATGGAAATCTTATTCAATTATCTACATGACAACATGGTTTAAACATAAATTACTTTAGAAGTCGTACAAATCCACTCAAAATATGGATTTATGCTTAAAAAATGATCGGGTTATTACAGTTTGTTGATAAGTAGAAACTTTATCACTCATTTACATCCAAATTATTTGCACACTATAATTATTTAGTGTATAAATGAGACTAATTCTCGAGTTAAATATATTCATGTCTAGTTTTTGCAATCATGCCGGAAATTTGATGAAGATGAATGGAGATCAAGCTGGAGTAGAAAAAAACCTAGAAAGAAGAGTAAAAGCTGAAGATCAGACGACCCTCAGGTGCCCAGATCACACTCTGAGGATCGCGATCGTGGTTTAAAGTCAAGTCCAACTTTGGCAATCATAGTATGATCACTGCAATCACTGGAGTCACGAACGTGATCAAGAAATGATGATCGTGGTAGAGTAAAAAAGGTACAAGGAAAGAAATGGAATTTCATAGAGATGGATCCCGAAGCACAAAATGGCTAACACATTTCATAATTAAGGATCATTCATTCAATTTTCAATTTTTACCAAGAAGAAAACACTTTATTTTTGAGGTAAGAACAATTTGTTAAGGGGATTCCAAGAGAGTTTTGTTTTAAATTGAGATTAAAGCTTAGGTGTACTCTTATTTTGATTATTATGGATCAAGTGCATGCAAATTTGCGTACAATTCCTCTCCTTAATCATAAGTAACTAATCTTTTATCATGGGGTTATGTTTTATTAGGTACTAATTTATGGTGGGTGTTGATTGTTAGTCCCAAAAGTTAGTTAATTGTTATGGATTTTTCTCCTTATCTATAGTTAAATTGTGAATTATGGGTAAAAACCCCAATTTCAAACAACACCTTGAACTAGCTTGTTTATTAGCACTATCTTAGATATAAGGATGTTAAGATAATTGGCTAAGTTCATAAGCATCATCTTAGAAATAAGGATGCTAAGTTGAGGTCATAGATTGGTAAGCTTTTCGCGCTCATGAGTTCTTCGAAAGAATCCATAAGTAAAATTTAGTGTCTTATTAAAAGGTTGAACTAAGACCCTAAATCTAGCCTACCTAAAAATGCTAGCCAAAATAGTTCTAACTCTTAATTACCTATGCATAAATACTACTTAGAAGAACATAACCTCAAGAGCCCTCTTGATTTTATAAACATAACAAGTGTTTGACCTCATAATAGTGGACTTTAGTAATTGTTCAATAGTTTTCAACATTCAAATCCCCCAATTTACTTTTCATATATTCTTTAGTTTCGTATTACGAGTTAAAACTGAGTTTACCTTCAACACACATAGGTGTGGCAATCTATCTTGTACTTGTCGAGGATTCGATCCCAACTCTTGTTCAGTATATATTGGTAATGTCTGCCTTGCATCAAAATAATGGTGTAAGTTGAGTTTTATCAGTATCATGTGTAGGTTAGCTTACCCCTCTCCATAAATATATGTTTTATCTAAAAGTTAACTTATGGTTTACTTTGTAGAAACTATACTTGGTCCAGAATTTAGTTAACATTAATAGTAATGTTTGGAGCCTCATGCATTAGGACTTGGACATAGAGTTGGATGGATGGACACATTATAATCTAGTTAGGCTTAAATGATTTGCATTATTGTACATTATGTTGATAGATTAATTGTGATAGGTGTACTTGGGTGATAAACATATGTAGCTTAATACTTTCCAAGCTCATGGCCATGGAAGAAAGCTGGATGAGATTGTGAGAGATAGTAAAGGGAACTCAAATTTGCATTGTTAGGTGCTCCATTTTATTTTCCCATTGAGGCCAAACCTAAACCTGAGAGAGAGCTATCCATGTACTAATAAGGGATGTATGGACTCTAAAAAACAGAGAACTCGTGGTGTTCCCCGTCCCCCCACATGGATCCCATGAGTAAATCCAAAGTTTGGCCAACAGTGGATCTCATCTGAATCACCCTTAAATCCTTTTGATGAGGAGTTTTGTTTCAATCCCTGGTTCGAAAAGGAGTAATATGCCATGCTAATATGCATTGGATAATCCAAATCTCAGGGTTAGGTGTTGATGAGAACATTGAACTATCTATGAGGATGAGATCTCTCATATCCTAGGCACAATAACACAATTATCAAGGGCGTGCTCTACCACTAAGCTAATAGCCCATTGTGTGAGCCTCTTATTTAGGGCTCGCTATGACAAAGTGATAGAAACCCTATCCCTCTATTTTTTTTCTCCCCTGTGTCGCCACATGGAGGAATTATGGTAACGTATAAAAAGGGGTCCCATCAACTTGTTACGATCTAGGATAGCAAACTCATGAGCTGAATAATATTTTTTTTTGTTAACAATAGAATAAAGATCGATTTTATTACAAGATGAGGAGTTTGCTTTTCCCCATCGACCTATTTGTCGGCATAATTAAATTTATTAAAAATTTTATATTTTAATTCTATTTCCATTTTTCCATATCTAGGGAAGAAAGCATATAATAATCTTTAGTGAAAGTTAAGAACTCATTGAACCTAATTGATTCTATTTTTTCACCTTTGTGTTTTGTCTTACTTTCTAGCCTTTTATTTTCTCTGCATTATTATATTGACCCCATGTATCGTTCCCTTGGTCCAATAAAGAAAAATGCTTAATGAAATTTTGTATGTCTAGAGGTGGTTTCAAGATAAATATTTTATCGATATAGGATACTCATATAGAGATAATTATTTTAACCACTTATTTTAAATTGTTAAAATGGGGATTACTGATGTCCCCCAAGCTATATCTCAAAAGAAATATAGTGAGGTTGATGTAAAATATAGTAACCCAATAGAGGTTACGGTCAAACCCACAGGGAATAAGCTAAATGTCTCTCACAAACCTGTTGAAATAGCCAAAAAATTATAGGAAAGAAATGTGGGTTTTGCTGTGAAAACATAATGTAGTAACAAGTCTTGAACGCTTTAGTTGAAATCAATCTCATATGAATACTAGGTCTGTGTTCCCCTGGCTTCTTAACTCCGTAGACTTATTGTTCTTAATCCGACTAAATCAAAGCCCTGCATGTAAAATCTGACAAATTTGTATTACCAACCGTTATGTGAATGACTTTGGTAAGTTTTACTCTTCACCTTGTGAGTCTCAGAGTGTGTCTTTATTAACCGTTGTCTTTTATCCCAGATTAACTAACTCATTTTGGTGTTAAGTTTATTAGACAAGGCTTACTAGCCTCAAATTTCAGTGGTAATCTTTTTTTCCTAATATCAACCTCTCTTTTGAAGATGATCTCTATTACAGGCTTGTTCTTAACTTATGCAGTAGGTAAGAAAGCATGCAAACTGGAGAAGATCACAATACATGCATAAACACTAATTTAGAAGGATCTCAAACTTCCTCTACTTCGTTATATTATCAGGGTTCCCACAACCCTAGTTAGGTGGTTCAGCGTCTCATGTTTGCAATAATATCCATGGAATTTATAAAAGAAAGCATAATATTAGTCTCACATTAATTTAAGAAGAAAACCCAAAGTCTCAAATTAATAATCAACCGAATAATCAAGAACAACATATTCCAAGATCAACACTCGAATCTTTGAATCAATATATGTTTGTTAATGTAAAGAGTGCATCAAATAATACAAAAAAATCAAAAAGGTATTTATAGAATACATTAAAACCCCGACCTAAATGAATAAGGAGAACTGGGTTGGTAACCACTTACGGACCCACTTACGTGCTATAAGTAGTACCTACACACCATATGTGAGTGTCATAAGTGGCAGAAAATCTTTATGCTGCATGAGTACTACTTATGAAGCCACTTATGATGGGCATAATTGCTACTTACACCAGGTAAGTGCCCTTTCATAACTATAAGAAAATGAATCTATGGCACATAAACACCCTCAACTTAGAATGTTTGTATATCCTCATGCACCAAACATATAATAAAACACAATACGATGATAAACCAAGAGAAACCTAAGGCACGTACGATAGTCAACTCAAAAACTCTTAAATCCTCCTATTTTAACCATTTTAAAACCAAGTGTGTAGATCTATATTTCATAATAATGTGACACAATGGAATCAAGCTATGACATTACATTACCAACAAACAGCCAAGAAAGTTCCGAAGTTACACTACCCAAATAGGCAAAAAACTAGCAATACAACCCATGTAGCCTCACAATAAAGAAGTCCCACTCTCTCAATATAATTATCCATGTCAATGTGGGGAAAATATCGTGACATTCACATTCACATTCACAAAAGAAGTACTGATAAATTTTCATAGAATACTATAGGTTTGACCTTATGTCATGACATAAACCAGGGCCTAACCGTGATCGGTATCTCAAGCCCACCGAGTATTAGAAACCACCCCCTATTATTAGTCAACCCAAAACAACATAATATACTAGCAGAATTCTACACATAAAATGAGGTAGATAAGTGTGACTCTAAAGAAGTCTAAGGATTCAACAACAAATCCAAAGTCCACAGTAATACATAAAGCCTCAAAACGGAATCAAAATTAATCTAAGTTTGGACATGCCCCCAATGATAGCCAAAACTAAACTAAGTGAAAGTATATGACATAAGGAAATCAAAATATAAAATGAGGACTTCTAAAGTATGGAAGTTCACCACTTAAATCTGACTCACGAGCTATCCCATGACCTTCTGGTCACTGTGCAGAAAATTAGAAATATTTTTGGTTCCTGTATCGCATGGGGATATAGCGTCCAAAGATGGTTAGTGGGATGAGCACTAGCATGTAACTCAGGGAAGGCATAAAATAATGCCATGATCAATAATTCAAAATCATTCAAATCCAATAATTATAATTAGATAAATATACATACACATATCACATGCTGGGATAGAGAAAACGTCTTCACATTCACTTTGAAACATTAACCTGGACTATGTAGCTCAACCGTAATAAAAGACACCCACGGGTTATATGGGTTCATCTCCCAGGGTTGAAAAGGCCCCAACACATGTTAGCCCCACGAACTGGAGGTATCAAGGAAGACTAAGGAATGCCCCGACCATATGCCAATCTAAGATACAAATATTTCAGTAGTGTGAACCATGTACACAGGTGATCAAGACAAAACCTCATGTATGAAAACATAAGTTTCCAGTATAAGTAATCCATGACCCACACCTTTACGAGATAGCTACATGACCCCCTTTAAGCTAAATTTAAAACAAGTTTCACATAACCCATTCATTACCCATAGAATTATACGTTAAGGTACACCATAGGTATCATCATACCATATGCTTTCAAGATTATAATTATGTCATTAAAATTCTATAAACTTAGGGGAATACTTCAACCCCCCTTAGTTTATTAATCAAGTAAGAGAATGTAACACCCTGTATGCCACACGGTGCTTACAGCACTAAAGGACAACAAGCTAACCCATGAGGTAGTACCTGCTACGAGCACTGAATAAAATAATAAGGACATGTGTGGAACTTAAATGAAAAATGCCATAAGGTTTTAACAACTGAAAATTAATACTACATCACAGTTTTAAAATGTCTAAAACATACTATCAATACTGATAAAACAACTGTTAATAACGACTGAAAGTTGACTATCTGTCTGTACTAGTCTAAAAGCCTCTATATTGATTGACTATTGAGTTGATGGGACAAGCCCCCAACTAACTGTGACTGATAAGATAACTGAGCTATTGATATAACTAAATATAAGATAACTCATCCTCGAAGGATGAGGACTCACCCCTGCTGCTACTAGAAAGTTTAAGTGCGGTAGGGAACTTAAGCATTCGAGCTTATGATATAAGACATCATAAAGCAAGAAAACATATGTGATCAGTACTTTGAATGTATTAGTATTTTAGATAAGGTAAGGCTGAAATACAATGTTTTATATGCATAAAATGATAACTAACTAAATAGCATAAGTTAACTGTACGAGAATGCATGTGAAACTAAAAATAATGAAGATGCAAGACCAAGCATATACATATATTTGTAATAGTCTAAAACTGTGGTACTGAAAATCTGTAACTGATTTACTAATAACTGAAAGCTATGGTCAAGCGAAACTGAATTGAATGATGTACTGAGTACAATAATTGAGATTGTGAGAGGTATCATCTAACCGACATGCCCCAAATAAACTATATTGGGTCCAACTTGTAACCCTAGTTGGAAGAGTGTCAATACCATGCAACGAGTACTAACAATGGAAGTGTAGATCCACTAGACTAATGTCCATATGGACACATAAGTCACCTTAATCTAATAGGAGTACTCAGGAGATATGTGTCAACCCTTACTAATAGGAACATATCTCAACCTACGCTTGATACATAGTTTTATAACTCAGGGATTGCTATTAAAGGTCAAACCCTGACCTGATAGGAACACCCCTATCCCTGGGTTCACTCGGTGCCAAATCCTACTCTCAACTAAACTGAGACAGATTATTAGACTGGACTAGGCTTAACTAAATATACAACTGACCATGATAACTTGACTAAAAGCTATTTCTCATGGTATAACTGAATTTATTCTTTAAATTCTGAAAAAATAGTAAATAACTAAATTTTGTTTTTTTATAACCCTTAGGACTCTATAGCGTTGACAACGGGACCATAGTACAACTTTAGAAGCATAATAAGTAGTTACTGTTCAAAACTCATTCATCTAGGAATTTTATCAAACACATAGGAGACATGAACTTTTACATGGGAATGAGCAACGTGAAAAAATACGATGACTATACTATTCAATTCAAAATTTAAGGGTTCGACATGAGAATTACATCATTCAAAATACGTATTAGTTAATTCTTTTTGAAAACACAAATATTCTTAACTTGAAATCACCATAACAAGATATTCATGAACATAATTCAATTTAATCATGTGAAACTTGCAACTTAAGTTTAAAAAGAGGTGCTTTGGATCTAAGGGTGAAAAGGACCCAAGGATGAATACCTAACATACCTTAATCAAAGAATTATTGGAAGTTCTTTGTTGATTTATTGAGAATTGATCTTTAATGTTGAAGGGGCTAGGGTTTGTTATTGAGAGAAAATGCTTTCAATAAGGGAAAGTTTGAGGATGAGATTGTAAATTATGCTTTTAGAACCATAAATTCCATGTTATGGACCCCTTGGGTGAAGTGAAAATAACCCGTTTGCCTTTGGAAGAATGAAATCAAAAGCTGAAAAAATAAGTGGCAGGCGATGAAGCTGGCACCACAGTCTCTGGTGCGGTACACTAGAGCAAGTGTCGTAGGCTCTACTGCGCTGCACTATAAGGCATGCCGCTGGCTTATCCCGATACTGCCACTATTTTCAAAATCCAAACATGCCCTTACGCTCATTCAAAAATTCTAAAACTCACCAAAAATGTAACCTTGACATCCCCGATCATTAATCAACCTTAAAATCAACCTTGTAAATTTGGGAATATCAAAACTAAAATCTCCAAAGTTTAAGGGGATTTGAAAATGACTAATTCTTAACACTTAGTGAAATATTCTAAGGGTTGGACCCCCTTAACCTGCAATAGCGAGCTGAAATTAGCTAGGATCTTACAGGGTTTTACAGTATTTCATCTTTAGAACATTCATCCTCAAATGAGACTAATTAAGTTGGGAAATACTGAGGTACTGAGTTTATATGTTGAGTATGCATAACTGAAGACATGATAATATGACTGTGTCTGAAACATGGTGACTGACTAAACTGATTCATGAATGAATGCAGTGACATAAATATCATGATATGGCTGGAAATGAGAATGGAAAAGAGATAATCTAAGAAAAACTGTTACCTTGAGTTAAGTCTAAATTTGCAAGGAAAAGATGAGGGTACTTGGTTTCCCTATCTACTTCTGCTTCCCAAGTGGCTTCCTCAATGGACTGATTCCCCCAAAGAAATTTGACCAATGGATCTTCTTTGTTCCTTAGTCTGCAAATTTAGCGATATAAGATTTAAACTTGGAGTTCTTCATAAGAAAGGTTGTTCTGAAAATCTAAGCTTTCTAAAGGAACAACGATAGGTGGATCACCAATACACTTCGTCATCAAAGAGACATGGAACATTGGGTTCACTAATGCCAACTTTGCAGGCAACTCAAGCTTATAAGATACCTACCCATAGCGACTCAAGATCCTATAAGGGACAATATATCAGGGACTAAGATTTTCCTTTTTACCAAACCACTTTACTCCTTTCAGGGGAGAGATTTTCAAGTAAACTAAGTTACTGATCTCAAACTCAAGGTCCCTCCTCCTCACATCTGCATAGGATTTTTGTAGGCTTTGGGCTATCTTAAGCCTCTCCCTAATCAACTGGACTTTCTCTGAAGCACGAAACAATGAATCAAGAACTACCAAAGCGGTCTCACCTACCTTAAACCAACCAATTAGAGATCTACATATCCTCCTATAAAGAGTCTCAAATGGGGCCATCTGAATGCTGGAATGATAACTATTATTATACATGAACTCCATCAAAGGTAAATGATTATCCCAACTACCTTTGAAGTCGAGAACACATGATCTCAACATATCCTCTAAGGTTTGAATGGTCCTCTATGCCAGACCATCTTTCTAAGAATGAAAAGTTGTACTGAGGAGAACTTAGGTACCAAGACCCTTCTGAAATGCTTTCAAAAAGCGAGATGTAAATTGAGTACCTTTATATGAGATGATAGACAATGAAATATTATTTAACATAACCAGCATTCTAATATAGAGCTTGGTATAGTCCTCAACTGAATAAGAAGTATGGACTGAAAAAAATTGGCTGACTTTGTCATCCTATCCACAATGACCCAAATCAAATCATGCTGACAACGAGTACGAGGCAAACCCGTCACAAATTCTATGTTCACTTTCTCCTATTTCCAAGTGAAAATACTAAACTCCTACATAGAACTACTAGGCTTTTGGTGTTCCATCTTAAACTATTGACACATAGATCACTTAGCTACAAACTCTACAATGTCCCTTTTCATCCCACTTCGCTAATAGATTTCCCACAAATTGCGGTACATCTTAGTGGACCCTGGATGAATAAATTAATATTAACCATGCATTTTAGAAAGAATCTTCTATCTCTAGCCATCTACACACGACATATATAGTATACCCTGATAATGCAACACACCATCTCCTCCTTGTGAAAAAATATCTACTTTCTGATCTCTGATTGACTTCTTCAACATAACTAGACTGGGTCCCTATCTTGATTTTATTTCACTTAGTCAACCAAGAAAGATTCCAAACAATTCTGAACCTATACACTACCGTTAGCTGAGTCAACTAAATTAATGCCTAATCTAGCTAACTGATGAGCCTCCTGAACCAACGTCTCTGTATCACTCTCAATATAAGCCACACTACCTATATACAATCTACTAAGGGCATCATCCACTACATTGGACTTTCCCAGATAATATAAAACACTTATATCATAATCTTTTAACAATTTTAACCATCTCCACTGACAAAAATTTAATACTCTCTGTAAGAATACATACTACAAACTCTTATGATTTATGAACATATCAGCATGCACCCCATACAGATAATGCCTCTAAATCTTTAAGGCAAACATAATAGTTGCTAATTCAAGATCATGGGTAGGTATTTCTTTTTATGAGGCTTAAGCTGTCTAGAGGAATAGGCTATAACCTTACCTATCAACATCAAAGCATACCCCAACCCAACTTTAGAAGCATCACAGTACACAACAAACTCATCTGGTAGCATCAAAACTGGGTCTGATGTGAGTCGAGTCTTCAACTCTTGAAAAATCTTATCACAAAAATCTGACCACTGAAACTTGGCTTTCTTCTAAGTCAATCTAGAAATGGGGGACACAATAGACAAAAACCCTTCAACAAACCATCGGTAATAGCCAACCTAACCTAAGAAAGTCCTAATATCTGATGGAGAGATGAGTTTTGATTAATTTCTCACCACTTTGATCTTTTATGGATCAACTCTAATGCCATCACCATAAATAATATGGCTATGTAGAGCTATCGATCTTAGCCAAAATTTGCACTTACTAAATTTGGCAAATAACTGATGTGCTCTAAGAGTTTGCAGTATAATTCTAAGATAGTCTACAAGATCATTTTCATTATGGGAGTAGACAAGAATGTCATCGATGAAGGCTATGATGAATATGTCCAACTACTGTTTGAAAACTCATTTCATCAAGTATATTGGGCTATTAGGGTGTTTGTGAGACCAAAGTACATAACTAGAAACTCGAAGTGACCATATCAGGTTCTATAAGCTATTTTTGGAATGTCACATTTCCTGACTCTGAGCTGGTGATAGCGGGATCAGAGGTCTGTATTAGAAAAGTATGTGGCACCCTAAAGTTGGTCAAACAATTCATTGATTTATGGAGTGGATGTTTGTTATTGATTGTAACTTAGTTCAATTGTTTATAGTCAATGCACATTCTAAGGAAAGCATCTTTTTCCACACGAAAAATATTGGAGCACCCCATGGGGAAATACTGGGCCTAATGAATACCTTACCTAGGAGGTCCTGCAACTATTCTTTTAGTTATTTGAGTTTAGAAGGAGCCATTCCCTATGGCGGAATAGAGATAGGTTGGGTATCTGGAAGAAGGTCTATCCTAAAATCAATTTCCCTTTTGGGAGAAATTTCGGGAATGTCTTTCGGGAAAACATCTAAAAATTCCCTTGCAACTAAAACTCAATCAATATTAGAAGTCTCAGAACTAGAGTCTTTGACTCATATAAGATGGTAGATAGACCCCTTGGATATCATTTTCATCGCACTAAGGTACGAGACAAATTAACCCCTAAGCGTTGTAATACTACCCCTCCATTTAAGGACTGGTTCATTCGAAAATAGAAAATAGAAAACTCTGTTTCTACAATCCACTAAAGAATAAGCTGAATAAAGACAATCCATGCTAAGAATGATGTTAAGATATGTCATGTCTAACTCTACAAGGTCTACTGAAGTAACTTTCTAAGACATCATAACCGGGTAGTTCCTGTATACCCATCGGGCTATAATGGACTTACCCACTAGGGTTGATACTGATAAGGGATCGGTTAAGTTTTGAGACTAACTCCAAAGTTGAAAACTATATACAGGGTTACGAAAGAAAGAGAAGCTTTAGGATCAAGAAAAGGATAAACATGTAAAGGAAATACCTATAATGTACTATTAACTACATCAGGAGAACTCCCCTGATCCTGTTAGGACTGAAGTGCATCTAGTCTATTTAGCCGCTGCCCACTGTTGGCACTAGAGGTGGTACCCTGCTGATTTGGGCAATCGGGTGGAACTGGAGGACGATGTATTGACCTTGTGGGCTGATCTAAGGACATTCTCTAACTCTGTGGCCTAGGTTTCCACACCCAAAACATGCATCACTGTCAGCTCTACACATGCGCTGATGGTTTCTACCATATTTTTGATAAAGAGGATTTTTACGCCCACTATTTTTGATGAAATTGAGGATATTTACCACCCTCCGACCTTGGTTGAGCAAAGTTAAAACTACCTGTCCTAGCCCTCTTATTCTCCCTTTCTTTCTTCTTAGCCTTCTGCTCCTTAATCTACTAAGCATGGCCCATTAACATAGAGAAGTCCAATTCCTCAATCAACATCGCAGTCCTACACTCTTTTACTATGCTATTTGCCATACCAAAAATAAACTTACTCATCCTAGACCTGTCATTAGACACCACCTTAGGAGCATACCTATCTTGGTGTGTAAATTTAAAGAAATACTCCTTCACGCTCATGTTGCCTTGTTTTAAATTTATGAACTCTTGTACCTTAGCTTCTCTTAACTCCAAATGTAAAAATCTATCTAAAAAGGCTGAAGAAAACTCCTCCCATTCTATAGGCCCTGTATCTACGCCTCTATCCCCTGGCAACAGTTTAAAGTAAGTGTAAACTATATCCTGCAATTGGTAGCTAGCCATTTCAGCACTCTCACTAGAAGTCACCCCCATAATGTATGTTACCTTCTACACCATGTCGAGATATTCTGGTGGATCCTCTTTAGACTTGGATCCTAAAAATAACGGAACATTCCGTCAGGTGAAGTCCCGAGTCCTAGCTGTGGAAGTATTGGCCATTGGGTTGGCCTAAACAGTATATGGACAAACATTTTGAGCTTTTACAGAGTATTCTAGAGTGGTGAATATAAATCTAAACTTTGCATGATAAACATGCTCATTCAGGGGATCTTCCTGAATGGGTGGATGTGTTGGCTGGTTTCTATTTCTTCATCTGTTAGTCTTTCTGTAAACTAAAGGGAGAGATGAATTAGATAGAGAGTTTAATTTGATCACATGCTCATGTGAATGATATGAATACTGAAAGAAGGAAAATATTACTTAAAACGTCTTGTAGCCTCTTGTCCATAAGTGTGGCGTACTTCACACCCATGCACAAGACTATACTAAATACAACTTTAAGACTTTATAAGGACACTTTAAAACCTTAGGATCTGATACCAAGTTTGTAATGTCCGGAGAGTACACTATGGAGGCCACATGGTGCTTACAGCCACGAAGGACCATAAGCTAACCTATGAGTGGGCACTTGCTATGAGCACTAAATAAAATAACAAGGAAATGTACAAAACTTAACTGAAAAACACCATAAGGTTTTAACAACAAAAAATCATACTGCCACATAGTTTTAGAATGTCTGGAACATATTGCTAATACCGATAAAATAACTGATAATAATGATTGAAAGCTAACTATCTGTCTATACTAGTCTAAAAACGTCAAAATTGATTGATTGTGAAGTTGATGGGACAAGCCACCAACTAACTCCGACTAACAAAATAGCTGAGCTACTGACATAACTAAATATAAGATGAATCATCCTCGAAGGATGAGGACTCACTCCTGCTGCACTGGAAAATCTAAGTACGGTTGGGATATAAGACATCATAGAGAAAGAGAACGTATGCAATAAGTATTTTTAATGTACTAGTATGCTAGATAAGGTAAGGCTGAAATACAAGGGTTCATATGCATGAAATGATAACTGACTGAAAAATGTAAGTTAACTGTATGAGAATGCATGTTAAAATAGAAATAGTCAAGATGCAAAACCAAGCATATATCATATATTTGTAATAGTCTAAAAGTGTGTTACTGAAATTTGTAGCTAATTTACTAATAACTGAAAGCTATGGTCAAGAAAAATTGAACAGAACACTGTGCTGAGTACTATAACTAAGATTGTGGGAGGTATCATTTAACCGACAAACCCTAAATAAGTTAAATTACGTTCAACCTATAACCCTAGATGGAAAAATGTCAATACTGTGCTACAGGTACTAATGATGGTTGTATGGATCTACTATACTGATGTCCAGAAGGACATATGAGTCACCCTAATCTTACAGGAGTAGTCAGACGATATTTGTCAACCCTAACTAACAGGAAGACATCTCAATCTACACTGGCTACGTAGTTCTGTAACTCAGAGATTGCTACTAAGGGTCAAACCCTAACCTAACAGGAATGCTCCCATCCCTAGGTTTGCTCGGTGCTGAATCCTAGTCCCAACTGAACTGACACTGGTCATTAGACTAGACTAGGCTTAAATGAATATACAACTGATCATGTTAACTTGACTGGAAGATATTGCTAATGGAATAATTGAATTTATTCTATAAATTCTGAAAACTAGTAAACAACTAAATTTTGTTTTTTCATAACCCCTAGGGCTCGACAGCATTAACAACGGGACCATACTACAACTTTAGAAACATAATAAGTACTCATTGTTCAAAACTCATTCATCTAGGAATTTTATTAAGCACATAGGAGACATGAAATTTTACATGGGAATGAGCAATTTGAGAAAATACCATGACTATACTATTCAATTCACAACTTAAGGGTTCGACATGAGAATTACATCATTCAAAATACATATTAGTTCATTCTACTTGAAAACACATATATTCTTAACTTAAAATCACCATAACAAGATATTCATGAACATAATTCAATTTAATCATGTAAACTTGCAACTTAAGTTTAAAATGAGGTTCTTGGGATCTAAGGGTGAGAAGGACCCAAGGATGAACACCTAACATACCTTAGTTGAAGAATTCTTGGAAGTTCTTAGCGGCGTTCTTGACAATTAATCTTGAATGTTGAAAGGGCTAGGGTTTGTTCTTGAGGGGAAATGCTTTCAATTGGGAAAATTTTTAGAATGAGATGGTAAATTATGCTTTTGGGATTGTAAATACCGTGTTATGGACCACTTGGGTAAGGGAAAATAAACAATTTGCCCTTGGAAAAATGGAATCAGAAGCTGGAAAAATAAGGGGCTTGCGATGGAGTGGGCATGGCGGGCTCAGGTGCGGTTCACTAGAGCGAGCGTCGTGGGCTCCATTGGGGTGCACTACAAGGAACGCCGCGGTCTTATCCCGGTGGTATCACTGTTTTCGAAATCAAAATATGCCCTTACGCTCATTCAAAAATTCTAAAACTCACCAAAGACGTACCCTTGACATTCTTGATCATGAATCAACCTTTAAATAAACATTCTAAAGTCGAGAAGATCAAAAATAAAATTGTCAAATTGTAAGAGGATTTGAAAATGACTAAGTCTTAACACTTAGTGAAATATTTGAAGTTTTTGACCCCTTTAACTTGCAAGAGTGAGCTGAAACGAGCTATGATCTTACGGGGTTTTAAATACCTCAACCTCCTTTAGTTTATCAAATCAACTCGGAGGAATGCATCAAAACCTTAGGTTTCAAATTTAGTCAAAACATGGCCAAAAAGGCCTTCAAAAGCAATGATAATCTTTTAAACGTTTTTGGAATGCATTAGTATAGAAGAGCAAGTCAAAACAAGTGACAAATCCATATTTCAAAACTATTTCACAAATGGGTTAAGGGAAAAAAATTTCCAAACCAATTTAAATACAAAGATTGTCAAATTAGTGGAATACCTTGACGCCCATTCAATTCCCACACCCATGCACCATATTTGTTCAAAAAATGAAAACAAAGCATGAATAATTGTATTAAAACCATGGGACATAAATTCAAGATGAATTTATTCCAAAAACCCTCGAACACTTATTCACAAATAACAATTTAATCACATCGGTACAATAATAAAAACATGATTTGGATCAAATAATAATAGGGGAAGAGTAACATGCCTTAGATACATGAGAATGGGAAAGTAATTGGGAGCTTTGAACCTAGAGGATGAATATACAATGAAATCCTTATGCTTTCTTGGAGCTTTGAGTTTGAGAGTGTAATTGGGGAAATTTATCTCTTAAAACTTAAGGGAATATGATACATTATGTTTAAGGGTCGTACATAGGTGAAAGGACCCTGATACCCATCATCCTAAGTAAATAAGAGAAACTTGTACGGATTTTACATAGAAACAAGGCAAGGACCTTATTACGAAGGCTAACCTCTATTCCATGGACCCTATGGCAGAGATTATCCTCAATGACACAGGGATATCATGGAGGCTCATTGACTCTGTGGTCCAAAACCACCTCGAAACCCATTCAAAAATTCCAAAAATCTACTATTACACCCCAATAACATGCCTAAACACAATTTAAGTTAACAATTGATATTTCGAACGCAAGACGACAAACAATAAAATGCTCAAAATTTTGAGGGTGTTACATTATATCCCCCAACCCTTAGGATCATTCATCCTCGAATAATTATCTAGGGTACTTATGACATGAGAAATAGTAAGAGTATACCAGAATCTAACAAAAAGCTTAGAAAGAAGTAAGTAGAAAATAAAGCCCATAACTTAGGAACTATTATTCGGAAAGGGAAACAAGAACCAATACTTGGACTTGATACCTTCTTCGGCTTCCCAAGTAGCTTACTCAAGATTTTGGTTTCTCTTTAGAACTTTCATATTAGCCACCTCCTTAGTCCTCAAACGTCGGACTTGCCTATTCAATATCTCAATTATGACTTCTTCATATGATAAGGAGTCAGGAATACCCACACTCTCAATAGAAATCCCCAAGAAAGGATCACCCACACATTTATTCAATATAGACACATGAAACATAGGGTAAATAGAAACCAAACTTGTAGGAAATTCTAGCTCATAGGAAACATTCCCTACTCTCTTTAAAATTAAATAGGGGTCAACATAATAGGTACTGAGATTCCCCTTATTTCCAAATTGCATTTTTCCTTGATGTCGTATTAAACTACACCTTCATCATAAGTATAATGCGATTGATACAAATATAATAACCCAACTAGGTTGGGGACGATCCCACGGGGAAAACATGAGCATTTGTTTACCTTGATTTATACCTCGAGAGTGAAAAGGACTAAATGAGAGCGATTTAGTTATCAATAGCAAAGAGTAACCAATTCGTGAATGCTTTTGAGTTGTAAACAATAGGAGATGAATGCTAGGCCTGTGTTCCCCTTGGATTCTCAACTTCGTAGACTTCTCTTGATCAACCCAATGCTCTAGTGCTCAGTATGTAAATCCTTCAAGATAGGTATTATTTGTCGTCTATTGAGCACGAAGATAAATTTCACCCTTAGACTTGATTATCATCGTCGAGTGATGCCTTTTTGCCCCTTTCTACGGCCTCAATTCACATGATCCTTGGTTATTGGATAAAGTAATAAAATGGAATAAGGGGACTATAAGGTGGAGGTAGAAATCCAAAATTACTGTCCAAATCTTCTTTTCTCAATCACAAGCTTCTTGGTTATAGAAAGAATGAGAATACATGCTTTTATCTCAAGATGTCGCAGTTATTTGAAATCGATTATTGTGAAGAAGAATAGGATACATGAACAAACCCTAGAACAGATGTATGTCACACTTTCTCTACATAACTAATTTGTCAGGGTTCCCACAACCCTAGTTAAGGAGATTAGCTGCTCATGTTTGG
The DNA here is from genome assembly GCA_030864225.1 of Capsicum baccatum var. pendulum. Classification (NCBI taxonomy): domain Eukaryota; kingdom Viridiplantae; phylum Streptophyta; class Magnoliopsida; order Solanales; family Solanaceae; genus Capsicum; species Capsicum baccatum. The sequence goes on from CM061552.1 coordinate 144,126,505, forward strand.
GAAAAAAATCATGATTATCAACAAAGAACGCATAAAATCAATTCCACAAGAATAAGATGAATAAACTCCAAAGTCTTTAATTGAATAAAACCCTTGCATTTCAAGAATAATTGTAAAAGTATGTAATTCTGTGTAAAAGAATGTCACTACGCGTCACCTAAAAAAAGATAAACCCTAGGGTATTTTTGGTATCTCGAAATAACATAAACTTCAATTCAATGTTCAGCTTATGAGTCGTAACTACGTATACAACTAGTGTCCTTTATCAGTATCAACCTAGGACTTTAATCTTTTCCGATACTGAACACTGGTTGGTATACAACATCCCTATACGAGTCGTACTCAGACTTCTGACTTGTATCCTTCTGATACATCAATTCCTGGGTACGAACTTGGATTCTGTTATGCTTACGGCTTTAACATACGATTCGTATCCTGGCTTACGACTAGGATACTTGAGTTGTATCTTCTCCATACTTCATTTCTTGACTTGTCTTTTGGTTCTATTATGCTTACGATTCATCATACGAGTCATATTGGTCAATTATGAATTTGGTGTTGACTCGTATGCTGATCAAAGTTGGTCTTTTCCAGGTCTTTTTATCACATTTCATTCAAACTCCGTTGTACACCTATTTTACTTGCAATTAACACCAAAGGGAATCATATCTAACAAAACACCCTAAGCTCACACAAAAATTCATGGTTTTAAGCATCGAAAGTGTTGTGTTTCCATGCACATCACTCCTTTCATGGGAGACACCTTAAAAAACACCCTATCACTAACATCGAATCCCCACTCTCTTTACATAACATCTGCATAGGACTTTTGACGACTGTGGGCTGTCTTAAGCCTCTCTCAAATCACTTTTACCTTCTTTAGAGCTTGATGAACTTAATCAGGACCGAACAATCTTGCCTTACAAACTTTGAACCACCTAATAGGTGATCTACACCTCCTACTATACAATGCCTCAAATGGAACCATACCAATGATAATGTGATAATTATTATTTTACGCATACTCTAAAAGAGTCAAAGGGTCAACCCAACTACCGCCAAAGATAATTAAATAGGCCCGAAGTATATCATCCAAAGATTGAATGGTCCTTTTAGCTTGACCATCTATGTACCGGTGGAAAGCAGTGCTAAGGTTAACCTTAGTCCCCAAACCTTGCTGAAATGACTGCCAAAAATGAGATGAGAACTTAGTACCACAATCTAAAATAATTGAAACTAGAGCACCATGCCACTTCAAGGTCTCCTGAATAAACAACCTTTAGAGTCCAAAGCAAAATAATTAGTCCTCATTTGCATGAAGTGAGCAGTGTTAGTCATCCTATCCAAGATGACCTAAATAGAATCAAAATTATTCTGAGACTGTAGAAGACCGGTACCAAAATCCGTATTAATCACTTCCTACTTCCACACAGGCAACTTAATTTTGTCAGACAACCTACCGGGACTCAGGTGCTCCACCTTAACTTGTTAACACCACATGCACTTAGCAATAAATATTAGCTACATCCATCTTAATGTTATTCCAATAATAAATCTCCTTAAGGTCATGATACATCTTCGTCGAACCAGGATGAACCGAATAACGCGATTCATGAGCTTCAGCCAAAATTCTAACCCATAACCCATCTATATCGAGAAAGAATAACCTCCTTCGGTACCTCAAGATACCATTACCAACAATATCGAAAACCATCACCTTCTACTTACCCATATCATCCTTGATTTACATCAAGATAGGATCCAACACCTGCTTCTTCTTCACCTCTGCGCCAAGAGATGACTTCGCCCCTTCTTGCATAAACATACCACTATCTTCAGAATCTAAGTGATGAACTCCAAGATTAGCCAAATAGTGAATATCCTTCACCAAGTCCCATTTTTCATCATCCACATGGGATAAACTCCCAATAGATAACCTGCTAATAACATAAGAAACCTCATTAGTTTAACCTAGATGATTGTGTATACTTATATCATAATCCTTGAGAAACTCAAGCCATCTCCATTGTCTGTGATTCAACTCCTTTTGGGTGAATACATATTGCTAGCTCTTATGATCTAAATAGATGTTAACATGAACCCCATATTAATAGTGTCGCCAACTCTTCAATGCGAACACCATAACCAGCAACTCTAAATCATGAGTCAGATAATTCCTTTCATGAACTTTCAATTGCCTAGAATCATATGCTACCACCTTACCATGTTGCATTCACACACAACCAAGTCCTACACGGGACACATTACAGTAAACCACGAAGCCATAAGTACCCTCAGGCAGGGTCAAAAGTGGTGTAAAAGTTAAATTATATTTTAGTTTCTCAAAACTCCTCTAACAAGAATCGGACCACGGAAACATTAGCTTCTTCTAAGTCAACATAGTCAAAGGTGCGACAATTGATGAGAAGCTTTCCAAAAACCTCTTATAATAACCAGCTAAACCCAAAAAGCTCTGAATATTGGTAGAAGTCATGGATTTGGGTATCTTCTTAACTACCACAACTTTCTGCGGGTCCACCCTGGTCCTTTCACTAGAAACAATGTGACCCAGAAAAGTAACAACATTCAACCAAAATTCACATATAAAAAACTTAGCATACAAAAATTGATCTTTTAGGGTCTGCAACACAATATGGAGGTGATTGGCATGATCCACCTTACTTTTTTAATATACTAAAATATCATCTATAAAAACAATCATGAACGAGTCTAAAACTAAAAGAATACCCAGTTTATGTGATCCATAAATATAGTCGAGGCATTGGTCAACCAAAAATACATAACCAAAATCTCAAAATGTCCATATCTGGTACGGAAGGCAGTCTTTGGGATATCCTCATCCCTAATCTTTTACTGATGATAACCCAACTGAAGGTCAACCTTAGAGTAATACTTAAAACCTTGAAGTTGGTCAAATAGATCATTGATCCTAGGAAGAGGGTACTTATTGCTCACCATCACCTTATTCAACTAGCGGTAATCAATACACATCCAAAGAGAACCATCCTTCTTACACATGAAAAGATTGGGTGCACCCCATGGAGATATACTAGGGTACATAAAGCCCTGGTCAAGATGATCTTTCAACTACTCGTTAAGTTACTTCAACTCAGCTAAAGCCATTCTATAAGGTGTGAGAAAGATAGGATGAGTTTCTGGAAGTAGATCAATGCCAAACTCAATTTCCCTATCAGGAGAGGTACCTAGAAAATCATCAGGGAAAACCTCAGGAAATTTACCAACCACGAGAATGGATTGAAAAGAATCAACCTTCGAGTTAGAATCTTTAACCCAGACCAAATGATAAAGACACCTCTTGGAAATCAATTTTTGAGCTCTAAGATATGACATAATCCTCCCCTTAGGCACTAGGGAACTCTCTTCCCACTTAATAACCAACTAATTAGGAAATTTTAAAATGACCTTATGGGTCTGACAGTCTAAAGAGGCATAACACAAATGCAACCAATCCATCCCTAAGATGACATCAAAATCTAGCTTGTCTAATACAATCAAATCCACTAAAGTTTTGCTACCACTAACAAATGCCACACAACCCCTATAGACCCTTCTAGAAACCACTGAGACACCCACGGGGTAGAAATAAATAAGGGATCTGAAATATACTCGGGACAAAAACTAAAATGCACAGCCACAAATAGGGTTAGATAAGAAAAGCTAGACCCCCGATCAAGCATAAAATATACATCTCGACGAAAGAGTTTTAGCATACCAATAACAACATTAGGAAATGCCTTAGAATCCTGATAGGTGGAAAAATCATATAGATAATTCTGACCAGTGTCAGAGCCAAAAGTAGCACCCCTCGGTGTCGGAGCCAAAGAAGCAACAACCAAGACCTTATTATCCCTTATAGCAATGTCACCTGAAGGATAGTTTCTCTAAATATGCCAATGTTATCCATATCTAAAATATTTATTCCTCCCCTCAGCATAGTAGACGCGATATAACTATCCATAAAATCTACAAGGAAGATGTGAGAGAGCTAATTGGACCCTACTATCCTGAGATTGGGCACCATGTCCCTTAAAACCACTATTACTCTAAAGGCAGAGATCACCGAATGACTTAGGATAAGCAGCACTGGCCATTAAATAAGAACCCAAATTTCCACAATTCTTCTTAGACCATATTCCACCATCTCTACCATCCTGCTATTGACCTCTACTCTGATCCGAATACCAAAACTTCCTACACTGCCTCACCCCCATATTTGCTTTTTTTCTCTCCTTAAATTGTAGTAAATACTCAATAAGTCTAGAGATATTAAAATCCTTGTTCAACAAGGCGACCTTGCTCTCCAAAATCAAATCACGGGACAACCTAAAAGAAAACTTACTCATTTTATACCTCATGCTAGACACAAACTCCAAATCATAATGGGAAAACTAATGAAACTTCAAGGCATAATACTTCACAGTCATTTTTCCTTGCTTCAAATTTAAAAACTTTTCAGCTTTTGCCTCTCTTAACTCCATGGGAAAGAAGCAATCTAGATACGCACTAGAAAAGTCATCCCACAATTCTACCTTTGCATTATCATCCCTAGATTGATCCCACTCTTATACCATTGATATGCTAAATCCTTCAACTGACACGTAATGAATTCCACAACCTCTACATTAGTAGCATGCATAACCCAAAAGCATTTCTCTATCTTATCTATAAAACCTTGAGGATCTTTCTTAGACTTAGTATTAGTAAAAGATGGAGGGCTCAACCTTATAAACTGGGTAACTCTAGTGGCCTCAGATGAACTCACAACAATACCAGTAGATTCCATCTAACATGACTGAGATGTGACCAACAGGGTCAATAGTTGAATAAAATGGAAAAACTCACCATTAGTAATATCTCTATATGGTAACTTAGTACGTCTGTCATCAGCTGAAGAAGGATCAATTGTGACTGGTGGAAATCCATAGGGGTAATCAGAAGCAGCAACCCTTTTCTAGTTTTGAACCCCATAAGTTGGACAAGATCCACTCAATATTATCCTCAGGCGAGACAAATAAGCTTCCTTGATCTTTATATCATTTGGGTGGCATGATCTGAAAAGTGAATAAATAGGAATTAGAGGAAACTTCAACACCCTATACTCTTTGAAAGTATATCAAAAGAAAGGGAAACATTCCTAAATGCCTTGTAGCCTCTCTTTTCTAAGTGTGGCATGCTACACACCAAGAAAATAGACTCTACTTGACCTAGGCTTTACGGAAACCTAACTAACCATAAACCTAGACTTTGATAACAACTTTGTCACGACCTAAACCAAGGCATGGATGTGATGGGTATCTCAAGTCGATTGAGGACTGGAGACTACCCTATTTACCTAGTCAACCAGAACATAACATAATATAATAGATGAATTCTAAACATAAAATAAGATAGCTAGGTGTGACTCAAATTAAGTCATAACAAATTCCAAGTCCACAGTAATCTACAATGCCTCTAAACAGAACTAAAATCAATCTAAGTTGGGACATGCCCTCGACGATAGCCAAAATAAAACCAAGAGAAAGTATAGGACATAAGGAAACTGAAATATAGAATAAGGACTTCCAAAGTATGGAAGATCACCACTTTAATCAGACTTAGGAACTATCACACGATCTCCTAGTCACTATGTGAGAAAAATGGAAGTATTTCTAGTTCTTGCATTGCATGAGGATACAACATTAGGAGACAATTAGTGGGATGAGTAGTAGCATGTAACTCAAGGAAGGAATAAAATAATGCCATGATCAACAACTCAAAATCAATCAAATCTAATGCATATACATACATATATATATATATATATGTCACATATTGAGATAGGGAAAAAGACTTAGCATGAATTTTGAAACATTAACCTCAACTATGTAGCTCAGCTATCATAAAAGAAACCCATAGGCTATATGGGTTCAGTTCCCCCCACTGAAAGAGCTTCTGTACATTTTAGTCGCATGAACTAGTGGTATCAAAGAATACTAGGGAATGCCTTGACCCCACATTAATCCAAGATAAAAATATATCAAAAGTGTAAACCATGCACATAGGTCATCAAGACCAAACCTCATATCGGCAAACATGAGTTTCTAGTATAAGTCATCTAAGACACATACCTTCACAACTTACCTACATATCCCCCCTTAAGCCTAATTTAAAAAATGTTTCATATAACCCATTCATTAACCACAGATTTAAACATTAAGACACACTACAAGTATTATTATACCGTACGTTTGTAGGCTTATAACTATGCCATTAAAATTACGTTAAATTAAATGAATTCCTTAACCCCCTTTAGCATATTAAATCAAGATGCAGGAATGCCCCGACTTCATTTAGCTTATCAAATACACTTGAGGGAATGCCTCGACCCCAGAGGTTTCAAATTTAGTCAAAAAACGGCCAATAAAGCCATTAAAATCCATGTTTAATCTTTAAACAATTTACGCAATGCAATAGTATATACGAGCAAGTCAAACCAAATAACAAATCCATATTTCAAAACAACTTCACAAATGGGTTGAGGGAACACAATTTCAAAATAAATTTCAATATCAAAATGATCAAATTGGGGGAATATCTCAACACCCATTTCTATTCCCACACCCATGCACACCGTCAGTTTAAAACATGAAAGAAAGTATGAATAATTGCATTAAAACCATGGGAAATCAATTTAAGAAGCATTTATTCCTCCAAAAACCATTGAACCCATATTCAAAAATCATAATTTAATCAAATAGATAAAATTATGAACATATGATCTTGATGAAATAATAATGGAGGAGAGTAACATTCCTTAGATACACGAGAATATGAAAAAAATTTGGAGCTTGGGACCCATAGGATGAATATGCGATGCAATCCTTCTATTTTCTTGGAGCTTTGAGTTTAAGAGTCTAATTGGGTAAATTAGTCTCTTAAAACTAAAGGGAATAGGCTATATTATGCTTAAGGGTAGTACATAGTTGAAAGGATCCCAATATCCCCCTCCCAAGTAAATAAAGCAAAACTGGATGAATTTTTCATTAGCGCATGTCATGAACCTTATCGCGGAGGCTAACCTCCGTGCGACAGACCCTAACACAAAGACTATCCTCTATTCTACAGATCTATCATAGATATTATCCGTTGTGACATGGGGATATCGTGGAGGCTTACTGCTTCTGTGGTCAAAAACCACCTAAACCCCATCTATAAATTTTGAAATTCTCCCAGCATAGCCTATTCACATGCCCAAACACAATTTAAGTCAAAAATTGATATTCAAAAAATGGAAGGGAAAGAAATAAAATGCTGAGAATTTTAAAGGTGTTACTCCTAATTTTCTTTACCTTAAATTTTTGGAAATTTAGACTAGGATCACTATATGAATTTATTTGGCTTGTAATATAGGCGTGGGGGTTGGTGTGATACATTTGGAAATTAATGACCTCCTCGACACTCCAATTACATTTGGGGTTCACTACTCAATCATAATTTTTCTTTTACTTCTCTCTTATTTTTAATTTTTTTCTTATTCAAGTTGGGTGCACTTTCTTCTGTTCATTCTTTTTCTCCTTGTCTCTTTTTTCATTTTTTCCTTTTTATCACACCCAATCCTACTCTTTTTTCATTTTTTCCTTTTTATCACACCCAATCCTACTATCTTTTATGTTATTCAAACCCTTCTTAATGCCCAATTCCAACTATGCACCCCTATGATAGCAACCCTTAACTTAGGTGATTTGCCTGAGTTGAGGTGCACAATGTCCAAGGAGGGACCAGGGCCAAAATAGGTTTATTGTAAGATAAATTTAAAAGATAAATAGTGCAAACAAGATAATGGGTCAATATAGGCTCAAAATAGGGATCAAGGGATACTTATTCACATTTGGTTGGTTATTTAGGCTAAGAGTGGACTAAATTCAAGAGCGACCTTTGTTTACGTCCTAACCAACTATCCTACAATCTAGGAAAGACTAATCGAGCAAGTTCTAAATTAAATGCACAATTAGAACTAGGTAAGCATCTCACGCACACATGATACAGGGTTATAATACCAAAAACTACCTATCCAGTTTATGCAAAAGCTAGCTATGATTATTGTTTCCCTGATACTAATGCCATTATCACATTCACAATATTCACATATATAAGCACATCACGCAGTTCATAAAAACTTTGTTGAGGGGTATTAATTCTTAACCAAATACTTAAAAACTAACAAAAATAGGTCAATTGCCCTTAGTTTTATTTTTTTCTTAATTGAACACAGTAAAACATAACAGATATACTACATATACACAAGACGACAAAAATATGTTGGCTCTACTAAGAAACGACTTCGGGGAAAAGAGACACAATAACAAAAAGCTCAAGAGGGCATATAAACCCCTAATTAGCCCCACACCCATCAAATAGACATGTATTGTGACTGATGCATTAGGCATCTACAAAGAAAATGGGTTAGGAACATTCCTATGGCACCATAGATTAGTAGATCTAACATTAACAATACTAACACGAATTATTACAAATGCAATAGAAATAAGATACCTAGGGTAGAATCACATGAAACACCCAATTTAATGTCGTGGCACAATGTGGGTACCTCGATTTCTCAAACTTCATCAAGGTATCAAAAAAGTTTGAAACTCAAGGGTCATCAACATAGTTTATTAACTAAACCACCCTCATGTTAGTCGAATATGCCATGGTTCTGTGAACATTGAACATGACTTCTTTATCATTCAACCTGAACTTAAAGCTCACTAATAACACTCAAACTACACCTCTCTAATGAGAATATAAGAGATCATTGTTAATATAAAACCTAACTAGGATGGGGGCGATCCAACAGGGAATATGTTGTGAACTTAAGTCATTTGCAATTTAATCAACAGATAGCTGGATGTTTCCTGATATAGGAGTTTTTAGTTTAGCAAGTAATTGTTGGTCACTTTAGTTACAGTGTTTGTAACCAAGAGTTAATGAAAAAACTAGAATTACATTCACTAGGGGTTTTGGTACTTGACAGATGCTAATAGTGGTTCAAGATTCTCATAGTAGGTAGGGCAACAAGTTATCCTTATCGAAGTTACGCCTAAATATCTCTCAACTTACTTTAGCATTTAATTACCTAATCCTCTCATACTTAGAGAATTTATATTCATTGACCAAACTTTACCTCAGGTTAATTAACCTTGTTACAACATCAATTATTAAATGGAAGGTTGGTAGCTTCCAAGTCCCTGCCAATAATTCACTTCCTGCTATAGTTGATTTCTTATTTCAAGCAAATCAAAGTAGGTTCTATCTATTATTTTCAACCAATAGACAATAATTAAATCCTCGAAATTATCAAGGAGTCCTATTACTTTTAGAATCTTGAACACTTAGAAACTTAACAAGACCTAACCCATACATCCCATAATTCGGGTTAAAAGAATTTAGCTGCTCATGATGTAATAATCGAAACAACTAGTTATATTCATGATTTGAAAGATAAACTTACCATAAGATGAATAGAAACTAGAGATTCTCAGATTAGATCACAATAGTAATCCTAAAATAATGATGATAATCTCTTCAAAATAATTACTTGTTCAAGCCAAGAAACTAGAGAGAGAAAATATCAAAATACGTGGCTTCATACTCAAGTTTTATCTTCTCTCAATAAAACCATCAACAATTCTTTAAATAGTTCACCATAATTATGGAAACAAAATAATAAAGTTCAACAGTTCCTAAGAAAGGTGACGCCATCCACGATACCCTATCAGGAGGTTGACGACTTATCATAAATGTCGTCAGTTTCCTTTGCTTTTGGTATTTGCTTCCTTAGGCTGACGACAGTTTTGATGAACTATTACCTCCTTGACGACTTATAAAGAATATCATTATGTATCTACCAAATCTTTCATGTTCTGCCTTAGGCTTACACTAATTTTGATGACCTATCAGCTCCTTGATTGCTTATCACATATTGTAGTCACAACTCTCAACTCAGGTCTATTCTCTGTCTAAGGCTGACGATGAAGTTGATAACTTATCACAAGGTTGAAGACTTCTTAGGAATGTCATCATCCATATTTCTCTTTCTTTCACTTAAGATTTCAACTTTTTTGCTTCCATCTTTGTTGGTTCTTTTGCATCTTAGCTTCTACTGCAGAATCAAAGATAAAACAATAAAAAACAAAAGAAATTGCTTACGACTTTGCAATTATTCTCTGTAAAAAGCCTTAAATGTGTTAGCATCAGCTTATACATCAGCACTCTCAACTTAAAAAAATTGCTTGTCCTCAAGAAACTCAAACACAACTAAGTGAATACAAAGTACATTTGGCCGTCAATCATCTATATCATCTCAAACATCTTCACCATCTCTAAGGTTAGTCAATTCAAGAACAATTGTGTATATTATTGAAAAACAACAATGCAACAAATAGGAATCAAGATATGGAACCAACTTAGCAACACAACCATGCATGCATATAGTTTACACTATCCAAACAAGTGAATAAGTAACGATTGAACCAGTGTGCCCTCACTATAAAGAAATCCCTCTTTTTTTGTATCAAACATCAGATATATAACCATGGGGACAATCACAAGACACTCACTCTAAGAATGAATTTCCAATCAATGTATGCTGAATACCATAGGCTTGCCCTTATTTTCGTTACCCATATCATCAAACAGGTCATCTAGGATCACTATAGGTCTTCTCTTAGGCTTGTGATGTAGGTTAGGGTCTGGTATGATACTCGATGGTATTTAAAGTGACTAAGCCTCCTTAATACTACTCTATATTTTTGGGGTGTCACTCATTAGCCTTTTCCACTCTTCTTTTTTATGGATCACACTTATTTAGGCTTGGTGCGGTCTTTTGCACAATCATTTATTCTTTTTCACAATTTTTTTTCACTCTTTTCCTCCGCACCCAGCTTTTTTATTCTTTTCTTTTATGCTAACTTTCCTTATACTCATTCTATATCACGCACCTCTATAATAGCCACCCTTCACTTAGGCCATTTGCCTAAGTCAAGTTATACAGTGTCCAAGAAGGACCAGGGACAAAATAGGTTCATTGTGATCTAAATGGGAATGTGATAGGTGTCATACAAAGAAATAGGTTAATCAGTCTCAAAATAGGGATCAAGGGATATTATGCACATAGGAAAGGTCATTTAGGCTAAAGTGAGCTCATATCAAAACGACCTATGATCCTTTCCTCACCCCTATTCTTTAACCTAGGTAAGACTAACTGGGAAAGTTCTGGCTTCAGCATACAGAGGGAACTAAGTAACATCTCATACACACTTGGCACATAGGTATTCACAGTCTACTACTCATTCAGTTCATGCAGCTGTTTAGCAATGATTATTGTGTTACTATAACTAATGCCATACAAAAATGCACAGTGGTCACACTTTAATGCAAATCACATAGTTAAAGAAGTAGACCATTTGAAGAGGTGTACAAAAATCACAAAACAATTCAACTTCCTTACGTACAAGTATTTCTCCTAGTCGGCTATAAAATATTACAACAACAATTTACCCTACACCCTCAACTTAAAATAAAAGAAAATCTAAACTTAAGGTTAGAGTATACCTAGACTAGATCAATCTTGGGGGTCATGGGTTGCCTCCCATGCAACACCTAATTTAATGTCATGGCACGACTTGGTTATCTTTACTACTCAGACTTTGCCAAGACAACCTGCTGATAACTATTTATCATCTTCATGGAATACGTCCACGATTGAGAAAACACTTATCTCTTTTTGCTGTGTCATAGATAAGTATATTTTGAATTATGATTCTTTACCATTTAGCCTGAACTTCAGCTCATTCAGCTCCATATCTACGATCACTCTCCCAGTTCTAAGGAATGGTCAGCCCAAGATGATGGCACTTCAAAATCTACCTCACAACCTAGGACTACAAAATCAGCAGGCAGAAGAAAGTTAGCCACTTTTACCAATACATCATGTTATATGCCCACTAGACGCTTTACAGACCTATCTATCATCTCCAATAGCATGTTCATCCGTGTTAAATCCCCTAAACACAGTTTATTGTACATCGGAAGTGGCATTAGGTTTATACTAGCTCCCAAATCACATAGCACGTGTGTGAAATTCAGGGACCCAATAGTGCATGAGATGGTAAACGCTCCCACGTTTGCCTTTTTCTGCACTAAAGATCTTATAGACATAGCGCCATAATAAAGAAGATTGTCATCTATCTCATGGATAACCTTCTACTTCTTCATGACAAGTTCTTTCATAAACTTTGCATATCCTATCATTTGCTTAATTGCCTCAACCAAAGGCACATTAATTGTCAATTACTTGAGCATTGCCATGAATTTGCTGAATTTTGCATCATTACTTTTTTTATTCAACCTCTGAGAAAAGGGAGGTGGTGGGCTTGGGATAGTTTTTACCACTACCTCCTTTTCCTTTTCTTTCCTTTTTTCTAGAGCATCATCAGAACTATCCAGCTTCTCAGACTCCACTTATAATACCCCTAAAAATCAAAACCAATATTAGAGCCATGTACCAAGATCATGCATAGTAGACCATGGTTATTTTATAGTTTTATGAGCAGGTTAGATGTATATTAAGGCTTCAAATAACTCCCAGCTATAAGACGAATTAAAACATTCTTTACCGATGGAATTCTTGAGAAACATATTGCCATATTCAGATTAAAATAAGCATATCTCTAATTATACTCAGAATTTTTGAGCTCATGACCTATCAAAAGATATATAATTGAATTTGCTTTCTAAAAATATAAATTTTGCCTAAACACGATATCGGAGCAAAGAGTTATTACTAGTTTACTCTAGTATGTCAGGCTGGAAACTGTGTGATGACATTCGTGGTAGCTTACCTCATTTGTGTCACCCTACCATGAAGGTATTCAGCATTAGGTAGAACTTTTGTGTGACATATTCATGGTATCTTATCATATTTGTGATGCACTACCACGAAGGTCGTCAGCGTTAGGTAGAATCTAACTCCTAAGTGATGAAATTCGTGGTAGCTTACCACATTTGTGATGCCCTACCACGAAGGTCGTCAGCCTTAGGCATAAACCAGCTCCTGAGTGATGACATTCTTGTTATCATACCACATTTTTTATGCCCTACCATGAAAGTCGTCAGCCTTAGGACCATGAAAGTCGTCAGCCTTAGGCAGAGTTCAACTCCGATTTGATGACATTCGTGGTAGCTTACAACATTTGTGATGCCCTACCAAGAAGGTCATCAAACTTAGGTAGAAACCATTAGTTCTAGCTCCTACATGATGACATTTTTGATGTCTTACCACACTTTTTACGCCTTATCACAAATATTGTCACCTATGATTTTCTGCAACTGGGAATTTATTTCATAAGGGTATTTTGGTCTTTTAACTTCAATTTCCATGACTTATAACCCTCAAGGAATATATTTTCTTCCATTCTCTTTAGTTAAAACATCTTAAAAACCCTCTCTTACACTTTCAATCAGAAGATTAGGGTTTTTTCTCAAGATCATCTCCTCAGGAATAAGAACATTCTTTCCTAAAGGAGTTAAACCCTAGTAAAGGAAAATCAAGGGCAAGCCTAAGGATTTATTTAGGAACTTTCAAAAACATTAGATCTCTTTTAAGATCAAGCTTTAAGGTATGCTTAGTGTTCATCTATGGATTCAATTCGTTCCTAGAGTTCAACAACCATGCTTTTAAATGTTATTTTGTAAACTTTTGTGGTGATATAAGCATGTACACGTTGATGATTTTTGTTCAAGTTTCAAGATGATATCTAAGGATGTTTTTCATGGAATATATGTGATTGTAGGTTGAAAATCATGAACTTTGGGTGGGTTGAATTAATGAAAGATGCCTTAAAGAATGCATTTAAGGTGTCTGATAAAATGCCTAGGATGTTAGAAGTTCATAGTTACATGATTTCATGATATCTAAATGACAAGTCTATGTTAGCGATATAGTTCAATATGAATGCCCATGCTATTTATATATTCTTATGATGATGGCATAAAGTATGTATGATGATGGAAATATGAATTTTGTGTGTAAATTATATCCATGCTTTCCCTACTAGGTTTGAGGTGTCGATTAAATAAATGAAGTATATATCCCATACTTATGATATAGCAAATTGTGGACTCCAATCTTGTGATCAAGTCATGTCATATGTGTTGGTTTTATTCTATCGAATCCTGATGGTATTCATACTCGAAAAAGATAGCTGTGAGCCTAGAGCCATGTCATGTTGTCATGATAATCTCAGTCAAGCTATAATCTATAGAACTTAGTCAGTCATGTGACTCAGGAACCATCAGAAATCTCATGATCCCAGGTAACTCTTAGATAATAGTACTACTCCATCAGTTAATGGAAGTCAGTTAATCTATCCATATATAGTCAGTTGAATCATGTTTAGTCTCTTCAGATGGAGTAGGAGTTAGCATCGAGTGAACCCAATGATGAGAACTTACCTATATATGAGGGTGTCATTCTTAGCAGTCATCCTTGCATTCCAGAACTATATAGCCAACATAGGTTGAGAAATTGCAACCTGTTATATGAGGGTAGATGAGGTGGCTTAACCTGTTATATCAGGGTTCCATCGTTCTCACTAAAGTTACTATTATATGAGGGTTGTTCACATGTTATCCTTACCATTGGCGTGGTATTAATACCCTTTTAGTTAGGACAGAGATTGGACTCTATCTTAGCCATAATGGCATATATGGGGCATATCCGTTAAACAACTACCTTCCACAGTTTTTAGTATTAGTCTCAGTAAAAGAACTCAGACAGTTCGTTAGATATCAGTATACTAGGACTATTAGATACGGTCAAATTTAGTTATTGCACGAAACTCACAGAGTTCAACCAGATTTAGGGTAGTCAGCTACAGTTATCCATGTTATCAGAACTATGGTTCCAGCTATGTATTAGCATACAGATTTAGCAATCACGTACACATGATGTTAGTTACTATTTATGTATGTTTGTACTTATATGTTCATATCAGTCAGTCAGTAGTACTATTCATGCACGTAAACCCTTGCATTAGCCTACCTCACTTGTATACTTAGTACTCTAATTGTACTGATGCATTTGCGCTATGGTGCTTTATTTTCATGTTACACCATAGGTTATGAGGTACGAGTACCAGACTAGTAGTAGCAGTCGCATTCAGCATATAGAGTTTCAGTGAGTCCTTTTCATTTGAGGACGACATTATTTGATTTATTCATTTATTTCTTCAGTTCAATTTTACGGAGTTAGTTGGAGACATGTTCCTTTAACTCCTAATTTTAGATAGTACTTAGAGGCTCAGATTTAGCTTTTAGATTCAGTTTTTAGTTGTTTTGGATATCTTTTACCCATACGAATGTTACTATTTTACAGATTCTTTATTCAGTTGAACCTTATGCCTATATGTTCATGTTTTCTGCATTATTACAATATATATTGCAGTGCATAGGTACATATATCAATCATGGTTTAGATTGTGGTCCTTTGGGTTCATAGGCACCGTGTATCATTTCGGTTTATAAAATCGGGGTGTTACAAACTTGGTATTAGAGACTAAGGTTCAATAGAGTCCTAGGAATTCTGAAAGCTGAATCTAGTAGAGTCTTGTGCATGGGTGTGTTGCGTGCCACAATTATGTACAAGAGTCTATGAGATGTTTTAAGAACAATTCTCTTTCTTCAGTATTCATGTCGTGCTGGTAAACATAATTTCAAGTCAGTCTCTTAAGGTAATCCACTCTTCTCTTATTTCAAAAACATGCCTTCAAAGAGAAGAAATCAACAATCCCATCATCCCAAAGATCTTTTGGGTGAACACGTTTCTAATGTAGAGTTCAAGACCGCATTTACCGCTCTTGCTCAGTCTGTAACTGCCCAAAATAAATGACCAGTAGTCATTTCGACCAACATAGTGGCCAATTCAGCAGCAGCTAGGATTTAAAACTTTACAAGAATGACTTCTCCATCCTTCTTTGTGTCTAAGACAAATGAGGATCCTCAGGAATTCATTGATCAAGTCCAGAAGGTCATTGATATCATGGGAGTCACTTTTTCTCAGAGTGATGAGTTAGCTGGATACCAATTACAGGATGTCGTTCACACTTGGTACAAGCAGTGGTTAGCAGAAAGGTTACAGGATGCAGGTCCTGTTGAGTAGAAAGAATTCATCACGGCTTTCTTAGAAAAATTTATTCCCCAAGATCTAGGAGAGGCCAAAGTTCTTGAGTTCATCAATCACAGGGAGAGAAATATGAGAGTTAGAGAGTATTCTCTTAGACTTACTCAGTTAGCCAGATATGGCCCTCATATGGTTGCAAACAATAGGGCTAAGATAAACAAGTTCATGTAAGGGGTGAATGATAGCGTGGTAGATGAGTATTAATTTATGATGCTAAGCATTGATATGAATTTAGCTAGACTCATGACCGATGCTCAGCAGATTGAGGAGCAGAAGGTTAGGACTAGAGAGAGGTAGAACAAGAGAGAAAAATCAGGCAGTTTTAATTTTACTCAGCCCAAATTAGAAGGACGAAATCGTTCACAGTTTTATCCTAAGTCAGAATTTCCAGCCCCTTCCTCCGTTAGTTACCTATTGTAGAAGTTTAGGGACGGCAACATAGACAGAGCACCAGGCTCTAAATCTCAGAGCAGTATTAGCAGTGCCCGCACTTATCCCCAGTGTCAGACCTGCAGTAACCACCATCAGGGTATGTGTAGAGCGAGTCAAGGAATTTGTTTTGGTTGTGGCAAACCAGGCCATAGAGTTAGGGATTATGCTAAGCTAGGTACTCAGGGTCAGGAGAATCGTTACATAGCTCAGTCCGATCACCCAAACCTGTAGGGTGCCACTTCTAGTGCTACTAGTGGGCAACGCCCAAACAGACTCTATGCTCTTCAGACCTGACAGGATTAGGAAAATTCTCCTGATGTCGTTACTGGTACGTTACAAATTTTCCATGTTCATGTTTAGGCTATTCTAGACCCAGGTGAATCCTTGTCTTTTGTCACTCTATACGTAGCAGGCTATTTTTGAATTAGTCCTAAAATTTTAGCATTGCCCTTTTCAGTCTCTACCCCAGTGGGTAAAACCATCATAGATCAGCGGGTATATAGGAACTTCCTGGTTATGATATTTCAAAAATCCATGTTAGCAGATTTAGTTGAGTTAGAGATGACTGATTTTGATGTCATTCTCAGCATGGATTGGCTTCATTCCTGCTATGCCATAGTCGACTAAAGAAACAGGATAGTTCAGTTTCAGTTCCTGAATGAGCCCATCCTAGAGTGGAAGGGTAGCACTTCTTCTTTCAGGGATCAACTTATTTCCTACCTTAGGGCAAGGAAAATGATTTCTAAGGGGTGTGTGTATCATCTTGTGTATGTTAAGGATTCTAGTCCTAAATCTCCCAGTGTTAAATCAGTCCCACTGGTTAATAAATATTCAGATGTCTTTCCTGAAGATATTCTAGGCATTCCTCTCAAAAGGGAAATAGACTTCGTCATAGACCTTCTCCTAGATACTCACCCTATTTCTATTCCTCTATACATAATGTCACCAGTGGAACTCAAGAAACTAAAAGATCAGTTGAAGGATCTCTTAGATAAGGGATTCATCAGGCCCAGTGTATCCCTATGGGGTACGCCAGTCTTATCTGTGCGTAAGAAAGACGGTTCTTTCAGAATGAGTATTGATTACTGTCAGCTCAACAAAGTCACAGTCAAGTATAGGTTCTGCTTCCTAGGATAGACGAATTATTTGAAAAACTTCAGGCTTCCAATTATTTCTCTAAGGTAGACCTCATATCACGCTATCATCAGCTCAGGGTTAGAGAATGTGACATTCCAAAGATAGTTTTTTGCACTCGGTATGGTCATTTTGGATTTCTAGTAATGTACTTTGGTCATAACAATGCCCCTATAGCTTTTATGGACTTGATAAACTGGGTGTTCAAGTAGTACTTGGAAACATTTGTCATAGTCTTCATATATGATATTCTGGTCTATTCTCGCACAGAGCGTGATCATTCAGACCATCTCATAATTGTTCTTTAGACTCTCAAGGATCAACAGTTGTTCGCCTAGTTCAGTAAGTGCAAATTTTGGCTAATATCAATAGCATTCCTTGGACATATTGTTTTCATTGATGGCATTAGAGTAGATCCTCAAAAAATCAAAGTTGTAAGAAGCTGGCCTCGCCCTATCTCTCCATCAGATATTCAGAGTTTCTTAGGTTTGGTTGGATATTACTGATGGTTTGTTGAGGGATTTTCTTCTATTGAATCTCCTATGTACAGATTGACTCAGAATAAGGTTAAGTTTCAGTGGTCCGAACCTTGCGAGAAGAGTTTTCAGGAGTTGAAGACTTGACTCACCTCAGCTCTAATTTTAGCACTTCCCGATGATTTCGATGGATTCATAGTATATTATGATGCATCCAGAGTAGGTTTAGGTTGTGTACTCATGCAGAATGGTAGAGTCATAGCCTACGCCTCCAGACAGTTAAAGACCCATGAGAAGAATTATCCCACTCATGACCTTGAGTTAGCAACAGTTGTATTTTCCTTAAAGATTTGGAGGCATTATCTATACGGTGTTCATGTAGATGTCTTCACAGATCATAAGGGCCTTCAATATGTCTTTTCCCAGAAAGAACTTAATCTTTGTCAGAGAAAGTGGATAGAGATCTTGAAGGAGTATGACCTTGGTGTTCTTTATCATCTTGGAAAGGCCAACTTAGTGGCCGATGTACTCAGTAGACTATCCATGGGTAGTGTTTCCCATGTTAAGGATAGTAAGAAGAAATTAGCTCAGGAGATTCATCAGCTTGCCAGACTAGGCGTTCGCTTAGTCGACTCTTTAGTGGGTGGCGTATGTGTTCAGAGTAGTTCAGAGTCATCCCTAGTTTCTGAGATGAAAGAGAAGCAAGAAAGGGATCCTAGCCTTGTCAAGCTAAAAAAGTCAATTCAGAGTCAAGAAGTAGAGGTTTTCTCCCAAGGGGGAGATGGTGTTCTTCATTGTTAGGGTCTTCTTTGTATTCCTGGTGTAGATAACTTAAGGTAGCGAATTCTTGAAGAAGAGCATGGTGCGCGATACTCTATACATCCAGGGTCCACTAAGATATACTGCGACTTATGGGAGATCTATTAGTGGAGTGGGATGAAGAGGGATGTTTAAGAGTTTGTGGCTAAGTGCTCTACATTTCAGCAGGTTAAGATAGAGCATAAAAAACCTAGTGGTTCCATGCAGGAGTTCACTATTCCTCCTTGGAAGTGGGAAGAAGTGAACATGGACTTCATGATGGGTTTACCTAGAACACATCATCAGCATGATTCAGTTTAGTTCATTGTAGACAGAATGACAAAGTCAACTCAGTTCCTTCAAGTTCGTACCCCTTACTCAGCCAAGGATTATGCCAAACTCTATATCAGGGAGTTGGTTAGATTACACAGTGTTCCACTATTTATTATCTCAGACAGAGGTACCCAGTTTACCTCTCACTTTTGGAAAGCATTCCAAAAGGGTCTTGGTAGCCAAGTTTATCTTAGTACAATGTTTCATCCTTAGACAAATGGTCAAGCAGAAAGGACCATTTAGATTCCAGAAGATATGCTAAGGGCATGTACAATTGATTTCAAGGGAAGCTGGGATGACCACTTATGTTTGATTGAGTTCGCATACAATAACAACTATCACTCCAGTATTCAGATTGCTCCATTCGAAGCTCTCTATAGTAGGAGATATAGGCCTCTCATAGGTTGGATCGGAGTTAGTAAGACCATAGTCATAGGGCCTGACTTAGTATTTGATGCCTTAGAGAAAGTTCAGTTGATCAGAGAAGGACTCCGGGCTGCTCAGAGCCGACAAAAGTCTTATGCGGATGTTTGTAGAAAGGATCTTGAATTCGAGGTCGATGACTATGTCTATCCTAAGATCTCTCCCATGAAGGGAGTAAATAGATTCAACAAGAAGGGAAAGTTTAGTCCCCGATATGTCGAACCCTTCAGGATTCTCAGTCACTTCGGAAAGGTAGCCTATGAGCTTGAATAGCCATTAGATCTAGCCTCAGTTCATTTAGTCTTCTATGTCTCTTTGTTCAAGAATTGCATAGGTGACCCAGTAGTTGTAGTCCCTATTCAGAATTAACATTCAGAATAGCCTCTCTTATGAAGAGATTCCAGTGGAAATCCTCGACTATCAGACTCGTAGGCTGAGGAACAAAGAAGTCCCTCTAGTCCAGGTTCTTTGGCGGAATTAGTCCATGGAGGGAGCTACTTGGGAGGCAGAAGTAGACATGTAAACCAACTATCCTCATATTTTCTTCGCTAATTCAGGCTTAGCTCGAGGTAACCATTTTCCTTAAGCTTATTCAGTTACATGTTCAAAATTCCAGTATAAAATTGGTATCAAGTATCAATGCATAACTTATCATGCATTCATGAGTTCAGCTTATCAGTCATGCATCAGATATGCCTGTTTAGTTAGGCTATATTCGGTTTAGAATTAAATTTCGTCCTAAAATCATGTGCCAGTTGAGCATGATCAGTGTATGCATCATTTTATCTTTTCTCCCCTCTCAAGCAGTCATCATTCGAGGACGAATGTTTCCAAGGCGGAAATATTGTAATACCCCAAAAAATCCAAACCAATATTGGAGCCATGTACCAAGATCATTCATAGTACATCATGGTTCTTTTATAGTTTTATGTGTAGGTTAGATTTATATTATGGTGTCAAATAACTCCCAGCTATCAGACGAACCAAAACATTCCTCACAGATCAAATTCTTGAGAAAGATATTGCCATAGTCAATTTCAAACGACAATATATCTCAATATACTTGAAATTTTTGAGCTCATAACCTATCAACAGATGGATAATTGAATTATCTTTCCAATTAGACCAATTTCTCCTAAATCTGATATTGGAGCAAAGAGTTATTCCTATTTTATTCCAGCATGTCAGGCTGTAAATTGTGTGACGACATTCGTGGTAGCTTACCACATTTGTGATGCCCTGCCATGAAGATCGTCATCCTTAGGCAGACCTTCTGTGTGTTGACAGTCGTGGTAGCTTACCATATTTGTGGTGCCCTACCATGAAGGTCGTCAGCCTTAGGCAGAATCCAACTCCTAAGTGACGACATTCGTGGTAGCTTACCACATTTGTGATGCCGTACCACGAAGGTCGTCAGCCTTAGGCATAAAATAGCTCCTAAGTGATGACATTCGTGGTAGCTTACAAAATTTGTGATGCCCTACCATGAAGGTCGTTAGCCTTAGGCAGAATTCAGCTCTTGTGTGACAACATTAGTGGTAGCTTACCACATTTGTGATTCCCTACAACGAATGTCATCAGAATTAGGAAGAAACGATTAGTTCCAGCTCCTATATGACGACATTTTTGACCGCTTACCACACTTTTGATGCCTTGTCACAAATGTCGTCAGCTATGATTTTTAGTAACTTGGAATTTATTTCATAAGTGTATTTTGGTCTTTTTCCCTCACTTACCAGGACTTATAACCCCCAAGGAACGTATTATCTTCCATTATATTTAGTTAAAACATCTTAAAAACCCTCTCTTACACTTTCAACCATAAGATTAGGGTTTTCTCTCAAGATCATCTCATCAGGGACAAGAACATTCTTTCCCAAAGGGGTTAAACCCTAGTTAAGAAAAATCAAGGGCAAGCCTAAGGATTTCTTCAAGAACCTTCAAAAACATTAGATCTCTTTCAAGTTAAAGATTTACGGTATGCACAGTGTTCATCTATGGATTCAATTCGTTCATAGAGTTCAAGAACCATGCTTTTAAATGTTATTTTGTAAACTTTTGTGGTGATATAAGCATGTACACATTGATGATTGTTGTTCAAGTTTCAAGATAATATCTAAGTATGTTTTTCATGGAATATATGTGATTGTTGGTTTAAAATCATGAACTTTGGGTGGGTTGAACTAGTGCAAGTATAAAATCCACCTATGCCTTAAAGAATGTATGTATGGTATTTTACGATACACTTTAATATGAATACCCATGCTATTTATATATTCTTATGATGATGGTATGAAGTATGTATGATGATGGAAATATGAATTTTGAGTGCGACTTATATACATGCTTTCACTACTATAATTGAGGTGATGATTAAATACATAAAGTATACTATCTCCTACTTATAATTTAGCAAATTGTAGACTCTAATCTTGTGATCAAGTCATGTCATGTGTGTCGGTTTTCTTCTATTGAGTCCCGGGGGTATTCATACTCAAAAAATATAGTTGTGTGCCTAGAGCCATGTCATGTTGTCACGATAATATCAGTTAAGCTTTAATCTATCGAACTCAGCCATTCATGTGACTCAGGAAAACTCAGAAATCACATGATCCCAGTTAACTCTCAGATAATAGTACTACTCCGTCAGTAAACAAAAGTTAGTTAATCTATCTATGTACAGTCAGTTGAATCATGTTTAGTCTCTTCAGATGGGAGTAGGAGGTAGAATCAAGTGAACCTAAGGATGGGAATTTACCTGTATATGAGGGTTTCATTCTTAGAAGTCATCCTTGTATCCCAGAACTATATAGGAAACATAGGTTGAGAAATCGTAACCTGTTATATGAGGGTAGATGAGTTGGCTTAACTTGTTATATGAGGGTTCCCATCGTTCTCACTAGAGTTACTGTTATATGAGGGTTGCTCACATGTTGTCCTTACCAATGGCGTAGTATTGACACCCATCCAGTCAGGGCAGAGATTGGACTCCATCTTAGCCACAATGGCACATATGGGGTATGTCGATTAAACAACTACCTCCCACAGTTTTTAGTATTAGTCTCATTAAAAGAACTCAGATAGTTCTTCAGATATCAGTATACCAAGATAGTTAGATATGGTCAAATTTAGTTATACCATGGAACTCAGCGAGTTCAACCAGATTTAGGGCTTTCAGATACAGTAATCCACGTTATCAGAACTACGGTTCCATCTATGTATTAGCATACAGATTTAGCCATCACGTACTCATGATCTTAGTTACTATATATGTATATTTTTACTCTTACGTTCATATCAGACAACCAGTGGTATTATCCATGCATGTAAACCCTTGCATTAGCCTACCTCAATCGTATACTCAGTACTCCAGTTGTACTGACGCATTTGCGCTATGGTGTTTTTTTCATGTTACACCATAGGTTCAGAGGCACGATTCCCAGAGAAGCAGTAGCAGTCGCATTCAGCATACAGACTTGCAGTGAGTCCTCTTTATTCGAGGACGACATTATTTGATTTATTAATTTATTCTTTAGTTTAGTTTTACGAAGTTAGTTGGAGACATGTTCCTTCAACCTCTTATTTCAGATAGTATTTAGAGGCTTTCGAATTTATGCTCAGATTTAGCTTTCAGATTCAGTTTTTAGTTTTTTTGGGTATCTTTCACCCACACGGATGTTACTATTTTATAGATTCTTTATTCAGTTGAACCTTATGGCCTACATGTTCATGTTTTTCGCATTATTACATTATATATTGTAGTGCATAGGTAAAGATAATAGTAATGAGTTAGCTTGTGGTCCTTCAGGGTCATAAGCACCATGTAGCATTCATGTTTAGAATATCGGGGTGTTACACCACTCGACCTCCTTCTTTTGGTTTATCATCAACTGCCTCATCAACTACATGTTTGCCCACAGAAGGGCCAGGTAATATCTTACCACTTCTAGTGGTAATATCGATACATAAGCCATTATTTCATGGATTTTGTACTGTATCACTTGGTAACATTCTACTCATCCTCTGTTTGAATACTGCAGAGATTTGGCTTATTTCCTGCTCCAACTTTTTTATTACGGTGGAATGTGAATTTACCAACTAACTAATAGATAATAGATCAGTCTTCATGGTAGTCACACCAGATTTTGTAGCTTCCACTCCTTTCAACAACTTAGCCATCATGTCCTCCATGGATATCTTTTCAGAACTTGTTGTAGCAGCCTCACGATTTCCAGGACGGATATAGAGCCCGCTCCTATCATTGTTGTTCCTCCAATTTCCCTGCACTCTATCTTTATAACCAGGCTTATCATAATAATTCCAACCTTGATTCCCTTGGCCATTGCCTCGGAAACCACCCTGATTATTAACATAGTATGCCTCTTTTTCTACATCAGCATCAACCCTATCCTGAGATCCCATAAATTTTAACTTCTCAGTCTTTCCTAATAGCAAGTGCTTTATTATCAAGTCCATCTATATTTTAAGGTGAGCCATGTCTTGGTCATTCTCCTTATCTCTTCTACATTGTTCCGCAGTAATACCCACAGACATAGTGGGTCTAGCTACCACAGAGTCTCTGGGAATTTAAGATTAACGAATAAACCACCAGCAATATTATTTACAATTGGATTTGTCATAGATTTAAGATCCCTATATGAAGTCTCCATCAAGTGTATGTTGGTCATATTGTTTTTCGGACACTATGTTATCTTCTTATTGAATCTTTCCTAGGTTTCATGCAAGCCTTCAGTTAGGATTTGCCTAAAGTTGCTGATCTCATTCTTCAACTATACCCTCCTGAAAGGCGAAAAGAACCTTTATAGGAAGGCTCTTTCAACTATTTCAAGTTGGTTATAGAATTGGGTGTCAGCTCATTTAGCCACAAAGTTGCTTCCCCAGATAGAGACCACGGAAAAAATATCATCCGGATAGCATTCTGGCCCACTCCTAGGTTATTAAAAGATTTACAAATAGTAACAAAATTCACCAGATGCAAGTTTGAGTCATCCCCAAGAAGGCCACCAAACAACCCCTTCAAATTAAAGAGTTGAATTATAGTACTCGTAATGTTTAATTTAGCCCCAGCTGCCAATGATTGCACCCATTGCACCTGCTCTATCCATTCTATCATTATCATTATTCAGGTCATACTGTACTGGCTGGTACTCTTGCCTTTCTCATAACGGATGGTTCCTGTTAACATTATTCCATACTGGTGCAGCTACTTGCTCTGCACGCCTTGGGTTACCAGTATTTAGCAATGCCTCATCACCTAAATCTTTATCCTCAGGATTTTGATATCGTGCTTGTTAACCGATATTTTGTAAATTTACCTGAGCACAAGCTAAGGCTGTCAATCTGTCAACCTCTTGCTGTTTTGTTATTCTTCCAATTTGTTACAGTTCCAATTTAAGTGGTGATAATGGTTTTCCGAAACTTTTGGTGCTTGGCATACACTACAAAGATCCTATAATAAGCAAAAAAAACTAATAAATGTAAAACTAGGAAACTTGACTAACAGTTAATTAGCGCACCCAAATTCAATTTACAACCCTATTCCCCGGTAACAACGCCGTTTTTGATAACACACAAACTACACCTCTCTAATTAGAATGTAGGCGATCATTGTCAATAAAAAATCCAACTAGTTTGGGATCGAATCCCACAGGGAATATGGTGTAAACTTAAGTCGTTTGCAATTTAATCAACTGATAGATGGATGTTTCGTGAAATAGGGCTTTTTACTTTAGCAAGTAATTGTTGTTCACTTTAGTTATAGTGTTCGTAATCAAGAGTTTGTGAAAAAACCAGAATTATATTCACTAGGGATTTTGGTACTTGACGGATGCTAATGGTGGTTAAAGATTCTATCAGTAGGTAGGACAAAAAGTTATCTTTATCGAAGTTATGCCTAAATGTCTCTCGACCTACTTTAGCATTGAATTACCTAATCCTCTTGTACTTAGGGAATTTATATTCACTGACCAGACTTTACCTTAGGTTAATTAACCTTGTTACAATGTCAATTATTAAATGGAAGGTTGGTAGCTTCCATGTCCATGTCAATAATTCACTTCCTACTATAGTTGATTTCTTATCTCAAGCAAATCAAAGTAGGTGCTATCTATCATTTGCAACCAATAGACAATAATTAAAACCTTGGAATTATCAAGGAGTCCTATTACCTTTAGAATCTTGAACACTTAGCAACTTACGAAGACCTAACCCATAGATCCTATAATTTAGGTTAAAGGGATTTAGCCACACATGATGTAATAATTGAAACAACTAGTTATATTCATGATTAGAAAGATAAAATAACCACAAGATGAATAGAAACTAGTGATTCTCAGATTAGATCACAATAGTAATCCCAAAATAATGATGATAATCTCTTCAAAATAATTGCTTGTTCAAGTCAAGAAACTAGAGACAGAAAATATCAAAATACATGTCTCAATACTCAAGTTTTCTCTTATCTCAAGAAAACCCTCAACAATGCTTTAAATAGTTCACCCTAATTATGGAAACAAAATAATAAAGTTCAGCAATTCCTTGGACAGGTGACGCCATCTGTGATACCCTATCAGGAGGCTGGCGACTTATCACAAATGTCGTTAGCTCCTCTTTGCTTTTGGTAATTACTGCCTTAGGCTGACGATGGTTTTGATGACCTATCATCTCCTTGATGACTTATAAGGTATGTTATGACATCTCTACCTCGACTCTCATGTTCTTCCTTAGGATGACTCCAATTTTGAAGACCAATCAGCTCCTTGATGGCTTGTCACAAAATATCATCACAACTCTCAACTTAGGTCCATTCTCTATGTAAGGCTAACGATAAAGCTAATAACTTATCACAGGGCTGACGACATCTCAGGAATGTCTTTAGCCACACTACTCTTATTTTTGCTTTAGACTTTAACTCTTTTGCTTCCATCCTTGTTGGTTCTCTAACATCTTAGCTTCTACTGCAAATCAAAGATAAAACAATAAAAAATGACAAAAGTTGTTTTAGACTTTGGAATTATTCTCAGTTAAAAGCCTCAAATATGTTAGCATCAGTGCGTATATCTCTCACCTCTTTCCATATTTAGTAATGATCTACCCATGTTCAAGAAATGGTCTCCATAAAATTATGGGCATCTAAAAAAAAAGTTACAATCCAAGACAACAAAGTCGGATGGAAAGATGAAGTTGGACACCTTTACCAAAACATCAAATGATATGTCCATGAGTTTTTTCACCGTATGATATGCCATCAACAATCGCAACATCATTGGCCAGGGAGGTCATAATCCCACTTATTTAAACACCACCAGCGACATCAAGTTAATGTTTGCACCAAGTTACACAAAGCTCTTGTAAATCAAGATGACACAATCGTACAAGGAATTATGAAGAAACCGGAGTAATCTTACTTTTGCGTAAGTGATTTAGTTGTAATCATGCTACAATGATTCAAACTACCAATATCCTCATAAGTGATAGTTCTCTTCTTTTTCACCATATCATTCATAAATTTTGTATAGTCGGGCATCTTCTCATGATCTTCAAAATTAGAGATATTCACACTCAACTCCTTTAGCATAGCAATAAACTTCTTATACTTTCCTTCATCCTTTTTTCTATTTTAACCTTTTGAGGAAAAGGTGGGAGAGAAGTCGTGGAATAGTCTTCACTACAGGCTCAATTTTCTTTTCCTTATCTTTATCCTTCTCTACTCATTTATCAATACCTATTGAATTTTGTGACGACTCACTATTTTTACCAACTTCTTGAATTTTTCTTTGGGACCATCATCAATATCCATGATATCATTATTACTTCATCAATCACTATAATTCTTAGGATTTTGAAGATAGTTGTATCGAAGAGTACCCATTTGATGCTAATTCAAAGTGGCAAACCTTTGGACAAACTGATGCTTTAGCTGCTTAATCACAATAGTATGCATTTTCACTTTTTGGATCAAACTAGGAATATCTGCCTTAATCTCCTTAAGGCAATTTTCTTGACCTTTAACAAGTGTTACAAGAAATAATTCCATCCTCGAATCATAATCATGATTTCCTGGCAGAACATATGCACCACACTTGTCCTTATAATTATCCTTCCTCTACTATTCAACATCTGTCTCTCTACTCCAATCCCTAGATCTACCCCTATAGTATTTCTTACCTTGAGTCCTTTTCCTCGAGGTCTAAGCATCTTAATTAGACACTTCTTCCTTAGCTCATAAGCCTACCACCTCTCTATCTGGATACTTTTCCTATTCATCAATATCAAAATCATATGACCTAGGATTTTTACCTTGTGTACCCACAACATTTACCTTTTAGGAATTCATAGCTGTAAATTGCTTAGCAGTACCCCAGTCTCCATGCTCAGCTGCACAAATCTTGAGCTACTTTATTATCTATGATCCTCTATTCACTGGAAGCACTAATAGCACAAGCTCCAACAGTTTTTCTACCTCCTGAGTATGCCATATTTGGTTGGTAATAGAGACTTGTTGTAAGATTCTAAAGCTAGCTCCCAATGCAGGATTATAAATGCTCCACCAGTAATAGTTTCTGCAATAACTTTGGAACAACATTCAAGGATTATTGCAATATCTCAAGCAAATTTCTTCCTAAAATCTTGTGATTGGACCCTATCATCAATGTTTCTTTAAACCTCAACCATGCCTCATACAGTGGTTCAGAGTGAAATTATCTAAAATTCTAAATTTCGTCCGTCAACTACAGCATTCTAGAAGATGGGAATATTCAATTCAAGAACAATTTTTGCAAGTCATTGCAATTAGTGATGGACCCATGAGGTAGTTCCCTCAGCCATAGTGTTGCTTCACCAGACAGAGAGAATGGAAACAATCCGAGTCTCAAAGCTTCACGACTTACCTTAGGTAAATTACATGAAGTGAAGATTCCCATGAAATTCATGATGTGAATGTTTGCGTCATCAGTCGGCAATCCCACAAACACAACCTTAAGATTGAGCAGCTAAATCATAGAACTTGTAATATTTAAATTTATTCCCTAGGCAATTTCGGAAGAATGATGGATCCCATATCGATACGCTCAACATACCCCAAGTCATTCTCTAAATCATTATATGCTGGAAAATACTAAAAATCTGGGGGGCATTATAACTATATATCTTTTACTTCTGTTGAGTTCTGCTTGATGTTGTCTTTCCTTCTTCTATCTTTCCTCTTAAGATGCATAACAAGTAGCCTTATTATCCCACCTCACATTTGATTCATCTAATAACCGCATTGTGATGTGCGCAGATGTCCCTTAAGAACTATTTAGAGGTGGGGGAGGCAAGTTAATTGTATCATCTCGAAGACCCTCATGATGAGTTTTATGGTTGTGTTCTGATATCCTACGATTTTGTCATAGGTTTCTTTCAATATCTGGATCAAGTGGGATAATGGGATTGCCTTGACTCCTAGTACTCTGCATACACCGATTTATGCCTCAAGAAAAATAGAAAAGTAAAATCCAACAACTTCAACAAACTCTGTCAATAAATTTGTAACCTTATTCCCAACCAATGATGCCAAAATTTAATGTTACCCAAGCTATACCTCCAGAGAAATTTAATATGGTTGATGTCAAATATAGTAACCCAGCAGAGGTTGTGGTTTAACCCACAGGGAATTAGACAAATGTCACTCATGACTGTTGATTTAGCCAAAAAATTATAGGAAAGTAAATGGGAACATTAGAAACTCAGAACCTTCTTCCTCTAAAACTTACGTGGGGACCTACATCCATCGTAGGTATCACTTATGGGCTGTAAGTGGCCTCATAAGTGGTCCTTTGCACTTTTTATCATCATTTCTTCTTTTACATCCCAACACCTAGTTTCCTGCAAAACAAGCATAAAAACACAACATATCTTAAAAAACAGATCTAAGTACTTGTATATTTTCTGATTTTGAGCATTGAAGTTTCCATGAAACCATGTCACATTAATTATCCCCTTTATATAATGTTGAATAGATAATCTATCCTATGTAAGAAGGGCTATTTGGATTTGTGAAAAAAAAAGAAACAAATTTGCTGAGAATTTGGTATTTTTTATTTGTCATCAGAGATCTCTGAATATTTTGGTCTTACATTAGTTTTAATATCTTTTGAGAGCCAAATGAATCGAAAGATTCATTTTTGGTTAGGGAAGGGATGATGAAATTTTAGAAAAGAATGGAAAATAATATACTTTCATTAAGTGATTTATTACAACATTAAAAATAGAGATCTTGAATACTATTCAAAATTTAGAAGAACTGTGTCGGTGGTCTATTGAACAACTCAAAAGAGCTAGGATCCCCACTAAGAACCATAGCTAAATGGTTAAAGCACCCAACTCATAATTGGCGAATTCATAGTTTTATTTCCTACTAGATGCATGCCAATAGGACTCTCCAACAAATCTATTAGAATTGGCTCTATATCAATAAAATTGCATCATACATACATAACGACTTGGTGTGGTATATTCATATCATAATGTTTTAACAATAATAATTAGTAGTCTTATTGAGACTATAAATCATAGGGAAGATAATTTATTTTATGGATGGAATCAAATATGCAGCATTTATAGACAAAGTATTCGATTATTGGGGAATATTAATATACTTCTAATATAAAATTAGGATAAACTAGGATAAAAATAAAATATTAGGTCAAACTCTTCGTTGGTGTCAAGGTAATAATTATGAATACTCATTGACTTCCAGGAAAAAGTAAAAGAATGGGACCTATTATGGGACATATAATGCATTATAACTGTATGATCTCAAGTAATTTAAAAACATTAGAAATGGTCAGTTGTATTCAAGAAAAGTGGTCAAGAGTGGGGCATGTAAAAATTGGGGTTAGTAGTTATCATAATGCACTCATGCGACTGATGAGCCGAATAAAAAAGGTGATATTGTAAAGTGAAGTATCTATTTTTTCTACAAGTGGTTAGGAAGAATGAGAGAATGATAGGGGAATGTGAGTTTGGATGCGAACAAAGAGAAATTATCGGGTAGCATGAACTTAATCTATGTTACTTCCATAAGGATGTATGGTATTTAATGATTGAGAATACACATATAAATAAATACCATATATAACAAGGGTTACATGATTGATGTAATACCTAGATTGGCTCGACTTGTGCTTGTTCATTGGCTAAACATCTATGATTTCCCTTTTGCTTGACTCACAAGTTATAAATTGCATCTCATATTCAGATACATTCTCTAGATGTTGTGTAATGAAACATCGGGTACCATACTAGTAAGGATTTGATATGTTGTTATATGGGTTGGGTACCACACCAGTATAGATATAAGATGTTGTGATATAGGTTGGTTAATACGCCGTTACAATATGATGTTAATGATGTTGATAAGACAGGTGACAAGGGACTAGGAGAGATGATGCACACATTTTTCTTACATACATTAATTTATATGCATTTGAATGTAATCAACTTCATATATTGTTATATATGTTTGTGTTGTGGTGAATTGTAAAAAGGGATCTACAAGGGTAGAAGGGGTTCCTTTCGCGAATCAGTAGTTTTACAATAATCTAAAAACCAGACGAACTGCCCAGCGACCGAATCTTTGATCCTAGCAAGTACTAAATGAATTGGGATAGCTATGGAGAAGCTCAAATGGCGGAAATAAGCGTAAATGTGGAAAATGATCTAAAGGCTCATTACAATATCCACTACTAAAAGGACTTTCATCCTTGAAAGTCAACAAATAGAAAGAATCTCAAAGGCTCAAAGGATAAGGTACTGGGCCCAAATACTCCAAGCATGACTTCCATGATAACCTCGGTGGACAGAAAATGCTTTTGAGAAATTCTTCCATAGGTACCACTTTTTCAACCAGTACTCTCATTCTACTTCAAATAGCCAAATATCAACTAATCCGCCAACTGGCCTCAAACTGAACCAAAAAGGCTAGTGCACACACATCTGGACCACTAAACGTTGATACCATCTCTAAATCTACATAAATCAATAAAGGCTCATCTAAGACAAAGTCAACCTGAGCCATATGTCACACCACCAGATCCAAATCAAAATATACTCTCCAAATCATTCATACTTCTAAATCACCAATCCAAGGATTCAAATCCAAAACTGAGCCAATAAGGCTATATCAGTATTAATAATCTCAAATCGACTCTAGTATCTAAACCTGACTTACACGAGATAAATCATACCAAGCCATAGTCAAAACATATCTGAAGAAAAAAATCTCTACAAAGATAGTCACCAAAAGATAACAGGCAGCCCACACTACATCTATCGAAGGGCATGAACTATATCAACAAACTCAAAATTTCCTAAGGTTGAAACTACATCAATATTAGCAAAACCTCTAGCAACTCAGAGAAATGCCAATTTAGCTGACGAATAATCAATCTAACAATCTATGTCAGCAAAGAATAACAATAGGCACATATCATAAAGGAAAAACACTCCACCAAGCCTTATTAGGCTATACAAACTCTGCTATGGGGATTTCCTAAATCCACTCCGCAATCTCATCATCAAAAAAGAAAAATACCATTCTTGAAACCAAGGACAGAGTTAAAACCACTGCCAGAAAATCAAGAACTTGAGATAAGGAACAACTAATTTGACAACTCAAGAAGAGATCAAATGAAAGGATACCTGCCTCTAACTCTTTAAATCCTTTTAAGGCAAAACTATATTAAAGGAAAGGAGCATCCAACCTCTACATCAATGACAAAGGCAAACCATTACAATGGAACGAACCTAAAAAATCTAAGAGATGAATCCATGACATCTCAACATCAGTATCAAAATTTCTATCGTATGAATAAAATAGCCACAAATAAAAAGCAGACCTCAAATTGGCTAATCTTACAAATGGTCTATATCGAAAAGGATAGCCAAAACAAAAGTCTTCATGACCCAAGAGGCAAATATAAGGATCTAAAACTCAAAAATAGGCAATATAACTAAATTGTTAACTCAAGATTCATAACAGAGCCATAAAAGGCTAAACTACCTTTTGATTTCACCATACATCCCAGAATCAATCTAATACAGGTAACCAAGAGGGAACTGTAATAACTAGATTTGCTGAGCCAAAATGCTACATGGTACTCATGACCCCAAAGGACCATAAGCTAACCTAGGACTGATATTTGCACTTGTATACTGTATAAGATAACATAATAATATAGAAACATGCACTGAGAGGCTATAAGGTTCGATCATGAACATAACTGAATAACGTAACATCTGTGTGGGGTAGTAAAATACCAAAATCAAAACTGAATTCTAAAACATAATAGTCTGTATCTAGTCTGTATCTAGTGTGAAAGCCTCTATAGTCTGAAGAATTGGAATAAGAAGTTGATGGGACATGTCCCCACTTAAATCCAACTAATAAGCTAATCAATGAGATATAAAAAATCATTATTTCCTCAAAGGATGAGGACTCACTTATACTCTGACTGTTGAATCTAGAATGTACTGCTGATCTGGAACTTGTGTCTCTGAACCTATGGTGTAACATAAAAAGAAAGTACCATAGCGTAAATATATCTGTACAATGGAATGTACTGAGTATACATGTAAGGTAGGATATATGCAAGGGTTTGCATGCTTGATCAATACTAATTGGCTGTCTAACATGAATGCGAGAATGCATACATAAATATGAAACTGTAACTGACAACGTGATAACATGATACTGATACCGTGGTATCATGACTACTGAGTCTTGATACTGATAACATGACATAACTGATAACATGAATAAATATATCTAAATATAACTGATAACATGGGTGACTGTGTCTCACAGTCCTAAATCTGATAGAACTATCTGAGTTTTGTACTATGTCTGAGTGACTCTGACAGTCTTAAAATCTGAAGAACTATCTGAGTTCTATTACTGAGACTGATTGACTATATCTGACAGTCTTGATTCTGTAACATGAAATTGTGGGAAGTAGTATCTAACCGACATACCCCAAAGGTGCTATGATAGCTAAGCTGGGGTCCAATCTATGCCCTGATTAGAAGGGTACCAATACTGCGCCACTGGTAAGGACAACATGTGAGTAACCCTCATATAGCAAGTAACTCTAGCGAGATCGGTGGGAACCCTCACATAACAGGTTAAGCCACCTTATCTACCCCCATATAGATGGCTATGATGTCCCAACCTATGCAGGCTACATAGTTCTAGAACACAAGGATTACTTCTAGGAATCACACCCTCGTATAAAAGGATAGTCCCAATACTTGGGTTCACTCGGTGCTAATTCCTACTCCTATCTAAATGAAAATTGAACATGATTTACTGAACTAAACTGAGCATGGACTGAGTTACTGAATTTCCTTGGCTGACGGAATACTATTGATATCTGATAACTGACTGAGTCATGAGATCATGGACATTTTTCCTGAGTCATAAGATTATCTGAAGTCTAAGAGTTCATAGCTTGACTGATAGTATCGTGAAAACATGACATGGATCTAGGCACACAACTAATATTTCGAGTACAAGTACCCCCAGGACTCAATGGAAGGAAACTGACATGACTTGATATTCTTGAATACATGATAATCACCACAATATGTTTATTAAAGCATTTCATCAAATTTCTAACATGCATAAGCTTGTACATTTATGGGGATTTTCATGGTATCATGCTAGTTAGGCAAATTTCCTTCATCTAGGCATTTTATCAAACATATGGCAAACATAGTACATGTAAACATCATGGTATTACAATTAAACATCCTGGTTCACTTCCAATTTCATCATACAAGGTTTTGGTTAAGAGATTTCGTAAATCTTTATCTATACTAATCAACCCATATGGAATTCATCATCAAATCATGGAATAGAAATCAATTCCTCATTTATCAACATGAAACAGAACATACAAAGAATGACATAAAGAAAATCCATAACTTGTAGTTAAAAGGGGATTCTTGGATGCAAGGAGTCCATGAATGAACACTATGTAAACCTTAGATCATGGTTTCGTGAAGATTAATGGTGAAAACATCATGAAATTGGACCTTCTATGAAATCCACAATTCATGAATCAAATTCTAAAACCACAACCCAAACATAACATTACATCATAACCATGCTAAAACTAATCAAAATTAGAGAGGAAAGGCAATAGGATTCAAAAGGATTATAAACATATCCTCTTATAGGTCCAAAACCCTTATCTAATCCCCAAAGCATCAACAATCAAGGATAAGTTACTCTATTCATAATCAAGACCACATCCAAATTCACATGCAATACATATCACACATCATCTATAAAGAGGAGTAGATAGAGGCCTACCTTAAAGCCGAATCATAAAACTTCACATCATGCACCATATGACCGTCTTCAGTTTGAAATCCCCAAAATGCCACCACCCTAACAAAACCATGATCTACTTTTCAATACGAGTCTAGGAATACCCATATTGTACTATTGTGATTCAAGTCCAAAAACAACACCAAAACCCCTAAGTGGGTCCCATATATGGAAAATGAGTTTTTGAGACCAACCCACTCTACAAATACCATTAGGGAATTATAGTCCTCAAGAAATTGGTACATATCAACCATATTTGGGGCTAAAATCAAGCATCAAGCCATTAGGGGTGTTGGGCCAACAAATCAAGAATTCAACATAAACATTAAAGGATTCATACCTTAGATTAAACAATAAACATGATTATGCAAGTAACCCAAGCTTCCATTAAACTCACAAGACTCCCTTTAAGGCTACACTCTCTATTAGGATTTTAGGATTCAAGACAATGGAGAAAATAGCAAATTCTCGGCCAAAATTATCCTTTTAAAAACCCTTCCTAGGCTCTCAAGTGGTGGGATCATAGACACACACTAACCGCCATCGCGTCTATCATAATATCATTATGCAACATGCGATCGCGATGTCAATTGTATAGAGAGAAGACTGAAACTAGGAATTTGTTTACAAGTTTCTACCAAGGGCTCGGGATGCATTCAAAGTCCAATTCTTGCAAACGAGATATATAACCATGCTAAATTTGATATTTTGGAAGCATTGGTGGAGTCAACTTTTAAATCTAAGGTTGTTTCTCTAAAATTTTTGCTTGGTGTCCAATTGGAACCAATAAAGACTTCTAAATTGAGAATTGGTTCTAAGAAATAGATGAACTATCTAGTGAACGAATCATCGGTCCTAGTGAGTCTTGATGACTTTGGATAGCTATGGAGAAGCTTAAACAATGTAAATAAGCATAAATATGGAAAATGACCTAAGGAATCATTACATGAGAACCAAAACTTTACTTGATGATATTTTTCATTAATGTTATTTATTTCTAGCCCTGGTGAATGGATGATGCTTACCAATACATGTGGTTATACTAATGATACACTTACAATTTATAATCTAAGTGATCATGATTGTACTAAAACTATGCATGCCATCACTAGTATTTAAACAATATGATTATAAGCATCAATATGTCTATAAACTACGACCATTTCCTACACAAGGATAGAATACTTCCTAAAACCCTACCAATGTCATATTCATGGTCTTGGGCCCAATATATATTTGGAATAAATATACCATCATATTAATGGACTTGAGCCCAATATTATATCCCTAATAACCATAATATTATAATTCACGAAAAATCATTACAATCTACCAAGTCATATACTCATCTTATATTCGACGTTCATTAGTCTCATCTATGTCTAATAGGCTATTAGATGAATTTATGTCTTCAAAGCTAACACAAGCCTTGGTCAAAGATGGGCTGGAGGGGATAACTTTTAATACCAAAATCCATTTAAGAGAAGCTTCGAACCCAAGCTAGGCTAAGGTATTTACATCCATTTCTAAGTGATAAATAAGCCATGATTAGCGCTAAGATAGTAATTCCACCTAGAACATAAGTAACTAAGTTAAATCCACCTAGGATATGGTTTTAAGATACCTTAACCCATCCAAATAAGACTAATCATACCAATCATTCTTCCACTACCTAAATTCCATTCCATATCTAGCATAATATCATAGTTATACTATGAATTAGCTCTAATAATAAAAAAAAGTAATAGGATTATAGAAGTATAATAAGTATTTCAACTTAAGGGTCAAATACACTTCTATCCCCTAAACTTATAATTTAGTCTAAGTCATGGAGATTTACTCACAACCACATCATAACATCCCTATCTATCGCGTGATGCATATATAAACCATCTCAAGAAGAACAGTAGACATAGGCCCACCTCAATGTTGAACCCTAACCCTTAGATAATCCACAAATTATCTGTCTTTATTCCATAATCCCAAAATACTGTCACACTATAAAAATAGTATTCCACACATAATTAGGAGTAAAAGAAGACCCATATTCCTATATTAAGGATTGGGTCAAATTTTGTATAAAAATGGGATTGTAAGGTTCAAAAATAGAATCTAAAATTGATCCCATTACGAGGTACCTCAAAAGACAAGGATGCTATGCTCAAAAGCTGAGAATAAACATAGCACAATTCGAGTCTCAAATGAACCCTCAATATTTATGAATTGAAGACCAATTTCTAAGAATTTTACCAAGAATTAGGACGGAATTGAAGGGAAAATTAATGAGAAATAGCCAAGATGATTTAGGTTATCTTACCTTATCCTCTCTGGATGATATCCCTTTTTTTCTTCTCTTTGAGTTCTCAATTTAGTGTAAAAATAGTTGAAAATGTAGTATAAAATTGGGTGGGGAAGAGGGCATTTAAAGTCTATAGTTGCCACTAAAGTAGACACTTGGGCGCTAAAGAGGAAACACAACTGCTAATGTGGTTTGGCGACAGCAGTGGGTAATGCTAAAATGGCCCCAATGGCGCTAAAGAGGGCATCGCTTAGCTGTAATTATGGGATAAAGTGCACCACCAGTAATGGTCCAGGGCCCTAAAGAGTCCCAAGGGCGCTAAAAGAATGAGCAGGCACTTAAGCGGTCATTTTAGGTTTTATGCACCAAATTTTTTTAAGTCCAAAATGGAATTCGACCTGGTGTTTGGGATTCGTTCGAAACCCCACGCGTGAAAATAAAACATGCTACCATACAAAATTTGACATTCCAGACTCAATGGAACCATTGAAACTTTCATTCGAGGTTGTTTCAACTAAATGTGGGGCCCATACTTATAGTTCCAATTTTTTGTTTTATCTGCCCAATAGGCCAAAATGAGTGCAAGCCTTGGGATATGAAACAGGGGTCCCCCTAGCCTAAAATCAATGTTCTAAAGGTGATGGTGCTGTTAGAATTCTCATCTATGGTCTTCACCTAAGAGTTTTGGTCCGAGACCAACTCCTAAAAAGCAAAATCTCCAAAATAGAAAAATATGCCTAAAATCCAAATGAACTCTCCGATTATCGAATCAATAATTTTGGCAAGTCATAAATAACCAGTAGCCATTGTGAGAAGGATTAAAACATAAAAAACGTCTACAAATTAAGTGAATGACCTAGAGAGTCATTAAAATAGCCATTACTAAAAGGACTTTATTCTATAAAAGTTAATGGATAGAGAGATCATGAAAGCTCAAATGAATGAGGTATAGGTCCCGCATGCAACGAGCATGACTACCGAGATAACCTCCATGAAGAGACAACACTTTGAAGGGATTTTACCAAAGATATTTTTTTAATTAACTTTATTTCTTCTATTCTCAATCAACCAAGCATTATCCTCAACCACCAACTGGGCCACCAACTAAATTGAGGAATGTAGATGCACCTAAATTTGAAACTATGATACACTGATACCACACTGATACTAGTACTACCAAGCAAGAACTTATCTAAGATTAAGAAAATCCCAAGTGTGAACAATGCTACCAATCCCTGAATCAAAATGTAACTTCTTTTCTCCTTTCCAAACCTGTTATCCACTCCAACCCAAGAAGGAAGTCACCTAAGTCTTGTCTACGCAATTCCATCATACTAATTTTGAAAACAGAAGGAGATCCACCAATAATCCATATTGGAAAGCATGAGAATAAGCTCATAAGGCACTACCTAGGCACACAAATAGAGATAACCAAGAGTTGCAATCTATGCCAACAATAACTTATTTAGATAATTATCAAAACCAGAAACTCGGAGTTCGAAGCATAACTACTCACTACTAAATTATATGTTCTAGGGTGTATCATTAATCAAGAATGAATCTATAACTCCCCAAATCTAGCACCCGAAATGCTACACGGTGCTCATGATCCTGAAGGACCACAAGCTAACCCATGATAGATATATGTACTTGTACACTATATAATATGACATAATAATGCAGAAACATGCACTGAATGGCTATAAGGTTCAATACTTAACATAATCTGAATGATATAACATCTATATGGGGTAATAGAATACCCAAAATAAAATTGAAAATACTGAAGTTTGAAATATAATAGTCTAGAAAGCCTCTAACTGAATGAACTGTCTGAGTGAAGAGCTGATAGAATATGTACCCAACTAACTCCAACTAATAAGCTAATTAATAAGATAATAGAAAATAATCATTTCCTCAAATGATAAGGGCTCACTTCTAACTCTAACTGCTGAAACTAGAATTTACTACTGATCAAGAGCTCGTGTCTCTGAAACTATGGTATAAGATACCATAGCACAAATGTGTTAGTGGTTTGAATGTACTTGTATGTATATGAGGTAGGATGAATGTATGGGGTTCATATGTATGAACAATATTGGTTAACTGACTAATATGAACATGAGAATACATGTATGCATATATAGTAACTATATCTAAAAATAATAATATCATAAGTATACTAATGACTAATATGACTAATAACTGAATTGTAAAGTCTGATAATATGAGTGACTATGTCTAACAGTCCTGAATCTGATGGAACTAGTTGAGTGTCGTACTATGTCTGAGTTAACTATATTTAGCAATCCTGAATTTTGAAGAACTATCTGAGTTGTTTTACTGAGACTGATACTAAGACTGCAGGAGGTAGTCATTTAATTGATATGCCCCAAATAATGTATTATATCTAAATTGGGGTCCAATCTATGCCCTGATTGGAAGGGTGTCAATACTGTGCCACTGGTAATGACAATATGTGAGTGACCCTAGAATAACAGTTAACTCTAGTGAGAATGGTGGGAACCCTCTTATAGAAGGCTAAGACATATCATCTACCCTCATATAGAAGGCTTGATGTCTAAATCTATGTTGGAAACATAGATCTAGAATGTAGTGATTGTTTCTAAGAATCACACCCTTATATAATAGGTGAGTTCCCATCCTTGGGTTTAATCGGTGCTAATTTATAGTCCCATCTAAATAGACACTGAACAAATTTACTAAACTGAACATGGACTGAGTTACTAAATTTCATTGACTATTGGAATATTATTGAAATCTGACAACTGACTGAGTTCATGAGATCATGGAGAATTACTGAGTCATAAGACTGTCTAAAGTCTATGGATTCATAGCTTGACTGACAGTATCATGGAAGCATGACATGGCTATAGGTACACAACTAATATTTTGGGTACAAGTACCCCCAGGACACGATAGAAGGAAAACTGACCAAGCATAACTTACTAGAATATATAACTAACATCATAATCCATAATAAATTTATAGAAGCATTCCATCAAAACATGTGGTAGGCATAACTTGTACATATATAGGTATTTCATGATATCATACTAGTTTGACATTGTTCCTTCATCTAGGCATTTAATCAAACACATGGTAGGCATAGCACATGTAGACAACATTAAACAACAATTAATCATCATGATTCATCTTTAATTTCATTAGTTAGGCTTTATTCATAAGTTCATATGAATATACATCTATACAAGTCAATTCCACAAATTGATCACCCAACATGGATTTGAATTCAGTTGTTCATTATCAACATAAACAAAACAAACCCAACATGAAATTTATAAAGAAATCCATAAACTTAAACTTAGAAAAGAGATTCTTGGCCTTCATGGATGAAAGGAGTCCATCAATGGACACTACGCATACCTTAGTTTGTGATTTTGTGAAGATTGATGGAGGAAATTCTTGATTTTTAATCTTCTAGGAAAATCCCTAGGTTTTTCTTGAGAGGTTTTTGACAGAAGAGAGTGTACTTTGGGTGAAAACTGGCTAAATCACGTGTTCAAGTGATTAAATAGGGGCTAGAAATTGACCCTTTTAACCCTTGAAGCATCTTGTAATTTTAGTATAAATTTCCCAAATTGAACCCCTGGCGCGCAGTGCCATCATGCCGTGTCACTAGAATTTGACAATAGGAAAAGTAAGGGATGGCGTGATGCAGTACCTTCGGTTGCCCCTTTTTTTGTGACCTGGAACTTTTGAGTAATGCAGAGGAAATCATACTGAGACACTGGAAAAGGACAATTCTGAATTTTTCCCTGGCGCGATATGCCATAATCGTAGAACCCTACTTGAATTTGCCAAATGCTATTTCCTCTTGTGGTGCAGTGCGCCACAGACTAATATGGCATTATTTTACGATGGGAACTTGAAATAGTCATAATTTTTGACCTATTATCTGATTTGGGAGAATCTTATATCGATGGAAAGCTTATTGATTTTTCCATAAGACAAAAAGTAAAAATCTTAAAAATTCCTAATGGAATAACCAT
The DNA here is from genome assembly GCA_030864225.1 of Capsicum baccatum var. pendulum. Taxonomy (NCBI): domain Eukaryota; kingdom Viridiplantae; phylum Streptophyta; class Magnoliopsida; order Solanales; family Solanaceae; genus Capsicum; species Capsicum baccatum. Next base: position 144,168,089 of record CM061552.1, read on the forward strand.
CATTCTATTTAGTAGCTAATACTAGACATTCTTGAGATTAAATTAGCTACGAAAAGTATGGTGTATTATAATATATCCCCCTTGAGAATATTCGTCCTCAAATGAGACTAACGTAGAGGGGAGAAAAGACAACTGACATACATGATGCACATGATTAACTGGAACATGATCTCATGACTGACATGACTAACAAGCTGAACATATAATACTGAACATGCATATCTGATGCATGTGTAATTGATTCATGAATGAATGACTGAATGTTGTGAAGAACCAAGTTTTTCACAATGAGAATGTACTTTTAATGCATAATTACATAAATGAACTAATACATGCGTGCATGACTGAATATGTAATGGTACTTGATACGAAGTTTCATTTGGAAATATGAGTATGCTGCATACCAAGTTTGTGATGAACACTACACATGAAACTGAGTAAGCTTAAGGAGAACTGTTACCTTGAGCTTGATCTAAATTGGTAAAGAAGAGGTGAGGATACTTGGGATGTATGTCTACTACTTCCTAAGTAGCTACCTCAACGGACTGATTTCACCAAACAAACTTAACTAGAGGGACTCTTTGTTCCTCAATCTATGAGTCTGTGTAACACCCCATACTTAATTACGTACATTATCCATTGTTATATGTGTTGGAGTATCTGTATTGATCCTAAGTTAGGTATATATGAGTTTAAGTATGAGTATTGATTATTTTGAGATGGTTTCAAGTGTATAGTTTGATTATATGGGTATAGGAATCGACCTTATTTATATCGGAATTTGCCTGTCGATGTTTCCATACGAAGGTTATTGAATAATCTTTCTGACGATATAAAGATTTTCAAAAACGGATAAGTTTTGGATATAAGCGAGCACGCTCGAAACTATAAAACGGTGGCCGGGATGTGAACAATAAAATTAGCAGGAAAATACTGAGGCCTGCCAGTTTTTGGGTCAACTTTGAACGATCATAACTCCCTCAATATAATGAACTGGGAGAGATACCACATATAAAAAGAAATATCTTTGAGTCTTCTTTCCAAATCAATTAGTTTCATCCAAATACAACATCTGTGTAAGGAGTTATACGCGTTTTACTTCAGCCTCTCAAAACAGATTTTTAGGGTCAACTTCAAACGATCCTAACTCCTTGTACAGGACGAACTGGGTGGCCTAATTTATATGAAATGAAAGCACTTTGAATTATATTTATAATGATACCAATTTCACCCAAATCCGATATCGGAGCAAAGAGTTATGGTCTATCTACTTCAGCTTGTCAAAACAGTCCACCGGAGGACATATTTGACATTATTTAAATTTTAAGGGCACTTTGGTCATTTTCTATGGTATTATGGACGGGAATATGTGTATATATACATGTATATGAGTTCAAAAACTCATATTCATCATCAATTATAGGAAATAACAAACCCTAGCCTAATTTTCAACTCTAATTATCTTGTGATTCAACCGTGGAAACTCCAAATTGATTCCGTAGTAGTGTTCATCGTCTCAAGGGCTTCGAGAAGCACCCCTTATTTTTGCCAACAGGACTTCAAAACCCAAAGGGCCATTCTATGGTAAGGATGTAAATTATGTTAGTGTTATTTATATGGATATATATATATATATATATATGCATGTGAGGATAAGAAGTATGTTATTTGATTGTTGTTGAAAGATGATTGGAAATGATGTTGGATCATTCTTGTGCATGGTTGGATTGTGTTGAGTTGTGAAGGGATGATGTGGTATTGATGATGTGGTATTGAAATGATGATTATATATATATATATATATATACACATAAACCTATTGTTCAAGTTAGTTTTTGGAATACTTTGCAAATATTGGTTGTATGGAATTATGGAAGAGAATTGTGGTGTTGGGTTGATAATACTAGATGACAAATATTTCATTGTAGATAAGTGATTTGTAAAGGCGGGAAGTTGTGTTGAATTGGTATCTGAATCTACAACGAGGTATGTAAAGCATACTCTAACGATGTTCTTTGGCATGAAAACACCAATGTTCCATCAAGTAAGATTCCGATGGTTATCCAAACACATGTATTGTTATACATTACCAATGAAGTTGTTTCCATTCTATAAAGTGTCAAAATGTTTCATTGATATACCAAGAGGCTCCTATTTCATTGTTGTGATATTGATGATTCTGAAACATATTGTTGATGTACCAAAGAGTCCTTATTACATCGTTATTGTATAGAAGGTCTATTACTTGATTCCTATTGATGTATCATTGTTCCAAAGGTGCTATATTGGCATGAACACTAATGTAATAATCTCAAAGATTTTGAACTAAGTTATTGGAAAAATCTTTTATGTGTTTATGGGTGGTATCCCAGGGGCATAAGCCTAGCATGGGTCGATCCCAATTGATATGTACTGGGGGCAGCCTAATGGTCACAGTATGGTACAGTATTGATTATTGTTAGGTGGTTGGAGGTTCGTTAAGAGGAGGTAATGTCGAATAATAATTGTAAAGAATGAAATGAATGAATGTATACCATTCCACAAATGTGTTTGAATTCAAGAACCCAATTCAGATTAATAATAATGTACATGATCCTAAAAGTGTTTGTGAAGTGTTGTTCACTTCTATTATGATTTATTCAGATGCGTATGATTTTCTTGATCCCCCATATCACATATGATTATTTACAGCTTTACATACTCAGTACATATTTCGTACTGACGTCCCTCACGGGGGACCTGCATTTTATGTTGCAGGATCAGGTACTTCAGCTCATTCACAGCATTGATAGGAGCCAGGTCATACAGCTGTTGTTGGTGAGCTCCAGTTTGCTTCGGAGCTTTCCGAGTCGGTTTCTTATATTTTGTTATTGTACAGGAGTCATGTGTGGGCGGGGGTTGGTCCCGACCCTAGTTATGTCATGTATATCCTAGAGGCTTTGTAGACATAAAGAAGGGTAAAGTCATGGAAGTTTATATAGTGATGTTATATTCGTATATGGGGTGGCCTCGACGGCCAAGTATTATATATATGTATATATATTTGTGCGTGTTGTGCTGATACAAGTAATTAGACCCTTTTATATGCAGCGAAGTGCTGCCCAAATTTTTGGTGACATGTAAGTGAAAGTACAGGTATTTGAACGGGTTCTCCCGGGCCTTCTCGGCTTCGGGTGCCAGTCCGGCCCGATGGTAATTTGGGCCGTGACAAAAGTGGTATCAGAGAGGTTCGTCCTAGTGAGTCTACAAAGCCGTGTCTACGTAGAGTCTTGTTTATCGATGTGTTGTGCACCACATCTATAAACAAGAGGCTATGGACATTTAGGAATTGTTTCTTTTCTTCATGTCTTAGATCGTGCGATAGAGCTTATATTGTATATGAAGTCATAGTTGACCACTGAATCAGTTTGTTTCTCTTATTATAGTAATGATGCCGGTTACCAGAAGCAAGAATACCGGTAAGCAAATAGATGTGGCTGCCGGAGAGGGGACTAGTAAGTCACCCACTATACCAGCTAATCAAAGTGAGGCTCCAGCTGAGCATGCATCAGAAACTTCCCCCAGTCCAGAAAAAATAAGGGGGAGTAGAACTATATCCCCAGAGCCACCTATTAATGTTGTTGATCAAGATCTTAGAAATGTAGTGCAACTTTTGACTCGTATAGTTGTTGGGCAAGTCCAAGGGCAAGCCATTCCTGTCGCGGGTTTTAGCAGTACTGATAGGGCGGCTAGTCTTCGGACGCAAGATTTTCTTAAGATGGATCCGCCTACTTTTACCGGATCCGATCTTAATGAAGATCCGTAGGACTTTATTGATCAGATCCAAAGGGCCCTAGAGGTGATGCATGTATCGGGCAGAGAGACAGTGGAGTTAGCTGCGTATAGATTCAAAGGTGAGGCTATATATTGGTATGAAGACTGGAAACGGTCGAGGGGAATTGATGCACCCCCAGCTACTTGGAAAGTGTTCAAAGAGGCATTTATTGATCATTATCTTCCATATGAGACTCGTCAAGCCCGTGCAGATCAGTTCTTAAATCTTCGGCAGGGTAATACAAGTGTGAGGGAGTATAGTCTTCGATTTAATTCCTTGTCCAGATATGCTCCTAATGTTATAGCTACTATGGATGACAGAGTTCATCGGTGTGTGAACGGATTGGATCGGTATTTGGTTAGGGATTGTACTATTGCTGCACTGAATAAAGATATGGATATAGCTAGGATCAAAGCATTTGCACAGAAAATGGAAGATCAGAGGCAAAGAAGAAGAACACAGGAATTTGAAAGCGGATCTTCTAAGAGGTCTAGATCTACAGGGCAGTTTATGGATCCACAGGGAGGTTTTATACCTCAATTTTCTGCTAGACGACCTGGGCCATTATTTTCTTATTCTGCAGCTAGTGCTCCACCACAGCATCAGGGGTTCAGAGGCAGTCAAATTGGGCAAAGAAGTGACGGTCATAGTTCGCGATCAGTGGGTTATCATGGGCAAAGGAATATGATCCAACTGATACCTCCTCGAGAGCCATGCAATAAATGTGGAAGGCATCATATGGGCGTATGTCGAATGGGAACAAATGTTTGTTATTGGTGTGGTATGATGGGGCATATGATGAGAGAATGCCCACGAAGGGGCTTAGGTGGTGTAGCACGACCTTTGGGATCAGTTGTTGCATCATCGTCACTGGTATCTTATTCTGGTAGAGGCGCACGACCCGTGGGTCACGCTAGAAACGAAACAAGAGTCGCCAGTTCCAGTGGGACTCAGAATCGCACTTATGCTTTAGCGGATCGACAGAATCTAGAGGCTTCCCCAGATGAGGTTATGGGTACGTTGTCCATATTTTCATTTGATGTATATGCTCTAATTGATCCCGATTCTACATTATCATATGTTACTCCTTTGGTTGCTGGAAAGTTCAAAAGAACCCCCGAATTGTTAGATAAGCTGTTGGAAGTGTCTACCCCGGTTGGGGAATCTATTATTGCTTGAAGAGTTTATAAAGATTGTGTAGTAACTGTGTGTGGTCGAGACACGATGGCCAATCTCGTGGAACTAGAAATGGTTGATTTTGATATTATAATGGGTATGGATTGGTTGGCGTCTTGTTATGCCAAAATTGACTGTTGTACAAAAAAGATGTATTTACATTTTCTGAATGAAGCAGTTATTGAATGGCAAGGTAAGATCGGCGCACCAAGAGGTAGATTTATTTCTTATTTCAAAGCAAGAAAAATGATTTCCAAGGGATACCTATATCATTTAGTTAGAGTAAGGGATACAGAAGCGGAGCCACCAACTCTTCACGTTGTTCTGGTGGTAAATGAATTTCCTGATGTATTTCTTGAAGATCTTCTAGGTCTGCCTCCTGAACAAGAAGTAGAGTTTGGTATTGATGTAATACCAGGCACCCAACCAATCTCCATTCCTCCATATAGAATGGCCCCAACAGAATTGCGAGAATTGAAAGAGCAATTGAAAGATTTGCTTGAGAAGGGATTCATAAGGCCTAGTATGTCCCCCTGGGGAGCACCCGTGTTATTTGTGCGCAAAAAGGATGGCTCGCTGAGGATGTGTATTGATTATCAGCAATTGAATAAGGTGACTATTAAGAATAAATATCCTCTCCCAAGAATTGATGATTTATTTGATCAGTTACAGGGCGCCAAGTGCTTTTCTAAGATTGATTTGAGGTCAGGTTACCACCAAGTGAGGGTCAAAGAAAAAGATATACCCAAAACAGCTTTCCGAACAAGGTATGGTCATTATGAGTTTCTAGTTATGTCATTTGGGCTAACAAATGCACCTGCAGCTTTTATGGATTTGATGAATAGGGTGTTTAAGCCATTCCTGGATGTATTTGTGATAGTTTTTATAGATGATATTCTAGTTTATTCTAGATCAGAAGAGGACCATGCCAATCACTTACGACAGACATTGCAGACTCTTCGTGATTGTAAGCTTTATGCAAAGTTCTCTAAATGTGAGTTTTGGTTAAAGTCGGTGGCATTTTTGGGTCATATTGTATCTAGTGAAGGGATAAAGGTTGATGCTCAAAAGATAGAAGCTGTGAAGAACTGGCCAAGGCCCACAACGCCGACGGAGATTCGTAGTTTTCTCGGGTTGGCCGGTTATTATAGGAGGTTTGTTAAAGACTTTTCTTCCATTTCAGCACCTTTAACAAAGCTAACGCATAAAGCATCCAAGTTCCAATGGAATGATACGTGTGAGGAGAGTTTCCAAGAATTGAAAAATAAGTTGACTTCTACACCCGTGTTGGTACTTCCAGAAGGTACAGAAGGGTATACAGTGTATTGTTATACTTCTAGAATTGGTTTAGGATGTGTATTGATGCAGCATGGTAAGGTAATAGCATATGCTTCTAGACAATTGCGGCCACATGAGAAAAATTATCCTACACATGATCTTGAGCTGGCAGCGGTTATCTTTGCTTTAAAAATACGGCGCCACCATTTATATGGGGTTCATGTTGATATATATACTGATCACAAGAGCTTACAATATATTTTCAGTCAGAAGGATCTAAATCTGAGGCAGCGAAGGTGGATGAAACTATTAAAAGATTATGATATCGATATTTTGTATCATCCAGGGAAAGCGAATATAGTAGCTGATGCGTTAAGTCGTAAGGCTATGATGATGCCTATAGAAAGGCAAGGGATGGTTAATGATCTTCACCAGTTAGTTAGTTTGGGAGTTCGCCTTCTTGAAACTCCGGACAAAGAGCTTATCGTACATAATACTGCGGAATCTTCATTAGTAGCTGAAGTGAAAGAGAAGCAATATGCAGATCCTATTTTATTACAGCTTAAGGAGAATGTTCAGAGTGGTGCAACCAAGGCATTTGAGCTTACGCGAGAAGGAGTACTTCAGTGCCAAAACCGATTGTGTGTGCCGAATGTAGACGGGCTAAGAAAGAAGATTATGACAGAGGCACATTTTTCAAGGTATTCCATTCATCCAGGATAAACCAAAATGTATCAAGATTTGAAAGATATGTATTGGTGGAATGACATGAAAAGGAACATCGCAGAATTTGTAGCTGGATATCCAAATTGCCAATGAGTTAAAGTGGAACTTCAAAAGCTCGAAGGCTATATGCAATGCATAGATCTTCCAACTTAGAAGTGGGACATGATCAACATGGATTTTGTTACAGGTTTGCCTCGTACAGCTCGGAAATTTGATTCTATATGGGTGATTATGGATAGGCTTACTAAATCCGCACATTTCTTACCCGTTAAGACCATTTACACAGTTGAAGAATATTCGAAGCTATATGTTAAAGAAATAGTCCGATTACATGGAGGGCCAACTTCTATTATATCAGATCGGGGAACTCAATTTACTACAAACTTTTGGAAGTCTTTCCAACGGAGTTTGGGAACACAAGTGAATCTGAGTACAGCTTTTCACCCTCAGACGGATGGACAAGCAGAGCGCACCATTCAAACACTTGAAGATATGCTACGAGCATGTGTTATAGATTTTAAAGGCAGCTGGGATGATCATTTACCTCTTATTGAGTTTGCCTACAATAATAGCTATCATTCAAGTATCAAAATGGCACCATATGAAGCTTTATATGGGAGGAAGTGTAGATCACCAATAGGATGGTTCGAAGCGGGTGAAACTCTTATGTTCGGACCGGATCTTGTGTATCAAGCCATAGAAAAAGTCAAGGTGATTCAGCAGCGGTTGAAAACAGCCCAAAGTCGACACAAGTCATATGCGGATAGTAGAAGAAGAGGGCTAGAGTTTTCGTTAGGCGATTGGGTATTTTTGAAGGTATCACCAATGAAAGGGGTGATGAGATTTGGTAAGAAAGGAAAGTTGAGTCCACGATATATAGGCCCGTATAAGGTTATTCGAAGATGTGGGCAAGTTGCTTATGACTTAGAGCTACCCCAGGAACTCTCATCAGTGCATCCAGTATTTCATGTATCGATGCTTCGAAAGTGCATCGGAGATCCATCCCTTATTACTTCTACTGAAGATGTGCAAGTAACATAAGATCTTACCTATGAGGAGATGCCTATTGCTATATTAGATCGTCAAGTTAAGAAGTTGAGAAATAAAGAAGTAGCATCGGTGAAAGTACTTTGGAGAAATCAACAAAGGGAAGAGATTACATGGGAAGCGGAGGAAGCAATGAAATCAAAATACCCTTATTTGTTCAAAGGTGCAAAAGAAGTGCAAGGAGTGGAACTGGAACACTAACAAGTAAGTTTTTACATATGCATAACATCTATATGATGACGTGAATATCAATTATGAATTCGAACTTGTTTCGGCTAAATAACTACATTCAGATTCGAGGACGAATGTCCTTAAGGGGGGAAGGATGTAACACCCCGTACTTAATTACGTGCATTAGCCATTGTTATATGTGTTGGAGTATCTATATTGATCCTAAGTTAGGTATATATGAGTTTAAGTATGAGTATTGATTATTTTGAGATGGTTTCAAGTGTATAGTTTGATTATATGGGTATAGGAATCGACCTTATTTATATCGGAATTTGCCCGTCAATTTTTCCATACGAAGGTTATTGAATAATCTTTCTGACGATATAAAGATTTTCAAAAACGGATAAGTTTTGGATATAAGCGAGCACGCTCGAAACTATAAAACGGTGGCCGGGATGTGAACAATAAAATTAGCAGGAAAATACTGAGGCCTGCCAGTTTTTGGGTCAACTTTGAACGATCATAACTCCCTCAATATAATGAACTGGGAGAGATACCACATATCAAAAGAAATATCTTTGATTCTTCTTTCCAATGCAATTAGTTTCATCCAAATACAACATCTGTGTAAGGAGTTATACGCGTTTTACTTTAGCCTCTCAAAACAGATTTTTAGGGTCAACTTCAAACGATCATAACTCCTTGTATAGGACGAACTGGGTGGCCTAATTTATATGAAATGAAATCACTTTGAATTATCTTTACAATGATACCAATTTCACCCAAATACGATATCGGAGCAAAGATTTATGGTCTATATACTTCAGCTTGTCAAAACAGTCCACCGGAGGACATATTTGACATTATTTAAATTTTAAGGGCACTTTGGTCATTTTCTATGGTATTATGGACGGGAATATGTGTATATATACATGTATATGAGTTCAAAAACTCATATTCATCATCAATTATAGGAAAGAACAAACCCTAGCCTAATTTTCAACTCTAATTATCTTGTGATTCAACCGTGGAAAGTCCAAATTGATTCCGTAGTTGTGTTCATCATCTTAAGGGCTTCGAGAAGCACCCCTTATTTGTGACAACAGGACTTCAAAACCCAAAGGGCTATTCTATGGTAAGGATGTAAATTATGTTGGTGTTATTTATATGGATATATATATATATATATATATATATATAAATATGCATGTGAGCATAAAAAGTATGTTATTTGATTGTTGTTGAAAGATGATTGGAAATGATGTTGGATCATTTTTGTGCATGGTTGGATTGTGTTGAATTGTGAAGGGATGATGTGGTATTGATGATGTGGTATTGAAATGATGATTATATATATATATACACATAAACATATTGTTCAAGTTGGTTTTTGGAATGCTTTGCAAATATTGGTTGTATGGAATTATGGAACAGAATTGTGGTGTTGGGTTGCTAATACTAGATGCCAAATATTTCATTGTAGATAAGTGATTTGTAAAGGCGGGAAGTTGTGTTGAATTGGTATCTAAATCTACAACGAGGTATGTAAAGCATACTCTAACGATGTTCTTTGGCATGAAAACACCAATGTTCCATCAAGTAAGATTCCGATGGTTATCCAAACACATGTATTGTTCTACATTACCAATGAAGTTGTTTCCATTCTATAAAGTGTCAAAATGTTTCATTGATATACCAAGAGTCTCCTATTTCATTGTTGTGATATTGATGATTCTGAAACATATTGTTGATGTACCAAAGAGTCCTTATTACATCGTTATTGTATAGAAGGTCTATTACTTGATTCCTATTGATGTATCATTGTTCCAAAGGTGCTATATTGGCATGAAAACTAATGTAATAATATCAAAGCTTTTGAACTAAGTTATTGGAATAATCTTTTATGTGTTTATGGGTGGTATCCCAGGGGCATAAGCCTAGCATGGGTCGATCCCAATTGATATGTACTGGGGGCAGCCTAATGGTCACAGTACGGTACAGTATTGATTATTGTTAGGTGGTTGGAGGTTCGGTAGGAGGAGGTAATGGCGAATAATAATTGTAAAGAATGTGTTTGAATTCAAGAACCCAATTCAGATTAGTAATAATGTACATGATCCTAAAAGTGTTTATGAAGTGTGGTTCACTTCTATTATGATTTATTCACATGCGTACGATTTTCTTGATCCCCCATATCACATATGATTATTTACAGCTTTACATACTCAGTACATATTTCGTACTGACGTCCCTCACGAGGGACCTGCATTTCATGTTGCAGGATTAGGTACTTCAGCTCATTCACAGCATTGATAGGAGCCAGGTTATACAACTGTTGTTGGTGAGCTCCAGTTTGCTTCGGAGCATTCCGAGTCGGTTTCTTATATTTTGTTATTGTACAGGAGTCATGTGTGGGCGGGGGTTGGTCCCGACCCTAGTTATGTCATGTATATCCTAGAGGATTTGTAGACATAAAGAAGGGTAAAGTCATGGAAGTTTATATAGTGATGTTATATTCGTATATGGGGTGGCCCCGACGGCCAAGTATTATATATATGTATATATATTTGTGCGTGTTGTGTTGATACAGGTAATTAGACCCTTTTATATGCAGCGAAGTTCTGCCCAAATTTTTGGTGACATGTAAGTGAAAGTACAGGTATTTGAACGGGTTCTCCCGGGCCTTCTCGGCTTCGGGTGCCAGTCCGGCCCGATGGGATTTTGGGCCGTGATAGTCTGATAGTCTAAGATTTTGACTGGAAACTCTATATAAGAGAGTGTTTTCTGAACATCAATGCTCTAAATAGGGACTAAAACTGATGGGTCACCTATGCACTCCTAGAGAAAAGAGACATGAAAGACTGGATGAACTGAGGCTAGATCTGAAGGCAATTCAAGCTCATAAGCTACCTTGCCTAATCCATTGAGAATGTTGAAAGGATCGATATATTAGGGAATGATTTTCCCTTTCTTACCGAACCGCTTCACTCCATTCATGGGACAGATCTTTTGATAGGCATAGTCACCAATCTCGAACTCAAGATCTTTTATACAAATATCTGCATAAGACTTCTATCGGCTCTGAGTAGCCGGGAGTTTTTCTCTAATCAACTGGATTTTTCATAAGGCATTAAATACTAAGTCAGGCCCTATAACTGAAGCTTTACTAACTTTAAACCAACCAGTTAGAGATCAACCTCTCCTATCGTAGAGAGCTTTGAATGGAGCCATCTGAATACTGGAATAATAGTTGTTGTTGTATGCAAAATCAATCAAAGGTAAGTGGTCATCCCAACTTACCATACAATAGATTGTACACTCCCTTAGCATATCTTCTAATATTTGAATAGTCCTTTCTGCTTGACCATCTGTCTAGGGATGTAAGGATGTACTAAGATGAATTTGGATACCAAAAACCTTTTGGAATGCTTTCCAAAAATGAGAGGTGAACTTGGTACCTCTGTCTGAGATAATAGACAATGGAACACTATGCCATCTGACCAACTCCTTGATGTAGATTTTGGCATAATCCTCAGCTAAATAAGAGGTATGAAGTAGAAGGAAATAAGCTGATTTGGTTATTCTGTCTACAATGATCCGGACTGAATCATGTTGATGACGAGTTTGAGGCAAACCCATCATGAAGTCCATTTTCACAACTTCCCACTTCAAAGTTGGAATACTAAACTCTTGCATGGACTCACTAGTCTTCTGATGCTCTATCTTAACCTGCTACATGTAAAGAACTGAGCCACAAACTTTACAATGTCTTTCTTCATCCCACTCTACCAATAGATTTCTCGCAAGTCACAGTACATCTTTGTAGCCCCTAGATGAATAAAGTAGCGCACACCTTACGCTTCTGCAAGAATTTGCTTCTTGAAGTCATCTATACCTAAAACACAGAGACGACCCTGACAATGCAAAACACCATCTCCCCTTAGGGAGAAAACCTCTATTTTCTAATCCTGAGCTGATTCTTTAAACCTGGCAAGGCTGGGATCTCTATCTTTCTTTTCTTTCATCTCAGAAACTAGAGATGATTCTGAACTCTGAAACCATATATAACCCTCATCTATACTGACTAAGCGAACAGTTAGTTTGGAAAACTGATGGACTTCTTAAGATAACTTCTTCTGACTGTCCTCAACATAAGGAATACTACCCATGGATAATCTACTGAGAGCATCGACCACTACGTTGGCTTTGCCCAAATGATAAAAGATGCTCACGTTATAATATTTAAAGTGCTCTAACCACCTTCTCTGATAAAGATTGAGATCTTTCTAAGAAAAGACATACTGGAGACTCTTATGATCTATGAAGACATCTACATGAACTCCATAAAGCTAATTCCTCAAAATATTTAAGGCAAAGACTACGGATACAAACTTAAAATCATGAGTAGGATAATTACTCTCATGGGGTTTAAGCTTTCTGGAGACGTAGGATATGGCCTTACCATGCTGCATGAGGACACAACTCTGGATACATAACAATACACTACGAACCCATCTGAACCATCAGGGGGGAGCTAAGACTGGAGCTAAGGTGATTCAAGGTTTCAACTCTTGAAAACTCTTTTTGCAAAGATCTGACCACTGAAACTTGACTTTCTTCTAAGTCAATCTAGACATAGAGGATGCAATAGAAGAAAATCCCTCAACAACTCATCTGTAATAGGCAACCAAACCCGAAAAACTTCTATTATCTGATGGAGAGACAGGGCGAGGCCAGTTTTTTAATGCTTTAGTATTTTGAGGATCTACTCAAATGCCATCACCAAAAACGATGTGACCAAGGAATGCTATTGACCTTAACCAAAATTTGCACTTACTGAATTTGGTCTGTTTCTAAGAGTCTAAAGTACTGTTTTGAGATGGTCTGCATGATCGTACTCACTGTGGGAATAGACCTGGATATCATCTATGAAGACTATGATGAACATGTCCAAATATTGCTAGAACACACGGTTTATCAAGTCCATAAAAATGGCCGGGGTAATGGTCAGACCAACTGACATGACTAGGAATTCAAAGTGACCATCCCATGTACAGAAAGCTATTTTTGGAATATCACATTCTTTGACTCTGAGCTGATGATAGCCGGAAATGAGGTCTATCTTAGAGAAATAACCGGCACCCTAAAGTTGGTAAAATAAGTCATCAATTCTGGGAAGAGGATACTTGTTCTTGACCGTGACCTTTTTGAGTTAATGAAAGTCTACATACAACTTAAGAATACCATTTTTCTTGTGCATGAATGATACTGGAGCGCCTCATGGGGAAATGCTGTGCCTGATAAATCCTTTATCTAAGAAATCCTTCAATTGTTCTTTCAGTTCTCTGAGTTATAGTGCTGCCATTCTATATGGTGGAATAGAGATAGTCTGAGTCTCTTGACGAAGATCAATGGGGAAGTCTATTTCCCTTTCGGGAGGAATTCCTGGAATATCTTTGGGAAAGACATCTAAATATTCACCTACAACTGGATCTGATCCAAGGCTGGGAGTTTTGGAACAAGTGTCCATAACTCAGACAAGATGATAGACACATCTTTTAGATATCATTTTATATTCCTGAAGGTAGGAAACAAGATGACCTCTGAAAGTGGATAGACTACCCTTCCACTCTAGGATGGGTTTATTAAGAAACTAAAACTAGACTATTTTATTTCTACAGTCAACTATGGCAAAGCAGGAATGAAGGCAATCCATGTCTAGAATGACATCAAAATTAGTCATCTTTAATTTGACTAAGTTTGCTGAATAGATATTTTGAAATATCATAACCGGGCAGTTCCTGTATATCCGTTAGGCTATGATGGTTTTACCCACTGGGGTAGAGACTGAAAAGGTCTCAGCTAGAATTTTAAGACTAACTCTAAAATTGACTGCTATATAAGAAGTGACAAAAGACAAAGAAGATCTTGGATCTAACAAAGCTTAAACATGCACATAAAAGATCTGTAATGTACCTGTAACTACATCAGGAGAATTTTCCTGATCCTATCGGTACTGGAGAGCATAAAAATAATTTGAGTGTTGCCCACTTGTAGTATTAGAGGTGGAACCCTACTAATTTGGGAGACTGGACTGAGCTAAGGAGCGATTCTACTGACCCCGAGGACATGGCTGAGGACAGTCTCTAACTGTGTGGCCTGGCTTACCCCATCTGAAACAAATGCCACTTCCTGCTATATAAATTCCCTGATGGTGCTTGACATAAGTCTGGAAAAAAAATAAGTGCAGGCATTGCTAACACTACCCTGGGACTTGGATCCTGGTACTCTATCTTTGTTACCCTCTCTAAACTTAGGAAATGGAGCACTAGCTGAAGAAGGAGCTAGAATTGATGACTTAGGATGAATCTAAGAGTGGTTTCCTCCTTCTGACTTAGCCTGAATGAAGTTGAAACTACCTGTCTTCGCTCTCTTATTCTGCTTCTCCCTCTTCTAAATATTCTACTCCTCTACCTGCTATGCATGAGTTATGAGCCTAGAAAAAGTCATGTCCCTATTTAGCATGCCAGATCTACACTCATTAACCACACTATCATTCACCCCTGAAACAAACTTACTAATCCTTTTCATGCTATTTGCAACCACATGAAGGGCATATCCGGCTAATTGACTAAACTTAAGAGAATACTCTTTCATTGTTATATTTCCCTGACTGAGGTTGATAAATTCTAGCACCATAGCTTCTCAAAGATCTAGGGGAAAGAATCATTCAAGGAATGCTGAAGCAAACTCCTCCCACTCAAGTGCCCCTGCATTGTCTTCCCTCTCTGACTTCCACTGCTTGAACAAAGTATGAGAAACCTCCTGCAATAGATATGCACCTAGCTCAGCACTCTCACTAGACGTAACCCCCATAATATTTATAGCCTTCTACATCTGATCTAGGAATTCCTGAGGGTCCTCGTCTATCTTAAACTCAAGAAAGGATGGAGGATTCATTTGGGTGAAGTGCCGAATCCTGGCTGTAGCTGAATTGTCCACTGGGTTGGTCGGAATAACTACTACCTGTTCATTTTAAGCAGAAACTGACTAAGAAAGAGTATTGAATATGGCCATGAACTCCGCATAATAAACATGATTGCCCAAAGGTTTTTTGGGCTAAGGGGCTGACTGATTTCCAAAGGATCGGCCAATGCATTCTTTTAGGATTTATGTCCTCGAATGATGAGGACTCACTTCTAACTCTGACTATAGAAACTGGAATCTATTGCTGATCTAGAGCTCGTGTTTCTGAACCTATGGTATAAGACACGATAGCATAGATGAACCACTACTTTGAATGAACTGGTATGCATATGAGGTAGGCTGAATGCATGGGGTTCATATGCATGGAGAATAATATATAACTGACAAATATGAATGTGATAATACATGCATGCGTGCATAGTTACAATTTCTAAAAATCGTGATATCATGAGCATGCTGATGACTAACATGACTAATGAATGAATTCTGATAACTGATAACATGAGTGACTATATCTGATAGTCCTGAATCTGATCGAACTAGTAGAGTGCCGTACTATATCTAAGCTAACTGTAGCTGACAGATCGAAATTCTAAAAAACTATTTGAATTCTTTTACAGAGACTGATAAAGAGACTTTGGGAGGTATTCATTAAACCGACATGCCCAAAATAATACATTATAGCTGAATTAGGGTCCAATCTATGCCTTGAATTGAAGGGTGTCAATACCGCGCCATTGGTAAGGACAACATGTGTGAGACCCTAATATAATAGGTAACTCTAGTAAGAAGGGTGGGAACCCTTATATAGAAGGCTAAGCCACCTCATCTACCCTTATTTAGCAGGGTATTTTGTCTCAACATATGCTGGATACATAGTTTTGGAATACAAAGATTTCTTCTAAGAATCACACCATCATATAATAGTTGAGTCCCTAACCTTGGGTTCACTTGGTGCTTATTTCTACTTCTATCTGAATAGACACTTAACAAATTTACTAAACTTAATATGGACTCAGTTATTTAATTTTGTTGACTAACAGAATATTACTGATATCTTACAACTAACTGAGTTTATGAGATCATCGAGAGTCCTTGAGTGATAAGACTATCTTAAGTCTAAGGATTCATAGCTTGACTGAGAGTATCATGGCAACATGACTTGGCTCTAGGCACACAACTAATATTTTGGTTACAAGTACCCTCAGGACTCGATGGAATGAAAACTGACCTAGCATAACTTACTGGAACATATAGCTAATATCATAATCCATAAAAAAATTATAGAAGCATTCCATCAAAACATGTGGTAGGCCTAACTTGTACATACATGAGGATTTCATGATATCATACTAGTAGGGCATTCTTCTTTCATCTAGGCATTTAATCAAACATATGGTAGGCATACCACATGTAGTCAACCCTATACAATAATTCATCAGCATGATTCATCTCTAATTTTACTATCTAAGGTTTACTCATAGGTTCATATGAATATACATCAATACAAATCCATTCCACATAAAATTGATCACCCAGCATAGATTTGAATTCAATTGATCATTCTCAACATAAACTAAACAAAAAAACATGGAATTCATAAAGAAATCCATAAACTTAAACTTAGGGATTAGGAGGAATGGCGTGACGTGGAGCCATCACGTTTCCCCTTGTTTTGCAACCTAGAACTTTGGTACGACGCAGAGGAAATTGCACTAAGACACTGGAGAGCATAAAAATAATTTGAGTGTTGCCCACTTGTAGCACTTGAGGTGGCACCCTACTGATTTGGGAGACTGGACTGAGCTGAGGAGCGATTCTACTGACCCTAAGGACCTGGCTGAGGACAGTCTCTAACTCTATGGCCTGACTTACCCCATGTGAAACAAATGCCACTGCCTGCTGTATAAATTCCCTAATGGCGCTTGACACATGTCTGGAAAAAAGAATAAGTACGGGCATTGCTAAAACTACCCTGGAACCTAGAGCCTGGTACTCTATCTTAGTTACCCTCTCTGAACATAGGAAATGGAGCACTGGCTGAAGAAGGAGCTAGAATTGATGACTTAGGATGAATCTAAGAGTGGTTTCCTCCTTCTGACTTAGGCTGAATGAAGTTGAAACTACCTGTCTTTGCTCTCTTATTCTGCTTCTCCCTCTTCTTAATATTCTGCTCCTCTACCTGCTATGCATGAGTTATGATCCTAGAAAAAGTCATGTCCCAACTCAGCATGGCGGATCAACACTCATTAACCACAGTATCATTCACCCCTGAAACAAACTTACTGATGCTTGTCGTGCTAGCTGCAACCACATGAAGGGAATATCTTTCTAATTGACTAAACTTAAGAGAATACTCTTTAATTTTCATATTTCCCTGACTGAGGTTGATAAATTCTAGCACCTTAGCTTTTCTAAGATCTAGGGGAAAGAATCTATCAAGGAACGCTGAAGCAAACTCCTCCTACTCAAGTTCCCCTGCATCGTCTGCCCTCTCTGACTTCCACTACTTGAACCAAGTATGATCAACCTCTTGAAATTGATATGAACCTAGCTCATCACTCTCACTAGACGTAACCCCCATTATGTCTATCACCTTCTACATCTGATCTAGGAATTCCTGAGGGTCCTCGTCTATCTTAAACCCAAGAAAGGATGGAGAATTCATTCGGGTGAAGTGCCGAATCCTGGCTATAGCAGAATTGTCCACTGGGTTGGTCGGAATCACTACTAGCTATTCATTTTAAGAAGAAACTGACTAAGAAAGAGTAGTGAATGCACCCATGAACTCCGCATGAGAAACATGCTTGCCCAAAGGATTTTTGGGCTAAGGGGCTGACTAATTTCGAAAGGATCGGCCAATGCATTCTTTTATGATTTATGTCCTCGAATGATGATGGCTCACTTCTAACTCTGACTATAGAAACTAGAATCTATTGCTGATCTAGAGCTCATGTCTCTAAACCTATGGTATAAGAAACTATAGCATAAATGAGCCACTGCTTTGAATGAACTGGTATGCATATGAGGTAGGATGAATGCATGGGGTTCATATGCATGGAGAATAATATATAACTGACAAATATGAATGTGATAATACATGCATGCGTGCATAGTTACTATTTCTGAAAATCGTGATATCATGAGCATGCTGATGAATAACATGACTAATGAGTGAATTCTGATAACTGATAACATGAGTGTCTATATCTGATAGTACTGAATCTGATCGAACTAGCAGAGTGCCGTACTATATCTGAGCGAACTGTAGCTGACTGATCGAAATTCTGAAAAACTATTTAAATTCTTTTACAGAGACTGATATTGAGACTTTGGGAGGTATTCATTGAACCGACATGCCCAAAATAATTCATTATAGGTGAATGGGGGTCCAATCTATGCCTTGATTTGAAGGGTGTCAATACCGCACCATTGGTAAGGACAACATGTGTGAGACCCTAATATAATAGGTAACTCTAGTAAGAATGGTGGTAACCCTTATATAGAAGGCTAAGCCACCTCATCTACCCCTATTTAGCAGGGTATGACTTCTCAACATATGCTGGCTACATAGTTTTGGAATGCAAAGATTGCTTCTAAGAATCACACCATCATATAACAGGTGAGTCCTCGACCTTGGGTTCACTCGGTGCTAATTTCTACTTCTATCTGAATAGACACTTAACAAATTTACTAAAATTAATATGGACTCAGTTATTGAATTTTGTTGACTAACAGAATATTACTGATATCTTACAACTAACTGAGTTCATGAGATCATCGAGAGTTCCTGAGTCATAAGACTATCTGAAGTCTAAGGATTCAGAGATTGACTGAGAGTATCATGGCAACATGACATGGCTCTAGGCCCACTACTAATATTTCGGGTACAAGTACCCTCAGGACTCGATGGAATGAAAACTGACCTAGCATAACTTACTGGAACATATAGCTAACATCATAATCCATAAAATAATTATAGAAGCATTCCATCAAAACATGTGGTAGGCCTAACTATTACATACATGAGGATTTCATGATATTATACTAGTAGGGCATTGTTCTTTCATCTAGGCATTTAATCCAACACATGGTAGGCATAGCACATGTAGACAACACTATACAACAATTAATCATCATGATTCATCTCAAATTTCATTATCTATGGTTTCCTCATAGGTTCACATGAATATACATCTATACAAATCAATTCCACATAAAATTGATCGCCCAACATGGATTTGAATTCAATTGATCATTCTCAACATAAACTAAACAAACAAACATGGAATTCATAATGAAAGACATAAACTTAAACTTAGATAAGAGATTCTTGGACCTTATGAACTAAAGGAGTCCATGAATGAACACTATGCTTACCTTAGTTCGTGATTTCGTGAAGATTGACGGTAGAAATTCTTGATTATAAATCTTCTATGAAAAGCCCTAAGTTGTTCTTGAGAGGTTTTTTTAGAGAAGAGAGTGTATTTTGGGTGAAATGTGGCAGAATCACGTGTTAAAAATCTTAAATGGACGTGGGAAATTAACAATTTTAACCTAGACGTGTCATGTAATTTCAGTAAAAAAATTCTCAAATTGAACCCTTGGTGCGACGCGGTGCCATCGCGCCGTGTTATTGACATTTGAAAACTGGGATACTGAGAGATGGCGTGACGTGGAGCCATCACATTTCCCCTTGTTTTGTGACCTAGAACTTTGGCACGATGCAAAGGAAATTGTATTAGACACTCGAAAGGGAAAATTTTAAATTTGGGCCCTGGCGTGATGCGCCATAATCGCGGACCTCTACAGAAAATTGCCAAATGCCATTCCCTTTTGTGGCAAGGTGCACCACTGACTAATATGGTGCTACTTTACGACGGCAACTTAAAGTATTCATAACTTCTATCCCGGTTATCGGATTTGTTTAATCTTATATCGATGAAAATCTTATTGAATTTCCCACAAGAAAAAAGTGAAAATCTTGAAAATTCCTCATAGAATAACCATTATTCAATTTAGAAGCCAATACTAGACATTTTTTATATGAAATTAGCTACGAACAGTATGGGGTATTACAATATCTCCCTCTTGAGAACATTCGTCCTCCAATGATATTGACTGAGAAGGGAACAAAGATAAATAACATAAATGATGAACTTGAATAACGGGAACATGATCTCATGACTGACATGACTGACAAGATGAACATATAATACTAAACATGCATATCTGATGCATGTGTAACTGATTCATGAATGCATGAATGAGTGTTCTAAAGAACTAAGTTTCTCACAATGAGAATGCATGTCTGATGCATAATTAGATAACTAAAATGATAGATGCGTGTATGACTGAATATGCAATCGTACTTGATACCAAGTTTCTAATGGGAACATGAGCATGAAGCTGCATACCAAGTTTATGATGAACACCAAACCTGAAACTAAGTAAGCTTAAGGAGAACTGTTACCTTGAGCTTGATCTGAGTTGGCAAAAAAGAGGTGAGGATACTTGGTACGCATGTCTGCTTCTGCTTCCTAAGTAAATCCCTCGATGGAATGATTTCATCGAAGAACCTTAGCTAAAGGGACTTCTTTGTTCCTCAATCTATGAGTCTAAAAGTCTAAGATTTCAACTAGAATCTCTTCATAAGATCGAGTCTTCTGAACATCAATGCTTTGAATAGAGACTACAACTTATGGGTGACCTATGCACTTGTTGACCAAAGAGACATAAAAGACTATATGAACTAATGCTAGATCTGAAGGCAATTTGAGCTCATAAGTTACCTTGCTGAATCTACTGAGAATCATGAAAGGACCAAAAAATCAGGGACTGAGTTTTTCTTTCTTCCAGAACCGCTTTAATTCTTTCATAGGATATAGCTTTAGATAGGCATAGCCATCAATCTCGAACTTGATATCTTTTCTACGAACATCTGGATAAGACTTTTGTTGTCTCTGAGTAGCCCGGAGTCTTTCTCTAATCAATTGGACTTTTTCTAAGGCATCGAATACTAAGTCAGGCCCTATAACTGAGGCCTCACTAACTTCAAACCAACCAATCAGAGATTTACCTCTCCTACCATAGAGATCTTCAAATGGAGCCATCTGAATACTGGAATGATAGTTATTGTTGTATCCAAACTCAATCAAAGGTAAGTGGTCATCCCAACTTCCCTTGAAATTGATTGCACACGCAGTAAACATATCTTCTAACGTCTGAATGGTCCTTTTTGCTTGACCATCTATCTGTGGATGAAAGGATGTACTTAGACGAACTTGGGTACTAAGAAAATCTTGGGATGTTTTCCAGAAATGAGAGGTGAACTGGGTACCTCTGTTTGAGTTAATGGATAATGGAACACCATTCCATCTGATCAATTCCTTGATATAGAGTTTGGCGTAATCCTCGGCTAAATAAGAGGTATGAACTGGAAGTAAAAGAGCTGATTTGGTTATTCTATCTATAATGACCTAGACTAAGTCATGTTGATGATGAGTTCGAGGAAAACCTATCACGTAGTCCATTGTCACAACTTCCCACTTCCAAGTAGGAATACTGAACTCCTACATAGACCCACTAGGATTCTATTGCTCTATATTAACCTTCTGACATGTAGAGCATTTAGCCATAAACTTCATAATTTCTCTCCTTATCACCTCCACCAATAGATTTCCCACAAGTCGCGGTACATCTTTATGGCCCCTGGATGAATAGAGTAGCGCGCACCACGCTCTTTTGCAAGAACTAGCTGCCTTAAGTCATCTATACCTAGAACATAGAGAGGAACCTGACAATGCAAAACACTTTATCCCCCTTGGGATAAAACCTCTACTATCTGATCCCAAACTGACCCTTTTAGCTTGACAAAGATGGGATCACTATATTGATTTTCTTTCACCTTAAAAACTAGAGATGATTCTGAACTACTCTAAACCCATATATCACCCTCGTCTGTATCGACTAAGTGAACTCCAAGTCTGGCAAACTGATGGACTTCCTGAGATAACTTCTCCATGGATTGTCTATTGAGAGCGTCGACCACTACGTTGGCCTTGCCCGAATATAAAGGACACTCATGTCATAATCTTTCAAGAGCTCTAATCACCTTGTCTTACGAAGATTGAAATCATTTTGAGAAAACACATACTAAAGACTTTTATGATCTGTGAAGGCATCTATATGAACTCCATAGAGATAATGCCTCCAAATCTTCAAGGAAAAGACTACGACTGTTAACTCAACATCATGAGTAGGATAATTTCTCTCGTGGGGTTTAAGTTGTCTGGAGGCGTATTCTATGACATTACCATATTTCATGAGGACACAACCTATACCCACTCTAGATGTATCACAATACACTAAGAACCCATCTGAACCATCTAGGGGAGCTAAGACTAGAGCTAAGGTGAGTGAGTCTTCAACTCCTTAAAACTCTTCTCACAAGAATCTGACCACTAAAACTTGATTTTTTTCTGAGTTAATCTAGACATAGTGGATGCAATAGAAAAAAATCCCTCAACAAACCATCTATAATAGCTAGCTAAACCCAAGAAACTCCTAATATCTGATAGATAGATAGGGAGAGGACATTTTCTTACTACTTTGGTCTTTTGAGGATGTACTCTAATTCCATCGCCGGAAATGATGTGACCAAGGAGTGATATTGACCTTAGCCAAAATTTGTACTTACTAAATTAGGCAAGTAATTGATGATTTCTGAGAGTCTGAAGTACTGTTTTGAGATGGTCCGCATGATCGTGCACACTGCGGGAATAGACCAGGATATCATCTATGAATAAAATGATGAACATATCCAAGTATTACTTGAACACACAGTTTACCAAGTCCATGAAAGTGGCTGCGGCATTGGTAATACCAAATTACATGACTAGGAATTCAAAGAGACCATATCATGTATGGAACGATATTTTTGGAATTTCACTTTCTTTAACTTTGAGCTGATGATAGCCGTATTGAGGTCTATGTTAGAAAAATGACTGGCACCCTGAAGTTGGTCAAATAAGTCATCGATTCTGGGAAAAGGATACTTGTTCTTGGTCGTGACCTTATTGAGTTGACGGTAGTCTGCACGCATCCTAAGAGAACGGTCTTTCCTGCCCACAAATAATATTGGAGCGCTTCATGGGGAAATGTTATGCCTAATGAATCCCTTATATAAGAGATACCTTAATTGTTATATCAGTACTCTAAGTTCTGCGGTTTCCATTCTGTATGGAGTAATAGAGATAGGCTGAGTATCTGAAAGAAGATCAATACCAAAGTCTATTTCCCTATCGGAGGAATTCCAAGACGATCTTCGAGAAAGATATCTGAATATTCACCAAAACCTGGAATTAATTCAAGGCTGGGAGTTTCGAAACTAGTGTTATTAACCCGAACAAGATGATAGAAATATCCTTTAGATATCACTTTTTGTGTCCCAAGGTAGAAAACAAGATGACCTCTGAAAATGGATACGCTACCCTTCCACTCTAGGATGGGTTCATTCAAAAACTTAAACTGGACTATTTTATTTCTTCAGTAGACTGTGGAATAGCAGGAATGAAGCCAATCCATTCCGATAATGACATCAAAATTAGTCATCTCTAATTCTACTAAGTCTGTTGAAGTAACTTTTAGAAATATCATAACTGGGAAATTCCTGTATATCCTCCAGGCTATGAGGGTTTTACCCACTGGGTAGAGATTGAATAGGGCTTTGTTAGAATTTTGGGACTGAATCAGAAATCTTCTGCTATATAAGGAGTGACAAAAGAAAAAGAAGCTCCTGGATCTAGCAAAGAGTAAATATGCACATGAAAGATCTTTAACGTACCAGTAACTACATCAGGATAATTTTTTTGATCTTGTCGAGAATGAAGAGCATAGAAACAATTTTGGTGTTTCCCACTAGTAGAACTAGAGGTGGCACCCTACTTATTTGGGTGACCGAACTGAGATGAGGAGCGATTCTATTGACCTTCAGGACCTAGCTGAGCGTAGTGTCTGACTTTGTGGCCTGGTTTGCTATATCATAAACAAATACCACTGCCAACTCTATAAATACCCTGATGGTGCTTGCCACAATTATTGCAAAGAGGATAAGGAAAAGCATTGCTAACACTTCCCTGGGACATAGAGCCTGGCGCGCTGTCTTTGTTTCCCTCTCTGAACTTAGGAACTGGATCACTATGTAAAGAAGGAGCTGGAACTAATGACTAAGGACGAATATGAGAGTAGTTTCCTCCTTCTGACTTAGGTTGAGCGAAGTTGAAACTACTCGACTTTGCTCTCTACCTACTGAGCATGAGTCATGAGCCTAGCTAAAGTCATGTCACCGTTCAACATGGCGGATCTAAACTCATTAACCACGCTATCATGCACCCCTGAAATGAACTTACTCATCCTTACCCTGCCATCTACAACCACATAAATGACATATTTGGCTAATTGAGTAAACTTAAGAGAATACTATTTCGCTTCATATTGCCCTGCGAGAGATTGATGAATTCTAGCACATTAACTTCTCTAAGCTCTAAGGGAAATAATCTATCAAGAAACACTAAAGAAAACTCCTCCTACTCCACTGCCCCTGCATCGTCTGCCCTCTATGACTTCCACTGCTTGAACCAAGTGTGAGCAACATCCTGCAAATGATATGCATCTAGCTCAATACTCTTACTAGATGTAACCCCCATTATGTATGTAACCTTCTGCACCTGATATAGCAATTCCTGAGGGTCCTCACTATTATGGACCTAAGAAAGGATGAAGGATTCATTCAGGTGAAGTCCCGGATCCTGGATGCAGCTGAATTGGCCACTGGGTTGGCTGAAATAACTAATGGCCATTCATTTTGAGCGGCAAACGACTGAGCAATAGTAGTAAATGCGGCCCTGAACTTCGCATGAGAAATATGATCGCCCAAAGGATCTTTGGGCTGAGGGGCTGACTGATTTCCTTTTCTTCTTTTAGGAAACATATTTTATAAAAGAAAGGGAGAACGGATCTAACTGAAAGAATGACTTGATATTATGCTCACTGGCACGACATTAATACTAAATAAGGGGAAACTATTCCTAAAACATCTTATAGCCTCCGGTACATAAATGTGGCGCACTACGCACCCATGTACAAGACTCTACTTGATGCAGCCTTCAGACTTCCTAGGATACTATTAAACCTTAGGCTCTGATATCAAGTTTGTAATGCCCCGTATCTTATATCCGAATGCTACACGGTGCTCATGACCCCTAAGGACCACAAACTAACTCATGACTGATATTTGTACCTGTATACTACATAAAATACTAAATAATGCGGAAACATGCACTGAAAGGCCATAAGGTTCAATACTGAAAATAATCTGAATAATATAACATTTGTGTAGAGTAGAAGAATAACCAAAACAAAACTGAAAATACTAAAGTATTAAACATGATAGTCTTGAAATCCTCTAAATGACTGAACTGTCTGAGTAAGGAGCTGAAGGGACATGACCCCAACTAACTCCAACTAATAAACTAATTAATAAGATAATAAGGAATAATCATGTACTTGAATGATGAGGACTCACTTCTTACTCTGACTGCTGAAACTGGAATCTACTGCTGATCTAGAACTCGTGTCTCTGAACCTATGGTATAAGACACAATAGCGCAAATGTGTCACTGCTTTGAATGTACTGGTATGTATGTGAGGTAGGATGAATGCATTGGGTTTCTATACATGAACAATACTGGCTAACTGAGTAATATGAACGTGCGAATACATGCATGCATACATAGTACCTATATCTCAAAATCGTGATATCATGAATATGATGATGACTAACATGACTAATGACTAAATTCTAATAACTAATTACATGAGTGATAGTATCTAACAATCCAGAATCTGATGGAACTAGCTGAGTGCCATACTGTATCTATGTTGACTGTATCTGACAGTCCTGAATTCTAAAGAACCATTTGAGTTGTTTTACTGAGACTGATACTGAGACTTTGGGAGGTAGTCATTTAACCGACATGACCCAAATGATGAATTATAGCTTAATTGGGGTCCAATCTATGCCCTGATTGGAAGGGTGTCAATATCGTGCCACTGGTAAGGACAATATGTGAGTGACCCTAATATAACAGGTAACTCTAGTGAGAACAGTGGGAGCCCTCATATAGAAGGATAAGCCACCTCATTTACATGTCTCAACCTATGATGGCTACATAGTTCTGGAATGCAAGGATTGCTTCAAAGAATCACACCCTCATATAACAGGTGAGTTCCCATCTTTGGGTTCACTTGGAGCTAGTTTCTACTCCTTTCTGAATAATTATTGAACAAATTTACTGAACTGAACAAGGACTGATTTACTGAATTCCATTGACTATCTAAATATTACTGATATCTGATAATTGATTGACTTCATGAGATCATAGAGAGTTCCTCAGTCATATGACTGTCTGAAGTCTCAGGATTCATAGCTTGACTGAGAGTATCATAGAAACATGACATGGCTCTAGGTACACAACTAATATTTCTGGTACAAGTACCCCCAGGACTAGAATGAAGGAAAATTGACCAAGCATTACTTACTGGAACGGATAACTAACATCATAATCCATAATACATTTATAGAAGCATTCCATCAAAACATGTGGTAGGCATAACTTATACATACCTGGGGATTTCATGATATCAGACTAGTTGGGCATTGTTCCTTTATCTAGGCATTTAATCAAACATATGGTAGGCATATCACATGTCGACAACATTATACAACAATTATCATCATGATTCATCTCTAATTTTATCATCTAGGGTTTATTCATAGGTTCACATTAATATACATTTATACAAATCAATTCTTCATAAAATTGATCACCCAACATGGATTTGAATTCAATTGATCATTCTTAACATAAACAAAACAAACCCAACATGAAAGTCATAGAGAGATCCATAAACTTAAACTTAGAAAAGAGATTCTTGGGCTTCATGGATGAAAGGAGCCCATGAATGAACACTACGTATACCTTAGTTCATGATTTCATGAAGATAGACGAAGGAAATTCTTGATTCTGAATCTTCTGTGAAAAACCCTAGGTTGTTCTTTAGAGGGTTTTGAGAGAAGAGAGTGTATTATGGGAGAAAAATGGCTGAATCATGTTTTAAAGAGCTTAAATAGGGGTGGAAAATTGACCCTTTTAACCCTTGACGCATCTTGTAATTTTAGTAAAAATTTCCCAAATTTAAACCCTAGCACGATGCGTTGCCATTGCGCCGTGTCACTAGAATTTGACAATCGGGAAACTGATGGATGGCATGACACGGAGCCATCGCGTTGCCCCTTTTTTTATGACCTGGAAATTTGGCACGATGTGGAGGAAATCACGCTAAGACACTGGAAAAGTACAATTTTGAATTTGGGCCCTAACGTGACGTGCCATAATCGCGGACCCCTACTGGAATTGGACAAATGTCATTCCCCCTTGTAGCGCGGTGCGCCATTGACTAATATGGTGCTATTTTACGATGGAAACTTGAAATAGTAGTAACTTCTGACCCTCCTATCAGATTTAGGTGAATCTTATATCGATGGAAAGCTTATTGAATTTCCCACATGATAAAAAGTGAAAATCTTAAAAATTCGTGATGGAATAACCATCATTTAATTTACAATCTATTACTACAAATTATTGAGATGAAATGATCTAGGAAAAGTACAGGGTATTATAGAATCCATGTGGAATCCAACTCAAGTATTTGATAACGCCCAAATTACAGCTCTCGTAAGAAAGTGTAAGCGGTCGCTGTCAAATATAGAACCTAAGTGGGTTGGGTGTCGAATCCCACAGGGAATACTTGGTCACTAAGTGTTGCAATTATTAGTAGACTGTTGGTCAAAAATTCTACGGAAAAGGGGGGATTGGTTTAGGCGTGAATTAATACTATCAAAGTAACTTTGGAATGCTAAGTGTCATAAGATTTAATCACAAAGAATGATAAGTTAGGGTTATGTCCACCTTGTAATTTCTACTTATCTATAAACTATGAGTAACGCGGAATTTAGACATGCATGCACTTATAGAGATTCGTATTCTAATTGTAAACCCGAGTGTTTCTCAACCATCAAGGATGTATTTCACTTTAGCTCTCTTGAGCCTAAAGTGTATAACTAATGGTACAAACTCTCCAAGAAAGTTAATCCAGTTAAGGCATTAACGTGTAAATAAAGGTTGGAAACCCTATTTTCTTGTCACGCTCTCTTTTCCAAACATATAACTTTTCTCTCGAACAAGTTAATTGTATAATGGCATGTTCTCTATGTTTGCAACCATGAGAATTCAATTAAAATGAAGAGTGTAATGATATAAGTAGCATACACATCAAGAATTCACAAACTCATAGTAATAGATAGTATCTTACAAGGATTCCATAACCCTAACAGAGAAGTTTAGCTACTCATTAGTACAATAGAAATTACAATAGACATAATCATCATACCACAAATAGAATAATCTTGGCGATGGAAGTGATTTTTGCGTCAAACAGAAAAGAAAACGTCTTTTCCTCTAGCCGTTCGTGTAGCGTTTTCCTCTGTCCAAAACTTACAGAATCTGTAAACTAAATAATGACTAATGATAACAATGCTAATAATACTGAAAAATTCAGCAATAAGGTTTTTATTTATATCCTTGTCCACTAAGTTGCTACTGCCTCCGTAAGTATTTAAAAATACTGGGTTTGCCTGAGAAAAAGTTCCCATGCATCACTTTCAGTCCAAAAGATGCCTTCCCTCTAATGTGAAGTTTTCCTTTGCTGCTCACCAGTCCATAAAGTGCTGAAATCTTCGTCATTAATACCTAAAAAACATGCTAATCACGTAGGTTAGCTCACTTAAAGGAAAATGGACTAAAAGTGCAGGAATTATATATTTTGTCGTCAAAACTTAGCTGAAATATGGGTAAATTATGGTTCTTAGGGGTATAAATACGCCCAACATCACCACCCCACGCTTAAAGCTTTGTTCGTCCTCTAACAAAATATTACATCCATGCAAACACTCAACTAGAATTTCACAATAGCAATAGAAAATGTTCAACAAGACATGCACGACAATCATTAACAAAGAGTAGGTTTCTTGATCACTACTAGAAAAAATTTAACCTCCAACATAGACTCGTGAGGATGGTTAATTCGTATCCATAAGTTAAGCCACAAAGAACATATAACTCTACCCAAAAATCATCAACCATGTGTCTCTCACACAAGATATCACCCATAATCACTCATCGTTTTGCATTTTTTGAAACATGGGTATAAGACTCTCCTTGCTCTCACTCTCACAAAGAATTCTTATATTGCAACTGATGACCATAGGCTTGCCCTTAGTGTAATGCTCCACTAATATCAGAATGCTAAGCTTAGGATCAAATAGGCTCTTTACAAGTTGTAATGTAGGCTAAGGGATAGGTAGGACTATTTTGGCCAGAAATAGTGACTATGTTCCCTGAGCGCTTTAATACACTACGTTATGTCATTAAAACTCTCTTTTAAACAACCCCTCTACTGTCCTTTCATCTGCCACCCCTTTTTACATATTTTGTTATTCAATTATAAACAGAACTATCTTTTTATTTTTTTATTTTTTTATTTTATTTTTTTTATTTTTTATAAAAAGCACCTTTATGATAGCCACTCTTTTTCACAACAATTTCAAGTACCAATATACTCTGAGGTATCACCCTCACCATTTTCCTCTTATTTTATCACATGACTCTACAATTTAAAGCGCTTAGGAATTAGGATCAAATTATGGTCTTGAAAAAAAAATGGATTAGGCTACATATGAGGCTGCCCAAAAAGATAGCTAAAGGCTCAAAGGGGTTAACTAGGACAAAGTACAAAGCTAGGTAACAAGAAGGTAAACAAATTCAGGGCTGCCAAAGAAATGCCTAAATCATCTACTAAACTCACACTCTTTATTTTGCTTTACACACACATCAGGAAAGTTCTAGCATCAGTCACAACATAGAATATACTATAATCTCACACACACAAGACACATGGTCAACTTAATTTGGAGCATTATAGACTCTTGACCCAACAGATGAATGAATTAAACCACACAATTATCGCACAGTGAGTCACACTTAGAGCCTAAATCTCTCAATAGTAATGATTTAGCACAAACTCTTGTCATAATACCATGCCGTCTATCAGAACAATTTCATGCAAAATCTAAAAAAAAATAACTAAATAACTAACTATGACTAATTCAAACAAACAAAAACAAGAATAAATGTAGGTAAAGAAGTAAAGCATACAAATACCATCACTCCACACTTAGACGGGACACACTACCCTCAGTGGAAATAAGAAAAAGCTGATAAGTCGGACTCCTCCTCTATGTCTGGGGTCATACCCCCTGTGTCGGAATCATCATCAGAGTCATCATCCTCAGAGTTTTCCTCCACATCTGAATCTGGCTGTCGGCGATCATCGTCAGTCGGCACGTCATTATCAAGAGGTTCCTCAAAATGTACCCCCACTCCACATATAGCCCACGCATGCTCATTCATCGGGTAGTCATAGTCCAACTGCTGAAGCTCTGCATCAGTCGGAATACGACCCCTACTCATCATGGTAAACCGAGTCATGCCATATAGATGGCAAAAGAAACTTTCATCTCAAGCATGTCTTTCTGCAGTGGTAAGGTTTATGCCTTGACCAGTTTCACGCTTTTTAACCTTCATGAGATCAGCCCTCTTCGGGTTGTGTGGAAGCTTATGATCCGCAGGTTCCTCTTCAATGTGCTTCTTCCTTAAGATCGCAGTCAACAAATTGCCAAAGATAAAATGGGACCTTTTGTGTAGCCTTGCTTTACGCATTGACGATCGCATAACCGCACCAATGTTGTTTGGAATATTCGTCATCAGAGCGTACACCAAGTATACTCGATCACGCGTGATCTTTGTGTACTGTGTCCCAAGAATCAGGCAAGATTTGACTATCCTCAACCATATACGAGCTTCTCTGTTCAAGGAAGTATACGGGAAGGTATTGTGCCGACCGTTATCCTTGTGAAGAATCCACCATGCCATTGACCTTGCTCCGCACAGTGTATGTCTGATTGCCCTGTAGGGAGGTCTGTGATAAAGCTCCTTGAGAGGTGATGGATGTACAGATGGAAGGCGCAGAAAAGAGTTGAAGAACTCCGCATTCAGTTGCAAGACTTGGCCCCGAATTTTTACTTTACTTCCGGTAGTCTTTAGGGACCAATTGGCATAAAACTCTCGCGTTAGATCAAGATTGCATTCCCTCATATCTCGGAAAATGAAATCAAGATTTAGTGCCATAATTTTAGCCAAAATGCGGGGATCTCTCTTTGCTAAACTCTCCTTTTGCATCAAATCCACGTGAACATATTTTTTTACTTTGTTGTTCTTGTACCACTCCTTTCCTTCCTCCTCTAGGATCCACTTTATCCTGAAAGTGGGTCGAGGCATTTGAAAAGAGGAGGACTGAGCTTGATTTATTCTTGCCCTTTTCTGACCTTTCTTGGAGGTGGACACTTTTAATTTTCCTTATCGTGCTTTTGGGGCCATTCTACCTGAGATCACAATAGAGTCATGTTAGCTTCATCTCGGGAGATTCAATCTAAAAACAAACAGTATGACACCACCCTACACTTAATTTGTTGGCATAGACTAATTAAGTGAGTGATGTCGATTACTCAGACTTCATCGACATACATTTAGGCGATATGTTCCAACAATATGTTTAGCACAGTCCTACTTTCATGTAATATTGACTATCCTTTCCAACTCTATTTCATGTAATCTTGACTATACTTTCATGTTTGGATTAATGAACTTTTTGAATAAGACTACCACATAGAGATCGTATCAGGTTATTGCATAGAAGTCATCACAATATCTCATGCTTATGGTCAATCACGATCGGTATCTCGATAAACCAGTCATTCAAACATTCAAGCTTTCAACTTTCAAGATTACGCCTTAACTTCACAATTTCGACTCCATAAAAATATGACAGCGTATAACAATCAAGTACAAGTCGGAACATAGTCAAGAACACCCACACGTATTCTTTCACTCAACTAGATGTATCATAAAAAACCAACCACATTCTTATCACCAAACACCACTTCAAAATCTAATAAATCATTATAAACGTAGCATTTCAACAACTATGGAATATAAAAGAATAACTTATGTGATGATGGATTCGGAAGATGAGCTTGCAAGATTAGATGAGCAAAAAGAAAAATTTTGAAAGAATTGGGGAGCTTGGGCAACACCTATCTTGAGCAAACAATGGACTTGTGTTTTAAGATTGGGGATCTATTTAAATACTAAGCCATGGGTTAGGTTTGATCCATGTACAATCGGGTTAGGAGGCAAAGAATGATAAGTAAGCGGCGCCTAATGCTTTGCCTATGCTTAGCATAGGCGGTGCCTTTGTCAACACCTAGTTGAGCATATGTGGCGCCCTTGTCAATGCCTAGTTGAGCATAGGCGGCTCCTTTGTCAATGCCTAGTTAAGACAGTGAGCATAGGCAATGGCATAGGCGGCACCTATGGTATTGCCTAGATTGGCATAGGCAGCGCCTATGGCATTGCCTAGATTTGCATAGGCAATGCCTTGTCCGTTGCCTATGTGAGGCAGTGAGCATAGGCAATGGTATAGGACTTGCCTTGTCCATTGCCTAGATTAGCATAGGCATTGCCTTGTCCATTGCCTAGATTAGCATAGGCATTACCTTGTCCATTGCCTAGATTAGCGTAGGCAATGCCTAACCGATAGCCTTTGCTCCTTCATTTCTAACTTACCACCTTTAACATGGCCCATTTTCAAATCAAAATTTGGGGCTAATCCCCTACTTTGTCGGTCTTCCACCTACACTTAATCAAAAACAACAAAAACGATTAGAAGGATGGGTTGCCTCCCACCAAGCGTCTTAGTTTTGGTCGTGTCTCGACTATTCTTTTTGGATTTTTATTTAACAAAACCAAACTCCTAGTAAAACCAAACGATTAAAAATGATGGGTTGCCTCCCATGTAGCGCTAGATTTATTGTCGCCGCATGACATAGTTATCTCGATTACTTAGACTTCATCGAGATAGATGGTGGCCATGCCCTTTATCGAGTTGGGTGGCCCAATATATAGCTTCACTCGTTGGTCATTCACCTTAAAGATACCACCATCATTGTTTTCTAACTCCACTACTCCAGACAAGAAGACTTGGCTAATTTTGAATGGATCGGACCATTTAGACTTCAACTTACCTGGAAATAGCTTCAGTCTGGAATTGAAAAGAAGTACCAAATCACCCTTCTAAAAGTTTCGTTGGGTGATCCTATGATCATGGTACTTTTTCATCCTTTCCTTGTAGAGGTCTGCTCTTTCATATGCATGTAGATAGAATTCATCCATCTCATTCAGCTGCTCCAATCTCAGATTAATAGCATCATCCCAATTAAGGTTAAGCCGCTTCAATGCCTACAGTGCTTTATGTTCTAGCTCAATTGGCAGGGGAAAAGCCTTCCCATAAACTAGTTGGTAAGGTGACATGCCAATTGGTGTCTTGAACGCAGTCCTTTAAGCCCATAAGGCATCATCCAGCTTTTGAGACCAATCTTTCCTACTAGCACTTACAGTCTTAGCAAGGATCAGCTTGATCTCCCGATTAGAAACCTCTACCTGCCCACTAGTTTGTGGGTGGTAGGGTGTAGCGACCTTATGTTGCTTGACCCCATATTTCACCAATACGGCTCTGAACAACTTGTTGCAAAAATGAGATCCTCCATCGCTTATAATGGTACGTGGTACCCCAAAATGAGAGAAGATATTTCTCTTTAAGAATGATACAACACACTTACCTTCATTATAAGCTAACTCGACTGCTTCGACCCATTTGGATACATAGTCCACAGCAACTAGGATATATTTCATCCCAAACGAACTCACAAATGGGCCCATGAAATCAATACCCCCGATATCAAACAACTCTACCTCAAGCATTTTAGACATGGGTATCTCATGGTGCTTTGAGATAGCGCCTTGCCTCTGACATTGATCACATCTTCTCACAAAATCGTAGGCATCCTTGAATAATGAAGGCCAATAATAGCCGCTTTGCAATACCTTTCTGGCTGTCCAATCAGCTGCATGGTGACCACCAACTTAGGAAGCATGGCTTGCTTTCAATATGCTAGGAACCTCTACATCTGAGATGCATCGCCTAATAACACCATCAGCACATCGCCAAAAAAGATACGGCTTATCCCAGAAGCATTGTTTCACATTATGCATGAACTTTCTCTTTTGATGAAAGGAGAGATGCTCCAGAATCACTTTACTTACTACGTAGTTCGCAAAATCTGCATACCACGGTAAGTTTTCAACTATAGTGGCTAGGATCTCTTCGTCAGGAAATGTATCATCAATATCAAGGTCTGGTTGCACATTGTGCTCATTCTCAAGTCGAGATAGATGATCAGCTACTTGGTTTTCGCACCCTTTTCTATCCTTTACCTCAAAATCAAATTCTTGAAGCAGTAACACCCACCTAATTATCCTTGTCTTAGCATCCTTCTTCTCCATATGATATCTCAGAGCTGCATGATCTATATGAACTACTACATTGGTTCCCAACAAGTAAGCACGAAACTTTTCGAAAGCATAAACAACTGCTAGAAGCTGTTGTTCAGTGATGGTATAGTTCTTCTGGGCTCCATTCAAGGCCTTGCTCGCATAGTAGATTGGATGAAATAGCCTTTCTCTTTTCTGACCAAGTACAGCACCCAAAGCTACCCCGCTTGCATCACACATAACTTCAAAAGGTAGAGACCAATCGGGCGCTATAATAATAGGAGCTTCAACTAGCTTTCCTTTTAGGCATTGAAATGCGTTTAAGCAATCTTCACCGAAGTCGAATTTTGCATCCTTCTCCAAAAGTTTGCATAATGGACTAGCAATCTTGGAGAAGTCTTTAATAAACCTCCGATAAAAGCCTGCATGACCAAGAAAACTACAAACCCCCTTTACAGAAATTACAGGTGGAAGCTTCTCGGTAACTTCAATCTTGGCTCGATCAACCTCGATTCCCATTTCAGAGACTTTATGCCCTAGAACAATGCCTCCTTAACCATAAAGTGACACTTCTCCCAATTTAGTACCAAGTTGAATTCAACACATCTCTGCAACGCCATACTCAGATTTGCCAAGCATGATTTAAACGACTCACCTATAACTAAAAAATTGTCCTTGAACACCTCCAAGGTGTCTTCAACCATATCAGAAAAAATGGACATCATACAATACTGAAAAGTGGTAGGTGCGTTACATAGCCCAAATGGCATACGTTTGAAGGCAAACGCACCATACAGGTATGTAAAAGTGGTCTTCTCCTGATCTTCAGGAGCAATGCAAATCTGATCGTATCCTAAATAACCATCTAAGAAACAGAACCATCCCTTCCCTGCAAATTGATCAAGCATTTTGTCCATGAATGGCATTGAGAAGTGATCCTTTAGCATCCACGAATTCAGTTTCCGGTAGTCCATGCACTTTCTCCACCCTCTGACAGGTCTGAGTGGAATTAGCTCATTCTTTTCATTTGCGATTACCGTCATTCCCCCTTTTTTGGGCACACATTGTACCTGAATCACCCATTTACCGTCTGAGATTGGATACACCACCCCTGCATCTAACTACTTAATAATTTCCTTCTTCACTACCTCTTGCATAGGTGGATTCAAACGACGTTGATGCTCAGTGGTGGGCACACAACCTTCTTCGAGCTGAATCTTGTGCATAAATATCCAAGGGGGGATACCAATTATATCATCAATAGTCCAACCGATGGCTCTCTTATACCTCTTCAGAACACAGATGAGAGCCGCTACTTGTTGTTCTCCCAAATCAGCCACAACAATAATCGGAAATGTATTTCCACTTCCCAAGAACACATACTTAAGGTGATTGGGTAGATCTTTCAATTCTAGCATTGGTGGCTCTTCAATGGATGGTTTCGCTGGTGGTGAAGGTCAATTCTTAAGATCAAGGTCCAGCTTCTTAGGGGCATGAGAATAGGACCCCATTCCTGTTAGAGCACAAATAGTTTCTTCATATTCTTCAACATCCTCACTCTTAAGATTCATAAGCACAGCAGCCAATGGCTCAATAATAAGCTGCTTCTCAAAAGATAAGTCTTTCTTATCCTCATAATAAACATCAGCTACAGAGAACACATTCATATCTTTGGGCTGCTTCATTGATTTGCAAACATCAAAATGGACCACTTTGTCATTCATCCAAAATAAAAGCTCATTAGCTGTTAAATCAATAAGCACACTTTCTGTTGCGAGGACAGGGCGTCGCAAGATTATGAGAACTTTAGAATCCACCTCGCAATCCAAAATAACAAAGTCTGCAGGAAAAATGAAGGTAGAAACCTTCACCAGTACATCATATCAGATACTAACAGGTCGTTTTACCAACCTATCTACCATCACGAGCCGCATATTGGTTAGTGTAGGATCGCCCAACCCCCATTTTCTGTAAATGGATAGCGGCATCAAATTGATGCTAGCGCCCAAATCGCACAATACCTTAGCAAAATCCAAAGATCCAACCGTGCAAGGAATAGTGAAAGCACCAGGATCTGCCTTCTTCTGTACTAAAGACCTTGTGGCAATTGCACTGCAATGATGAACATTATTTGCCAGCTCATAGCTTGCTGCCCGCTTCTTTGTCAAAAGGTCCTTCATGAATTTGGCGTACCCTGGCATCTGTTCCAGTGCCTTCACCAAAGGCACGTTAATAGTCAGCTGCTTCAACATAGTCATGAATTTACTGAACCTGGTGTCATCAGCTTTCTTCTTCAGTCTCTGAGGAAAAGGTGGTGGTGGAGTTGGAAGAGTTTTCTCCACAACTTTCTTTTTATCTTGCTTCCGATTATCAACCTTTTCAGGATGGTGACATCTAGGAGTAACATCATAAATGCTCTCATTCTGATTTTCAGCTTCTACAGAATCATCACAATATGCTTCAATAACATTCTCTTTTGTATTATCTACCACTTGCTTTCCTTTAGAAGAATTTACCAATACCTTACCACTCCTGGTAGTAATAGCCATACATGATCCATAATTCCTTGGATTTTGTACAGTGTCACTAGGTAAAGTGCCAGCCTTTCTTTGGTTGAATGTCGTTGATAGTTGACTTAATTGTTGCTCCAGCTGTTTTATTGCAGTAGAATGCGAGTCAACGAATTAATTTATTGATGACAAATCATTCTTTACCTCAGTTACGCCCATGTTGGTTGCCTCCACTCCTTTCAACAACTTAGCCATCATATCTTCCATGGACATCTTCCCAGAGCCAGACGCCACAACCTCACGATTTCCAGGAGGAACATACAAACCACTCCTTTCAGTCTTATTCTTCCAATTACCTTCATCACGGTCCTTGTATCCTGATTTATCATAATAGTTCCGACCTTGGTTTCCTTGGGCATTGCCTCGGAAACCCCCCTGATTATTCAAGTAGTTCGCCTCCTCCTCAGAATTGGATTCATCTCTTCCCTATGATATCACGGCCTTGACCTTTTCCATCTTCCCTGATAATAAATGCTTGGTAAGAAGGTCCATCTATGATTTCATGTGAGCCATATCCTGGTCACGTTCCTCTTGTTTTCGTCTCTGTTCTGCAGTCATGCCAATAGATAAAGTAGAGCTTGCTACCTCAGAATCCCTGGTATGCCAAACTCTACTCTGCTTTGTCATACGATCCAGTATATCACTTGCCTCAATAAAAGTAAGGTCCATGAATGATCCACCTGTAGCATTATCAACCACTGGCTTTGCCACCGAGTTCAAAGCCCTATATAATATTTCCATCAAGTGGATATTGGTCATCTGATGATTTGGGCATCGCATAAGCTTTTTCGTGAACCTCTCCCATGTTTTGTGGGGAGCTTCAGTCGGAAGCTGTCGAAAATTGTTGATCTCATCTCTTAATTGGGCTTTCTTGGATGGCGGAAAGAATCTTTCTAGGAAAGCGTATTTTAGTTGCCTCCAATTAGTAATAGAGTCAGGAGTTAGCCCGTTCAACCATAGAGTTGCCTCCCCAGATAGAAACAATGGAAATAAGCGCAGCCGAATTACATTTTGTTCGACTCCTGGATTGTCAAACGACTTGCATGTTGAGATAAAATTGATCAGATGCATATTCGGATCATCCCCTGCAAGTCCACCAAATAACCCTTTGAGTTGCAATACCTGAATTATGGTGCTAGTGATATTGAACTTAACTCTGGGTGCCAAGGGCGGAGGAATAATAGCCCCTGTGGCACCAGCCCCATCCAGATCGTTATTATCATCATCAATAGGAACCTGCACAGCTCAGCGTTTAGGTCTCATTCTAGCTTGACGATATCTCCTGTTCACAGGCGCTGCCACCTCATCTGCACGCCTTGGATTTAGTAACTCATCATCACCTAGGTCCTCATCATCTAGATTTGTTGCTTGACCTAGGTTATCAATATTCTGTTGATGCACTTGAGCAGCTGCCAATGCAGCTAATCTAGCCTGCTCCTATTGAGAAGCCCTTCTTTCAATGTCTCGTTGTGCATCCATTCTGCTAATTAGTTGAGGTTCAGGATTTATGGGTAATAATGGCTAACCAGAACGTCGCGTATTTGGCATGCACTCTACCAAACCGGAATAAAACAAACACAACAACTAAAAGTAAAAGTCAAGAATCATTGACCAAAGGGTTTATTAACTATCACAAGCTTAGTTGACAACCGTATTCCCCGGCAAAGGCGCCAAAATTTGATAACGCCTAAATTACAGCTCTCGTAAGAAAGTGTAAGCGGTCACTGTCAAATATAAAACCCAACTGGGTTGGGTGTTGAATCCCACAGGGAATACTTGGTCACTAAGTGTTGCAATTATTAGTAGACTGTTGGTCGAAAATTCTTCGGAAAAGGGGGGATTGGTTTAGGCGTGAATTAATACTATCAAAGTAACGTAGGAATGCTAAGTGTCGTAAGATTTAATCACAGAGAATGATAAGTTAGGGTTATGTCCACCTTGTAATTTCTACTTATCTATAAACTATGAGTAACACGGAATTTAGACATGTATGCAGTTATAGAGATTCATATTCTAATTGTAAACTCGAGTGTTTCTCAACCATCAAGGATTTATTTTACGTTAGCTCTCTCGAGCCTAAAGTGTATAACTAATGGGAACTTGTAAATCAAATATCCATCTTAACAAATAATACCCATATGCATGTAGAACTCAGGAGAAGCACTCCACCAAGTCTTATTAGGATGAAAAAATTCCAAAATGAGGATTTCCTAAATCCCCCTAAGTAGGACAACCTTAACTCAATAAACCTATGAATAATCTCCCTGAGGAAGAAAGTACCAATCTCAACATCAGTGCCATGGTAAGACCACAACTAAAAAATAAACCAAGAAACTCAAAACAAAAAAATTCCAATCTATCAATATAAGAAGTGGACATAGGAAAGATCACCAATCTCCAACTCTCTAGCTTTAGTTCAACGAGAACCATATCATAAAAAGAATGAAGTATCTAACTCCACACCAATACCAGGACCAAACCACCACCAGGAGACAAACCCAATAAAATATATAGATGAATCAAAGACTTCTCAATATCAATATCAAAACCACTATCAAGGGATGAACTAGCCAAATCAAAAAAATAGACCCCAAATTAGTCAACCTCAAAGACAGGCTACATAAAGAGGGATAGACAAAGTAAAGACCTTCGCAACCCAGGAGATAAGCCTAAGAATCCCAATCTTAAGAATGCGCAATATAACTAAATTACCAACTCTAGAACTGTAATTGAACCACGGAAGGTCCACTTACCTTTAATACCATAATCCATTCAACAACTAGTTACCATACTCTAACAAAAGAGGAAAATAACCAACCTGACATCTCTATAAAATTGAAAACATCCAACCAAGCTAGATTCCCCAGTCAATGAATAAGAATTATGAGAAATGGAATTCTAACTAGATACTAATAGTCCAACCATGTACCTAGTGAGGATCAATTAACATCACATACTGACAATAATGGCAACATTAATACAAACATAAGTATAAAATATAGGTGGTACTCAAAAATAAAATCAACAATAAGTACATTTATAAGGCCGTTAGAAGGATAATATCCTAAGGTAAATGGGATTCGAACCCAAATTCTACACCCATAAGGGAAAAGTATCAATACTGATCCACTCCATCCACTACTAAAAGAGATAATATTTGGGGGTGGTCATATAATCATAAATTTGATATGAAGGTACAAAACAAACAATATAGACCTACAAAGGCATACAATCATTATTGGGTATGAGAACTCTAACATACTCAAATAAAAAAGGTAATGGCGGGAAATAAAAGCACATCTATAATAGGGAAATACAAAGTCATATGTCTGATGAGTCCAAGGGAGAATAAATTTGAATAGGTTCAAACTTGGACAAACTGACTGAATCATCTACTAAGGTGCTAAGAGAACTATCTCTAACAAATGGTTCCACAAAACTGCAAAATTGATCTAAATGAGTTGAATAACAAATAATCCTATATGGGGTACACTCTCTGGATGAGTGACTGATATCTTTGCAATCGTAACAAACCCCTGAAGCCCTAACCTAGAGAAAAATACGAGCTGATCCAACAAGCGACCCAACTAAGTCCATGGGCACTCCCTACTAAATGACCATGCTTTCTTCAATTGTAACACACCTCAGGAACTCTAGGCTAGAGAGAAATATATGCTAACTCTATCTAAACAACCAACTCATGTTTAGAGCACTCTTTAGATGAATGTCTTATATCTTTTCAACATAAACAAGCTCCTAGAATACTCCAAGATACTACCATTCCTAACCCAAAATAAATGGCATGGCCTGAAGACCCATACTAATAACTCTGTAAGGTCCGATGAGAACTCTACCTTCTGTGATCACCACAACTAATATGAGACCTACCTAAAGATTGAAATGCTACCTATGAAGAATATATAGGCTGTTAGTGTAGCTTACCTCCATCGGGATGATCCTTACTCCCAGATGAAATCCAAATACCAATGTATTAGATGAGATAGCTTCTTGCCTCCACCTCCATAAGTCCCAATACATGTTATTTCTATGACCCTTTTTTGGTCAATAACCTAAGAAACAGAAGACCCAACTGCTATTATATGCTATGACTCTAAATCGAGTGGAAGTAGTACTTTTTAAGTAAATCAACACACCATATTATGCTCAAAAGAACATATCATAAAAATATGCCTGGACTACTCAAGAAATTCAATTTCATATTATGAAACCAA
The DNA here is from genome assembly GCA_030864225.1 of Capsicum baccatum var. pendulum. Classification (NCBI taxonomy): domain Eukaryota; kingdom Viridiplantae; phylum Streptophyta; class Magnoliopsida; order Solanales; family Solanaceae; genus Capsicum; species Capsicum baccatum. The sequence continues at coordinate 144,209,718 of CM061552.1, forward strand.
TAAGAAAACCTGATAAACATTAATAAACCCAACTATATCCTTAGGACTGAGGATTGCCTAATGAACCAAATTTTATCCCTAGTAGTGAGTTATCCATGAAAAGACTTAGGATCCACAATGCTGAATCTTGAAAGGATGAAATGGTCTTAAATTCTATCAAAACCTAGGTTATCAAAAAATCATTAGACTGACGGTGAAGATCTTTGACATTAATCCCTACCTTCTTGGCTCGATGCTACACTGAAGCTCTAAAAATACGTGTTGAAGTCCCATATGAATCTATCAACAACCTCACATTTTCCATCTAGTATAGAATTGATTCAAAATAACATATATATTTTATATGAATATGGACAAATGATAAGGATTCAAGAATCAAATTTTGTAAGAATGCCTTATCTCCTTCAAAAAATAGGTTACAAATATCTCTACATCGATCTGTATGTCTTAACTAGACACTAACCACTTGCACCAACACAATAGTAAATATAGTCTCTGATACTAATTTCTCATGACCCAATTTCTCAGGTCATGATAGCGCCTATTAGAGCCCACTAGGAGGCAATCCAACCCATAGGCCAAAACAACTAGTTTTAGAATGCTAAGAGAAATACTGCCAAGAGAAATAAAGAAAGATATGGAATAAAATAAATAAAAGATGAAGATACATAAGATGGTCCAAAAACCTGGTGGAATCAGTACAAAAGCTTCTAATGTAATAGGACTTACAAATGAAGTACAAAATGAAATACTAATACAACCAATCTTTAAATATAACATAGAGACTAGCTTAGTAAATAAGAGGGAAATAGTAATTCTTTGAACACCAGGAGTTCACCCACTTTCTTCGAATAATAGCTACACATCACGACTCATAAAATAATGATAGGAACTTGTGCTATGACCTATAGGTTATAGAACAGTAGTATGTGTACCAACATGTGGTACTCAGTAGGCAACTGTTGAATGAACTCCAAAGATAATACAAATGTAAATACCAAGCAAGCAGGAATGTAAACTACACCCAAAATTGAAAAACTACATAATAAAACTAAGGAGACCATGAGGATAACCATTCTATTTATATCCAAGAAACTAACATAATAATCTAATGGAACAATAAGGATAGGTTAACTTATCCTAATCATACTCTGAGACCCTAGCACTATACCATATACCCCTGGCCAATATATGAATAAAAAGTAGAAGAAAAATATGTATCGTAGTATACAAGACCAAAGAACTGATCTACAATACAAATAAATAAATGAAGAGAGGGCTATATGATAATATCATAACTACTATCAATAGATACATATAAATAATATGGCTAACTCAATGGTAAATCTAAGTAAGCACACTAGCATCTCAAATCCTCATAGTCATAGTAGGAGCTATTGCTAATATACTAAGTATCTCCAATTCATACGTCCAACATTAGATAATTACCATAATAAAGCAGCAGTAAAGAAAAGAATTAGAATATCAGGGTCCCAAGCCATAATGCCTAACAAGGAATAATCATATGTAATAACATAATGATTTGGTAAAAGAATTAAAATCATACCTTAAATCTCATGACCATTCCAATAATCAACCTGCCATGAACCAATCATAAAAACTAAAATAATATAACCAGCTAGTTCAGACAAACAATACCTAACCGAGCCTTTCATAAACCTCCACTTTCATAGGCCTGAAAGGTCCAACATACAATACAACACAAACCATACTCTTCACCTATACCTATGAAACCTACTATAAGGCTTATAGATATAGGCGTATATTGGAGATAGATAATGGACATGTATCAATGAATGCAAGGAGAACCTATAATACCATAACCACTATTTTATCATCAATTATTGGACTTGAACTAGAACTCATTTCATTAATATCATCAATTGCCGGACATGAATAGGAACTCATATAATTAATATCATCAATTACTAGACTTGAAAGAGAACTCATACATCAATGTCATCATTAATCTACTCTGTCCATTACCAGATATATATATATATACTTACATATATATATGCATATAAGATACATGAATAGGACTATGGCTTACAAAGTATAGGTTGATAAATCTATTACTAAGTGTAAAATCAAGGACTAAATTGTCATAAAAGTGTAGAAAAAGTTAGAATCTCTCACGATTAGGGTAAATAGTAGTAGCAAAAATTATGGATTGGAATTTATCTTGGTCAAATCTATAAATTATTATTTTTAGTGTCAAAGGCTCAAAAGTTACTCATTAAGATGACACGATTCCTATTATGAAGAAATCCATTTAAAGGTGAAAAGTGGGAAAAATCAATTATTAGGAAAAAGAGTAATAGAACTATGTTTTAGATGGAATCGTACCATTTACCATCTAAGTTATCATGACTGTATTGAGTCTATGCATTTGATCACTAGCATTCAGAAAATATGATTACAAGCATCAATATGTCTATAAACTATGGTCATGTCCTTTTCAAAGATAAAATACTTCCCAAAACCCAAAAATATCATAATCACAGCCTTGGGCCCAATATTATATCCAAAATAACTGTAACATCATTATTAAGGAAAAATCATTATAACCCACCAAGTCATGTATCAACCTTATACTACCGATTTATTAGTCTCACCTATGTCTAACAGGCTGCCATACGAATATAAGGCTTTAAAGCCAACACAAGTCTTGGCCGAAGTTTAGCTAGAGGGGATCATTTCTAAATCCTAAAATCCATTTTAGACAAGCTTCTACCCCAAGCTAGGATAAGGTATCTATATAAAATTTAGCAGATAAATATGCCATGATGATCCCTAAGATACCAATTCCACCCAGAACATGAGCAACTAAGTCAAATTCACTTAAGTTATAGTTTGAAGGTATCTTAAGCTGTCCAAATAAGACTAATCATACCAATCATACTTTTGATACCTAAATACCATCCCATATTGAGCATAATATCATATTTATACTGGGAATTAGCTCTCTTTATAAAGAAGGTAATAGGATTATAGAGGTATAATAAGTATTTAAACTTAAGGGTCAAATACCTTTCTAGCTCTAAAACTCAAAATTTAGGCTAACTCAAGGTTTCCTACCTATAATAAAATCCTAACACCCCTATCTAACATAAAACAAACATAAATACCATCTCAGGAAGAAGATCAGATAGAAGCTTACCTCGATGTCAAACCATAACCCTTAGATCATCCATAAATCATCCATCTTTAATCCATGATCCTAAAATACCATTACACGATCAATATGGTAATCAGTACATCATTAGGAGTAAAAGAAGACCCATATTTTTATAGTAAGTATTAGGTCAAATTTTAAGTCAAGAAAGCCCTCACGAGGCCCACAAACAGAATACAAAAGTGAACCCATCACAAGGTCCCTCAAAGGACTAGAAAGTTATACTCAAAAGGTGTAAAACCTTGATTTGCTGAACTGAAATGCTACAAGGTGCTCATGACCCCGAACGACCATAAGCTAACCCATGACTAATATTTACAACTGTATACTGCATAAAATACTGAATATTGTAGAAACATACACTAAAAGTCTATAAGGTTTAATACAAAACATAACATGGATGAGATAAAATCTATGGGGTGATAAAATACATAAAACAAAATTGTAAACACTGAAGTATGAAACATAATAATCTGCATCTAGTCTGAAAGCCTCTACTGTCTGATTAATCTGAATAAAGAGTTGATGGGACATAACCCCAACTAACTCCAACTAATAACTAATCAATGAAATAGTGGAGAAATAATTATCTCCTCAAAGGATGAGGACTCACTTCTATTCTAACTGCTGAGACTGGAATCTACTGCTGATTTGGAACTCGTGTCTCTGAACCTATGGTGTAACATTAAAAGAAAGAACCATAGCACAAATACGTCAGTACAATGAAATATACTGAGTATACATGTAAGGTAGGTTAATTAAAGGGTTAACATGGATGAATAATGCCAGCTAACTATCTACCATGAATGCAAGAATGCATGCATAAATACATAACTGTAACAGACACTGTGATATTATGATTACTGAATCTTAATACTAATGACAGGACATAATAATAACTGATATAACTAATATCATAAATAGTTGTATCTGAATATAACTGATAACATGTGTGACTACATCTGATAGTCCTGAATCTGATAAAACTGTCTGAGTTCCTTACTGGATCTGAGTCAACTATATCTGTCAGTCTTGATTCTAAAGAAATATCTGAGTTCTTTTACTATGACTAGTAATAAAAATGCGGGAGTAAGTATTTAATCGACATGCCCCTGATACCATTATGGCTGAGTTGGGGTCCAATCTGTAACCCCAATTGGAAGGGTGTCAATACCGCACCGCTAGTAAGGATAAGTTGTGGGTGACCTTTATCTAATAGTATCCCTAAAAGAGAATGGTATAGCACTTCTCTGACAGTGCTTATCTACCTCATCAACCCTCATCGGGTGGTGTTGATGTGTCAACTGATGCTGGCTACAGATCTTGGGTGTATTTATATGCCTAAGCACCATAATTTATCCATATTTTAGCTATGTTTAGAGAACAAAGTGCCTAGTTTCTTATGTTTTTACTCTCATACTATTTAATTGAGCTAACCGATGTGATTCGCATGATTTCAGGCATTAATAAGATAGATGAAGACATTATCGGACTATGGAATGCGGATGGCATATGAAAAAAGAGAGAGTAGCAACCTAGACCAAATATGGCACCTAGAAACTACAATCTGGACCTAATGTGGTGCCTAGAAACTATGTTCAGGACCAGTTTGTCATTTATAATTAGTTTAAGGACCTAAAAGGAAATTATGAGAGAAAAGATTATTGAAAGGCTTAATGCTGAATTTTTATTGATTATTCAATTATTCTGTATTTTTTTGGAGAGAGAAGAGAAGGGCGACTTAGCTTGAGATAGAGAGAAAAACTTTTTTTTCTCTTGCTCTCAGTATTCGCATAAAAAGACCGTCTTCTAGTTTTTGGTATGATAAATATTTCTATTGTTATTTTCATTTTATTTATGAGTAGCTAATTTTATTAGTTAGGGTTATGGAAGCCTTGTAGCATACAATCTATTACTTTGGGTTTTGAATTCATTATGCATTGACTTGTTTATATCATAATCTCTTCAAGTATCTTGAATTCTCATGGTTGCAAACATAATGGGTAAGCCTTAAAATGCAACTTGTTCGAAAGAAAGGTTGTTGTTCGGAAAAGAGAGTAGTAACAAGAAAATAGGATTACAAACCCCTATTTCATAAGTTAATGTCTTAGCAGGATTAACTACTTCGAGATTTCGTATTGTTTTTGGTAAACTCTTTTGTTTCGAGAGAACTAAAGTGAATTGTCCTTGATGGTTGAGAAAAACTACGATTATGTTATTAAATACAATACGTTTCTCTATAAACACGATGAATGTATGAATTCGTAACGCCCATAGTTAGAAATTATTGAAACTATAAGGTGGAATAACACTATCTTGCTATTTCTCTAAATTTGAACACTACCACACATATTTTATCTTGTTAAATTAAAACCATTAATTTTTGAACTGAATCAAATCCCCCTGTTTATTTTATGGAATCAAATAATTAAAAGTCAACTAATCTGCATACAACTTAATTAGCACCATATTCCCTGTGGGATTCAACCCCAACCTAGTTAGGTTATATATTTGACAACGACCACTTACTCTCTCGTAAGAAAGGTGTAATTTGGGCGTATCGGCTATATAGTTCTAAAATGCAAGGATGACTTTTAAGGATCATAACCTAATATTATAGTCTGTGTCCCCATCCTTGGGTTCACTCGGTGCTAATTCCTACTACAATCTGAATGGAAACTAAACATGATTTATTGAACGTAGAATGACATCAAAATTAGTCATCTATGAATTGATTAAGTCTGCTGAAGTGACTTACTAAAATATCATAACTGGGTTGTTCCTGTATACACTCTGGGATATAATGGTTTTGAGCATTGAAGTAGAGACTGAGACGGGTTCTTCTAAAATTTTGAGACTAATTTAAATATAAACTTCTATATAGGGAGTAATAAAAGACAAAGAAGCTCTTGGATCTAGCAAAGCATAAACATCCACATGAAACATCTATAATGTACCAGTAACTACATCAGGAGAATTTTCCTAATCTTGTCGGGTCTAAAAAGCATATAGTCTATTTAGGCATTGCCTGCTAGTAGCAAAGGTGGTGGCACCCTGTTGATTCGGGCAACTAGACTGAGCTAAGGAGCAAAAATGACTCTGATAACCTGACTGAGGGCAGTCTCTAACTCTGTGGCCTAGATTTACAGAACCAAAATAGACTTCGCTTCAATCTGTGCAAGCACCCAGGTGGTTCTTACCAAAAGTCTGACAAAGGGGATTAGTTTGGGCATTGCTGACACTACCCTAAGACTTAGAGACTAGCACTCTATCTCTTAACTTAGAAGTTGGAGCACTGGATGAAGAAGGAGCTGGAACTGTTAACTTAGGAAGAAACCAAGAACGGTTTTCTCCTTCTGATTTAGGTTGACTAAAATTGAAGCTACCTGTCCTAGATTTCTTATTCTATTTTTCCCTCTGCTTAATATTCTGCTTCTCTATCTACTAAGGATGGGTCATAAGTCTGGCTAAAGTCATGTCACTATTTAGCATGGAGGATCTACACTAATTAACCATGCTATCATTTACCCCTGAAGCGAACTTACTCATCTTGGCTCTGCCTTCTGTAACCACATGAGGCACATATCCGGGTAATAGAGTAAACTTTAGAGAATACACTTTCACAGTCATATTTCCCTGCCTGAGGTTGATGAATTCTAGAACCTTAGCCTCTCTAAGCTCTTGGAAAAAGAATCTATCTAAGAATGTAGTGACAAACTCCTCCCACTCTATAGGGCCTGCATCTTCTAACCATTCTGACTTCCACTATTTGAACCAAGTATGAGCCATATCCTGCAACTGGTATGCGGCAAACTCAACACTCACAATAGTTGTCAACCCTATGATGCCTGTCACTTTTTGAACTTGATCAATGAATTCCTGAGGGTCATCATCTACTTTAGACCCATGGAAAGATAAAGGATTCATTCGGGTAAAGTCTTGAATCCTAGCCACAACTGAGTTGGCCACTGGGTTGGAAGGAACAATAGTTATTTGCTCATTATTTGCAACTACTGAATGAGCAAGAGTGGTAAATACGGTCCTGAACTCCGCATGAGAAGCATGATCACCCAAAGATTCTTCGGGATGAGGGACTAACTGATTTCTTCTCTTAGAAGGCATATTCTGAAACAAAGAGACGAAGAGGATTATACTAAGATATTGACTTGTGATTATGCTCACTAGCATGACATGAATACTGAAAAAAGGGAAACTATACCTAAACATCTCATAGCCTCTTACACATAAATGTGGCACTCAACACACCCATGCACAAGACTCTAATAAATGCGGCTTTTAGACTTTCTAGAACTATATTGAACCTTGGGCTTTGATACCAAGTTTGTAACAACTCGATTAGCTGAACCGGAATGCTACACTGTGCTCATGACCCCGAAGGACCACAAACTAACCCATGACTGATATATGTACCTGTATACTACATAAAATACTAAATATATGGAAACTTGCACTGAAAGGACATAAGGTTCAATACTGAACATAAAATAGATGAGATAACATCTATGGGGTAATACAATATCCAAAGCAAAACTGTAAACACTAAAGTCTGAAAGATAATAGTCTAATTCTAGTCTGGAAGCCTCTACTGTAGGAATAATCTGAATAAGGAGTTATTATGACATGCCCCCAAATAACTCCAACTAATAACTAATCAATGAAATAGTGGATAAATAATCATGTCCTCGAAGGATAAGGACTCACTTCTATTCTGACTGCTGAGACGAGAATCTACTACTGATTTGAAACTCGTGTCTCTGAAGCTATGGTGTAACATAAAAAGAAAGCACCATAGTGCAAATGTGTCAGTATAATGGAATATATTGAGTATACATGTAAGGTAGGATAAGGCAAGGGTTAACATGCATGAATAATGCTAGCTGACTATCTAACATGTATGTGATAATGCATAAATAAATACGTAATTGAATTGACACTTTGATATCGTGATTACTGAATCTGAATACTGATGAAATGACATACTAATAACTGATATAACTGATAGCATAAATAGGTGTATCTGAATGTAACTGATAACATGGGTTACTGTATATGACAGTCCTAAATCTGATGAAACTATCTGAGTTTCTTACTGTACCTGAGTCGACTGTATCTGACAGTCTTAAATATGAAGAACTATATGAGTTCTTTTATTGAGACATGTACTGAAACTGTGGGAGGTAGTATTTAACTGACATGCCTCTGATACGCCATTGTGGCTGAGTTGGGGTCCAATCTTTAACCCCAATTGGAAGGGTATCAATAATGCACCACTAGTAAGGACAAGCTGTGGGAGACCTTTATCTGATAGTGTCCCCAAAAGGATTGGGTTGGGCCCTTATTTAGTAGTGCCTATCCATCTCATGCACCCTCATCAAACAGTTTTAATCTCTTAACCTATGTTAGCTACATAGTTCTAGAATGCAAGGATGAATTCTAAGGATCACATCCTCATCTGATAGTGTGTGTCCCTATCCTTGGGTTTACTCGGTTGTAATTCCTACTCCCATCTGAGTGGACACTGAACATGATTTACTGAACTAAACATAAACTAAGATACTAAGTTCTGTTGACTGATGGGATACTACTGATATCTGACAACTGACTAAGTCATGATATCATGGAGATTTTTCATAAGTCATAAGACTATCTGAAGTCTAAAGATTCATAGATTGACTAAGAGTATCGTGAAAACATGACAGGGCTCTAGGTACACAGCTAATGTTTCGGGTAGAAGTACCCCCAGGACTCGATGAAAGGAAACTGACAAAGTATGACTTGCTGGAATACATAATAATCATCATAATATATTTAGTGAAGCATTTCATCTAACATGTGATAGGTATAAGCTTGGACGTACATGGGGATTTCATGATATTATGATAATTAGACATTTTCCCTTCATCTAGGCATTCAACCAAACATATATAAGGCATAGAATGTGTAAACAACATCATACAATAATTTATTGTCATGATTCAATTCCAATTTAATCATTCAAGGGTTTATTCCTAGGGTTTCATAAATCTATACCGATACAAATCAACTCATATGGAATTTAACACTCATTCATGGAATACAATTCAATTACTTATTATCAACATGAACAAAAGCAACCCAATCATAAAATTCATAAGAAAATCCATAACTTAAATTTAGAAAAGGGATTGTTGGGCTTCATAGAAGAAAGGATTCCATGAATGAACACTATGCATATCTTAGTTAGTGAAGATTAATGGTGAAACCTTCTTGAATTTTAATCCCCAATAAAACCCTAGCTTGTTCTTTAGAGAAACTTGAGATAAAATAGTATATTTTGGGTGAAGAATAGCTAAATCACGTGTTATTGGGTTTAAATTGGGGTAGGAAATTGACCCTTTTAATCTTGGAAGTGTCTTTTAATTTTAGTAAAATTTTCCCGAATTGGGCCCTCGGTGCGACACGGAGTTATCATGTCGTCTCACTGGAAATTGACAATTGGGAAATTGAGAGATGATGTGACGTGGAGCCATTGCATTTCCCCTTCCTTCATGACCTGGAACTCTGGCGTGACACTGGGGAAATTGCGTTGATACACTGGAAAAAGGACAATTCTAAATTTGAGTGCTGGTGCGATGAGCCATAATCGTAGCCACCTACTAGAAGTTGCTAAATGGCATTTCCTCTTGTTGCGCGGTGCACCACTAACTGATATGGCGCTGTTTTATGATGAGAACTTGAAATAGTCATAGCTTGTTACTCGGTTATCGGATTTAAGTGAATCATATATTGATGGAAAGGTTATTGAATTTTCCACATGAAGAAAGTGAAAATCTTGAAAATTCTTCATGGAATAGTTATCGTTAACTTTAGAAGCTAATACTAGGCATTCTTGTGATGAAATTTGCTAGAAATCTTTGGGGTATTACAAAAGGTCAGCACAAATAAAGCATAATTTGGGTTCCAAATTAAAAATCAATGTTTACTAATTCAAGCCCTAATTTCTAAGAATTTTACCAAGAATCAGTATGGAAATTTAAGGAAAATGACCAAGATAGGTTAGGTTATATCACCTTAACCTCCTTGGATGATTTCACTGTTTTCACAATCTTTGAGCTCTCAATTTGGTGTAAAAACAGATGAAGAAGTGATAGAAAACCGAGTGGGTAAGAGGGCATTTAAAGGCTAATGGTGTTGCTAAAGCAAACATTTGGGAACTAAAGCACTACTAAAACTACAAAAAAATCACTAAAGTGATCTATAAACAATAGCGGGTGCCGCTAAAGCAGCCCCAAGAGCGCTAAAGTTGACAGGGCTTTAGCTATCATTGGGCACTAAGACGCGCCACTAGCAATATCTAGGGCCTTTAAAATGGCCTAAGGCCATTTAAGTGTTGAGAACTAAACTGACCTAATAATCTCTTAAGTAGTTCTATCAGGTGTCATGCACAATATATTGCTAAGTTCAGAATAGACTTAAACTAGGTGCTTAGGCTATGTTTGGAACCTCACACACAAAAACACAATATTCTACCATTCTATATTCGATGTTTTAAACTCAATGGAATTACCAAAACTTTCATCCGAGGTTATTTCGACTAAATATGAGGCCAGCACCTATAGTTCATTTTTCATATAATCCACCCAATAGCCCAAAATAAGTTTGGATTCCTCAAAACCTAAACTTGGGATCCCCTAGCCTAAAATCAACATTCAAGATGTTGTGGTGCTATTGGAATTCTGTTGCATTAGCGTCTGCTAGGAATTTTGGACTTAGACCAAATATTATATAGTGAAAGCTCCAAATTATAAAATTTAGCATAAAATCCTAACTAATTGTTCTATCACCAAACTGACAATTCTTGCAAGTCATAAATAACCTGTACTCATTGTAGGAAGGCTAAAAATGCCAAAAATACATGAAAATCAAGGGAATGACCTAGAGATTCATTACAGGTATAACCAAGGTGAAAGTTAGTTCGAATTCCTTTAGGAACAATGCAGATCACTTTGCAGCAGCTCTTGCCCTCTCCATTCTGCTTTTATACACCATCATAGATGTTCTTATTTCTTATCTAGTGCTCTTATACGAGTTTAGGATAGTTTATAGGGATTCATTATCGCTAATTTTTTGAATTTCTTTAACGTATCAAATGTATTTCTTGAAATTGTACAAGTAGTAAACTGAATCACTATAGTAGATTTAAATTTGCTATTCATATAACTAAGTTTAATGCTACTTTTAAAACTATTAAACTTTAATATTTGAGTAAGTGATGGGTATTCAGGGTTCTTCTATCTGAAGTAGGTGTAGGTATCTTCCCGAACCATCTAGTGAGTGGGCTTATGAAATAGATTGAGTAGGAAAATCCATGACACAATATTCATGAAAGATCATGAGAGTATGAGTTGTTGGATAATGATTACCTTTACTTCTAACTCGAACAGACTTGCAACATGGCTATATTAGTAAAAGGAGATATAGTAAGGGTAGTATCAGTACAAAACACATGTTCTGGTAGGTATCATTATACAACAAGGGTTAGAAACATATAATGACATATAGCAACAAGAAGAATTCATTACAAGCATGCATGTTTAATAACTGGTTATACTTACTTACTTCAACTTCTAAATTTACCACCTTTGTTCTATTTAAGTAACATTACTTTATCATTGGGGAGTGATTAACTCAATATATTCTATGAATTTAATCTAACCCATAATTCTTAAGCACATACTATATTCCAAAAACTCTATATACTTCTCTCTTTCTCTCTTTCCCATTAAATCCTCTTATTGGATAGTCATCGTTCCCTATTATACTACCATTAACTATTTGGGTTGTGATAGCTAAGTCTATTATAGCATCCACAACTTTGCAGGAAGGGATAATATAATACACATCAAGCTCATAACTATATACACATAAAAACAATATTAATACATAATTCAAAATGTACCTAATATTGACACATCGTAAAAATGCTAAATTACATCCATCAAACATAACTGGTCCACTCAAGGAATCATGACATATCGTTAACATAACCGGTTACCTCACAGAAAAATCAACCAAATACAAATATAAATATATATTCAAATTCTTATGGAAGAATATTTAAATACAAGATATGCAATGAATGTCTGAATGCAAGATATGCACATCGTATCTTCCTCTTATCAATATAATTCTCATTGAATCATCCTCATCAATATCATCAATAACATCATGAACCTCATGATCTGGATATCATCATCATTAACATCAACTTATCATCATCAATATGCATGAATATGAAAATGTAGAATAGAGTAAATAATAGTAAATACTTTTTAAAGGCGTTTCACAAACACCCAATTGAAATCAGATACAAGCCACAAGAATCGAAATAGAATTTTAATTAATCAAAATCAAGTAAACACAGTCAATAGTTGATGTTCACTATTATGGATAAAAACAAATATCCATTAAGACATATAATAAAAAGTACGTTCAAAGACTAATTAACCACTTATTAATTTTAACATCATCAGGTCAAATCATCAATAGCGATGGGTCCAAAGATGATTCAATTGAGTATCCATTTAGGAATTCACATTCCACTAAGGTTAATATCTATACTTTAAATATTCATCCTATATCATTAACCAATATTTTAAATATTCATCCTATATCATTAACCAATCTAAATCTCTTTTAATTTTATTAAAATATGTAATTTTAGTATCTAACTAGTAACCCTTACACTCAAGTCATCCTTAGACTCAAGATACTATTCCCTTTTGCAGGTTAATAAATTACTCAACTTTATTCAATATATATTTCTAGCTAGATTCATCAACCATTACACCTTTTATTTCTTGTTCTTATTCAAACTTGACTTTAGATTATTAAGTTATCATAATAAATCCTTTAAACTATCTTCCAGCAAGGATGCCTCATACTCCAAATTTATGTAATATCAAGTTCACGTTTTTTATGGTATTAAAGACTATCTCTATTTATTAGAAGGTCACTTAATCCTTTTATTATAATTCAAATTCTCATATTAAACCCTACAAAATCATTATGTAATTCAAGCAATTACAAACACCCATCAAGGGATTTATACTGAACATAAAAACAAATAATTAAATCATTATTAACTATTTCGATGTTATATTCATGACAACTTCATGCCCATGTCACTAGACATGAAATCTCCAATCCACAATAGTTATTGCATGTATCTAAATTAAGTCTATTACACATGATATGATAACCTACTTGGGCTCCAAGACTCTGCAACACGTAAGATACATTACAAATGATCTTCCTTCTACATTATATTTTTAATGGTTATGTCATCTAATAAACGACATGTATAAGAGTAATTAATCAATTAAACTTCTAATAAATACTTTGGGATTTTAGACCCACTATTCTACCCTTATTTATGGTTTATATCAATACCCAAGGGCCAATTAATCACTATCTAGCTTTATTATACTCAACCTATCTCCATTAATGGAGTTTTAAGCTAAAGACCCCACATTTATTAAACTCAAGATCCTCAACCACCAAAGTTCATATTGTTTAACCATAATTTCATCTAAGAAGATTTGATTTATTATATAAAATCAATTCTAGGTGAAAATAAATATACCCATAGGTTATGCCCATGATTTCAAGAACCTAGGATTCTAAACAATAGGTATTTCACTATAATTCGCCCATTCTAATGATTATAGAAAGGATTAATCAATGTTAAGAAAGAGGAAAAATCTTACCTCAACAAAGGATTTTCACCTTAACCATGAGAAAATATCCCTTGTAGGTCTTAGGAACAAAATATTTGAATTTTTGGGCTGAAACTCATTAAGACCACCCTTCAGTATTGCTTGATTACGTATGTAGTGATTAGACTGCTGTTGCAGTGGTTAACTTCTCTGCCTAGATAGTATTTAGTTAAATAGTCAAAACATTCTACCCCAAAGAAAAATTAATGAACAGTAAGATCCATTGGAAAGAAGACTTAAATTAATAACTCTTTACATTTTAGGAATCTTACATTCTAGGAGATAAAATCGTTTGAAGTTGACCCTTGTTCAAAACTCAATTTGTAAGAACACTTTCAACTTAACTCATTCTAGGGTTATTTTATGACCTTAGTCCAGGTCTAATACAATCATATACTAAAGAAATATTAATATAATGACATAGGTTAATATTGTTATGGCAAAATTTTTTTCATTAACTCTAGAACAAATTATTTCATTCGATATCAATTTACCGATCATTTATCCTAGAATGGTCATTGGTGGAAAGCAGAACTTTTAACTTGATTATTAAAGTTCAACATACACAGTGGTTATGAAATTAATGCAAGCTCCCATAAAATTCTATGATAATTTGATAACATTTACAAAACTATCATCTAGTAATAACGTCAACCAACCTGTACACCACATACTACTAAGCTTTAGGCACAAAGAATGACCACTATAACTCAAGGAATATAATTTGTCACAAAATTTATGCAATGAGTGATCTACATTACTTGAACCACCACATAATATTATGACCCACAAACATTTAAGACAACAATAAAGATAGTGGTGGGTGAAATTATAGACCGCAATAGCAGCTTGAAGTAGTAACTTAGTCCTTGAGAACTAATGTTTTTCATAAAAATCTATTTAAATGGATCTATACAAACATGTTTTGTGCACTTAAAGTTTCTACGAGTTTCTATCCTGTTAACCAATACAGTCCACTAATCAACACACCATGATCCACCATTAAACACTAATAAAAAAATTCCATATTTGTAGCGAAAGCCACAGTACTAAGTTGTCTTCCCTATATTAAAAATATGTTTAGTGGGGTACTTGCACTCAAACCAAAGGTATAACTAAAAAGACGCCACCAACACACCACTATGTCTTTTTAATATCATATATATTTTCTATCACAACTACTATTAGTCTATTTAACCCTAAAACATACTTCAATTCGTCAAGGGGTAATCCAACTAGATGTTATCATGTAATAACAAGAGGGATATGAATATGCCAAAACTCAACTAATATCTCTACTCTGTTTATAGACCCTGCCACTAACGATCATCAATGAAAATCAAGTAGAACTTATTTCACCAACCTTAAAAACTCACTACAGTACATCCGAGGAATTCTATTAACCAATAATTATTCCCACACATTAATTATATATGTAATATCAATCCATAATCAACAAAATACATGGTCAATCTAGTGGCCCAACCTTCTCACTAATTCTATGAATATTATTTAACTCTCACTTCATTCTCATCCTTTAAACATACCTAATTATATTCATTCATAGCCAGTTTATATTCATTCATAGCCAGTATAGACTTTGTACAACCAGTTAGTCTGCCTTTAGTTCATCAATGCCCTTACCCTTATAGGACCTTTTTAGTTACTAAACTAAACAAGCTACATAATTATCATTCATACAAGTAATGTTAAACCTACCCATATTAAGTAAAACCATTATTACCACCTATCCTTATCATATACATAAAGCAACAAACTTTATATGCCTAGTCCATTCACCTTGCGCTAGAGACATCTGCTACATAATTCACCACACCAATGTTATATACGACAACTAAATTTATCTCAGTTTAACCATTTATTTACTAAGGCATCATTATGAAGCCCACCCATTAACTAGATTATTCATTCAAGGATGGCCCAATAGCAATTCAAACTCAAATATAATCATCAAAGATAGGATAATACAAGGATCTCCATTATCATTATCATTAATCCGATCACACAAATAACTTAAATATCATTATTATTAGACAAACCACATAAGGATCAAAATATAATTTTAAAAACCAAACCACTCAAGGATGCTAGATATTTTTATCATCAACTATTTGACCATACACGGATATCCAAGTATATCATCGAGGAAGAAATAGAAATCAAGGCATACTTCAAATCATGAAAAATAAATGCATATCTCAAATCATATAAATAAAGAAATACCATGAAATCATTCCCATTATTTACAATTCCTAAATATTCTATTGAAACCCATTATTTCATAGTACATCTAAAAATTATTTACACTTATAAAAGTTTGACAAAAAACATCTAGGTGATAGTATCATTAAACAATAACCATCCATATAAGTAATACACATCTTATTCCATTATATAACTATCAAAAAAATTTAAAGCACAAGTATTTCAACATACTATCAAGCAAATTTCATAATATAACAATTCAACCTCTAGGTTTCTTATTGACATCTATTTGTTGGAATACACTATTCCAACATTTCAGAATTTATGAGATACCCATTGAAGCCAATCAGTCCCAATTTTGATAGTTGAGATATAAATTAGAATTTTCTAGATACAAATTAGACTAAACTCGAGAATCTTTTGAATAGCAATAAGATTTAGCTCAAATTACAACACTAGATGGCATGATAGAACAGAAGAAACATAATACCCTATACTGTTCTTAGCTCAATTAAGATTTTAGTTACATGCGTAAGGGGCTTAATGCTTGAAATTTTCACTAAGTGTTGGGGACATAGTCATTTTCAAGACCTCTAAACTTTGATGATTTTTATTTTGACTTTCCAAACCTCGAAACATTAGTTTTTGAGTTAATTCATGCTCAGGAATGTAAGAAGTATGCCTCAGGGGAGTTTTAAATTTTTTAGACAAGGTTTGAGGAATGTTTGGATCACAGAACCAGTGGGTTACCATGATAGGCTCACAATGCAACATTAGTCCCGATCGCATCCCGACTGCATTATGGTAAAGGTTTTGTGTCTAGGTCTTAATTTATATTTGAATATATATGTCATGATATTTATCCTAGTTTGTGAAGTTCTTAGGAGGTGCAAAAATATTCATGGGAATCACTTAGAACATAGTTGATCTAAGAGCCTTTGATTTGGCTAAATTTTGGTATTTGATTCTGCAAGGGGTAAACTTTGAACAAGTATAACATTATAGATACTAGGAATTTATAGGATCAAGACCTACAAAATTAGATATAATAGAATTATCTTTACAACCATACCATTTTTGCCTTAATTCGATACCCAAGTAAAAAAGTATGATCATTTTCGTCAGAACCAGTAGGCTATCATGATAAGACCGCATCGCGGTGACATAGTTGCATTAATTTTTTTTAATTAAATTGACTGAGGGGAAATTGGGTCTTTTTCCCTTCAACCCAATCGGTTATAAAATGACTTGGGCATTTGTTAGGGCTTAATTTTGCCCTTCTTCTCTAATTTTCATCTCAAGAAAACTATTTCTTTCCCCCAAAACAAGAATTCAATATTTTCTCCCCAAGAAATCAAGAATTCCAGCTCCCACAAGTTCAAGAACCTTAAACAAAGCATCAAGAATTGTGTTTTCCTCTAAAGTTAAAGGCTTAAGGTTTGTGGGGTATTCATTCATGGGTCTCTTTCACCCATGGAGTCCTAAAACCCTTTTCATTCAATTAATGAGTGAATTTTCTATCATTATGATATTTTATATGTTAAAAAAAGATTGAATTACTTGTTTTAATTGAGATTTTAAATTAATTCAGCCCATGTATGATCCTATGAAAGATTTTGAATTCCTCATGCTATGAATTTAAGTTTCCCAAGATTTATTCGAGTGAATTACATGCTAGATCCTAAACTCATGATTTTTAGCAACATTCTCATATTTTAAATTCATGTTTTTCCTATGTTTTATGAAATTCCTATTTCTTGAGTTGAACCCTGATTAAATACTATAGTTTTAGTTTAAATGTCATGTTTTAATAATCATTGACTGCTAGTGGGTTATGAACACCCGATACGTATATGTTTTTACATAATTCTGTCCTGAAGTAAAGAGTTAGTCAGATCTTGATTTTTAATATAATATTCAGAATACCATTATCATGTTGAGCAGTGTGAGCTTATATGCTAATAATTACCTCAAAATCTGTATGTTCTATTATTTTCAGTATACCATGACCCGATCTTATCAATTATCTGTTATTAATTATTAGTGCATACCCATATAGTATTTCAGTGTCTTTTAGTTGAGAGTAAGATTAAGCACTGATCGAATGCAGGGATGGAAGCTTTCTTAACAGTTAGGCAGAGTTATTAGTAGTAGTCCCTATGTTCTAGAACTGTGTAGCTAGCATAGGATATGAGGGGTTACCTTTTAATTTAGGCTTTAATTCACCTCTGGGGTCACCCATCTGCTTAGGATTGACTCTCTGGTCCTTTGGGAAATCACTATAGTTTAGTTTTTATTCCAATGGAAAGGATAGAATAGCTCTCCTCACTGTGGTTCAAACATTAGACTCCATAATATCTCAAATAGTTTATGCCAATTACATTATAACTCCCATAGTCTCATTACAATATTCAATGTATTTTCAGTTTAGGTTTTCTTGATAAAGTATACCAATTCTTCGTATTCAATTATCAGATATCAGACTTTCAATTTACAGATTATTTCAGAAATATGCTTATGCTTGGTCTTGTATTCTCAGATATTATAGTTTTCATGCATTCATGCTCAGTTATCTCATGTTTCTCTGTTAGTCCTTATCTCATATACATAGTACCCCATAGTTTTAGTCAAGTTATGCAGGCTAAGCATGGTTCAATTTTACATGATCAGTATTTATATATCCTCTACTCAGCATACCAATGTTAGTTATTCCTTACTAAAATTTTAGTTGTTTGGTCACACATATATCAGTTATTCAGTTAATTAGATCTACTTATAACATATTATATTGGTGTTGTATGTTTATTTTTTTATTCCAATATATTTGTATATTCAGATCCTTGAGTTAAGTTAGTTTCCACCACATAGTATTAGACCCAGTATTCACACGTCATCTTTAATACAACTTTTACAACTTATTCAGCCTTACAAGAGAATTGCTTACAAAATTTATGTTTCTATTGCCTCCTAGCTTACAAAACATTTTTTAGCTCATGATTTATAAATTCTTTATGATATACAATTTTCACATGTAGTCATGTTTCAAATGTATATTTTAGCAAATAACTTATATCCTTGGTTTTACAGCATGTTTGAAATATTTCCATGATTTAGTGAATGTCTCCATATACTTAGTACACTCCAAAATACTAACAATATATATGCATTTTTGGCTACATCTTTCATAATATAGGTACCATATGTAGCTCTTACACCAAGGTCAGACAGTTTACAGCTTTCATCCAGTAGGTGATAAGCTCTCTTATTTAGAAAACACTAAAGATTTGTAGATTATGTACTATATTTTTTCATTTTCCATATGTATTAATTAATGGTAGTTGGAGGCATGTCCCATATATCTATAGTTAGTATTCTAAAGGATTCATAGATCTCAGTAAGAGTTAGTCATGTAATTTGAGTTTTTTTCTTTAGTTGTATTATGGTTTAAACTATATTAATATCCCTTTAATCAGGCTTTTCATGATTATGCTTCCACTCAGCAAATTAAGTTTTGTTTTACATATAAAATTAGTTGTTTAGTAGTTTGTCAATACATAGGTTAGCTTGGGATCACCTCTATTTCCAAGCACCATGTTACGAGTAGGGACAGTCTTAGATCATAACAAACTAAGTATCAGAGCATATAGTTTAAGTGTTCTAGGGTGTCTATAAAGCCGTGTCTAGTAGAGTTTTGCAGAATGGTACAGAGATGTTTGTACTTTTCTTCAAGAGGCTACAAGGTATTTAAGCAATGTTTCCCTTCATTCATTTCTTAGATCGTGAAGTAGAAGTTTTCACTAAGAAGCTTATGCAGATTCTCATGTTAATCTATTTGTGCGAACTTTGCCTTATTCTTGAGCTAACTAAAACAACCAAACTTAAACCCTTACAAATAGAGGTTTCTAAAGTAGCCCTCATAGACAGTTATAGGATTGCATATAGGCTTAAAAGTATCCCATCAGTACCTTTATATTCTAATATGAAATATTTTATTCATTTTTATGAAAATCATGAACTAATCTAAACTCATATGTGCCCTCAGATCCCTCCTCAAAATCTTATGACAACATATGATCTAGAGATAGAAGTGTGAACCTAGAAGTTTAGCAGTAGTAAAATGGGTATAGTGATATCTGAATTTAGTAGGTTATGTATCCATGCGGCTAGTTGTATAAAGGTAAACAAGAAGGCTTAAAATAGTATATGATCTTAGATAGTACCCTTGAGTTATTAAGTATGAATCACGCTATGCAGTATATGATGTTCTTATCAACTAACATACGAGTTATAGGTTGATGATGTTGGGATATGTTTATGTAATAATAATTCTCATGGTTTAGGGAAAAATATAAGTTTAGAGATGTGATATTAGTAGGCTATAAAGCAAGTTAGTATGGTTCATTAAAGGTTTGGGGATATACAAGTTACATGTTAGAATCTAAGGTTAAATCTTGAATGATAGATCTAATAGCAAGAAGAATTTAATTCTAGAAGGTGTGAACTCATGGTATGGTGATACTCATGAAGATTCTAAATTAGTCAGTTTTTCAATTATATGATGAGTGTTGAGGCTATAGAAAATTAAAAGTTGTATCTCAAAAGGAAGTATTAATAATGGGTTTTACACTATATGATATAGTCTTTCAGGGTGAGTTTTTATTTTAATGTTTTATTATGTCTCGGGCCCTAAAGTAAAATGATTGCCATTAAGTTTAGAGTTTATTAAAGGAGTCCACAGACTTAGAGTGATTGCTTAAAGGTAAGGGGGAGATGTTAGAACAAGTAACTATGTTAGGCCCTGAGATTCTAGTAGTGATGTCTGTGAATTGTAGAACATTAGTAAGGGAGGAAGCTGTCCGACCCATTCTTGTCTTAGTATAAAGTTTTGTACTTCAGTCATCATGTTATCTACTCATTCCATACATGTCAGCTCCATGGTCATAGTTTATATTCATTCACATAATAGAGAATCATGCACTCTACCAGTTCCTAGTCTAAGGAGTTCCAGTTTCTTCAATAGTACAAATTATGTTCCATGAATTAATGAACTCCAAACTCAGGTCATGCAGCTCATAACTCAACTACTTATGCTTTATAGTATTTTTAGTTCCCATAACCCATGCTTCACTATTAATGATTAGTGAAATTCAGATTATTTCATGTATATCCTTATTTTTTATCCTATAATGAATCTATGTCGTGGATACTCCATTTCTCAGGCCTTGGTTATGTGTCAAAGTTATGTATAGTATTCTTTTATGCTTTGGAATCTCATATTCTAACATTTTAGTGACCTCTCCTTATGTAACGGTAGTGGTAAAGAGTAATTATTTAGATGGGATAGAGTAAATGTTTTATGTTTGGAAAATATTATTGCATGCTTGTTTTATCTAAGGTTGAAAGTGTGAAGAAAGATTGAGGCAAAGCTTTTGGTATGTGTCATGCTTAGTTGAGAATTCCAGGTGTGTTTTCTTAAGAATAGTACAAGAAAGTTGTTATTGATAGAGGTTTAGAGAATATGAGAAAGATGATTTTATGGGTGTTTACTTAGAAGTTCGTAGGTGATTACATTGCTAGGCTTGAATGTTATGTTTGTATATAAGTGGATGGGTGCATTATGCACTAGTAAATTCCTAGTAAGTGGCTGAATTTAGTTTTTAAGGTGGTAAGAATAACGATTCTTGAGATGAGAAGCTGTGAAAATGCCTGGGGTATTGAATTCATGGATCAGACTAGCATTTTGGTGTTATGTGTTGTACCTTGTAATCATGAGTTAGGTTTGAACATGGTGACAGCAGGTAGTTTAACTCAAACTTTGGTTGGAGTAGTTATATGTACCCATGAAAGTATTTAAGAAGCGAGACTAAGCTTTAATTGGGCAGTTGCATTCCCTAAGGCCTAGTAATTCTATCCTAATTTATATTTCATAGGCTTATGTTCCATGTTATAAAATTTTAGCCATGTTGTGTTTCCTTATTCAGATATCTTATTTAAATCATGCCTAAGAATTCTTTTCTCCCTAATGTTATTAGAAATTCTTGCAAAGAGTGTTAAAGAAATACTCAAGTTGAGTATAAGATTTCTGTATAATTCAATCATGATTTAGTTTTTAAGTTCTCCATGAATAATCTCAGTTTTTCCTTAGTATTTTAGCGAAGTCAGTATTATTTGGCGAATGAATAAGCATTTTGACATTTTTCTCTCTTAAGGGTGGATGAGATACTTTTTAAGGATTTCTTGAAGATGAAGTAAACATGGTCATGGGCCAATATCTTAGTGTTATTGAAGGTACAAATGAACACTTTACCCTAACTGGTTGGGGGTGGGCGGGAGTGTGGTCGTCTGTCTTCAGTTTGCCACCCGATAAGATCTCTAAGATTAACTAGCCAGCTGGGATGGTTTGGCTATTCTTTTCTATTGAATTGCATCTCACCTATATTCTACATTATAGTCTGGAACTAATTCATCTTCTGCTTTTGGGAGATCAAATAGGGGGGGATGTTGTAATATCCTAAGTTTTCATGTCTTAAATCTCTCAACTTTTTTTATGAAACTAGATCCACCCTGAGGTAATGGTTACTCATAAGATAACTGTCTTATTTCTATGTTATCCTTATAACCCTTCTCTTGTCACTGCATGTATTCACAAAACCAGTTTAGGCTAGGTATCATGCTCAGACTCAGTTATGCAATCATGTTCCAATTCATGCATATTCAGTATATGATCTCAGCTACTTTAGGAAAGTACTCTCAATCTAACTTGTTTCATTCGAGGATGAATGATCCAAAGTAGGAGATATTGTAATACCACATACTTTTCATAGCTCGATTAAACTTTTTGTTTCATGCTTAAAGGGTTGAAGGCTTGAAATTTTCACTAAATTTTAGGGACTTAGTCATTTTCAAGACCCCTAAACTTTAAGGATTTTTATTTTGACCTTTCTGACCCCGATACATTAGTTTTTGAATTAATTCTTGTTTGGGTATGTAAGAAGTATGCCTCGGGGGAGTTTTGGATTTTTTAAACAAGTTTAGGGGCATGTTTGGATCACAGAACCAGTGGGTCACCGCAATTGGCCTATGATGCGGCATTAGTCCCGATCGTATGCTGACCGCATCGCGGTGAAGGTGTTGTGTCTAGTTCTTGATTTATAATTGAATACATGTGTCATTATATTTATCCTAGTGTGTGAAGTGCTTAAGATGTGGAAAAATGTTCATAGGAATCATTTAGAACAAAGTTCCCGTAAGAGCCTTTGATTCGATCAAATTTTGGCATTT
The DNA here is from genome assembly GCA_030864225.1 of Capsicum baccatum var. pendulum. Lineage (NCBI taxonomy): Eukaryota > Viridiplantae > Streptophyta > Magnoliopsida > Solanales > Solanaceae > Capsicum > Capsicum baccatum. Next base: position 144,233,202 of record CM061552.1, read on the forward strand.
GATTCTGCAAGGATAAACTTTGAACGTGTATAACTTTTAATATATGCGGAATTTTAGATCTCAAGACCAACTAAATTGTATAAAATTGAATTAGCTTTTCAATGATACCAATTATGCCTTGATCTGATACCCGAGTGAAAAATTATGAAAATTTTTATCAGAACTAGTAAGCTACCATGATAAGACCTCATCGCGGTGACGTAGTTGCATATTGATTTTTTATTTAAATGACTGAGGAGAATTGGTTCTTTTTTCTCTCAACCCAATCCTTCATAACATGACTTGGGCATCAGGTAGGGCATAATTTTACTCTTCTTCTCAAATTTTCCACTCCAGAAAAAAATTCTCCGCAAAGTTCAAGAACCTTCAAGAAATCATCAAGAATTATGTTTTCCTCTTAAGTTAGAGGCTTAAGGTATGTGGGGTATTCAATCATGGGTCCCTTTTACGCATGGAGCCCAAAAACCCTTTTCTTTCAATTAAAGAGTGAATTTTCTATCATTATGATATTTTATATGTTTAAGAAAGATTAAATTTCTTGTTTTTTTGGTGATTTTAATTCAACTCAGCCCATGTATCATCCCGTGAAATATTTTGAATTCCTCTTGCTATGAATTAAAATTTCCCATGCTTTATTCAAGTGAATTTCATGATTTTTCGTAAACTCATGTTTTTAACAACATTCTTATGTTTTAAATTCATGTTTTTGCCATGTTTGATTAAATGTCTATGTCTTGAGTTGAACCATGATTCAATACTGTAGTTTGAGTTTAAATGTCATGTTTTATTGATTATTCTGTATGAGTGAGTTATGAACTCCTGATACCTATGTGTTTTTAAATGATTTTTATGTTCAATTAATGAGTTAGTCTTCCTATAATTTTTAATATCAGATTCAGAACACCATGATCCAGTTGAGCAGTATCATTTTAAATGTTAATAATTACCTCAGAATCTATATTGTAATGACTCGATTTGCTGAACCGGAATGCTACATGGTGCTCATGACCCTGAAGAACCACAAGCTAACCCATGACTGATATCTGTACCTATATACTGCATAATATAACAAATAATGTAGAAACATGCACTGAAAGGCCATATGGTTTGATTATGAACATTACTGAATAACGTAACATCTATGTGGGGTAATAGAATACCCAAAACAAAACTGAAGTCTAAAATATGATAATCTGTATCTAGTCTGCATCTAGTCTTAAAGCCTCTACTATCTGAAGAATTTGAATAAAGAGTTCATGGGACATATCCCCATCTAACTCCAACTAATAAGCTAATCAATGAGATACTAGGAAATCATTATGCCCTCGAAGGATAAGGACCCACTTCTACTTTGACTACTGAATCTGGGATTTACTGCTGATCTAGAACTCGTGTCTCTGAACCTATGGTGTAACATAAAGAGGAATCACCATAGCGCAAATGCATCAGTATATACGTACCGAGTATACATGTGAGGTAGGATATGTGCAATTGTTCACATATATGAAAAATGCTAACTGACAGTTTAGAATGAACGTGAGAATACATGCATAAATGCGTAACTGTAACTGACAACATGATTTCATGATTTCTGAATCTGTATACTGAGAACGTGACATGTTAGTAACTGATATGACTTATAACATGAAGGACTATATCTAAATAATGTTGATAACATAGGTGACTATATTTGACAGTACTTAATCTAATGGAACTTTTTGAGTTTCGTACTGTATCTGAGCTGACTGTATCTGACAGTCCTGAAATCTATAGAACTATATGAGTTCTATTACTAAGACTGATTGACTGTATCTGACAGTCCTGATACTGTAACATGAAACTGTGGGAAGTAGTATCTAACTGACATTCCCCGAAGCTGCTATGATAGCTGATATAGGGTCCAATCTATGTCCTGATTAGAAGGGTGTAAATACCATACCACTGGTAAGGAAACATGTGAGTAACCCTGATATAATAGGTAACTCTAGCGAGTACGATGGAAACCCTCACATAACAGGTTAATCCACCTCATCTACCCTTATGTAGCAGGCTACGATGTCTCAACCTATGCTGGCTATACACTTCAGGAACGCAAGGATTGCTTCTAGGAATCACACCCTAGTATAATAGGTGAGTCCCTATCCTTGGGTTCACTCGGTGCTAATTCCTACTCCCATCTGAATAGACATTGAACATGATTTACTGAATTGAACTGAGCATGGACTGAGTTACTCAATTTCCATGGCTGATAGAATACTACTGATATCAGACAACTGACTGAGTCATGAGATCATGGAGATTTTTATTGATTCATAAGACTATTTGAAGTCTAAGAGTTCATTTCTTAACTGAGAGTATCATGAAAATATGACATGGATCTAGGCGCAGGGCTAATATTTTAGGTACAAGTACCCCAGGACTCGATAGAAAGAAACTGACATATCATGATTTACTTGAAGACTTGACTATCATCATAATGCATACTACCTTCATAGGAGCATTTCATAAAAACATGTAATAGGCATGATCTTGTACATACATGGGGATTTGATGATATCATGCCAGTTAAACAATATTCCTTCATCTAGGCGTGTAATCAAACATATGACAATCATGGTACATCTAAACATCATTATTAAATTCTAAAGTCATCATTCAAGGTTTTAAATCTTAGGGTTGTATGAATCTATGGCTATAGTAATTAAATCGACATAGAAAATATCAAAAATCATAGAGTAGAATCCAATTTCACATCTATCAAACATGAACATGAGCAACCAAAATATGAAAACATATAGAAAATGGATAACTTGAGTTTAAAAATGGGATTCTTTGAATTCATGGACGAATGGAGTCCATTAATGAACACTATGCATACCTTAGATCGTAATTTGGTAAAGATTGATGGTGAAACCTTCTTGAAATGGGACCTTCTATGAAAACCCTAGATTGAGTTCTTAAGAGTATTTGAGAAAAACATCAATATTTTGGATGAATAAGGGCTAAATCCCGTGTTTGGAAGCTTATGTAGGGGGAAAATTTATTATTTTAACCCTGGATATGTAATTTAATTTTCAGTAAAATTTCCTGAATTGGGTCCCTGGCGCTATCACGCCGTGTCACTTGAAATTGTTAATTGGTAAATTGCACAATGGCGCGACACAGAGCTATCGTGTTTCCACCTTGTTTATGACCTAGAAGTTTGGTGCGATGTGCCAGTATCATGGAGCAAAACTGGAAATTGACAATTGTCATTTGAGATATCTCTGTGACGTGCCGAAGGCTTTGGTCAAACACTGTCTCACTAAAAAGGCTCTGACTCTTCGCTCGAGTGTTAAATTTGGGATAATTATATATCGATGAAAATTATGGAAATACAACATGTATATGAATTAATTCTTATTTCAAAGCAAAGTCCAACATCCTTGAGATGATTTTCAAACTAAGAAAAATCATAGGTTTTACATTATCTTTCCCTTGAGAACATTCCTCCTCGAATAAGTCTAATGCAGAGGGGAAATAATGAGCTGAACATGAATAACTGGAACATGATCTCATGACAAACGTGATTGAAAAGATGAACATAACCTACTGAACATACATTTTTGATGCTTGCATAACTGATTCATAAATGCATAACTGAAAGTTATGAAAAACTAAGTTTTCTCACAATGAGAATGCATAACTATATAGTTGATCTGATACAAGAATGTATGACTGAATATGCGGTGGTACTTGATACCAAGTTTATCATGGGAATATGAGCATAAGACCGAATACTAAGTTAGTGATGCACACTAATTATGAAACTGAGTAAGCTTAAAGAGGACTATTACCTTGAGCTTGATCTGAGTTGGTGGGGAAGAGGTGAGGACACTTGGTACACATATCTTGTTCTACTTCCCAAGTATCTCCCTTGACGGACTGATTTTTTCAAAGAACTTTAACTAGAGGGACCTTTTAGTTCCTCAAAATACGAGTCTGATAGTCTAACATTTCAACTGGAATCTCTTTACATGAGAGACAGTTCTGAACATCTATGCTGTGAATAGGGAATACGATTGATGGATCACCTATACACTTCTCGAACAAAGAGACATGAAATACTTGATGAACTGAGGCTAGATCTGAAGGCAATTCGAGTTCATAAGCTACCTTGTGGAATCGACTGAGAATCTTGAAGGGACCGATATATCGGGGACCAAGATTTCCCTTCTTGCTGAATATCATCACTCCCTTCATAGGAGAGATCTTGAGGTAGACATAGTCAGCAATCTCAAACTCTAGATCCTTTCTACAAACATTTGCATAAGACTTTTATCGGCTCTAAGCAGCCCGAAGTCTTTCTCTAATTAACTGAACTTTCTCTAAGGCGTCGAATACAAAGTCAGGACCTATGACTGAGGCCTCACTAACTTTGAAATAAACTATTGGAGATCTATATATCCTACCATAGAGAGCTTTAAATGGATCCATCTAAATACTAAAATGATAACTGTTATTGTATGAAAACTCAATCAAAGGCAAGTGGTCTTCGTAACTACTCTTGAAATCAATTACATACGCCCTTAGCATATCTTCCCATGTTTGAATGGTCCTTTCTGCTTGACTATATTTCTAATTTTGAAAGGCTGTACTAAGATGAAGTTGGGTACCAAGACCCTTTTGGAATGCTTTTCAAAAATGAGATGTGAATTAGGTACCTATGTCTGAGATAATAGTCAACGGAACATCGTGCAATCTGACCATCTCCTTAATATAGAGCTTGGCATAATCCTCGGCTAAATAAGAGGTATTAACTGGAATTAAAAGAGCTTATTTGGTCATTCTATCTACAATGACCTAGATGAATTATGCTGACGACGAGTTTGAGGAAAACCTATCACGAAGTCCAAGTTCACAACTTCCCACTTCTAAGTAGGAATACTGAACTCCTGCATAGGACCACTACGCTTCTGATGCTCTATCTTAACTTGTTGACATGTAGAGCACTTAGACACAAACTCTACAACATCTCTTTTCATCCCACTACACCAATAGATTTTCCGCAAATTGTGGTACATCTTAGTGGCCCCTGGATGAATAGAGTAACACGCACCATGCACTTCTGCAAGAATTTCCTGCCTTAAGTCATCTATGTCTAGAACACTGAGACGACCCTAACAATGAAGAACACCATCTCACCCTTGGGAGAAATCCTCTATTTTCTAATTCTGAACTGTCTCTTTTTGCTTGATAAGGCTAGGATCCTTATCTTGCTTTTCTTTCACCTCAAAAACTAGAGATGATTCTAAACTACTCTGAAAACATACACTGCCCTATGAAGAGTCTACTAAGCAAATGCCTAGTTTGGCAAGCTGGTGGACTTCCTAGACTAACTTCTTCTTACTATCATTAACATAAGAAATACTACCCACGGATAGTATACTGAGAGCGTCGGCCACTACATTGGCATTGCAAGGATGATCGAGGACACTCATGTCATAATTTTTTAAGATCTCTAACCACCTTCTCTGATGAAGATTGAGATATTTTTGAGAAAATACATACTTAAGGCTCTTATGATTTGTGAAGACGTCTACATGAACTCCGTAGAGATAATGCCTTCAAATCTTTAAGGCAAAGACTACGACTGCTAACTCAAGATTATGAGTAGGATAATTCTTCTCATGGGGTTTAAGCTGTCTAGAGGCGTAGGCTATGACCTTAACATGCTGCATGAAGTCACAACACAAACCTACTCTGGATGTATCACAATACACCACGAATCCATTTGAACCATCTGGAAGAGCTAAGACTGTGGCTGAGGTAAGTCGAGTCTTCAACTCCTAAAATCTCTTATTGCAAGGGTCTGACCACTAAAACATGACTTTCTTCTTAGTCAATCTGGACATAGAGGATGCAATAGATGTAAATCCTTGAACAAACCATCTGTAATAGCCAGCCTAACCTAAGAAACTTCTGATATCTGATACAGAGACACGTCTTGGCCAGTTTCTTACTACTTCAGTCTTGTGAGGATCTACTCTAATGATATCACCAAAAATAATGTGACTAATGAATGCTATTGACCTTAGCCAAAATTTGCACTTACTGAATATGGCAAACAACTGGTGATTTCTAAGAGTCTAAAGTACTATTCTGAGATGGTCTGTATAATCGTGCATACTGTGGGAATAGACCAGTATATCATCTATAGAGACTATGAAAAACATGTCCAGGTACTGCTTGAACACACGGTTCATCATGTCCATGAAAGAGGCTAGGGAATTGGTAAGACCAAATGACATGACTAGAAATTTAAAGTGACCAAACAACGTACGGAAAGCTATCTTCGGAATGTCACATTCTCTAACTCTGAGCTAATGATAGCTGGATTTGAGGTCTATCTTAGAGAAATAACTGGCACCCTGAAGTTGGTCAAACAAGTCATTGATTTTGGGAAGAGGATACTAGTTCTTGACCGTGACTTTATTGAGTTGACGGTAATTTATACACATTCTGAGATAACCGTCTTTCTTGAGCATGAATAAGACTGTTGACCCCCATGGAGAAATATTAGGTCTAATGAATCCCTTATCTGAGAGATCCTTCAACTATTCTTTTAGTTCCTTGAGTTCTACTGGTGCCATTCTGTATGGCGAAATAGAGATATGTTGAGTGTCTAAATAAGATCAGTACTGAAGTCTATTTTTCTTTTGGGAGAAATTCCTGGAAGATGTTCGAGAAAGACATCTGAATATTCATTCACTACAGGGACTAATTTGAGACTAGGAGCCTTAAAACTGGAATCACTAACATGGGCTAGGTGATAAACACATCCCTCAGATATCATTTTCCTTGCCCGAAGGTAGGAAAAAAGTTGACCCCTAAAAGCGGATACATTATCCTCTAGGACGGGTTCATTTGAGAACTAAAATTGAACTATTCTATTTTTGCAGTCAACCATGGCATAGCATGAATGAATCCAATCCATGATGAGAATGACATCAAAATTATTCATCTCTAATTCGACAAAGTCTGCTGAAGTGACTTTCTAAAATATCATAACCGGGCAGTTCTTGTATACCCCCTGGGCAATAATGGTTTTACCCACCGGGGTAGAGACTGAAAGGGAACTACTAGAATTTTGGGACTGATTCCAAAATCAACTTCTATATAAGAAGTAACGAAAGACAAGGAAGATCCTGGATCTAGCAAAGCATAAACATGTATATGAAAGATATGTAACGTACCAGTAACTGCATCAGGAGAACTTTCCTAATCTTGTCGAGTCTGAAGAACATAGAGACTATTTGGGCCTTGCCCGCTAGTAGCACTGGAAGTGGCACCCTACTGATTTAGGTGACCAGACTGAGGTGAGGAGAAATTCTATTAACCTAGAGGAACTGACTGAGGATAGTATCTAAATTTGTGGCCAGGATTACCACAACAAAAACAAATGCCACTACCCTCTCTACAAACACCCAGATGGTGCTTATCGCAAGTCTGGCAAGGAAGATAGGTATAGGCACTGCTAATACTGCCTTGAGTCTTAGAGCCTGGCGCTCTATCTATGTTACCCTCTTTGAACTTAGGAACTAGAGCACTGGATGTAGAGGGAGCTAGAACTGATGACCTAGGATGGCACTGAGAACGGTTTCCTCATTTTGATTTAGGCTGACTAAAATTGAAGCTACCTGTCCTAGCTTTCTTATTCTATTATTCCCTCTACTGAATTTTTTGCTCTTCCATCTACTGAGGATGGGTAATAGTCCAGCTAAGGTCATGTCATTGCTCAACATAGAGGATCTGCACTTATTAACCACGCTATCGTTTACCCCTAAAACAAACTTACTCGTCTTAGATGTATTGTCTGAACCCACATGAGGGGCATGCCAGGCTAATTGAGTAAACTTAAAAGAATACTATTTCACTGTTATATTGCCTTTCCTGAGGTTGATGAACTCTATCACCTTAGCTTTTCTAAGCTCTTGGGGAAAGAATTTGTCTAAGAATCCAGTGACAGACTCCTCCCAATATATAGGACCTGCATCATCTACCCTTTCATACTTACATTATTTGTTCCAAGTATGAGTCACATCCTATAACTGGTATGCAACTATATCAGCACTCTCAACAGTAGTCACCCCATGGCGTCTGTCACCTTTTGTACTTGATCTAAGAATTCCTGAGGGTCTTCATCTACCTTAGACCCGAGGAAGGTTAGAGGATTCAATCGGGTGAAGTCTTGAATCCTCGCTGCAGCTGAGTTGGACAGTGGATTAGCTGAAACTACTGTTGGTCGTTCATTATAAGAAACGACTAATTGAGCAAGAGTGGTAAATGCGGTCCAAAACTCCGCATGAGAAACATGATCGCCCAAAGATTCTTCGGGCTGAGAGGTTGACTGATTTCTTCTCTTAGGAGTCATATTCTGAAATAAAGAGAAGAAGCAGATTAGAGTAAGAGACTGACTTGTGATTATGCTCACTGGCAAAATAGGAATACTGAAAGAGGGGAAACTGTTCTTAAACATCTTACATCCTCTTGCACATAAATATGGGGTGCAACACACCCATGTTCAAGACTCTACTAGATATGGCTTTTAGACTACCTAGCAATCTATTGAACCTGTCTATGATACTAATTTTGTAATGATCCGATTTGATAAACCTAAATGATACACGGTGATCATGACCCCGAAGGACAAGAAGCTAACTCATGACTGATATTTGTACCTGTATACTGTATAAGATAACTTAATAATGCGGAAATATTCCCTAAAAAGCCATAAGGTTCGATGATGAACAGAACTGAATAACGCAACATCTGTGTGGTGTAATAGAATACCCAAAACAAAACTAAAGTCTAAAATAAGATAGTCTGTATCTAGTCAGAAAGCCTCTACTGTCTGATGAATCTGAATAAGAAGTTGATGGGACAAGTCCCCAACTAACTTCAACTAATAATCTAATCAATGAGATACTAGAAAATCATTATGTCCTCAAAGGATGAGGACTAGATTCTACTCTAACTATTGAATCTGGAATCTACGGCTGATCTGGAACTCGTGTCTCTAAACTTATGGTGTAACAAAAAATAGAAAACAACATAATGTGAATATGTCAATACATACGTACCAAGTATACATGTGAGGTAGGCTATGTGCAATGGTTCAAATGTATGAATAATGCTAACTGACTGTCTAACATGAACGTAAGAATACTTACATAAATACGTAACTATAACTAACAATGTAATTTTATGATTTATGAGTCTGTATACTGATAATATGACATGAGAGTATCTTATATGACTGATAACATAAAGGACTATATCTAAAAATTATTGATAACGTAGGTGACTATATTTGACAGTCCTAAAATATGAAGAACTATCTGATTTCTATTACTGAGTCTGAATGACTATATGTGATAGTCCTTTTTCTCTAGCATGAAACTATGGGAAGTAGTATCTAACTGATATGCCCCAATGGTGCTATGATATCTGAGCTGGGGTCCAATTTATTCCTTGATTGCAAGGGAGTCAATACCGCACCACTGGTAAGTATAACATGTGAGCAACTCTGATATAATAGGTAAATCTTGCGAGAACGGTGGGAACCCTTACATAATAGGTTCATCCACCTTATCTACCCTTATATAGAAGTCTACAATGTCTCAACCTATGATGGCTACATAGTTCAGGAATGCAAGGATTACTTCTATGAATCACACCCTCTATAATAGATGAGTCCCCATCCCTGGGTTCACTCGGTGCTAATTTTTACTACCATCTGAATGGACTCTAAACATGATTTACTAAACTGAACTGAGCATGGACTGAGTTACTGAATTTCTGTGGCTAACGAAATACTACTGATATATGACAACTGACAGAGTCATGAGATAATTGACATTTTTCCTAAGTCATAACACTATCTAAAGTCTATGAGTTCATAGTTTGATTGAGAGTATCATGAAAACGTGACATGATCTTGGAACACAACTAATATTTTGGGTCCAAGTATCCCCAGGACTCGATAGAAGGAAACTTATATAGCATGATTTACTTGAAGACATAACTATCATCATAATACAAACTACCTTCATAGGAGCATTTCATCAAAACATATACTAGGCATGATTTTGTACATACATGGGGATTTCATGATATCATGCTAGTTAGACAATATTCCTTCATCTAGGCATTTAATCCAATATATGACAGGCATGGTCCATATAAACATAATTATTCAATTCTAATTTCATTATTCAAAAGTTTAAATATTAGGGTTGCATGAATGTATGGATATAGTAATTAAACCCACATAGAAACTATCAACAATCATTGAGTAGAATCCAATTTCACATCTATCAAACATAAAAATGATCAGCCAAAACTGGAAAACATATAGAAAATCCATAATTTGAGTTTAGAAAAAGGATTCTTGGACTTCATGGATGAAAGGAGTCCATGAATGAATACTATGTATACCTTAGATCATGATTTCGTGAAGATTGATGGTGAAACCTTCTTGAAATTGGACCTTCTATGAAAACTCTAGCTTTAGTTCTTGAGAGTATTTGAGAAAAACATCAATATTTTGGAAGAATAAGGGCTAAATCTCGTGTTTGAAAGCTTATATGGGAGGGGGGATTGGGCCTTTAGCACGATGCGACGCTATCGCGCTGTGTCACTAGAAACTTACAATTGGGAAACCAGTGGCGTGATGTGGAGCTATTGTCATGCCACCTTGTCTTCGACCTGAAAGTTTGGCGTGATGCACCAGTATCGCAGAGCAATTCTTGAAATTGACAATTTCCAATTGTGATATCTCCACGATCAGCTGAAGGCTCAGGTCAAACACTGTCTCACTAAAAAGGTTCTAACTCTTTGCCTCAGTGTCGGATTTGGGAAAATTATATATTGATGTAAATCTTATTCAATTGTATAAGAATGAATTCTTATTTCAAAGCAAGTTCTAACATCCTTGAGATAATTTTCAATCTTATTAGTTATGAGTGCGTTACCAGTTAGTGTCTTAGTGTCTTTCAGTTGGGAGTAGAATTTAGCACCGAGTGGATTCAGGGATGGTAAATTCCCTGTCAGTTAGGCAGAGTTGTTAGTACCTGTCCCTGTGTTCCAGAACTACATAGCCAGCATAGGATATGAGGGATCACCGATATGTTTAGGCTTGACTTCCTCTCAGGGGTCACCCATCAGTTTAGGTTTGACTCCCTCGTCCTTTAGGAAATCAGTTTAGAGATTAGTACAATTTAGGTTCTCTTCCCATAGAAACAATATAATAGCCCTCCTAAATGTGGGTCACATGTTGGACTCCATGATAGCTCAGATGATTTAGTCAGTTACATGATAGCTCCCACAGTCTCAGTATAATATTTTGTGTATTTTAAGTTTAGGTCTGGTTAACCAAATTTATAGATTCTCTATTATTCAGTTACCTGATCACAATCTTTATGTTTATAGATTATTTCAGAAATATGATTATGCTTGGACTTGCATTCTCAGATATTATAGTTTTCATGCATTCATGCTCAGTTATCTCATGTTGTTCAGTTAGTCCTTATCTCACATGCACAGTACCCCAAATTTCCAGTCCTGTTTTTTAGACTGAGTACAGTTTAGTTTTACATGATTAGTATTCACAGATTCACTACTCAGTATACTGATGTTATTTATCCCTTACTAGATTTTTAGTTGTTCGGTCCCACAAACATCAGTCATTTAGTTAATCTGATCTACTTAGTACATATTATGTTTGTTTTGTATGTTTATTCATTCATGCTCAGTATATTTGTATATTTAGATCCTAGAGTTAAGTCACTTTCTACCACATAGTTTCAGACCAAGTATTCATACGTTATCCTCAGTACAACTTTTACAACATAATCAACCTTACAAGAGAATTGCTTATAGTATTTATATTTCTAGCACCTCCTAGCTTACGGAATTATTTTTAGCTCATGATTTATAAACTCTATGATTTATAGTTTTCACATATAGTCACGTTTCAAATGTATATTTCAACAGATACCTTATATCCTCAATTTTTCAGCATGTTTGAAATATTTCCATGACTTAATGCATGTGTCTTTATAATTTGTACATTCCAACATGCTGACCATATATATGCATTTGTGGCTACATCTTTTATAATGTAGGTAATATATGCAGCTCTTACACTAGGGTCAAATACTTTGCAGGTGATAAGCTCTCTTATTTTGAGAACTCCAGAGAGTTGTAGATTACTATATTTTTTATTTTCCATATATATTGATTAATTGTAGTTGGAGGCATGTCCCATCTACCTATAATCAATATAGTAGAGGCTTCATAGATGTCAGTCATGAAATTTCAGTTTCTTTCTTCAGTTGTATCATGAGGTAAATTATATCAGTATTACCTTTAATTAGACTTTTCATGATTATGCTTTTGCTCAACAAATTAAGTGTTGTTTTACATATTAAATCAGTTGCTGAACAGTATGTCAATTCATGGGTTAGCTTGGGATCACTTTGGTTGCAAGCACCGTGTTACGACTAGGGGGTAGTCTTGGGTCATGACAAGAAAGTAAGATATATTCTTAGATATTTTATAGCCTTTTACAGAATTGATATGGATGGTAACACATCAATATATAAGACTCTACTCGTCATTTTCTCTTGTAATGGGAGACCAGTCGTCTGAGCTCTGATACCATATTGCCAGAACCTAAATCATGAATTCTATTAGGAACCTACCAAAATATATCCTAGATAGGAGATCAATTAATACCCTACTAGTTAATTAATGCAAAAGTATTAATAAATCTTAAGTTAACCCAAAAAACTAGTCATCTAGTTAGAACTCTTTAGTTAAAAATATTTATCTAGTTGACAGACCATACAATCCTAGTTTAATACATTGATAAGTAAAAGTAATGCAAAAAATATCCCAATTGAATCCGTATAAACTAGCCTAAACCAGTACAAGAGCACAAAACAAGGATTAGGAAAATACATCACAAAGTATCCATGCAAGATCAAGAGGACTAGAGTTGTTAATGAATGATCACCATCACTGCTTGAGAGACTCCAATTGGCCTACAACATGGATGTAAACTTTGAAGAAGATATAATAAGTATAGTGTCAGGGCTAAAAACATATAACAACATATAGTAACAAAAAACTCATGAAAAGAATACGGGTTTATTAACTAAATGCACTTACTTACTTCAACTTCAAAACTTACCACCTTTCTTTTATTTAGATAATATTAATTTACCCTTAGGGCGTGATTAAGTAGCTATATTCTATGTATTAATCTAACCCATAATTCTTATGGACTTACCTTTTTTAAACAACTCTATATACTTCTCTCTTTCTCTTTTATCCTCTTAGTGGACTATTCTCGCTCCCTATTATATTATCATTAACTATTAGGGTTGCAATAGCCAAGGCAACTAATAGCATAAATAACTTTCTAAGAAAGAACAAACTAATATACATCAAGTTTATAAATTAATACATATAAGAGAAATATTTATACATAATTTAGAATGAATTAATACTCACACTTCACTACAATGTCGAATAACATCCATCAAACATTACAAATCTACACAAGAAAACAAAGTATCTCGTCAAATAATAGGTCGACACGAGGAACCATGGTACATCATCAATATAACTCAATCCACTCAAGAAACCATCAAGCATACATAAATATAAATATGCATTAAATACATATGAATATATATATATGTCTCTGTGTGTGTAATATGTGCATATCATCTCTTCCACTACTCTATAACATCAACTTCATTCTCATTATGTCATTATCATCAATATCAACAATAACATCATGAACCTCATAACCTCGATATCATTATCATTAACATTAACTCATTATCATCAATATGTATGAATATGTGAATGTTAAGATGGAGTCATTAATTATAAGTACTGCTTGAAGGCGAGTCAAAAACACCCAATCGAAATCGAAAGGATGCAACAACAATCAAAACTAAATTTCCAATTAATGACAACCAAGTAAGTTCAGTCAATAATCAACATTCACAATTCCAGATAATAGAAAATATCTACTAACATATGAAATCACAAGTCTGTTTGAAGGAAAATTCATCACATATTTTATTAAACTTTATAAATTTGATCATCAATCATAATGTATACAAACACCAATAAATCAAGTATCAATTTAGGAATTCACATTCCACCAAGACTAATATCTATACTCTAAATCTTCATCCTATTTCATTCACCAGTCTAACTCTTTTTTTATTCCTATTAAAATAGGTAAATTCAGTTACAAAATAGTAACACTTGTAATCAAGTTATCACAACATTAAAGACAATATTCTCTTTTTCTAGTTACTCAACTCTATTCGACTTAATTCTTACTAGAGTCATACACCATTATACCTCTTAAATTACAAAAATTAATCAAACTTGACTTTATCTTATAAAGTTATCACATCCTCTTATCACAATTAATTCTTCTAGCTATCTTATAGCAAGATTATTTCAAACTCTATATATACATAATATTGGTTTCACCCTTTTATTGTTTTTATGTCTTGCTTAAAATATTATTTCACGACCCAATATTTTAAGTCATGATGACACCTACTATAATCCACCAGTAGGTAAGCCAACCCATATTTTGAGACTACTAGTAATGAACTATCAACAGATGAATGAAGATAGCAGAATAAATATGATACACGATTAAAACCTTTAAGACATTACCAAAACCACATGGAGTTAGTACAAAATCTTTTGATATAATAAGAATAAAAAATCAAGTACCAAAAATATACATAGGCTGTACCTATCTCTGAATACAACACAGAGATTCGTCTAACCCATAGGAGGAAAGGTAGTAATCATTTGAATGCCAGGAGCTCACTTTAATTCTCTGATCCATAGCTTCTTTGAACGATGCACAAAATAATAATTACAACCCATGATATAATATGTAGGCTGCAAAAGTATAATATGAGTACCCAACACGTGGTACTCAATAGACAATTGCCGAATGAGCACAAAATGTAATGTAAATATAGATAACATGTTAGAAGAAATTTAAATTACAACCAAATATCTAGAGAGCTAACAAAATAAAACTTGTGAGGCATTAAGGATGAACTATCCTATCATAGTCGTACTGTAGCTCTAAGAACTACGCCATGTGGCCCTGGCCAATATATCAATATAGGAGAGAAGAAGGATATATAATAGTATACAAGGCCAAGGAATGCATATACGATAATACTATAGGTAGATAAATATACATATATATGTACACACACAAGGCTAGACTAAAGGCACACCTTAAGGTAGTCATAGTAACATCTTAAGGCCTCCAAGTCATAGTAGGAACTATTGTTATCATAATCAGGGTCCCTCATCCAAATGTCTAAACATGATATAGCTATCCATAATAAAATAACCATAAGATAAAGAAATCAAAATCATCCTTGAATCTCAATACCATTCCATAATCAACCTACCAAAAACTAACCATATTTATGACAATAAAGTAAATGGTTGTTCCAAAAAAATAACACCTTAACTATGACCAATAAAAAAGGTTCAATCTTCGTACAACACACAACAAACAACACTTATAACATATTCCTATGAAACCGCCTATAAGGTTTATAGATGTAAAAACCAAACAATATATTGGTGATACACAATGAGCATGTATGAATAAATGCGAAGTAAATCCATCATACCATAACTAATCCGCGTTCCATGGTGTAACCCAGTATATTCACCTTCACTAGCTTGATGGCTTACAAAGGCATGACCTATGATGACCTCTCTTCTCTGGCATGATGGTTCATGAATTAAGATGTACCTTAGGGGATTTGAGAGTACCCATACACAATAACTTGGTCCTAATCTAGGATTTATAATCATCATCATAATTAATACTCCATCTAATATCAAAGAGATATATATATGTATATAATAAATTCATAGATTCAAATAGTGGAAAAAAGGGCATAATTCTGTTGAAAATCCCTGGGTATTGATCCATAGAAAACTTCTTAATTATTGAGCCTCTGGACATCTTACGATTGGGGGGTACTTATCATATTATAGGGTTTGTTCTAGGGACCTCAACTCGTATGTTGGTCAATGAGGTTTGGTTGTTTTTTTCCAACGTACAAATGGACATCATACTAGTTGTATATTAGGATTCTAGAAGTATAATGCCAAAGTTATGATGTCCTATGTCTAGCATCGATAAATCTATTCAGCTAAAGGTATGGTTCTATGGTACTTATCGTATGCTTGGACATAAGTTGTCATTTGTGGTCATTTCTTGGACCATGTTGGACGCCAAGTTGATGCCTAGGGTATAACTGATGGGTACCACTCATATATTAGGGTACAGTTTGGATGGTGTAGTCGTACCCTCCTGTGGGAATTTATACAGTTTGAGTTGGCGGTATTCCAGATATTTTCTCTCTTATCCCTTTTTGACCCCACTACCTAAAATACTTTTGGGATATTATTTACTCTATTATTTTAAATCAAAAATAGTAGAACAACTCTCAAATCTCTCTCAAGCTCTTGGGTTAAGCAAAGGCTAGGTTTTTCTTTAAGGTGGTCACTTAAGGCTCTAATGGGTGGTTTTTCTCCGTCTTCTTTGGTATCTAAGGAATGTTACTCCTCCCTTATTGTTAGTTAAACTAAAAGAATGTTTTTTGAATGATTTTCATGGTATATTGATGATATGGTTTTGGGTTTTGAATTATATGTTGGGGTTTTTTGTTATTAATGGTTGATTTATGTTTTCCCATGTTTTTACTTATGGTTTTCATATTATAATGGTGTTTTGAACATGTGGTTGCATGGAAATGGTCAAATTATCACTTGGTTTTGATTTTAGAAACTATATACCCTAAACATGTTTGTTAAAATGTCGATAAAATTATTTTTTATCTAGTTGGACTTGTATTGAATCTATTGCATTGTATAATTTGGTAATGGAACCAAAATTAGTTAAATGGTTTTAATGGATAATTGATAAGGCCTTGGTGTACATAGCCTTGATTTAAAAACTTGTGGGGTACACTTGAATCCCCCATGTGACTAATAATAAATCCTTTGGGGTATATAAGAATCCCCTAAGTGATTGTCTAAGGACATTTCTTGCAAGCTATAGTCGGTATGACGATACCAATTCTTATCGGCATGGTTAATGATATATGGAATTGGTGGTTGTGTTCTAATAGTTTTAATTAGGCAGTAATGGTGGGTTGTAATAGATAACCGTGAAGGTGTGAGTCCAATGGATGGACATAAGAAATTCATGTTTCACGACATGACGATTGGTCATGGAGACCATATACTTATGGGGTACACAAGAATCCCCTAAATTATACTTGTATGTATATATCATGGAGTGTGAAAGGTACATGGGAATCCCCTACCCCTATGATATCTTTGATTTGTGTGGCTACACGTATTGGGGCCCATTCAGTGGGTAATATAGGACCCATATAGCCCATGGGTGGTTTTAGGAATGACACAACCTAAATAAGGGCCTTGTCGTAATGGGCAATTCCAAGCTCAAGTAGGACCGGGAACTTCCCCCATTACCCAATCCAACCACGAAACGTATACCTTGAGTCGGCTGAAGTTCGAACAGATAACAAGATAGCATATCAAGTCGTGTGGTGACTATGTGATAAGTCTATAAACGAGAGAAACCCAATTAAGTCCAACAACCCAATAACCAACCAAAATAATACGGAATCCATAAAACAATACCATAATGATAATCCAAAGTATGTTAACTAACATAAACCATCAATACCGTACCCAAGTCCACAAATGTCCATACGAACCTCTAAACAAACCAAAGAGTACTCAGTTGGGACATGCCCCCGATAATAAACAAAAACCAAAGTCTATATAAGACAAGAATTATGTAAATTACACCATGACATGAAATAGATGCCTTCTGAACTATGGAAGCTCACCACTTCAATCCAACATCAGCTGTACTTGAATTCGATTAATAAGCAAGAGGAATGGAATAGATGATTCTTTCCTACAATGGGTATACAACCACTAGTAAATGGGTAAGTAGGTGAACACTAGCTTGCACTCAAGATAGGGATAAAATAATGCCATTTGCAAAGCTAGGTAAAAACTATCCACAATGCATACAACCATATATATATATATAACTATGTCAGGAAAGGGAATCGAGTTTAGTATGCCTTTAAAACTATAACATAGATTGTGTAGCTTGGCTGTCCTAAACCACGCATAAGTTAGATGGGATCAGTTCCCCCTGCTGAAAGGGCCCAGTGAGTGTAGCCATATAACTAGGGAAGTATCCCATGCGATGAATAGTACATACCCCAATAGTGTGACATCATGCACACAGTCCACTAAGACTAATCCTCATATCAGAAAATATGAGTTTATTAACTAAGGCTAATATTAGTGGTATTGTCATACTACTCCTTGATTGCAAGTAATATCCATAGAAAAACCATTTAGGTTAAGGGTACTTTCAAGTGCCCTTCCATATACCATATTAAAATTATTGGGGGAATTCCATGTTTCCCACAATGATAACCATTTAGCCTTTTACCTTTCCAAACCATTTAAACCAATTCAATTAATGCATTCAAGTGAGGGATTTCTATGTATCTCGCAAGGTTTTCAAAATAGACCAACCATTACCACTAAAACCTTTACCTTTTAAACAAATAAAAACAATTTTTAGACCATGCTAAGCAACTAAACCATTTATATCATTTAAACCATGAAAAAACATCAAAAATCATTTAGAGTTCCATTACCAAACCAAACCATGCAAAAGTTCCAATTAAATTTCAATAATAGGGTAAAAACATTCTTTGAGTCATTTTGTCAAACATGTTGAGGGCATACCTTTACCAAGACGAAAAATAATGCATAAACCACCGTAATTAGGGTTACTCAAGACCTCTTTTTTTCAACCATAACCAACTAATAACCACATATAAAAAACATTGCCAAAAATATGTAAAACGTAGTTTAAACCAATACCAACCCATATGCATGAAGATCCTCAACAATATTTTGAAATCCACCATTCATGATTCATAAACAACGTTTAAAATGTAATACAAATGCCTTTATGTTGAAATAATAATTAGCGAAGGAGTACATGTTTTATACAAGAAGATTCCAAAGAGAAACATGACTTTTGACCCTCTTTGATAAGTATTTGATGCATTATGATCCTTTAATAAGTGTTATGAAAGGTCATATAGGTTTATGTAATGTGATAACACAAGGTTTTAATAGGATGAAATGACAAAATTACCCTTGTCTTAATAATTAAAATAAGCCACACCCAAGGGTACGACTCTCTCTTACCATTCGTATCCTAGGGTACAAGTGGTACCCCAACTCATACCCAAACCTTGCCAAAACCTTACCTACTAGTTTCGATATGACTCATACCCTCCTAAGTTATACCTAAAGGAATAGGTGACACCCCGAATCATACCTACTACTCGTATTGTGGATAGATTCTACAAGACGACTCAAACATGCACTATACAACTTGCCTTGCACCACTCATATGTTCCAATACGACTCTTACCTAGTTGAGTCATATCTTGGCCAGTATATAAGCCAAAAATGCTTCGTAGGGTGCGATACAACCCTCACGATAGCCCAAAAGTTTTATCCATGGGGTACGAGTGACTCTCTTGAGTCATACCATGCCAAAAAGGTCGAAAACCTAAAAAATTTTGCAAAGGTCCTATGCCTAGGGTATTTCAATCTCCCTTACTAGGATCATTCATCCTCGAATGAAGGGTAAGGGTAAGGATAAGCATGAGGTAATACCTTAATACACATCAAACTTTCCCACAAGCCAAAATAAAGAACAATAAAACAAACCAAGATAAAAAGATTTTCATATACTCTAAGCATGTTTTACACCCAACAACTTCATCCTGACCCTCGAACTAAGTTAGTGTAAAGCCCCGAATCTGGTAACCAGAATTCTACACGATGCTCATGTCCCCAAATTACCACACGATAACCCATGATTGATATCTATAACTAGGCACTGCATAATATATTGTATAAATACAGAAAGAGGCTGACATAACATCTAGAAATATGGTATATCAATACCAAAATAAAACTGAAATATCTGTCTGAACATGCTATAGTTTGGAAGCCTCTAAACTATCTAAAACTGTGGAGTTGATAGGACATGTCCCCAACTAAGTTTGGACTACTGAAATAATCAAGTAATAAAATAATTATGCTATCCTCGAATGATGAGGACTTACTGCTAGTCTGGCTGCTGAACGTCTGATCTACTAAGGATGCTCTAGAGTTCATACTTCTGAACCCATGGTATAAAACACCATATCGCAAATGTGTCAGTATGATTGAATGTACTCGTATGAAACTGTGGTAGGCTAAATGCAAGGGGTTTATATGCATAAATAATACTAACTGATTGAATAACATGAATGTGAGAATACACACATCAATACTTAAATATGACTGAGATCATGACATCATTAAATCTTAATACTGGTAACATAAGTTTTGTATAACTAATATGTTATTATCTTAATAATTGTGTCTAACAGTCCTATTTCTTATAGGACTTGCTGAGTTCTGTACTGAACTTGGTTATTGTATCTGTTAGTCCTAAATTTTGTAGAACTATTTGAGTTCTATTACTGAGACTGAGACTGAGACTATAATTGTGGGAAGTAGTCATCTAATCGACATGCCCCAAATAAGCTATTATAGCTGAGTAGTTGTCCAATCTGTAACCCCAATTGGAAGGATGTCAATACCATGCCAGTGGTAAAGACAAGTTGTGGGTGACCCTCGTCTGACAGTGTCCCCAAAAGATAATGGTGCCCTCATCTGACAGTGTTAATCCACCTCATAAACCCTCATCTTTCAGTGTTGATGTCTCAACCTATGTTGGCTACATAGTTCTGGAATGCAAGGATTGTTTCTAAGGATAACACCCTCAATTTTCAGTGTATGCCCTTATCCTTAGGTTCACTCAGGGCTAATTCCTACTCCCATCTGAAAAGACACTAAAACATGATTAACTGAAATGAATTGGACTGGGTTTAGTAAATTCTGTTAACTGATGGAATACTACTGTGATTACTGAGTTACTAAGATTTTTGAGATTACTAGGATTTGTGAGTTTTCTTGAGTCATGAGTGTGACTAAATTCTACTGAGTATGGCTTGACTGAGAGTATCTTGAAAATTGACACTGGCTCTAGGCACACAACTAAATTGTCGGGTACAAGTAACCCAAGACTTGATAGCATAAAACTGATAAGACATGACACTTCTTTACACATGACCATAGTCAACAATTCATGGTACAATCACTAGAGATTTTCATGAAGTACTCGTATGCTATAAGCTTACACATGAATTGTAATGCATGCAAACATATCATAATTTCATAATCCAAATCTCATGAGCATTACGTCAATCCATTAGAAAGAATAAGAATAACGTGGGAGCCCTATCGAACATAAGGGAGAAATATGGATTCATTAATTTTGGTCACAAATGAGTCATAAGGCACAATTCCTATTCTCTTAGGCATTTTTTCAAACACCCTGCATGCATATCTTTAGGCTTACGCATGAATATTATAATAATAAATCATGGCATTATTTTACATTTCCAAAA
Organism: Capsicum baccatum var. pendulum; assembly: GCA_030864225.1. NCBI lineage: Eukaryota > Viridiplantae > Streptophyta > Magnoliopsida > Solanales > Solanaceae > Capsicum > Capsicum baccatum. The sequence goes on from CM061552.1 coordinate 144,254,933, forward strand.
ACAGAATTTCACCCACATACTAACATATTTTCATGATAGTCATTAAAGACTTCAACTTGGAAATCAAACAATAACATAAACATGAATATAATTCAATTAATACCATGGAATCCAAAGTTTATATTTCAAATAGGGTTTCTTGAGCTTCATGGGTGAAAAGAACCCATGAATCAACACTTGACATAATTGGGTGGATGATTTCTTAAAGATTGATGGAGGAAAGTTTGAATTCTTGACATGGAATTAAACACCTAGGATTCCTGGTTCTTGGGGATTGATCTTTGAGAGAAACCCTAATTTGGTGTTATAGATGAATAATGAAGTTATGAGCTCTGGTCTAGTATAATTAGGGGTTAAATGGGTGAAAAAGACCCAAATACCCTTTTAAAAATGACTTAAAATCATTGATCAGAAGTGGCAACGGTTTGTGCAACAGTGTATCGCTGGCTCGACGGTCCGTTGGTCCTGACTGTCGCACTTGGCCAGAACCTAAACTTTCTGCCTCATCTGCGAAGGTTTGGGTGATGGTCAGTCACTAGCTCGATAGTCCGTCGGTCCTAACCGTCGTACTTGTCCAGAAGATTGGTTCACTGCCTTAGTCATGATGGCTTAGGCGATGGTCTGTCGCTAGCTCGACGGTCCATCAGTCTGGCCGTCGCTTCTAGGCAGTTCTTATAGTTCTCTGTAAAACATCCATAACTTTTTACTATGATACTGGACTTTGACGAAATTGGTATCGTTGGAAAGCTAATTCAATTTCCCACATGATAAAGAGTTGAAATTGGGGAAATTCTATCTGATTTAAACATTATCCATTTAAGAAGTCATCACTAACTCTTCTAGAGACTAGATTTGACTTAAAGAAAGTTCTGGATATTATAGTTAGGAAACAAATATTCAATTGGAACCATTCCTCACCTTAACCAAGTTGGAAAACAAGGATGTGTTGAAGAACACACACCTTAGGCAAGAATTTTCTGAAACAAGAAACCAATGTGGATCCTTGGACTCGATGTCCACCTCCGCATCCCAAATGACTTTCTCGGATGTATAGATCCCCCAAGGAACCTTTATCGAAGCCATACCTTTCGTTCTCAACAAGAGAACTTTACCAATACTTGATCCTTGTTGGGACCCCATTAAAAAACAAGTAATTCGAGATACTAAAACCACCTAAAGGAACCTAACAAACCATGGACCATCCATACCCCCACAAAACTAAATTACTAGATGAATGGACTCATGATAGAGAGCAAGTATGAATCGATTTGGAATTTTTTGAGAGACATCACTACGACAGCTGAAGTCTAATTGTAAACCTCTAACTCCATGTTCAAGCCTATCTCTATGAAACATTCAACCATAACATAAAAACTATACCTTACCAAACCCAACACAACCATGGGCATACCTACCAACCACAACAATTCAAGCCTACAACTTACATACCTACGGTATGATCTATCCATCATAAGATCTAGCACCCTCTATCATTACACAAGCATTTTACCACATATTCCTTTCCTAACTAATTCTCATGATAACGACCTTATCTTACTTTAAAACCTTAACTCTAGTAACCACCCTACTCTCCCCCACTTAGGGACTTATATATTTCCCTTTACAAACTGTCACTACTCTCTCCAAGCCACTACCATCCTAACATAAGAAGAGTCATTAGGAACAGAAATACCATAATCATACATGCCTTCCAAGGCAAGACCTCAAAACAAGACATGACACCACTGGAAAGGAGTACTTTATAACAACCACCTAGACCATAATGAAGAACCATCCCGACAAAACTGTACCATAAAAGGAGTCCTTAGAAATGTATACCGAAAGAAATAGAACCACCTATACCATAAATAATACAATGTAGAGTTAAGACTCATATCTAGGGAATAAGGCAAACACAAGATGTGAACCTTAAGCATAAGTGTTATATGAATTCCGACAACATTGGTAGAGCACTCTCTTAACCATGAGAGAAAAGTATCACCAAAATATGCAGCCCGACCTTCCCTTGAAATCCACCACTAAAGAAAATTTAAGGCTAATCATCAACCTTCACCCCTTTACCTATAAGCACAATACTCCACTCTAATGGGTATCACTGATGACATACACCAGGGACATTTGGTTCTTCCATACCTAAAATCTTATCCATCCCAATGCTACCTAGATCCCGAGATACACATGCAAAATAGGTAGACCAATTTGACTCCAAGGTTCCCAATTGAAACAAAACCATTTAAAATCAAATTGTGTCCGCAAAGTCCTTTTCAAAATCATTTTAATCTAACCAAAACCAAATCATGTTCCTTTAACCATTTATTTAATGCAAATGTTTAAAGATAGTCAAACCATATAAATAAAATTATATTCAATGGCAATTTTCACAAATAATTTGAGGACATACAATTTTCAACACCAAAACCAAGTAATTGGGGAATCCATACTACCCCGAAATTTATTTACCATTCCCATGCATCCCCATATTTTTCACAAACATTAATAAAACATGAATAATGCATCATAATCCCATGGAATATTAATTAAATGACTAATCACGTCAGAATCCTGAATTATGCAAAAATCCACATTCAAAACCACAAATTTAGAAATCAATTTATGGATCAAAAATAAAATACAAGTATAGGTACAATGAAACATGCAAGTTTTGTATTCTATCCCATCACATGACTTAACACCAAACCCACCATTTTACCTCCACAATTCCTGTATTGCTATACCCGAGCTAATATTATTCCTTTATCTAAATCAAACATCGAGGCTCAAGCCTAGTATATGCCAATCATCATGTACTATTATCAAAGTACCCTATATAAAATAGAATACACTTATAAGGTTCTCCCCCACTAGAAGGACACCCTAAATTCTTTAGTCACCCAACGATAACCTATGCATTTATAGGGAACCATTCCCCTATGTATGCAAAAATAAAACATCTCATAGAGAATCACCAAGACTGATGAATCATTTATTTAAGAGATCCCTTAATTTCTTCTTAAGATTCTTTAACCTAACCAAGACTATTTTATAAACAAAGAATAGAAATTGGACAAGTGTCCAAAATAAGACCAATCCCAAACTAACCTCCCCATTAGAAAGTTACCATAAGGTTCATCAAGATGGCTTCAAGAGATTCATTCATAATGAAACTTCATACAAGGGAAGATCTTTCGAGTTAGAATCCTTAACCCAAACCAAATAATAAAACACACCCCTTTTTGGAGACAAATCTCTATGTCCTAAGAGATAATATAACCTTTCCTCTGAATAATTAGGGAATGAAGCCATGTACCCATTCTATGACCAAATCATCATGGAACCTAATAAGTTCGACAATCTAATAGTAAAAAGCATGAGTGCAACCAAATCCATCTTTTGAATTACATCAGAGTCCACCACATTAGAGTTAAATAATTTTCACCAACACACTTTTATTACCAACAGATACTGCAAACCCTTATAGATTATTTTGATAATCATAGAGTTACCTACCGAGGTAGAATTAGAAGAAGAAAAGAGTTCAAAAAAACCTTGGGACTGTAGCCAAAATATACAACCACCAATGGGGTCACACAAGAGAGAGGACCATCAAAAAAATAAACCACACACACCATAATTAAAGAAGTTTTAACATACCAGTGTTTGAGATAGAAGTAGCACCCCTAGCATAAGAGCTAAAGAAGTAGCAACTAATATCTTATTTTCCCAAGAGGCAATCCTTATGGGACACTCTTGTTTAACTAGGAAACTATGACTCCTTACCTTACCTATTTCTAACCTTACTTCATTCCTCCCCGTACTAATAGGATAAGGCAATATGATAGAGTTATCATGATTTGGGTTAATAAATAAATAAAATATCAAAACTCATCTTTGGTATCCTTTCCTTAAGGTAACTGAGAATTAATACCACCTACTGAGATAGGTTTGTAGAGAACGGTTGGACTCCATGTGGAAAGCCAAAAGCTGCAACCCTCATCCTTGTATGTGCCCCATGAGTTAGACTAGATCCATCCATATTGTCCTCTGGTAGGACAGGCGAGTTTCCATAAACCTTTTGATCATTAAGGAGGTATGATCCAAAGAGTGAACCAAAAGAAATTCAAATAATAGTTTAAAGCCCTAGATTCTGTAGCATAAAAGTATAATAACTAAGAAAGTGAAATATTTATAAATTCCTCGTAGCCACCCAATTATAAGTGTGGTGCATAACACACCCGTAAGTAAGACTCTACTCGACATGACTTTTTAGACACCCTATGATATAGAAACCTAAAGCTTTGATACAAACTTTACATGACCCAAACTGGGGTCCTATCATTTTGGGAAATCCCAGGCCTAACCATGACCGAGAACCTCCCATGTTACCCAAGCCAACTACAAAACACATACCTTGAGTCAACTGAAGTCCAAACATATAATACGATAGTGTATCCAACCTATAGTAACTCTTGGATAAGTCTAAAAGTTAGAAAAGCCCAATCAAGTCCAACCACCTAATAACCAACCAAACTAATGCAAAAGCGATACACTAATACCATAATGATAATATAATATATATATATAAATAACACAAACCATCCATACCATACACAAGTCCACAATTGTCCATATAAAGCCTTTTGACCAACCAAAGAGTACTTAGTCGGGACATGCCCTCGACTAGACCAAAAACCAAAGTCTATAAAAGACAAGAATTATGTAAAGTAAACCATGACATGAAATATATGTTTTCCAAACTATGGAAGATTACCAATTCAATTTAGGATTGATTAACCCATATACGATCACTAAACAAGAGGAGTACAATGGTCGATTACTACATAACGTTGGTAGATAATCTCCATTAGACGGGTTAGTAGGTGAACACTAGCATACACTCATGATAGGGATTAAATATTGCCACTTAGAAAGCCAAATAAAACCCATCCACAATGCATACAACCATACATATATATATATAACCATGCTGGGAAAGGCAACCAATTTTAGTATACCTTTAAAATAATTCCCTAGGTTGTGTAGCTTGGCCATCCTAAACAACCCATAGGCTATATAGTTTCATCACTCTCTGCAGAAAGGGCACCAGTGCATGTACCCACACGACAAGTGAAGTATCCCATGGGATTACTAGTACATCCCCTAATAGTGTTGCATCACACACACGATTTACTAAGACAAATCTTTATATCAGAAAATATGACTTTCCAGTATTGGTTCCCTTGGGACCGCCACTTTACATGGCTTTACTACACATCCCACCATTATTGCCTAATTAAAACCTTTTCTGAATAACCAACTAATCCATTTACCATTTTATAAACCAAGTCAAATATTAGTGATATCACCATACCACCCCTTACTTACAAGTAATATCCATAGCCAAAACATTTAGGTTAAGGAGAATTTTAAGTGCCCTTTCATATACCATATTAAACCTTTTGAGGAAATTCCACATTCCCTACAGGAATAATAATTTACCCATTTTCCTTTCCAAACCATTTAAAACAATTCAATTAATACATGCACTTGAGGAATTTCCATGTATCCCATAAGGTTATCAAAATAGACCAATCATGGCCACCAAAACCTTTACCTTGTAATCCATTCCAAGCTATTTTTAGACTTTTCCAAGCATCTAAAGCATTATATTATCTAAAAAATTTAAAGCTTGGAAAATAATCCAAAAACATTTACAGTTCCGTTACCAAACCAAAACATGCAAGAGTTCCAATGAATGTTCAATAATAAAGTAAAAACATTATTTGATGCATTTTATCAAACATATTGAGGGCACACCTTTACTAAGAACAATACCAATGCATAAACCACCATAATTAGGGTTAATCAAGACCCCTTTTGTCAAACAATAACCAACCAATAACCACATATGCAAATCATTACCAAAAACATGTAAAAACTTTGTTTAATCCAACACCAAACCATATGCTTCAAGACCCATAAAAATATTTTAAAATCCACCATTCATGATTCATCAATAATGTTTAAAACATAATACACATAACTTTATTGTTAAATAATAGTGAAGTAAGTAGTACATACTTTACACAAGAAGATTCTAAAGAGAAACATGATTTTTGAGCCCCTTTAAATAATGCATGAGAAACCCTAGCCTCCAATCTTTCAAGAGTGAGTTTGAGAGCGTCTTTTATATGTTATAATAATTTAATAAGTGTTATAGAAGATAATATTAGGTTATATAAAGTGATAACACTAGGGTTTAGGAGGATGAAATATCAAAACTACCCCTGACTTAATAATTAAAATAAGTCACGCCCATGGTACGACTCCCCCTTACCATTCATATCTCAGGGTACCAGTGGTGTCCCAACTTATACCCAAACATTTTCATAGCCTTACTTACTAGTTTCTATACAACTCATACAGCCTAAGGTGTTCGTAAGGGTACTAGTAAAACCTCCAATCATACCCACTACTCGTATAGTGGACAAATTTCATAAGATAACTCAAACATGCATTATATGACTTGGATTAAACCACTCATATGTTCCTATATGACTTTTACCTAGTTGATTCGTATGTTGGGTAGTAGCTAAGGACAACGTACTACCTAAGGTATGATTAAACTATCACAAAAGCCCACAAGTCATATCTAAGGGGTAGAAGTGACTTCTTTGAGTCATACCAAGACAAAAAGGTCTCAATCCTAAGAAATTTTGCAAGGTTCCTATTCCTAGTGTGTTTCAAGGATGTTCAAGCTACACAACCTACGTTAATATTTTAAATACAAGCTAAACACTAATTCCTTTCCCAGCATGGATTATATATATATGTATGGATATGATTGCATATGATAATTTACTTGGTTATAATGATTGACATTATTTTATCCTTATTCATGAGTACATGCTAGATTTCACTCACTAACCCATCTTTAGGCATTTTTTCCCCATATGATGCAGGAATAGACCATACTAATCCTCCTACTCACTAATTTGATTTAGAGATATCTTGTGTTTAATTGAAGTTGTGATCTTCCCTACTCCAAAATGCTCTATTTTATGTTATGGATTTCTCTGCATAGTTTTGTCATGTCATAGACTTTAGTTGTGGCTATGGTAGGGGGAATGTTCGTATCATGTATTGTTTTACTTTTAAATAGATGCTTTGTAGGACTATATTGGATTGGTATGGGCGGTGTCGGTATTGGTGTTAGCCTTGGAATTTGTATTAGTATTGGGGTTGACACTATTTAATTATATTTGATTTATGTTTGTTCCATTTTTTATGCTATATATATATTTTAAATTCATCCAATATTGGGTGTAGGGCAGTTATGGTTGGGTATTGGGGGTGGTCTCCATTCCTTATTAGGATTGAGACATCCAATACAATTCGGCCCTAGTTTGGGTCATGTCAGATTGGTATCATAGCCATAGGTTCATGGTCACTTGGGAGTCCTTAATGACTTGTCAAATATAGTCTCTTTTAAGGGTATGTAACACACCACGCTCATAAGGCAAATAGTACAAGACATTTAGGAATGTTTATCTTTCTTGGGTTTGATTTTTAAGATTAAAGTCTAAGTCCTAGAATCTTCTCTAAATTACCATTTGTTCATTTTTAAGATCATTCCTCAATGATCTAAAGTTCATGCAAACTACTCTATCCTAACTAGGGATTATTTTGATGGAACATACTCTACTCATGAGATCCATACTAGATCGAGGGTTCTAGTTCCTAACTATTTTAGAATTTCACTAATTCCTGGTAGTCCTTCTCAGGTGGCTCAAGATAATGTGATGAATGCATTCATATAATTTCTCAGTTAGTAGCTTTACAAGCTGAGTTTAGTGTATCTGTTACTCCATCTTCTTAGCCCATAAGGGTTGGCCAGTTTATGAGGTTGAAACCTCTGAACTTTATGGGTTTTAAGGTGGAGAAGGATTCTTAGGGTTTTCTAAATGAGATGGAAAATATTTCTAGGGTTATGCATGCCAAGAATATGGAAGGGGTGGAGTTTGCTGCCTACTAGCTGAAGGATATTTTGTAACAGTGGTACGAGGACTAGGATCAAGAAAAGGGTGATGATGATGGCTCATCTCGGTGGGAGGATTTCTCAAATATATTTCTGGACTACTTCTTTCCTTAGGAGTTAACATAAGCAAAAGTAGAGGAGTTTTTTAACCTGAAGTAAGGAAAGAAGTCGGTCAAAGAATATGCCTTGAAGTTTCACCAGTTGTCCTAGTATGCTCCAAAAATAGTGTCCGATATGAGGATATATATAAGAAAGTTTGCTTCAGGATTGTCTCACGAGTTAATCCTTTAAAGTAAGGCTGACTTGTTAATCAACTACATAGATATCTCTAGGATGTAATAGATAGAGAAAGGGAAGAAAAAGCTGGCTGAAATAAGAGAAAGGTATGTTTTGGTTTATTGAAGAGGGTTGTGGATAATAGTAGAGTGTCAAGGATGGAGGTCAGTGGCCCAAGAAGAAGTTGGGCAATTTTGGGTCTTACTCGACGGCTAGTGCTCACTACCCAAAGCTATAGAGTGATAAATGATTCTAATATGGTGAAATATTTAGGGAATAAGGTTTCCAATATCAAGCCAATGAGTCTTAGTTAACTCTGGTATATCATTCTTTTAGGTTTTGTGGTAGTTTGTACTGAGGTTTCTATAATGAGGAAAAGGACAAGTGCTTCAACTATGGTCAGTCAATCTATATTCTTAGAAACTATCCTGTTTGTAAGGTTTCCTCTAGGGAAAATAAAGTTCTGGTTGCTTCACCTTCAACACCAACATCAAAAGGTACACCATCAAGTTTCAACACTAGTCGGAACCATTTTTATTCTCTCACTACTCATAGTAGTCTGAGGCATCGCTGATGTCGTGACTAGTATGTTGCATCTCTTTTCTCATGATGTGTATTTTTTAATTGATATGAGGTCTACTTTATCTTATATGGCCCTATTTATGGCTTTGCATTTTTGTTTTGGTTCGTAGTGTGTTTTATACCACATTTTTATTTCTACCCCAGTAGGTTACTCAGTGATTGCTAAAAAGGTCTGAGGGTGTGTGGTATATATTGGTAGTAAAGAGACTCTGAAGGATTTTTTGAATTGGACATGGTTGATTTTAATTTCCTATTAGGGATGTATTGGTTGCACGCATGCTATGAATCTCTAGATTATCGAACCCGTAAGGTTGTTTTTCATTTTCGTAATGAGTTAGTCAATAAGTGGGAGGGTGTTTTCATATCTCCTAAGAGAAGGTTTATATCATATCTTAGAGTTCAAATTGATATCCAAGGTATGTCTTTATCATTTAGTTTGGGTTAAAGATTCTAAATTGATGGGTCCTTTCTTGCATTCTGTCCTGGAGGTAAATGAATTACCTGAGGTCTTTACTGATGACCTTCCTGGTGTTCCTCTGGATAGGGAGATTGAGTTTGGGATTGATCTTGTTCTAAAGACTCGTCCAATTTCTATTCTTTTATACAAAATAGCTCCAGCTGAATTTAAGAAGCTTAAAGAAAAACTAAAAGTTCTTTAGGATAAGGGTTTTATCCATCCAAGTATGTCCCCTTGGGGTGCATCAGTGTTATTCATGCATAAGAAGGATTGTTTCTTTCGAATATGCATAGATTACTAGCAGTTGAATAAGGTGACGATAAAGAACAGGTATCTTATTCAAAGGTTAAATGATTTTTTTATCAGTTGTAAGGTGCTATATTTTTTCACACAGATTGACCTTTGATCCAGGTATCATCAGATAAATATTGGGGAGGTGGATATCACAAAAATAGCTTTCCGTACCCAGTATGGTCAGTTTGAGTTTCTAGTTATGTGTTTTGGGTTGACCAATGCCTTGATGGAATTTATGTGTTTAATCAATAGGGTCTTTCATCAATTTCTTGATATGTTTGTCATTGTTTTCAAAGATGGCATTTTGTTTCACTCTAAGAGTGAGATGGATCATAAGGACCACCTCTATATTATGTCATAGACCTTGAAGGGGTAGTAGTTGTATGCCAAGTTCTTGAAATGTTAATTCTAATAATATGCTATTATTTTTCTAGGTCATATTATTTCTATTGAGGCGATCTTGGTGGATTTGTAAAACGTTGCAGTGGTTAGGAAGTAGCATCGACCCACGACTCCAAGTAATATTCAAAGCTTCTTGGGTTTAGCTAACTACTATAAGAGTATTATGGAAACTTTTTTAACCATAGCTGCCCTAATGACTAAGTTGACTTAGAAAAATGTAAAGTTCTTATGGTTTAATACTTGTGAGGGAAGTTTTAAGAAGCTGAAGGATAAGCTAATGTGGTTGTTGAAGCTGTTAGCAGGTTACCTATGAGGAGTTTAACGTATGTGGGTAAAGATAAGCGGGAGTTAGTGAAGGACATTCATCATTTTCCTAACCTTGGAGTTTATCTCTTGGACTTCGAGAATGGTGGTGTGTTTGGACAGGAAGTGGTGCGGTCACCTCTTGGTGCTCAAATCAAGAAAAAACATATATTAGATCCTGTCTTAATGAGGACCAAGGGTCATGTAGGTGGGTAGAAGGTGATGGATTTTGATATTAGTAGTAATGGTACTTTTTAATACCAAGGGAGGTTATGTGTTCAAGATGTAGATGACTTACTTGAGAGGATCTTGGATGAGGTGCATGAGTCGAGCTATGTTGTTCATCTCGATTCAATGAAAATGTATCATGACCTCAATGAGATATATTGGTTTAATGGTATGAAGGGAGATGTGGATAATTTTGTGGCCAAGTGTAAGGTGCACCAATAAGTGAAAGTTGAGAACATGAGGCCAAGAGATTTGTACCAAGAAATTATGATTCCAATGTGGAAGTTGGAAGTGATAAACATGGTTTTCATTAGCGGTTTTCCTCAGTCTTGAAACCAATTTGACTCAATTTTTGTCCCCGTGGATAGAATAACAAAGTCTACTCACTTCTTGCCAGTAAGGACTAACTTTTTAGCTGAGGATTATATGAGATTATACCTCCATGCGATTGTAAATTTTCTTGGGGTACCTATTTTGGTGGTCAGTTTAGAAAAGGATGGGGACTAAGGTTAGTCTAAGTACTGCTTTTCACCCGCAGATGGATTGGCAAGCAGAGAGACCTATTCAGACATTGGAGGATATGCTTCGTGCGTGTGTGATTTACTATGCAAGTAGTTGGGTTGAGTATCTACCTCTTGTAGAGTTTTCTTACAATAATAACTACCATTCCAACATTGGGATGGCTTTTTTTGAAGACTTGTATAGTAGAAGATGTAGATCTCTTATTAGGTGGTTTGAGGTTTGTTAGGCGGAGATTTTTGGCCCGAACTTGGTTTACACGGTTATGGAAAAGGTGAAGGTGATTTGGGATAGACTTAAGGCTGCCCAAATTTGCCAAAAGTCCTATACGGATATGAGGAAAAGAGAGTTAGAGTTTGAGGTTTGGGATTGGGTGCTCTTTAAAGTGTCTCTTATGAATTGAATCATACAGTTTAGTAAGACAGGGAAGCTCAATCCCTGGTTAATTGGTCCTTACATGGTAATGAGAAGGGTTGGTAAGGTAGTATATAATTTAGACTTGTCATCTAGTTTGAGCTCCATTCATTTGGTATTCCATGTTTCTATGTTGAGGAAGTATTTGGGTGATCCATTAAAAATTGTGCCTATTAAATATAATGGTATTTTGGATTCTTTATCTTATGAGGAGGTTCCTATTATAATTTTAGATTGGTAGGTTCATAGGATAGGGACCAAGGATGTAGCTTTGGTCAAAATTCTATGGAGGAACCACAAGGTTGAAAAGGCTACTTAGGAAGTAGAAGAGGACATGATGTCCAAGTACACGTTCCCATTTTCTGCTTCTAGAATTTGTCCTGAAGGTATATGTTCTTCATCATACTTTTGTGTTTTAACTTAGTTAAAGGAAAGATGAATTTCCTGGCATCTTTGTTTTCTAACTGGTTAAAGGTCAGAGTTGGAATGGTGGGGTTTAAATCATTCTTGTACTACATTGTTCCATTATTTGGGGACTAATGATCCAAGTAGGCATAAATTGAAATACCCTAGGTTTTGATCCTTACAAAAATTCTTGAGTATTGACCTTCTGGACATCATACATTGGGGGTAATTATTGTATGATAAGGTACAGTTTAGGATCCTCAACTCATATATTGATCTATGAGGTTTGGTTGGTTTCTATCCAAGGTAAGAATAGAGATCGTATGATATCCTATGTTAAGCCTAGATGATTCCCGTGTTAAGGTACTAGAAGTATAGTGTCAACTGTATGATATCCTATGCCTAGCCTAGATGATTCTATTCTGCCTAAGGTATAATTTAAGTGTACTTATGGTATGCTTGGGTATGAGTTGGCCTTTGATGTTGTAAGTTTGTTAGTGCTGAAGGTCAAGTTGCTGCCTAGGGCCCAACTGATGGGTACCACTTGTATGTTAAGGTATGGTTTGGGTGGTATAGTTGTACCCTCCTGCGGGAATTTATTCAGTTTGAGTTGGGGGTATTCTAGACATTTCCCCTCTTGACCCCTTATGACCCCATGACTTAAAACACTTTTGGGACATTATTTACCTTATTATTCTAAATCAAAAACACTAGAACCATTCTCAAATCTCTTACAAGCTTTTAGGTTAAGAAAAGTCTAGGGTTTCCTTCAAGGTGGTTACATAAGTTTTTAAGGGGTGGTTTCTCTCTGTCTTCGTTGGTATCTAAGACATGTTACTCCTCCCTAATTGTTAGTTCTACTAAAGGCATGTTTTATGAATGTTTTTCATGACTTAATGGTAATATAATTTTCGGTTTTGAGTTATATGTTAGGGGTATTGGTTATTAATGGTTGATTTATGTTTCCCCATGTTTTTACTTATAGTTTTAATATTATAATGGTGGTTTGACCATTTTGTTGCATGGGAATGGTCAATTGGCACTTAGTTTTTGTTTAGGAAAATATAGGCCCTCAACATATTTGTTGAAATGCCCATGAGAACGCGTTTATTACATAGTTTGGCTTTTATTGAAACTATTGCATTGTATAATTTGGTAATGGAACCAAAATTTTTTAAATGGTTTTAATTACAAAATGGTAAGGCCTTGGTGTCCATGGCTTTGATTTTAAGTCTTGTGGGGTAAACATGAATCCCCCTAGTGAATCTAATAATAGAACCAATAGGGTACATGGGAATCCTATAAGTGATTGGCTGAGGACATTGCTTTCAAGCTATAGTCGGTATGACGTTCCTATTTCTTATAGGCTTGGTTAATAATATATGGAATTGGTGGTTTCGTTGTGTTCTAATGGGTTTAATTTGGCAATAATTGCTGATTGTGATAGCTAACCGTGAAGTTGTAAGTTCAATGGATGAACACTTGAAACTCATGTTTTCCAACATGAGGATTGGTCATAGAAGCCATGTACTTGTGGGGTACATATGAATCCCCTAAGTTATAATTTTATATATGTATCATGGATTGTGAAAGTTAAATGGGAATCCCCTTCCCCTATGATATCTCTGATTTGTGCGTCTACACGTACTGGACTTGTTCAGGGGATAACACTGGACCCATATAGCCCGTGGGTGGTTTTAGGATTGTCAAGCTAAATAGTAAATGTTAATATTTTAAATGCATGCTAAACCCAGCTCCTTTTCCCTACACAGATTATATATGTGTTTGTTGATATGACTGCATATGGTTATTTACTTGGTTTTGAAGGATGACATTATTTTATCCTTATTTCTGATTACATGTTAGCCTTCACCTACTAACTTGTCTTCAGGTGCTGTATCCCCACGTGATGCAGGAACTTTCCATACTACTACTCATGCTTATTGATTAGATTTAGGGATAACTTGTGCTGGATTAAAATGGTGATCTTCCAAATACCAGAAGGCTCCATTTCATCTTATGGATTTCTCTGCATATTTTTTTTATGTCAAGGACTTTGGTTTTATCTATGGTCGGGGGTGTGTCCCAACTTGGTAACCTTTTAATTTCAGATAAAGGTTTTGTCAGACTACTTTGGGTTTGTATGGGTTGTGTCGGTAGTGATATAAGCCTTGAAATTAGTATTAGGGCTTACACCAGTTTACTATATTTTATTTATGATTGATCTATTTTTGTTATGTGATATATTTCTTCAGAATTTATCCAACATTGGGTGTAGGGTGGTTATGGTTGGGTATTGGGGGTGGTTTCCGATCTTGGTTGGGCTTGAGGCTCCCAACATAACTAGGCCCTAGTTCAGGTCGTGTCATATGTAAATCTATTGCTCGAGATCAACTCATGGACTAAATAGTATCAAAGAGTAGAAAGAGTCGGGATCTCTCTTCGACTGAAGTTAACAACAATAGCAAGACCATGGACCAGAATCTATCTCGGTCAAATACCAAGATATTATTTTTAGTCTCAAAAGCTCAAAACTCATCCATTAAAAATGTATGGTTCTTATTATGAAAGAATCTATTTTAAAATTAGATAGTGAGAATAAATATTTTTGGGGAAAACAATAATAAAACCATGTTTTTAGTTTGAATCGTACAATTAAGTGAGCATGAATGTATCGAATCTATGCACTCCATCACAAGTATCCAAACATTACAATTATAATCATGAAAACATCCATACACTATGGTGAAATACCTTACAAGGATAAATCACTTACTCGGAGTCCAATTAGTATTGTATCATCTAAACATCCATAGTCTACGATGACATCCTTTACTAGGATAAATCACTCACTCAGAGTCCAATTAATATTTTATCATGGCCCTAGGCCCAATAATACATCACCATCATAATAATTATACTATAATCTAGGAAACTATAATAATCCACAGATTCAAGTATTAAACCTAATACTAGAGGGTCATTAGCCTCATCTATGTCAAATATTTTAGTAACCTACGGTAATAGGATCCTATATGCATAATACGTATTTCATCTTAAGGTTTAATTCACCCTTCTATCACAAAAACTCATAGTTTAAGATAAGTTATGGTGTTCAACCTATAATCATGTTCTAGCATTCTTACCTAACATGCAATATATGTAATACACTATGTCGTAAAGAAGAGTTGATAGAAGCCTAACTCAATACCAAACTGTAAGTCCTTCAATCGCCCATAAATTATCCACCTTTTCTCCATGATATCATAATGTTTCCACAATATTAAATTAATAGTATACACACCATTAGGACTAAAATGAGACTAAGATTTCTATATAAAGGTTCAAGTTGGAATTTGGGTCAAGAATGAGTCTGTGGGGTCCACAAACAGAATACAAAATTGAATCAGTCATGAGGTCCCTCAAAGAACAAGGAATGTGTGATCAAAGCTTGAGTAGAAATGGTGCATGAACCAGGGAACAAATATGCCCCTAAGATTTAGGGATGTAAAATCCAGATTTCTAAAAAGTAACCATGTAATAGGATGGAAATCGATGACAAAATAATGGGAAATGACCAAGGAGTGTTAGGCTATCTTATCTTCAATAGATGATTCCCCATATTTCCCTCTCTTTAATCTCTATAATTAGTGTAAAAATGGTGCAACAAATGATGGAAAATTGAGTGAATAAAGGGGATTCTTAAATTCCAGGTTCCGCTTAAGTATTCACCTAGTAACTTAAGTGACATATGCTTTACGGGCTTCTCATCCACAAAATTGGTCTTATAGGGGGCACAGGTACTGCTCAAGTGATGTCTAGGCTGCTAAAGTGGACATAGTTTTAGCATTCTTTTTCAACATTAGATACCTCAAAGCTGCATATCTATGTGAACTATGACTTGGTTCCTATCAAATAGAACCAGAACTTCTCAAAGTCCAAAACTACAACATGCAAATCCTACTCAGTGATTGTATAGGTCTCCTATGGTGGATTTAATGTTTTCCAAGCATAACAGATTAGGTGAAGGAATTTCTCACATCTTTTGACCAGGACAACACCGAAGGACACTCTACTAGCATAACACATAATCTCTAATGGTAAAGACCAATCAGTGAACGCGATAATAGGAGCCTAGATCAACCATTAATTAAGTCACTCAATGTCCTTGATACATACATTATCAAATACAATTTTTACCTACTTCTTGAAAAGATTATATAGAAGATTAGCAATTTTAAAGAAGTCCTTGATAAAACTCCTATAAAAGCCAACATGACCCAAAAAGCATCGATTACCTTTAACTGAGACCGGAGGAGTGTAATACCCCGTACTTCTACCTACCTTAAAATCATCCTGAGTATGTTACAAACTTACTTTGAAAGATGAATCCACTTTTATATATGAGGAATTTTTCATATTTTCATTTTTTTCATGTGAAAAATTAAATTATCTTTCCAATGATACCAATTTGTTTAAAATACGGTATAGGGGTACAAAGTTATGGGTATTTTAAAGAAAGCAGTAAGAATTGCTCAGGTGCGATGATGAGGCTGATGGACTATTGAGCTAGCAAAGGACCGTCGCCCAAACCGTCATAGAAGAGGTAGTGAGACCACCTTCTACCTAAGGGCAGAGGCTTAGGCCGACATACCATCAAGCTAGTGATGGACCATTTCCGAATCCATCGCAGCGAAGACAGTGAACTCCTATTCTGCCAAGGTGTGACGGTCAGGACCAATGGACCGTCGACCTAGCGATGGACTGTTGCACCCACCATCACATAGTTTGTTTAGTTATTTTAAAGTCATTTTTAAAAGGGTATTTGGGTCTTTTCCACCCTTTTTAACCCCTAATTATATCAGACCAAGGCTTATAAGTTCATTATCCATCTACAACATCAAATTAGGGTTTTCTCTCAAAGATAATCCCCAAGAACAAGATCCAAATTCTTCTTCAAGAAACTAAGAGATTCCAAGTTCTTCAAGTCCAAGAATTTCAAGAAACTCACAACCCAGGTATGTTATGTGTCGATTCATGGTTCACTTTCACCCATGGAGCTCAAGAATCTCTTTTCAAAAATCAAAGATTCGTGTATTTATGAATGTTCATGAGTTAAATTGAATTAAAATACTTGTTCATGATGTTGTGGGGTTTTGATTCATGTTTGAAATTACATATATGATATGGTGATTTGCATAATAATCATGATAAACCCTTAAATTTATACGGTTATTAATGTATTAATGATTATTAGATGTGTTGATGATTGTGTAATCAAAGCATGCTCCCCATTTGTTTGATTAAATGCCTATGTGAAGGAAAAGTGTCATACTAGTATGATAATATGAAATCCCCAATCATGTATAAGGTTATGCATGTGAAATATGTGATGAAATGCCTTAGTCAGTGAATTATGGATACATGTGAAGCCCTTGTGGTTCTTTAGAACTTGTACATCATGAAATCTTTAACTTATTGTATTATGGATTGTGATGATGGACATGTATTCAAGAAAGTCATGCTTTCTCAGTTTCATGCTATCGAGTCCTAGGGGTACTTGCACCCGAAGATTTAGTTGTGTGCCTAGAATCAGTTTCATGTTTTCAAGATACTCTTAGTCAAGCCATGGGCCATAGAATTCAGTCAGTCTCATGACTTAGGAAAACTCAATAAATTCAGTATCAGTTTAGTAATCTCAGCAATCTTAGTGATCTCTATAATCTCAGTAAGTTATCAAAACTCAATAATATTCTGTCAGTCAAAGGAATTTAGTGAACTCAGTGTAGTTTAATCTAGTATATTCTATTCAGTATCTACTTAAATGGGAGTAGGATTCAGCACCGAGTGAGCCCACGGATAGGAACTCAGCTATTAGTAAAGGGTGTGATTCTTAGAAGCAATCCTTGCGCTCCAGAACTACCTAGCCAGTGTAGGTTGAGACATCAAACCTTCTAAATTAGGGTAGATGAGGTGGCTTAACATGTTAGTTGAGGGTCCCTCCATTTTCATTAGAGTACCTGTTAGATGAGGGTCACTCACAGCTTGTCCTCACCAGTGGTGAAGTATTGACACCCTTCCAATTGAGGTTAGAGATTGGACCCCAAATTAACTATAATAACTTATTAAGGGTAAGTCTATTGAAGGACTAGTTTCAACAGTTTTAGTTACAGATCAGGACTGTCAGATACAGTCATTCAGTCTCAGTAAAAGAACTCAGATAGTTTTTTAGATTTTACGACTATCAGATACAGTCAACTAAGAACAGTATGGAACTCAGGTAGTTCCATCCGAACCTAAAATGTCAGATACAGTCGCTCAGTATCAGTTATTTTAGTTATACAACTATTAGTATCTCATGTTATCGGTACTCAGACTCAGTAATCGTGTTATCATGAATTTAGTTAAAGTTGTTATGTATTCATGCATGTATTCTCATGCTCGTTTTATTCAAGCTGTTAGTATAGTTCATACATTTGAACCCTTCGCATTCAACCTACCTCACATACATACCAGTATATTCAAATGTACTGATGCGTTTGGGCTATGGTATTTTACATGATAGGGTCAAAAGCACAAGTTCCAGAGCATTAGTAACATTCCACTCTCAGTAGTTAGAGTTAGTAGTGAGTCCTCCTCCTTTGAGGACATGAACATTTCTTGATTATCTCATTAATTAATTAATTTCAATAGTTGGAGTTAGTTGGGGACATGTCCCATCAACTCCTTATTCAGATAGTATAGTGTTAGAGGTTTTCAGACAATCATGTTCAGACAGTTTATTTTAGGATTTGTTTTGGTATTGTGATACCATATTATTCAAAGATTATTTTATCATTTTTGAACCTTATGACCTTACAACCTTTATTTATGTACTTATACAATATATTATGCAATTTTCAGGTAAAGATATTAGTCATGGATTAGCTTATGGTCCTTAGGGGTCATGAGAACTGTGAAGCATTCTTGGTACCATATTCGGGGCGTTACAGGGAGGTAATTTTTCAATCACCTCAATCTTTGCTCTATCCACCTTAATACCCTACTTTGAGATTTTGTGACTGAGAACAATACCATTCTTTACCTTAAAATGGCATTTCTCCTAATTGAACAACAGATTGCGTTCTCTATATATTTTTAGTGCATTGGTTAAATGGTCCGAAAAATGATCAAAATAGTCCCTAACGACTAAAAATTCATCCATGAATAAATCTATATTACCCTCCAAAATTTCAAAAAAAATAGACATCATACATCTCTGAAAGGTGGAAAAGGTATTGCATAGTCTGAATGGCATCTACATAAATGTAAAAGTCCTATATGGGCAAGTAAAAGTAGTCTTTTCCTGGTCCATGGGAGAAATCCAAATCTTGTGTGGTGTTGATCCATGTTTTCAATTACATATTTCAATGGTTGACCCTAGGATATGGAAAATTGCATAAAATTCATGATAAACCCCTTTCAAATTACAAGTTGATTGATGTATTGATTATTATTAGATGTGTTGATGATTGTGTAATCAAAGCATGCTCCCCATTTGTTTGATTAAATGCCTATGTGAAGGAAAAGTGTCATACTAGTATGATAATATGAAATCCCCAATCATGTATAAGGTTATGCATGTGAAATATGTGATGAAATGCCTTAGTCAGTGAATTATGGATACATGTGAAGCCCTTGTGGTTCTTTAGAACTTGTACATCATGAAATCTTTAACTTATTGTATTATGGATTGTGATGCTGGACATGTATTCAAGAAAGTCATGCTTTCTCAGTTTCATGCTATCGAGTCCTAGGGGTACTTGCACCCGAAGATTTAGTTGTGTGCCTAGAATCAGTTTCATGTTTTCAAGATACTCTTAGTCAAGCCATGGGCCATAGAATTCAGTCAGTCTCATGACTTAGGAAAACTCAATAAATTCAGTATCAGTTTAGTAATCTCAGCAATCTTAGTGATCTCTATAATCTCAGTAAGTTATCAAAACTCAATAATATTCTGTCAGTCAAAGGAATTTAGTGAACTCAGTGTAGTTTAATCTAGTATATTCTATTCAGTATCTACTTAAATGGGAGTAGGATTCAGCACCGAGTGAGCCCACGGATAGGAACTCAGCTATTAGTAAAGGGTGTGATTCTTAGAAGCAATCCTTGCGCTCCAGAACTACCTAGCCAGTGTAGGTTGAGACATCAAACCTTCTAAATTAGGGTAGATGAGGTGGCTTAACATGTTAGTTGAGGGTCCCTCCATTTTCATTAGAGTACCTGTTAGATGAGGGTCACTCACAGCTTGTCCTCACCAGTGGTGAAGTATTGACACCCTTCCAATTGAGGTTAGAGATTGGACCCCAAATTAACTATAATAACTTATTAAGGGTAAGTCTATTGAAGGACTAGTTTCAACAGTTTTAGTTACAGATCAGGACTGTCAGATACAGTCATTCAGTCTCAGTAAAAGAACTCAGATAGTTTTTTAGATTTTACGACTATCAGATACAGTCAACTAAGAACAGTATGGAACTCAGGTAGTTCCATCCGAACCTAAAATGTCAGATACAGTCGCTCAGTATCAGTTATTTTAGTTATACAACTATTAGTATCTCATGTTATCGGTACTCAGACTCAGTAATCGTGTTATCATGAATTTAGTTAAAGTTGTTATGTATTCATGCATGTATTCTCATGCTCGTTTTATTCAAGCTGTTAGTATAGTTCATACATTTGAACCCTTCGCATTCAACCTACCTCACATACATACCAGTATATTCAAATGTACTGATGCGTTTGGGCTATGGTATTTTACATGATAGGGTCAAAAGCACAAGTTCCAGAGCATTAGTAACATTCCACTCTCAGTAGTTAGAGTTAGTAGTGAGTCCTCCTCCTTTGAGGACATGAACATTTCTTGATTATCTCATTAATTAATTAATTTCAATAGTTGGAGTTAGTTGGGGACATGTCCCATCAACTCCTTATTCAGATAGTATAGTGTTAGAGGTTTTCAGACAATCATGTTCAGACAGTTTATTTTAGGATTTGTTTTGGTATTGTGATACCATATTATTCAAAGATTATTTTATCATTTTTGAACCTTATGACCTTACAACCTTTATTTATGTACTTATACAATATATTATGCAATTTTCAGGTAAAGATATTAGTCATGGATTAGCTTATGGTCCTTAGGGGTCATGAGAACTGTGAAGCATTCTTGGTACCATATTCGGGGCGTTACAGGGAGGTAATTTTTCAATCACCTCAATCTTTGCTCTATCCACCTTAATAGCCTACTTTGAGATTTTGTGACTGAGAACAATACCATTCTTTACCTTAAAATGGCATTTCTCCTAATTGAACAACAGATTGCGTTCTCTATATATTTTTAGTGCATTGGTTAAATGGTCCGAAAAATGATCAAAATAGTCCCTAACGACTAAAAATTCATCCATGAATAAATCTATATTACCCTCCAAAATTTCAAAAAAAATAGACATCATACATCTCTGAAAGGTGGAAAAAGTATTGCATAGTCTGAATGGCATCTACATAAATGTAAAAGTCCTATATGGGCAAGTAAAAGTAGTCTTTTCCTGGTCCATGGGAGAAATCCAAATCTTGTGTGGTGTTGATCCATGTTTTCAATTACATATTTCAATGGTTGACCCTAGGATATGGAAAATTGCATAAAATTCATGATAAACCCCTTTCAAATTACAAGTTGATTGATGTATTGATTATTATTAGATGTGTTGATGATGGTATAACCAAAGCATGCTCCCCATGTGTATGATTAAATGCTTATGTGAAAGAAATGTGTCATACTAGTATGATTATATGAAATCCCTTTTATGTACAAGTTTATGCATGTCACATGTTTGATGAAACGCCTCAATAATTGAATTATGGATTATGATTTGGGACATGTATTCAAAAAAGTCATGCTTTGTCAGTTTCTTTCCATTGAATCATAGGGGTACTTGTATTCGACAATTTAGTTGTGTACCTAGAGCCAATATTATGTTTTCACGATATACTCAGCCAAGACATGATCCATAGAACTCAGTCACTCATGTGACTCAATAAAGCTTAGTAATATAGTAATCTTAGTACTATTCAATTTATCAATGGAATTCAGTACAGTTTAGTTCAGTATTCCATGATCAGTGTCTGCTCAAAAAGGAGTAGGAATTAGCACTGAGTGAACCCAAGAATTGGAACGCACACTGTCAAATAAGGGTGTGATTCTTACAAGTCATCCTTATATTTAAGAACTATATAGCCAACATCGGTTCAGAAATCAACACTATCAGATGAGGGTTGTTGAGATGGATAAGCATTGTTAGATGAGGCCCCCACCATTCTCTTTTAGGGACATTATCAGATGAGGATCACTCATAGTTTGTCCTTACCAGTGGTGAGGTATTGACACCCTTCTAATTGTTGTTACAGGTTGGACCCCAACTCATCTATAATGGCGTATAAGGGGCATATCAGTTAGATAACTACTTTCCATAGTTTTGTTTACAAAATCAGGACTATCAGATATAGTCATTTAATCTCAGTAATAGAACTAAGATAGCTCTACAGAATTTAGGATTGTCAGATATAGTTAACTCAGATATAGTACGGAACTAAGATAGATCCATCTGATTTAGGACTATAAGATACAGTCACTCATGTCATCAGTTATATCAGCCATCAAAATTTAGTTATCATTCAGTGTACTTATAAATAAATTCATATTATCACGATCTCAGATATAGTTACTACATATTCATGTACGTATTCTCACGTTCATATTTTCCAGCTAGCTAGTATTTTTTATGCATATAAACACCATATATTCACCCTACCTATCATTCATACCAGTACATTCATAGTACTAACGCATTTGTGTTATAGAGTCTTATACCATAGGTGCAGAAGCATGAGCTCCAGAGCATCAGTAATATTTTAGTCTAAGTAGCTAGAGTTAGCAGTGAGTCCTAATCTCTCGAGAACATGATCATTTACTTATTATCTAATTAATTAATTTATTAGTTGGAGTTAGCTGGAGACATATCCCATCAACTCCTCATTTAGACAGTTCATTCAGTTAGAGGCTTTCCCTACTATTATGTTCAGGGTATCAGGTTATTTTAGTTTTCTTTTCGGTATTTCATACCCCATCCAGATGTTATATCTTTATCATTTATGTTACAGTTCAGAACCTTATGGCCTTTCAGTTTATGTTTCTGCAATTATAGGTTATATTATGAGTATATAGGTACAAATATCAGTCATGGGTTAGCTTGTGGTCTGTTGGTGTCATGAGCACCATGTAGCATTCCAAGTACCAGATCCAGGGCGTTACAAACTTTGTATCAGAGCCTGAGGTTCAATAGATTCCTAGGAAGTCTAAAATCAATATCTAGTAGAGTATTGTGCATGGGTATATTGCACGCCACATTTATATGCAGGAGGCTATAAGATATTTTAGGAACAATTTCCTTTTTTTTCAGTATCCATATCATGCAGTGAGCATAATCTCAAGTCAATCTCTCATTCTTATCCGTTTCTCACATTCTTCTATAGAATATGCCTCCTAAAAGAAAAAATGAGAATCAGTCAGCCCCTCAGCCTAAAAAACCTTTGGGCGAACATGTTTCTCATGTAGAGTTTAGAGCTGCATTTACTACTCTTGCTAAGTCAGTTGCTGCTCAAAATAAATGACCAACCATTATTCCAGCCAACCTCGTGGCTAATTCAGCTGCAACCAAGATTCGCGACTTCACCCGAATGAATTCTTTATCCTTTCTTGAGTCTAAATCAGATGAGGACCATCAGTTATTCATCAATCAGGTTCAGAAAGTTACAAACATTATGGGGGTGTCAACTATTGAGAGTGAAGTGCTAGCTGTATATCAGTTGTAGGATATTTCTTACATTTGGTACAAATAGTAGAAGTCAGAAAGTTCAAGTGATGCAGGGCTTATAGAGTGGGAGGAGTTTGTCACTGCATTCTTAGAGAGGTTCTTTCCCCTAAAGCTGAAGGAAGCCAAGGTGTTAGAAATCATCAACCTCAGGTAGGGCAACAGGACGGTGAAAGATTATTCTCTTTAGTTTACTCAATTCGCTAGATATGCCCCTCATGTGGTTGCAGACAGCAGGGCCAAGATGAGTAAGTTTGTTTCTGGGTTAATGATAGTGTGGTCAAATAGAGCAGGTCTACATTGTTAAATAGTGACATGAGTTAAGGCAGGCTTATGACTCATGCTTAGCAAATAAAAGATCAAAAGATTATGATGAGGGAGAAGTATAATAAAAAAGCAAATATAGGTAGTTTCAATTTGCTCAGCCTAAATCAGAAGCAGCAAACCATTCTCAGTTTCATCCTAAGCCATCAGATCTAGCTCCTTCGTCAGCTAGTGCTCTAGCTCCTAAGTTTAGGCATGGTAATACAGATAGGGTGCCAGGCTCTAAGTCTTAGGGCAGTGTCAGCAATGCCCAAACTAACCTTTTTGTCAGACTTATGGTAAGAACCACAAGTGTGCTTGCAAAGCTGGTAGCGATGTCTATTTCAGATGTGGAAAGACAAGACACTAAGTCAGAGATTATCCCCAGTCAGGTTATTAGGGTTAGAAGAATCGTTCCTCCGCTCAGTTCTATCGTCTAACTCAAAAGGGTGACACTTCCAGTGCAAATAGTAGGCAATTCCCAAAAAGACACTATGCTCTCCAGTCCCGACAAGATCAGGAAAATTCTCCTGATGTGGTTACTAGTATATTACAGATATTTCATGTTCATGTTTACGCTTTGCTAGATCTAGGAGCTTATTTGTCTTTTTTTACTCTATATATAGTAGTTCATTTTGTAGTTAGTCCAAAAATTCTAGCAGAGCCCTTCTCAGTCTCTACCACAGTGGATAAAACCATCATAGCCCGACGAGTATATAAGAACTGCTAGGTTATGATATTTCAAAAAGTCACTTTACCAAACTATGTTGAATTAGAGATGACTAATTTTGATATCATTCTTGGCATGGATTAGCTTCATTCTTTCTATGCCATAGTCAGCTGTAGGAACAAAATAGTCTAGTTTCATTTTTCGAATAAACCCATCCTAAAGTGGAAGGGTAGTGTATCCGCTTTCATATGTCAGCTTATTTCCTACCTTCGGGCAAAGAAAATGATATTTAAAGGATGTGTCTATTATCTTGTTTGAGTTAAGGACACTAGTTATGAAAGTCCAAGTCTTGATTCAGTCCTAGTTATGAATGAATATTCAGAAGTCTTTCCCAAAGATCTTCCTAGGATTCCTCCCAAAAGGGAAATAAACTTCGACATCGATCTTCTTCCAGATACTAAACCTATATCTATTTCTCCATATAGAATGGCACTAGAAGAACTCAGAGAACTGAAAGAGCAATTGAATAATCTCTTAGATTAGGGATTCATCAGACCTAGTGTATCCCCGTGGGGTGCACCAATCTTATTCATGGAAAAGAAAGATGGTTCTCTCAGAATGTGCGTAGACTAAAATTTACTCAATAAAGTCATAGTCATAAACAAGTATCCACTTCCCAGAATCGATGACTTGTTTAACCAACTTCAAGGTACCAGTTATTTCTCAAAGATAGACCTCAGATCCAGCTATCATCAACTCAGAGTCAGAGAATGTGGTATTTTAAAAATAGACTTTCGTACTCGGTATGGTCACTTTGAATTCCTAGTCATGTCCTTTGGTCTTACGAATTCCCAGCAACTTTCATGGCCTTAATGAACCGTGTGTTCAAGCATTACTTAGCATGTTCATCATAGACTGTGTAGAGGATATTTTTGTTTATTCCCACAGTGAGCGTGATCATGCAGACAATCTCAGAATCATACTTCGAACTCTCAAAGATCATCAGTTGTTAGCCAAATTCAGTATGTGAGAATTTTGGATAAGGCCAGTAGCATTACTTGCCCATATTATTTCAGGTGATGGCATTAGAGTAGATCCTAAAAATTTTGAAGTCGTAAAAAACTGGCCCACACCTATCTCCCCATCAGATATCAGGAGTTTCTTGGGTTTGGTAGGCTATTATAGGTGGTTTTTTGATAGATTTTTTTCTATTGATTCCCCTATGTCCAGATTGACTAAGAACAAAGTCAAGTTTCAGTGGTCAGATTCTTGTGTGAAAAGTTTTCAGGAGTTGAAGACTCGACTTACCCCAGATCTAGTCTTATTTTTTCTAGATGGTTCAGATGGTTTTATAGTGTATTATGATTCATCCAGAGTAGTTTTGGGTTGTGTCCTCATGCAGCATGGTAAGGTCACAGACTACGCCTCTAGACAACCTAAACCCTATGATAAGAACTATCCTACTTATGATCTTGAGTTAGCAGTCGTAGTATTTGCCTTAATGATTTAAAGGCATTATCTACATAGAGTTCATGTAGATGTGTTCACAGATCATCAGAGCCTTTAGTATGTATATTCTCAGAAAAATCTCAATGTTCATCAAAGAAGGTTGTTAGAGCTCTTGAAAGATTATGACATAAGTGTTCTATATCATTCAGGCAAGGCCACTATAGTGGCTGATGCTCTCAGTAGACTGTCTATGGGTAGTGTTGCTCATGTTGAGGACAGTAAGAAAAATTTAATTCAAGAAGTCCATCATCTTGCCAGACTAGTCATTCTCTTAGTCATTACAGAGGAGAGTGATATATGGGTTAAAAGTAGTTTACAATCATCTCATTTCTGAGGTGAAATAAAAGCAAGATAGAGATCCCAGTTTAGTCATGTTAAAAGGGTCAGTCATAGATCATAAAGTAAAGGTTTTCTTCCAAGGGGGAGATAGTGTATTGCATTATTAGGGTGATCTCTATGTTCCAGATATAGATGACTTAAGGCAGCGAATTCTTGTAGTAGCGCACAGTGCGCACTACTCTATTCATCCAGGGGCCACAAATATGTACTGTGACTTGCAGAAGATTTATTGGTGGATTGGGATAAATAGAGATGTTACAGAGTTTATGGCTAAGTTATCTACATGTCAGCAGGTTAAGCTAGAGCATCAGAAGCCTAGTGGACCTATGTAAGAGTTCATTATTCCTACTTGGAAGTGGGAAGAAGTGAACATGGACTTCATGATGGGTTTTTATCAAACTCATTATCAATATGATTCAGTCTAGGTCATTGTAGATAAGATGACCAAGTCAGCTGATTTCCTCCTAGTTCATACCTCTTATTCACCCGAGGATTACACGAAACTCTATGTCAGAGAGTAGGTCATATTGCACAGTATTCCATTATCCATTATCTCAGATAGAGGTACCCAGTTTACCTCTTATGTTTAGAAAGCATTCCAAAAGGGTCTTGGTACCCAAATTCATCTCAGTACATCCTTTCAAACTCAGATAGATGGACAAGTAGAAAGGACCATTTAGACCCTAGAAGATAGGCTAAGGGCGTGTGCAATTGATTTCAAGGGTAGTTGGGATGATCACTTGCCTTTGATTGAGTTTGCATACAAAAATAACTATCATTCCAGTATTCCAATGGCTCCATTCAAAGTTCTCTATGGTAGGAGGTGCAAATATCCAATTTAGCCTCATCAGTAAATTCATGTAATCACGATATAAAATATAATAACTACGTATTCATGCATGTCTTCTCATGTTCATATTAGTCAGTTAGCCAGTATTGTTCATGCATATGAAACCTATGCATTCAGCCTACCTTCCATGCATACCAGTACACTCAAAGTACTAATGCATTTGCGCTATGGTGTCTTATACATAGGTTCAGAAAAACGAGCTACAGAGCATCAGTAGCATTCTAGTCTCAGCAGTCATAGTTAGTAGTGAGTCCTCATCTCTTGAGGACATTATCATTTATTTATTATTTCATTAAGTAATTTATTAGTTAGAGTTACTTGGGTACATATCCCATCAACTCCTCATTCAGATAGTTCAGTATGTTAGAGGCTTTCCAAACTATCATGTTCAGATTATCATGTTATTTCAGTTTTGTTTTGGGTATTTCATACCCCATTTAGATGTTATATCTTTTTCAGTTATGCTATAGTTTGGAACCTTATGGCCTTTTAGTTTATGTTTCTGTAATTATAGATTATTTTATGAGTATACAGGTATAAATATCAGGCATAGGTTCACTTGTAGTCCTTCAGGGTCATGAGCACCATGTAGCATTTTGGGTACCGTATTCGGGGTGTTACAAAATCTCTATCCTCATACGTGCAACCTCTGGAGCCAATAAATCATCAATCGCTCTAGGATTATTAGAAGAACCAAGAGCAGAAGTGTTGGCACTTCTTTCAACCTCCTGAGTATGCCACCATTGGTTGTTAAAAGAGATCCGATCCGATATTTTTGAAGCTACATCCCAACATAGATTCATGAATGCTCTACAAGTAATAGTATCTACCTTAGCTTTGGAATTGGTATTCAGGGCATGATAAAAATTCTCCAACAAATTTTTCCCCTAAATTTGGTGATTAAATACTATCCTCAACTTCTAATTCCAAAACCACGTGTCATACATTTGTTTAAAATGAAATTAACTAAAATTATAGATCTCGTCCTTTAATTAAATAATGTAGCCACATAGACGAATATGTGAATTAGTACTTCTAGAATGTACTGAGTATGCAGGGGTGAATGCAACAAGTAAAACTGATTTTATACGTAATCTTAAAACATGCATGCTAAGTGTAAGTAGACTCACCAATAGGCTAGAAAAACTGAAAGCTGAAAACATCTTAAAGTATGAGTGACAAACATACTCTAAAAGACGGTGAATCTCTGTAATTAGTTTCTGTAAAACTTTACTTTAATGATATAAGTAGAACTGAAGCTATGATATGATAAAATATAAATATTGTATGAATAATGAGTCTAAAACTACGTGAAGAAAACTCATTTAACATTGGCAATCTAAATATACGATTATACTAAGAATTAATACCTAAACATACAGAACCAATATAACATATACTAAGCTTATCTAATTAACTGAATGAATGATAGCTGAATACTGGTCATGTAAGACTAGACTGTATTTAATCTAAATAACTGGACTGAAATTATAGAGTACTATGAATATGAGATAAGGACTAATTGGGCAATATGAGATAACTAAGAATGAATATGTGTAAATTGTATTATGTTAGAATGCATTACTGATAAATGAATAACTGATAACTATATGCTATGGTGTAGCAAACCAGAAACAGAACTTAGTTCTGAACTTAATACTAAATATTAAACTGTAACTGTGGGGGTTGACATCTAATTGACATACCCCAATTGTAGACTAATTTGGGATTCAACCTGTAACCCCAGTTGGAAGGGTGTTAACACTGTGCCTTGTGTTACAAATAGTAGCCAGGTCAACCCTAATCTAGCAAAAAGACTTATGTGATATATATGATTAGATCAAACCTAGTATGGTAGGAAGAAGATTTACCCTACACTGGCTTTATAGTTTAGTAACTCCGGGACTGCTACTAAGGGTCAGACCCTCTGCTGGTAGAAATAGCCCTATCCCTGGATTTGGTCGGTGCTAAATCCTACTCCTAACTGAATCGACACTGAACTGATCACTAGAATGTACTAGGCTTGACTGATCTTACATTGATTTTATTGACTGGCCGAATACTACTATTCGGGATACTATGAAATCATTCTATTTCAACTGTAGACTAGATAAATTGCTAAATTTTGGGAATTCAATACCCCCAGGACAAGATAGCAAAGATAATAAGGACACATCAGAGCATTTGAAACCATAAAAGTAAGCATAATCTAAAGAAATCCATCACTTGGGTTTTTTCATCAAGAACATAGAGATTAATACTTTGATATGGGGCAATTCACCAAACACATGGGAATCACAAACATAGACATGGAAATATCTTAAACATGGGAGCATAGAATAATTACATAACTAGAATCATGAATTTAGGAATTCACATTAAATTAGCTTGAAATATGACATGGGAATTTAATTATACATGTAAAGATCCGAGCGCGAGCCTAAGAATTCCTTAAACATAGGTGAACAATAGAGTTACATGGCAAAATTCCTAACTTGGGGATTCATCTTGAAATTAATTGAACATGATATGGGAATTTCTTCAAACAAGTGGAAAGCATGAATTTAAGACATGGAAATATTGCTAAAAATCATGATTTAGGATCTA
Source organism: Capsicum baccatum var. pendulum (assembly GCA_030864225.1). NCBI lineage: Eukaryota > Viridiplantae > Streptophyta > Magnoliopsida > Solanales > Solanaceae > Capsicum > Capsicum baccatum. The sequence continues at coordinate 144,285,056 of CM061552.1, forward strand.
TCATGGTATTCACTTAAATAAAGCATGGAAAACTCAAATTCATAGCATCAGGAATACAAAATCCTGCATGGAATCCCACATGGGCTGAAATTAATGAAAATAACCATGAAAATATCCAATTCAATCTTTCTTGAATATTTTAAATAACATAATAATCAAAAATTTATTATTTAATTGAAATAAAAGGGTTTTGGGCTCCGTTGGTGAAAGAGGACCCTGGGATGAACTCCCACATAACTTAACAGATGATTTTAAATTGACAGTTTAACTTGGAAGCGTTCGGAATATTATTGAAAGTTTTTTCTTGAACTTCTTGGATTAGGAACCTTAATTTCTTGATTGTATTAAAAAAACATTGATGAAGTTCTTGGTGCTATTGAGGGGCATAGGGTTTTCTTTGAGAGAAAAATATAAGAAATCATGTATTTAATCCTTTTAGAGGCTGAAATTAATTTTTATGAATGAATTTGGATTAGGGGAAGTGACAAAAGTTCCCCTAGAGCCTTTAGGAAATGAAATAGCGTGTGAAATATTTCAGTGACATGGTTGACATCAAGTCGTGTCACTAATTGCATTGATGACCGGTGCATCGCATCCCAATCACATTGGCTCACTGCCTCTCACAAAAATTTTTATAACTTTTCACTCGGGTATCAAATTAAGGCATAATTGGTATAGCTGGAAAGATAATTCAATTATCTACAATTTGGTTAGTCTTGAGATGAAAAATTACACATATATAAAAATTTATACACATTAAAATTATACCCTAGTAGAATCATATACCAAACTTTGGATGAATCAAAGGCTCTAAGCTCAACTTTGTTCTAAGTGATTCTTATGAACATTTTTCACCTTGAAAGAACATCTAACACGAGGATAAAGATCATGAAACTTATATTCACATGGAAATCATTTGGATTATAGGTTTTTCATGTAGGAACTACGGTTCAAAGACTAGCCAAAAAATATGGGGTAATACATTATCTCCCCCTTAGGAAATTCAGCCTCGAATGAGACTGGTTAGAATGACAGTAGTGTAAGAAGGTAACTGAGATCATATTCTAAACATGCATGACTTTGAACAATATTACATGAGTAATTCTGAAACATGATACATGAACATAATATCATTAACTGAACTTTCTTGAATACATGTAATGACATGAAAAAAATTAAAAGGATAAGATAGAAATGACCGAGTCAACTAATAAGTAATGATTACTTCAAGATGGATCCTATTTCGTGAAGAAAAAAAAGGTTTAGGACATGACTACTCAGGGTATTATAATACATCTCCCTCTTGGGATATTTTTCCCCCGAATGGTACAGACTTTGTTGAAATACTAAGGAAAGACTAAGAGGATGCACGTGAAACTTATGGACAGAATCATGACTGAATATCTTGGATCTGAAACTAAGGCAAGATGCTTGAACTGAGATGAACTTACAAATTTCCTAGATGCAAATAAATTAGCTCTTGGAATAGCGATATTCATGAGAATTTTTAATAGTAAGACTAGATGGAAAGATAGAAAGCCAGAGAAACTTGTTTGTCTAACTGCTAGACCATAATGCTGGATATACGGACTAAATTCTATTGAAAGCTTAAACTCAACTATACATTCCACTTGTACACCAACATGAAATTAAAGACTATCTTCATCAACTCACATGAACTTGTAGGCAAACAACCACAAAGGTATCTCTCTCATATTCCCTAAACAGCTATCCCTAAAGCTTTCATAAACCACTTCAAGAAAACAAACATAGAATTTCAACTAATCATGACATAAGGAGAGGTCACTGAAAGGTTAGAACATAAGGACAGAAGAATGAAGGGATAAATATGCATAACTTGACACTTTACTGAGGTATGAGGAATAATGTATCAACAACATGAATTCATCAAAGAGAGCTAAACTAAGGGCATACATGATATAGACTGAATTTTGTTGATCATTAGGAGTGTAGTTGAGCACCTAGATCTGAACATACTATGAAACATGATTACATGAGTCATGAGTTGTATGAATGGAGTTTGGAGTTAAAAATTCATGGAACATGATTCATACTACTTAGTGAACTGAAACACCTCATACTAGAAACTGGATGCATATAGCATTTTCTATTAAGCTCGTGAATATGATCTGAGATGATGGAGTTGACATGTAAGGAATGAGTAGATATTGTGATGACTGAAAAACTTTGCACTGAGATAAGAATAGTTTGGGAATCATCCTCCCTTATTGTTGTTCTACACATAATGGCACCACTACTAGGAACTGAGAGCTTGACTTAGTGATTTGTTCTATCATCTCCCCCTTGCAAAGATTCAAACTTAGATTCTAATACTTAACATGGATATCCCCAAACCTTTAATGAACCATTATAACTTCCTTCATAGCCTACTAACATCATATCTAAACCTTGGAAACTACCGTTATACCGGAACATTCGACATCAACAACATATAATTTGGAACTAACAAACTTAAATTCTTGTAAACAATGTTTCAAGCCTATTGGTTTACTTCATACAACTAGCCCCATGGATATATAACATACTAAATCCATATAACACTATCCCAACTCCACTGCTTCTAAACTTTTGGATTCATACTTTCAATTCTAGATCATATGCTATCATATGATTCTGAGAAGGGATCTAAAAGAATATCTGACTTTGGATTAATATAGGATTTTCATGATAATGAATGATGTCCTTCAAACTTCCAAACATAAAAGAAGTTTTAGGATACTTTATAGATTGTGTGAAATCCCATAACTGTCTATAGGTATGGTTTGACAAAGCTCTACCGGTAGGAATTTGAACTCGGCTAATCTATTACCTCGAAATCGGTAAAAGTTGGCATCAATGATAATGGAACATGATGAGAATCTATGTAAGTTTCTTAAAGAACCTTTCTATAGCACGATCTAAGACATGAAAGAAGGGAAACATTTCCTAAAGGCCCTATGGCCTCTTGAAGAAAAGTATAGAAGTCTTTGTATCATTCCGCAAGACTCTACTAGTCATGGATTTATAGACACCCTAGGAAACTTGAACTCTGTGCTCCGATATCATGTTTGTAACACCCAGAGAGTACACCTTGGACACAACACAATGCTTGGAACCATAAGTGATCCTAAGCTAACTCAGGAACTGGCATACTATTAAGCAACTTAATTATAACGTAATAAATAGCTGTTCTGCTATGCATAAATATAATCATGACAAAATTTGAGAGAGATTATATTTCCTATAAGGTTTACAATATGATTAAAACTGATAAAAGAACTAAAATTACATAACTGATTGTGACTGATATTTATGAAGCCTCTACTATATTGACTATAGATAGCTGGAACATGCCTCCAACTACCACTAATCAATACATATAAGCTTAAATGAACTATAAATAAACTAAAATTGTTTGGACTTCCCAAAATAAGAGAACTCATCACCTGCTGGCTGGAAACTGCAACTGTCTGATCATGTTGTGAAGGCTACAAATGGAACCTACATTATGAAACAATGTATCCACAAAGATGTATATGTGGATCAGTACTTCTGAAATATACTGATTATGCAGGGTTAAATGCAAAATGTAAAACTGATTTTATAAGTAATCTTAAAACATACATGCTAAATATAAGTAGACTGACCAATAGGCTGGAATAAATTGAAAGATGAAAACATCTTAAAGAATGAGTGACATACTCTTATAAGATGGTTAATCTCGACACGTAGTTTCTTTTCTGTAATACTTTACTTTAATGATATAAGTAGAATTGAAGCTAGGATATAGTAAAATAAGAATATTGTATGAATACTAAGTTTGAAACTACGTGATGAAAACTCACATAACATTGGGGATCTGAATACACAATTATATTGAGCACATATACCTAAACATACAAAACCAAACATAACATATACTAAGTTTATCTTATTAACTAAATGACAGATAGTTGAATACTGGTAATGTCAGATTTGACTGTACTCAGTCTAAATAAATGGACTGAAACTATAGTGTACTATGTATATGAGATAAAGACTAACTAAGAAACATAACATAACTGAGCATGAATGCGTGTAAACTATATTATCTGAGAACACAAGACCAAGCATATACCATGATTCTAAAATATCTATCAATGAAAATATTGATAATTAAATAGCTGATAACTATATGCTATGGTCAAGAAAACCTGACACTGAACTGAGTTGCTAACTGAATACTGAATATAAAACTATAAATTTGGGAGTTATCATCTAATTGACATACCCCAATTACAGAATGATTTAGGGTCCAACTTATAATCGCAGTTGAAAGGGAGTTTGCACCTTGCCATGGGTTACTAACTGTAGCTGGTTATACCCTAATCTGGCAGGAAACCTCCTGTGATGTATATGCTTACTTAAACCCTAATTTAGAAGAAAGATTATTTACCCTATGTTAGCTATGTAGTTCTATACCTCAGGGAATGCTATGAAGGGTCAAACCTTCTGCTGGAAGTAATGCGCCCATTCCTTGGTTCACTCGGTACAGAAACCTACTCCTAACTTAATCAACACTGAAATGATCACAAAAATGCACTAGGCTTGATTGAACTCACACTGATTCTGTTGACTGACTGAATGCTACTATTTGGGATACTATGGAATCATTCTATTTCGACTAGAGACTAGATAAATAACTAAATTTTGGGTATTCAATACCCCCCGGACTCGATTGCATAGATAATAAGGACATATGAGAGCATTTGAGACCATAATAAGTAAGCAATATTTAAAGAAACCCATCACTTGGGTATTTCATCAAGCACATGGAGATTGATATTTTAACATGGGGCAATTCACTAAACATATAGGGATCATAAACTTGGACATGGGAATATCTTAAACATGGGAGAATAGCATAATTACTAAAATTATGAATTTAGGAATTCAAATGAAATTCGCATAAAATAGGACATGGGGGATTAATCATTCATGTAAAGATCCTATCTTGAGCCTAAGAATGCCTTAAGCATATATGAACAATAGAGTAACATGGAAAAATTCATAACTTGGGTATTAATCTTTAAATTGATTGTACATGATATGGGAATTTCATAAAAAATATGGAAAGAATGAATTTAAGACATGGGAATGTTGCTAAAAATCATGAATGTAGGATCTATCACGGAATTCACTTTAATAAAGCATGGAAAACTCAAATTCATAGCATGAGGAATTGAAAATCCTGCATGGAATCACACATGGGCTAAAATTAATGAAAATCACTATGAAAACATGTAATTCAATCTTTCTTGAACATTTTAATTAACATAATGATCAATTTATTTGAAATAAAAGGGTTTTGGGCTCCATGGATGAAAGAGGACCCATGGATGAACTCCCACATACCTTAATAGATGATTTAAAATGGAAAGTTTGAGTTGAAAGGCTTGGGAAAGTTTTTGAAAGTTTTTCTTGAACTTCTTGGATTAAGAACCTTCATTTATGCATTTTATTGAACAAACTTTGATGAAGTTCTTGGTGTTCTTGACGGGGCTATAGTTTTTTGGAGTGAAAAAGATTAGAATTCATGTATGTAATGCTTTTGGGGGGCTGAAATTAAGTGTTATGGTTGGATTTGGGTGAGGGAAAGTTACCAAATTGCCCCTATACCCTTTAAGAACTGAAATAGCCTGTGAAAGAGTTTAGTGATATGGTTTCTATCTAGTCACATCGCTAATCGCATCGATGATCAATGTGTCGTGTCACAATTGCATCAGCTTACTTTCTCTCACCAAAAATGCCATAACTTTTTTCTCGGATATCAAATTAAGAGAAAATTGGTATGGTTTGAAAGATAATTTAATTATCTAAAATTTGGTGGGTCTTGAGATGCAAAATTCCACATATATATAAAGTTATACATGTTTAAAGTAGACCCTAGTAGAATCAAATACCAAACATTGGACGAACCAAAGGCTCTAAGATCAACTTTGTTCTAAGTGATTCTTATGAAGATTTTTAACCTCAAAAGAACATCTAACACGAGGATAAAGATAATGAAACTTATGTTCACATGGAAATCATTTGTCTTATAGATTTTACACATGGGAACGATGGTTTAAAGACTAGCCCAAAAATACAGGGTATTACATTATCACCCACTTGGGAATAATCAGCCTCGAATAAGATTGGTTAGACTGAGAGTACAATACGAAGGTAACTAAGATCATATTCGTAAGAGGCATGACTTAGAACATGATTGCATAACTAATACTGAACCATGATACATGAACTAATATCATAAATTGAACTGATTTCTTGAATACATGCAATGACATAAGAATGATTATAAGGTTGTGATAGAAATGAGAGATTCAACTAATGAGTAACCATTACTTAAACTAGATCTTATTTCGCGAAGAAAATAAAAGGTTTAGGATATGAATAATTGGGATATTACTATAGATCTCCCTCTTGGAATTCTTTGTCCCCCGAATCATATTGACTTCATTGAAATACTAAGGAACGACTAAGATGATGCAAGGGAAACTTACGAACTAAATCATGACTGAATAACTGGTATCTTAAACTAATGCATGACGCATGAACTAAGCTAATTAATTACATGGACGCAACTAAATTGCCTCTGGGAATAAACATATTCATTAGAATTTGAATAGTTTGTCTAGTTGGAAAGTTGAAAAGCCATAGGAACTTTTCTATCTGACTGTTAGAATGGAATGCTGGCTATACAAACTAAATTATACTAAAAGTTTATATTCAACTATACATTCCATTTGTACACCAACATGACATTCAAGCCTATCTTCATCAACACACATGAAATTGTAGGAAAACAATCACAAAAGTATCTCTCATATATTCTCTAAACCCCTATCCTTAAAACGTTTACGCACGAGTCCATGAAAACACACATAGAATTTCAACTAATCATGACTTAAGGAGATGTCACTGAAAGGTTAGAACATAAGGACCTGAAGAAGGAAGGGATAACTATGCATAACTTGACACTTTACTGAGGCCTGATGAATAATGTATCAAAAGCATGAATTCATGAAAGAGAGCTAAACTAAGGGCACACATGACATATACTAAATTTTGCTGATCATTAGGAGTGTAGCATGAGCACCTAGATCTAAACTTACTGTGAAACATGGGTACATGAGTCATGAGCTGAATGATCAGATTTTGGAGTTCCCAAATTCATGGATAATGATTCATACTGCTGAGTGAAGTGAAACACCTCATACTAGGAACTAGATGCATACAGGATTTTCTATTAAGTTCATGAATATGATCTTTGATTATGGAGCGGACATGTAAGGAATGACTATATAGTTTGATGACTGAATAACTTTGCACTAAGATAAGAAGAGGTTGGGAATCATTCTTCCTTACAACTTTTCTACACATAATGGCACCACTACTAGGATCTTAGAGCCTGACTTAGTCATTTGTTCTATCATCTCCCAGTTAGACTAATGCTATCATCTTAAGTTTGTGGACCATTTTCATAACTCTAAACAAAACCCCAATCACTTTACTCTGAGTTCACACCATCTAGAGCTTCAACTCCCCTCTTTTTCTCTATTAGCTCATTTTTCAAAGATTCAAATTTAGATTCTAACATTTAACATGGATTTTCCCAAACCTTTAATGAATCATACTAACTTCCTTCATGGACTACTGACATCATATCTAAACCATAAGAACTACCATCACACGTGAAAATTTGACATCAACAACATATGCTATCATAGGATTTTGAGAAGGGATCTAAAAGCATATCTGACTTTGGATTAATGTAAGATTTTCATGAAAATGAATAAAGTCTTTCAAACTTCAAAACTTAAAAGAACTTCTGGGATTCTTTCTAGACTGCATAAAATCCCATAACTATCTGTAGGGACTATTTGCGAAAGCTCTACCTAGTGGAATTTTAACTTGGATAATTTATTGCCTCGAAATTGGGAAGAACTAGCATGAATGATCATGACACATGATGAGAATCTATGTAACTTTCTTAAAGAACCTTTCTATACCATGATTTGAGACACGAAAGAAGGGAAATAATTCCTAAATACCCTGTAGCCTACTGAAGAAAAGTACAGACGTCTTTGTATTATTCTGTAAGACTCTACTAGTCACAGCTTCATAGATACCCTAGGACACTTGAAATCTGTGCTCTTATACCAAGTTTGTAACGTCGAGAGAGTAAATGCTGGATACAACACAGTGCAGTGAACCATAAGTTATCCGAAGCTAAACCATGAACTAGAATACTATTAAGCAACCGAATTATAACATAATAAATAGTTGTTCAGCTATGCAGAAATATAATCATGACAAAATCTAAGAAATTATATTTGATGATAGGCGAATTTACACGCCTAAAGTATTATATTTTACCCATATTTTAGCTAAGTTTTGAGGACAAAATATATAATTCATGCACTTTTAGTCCTTTTTCCTGTAATTGAGCTAACAAACGTGATTAGCAAGTTTTCATGTATAAATGATGCAGATTTCAGCATTTTATGGATAACTTGACGCCAAAGGAAGCTTCACAAAAGAAGGAAGGGAAAGTTTGGACGCCAAGGACCAAAAGTGATGCATGGAAAACCTGTTCCGGGCAAAAACAGTATTTCTAAAAACTTTGGGGATCAGCAGTAACCTATTAGGATTAGGATAATGATGCAGTAATTAATTAGGATTAGGATAAGTACGCAGTAGCCTAGTAGGAATAGGATATGGGTGTTATAAATACCCTATTTTGCTGGAGATTTTTATCATTCCCATCCATCCATCAAAACAATTCTCCACCACCCTCATCCCTATTCCATCCTTCCCCTTTCTTTATTAATTCATTGTTGACATTATTTTTCATCTATTCGAATTTTAATTTTACAACAAGAGAATCGCTATTTTGCAAGGAATTCATGCCTATAGCCATACCACATCATACTACACGTGATATCTTTATTGTGGTATAATAATAATGTCTATTGTGAGTTCCATCGTACTCATGAGTAGCTAAACTTCTCTGTTGGGGTTATGGAAGCCTTATGAGATACTATCTATTGCTATGAGTTTGTGTGTTCTTAACACGTATGCTGCTTATATCATTATTCTCTTCATCTTAATGCAAATTCTTGTGGTTGCAAACGCATAGAATAACACCAGTATACCATTAACTTGTTCGAAAGAAAAGTTATATGTCTGGAAAAGAGATAATGTCAAGGTAATAGGGCACCAACCCCTGTTAAAAAGTTAGTGCCGTAACTGGATTAACCTCTTGGAGAATTTGTACCGTTAGACACGATTTAAGCTTGAAAGAGTTAAAGTGAAATAGTCCTTGTTGAGGTCAAAAGACGCTTGGATTTACCATAGAATACAATTCTCTATAAGCACATGCATGTCTGAATTCCGCATAACGCATAGCCAATAGAGACGTATAACTCATAAGGTGGACATAACCCTAACTCTCAATTCTCATTGTTTAACATCTTACTAAAACATTCTTTCCTTTTACTTTGCTATTTTTTGTTTTCATTCTATTACTTTGTTTACATCAATTGCACGTTACAATCCCCCTTTTTTACGAGACTTGCACCAAAAGTCTAATAATCTTTGCTTACTTATTGACCGACTATTCCCTGTGGGATCGATACCCAACCCAGTTGGGTTATATATTTGACAATGACCGCTTTACACTCTTACAAGAGTTGTAGATTGAGCGTTATCAATATTCCTGATAAGGTTTACAATCTAATTTAAACTAATAAAAGAACTAAAATTGCATAACTGACTCTGTCTGACAACTTTGAAGCCTCTACTATACTGACTATAAATAGCTGGTACATGCTTTTAACTACTACTAATCAATACATATAAGCTTAAATGAACTATAATTAAACTAAAACTGTCTGGAGTTCCCGAAATAAGAGAACTCATCAACTGCTGCTGGAAGCAGCAATTGTCTAACCACGATGTGCGGGCTATAAATAGTACCTACATTATAAAACAATGTATCCATAAAGATGTAAATATGGATCAGTATTTTTGGAATGTACAAAGTATGCAGGGGTGAATTCAATAAATAAAATTAATTTTATACATAATCTTAAAACATGCATGCTAAGTGTAAGTAGACTCACCAATAGGTTGGAATAAATTGAAAGTTGAAAACATCTTAAAGAATTAGTGGCAAACATACTCTGATAAGATGGTGAATCTCTACACTTAGTTTCTTTAAAACCTTACTTTAGCGATATAAGTAGAACTAAAGCTGGGATACGATAAAATTTAAATACAGTATGAATACTGAGTCTAAAACTACGTGATGAAAACTTACATACCATCGGGGATCTGAATATTCAATTATATTGGGCACGAATACCTAAACATATAAAACCAAGCATAACATATACTAAGCTTATCTGATTAACTAAATGATAAATAGCCGAATACTAGTCATGTAAGACTGGACTGTTCTTTGTCTGAATAACTGGACTGAAACTGTAGAGTACTATGCATATGAGATGAAGACTAACAAAGAAACATAGAATAACTGAGTATGAATATGTGTAAACTATATTATCTGAGAATGCAAGACCAAGCATATAACATGATTCTGAAATAGTCTGTCAACTAAAAAACTGATAATTGAATAACTAATAACTCTATGCTATGGTGAAACAAATCTGAAACAAAACTGAGTTCTTAACTGAATACTGAAAACTTAAACTATAACTGTGGGAGTTATCATCTAACCGACATACCCCAATTATAGATTGATTTGGGATTCAACCTGTAACCTTAGTTAGAAGTGTGTTAGCACCTTGCCATGGGTTACTAAAAGTAGCTAGATCAACCCTAATCTCGTAGGATGACTCATATGTTGTTTATCTTTATGTTCACCCTAGTCTGGAAGGAAGAAGATTTACCATTCACTAGCTATATAGTTCTATAACTTAGGGACTGCTACTAAGGGTCAAACCCTCTGCGGGTAGGAATACCCCCATCCCTGGGTTTGCTTGGTGCTGAATCCTATTCCCAACTGAATCGACACTAAATTGATCACTATAATGCATTAGGCTTGATTGAACTCCCACTGATTCTGTTGACTGACAAAATGCTACTTTTCAGGATACTACAAAATCATTCTATTTCGGCTAGAGACTAGATAAATAGCTATTTTTTTAGGGATTTAATACCCCCAGGACTCGATAGTACAGATAATAAGGACATACGAGAGCATTTGAGACCATAATTAGTAAACATTATTTAAAGAATCCCATCACTTGGGTATTTAATCAAGCACATGCAGATTAAAATTTTAACACGAAGCAATTCACCAAACACATGGGGATCATGAACTTAGACATGGGAATATCTTAAATATAGGAGCATATCATAAGTACTAAATTTATGTATTTAGGAATTCATATGAAATTCTCTTGAAATAGGACATGGCGTTTAATCATACATGTAAACATCCTAGCTTTAGCCTAATAAAGCCTTAAACTTGGGTGAACAATAGAGTTACATGGCAAAATTCATAACTTGGAGATTCATCTTAAAATTGATTGACCATAATATGGGAATTTAATTAAAAATGTGGACAACAAGAATTTAAGACATGGTAATGTTGCTAAAAAACATGAATTTAGGATCTATCATGGAAATCACTTGAATAATGCATAGGAAACTCAAATTCATAGCATGTGGAATTCAAAATCCTGCATGGAACCAAACATGAGCTAAAATTAATGAAAATCACCATGAAAATATGTAATTCAATCTTTCGTAAACATTTTAAATAACATAATGATCGAAAAATCATTCTCTACTTGAAATAAAAGGGTTTTGGGCTTCGTGGCTGAAAGAGGACCCATGGATAAACTCCCACATACCTTAACAGATGATTTAAAATTGAAAGCTTGGCTTGGAAACCTTGGGAATGTAATTGAAATTTTTTTCTTGAACTTCTTAGATTAGGAACCTTAATTTCTTGATTGTATTAAAGAAACTTTGATGAAGTTCTTGATGTTATTGAGGGCGATAGGGTTTTCTTGTGGAGGAAATGATGAGAAATAATGTATCTAATGCTTTTGGACACTGAAACTAAGTGTTATGGATGGATTTGGGTGAGGGAAAGTGAGCAAAGTGCCCCTAGACCCTTTAGGAACTGAAATAGCATGTAAAATAGTTCAGTGACATGGTTTCCATCGATTCACATCGCTAATCGCATCGATGATCGACGTGTCACATCCCAATCTCACCGACGTACCGCCTCTCATTAAAAATGCCATAACTCTTTGCTCGGGTATCAAATTAAGGCAAAATTGGTGCAGTTGGAAAGATGAGTCAATTATATATAATTTGATGGGTCTTGAGATGCAAAATTCCACATATACAAAAATTGATACACCTTCAAAGTAGACCCTTGTTGAATTGAATACCAAACTTTGGACGAATCAAAGGCTCTAAGCTCAACTTTGTTCTAAGTGATTATTATGAACACTTTTCACCTCTAAAGCACATCTAAAACGACGACAAAGATTATGAAACTTATATTAACGTGGAAATCCTTTGGCTTATCGCTTTTACACGTAGGAAAGATGGTTCAAAGACTAACCCGAAAATGCAGGTCATTATATTATCTCTCCCTTGGGAACATTCGGCTTCAAATAAGACTGCTTAGACTGAGAGTACTGTACAAAGGTAACTGAGATCATATTCTGAATAGGAATGACTTGGAACATGATTACATAACTGATTCCAAAACATGATATATGAAATAAATATCATTAAGTAAACTGATTTCTTAAATACATGCAATGACATGAGAATGATTATAAGGCTGAGATAGAAATAAGAGAGTCAACTAATACGTAACCATTACTTCCAGATGGATCCTATTTTGTGTAGAAAATAAAAGGTTTAGGGCATGAATACTTGGGGTACGACAATACATCTTTCCATTGGAATACTTCGTCCCCCGAATGGTACTGTCTTTTTTGAAATACTAAGGAAAGACTGAGATGATGCATTGGAAACTTATGGACTGAATCACCATTGAATATTTGGGATCTGAAACTGATGCATGATGCATGAACTGAGCTGAATTCTCAAATTACATAGATGCAAATAAATTATCTCTTGTAATATCCATATTCATGAGAATTTTGAATAGTATCACTAGATGGAATATTGGAAAGCCATAGAAACTTGTTTGTATGACTGCTAGATCAGATTGCTAGCTATACAAACTAAATCATACCAAAGGCTTATACTCAACTATACATTCTATTTGAACACCAACATAACAATCAATCCTATCTTTATCAACACACAGTAACTTATAGGCAAACAACTAAAAACGTATCTCTCTTATATTTTGTAAACTAAGAAAAATCACGTAGAATTTCAACGAATCATTATAAAAGGAGAGGTCGCTGAAAGGTTAGAACATAAGGACCTAAAAAATGAAGGGATAACTATGCATAACAAGAAACTTTACTGACGCCTGAGAAATAATGTATCAAAAGCATGAATTCATCAAAGAGAGCTAAACTAAGGGCATATATGACATATACTAAATTTCGCTGATCATTAAGAGTATAGCACGAATACCTGGATATGAACATACTATGAAACATGGGTACATGTGTCATAAGATGAATAATCAGAGTTTGGAGTCCACAACTTCATAGATAATGATTCATATTGCTGAGTGAACTAATATACCTCATACTAGGAACTGGATGCATACAGATTTTCTATTAAGCTCATGAATATGATCTGTGATATTGGAGCTGACATGTATGGCATGAGTAGATATCGTGATGATTGAAAAACTTTACACTGATATAATAATAAGTTGTGAATCATCCTCCCTTACTACTTTTCTACACATAGTGGCACCACTGCTAGGATCTGAGAGCCTGACTTATTCATTTGTTCTATCATCTCCCCCTTAGACAAAGACTATCATCTTAAGTGTGTGGACTCCTTTTATAACTCTAAGCTAAACTGCTATCACATTACTCTGATTCACATCATCTAAAGCTTCAACTCCCCTCTTTTTTTCCATTAGCTCAATTTTCAAAGATTTAAACTTAGATTCTCACACATAACATGGATATCCTCAAGCCTTCAATGAACCTTATTAACTTCCTTCGTAACCTACTAACATTACATCTAAACCACGAGTACTATCATCATACCTGAATATCCGACATCAATGACACATGATTTTGAATCAACAAACTTAAATTCTTGCAAACAATATTTCAACCCTACTAGTTTACGTTTATATAACTAGCCCCATGAATGCATAACATACTCAATCTAATTAACAAAATCTCAACTACACTACTACTAAACTTTTGGGTCTATGCTTCCAATTCTAGATTATATATTATCATAGGATTCTGAGAAGGGATCTAAAAGCATATCTGACTTTGGATTAATGTATGAGTTTCATGAAAATAAATGAAGTCCTTCAAACTTCAAAACTTAAAAGAACTTTTGGGATATGTTCTAGCCTACGTGAAATCCCATAACTGTCTATAGGGACTATTTGAGAAAGCTCTACCTGTAGGAATTTAAATTTCGATAATCTATTACCTCAAAACCAAGAAAAGTTAGCCTAAATAAGAATGTATCATGATGAGAATCTATGTAAGTTTCTTTAAGAACCTTTCTATAGCATGATTTGATACATGAAAGAAGGGAAACATTTTCTAAATTCCCTGTACCCTTTTGAAAAAAATGTATAGACATCTTTGTATCATTCAATAAAATTCTACTAGTCACGAATTCATAAACACCCTAAGATACTTGAAATCTATGCTCTAATACCAATTTTGTAATGCCCAAAGAGTACACCCTGGACACAACATGGTGCTTGGAACCACAAGTGATCCCAAGCTAATGCATGAACTGCCATACTGTTAAGAGACTGAATTATAACATCATAAATAGTTTTTCTCCTATGCAAAAATATAATCATGAAAAAATCTAAGAGAAATTATATTTTTGATAAGGTTTACAATCTACTTAAAATTGATAAAAGAATGAAAATTACATAAATACCTCTGACTGATATCTATGAAACCTCTACTATACTGACTATAGATAGCTGGGACATGCATCCAGCTACCACTAATCAATACATATGAGCTTAAATAAACTACACATAAACTAAAACTTTTGGGAGTTCTCGAAACATGAGAACTCATCACCTGCTATCTAGAAATTGCAATTGTCTGATCATGATGTACATGCTACAAATTGTACCTACATTGTGAAACAATGTATCCACAAAAATGTATATGTGGATTAGTAATTCTGGAATCTACAAACTATTCAGGGGTGAATGCAATAAGTAAAACTGATTTTATACGTAATCTTAAAACATACCTGCTAAATGTAAGTAGACTCACCAATAGGCTGGAATAATTTGAAAGCTAAAAACATCTTAAAAAATGAGTGACAAACATAATCTGATAAGATGGTGACTCTTTACTCTTAGTTTCTGTAAAACATTACTTTAATGATATAAGTAAAATTAAAGCAGGGATACGAAAAATGTGAACACTATAAAAATACTGAGTTTGAAACTACGTGCTAAAAACTGACATAAGATCGGGATCTAAATATGCAATTATAGTGAGCACGAATAGCTAAACATACTAAACCAAATGTAGCATATACTAAGCTTATCTAATTAACTAATGACAGATAATTTAATATTTGATATGTAAGATTGGACTGTACTTAGTTTGAATAACTAGACTAAAACTATGGAGTACTATGCATATGAGATACAGACTAACTAAGAAACATAATATAACTGAGTGTGAATGTATGTACGATATATTATCTGAGAATGAAAGACCAAGGATATAACATGATTCTGAAATAGTCTGTCAATTGAAATACTGATAATTAAATAACTAATAACTACATGCTATGGTCAAGCAAACCTAAAACTAGACTGATTTTTTAACTGAATATTGAATACTGAAACTGTAACTATGGGAGTTATCATCTAACCTACATACCCCAATTATAGACTAATTTAGGGTCCAACCTATAACCCTAGTTGGAAGGGTATTAGCACCTTGCCATGCATTACTAATAGTACCTGGGTTAACCCTAATCTGGTAGGAAGACTCATGTGATGTATATGGTTACGTCAACCCTATTTTGTAAGAAAGACTATTTACCCTACACTGACTATGTAGTTCTATAGCTCAGGAACTGCTACTAAGGTTCAAACCCTCTTCTGGAAGGAATGCCCATATGC
Organism: Capsicum baccatum var. pendulum; assembly: GCA_030864225.1. Taxonomy (NCBI): domain Eukaryota; kingdom Viridiplantae; phylum Streptophyta; class Magnoliopsida; order Solanales; family Solanaceae; genus Capsicum; species Capsicum baccatum. The sequence goes on from CM061552.1 coordinate 144,301,404, forward strand.
CAGGGTTCACTTGGTGCTAAATCCAACTCCCAACTGAAATGACACTGAACTGATCACTAGAATGCACTAGGCTTGATTGAAATCACCAAACACATGGAGATCATGAACTTAGACATGGGAATATCTTAAATATGGGAGCATATCATAATTACTAAATTTATGAATTTAGGAATTCACATGTAATTCTCTTGAAATAGCACATGGCGTTTAATCATACATGTAAACATCCTATCTTGAGCCTAAGAATACCTTAAACTTGGATGAACAATAGAGTTACATAGAGAAATTCATAACTTAGGGATTCATCTTGAAATTGATTAAACATGATACGGAAATTTAATTAAACATATAGAAAGCAAGAATTTAAGACACGGGAATGTTGCCAAAAAATCATGAATTTAGGATCTATCTTGGAAATAAATTGAATAATTCATGGGAAACTCAAATTCATAGCATGTTGAATTCAAAATCCTATATGGAATCACACATGGGCTGAAATTAATGAAAATCATCATGAAAACATGTAATTCAATCTTTCTTAAACATATTAAATAACATAATGATAAAAAAAATTATTCTTTAATTGAAATAAAAGAATTTTGGGCTCTGTGGGTGAAAAAGGACCCATGGGTAAACTCCCACATACCTTAACAGATGATTTGAAATTGAAAGCTTGGATTGGAAGCCTTGGGAATGTAATAGAAAGTTTTTACTTGAACTTCTTGAATTAGGAACATTAATTTCTTGATTGCATTGAAGAAACATTGATGAAGTTCTTAATGTTCTTGAGGGGTATAGGGTTTTTTTGGAGAGAAAAAGACAAGAAATCATGTATCTGATGCTTTTGGGGGCTGAAACTAAGTGTTATGGATGGATTTGGGTGAAGGCAAGTGACCAAAGTGCCCCTAGACCCTTTAGGAACTGAAATATTATGTGAAACAGCTCATTGACATGGTTACCATCGATTCGCATCAATGATGGATGTGTTTCATCCCAATCGCACCGGCTTACTGCCTCTGATAAAAAATGCAATATCTTTTTGCACGGGTATTAAATTAAGGAAAACTTTGTATAGTTGGAAAGATGATTCAATTATATACAATTTTGTGGGTCTTGAGATGGAAAATTCCACATATCTAAAATGTTCTACACCTTAAAAGTAGACCTTTGTTGAATTAAATACCAAACTTTGGATGAATCAAAGGATTTAAGCTCAACTTTATTCTAAGTGATTCTTATGAACATTTTTCACCTCAAAAGCATATCTAACACGAGGATAAAGATCATAAAACTTATAAACACATGGAAATTATTTGTCTTAAAGCTTTTACATGTAGAAACAACAGTACAAAGACTAACCCAAAAATTTAGGGTATTATATTATCTCCCCCTTGGGAACATTTGGCCTCAAATAAGACTGCTTAGACAGAGAGTACTGTATGAAAGTAACTGAGATCATACTCTGAATAGGTATGATTTAAAACATGATTACATAACTGATTCCAAAACATAATATATGAACTAAATATCATTAACTGAACTGACTTCTTAAGAACATGAAATGACATGAGAATGATTATAAGGCTGAGATAGAAATGAGAGAGTCAACTAATACGTAACCAATACTTCCAGATGGATCCTATTTTGTGAAGAAAATAAAAGGTTTAGGACATGAAAACTCAGAATATTACAATACATCTCTCCCTTGAAATACTTCATCCCCCAAATAGTACTGACTTTGTTGTAATACTATGGGAAGACTGAGATAATGCATTGGAAATTACGAACTGAATGATTATTGAATATCTGGGATCTAAAACTAATGCATGATGCATGAACTGAGCTAAATTCACAAATTACATAGATGCAAATAAATTACCTCTTGGAATAGCCATATTCATCGAATTTTGAATAGTATGACAAGATGGAATAATAGAAAGCCATAGGAAGTTGTTTGTCTGACTGCTAGATCGGATTGCTAGCTATACAAACTAAATTATACTAAAAGCATATACTAAACTAAACATTCCATTTGTACACAAACGTAACAATAACGCCTATCTACATCAACACACATTAACTTATAGGCAAACAACCAAAAACGTATCTCTCTCATATTTTGTAAACCAAGAAAAGTCACATAGGATTTCAAAGAATAATGACATAAGGATAGGTCACTAAAAGGTTAGAACACAAGGACCTGAAGAATGAAGGGATTACTATGCATAACTTGACACTTTACTAATGCTTGAGGAATAATGTATCAAAAGCATGAATTCATCATAGAGAGCTAAACTAAGGTCATACATGACATATACTAAATTTCTCTGATCATTAGGAGTATAGCATGAACACCTAGATCTGAACATATTGTGAAACATCGGTACATGAGTCATAAGCTGAATGATCAAATTTTGGAGTTCACAAATTCATGGATAATGATTCATACTGCTGAGTGAACTGAAATACCTCATACTAGGAACTGGATGCATATAGGATTTTCTATTAAGCTCATAAATATGATATGTGATGATGGAGCTGATATTTAAGGCATGAGTAGATATCGTGATAACTGAAAAACTTTGCACTGATACAAGAATAGTTTAGGAATCATCCTCCCTTACTACTTTTCTACACATAGTGGAACCACTACTAAGATCTGAGAGCCTAACTTATTCATTTGTTCTATCATCTCCCCCTTAGACTAAAACTATCATCTTAAGTCTGTGGACCCCTTTTGTAACTCTACACTGAACTGCTATCACATTACTTTGAGTTCACATCATCTAGAGCTTCAACTCCCCTCTTTTTTTCTATTAGCTAAATTTTCAAAGATTTAAACTTAGATTCTAACACTTAACATGGATATCCCTAAGCTTTCTATGAACTGTACTAACTTTCTTCGTAACCTACTAATATCACATCTAAACCATGAGTACTACCATCACACCTGAACGCCCGACATCAATGGCACATGATTTTGAATAAACAAACTTAAATTCTTGCAAACATTGTTTCAACCCTACTGGTTTACTTTCATATAAATAGCCCCATGAATACATAACATACACAATCCAATTAACTTCATCCCAACTACAATACTACTAAACTTCTGGGTTCATGCTTCCAATTCTAGATTATATGCTATTTTAGGATTTTGAGAAGGGATCTAAAAGCACATCTGACTTTGGATTAATGTATGCATTTCATGAAAATAAATGAAGTCCTTCAAACTTTAGAACATAAAATCACTTTTGGGATACTTTCTAGCCTTTATAAAATCCCATAACTGTCTGTAGGGACTGATTGAGAAAGCTCCACCTGTAGGAATTTGAACTTGGCTAGTCTATTACCTCAAAACCGAGAAGAGTTAGCCTAAAATGAAAATGTAGAATGATGAGAATCTATGTAACTTTCTTAAACAACCTTTCTATAGCACGATCTAAGACATGAAAGAAGGGAAATATTTCCTAAATTCCCTATAGCCTTTTACAAAAATGTATAGACATCTTTGTATCATTCGGTAAGACTCTACTAGTCACGGATTCATAGACACCCTAAGACACTTGACCTCTATGCTGTGATACCAAGTTTGTAATGCCTAGAGAGAACACCCTGGATACAACATGGTTCTTGGAACCACAAATGATCCCAAGCTAATGCATGAACTGTCTTACAGTTAAGAGACTGAATTATAACATAATAAATAGTTTTTCTGCTATGCAAAAATATAATCATGAAAAAATCTAAGAGAAATTATATTTTTGATAAGGTTTACAATCTAATTAAACTTGATTAAAGAACTAAAATTACATAACTGACTCTGACTGACATCTATAAAGCCTCTACTACATTGACTATAGATAGCTAGGACATGCCTCTAACTACCACTAATCAACACATATGAGCTTAAATGAACTATACATAGACTAAAACAGTCTGTAGTACTCAAAATAAGAGAACTCATCACCTGCTAGCTAAAAATTATAACTATGTGATCATGATGTACGGGCTACAAATGGTACCTACATTATGAAACAACGTATCCACAAAGATATATATGTGGATCAGTATTTCTGGAACGTACAAAGTATCCAGAGGAGACTGCAATAAGTAAAACTAATTTTATACGTTATCTTAAAACACGCATGCTAAATGTAAGTAGACTCACTAATAGGCTGGAATAAATTAAAAGCTGAAAACACCTTAAAAAATGATTGATAAACATACTCTGATAATATGGTGAATCTTTACACTTAGTTTCTATAATACTTTACTTTAATGATATAAGTTGAACTGAAGCTGGGATATGGTAAAATCTAAATACTGTAAGAATACTGAGTCTGACACTATGTACTAAAAATGAACATAACATCAGGGATCTGAATATACAATTATAGTTTGCACGAATACCTAAACATACAAAACCAAACGTAACATATACTAAACTTATCTAATTAACTAAATGACAGATATTTGAATATTGGTCATGAAAGACTGGACTGTACTAGTTTGAATAACTGGACTGAAACTGTGAAGTACTATGCGTAAATGATAAAGACTAACTAAGCAACATAATATAAATGAGCATGAATGCATGTAAACTATATTATCTGAGAATGAAAGACCAAACATATAACATGATTCTAAAATAGTATATTAACTGATGTATTGATAATTATATGTTGTGGTCAAGCAAACCTAAAACTCAACAGAGTTCTGTACTAAATACTAAAACTATAACTGTGGGAGTTATCATCTAACCTACATACCCCGATTATAGACTGATTTAAGGTCCAACCTATAACCCCAATTGGAAGAGTGTTAGAACCTTGCCATGTGTTACTAAAAGTAGCTGGGTTAACCTTAATTAGGTAGGAAGTCTCATATGATGTATATGGTTACGTCAACCCTATTCTGGAAAAAATATGATTTACCCTACACTAGTTATGTAGTTCTATAAATCAGGGACTGCTACTAAGGTTCAAACCCTCTGCTGGCCGGAATGCCCCTATTCATGGGTTTGCTTAGTGTTGAATCCAACTCCCAACTGAATTGACACTGAACTGATCTCTAGAATGCACTAATCTTGATTAAACACATACTTATTCTCTTAAATAACCAAATGCTACTATTTAGGATACTGTGAAATCATTCTATTTCACCTAGAGATTAGATAAACAGCTAAATTTTGGGTATTCAATACCCCTAGTACTCGATAGCATAGATAATAAGGACATATGAGAGCCTTTGAGACCATAATTACAAAGCATTATTTAAAGAAACCCATCACTTGAGTATTTCATCAAGCACATGGAGATTAATACTATAACATAGGGTAATTCACCAAACACATGGGGATGATGAACAAGGACATGGGAATATCTTAAACATGGAAGCATAGAATAATTACTATAATTATGAACTTAGGAATTCACATAAAATTCGCTTGAAATAGGACATGGGAGTTTAATCATACATGTAAAGATCCTAACTTGAGCCTAAGAATGCCTTAAACATGGGTGAACAATAGAGTTACATGGCAAAATTCATAACTTAGGTATCATTTTATAATGATTGAACATAATATGATAATTTCATCAAACATGTGGAAAGCATGAATTTAAGACATGGGTATGTTGTTAAAAATCGTGAATGTATGATGAATCATGGAATTCACTTGAATAAAGCATAAGAAACTCAAATTCATAGCATGAGGAATTCAAAATCTTGCATGGAATCACACATGGGCTGAAATTAATTAAAATTAGCATGAAAACAAGCAATTCAATCTTTGTTAAACATTTAAAATAATATAATGGTCGAAAAATTCATTCTTTAATTGAAATAAAAGGGTTTTGGCCTCCATAGGTGAAGGAGGACCCATGGATGAACTCCCACATATCTTAATAGATGATTTGAAATTGAAAGCTTGACTTGGAAGCCTTGGAAATGTTAGTTAAAGTTTTTTTCTTGAACTTATTGTATTAGGAACCTTAATTTCATGAATTTATTGAAGAAACTTTGATAAAGTTCTTGGTGTTCTAGAGAAGGCTAGGGTTTTCTTGGAGACATAAAGATGAGAAATCATGTATCTAATTCTTTAAGGGGAGGAATTTAGGTGTTATGGATGGATTTTGGTGAGGGGAAGTGACCAAAGTTCCCCTAGACCCTTTAGAAACTAAAATAGCATGTAAAATAGCATCATACTACTAATCATGTTGATGACCGACATATTGCATCCCAATCGTGTCAGCTTACTGCCTCTCATAAAAAAATTTGTAACTTTTTGCTCAGGTATCGGATTAAGGAAAAATGGTGTTGTTGGAAAGCGTATTCAATTATCTACAATTTAGTGGGTATTGAGGCTCAAAATTCCACATATATAAAAATTTATAAACGTTCAAAGTAGACCCTTGTAGAATCGAATACCAAACTTTGGACGAATCAAAGGCTTTAAGCTCAACTTTATTCTATGTGATTCTTCTAAGCATTTTTCACCTCATAAGCTCATAAAACACGTGGATAAAGATCATTAAACTTATATTCACATAGAAATCATTTGGATTATAGCCATTATACATAGGAATGATAGTTCAAAGACTAGCCCAAAAACGTAGGGTATTACACCTAACCATAATCTCGCTTCATCAGTTATTGTGTATAAATTTTAAATTCTAACAAATTTAATGAGTTACATGTTTGAATTATTAATCGGAAAGCTAGAAAACATACCATTCAAATTTTACAATTGTATCATATTACCAGTAATGTCAAAACCCCCTGGGGTAATGCAGAAGGAATGACGGCTCTTATCTGAATAGAATCTATATACACTAAGTTTTTATCTGGATCCTCACATATTGGCAAGTACTTAAAAACTAGGGGTACTGCAGCTTTATCTCTTCTACCTCTGTCGAGTTTTTCTTGACAATCAGCTACTAGTCATTATCTCACGCACTCTGTCTCTTGAGTTGCACACTGAGAAGCATCATTATCCGTTCTCACATTAGTATTTGCTAGTTACTACTCAATAGTTTGCTCTACTATATCCTTATGATGTGGGGGCGGCAAGTCATATGGATCATCTTGAGGCAGCTTAGGTTAAGCATCCTAATTGTGCTATGATATACTATGATTCGTTTGTAGGATTCTTTCTAGATCTGGATCAAATGGGATCAAGGGATTGGCTTGAATATTAGTTCTAGGTATACACCAACGAACGCTCCAAGAAGGAGAAAAATTAAAAATTAAAGACCTCAACAACTTCAATCAATAAATCTGCAACCATATTCCTCAAAAATAATGCAAAAATTTAACGTCGCCTAAACTATACCTTCTAAGAAGATACAATGCAGTTGATATCAAATTATAATATCCAAATTAGTTTGGGTTGATCCCATCGGGAATAGGTTGAGTCTATCTCTCAAACTTAATGAAGTGGAGAAAAGTGTAGGAAAGTAAATGGGGGAAATTTGTAGTAAAGAAAATAGTAAAAGTAACTAGTTGTTAATCCTTTTGGTTTTAGACAATCTGAGATGAATACTAGGACTATGTCCCCCTTAGATTTATAAATCAGTAGGTTTCTTGTGCATAATCCAACTATCTCACCACCACACATAAAAGTTTTGACAAGCTAGGTATTAACAACTATCTTGTGAAAGCGTTGGGGAATCTTACGCTTCACCTTGTGAGTATCATGGTATCTCATTACTAATATATTTCTTTGATCCTAGTTAAACTATCTCCTTTTAGGTATCAAATTATTAGATAAGCGGTGATATCCAATCACTATTTTAATCCTTTTTTCACAATCTCAGTCTCTCTCGTTAAGATGATATTGAATGCAAGAAACTTCTTAGCATTGGCCACTATAAAAAGAGCAATTAAATTGAAAAAGATCTCAATGCACATGTAAATAATGATCTAGAAGAACCACACGCTTTCTAGACTTTGTTATTCTACCAAGGTTTCCACAACCATAGCAAAGGAATTAGTTGCTCATAGTTAGAAAACAATCCATGGAATTCAACATAGAAAACATATGAAAAATATCACAAAGAATTGATGAAAAAAATCCAAAGACTCAAATTAATTAATCAACCAAAAACCACAAACAAAGAGATTCTAAGATCAAAAGTCAATCGTAGAATCACATATATGTTTTATGAATAATATGAGTGTGTAAAATTACAAAAAAAAAAAATTAAAAGAGTATTTATGGAGTACATAAAAACCTTGGAAATATAAACCAAAACATACAGGAAAAACTATGTTGGTGGTCTGTAGCACACAACTTACAGGTTGTAAGTGGAACCTACACCACGTAAGTAGCCATCTTAGGTAGAAAAGATTTTTAAAATGACAAAATGCTATTGTACTTCACTTATGGAGGAACCTACGAGCCATAGGTAGTGGTAGCCACATAGGTAACAAAATACCATTGGTCTTGCAACTTCTCTAAACTTTATTTATCTGCCACTTACACTGTACCTATGATGTCGTAGGTGGTACCTATGAGTCGTAGGTATCCCCTCATAGCTATGAGACAAAACATAGTCTTTCAGATTCTCTTAAGTTTGAATCTATGAAGCCTACCAAGCTGCCTACGCTATATAGATTGCATCATAAGTAGGTTTTTCTACATCTTTCACTTCCTTTGATTCTATTTAGAAAACCTAATTCCTTTCCAAATAAACACAAAAACAAATCATATATATCAAAACAAACCTAAGTATTCTCATATTTTTTTCACTTTTAAGCGTCGAAAGTACTATGAAACCATGAAACATCGTGGCTATGCTCTTTGGGAACATTTTAGTTTTGACTCTTATGAGATGTATTGGGTATAAGCCTAATTTTTTATAGTAAGTTTGATTTTGGTCATTTGTCATTAACAAAGATTTATCAACATAAGTGTTGGATTTTTCTCTTTGAAGGGCAGCTTGAAGGTTATGATAGATTTTGGGATTTTGGTGCTTAGTCATCAACATTATTGGTTTGGAAAATTGAGTTAGAGAGATTCTTCTTTGGTGTTGAGATTTTAGCTATGGGTTGTAGAGCTTGGTTGCAAACTCTGTTCCCAAATTTCATTAAGTTAAGACTTCATCTATAGGTTTCCTAGGTATGTTACGTACCTACTAATTTATCTTTATTCTTCTTAGATGGATTATAATTCATAGATTCCCAAAGAATGGTCTATTGACACATCGTTATTATTTCTATTGCTTTTTACCTTAGTCTCAGTTTTTGGTCAGAATCTTGTTTGTTTGCTCAATAGAACGGGTGTGTTTGGCTTGTGCTTAGCATAATTTCACCAATTATTGGTGGGGAATTCTATAGAGAATCATTTGGCAACAAAAGTTTGTGCTTTAGACACCTGACTATTAGTTTCAAAGATCAATCAAACTAGTTACAGCTTTGGCAAGAGGTAACAAGCTTTAATCATCTCTATTTGGGTGTCCATAGAGCAACTTATGGGCTTATTCTTATACTTTCCATTATGTATATTCAGTAGATAAATTTTAATTTTTTGAGGTTAGTATGTTATGATTGCACGAGAAAGACTCAAATTGAGAAATTAGATTTAGTTGCATGATTAATGCCTTCAGTTGTCTTTATATTGGTTGAGTATCTTCTTTGTTATGTTGCTTTGGTGTGATGCCAGTATATTGTGTCTTTCATTTGTGCACATTAGACGTTCTCAATTTAATTAGAGATATGTTGGCTATTGAGGTTGAGTTTTTGTCTATTTGAGAAGAGAAGTAAAGAAGTTGGTAAGAAAGGGATACCCATGGTGATATCTCTTGAAAGAAATGGTTTTCCTTAGAGTTTATTTGGGAATCCATGATAGGGGTATGCAAGTCCAATACCTCATCCTTTTGAGCTTTTGGACTATTTTAACACACTAACTTTCACCGATGAAAATCCCTTTAGTAGTGGATATTGTAATGACCCTTTAGGTATTTTTCACAATTTATACATGTTTCTGGCATTTCAAGCCTTCCCATAGTGGTTGCATGTCATTTATGATTTCCTAAACCATTGGATTAGTTATCAGATAGTTCATTGGGATTTTATGCTCATTTCTCTATTTTGATGCTTTTGATGTTAATGAATAGGTCGTGAACCAAAACTCCTAAAAAATATCCTTGAATGAGAAATTTAGCAGCGTCATTATATCCAAAACATTGATTTTAGCCTGGGGGACCCTTGGTTTAGGTATTGAGGCTTACAACCTCATTTTTGATTGGGTATAATTTGGTTAAAATAGAACTATAGGTGTTGGAGCCAAACATCATCAAAATCACCTTGAATTAAAATTTTAATGGTTTCGTTGAGTCTAATATATTGAATTTGATATGGTGACGTAGTTTTCTTATGTGCATAGATTTCCTAATGAATTTTGAGCCCTTAATCGAAATTCATTTATACTTAGGAAAAAATTCATATGTAGTAGTTTGTGCAAGGTTAATTTACCCTTCGCATTCATTAAGGGTAGGCTGCATTCACGAAGGGTCAAGATCTTACATTGAGTTCACAGGCCTTCTCTCTCGTTTGCAAAGAAAAGTTGACCGACAAGGTTCTTTGACTTCTTTGCATTTGTGACAATCTTTGAATCCTTAATGATATCCAATCTAGTTTTCCTTTGATTTCACTGCACCACACCTACATTCACAAATGGCATTTCCTATGACCTTTGCATTCAAGTCCGTTCAGTCTTGTGTTAATGAAGGAAATTTACCTAGCAATATATATACTTTTTCTTAAATTTTAATCAAAAGTTCTAGCCCATTTACACTATTTTAGACCTAGGAGCTCAAGAAAATTTTAGGAAATCATCTGTTGGAGCTAGGGTTGTGTAGGGGATGATGAGGGGCCATTTTCTATTAATTTCTTCGTAAGTTCTCGACCAAATTCCTCCATTTAATTCATATTTTACCATCTTTTTATATTATCATTCAAGGATATTTTGGGCATTGATTTATACTCTATTTGTTATATACTTTTGAACCTTGTTCCTCAAGGGACCTTATGATGGATTAAATTTTGGGATTTCACATGCAGTCTTCACAGGCCCATTTTTGACCTGATTTTGGGCTTAAAGATTTATATAGCAATATGGGTATCGTTTTACTCCTATTAACATGCATATTACTATTGTCATAGTGTAACATCACTTTTGAGATTGTAGAGTAAAGGTGAGCGACTTGTAGATGGTTCAAGATTACGGTTCAGTATCAAAGTAGTCTTTTGTCTACTTTTCTCTACAAGATTGTGTAGTGTATGGATTTCATGCCTTGTAGATATTATAAGATAATATTATGATTTACAACCTAACATAACTTATTGAGGGTATTTGGGATTAAAATTTGACCAAAAGCTTAGACTAAAATACTTCTTATGTCCCTATGATCCTATCACCCTTGATTATAGATATGATTAACCAGTTATTGATGCTAATGATCCTTTAGTATAATACTTATTATTTAATTTAGTATTTGTGGTGATATTTCTCTATTAGATCCTTTTAGTAGCTTTATGTCATTGTTTATATTAGTTTTTAGGTTATGGTGTTAGTATTATATCAAATTGTACATTATGGGCTCACGGCCATGGTTGTGATATTAGTTGATATCGATTTAGTACATTACCTTTGGAAAGTACGTGGTTATATTTATGGATGCATATATGCTTATGGTTGTATTTTTTGTATACTGGTGATGGCATGCATACTTTTAGGCACATTTATGCTCACTTAGTTGTTTGAATCCAACCAAATATTTGACTTTATTATTGTTTTCTAAAAAGGTATTTATTTCAACTTTCACTTTTAAAATGGATTCTTTTACAACGGATTACCGCAACTACTAGCACAGAGTTAGATAATAATTATTCCCTAGATTGATTTGTGAGTTTTTTAACTAAATGTATTATTTTGAAAATTAGACTAAGATTTATTCTGATCTATTACTATTCAACTCTTTTACAACTGCTACTTACTTCAGTTGACAAATATTTTGATCCTTTTTATGATATTTCATCCGTGAGCCACAGTAATACAGAAAGATGGTCACCAGAGGTCTTGCCTTTGGGAGTTACTAGCTGGAGAAGGTGTGTACCCTTGGTACATTATAGCTCTTGGATTGAATATATTTTACTATTTGTTTATATGCATTCATTATGATTGTTTGGTGCTTACATCTATCATCCTTATGAGAGGTTATATAGGTATAAGCTATGATTGCTATTTGTTGAATGCTTGCTTAAAACATTTGAGGGTATGGGTGAATGGTTAGGTAATTATTTATTTGAACTAGCCAATTATTTTATTGTTTGTTATTATGGTTAGTTCATGGTAGGATGGTTATGGATTGGTACCTAGGATAGTTAATACATTTCTGATTCCTTTTCTTTATTTTAGTAAGGTATGTTATTCTTAGATTATCCAGTGTTTAGTCATACTTTGGTTAGGAACCCTAATAATGCTAGTATTAGCATTTCATCTTTGCTAGGATTCCTTTAGATGTTAGGTTGGCTTTCCTCAGAGTATTACCGTTGAGTTAGTCCTTTATATGTATGTATACATGTGCGCACACATGCATAACACACATAAATGTATATAAATCTATGTGTGTGTGTTATGTATATATAGTATTACCATATATCCTTATGTTTCCTTGTCTAGTCATATTTTATATGTATCCTTTATACTTTTACTAATACAAGGTATTCTTCTTTCACTCTTTATTTCTATATTGACTAGTCATATATGGCATTGTACTTTAGTTCCCGAAAACTGTTAGGATAATATAGTTTACCCTTATTGCTACATTAGGATAATTAGTATGTTTAGTTTCCTATAGTTATATTGGTGCCTTACATGTTATTTATTCTTGCATTATTTTTGGATCTCAGTCGGCTGATGCCTATTGAGTACCATGTGTTAGGTACTGATACTACACTTTTGCACCTTGTATAGCATAGTACAAGTTCTCACCATTGACTTGTTCATGTGTGGAACAGCTATGAATAGAAGATTTATGGTGAGCGCCTGATATTTGGAGTGTTCTTGCTCTCCCTAAAATTGATTAGACTTATCTCTATTTTATATTTTAGAGATGGTTTTTAAATTTACTTATATTTTGTATTTTACTTTTTAGTCTGATTCTATTAGAGACATTAATTTCACTAGGTCTTGGGGTTGTATTATATATTAATCTTTTATTTAGATTTATATTTGCTATTTTCATTTAGTTATCTAGATAATCCGTTATTATATATATTAAATTATGGGATGGCTTACCTACTAGTGGGTTAAAGTGTCATTATGTACTGAGAAATTGGGTCATGACACTAGACCACCTGATATTATAAATAACATTGGGAGCCTACACAAGGAATTTATCAGAAGACCAACCATAGGCCATTTAAAATGATTCTAGGTCTTTTTTTGCCTAAGGTTGAATAGAAGACCAACCATAGGCCGCTTAAAATGATTCTAGGCCTTTTTTCACTAAGGTTGAACTCAATTTCTCTATGGTTTATCCATCCTATTAGTTCTCGGTCGGCTTAGCTGTAACTTGAAGTCTCTATCAAAGTCAAACAAAGAGGAATAATTTTATCAATAAAGGGCTCTACAGTAGGTTTGACTTCTTATTTCTCTTGAAGATGCCTCAATAATTGGTGTGAAGCATAAAGCACGCACATGAGATGCAACCATGATACAAAAATGTGATAACATAGACAAAGGATGAAATTTCCAAAAACCAATTATAATTGAGCTGTTTAGAGTACAAAACTAAACAACAGTATAGGTGATGTGAGGCTAAAAACATGTTATTTTATTATCGTTCATCTCAAGCCTATTCTCTTTTTAGTAACATTTTAAACCTAAATATTATGTTTTACATTTGTATTTTATGTTTTGTTCATATATGAGTGTCTTGAGGTATTTTTATCTTAAAGAAGAATTAAAAACACCAAGGAACCATAAGGAATCAAGGGAGGATCAATGTTGCAATATGGAGAAAAAACAAGTGGAAAAGGGCCAAGGTGGTTGTGACTTGTGCAACTTTTCCAAAGCAAGAAATTATGTGAATCAGTGAATATTTTAGGATCCTTTTCACCACTCCAAATTGTATGGAAAGGAGTGAGTTTCAACACCTTTCTGGAAATTCACTTGGTCCTTGAACCACTGCTCCATTTTTGGACAGTGGCGCAAGTCAAGACTTTTCTAACCTGATTGGGATCTATTTTTAAGTTATATGGGTTCCTAAACTCTGTATAAAGCCCCATCCCATGTTTCTTATCATGAATAACCAATTTGTGAAAGAAAACATTTAGTGAAAAGATCAAGAACAAGTTGTAGATTTATTCTCTTGTTTTATTTAAAATTTCTACCTTATGAACACATGAAATCGGTTCTACAAAGTGATCGATGAGTAACTTAATCTTCTAGTTTCAAGGGTTTTGGTTGAACATGAGAGTTGTCTACAACATCATCTTGTGTATTTCAACTTCCATTTATTGTGTTTCTTATTTCATTCTTGATTTCAGTAATTTATCGACTTGGACATCTAATGAATATTATCTAAATTGTTGGACTTAAAAAAGGAAATGAAAATTTTAAAATGATGAAATAAGGATAGATCATTAACCTTATATATAGAGAGAATAAATTTTTCAATTAGGAAAGAAATACACCTTTTGACCTAGCTTAATTAAAACAAACGATATCTTCATGAACTTCAGTATTAACCGATGACCATTGAAATATAGGTGTAGGATATGTCGAGTAGGCGTAGAGATGTTGTAAAAATTATCAATATAAATAAAATAAACCTATAACCAATAACCCAAGAAATCAAATTATGTGTACAATAAAGTAGCGCAACTTGATTTTCAAAATACCACAACCCTGAATCTTTTCTCAATTCTAAATTACAACACAACTAATCCATAATTTGTCTATAGTTATTTATATTTACATACAAAACATACAATAATATCTTTATTAATTGTTTTCTACTAAATAGCTGATATAAAAATTTAAACTAGAATGTTAATATCCAATCTTACATCCTTTATTATTTGTATGACCAGATACACTTCTATGCGTGAAAGGACGCAACAAGTTTATTGCATCATTTCCATGGATTTGATCAGAAAATTGATACTATTTTGATTTTTTATTGAATTAGTCAAATTTCACTTTTTATTCTTTTCTTTTCTTTTAAGATATAGGCTACTTTATGTTAGACTTCCAAAGTTAAGGCAATAATTTAATTCCAACTATCGATAAGCTTGAACATACTCTCAGAGGGTTGAGAGCGATGGGAGATAATGTGTAAACTAAAATGACCAAAATGATGCGATAGATAGTTGGGCATTATTTAATCGAAGGATTAAGGTCAAACTCTAAGTCATTGCGATGCTACATCTTAGTGGAAAATTTTGTCCAAGAGTTATGATGAAATAAGGTGTTTCTCAATCTTATATTAGTAGGTCATCAAGACTATTCAAAGATCAGTAAAGTCTTTATTTCTACATAGAAAACACTAGGTGAACTTTAGCTAGATAAACTTTTAGTCATTTGGGGTGATATTTGGAAGTTGTGTGCCTTAATGAAGTAGAGTTTACTAGCTCCAAGTGTAGGTCAACGTTAACAAGTATGGCAAATTTGCATGGGTTATTAAAACCATGCTTAACCTAGATACCTTTTGAATCTAGAATATTGGTATTATGTAAGAGAGCATAAAGAAATCACCCAAACTTTTCATGGGTTGGAAATCAATAGGACCAAAGATAGAAGTATAAACAAAAATCTTCACGGATGAGAAATTCAATAGAGAAGACAAATTCTAAAATTTGCCTATCCAACATATGTTTACCTAAACCAACCAACGTATCATGATACTACCAAGTTCAATTAACGTTTATTTCAAGTAAAATAACCAATGAATCAAACTAACCAAAGTTCACCAATTATGTCAAGTTTTTAATTTTCAACCCCAAATTAATTTTAATTCTCAAACGAGATACCATTTCACAATGCAATCTATAATAAAGGAAACCGACCACGAATCAAAACAAATCACCATTCATCATCAACATGTATCAAGCAACACATGATATCAATCCAACACACCAAATAAAATAAATGAGGACATAAAAGGAGGAAAAGAGTAGAATTAGACCTCGATTTAAAGCTTTCTCAATTTAATGTATTATTTTAATTAAATTCAGTAGAGTCCACACCGATGAACCTTGAATCGAACCTCAACCAACAAACCCAATCTTGATATACCTTTTTTCTCTATTTTTCCAACCCGAATCAGAATCAAGAAATCAACATGAAACTAGTACTAAAATTCATACGCCCTTTTTATTGTTTCTCTCATCTTCTGATGGACCTCACCGGGATCAGGCAGAATTGGGTCGAGTTTGATCATCTGGGGGTTCATCCAACCCCTGTTGTAGTGTCACCGAAGCTCTGGCAAGCTTAACAGTTGCGATGCTATTTTTTTCCTTCCTAAATCCTCTCTTATTCGATCTCTTTCTCGATTATCCTAACCTTTATCTCCCTCGTTGGAGCTCCCCTTCTCCCAATTTCTTCCCACTGTTTCTTTTTTTGATTCACCTCTGGTCATGTGTCTACTTTCTATGTGTGTTAAATATGGGTGTCTGTATGTTGAATCAAATAAAGAAAAGAAAGAAGAAAAAAATAGAGTCCCCCTTCTCTCACACCATTTTAGTTTGTATATATTGTAAAGAAAAGGAATCCCCTAGTGGTCCCCTCAACTGGCCCTCCCTTTTTTTTTCATTTGTACGTATATAATGGGGATGGATTTGTTATGATATGGGAATTTTGGTGGGTCCCGCATATATTTTTTCTTTTTGGACAAGAAAAAAGAGGGGGAAGGATCACCTGGGTGGTGGGTGGGGTAGTGGGTGAGGTGTTGTCTTTTGATTGGGTAGGTTGTTAGGATGAGGTATAAAGTTGCTTAGGATAGAATTAAAACAAGATAGAATTTTTTAGGGATCATGTTAAGGGTTGTTATTTTTTTTTGTATTTTTGTGGGGTATAATTACATGGATGAGGGTGTACAATAAAGTGAGGTAAAAATGAATAAAATTGGACTTGGGAGGGACAAAATTAGGTGTCTACATCCATCATAAAGTTTCAGACCCAGTATTCATACAGTTTCTATCTTTTATCATATTCCAGCATTAGTTATACTTATATCATTAAAGCAACTTTACAGAAACTCTGTGTAGAGATTCACCATCTTATCAGAGAATATTTGTCCCTCGTTCTTTAAGATATTTCAGTTTTCAATTTATTCCAGCCTATGGTGAGTCTACTTACACTTAGCATGTATGTTTTACTATTACGTATGAAATCAGTTTTACTTATTGCATTCACCCCTGCATACTCAGTACATTCCAGAAGTACTGATCCATATATATATATATATATATATGTTTATGTACCACATTGTCTCATAATTTAGGTATCAATTATAGCCTATGCATCATGATCAGACAGTTACAGATTCCAGCCAGCAGGTGATGAGTTCTCCTACTTCTAGAACTCTAGACAATTTTAGTTCATGTATAGTTTATTTATTTTCATGTGTATTGATTAGTGGTAGTTGAAGGCATTTACCAGCTATCTATAGTCAGTATAGTATAGGCTTCATAGATTCCAGTTAGATTCAGTCATGTAATTTAAGTTTCCTCCTTTAGATTTATCAGATTGTAAAGCTTTATTAGTATGGTATCTATTTTACATTTTTAGTATGATTATGTTTCTGCACTGCAGAACATCTATTTATTATGCTATAATTCAGTTGCTTAATAGTATGCCAATTCATGGGTTATCTTCGGATCACTAGTGGTTCCAAGCACCATGTGACGACTAGGGGGTAGTCTCGGGTCGTTACAAAAATACACCTAAGTACTAGCAAATTTCTTGGTTCTAAGTATTGAAAATTCTATGAGTCCATAGCATATAGACACCATAAACTTAGAACATTTGCATGTCCTCAGGCAACAAATCACAACAAAACAACACAATTATGCTTAACCAAGAGAAACCTAAGATATATATGAAAGTCAACTTAAATTTATGCTCAAGAACACATCACCCCCTCCTACTTTAACTTTTCAAAACCAACTATATTGATAACAATGTATTACAACAATGTGAGACAAGGGAATTAAGCTATGGCATTACATTAGCAACAAACCATCATGCATATGTACAAGTTACACTACCCAAAAAATAAGTAGTTAGCAACACAACCCATGTGCCCTTAGAAAAAAGAAGTCCTAATTACTCAATAAAATCGTGTATGTTAATGATGGGATGATTATTAGACACTCACACTTACAAAGAAATTCAAATAATGTGCACGGAATACCATAGGTTTTGCCTTATTTTCTTGACCTTAGTTTTCAGATAGTCGGGTTAGGATCACTAGAGGTTCTTACTCAGCTTGTAATGTAGGCTTAGGGGTTGGTACGGTACATATGGGAATTTAGTGACTAAACTTCCTTGGCACTACACTTATGTTAGGGATTAACTTATCAGCTAATTTCTTTTATTCCATCCTTATTCCTCTCTTTTATTCTTTTACAACTCATTCAAGTTGGTGTGGTTTCTTTTATTCCTTTTTTTCTATTAATTTTTTTTTTCAAATTTTCTCTCCTTTTTTTGTTTCTTTTTTTTTCTTTTTCTATCACAACTAGCCCTACTTTCTTTTCTCATAGTTGTCCTTCTTCATACCTACTTCAAATCACACACCTCTATGATAGCCACTCTCAACTTAGGAAATTTGCCTAAGTTAAGCTACCCAATATCCAGGAGGACTAGGGCCAAAATAGGTTCACTATAACAAAAAGGGAAGATGAAAGGTGAAATAAGGAAAATAGTCGATACATCCTTAAATTAGGGATCACAGTAAACTTATTCATATTTGGACGATCATTTAGGCAAAAAGTGGATAAATATAAAGAATGGCCTATGATCCTTTCCTGATCCACTATCCTACAACCTAGGAAAGATTAACCAGCAAAGTTCTAGAGTTCATACATAAAGGGAAAAAAGTAGCATCTCAAACACACATGGCATAGGGTTGAATCACAAACTACTATCTATCCGGTTTGTGCAAATGTTAGCTGTAATTATTATATCTCTAATCCTAATGTCATAATGAGATTCACACTGGTTACATATATATACATTACACAGTTCAAAAATAAATTTTTTCTGACGGGTATCATTTTCTGAAAAAAACTTTAAGTACAAACAAACAAAATACATCAACTACCTTAGGTACTCATTCACCTAGTTAAATAGAAACATCATACAACAAAACACAATACGTTCTATATATGTTCGCTTTACTAAGAACAAAACTCCACAAAAAAGAGATAGGGAAATAAAAAACCCAAAAGGACATCAAGGCCTACAACTAGCCCCACCTTTAACTTGTAATCATTCTTTGTCACTAATGCATTAACCCACTAGAAAACTAGAGAGTTAGGAGCATAACTATGGTACCCTAGGTGTGGATACCCAACATCAATCATACGAAAATAAACACAATCACAAACTTAATAAAATACCTTGGGTTGCCTCCCAAACAATACTCTATTTAAGTTCGTGACATGACTTGGCTAGGTTGGTTACTCATACCTCACATACAAGAATGTGGGTTTCCTCCCATGAAATGCTTGATTTAACATCGCGGGACAATGCGAGTACCTTCATTACTCATACTCCATCAAGGTAGACAAAGAATTTGCCTCTAATTCTTTTATTTCCACTCTGAACTTACAAATTGTACCCCTGTGTTTTTCTCCAATTTTCTAATACGCTCAAGGGGAAGCAGTATGAAAATAAAGGAACCGAAAAATAGATGTGGCATGTTGCAACTCTTGGCCTTTAAGTTAAGAATGTAGTTCCTTGATTTTGGCACAACAAATTCAAGAATATAGACATATTCTTCCTCTTTTTCTCACTCTTTTATAGGCTCAAATATCTCAAATAATATCTTACTATCCAAACATAATGTGGAAAAATTCTTAGACTGGCGTCCAATATGTCCCAACTCATGATCTGAATTTTTGTTTATATCCTCACATAACTCTAATGTGCTCCTCTAAATAGTGAAAACATCCACAAAAGTATGATCAACTATTGACTCCTCCAATTTTAAATCCTCAATGAATCTTTTCAGCCTCATACAAATCATAACTAAATTATTAGGCATTACACACATTAACCTTTACATTCAAGTACTAACTTTTTTAATGAACTCCTTTTTTTGTTTTGAGAGGAGTGTCAATGTGTCTATTATGCTCTTATTGTGCTCCCATAATAGATGCATCACTCTCAAAACATATTTTGGGAACCATAAAGATCATCCCCACCCACCAAAAATTTCAAGAAGCAACCATAGAGATAGGTAAAATGGTCAAAAAATATACAAATGGAAGTTTCACAAAATCAATCTATTATATTAAGGAGTATTTCTAATCATTATTTTATTTTTGAAAATGTGTTGGGGATAAGAATGTCTTTTATTATGGGGTGGGGTCTTCAAATATTTGCTAAGGGTGAAATATTGTAGAGGGGTTCCTTTTTCTTATAGTTGCTTTAGTTGAGAAATTGTGAAAATATTTTTTAAGAAGTTTAAAAATAGAAAAATATTTTTCTTTAGCTTCCAAAATTAGAATAGTTTGAGTTGGTTTTTAGAATTTTAGTTCTTTAGTAGAACATACATCCCTCACCACTTGTTAATGGAGATGGTGCGAGCTACTATTTGGGATATTTTCTCATTACAAGTGGCGTGCCCATAGTTTGTGTTTATATGCTTTCTTTTATAATTTACTCAGTCAGCTATGATACCTAATGAGTGCAAGTGGACTATAGTTATTCTTACTACACTCTTTTTGTCCAGATCTAGGTACGAGTATACCGTATAGATACATAACTCGGGTGGCATTCATAGTATATTTGAGGTAGAGGTATCAAATTTTTTCAGATTTGTCCTTCTACCTCTACCTATCTATTTACATATCTTATTTAATATTTTGAGGTAGATTTTGATCCTTTTTAGTCTATTATTAAATCCTTGACATTCCAAAATGTATTGAGTAATTCTTACAATATGACATCTAGTTTTGGGATTTAGTTTGGTATCTTGATTGTATTTCCACTATTATCATATTGGTATGGTTTGAGTTTTCTATGGAAGCCTTGCCTTGGGTTTTTTTATAGTATTTATTTCTCTTTTTATATCAGTTTGGATAATAGGGTTACTTGTCAAGGCTTACTGCAACAAGTGCCATCATGACCTTTGGTTTTTGGGTTCATGATAAATTGACATCCAGGTTTCTATTAGTATCATCAATGTAAGAACAGAGTCTGTCGAGTGGAGTCTCACGAATTGGTACGTAAATGTCATAATCTTTCTTTGTTAGGCTATGATACTTCTTTAAGAAGATTTATTATTTTGTTCCTTATTGTGCAAATCCCTTCATATCTTATGTTAAAAATAATATTTCACTCTTTCCTACGAAGATGGTGAGGAATAGATCTTATGAGGCCACAGATGTAGAGCTTTTATCTGAGGAGTGAGTCCAACCCTGAGGGAAAGTTACAAGTCATGGATAGGCTTGAGGTAGAGGGAGGTCATAAGGAATTTCCCTATCCATAACAACCCTAGGGGACTTTTCTTTGAGCCTCAGGTTGAGCATGTTACAGTTATAAGGCCTATCTCAGTCCCATAGGGTTTTTCTACTCTAGTCTTAAAAGGGTTTTTGATTAGTTGTGGACCCATTTTGAGGGTGCTCTTGTGAGTTCACCTAGTGTTCTTCCAACTTTGTATATAGTACCCCTATCTATGCCAGAGCCTTCTTATAGAGTTCCTCTAGTTTTGAGTTTGGATCCTCCTATTATACCGACATCTGCATATGGTACTCCAAACTAAAAGTATTGTTCCTATATCTGAGTATGGTATTTTAAAATATAGAGTACATCCTTCTTATATGTTACCACCTCAGGTGGATTTTCGACCAACCAAAGTTACTATGCCTCCTATTATTGTGAGTATAGTTATGTCTTTGGAAGATCAGAAGAGGTTTGAGAGATTTATACATTTGGGTCCTTTTATATTCAGTGGTTTTGTAAGATACCTATGAGTTCTTGATGGATTGTCATGAGAAGTTTCATAACCCTTTTTTGCTCAAGTTGCATGGGGTTATGTATGATACTTATCAGTTATAAGATATAACTAGTGATTAGTAGAGGTCACTTATTAGCTTCTGACCTCTTGGTTCATAAGAGATTACTTGGGATAGTTTGCTGAGGTTTTTTAGATAAGTATGTGACTTTTAGTTTAATGGATCAGATAAGAAATGAGTTCAATATCTTAGACAGGGCTTCATGACGGTTGCAAATCATGAGGCATGCTTTTATGCCTGGTATAAATATTTTTATTATTGTATTTCCATTTAGTTTGAGAAGATACAAAAATTCATGGAAGGGTTAGATTTTCTCTAATGGTATCTATTGCTCAGATGGTACTGAATGGGGTATCATTTTAGAGTACAATAAATTATGCTTAGATAAATTAGTCTATTCCTTCAGTATCTCATATAGGCGCAAAGAAGGTGTATCGTTAGGGTGAGTTTAGAGGTCACACTTCTTGAGGTAGAGATTCTAGAGGCTTCCATGTATATCATGGTATACAAGTGCAGGCAACCTTGTGGAGTTCAAGTAGTGGATCTTATATTTTAGCGACTTTGAGTGGTATTCCTAGTTCAACCATATCGTTTTCTATTGAGTTGATTTATATGGTTTTCTATGTGTGTGATGAGACTGGCTATGTGGCCATGGACTTTTCCTATCGTTCTTTCAAAATTACTCCTATCAAAAGGCAAAAGTAGTTCCCGTAGTAGTGGTCAAGGGGATAATCAGTTGGGTGGTGGATGTGGTTAATGCTATGTTATAACTAAAAGGTAAAGGCCTTCGATATTATTATCAATGGTATCATCACTATTTATTTTATATGTGTATCTATTTTATTTTATCCAAGATTGACTTTCTTCTATATGTTTGCATCTTTTTAATTTGGTTTTGATTCTGCATATGATCCTCTTGATGTAGCTCGCTATGTATCCACCCTTATAAGAAACTTTTTATTGGTGGATCGAGTGTACAAATCTAATGTTGTGACTTTAGCTGTGCATGAGACTTAGGTTGATCTAATTCTCCTTAATAGGGTAGATTTTGATGTCATCTTGGGTATGGATTAGTTAGTTCCTTATCATGTTGTCTTAGAGATTATTATTCTAAGCCCATGACTTTAGTTTCACCGGGTATGCCAAGGGTAGCTTGGAAAGGGTGTGCTTTATTTATGTCTTAAGAAAGGGGATTAGTTAGCGCCTTTTCATGTTGTCTTGGATGAGAAGGGATGTTTATCTTATCTAGACCATATTTTTTGTAATAGTGTTTCTTTGCCTCTTTCCTTGGATTTTATTTATGTTGTTCATGAGTTCATAAATATTTTTCTTAGAAATTTACCTGGTATGCCTCCAGATCATTATATTGACTTTGTAATCAATATTGAGATGGGAACCAAACCCATTTCTATTCCACCTTATAAGATGGGCCCAACAAATTTAAAGAAATTTAAAGATCGATTGTTAGATATGTTGGATAAGGGGTTTATTTGACCTACTCTTATTTGTGAAGAAAAAGAATGGGTTTATGCATATGCGTATTGATTATCTATAGTTAAAAAGGTGATTATTACGAAAAAGTATCCTTTTACTCGTATTAATAATTTATTTGACTAGCATCAAAGTGCTTTAGTGGCTTTATAGATTTATTTAAGGTTTGGGACCATCATTTAAGTATTAGAGCTTTGAATATTTTGAAGACATCTTTTTGGACTTGGTACGATCATGATGAGTTCTTGATCATGTCCTTTAGTTTGACGAACAACCCAACCGCATTCATGGATTTGATGAATTGGCTATTTTGGTCGTATCTTAATATTTTTTATATTGTATTTACATATGATATTTTGGTTTCTTCAAATTTTGAGGCCGATCATGAGAAGCATTTGCAGATTGTGCTTCAAAGATTAAGGGATGAGAAATTGTATACTAAGTTCTCCAAGTATGAGATTCTGTTGGAGTTTATTTTTTTCTTAGGTCACGTACTAACCAAGAATGGTATTATGGTCGATCCAAAAAAGAATATAGTGGTTCGTGGTCATACTAGTCCTACTTCTCCAATCAAGATTCAGAATTTTGTTGGTTTAGCAGGCTACTATTAGTGTTTTATAGAGGGTTTTTCATCTATTGTAGCTACTTGACAAAGTTGACTCAGAAGAAGATTTCCTTTGAGTGATTTGTTGCTTGTGAGGTATGAGTTCAAGGGTTTAAGAAGTTGTTGACTACATCTCCTATCTTGACTTTTCTTGAGGAAGGCATAGGTTTCACCATCTTCTTTGATACTTCTGGTGTTGAATTAGGTGTTATGTCAATGCTGGAAGGTAAGATGATTGGGTATGCTTCTCTTCAGTTAAAGCCTCTTAATAGGAATTACCCTACCCATGATTTAGAGTTGTGTGTGGTTGTTTTTCCTTGAGTTATGGAGCCACTATTTCTATGGAGTCGATTGTGAGATTTTCTTGGATCATCATATCCTTCAGTACTTCTTCCCCCAATAAGATCTTAATATGAGGCAACATCATTATCTTGAGTTAACTTACGGACTATTACTTGGCTATTCTCTATAATTTAGGCAAGGTTAATATTGTTGAAAATGTCTGAGATGAAAGTCGACTAGCATGGGTATTATGGCATATATTTTAACCCAGGAGAGGCCTTTATCCTTAGAGGTTTAGTCATTGGCTAACTAGATGGTTAGGATTAGTATTTTAACACCTAGGTATGCTTTGGTATTTGTGGAGGCTAGGTCTTTCTTGATGGAGCAGAGCAAATTAAGGTTCATTGATGTGATGATGTTGGAATTAGAGTGATTTGGGATAACGTGTTGAGTGGTGAGGCTAAGGAAACCTCATTTAATTCTAGCAGTCTTTTGAGGATTAGGGCCTAAGTTTGTATGTCAAGACTAGATTATTGTATTAGATTGATTTTTGAGAAGAATCATTGTTTTTGTTATTTCATCCATCTGGGAGTGAATAAGATGTATCAAGATTTGAGACAATATTACTTGTGGTGTGGTATGATGAACGATGTAGCAGATTTATTAAATCATTACCTATGTTGCCAATAAGTGAGGGTCGAGAATTCAAGACCTAGTGGTTTTCTTTAAAGGTAACCAATTCCAGAGTGGAAATTAGAATAAATCACTACAGACTTTATGATTGGGTTGTCTCATATTTCTTATGATTCTGATAGACTTTGGGCCATCGTGGATCAATTGACCAAATCTTCTTATTTCATTTTGATTTATATCTCCTTTAGTGTTTAGAGGTTGGCTCGTATCTACATTCATGAGATAGTTTATCTTTATGGTGTTCCAATATCTATCATCTTAGATCGAGGTTCAGTGTTCACATCTTACATTTAGAAGACTTTTTACTAGGAATTAGGTTTCCTAGTTGATCTTCTTATAACATTTCACCCCAAGACCAATGGTTTGTCAGAGTGCACTATTTTGATTTTTGGGTATATTATCTAGTCTTAGGTGATGGACTTTGGTTGTCAGTGGGAGCAATATCTAGATTTTGCTGAGTTAGTTATAATAATAACTACTATTCCAGTACCTAGATGGCTCCTTTAGAGGATTTGTAAGGTAGGCATTATCACTCTCCAATTAACTGGTTTAAGATTTTTTGGTTTAGACATTAAGGTGCGGACTTACTTTATGAGTCTTTGGATAGATTTTGGTTTATTCAGGAAAAACATCAAGCATATCATAGTAGACAGAAGTTCTATACAGATCGTAGACTTCGTACCTTGAGATTTAGTATTGGTGATCATGTCATTCTTCGCCCCAGAAGGGCATGATGCGGTTTGGGAACAGGGTCAAGTTTATCCCTAGGTATATTTGGCCTTTTGAGATCCTTTGAACTACTAGGTAGGTGGCCTAAAAGTTAGCATTGCCCCCAGATTTATCAACTATTTATCCAATTTTTCATATTTCTATGCTTTGACATTAAAATGCATATGTGTCTCATGTTATTTGTTGGGACTTTGTCCAATTAGATGAGCGATGATCTTTTATTGAGGATCTCATCTCCATTCTAACCAAGGATGTTAAACTATTGCATTCTTGAGATATTTGGGTGGTTAAGGTTTAGTGGAGACGTCAACCTATAGATAAGTCTGCTTAGTAGGTCGATTCTAATATGTATAATCCCCAGCTTTTCATTGATTTATGTATTTCTATTGCCTTTAGTTCGGGGATGAACCCAATTCTTAGTGGTGGATAAGGAAATGACCTTATATTTTGTGATTTATATGAAATATTTATTATTGTGTAATTTAACTATTTTACCCCTCCCCGTGGTTGCAGTTTTGTGTTTCTGAGGTATGAGGATGATTGGCACAGTTCCTAATGCATTTTAGTGTTATTTATTCGAGATTATGACTGTTGATAGTAGAAAAGGCTTATTAGTTTACTTTGGTCAGCAGTTTTTGATTTGTCTATGGGATAGCAAAACGAACTTCACTAGTATACTTAAAACATTGATTTTCGGTTGGTAACATGGTTGGTGTGGTTTGACGGCTTTTGTATCTTATTTTGACACTCTATTCAAAAAGTTAGGTAAATACGTCTTGGGGGTCAATTATGTGAAAACAATGTTTTTTCAAAAAATTTATATGTCCATTGAGTCTGGGCTTTGAATTTGATAGGGTAGCATAGTTTATTTGCATTCTTAAGATCCTGAATGAATATCAAGGGGCCTACAGATAATTAGAAATTTTCCAATTTTTGTTGGTGCGCCACCAGCTGGTGTCGCCGCTAAAGCGCTATTTTGGCCACTTTAGCTGTGGGATCTAAAGTGCCACTTGGTCTCTTTAGCGGACTGGCTACCTGCTTGGCAAGGGCATTTTACTGTCCCTCATTAGCTTAAGTGAAGGTCACTAAAGTGACCCTTGTCTTCGTTAGCTGACTAGAATTCAAAGTGGGTATCACTAAAGTGGTACTTGATTGCTTAAGCGGTGATTGCTAAAGAGGTCATTTTTCGCTTTAGTGGCACTTGGCAGCTGGGTATATAAATTATTTTCTCTTTTTCTTCACCATTTTGAAACACCCAAGATCTTGGCCTTGCAATTTTTTTTTGTTTTTTTAGCATACTGTCAAAGATACGGTTGGGCAAGCCACTAGTACCCTTGTGTACCAGTTGTACCCAATCTTCCCTCCTCTATTGTACCTTAAGTAGCCTTGGAGGGTAGCATTTTATCCACTATATGAGATAGGATCCCCTCAATCGTACACTATGGTATGAGTCGTACCTAGGTAAGTCATATAGTGTATGACACTTGGATTAGAGTGGACTATTTTTGGCATGGTTTATGGGTACGTTTTAGGGTTTAAGTCATACCGTTTGAATACGAATTAGGGGTGTGTATTCGTACCCTAACAAGTATATGGGACCTAGGTGAAACCTAGGGTATGAGTTAGGGTACCACTCGTACCCTAGGGTATGATTGACTCAAGTGAGTCATACCCGACATCGTGGCCATTTTCCATCTTTTAACTAAGGGCCCTATGGTCATTTCCTGACTCCAAAACCCTAAGTCTCCTCATATATGTGTATATGGCCTTCTAAAACACATTTTGAGGGGATTAAATATCCAAAACACTCTCTCATAAACTTTGGAAGATTTGGAGGTCAGGATTTCAAGAGAGTTTTATCTTTTCCACTTGATAAATAATTCTAAACCTATATTTTTAACACTTGTATTAGTAAGTTCACAAGGTGATTTTGAAATAAAATAAAAAGTGTTTTGTAGCCTAATGACGGATAATGTTGAATTTTTCTTAGACTTGTATTTATACATGTTATTGATGATGATTTGCATGTGTGGGTATTTGTTGTATGTTGTTTAACCAATGGGTCTTGATTGATCCTAGTATTAATAAATTCTATTTTTAACTTGGCCTTGATAAAGGTATGCACACAAGGTGTTTGTAAAAATGTATACATGAAATATCTAGTCACATGTGAATGGTTTGTTGAACTATGGTATTTGTCTAGTGAACATGATTGGGGTATCTTAGTGTTATAATGAATGTGAATACTTTATAAGAGGTTGGTAAAGGCATTGTTTCCTTGTATTGAGTCATAATGAATACGAATTCTTGGTAAATAGTTGGTAAGAACCTTGTTAATCATGTAATGGTTTAAGTTATAACTTTAGATGGTGTGATGTCCCAATAAGTATAAATGGTTGATAAATGGTATTGTAATGATATTTCTAGCCATATAATTAGCTAAATTATGACCATGTTAGTTGATGGCTAAGAAAGGGGTTTATTTTCCTAAACATGAACTTTAATTATGTGCGGAACTAAAGTGCGGTATAGAAAGGCTAATGAAACTTGAATGTCTGGTAAAGGTCTTGATGAATATAATTTAAATTGAATGATGATTTGAATGAAGGCACTGGTCTAATAAAGTGGTTAATCTATGAATACTTCCATGAGGACTTTATTCTCCCGCATGGTGTTGATGTGGGTAAATAGTTCAAACCGATAAATATGAAATGGATTGAATGGATGTTAATGCATAAACAAAGAAGGGTTAAGAGTTCAATTGTCGTCTAATAATGGAAATAAAATAACTAGTGGTTCGAGTCCATATGACTAGTGGTTTGAGTCCATAGTTTAATGAATGGCTTGTTGTTTGAGTCCCTTACCAAATGAAATAACCAGCGGTTTGAGTCCCTAGTCTAATAAAAGGCTTATAGTTTGAGTTCCCTGCTCGATGGAACAAATAGTGGTTTGAGTCCCTAGTCAGATGTAATGACTAGTGGTTTGAGTCTCTAGTTCAATGAGATGGCTTGTGGTTTGAGCCCTCACCCGATGAAATAACTAGTGGTTTGAGTCCCAAGTCCAAGGAGATGTCTTGTCGTTTGAGTCCCTTGCCTAATGAGTTAGTTGAATGGGCTAAATTGATTGAGTTATTTGGAGGTTTGGATCCCTTTTACTAATGTAACAGCGAAGTTCAAGGTTCTAGAATTGGTAAGGTGAAAGGTTGAAAGTTCTTCACTCAATGTCTTATGGATGAATGCTTTAAGAATGATTTCTATAACTCTTTCCATAACTTGGTATGCTACATATATAAAAATATGTGTGTGTCTCTTTATATATGTCTAAGTTAATATAAATGTGATTTCATATGATGGTTTAACTTAGATTGAACTAATGTGCTATTTTATCCTTATTTTTGAGAAACATGCTAGCTCTCCAAACGCTAACCATCTCTGGATGCTACGTTCCCATACGACATAGGTTCTGGAGCTTCTTCTTCTTTTTCTACATTATGACTAAGTGTTTGTGATGATAGTCTGTTCAAATTGATGTCGTGAGCTTCCAATCTCCGAAAGGTATACATTTCTTAGTCTTTTACTTTAAGTCATAAACTTGATTTATTTTGACTTAGTATTGGCTATTGTCGGTGGCATGTCCCGACATGTTTAGACATCAAAATAGTAAAGGCTTTTGTGGATGACTGTTGACTTGGGTTTATTGGAAAGATTGTTGCCATTAATAAAATGCTAGATATTATCTAAGTGTTGACTATCAGCTTTATTCTCCGCTACTTTTATATTTTGTTTGAGTTTATCCGATACATATGAATTGAATAGATGGTTAGGTTAGGTTGGTGGGGTGATCTCCGGTCCAAGTTGGATTTAAGGTGCCCATATGACATGGCTTGGTTTTGAGGCGTGTCAAGTTGGTATCAGAGCCTAGGTTCATGGTCAGTTGGGAGTCCACAAAGTCGTGTCAAGTAGAGTCTCTTTTATGTGTGTGTAACGCATAATACTTATAAAAATAATGTATGATACATTAAGGAATGTTTTCCTTTCTTGTGTTTCAAACTCAAGCTATATAGAGTCTAAGGTCTTGGATTCCTATGATTTTTGTGTGCTCATCTTTCAGATCATGTATAAAAAAAGATCTGATGTTCAAGCGAGCTCTTCTATCTCTACTAAGGTAATATGGAAAAAGATTATCTAATTTCTGGGATTCAGACCCAGTCAAGGGTCGTCGCATCTAATTATCCTTAAGGGGTTCCACCTATTCCCACTAACCCTATTTTTGGGGATTACACTTCTCCTCTGTCACCTCAAAATACTTGGTTGGCTCAGGTTGGTGGAAGGTGTTCTAAGAGGAATTATTAGGCAGGGCCTAGCCTATATTCTGTGGCTAGTGTTTTCTACCAAAACCCATTGAGAGGTGGGTGTTTTTATATTGGTAATTCTCATAGGGCACAAGGTGCCCAACATTATGTTAGATGGGTCCAATCCTCATTCACCTATCCTTATTATCAATTTTGCTATTGATCACACCATGGTTATTGCAATGAAAGAAAGAATTAGTGTTTTAAATATGGTCAATTAGGTCACATGCAACGGGACTGTCCTATAATAATTACCTCTTTGGCAAAAAAAGTACTTGTTTCCACTTCTCTAGATCTTGCACCTAGGGGTGTTTCTTCTATCTCTAATATTGGTTGGGACTCTCTCAATGATCTTACTATCCCTCGGGAGCTTGAGGTACCTTCTAATGCTGATGCGAGTATGCTAAAACTTTTGTTCATGATGTGTAATGTTTGCTTGACCTAGGGTTTACTCTTTCTTATGTGACCCCGCACATGTCTGTGCATCTTGGTTTTTGTTCTCGAGAGTCTATCAATTCCCTTTTCTATTTCTACCCTAATAAGAGACTTTGTGGTTGTTAAGAGGATTTACAGGCGTGGTATTTGTTAGTGGTAGAAAAGATTTTGTAGACTTGATAGAGTTGGGCGTGGTTGATTTTGTTGTTGTCCTGGGGATGGATTAGTTACATTCGTGTTATGCTTTCTTTGATTGTTTGACCCATAGGGTCATTTTCATATTCCCTAATGAGCCGGTCGTTGTACAAAAAGATGGTTCTTTGGTTTCTAAAGGGAGTTTCAATTTATATCTTAGAGTGTATAAGTTAATCTCAAAATAATGTTTGTATCGTTTGGTCTAGGTTAAAGGTTCTTCTCTAAAGCCCATTCCAATGGTCAATAAGTTTTTCGATGTTTTCCTTGGTGATCCTTTCGGTATCCTTCCTGATAGGGAAATCAATTTTGGGGCTGATCTTATTTTGGACACTCGTCCTAGTATGTCTCCTTAAGTAATCCTATCTTTTTCACGTGTAAGAAGGATGGTTTCTTTTATATATGCACTGATTATTGTTTGTGGGACAAAGCAACCCTAAGAAATAAGTATCCTTTCCCTAGAATCGACAATTTGTTTGATCAAATTCATGATGGGAAGTGTTCCTCTAAAAGTGATCATGATTTTAGGTTACGTTTTCATCAACTTAAGGTTGGGGAAGTGGATATCCCTAAGTCCACCTTTAGGACTCGATATGGTCACTACGAGTTCTTAGTCATTCCGTTTGGGTTGACCAATTCCCCCATAACATTCTTTGTTTTGATGAATAGGGAGATTGAGGGTGGAACTAGTCTTGTTTTGGATTCTTGTCCAACTCTTATACCTTTTTTATAGAATTGTTTTTGGTAGAGGAAGACCAAGTGTCCCTAGTGTACCTCCCCGGTGATACCCATTAGAGCGGAGTGTTGTGCTTAGTGGCGCAATGGGGGGAAGGTCGAAGTCTAATCTTAAATTTTCTTTTAGCAGTGGTCCCTAAGGAAAGGTTGGGTTGCATACTCTAGAGATTCTCTCATATCTCAGTCAAGGGGGCCCTAAACTAGTTTTAAAAGCATTCTATTAGAAATTACTCCTATGGTTCGTATTTTACATACGTTTAGTTCCTTGGATGTGAGTCTTGACCTTACACTGTGTTATCAATGGTATATGCAGTTGTGTATCATTTGGTGTACAATCCTAAGGACTCTTCCTCTGGCATGTTGTGTTGGGATGGGTCTTACTTATGACCTAGGTGGTTGCTATAAAACCCTTCGTGCCTATGGTGTCGTGTCTTGTTTTGGGGATCTTTTCTTACCTTGAATGGCATGGATAATTCTTTTACTTTGGTTCCCTAATGATTTTTTTGTGCTAGGATGGTAGTGGCTTAGGGAACGTGGTGATGTTTTGAAATGGGGAAATGTAGAAGTCCCTAGGTGGAGATTCCAGGGAGACTTCTACAACTAAGGTTTTGGAAAGGAGTGGATGGTGAAAACCTTTGTGGAAAAGATAAAGAGTGCTAGATCTTGGGAAGGATATATCATATCGCAGGTATAAAAATTGTATGCATGAATGATACGGTTGGTAGATATACAAATAGTCGTGTTTGGTCCTTAAAAGGCTTGGGAAGCCATGTGTATGATTTGTTTTATGGCGTAGCTGTGTTATGGTTTTGAATTTTCAATCATATATTGGCAATTTTGTCTATAATAGTTGGTTATAGTTTTCCTATATCATCTATTTGTTATTTGTATATGATAATGGTAATGGAGCAGAGTAGTGTTCGGGATGGATGTAAGGAATATAGCACGGTGGCTTAAGTTAACTCCTTTTAGCTTTGAATATGATTGAAAATAGACGTGGTGTTGCATAGCTAAACTCAAGTACTCGTAGTGGTGTGTCTCCAGGAAGTTATAAGTTTAACCAAACTTGTTCTGCAACATTAGCATGGCGCCTTTTGAGGCATGTATAGTAGGAAGTGTCGACCTCCTATTAGGTGGTAGAAAGTTGGTGAAGGTAAGTTTGTCCACCCCGATTTAGTTCACAAGACTTAGAAAAGGTGAAGGTGATTCGTTAGAGGTTGAAAATGCTTAAAGTCAGCATATTTCCTATGCAGATGTGAGGCGATGAGATTTAGGGTTTATGATTGGCGATTGGGTATTCTTGAAGGTTTCGCCCATGAAGGGAGTGATACGAATTGGTAAAGAAGGGAAGCGTATTCCACATTATGTTGGTTCCTATTTCTATTTGATTTTGAAAGGATTGGCAATGTTGACTATGATTTGGAGTTTCCATTTAGATTGAACTCCATCTTCCTGGATTTCCATGGCTCTATGTTGCGAAGATGTTTAGGTGACCCTTCCTTGATTGTTCCCTTAAAGGATGTTGGCATTTTAGACTCGTTGTCCTATGAGGATATCTCGGTGAGGATCTTGGATTGGCAAGTTCGTCAGTTGCAAACAAAAAAAGTGGCTTCGGTGAAGGATCTATGGAGGAACCAATAGTTCGAGGAAGCTACTTGGGAGGCGCAGGACATATAGTCTAAGTATCCATATTTTCTTCCCATTTTGGAAACTTATGATCGAGGTATGTGTTAATATTCTTGATTTGACTTATGTCTTTTGTAGACAATGGTTTCAAGTACCTAAGCTTCGAATTAATCTAGTGTTATTGATAAATAATGGGTTTAAATCCCAAAGCCAATGAAATGAATAGTCAATTTATGATGATCATGATGTGTGTTGTATCCTTGTTATATGCCTTGTGTTCTAAACGTGGTAAAAGGTTGGTTTGATGTGTGGTAATGTGTTAACTTGTGAGTATGTTTTCCTTAAACATCATTCGATGACGAAAAATCCTAAGAGGAGGAGAATAAAAAACCTAAGATCTTGGCCTTGAGAAACGTTTTGGTTTTTTTAACCATACTGTCCAAAATACGGTTAGGAAAGCCACCCATACCCTATTATACAAGTTGTACCAACTATTACCACTCCTCTCATACCTTTATATTTCTTAGAGGGTAGCATTTTGACCACCATACGAGTTAGGATCCCCTCAATCATACACTAAGGTATGATTCGTACCTAGGTAAGTCGTATGGTGCATGACACTTAGTGTAGACTGGACTATTTTTTGCACGAGTTATGGGTACAGTTTAGGGCCCAAGTCATACACTTTGAATACGACTTAGGGATGTTTAGTCATACCCTAACAAGTATATGTGACCTAGGTGAAACCTAGGGTACGAGTTAGGGTACAACTCGTACCCTAGGGTTCGATTGACTCATGTAAGTCATACCCAACATCGTGGCCATTTTCCACATTTAAACTATGGGCCTTATGGTCATTTTTTGACCCCAAAACCGTAATCCCCTCACTATATAAGTGTATATGGCCTCCTAAAACACATATTAAGGTGTTAAAACATCCAAAACACTTTGGAAGATTTGGAGGCTAGAGTTTCAAGGGATTTCATCTTGGAGGCAAGAGAAGTCAAATTTTTCTTGGCGACTCAACTTTTATAAGGCATGTATCTCTTACCCTTGATAAATAACCATAAATCCATGTATTTTACACTTGGATACATGGTGATTTTGAAATCAAATGAAAAATGTTTTGTTGCTTAATGATAGATAATGTTGACGTTTCCTTAGACTTGTGTTTATAAATGTTATTGAAGATGATTTCCATTTATGAGTTTTTGGGTATGTGGTTTAACTAATGGGTCTTGATTAACCCTAATATTAATTAACTCTCCCATGAACTTGGCCATCATAAAGTTATGCACATAAGGGGTGTGTGTAAATGTCAAAATGAAATGTCTTATGACAAGGTAATGGTGTGTTGAACTATGGTATTGGTCTAGTGAACATGAATGGGGAATGATATTTTTATAATGAATGTAAATACATGATAAGTGGTTGGTGAAGGCATTATTAGCCATGTATTAAGTCATAATGAATATGAATCCTTCGTAAATGGTTAGTAAGAACCTTGTTAGTCATGTAACAGATTAATTTATGACTTTTGATGGTGTGATGACCCAATAAGTATAAATGGTTGATAAATGGTATTTTAATGATATTGTTAGCCATATAATTAATTAGATTATGACCATGTTAGTTGATGGCTATGAAAGGGGTTGATTTCCCTAAACTTGAACTTGAATTGTGTGCAAAACTAAAGTATGGTATAGAAAGTCTAATGAAGCTTGAATGGCTTGTAAGGGTCTTGATGACTATAATTTTATTTGACGAATGATTTGAATAAAAGCATTGACCTAATAAAGAGGTTAATCGATAAATACTCCCATGAAGACCTTATGGTTCTGCATGGTGTTAGTGTGGGTAAATAGTTCAAGCCCTTAAATATAAAATGGATAGAATGGATGTTAATTCATGAACAAAAAGGGGTTAAGAGTTAAAATTTCATCTAAAAATTTCAATGAAATGACTAGTGGTTCTAGTCCCTAGTCCAATGAGTAGCTTGTGGTTTGAGTCCCTTACCTAATAAAATGACCAGTGGTTCGAATCCCAAGTCCAATGAATGGATTGTAGATCCAGTCCCTCGCCTGATGTAATGACTAGTTGTTTGAGTCCCATTCCAATGAAGTGACTAGTGGTTTGAGTCCCTATTCTAATAAGATGGCTTATTATTTGTGTCCCTCATCTAATGAAATGACTAGTGGTTCGAGTCCCTAGTCTAAGGAGATGGATTGTTGTTTGAGTTTCTTGCCTAATGAGTCAGTTGAATTGGCTAAATTGGTTGAGTTGGTTTGAGGTTCAAATCCCCTTGACTAATGTAACGAGGAAGTTTAAGGTTATAGAATTGGTAAGGTGAAAGGTTGAAAGTTCTTTATTCCATGTCTGATGAATGAATTCTTTAAGAATGATTCCTATGACTCTTTCCATGACTTGGTATGCGATATATGTAAACATATGCATGTGTCTTTTCATATATGCCTATGCTAATGTAAATGTGATTTCATATAATTGTTTAACTTGGATTGAACTAATGTGCTATTTTATCCTTATTTTTGAAATACATACTAGCGCTCAAACAGCCAACTATCCCTGAATGCTTTGTCCCCATGCGATATAGGTTTGGGAGCTTCGCTTCTTGTTTTTTTCTATGCAGTGACCAAGTGTTCGGGCGGATCGTGTGTTGAAATTGAAGTGGTGAGCTTCCATTCTCTAGAAGGCTTACATTTCTTAGTCTATTACTTTAAGTCATAAACTTGATTTATTTTGAATTAGTGTAGGCTATTGTTGGGGGCATGTCCCAATATTTTTAGACATCAAATTTATAGTGGCTTTTGTGGATGATTATGGACTTTGGTTTCTTGGTAAGATTGTTGCCAGTAATAAAATGCTAGATATTGTCTAACTATTGACTATTAACTTTATTCTATGCTACTTTGATAGTTGTTAATAGTTTATCCAACACTTATGAATTTAATAGATGGTTAGGTTAGGTGGAAGAGGCAATGTCCAGTCCAAGTTGCACTTGATGCCCACATGACATAGCCCGGTTTTGGGGCGTGACAATTCTTGAGACGTAGAGCTTTAAGTTTTAGTGTTTTTAGGCAATTTCCTCCATTTTCAAGCTTGTGTAAGCTCCAAACTCTTATTTCAACCACTTTTCTTTTAATTTGTAATGTAAATCTTCTTTACAACTTGTATTTAAAGGTGGAATTAATGGATTTCTACCTAGAAGACCCAAAACAATATTTAATCAATTTAAAACCCCAATCTAAACCCACTTTTATTTGTGTTTCTCCTATAATTTCCTTTAATCTCAAAAAATATATATTTGGACAAAATAATAGGTTTCACCTTCATTTTCAAAAATCCATTTTGGGGATCCATTTTGACCCCAATTCGAAAGTAGAAAATATGGGTATTGTAGGCTTTATTTTGACGTATAGATTTTATAATAGTGTATCTTGTTTTATTGTTGGTCTGTGCGTGAGGTGATAACTCGGTGATAAAGATGTATTTTTTTAATTTTGACATTTGAGGTAGGTTATTGCTTAACTTTCTTCAGACTTGGTTGCGTAGTCAATAATAATGTAAAGGTATGTTATGATATGGTTTGGTATCATGGAAAATGTGTTTAGGTGATTTATGTGCCCATGCTGGGGCCAATGTTGATAATATTTGATGATTTTGATACATTACTTGTTACGTGTGACAGTGTTGGGTCTTTTATGACATGGTTGTCCTGGTATTGATATATGTATGATTGATTGCACTCTTTTTTGTGGCAAAAGCCTAGATTTTGGGATTTATATGGTATCAATGAGATTTTATAGCATGTTTCACATTATGGGTTATGGATTATATTGTATCATTGATGGTTGGTTGATTTTAGTGGATTTATGGCTCACATAGTTGATATATTGGCTAGATATTTGATATTCTCATTTTGGTTGGTTATGGGCATTAAGTCCTCATATCACATTAATTCATGAAAAATTGGTACCACTATAGAAATGCTGGAAATACTAGATTTTTTGGACAAAAAATGTGACATCTTTAAAGCACTCTTCGAGTTATGTGCTAGAGAGGAGTTTTGGATATTAGTATTGGATATTTTTCTTATATGGGTTTACGACCTCCTCATAGGTCCTAACTCGGGAGCACTACTTGTTAGGTGTATAGAGAGGTTGTACAATGACCTCTTGCATCATTATCATCTTTATTCCATTACATATATATTGTGTTTATTGTGTGTTGTTTTTCAATTCATGATTTGATATCCGTCTTTTTAG
This sequence comes from Capsicum baccatum var. pendulum, assembly GCA_030864225.1. Taxonomy (NCBI): domain Eukaryota; kingdom Viridiplantae; phylum Streptophyta; class Magnoliopsida; order Solanales; family Solanaceae; genus Capsicum; species Capsicum baccatum. The sequence continues at coordinate 144,339,082 of CM061552.1, forward strand.
GGGTCTATTGAAAACAACCTCTCTACTTCTTCGGAGGTAGCGGTATGGACTACGTATATTTTACCCTCCCTAAAACCCACTTTGTAGGAATACACCAGTTTGTTGTTGTTGTTGTATATCTGTCTATTTGTATTCCCTTACCTTACTTGTACTTGGTATATGTGTATACCTACATTTTCTTCTGGTATTAGCATTTCTTATATGTGTATATAGTAGAACTGTTAGTGAAGACGGCGTGGGCTACCATTTGGGATATTTTCAAATTGCAGGTGATGTGCCCATATTTTGTGTTTATATGCTTTATTTTCCACTTTACTCAGTCGGTGTATAGTATCTATTGAGTATAAATGGATAGTACTCATCTCTACTGCTACTTTTTGGCATTGATCCAGGTAAGAGTGCATCACACGGATAGCTAACTGAGGCAATACTTGGAGTATATTTCATATGTAGTTTTAATGATGAGCAGCTAACTGCAAGGGATCAGGTTCCTGGATGTGCAAGACACAGTATAGGTGGCATGCAGTTTCTGCACAGTTTGGTTATCTTGTGTACCAAACTTATAGGTGTTATTTGGTACTGATTAGGACATCTGGTCCAATGATCTTTCAGCCCAAATCATTAGTCAGAAATAAAACAAAAGAGACAATTCTTCATCAAATTAGTTTTTACACAAATCTAAAGAGTAAAGTAAGCAGCAATAACTCCATTTCAAGATTGCTCAAGCATTTCTTATGTTCTTATCTCTATAATATACTTAAAGAGTGAGTGAGAGTTTTTAAAGTGTTGATTTATTATCGAACTACTGATGTTATAAAAGAAGTGTTCTCTTTTGATAAGGGAAATGCTTAGGTAGAGTTGCCTAATCTTCTTTCTAGTTAGAGTTAGCCAGTTGTTGAGGGAAACTTAGCAGAGGTATCAAGGAGTAATTTTAATAAAGCTATTTCAAGCAGGAGGAACCTAAAGTTAGGTTCAGAGTATAGTATGTAATCAAGAGTTTGGTTATAGTGAACTGTTTTGGTGCTTGCAAGGGCAAGCCGTAGTTTTTCACTTCTTACGTTTCCATGTAAAATCTTATGTTTAACTTTCCTGCATTGCCTCTGCTTTTCTAGGAACTTATAGTTTCTTTACTATTCTATCACTTGTTATTGATTTTGAGAGACCTGGTCCCTCATAGTGTGGTGCAACCCCCAAGGGTTCCAACAATTGGTATCAGAGAAGGTTCACTCTAAAAGGTCCATACCTAGAGTGTTCTAGTTATCATGACTTCTATGACTAAATAAAGGGTGGACTGAATGGAAGCTAAAAGGTAAAGATCTCTCACTTTTAATGCTTTAGAATTAGACTCAAGAGAAGAAGACACTGATGTTGCTGTTTTGGTGAAAATGATTGCTAGATCTATGAAAAATGGTGGTAGCTCTGAAGGATTCATGTGGAACTATCCAATGCAAAATCAGAATTAAAATCTTGAGACATCACCAAGAAAAAATGCAGCTAACTATATAGTAAAGAAGGTGTTGGCTACTTAGGAGGACTTGTCAACCAAATCTGGGAAAGAAAAAAAGTATGGAGATGATTTTATGTTTATATAGGAAGATAAGAATATAACCTCAGATTCCAGGTGTTCTCTAATGGAAACATGGGGAGACTCTTCCAGTAATTCAGGTGAAAATGAGAAAACTAAAGCTTCTATGTTAGAATTGGAAGATAGTCCAGCTATCTATGTATCCTTGTTTGTATTCTTAGAAAGCATAGAGGATGAAGAATAAAAGGAAGTAACACTCTTTGATCGTAAGGAAAACTAGATAGCTACACTATTAGGAAGGTTAAAAATCTTTCTAGTGTATTGATAGACTTTGTATAAGAATTAACTAATGAGAAGTATTCTTTGGAGAAGAAAGTAGAAAATCAAGAACATGAGTTGAGTTCTTTAACTCTCCAAATTTTTTAAGTTGAAGAGTTGTTCACAAAAATGAAATCTGTAAATTTTAGTCCGATGAGTGATCTGAAAAAAGTAAATGATTTAGATAGAAACGGGAAGAAATAAGCTTCAAGGCTTCAAGTTGATCTTGAGGAAAGACTGAGGGATTCCCAAAAGAACCTTATGTCTGGACTATATAAGAATGAAGAATTAGATAATGATCTAGTCAGCTTAAGAGAAGAGTCGAATAAATCTCTTAAATGGACTGCTTCTTCACATATTCTTTCGAATTTGATTAGTCATGGTCCTAATGATGGCAAAGTACTGGACTTTCAAAGAGAACTCCAACTTGCTAGGTGGAAAGGAAATACTGTTAGTGGTGCTAGGAAAAATGTTTTCAAACCTATGTGCAATCACTATGGAAAAATGGGAACACAATAGAAAATTGTCAAAGCTAGATAAGAGCTGCAATGAACAAATTCAGATATATTCAACACGAGAATACAGTAACAAATGGATTATAGTATTTGAATAAAATAAAGAAGAAGTCTATACCTAGATGGTCCAAGAACGTTTTGAGCACACCATTGTCTTTTTACTGGGAACTCAAACTTAAGTAGGTTCCCAAATCCAACTTGTGATCATGATTTCAGGTATGAGAAAAGGGGTTGTAGTCAGGAATGGATTATTGATAGTATGTGCTCTAAGCTTAATATTGGAAGATCTTACTGGATTCTCTCTCTCAAGACACTTCAAAGTGAAAGCGTCTTATTTTGAAAGGAAGACTTCAAGGGACCTGGTCCCAAAGGAATTCATCCTAAAAGAAGAAACTTCTATATAAATAAAGTAAAGCTTGGAACATGGTTCTCAGACTTGTTCTGAAAAAAAGGGCAAATTGAGACTGATCTTGATCAAAATACCCTGACCTAATATCCGAGTCAGTGTCACTCCTCAAAATTGCTTATGTCGAGGAGATAGGTATTCGTGATAAAATAGGTGCATGTTAATCTAACTCAGTATTTTACCTTTGTAGGTATATACCCATGGGGACAACTTTGGAAGAAAATAGTGCGGCAACCACAAGTTTAAAATTCACCCAAGAAAGAGAGGACTTGGTCTTATCTCTTAAGTGAGTACCAAAATAATTTTCCTTAATTATTTTTTTTCTAAAATATTCTGTTTGAAAAGGCCATGTGTTCTATCTCATATGAACAAAAGTTGTCAATTTGGTTCAAATGTGAAGAGTCACACTGTAGTCATCAGACGCATCTATTCAAAAAGGTATCTCTTAAATGTCGAATGATTATCTCTTTAATTATAAATTCAAACCCTCCTATTTCATTCTCTTCACAATTAACTCAGAACATTATTTTCCTTCTCAATCAAAACTAGTCCTTCTTTTTCCTTTCTCAAAAATTCCAAATGTCTGAAATTCCCTCTTCTTCAAACCCTATGAAAGAGTTGTCTTCCGATCACACTCAAAAGTCGTAAAGTGTGTTACCCATAAATCCTTCCCATGATAATGCTGAGACCCTAAGTGAAACTTCTCCAATCAAAACTCTAAGCCCCCGTTAATGTTCTATCCTAATAGTTGACATAAAGAACGGTTTTCGGTTTCTAATTGAACAAGAGATTATTCAATAAGAAGGACCTCTTTTATCAGAAAAACTAGAGTCCTAAAATTCCCCTCAAATCTAGGTTTCCACTGAGGATTTAAAATTTATTAAAATTTCAAATAATTTACAAGAACCTAGTTCTCCTACCCTTTCTAAGTTAAACTCTATATTTGCTAATATAGTTGTTGAAGAGATTCCTATAAAGAAGTTTGATTCTCTCAACAACATAGATTTTGTAGTTGAGAATTTACTCTTGGTTGCTCATGATCTCATGGAATGTTCATCTTGTGCAGAGGAGCAAATAATAAGGAAAGAGGATAACTTTAAAAAGGATGGGGAATTCATATTACCTCCAAACAAGGAAAATAAAGAGGGTGAGGATAATCAACTTTTGAGTTGGAAAATGAGTAAACTGAAGGACAACAAAACAAAATTAAAAATGATTGACATTGGTGTACAAGATACTAAATCCTATTTCACTATGGGATTTGAACAAAAACTTCTAGCAGATGCCATGAATAAAAGTAAGTCTTCCACCACCAAAAGAAGAAGACTCAAGAAAGCTGTCATAGTAGAGGAGGGAAATGTAGATGTAGTGGAGGTTTTAGAAGATGAGGATACTGATACTGATGTTATAGCGTCTAAGAAGAAAAGGCTATAAGTTTATGGTGATGAAAGGACTAGGTTCTCTAATCCAAAGTCTGGGAGTCATGGTGTAAGCATAAATAAGAACATAGCTATGAAAATAAAAAAAGTATCTAAGGGACCTGGTCCCACGAACAGAAAAGTTAATGAAGAGGAAATATTAAATAGTGAATCAAATAGAATAAGAAGAGAGAAAGAAAAGAAAGATGCCCCTAGAGAAGCAAGGAATGTTTTCTTTCAAACTCAGAAAGTGCTAACTAGGAGAGTATTTGATCTAAAAATCTATAAAAAAAACAGGGATGGTAGAATTGGTAGTGTATGTGAGGAATCAGAGTTGGCTTAACCCACATGAAGAACCAGCTCCCATGGTGTTTGAAACTTAGGTAAAGGAATTCTAATAATCCATGGAATTGTCAGAGATTGTTTTGAGTTTGACTACACAGGTGCAGGAAAAAGTTCTTAAGATGAAAGAACAAACACTAGGTAGAATTTTTGATGTACCAATTATGAGAGTAAACTCTATTGTAAAGGAACAACCGACCATTGAATTTATGGTTGAAGTCTCAAAAGTAGGAGGAACCTCTATAACTGTTGTGAAAAAGAAGTTCTTAATTAGAGAATTTCAGCTAGTATTTGAGTTCATCAACAAAGTTCTATTGTCGAGATCAGAGAAAAAGACCATTGCCTCTGGTGTTGACATGTTCCTGGTAGAATATTACACTAAGTTTGAATTGATAAGCTTACCTACTCTTATGATAGACACATGAAGAAAGTAATCTATAAGAAAGAAGAGAAGTGCAGTATGCCTTATGGGTACTTCCTAAACAAGGTGTTTGATCACTATGGAATAGTTGGTACTAAGGGAACCCCAGGAAACAGTTAAACAAAAGTTTAGTTTGACAACCCTAGTGGAGAATGAGTACATTGTAGTTAAAGTGGGAACTATATCCCAAGTATAAGAACTGTTGGCTTCTTAAGAAAGCCTAAACAAGGAAATAGAGTAGTTGAGGATCATCTTATTAGCAAAGGACACTGAAATAGTGCACCTAAAACTACGACATCAAAGGTTGTCCTCAAAAGGAGCTAGTTCCACTGAATTACTTGCAGCAAAAATGAAAAACCTAAGCATAAAATTACAGAATTATCTAATGAATTTCAATGGAAGAATGTTGAAGACCCTCACTAAACAGTTATTGGATTCTCATGATGCTAAAGCTGCTAGAATAAACATGCTGCTAAAATAACATTCCCCTAAACCCCTTCTACCTGAATTCTATTGTGTCAGTCTCTTGAGTCAGTTTGCAAGTCCTATTCCTATAGTAGCCTTTTTAAATAGTATTTTTATAATTTATTTTTGTTACATTTTAATGGTACTTATCTTAATTAATCATGAATGAAATTTTATTTGTGGGCCTCATCTGTTTTCTTTATTTTAAGTTGTTGTTCATTTTAGTTTTACCCCGGTGGACATGAGTTAATAAGCTTGCACTTTTCTTTATTTATGGTTTGCTATTAATCCTTTTAATGATGCCAAATGAGAGGATACTGACTTCATGTGTGAGGACTAGGTGACCATGCATGTGTGTGTGATCATATATGTTGGTGTGCTCAAATATGTAGGCATGTTTATAGGGGGACGAAATGATATGTTAAAGCATAAGGAATAGTGATAAAGGGAAGAAAAGAAGAAGTTTTTGTTGTAACTGACAACAAAAAACCAGAAACCTGTGTTGCATCATGATGAAGGAAGCATGGTGATAGGGGAAACATTTATCTTTAGGTGGTAATCACACCGATTAAATGTGATAAATATGCATGGTTGGTTTATCATCATCAAAAAAGAGGTAAATTATGTAGTTTTGATGTTGAGCAACTAACTATAAAGGACTAGGTCCCTGGAAGTTCAAGATACAATACAGTTGGCATGCATTGTCTACACAACTTTGTCCTCTTGTGTAACAAACTTACAGATGCTATTTTGTACTAATTAGGACAGCTGGTCCAATGATCTTTCAACCATAATAATCACTCATCTATAACAAAAAAAAGATGCCTCTTCTTAAAATTAGTTTTTGCACATATCTAAGGAGTGAAGAGAGGCAGCAAAAACTCCATTTTAAAATTTCTTATATTCTTATGTTTGTAATATGCTTAAAGAGTGAGTGATATTTCTTAAATTTCTAATTTGTAATCGAACTTCTCATGCTATAAGAGTAGTGTTTTATTTTGATGAGGGAAGTGCTTAGGAATAGTTGCTTAAGCTTGTTGCTGGTTAGATTTCACCAATTATTAAGGGAAACATGGGAGAGGTGTCAAGGAGTGCTTGTAATAGAGGTATTGCAAGCAAGAGAAACATAGTGTTAGGTTAACAGTTGAATCTGTAATCAAGAATTTGGTTGTAGTGTACTATTTTTGTGCTTGTGAGGGAAAATCGTTGTTTATCTCTTTCGGGATTTCCACGTAAAATTCCTATGATTTACATTCCTTCACAGCATTTGTTTTTCCAGCACCTCATAGTTGCTTTACTGTACTGTCACTTGTGATTGATTTGGTAGGACCTGATCCCTCACAGAGTGGTGCAAACCCCAGGGATTCCAATAGTATATTCGAGGTAGCGGGCGTCATATGCTTTAGGAGTTGGCCTACTACATCTTCCTATCTTTTTTATTTCTTATTTAATATTCTAAGATAGATTTTGATCTTTTTTGGACTATTGTTGTATTCTTGACATTCGAGATGTATTTAGTATTTCTTACAATGTGACATCAAGTTTTACAATTTTACTTGGTATATTTATTGTATTTCTACTATTATCATGTTTGTGTGGGTTGGATTTTCTCTAGAAGCCTTGCCTTGGGTTTTAGTATTGATTTCCCTTTTTATATACGTTTGGGTTATAGGCTTCCTTGTCAAGGATTGCCATGAAAAATGGAATCGTGACCCTTAATTATTGGGGTCGTGACATTAGCGGTACCCACATGCATGCCCAGTCCGCTTTAGCATCCTCCAATTTAGTGGGCAAGGCTCCGCTTTAGCGGTGCCCAACTGGTGAGCCGAGTTGCTAAAGCGCCCATTTTTCCACTTTAGAGGCCATCGCTAAAAGGACCCATGTCGGGCTTTAATGGTTACGTTCCAAGTGCCCACCAACCCTTCAGATTCATCTGGAATCCCGAAATCTCAAATGAACTATGTTACCTTGTGAAATCGATATTTCGGACTCAACAATGACATCAAATTTTTGAAAAAAGGTTGTTTTAATAGAATTTACCCCTGAGACCCAATTTCACAATCTTCCCAATCGACCATTCAAATGAGACACACATGCCATAAAATAACAACAACCATGCTACTAACCCAAAATTGAGGTTTTAGATCTACTTGTGAGGTCTGTTTTTCCATCCAATGCATAGAATAATAAATGTTGATTGAAGTCAACTATAAAACCATTTTAAACCTCCAAAAAAACACAAACTTGCACAATTCACCCTGAAATACACTGAAAACATGCCAACCATCAAGACCCCCTAAGAATATCACTAAGCAACCAAAGGGAGGGGTAAAATGATTAAAACATATAAAAATAAAAGTTTCACAGAATCAAGCCCTTATAATATCCACCACTAAGAATCTAGTTCGTCCTCAAACTAAGGGAAAGGGAAAGTACCTGAATCAACAAAAAAATTGTTGATAACTACTATGTATATCGGACTCAACATCTTAAATAGCCTCATCTGCAAGTCGATATTTCATTGTACCTTAACCACTGGAATATCTTTAGAATAAAACCGTCTAACATCCCTTGATAAGATGGAGACTAGCTCCTATAGAAAGGACAGTCTCTCATCTAATTTCTCCAAATCCCAAAGAATGACATAAGAATCATCTGGAATATAACATCAAAACATGGAAACATGAAAAAATTTGACGAACAACTGATAAATTTGTAGGCAATTCTAACTCATAAGCTACATTCCTAAGATTCCGAAGAAACTCAAATGGTTCAATGTACCCGATGCTAAGCTTTCTATTTTTCTCAAAGCTCATCACACCTTTCATGCATGAAATGTGAAGGAAGACTTGATCATTAACACTAAATCTTAAGGCATTAAATCTATGATCCACATAGCTCTTCTGGCTACACTGACCTGCTCAAAGTCTATCATGAATGACCCTAACTCTATCCAAAAACTTGCAAAGCAGGTCCATATCTTGAGGTTTAAACTAAGAAATCTTGAACTAACAAATTAGCGAGCGTCAACGCCTAAAATACAAAGCCTCAAATAGAGCTATCTAAAAATTGTAATGGTAACTATTATTGTATGCCAACTCCACCAAAGCTAATTGATGTTTCTACTAATTTCCAAAGTCCATAACACAAGCGCATATTATATCCTCTAAAACTTGAATAGTTTGCTCCGACTGAGCATCAATATGTTAATGAAAAGCAGTACAAAGTCAACCCAGATACCTAGATCCTCCTAAAATGCTTTCCAAAAGTGAGATGTGAACATTGAACCTCTATCTGAGATGATAGACACTAGTACACCATAGAGATAAACTATTTCACTAATATAGATATGGACCAACCTCTCAACACCAAAAAAACCTACACAGGAATGAAATAAGTAGATTTGATTAATCAACCGGCAATGACCCAAAATCATTCAGAACCACGAGAGGTTTGAGGCAATCCAGTCATGAATTTTACTGTTATTTGTTCCTACTTCTGCTCGTGAGTAGGTAACCTCTGAAGCAAACCATAATACCTCAAATGCATGACCTTCACCTGCTGTTAATGTAGTCAATAAGCAACAAATTCCACTAATAATTACTCATATAATCCCACTAGTAGTGCTCACTCAAATCATGATACATCTTGGTAACTCCTGGATGAATGGAGTACCTAGAACAATAAGCCTCCTCCAAAGCTAATCTCACTCACTCTCGACATATAGAATCAACCTCTAATTCTCAAAATACCCTCGGAATCATATAAGGCCTTCTTAGACTCACCATAAAACACCATATCTCAAATCACTCTCAATCCAAAATCATTAAGATGATGAGCCCAAATCTTCACAATCAAAGAAGATCTAGCATCCCTTAATGCCAAAACCACCATGTATTAAAATATCTAGCCTAACTATCTAGTTTGTCAGCGTCTAAACCTCAAAGGCTAAATGCCTCTCTTGATTCAAAAGATATGTTCTACTATCCATACTAGTTGACTTTCAACTCGTCATCTGAAACCACATTAGCCTTGACCGAATGTCAGAGAATAATAAAGTCATAATCCTAAAGTAACTTAAGCCAATAATGTTGCCTCATATTGAGATCCCACAGAGTGAAGAAATACTAAGTTCTAAAGGCTATGATGATCCAAGAATATCTCTCCATGGACTCCAAACATGTAGTGCCTTCACAATGTCAAAGCAAATACAACCTCACATAACTCTAAATTATGGGTAGGGTAATTTTTCTCATGGGGCTTCAAATTGACAAGAAAAATACACATTCACCTTAATTTTCTATATCAGCACAACACGTAAACCAATACTCGAAGCATCACATAACATATTAAAGCCCATGCGCTCCTTGGACAAAGTCAAAATGGGAGTAGAGGTCAACAAATCCTTGAGATTTTGAAAGCATGCCTTACAAGCATCAGACCAGTGAAAAGAAATGTTCATCTGAGTCATCTTAGATAAAGAATTTTCAATCGATTAAAAACCTCAAAAAGCATTGATAGTAGCCTTCTAAGCCAACCAAAAGATGAATCTTGGTAGGATAAGTATGCCTGGCCCAATCCCAAATTGTTGAAATCTTGGCTGGATCGACCATGATACCATCCTTTGTCACCACATGATCCTAGAAAGAAAAAGATTCTAACCAAAACTCACACTTGGAGAACTTAACATACAACTTCTCATCTCTGAATCTTTGGAATAGAATATGCAGATGCTTCTCATAATCAGCCTCACTCTTAGAGTATACCAAGATATCATCTATAAGTACAATAAAAAAAGTCAAGATAAAGTTGAAACACCTAGTTCATCAACTCCATGAATGCATTTAGGGAATTGGTTAGCCTAAAGAACATGAGCAAGAACACATAATAATTGTGCCCAGTCTGAAAAGATGTCTTCAGAAAATTTGAAGCTCTAATCCTAAACGGTGATACCCAATCCTCAAATAATTATTTGAAAACACTGAAACACTTTAAATCTTATCGAAAAACTCATAATTTCTAGGAAGATAATACTTTTCATTAATCATCAACTGGTTCAACAATAAATAACCAATACACATATGCATAAAACCATTCTATTTCTTCATAAAAAAGGCAGATGCACCCCAAGGTAATACACTAGGTCAGATAAATCCCTTATCCAACTTCTGTTTCTTTAACTTTATTGGGTCTATCCTATAAGAGAGAATTCAGATGGGCTTGGTGCTCGACTTAAGTTCAATAACAAAGCCAATGTCACAGTCCAAAGGCATACAAGACAAATTCGTAGGAAAACATCCATGAATTCACGAACAATATAGATAATATCCAAAAAAAGCGATGACGCAAAACTAGTATCACGAATATAGTCCAACTATGATAAAAATCCCTCTTAACCAAGCGATGAGTACATCAAAAGGATATAACTATGTTGGGACCCAAATAAAGTGCACCCTTCTAAGTTATCCTTGGCACACCCTGTGGAGCTAAAGTCACAATCTTATCATATATATCTAGAATAGCATGATAAAGAAATAAAAAATCTATACAAAAATGACATCAAAATTTACCAAATATAGGATAATTAGATCTACCTAAGTCTTACACACAGCAAAGGTCACAACACATGATCAATACACTTGATATACCATTAAAGAGTCTCCTACAATGGTAGATACATTAATAGGCACAATAAAAAGCTCACTAGTAGAATCAAAGCTGGTAATAAAATATATAGACAAATTAAAGAAATTCAACCTCAAACCAAATAAAATAAATGCATATATGAAGCAAGCAGGGATGATACTTGTGATAACAATATCGAAAGGCTTTGCCTCTTGTCTAGGGAGTATAGCATAGTACTATCCATATCCACTACATAAATGGGTAGCCCCATGACCACCTCCATAGGCACAACTACCTTCGCCTTGTGTACCTCTAGTAATATCTCTACATATCTGAGGGTCACCTCTCATTATCAATATATGAGTTGGCCTAAATACACTGTAGGGAAAATCCTTGGAAAAATGTTAAAACTTATCACAAACATAACAAACTCTACGATTCTACCCAATAAGAAGAGGTATGGTAGATCTAGAACAACCACCCTAGAATGAAGTCTGACCACCCAAAGCTACTAAAATAAAAGACCTACTATCTAAACCTTACAAGGTCTCCTACACTAGTCTACCATGATACTAATTTGACCTCTAAAATCCCTACCTCAAGGAGTGTGACTACTAAACTTTCCCTAATGGTGCACCCTCTTGGTACCTCCTTTAAAAGGTGAAAAAAGACTCAGTCATCTTTGTATAATCCACTATACTCTAAAATGATGCCTCTTACACTACTATATGAGCAGTAGTAATTAAAGTAAAATATCTAATCCTATTACAAACTTCAAAATCTTCTAAGAATCAATGGAAAAACTATTAATGGAATATCTATACAAGGCATGGAAACATGCCTTCTACTCTACAACTATCATTAAACCCTAATCTAAGAGATAAAACTTATCTGTTAACTGATCCCTAAAACTATATAGCACAAAGGTGACAAAAAAGCCTAAGAAAACTAATCCCAGGTTATCTATGTTGAACCCAAAAGTCTACAACTAACAAGTCACCTCCACGAATCCCTAGATATATCTATCAACTGGTAGGTGGTGTAAGAAACCCTATGTGACTTAAGTTATCCAAGGTTATGAAACTACTCTAAACAATCTCCGAAAACTCAAAGACATCATCGCCCACAACACTACTGAACCAGGGTGGACCTAAGTGAGTAAATCTCTTACACCTATTTTGATCCTTAACATGACTATACACAAAATAATATGAGGCATAGTGAATCTAGCTAACTATTATCCTCATAGACCATATTTTCATGGAACTATTGATGCATAAAATATTAAAAATATAGAAATACTTATGCTATTTTTATATATGATATGTGTTGTAAGAGAATTAGGTTGGAAGTAGAGTGGACAAGAATAAGATGAGAAATCTCTGAAAACCTATGTCATTGACTAGACTATGAGTTGTTAGGTGACTATATGACGCCTAGCCTAAGTCATGGTGATAATTGTAAAGGATGCTAAATCAAGGTCTAAAATTAAGGTTGGCTATGACTCATTGGGTTTGACAAGGAGTGATGTGGTGGATTCATTCTAAGAAACTTAGCAAAAGTCCTGGAGATGGCCGAGTGAATCCCCCTAGTGGAATTAAATAAGGACAATGAGTTATTATGATAGGATATGACTCATAATGAAACCTAATTCTGATAACAGAGTGAAATTCCTAAAAGGTAAAAATCCACTGGAGTGGTAACGAGTCCAGCCAATGACTAGTATGGAATGACTATGAATCATCATCAGTAAGTGCATAATAAGGCAACAGTGCTGATAATGAGTCATCATCAGTGCAGATGACTCATTGCCTGAGGTGTAACCACTATCGACTTTAATTTCCTATTTTTTAGGTTGGAATTTCTTTGTTATTTAGAGAAACTATAAATACCCATTGGATATTCTTGTAATATTTTACATACTTTATACTCTTAAAAATATATATTGATTTCAAGATTTACTTTTAATCTTGGAATTCTTGTGTTCTTAGTTTTTGGTTGATTAATTAATTTGAGACTTTAAATTTTTATTCTTCTATTGTTGTGAGATTACTTCTATGTTTTTTATTAAATTCCATGGAATTTCATACAATGATGAGTGGCTAAATCCTTTATCTAGGGTTGTGGGAACCCTTGAAGAATAATAAAGTAGGGAAAGTGTAAGCTTCTTCTAGATCATTATTTACACTTGCATTATGATATTCTTTTGTTTGATTGTCTTCTTAGAGGTGTCCAACACTAAGAACCCACCAGGATTCGAGATAATCTTAACAAGAGTGATTGAGATTATAAAAAAAAGATTACAAGAGTGATTAGATACTATAAACCCTCGTATAATAACTTAATACCCAAAAGGTGATAGATAAAATGGGATCACAAAGAAGGGTTAGTATGGAGACACCTAAGACTCATGAAGTAAAGGGTGGAATTTATGAAAGAGTTTACATGATGGTTGGTAATACCTAACTTGGTAGATTTTGTATGTGTGGAAGTAAGATAGTTGGATTAAGCACGAGAAACCTACATGGTTAGGAAGACAGGGGGAACACTATCCTAGTGTTTATCTTGGACTAATTACAACTAAAGGCAATCAAGACTTGTTACTTTTTAAAGTTGCAACTTAGTCCACTATTTACATTTTAGCACTTTCATCTACTTTAGAAAATTCGAGAGATAGATTTGACGTATTCGTTGTGGTATCAACCTAGTTGGGTCATTATAATTTTATATAAACCGTACTATATCTTTTTTAAGGGTATAGTTTAGGTGACATCAAATTTTGGCATTGTTGTCAAGGAAAAGGTTGCAAGTTTATTCATTAAAGCTGTTAATGTATTCAACTTCTATATTTCTATTCTTCTTAGGGCGTACACCAATGTATGCCCAGCGCTAGAATTCAAGGCAATACCTTGATCCCATTTGATCCAGAGCCAAAAATAATGCCATAATGGAATCGTAGGATGTCATAACATAGTCAAGTATCTCATTACAAGCTACCTCGAGATGATCCAAAGGACAACTATAGAATCTACCGCATGGTTATTAGTATATGAAAATTTGAAGAGGTATAATGCGGTTACCCCTGTGCAACTCAAGAGAAAGTGAGAGAGAGCTAAAGGAAAGAAGTTGATTGTCAAGCAATACTCAACAATGTTTGAAGAGATAGAGCTCCATTACCCTAGCTTTTCAGTATTTGCCAGCTTATGAAGATCCAAATAAAGATATGGGGTATGTAGAGTTTATTGAGATAGGAGCGGTCATTTCTCCTAAGTCACCCCAAGGGGTAAAGTTCTACATTACTAATGCTATGATCAAATTGTTGAATCTGAAAGATATCTCTGGCCTACTGACTGATGATGCGCCTAATTAATTTTTTGGAATTTTCACTTTATATAATATACTTGGGGTGTATCAGCAAGTATAAGACACAAGTTTTCCCCATTATCTCTAACTGGTGAAGCTACATTATGTATAGGGGAACTACCTTGTGGTTCCATTACTACTTGGAATGAGTTGTGAAAGTTGTTTTTAGACCATTTCTTCCCTCAAGCCAGAATGCTACAATTTAAGGACAAGATCTATAACTTTATGCAAATGCATTCTGAACAAATGTATGAGTCATGGATTTAGTTTAAGAAGAAGTTCATAATGGTTCCTAATCATAAAATTTTATAGAGAAATCTGCTGGAGATTTTCTGTCGTTCTAATTAGTAATTCCAAGGCTATGGAAGATACTACTACTAGCAGAGAATTTATCAACCTGCATTAGGAGGTAACATCAAATATCTTATATCATATATCTCTTTCTAATCGAGTATGGAATATTAGGGAGGCAAATAGAGGTGCCAAAACTTATGCTATTTGGTGTTTTTGGAGAGAATAGAGTTATAGATAATTTAGTAGATCAGGAGGTTATACAGCTGAGGATAAAGATTGTGTTACTGATGAAATAATTTTCTACTATGAATTCTAAGAAGATTTATGTTGTGGTCACATAAGGTAAATCTTCTAGGTTATATAATTCTGATGTGGATGAGAAGGCAAAGTATATAGATAGAGAATTAGTGGGTTTCCAAGCCAAGGGCCAATTGTTTTCTCAAGACAATTGAAACTTTATTTAAGGGAATCAAGGTTGGAACTACTATAGGGATAAATATAAGGATCAAAGTAGAGAGAGACGGTGAATAGAGAAGTAAGGAAAATTATAAAGAGAAGACTAGTGACTATGTTCCACAGGGGACCGTGATACTGAGTCAGGGATGAAGGCATTTCTCACTAATCTCGTTAAGGGTTCTAAAATTAAAGAAAGTTTCCTTAAGGAGATTAAGGTAGACATTTTAGGTTTGACCATAAAAGTGGAATCGCATGCTACTATGATCAAGCAACTTGAGCAACAATTTGATCAGATGGAAGAAAGGTTGAATCATCTTCAACCTGACACTCTTCTAATAATTACACTCTAAAATTTAAAGAATAATATCCATTATTTGGCCATCACCAATCAGAATGGTAAGGCTACCATTAATCCTCACATGTTTGTATTTGATGAAGCTAGGGAGGATGTTGTTGATATAGATGAGGAAATCAAAGTAGAATCTAAAAAGTTGGTGAGTAGTTGTAAGTCATCATAAAAATAAATGGGTGTTACTAAAAGTGTTAAGAAGGATAAAGAAAAGATAAAGGCAGTTGAGACTATGATGAAGATCATTCTATGACCTCCACTTCTTTTATATCTGAGATGGAATAAGAAACAAAAGGAAGATAAGTATTAAATTTTTTTATCAATGTTAAAGGAACTATCTGTTAATATTATCTTGTAGAGGCATTAGAGCAAATGCCTGGCTATGCTAAGTTGATGATAGATTTGGTTACTAGATAGTAGATGGTGAGCTTTGAGCCTACTGATAATATCATTTTAGTGTTGTTTCTTCTCAATTATTGGTTGAGAAGAAGGATCCAAAAGTATTTAATTTTCCATGTACCATTGGTTCCTTTAACTTCTCTTAGTACTTTGAAAGCTAGTATCAATCTAACATCATTGGTAGTGTACAAGAATATGAGTTTGATGGCACCTAAACCTACATCCATTAGGTTATTTATGGCTTACCAGACTATGAAGAAACCTATAGGTATTTTGTGTGTTGTTTTGGTAAAGGTTTTATCCTTCATATCTTGTGCTGATTTTGTGATTCTTGACTGTGAGGTGGACTTCAATGTCTATATCATTATGGAAAGGCCTTTCGTAGCTACGATTTAGGCCTAGGTTGACATAGAGATAGGGCAGATAAAGTTTATAATTAATATTAAGCAAGTTAATTTGAATATGTTTCAATTAATGTGACAACCAAAGGATATAAGAGTGGTGTTTATGATTCATACTATTGATGATGATGCAGTGACCGTGCCTATTTAAGAGAGACTTAAGGTTGAGGTGTTAGCAACAGTTATCATACATTTTTATAGTAATGGCATTGATGAGTATAATGAGATGGTGAGCACATTGGATGGTACAGGTTCTTATAATTATTCTCTGAAGAAGCTAGATCTTGATCTAAAGAATAAAACCACTCCTCAAACTAGACCATCAATTGAGAAGCCATAGGTCATTGAATTAAAAACCCTTCCATTTTACTTGTGTTATGCATTTTGGGGGTCAACAATAACTTTCCAATCATAATTGTTGCTTATTTATTGGACACATAGGTTAAAGCATTGATCTCATTATTGCAGAGGTTCAGAAGGGCCATCGATTTGACTAGTAAAGACATTATGGGGATTCTTGGCCCTATTTGAGGAATTTTATGAAAGGAGGTGTATATCATCTATTGGTTGTTTGAGGTTGGTAAGGAGGATATGCTTGGCCTAAAATTAGTTCACCAAGCTATGGAAAAGGTAATGGTGATTTGGGATAGGCTTAAGACCATCCAAAGTCGCCAAAATTCCTATGCAACTATAAGGTAAAGGGACTTAGAATTTGATGTTGGAGATTAGGTGTTCTTGTAGGTGTCTCCCATAAAGAGAGTGATGCGGTTTGGAAAGAAGGAAAAGCTTAATCCCTGGTATATTGGCCCGTACTTAGTTTTGAGAAAGGTTGGTAGCATTGAATATGAGTTAGATTTTCCCTCTAGCATGAGTTTCATTCATCTGGTATTCCATGTGGCCATGTTACGGAAATTCATGGGTGATCCTCCATTGGTTGTTCCCTTAGAGAACATTAGTATTTTGAATTCTTTGTCCTATGAGGAGCTCCCGATAGGGATCTTGTATCATCAAGTTCGTCGGTTGCAAAGGAAAGACATGGCTTTGGTAAAGGTTTTATGAAGAAACCAAAAGTCCAAGGAAGCTACTTGGGAAGCCGAGGAGGACATGAAGTCCAAGTACCTATTCCTCTTCTCGATTTTTTAAATGTGTGCTTGAGGTATGTGTTGATCTTAACATCTTTGCTTTCTGACTTTGTTTAAGGAAAAATTAATTTCCTTGGCATCTTTGGTTTCTAACTTTGTTAAAGGTAAAAGTAGAGTTGTGTAGAGTATAAATCATAGTTATATTGTTTCATCCCATCATTCGAGGATGAATGATCCTAAGTGGGGGAGACTAAAACACCTCAAACATTGGCCCTTGCAAATTTCTTGAGTCTTGAACATTTTATTCATCATACCATTCATACCAAAACTCATATGATGTGGTGATGAGTCTAGGGACCCTAGTCGTGTGTTGGTCAGTGTGTTGTTGACCAAGTTATGTCCTAGATACGAGAGGCACCATATGATTTGTATGGTCTTGTAATGAGAAGGTATGGTCTATTCGTATGTTTTCCATTTTTAAGACCATAATGATTCTTTCTTGGTATAACTTGATAATACTTTCGTATGGTATGGTGATGAGTTGGGCAAGGGAGTCATATGTTCGAAAAAATATGGTGTCCAACTTTTTTTTCTTGTGATGACTTTAAGGTACCACTCGAATGTTGTGGTGATGATTTGAAGGGTCAACTCTTACCCACCAGCGAGTTTTCTACAGCTTTTAAGTTGATGGTATTTTGGATATTTTCCACCCCAAGCCCTTAAAATCCCATATCTTATAACACGTATTGGGCATTTATTCTACACTTTAGAAAATTAAAACTCTCTCTAAAACCTATCAAGAAGATTGGGCTAGGGTTTCTTCAAGGTGGTCATCTAGATTCTTAAGGATCACAATCTCTCCGTAAATCTCCATAAATCAAGCATGTGACTCTTCCTTCATTGTTAGTTCAAAAAATTCACATATTTAGTCATTCTTCATGAATTATTAATGGTGGTTTTGAAAACCATGGTTGAGGGTTTGAATGTATAATGTTGAGTATTATTTTCTCATGGTTTAAATTATGATTATACATGTTTTGATAATAGTTTTACATATGTGGGTGCTTGGAAATTGTGATTTAAACTAAGGGGTCATGGTTAACCATAACTTTATGTTTTTTGGCATCAGTAATGGTTTGATATGTTTATGAAAATGTCAATGAGAATGATCTTGTCACATGTTGAATATGTTTTGAACTAAGGCATTAGTCCATGAATGTTGATGATTGGTAAATGGGTTCATAAAAGCCTTGTTTTTCATAAATTGATTTGAATTATAACCTTGGTGGTTTAATTGGCTAAATGGGTTTGAGTCCCTAAGTGTTGAATTGAATTGATGTCTTGGTTTAGACAGTGGGTCCAAGTACCAAAGTCGATTAATAATGGTTATGGCATATTGAATGCTTGCAAGTGGGGTTGGAATAACGATAACAATGGGATGCCTTTGGTAAATAATTGTATTAATGGTTGTGTATATGCGTAAGTAATGTTTTAATTAGGCTTTAAAATGGGATGTGTAACTGAGCTATGAAAGTGGAGTCTAAAGGACTAAAACTAGAAACCGCACTAGCTGGTGCATATGTCTATATGACCGGGAGGTTTGAGTCCCTCAAATAAATATATTACTAGTAGGTTTGAGTCCTCTATATTATATACATTGGAGCTTAATTAACCTTGATTATGATGGGAGTTTTGATTCCTCCATAAAGGCAATTATGGATATGGATTGTCTCTAATCTGTGCAGCTACACACATTGAGGGCCTTCCAGCTAGGGAAGAATTGGATCCATATAGCCTATAGGTGCCTTATTTTATGATTTTTATGCTACACAACCTAGGTTATGGTTCTAAAAAGAATGCAAAACTTTGTTCCCCTTTCCTGGCATGGTATACCTATATATATGTGTATATGTGTCCTATTGCATATGGTTATTCGACTTGGTTCTTAATAATGGCATCATTTTATCCCTCTATCCCTGAGTTACATACTAGAGCTCCAACCACTCACTATCTTCATATGTTGTATCCCCATGCGATACAGGAACCAAAACTTTTTCTATTTTGCTGTGTAGTGATTCGATGTTTGAATGGTTCATGAGTAGACATTGAAGTGGTTAGATTCCATACATCAGAAGGCTTTATTTCATGGTCTTTATATTCTACGTCTCATACTCTATTTAGACTTTGTTTTTTGATATTATAAGGGGTATGTCCTGATATTTTTTTGACTTTGGATTTATAAAGGCTTTGTTGGATTACTGTGGACTTGGGTGTGTTGTTTAGAGGATTGGTTCAGTGACGGAAGGTTTTCTGACTATAGATGGTTCATATAGATATTTTATGAATAAATATTAGTCTCAATTTATACTACCTTATTATATGTTTAGAATTCATCCAATACTTGAGGTTGTAGAGTTAACTAGGTTAGCTAAATAGGGTATTCTCCGATCCACGTAGGACTTGAGATAGCCATCATGGACAAGCCCTAGTTTAGGTCATGACAAAGTTAGTATCAGAGCCCTAGGTTCATGGTCAATTGGGTATCCACATAGCCGTGTTGAGTAGAGTCTCTTTTATGGGTGTATAGAGCACTACACTTATAATAAAGAGTCTGTGAGACATTTAGGATTGTTTTGTTTTCTTGTTGTCTTAGTTCGAGCTATAGAGTCTAAGGTCTTGGATTTTTTTAAGTCTCATTCGCTTGCTTTTTCAGATCATGCCTCCTAGATGATCTAAAGCTTATGAGAAATCCTTTGTTCTATTTGGTGACGTTGTTGATGGGACACATTTGCTTATGGGGTTTAGATCCAATCTTGGGGTCCAGTTCCTGATTTCTCTCCTGGGGTTCTACATATTCCGTTGTGTTCTTTGCGAGCTCCTAAGGCAGATATGATGAATGCTAAGTTTTATCAGTCTATTCATATGTTGGCTCAGTTGGTAGCTTCTTAGTCTGAGCATAGTGATCCAGTTACTCCATCTTCTAAGGCCACAAGGGTTGGCCAATTCATGAGGTTAAGTCCTCCAACTTTTACTGGTGTTAAGGTTAAAAAGAATCCTCAAGATTTGATTGATTAGATAGAGAAGATCTTTTGTATTATGCATACATCAGATATTAAAGGTGTGGAGTTTATTGCATAATAATTAAAGGATGTGGCATACCAGTGGTAGAAAGAGTGGGAATAGTCTAGGGGAAGTGATGCTGACATTGTATTATGGGAAGACTTTTCTAGTGCCTTTTTGGAGCATTTCTTTCCTCAAGAGTTGAGGTAGGTGAAAGAGAAGCATGGGTGAATTTTGTGAATATGATATAAGATAGTATGGGTGTCAGGTACTATGGCTTGAATTTCCATTAGTTGTCCAGGTATGCTCCTGAGTTGGTGTCGAGCATGAGAGCTAGAATTCATAAGTTTGTATTTAGGTTTTCTTGTGAGTTGATTCGGGAGAGTAATGAAGCCTTATTGAACAAGGATATGGATATTTTCTACTTATGGTTTATTTGCAATAGATTGAGGAATAAAAGAAGTAGGCTGATATTGGTGAGAGGCTGAGTAAGATGTTTAGATATTCTGAATAGGGTAGAGGCTAATAGCAGAGTGGTAAAGATGGGGTAAGTGGCCTAAGAAGATGTGGGGGAGTTCTGGTTCTTTCTCTATGGATAGTACTCCTTACTTGAAGTTATTGGGTGATCATTTCTCTTAGCATAATAAAGGGTATAGGGCATAAGGTGCCAAATCTCAGGATGTTGGGGCTCAGTCCGATCTATCATATCCTCTTTGTTAATTCTGTGGTCATCTATACCATGGACAATGTGAGAAGGGGAGAAAGCTATGTTCTAATTATAGTCAGAATGGCCATATGTAGTGTGATACTCCTTCTAGGGTTGCTTCTAGGGCCAATAAGGTTTTGATTTCCTCTTTATCAGCTCCTGCACCAATTGGTGTTGCTTCTTCTTTTGGTACCAACATTGGCTGGAATCGTTTATATGCTTTTACTTCTTGTTAGGACTCTGAGGCATCTAATCATGTCGATACTACTATGTTGAAACTCTTTTCCTGTGATGCGTACTATTTACTTAATTTAGGTCCTACTCTTTCTTATGTGACTCTATTTATGTTTGTGTATTTTGGTTTTGGTCTCGAATGTATTTTGGACCCTTTTGTTATGTCTAACTTGATGGGTGACTCTATGGTTGCCTAAATAGTCTATAAGGGTTCTGTGATATCTGTTGGTGGTCGGGAAACTTAGGTGGATCTATTTGAATTAGGCATGGTTGATTTTGATGTCATATCGGGGATAGATTAGCTACACACGTGCTATGTTTCTTTAGACTATCAAACCCATAAGGTCATCTTTAAATTTCTAAATGAGACAATTATTGAGTGGGAGGGTGGTTTCCTAGCTCCTAAAGAGAGGCTTATATCATATCTTAGAACTTGGAGATTCATCTCCAAGAGGTGTATATATCATTTGGTCTAGGTTAAAGATCCTAAATCGAAGGGTCCTTCTTTTTATTCTGTCTTGGTGATGAATAAATTTCCTGATATCTTTACTAATGACCTTCCTAGGATTCCTCCCAATAGGGAGATTGATTTTGGGATAGATCATGTTGTGAACACTCAATTTATATCTATTTCGCTGTATAGAATGGATCCAACAGAGTTAAAGGAGCTTAAGGAGCAATTAAGGGATCTTTGAGACAAGGGTTTCATCTATCCTAGTGTGTCTACATGGGGTGCACCAATTTTATTCGTGCATAAGAAGGATGGTTCCTTTCGAATGTGTATTAACTACCGAAAGCTAAAAAAGGTCATAGTAAGAAATAAGTATCCTCTTTTTAGAATTAATGATCTCTTTGCTCAACTTCAGGGTGCCAATTTCTTCTCTAATATAGACCTTTAGTGTAGGTATCATCAGTTAAATATTAGGGAGGTGGATATCCCTAAGACAACTTTCCGCACCCGGTATAGGTATTTTGAGTTCTTGGTGATGTCATTTGGTTTGACCAATGCCCCTGCGGTATTCATGGATCTGATGAATAGGTTCTTTCATCAGTTTCTAAATATTTTTGGGATTATCTTCATTGATGATATTTTTGTTTACTCTAAGAATGAGGAGGATCATGTCGATCACCTTTGCATTGTATTGCAGACCTTGAAAGATCAGCAGTTGTATTCTATGTTCTATAAATGTGAATTCGGGTGAAATATTTTTACATTTTTGGGTCATGTTGTGTCTTGTTAAGGGATCATAGTGGATATTCAGAAGGTTGTTGTGGTTAAGAAGTGGCCTAGACCCACGACTCCAAATAATATTCGGGGATTCTTAGGTTAGTCGATTATTATAGGAGGATTGTGGAAAATTTATTATTCTATTGTTTCTCCATTGACCAAGTTAACTAAGAAAAGGGTAAATTTCTTATGGTTTTATGCTTGCGAGGGTAGCTTTGAGAAGCTAAAAGATAAGTTGACTTCTGCTCCAGTCTTAACATAGCCTGGAGGCACTGATGGATTCATTGAATATTGTGATGCATCCCAACTTAGTTTGTCCTGTTTGTTGATGCAGCATGGCAAGGTGGTAGATTATGCCCCTAGATAATTGAAAGTTCATGATAGGAACTATTCGACTCATGACTTGGAGTTGTTGGTTTTGGTATTCACATTAAAAAGTTGGTGTCATTATCTATATGGGGTGCAGGTTGACGTCTTTTCTAATTATAAGAGCCTGCAGTATGTGTTCACTAAGAAAGAGCATAATCTTAGGCAAATACGGTGGCTTGAGTTGCTAAAAGACTATGATATGAGTCTTCACTACCATACAGGTAAAGCTAATTGTAAGATCCTTTAAAGTTCTCTCGTAGTTTGAGCCTTAGAGCATGTCGAATGAAGTATAATTCTATCCCTAAAACATGTAAGAGTGATTCCTAAATGAGTATTGTTTTAACTATATAGAATTTCCCTAATTTGGAATTTTTATCACGTGGGAAATTTGATAAGCTTTTCATCGATATAAGAATCGCCCAAATCCGATACCCGGGTAAGAAGTTATGGCTAATTTAAGACTTAGTCATAAAACTATGTCATTTTAGTAGTTGGCGCATCACGGAGATGGTCGATTTGACAATTGTCAAATTCCAATGGAACTTTACGATATTGGAAAATCTCACTGATGTTCCAGGTCCCAACCAGTGGAAAAATGAGATGGCTCTGCATCGCAGTTAATCTCAATTTACCAATTATTAATTTCCAGTAAGCCACCGCGATAAAAAGCGAGTCGCGACGGTCTATGAAATCGGGTTCGCAGTTCAATTTTTTCAGATTCATGAAAAAGCCAAAAAGGGCACTTTGGACTTTCTCCAAGCCTATAAAACCGTGTAAAAACCAAATCTAGGCCATTTACAAGCATCCGATGAGGTTTTTATCAAGTTTTCTCTCATAAAAAACCCTAAGTATCCAGAACCTCTTCCAAGAATCTCAAGAATCCACCATGGATTTTCTAAATTGAGTCAAGATTAAAGGTTCCCAAGTCAAGGGCCTCAAGAACCCTCATTTAAGAGCACGAATAGAGTTCCAAAAGTGAGAGTTCATCCAAAGCTTCTAATTCAAGGTATGTGGGGTTTTAAACAAGGGTAACCCTTCCACCCTTATTCTCAAAAGGCTTATTTACATCATGAATTTTCTGAAATCTATGAGGTTTTTACATGAATTTGAATTGGGGGTTTTCACCCATTATTATTGAAAGCATTATCTTGATATTTCCCATGAATTCAGAGTCAAATGGCATGATTTTTGCATGCTTTCTTGAGAATTTACAGTTGGGTATAAACCCCATGATTTTACTCCTTGAGAAGCTAATATTTGCAATGTTAAGATATTGAAGCATATGACTATATTGAGATTTTGAGATAAATTGCTGAAATTCCTAGATTTCCACATGATTTATGAATCTATATGCTATATATTATGCTTTTTTGAGCTTTAACTGGAGATTGAATTATGGGTTCGTAAGCCTTATTTGAGACTTATTAAATTATGAACTCTTGTGCTATAAGCACCCATGATTTGAGTATTTTTAGAAGATTGAGAAATTAATTGACCTACTGGTCTGAAAGGTTTGAAATCCACTTCATCATATGAGATTATCGATTTGATTATTGGGTTCGTGGTGAACCATGATATTATTCTAAAAAATGGATTTTTATGAGATGAGCGTAGATAAACTAAAGGGAGTAGTACTTAGCACCTAGCGGGTAAGTCACTATAGTTTCTTACCCCAAAACTACGTGCCACTGTAGGTTGGGCCTGAGGCCAAGTTTATGATGATTATGATTGGGCTTGAGGATGAGTTTCATTTAGTGATCAATAGACCTAGGTTATACTCTTTGGCAAGATTATGATGTTCCTCCCCAACGTCGAGTCTCCTCCTTAGGGGGACAAAATATTAGACTCCATGTAGCTCACATAGTTTATGTTGGTTATGAGAACCTCCCTTGCCCTTCAAACTTTGAGATCAAATACTTATTTTCCTTTACTATAAGCCATTTTCCTAAATTTTTGAATTGCAAAGATGTTCCCTAACTAAATTATTTTCTTGATGTGAGTTATTTTTCCTTAATGAAAGTATCTTTCCTTGCTATAGTACCTTTCATAAAGCTTTGAGATAAGTTGTTTCCATAAACTAGAATGCTTTTCCATTTGAGATAGAATGATTTCCCTAAAGCTTGAAATAAAATATTTTCCTAAGGTGAATGAAATGCCTTTGGTATGTTTTCAAGTCATATGATTCTGAATTCCAAGTATGTGAGTTCTAAATAGTTATGAAATATTAAGCATTAAAACGGTTTTACTCTCCATGAGACATATGCATGAGTTGAAAGTATTTTTCAAAGACCTTTAGCCTTTGGGTATTGAGAATAAGAGAAGATTTTTTATTTTTAAGGTTAAAGACCGATGACTCATGAGATTTGTGTTGCATGCCTCATTCTACATGATTTATGAGCTTTATATTTTATACTTGTTCAAGACATGTGAGTCTTCTCATTTAAAATATATGATTTGATTAAAGAAAATTGGTACTATTTTAATACATATGCATTCATCCTCGCTTACTCAGTACATTCCAAAGTACTGATTCACATTTATGTCTATGTCCTACATTGTCTTATAATGTAAGTTCAGGTGCTCAGTCCCAGCCTTATCTGTTATTCTTTGAGTACCTTGCCTACATTTTCTATAGTAGTGAGTACTTACGGTTCGAGGGCCGATCTTCACATATTTTTTTGTATTTGAGAGACTATGTTTTATCTTCAGTTCATTTCAAGTCAGTTGGGGACCTGTACTAACGACTCTCTAGTTTTTGACTCGTAGAGGTTTTGTCAGACTAGTATCATACTTGAGATATATCAAGAGTTTGGTATTGTGGGTTTTTTGAGGTTTCTCTATATTGTTGTCATATGGACCAAGTATTTTTCCTGTATTTCCTTTCATGTGATATGACTATGCGAGTGTTGTGTTTATTTCATCTTGAATTAAGTATTATTGGTAGAAACTGGCTGTAAAGGTTAGCTTGGGGCTACTTGTAGCCTTAAGCACCGTGTGACGTCCCGGGAGATGAATTTAGGTCATTACACTAATGTAGTTGTTAATACTCTTAGCATGTTATCCATAGGGATTCTAGCTCATATGGATAAGGACAAACTAGAATTGGTGAAAGATTTTAATCATTTGGCTAACCTTGGAGCTCATCTCTTAGAATTTGTGGATGGTGGTGTGTTTTTATAGCAAGTGGCACAATTATCTCTTGGTTCAAAGATAAAGGAGAAACATGTATTAGACCATCTCTTGATAAAAATCAAGGATGATGTGGGTAAGCAGAAGGTAATGGCTTTTAAGATTGGTGATGATGGTATCTTGAGGTACCAAAGGAGGTTATGTAAGATTTTATCCAAGGCCCATGAATCATGGTATGCGGTTCATCTTGATTTGACAAAGATATATCATGACTTAAGGAGATGTATTGGTGGAATAATATGAAACAGGATATAGCAAAATTTATGGCTAAGTATATGGTGTGTCAGAAAGTGAAGGTGGAAAATATGAGGCCTGGTGGGCTACTTCAAGGGATTGAATTAGCAGTATGGAAATGTAAGGTAATTAATATAGGTTTCATTATTGGTGTTCCACAGTTGTGGAATCACTGTGACTCCACTTGGTTCATCGTGGATGGGATGACTAAGTCAGCTCACTTTTTGCCAGTGAGGACTACTTATTCTATCGAGGATTATGCAAAGTTGTTCCTTCAGGAAGTTTTAAAGTTTCATGGTGTGTCAATCTCAATCATTTTAGATTATGGTGCTCGGTACTCATTTTATTTCTCACACTTTTTTCAGTGTGATTTTGGGACTAAAATGAGTCTTAGTATGTCTTTTCACCCATAGTATGATGGGAAAGCTAAGAGTACAATTCATACTTTGGAAGATATGTTATGAGCTTATGTAATTGAATTCAATGGTATTTGGTTTGACCATTTTTCTATTATTAAGTTTGCCTATATTAATAGTTACCATTTTAGCATCGGTATGGCCCTGTTTGAACCGTTGTATGAAAGTAGGTGTAGATCTCCTATTGGGTGGTTTGAGGTTTGTGAGATGGAGATATTTTGATGGAATTTGATTCCCCAAGCTATGGAAAATGTAAAGGTGATTCAGGATAGGCTTAAGACCACCCAAAGTCACTAAAAGTCCTATGTGGATATGAGGCGAAGGGAATTAGAATTTGAGGATGAAGATTAATTTTCAATGAAGGTGTCACCCTTGAAGGGAGTGATGCTATTTGGGAAGAACGGAAAGCTAAGTCCCTTACATATGAGTTTGATTTGCTCTCTAGCATGAGTTCCATCCATCTGGTATTCCATGTGCCCATGTTACGAAAATGCATAGGTGATCCTTTGTTGGTTACTCCCTTGAAGAAAATTGGTATTTCGGATTCTTGGTCATATGAGGAGCTCCAATTGAGGATGTTAGATCAGAAATTTCGTCAATAGTGAACAAAACATGTGTGTTTGGTAAAGGTTCTATGGAGGAACCCCAAAGTTTGAGGAAGCTACTTAGGACACCGAGAAGGACATAAAGTCCAAGCGTCCGTTCCTATTCCCAATTCTAGAAATTTATTCTTGCAGTATGTGTTGATCTTAACATTTTTGTCTTCTGACTTTGTTAAAAGAAAGATTTATTTCCTTAGCATCTTTGTTTTCTAACTTGGTTTAAGGTAAGAGTAAAGAGGTGTAATGTCCAAATTATGCTTTTATTGCTTCATCCTATTATTTAAAGATGAATGATCCTAAGTGAGGGAGACTGAATCACTCTGAACTTTGGCCATTGCAAATTTCTTGTGTCTTGAACCTTTTTTTCTTCATACAACACACATCATAAGTTATATGGTGTGGTGACGGGTCTAGGGACCCTAGTCGAATGTTGGTCAGTGTGTTGTCGGACAAGTTCAGTCTTAGATACATAGACAACATACGAGTTGTATGGTCTTGTAATGAGAAGGTAAGGCCCAATCATATGTAGTCTAGTGTTTAACCCTTGATGATTCTTCCTTGGATACGACTTGATGGTACTAGTCATATGGTATGGTGACAAGATGGGAAAGAGAGTCGTACGTTGGACAGAGTGCGGTGTCCAACTTTTTGTTCTTCTGATGACTTGAATGTATTACTCGTACGTTATAGTGACGAGTTGGAGGGTCAACTCATACCTACCTGTGACTTTTCTATAGCTTTTAAGCTGAGGATATTTTGGAAATTTCCCACCTCAAGACCTTAAGACCCCATATCTTATAACACTTATTGGGTATTCATTCCACACTTTAAAAAATTAAAACACTCTCTAAACTCTCTGAAGAATAATGGGCTAGGGTTTCTTCAAGGGTGTAATCTAGAGGCAGATGACAAACTCTTCATAAATATCCATAACTCAAACATGGGACTCTTCCTTCATTGTTAGTACATAAAAATTATTTACTCTAATCATTGTTCAGGAATCATTAATGGTGGTTTTGAAAACCATGGTTGACGGTATGAATGTATAATATTGAGTATTGTTTTCTTATGATTTAAATTATGATTATACATATTTTGATACTAGTTTTGCACATGTGGGTACTTGGGAATTGTGATTTAAACTAAGGAGTCATGGTTAATCTGAAGCATCCCGTGTTTGGACCCTTAGAAAATTTCCTAGAATCTCATTCTTCAAACCCAATTGACTCATGGTACAAGCCGTATGTAGGGGTAAAAGTGGTGAACTCCAATCATAAGTTGACCAATGTTAGTTGGTGAGATGTTTTTGGTCACTATAATGGATACGATTTAGGGGTGAGTATCATATGGTTGGGTATGAGTCGTATTAGTGACTCGTAAGATGGACAATGTTTGATCCTCCTAGTGTTTCCTTCTGCCAGTGATACGGATCATATGATGAGGTTACGACTTAGTTGGATAAGTCATATTCTAGAAAGTTTTTGATGGTTGAGGTTTGGTTACAATGGGGTGGGTATCAACAGTAAGGGTGGTTACAACTTGTAAGGGTGTCATTCGTGACCCAGTGTTGAGTTTCTATGAGATTTAAGTGGTGGTATTTGGTACATTTCCCTACTTACCCTAACAAGGACCCATGACTTCTAATACACTTAAGAGTTTATTTACTCTATTATTTTATTATTAAACACTTAGAAACTCTCCCTAAACATATCATAATTCTCTCAAGAGCTTTTGGGACAAAGAACAAGGCTTCAACTAACTGATTACTTT
Organism: Capsicum baccatum var. pendulum; assembly: GCA_030864225.1. Classification (NCBI taxonomy): domain Eukaryota; kingdom Viridiplantae; phylum Streptophyta; class Magnoliopsida; order Solanales; family Solanaceae; genus Capsicum; species Capsicum baccatum. Next base: position 144,368,269 of record CM061552.1, read on the forward strand.
GGGGCTTATCTTGGTGAATTCTTTCCGTCAATCTTCTTGGTTTAAGGATTGATTCTCTTCCCTAATTTAAATTTCAATGAAAGGCATGGTTACATGGTTGATTTCATGGATTTTCTCTTGCATGATTATGGCTTTCAACTACTAACTTGGGGCTTTTGATGTTAAATGTTTAGTTATGATTTCTTATGGTTTTAATTATGTTTTCTATGCATTAATGGTTGTTTTGGATAATTGAATTACATGTTAATGGTTTAATGGTAATGGAATTTGGTTTCGGCTATATTATGCCCCCAAGGTGTTTGATAAAATGCTTAAAAAGATATGTTCATTGTATTGGTTTATTTTAATGGAACTCTTGTTTTTTTCAAATTATGCATAAAACCTTAAATCATTTAAATGGTTTACAAAGGCTTAAGGATAATTGGTTATGCTTGTGGAGAACATAGTAGTCTCCCAAAAGGTTTAATATGCCTAAAGATAGGGCACTTAAATGTCCTATTAATCTAAATGGTTTGGCTATGGATAATGCTTACAAGTATGGGGGTATGACTATACCACTGGTTTATTGTATAGTCTTGCTTAATAAATGGACAATTAGATTGTATGTTAATGATTTTAATTGGGCATTAATGGAGGAAAGACTAAGCTAAGCCATGGAAGGTGGTGGTCCCGGGGGGTAAAAACTCAAAACTCATATTTTTTGATATAAGGGATCTTTGATGGCCATGTGTGAGTGTCACATTTATATTGGGGGAATATACTAGTCATCCCAAGGATATTGGCTGATCATGTGGCTACACGCACTGGGACCCATTCAGTAGGGGGAGTTGAGCCCATATGGCACCTGGGTGGTAGGACAACTAAGCAACACAACCCAGGTAAAGGTTTTAATGGCATGCTAAACCAGTCCTTTTTTCCATCACTTATAAATATATATATATGGTTGTTTTCATTGGATGATTTTCTCTTGGATTTGATAATAGTATTACTTTATCCTTATCCCGAGTTTCATGCTAGTGTTCACCAACTAACCCATCTACTGGCGATTATATACCCACACTATGCAAAAATTATTCATTTGATTCCTCCTTCGTAGTACTTGATTTGGGGATATCTTATTGGACTGAAGTGGTATGCTTCCATCCTTTTGGAAGACATCATCTCATGTTTAACATTCTTAGACATTTTACTTTCTTTTCCGATATTGGTTGGCAATTGTTGAGGGCATTTCCCAACCAGATATTTGTATTTTTTGGATAGAGGCTTTGTGGTACTTCTAGGGGTTAGTATAGGTGGTATTCGTATTGGTGTCGGCCTTATCATTGGCATTGGTGTTAGGGCTGACATCATTGAATGATACTGTTGGTTGTTCAATTGTATTGTATTTTGGTTTTGATTATCATATTATGTTTGATACTTTCTATATAGTTTGGTATTGAATGGATGGTTGGTTTTGTATGGTTGGACTCGATTGGGTCGATCATGATTGTGACCCTATCCTAGAGTCATTATGACAGAATTATGCAATTTTGTTATATGATCCAAATTTATCTCATCCTAGGTTGTATAGTGGTTGGGTTATATTAAAGGGGCAGTCCCCGATTATCATTGGACATAGGATGCCCATTATGACAAGGCCTGAATTTGGGATAATTCAAGTTAGTATCAAAGCCTAGGTTCATGATTAATTTGGAGTCCACAAAGTTGTGTCGAGTATAGTCTCTTGTAGGGGTATGTATCACGCCATACTTATCAGGGAAAGGCTGCAAGACATTTATAAATGTTTTACTATCTTTGTATTCTTTATTCAAGCTTGACTTCTAAGTCCTAGAATCATCTCTAATCCTTTATTTCATCTTTCAAATTATGCCTCCTACATCTGGAACACAAGGAAATTCTTTAGCCCTATCGGTAAGTGATGTTAAGGGAGCATGTTCTATTCTCGAGGTTCATCTTTGATCTCATGGTCCTATTCCTTATTGTATCAGAGTTTCTCTTATTCCTCTTACTGCTCCTCAGGTCCCTCAAGAAAACATGATGAATATGTAGTTTTGGTCAGTCTATACATGCTATTACCTAACTATTTATTGCTCAGGCAGCACGGGGTACGGCTAGCACTATATATACTGAGGCTGCTAAGCTTGGAAAGTTTATGAAGATGGGTCCTCTGACTTTTATAGGAGTGAGGGTAGAGGAAGACCCATAAGGCATTTTTGATGATATAGAGAAGATCTTTGGGGTAATGAGGGATACTAATGTGGAAGGAGTAAACTTTGTAGCTTATCAACTCAATGAGATTACCTATCTTTGTTATGAGGAGTGGGACAAAGATAAGAGTGATGTAGAAAAGAATGGTTTGTGGGAGTCCTTTTTTAATGCCTTCACGAATCAATTCTTTCCTCAAGAGTTGAGGGAAGCTAAGATGAAGGAGTTTGTAAACCTTAGGAAAGGGAGAATGTTTGTGAAGGAGTATGGTTTGAACTTCCATCAGGTGTTGAGGTATGCTCCTGATTTGGTGGCTGATACGAGGTCTAAAATCAGGAAGTTCTCTTCTAGGCTGAATAGTGATCTAATTCTTGAGAGTAAGAATGTTTTACTCATGAAAGATATGGACATGTCTAGGCTGACTATTTATATGTTGTAGGTTGACAATGAGAAGAGAAGGCAGGCAGAATATAGAGACAGGTAGGGTAAGCAGGGAAGGTTTTCTAATTAGGTAGGTTCCCAATCTCAGGGTGGTCGAGATGGTGGGAAGTGGCAGAAAAAGAAGTGGGTGATTTTTGGTTCTTTCTCTACTACCAGTGCTCTTTAGCCCCGACAGTCTGGCAACAAGCGTCATCATGGTGCTGATAATTCTCGAGCGTAAAGAGCCCAGTCTTAGGAAAATAGAGGTCATTCTATTTCTTAGTATCCTCCTTGTTAGTTTTACGGTTGTAATCATTGGGGGTTCTATGAGAATGAAAGGGATAAGTGTTTTATGTGTGGCCAAGTATGCCATCGGCTTAAGTATTGTCCATCTAACAAGGTTGCTACTGGAGCTGATAAGATTCTGGTGGCTTCATCTTTTATTCCTACTCCTAGTGGTGTGGCATCTATTTTTGTTACTGCTCCTAGTTTTAGTTCTAGTCAAAATAGGTTGTATGCTTTGGTATCCGGTTAGGAATTCAAGGCATCGCCTGATATTATTACTAGTATGTTATATCTTTTCTCTCATAGCATATATTGTTAACTTGATTCGGGTTCTAACCTTTATTATGTGATTCCTTATATAACTGTGTCTTTTGGTTTTGATCCAATGATTATTTTGGATTCATTTTATATTTCTACCCCAGTAGGAATCTGATCATTGTTGAAAGGGTCTATAGGGGGGTGTGGTATCTGTGAGTGGTAGACAGACTTTGGAGGATCTGTTTGAGTTGGTATGGTAGATTTTGATATAATCTTGGGCATGAATTGGTTGCATTCATGTTGTGCAAATTTTGATTATCGAACCCGTAGGGTCATTTTTAAGTTCCCTAGTGAGCCAGAAATAGAATGGGGAGGTTTTTCCTTAGCACCACAGGGAAAGTTATTATTATCTTAGAGCTCGAAGATTACTCTCAAAGGGTTGTCTTTATCACTTGGCCTAGGTTAGAGATTCTAACTCGGAAGGTCCTTCGTTGTAGTTAGTTCCGATAGTTAATGAGTTTTCAAAGGTTTTTTTGGATGATATTCTAGGTGTTCCTCTGGATAGGAAAATAGAGTTTCGTATTGATTTGTTTCCGAACATTCATCCAATTTCTATTCCTCCGTATAGAATGACTCTGACTGAGTTAATGGAATTGAAGAAGCAAATTAAGGATCTTCTAGACAAAGGTTTTATTCATCCTACCATTTCTTCATGGGGTGTACTGGTATTTTTCATGCACAAGAAGAATGGTTCTCTTCGTATGTGCATCGACTATAGGCAGTTGAATTTGGTAATGATCAATAAAAAATATTCTCTTCATTAGATAGATGATCTGTTTGACCAGTTTCAAGGTGCCAAGTTCTTTTCCAAGATAGATCTTTAGTCTGAGTTCCATCAGTTTAAGATTAGGGAGGTGGATATCACTTAGACGACTTTTCGCACTCGGTATGGGCATTACGAAATTTTGGTGATATAATTTGGATTGACAAATGCTCTGGAAGCATTTATGGATTTGATGAACGTGATATTTTGGCAGTATTTGTACCTCTTCATCATTGTGTTTATTGATGATATTCTCGTGTATTTGAAGATTAAGGTGGATCATGCTAATCACCTCCGTGTAGTGTTGCATACCTTAAAGGAACAATGGTTGTTTGCTAAGTTCTCTAAGTGCAAGTTTTGGTTTAATATTGTGACTTTCTTACATCATGTCATTTTTAGTGAAGGGATCATGGTGGATTCACAGAAGGTGGTTGTGGTAAAGAAGTGCCTAGACCTATGACTCCATCTGATATTTAGAGCTTCTTGGGTTTAGCTTGGTACTATAGGCAGTTTGTGGAGAGTTTTTCATTGATAGCTGCTCTTTTGGCCAAGTTAACTCAGACGAAGGTTAAGTTTTCTTGGTCGGATGTGTCTGCAGGGAGTTTTGAGAAATTGAAGCATAATTTCACTTCGGCTCTATTTTTGAACTTGCTAGAAGGAAATGATAGGTTCGTGGTTTATCGTAATGCATCTCAATTTGGTCTTGGTTGTGTGTTGATGCATCATGGGAAGGTGATAGCCTATAATTCCCGAAAGTTAAAGGTGAATCAGAAGAACTATCCTACTCATGATTTAAAGTTGTTGGCCGTTATGTTTGCTTTGAAAATATAGTGGCATTATTTGTATAGATTTCACGTGGATATCTTTTTTGATTACAAGAGTTTGCAATACATGTTCTCATAGAAAGAGATTAATCTCGAGCAGAGAAAATGGCTTGAGCTTCTCAAGGACTATTATATGAGTCTTTACTACCACCCAGGTAAAGCTAACATAGTTGTTGATGCTCTTAGAAGGATGTCCATGGGTAGTTTGCCTCATGTAGAAGAAGAAAAGCGAGAATTGGTGAAGGATATTCACCATTTGGCAAATCTTAGGGTTTTTCTCTTAAAATCCAAGGATGGTGGTGTAATGGTGCAAGAAGTGGTTAGATCATCTCTTAGTGCGGATAGTAAGGACAAGCAAGTGTTGGATTCTTCCTTGAAGAATATCAAGGGTAGCGTTGGTGGGGAAAAAGTGGCAGATTTTGATATTAGCGATAATGGTACTTTGCAGTACCAAGGGAGGTTGTGTGATCCTAATGTAGATGGTTTGCAGTAAAGTATCTTAGCTGAGGCGCACGATTCATGCTATGTTGTCCATCCTGGTTCTACTAATATGTACCATGATCTCAAGGAGATCTATTGGTAGAGTGGCATAAAGAAGGACATGGTTGATTTTATGTCCAAATCCATAGTGTCAATAAGTTAAGGTTGAGCACATGAAGCCTGATAGGTTAAATTAAGAGATTGAGTTACCTGAATGAAAGTGGAAGGATATCAATATGAATTTTGTTATCGGTCTTCCTCAATCTCGGAACCAATTTAATTAGATTTGGGTCATCGTGGATAGGATGACAAAGTCTGTGCATTTCTTGCCTGTGCGGACTAACTTTTTGATAGAGAATTATGTAAAGCTTTATCTTCAAGAGATTGTGAAACTACATGTTGTGCCTATTTTGATTATTTTTCATTGCAGTACGCAGTTTACATCCTACTTCTAGCAGTCTTTAAAGAAATGGTTGGGGATAAGGTGAGTCTAAGTACAACTTTCCATCCATAGATGGGTAGGCAGAGAGAACTATCCACACATTAGAAGATATGTTTTAAGACTGTGTGATTGATTATGGTGGTAGTTGGGAGGAGTATCTACCTCTGCAGGACGTATAGGTCTCTTATTGGTTTATTTGAGCTTGGCAAGGCTGATATGTTTGGTCCGTATTTGGTTCGTCAAGCTATGGAAAAGGTGAAGGTGATTCAGCATAGTCTAAAGGCTGTCCAAAGTCATCAAAAGTTCTACGAGGATGTTAGGCATAGATACTTGGAGTTTGTAGTTGGGGAGAAGGTTTTCCTTAAGGTGTCCCTTATGAAGGGAGTAGTGAGGTTTAGCAAAAAAGGAAAGCTCAATCCTTGGTACATTGGTCCTTATGAGATTTTACGGAGAGCGTGCAATATTGCATATGAGTTGGACTTGCCATCTATCTTGAGTTTTGTTCATTCGGTATTTTATGTTAAGGAAGTGCATTGGTGATCCATTTTTTATTGTTCCTGTTGAGAGGTTGGATATCTCGGATTCTCTGTCTTATGAAGAGGTCCTAGTTGAAATATTGGATAGGCAAGTTCGTCAATTACGGACCAAGGATGTGGCTTTTGTTAAGGTTCTATGGAAGAACCACGGGGTGTAAGAGGCCACGTGGGAAGCATAAAACGACATGAAGTCCAAGTATCCGCTCTTGTTTTTTGCTCCTGATATTCATTTGGAAGATATGTGTTCTTGAACACATCTTTATTTTCTGAGTTTGCTAAACGAAGAGTTGCATCTCTTAAATCTTTGTTTTATATTTTATAAAGGTAAGCGTAGAGACATCAAAAAGGTCGGATTGATGTTTGATAATGCAGATGATTCTATGTGTGGTTACCCCTACCTTATCCATCATTTGGGGATGAATGTTTGTAGTGGGGGAGACTGAAGAATCTCAGGTTTGAACCCTTAGAAAATTTCTTGAAATCCTGTTCTTCAGACCTAATTCGACTCATGGTACGACTCGTATGCTAGGGTAGAAGTTATGAAGCCCTGCCGTAAGTTGATCAGTGTTAGTTGGTAGGATGGTTTTGGTCACTGGAATGGATACGTCTTGGGGGTGAGTATTGTATGGTTGTGTACGAGTTGTATAGGTAACTCATAAGGTGGACAGTGTTTGATCCTCCTGGTGTTGCATTCTTCCAGAGATACGGATCATGGGTACGAATTGTATGTTGAGGTTATGACTTAGGTGGATGAGTCGTATATTGGACAGTGTCTGATCCATGGTTGAGGTTTGGTTATATTCATGTGGGTATCAACCATAAGAGAGTTTACGACTCGTAAGCGGGTTAATTGTGACCCAGTGTCGGGTTTATATGGGATTTAATTAGAGGTATTCTAGACATTTCCCTACTTACCCTAATAAGGACCCATAATTTCTAATACTCATAGGAGGTTATTTACCATATTATTTTGTTCTTAAACACTTAGAAACTCTCCCTAAACATATCGTAATTCTCTCAAGAGCTTTTGGGACAAAGATCTAGGGCTTTAACTAAGGGATTACTTTGGGGCTTGTCTTGGTGAATTCTTTCCATCAATCTTCTTGGTTTAAGGCATAATTCTTTTCCCTAATTGTAATTTCAATTGAAGGCATGGTTACATGGTTGATTTCATGGTTTTTCTCTTGCATGATTATCTCTTTGAACTATTGATTTGGGGGTTTTGATTTAAAATGCTAGGTTATGAATTGCATGGAAATGGTTTAATGGTATTGGAAGTTGGTTTCTATTATATTATGTCCCCAAGGTGTTTGAGAAAATGCTTATAAGGATATGTTAATTGCATTGGTTTATTTTAATGGAACTCTTGTTTTTTTCGGCTTATGCAAGAAACTTTAATTATTTTAAATGGTTTACAAAGGTTTAATACTTATTGGTTATGCTTGTGGAGAACATAGTAGTCTCCCAAGATGTTTAATATGGCTAGTGATAGGGTACTTGAATGTCCCCTTAATCTAAATAGTTTGGCTATGGATAATTTTGGCAAGTATGGTGGTATGACGATACCATTGGTTTATTGACTAGCCTTGGTTAGTAAATGGACAATTGGATTGTTTGTTAATGGTTTTAACTGGGCATTAATGGCGGAAAGTGTAAGCTAAGCTGTGGACGATGGCGGTCTCGGGGGAATAAAAACTCGAAACTCATATTTTTCGATATGAGGGGTCTTCGATGGCCACATGTGAGTGTCACATTTATATTTGAGGGATGTACTAGTCATCCCTGAGATATTGCCTAGTAATGCGGCTACACGCACTGGCACCCTTTCAGCAGTGGGATCTGAACCTATCTGGCCCATAGATGGTAGGACGGCTAAGCTATACAACCCAAGTAAAGGTTTTAATGGCATGCTAAACCCGGTCCTTTTTCCTAGCACTTACACACACACACATATATATATATATATATGTATATATATATATATGTATAATTATATATAGTTGTTTGTATTGGTTGATTTTCGCTTGGATTGGATAAGTCGCATTACTTTATCCTTATCTCGAGTTTCATGCTAGTATTCACCACCAAACTATCTACTGGCAGTTGTATACCCACGTTATGCAGGAACCGGCCATTCGACTCTCCCTTCATAGTACTTGATTCAGGGAAAACTTACTGGACTGAAGTAGTGAGCTTCCATCCTTTTGGAAGGCATTATTTTACATTGGACATTCTTAGAGATTTTACTCTCTTTTCGGATATTAGTTTTGGCCATTATTGAGGGCGTCTTTGAATCGGATATTTGTATTCTTTCTGATAGAGGATTTGTGGTGCTTCTGGGGGTTGGTATAGGCGAAATCAATATTGGTGTTAGCCCTAGCATTGGCATTAGTGTTGGGGCTAACACCATTGGACAATATTGTTGGTTGTTCCATCGTATTACATTTTTGTTTTGATTATCATATTATGTTTGATACTTTCTAAATGGTTTGGTATGGAATGGATGGTTAGTTTGGTATGGATAGACTTATTTGGGTAGATCATGATTGTGACCCTATCCTAGAGTTTTCATAAGAAGATGATGCAATCCTTTTATATGCTCAAAATTCAGCTCATCCAAGGCTCTATACGGTGGTTGGGTTGAGTTAAGGGGGTGGTCCCTAGTTTTGGTTGGACTTGGGATGTCCATTACGACAAGGCCCCGGTTTGGTTTGTATCATGACCCTAATTTGATGGTTTTGGCTTGAATAATGGTTTGATAATGGTATTCCTTCAACTTGTTATTGAAAATGTCAATGAGAATGATCTTGTCACATATTGAAGTATGTTTTTAACTAAGGCATTGGCCTATGAATATTGACTATTGATAAAAGGTTTCATGAAGGCCTTGTTGGCTATAAATTGATGTGAATTATAAACTTGGTGGTTTAATTGGCCAAAAATATTCCTTTGGTAAGTAATTAGATTAATGATTGTTTATATGAGTAATGAATTCGTTAATTGGGCTTTAAAGTGGGATGTGTAGTCAGGCCGTGAAAGTGGAGTCCAAAGAACTAACACTGGAAACCGTACTAACCAGTGTGGGTGTATATATGACCGGGAGGTTTGAGTGCCCTGAAAGAATATATAAATGGGAGGTTTGAGTCCCCTATATTGTATACATTGCTGCTTTAGTCACCTTGATTATGCCGGGAGGTTCGAGTCCCCCATAAAGGCAATTACAGATATGGATATTCTATGGTTTGTGCGGCTACATGCACTAGGAGCCTTCTAGCTAGAGGAGAGATTGGCCCATATATCCCATGGGTGCCTTGTATTATGATGTTTATGCTACATATCTCAGATTAAGGTTTTTAAATGCATGCAAAAGGTTGTTCCCCTTTCACGGCACAGTATATCTATATAAATATGTGATTGCATATAATTATTTGACTTGGTTTTTAAAGATGGTATCCTCTATCCCAAATTACATGCTAGCGCTCCAACCACTAACCATCTCCATACGTTGCATCCCCATGTAATCCAAGAACCCTAAATTCTTACTTTTGTTGCGCAATGATCAGGTGTTTGAGTAGTTTATGAGTTGACATTGAAGTGGTGAGCTTCCATACATCGGAAGGCTTCACCTCATGGTCTTTATATTCTATGTCTCAAAATTTGTTTAGACTTTGTTTTTTTATACTGTCGGGGGAATGTACCGACATTTATTGAATTTGGATTTATAGAGGATTTGTTGGATTACTTTTGACATGGGTGTGTTCTTTGGTGGATTGTTTTGGTTATGAAAGGTTGTCTGGTTAAAGATAGTTAATACAGACATTTCACGAATAAATATTAGTCTCAGTTTATATTTTCTTTTTATATATTTAGAATTCATTCGACACATAAAGTAGTTGTGTTGATTAGGTAAGTTGAAGGGGGTGATCTGTGGTCCACGTGGGACTTGAAATACTCGTCACAGCCAAGCCTTGGTTCGGGTTGTGACAAATACCCATTACCTAAACCCTACAAGGTTACTTGCACTTTTCTACCATGATTTCTATGGAGATCTCTAGAATCTCTACCAAGAGGAGAGTGATTTCTGAACTTGCCTTGACGATGCTCCGTCTTGTTTCCTCTCTATATGCTCAAAGAATTATACTCTTTAATTTTATCATGATCCACTATACTATAAAATGATGCCTTTCGCACTACCATCTGGCCCGTACAAAGCGGAAGCAAAACATCCAACCCTTTCATGAACTTTTAAATCTTCTAAACTCAATGGCGATACTGGAATAAGAATCTCTAGACAATGCATGGAAATATGCCTCATTCTCCACAATAATCATGGAGCACTTCGCTAAGTGATCAAACTTATATCTCATCTGATTCGTCAGACTGTATGGCACAAATCTGTCCAACAAAGCCTCATTAAACTAATCCTAAGTCATCTCTGGAGAACTAAATCTAAAACTAACAAGTGACCTTCACCAATCCCTGGTTGTATGTCTATACTGGTAAGTAGTGTAATCAACCCCATGGAACTCAAGCAATCAAAGATTATGCAACTTCTTATGTCAATCAATCAAGAACTCATAAGCATCCTCATCTATAGCACCACTGAGCATAGGAGGACCTAAATGAGTGAATCTCTCAAACCTCTTCTAATCCTTATAAGACCTAATTGTCCCTATAATAATAGGAGACAGTGAATTTGGTTGATTGAGATCCCACCTGAGTAGGTAACATAGATAAAGTATGAACTCCTAATCTCAGAATACCATACTCACATGAATGCAATAAAGAAGGAACAACATTCAAAGTCTACAAAATAACATAAGCAAATGTTGGTAACACTAGGTGATCCACAGTCGGAACCAGAGAAAAACCATAGGCAGACTCTGGCATGAATGGAGTTATAATACTCGAAACTTGTGAAACATCAAATGCACTCAAAGGAGTACCCTCCAAATGAGTCAAAAATTAATTCAACAACCCATCAAAGAGCAGGGTAGAAGAACTCCGTAGAACCAAAGTAGTCCACATATCTCTAGCATACTCAACCCAAGGCTCGGGAGAGAGCCCTCTACTAATACCGCTATACAACAAAAATCCTCATACTCGTCCACTACCTTGAGCCCATCCATAACTCGCAACTCACCCTCTAGACTGAGATCTTTTCTCGAATGATGGCCTTACCCTCTAATATCATAGGATCTAGTCCACACCATCTATGCAGAAAAGAGTGAAATATGACATCGAACATAAGGTATGAAAGAATTCGCATAGTAAGGAACAAAAAGGTTTTTCCCAACGATATCTTATATCCTTTCGAAGATAGATATGGATATCTACGCACATATCCATAAGATTCTACTAGCCTCCCTATTCTTACACAGATGATATGAAATAATCCTATCACCCAAATTGATATAAAATAAGGAAAAAATACCAAAACCCAAGGAAAGACTCTTATAGTGAAGTCAAACTATTAAACTTGGGGATTACACCACACAGTGAGGGACCAGGTCCCTCAGGATCAATTATAAGAAATAGAATTATAGCTCAATTATGAGATGTTGAGAAATTTAAAGGCAATGGAGGAAGTGTAAGTACACACAATTTTTATGAGGAAACCTAGAATAGGAAAAACCACGGCTTGCCCTCACACACACCTCAAACTACACTATAATCAATCTCCTAATTATAGTAATATTTCATCATACCACTATGCTCCTTTTGCTTATAGAAACTCTACTGCAAACTCATCTTGGTAACTCTACCAAGGACACTCTCTACTAATTAACTCTAATCAGCAACAATGCTTAGATGACTCTAACTAAGAAGGTCTCCATGAAAGAAAACATTACTCTTATAACATGAGTAGTTTGGTTACAATTTAGTACTCAAGAACTGTTATAATTTAAGCACTCATATGGATAAGAACTTGAGTTGTATTGAAATGGATTTTTGTTGCTTTTCTTCACTCTTTAGAATTGAAAAAAACAAATTGTTAGAGAGGCATCTCTTTTTTTATAGATAGAGGATGATTAGGTATGCAATATCATTGGACCAGCTTTTTAAGTCGGTATAAAATAGCACATGCTAGTTTGTCACACAAGATGACAAAATTGTATAGAAGGATGTAGCAGCTATACAGTACCTTGCATGTCCAGGGACTTGGTCCCTCGTAGTTTAGCTTCTCATCATCAAAACTACATATAGAAAATTTTCCCCATTTGGTGACGACAAACCAAAGCATACAATTTAAGTAACAGTGCACATTCATCACATTTAATTAAAGTGATTACCACCTAAGATGAATATTCCCTCTATCATCATGCTTTCTCTATAATACAACACAGGGACCTGGTACCTTGTTACCATTTGGAAGAAAAAACTTTTGCCTGTCGTTATGACTCTCATTAGTTCTACATATGCAGTTATTGTGCACCTTCATTTTATGTATTTAAGTTTCCTATCATTGTATCCCTATTACTGTGCTACCAGCTTTTTTCCCCCTTTTGGCATTATTGAAAAAAGATGAACATAAAATTAAAGAATAGCATCCATGTCTAATAGGTTATGTATCACCTTTTTTAGTGTAAGAATTCCACTTCAAGTTCCACACACATTCATGATACTAACCTGGGAGATGGGACTGGGTCCTACTCCTTTCTTATGTGATATCTCACATTTGTGCACACTTCATTTGATTTCTTCCAAAGTTGTTCCCATGTGTGTATACCTCTCCTGACCATATCTAACTTTGTGAAGATCTATTAATTCACATGGTATATTAGACCATTTTGATCAAGCCTAATCTTAGCCTATTCTAAATAAATTATTCCTTGTGTAGAGCCATAGTAAAGATATCTTCTATCTGATCCTCTATCTTGCAAAACTTTATGCAGATTGGTCATTTCTTAACATTGTCTCTTGTGAAGTGATGCCTCACATCAATATGCTTAGTCATCTTATGTTGCACCAGACTCTTGGCCATTTTCGAGCACTTGTGTTGTCACATATTAGAGGGATAGTATCTGAGATAATACGAAAGTCCTTCAATTTTACTTGATCCATCCAATTGTGCACAACATATTCAGCCTCAGTAGTAGATAAAACAACTGAATTTTTATTCTTTGAACCCTAAGAAATCAAGGATGAGCCAATAAAATGTGCCATTGCTGAGGTTCTTTTTCTTTCTACTAAATATCCAGCATAGTCAGCATCAACATAGCCTACTATGTCAAAACTGTCTCCTGATGGATAATAAAGGACCAGGTCCCCTATAACCTTCAGATGCCTAAGAATTGTTTTACAGATTTTAGATGAGACTCCTTTGGGCATGCTTGAAATCTAGCACACATCCCCCATTAATTTCTTTTAGTTTTAGTCTTGCGACTGTACTCCCCAGGTGGGGTGTTTCACATGTTAGCTGGGCCCCTGATCCATGTAGACCAAGTTCAAACACTCATCCCCAGAGATCGCCATGAGTTCTTTGCTATATTCGGTGGAGTGGGGAAGAAACTAACTATTTTCATCTTGAATCTAGCAAACGGCAAGCCTTCTTGTAGTAAGATATAGCAAGGATACAATAAACACTCTATACATTGTTTCATTCACTGAAGGGACTAACTCATCATTATCCATTTTTGAGCAAGTTCCAATTGGGGCATCAATTGGCTTGGCATCATCCATGTTGTACTTCTTCAGTAGAACCTTCATATACTTTTCTTGGCAGATCATTGTACCTTTAGTAGTTAGATTAATTTTGAGACCTAAAAAGAAGCTCAATTCACCCATCATGCTCATCTCAAATTCACTTTCCATCAGCTTAGCAAATTCTTCACACCGGGATTCAGAAGTTGCTCTAAAGATTATGTCATTAACTTTTATATAAACAAACAATAAATTGCTAGCCCTGGTCTTTAGGAATAGATTATTGTCTATTTTCCCTTTTTTGAAGACATTTTCCAGGAGAAACTTTGAGAGCTTTGTCCAATTTAAGTACATGATGAGGAAAATCAGTATCTTCAAAGCCTAGTGGCTGTTTGACATATACTTCTTTCTAATTTCCTTTTAGGAAGGCACTTTTAACATCCATCTAAAATAGCTTGAATCCTATATATGCATCGAATGCAAAAAGAATTCTAATTGCTTCTATTCTTTCTACACAAGCAAAGATTTCATCATAGTTAATTCCTTCCTCCTTGTTACAGACTTGAAGAACCAACCTTGCCTTGTTTCTATTGATAGTTAAATCTTTATCTTTCATTTTTGGTACACCCATTTAGTCCTAATAATTGTTCTGTCGACAACCCTGGGTCCATATGCCAAATTTTGCTTCTTTCAAATTAATGCAATTCATCTTGCATTCCATTAATCCAATCTGCATCTTTTAGGGCCTCTTTTACATTCTTAGGTTCAATTTGAGATGGAAAGGCTGAAAACGTAACACGACCCGCCCGGGGGCTTTGTCGTAACGGGTATCCCAAGTCTGACCAGGATTGGAGACCACCCGCATTACACAACCTAAACTTCAGTCACCTACCCTGAGTTAGCTGAAGTTTAAGCATATTACAAGAGAGTGTAACAACTCACATGAAGACTCTGGGAAAGAATCACAACCATGACTGACCCAACCGAGTCCAACCATACCACACCAACTTCCCAACCATACCACACCATACCAAAGTCCATAACCAAGAAGATTTTAAAATATAATATAATTAATCCCAAAATAAAATACAATGGAACAACCAACAATATCGTCCAAGGGTGTAAGCCCCGGTACCAATGTCAATGCCTAGGCTAACATTCATACCGATCCTGCCCATTCCAACCCATAGCAGTACCACAACTGATAACTCTCAATCTACAACTCTCGTGGGAGTGTAAAGTGGTCGTTAGCAAATATAGAACCCAACTGGGTTGGGTATCGATCCCACAGGGAATAGCTTGGTCAACACGTAAGCAACGATTACTAGACTTTTAGTGCAAGTCTCGTAAGTATGGGGGATTGTAATGTGTAACCAAAATATTAAAGTAAAAACTAAAATAGCAAAGTAAACAGAAAGAATAGTTATTAAGTTGTAAAACAATGAGAATTGAGATGTTGGGGTTATGTCCACCTTCTGAGTTATACGTCTCTATTGGCTATGAGTGTGTTGAATTCCCACATGCATGTGCTTATAGAGAATTGTATTCGATGGTAAATCCAGGCATCTTTTGACCTATTCGAGGATTATTTCACTTTAACTCTTTCGAGTCTAAAGCATGTCTAACGGTACGAATTCTCCAAGAGGTTAATCCAGTTACGACACTAACTGTTTAATAGGGGATGGGACCCTACTACCTTGACACTATCTCTTTTCCAGACAAATAACCTTTCTTTCGAACAAGTTAAATGTTATACTGGCGTATTCTTGCGTTTTCAACCACAAAGAATTTAGATTAAGATAAAGAGAATAATGATATAAGCAGCATACGTGTCACGAACTCACAAACTCACAGCAATAGATAGTATCTCATTCGGTTTCCATAAACCCAATAGAGAAGTTTAGTTACCCATGAATGTGAAGGAGCTCACGGTTGACATTGTTATTATACCACAATACTGATTAATTTTGTGTAGCACAGGTGGTAGGCGTTTAGGCGTGAATTCCTAGGCAAAGTAACGATTCTCTTGTTGCGGAAATTAAGAATAGATGAATAGAAGAAGAAAAATAGAATTAATGGAAAGATTAGAACTGTTGGAAGAGTAGAAAAGATTAATAGTTGAAGAATGAATATGGATCTCTCAAAATCTCTAGCATGATAGGGTATTTATAATACCCATATCCTTATCCTCCTAAGCTAATGAAATACTTAACCAAATCCTACTAAGCTAATGAAATACTTAACCCAATTGTACTAGGTTAATGTAACATTATCCAAATCCAAATAGACTAATGAAATACTTAACCCAATTGTACTGGGTTAATGTATTATTATCCTAATCCAAATAAGTTACTGCAAGTCCCCAAAGTCTTTAGAAATGCTATTTTAGCCCGGGACAGATTTTCCATGCATCACTTTTGGTCCTTAGGCGTCCAAGCTTCCTTTTCTCCTTCCGTGAAGCTTTCTTTGCCGTCAAGTAATCCATAAAATGCTGAATTCTGCATCATTTACACCTGAAACATTGCTAATAATGTTCGTTAGCTCACTTATAGGAAAAAGGACTAAAAGTGCATGAAATATATAATTTGTTCTCAAAACTAGGCTAAAATATGGGCAAAATATATTGATATAGGCACGTATTATCGCCTATCATCAACACCCCACACTTGAAGCTTTGTTCGTTCTCGAACAAAATATCATGTCCATCTAAACATCAACTTAGGGTTTTACAGCAACAACACAAAATATTCGTTAAGACAGGCACAATAATTATCAACAAAGAGTAGTTTTCCGATCATTAGTAGAAACAGTTTAACCTCTAGTATAGACTCGTGATGGTGGTCAACTCATATTCAAAAGTTAAGGCACAAGGAATCATATACAACTACCCAAAACTCATTAACCATGTGTGTCTCATAATATATTACCCATAATCACTCACAAGTATAGCATATTTTTTCAAACATGGGTATCAAAATATACTTGCTCTCGCTCTCACAAAGAATTCATATGCAGTAACTAATGACCATAGGCTTGCCCTTAGTGTAATGCTCCACTAAATGTCAGAATGCTAGGCTTAGGATCAAGTAGGTCTTTTGATGGTTGTAATGTAGACTAAGGGACGGGTAGGACTATTTTGGCCAGAAATAGTGACTATGTTCCTAAGCACTTTAATACATCACATTGTATCATCAACATTTTTCTTTCACCTTTTCTTCTTTCTTTTATTCTACCACCCTTGTTCTCCTCTTTAGTTTTTCACTTTTAAGCATAACTCACTTTTCAGCTTTCTTTTCCTTTTTTTCTTTTCATAACATATCTCTTATGATAGCACTTTCTTTTTCATAACGCATTCAAGCACCACTACAATTTAAAGCATCATACTCACCCAATTTCCTCTTATTTCATCACATGACTTTATACATTAAAGCACTTAGGAATTTGGATCAAATTATGGTCTTGAAAAAAATGGATTAGGCTTTCATATGAGGTTTGTCAAAGAAGTAGGCTAAAGGATCAAAAGGGTTTAACTAGGATGATGTCCACGGGTAGGTAAAATGAAGGTAAATATGTATAGGTTGCCAAAGAAATGCCTAAATCATCTCCTAAACTTACACTCCTTATTTTCGCTTTGCATACATACCAGGCAAGTTCTAGCATCAGCTACAAACATAGAATATACTATTATCTCACACACACAAGGCACATGGTCGACTTTATTGGGAGTAGTATAGACTCTTGCCCCAACAGATAAAGGAATTGAACCACACAATATCACATAGTGAGTCACAATTAGAGCCTAAACGTCTCAATAGTCATGATGTTAGCACAAAATCTTGTTATAATCTCATGCTGCCTATTAGAATAATTTCATGCGAAGCTAAGTAAAAAAATTACTACTAAAAAAAACGTAACTTAAACTAAAAAAACACACACAAAAAAACAAAACAAATAAAACAAAGTAAACAAAGTGAACAAACAAAGTGAACAAACATAGATGCGGTAGAGAAGTATAGCATGCAATACCGCCACCCCACACTTAAATGGGACACTGCCCTCAGTGGAAAGTAAATACAAAGAACCTGGTCAGTTGGACTCTTCGTCAATGTCAGGGGTCATACCCCTTCGTCGGAATCATCATAAGAGTCGTCGTCAGAGTTCTCCTCCACGTTGGAATCTTGCAAGCGTCGATCATCATCGGTCGGCACATCATTGTCTAGAGGTTCCTCAAAGTATGTTCCTACTCCACACATCTCTCGTGCATGCATATTCATTGGATAGTCATGGTCTAGTTGTTGGAGCTCTGCAGCAGTTGAAACACGACCTCCACTCATCATTGTGAACCGTGTCATGCCATAAAGATGACGAAAAATACTCTCATCTCGAGCAAGTCTCTCCGCAGTAGTAACGTTGACACCATGTGTCGTTTCAGCATCTTTGACCTTTGTGAGGTCAACCTTCTTCGGGTTATGTGGGAGTTTGTGATCAGCTGCTTCCTCTTCGATATCCTCCTTCCGCAAGATTGCTGTCAACAGATTACCAAAAGTGAAGTGGGACCTCTTGTGTAGTCTAGCCTTCCGAATTGTAGAGCGAATGATTTCCCCAATGTTGATAGGGACATTCGTCATCAATACATAGACCAAACACACTTTATATCTTGTTATTTTGGTGTATTGAGTCCCAGGAATAAGGCATGAGTTGGCGATGCACAACCAGATTCTTGCTTCCCTATTCAAAGGAGCATAGGGGAAGGTGTTGTGTCGTCCGGTGTCTTGGTGTCTGCTCCACCTTGCCATGGATCTGCTTCCACAAAGTGTTTGTCGAATTTCTCTATAAGGAGGTCTGCTGTACAGCTCTTTGAATGGTGCTGGATCGACCGAAGGTAAGCCAAGAAAGGAGTTGATCAAATCCACGTTGAGCTGTAAAACTTGGCCCCGAATCTTGACTTCGCTGCCTGTGGTTTTCGGAGATCAGTTGGCGTAAAATTCTCTTGTCAAATCAAGATTACATTCTCCCATGTCGCGGAAGATGAAATCCAGATTCAATGCTATGATTTTTGCCAACATACGCGGTTCCTTCTTCACTAGGCTGTCCATGTTGATCAAGTCGACATGAACATATTTGCTTTCCTTATTGTTCCTATACCATTCTTTGGCTTCCTCCTCAAGAACCCATTTTATTCCAAACATTCGTAGGGGTAATTGCACTGAGGATGATTCTCCTTGGTCCTTGCGACCTCTCTTCTTGCCCTTTGTGGATGTGGTAGCCTTATCTTGTCTCGCTTTAGGTGCCATTGTTCCTGAGATTTAAATGATATTTCATGTTAGCATCAACTCAATGGAAATAATCTATAAACAAGCCATCTGGGTACCACCCCACACTTAGGTTCGTTGATACAAATCAGTGAAGTGAAAGTGGTCGATTACTTAGACTTTGTCGACATACGTTTAAGGAGCTATATTCCGACAAGAAAATCAGTGATGTATCACTTCTTGCAACCTTTGCAATACGTTCATGTTAGGTAAATCAAGACTACTACATAGGGGTTTCATCATGGTATAGTTTATATCAACAATTACAACCTCCTATGTCGGTAGGCAACTATAAGTCTTATCCCGATGAACGGGATAGCCTAACATGTAGGTATACAAGTGACAAGACTATGCAATGTTCATAACCTTAGCAAAACCGCAAAGAGTATGACAATGCAATTAAAACCAAATTCAAGTCGGAAATAAGTTAAGATTATCCTAACGTACATGTTCACTCACATGGTTGTGCATCAACTATTCAAACACTTTAACATCACCAATATTTCTTCAAGATGTAGCAATTCATGATAGACATAGCAAAGTAGTACTTACGAGAAATAGATGAATAATAAAAGAGTACTTACGCGATTGAAGCCTTTGGAGATGTTTCTTGTGAAGTGAAAGAGCAAAAAGAAAAATTTTGAGATGATTTAGAGTGGATGTGCGGCGCCTTTAGGTCAAGTTTCAATGTGTTTATGTGTCAAGACTAAGTCCCCTTTATATAGGAAAATAATGGGTCGGGTTTTGACCCATTTAAAATCGGTTTTGGAGACAAAAAGGGATCATAGGCGGCGCCTTTAACTTTGCCTATGCATGGTATAGGCGGCGCCTAATGCAAAGCATAAACTAGCATAGGCGGCGCCTAGTGTAATGCATAAAGGGACCATAGGCGGCGCCTAGTTCATGGCATATGAGATTCTGAGACCAAATACTTTAGCATAGGCGGCACCTATGCTATATCATACCTGAGCATGGGCGGCACCTATGTCTTTGCACACTAGATTCCGAGACCTTAGGCTATAGTATAGGTTTTGCATTGTTCGTGGCCTAGTTTTACCTAGGCTTAGCCTTGCTCGATGCCTATTTTGTCATGAGCAATGCTCAATCCATATCCTTATGCATCTTTATTCCTAATTTACCACCTTTACCATGCAATAGGTCCAAATTGTTATTTGAAACCAATCTCCTCGTTGAATACCTCTTGCACCTATATTTGCTCAAAACCAATGACAACGATTAGTACGATGGGTTGCCTCCCACCAAGCGCCTTGGTTTTGGTCGTGGCACGACTCTTATTTTTGGATTTTCTTTTATCAAAAATAAAACAAGTACTTAGAATGAAAGAAAGACAAAAACAATAAACGACAAACAATAAATGATAAATGATGGGTTGCCTCCCATCTAGCGCCTTATTTATCGTCGTGGCTCGACGTAGTTACCTCGAGTACTTAGACTTCGTCGAGATAAGTGATGGCCAGATAATTCATCGAGTCATGAGGACCGATATAAGGTTTAACACGTTGACCATTCAACTTAAAGACAACACCATTATTGTCTTCCAATTCAACTACTCCAGACGAGTAGACATGGATAACTTTGTATGGACCAGACCACTTAGACTTTAACTTACCTGGGAACAGCTTCAATCTAGAGTTGAAGAGAAGCACCATATCATCCTTTTGAAAGTTTCATCGAACAATTCGCTGATCATGATACTTCTTCATACGCTCCTTCTATAGGTCCGATCTCTCATAAGCATGGAGACGGAACTCATCTAATTCGTTCAGCGGCTCCAACCTCAGATTCATTGCATCATCCCAATTCAAATTCAATTGCTTCAATGCCCACAATGCCTTATGTTCGAGCTCGATGGGTAAGTGACAAGCCTTCCCATAAACTAGTTGATAAGGAGACATGCCAATGGGTGTTTTGAATGCAGTCCTATACGCCCATAGTGCATCATCTAGCTTCCGAGACCAATCCTTCCTATTAGCATTGACCATCTTCTCAAGGATTTGCTTGATCTCCCGATTGGAAACCTCTACTTTTCCACTAGTTTGTGGGTGATAAGGCGTGGCTACCTTATGTTGCTTGACACCATACTTGGCCAACACGGATTTGAATAGCTTATTGCAAAAGTGAGATCCTCCATCACTTATGATAGTATGTGGTACTCCAAAGCGAGAGAAGATTTTCCTTTTTAAGAACGCTACAACACGCTTTCATTCGTTGTCAGCCAACGCTACAGCTTCAACCCATTTCGAGACGTATTCTACAGCAACTAAGATGTACTTCATCATAAATGAATTCACGAATGGACCCATGAAATCAATACCCCATACATCAAAGAGTTCTACCTCAAGAATTTTGGACATGGGCATCTCATGGTGTTTCGAAATAGCACCTTGACGCTGGCATTGGTCGTACCTTCTAACATAGTCATAGGCATCTCTAAATATCGAACCAATAGTAACCACTTTGCAATACTTTCCTTGCCGTCTGATTGCCTGCATGATTCCTCCAACTTGGGAAGTGTGGCATGCTTCCAAAACATTAGGCACCTCTACATAGGATATACATCATCGAAACAAATATGGCTCATCCCAATAATAGTGTTGTACGTCATGCATAAACTTCCTCCTTTGGTGGTAAGATAAATTGGCAGGTATCACATTACTCACCACGAAATTTGCAAAGTCGGCATACCATGGTAATTTTTCCATTGTTGTCGCTAATATCTCCTCGTCAGGGAACGCATCATCAATCTGAATTTCAGGTTGCGCCACATGCTCATTCTCGAGTCTAGATAGGTGGTCGGCCACTTGGTTCTCACAACCTCTTCTATCTTTGACCTCAAAATCGAACTCTTGCAGCAGTAATACCCATCGAATTAATCTTGGTTTTGCATCCTTCTTTGTCATTAGATACCTAAGAGTTGCATGGTCTGTATGAACGATCACCTTAGTACCCAATATATAGGCACGAAACTTCTCAAACGCATACACAACCGCTAGGAGCTCTTGTTCTGTCACAGTGTAGTTCCTTTGGGCTTCATTTAGGACCTTACTCGCATAGTAGATAGGATAAAATAATTTCTCCTTTCTTTGACCAAGCACAGCTCCAATGGCTACACCACTAGCATCACACATGACTTCGAATGGGAGAGACCAATCTGGTGCTACCATGATAGGGGCTTCAATGAGTTTTCCTTTGAGGCATTCGAATTCCTTTAAGCAATCTTCATTAAAGTCAAACTTTGCATCTTTCTCCAAGAGTTTGCACAATGGACTAGCAATTTTGGAGAAGTCTTTGATGAACCGACGATAGAAACCTGCATGGCCGAGAAAACTACGAAATCCCTTCATCAAAATTGGAGGCGGTAGCTTCTCAATAACCTCTATTTTTGCTCAATCAACCTCAATCCCTCTGTCCGAGATCTTGTTCCCAAGAACGATTTCTTCTTTTACCATGAAGTGGCACTTTTCCCAATTCAGCATTAGGTTGAATTCTACACATCTTTGCAATGCCATGCTTAGGTTTGCCAAGCACGCTTCAAAAGACTCACCAACAACTGAGAAATTGTCCATGAATACCTCCAAAGTGTCTTCAACCATATCAGAAAAAATAGACATCATACAGCGTTGAAAGGTGGTTGGTGCGTTACATAACCCGAATGGCATACGTTTGAAGGCAAACGTACCATATGGGTATGTAAACGTTGTCTTCTATTGGTCCTCGGGGGCAATACAAATCTCATTGTAGCCTGAATAACCGTCCAAGAAACAAAACCATCCTTTCCCCGCTAATCGATCTAGCATTTGGTCCATAAATGGCATTGGGAAGTGATCTTTGAGTGTCCAAGCATTCAGCTTTTGGTAGTCCATGCATACTCTCCATCCAGTGATGGGTCTGAGTGGAATAAGATCATTCTTCACATTTGCGACCACCGTTATACCTCCTTTCTTGGGAACACATTGTACCGGGCTTACCCATGTACTATCAGAGATTGGATACACAACCCTTGCGTCTAACCACTTGATAATTTCTTTCTTCACCACTTCTTGCATAGGTGGGTTTAGACGTCTTTGATGCTCAATGGTGGGTGTGCAATTCTCTTCAAGCTGAATTTTATGTGTACAAATCCCAGGTGGAATACCAATAATATCCGCAATGGTCCATCCAATGGCTCTAATGTACTTCCGTAAAATAGCAATGAGAGCTGCAACTTGTTGCTCACCCAAATCTGTTGCTACAATGACTGGAAGTGTGTTTTCGCTTCCTAGGAATGTATACTTTAAATGCCTTGGCAGCTCCTTCAATTCTAATGTGGGTGGCTCTTCAATAGATGGCTTAGCTGATGGTGTGGGTCGATTCTTGAGATCAAGGTCCAGCTTCTTGGGAGCATAGCGATATGTCCATAATCCCGATAGAGCACAAATAGCTTCTTCACAATTTTTAGCATCCTCAGTCTCTCCATTCATGAGCACAACCGCCAAAGGGTCATCAATAATTTGCTCTTCTTCAAGTAATTCTTTCTTATCATCAAAGAAAACATCAGCCACCGAAAATACACTCAGATCTTTGGGTTGCTTCATTGATTTGCAAACATCAAAGCGAACTACCTCGTCATTTATTCAGAATGAAAGCTCATTAGCTCTCAAATCAATGAGAACACTTCCTGTAGCAAGGAAAGGGCGCCCCAAGATTATGGAAACTTCTGAGTCTGCCTCACAATCCAAAATAACAAAGTCTGCCGGAAAGATGAATGAAGAAACCTTTACCAATACATCACATAGAATACCAACAGGTTATTTTACCGACCTATCCGCCATGACGAGCCTCATATTGGTTGGAGTAGGATCACTCAACCCCAACTTCTTGTAGATTGATAATGGCATCAAATTAATGCTGGCTCCTAAGTCACATAATGCTTTGGCAAAATTCAAAGATCCAACGGTGCAAGGAATAGTGAAAGCTCCAGGGTCGGCTTTCTTCTGAACTATTGATCGGGTAGCGATTGCACTACAATGATGCATATCTTCTTTCAACTCATAGCTTGCTGCCCGCTTCTTTGTCAAAAGATCCTTCATAAATTTTGCATACTCAGGCATTTGTTCAAGTGCCTCCTCCAATGGAACATTAATGGTCAGCTGCTTTAACATAGTCATGAATTTGCTGAACTATGTGTCATCCGCCACCTTCTTCAATCTTTGGGGAAAAGGTGGTGGTGGGTATGGAATTTTTCTCTCCACGGCTTTCTTCTCCTATTGCTTCCATTTTTCCACTTTTTCAGGCTGCACGTCGCTGGGTGTGACGTCCTTGACGTCTTCTGCGGACTCCTCTCCTATTGCATTGTCATCCAAGTCCGCAGCTTCGTCAACCACTTGCTTGCCTTTTACTGAAGTTTCCATCACCTTACCACTTCTGGTAGTGATGGCCATGCATGACCCATCATTCCTTGGGTTTTGCACAGTATCGCTAGGTAGAGTACCGGCCTTTCTTTGATTGAGTGCTGCTGAAAGTTGGCTCAATTGCTGCTCTATTTGCTTGATTGAAGTGGAATGTGAATCAACTAATTGTTTCATGGAGGACAAATCATTAATTACCTCCGTTACTCCCACTCTCTTTGCTTCTAGTCCTTTCAATAATTTAGCCATCATGTCTTCCATACTTCCAAAATTAGATGTGGTGGTGTCACGTCTACCAGGGGGAACGTACAAACAACTCTTTTCATTCTTGTTCTTCCAACTACCTTGGTCCTTGTTTCAAGATTTATCATAATAGTTTCGATCTTGGTTTCCTTGGGTATTCCCACGAAAACGCCCCTGATCATTCAAGTAGTTGGCCTCCTCTTCCGAATCAGATTCGTCTCTTCCTTTTGACGCAATAGCTTTCACTTTTTCGGTCTCCCCTAATAGTAAATGCTTTGTAAGAAGATCCATTTGTGTTTTCATATGCGCCATATCTTGATCACGTTCCTCTTGTCTACGCCTTTGTTCTGCAGTCATGCCAATAAATATAATAGAGCTTGCTACCTCAGAGTCCCTGGTATGCCAAGCTCTACTTTGCTTCGTCATACGATCTAGCATATTGCTTGCTTGACCAAAGGTGAGGTCCATAAAAGATCCTTCAGCTGCATTATCCACCACTGGTTTAGTTATTAAATTCAAGGCTCTATATAATATCTCCATTAGGTGAACATTAGTCATATGATGCTTTGGGTCACTCGCTAGCTTTGTCTTGAACCTCTCCCATGTTTCATGAAGAGCTTCAGTGGGAAGCTGACGAAAGTTGCTGATTTTATCTCGCAATTATGCTCTTTTGGATGGCGGAAAGAATCTTTCTAGGAAAGCGTCTCTCAATTGCCTCCAATTTGTAATAGAATCAGGAGTCAGCCCATTTAACCATAGAGTTGCCTCCCCAGACAGAGACAATGGGAATAGACGTAATCGAATTGCATTCTAACCAACACCAGGATTGTCAAACAACTTGCATGTAGAAATAAAGTTGATGAGATGCATATTCGGATCATCGCCTTCTAGTCCACCAAATAATCCCTTGAGTTGCAATAACTGAATCATGGTGCTTGTGATGTTGAACTTGGCTCCGGGCACTAATGTTGAATCTGGTTGCATGGGTTGGCGATCATACCTAAACCGAGCTTGTCGACCTCTTCGGTTGGCAGGTGTTATGATTTCAGCATCACGCCTTGGGTTTAGTAACTCGTCATCACCTAAGTCCTCATTGTCAGGTTTTGTTGCTCGCCCAGGGTTATCAATGTTTTGCTGGTGTACTTGGGCGGCAGCAAGAGCAGCTAATCTTGCCTGTTCCTGTTGAGCAGCCATCCTTTCGATTTCTGCTTGAGCTTCCTTTCTACCAATACGTTATGTTTCAGGATTGATAGGTAATAACGGTTGACTAGAACTTCGAGTATGGGGCATTCACTGAATAAAAACCTGCAGTAAACAAAAACAACAACTAAAAGTAAAAGTACAAGAATCTTTGACCAAAGGGTCTAGTAATTATCACAAACTTGATTGACACTTGTATTCCCCGGTAACAGCGCCAATTTTTGATAACGCTCAATCTACAGCTCTCGTGGGAGTGTAAAACAGTCGTTAGCAAATATAGAACCCAACTGGGTTGGGTATCGATCCCACAGGGAATAGCTTGGTCAACAAGTAAGCAACGATTACTAGACTTTTAGTGCAAGTCTCGTAAGTAGGGGGGATTGTAATGTGTAACCAAAATATTAAAGTAAAAACTGAAATAGCAAAGTAAACAGAAAGAATAGTTATTAAGTTGTAAAACAATGAGAATTGAGATGTTGGGGTTATGTCCACCTTCTGAGTTATACGTTTCTATTGGCTATGAGTGTGTTGAATTCCAACATGCATGTGCTTATAGAGAATTGTATTCGATGGTAAATCCAGGCATCTTTCGACCTATTCGAGGATTATTTCACTTTAACTCTTTCGAGCTTAAAGCGTGTCTAACGGTACGAATTCTCCAAGAGGTTAATCCAATTACGGCACTAACTGTTTAATAGGGGATGGGACCCTACTACCTTGACACTATCTCTTTTCCAGACAAATAACCTTTCTTTCGAACAAGTTAAATGTTATACTGGCATATTCTTGCGTTTGCAACCACAAAGAATTTAGATTAAGATGAAGAGAATAATGATATAAGCAACATACGTGTCACGAACTAAAAAACTCACAGCAATAGATAGTATCTCATTCGGTTTCCATAACCCCAACAGAGAAGTTTAGTTACCCATGAATGCGAAGGAGCTCACAGTTGACATTGTTATTATACCACAATACTGATTAATTTCGTGTAGCACAGGTGGTAGGCGTTTAGGCGTGAATTCCTAGGCAAAGTAACGATTCTCTTGTTGCGGAAATTAAGAATAGATGAATAGAAGAAGAAAAATAGAATTAATGGAAAGATTAGAACTGTTGGAAGAGTAGAAAAGATTAATAGTTGAAGAATGAATATGGATCTCTCAAAATCTCTAGCATGATAGGGTATTTATAATACCCATATCCTAATCTTACTAAGCTAATGAAATACTTAACCAAATCCTACTAAGCTAATGAAATACTTAACCCAATTGTACTAGGTTAATGTAACATTATCCAAATCAAAATAGACTAATGAAATACTTAAACCAATTGTACTAGGTTAATGTATTATTATCCTAATCCAAATAAGTTACTGCAAGTCCCCAAAGTCTTCAGAAATGTTGTTTTAGCCCGGGACAGATTTTTCATGCATCACTTTTGGTCCTTAGGCGTCCAAGCTTCCTTTTCTCCTTCCGTGAAGCTTTCTTTGGCGTCAAGTAATCCATAAAATGCTGAATTCTGCATCATTTACACCTGAAACTTTGCTAATCATGTTCGTTAGCTCACTTACAGGAAAAAGGACTAAAAGTGCATGAAATATATAATTTGTTCTCAAAACTAGGCTAAAATATGGGCAAAATATATTGATATAGGCGCGTAATATCACCTATCATCAACAACCCTCTAACCAAAAAAGTAATAAAATCTATTTGGGGCATGACACTAACCATGGCAAAAACCAATATCCAAAATAAAATCAAAGTGTCTGAAATATCCATAACGTGAAATAGAGCCTTCTAAAAGGATGGAATCTCGCCACTTCAGTCTACATATTGTTCCCTGAGTCAATCACTTTGTAGGAGGAGTAGAACGGTTAGTTGCTTCATAGTATGGGCATACAACCGCCAGTAGACGAGTTAGCGGATGAATGATAGCATAATCTCAAGATAAGGATAAAATAGTGCCATTAATAAAGACAAGTAAGACCATTCATATGCAAACAACCATTCATATTCATACATCCATACATATTATATAACCATGTCAGGAAAGAGTATCGGGTTTAGCATGCCATTAAGATCTTTACCTAGGTTGTGTAGCTTTGTCGTCCAAATCCACCCATAGGTTATATGGGTTTAGATCCCCCTACTGAAAGAGTCCCTGTGTGTGAAGACACACGACTAGGAAAGAAAAACCTAGGATAACTAGTATATCCCCCAAAAAATAGTGTGAGATTATGCACACTGTTACCAAGACCAACCTCATATTGGCAAATATGAGTTTCCGATTTTGGTCCCCTCGGGACCTCCACCTTCCACGACTTCACTACACATCCCGACATTATTTCCCAATTAAAATAATCACCAAGAAACTAACCAATCCATTTACCATTTATCAACCAAGTCCATTTATTGGTGGTATTGTCATACCGACCATACTTGCAAGTATTATCCATAGCCAACCACGTATAGGTTTAAAGGGACTTCCAAGTTCCTTCTATTTACCATATTAAACTACTTCAGGGATTCCATGCACCCCACAAGCATAACCATTTAGCCATTTACCTTTCCAAGCCATTTAAACTACGCATAATTCCTTTACTAAGTTTTAAAACAAGCAAGAGTTCCATTAAAAGTACTCAATGCAATGAAAACATTGTTATAGGCATTTTGTCAAACACATTAAAGGCTTAACATAATCAAAACCAATTCCAATTACCATTAAATATTTCCCATTCAATCCAATTATCCAAAACCACCATTAATGCACATAAATCATAATTAAAACCATGGAAAATCCATAACCAACCATTTAATATCAAAACCAAACAATCATATTTGAAAACTAAAATCATACAATCAATGAAGTCATAAAACATTCAAAAAACCATTAATTAAGATAGAATTAACAATGAGGAAAGAGAACATGCCTTAAACCAAGATGATGATGGAAAAAATCACCAAGACAAGCCCCAAATTAATCCTCTAGTTGAAACCCTAGTTTCCCTTGCCCAGAAGCTTTTGAGAGAATTATAGAGTGTTTAGAAGAGTTTCTAAGTTTTAATGAATGGAATAATATAGAAAATAACCTTCAAAGTCAGTTAGAGGTTGTGGGACCTTATTAGAATAAGTGGGGAAATGTCACAAATACCCCCACTTAATTTGCAAAAAATTTCATTAGAGGGGTACAACTGACCCTCACAAGTTGTACCCTTCAATACGATTGGTACCCTCCACTCGTATCCTAGCCTCAACATTTGGATCAAACACTGTCCAGCATAAGACTCATCTAGCCAAGTCATATCCAAAGTATGTGATTCGTACCCTTCATCTGTACTCCTTCCAGATTAAACCCAAGTTTGAAAACAAAGTAGTAGAGATATTACTCTGTCTTTTAACAAACTCAGAACATAAAGATGTGTTGAAGAAACATAACTTCTACTCGAATTCTAAGCGCAAAAATTAGATATGGATACCTGCACTTCATGTCCTCATATGCTTCCCATGTAGCTTCTTCCACCTTATAGTTCTGCCAAAGAACCTTAACCAAAGCCACATCCTTGGTCCGCAGCCAGCGAACCTACCTATCTAAGATCTCAACCGTGATTTCCTCATAAGACAGAGAATCTGTAAGATCCAATCCTTACAAAGAAACAACCAAAGAAGGATCACCAATGCACTTTCTCAACATGGAAACCTGAAAGATTGACTGAACCAAGCTGAAGTTAGAAGGCAACTACAACTTATAAGAAACATTATCAACTCTCCATAAAATATCATAAAGACCAACATACCGGGGACTAACCTTTGCCTTCTTGCCAAACCGTATTACTCCCTTCATGGAAGATACCATGAGAAAAACCTTATACCCTACCTCACCTTCTCCATAGAATGGTAAACCAAGTCTAGACCAAACATTTCTGTCTCACCAAGCTCAAATTAACTAATAGGAGATCTATACCTCCTACCATACAATGCCTCGAAAGGGGCCATACCAGTACTAGAATGATAGTTATTATTATAAGAAAAGTCCACCAAAGGTAGATGATCAACCCTATTGCCACCATAATTAATCACACAAGCTCAAAGCATATCCTTTAATGTCTGAATAGTTCTCTCTATTTGCCCATCCATCTAGGGGTGGACAGTAGTACTCAGACTTACTTTAATCCCCAACCGTCTCTGAAAAGATCTCCAGAATTAAGATGTAAACTACATGCCACGATAAAAAATAATCAAATTTTAAACCCATGCAGCTTCACAATCTCCTGAAGATACAACTTCATATAATCCTCCGCTGAGAAGGTAGTCCCTACTGGCAAAAAAATGTGCAGACTTAGTTATCCTATCCATGATGACCTAAATCAAATCATATTAATTCCAAGACAAAGGAACACCGTTAACAAAGTCCATATTGATCACTTCCTATTTTTATTTGGTAAAATCAATCTTGGTACAACCCTCCTAGCCTATGTGTTTAAACCTAACCTATTAACACACCATGCATTTGTCCACAAAATCAACCATATCCCTCTTTCTGTAATTCCAACAATAGAGGAGTTTGTGAATTTGAGGCATGGTTCGACAATAGCAAAAGAGTACTACCTTAAGTTTAATCAGTTGTCTAAGTATGCCCCTGATACAATGGCTAATCCTAGGGAAAATATGTGTAAGTTTGTTACTGGAGTGTCAGGTTTGGTAGTCAATGAGTGTAGGATTTCCATGCTTATTAGAGACATATATATTGCTAGGTTAATGATTCATGCTCAACAGATTAAGGCAGAGAAGTTAAAGGGAAAAGATAGAAATAATAAGAGGGCTAGAATACCGCAGCTTGAGTATGGACAAGCTAGTTCTAGAGGGGGAGATCATTCGTAGTTTTAAAATTATTTGTCTATGACAGCACCATCTTTAGCTAATACTTCTGCTCTCAGAGGTAGATAGGAGTAATGGGGTAAGTCTTCTATGTCCAGATCCCAGAATAGTGTGAGCGATAGGCCTAGTTATCTTCTATGTGCTAAGTATGGTAGGAACCATCTTAGCGAGTGCTTGGCTGGGCAAAAGGGTTGTTTTGGTTGTGGTAAGTTGGGTCATGGTATTAGAAATTATCCGTATGATAGAATTGGTTTTATGCTTTACCATCCCGTCAGGAGCAAGATTATTCACCAGATGTTGTTACTGGTATGCTTCGTGTATTTTATCTTAATGTTTATGTGTTGTTAGGCCTTGAGTTGACTTTTTTATATGTGACCCCGTAAGTTGTAGTAAATTTTGAGATAAGTTCTGAAAAGATCCCTGAGCCTTTCTTTGTTTCTACCCTAGTAGTTTAGTTAGTTATTGCTAAACAAATTTATAAAAAGTGTCCTAATACCGTCCTGCATAAAATCATGTTAGCAAAATTAATAGAGTTAGATATGGTTGACTTCGACCTTATTTTTTGTATGGATGGCTCCATTCCTGTTATACATCTATAGATTATCACACCCGAGTGGTGAAGTTTTAGTTTCTAGATGAGACAGTGTTTGAGTGGAAGGTAATTTAGTGTCTCCCAAAAGCCATTTATGTCTTATCTTGAAGATCAAAAGTTGATCTCTAAAAGTTGTATCTATCATTTAGTCTGAGTCAAGGACACTAAGTCGGAGACTCCAACAGTTCAATCAGCCAGTGTAGTCAATGAGTTCCTGATATTTTTCCTAAAGATTTTCTAGGGATACCTCCCGATAGGAAAATAGAATTCGGTATTGACTTTTTTCCAGATACTCAACCTATTTGTTTACCTCCATATCGTATGGCTACCACCAAGCTTGAGGAGTTGAAGAAATAAATCAAAGATCTTTTAGATAAAGAATTCATAAGGCCTAGAATTTCTTTATGGGGAGCTCCTTTCCTATTTGTGTGAAAGAAAGATGGTTCTTTGCGTATGTGCATTGATTATCTTCAGTTGAATAAAGTCACAGTCAAAAATAAATTCCTCTTCCTAGAATTGATGACCTATTTGATCAACTCCAAGGTGCAAGTACTATAGAATCTTATGATAAAAAAAGATATCCACGTGAAGACCGAACAAATAATGTTGCCTTATTTTCATAGAAAACACAACCGCCAACAACTTTAAATCATATGTAGGATAATTTTTCTCATGCACTTTCACCTACCTAGAAGCATAGGCAATCAACTTCCCATGCTGCATCAAAACACAATCAAGGCCTACCTGAGATGCATCATAATAAACCATGAGTTGACTGATGTTCGAGCATATAACAAGATAGTGTAACAGCTTACATAAAGATTCTGGGATAGGATCACAATCGTCACCGACCGAACCGAGTTCAATGATACCACACCAACCTCCCAACCATACCAAACCATACCAAAGGCCATAAACCAGTCCATAACAAAGAAGATTCCAAAACATAACATAATTAATCCCAAAATAAAATACAATGGAACAACCAACAATATTGTCCAAAGGTGTAAGCCCCGGAACCAATGCCAATGCCAAGGTAACACCCATACTGATCCCTCTTGTTCCTTAACTTGAGAATTCTAAATTAGCCACAGACTCCAGATCATCTACGTACGTGTTCTTGATTCTTTTGGCCTTGAGGATAATCTTTCTAAATTTCATGTTTGATACAATGCATCCATCATATATGAATTTTACCTAATTTCCCTTATTATAAATTTGGGAAACACTTAGAAGACTGTATTTTAACCCATTCACATAATACACATCTTCTATTGCATGATGAGGTGATTTGCCAATTTTTCCAACACCTTGGATGTACCCCTTTTTTTTCATTTCCAAAGGACACTCCTCCTCCTTGAAGTGTATTAAGTGTGAGAACACAATCAGCGCTCCCAGTCATATGTCTAGAATAGCTACTATCCATGAACCATTTTTGGTTGTTATCCCCCTTTTTCTGTCATAGTATCTTTCTTCTCTTCAGCAGTGGCCATTGGAAAGCTACACGAACTTGATATTATCTTCTTCTCACCATGTTTCAGCATGAGAACTTCATATTCCTTGCCTTTCTCAAATTTATTTAAGGAGATTTCTCGTGTAACCAGCACCTTCTTTATTATACTGCTGACTATATCTTTCCTTTTTGTTTTTCTAGGATTTTGATCATTCTTTTTTCCAAGCTGACCAACCCTTTTTATAGCTCTAATATTCTTTATTTCTAGAAGTGCAACTTCGGTGTCTTCTTCACCTAGGTTAGATTTTAGAGCCTTTAGGGTCTACAATCTCTTCCATCTTGCTTCTATTCTTTCCACCAAAGTTTATTGATAGCAATCATAAAGACTAGAACACTCTAGGTATTAACCTTTTAGAGTGAGCCTCTCTCTTATACCAATTGTTGAACCCTTAGGGGTAGCACCACATAGTGAGGGACCAGGTTCCTCAAGATCAATTACAAGCAATAAAATTGTAGTTCACTTATGTGATGTTTAGAAGTTGAAAGGAAATGTAGGAAGATTAAAGACACATGATTTTTATGTGGAAACCCAGAATGGGAAAACCACAACTTGCCCTCAAAAATACCTCTAAATCCACTATAATAAACCTCCTGATTATAGTAATATTTTAGCCTACCTCAAGGATCCTTTGGTTATAGCAACTCTACTACAAGCTTATCTTGGTAACTCTACCAAGGACACTCTCTACTAATTAACTCTAATCAACAACAATGCTTAGATAACTCTACCTAAGTAGGTGTCTCCATAAAAGAAAACACTACTCTTACAGCATAAGTAGTTCATTTATAATATAGCACTCAAGAAATATTATAATTTAAGCACTCATATAGATAGGAAATTGGGCTATATTGAAATGGGTTTTTATTGTCTTATTCACTCTTTAGAATTGCAAAAAATAGTTGTTGAAGAGACTTCTTTTTTCTTTTATAGTTAGATGATGATTAGCGATGGAATATCATTAGACCAGCTATCCAAGTCAGTACAAAATAGCACCTATAAGTTTGTTACACACAATGACAAAACTATGAAGAAGGCACATGTCAGCTGTACTATACCTTGCACGTCTAGGGAGCTAGTCCCTCAGAGTTTAGCTTCTCCTTATCAAAACTACATCTAGAATGAACCACATATATCCAATGAATAATAGGAAGTACACAACCATAGATACCATAAGAATATGCCAAAACCTAGTGTCACAGTGTAAGAACCAACTAAATATATCTTGAATGTTAAAAATATACATCTGATAGTCCAAAAGTATCACAATCTGTCTCTGAGTGTGAAAATAAGACATAATTTAAACAAGAGAAGGTAGTAGATCAACTCTAGAAGCATAGACCAACCGCTACCTCAAAAGTACTCTAAATACCACCCAAATCATCTACTATGTAGCGTACTCATAGCTGGATCTGCACTAAAAAGGCGTAATAGGGGTGAGTTTGGTCCACTTGTACTCAATAGGTATCATAGGCTGACTGAGCAAAGTACAAAATAAAGTATATAAAATACAAACTATGGGCACGTCATCTATAACCAAAAAATGTCCTAAATAGTAGCCCATATTGACTCTACTAATAGTTCTATTATATACACATATGCCAAAATACAATTACTAAAGAGAAAAATAAATACATAGTATCACTGTACAAAAAAGAATCACAAATAGATAGATATCACATCAAGAAACAAAAATAAAACATAAAATGTACACAATGTATGAAATGCAATAAAGATAATGATGATGTGATGCACGAGGTTATCATACAACCTCCATATACAACTAACGAGTTGTGCTCCCAAGGTAGAACCCATGAGGGGTATGTCAACCTATATACAATCTAATATTACAAATCATATCCCACACATACATCAGCAGAAGGTTTTTAAAGATCTTCTATTTTTTGTCAGAAAGAACTAGTATTTCGACGGTGGCAATAATGTTTCATTAATGTATATGATATGAAGATGTAATGATTACAACCAACCAGAATGAGAGTCTCCAATCCAACCAATATATTATTCCATGTGAGCCAAATTCCACTCAATATGCCAACCATTCATGATCCAATATAATCCATATGCCAATAGAGAAAAATACACAACAATATGACAATGATACCATATAAATTCTAATTTATACTTATCACTAGAAAATATACAATCATATATACAAACATAAGGCCAATAACATCATCTAAAACCCCACACAGTCACACATTTGCAAATAATATCTCAAAATGATAAACAGCAACAACATAGGCCCCCAGACAGGTATAACACAATAATAAATCCATTTTCATGATTAGTTCCTGCACTTATAACATAATTTTAAACCTAAAATTAACTACTTAGCTAAGTCTAAAGAAATTTAAGCCAGAAACTGCCTCAAATTTTGAATACCAATCCAAAAACCCTTCCATGTGGAGCTTTCTCCTTATGAATGGATCCAAAATCAACTAAAACATACAAATATAGAATCTACGCCGAAAAAGTGAATGATATCCATATTACCCATTTTGTGTTGGGGTCAAAATGGACCCCCAAAATGGTTTTTCAAAGGAAAGGTTGAATTAAAATTTAGTTCAAATATATATTCCCCATGATTAAAGGAACCCATAGAAGAAAACCCAAGTAAAATGGGTTGAAATTGTGGTTTAGATCGAAAAAGTGTTCATTTAGGCCTTTCAAGCCAAAATTCTCAAATTCTACTTTTGAATTCAAGTTTTTAATAAGATTTAAATGACAAAAATTGAAGAAAAATGATTGAAATATGGATTTGGAGCCTACCCAAGATCAAAAATAGAAGAAATCGCCTAAAAACTCAAAACCCCAATCTCCAAGTCTCAAAAATGGTGAAAAGTCATGAAAATAGGGAATTTATATTTCCCGAGCATCACTTAAGTGATCACTCAGTCTCTAAAAAGGCCATCGCTTTAGTGACTAGGTGTTGCTTACGCGTACCCACTTGGAATACGAGTATCGGATAAGTGACCAGGCATCGCATAAGATATTATCGGGTTACTTAAGTGACCATTGCTTAAGAGACTAGGTGTGTCTTACGTGATACCTACTCAGCATGCGAGTGTTGTGTAATAGACCAGGCTATCACTTAGGTGACAATTGCTTTAGCGAACCTTTCATCGCTTTGGTAACACTTTGGCTGTTAATACAATTTGCTTCAGCGACCAAAATATAGCTTAAGCGATGGACCAGCTAGAAACTTGGAGAATTCCAAGCCTTCATGGACCCTTGGGATTCATTTGAATTTCTAAGAATGCAAAGAAACAATGTTATTAGACTAAATTTGATGCTCCAGACTTAATAGAAATATTATATTTTCAAAAAATGTTATTTTCACAAAGTTGATCCTCGAAACTCAATTTTACAACTTTTCAAAATGAGGATCGAAATGAGATATAAAAGCTGTAAAACCACACCAATTATGTAACCAACCTAAAATCAACATTTGAATCTGCTGGCATAGTCCGTTTTCCCATCTAATGCACAAATCAGTAAATGTTGACCAAAGTCAACTATAAAGTCTTTTTACCACTAAAATCACAAACTCACACAAATCACGCCGAAATGTATTAAGAACCTTGTCAATCATTCCCATACCCCAAAAATACTACAAAGCAGCCATGAGGAAGGGTAAAATAGTTAAAGCACATAGAAATAAATAGTTTATAAATATCACCAAAAATTAAGTTATTATATGAACCTAACCAACATGGTGTATGTGTGCCTTTTTGTTGAAAAATAATGTTGCATTCCATGTAAAGGAGGATTGAATTTGCAGTAGTAGGGTAATTTTAAAGGAATTTTCTCTTGTAAACCATGGTTTTTTGAAACATTAGGTGTTATAATATGGTATTAGTGTCAGTTTAAATATGGTTGGTCCCTATCTTAGGGAATTAACAAGTTTAAGTGTTACTATGTTTGCATTATTGGTATTACAGAGTCTAAGAAAAGGTTAGGCTTGAATTTTGCAAGAATCTGGGTGATAACTAGTATAGGATGTTGTAGTGAGTGAGGTTCACTATAGCTACCATACTTTTATAGTGGGATTTTCTCCTTTATAGTCGTGTTGCTATAGCGACATGCAGGTTACTATAGTAACACAGAGGAGATAGTTGTAGTGCCCTATTTCCCCTATTTTGAACCTTATTTTTGGCTTGTTTTACTTAAAATATAGGTACAAACTATGCATGAATATAGAAATCACATAAAATCAATAAAAATAGATTTATATATTAATGCAAGAAGGAAAACTAGCATCTATTTGTGAAATATAAAGGGAAGAAAAATTCAATGTCTAATACAAACCCAAAATAGGGTTGTAACGGCTCAAAGATACCCCTTAGATGTCATATGGTGCTTAGGACTACCAGTAACCCAAATCTAACCCATAATATTTTCTCAGCAGAACTCTCATAAATGTAATAGTAAAATATGAGCAAAACTAAAAAAATATATGCTGAATTCAATAGATAAATAACCTCAACCTTTCATGACCCGAGACTACCCCTTAGTTGTAACACAACTCTTAAGGCCACAGGTGACCCCAAGTAACCCATGATCCGGTATCTATTGTAAGCACTGAATAAAGTAATAATAAAACATAATATGCAGAAGTTAAATAGATAAAATAATTTTTTTAAGATGTACACTAAAATAATACTCAACATGTCTAAAGTACTAAAGAAAACTGAGAATAAGTCTGACTATCTGAACGCCTCTAAAATATAAGAATTTGATAAAAAAAACAAAAACTAACTCTTACTAACTGAAATAAATAAAATACTAAAAATAACTACAAATAACTTGTCCTCGATGGATGAGGATTCACCACAACTGTTGTTGAGTGGCACTGAAGTGACTAAGGGAGATCAGGGAACTGAGCATCTGAACCTATGTTATAAGAAAGCATAGAACAAAAGAGAGTATACGATCAGTACTTTGAATGTACTAGTACGTGAGATAAGGACTAACTAAATTGCATATAGATACTAAGCATAAATGCATGAACATGTAAAATAAATACAAGACAAAGTAAAGCATGTACTGAAATGATCTATAAAACTTATTGACTGAATAGCTAATAAATTGAACACTTTTCCATGCAAACCTAAGCAAATATAACTTGAACAGTGAACTAAAACTGTGGAAGCTATTATGTAACTAACATTCCCCAATCTGAGTTGATCGGGTTCTAACCTGTAACACTAATTAGAAAGGTGTTGTTACCTTTCCAGTAGTACCAACATATGCTGACGATGTGGATCCAACAAAGCTGATGTCGTAGAGGACTAATGTGTCACCCTCGACTATCAAGTGATCCTAAGAGAGTGTTAACCCTCGACTGGCAGAAACACCTCACAATAACAATGTTGGCTACATAGCTTTGGAACTTAGGGACTGCTACTAAAGGTCTCACACTTGACAGGCTAGAAATACATCATCCCTAAATTTGTTTAGTTCTAAATCCTACTCCCAACTAAAATCACACTAGTACTGATTAAAGTTAACAGGACTCACAATTGATAATTGCTCAACATGAATTTTACAATCTAAATATGGTGTTAAAATCATGATTTGACTAACTTGTTGCTTGAAATTAAGAACATACATTAACATATAGGTATCGGGTGTTGATAACCCTCTAGTATGAATATTACTTTAAATATGATAACATAATTTAAAATATTATAAAGAAATTCATGATTCATAGAGCCAATACATAGAATATATCACTAAGTTGATGAAATCCATGATTTTGATTATGGGAATATGTTTAACTTTTGAGAACAACATGCTCGCATAGTTCAATTCATAAATTAATAGATTAATATGGTGTCAACTAAACCTAATATGGGTGACTGAAATTATAAAGCGCGAAAAAACATAATTCATATGGGAAACACATTATCAAGACTTGTATTCAAAACTATTAAGAGAAAATTGTATAATTTCATACTTGACATTGAAATTTCATAAGAAGAGGGAAAAAGGTTTTATACTTGAAAACTAGGGACTTCTCGACTCATTGTATCATAGGAACCCATTGATGAATACCCCACATACCAACATTTTCTTGAATTCTTGAAGAAAACTTGGAATTCAGACCTTGGATGGTTGAATTCTTTTAAGGGAACCCTTGTTTTTGTTCTTAGAGCAGCAAAGGGATGAATGATGTTAATTTACTAAGAATAGGGTAAATTACATTTATTTGGGGCTCTTGGTCATGAATTGGGTGTTTAAAGAAGACAGAGAAAGACCAAAATGCCCTCATACCTCGTTAATAAAAGTTGCAAGATTTACACTATAACATGGCACGAAGGTTATCACAGAAGCTAGACTCTATTATATGTTGTGTATTATGGAGACTAACCTCCATGGCATGCTGCATATCACAGAGGGACAGTCCCTGTGGCACGTCAAAATTGCAAAGGCATGGTGCCTCTATGGTCTAAAAATTCCTCAAACTTGTTTCAAAAATTCCAAAACTCTCTCGAATGACCCTTCTAACATTCCTAAACATATTTCAACTCACAAATCAATGTTTAGAACTTTGGAAGTTCAAAAATAAAATGCTCGAAATCTTGGGGAGTTAAAAATGTCTCTCACTTGTACTTAGTGTGAAATGATGACTTTGGGACTTCTAGATATGTGATGAATAGCTGAAAACTAGTCTAGGATCTTGTGGGGTATTACAATATCTCCTTCTTGGGATCATTCATCCCTGAATGAAACTATCTGAGTTGAGATACTAAGAAGACTGAGATCATGTACTGAATACTAATTATATGAATCGTGATTAAGTAACTGAATCTAAAACATTATGCATGGATTGAACTAAATTCATGAATGCATGCAATGACATGAGGATGGTTATATAAATGGGATTAAAACTGAC
This sequence comes from Capsicum baccatum var. pendulum, assembly GCA_030864225.1. NCBI lineage: Eukaryota > Viridiplantae > Streptophyta > Magnoliopsida > Solanales > Solanaceae > Capsicum > Capsicum baccatum. Next base: position 144,408,245 of record CM061552.1, read on the forward strand.
AAAATCACTTAAGGGAAACCATTACCTTAAGATGAATCTAAATTTGTAGAGAAAATATGGGGATAGTTAGCTCACACATCGACTTCTACCTCCCAAGTAGCTTCTTCAATGGACTGACTTCTCCATAGAACTTTAACCAAGGCGAGGTATTTATTCCTCAACCAACGGACCTCACGGTCTAGGATCTCAATTGGGACTTCTTTGTAAGAAAGACTATCTTTTACGTCCACGCTCTCTAAAGGAATGACGAAGCTAAGTCACCAATTCATTTCTTTAGCAAAGAGACATGAAACATCGAATGCACTAATGTCAATTCTAAAGGAAACTCTAACTCATAAGCTACCTTTCCAAAATAAATCAAGATCTTGTATAGCCTGACATTGCGGGGACTGAACTTTCCTTTCTTACCAAATCTTTTCACCCCTTCAAGGGTGAAATTTTTAAATAAAACAATTCACTGACATCAAACTTAAGATCCCTTCTTAACATATCTATATATTATTTTTTCAACTATGGGGTTTTTTTAGCCTTTCTCGAATTAAATGAACTTTCTCCATCACCTCATACAGTAATATGGCCTTATCAAAGCATTCTCACCTACTTTAAACCAACTAATAGGAGATCTACACCTCCTTTTATAGAGAGCCTCAAATAGAGCCATTTGAATTCTAGAGTGATAGCTTTTATTGTAGGAAAATTCAATTCAAGTTAAGTGGTCATCCTAACTACCCTTGAAGTCGATAACACAATCCTTAAACATATTCTCTAAGGTTTGAGTGGTCCACCTACTTGAACATTTTTTTGAGGATGAAAAGCCATACTAAGATTGACTAGGGTACCAAAACCTTTCTGAAAAGCCTTCCAAAAGTAAGAGGTAAATTGGGTACCTTTATGTAAAATGATGTTCAATAAAACCCCATGCAACTTTACCAATTCCTTGAGATAGAGTCTAGACTAATCCTCGGTTGAATACAATGTATGAATTGGCAAGAAATAGGCTGACTTGGTCATTCTATCTACAATGACCCAAATCTAATCATGTTGATGACGCGTATGAGGTAACCCTATAACAAAATCCATGTTTGCCACTTTTCACTTCCAAGTAGGGATACAGAACTCTTGAGGCATACCACTAGGCCTTTGGTGTTCAACCTTAACCTGCTAATAATTTGAACACTTAGCCCCAAATTTCGTAATATATTTCTTCATACCATTCCACTAATAGATTTCTTGTAAATCATGATACATCTTAGCAGCTCCTAGGTGAATAGAATATCACGTACCATGTGCCTCAACTAATATTTGTTATCTCAAACTATCCACTATCAAAATACAAAACCTGTCCTAACAAGGAAGCACACTATCTCTCCCTTGGGAGAGAACTTTAACCTTCTAATCCCAAATTGTCTCCTTCAACTTAACTAAAATAGGATCCCTATCTTGCTTTTTTTTCACTTCAGTCCTCAATATAGATTAAGAACCATTCTAAACCCATATACTACCTTTGGTCAAATCAACAACTGATCACATAATCTAGCAAGCTGATGAACTCTATGGATTAACTCTTTATCCTCCTCAACATGCACAACACTTCCCCTATACAATCTACTAAGGGCATCAGCCACTACATTATCCTTACTCGGATGATACAACACACTTATATCATAGTTCTTCAATAATTCAAGCGACCTACTCTGATGAAGATTGAAGTCTTTCTGCAAGAACACATACTGTAAAATCTTATGATCCATAAACACGTCAACATGAACCCCATAAAGGTAATTCTTCTAAATCTTTAATGCAATGACAACTACTGCCAAATCAAGGTCATAGGTTTCATAATTCTTTTCATGGGGTTTAAGTTGTCTAGAGGCATAGGCCAAGAACGTACATCTCTGTATCCATACACAACGAAGACCAACTCTAGAAGTATCACAATAAACTACAAACCCATCTGAACCCTTTGGTAGAGTCAATACTATGGCAAATGTGTGTTAGTATTGGAATTTAACATTTTTTTGCATTAGTCAAGACATGGGGAAACAATTGAATAAAATCCTTAAAATAAACATATGTAGTAACAAACTAAACCCAAGAAACTCCTAATATCATATGTAGAGTTGGGTCTAGGCTCGTTTCTCACTACTCAGATTTCATCACCAGAAATGACATAACCAAGGAAATCTACTGATCTCAACCAGAATTCGTACTTGCGAAACTTAGCAAATAATTGGTGATCTTTAAGGGTCTGTAATACATTTCTTAAATTATTTGCATGATCTCCTTCACTATTATAATATTTGAGGATGTCATCTATGAAAACTATGACAAACATATCTAAGTACAACTTGAACACCCTGTTCATCAAGTCCATAAAAGCAGTAGGGGAGTTTAATAGTTTAAAAAACATAACTAGAAATTCAAAGTGATAATATCAAGTTCTGAAGGAAGTCTTTGGTATGTCATATTTTCTTACTCTAAGTTGATGATCATTGGATCTGAGGTCTATCTTAGAGAAATAGCTTGCATCCTGAAGTTGGTCAAAAAATTCTTAAATCCTGGGGAGAGATACTTATTCTTGATTATGACTTTATTTAACTAATGGTAGTTAATTCACATTCTAAGGAAACTATCTTTATTGCACATGGAGAGAACTGGATCACTCCACGGAGAGACACTAGGCCAGATAAAACTCTTATCTAAGAGATTTTTTAGTTGTTTCTTCAATTTCTTAATATACGATGGAGCCATTTTGTAAGGTATAATTGAGATAGGCTAGGTATCTAGGAGGAGATATATTTCAAAGTCAATTTCTCTCTAGGGAGGAACTTTGGGAAGATCTTCATGGAATACTTCTAGAAACTCATTTACCACCAAAACTGACTCAAGACTCAGATTTTTAGAATTTGAGTCCTTGACTAGAACGAGATGGTATATAAATCCCTTAGATATCATTTTTTTTGCCTTAAGATTTGAGACAAATCGACCTATAGGTATTGAAGTAATACCCCTCTTTTTTACAACAAGTTCATAAAGAAATTGGAACTGGACTGTTCTGTTCCTACAGTAAACTGACGCATAGCATAAGTGGATCCAATCCATGTTGAGAATAACATCAAAGGCAGTCATCTATAACTTTACAAGGTCAACTGAAGTGATCTTCTGAGATGCTGTGATCGGCCAATTTTTGTATACCCATTTAGCTACAATAGAACTACCCACTGGGGTAGACACTTAGAAGGGCCCTGCTAATATATCGGAATTGACATCAAAATCTATAGCTATAAAAGGTGTCATAAAAAAAGTGAAGTTGTAGGGTCTAACAATACATAAACATGAAGGTGGAAGACTTGTAATATACCCGTAACTATATCAGGGGAACTTTCCTGATCCTATCAAGTATGTAGAGCATAAAGTCAATTTTGATGCTGCCACTAGTGGGATTAGAGGTGGCACCCTGCTAAGTTGGATGACCTACTAGAGCTGATTAAAAGTTAGACTGACCGTGTTGATGAAAATCCTTTCCTTTCTAGGTAACTCCTAGCCAATCCTTGATCCTATGGCTTGGCTTGCCATATCCAAAACATATATCACTACCTGCCACGTACTTTTCTTGATGATTCTTACCATATCTTCTACAAAGTTATTGGTGCGACTATAATTCATGTTACCCTAGGACATATAGCCTGGTGCTCTATCCCTATTGTCCTTCCTAAAAATAAGAATTAGTGCACTAGCTGAAGATGGGGATAGAGCTAAAAATTTCAAGCAGAACAGAGAATGATTCCCACCATCAGACCTTTGTTGTGAGAAGTTGAAGCGACCAGGTTTGGCCCTCTTATTCTTTCTTTTCCTCTCTCTAAACTTCTCTTCCTCAATCTTCTAAGCATGAACTATCAACCTAGAAAGATCTATATCCTTAATCAACATAGTTGTTCTACACTCCTTGACTATATCATCAGACTCACCAATATCATCAGAATCACCAAAATCAAACTTACTTATTCTGGCCCTAGAATTAGCCACCATAGTTGGAACATACCTAACCAACTGGATAAACTTGAGTAAGTACTCCTTCATACTCATGTTACCTTTCTTCCAATTTATAAACTTTTTCACTTTGGCCTCCCTCAACTCAAGTGGGGAAAAACTCTCTAAGAAGGTCTTAGCAAACTCCTCACACTCTATAGGTCCAACCTCAACACTTATGGCCTCCTTCCACTGCTTGAACCAAGTATGAGACCTTCTTACAATTGGTAAATAGCTAAGTCAACACTCTCACTAATAGTAACACCCATTATATCTATCACTTTCTGTACACCAACTAGAAATTCTTACGGACCCTCGTCATACTTGGATTAAGAAAATAATTGAGGATTCATTAAAGTGAATTCTCAGATCCTAGCTATTGTCATGCTCACTATTGGATTGGATGGCGCAATAGCATGCTGATTATTATAATCATCCATATCCTAGGCCAACATAGTGCAAGCAGTCTTAAATTTAGCATAGGAAAAATGGTCATTCAGAGGGTCTTCTTACACAAGTGGTGGTGTAGGATGATCCCCATTCCTTCTCCAGCTATTTTTTCTAGAAGGCATTTTTGTAAGTGGATGAAGGATGAGTTATAACTGAATTCAATAGAGCTCATCAAAATACCTGATAATATGGCCTTGCAAAATCCTTGGTTGATTAGTAGTGATCACGGTATGTGTGTCGTGTTGCATCCTTATAGTGTGTTGTTTCTAACTTATGTAAGGATTTATTTGGTGTATGTTGAGGTGTTAACTTTTATATTTACTTACCTATCAAATTTGAAGAGAGTTGAAGCACCTATACCTTGGAACCATTAAGAAAAGATCAATATTTTTATCTCTGGAGTGGATATGGGTAGGGGTACTTGAGTCGTACCCTTAGTCATGACTCATACACACAATGACCTCTCCTTTCATATCATAAGCAGTATATTAAGTTAAGAAACTATCCTGCAAATGACAAGGTCATCCCTTGGTCTTAACCAATCTCACGAGTCATAAGTTTCCCAATCATATGGAGTGAAACCTGACCTAGAGTGGACTATTTTGGCTATAGGTGGTCTATACACGTTAGGTCATAAGTCATACCCTTAGTATATGGATAAATGGCTCCTAGTAGTACCTTAACTAGTGTGGTTTACCTAAAGGAATCTTAGGGTACAAGTTAGGGTACCACGTGTATCCTTAATTATGATTACCAAGTAACCATGAGGGGGAGTCATACACCTACACGTGTGTGTTTTATAGCTTTTAACAAAAGGATTTTTGGTCATTTCCCTTGCCTAAAACACTAATTCCTTGATCCATTCAAGTCTTGATAGCCTTGTAAGTCTTTGTTTGACTCTCTAAAGGCTCTTAGAAACAATACTGAAGGCTAGGGTTCGAACGTGTTCATCTTATGGCATGAAAGAAGAGTGAAGATTTTTGGTGATTCAAGTTGTTTAAGGAATGTATATCTTCCACTCTTTTATTAAATCTTAACCTATGTATTTCACACTTTAATTAGTAAGTCTACATGGTGGATTTGAATCAAATGAAAAGGGTTTTATTACCGAACAATGAACAATCATGATTCATGCTTGAACTTGTGTTGATTATTTGATGGTAGATTGTATATCAGGATACTTGTTGTATGTATTTTTACATGAGTGTCTTTAGTAACCCTATTATTCAAGATTTCTACCATGAACATGACCTTGTCAAAGGAATGAATACAAGGTGTTTCTGAAAATATCTTATTGAGATGACTAGCTGTATGTTAACAATGTGTTAAGCTAGGGCAATGGACTAAATTAATATAAATGATTGTTGAATGATATTTTGAAGGTATCATGAGTCATGTATTGTATAAATGATAACCTTGTTGGGTGATGACTAATGAAATAGGTAAAGCCCTAGACATGGAAATGAACTTGAGTTGTGTATGTAACAAAGTGTGGTGATATTGTGATATAATGTTGCTAATGACATGTGAGTGGTTTGTGTGGGTCTTGAGAACAAAAAATAGAACTTCATGATGAATTTAATGAAGGTATTGTCCTATTGAGATGGTTTAGCAATGAAGGCTCCCATGAAGACCATGTGGTCATGTAAAATGTTGAATTGTCTAAATGGGCTAAAAGCCCTAATGTGATAGGAATTGTGTGAACGTGATTGCGCAAAACAAGGGGCCGAGGGCTCTATTGTCAACTAATTATGCCAATTACCAATAGGTGATTCGATTTCCTCATCTAATCAAATGACTAGCGATTTGATTTCTTAGTTTAATTAATAACGGGTGATTTGAGTTCCTCTTTTAATGACATAGCTAATGATTTGAGTTCCAAGGTTGATCCTATGACTAGCAATTCGAGTTCCTACTTCGAAGAGACCTCTTGAGGTTAGAATACCTCGTTAAATAACATGGATAGTGATTCGAGTTCCAAGGTTAGTGGTATGGCTAGTGATTTATGTTCCAAGGCCAATAATATCACTAGTGATTTGAGTTCCTAGTTTGATGCAATGGTGATGAGATTGGCTGAATGGGCCAACGTAGTTGAAAGTTCTTTACTCAATGTCTTATGAATGAATTAATTGAGAATGCATGCTATGTCTTATACCCTTCATGGTTAATATGAACATGTTGTGAATATCCATGCACATGAGTAAGAATGTTGATGAAAATTAAACTCTTGTATGGCATGTGAAGTTCGTATGAGTGAGGATAAGTATATCACTATAAATGATGACATGTAAGTATGTTATATTGTTGTTAAATGGTGATGTTATCTTATCACCTATCCTTGAGTTACATTCCAGCATTCCAACCGCTAACCATCTCCAGATGCTACGTCCCTATGCGACATAGGTGTCGGATCATCTTCTTGTTTTCCCGTGCAGTGACATATAGATCGAAGCGGTTTATGCATTGACTTGAAGTGATCAGCTTCCTTACATCATGAAGACATTAATGTCTTAGTACTTATCTTTAGACTCAGTCTCTTTGAGAGTTGGTTTGGCTATAGTCGGGGGTTTCTCCCAACATATACTTTAATTGACATTGGTCTTGTATAGAGGTGTTTTGAACGACTATGAACTTGGGTGAAGTTACTATAATGAATCTAAGGTCGACTTATGTTATTATTTTTGGTATTCTAATTTGTGAGTTGGATCACCTTCAACTCCTATAGTATGTCATGATGATTAGGTTGGGTTATCGAGGTGACCTCTAGTTCATGTGAGCTTGGGTAGCCCCTACGACATGGTCCAAAGTTTGGGTCGTGTCACTCATGCACTTTTGCACGACATGAATACTAAAAGAAGGGACACTTTCCTAAAACATCTTGTAGCCTCATGCCCATAAGTGTGGTGTGATTCAAACCTATGCATAAGACTCATCAACATGACATTCAAACAGCAGAGGACATTTTGAAACCATATGCTCTAATACAAAGTTTTGTCATGACCCCAGACTAAGTTTTTTTATGACCAGAGACTAGCCCTTAGTCATAAAATGGTGCTTAAGACAATAAGTGACCCTAAGCTAACCCGTGATTTGGTATCTACTGTAAGCACTGAATAAAGTAATAATAAAACATCATATGTAGAAGTCAAACTACTGATGAAAATTGAGAGAAAGTCTAACTATCTGAAAGACTCTATAATATATGGAGTTAATGGGACAAACCTCAACTAACTCCGACTGACTAAAATAAAGAAAATACTAAAATAACTACAAATAACTTGTCCTCGGTGGATTAGAAATGACCACACCTATTTTTGAGTGTCACTAAACTAACTATGGGCAACTGGGGAACGTAGCATTTGAACCTATGTTATAATACAACATAGTGCAAAAGAGAGAAAGAAATCAGTACTATAAATGTACTGGTACGTGAGATAAGGACTAATTGAAGTGTATATAGCTACTGAGCATGAATGCATGAACATGTAAAATAAATGCAAGACCAAGTAAATTATGTACTGAAATGATCTATAAATTGACTGAATAACTGATAAATCAAACACTTGGTCATGTAAACCTGAGCTAATATAACTTGAACATTAAACAGAAACTATGGGAGCTTTTATGTAACCGATATGACCCAATCTGAGTTGATCGGAGTTCAAACTACAACCCTAGTTAGAAGGGTGTTGGTACCTTGTGAGGGGTACCAACACATGGCAAACAATATGGATCCAACCAAAATAATGTCCCAAAGGACTAGGGTGTTACCTTTGACTGCCAGGTACCCCTAAAAGAGTGTCAACCGCCAACTGGAAGGAAGACCTCTCAATAGCTATGTTGGCTGTGTAGTTTTGGAACTTAGGGACTGCTACGAAAGGTCTCACCCTCAACTAGCTGGAAATTGTTCATCCCTAAATTTTCTTCGTGCTAAATCCTACTCCCAACTAAACTGACATTGGTACTGGTTAAAGTTAATAGGACTCACAAATGATAATTACTCAACATGCATATGATAATCTTAATATGCTGATAAAATCATGATTTGACTGACTTGTTACTTGAAATAAAAAACATACATAAACATAGGTATCGGGTATTCATAACCCTCTGCACTGAATAATACTTTAAATACAATAACATCACATAAAACATTATAAGTAAATTCATGATTCAGAGAACCAAAACATAGAATATATAATTAAGTTGATGAAATCCATGATTATGGTATGGGAGTATGTTGAACTTATGAGAACAAGATGCTTACATAGTTCAATTCATAAATTGATAGGTTAACATGGTGTAAAATAAAAATGATGTGGGTGACTAAAATTATAAAGCATGTAATAACATAATTCACATCGGAAAATACATTATCATGACGTGTTCAAAACTATTAAGAGAAAATTAAGTAATTCCATACTTGACATTGAAATTTTATAAAAATAGGGAAAAGGGCTTTATGCTTGAAAATTGGGATATTTGGGGACTCAATGGGTGAAAGGAACCCATTCATGAATACTCCACATACATACGTCTGCTTGAATTCTTAGAGAAAACTTGGAATAGAGACCTTGATTGTTGAATTCCTTAAAAGGAACCCTTGATTTTGTTCTTGAGAGTCGGAGAGGGATGGATGATGTTAATTGATTGAGAATGGGGTAAATTACATTTATTTGTGGCTTTTGGTCATGAATTTGGTGTTTAAAAAAAAAGGAAGAAAAAACAAAATGCCCTTTACCCCTTTAATGAGAGCTACAGGATTTACACTGCAGCATGGCACAAAGGTTATCGTGGAGGATAGCCTCCATGATACGCTGTGTATTGTAGAGACCAACCTCTGGGACATGCAATGTATCGTGGAGGCCAATATTTGTGGCATATCAAAATCGTAGAGGCATACTGCCTCTGTGGTCCAAAAATTTTAATACTATTTTGGATGACCTTTTTAACATTTATAAACATATATTAACTCATAAATCAATGTTTGTAACTTGGGAAGGCCAAAAGTAAAGTTCTCAAATTCTTAGGGTATTAAAAGTGACCATGCCACTTGTACTTAGTGTGAAATGATGACTTTGGAACTTCTAGACATATAAAAAATAACTAAAAACTAGTCTAGGATCTTGTGGGGTAATACACAACCAAAACACTATAACATAATAACTTTTGAATCTATGAGTAGCTAAAATAAAGACATAGTCTAGCTAGTCTTGACAGTCCTCCAACTAAAACTGAAGAACCACTGGTACAGATTTCAACTGACCCAAACTGAAAAAAAAAACTAAGTAACTGAAATCATAACCATAAACATCTTGAATGGACTAAAGATTGACCCTCAAACTATATAAATATAGAAAATGGTGACTATGATTAAACGTGCCCTTAAGATGAACACCAAAATCTACATCATGAAATAATGTTGCCACACAGACATATATTTGGCCAGTATTTCTGGAATATACAAGTATATGAGGATGAAAAAAATTAGTCAAACTTTCATATTCCATAATTTAAAAACATGTATACAAAGTGTAGATATAATTCAAACTGTTATATGACATAACTAAAAAACATGCAAGGTAAGTGTAGATGTACTTACCTTAATCATGAATAAAACAAAAAGTTGAAATAGCACAAGCATAAACCATAAAACTATATCTGAGAAAAACTAATGAGTTGTTATACGTAGTTTCTAAAATCTTTACTTCTATTGGAGATTTTCATAATCGACATAAACCATGTAAGCTAGCATGGAGTCAAATTTCTAACCCATATTGAGGAGGGTTGTTCTATACTTTCCATTGGTATAAAACCTTGTCTTGGAGTGACAATTAAACTAAGCCCATTTTGACAAGGGGGCACTCTCTGGAGAGAACCCTAAAACCTATAGTGGCACATAGTTTTTGGGAAATAGGAAGTGTTGAACCCGCATTGCCCTTTCGGTTCTAAATACACTTTTGTTCATACTTATGAAATTCACCTTGAAGTAGCATATGTATCTGTAAACAGAAAACCAAAAATGCATTTCTTGCTTAAATAATTCTCAAAAAGAAACTTGTGAATTTTATGTCTTATCTGAGATCACAAGATAAAAATAAAACTTAGGTCACGTTTTAATATGATGTAACTTACTAATGCACTTGGAATTCTAGTAAATAGAGTACATAAAGCTCAAAATCATAATCAGTTATCAGCTCATATAAAAATCATACCAAAATACCAACTCAATGCTTATCACTTCCATGGATAAAAACATAAGAAAATATGAAATTTTGTTCTAAATAAGACTTAATTCATGTAGAAACATCATAATTTTGAAGCATAAGAAAAGCGGGTATGAACCCTAGTAAATCAATTCTTTAAATTCAAGTAGAAATCAAACTTTTGAGCACAAGGATGGAGAAATATCCTTGTTCAAATTCCACATACCTAGACTTAATGAATTGTTTGAGAAAAACTTGAGTTGTAACCTTAGAAGCTTGAATTTAAGGTGACAAGCTCTTCTTTTGTGTTCTTAAGGGTTTTGGGGGAAGAAAAATCACTTTAATCTTTGTTAAGAGGTTTGTTTCTATTTTTAATACATTTTTTAAGTCCTTTAATAAGTCAAAGACCAAAAAGCCATCAACCCAAGCATATAAAAATAAAACAGGGATTTCTGCACTCTTAGGCATGGCATGCACTTATCACAGCACGATAAGAGTGTGGCACGCTCTTATTGTGGACCTTTACTAGTTTTCGTGTAAGGGTTATCCTCTCCTTCGTGGAATACTCTTAACGTAGATCCATACTATTTTGGGTTCTTAAAATATCCCAAAATGCGTTCCAAAGTTTCAAAAACACTTCCTAATGGTGTTGTTATAATACTTTATCATAATTCAACTCATAAATAATCATTAAACACATATAATTACCAAAATAAAATCACCGAATCTTCAGGGTCTAACATTATCCCCCATGAGATAATTCATCCTCGAATGAGGGTCGAGAAGGAATAACAAATATCTCATGGGCTCACTAAGTTAAGATGTGAATCTTGTTTTACTCTAAGACTGAAATGTTTCATCTCAAGCATTAACTTGCATGTGAAATGACTCACTTTACATGAACTTCATAAGGTATGAGTAAGGATTTTGATACGAGCCAAATAGCCATCTATGCTTTTGAAGACATCATTGAAGGCCAACGCATAAACACTTAAGATTTGGTCACCTCAAGGACACAAGAACATGCATGGAGGACCCATTTTTAGCATTACATAAATCAAATTTGTGTGTGGAAGATTGCGTAAGGGCTTACCTTTGATGTCAATCCAAGACCACAAGTGTTTAATCATGACCCCAAGGTTTTGGAGCATTGAAGAAGCATCCTTCATTAAGGGTATTTTGGGGATTACACTTGTTGGAAACATTCTCCATGGCTTCCCCTTTCATTAAAGATATTTTTACTATTTTACTATGTAATAAGCTAGCCTATAAATAGTCTTCCATTAGGTCATTTGCTCCTTAGTTTTTTATGATGATTATTTGAGACATTTAAAGTACTATTTTGAGAGTGTATTTCTTAGTTTAGGGATTTAAAATTACATTCTTAGTGTAGGTCTTGGAAAAGATGATATTGTATGTTGCTTAGAAACGGTAGTTCTGAGGTAAAGTTATTCCCTTAGTGGTCACCGTAATAAGATTGGTCTTTGTACTTGCGGATTTTAAGGGTCTTTACATTTGTTACACGTTTGGGTTTTTTTATTCGTAAGTCCTTATAACATCTTGCCTATCCTTTATGTTTCTTGCAATATTTATATTTTTTTCTTGTTCTTGTTCACAGTTTTATGTGTTGCTGCCGAGGGTGAATTTCTATCTTGTTCTCCATTTTTTTGTATTGTTAGCTATTTTTATGTTTTTTGGTCTTTTCGTTATCATTTGGTATCAGGGCAAGGATTGATTTTTTAATCTATCTTGGGATTGTTAGTTGAAAAATCAAACAAAAAGAAGTGTAGAAAAACCAAAAATCTCAAAAAAAAAAAAGAAATGTGTCCCGTTTTTTTGTTTGGGCTTAAAGTTGAGACTTAGATTTTTGATATTTTAGAGTGTTTTGTTTGTTTATAGAGTTAGTTTCTTGTTCCCTAACACTAAGTGAGTCTAGATCTTTGATTTGAGCTTAATCCGGGTAGTTTTGAGTTGCTCACCAGTTTTGAGTTGAAGATTGAAGAAACTAGTAAGGTGAAGCTCGAAATTGGAAGGGTTGTTATTGATATTGTGGTTTGAAAATGTGTGGTTATGTTGTGGTGTTTAACGTGAGCAAAAAAAAATCCAAACTCGTTCAATTTGGAGTTTATTCGATTTTGTTTTAATCTTTTGAATGTTCTTATTGTTTTTCATGTTCATCATTTATTGTTGAAGAAGAACATTCAATATGTGTGGTCTGATCTTAAAGAGTGGAGAAAAGAGTGTAATCCTTTGTTAGTCTTGAAATATATCCCAAAGAACATAAAAAGAAGAAAGGGGACAATAGGACTTTCAAAAAGACTCATTAATAAAAGGGAGTAAGGACACATACCAAGACAAACAAAAGAGGAAAGGAGACAAAGGCTTTCAAAAAGGTGTCTTGCCAAAAAGGTTCAAGGAAATTCAAAGATTTTTAAATTTTGAAAAAGGCTCTAAGTCTTGTGTTTTCCCTCCCCTAGCTGATTTTTAATTAAAATTTGACCAATCCAAATTGCAAACTTCCATGTCACTAAATTGCCATATCATCAAAGTGCTACGTCCTCAATATTCCAAAAACCTTGAAGCTCATATTTCAAATTCTAAAGTTTATTTTCTTTGTTTCGTTAGTTTCATTTCTTGATTCTAGTACTAATTCGCAACTAGTAATCACCTACTAGATTATGAATTAGTGTTTGAATCCATTTTCATTGTGTCTTCGTTATTTGTGTGCTTTTCTCATTGTTAATTCATCGTAACTTTTAATTTAAAGTTTGTAAGTAGAATTTTCTATTTTATGTTTGTAGTCGATCAAACAAGAATCTATTATAGACGCTAAGTAGGATTGATATCTTATTGACTACCGGAGTATAAAAACCTTTCAATATTCGCCACTCCAATTGTGAGGATAACAAAGATGAGTGCATACGAGTGGTGGTGAGGATCTTTTGCTAATTATCTTATTTGTTCATTTTGTAGGTACAAGGAGGTATAAGGGGAACATGTCTTCAATAGCCACGGATTATTGTGCCTACGACATAGGAAACTATGATTGAAGTAAGAGATTTTATGGCTACGAAGTTGTTGGAGATTATGGGGGCTATGAAAATAGCATGATCTAGGCACGGACAGATTTGAGAGTTATGGGTTTGAGGGGGAAAATGAGGTGAATGAAGTGACTAGTGCTCATGGTGAACATGTAGATGTTGAAGATCCTTGTGATGGTCCTTATGATGAAGTTGGGACTTATGAGGGCTCTTACACTTCCCAAGCCAAAACTAGAATTAGTGTAAGATATAACCCATTCATTTGCAAAGCTTATGAGAGATATGGTGAGAGTGCATGTGTGGAATGTGAAAATTCATATTCTTCACCTAGTAGTACTTTTTATCAAGGTCAACATGGTGTAAATGGTTATACTAGCTATAGTTGAGGTTGTCCTATGAGAAGAAGAGGGTATGCATCTCCAAAGCCAAAGGGTACCCATGTTCCTTACAATGTTGATCCAAGAAGGAATGTTCACTCCAGAAAGGAGATCAATTGTGGGATACCGGGCTACCTCAATGTGCTAGATGATAGGTGCTATAGGAACTACATCTTTCCATCCATGGTTGACTATTTGGGATTTTTCCGAGAACCTTTACTTGTTCCATATTCCTTGGACGGGCTTAAGGTTACCGAGAGGGTGAAGGTTTTCTTCTCCTAATTTCAATACCATGAGGAGGTGTGGTGTGATATTTTCCCCTGGACATACAGTCATGTAACCTTGGGTGTCGATTGGTTTGTACAACATAAAGTTCCAAATGTGCAAAATTGGCCTAATGTTGTAAGAGACCGATGGGTAAATCATCTCATGACATTCATTCTGCCCAAGTATCAAAGAGAAGTGCCCACTTACTCCAACCCGAATGAAAAATAAAGACAAAATATTGAGAGGGGTAAGGGTGTGCAAGGTGGAAATCCAAGAGTTGAAAAAGGAGAGTTTGTGTGGAGTGAAGTGAGGGGATTTCCACCAAACCGTGCTAACTATATTTGTTCCTCTATTTTTAAGAACATTTGTATAGGTACCAACATGGCAAGCGGAGGAGAACAAGGCCAAAAATAAGTTGTTGCCGAAGCATGTGGGGAACCTTTACACCACAACAAAGAAGAATCTACTCAAGAACTTCATGGTAAAATAGCTAACTCTTACACCTTTATGTATGTGAATGGTGATTGTGTGTCTAGTAACTTACCTATATGTGAGTCATTGATTCATTTCCACTTTTTGATACTGTACATGTTGTGAGTATGGATACACTAGTTGATCATATTGATGATCAAATTGACTCTTCTTCTAAGATCGATTTGTGTCCACCTAGTGTTGAAGACATTATGTTGAGTGAAAGTACATTGTCTTGTGAAACTTGTGTGTAAAAATTGCCCACTACTTGATGTAATATGTGATGTGATTAATGAATCTCAAGTGTGTGATAGATTTGAAAATGTTAGTCAAAATAATAGGAGTGAACCCGTGAGCTTATCTTGTGGTAAAGAGTCTAATGTTTGCTTGGATCATAGGGAAAACATGAAACATCTTTGAAACTTGATCATGCACTTTTATAGAGTGAGTTTGTTTGTTCCAAATCTACTCGCGGGATAGATCATGCTCTCTTTAGGTAATGTCTTTTTTGAAGATAATATAATCGCTCCTAATGAACCTAATGGTGAGAATGATGGTATAGCTTGTCTTGAAGGCTATAGCCTATATACTAACCCACTATGGTGTGACAACATTCCTCCTAAATATGGAAATCTCTTTTTGAAAAATGAGATTACTCTTAAGGGTAAGGAATGTGTAGTCCTTCTTGACAACCCGAGGGAAAAGGTGTCATTGACTCCTTGGGGTAATATCTCTAAATGTGCATCCTTGCTTGACACGCTTGTGCTTAAATTGAATGAATCTCAACTTGTGGATGCCAAGTTGTCTATTTGTTTGAAAGAAAGAGCATGTATGTGCTTAATTGCTTTGTCTTTACCCTGCATGTCTTTACACTTATTTCTTTCCTATACTACCTCTTTGCCTATGATGACATCCATGCTAGTTTCGGGTTTGCATTAAGTAGAGGTAGGGGTCTTGTTCGGTGGTCCACTTATTTAAATGACATTGCTATATAGGATTGGGGGACTTTCAGACCAATAGTGGCTCCACATTTGATGAGGCCACTTGAAGAGATAATCAAACAATTGTGCCTTATGGTTTCTAATACAAAGGTAGCCTTACCTTTTAGAATTAGTGATACCATTAAGACCTTTGTAGTTTCTTTATCTCTTGATACTTGTCATAGCCATTTTCTTTATAACATTCTTACTAAACTTTTCATTAAAAAAAAAAGGATTCGTGGTTATATCTCAAGTATGTACCACCTTGGCATGATGATGGTAATTTTTGTATTAACCCTAACCCTCATTTCATGAGGAAGTTGTGTTTGTTTTTCCTTTATTTAGTTTTGCAAGGTATGGATTCGAGGTCAAATTATTTTCAAGAAGGGAAGGATGATACGATCCAAATAACCGTCTATGCTTTTGAAGACATCATTAGAGGCCAACGCATAAACACTCAAGACTTGGTCACCTCGAGGTCACAACAATATGCATGAAGGACCCGTTTTGAGCATGAAGTACAGCAAATTCGTGTGTGGAAGATTGCATGGAGGCTTACCTTTGATACCAACCCGAGACCACAAGTATTAAAGAAAGACCCCACAGTTTTGGATCATTGAAAAAGCACCCTTCATTTAAGGGTATTTTGGAGATTACACTTATTGGAAATACACTCCATGGCTTCCCCTTTCATTAAGGATATTTTGGCCGTTTTTTCTACGTAATAAGCTAGCCTTTAAATAGTCTTCTATTAGCTCATTTGCTCTTAGTTTTTGATGATGAATATTTGAGACATTTAAAGTTCTCTTTTGAGAGTGTAGTTCTTAGTTTAGGGCTTGGAAAATCCATCTTTAGTATAGGGCTTGGAAAAGCCGATATTGTACGTTTCTTAGAAACGGTGGTTGTAAGGTGAAGTTGATTCCCTTAGCGGTCACCGCAAGAAGATTGGTATTTGTACTTGTGGATTTTAAGGGTCTTTACGTTTGATTCAGGTTTGGGTTTTTGTTCTTCATAAGACCTTATGTCAACTTGCATATCCTTTACCTTTTTTGCAATATTTATGTTTGTTTCTTTTTCTTGTTCACGGTTTTGTGTGTTACTGCCGAGGGTGAATTTCCTTCTTGTTCTCGGTTGTCTTTGTGTTGTTGGTTGTTTTTATGTTTCGTGGTCTTTTTGTTATCAAGATATGGATGAATATATATTAGACTTGGATAAATTTTTTACCTCATACTAACTCTGTGTTATAAGTGAATAGATAGGATAACAATTCATCATGTCTTTTTTAGCTTACCAAGTCGCTCCCTCAACTGATTGATTTTTCAAATAACTTTCTGTTTGGCAAATTCCTTATTACTTATCCTTCAAATTTGTCGGTCAAGAAGATGAACTGAAATCTCTTTGTAGGACAAGCTCTCTGACACGACCTTAACATAGGCCTAGTCGTTTTAGGTATATCAAGTCTAACCAGGACCAGAGACCACCCCAATACCCCAGCATTAACCACCCTACACCCTATATCGGATGAATTTCAACCATACAAAAAGATAAAACAACAATAATCCAAAGTCAACAAGGTAAGTCTACAACTATTCAAAAACAGCCACAGCCAAATATCCAACCAACACCAATCCCAATACCAATACCAATACAAATGTTAACACTAATACTGACACCGCCCATGCCTATAATAGTATGACAAAGCCTCTAACCAGGATCAAGGAACATCCGATTGAGACATTCCCCCGACCATAGCCAAAACCAAAACCAAAGAAATAATAATAATGAAAAGAAGTCCATGGTATAAAATGGAGCCTTCTAGAGTATGGAAACTCACTACTTCAATCTGACTCAAAACTTTCCCTGAATCCAAGTCACTGAGAAGGAAGAATGATAGTATAGTCAGTTACTGCATCATGCGAGGATACAAAACCCTAAAACGGTTAGCAGATTGAACACTAAGATGTAATTTAGGGATAAAGGTAAAATAGTGAAATCATTCAAAACCAAATTAAATAACCACATGCAATCATGTGAATACATATATATCGTGTCGGGATAGGGAACATGGTTTAGCATGCACTTAAATGCTTAACCCGAGTTGTGTAGCTTGGCCGTCTTAAAACCATCCATGGGCTATATAGGTTCAGCTCCCCTTGCTGAAAGGGTCCAGTGCGTGTTAGCTACATGACCGGAAAAAAAAACCTAATATCACTAGTACATATCAAAAATATAGAGTGTGACATCATGCACACGGTCACCATGACCACCCTCATATTGACAAACATAATTTTCAAGTGTTGGTCCTCCTGCGACCCCCACCTTCCACGACTTTGCTACTCAACCCCCTTTAAGCCCATATTAAATCACTTACATATTCCCAACCATTTACCAAGGAGTTTTTTAACTAGGCATTAACCATTGATATCGGCATACCAAAATTAGAACTTGCAAGTCTATTACCTTATGCCATATAAACCATTAGACCAAATTTGACTCCGTCATTTTCATTTAACCAAACACCATTTATAATCAAACCATGGCCACCACGACCTTCCTAAAACCGTATGAAACCAACCAAAAACAATTCATGTTTCTTTAACCATTTATGCAATGCAAGGATTCCAAGAATAGTCAAACTATGTGACAAAATCATTCTCACTGACAATTTCACAAACAGGTTGAGGGCATACCATTATCAAAGCCAAAATCATCAAATTTTGGGCTCAACCATGACCGATCAATAAATCACCATTCCCATGCACCAACATGTGGAAAACCATAATTAAAACATGGAAAATATCAATTAAATCACGAAGAACATTTATCAACTATGAACATCAAAAATTTCTACCTTTATTTCGAAACCATAGAAATACCATGAAAACCATACATTAAAACATATTCCTTTAGTAAAATAACAATGAGGGGAGAGTAACAAGCCTGAATTACAAATATTCACAAAGATAAATTGATACATAAGACCTTAGATGACCACTGTAGAGAAACCCAATCCAATTTTGCTTGAGAGTATTTTGAGTGAGTAAAGAGGGTGTTTAATCTTGTAAAGTGTGGAATTAATGACCAAAAAGTGTTATAGGGACATGGGTTCTTTAGGGTTTTAGGTAGAAATGCCTAAAGTACCCCAGCTTAAAATTGTAAAAAAGTCATCCTTTGTTACGCGTCGACTCGTCACTATATCATACGACTCGTACCCTTGAGTCATTAGCAAGATAATAAGTTGAACACACATACACTATCAACCCTATGACTCAAAGACCCCACTCATTACTAGAAAATACGACTCATATGATCTAGTCATTTCCAAGATAGAACCCAAATGATTTGACACTGGACAACATACAACTCAACCTTACCATAGAAAACCTATCCTCACAGCTCTCAGTGAGTTACTCATACTCAGAGCCAATTCACTAAGTTCTTGATTTGATTAAGGATCATGTTAACAACCTAGCACCAACCCTAATGACTCATACCATAAGTCATTACCAACACCAAAAACTCAACCATCATTCACTGGTCACCTAATGACTAGGGTCACCAGATCCATACCCACACCGTACATCTCGTATAATGAGTCATTACTAGGACAATGAGCTCAAAGATTGGGAAATTTTTGAGAGCCAAAGCCTAGGGTGTTTCAATTCTCCCCCACTTGGATCATTTGTCCTCGAATAATAGGATAAGGAAGTGACCTACACAATTTAACCCCCAAATATCTCTACTCTTACCTTTAAGACAGAAAATAAATCACCAAGGAATTCACAATCTACCTTTAACAAAGACAGAAGCAAAGATGTTAAGAACAATACATACCTCAAGCATAAATTTTCAGAACAGGAAATGGGAAGGGACCTTCCTTGTGGTTTCAATAGGGACCTTCTCATAGGACAAGGAATCTGAAATACCAAAATCCTTGATAGGCATAATTTGCGATGGATCTTCCACATACTTCCTAAACATAGACACATGAAATACTGGGTGAATGGAGGTTAAAATAAAAGGCAACTCCAACTCATATGCAACATTGCCAACCCTTCCCAAAACTAAGTATGGACTGACACACCGGGGACTAAGTTTCCCTTTCTTCTCGAATCGTGTCACTCTATTTATAGGATATACTTTCTCGAATACCCTATCCCAAACCTCAAACTCTAACTTCGTATGCCTCATATTTGCATAGGACTTTTGGCGAATACGGGCAGATTTAAGCCTATCTTGAATCGCCTTTACCTTTGCCCTAGCTAGGTGAACAAATTTTGGGCCAAATATATCCGCCTCACCAACCTCGAACCACCCAATAGGGACATCCTACAATACAAGTCCTCAAGCAGGGACATCCCAATGCTAAAGTAGTAGTTATTATTACATGCAAAGTCTATAAGAGTCAAATTCTCAACCCAACTACTACCATAATAATCACGCAAGCTCTAAGCATATCTTCTAATGTATGAATAGTCCTTTCTTCTTGCCCATTCGACAACGGGTGGAAAGCCATACTAAGACTCACTTTGGTCCTTAAATCTTGCTAAAATGACTGCCAAAAGTGAGATAAAAACTGCATACCATGATCCGAGATAATAGAAATAGGTACCCCATGCAACTTTATAATCTCATGGAGGTACAACCTCGCATAATCCTCTTTGAAAAAATTAGTCCTCCCTTGCAAGAAATGTGTAGACTTCATTATCCTATCCACAATGACACAAACCAAATGAAACTGAATCTAAAACTGAGGAACACCAGTAACAAAATCCATGTTGATCACTTCCCACTTCCACACAGACAACTCAGTCTCTTGATATAATTCTCCAGGCCTCATGTGCTCAACTTTCACTTGTTGGCACACCATGCACTTAGCCACAAAACTAGCCACATCCCACTTGATATTGTTCCACTGATAAATCTCCTTACGGTTATGATACATATACGCTGAACTAGGATGAATAGCATAATGCGACTAATGTGCCTCAGCCAAGATCATCTGTCATAGTCTATCCACATATGGAATGCATAATCTCCCATGGTACCTTAAGGTGCCATCACCACTGACCTCAAAATCCATTACTTTCTGCCCACCTACTTCACCCTTGATCCTTATCAAGATAGGATCTAACACTTGCTTCTCCTTCACCTTAATATCTAGGGACGACTATACCACCTTCTATACAAACACACCACCATCCTCAAAGTTCAAGAGACGAACTTTAAGGTTAGCTAAAAATGAACATCCTTTAACGATTATCATTTTCCCTCATCCAAATAGGCTAGACTCCCACTGTATAACCTGCTAAGAGCATTAGTAACCATGTTAGCTTTACCTGGAAAGTAATAAAGTCTCAAGTTATAATCCTTGAGCAGCTCAAGCCATCTCCGTTGCCTGAGGTTAAGCTTTTTCTAAGTAAACACATACTGTGGGCAATTACGATCAGAAAAGATATCCACATTCACTCCATGAAAATAGTGATGCTAGATTTTCAATGCGAACACCACAGACAATAGCTCCAAGTCATTATTCATATAATTCTTCCCACGCACCTTCAACTATCTAGAGGCATAAGCTATCATCTTTCCATGTTGTATCAAGACACAACCAAGCCCCACACAGGATGCATCACAATAGACCATAATCTCATTAGTGTCTTTAGGCTAAGTCAAGATTGGTGCCGAAGTCAACTTATCCTTCATCTTCTCAAAGCTACCTTCATACACATCAGACCATAATAACTTTACCTTCTGATTTAACTTAGTCAATGGGGAAACTATAGTCGAAACACTTTCCACAAACCTCCTATATTAACCAGCTAAACCCAAGAAGCTCCAGATATCAGTTAGAGTCGCGGGTCTAGGCCACTTCTTAACCACTACAACTTTCTATGGATCCACCATGATCCTTTCACTAGAAATGACATAACCCAGAAAAGTAACAACGTTCAACCAAAATTCATATTTTAAAAATTTAGCACACAACTATTGCTCCTTCAAGGTCTGCAATACGATGCAGAGGTGATAGGAATGATCCACCTTACTCTTAAATTACACAACAATATCATCAATGAAGACAATCATAAACAAAACAAGGAAATGATAAAAGACTCTATTCATCAAGTCCATGAATGTCGTCGGGGCATTGGTCAATCCAAAATATATAACCAGAAACTCAAAGCCCATATCGGGTATAGAAGGAAGACTTAGGCATATCCACCTCCCTAATCATTAGCTGATGATTCCTAGACAAAAGATTAATCTTGGAGAAAAACTTAGAACCCTAAAGATGATCAAAAAAATCATCTATCCTTAGAAGAGGGTACTTATTCTTTGCCATCACTTTATTCAATTTCTGATAATCAATTTACATCCAAAGAAAACCATCCTTTTTATGCACGAATAAAATTAGAGTAGCCCACGAAGACACACTGGGATGGATAAAACCTTTATCTTAAAGATCTTTTAGTTGCTCCTAAAGCTCCCTTAAATCACCTGGATCCATTTTATACAATGGAATATAAATGGGATGAGTGTCCGAAACAAGATCAATCCCAAAATCAATCTCCCTATTAGGAAGAACACCAGGAAGGTCATCAAGAAAAACCTCAGGAAATTTATTCACCACCGGGGCAGAGTGTAAAGAAGGATCCTCCGAGTAAGAATCTTTAACCAAGACTCGATGATAGAGACACCCCTTGGAAATTAATCTCCGGCTCTAAGATATAACATGAACCTCCCCTTAGGAGCTAGGGAACCACCCTCCCACTGAATAATTGGTTCATTAGAGAATTTAAAGATGACCTTATGAGTCTAATAGTCTAGATAAGCATAGCACGAGTGCAACCTCCATCCTTAAATGACATCAAAATCAACCATGCATAATTCAAATAGATCCACTAAAGTCTCCCAACCAACCACAGATACCACACAACTACTATAGATTCAAGGTAGAAGCATAAAAGGTTCGAAAATAAGTTGAGACCAAAACAAAAATACACAGCACAAATAATGTCACATAAGAAAGAGTAGACCCTGAATCAAGTAAATAGTACATATCATAGGAAAAGAGTTTCAACAAACCAGTAATGAATATTGGAGATGTCTCAATCTGCGGGCGGGTAGTGAGAGCATAGAGGTAGTTTTGACTAATACTGGAGACAGATATTGCAACCTTTGGTGCCGAAGTTGATGAAAAGGCAACAGAAACCTTGTTTGCCTAAGAGGCAACCTTACCAATATGAAAACTTTTAAGCATATGCCCTGGCAGACCACAGTTGAAGCACTCCTCCTTTCTTCATCACAGTAACCCCGATGCAATCGACCATAAAATCTATAGGAAGGATAGGATGGAGCTGATTGGGCACCACTACCCTGACATTGGGCACCTGTGACCTATAATTATCCCCATAATAAAACCACCTATCACCAGACGGTTTTGGGTAAGGAGCATTAGTTATCGAGTAAGATCAAGAATTGCCCCACTTGTTTTTTAACCACTTTCTACCATCCCTGCCACTCTATTGTTGGCCACCACCATGCTCAACAAATCTAAACTTCTTGCTCTGCCACTTCCCTATCTCCACATACTTTTTTTGTCTTCTTCAACCTGCTGTATGTGAACAACTAACCTGGAGATATCCATGTCCTTGTTCAATAAGGCAGCCTTACTCTCCAAAATCAAGTCTCAGGATAACACAAAAGTGAACTTCCTTATTCTTTCCCTCATGCTAGAAACCAACTCTAGAGCATACCAAGACAACTGTTGGAACTTTAAGGCATTCTCCTTGACTGAATTCTTGCCTTGCTTTAGGTTAACAAACTCTTCCGCCTTTACCTTCCTAAATTCCTAAGAAAAGAAGCGATCCAGAAAAGCACTAAAGAAATCATCCCACAGGGATGACTCAGTGTTATTACCCCTAGACTGTTCCAATTCCTCATATCATTGGCATGCTACATCTTTTAGCTAGTTGGCAGTAAATTCCATATTATCAATGTTAGTAGTATTCATAATACAGAAAATCTTTACCATCCCATCAACAAAACTTTGAGGATCCTTGATGATAGGTGTATTTACATGCCTAAAGCACCTTAACTCACCCATATTTTAGCTAAGTTTTAAGGACAAAATATATAATTCCTACACTTTTAGTCCTTTTTCCTTTAAGTGAGCTAACCAACGTGATTAGCAAGTTTTTAGGTATAAATGATGAAGATTTCAGCATTTTATGGAAATTGGACGCCAAAGAAAATTTCATGTAAGAAGGAAGGCAATTTCTGGAAGCTTGTGGACTGAAAGTGATGCATGGAAAACTTGTCCTGGGCAAAAACAGTATTTCCAAAGACTTAGGAACTTGCAGTAACTTAGTAGGATTAGGAAAAGGATGCAGTAACCTAGTAGGATTAGGATAAGTATGCAGTAGCTTAGTAGGAATTGGATATGGGTGTTATAAAAACCCTATGTTGCTGAACTTTTCAGAATGAATTTCCACTACCCTCATCCTTATTCCTCTCTATTCGATCCTTTCCCCTTTTCTTCATTAAATTGTTGTTGACATTATTCTTCATCTATTCGACTTTCAATTTTCATAACAAGAGAAACGCTACTACCAAGGATTTTACGCCACAAGTGACGCCATTTACATACTTCTCGTGAGATTGTTGTTATCTTGGTATGATGATGATGTCTATTGTGATTTCCGTTGCACTCTTGAGTAGCTAAACTTCTCGGTTAGTGTTATGGAAGCCTTATGAGATACTAACTATTGCTATTTGTTTATGAATTCTTGACACGTATGTTGCTTATATCATTCTTCTCTTCATCTTAATATAAATTCTTGTGGTTGCAAACATATAGAATACGCCAGTATAGCATTAACTTGTTCGAAAGAAAAGTTACATGTCTGGAAAAGAGAGAATGTCAAGGAAATAAGGCACCAACCCCTATTTAAAAGTTAGTGTCGTAACTAGATTAACCTCTTGGAGACTTCGTACCATTTGATACGCTTTAAGATCAAAAGAGTCAAAGTGAAATAATCCTTGATGGTCGAAAGACGCCTGGATTTACCATAGAATACGAATCTCTATAAGCGCATGCATGTCTGAATTCCGCATAACTCATAGTCAATAGATACATATAACTCATAAGGTGGACATAACCCTAACTCTCAATTCTCATTGATTAAAACCTACCAAGTACTCCGTTTTACTCTTCTATTTTCCGTTTTTACTCTACTATTTTGTTTACATCATTTGCACGCACAAAATCCCCCCTTTATTCACAGAACTTTCATCAAAAGTATAATAATTGTTGCTTACTTAGTGACCAAGTATTCCCGATGGGATTCGACACCCAACCCAGTTGGGTTCTATATTTGACAACGACCGCTTACACTCTTACGAGAGCTGTAGTTTTAGCGTTATCAAATTTTAGCGCCGTTGCCAGGGAATACAGTTTTCAACTAAGTTTGTGATAATTACTAAACCCTTTGGTCAAAGATTCTCGTACTTTACTTTTAGTTGTTGTTTTTGTTTTCTGCAGGTTTTTGTTCAGTGCATGCCAAATACTCGATGTTTGGGACAACCATTATTACCCATAAACCCTGAACCGTATCTTATTGGAAGGATGGATGCACAATGTGACATTGAGAGAAGGGCTGCTCAAAAGGAGCAGGGTAGATTAGTTGCGTTGGCTGCTGCTCAAGTGCATCAACAGAATATTGATAACCCAGGGCGAGCAGCAGATCCTGATGATGAGGACTTGGGTGATGATGAGTTACTAAACCCTACGCATGATGTTGAGGTGGCGACACCGACAAACAGAAGAGATTGTCAAGCAAGATTTCGGCCTGAACGCCGAGCTATGCAGATTCCCTTTGATGATGATGATTACGATCTGGATGGAGCTGGTGCTACAGGAGCTATTATTCCTCCACCATTGGCACCCGGAGCCAATTTCAACATCACTAGCACCATGATTCAGTTATTGCAACTCAAGGGATTATTCGGTGGACTTGCAGGTGATGATCTGAATATGCATCTGGTCAACTTTATCTCTACATGCAAGTCATTCGACAATCTAGGTGTTGGACAGAATGCAATTTGGCTGCACTAATTTCCATTGTCTCTATCTGGGGAGGCAACTCTATGGTTGAACAGGCTGACTCCTGATTCTATTACAAATTGGAGGCAATTGAAAGACGGTTTCCTATAAAGATTCTTTCTGCCATCCAAAAGAGCACAATTGAGAGATAAAATTAGCAACTTTCATTAGCTTCCATCTGAAGCCCTCCACAAAACATGGGAGAGATTCAAGAAGAAGCTTATGAGGTGCCCAAACCATCACATGACCAATGTCCATTTGATGGAGATACTATACAGATCCTTGAATTCAGTAACTAAACCAGTGGTGGATAATGTAGCCGGAGGATCATTTATGGACCTCACCTTTATTCAAGCGAGTGATATGCTAGACCGGATGACAAAGCAAAGTAGGGCTTGGCATACCAGGGATTCAGAGGTAACAAGCCCCACTATATCTATTGGCATGACTGCAGAACAAAGACAAAGAGAGGAGGAACGCGATCAAGATATGGCGCACATGAAAACCCAGATGGATCTTTTTACCAAGCATTTATTATCAGGGAAGACCAAAAAAGTCAAGGTTGTTGTGTCACAAGCAAGAGGTGAATCCTATTCTGAAGAAGAAGCTAACTAATTGAATAATCAGGGGGGTTTCCAATGCAATGCCCAAGGAAACCAAGGTCAGAACTATTATGATAGATCTGGAAACAAGGACCGTGATCAAGGTAGTTGGAAGGATAAGACTGACAGGAGTGGTTTGTATGTTCCTCCTGGAAGACGTGACGCCACTGCATCTGGTTCTGGAAATATGTCCATGGAAGATATGATGTCTAAGCTGTTGAAAGGAGTGGAGGCAACAAGCATGGGAATAACTGAGGTAATAAAAGATTTGTCCTCAATGAAGCAATTGGTTGACTCGCATTCCACTTCAATAAAACAGCTGGAGTAACAATTGAGTCAACTTTCAGCGTTATTCAACCAAAGGAGGGCTGGAACGCTACCTAGCGATACTGTGCAAAACCCAAGGAACGACGGATCATGTATGGCTATTACTACCCGGAGTGGTAAAGTGTTGGAAAAGATACCCAAAGGCAAGCAGGTAGTTGATGATGTAGCGGATAATGTTATTGGTGCAGAATGTGAAGATGCCATAGAAGCTGAAGAGAGTGTTCATGACGTCACCCGTAGACGTCACCAGCCTGAAAAGAGTGATAGTCGGAAGCAAGATAAAAAGGAAGTGGTGGATAAAACGATTCCCCTTCCACCACCACCTTTTCTGCAGAGATTGATGAAGAAGGCGGATGATATAAGGTTCAATAAATTCATGACGATGTTAAAACAGCTGACCATTAATATTCTGTTGGTTGAGGTGCTAGAACAGATGCTTGGGTACGCGAAATTTATGAAGGATCTCTTAACCCAGAAGCGGGCAGCAATTTATGAGTTGACAAACAATGTTCATCATTGCAGTGCAATCGCTACCAGATCACTAGTTCAGAAGAAAGCCGACCCTGGTGCCTATACTATTCCTTGCACTATTGGATCCTCAGATTTTGCCAAGGCATTATGCGATTTAGGGGCTAGCAACAATTTGATGCCGCTATCCGTCTACAGGAAGTTGGGGTTGGGCGACCCTACACCAACCAATATGCGGCTTGTGATGGCAGATAGGTCGGTAAAATGACCTGTGGGTATCTTAAATGATGTGTTGGTGAAGGTTTCCACCTTCATCTTTCCTGCAGACTTTGTTATTTTAGATTGTGAGGTGGATTCTGAAGTTCCCATAATCTTGGGATGCCCTTTCCTCGCAACTGGAAGTGTGCTTATTGATTTAAGAGCCAATGAGCTTTTATTTCGGTTGAATGACGAAGTGGTTCGTTTTGATGTATGCAAATCAATGAAGCATCCCAGCGATATGAATGTGTTCTCTGTAGATGATGTTGAGAAAGAATTATCTATAGATAAGCAGCTTATTGATGAGCCATTAGATCTTAAAGTGGTGTTGGTGATTAGAATTTGTTGATTTGTATGATACAACTAGTTGAGTGAAAGAATACGTATAGGCATTATGGACTTAGTACCGACTTGTATTTGATTGTTATACATTGTCCTCTTTTTGAGAAATCGAAATGGTGAAGCTAATTGCATACTCTTCAAAGTTGAATGCATGAATGTTTGAATGACTCGCTCATCGAGATAAAGATCATGATTGAATACAAGCATGAGATGTTGTGATTATTTCTATGCCATAACTTGATACGATCTCTATGTAGTAGTCTTGTTCAAAAGGTGCATTAATCCACACATAAAAATATAGTCAAGATTACATGAAATAGAGTTGGAAAGGATAGTAAGATGACATAAAAGTATGACTGCGCTAAACATATTGTTGGAACATATCCCCTAAATGTATGTCGATGAAGTCTGAGTAATCGACATCATTCACTTAATTAGTTTGTGTCAACAAATTAAGTGTGGGGTGGCGCCACTATTGTCTGTTTGTCAATTGAATCTTACGAAATAAAGTTAACATGACTCTATTAGGATCTCAGGTAGAATGGCCTCAAAAGGACGACAAGGAAAACAAAAAGCACCCACCTCATAGAAAGGTAAGAAAAGAGGAAGAAAAGAGCAAGTTGAATCTTCCGTGCTGCAAATACCTCGACACACTCTTGGAATCAAGTGGGGTACATTTTGAGGAACTTCTGAGGATGACGACTCCGATGATGATTCCAATGCAGGGGGTATGACCCCAGACATAGAGGAGTCCGACTAACCAGGTTCTTCTTATTTATTTTCCACTGAGGACAGTGTGTCCCATCTAAGTGTGGGGTGATAGTATTTGTATGCTGTATTTCCTTGCCTACCTACATTTATTTATGTTCATTTGTTTGATTTTTAGTAGTAGTTAAATTTTCAAAAAAAAAAATCCTTTCCTTAAGTTTTTTTTAGATTTTAAATGAAGTACATGAAATTGTTCTGATAGGCGGCATGGTATTATGACAAGAGTTGTGCTAAAATCATTACTATTGAGATATTTAGGCTCTAAGTGTGACTCACTATGTGATAAGTGTGTGGTTTAATTCCTTCATCTGTTGGGTCAAGAGTCTATACTGCTCCCAATAAAGTTGACCATGTGCCTTATGTGTGTGAGATAATAGTATATTCTGTGTTGGTGACTGATGCTAGAACTTTCCTGGTGTGTGTGTAAAGCGAAATAAAGAGTGTAAGTTTAGGAGATGATTTAGGCATTTCATTGGCAACCTGTACTTTTTTACCTTCGTTTTACCTACCCGTGGACATTATCCTAGTCAACCCCTTTGAGCCTTTAGCCATTTTCTTTGACAGCCTCATATGTAGCCTAATCCAATTTTTTCAAGACCATAATTTGATCCAAATTCCTAAGCGCTTTAAAAAGTTATGCGACCAAATAAGAGGAAATTGGGTGAGAGTGATGCCTTAAAGTGAATTGGTACTTGAATTCGTTATGAAAAAGAATGGCTATTATAGAGGTGTGTTATAAAAAAAAAGAGAGAAAAATGAAAAGAAAAATAAAAAGTTAATTTTGTTCAAAATTGAATAACAAAAGAGGTGAGAAGGGGTGGTAGATTAAAAGAAAGTAGAAAGGTTGTTTGAAAGAAAGTGTTAATAGCTTAATGTGATGTATTAAAGCGCTTAGGGAACTTAGTCACTATTTCTGGCCAAAATAGTCCTACCCGTCCCTTAGCCTACATTACAACCTGTAAAGACCTATTTGATCCTAAGCTTAACATTCTGATATTAGTAGAGCATTACACTAAGGGCAAGCCTATGGTCATCAGTTGCAACATATGAATTCTTTGTGAGATCGAGAGAAAGGATAATCTTATACCCATGTTTTGAAAAATGAAATACTTGTGAGTAATTATGGGTGATATATTGTGAGACACACATGGTTGATGAGTTTTGGGTAGTTTTGTATGATTCTTTGTGCCTTAACTTGTGGGTACGAATTAACCATCATCACGAGTCTATGTTGGTGGTTGAATTCTTTCTAGTAGTGATCAGAAAACTACTCTTTATTAATGATTGTCGTGCCTGTCTTGATGAATATTTTGTGTTGTTACTGTGAAACCCTAAGTAGATGTTTATATGGACATGATATTTTGTTCCAGGATGAACAAAGCTTTAAGTGTGGGGTGTTGATGATAGGTGTATTTACACGCCTAAAGCACCTTAATTCACCCATATTTTAGCTAAGTTTTAAGGACAAAATATATAATTCCTGCACTTTTAGTCCTTTTTCCTGTAAGTGAGCTAACCAACGTGATTAGCAAGTTTTTAGGTATAAATGATGAAGATTTCAGCATTTTATGGAAATTGGACGCCAAAGGAAATTTCATGTAAGAAGGAAGGGAACTTCTGGAAGCTTGTGGACTGAAAGTGATGCATGGAAAACTTGTCCTGGGAAAAAATAGTATTTCCAAAGACTTAGGGACCAGCAGTAACTTAGTAGGATTAGGAAAAGGATGCAGTAACCTAGTAGGATTAGGATAAGTATGCAGTAGCTTAGTAGGAATAGGATATGGGTGTTATAAAAACCCTATGTTGCTGAACTTTTCAGAACGAATTTCCACCACCCTCATCCTTATTCCTCTCTATTCGATCCTTTCCCCTTTTCTTCATTAAATTGTTGTTGACATTATTCTTCATCTATTCGACTTTCAATTTTCATAACAAGAGAAACGCTACTACCAAGGATTTCACGCCACAAGTGACGCCATTTACATACTTCTCGTGAGATTGTTGTTATCTTGGTATGATGATGATGTCTATTGTGATTTCCGTTGCACTCATGAGTAGCTAAACTTCTCGGTTAAGGTTATGGAAGCCTTATGACATACTATCTATTGCTATGAGTTTGTGAATTCTTGACACGTATGCTGCTTATATCATTCTTCTCTTCATCTTAATATAAATTCTTGTGGTTACAAACATATAGAATACGCCAGTATAGCATTAACTTGTTCGAAAGAAAAGTTACATGTCTGGAAAAGAGAGAATGTCAAGGAAATAGGGCACCAACCCCTGTTTAAAAGTTAGTGCCGTAACTGGATTAACCTCTTGGAGACTTCGTACCATTAGATACGCTTTAAGCTCGAAAGAGTTAAAGTGAAATAATCCTTGATGGTCGAAAGACGCCTGGATTTACCATAGAATACGAATCTCTATAAGCGCATGCATGTCTGAATTCCGCATAACTCATAGTCAATAGATACATATAACTGATAAGGTGGACATAACCCGAACTCTCAATTCTCATTGATTAAAACCTACCAAGTACACTGTTTTACTCTTCAATTTTCCGTTTTTACTCTACTATTTTGTTTACATCATTTGCACGCACAAAATCCCCCCTTTATTCGCAGAACTTTCATCAAAAGTCTAATAATTGTTGCTTACTTAGTGACCAAGTATTCCCTGTGGGATTCGACACCCAACCCAGTTGGGTTCTATATTTGATAACGACCGCTTACACTCTTACGAGAGCTGTAGTTTGAGCGTTA
The DNA here is from genome assembly GCA_030864225.1 of Capsicum baccatum var. pendulum. NCBI lineage: Eukaryota > Viridiplantae > Streptophyta > Magnoliopsida > Solanales > Solanaceae > Capsicum > Capsicum baccatum. The sequence continues at coordinate 144,439,698 of CM061552.1, forward strand.
TCAATCCTCGTTAACCTTATTTTTAGTAATGGTTAAAGGATTCAACCTCATAAACTAGCCAACCCTTGTGGCCTAAGAAGATGAGCAACAGAAGCACCACACTTAGCCTAACAAGCTACCAATTGAGCCAATATAAGAATAGACTGATGAATCTTAGCATTCATTATATCAACATAAAGTGCTCGAGAAGGATTGTAGAGGACTGTTGGAACTCCTAGAGAGCAATCAAGAACTAGGCCACTTGACCAAGTTTGTGCCCCATAAGCAGGATGTGTCCCATCAATATTGTCCTGGAGTGGGACAAAGATGTTTGCGTGAACTTTAGATCATCTGAGCGTCATGATCTGAAAAGAAAACAAATGGGTATTAAAGAAGATTTCAGGACCTTAGACTCTATAGCTTGAAAACAGAGCACAAGAAAGAGAAATATTCCTAAATACCTCGTAGCATGTCCTTTATAAGTGTGGCATGCTGCAAACTATTAAAAGAGACTCTACTCTACACGGATTTGTTGAACACCCAGTTGTCCATGAAATTAGGACTCTGATACCAATCAGATATGAACTGAACTGGGGTCTAGTTATGTCGAGTATCTCAAGTCTAACCAAGATAGGATACCACCCCTAATACCCCACTGTTAACCACTTTACACCCCATGTCAGATAAATTTTGACCGTATAATAAAATAAAAAACAATAATCCAAACACAATAAGTTAAGTCTATAACCATAACCAAAGAGCAATAGCAAAGTATCCAATCAATACTAATACTAATGCCAATGCTAACACTAATATCGACACCGCCTATACCTATAGTGATCTGACAAAGCCTCTAAGAAGAATCAAGGAACATTCGGTTGGGACATTACCCCGACCATAGCATAAACCAAAACCAAAGAAATAACAATAATGAAAAAATATCCATAGCATGAAATGGAGCCTTCTGAAATATGAAAGCTCACGACTTCAATCTTAATCAAAGTTATCCCCAAATCTAAGTCACTGAGCAGGAGGAATGTTAGTATGGCTGGTTCCTACATCGCATGGGGAAATAATGCTCGAAGATGGTTAGCAGAGTAAATGCTAGCATGTAACTCAGGGATAAAGATAATATAATTCCATCATTCAAAACCAAATTAAATAACCATATGCAATCACATGTATAAATACATATATCATGCTGTGATAGGAACAAGATTTAGCATGCACTTAAATCCTTAACCTGGGTTGTGTAGCTTGGTCGTCCTCTAACCACCCATGGGCTATATAGGTTCAGCTTCTCCTACTGAAAGGGCCCCAATGTGTGTCAGCCGCATGATCGGAGAAAAAAACCTGAGATGACTAGTACACCTCAAAAATATAATGTGTGACATCATGCATATGGTCACCAAGACCACCCTCACATCGGTAAACGTGAGGTTCTAATTTCAGTCCCCTCGAGACCCCCACCTTCCACAACTTTTCTACTCAACCCTTTTTAAGCCCATATTAAATTATTTACACATTCCCAACTATTTAACAAGGAGTTTTTTATTAGGCATTAACCATTGGTATCGTCATACAAAAATTAGAGCTTGCAAGTCTATTACCTTATGCCATATAAACCATTATAACAAATTTGACTCCGTCATTTCCATTTAACCAAAAACCATTTATAATCATACTATGGCCACCAAGTCCATTCCAAATAAAACCAACCTAAACAAATTCATTTTTATTTAACCATTTATGCAATGCAAGTGTTCCAAGAATAGTCAAACTATGTGACAAAATCATTCTCAATGACAATTTCACAAACAGGTTGAGGGCAAGCCATTATCAAAGCGAAAATCATCAAACTTGGGGCTCAACCATGACCCCCAATTAAATCACCATTCCTATGAACCCATATGTGTAAAACCATAATTAAAAAATGAACCCCTCAATTAAATGACCATTCCCATGCACCCACATGTGTAAAACTATAATTAAAAATGAAAAATATTAATTAAATCAAGAGGAACATTAATCAACCATGAACAACCAAAACCCTACCTTTATTTCAAAACCATAGAAATATCATGAAAACCATACATTAAAATACATGCCTTTAGTAAAATAACAATGAGAGAAGAGTAACATGCCTGAATTACAAAGATTCACGAAGAAAAATTGATCCTTAAGCCCTTAGATGACCACTTTAGAGAACCCCAACCCAATTTTTCTTGAGAGTATTTTGAGAGAGTAAAGAGGATGTTTAGTCTTGTAAAGTGTGGAATGAATAACCAAAACGTGTTATAGGTATGTGGGGTCTTGACAGTGCCCAAGCGCACACGCAAGTGTACGTGGTCTACCAAGTAATATAGTGGCCTTCAAGAAAGCTAAATATCGATCCCACAGGGATTTGTGTTACACAACAATCAAATTCTAGTTTAACAAATTGAGAAGAGTAACAAATAAAGTTTTAGAGTTGTAAACTAAAAGTAAACTAAACTAATGCGGAAAAGTAAATGACTTTGGACAATCAAAGGATAGAGACCTAGGTTAAAGCACTTAGAACAATCATACCACGCCATTGAACTTCATTCGTTATATTGCTTATCTTGGTTATTAATCCATAGGGTTAATCTCATGATAACGGTCTCTCGGCCTTTAACCATTTACCTAACTTGGATATTCCAATTACATCGTTGAGCGGGGATGTAAAAATCCAACTAAGTGATTTAAAGCTATCATTCTACATGTAAACCAAGTAAGGCTTTTAAGTACATCCCTGTCCTAGACGCTAATTTGAAATTCTTGTTTTATAAAAGACTACGAACCTTACTTTGCTTATCCCCATATTCTATCTTCCTATTCTCTCTCCGGAGATCACAAGGTTGATAATGAATATATTCTAGGGTTAGCTAATCCTTAAAATAGTTAAAAGAATGATAAACAAGAAACCATAATGATAAGCAACTGAAACAAGCTTAATTCAAAACGAAAGTATTCATGATCTTGGCCTTAAACCCGGAAAAAGAGTTTAGCCTTTAATGGAAATACTCATCACCCAATTTCTTGGACTGATGACACAAACCATAAAGAAACTAAATTAAAGAATGATAAAACCTGAAAAGAAGTTATGGTAGCCTCCAATGTTGTCCAACCCAATCTAGGGTGTTCCAAGATGTTTAAAACTCAAGTAGACAAATCATAAATTGACTTGGATTAGGTTTCCATGCTATTTTATTTCAGATGGGCATAAAAATCCCATTTTTGATAGCCATCGCATTGTGGTGGTGGGATCATCACTATTAGCCCGCAACGCAGAGTAATCACGCTGAGATTCTGGAAATTGACAACTGCAGATTCTTTTTTTACCATGATGCAGTGTCTCCTTCACTGCTATTACCACCCGACATGGTGGGTCACCTTTTTCAGGGTCTCATTTTTTACCATGATAAAGTGTCTCCTTCACGCCATTTACTCCACGTGCCTCCACTTTAACAAGATATTTCAGGTGTCCAAATTTCTGTCAAGTTGTATATTGTGCTTTCATGATTCAGTCCAAGCCTTTTTAGTTGTTTATACTTTATTTAAAGCTTGTATATCCTTAATATATCATCATAATCCATTCACCAAGCATCATATAGCATTAAACACAATAATTTAGAGCTCAAAACAACACAACATCCAAGACGGTGAACTAGAAACACGAGCTAAGCATAGGCTTATTCACTTTGATCTTAAGCATATTGTTTTAACTCTTGTCTGGATCTAATTGACCCTTGAACATTATAACTAAGTTTTTTCACATATAAATACATAATAACAACTTTGGGAACTCATTAAACATGTTAGAATCCAACACGATAGACTAGACAAATACCTAGCTCAAGTAAGTCATACTAGTTTTCTCGATTGAACTCTAAATGATCAATTTGAATCAAAACTTATGTTAAAACACCTTTTATAATCATCCTCAAACAAGGCTAAATAGGCTATACTAATAACATTAGAATTCATAAATACATCTAACACTAGGTCTTAAGGATTTTAGGTGAGCAATGTCTTAAGTGTCCCCAACTTAAAGCTATAAGAAAAGTCATCCTTGGTTATAAGTCGACCCGTCGAATCATCACCACATCATATGACTCATACCTTTGAGTCGTTACCAAAGCAGTAAGTTGGACACACAAAGACTGTCTACCCTATGACTACATGACCCCACTTATTACCAAACGATACGAATCATATCGTCTAGTCATTTCCAAGATAGAACCCAAAGGATTGGACACTAGACAACATATGACTCAACTTTACCACTCGTAACCTATACTTACGACTCTTAGTAAGCCACTCATACTCAGAGCTAAGTTAAGTCACAAAGCTTCTAATTTGATTAAGAAGCGTCCTAATGACCCATCACCAACCCTATAACTCGTACCATCAAGTTGTTACCAAGATTAAAAATCCAAGCACCATTCACTGGTCACCTAACAACTAGGGTTACCTAACATGTACCCACACGATACGAGTCATATGATGAGTCATTACTAGGACAGTGAGCTCAAAGCTCAAGAAATTTTCAAGGGACAAAACCCAGGGTATTTCACTATCTATTACCCTAATTCTCTCTTCGTGTACTAATAGAGGCAGGTCTCCAATGTACCTTATTAGCATCAACATATGGAAAACTGGATGGACATCCACTAATTCTAAGGAATGATCTAACTCATAAGTAACTTCTCCAACACACTTCACTACTTTATAAGCACCAATATATCGGTGACTAAGCTTTTCTTTCTTCCTAAATCTTATTCTATCCTTAATGGGTGATACTTTCAAAAACACCTTATTACTCACTTAAAGCTTTAGTTCTCTCTTTCTTATATCTACATATGATTTCTAATGACTTTAAGCAGTTTTCAACCTCTCACAGATAAACTAAACATTCTCTATGGCTCCTAGAATAAAATCCAGCCTAACTACGGGTGCTTCACAAATCTTGAACCAACCTATAGGTGAGCTGCAACTATGCCCGTACAATGATTCGAACAGAGACATCTGAATACTAGAATACTAACTCTTGTTATAGTCAATCTCAATCAAGGTAAATGATCATCCCAATTTCTCTTAAAGTCCATCACACAGACTCTTAACATATCTTCAATTATTTGAATCATATACATAGCCTGACCATCTATCTAAGGATGAAAAGTCATACTAATCTTCACCTTTGTACCAAGGCCCTTTTCAAATAATCACCAAAAATGGGAAGTAAATTGTATACCCTAGTCTAAAATAATGGATAAAGGAATCCCATGGAACCTACTAACTCATGAATATTCTAAGAATAATCTTCTGTTGTATCCAAAGTCTTAACAAGTATGAAATAGGTTGATTTGGTCATTTGATCCGTGATGAACCAAATTGAGTTGTATTGACATCTAGTGCGATGACATGCAGTAATGAAATCTTTATTAATGACCTCCCATTTCCAAGTAAGAACACCAATAACCAGATGTGTACCCCCAGGCCTTTGATGCTCAACTTTAACTGCTAACAATTAAGATAATTGGCCACAAACTCTTCTATGACCCTCTTGATAGAAGTCCATCCATCAATAAATTTCCCATAGATTGAGGTACATCTTGGTAGCACCGGGATTAATTGATTACTTAGAACTGTGAGCCTCTTCTAATATCTTTACTCTTAATCTTTCAACATTGGGAATACAAAGCCGACCTTGATAGTGAAGGACATTATCTTCCCCTTGAAAGAAAACCTCAACGTTTTGCTGCTGAACAGCATCTACTATCTAGATCATTATGGGATCACTACGATTCTTCTCTTTTACTTCCACCACCAAGGATGATTTTAAACTAGTACACCCCTATCATCTATATAAAGCAAAAAAACACCCAAACGGGCTAGTCTATGCACTTCCTTGGCCAGCTCATGTTTTTTTTCACATGGGCCATGCTACCCATAGACAATGTACTCAATGAATCAACTACTACATTCGCCTTACCCAGGTGGTAAAGTATATTTATGTCATAATCTTTTAATAACTCCAACTAAATTCTCAAATTAAGATTCAACTTATTTTGCATAAATACATACTGAAAAATCTTATGATCAGTAAATATATAAATATGCATCCCATAGAAGTAATGCCTCTAAATATTCAAGGAAAATATGATATTTGTTAACTAAAAATTGTGGGTTAGATAATTCTTCTCATGGTCCTTAAGCTATCTGGAGTCATAGGCCATTACCCTCCCATTTTATATCAAAACACTACCTAACCTAATTTTAGAGGCATCACAATACAACATAAAATTGTCTAACCCCTGTGATAAAGATAACACTAGGGACTGAAGTCAATATATCCTTTAACTCTTAGAAGTTTTTCTCACATTTATCTGACTATATAAATTTCACCTTCTTTTATGTCAACCTAGTTAATGGTGCAAATGCTGAGGAAAACCCTCAAACCTAAAAAGCTCTAAATTTGGGATAGAGAAATGGGCCCATGACAGTGTTTTACTATATTAGTTTTTTGAGGATCTACATGAATACCGACACCCAAAATCATATTCCCCAAAAAGGTTAAAAAAACTCCAACCAAAATTCATATTTTGCTAAACTTTGCATAAAGCTGATGATACTTAAGGGTCTGCAAAGCTATTCTTAAATGTTTGCATGCTCCTCCTTCCTCCTTACTCTAAGAATATACAAGTATGTCATCTATGAAAATAATAACAAACATGTCCAAGTACTACTTGAATACCCGACTCTTTAAATCCATAAAGGCCATAGGATCATTTTTTAGTCCAAAAGACATAACTACAAATTCAGAGTAACTATACCGAGATCTAAAAGTAGTCTTCAGGATGTCATGCCCACTGACCTTCAATTGGTGATACCCTAACCTTAGATTATTCATTGAAAACCAATGGACTCCCTAAAGTTGATCGAATAAATCATCAATTCTGGGGATGGGGTACTTATTCCTTATAGTGACCTTGTTTAAATGTCTGTAATCTATACATATTCTGAGATTACCATTATTTTACTGCACAAATAGAACTGGATCACCCCATGGGGAAAAACTAGGACTAAAGAACCCTTTATTTAAGAAGTCCTTAAGCTACTCATTCAACTCTTTAAGCTTGATTTAGGCCATATAATAGGAAGAATGGAGATACGTTGGGTATCGAGAGGGGGATCAATCTTGATTCTTTTTCTCTATCGGGAGGTACCGCGAGTAGATATTTTGGAAAGACTTCTAGAAACTCATTGGCTACACAGACTGACTAAATTTTTGTGTCATCAAACATAGTATCTCTAACTCAAACTGAGTGGTAAATACACCTTTTTGAAATTAACTTTTTGCATTACAATAAGATATAAAATAACCTTTGGGAGATACTAAACTACCCTCCCACTCAAGGACTGACTCATTAGGAAACTAAAAATTTACCCCTCGGGTGTGATAATCAGCTGATTCATAACATGAATGGAGCCAACCCACACCAAGAATAACATCAAAATCTATCATATCTGTCTCAATTCGATCTACTAAAGTGACCTTATAGAGGACTGTGATTGGGCACTTTCTTTATATTTATCTAGCGACAATTGACTCACCCACTAGAGTAAAATTGAGAAGGGTTTAGAAAGATTGTCAAAACTTATATCAAAATTCACAGTAATAAGTAGATCATAAAAGAGAGGTTTGATCTAGGATCTAATACCAAGGTGAAAGACACAAAGGATACAAGTGACTATCTGGAGAACTCTCATGTTATTATTGGAATGGTATAGCATAAAATTGGTTTTGACAATGACCATCATTGGTACTGGATGATGTACCCTATTGTTCAGTTGGGTGACTTGACTAAGCTGCTGAATTTATGGACTGATTTTGAGGATGAGCATCTTTAATTCCCTTCTTAGAATAATGGCATTCCTTTATCCTACGGCCCAACTTATCACAACTACAACAACCATTCTCTACCCATCAATCACTCGCCTGGATGGTTCTTACCACACTTTGTACACTTCAGATTAGTTCTGTTCTTAAAAATACTACCCTAAGATCTAGTAGATGGTGCCCACCCCTACTTCTCCTGCTTAGTTCTGGGTGTAAGATCACTGGCTGAGGATGGTGCAGCTGCTAATGAGCGACCCTAAAACTAATAATGATTGCCCCTACCTGATCTCTACTAACTGTACTCAAACTATTTGGTTATAGCCCTCTAGTTCCTTCTCTCCCTTTTATTCAGTTTCTAAACCTTAATATATTGAACATAAGTTATCAAACGATCAATATCCATATCCCCTATCAACATGTTAGTCCTAAACTTCTTGACTACCAAGCTAGATACACCAGTGATAAATTTATGCATATGAGCTCTAGAATCTGGCAACAACTGTGGTGCAAACTTAGCTAGTTGAGTGAACTTGAGGTAGTTCTCCTTTACCAATATAGAGCCTTGCCTTGGGTTTATAAATTTCTTTACCCTATCTCATCTACCTTAGAAAGAACCTAGCCAACAAAGTCATTACAAACATACCCCAACTCAGAAGAGTCGTATTCTCACCCCTACCTTTCTTCCACATAGTAACCTAGTCATAAACAATGTCCTTTAATTAATAAGAACACAATTCCACACTTTTATCTTCTATAACATGCATAATCTAGGTAATATTCTTCACTTTATCAATAAAAAATTAAGGATCCTCATTCACTTTCAACCTAAAGAACTCACATGGATTATTCCTTATGAAATTTGGAACTCTGGCTACATTTATGTTACTATTTTGCTGAATGGGACTGTTGTTGCCTGATTTCCCTAAGAATTTTCATTCATAACCTGAGGCAACACTTGGAAAATAGCCTAAAACTTAACATGAGAAATATTCTCATTTAGATAGTTTGTAGGGGGTGGGGCTGGTTGATTCCCATTTTTGTATGCGTAAGCTCTACAAGGAATTCTCTATTATGTGAAATCATGTACCAATGCAAATGGAGATAACTTAAAAAACAATATAGACCATGAAAGAAAGGATGTTACCTAATACATTATAAAGCCTCTTACCCATAGGTGTGGTGTGCTTCATACCTATGATTAAGACTCTACTTAACATGACTTGTTAGACTCCCTAAGAATCTTTAAACCCTTAAATCTAATACCAAGTTTGTAACACCTCAAAGATACCCCGTGGACGTTACATGGTGCTTAGTGCTATGAGTAGCCCAAAGCTAACCTATGATATTTACTTAACACTAAACTCTTATAAATGTAAATGTAATATATGAGTAAAACTGAAGAATATTATATTGAATTCAATAGATAAATAATCTTGACCTAAATGCTATTATTTAATAACTTTCAAATGTATGTGAAGCTGAAAGAAACACGTAGTCTGACTATTCTTGAAAATCCTCTAACTAAAACTGACGAGCTATTTGGTCAGGCCCTAGCTAACTTGAAATACAAAAAATTGAGGAACTGAAATCATAACCATAAATATCTAGAACAAACTGAAGCTTGGATCTTAAACTATGAGGATGCACTAACTATTTGAATGTAGGAAGTGGTGTCATGATTAATCATGCTGCTGGGAATGAACTCCAGAACCTACATAAAAATAATGTAGCCACACAAACATATATATGGTTAGTATTTCTATAATGTATTGAGTACATGGGGGTGATTACAATTAGTAAAACTTGTATATGCCATAACTTAAAATCATACGTTTTAAGTACAAATGGACTCACCTTAATCACGAATAAAACCAAAAGAAGAAATAGAGTTAACATAAATCATAAAACAATATCAGAATAAAATTTGTGAGTCATTACACTTAGTTTCTAAAATATTTACCTCTATAGGAGATTCTCATAACAGATATAAATCATGTGAGCTAGCATAGAGTCTAATGTCTGACCCATATTTCTACTATACGGTGGTAGTATTGAGCTTTATATGTATTCAATCACGGACCCACCTATAAGTTTTTTGGTATCATATTTCTTGAAGGATCTAAAAGAGAAGATTTAATAGATTTGAGTTGACCGTGCTTACCTGGTAGAGAAACTAATCATCCATGATAGGACATTTAGCAAAAAAAAGAAGCATACCACCCACGAAGAGCACAGTTAAATATAAAGAAAAGGTTAGTAATTCAAAGTAAAAAAGTAAAAAGATGGAGATGATAACTTACTCTTGAAAGATGATGAACAAAAAGCTGAAACTCCAAGGCTAATATATTTATAACCTAGAGAAAGAGGAGAAAAAATTCATCATTCAAGAGAGGTGACATCTTTAGCAGCTCATGTGTTTAGGAGGGGGAAATGATGGATGAATTAGGAAACTCTAAGACTTAGGGTATATGTAAATAGATATTTTAGGCCACCGGGTTGCACTCAGTTGGGCCATAGATTAGGATTTTATTTTTAGTCTATTATTTGGACCTTTTGGCCACTCTTTTATTTGGACCATTTGGCCACTATTTTATAAGTTTAATTATTTATTTTTTGGATTAATAAAAAACCAAAATTTTCTCAACAAAAGGTCTGACCCATATTGAGGAGGGTTGTTCTATCCCTTCTATTAGTATAGAACCTTGTCTTGTAGTGATCACTAAATTGAATCTATTTGGGAAAGAGGACACTCTCTAGCATGGCCCCTAAAACCTAGAGTGGCACTTAGGTTCTAGAAAATAGGATGGGTTGATCTCATATTCCCCTCTCGGTGCCAAATACTAATCCCAAATATATAATTATTCTAATACTTATAAAATTCACCTTAAAGTAGCATATGGGTCTATAAACTGAAAACCAACTATGCTTTTCTTAATTAAATCATACTTATAAAGAAACTTGTGAATTTTATGTCTTATATGAGATCATGTTATCAAACTAAAATTTAAGTCATATTGTAATACTTTGTAAATTACTGATAAGCTTGGACTTCTTGTAAATAGAGTAAATAATACTCAAAATTATAATCAGTTCATAGAAAAATTCTATAGATTAAAACATAATAAAACTTGTTAAATTCATAGAAAAACTATGTCAAAATATCAACTCAATGCATAAGATCACTTATATAGATTAAAACATAATAAAACATGAAATTTTATGCTAAAGAAGCCTTAATTCATGTAGAAACATCATAATATTAAAGCATAAGAAGAGTGTGTATGAACCCCTAGTAAATAAATTCTTTAAATTAAAGTAGAAATTGAACTTTTGGGCACAAGGATGAAAGAGTATCCTTGTTCAAATCACATAGACCTAGACTTAGGGAATTGCCTGAGGGAAACTTGAGTTAAAATCTTGGAAGCTTGAATTTTGGGTGAAAATCTCTTCTTTTATGTTCTTGAGGGTTTTGGGAGAAAAGAAATTTCTTTAATCATAGTTAAGAGGATATTTTTGTGTTTAATAAGTTTTGGAAGTCTTTTAATATGTCAAAGACAAAATATCCCTTGACCTAATATGATAAAATAAAACTAGCATTTTTGCACCCTTGGGCATGACACGTCCTTATCGTGGCACAGTAAGAGCGTGGCATGCTCTTATCATGGAGCTTTACTAGATTTTGCCTAACGGTGTGCCTCCCCTCTGTAGAATGCCCTTAACATACACCCTTACTATTTTAGGGTCTCAAAAGGTCCCAAAACGCATTCCAAAATTTTTGAAACACTTCCTAATGGTCCCATTATCATTCCTTATCATATTCAATTTATAAATCACCATTAAGCACATAGGAAGTACTAAAATAAAATAATAGAATTTTTGGGGTCTAACAGGGGCAATCCAAAATCACCCTCATAAATAAAAGAGGGGGAAAGAGGGATAAAAGAAACCTAGTTGGGTTCCCTGTCAGTCAGGGGTTATTAAGGCAAGGTCATATCCTTTGGTATTAATTTGGGAGGGAAGATCCCTAAAAACCTCTAGCTCTAACTGGGAAATCTCCTAGTTAGGATCCATGCACCTGAATATAACTTTCATGGATTTTGATATTTAGGCGAGCAAAAGATTTCAAGAATGCCTCTTCTCCCTCTCCTAATCAAGCTCTCTATAAATCACTAAAATATTTTAGGTAGTTAAAGAGATTGTTGAACTATAAGAGGCCTGCTCTATAGACCTCTTCACTATGACCAAATCTACATTCAATCGGTTGCTAGGGATTGAGGGATGGGACTAAAAAAGAGGGGCATCATAATCATTTCCGTCCACCTTAAGGATCTCCTCTACAACACTGATGCTCTCTGTCTTTCCTATTTTTCTCTTTCTATTCTTCTTAGAGGTGAGTAGTTTCACCTGGAGGGGTGAAATCAAATGTCCATCTCTATCTCTGTATTCTCCAACTTCTCAGGCACCCAAGAACATCTGCATTTCTCCCAAACCATACTAGAAAGAAAAGGACCTTTCTTGGTGCCACCATAAAAGTCCTTCTACTCTATTATGCTTTGGTCCTCCACATTCAGATGGATGTACCGAATAGCATAGGCCACCACCATGGCCAAGGGTACGTCACATCTAACATGATCACTGATGAATGAATCCTTTGGGTCACCTAGTTTAGCAACATCGAATCATTGACTGATAAATAAGTACTATTAATACCTTGGAAAAATGACAATAGGCTTACTCCTTGAACTCCTCTAGAACTAGAGTGTCCCACAACCACTTCATGTCCATCACTCAAAGGATACTCATAAACTTAATATTAGAGACATGTGGCACCCCTAGTACTTTACTGGTCAATCAGAACATCCACACATGGATGCGGATGGTGTTATCCCGTATCCAGGCTGAGATTTTATTTGGACAAGCCACCATTATTAGGCCGCATCCAAACTCCTAGATCTGATTATAGAATTCCAGCACTTTCTTTTGTACCCCTCTTATTGTGAAGCCCCGCTCATAGCAAAGCTCGGTCCTCTTATACTCATGATGTCATTCCTGACTAAATTCATGGGAAACCTTTCATAGGCTGGGGCATTATCTTGATTATTAGACATTGGTAATGTGTGATGTGTAAATTTTTATAAGGAACCCCGTATAATTCATAAGCATCAAAAAAATTGAAAAAAAATAGCTTTTAGCTGAGAGGCTAGTGCTTGTAGCATCCCGCTATAGTGGCATTACTATAGCAAAATTTTCTCCACAATAGTGATGCCACTATAGAAATGAGGTCTCTATGGAGACCTTCAGCATCCCTAAAAATCAAGTGATGCAATAATGGCATCTTAGAAAATTGTTATACAAAAATTTTGGCATGATAATTCCTAAATCATGCCCAAATCATCAATTTTAACCCCAAGAATAACCCTTCCCATTCTCCTCCCTTTAGGGCTCATTTAGCTCACAAACTTTGAGTTTCTTACGCTCAAAATGCAATAGGACATTACAAATGTAAGAAAAACAATCATTCTTTGAATTTTGATTCAACCAGGCCCAAAATTTAAATTTGAAAATATCCACTCTAAAACCCCTTTATTCAATGAATTTCAAGCCTAAATCATGCACAATCACGAGTAATGAATCAATAAAGACTAAGGAAATTGATAGTTACCTTTTTTTATGATGAGAGCAAAGTAATCAGGAGAGGAAGGTGTGTCATTCCAGTGAAGAAAGAAAAATAGTCACTGAACCTATTATCCTCCCTTTAAACTATTTTGGGTAGCTATAGCGGTAATAATGCCTCTATAGCAGGGTTCCATTTCAAGGTTAAGAGATATTTTAGCTTCAAATTTTTAACAATTTATTGAATCTATTAATTTAATAAGGATCTAGACATATTAGGCACTCAGGAAAATTGGTCTTCGTGTCAAATCACACCATATTAGAGTACGAGAACTCTTTCAACAATTAGGGTATTGGGATTTTGGTGCAAAGGTCTTAATTTGGTTTTTTGTGTCCTCACAATTTGCGTATAAATTTTTTAGTGATAACTTTAGGAATCGGGTACTAATGCATAGTTTCCAAAGCTATCGTAGTGAAGGCATTAAATTCAATATAGACAAAGCCTACTCATAGAACTGTCAAATTTACCTGAACCTCATACATACATGCTATGGGTATCATAACTACCTTTTAGTCATGAACTGTAGTTAATAAATACCATCATGTACCGAACCCCTTACAGAAGTGTTTGCCAACCTTATTCCACCAATAATCCAAGGGAATGTTCAAATACAAAATATTCCTCATTTAAACATAAGGTAGTTAAAAATCATACAACAAGATAAGATAATCAAATTGACCACACCAAGTAACATGTACTAAGTAGCAATACTAAGAAGTATTTACATGCACATATAGTACCAATTGGCTTAAACTACTATACCATCACCTACACTGCTTACTAAAGCCCTAAACATGCCAATAACACATTTCCTCTTTTATTAAAATAATCAATCAAGTTTAACGTAGATGCTTTGTAATTCACCAATCCTTATAGAGTATCATCACTTTTATTAAGGGTTTAACTAATAATTGGTAATTTACTTCTTCTTCCACCCCAAATACGATTATAAACCTAACAACTACCCAATTCCTAGGATAACATTAACATAATATGATAAGGTATATGAAACAGACGTCGTCCAGTAACTTAGCCTAACTTTAACCATTTTAGTCACCCAAACTCCGTGCCTGAATTCCTAATCATGAATTCTCCCATCCATCTACATTATATTTATGCTTTATAAATTGGGTTTATGCTACTATATTAACCTTAGTTTACCTGGAAGTCAACCAACTATAGGAAAGATGAATGAATGTGAATTCGAACCTTATGCCAAGATTACAGATATGTTATTCCTCAAAATTCCATAAGTTTGCACCTATTTTCCCTTCTCCATAGCTCTAAGACATATGAGGCAACCCTAGGGATTTTTGGATCCCTCCCACATTATCGATTTCAACTTATTGAGAGGAAAAATAAAACCTATTTAAGAAGGTTTCTAGCAGCATCATGTTGCTATAGTGGCATGCGCGTTGCTATATTGGCATCGTTATAGCGGGATGACTCCATCTTACAATAATATTATTAAGTTTAAAAAATTTAACTTAAATTGACCAACATAAGTTTATTAACATAATTCTGATAATCCCAATACCCATACTAATATCGAGGCATTTTCCTAGTAATGACAAATTAGGTCATTACAATAGATACTAATTTACCCATCATTCATCCCGAATGAACAAAAAAATACCCCTTTTAGGATCTAGTCTTCTGTAGAAATCAGTATTGGTTTCATGATTGTGGTGAATTATGATTCCTTGCAGCTCCCACTCCTCTTACTCATGGAGAAAGTTGTTTCCAATTTTTATTTCCCCTAAAAGCTTTTGTGCCTATTTTGACTAGATCTTAGGGTAATTATATTTTTTGTATTTATTTTGAAAACACTGATGCAACAAATGAGTTACTGATTCAATAAATATATCTGCTTAACTTTTTAAAGTGGATGGTTGGGGATTCTCCTATCTAGGTGGGTTAGAATAGGTACCCTCATAATTTGATAAATTTTGTCATGACATATTATAACAAAAAATAATATTCTTATTAATTTTCATAAAATATAGTCTTATTTTCTTATTATTCTAAGTTTTATACTAAGTGTATTAAGTATATGTATATCATATATGTATATACATACGTATGTATGTGTATATTTATGTCTCACTTCTCTCTTATTATCAATTATCTAATATAGTCAAATGAGTTTTGATAATCTTGATAGAATAAAATTAAGACAAAAAGAATGTAGAAGAATGGAAGTGGAGTACGATAGTTTTGTTGTACAAGAACAAAAGTGATACTCATACTCACAATAACTATAGGGGTGTCAAGCTACTAATACACACAATGAAAGTTTGCAAAAGGGTGGTCGAGTTGAGGGCAAGGAGGAGCCTACAGATCTCTGTGAACCAATTAAAATTTATGTTGGGGAGATTAACTACAAAATTCATCCTTCTTGTAATGAGATTGTTGGAGAAACATAAGGAAAAAATAGAGACATACATATTGTTCATTGACCTTGAAAAGGCATATGATAAAATCCCTTAGAAGTTCCTTCTAAGAAATCTAAAAATGTACCAGTAATGAACCTCCAGATTATTTCTCGTATTTCCAAACCTTTTAGCCATTTATAGCTTTCCTATAGCTTTCCCAAGTCATTTGTTAATTGCTAGAGCTGACAGTTTGGTTATCAAGCAATTCATTTATTTTGTAGAGCCAATTCTCTATTTTAAAGTCTTCACCAGTGATGATTAGCTATCAGGCATTAACTTTAGGTTAGTGATGTTGATTTCCAATTTTAATAGTTCCATCATATTTGTAACATTGTTTTTAGGCTACGGGGACCTTTGGTTTGGTTCCCAAGGCTTCCAGACTTATTTTGAGCTATTGGACGAATTTTAGTAAAAATAGGCCTTTAGGTATAGCACTCACATTGTATCAAAATGACTCCGCATGGAAATTTATATGGTGTCATTCACTCTAGAATGTCAAATTTGATAGTGTAGCATAATTCATTTTCATTCATAGAATTCCAAATTAAATCTGAGGGGTCAATGGAAACTTGGAAAAAAATAAGTTTCAACTGGTGCAACCTCATAAGCGGACATTTGGTCTCTTAAGAGACCAAAAGAATCTTTTTAGCAATGAAGTCGGGTCCCAATCCAGTTATTTTATTGAAGACCTGACCACTTTAGCGGACATCACTTAAGAGTCATATTGTCCGCTTTAGTAGAGATAAGCCTAAGGCAGGTTCTCTTAAGTGACCATGTATCACTTTAGAAGCAATTGCTTAAGTGGTCAAATGGCCACTTAATCTGTAACTGTAGGAGCATTTATTTCACCCTTTACCTATTTTTCTCTTATTTCTCTCAAGATCCAATTCCATAAAAACCCTAGGATACGTAGAAAATTAGGAGATTTATCCATGGGTGATTGTGGGATGTTGGTGAACTCGGGAAAGTCATTTCCTTATCGTACTCTTTGTAAGTTTCCATTTAATTCTTGATTTAATTCACCCATTTAGTCATAAATTCTAGATTTTGGATGAGTTGATCTTGGATTTATTTGAGCTTGAAATTTTCTCATTCTTGTAAACGATCCTTGAACATAGAGGGAAGTTTCATGGTTTCAAAGTTATGATTTTTATAAGTGGGCCCCATCTGGGATTTTGAACCAATTTTGGAAGCAAAGCATAAAGTTCAAAATGGGTATCATTATTTTGGAATTAATGTGTATAACACTATTTTTTTTATAGCGGGGCATCATGTGGATCTTCTCAGAAGTGAAAATCTCCAATTTAGCGGACTTTAGAGAGCATTCTTCAGCATCCAAGTAGGCTAGGCTTACTCTCCTTATAGATTGAGCTTCATTATGGTGTTGGTGTGATATTATGCTAGTTTTGGTTTGGGAAATTACAACTTAATTGTATATTTAGCAAACTTTTGGTTATTTAACCAGTTAGTGAGCCATATTTAGGCGAAATTGACCTATGCATCCATTCCTTGGATTGAATGGTTACCTTCAGAGTTAATGAGACTACTTATCACCTTGTAGTGGGAATTTGTAACCCTAGTATAGGTTCGGGTATAAATTTCCTTTGAATGAACTTTTAAGGTTAGAAGTGGTCCCTTTCGGTCCACTTTAGTTTAATATTATAATTAGCTACTTGTAGACCTAAGAGGTATTCTTCTATCATCTCATTTATATTTTGAGTCATAGGAAGGATTTAGATATATTTTATATTATAAATAGACTTGTAACATGAATTAATATTTAGACCAGTTCAAGTTCGACATTTATGATAGCTAGACTAGTTCAGGTCTGGCACCTATGACGCTAATTTTAATTTAAGTCTCGTATTTACGATACTATTTTTTATTTAAGTTTAGAATTGAGAGATTATTATGACGATTAAGGGACCGATTTGATTCATGTGTTTATGATATGGGAGAATAAACAATAATAGTTTTTAGGTTTGGATACTTAGGATTACTATTGTCCGTACTTATTTCTTGATAACATCATGGGGGCTTGGGTTGATTATTTACTCCTGTTTGCATCATTTGGGCTTATGAGGGTCTAGGTAAACTATAGATTTTTCCTTTCCTTTTCATATTATTTACTCAATTATTTATTTTCAGTATTCATAGCATTATCCCATGTTTGACCCTTTTCTTTACTCTAGTTTACCATCTCTCATCTTATTGTACTTTTATCATGATTTAGCACAGTCAGCCAATGGCACCTTATGTTTTGGTACTCATACTACACTTTTAAATTTTTTTCTGATGTAGATCCAAGTACTAGCTGTCGTCGTTGATGTTTGTATTAATAACGGTTAGAGTTTGGAGATAAGGTGAGCATTCAAAGCTGGAGCTGACTTTCTCTCCTTATTCAATTTTTGGAAGTTTTTTCAATCCGAGACTAATTTATACATTGATACTTATAATGCTCTTATTTTTTTTCTAGAGGAACTTGTACTGACCTTACTAGGTCATGGGATATTTTTGCTTTTTTCCTTATTTACCTCCAATTGTGTTGTTGTACTTGTATTTTATGGCTTGTAATCTAATTACTTGTGAAATTTATGTAGTTTTTATACGTTTCACCAACCTTACTTGTCATTTTCATCTATGGTTTGTAATACACCAAAAATTTCTAGCTAAGCATCTAATTGTCTGTCATATGTATATAGGTCCAAAAACAATTATTTTTATCATGGATAAATGATATGATCATTTACCTAGTGTATAAAGTTCTTTCAATGGAAAGATCATAGGAAACACTTAGAGCAAATTTGAGTTGAAGAAATTTGATATCGATTGAGTTTTAGTATTTGATCGTACAAGGGTCAACTTTACGTATGCATAACATCTAGGATATATTGCGTTTTGGAGATCAAGATACACCAAATGAAAGGCAATTAAGTCCTCTATCCAATGTATCTTATTTCACCTAGATCTGATACCCGGGTGAAAAGTTATGAGCATTTTTGTGAGCAAACTAGTGAGGGTCCGTGATAACAGCGTGGCATGCCCTTTCTGCTTCACAATAGAAATGTGGCACACCCTATGTGCTCATTGATAAGGGAGTGCCACACCCATGGTTATAGATACTCTAAAATTCACATTTTTCTTCATGCTTTTTAGGGCAAACTAGTCATTTACATCCTAAATGATATTATAACTAATACTAACATGTTTTACCTTATCATATAACCCAAACACATGATTCATATCCTCAAAAACTCTTAGTATTATCCAAAAGTAATTTACCCTCCAAAATTCAAGATTTCAAGGTTCCAATTCAAGTCTCCTTCAATTATTTCACTAAGTCTCGGTATGTTGGTTTTGGACAATGATATTCTTCTATCCTTGTGCCAAAAACTTGATTATTACTTGAATTTTAAATAATTTATTTACTAGGTTTCATACTTACTTTCCATATGCTTTAAGATTATAATATTTCCTTATGAAGTAAGCCTTATACAATACAAGGTTTCATGTTTACTTATATTTTTATTCATGAAAGTGATCTTATGCATCGAGTTTTGTATTTTGACATAAAATTCCTATGACTTGGTAAAGATTACAATTTGAGCATTATGTACTCACTTTACTAGAATTTCAAGTTTTCTAGTTCAAGTTACAACAGTATTACAGCACAACAAAATTTTTAATTTTTATTTATGATTACAGACAAGATATGAAGTTCACATATGAAATCAAGATTTCAAGATAGAAATAGAAGCATATTGTGTTTTCAGAATTATCAGCTCATATGCTTATTTTAAGGTGAACTTTATATATATTATGAGTAAGAGTGTGATTTTGAGAGTACTATCAAGCACCGAAAAGTGAAGATTTAGCGTACCTAGTTCCATAAACTAAATGCCACCATAGGTTATTATTCAGCTTGTCCAAATAGACATAAAGCTTGTTCTAATAGGCATGTCATATATTATTTAGCTTGTCCAAAGGAACATGTTTAGGTGACTAACCCTATTAGCCTTTATATCCTAGCAAAGTATATTAGGCCCTTTCAATAGGTATTGTTACATCGGACTCCATGTTGCTTGCATGGTTTATGTCGGCTAAGAGAATCTCCCACATAAAAGATAAATTATAGTAACTAAGTGTAATGACTCACAAGATTTATTCAGATGTTTTTTTATGATTTATGCTTATGTTATTTCAACTTCAGTTTTATTTATGATCAAGGTAAGTCTATTTACACTTAGCATGCATGTTTTAAAGCTTATGATATATATATATATAGATATATGTATGTATGTTTATAAGTTTTTACTTATTTAACACACCACCACATACTCAATATATTCCAGAAGTACTGACCACATATAAATCTATATGGTTACATTGTTTCATAATGTAGGTAACAGTTGTAGCTCACAAAATCATGATCAAATAATTTATAGCTTACAACCAGCAGGTGATAAGTTCTCTTTATTTGAGGACTCTAGTCAATTTGTAGATCCAGTACTTTATTTTTATTTTGTTGTATTAATTAGGGATAGCTAGGGATTATGTCCCAGCTACCTATAGTCAATAGTAGTAGAGACTTTATAGATAATTAGCCGAATTTGATGTATTCAGTTTTAGTTTTCATTTGTATTACCAGTGTTGTAAATGTTTTAAACTGTATTTTATTAAATAAGTTCAACTAATGATATTTCTTCCGCTTATTATTTCTAGTTTTATATAATTTATTCGGTTGCTCACTAATTATGCATGTATCATAGGTTAGTTTTTTAACACTTGTGGTTCTAAGAACCTTGTGACTTCTAGGGGTATCTCGAGGCATTACAATCTTGGTAGCATATCACAGGGTTCAAGTATCCTAGGGTGTCTATGAAGCTGTGTCCAGTAGAGTCTTGTGAAATAATACAGAGACGTATGTACTTTTCTTCAAGAGGATATTGGGCATTTAAGAAATGTTTTCCTTCTTTTATACTCTAGTTTGTGTTATAAATTTGTCCTCTTAGAAACCTATGTCAATTTATGTCTTACTCCAAAATCCTCCAACTATGACTTATCTTTGAGTTAATATGAGTAGTAAATCTCAACTCTTACAGATATTATACTCTCAAATTTAATTATTAAAACTTTAGAAATCACACAAAGGGATTAAGAGGATCTCGTTAGTGTGTGCTAAGTCGTTTAATTCAAAAACTTTATGTCCTCATCAATATGAGTTGTATGGTTAAGACATATTACAGATAGCACTCATAAGAGGAGAGAATATGTCCCTAAATTATTGAATAGAGTTTTCATTAAGGAATATAGTAAGTTAGAGTGTTATGATCCATAACCAATAGGATAACCTTAGAGTTAGGAAAATGTATTTATAAGTGTAGTGAAAAGAAAAATGGGGATAGCAATTGATTAAGTGTATATTGATGGATCTATGTATGTTATTAGGTTAGGATTGAGGTGTTATGTCATTGGGTTTTAATTAAAGGTAGTGAGTGTGGTGTAGATTTCATGGTGGAAAGTAGAGAATGAGTTATTAGTTAAGGTGACTTGGAGTATGCTTGAAGTAGGAGAGGAGTTTTTGATGGCACTATATTGTGGCATAGGTCATTAATGAAAGTATTTAGATATTAAGGATTATTAATATAGTCTTTCCTTTGTGATTATGAAAAAAAAGTTTGTTGATGCTTATAGAGATATGGATATTATTTATACATACGGGTGATAAGCAGTCGTGATATGTGAAAGGAGGATATACTAATGTATTATAATAAGATAGACCATAAGACTATGATCAATTACTGTTATTATGTGGTTTTAGTGGACTAGTGTTTCTTGGTGTTTCTTTTTTTATTTTATTGTTTCCAAGCATGAATAGCATTTGAAGTTGTGTTGCTAATCATGTTTAGTACCAGAAACTAGGTTTCAGTAGTGGATGATCATCAACGTGGAAATAATAATTGCTTGGGATATTGATGCTAGTTATATGGGAGTGAGCTAATAGGATTGAAATAATATATGTAAGAATTAAAGTTTATTCTTACGCAATTAAGTATGATGGTGTACTTATATATAGAGATGTACCCAAGGTAATATTTGGTTGCATGATTTTCTAAGTTTTTTAAGTGTCTTAATTGCTTATGTAGTGCCCTTGAGTTGCTGAGTGTAAAGAAGACTAGTTATATAGTATATCGTGTTCTTAATAGCTAAGTTAGGAGTGATAGGTTGACAAAGTTGGTTATTTTGGTGTAATAATAATTCTTATGGTTTAGGGGAAAATATAAGCTTAAAGGTGTGATATTAGTAAAATATGAAGAAAATAACAGATTGTGTATTTAGAGAGGTTGGTATGTTTTCCAAGAAGAGTGTAACTATATGATGATGATGATTATTAAAGCTAGAGAAAGTTATGGGTGGTATATCTAAAACGATTGTGTAGGAATGAAATTTATTACTCCGGTGAGTTGATTATTCATGTTGACTGTTAGAGTAAAGAAATTATGGATCAATCTTAAGGATATGGAATAGGCCCATAGGATTAGAATTTTGGATTTAATCTAAGGGGGGATAATAGGGTGAAGAACCAAATCATGTTTTGTGAATTAAATTGTGATGCATGTCAATAACAGCTATGAGATAACAATTTATTCTTACTCTAGCATATTCCTTGAATTTCAGTCACTATTACACCCTATCCGTGTCTTACATAATAGAGCCATGCCCGTGATCAACGCTTATACATGTCATGAATATTCATATTCATTCTCAACTCCTAGAAAAAGTAAGTAAAAACATTAGTTTGTGTTCCTAGTCATCCCCTATAAATCTATTAGTTCTTGTCTTATGTTAAGTAACTTATGATTAATGTGAACACATTTTTTTTAGTATGCACAATTCTTAGAATTCATGGTACACCCAGAATGACCAGTGAAATTCATATTATGTTATGTATGTCCTCTGTTTAGACCTCATTAATGAATCCATGCCTATGATACTCTATACTTTAGGCCCCAATCAAGTGTTAAAGTTATATATAGTCTTCTTTCATGCTTTAGGTCCTCATGTTCTATCACTTCAATGACCCTTCTTATCTTAAGATAATGGTGATGAAAATCGACAAACAATTGTTTAGATGGAAGAGAGCAGATATTCCTTATTAGGGAAAATTGTTGTATGCCTGTTTTATCTAAGGTTGTATATCTGAAGCAAGATCAATCAAAGATTTGGTTTATGTCATTATTAGTTGAGAATTCATGGTGTGCTTTTTGGGGATAATTCATGAAAAATTGCTATTGATAGAGATATTAGAGAATATGGAAAAATCCTAGATAGGTTGGTTTCCTAGAAGTTCATATGTGGTTATAATGATAGGCTTAAATGTCATGGTTGTATATACGTGGATAAATGCATTATATGCTGGTGAATTCCTAGTTAGAGCTCAGAGTTAGTTGTTGAAGTGGTAAAAAGTATTATTCTTGGGATAAGAGCTCTGAAAAGACATAGGATATTGAATTCCCATAGTTTAGACTAATGTTATTGTGTCAAGTGTAGTACCTAATGATTTAGAGTTAGGCTTGAACATGATGAGAGTATGTAGTTCAACCTATTTTTTGGTAGAATTAGCTACCTATAATTATGTAAGGGTTAGAGTTTGAAATAAATGAAGTGTAGTATCTAAGAGGAAAAGTGTAGTTGAGAAGAGTATTTGAGAAAAGTTGTTAAGCTTGAAATTTAATAGTTGCATTGCCTAAAGTACAGTAATCTTATTCTAGCTTCTATGGTATATTCCTTTATTCTATGTTATATAGTTCTAGCCATGTTGCAATGCCTTATTCGAATTCCATTCTCGAATGATGCCCAAAATCCTTCCCTTGACTGTTATTAGAAGTTATGCTAAGGATAGTCTAAGGAAACTCATATTTCCTTCTTAGTAACTATTGAAAATCTTATTGCATTAGCTATCACTTCAAAGTTAAATATGTACGGTCATGTCATGAATACTTCAATTGAGTTCTAAACTCTCAGCATGAATCAGTTCCTTATAGACAATCAAGTGAGCTCAAAAATCAGTGTCAGGTTAAGGGTTTTATCTTTTTAGCTTAGCTATATCTATATCCTTTATTAGCAGATATGATGGCTAAGTACCTCTCTTTGTTCACTCCTAACAATAATCAAGTAGGAGAAAGAGATTTTTCTCCTAGAATTATGCTTTTCTAATTTCATGTCTACTTAGTTCCATGTGATTACAAGGTATATGATCATGTTCCATATGTATCAGCTGAGTAAGTGCTTTGTCAAGAGGTGATTCTAGTCACAAAACATGATCAATTCTTGAAATTTAGTTTCATATTAGTCACTTCATTTTTTTTATCCCAATATCAGTCTTCATTCAAGGATGAATGATCCCAGGGGGAGATATTGTAATACCCCACAAATTTCTAGTTAAGCTTCTAATTGCCTGTCATATGTGTATAGATCAAAAACAATTATTTTAATCATGGATAAATGTCATGATCATTTACCTAGTGTGTAAAGTTCTTTCGATGTGAAGAATGTTCATAGAAAAAACATAGAGCAAAGTTGAATTGAGGCATTTGATATTGATTGAGTTTTAATTCCGATCCTACTAGGGTCAACAATACGTTTATAACATCTAGAATATATTAATTATTGGAGATGAAGACCCACTAAATGAAAGTTAATTATGTCTTATTTTCAATGCATCTCATTTCCCCTAAATCTGATACCCAAGTGAAAAGTTATGAACATTTTCATGAGTGAACCAATGAGGGTCCACGATAAGAGAATGGCATGCCCTGTGTGCTCCGCAATAAGGGAGTTCCACACCCATGGTCATAGATACGCTAAAATTTATTTTTTCTTCAGTTTTTTAGGGCAGACTAGTCATTTGTGTCCTAAATGATGCTATAACTAATAGTAACGCATTTTCCCTTATCCCATAGCACAAACACATGATCCACCTCCTTCAAAACTCTCAAGAACACCAAAAAGAAATTTGTCCTCCAAAATTCAAGTTTTTAAGGTTCCAATTCAAGTTTCCTTCAAGCAATTCACTAAGTCTCGGTATGTGGTCTTTGAACATGGATATTCTTTCATCCTTGAGCCTAAAAGTTGATTATTACTTGAATTTGAAAAAGTTGATTTACTAGGGTTCATACCCACTTTCCTTATGCTTTATGATTATGATGTTTTCTCAATAATGAAGCCTTATATAGAACAAGATTTCATGTTTAGTTATGTTTTTATTCATGAAAGTGAACTTATGCATTGTGTATAGTATTTTGACATAATGGTAAAAGATTGCAATTTGAGCATTATATACTCAGTTTACAAGAAATTTGAGTGTGCTAGTTTAAGTTACAAGAATATTACAACATAAAAAAAGTTTCAATTTTGATTTATGATTACAGAAAAGATATGAAGTTCAAATAAGGAATCAAGATTTTGAGATAGAAACAAAAGCATATTGTGTTTTCAGACTTATCAACACATATGCTTATTTTAAGGTGAACTCCATATATATACATACAAACAAACATACATAAATACATACATATATATATATATATATTATGAGCAATAGTATGATTTTTGAAGTAGTATCTAGAACCGAGGAGCGAAGGTTTAGCATACCCAATTCAATAACTACATACCACCGTAGGTTATTATTCAGCTTTTTCAAATGGGCATACGGCTTGTCGTACCGGGCATGTCATATAATATATAGCTTGACCAAGAAAATATGTTTAGGTGATCACCCCGGTTAGCCTTTATACCCTGGAAAAGTATATTAGGCCCTTTTGATGAAGGTTATTACATCAAACTTGATGTTGTTCGCATAGTTTATGTTGGTTAAGAGAATCTCCCATAGAAAATATAAATTTTAGAAACTAAGTGTAATGACTCAATAGCTTTCTTTATATGTGTTTTTTTATAATTTATGCTTATGTTATTTAAACTTTTAATTTTATTCATGATCAAGATGAGTCTAGTTACTTAGCATACATTTTTTAAGCTTATGATATATTAGTTTTTACTTATTTCATTCACCGCCACTTACTCAGTGCATTCCAAAAGTACTGACCATATATGCGTTTGTATGGCTACATTGTTTCATAATGTAGGTAACAGTTGTAGCTCATAACATCATGATCAGACAGCTTGCTGCTTCCAGCCAGCAGGCGATGAGTTCTATTAAATTGAAGACTTTAGTCAATTTATATATTCATTACTTTATTTTATTTAGTTATATTGATTAGGGATAGATGGGGGTCCTCTCCCAGCTACCTATAGTGTAACACCCTGAGTCTGCATCCCAGATGCTACACAGTACTAACAATCCTGAAGGACCACTACCTAACCCATGACTGGTACCTGCTGTGAGCACTGAATAATAGGAAGATTGTAATCAAAATATATCTGTGATAAATGCGGAAAACTTCCATAAGGTTCAAATCAGAATGATAAATATGAGTATTGTATAAAGTACCAAAACATGAACGAAATACTGAAATCTGAATAACTATCTATAAATACTCTAGTCTGGAAAGCCTCTAAACTGTCTAAACTATGAAGTTGATGGGAAAAGTCCCCAACTAAATCCGAATAGTGATACTGATACTAAAATACTAAAATAAACCATGTCCTTGAACTATGAGAACTCACCACTGACTCTGACTGCTGAAAATCTGATCTGCTAAGGGTGCTCTGGAGATCGTGTGTCTGAACCTATGATATAAGACATCATAGCATAAAAATCATGCATCAGTACTTTAAATATAATGGTATGCTCAGTGAGGTAGATTGAATACATGGGTTCATATGCATGAACAATAATAACTTAATAACATGAGTAAGACTGAATGAGAGTACATATATGAACACATAAATGGTACTGAGATCATGATAACACTGAATACTGAGACTGAATGTTGAACTAATGATAAACTCAGTTTATTGATACAATATTATCATTGTCTGTTTGGTTGTATCTGACGGTACTATTTCTGTGGAACTATACTGAGTTCCGTACTGAACTGAATCTATACTGAGACTAAATCTAAAAATCAAATTGTGGGAGGTAATCATCCAACTGACATACCCCTTTTCTGAATAGACTTGTGGTCAAACCTGTAACCCCAGTTGGAAGGGTATCAGTACCGTGCCATAGGTAAAGACACTAAAAAGGTTCTCTCATCTGGTAGGTACTCTAATGAGAATGTTGGAACCCTCAACTAACATGTTAAAACACCTCATAAACCCTCATCTAGCAGGTTTAATGTCTCAACCTAAGGTGGCTACGTAGTTCTGGAACACAAAGATTGCTTCTAAGGATCACACCCTCTACTAGCAGATAAGTCCCCATCCTTTGGTTCACTCGGTGTTGAATCATACTCTTAACTAAATAGACACTGGACTGATTCTAAATTATACTAGGCTGGATTGAAATGTTACTGTTCATACTATTTAACTAAACTGAACTATGTTCACTGAGTTCCATGAATTGATGGAAACTACTGAATTCTTGTTAGTTGGCTGAGTTTACTAATATCAGAACTGAATACTGAATCTACTGAGTTTTTCCTGAGTGTTTTAATTGAATGTGAGTAATACTGATTATAAGTGATTGATACTGTCTTATAACTGACCATGGCTCTAAGTAAACAGCTAAATTGTCGGGTACAAGTACCCCCAGGACTTGAAATTACAAATTAAGAGACATGGAACAAACTTGAAATATTTAAACTAAGTACGATCATCATTCATTAATTTGGGGCATTTTAACAAAACACTTTCATAATACACTTGCACATAAGCTATCTTGACATGATTTCTTTCTCTTACTAGTTTATATGATAAATTTATCAAGCACTTGGTGAGTATAACAAATGCACATAACTTTGAACAACAAGTAAGCATCGTGATTGAATTCCAAATTTCATAATTCAAGAGTTTAACATGGATTTACTCATACAACAATCAATTCCACATGAAACATGTAATAAAACATGAATAAGGAACCAAATCCAAACAAAAACCATGAATACACTCTAATTCCAACCATAGAAATCATAAATTCACAACTTGAAGTTTTAAAAGAGATTCATGGGCTCCAAGGGTGGAAGGAACCCTTGGATGAACACTTCACATACCTTAGTTCCTGAATTTCTAAAAGTTAATGGTGAAACCTTGAATTGTTGATTTGAAATTGAAGCTTCTAGGGTTTTGTTCTTGAGCAAATTTGAGAAAGAATGAGTTCATTTGCTCCCTAAAGTGATTAATTTCATGTTTTAAGGGATAAAGGTTGAGGTAAAAACACCTAAATACCCCTAAGGATGCAGTCTTTTAATGACTGAAAAATTGTACCATCGACACGCAGACCAACGCACCATATCATTGGTATCGATGTGATAGCCAATGCGTCACATCGAGTCCTTGTTGACTTACTTAAAATTGACGCTGGGAGCTGGGGAAAACATTTATCAACGTGATAGTCAACGCGGAGATCCAAGATTGCGTTGATCCACTATTTTAGGATTCCAAAGGAGCTTCAAGCGAAGTCCAAAAAATCCAAAACTTGTCCAGAAACACCTACGGACACTCCTGATCATGAATCAACCTAAATATAAATGTTTAAGGGATACATAGGCCATGAAATAAGATCGCCAACTCTCGAAGGCTAAAATGACACTAAGTCTAAATACTTAGCTAGATATTCTAAGTCTGGGACCCCTTGGCAAGCTTAAAGGACTGAATTAAACTAAGGATTTTGTAGGCTCTTACATTATCTACCCCTTGGGAACATTCATCCTTGAATGAGACTGTGGAGATTGAGAATACTGAGAGACAGGACTTAGCCACTGGGCATGCACAACTGAAGCATGGTTTCATGACTGAGATTACTGCTATACTAAATTCTCATGCTGAACATGCATATCCGATGCATTAGTACATAGATGAACATGATTCATGAATGCATTATTGGGAATAATAATAAGATGAGTCTATATATCGATCATGCATATCTGATGCATGGATACATGACTGAACTGGATCATAAACGTATAATTGAACACGCAATTGTAACTAATACCAAGTTTTGTAACTGAAATTTTGACATAAAAATGAATAAGCTTAAGGAAAGTTATTACCTTGGATTGGGTCTGAGATTTCTGCGAAGAGGTAAGGATACTTAGTCTGAATGTATGCTTCTGCTTCCTAAGTATCTCCCTCAACGGACTAATTTTGCCAAAGAACTTTGACTAGAGGAACTTCTTTGTTCCTCAGTCTACAAATCTGATAAGCAAGGATTTTGACCGGAATCTCTTCGTAAGAGTGGTTGTTCTAAACATCTATGCCCTTTATAGGGATTACGGACGATGAGTCACCTATGCATCTTTTGAAATGACACGTGGAACAGTGGATGAACTGAAAAAAAAATCTGAATGTAACTCAAGCTCGTAAGCTATCTTTTTGAAATGGCTAAGAATTTGGTAAGGACCCACATATCGGGAACTAAGTTTCCCCTTTTTGCTAAATCTTTTTACTCCCTTCAAGGGAGAGATTTTCAAGTACACATAGTCACCAATATTAAGCTTAAGATCCTTTCTGCACATATATGCACATGATTTCTGTCGGATTTAAGTTGTCTTAAACCTTTCCCTGATCAACTGAACTTTCTCTAAGGTATAAAATACAAAATCAGGCCCAACCACTGCAGCCTCACCAACTTCAAACTAACTAATGGGGGATCTACACCTCTTCGCATAGAGCACCTCAAACAGAGCCATTTGAATACTGGAATGATAGTTGTTATTGTATGCAAATGCAATCAAAGGCAAAAGGTCATCCCAAATACCTTTGAAATCTATCGTGCACGCTCACAGCATATCTTCTAAAGTCTGGATGCTTCTTTCTTCTTGACCATCTATTTGAGGATGGAAGGTTGTACTGAGATGAACTCAGGTACCAAGACCCTTTTGGAATGCTTTCCAGAAATGAGAGATGAACTGGGTACCTCTATCGGAGATGATGGACAATAGAATACTATGTAATCTGACCAATTCCCTAATATAGAGTTTCGCGTAATCCTTGGCTGAGTAAGAGGTATGGACTAGAAGGAAATGAGCTGATTTGATCATCCTATCTATAATGACCCAAACTAAATCATGATGATGACGAGTCCTAGGCAAACCAATCACAAAGTCTATGTCCACTTCTTTCTATTTCCAGGTAGAAATACTGAACTCCTGCATGGACCCACTAGGCTTTTGGTGCTCAATCTTAATTTGCTGAAATATTAAGCACTTAACCACAAACTCTGCAATGTCTTTTTCATCCCATTCCACCAATAGATCTCTCATAAATCATGGTACATCTTGGTGGCCCCTAGATGAATAGAGTAACGTGCACTATGTGCTTCTGTAAGGATTTGTTATCTTAAGTCATCTACACCTGGCACATATAGACGACCCTAGAAATGCAACACACCATATCCCCCTTAGAAGAAAACTTCTACCTTCTGATTTCTGACTGATTCCTTCAACTGGACTTTACTGGGACCCCTATCCTGCAATACCTTTACTTCGAAAATTAGGGATGATTCTAAGATACTCTGCACCCATACAGTACCTTGTACTGAATTAACTAAGCGAACACTTAGTCGGGCTAACTGATGAACTTCCTGGGCTAAATTATTCTTACTGTCCTCAATGTGGGCAACACTACCTATAGACATTCTACTAAGAGCATCAGCTACTCCATTGGCCTTTCCCGAATGGTATGGAACACTCATGTCATAGTCTTTCAACAACTCTAACCACCTTCTCTGGCAGAGTTTAAGATCTTTCTGAGAAAATACATATTGCAGGCTCTTATGATCAGTGAACACATCAACGTGTACACCTTACAAATAGTACCTCCGAATCTTTAAGGCAAATACTACTGCTGCTAACTCAAGATCATGAGTAAGATAGTTTTTCTCATGGGGAATAAGCTGTCTAGAGGTGTATTCTATGACCTTACCTCTATGCATCAACACACAACCCAACCTAACTCTGGAAGCATCATAATATACCACAAACCTGTCTGAACCATTTGGTACGATCAAAATCAGAGCTGTAGTGAGACGAGTCTTCAACTCCTGAAAACTCTTCTCGTAAGAATCTGACCACTGGAACTTGACTTTATTTTAAGTCAATTTGGACATAGGGGATGTAATATATGAAAATCTCTCAATGAACCATCGATAATAGCTGGCCAAACCCAAGAAACTCCTGATATCTAATGGAGAGATAGGTCTGGGCCAGTTTCTCACTACCTTGGTCTTTTGGGGATCTCCTCTAATGCCATCACTGGAAATAATATGGCCATGAAAAGATGCTGACCTTAGCCAAATTTCTCATTTACTAAATTTGGCGGATAACTAATGATTTCTGAGGATCTGCACTACTATTCTGAGATGGTCTACATGATCTTTTTTACTACAAGAGTAGACAAGAATGTCATTATGAAGACTATGATAAACATGTCCAAGTACTGCTTTAACAAATGGTTCATCAAGTCCATGAAGGCTGCTGGGATATTAGTATAACCAAAAGACATGACTAAGAATTCAAAGTGACTATACCAAGTTTGGAAAGTTGTCTTCGGGATGTCACATGCTCTAACTCTGAGCTGATGATAGCCTGATCTGGGGTCTATCTTAGAAAAGTAACTGGCACCCTAAAGTTGGTCAAACAAGTCATCGATTTTGGGAAGTGGATAGTTGTTTTTGATCGTGACTTTATTTAACTGATGGTAGTCAATACACATTCTGAGAGAATCATCTTTCTTATGCACGAATAAAATTGGTGTGCCCCATGGGAACACACTAGGTCTGATGAACCCCTTATCTAAGAGATCCTTTAACTATTTCTTTAATTCTCTAAGTTCTGCTGGAACCATTCTGTATGAAAAAATAGATATGGGTTGAGTATCTGAGAGGGTATCAATTCTGAAATCAATTTTCGTTTCATAAGGAACTCTTGGAAGATCTTTGGGAAATACATCTGAAAATTCACATGCTACTAATACTAATTCAGGAGTAGGGGTTTCTAAACTAGAGTCCTGGAATTGAACAAGATAGTAGACATATCCCTTAGTATCATCTTTCTAGCCTGAAGGTAAAAAATAAGCTGACCCCTGAGTGCTGAAGTACTACCCCTCCACTCTAGGATAGGTTCATTCATAAACTAAAATTAGACAATTTTGTTTCTGCAGTCGACTGAGGCATAGCAGAAATGAAGCCAATCCATGTCGAAAATGACATCAAAATCAGTTATCTCTAATTCAACTAAGTCTGCTAAAGTGACTTTTCGAGATATCATAACTGGATAGTTCCTATATACCTACTGGGTTATAATAGATTCACCCACTGGGGTGGATATTGAGAAAGGCTCTGCTAGAATTTTAGGACTGACTCTGAAATCGAATACTATATAAGGAGTAACAAAGGAAAAGGAAGCTCCTGGATCTAGCAAAGCGTAAACATACAAATGATAAACTTGTAATGTACTAGTGACCATATTAGGAGAAATTTCCTGATTCTATCGGTATTGAAGAACATAGAGTCTGTTTGGCCGCTGCCCACTGGTGGCACTAGATCAGGTACCCTAGTAATTCGGGCAACCAAACTGAGATGAAGGACGATTACGTGAACCCTAGGAACCTGACTAGGGATAATCTCTGAATCTATGGCCTGGTTTCCACATCCAAAATCTACATCACTTCCTGCCCTGCAGACACCATGATGGTTTCTTTCACACTACTAGCAGAGAGGATTTGTTTGGGTACTGCTGACACTACCCTGAGGCTTGGGGCCTGATGCCCTATCTCTGTTATCATCTCTAAATTTTGGCACAGGAGCACTGGCTGAGGACAGAGCTAGAACTAAGGATTTTTGAAGGAACTGAGAATGATTCCCACCCTCTGACTTAGCCTGAGCAAAGTTAAAACTACTTGTTCTAGCTCTCTTATTTTGATTCTCTCTCTCTCCTTATTATTTTGCTCTTTTATCTTCTATTCATGGACCATCAGCCTTAACAAATCCATTTCTCTAATTAGCATTGCAGTTCTACACTCTTTAACCACACTATTATTCACTCCAGACACATACTTTCTCATCTTAGACCTATTATCTTCTACCACATGAGGAGTATATCTGGATAATTGAGTAAACTTTAGATAATACTTTTCAACATCATATTTCCATGCTTCAGATTAATAAATTCTAAAACCTTTGCTTCTCTCAACTCCTGTGGGAAGAACCTATCCAGAAAAGTAGTGCCAAACTCCTTCCATTCTATGGGCATTGCATCTGTAGTTCTCTCTACTTTCCACTATTTAAACCATGAGTAAGCCACATCCTACAGCTGGTCTTCAACTAACTCATTACTCTTACTAGCCATCACCCTCATAATATCAGTAACTTTATGCACCTGGTCAAGAAATTCCTAAGGGTCCTCATTTGACTTAGACCTGATAAAAGATAGAGGGTTAATTTAGGTGAAGTCCTAAATCCTAGCAGCAGTAGTGTTGGCTACTAGATTGGTTAGAAAAATAGTTGGGCACTTATTCTGGGATACTACAGAATTAGCTAGGGTAGTGAAGGCTACTCTGAACTCCGCGTGGGAGACAAACTCGCCCAAAGGATCTGGATGGACGGCGTAGAGGGCTAACTAGTCTCCCGTTCCTCTTCCTTGAGTTTTATTTGGAGGCATATTCTGTAAATGGAAGAGAATCTAGGATTAAAAAGATAGTGTAACTAGAGCTCATCCTCACTCGCATCACATGAATAATGAATGAAGGGAAAGTATTCCTAAAACATCTAGTAACCTCCTATCCATAAGTGTGATGCGCTCCACACCTATGCACAAGACTCTAATAGATACGGATTTTAGACTTCCTAGGATATTGTTGGACCTTAGTCTTTGATACAAAGTTTGTAATGCCCCGAGTCTGTACCCCAGACACTATACGGTACTAACGATCCTGAAGGAGCATTAGCTAACCTATGACTGGTACCTGCTGTGAGCACAGATTAATGTAATACTGTAATCATAATATATCTATGATAAATGCAGAAAACTGCCATAAGGTTCAAATTGGAATGATAAATCTGAGTATGGCATCAAAGTTCAAAAACATAAATGAAATACTAAAATCTGAATAGCTGTTTGTAAATACTATAGTCTAGAAAGCCTCTAAATTGTCTGAACTGTGGAGTTGATGGGAAAAGTCCCAAACTAACTCCGACTAGTGATACTGATACTGAAATACTGAAATAAACCATGTCCTCTAACTATGAAGACTCACCACTGACTCTAACTGCTGAAAATCTGATCTACTAAGAGTTATTTGGAGCTCGTGCATCTGAACCTATGATATAAGATATCATAGCACAAAAAAGCGTACGTCAATTCTTTGAATGTACTAGTATGCTGAGTGGGGTAGGTTAAATTCATGGGTTAATATACATGAATAATACTAACTGAATAACGTGAGTTATACTGGATGAGAGTACATGCATGAACACATAAACGGTACTGAGATCATGATAACACATAATACTGAGATAGAATGTTGAACTACTGATTAACTAGTTTACTGATACCACATTACCGATGTCTATTTGACTGTATCTGATAGTCCTATTTTCGTGGAACTTTACTGAGTTTTGTACTGAACTGAGTTCTATACTGAGACTGAATCTGAAACTAAAACTGTGGGAGGTAATGATCTAATCAATATAACCCTTTTTAATAGATTTTGGTTCTACATGAAACATATAATAAAACATGAATAAGGAACAAAATCTAAACAAAAATCATGAATACACTCTAATTCCAATCATGGAAATCATAAAATTCACTACTTGAAGTTTCAAGAGAGGTTCTTGGGCTCCAAGGGTGGAAGGAGCCCTTGGATGAATACTTCACATACCATAGTTCCTGAATTTTTGAAAGTTAATGGTGAAACCATGAGTTCTTGATTTGAAATTGAAGTTTCTAGGGTTTTGTTCTTGAGAAAATTTGAGAAAGAATGAGTTTATTTGCTGCCAAAAGGGATTAATATTGTGTTTTAGGGGATAAAGGTTGAGGGTAAAAAAACTAAATACCTCCAAGGATGCATTTTTTTAATGATTGAAAAATTGTACCATCGACACACTGTGTCATTGGTATCGATGTGATAGACAATGTGTCGTGTCAAGTCCACATCGATTCATTGGAAATTAATGGTTGGAGCTAAGGAAAACGTTTATCAAGGAGATAGTCGACATGGCGCGCCAAGATTGCATTGGTCCACTATTTTAGGATTCCAAAGGAGCTTGATACAAAGTTCAAAAAATTTAAAACTTGTCTGGAAACACCTACGGACACTCCTGGTCATGAATCAACCTAAATATCAATGTTTAAGGAATGCAGAGACCATGAACAAAGATAGCCAACTCTCGAAGGCTAGAATAAGACTAAGTCTGAATACTTAGCTAGAATATTCTAAGTCTGGGACCCCTTGGAAAGCTTAAAGGACTAAATTAAGCTAAGGATTTTGCGGGGTCTTACATATAGCCAGTATTACTAGAAACTTCATAGATGAGTTGATGTATTCAATTTCAATTTTCTTCTGGATTACCAGTGTGGTAAATGTTTTAAATGATAATTTTATTGAACAAGTTCAGCTAATGACATTTATTTTGAATACTATTTTTTTATATAGTTTATTAAATTTCTCACTAATTATGCCTGTATCTATAAGACCCCACAAAGTTGTCACGTAGTCCGAGCCTTAGAGCGTGTCAAATTAAGTGAAATTTTGGCCTTAAAAGATTGAGAAAAAACTTCCCAAGTGATAGGTGTTTAAACTATATATAATTTTCTTAAATTTGACTTTTTTCATGTAGAAAAATACATTAGCTTTACAACGATACCAATTTCATCCAAATCCGACATCAGGGTGAGAAGTTATGGCTATTTTACTGAGAATTATTGAAATCTCCCAAGTGCGACAGACGATCCGATGGACCATTGAGTCTATGATGAACAATTGCTCGGACCATCACAACCAAGGTAGTAACTCCATTTCCTGGCCCAGGTGCGATGGCCAGGTTAACGAACCATTAATGATGCGATGGACCATTACTGAGATCGTCGCCACTGAGGTAGTATGGTCTCATCCTGGCCAATGTGCGACGGATGATCCGAAGGACTGTCAAGTCTGCGATGGACCATTTATTTGATCGTCACATCGAGTCAGTGTGTTCTTTTTCCAACTGACGTGCGACAGATGATCCGACGAATCATCAGGCTAATGACGGACCGTCGCTCCGACCGTTGCAGCCCCCATTCAATATTTTTAACTCATTTTTAAAAGGTATTTTGGGTATTCCCACTCTTTTATACCCTGATATATTCCAAATGAATAAAATGGCTTCATTCATCATCCAAAACACAAGAGAGCTAGGGTTTTTTCCTCAAGATCAAATCTAAAACCCTTCTCAAAGAAATCCAAGAACTCACTATAGATTCAATAAATTGAGTTGAGATTTAAGTTCCCCAAGTTCAAGGGTTGCAAAAACCCTCTCTCAAGAGTAAGAAGAAGAGTTGAAGTAAGCTTGTTCATCCAATTTCATAATCTAAGGTATGTGAGGTTTTGAACAAGGGTAATCCTTTCACCCTTGTGCCCAAAGGCTTATTTAAACTATAATTTTCTGCATTCTATGAGATTTAACATGATATCGAATTAGGGTTTTTCACCCATTTTTATTTATTGTAATATCTGGATGTTTCCCATGAATTGAAAGTCAAATCGCATAATGTTGCATGTTTTCTTAATAAGTTGAAGTTGGGTTTATACCCTATGTTGTTACTCCTTGAGAATTTATGAGTTTCAATGTTCTATAAATTGAAGTATATGAGTATGTTGATATTATGAGTTAAATTGCTAATAATTCCAGATTTTTATATTATTTATGAATATATATACTATCTAATATGCATTTTGATGAGTTTTAACTTGAGATTGAATTATGGGTCATTAAGCCCTACTTGAGACTTGGAATTTTATTAACTTTCATGTTATAATCACCCATGATTTGAGTAATCTGAGATTATTGAGAAATGATTTGACCTAATGGTCATAGAGCTTTGAAATCTACTTCACTACATGAGATTACAGATTTGATTGTTGGGTTTTTATGAACCATGAGATTATTTTGAAAGGGGATTTTCATAAGAGGAGCAAGATAAACTAAAGGGGGTAGTATTTAGCACCGAGTTGGGTAAGTTACTATGGTTTCTTACCCCCAGAACTACGTGCCATGGTAGGTTTGAGATTTTGGGCCTGAGGCTGAGATGATTGGGCCCGAAGCCAAGATAAGTAATCACTGAGTTGAGGTTATACTCCATGGAAAGAGTATGATGCCTCTCCCCACTGTGAGGTTTCTTTCTTAGGAGGATAAGACATTTGACTCCATGTAGCTCGCATGGTTTATTTCGGTTAAGAGAACCTCCCTAAACTAAAGTATTTTCCATTGAGATAGAATATTTTTCCTAAAGCTTTGGGATGAGAAATTTTCTAAAATGAATGAACTGCTTTGAGTATTTTTTTTCCAAAGAAGGAAGTAGTTTTCTCTACTAATACGAGTTGATCACTGGTTTTTAAACTAAAGTTATATAATTCTAACTTTTGAAGTGTTTGAGTTTTAAAGAGTTATAATTATTGAGCAATAAATAAGTTTTACTATCCATGAGACATGCATGAGTTAAAAGTATTATTTAAAGCTTCCTTCATCCTATGAGTAATGACAATAAGAGGAGAGCACAAATTTTTAAAGCTAAAGTATAACGACTTACGAGATTTGTGTTACATGCTCCATTCTACATGATTTATAAGCTTTATATTTTGACTTATTCAAGTTATATGAGTCATTCCTATTTGCATGCATGATTTGATTAAAGAGTATTGATATTGTTTAATGTAAATGTATACACCCCCATATACTTAGTATATTCTCAAGTGTTGATCCACATATACGTCTATGTGCTACATTGTCTTATAATATAGGTTCAGGTGCTCAGTCCCAATCTCATCAGTAATTCCCGAGTACCTTCTTCTACATTTCTCTAGTGGTGAGTCCTCATGGTTTGAGGGCCTATCTTCTAAAATTTTAGTATTTGAGTGGTTATGTTTATTACTTTCAGTCCAGTTTGAGTCAGTTGGGGACTTGTCCCAATGGCTCTCTAGTTCATGGAGTAGTAGAGGATTTGTCGGACTAGTTATCAGATTGTGGTTGTGTTAAGATTTCCAGTTTTGTGGTCATTTGGACTGAGTATTACCTTTGTATTCCTTTTTATTTGATATGACAGTGCTAGTGTTTTATGTATTCCTTCTTGAATGAGTTATTATGAGAAGTGATAGGCTCAAAGGTTTAGCTTGGGGCTACTTGTAGCCCTAAGCACCGTGTGACGTCCCAGGAGGTGATTTTGGGTTATTACAAACTTGGTATTAGAGCCAAGTTTTAAAGGAGTCGTACAGATCCTGACAAGCCGTGTTGAGTAGATTCTTGATCATCAGTGTATAGCATGCCATATCTATGAGCAAGAGGCTACAAGACATTTTAAAAAAAATTATTTCTTTATTTTAGATTCTATCGTGCCTACAGTTGTCCCCCTTATCTAATAATTTGTGCTCTCCTATTTCAAAAAATGCCTCTACAAAGAGTGAATGCCCATAGAAATAGTGATGAGCAACCCCCACCTGTTGATCCTTTGAATGAGACTGTGTCTCATATTGTGTTTTGGGTGGACTTTCAGGCATTAGCCCAAGCAGTCACCGCTAATGTTCGGGCTAATAATTAAGCTACAGTTGTAGATCAGCAGGGAGGTGATGTATCTTCGACTAGGATTCATGATTTGATGTGGATGAATCCACCAGAGTTTTATGGGTCCAAGGTAGGTGAGGACCCACAGGGTGATGATAGGAGAATTTACACGCCTAAAGTACTATATTTTACCCATATTTTAGCTAAGTTTTGAGGAAAAAATATATAATTCATGCACTTTTAGTCCTTTTTCCTGTAATTGAGCTAACAAACGTGATTAGCAAGTTTTCAGGTATAAATGATGCAGATTTAAGCATTTTATGGATAACTTGACACCATAGGAAGCTTCACGAAAGAAGGAAGGGAAAGCTTGAACGCCAAGGACCAAAAGTGACGCATGGAAAATCTATCCCGGGCAAAAACAGCAATTCTAAAGACTTTGGGGACTAGCAGTAACTTATTAGGATTAGGATAATGATGCAGTAATTTAGTAGGAATAGGATATGGGTATTATAAATACCCTATTTTGCTGAAGCTTTTGATAACTCTCATTATTCTCATCATTTACGACTACTTCTAATTCTTCCATTAATTCTACTTTTTATTATTCTTCTATTCATCTATTCAACTCTTAAATTCCACAACAAGAGAAACGCTACTTTGAAAGGGAGTTCACGCCTAAAGCCATACCACACCATACTACACGTGATATCTTTATTGTGGTATAATAATAATGTCTATTGTGAGTTCCATCGCACTCATGAGTAGCTAAACTTCTCTGTTGGGGTTATGGAAGCCGTATGAGATACTATCTATTGCTATGAATTTGTGAATTCGCGACACGTATGCTGCTTATATCATTATTCTCTTCATCTTAATCTAAATTCTTTGTGGTTGCAAACACTTAGAATACGCCAGTATAGCATTAACTTGTTCAAAAGAAAAGTTATATGTCTGCAAAAGAGATAATGTCAAGGTAATAGGGCACCAACCCCTGTTAAAAAGTTAGTGTCGTAACTGGATTAACCTCTTGGAGAATTTGTACCGTTAGATATGCTTTAAGCTCGAAGGAGTTAAAGTGAAATAGTCCTTGTTAGGTCGAAAGACGCTTGGATTTACCATAGAATACAATTCTCTATAAGCACATGCATGTGTGAATTCCGCATAACTCATAGCCAATAGAGACGTATAACTCATAAGGTGGACATAACCCCAACTCTCAATTCTCATTGGTTAACATCGTATCAAACATTCTTTCTTCTTACTTTGCTAATTTATGTTTTTACTCTATTATTTTGGTTACACATTACAATCCCCCCTTTTACAAGACTTTCACCAAAAGTCTAATAATCTTTGCTTACTTATTGACCGGCTATTCCCTGTGGTATTGATACCCAACCCAGTTGGGTTATATATTTGACAACGACCACTTTACACTCTTACAAGAGCTGTAGATTGAGCGTTATCAAAAATTGGCGCCGTTTCCAGGGAATACGGTTGTCAACTAAGTTTGTGATAATTACTATACCCTTTGATCAAAGATTCTCGTACTTTTACTTTTAGTTTTTGTTTTTGTTTTCTGCAGGTTTTTATTCAGTGCATGCCCCATACTCAAAGTTCTGGTCAACCATTATTACCTATCAATCCTGAACCACAACGTATTGGCAGAATGGAGGCACAACACGAAATTGAAAGGATGGCTGCTCAATAGGAACAGGAGAAACTAGCTGCTCTAGCAGCCGCTCAAGTGCATCAACAGAATATTGATAACCCTGGCTGAGCGACAAATCCTGACGATGAGGACCTAGGTGATGACGAGTTACTAAACCCAAGGCGTGATGCTGAGATAGCAACACCTGCTAACAGAAAAGATCGTCAAGCTAGGTTTAGGCATGAACGCCGACCTGTACAACCATCTTTCGATGATGATGATGATGATCTTGATGGAGCCGGATCCACAGGAGCCATTATTCCTTCACCATTGGCACCCGGAGCCAAGTTCAACGTCACAAGCACCATGATTCAGTTATTGCAACTCAAGGGATTATTCGGTGATCTAGCAGGCGATGATCTGAATATGCATCTGATCAACTTTATTTCTACATGCAATTCATTCGACAATCCTGGCGTTGGACAGAATGCAATTCGGTTGCGCCTATTTCCATTGTCTCTATCTGGGGAGGCAACTCTATGGTTGAATGAGCTAACTCCTGATTCTATCACTAATTGGAGGCAGTTGAAAGATGCTTTCCTAGAAAGATTCTTTCCGCCATCCAAAAGAGCACAATTGAGAGATAAAATCAGCAACTTTCGGCAGCTTTCAACCGAAGCTCTTCATGAAACATGGGAGAGGTTAAAGATGAAGTTATTGCGTTGCCCAAACCACCATATGACCAATGTTCACCTAATGGAGATACTATACAGATCCTTGAATTCAATAACTAAACCAGTGGTGGATAATGCGGTTGGAGGATCTTTTATGGACCTCACCTTTGGTTAGGCAAGCAATATGCTAGATCGGATGACGAAGCAAAGTAGAGCTTGGCATACCAGGGATTCTGAGGTAGCAAGCCCCACTTTATCTATTGGCATGACTGCAGACCAAAGGAGAAGAGAAGAAGAACGCGATCAAGATATGGCGCACATGAAAACACAAGTGGATCTTCTTACAAAGCACCTCTTATCAGGGAAGACCGAAAAAGTCAAAGTTGTTGCGTCAAAAGAAAGAGACGAATCTGATTCGGAAGAAGAGGCCAACTACTTAAACAATCAGGGGGTTTCCGAGGTAATACCCAAGGAAACCAAGGTCGGAACTATTATGATAAATCTGGAAACAAGGACCAAGGTAGTTGGAAGAACAAGAATGACAAGAGTGGTTTGTATGTTCCCCCAGGAAGACGTGATGCCACTACATCTGGTTCTGGAAATATGGAAGATATAATGGCTAAACTATTGAAAGGAGTAGAAGCAACTATCGCGGGAGTAACGGAGGTAATAAATGATTTTTCCTCAATGAAGCAATTGGTTGACTCACATTCCACTTCAATAAAGAAAATAGAGCAGCAATTGAGCCAACTTTCCGCAGCACTCAATCAAAGAAAGGCTGGCACTTTACCTAGCGACACCGTGCAAAATCCAAGGAATGATGGATCATGCATGGCTATTACTACTCGAAGTGGTAAGGTGCTGGAAACTTCATCCAAAGGAAAGCAAGTGGTCGACGATGTAGCGGACAACGATGATAAGGCTAATGGAGAAAACGCAGTAGAATCCAACCACGACGTCCATGACGTCACACCAAGTATATTGCAGCCTGAAAAAACTAAAATACGGAAGCAAGAGGAGAAGAAAGTTGTGGAGTAAACAATCCCACTTCCACCACCACCTTTTCCTCAAAGATTAAAGAAGATTGCGGATGATACACGGTTCAGCAAATTCATGACGATGTTAAAGCAGCTGACCATTAATATTCCGCTGGTAGAGGCACTAGAACAAATGCATGGGTATGCAAAATTTATGAAAGATCTTTTGACAAAGAAGCGGGCAGCAAGCTATGAG
This sequence comes from Capsicum baccatum var. pendulum, assembly GCA_030864225.1. Lineage (NCBI taxonomy): Eukaryota > Viridiplantae > Streptophyta > Magnoliopsida > Solanales > Solanaceae > Capsicum > Capsicum baccatum. The sequence goes on from CM061552.1 coordinate 144,482,147, forward strand.
TTGAAAAATACTGTGCATCATTGCAGTGCAATTGCTACCCGATCACTAGTTCAGAAGAAGGCCGACCCCGGTGCTTTCACTATTCCATGCACAGTTGGTTCTTTAAATTTTGCCAAGGCATTAGGCGATTTAGGAGCCAGAATCAATTTGATGCCATTATCTATCTACAAAAAGTTAGGGTTGGGTGATCCTACTCTAACCAATATGAGGCTCGTAATGGCGGATAGGTCGGTAAAACGACCTATTGGTATTCTATGTGATGTATTGGTAAAGGTTTCTTCATTCATCTTTCTGGCAGACTTCATTATTTTGGATTGTGAGGTAGATTCAAAAGTTCCCATAATCTTGGGGCGCCCTTTCCTTGCAACAGGAAGTGTTCTTATTGATTTAAGAGCTAATGAGCTTTTATTCCGGATAAATGATGAAGTAGTTCACTTTGATGTGTGTAAGTCAGTGAAGCAACCCAAAGAGCTGAACGTATTCTCGATGGCTGATGTTTACTTTGATGATGAGAAAGAATTACTTGAAGAGGAGCAAATTATTGATGACCCATTGGCGGTTGTGCTCGTGAATGTTGAGCATAAGGATGCTGAAAATTATGAAGAGCTTATTGATGCTCTAACAGGATTTGGGTCATATCCTTATGCTCCCAAAAAGCTGGACCTTGATCTCAAAAATAAACCCACACCACCAGCTAAACCATCTATTGAAGAGCCACCCACGTTAGCATTGAAAGAGCTACCTAGCCATTTAAAGTATGCATTCTTAGGAAACGGAAACACACTTCCAGTCATTGTGGCGGCAGATTTGGGTGAGCAACAAGTTGCAGCTCTCATTGCTATTCTACGGAAGTATATAAGAGCCATTGGTTGGACCATCGCTGATATTATTGGTATTCCACCTGGGATTTGTACACACAAGATTCTGCTTGAAGAAAATTGCACACCCACTATTGAGCATCAAAGGCGTCTAAATCCACCTATGCAAGAAGTGGTGAAGAAAGAAATTATTAAATGGTTAGATGCGGGGGTAGTGTATCCAATCTCTGACAATACATGGGTAAGCCCGATACAATGTGTTCCTAAGAAAGGAGGCATGACGGTAGTAGCGAATGAGAAGAATGAGCTTATTCCACTCAGACCCGTATGCATGGACTACCGAAAGCTGAATTCATGGATGCTCAAAGATCACTTTCCAATGCCATTCATGGACCAAATGCTTGATCGATTAGCAGGAAAAGGCTGGTTTTGTTTCTTAGACGGTCATTCTGGATATAATCAGATTTGTATTGCCCCCGAAGACCAAGAGAAGACAACGTTCACATGCCCATATGGTACGTTTGCCTTTAAACATATGCCATTCGGGCTATGTAACGCACCAGCCACCTTTCAGCGTTGTATGATGTCCATCTTTTCTGATATGGTTGAAGATACTTTGGAGGTATTCATGGACGATTTTTTAGTTGTGGGCGAGTCATTTGAATCGTGTTTGGTAAACCTGAGTATGGCGTTGCAAAGATGTGTAGAATTCAACCTAGTGCTGAATTGGGAGAAGTGCCACTTTATGGTTAAGGAAGGCATCGTTCTTGGGCACAAAATCTTCGAAAAAGGAATTGAGGTTGATCGAGCTAAAACTGAAGTCATCGAGAAGCTACCACCTCCAATCTCTGTAAAGGGAGTTCGTAGTTTCCTCGGGCACGCAGGTTTCTATCGGCGGTTCATCAAAGACATCTCCAAAGTGGCTAGTCCATTATGCAAACTTCTGGAGAAAGATGCAAAGTTTGACTTCAATGAAGATTGTAAAAAGGCATTCGAATGCCTCAAAGGGAAGCTAGTTGAAGCTCCTATCATGGTAGCTCCAGATTGGTCCCTACCGTTTGAAGTCATGTGTGACACCAGTGGGGTAGCTTTGGGCGCTGTACTTGGCCAGAGAAGGGAAAAGTTATTCCATCCTATCTATTATGCGAGCAAGGTCCTGAACAAAGCCCAAAATAACCATACTATCACAGAACAAGAGCTCCTAGCGGTTGTGTATACTTTTGAGAAGTTTCGTGCTTACTTGTTGGGAACCAAAGTGATCGTTCATACAGACCATGCAGCTCTGAGATACCTAATTATGAAGAAGGACGCAAAGCCGAGGCTAATTCGATGGGTATTGTTGCTGCAAGAATTTGATTTCGAGGTAAAAGATAGAAGGGGTTGCGAGAACCAAGTGGCTGACCATCTATCTAGACTTGAGAACGAGCATATGGCGCAGCCTGAAATCGAGATTGATGATGCATTCCCTGACGAGGAGATCTTAGCCACGATAATGGAAAAGTTACCATGGTATGCCGACTTTGCAAATTTTGTGGTAAGTAATGTCATACCTGCAAATTTATCTTTCCATCAAAAGAGGAAGTTTATGCATGATGTAAAACACTACTTTTGGGATGAGCCATATTTGTTTCGACGATGCGCGGATGGTGTTATCCGGTGATGCATATCCCATGTAGAGGTGCCTAATATATTGGAAGCATGTCACACTTCCCAAGTTGGAGGACATCACGCAGGTAATCGGACAGTAAGAAAGGTATTGCAAAGTGGATATTATTGGCCGTCGATATTTAGAGATGCCTACGAGTTTGTGAGAAGATGCGACCAATGTCAGAGACAAGGTGCGATTTCAAAACACCATGAGATTCCCATGTCAAAAATTCTTGAAGTCGAGCTCTTTGATGTATGGGGTATTGATTTCATGGGTCCATTCGTAAATTCGTTTGGAATGAAATACATCTTAGTCACTGTAGATTATGTTTCAAAATGGGTTGAAGCAGTAGCGTTGGCCAACAATGAGGGAAAGCGTGTTGTAGCATTCTTGAAGAAGAATATTTTCTCCCGCTTTGGAGTACCACGTACTATCATAAGCGACGGAGGATCTCACTTTTGCAACAAGCTATTCAAATCAGTGTTGACAAAATATGGTGTCAAGAAACATAAGGTAGCCACACCTTATCACCCACAAACTAGTGGACAGGTAGAGGTTTCCAATCGAGAGATCAAGCAAATCCTTGCAAAGACGGTAAACGCTAATAGGAAAGATTGGTCTCGGAAGCTGGACGATGCACTATGGGCTTATAGGACTGCATTCAAAACGCTAATTGGCATGTCCCCGTACCAACAAGTTTATGGGAAGGCTTGTCACTTACCCATTGAGCTCGAGCATAAAGCATTATGGGCGTTGAAGCGATTGAATTTGAATTGGGATGATGCAATGAATCTGAGATTGGAGCAGCTGAACGAGACTGATGAATTCCGACTACATGCTTATGAAAGATCATACCTATACAAGGAGCGGATGAAAAAGTATCATGATCAGTGGATTGTTCAACGAAACTTTCAAAAGGATGATAGGGTACTACTCTTCAATTCCAGATTGAAGCTATTCCCAGGTAAGTTGAAGTCCAAGTGGTCTGGTCCGTACAAAGTTAACCAAGTCTACTCGTCTGGAGTAGTTGAGTTGAAAGACAATAATGGTGTTGTCTTCAAGGTGAATGGCCAATGAGTAAGACCTTATATCGGTCCTCTCGACTGAATAAATTATATGGCCATCACTTATCTCGACGAAGTCTAAAGTACTCGAGGTCACTATGTCGTGCCGCGACAATAAATCAAGCGCTAGATGGGAGGCAACCCATCATTTTACATTTTTTTCATTTCTTTCGTTCTATTTCGTGTTTGCCTTTGATAAATAGAAATCCAAAAATAAGAGTCGTGCCACGACCAAAACTAAGGCGCTAGATGGGAGGCAACCCATCGTTCTAATCGTGTTTGTTGTCTTTGAGCAAGTGTAGGTACAAGAGGCGTAAATAAGGAGATTGGTTCCAAATTTTGATTTGGTCGTATTGCATGTTGAAGGTGGTAAGTTGGTAATAAAGAAGCAAAAGGCTATGGATTAGGCATTGCTTATGAAAATATAGGCAACAAAAAAGGCTAGGCCTATGTAAAACTAGGCCACGAACAAGGCAAGGCCTATGCTATGGCCTAAGCTCTCGGAATCTAGTGTGCTATAGCATAGGCGCCGCCCATGCCCAAGTATGCCATAGCATAGGCGCCGCCTATGCCAATGCCTTTTGTCTCTGAATCTCATATGCTATGCAAAAGGCGCCGCCTATGCCTAACAATGCCATGGCATAGGCGCCGCCTATGCTCAACAATTCTTTGCAAAAGGCGCCGCCTATGCCAAGCATAGGCAAAGCTTTAGGCGCCGCCTATGGTCACTTCTTGTCTCCAAATCCGATTTTAAATGGGTCAAAACCCGACCCAAGCCTCTCCTATAAATAAGAGACTTAGTCGTTGAACAAAAACACATTGCAAACCTAGCATAAGCGCCGCCTATAGTCTCCAAATCCTCTCAAAAATTTTCCTTTTGCTCTTTCAACTTTTCAAGAACATCATCCAAAGGCATCAACCAAGTAAGTACTTCTTTGTTCTTCATTTATATTCGGTAAGTACTTCACTACTACGCATATTATGAATCGCTAAATCTTTAAGTAGTATTGGTGATTTGAATGTGGTTGATGTGTTGTGATACAACTAAGTGAGTGAAAGAATACGTAAGAATGATCTTAACATGTTTCCAACTTGAATTTGATTTAGATGCACTGTCATACTTTTGCGGAATTAACATGGTCAAGAAAATTGCATAATCCTGTCGATTGAAATCTTACATGTTGGAATGACTTGTTCATCGAGACAAGAATTATGTTTGACTACCAACATATGAGGTTGTGATTATTTCTAGATGTTATACCTTTATTCAATCACTATGTAGTAAGTCTTGATATATCAAACATGAAAGTATTGCCAAGGTCACAAGAAGTATGACTGCACTGATTTTATTGTTGGAATATAGCGCCTAAAACGTATATCGATGAAATCTGAGTAATCGACAAACTTTCACTTCACTAGTTGATGCCAACAAACTAAGTGTGAGGTGGTACCACTGCTGCCTGTTTATTGATTGTATCCACCGAGATGATGCTAACTTGACTATCGTTATAATCTCAGGTACAATGGCACCCAAAGCAAGACAAGGCAGCAATAAAGCAACCACTTCACAAAAAGGCAAGAAAAGAGGATGAAAAGAGCAAGGCGAATCATCCTCAATGCAAGTACCATGCCGCATGTTCAGAATTAAATGGGTCCTCGAGGAGGAATCAAAGGAGTGGTATAGGAACAATAAAGAGAGAAAATATGTTCATGTGGACCTGATACACAAAGAAAGCCTAGAAAAGAAAGAACCGCGTATGTTGGCCAAGATACTGGCGTTACATCTTGATTTCATCTTCTGAGATATGGGAGAGTGCAATCTCGATTTAACACAAGAATTCTATGCCAACTGGTCACCGAAAACCACAGGGACTGAAGTCAAGATTCGGGGCCAAGTTTTACAACTAAATGCGCATGTGATAATAATTGTTGGGTCAAAAGTCTATACTGCTTCCAAAAAAGTCGACCATGTGCCTTGTGTGTGTGAGATGATAGTATATTCTATGTTTGTGGCTGATGCTAGAACTTGCCTGGTATGTATGTAAAGCGAAATAAAGAGTGTGAGTTTAGGAGATGATGTAGGCATTTCTTTGACAACCTATGATTGTTTACCTTCAGTTTATCTACCCATGGACATCATCTTAGATAAACCCTTTTGAGCCTTTAGACTATTTTCTTTGACAGCCTCATATATAAGCCTAATCCATTTTTTTTTCAAGACCATAATTTGATCCAAATTCCTAAGTGCTTTAAAGTGTAAAGTCATGTGACAAAATAAGAGGAAATTGGGTGAGTATGAAGACTTAGATTGTATTGGTGCTTGAATTTGTTATGAAAAATAATTGCTATCATAAGAGGTATGTTATGAAAAGAAAAAGGAAAAGAAAAATAACAAGTTAATTCTGTCAAAATTGAAAAACAAAAGAGGTGAGAAAGGGTGGTAGATTAAAAGAAAATAGAAAGGTTTTTTGAAAGAAATCATAAATGGCATAATGTGATGTATTAAAGCGCTTAGGAACATAGTCACTATTTCTGGCCAAAATAGTCCTACCCGTCCCTTAGCCTACATTACAACCAGCAAAAGACCTATTTGATCCTCAGCTTTGCATTCTGATATTTAGTGGAGCATTACACTAAGGGCAAGCCTATGGTCATCAGTTGCAGCATATGAATTCTTTGTGAGAGCGAGATCAAGGATACTCGTATACCCATGTTTCAATAAATATACTATACTTGTGAGTGATTATGGGTAATATATTGTGAGACACACATGGTTGATGAGTTTTGGGTAGTTGTGTATGACTCTTTGTATCTTAACCTTTGAATACGAACTAACCATCATCACGAATCTATATTAGAGGTTAAAATTGTTTCTAGAAATGATCAGAAAACTACTCTTTGTTAATGATTGCTATGCCTGTCTTGATGACTATTTTGTGTTGTTACTGTGAAACCCTAAGTAGATGTTTAGATGGACATAATATTTTGTTCGATGACGAACAAAGCTTTAAGTGTGGGGTGTTGATGATAGGCGAATTTAGACACCTAAAGTACTATATTTTACCCATATTTTAGCTATGTTTTGAGGACAAAATATATAATTCATGCACTTTTAATCCTTTTTCTTGTAATTGAGCTAACAAACGTGATTAGCAAGTTTTCAAGTATAAATGATGCAGATTTTAGCATTTTATGGATAACTTGACACCAAAGGAAGCTTCACGAAAGAAGGAAGGGAAAGCTTGGACGCCAAGGACCAAAAGTAACGCATGGAAAATCTGTCCCGGGCAAAAACAGCAATTCTAAAGACTTTGGGGACTAGCAGTAACTTATTAGGATTAGGATAATGATGCAGTAATTTAGTAGGAATAGGATATGGGTATTATAAATACCCTATTTTGCTGAAGCTTTTGATAACTCTCATTATTCTCATCATTCATGACTACTTCTAATTCTTCCATTAATTCTACTTTTTATTATTCTTCTATTCATCTATTCAACTCTTAAATTCCACAACAAGAGAAACGCTACTTTGAAAGGGAGTTCACGCCTAAAGTCATACCACACTATACTACACGTGATATCTTTATTGTGGTATAATAATAATGTCTATTGTGAGTTCCATCGCACTCATGAGTAGCTAAACTTCTCTGTTGGGGTTATGGAAGCCGTATGAGATACTATCTATTGCTATGAGTTTGTGAATTCGCGACACGTATGCTTCTTATATCATTATTCTCTTCATCTTAATCTAAATTCTTTGTGGTTGCAAACACTTAGAATACGCCAGTATAGCATTAACTTGTTCGAAAGAAAAGTTATATGTCTGCAAAAGAGATAATGTCAAGGTAATAGGGCGCCAACCCCTGTTAAAAAGTTAGTGTCATAATTGGATTAACCTCTTGGAGAATTTGTACCATTAGATACGCTTTAAGCTCGAAAGAGTTAAAGTGAAATAGTCCTTGTCAGGTCGAAAGACGCTTGGATTTACCATAGAATACAATTCTCTATAAGCACATGCATGTGTGAATTCCGCATAACTCATAGCCAATAGAGACGTATAACTCATAAGGTGGACATAACCCCAACTATCAATTCTCATTAGTTAACATCGTATCAAACATTCTTTTTTCTTACTTTGCTAAGTTCCATTTTTACTCTATTATTTTGGTTACACGTTACAATCCCCCCTTTTACGAGCCTTTCACCAAAAGTCTAATAATCTTTGCTTACTTATTGACCGGCTATTCCCTGTGGGATCAATACCCAACCCAGTTGGGTTATATATTTGACAACGACCTCTTTACACTGTTACAAGAGCTGTTGATTGAGCGTTATCACAGGGGACAAGAGATGCCCAACCTTAGGAATAGACTACTAGTGCACTAGCTCCTGTACCTCGTCCCACCCCTGTTCAGGGTGCTTCATCTAGCACTACTGGCGGTCAGTACCAGAACAGATTCTATGCCTTACCATTTCATCAGGAGTAGGAGAACTCTCCCGATGTTGTTACTGGTATGCTCTGCATTTTTTGTTTTGATGTTTACGTGTTGTTGGACCCTGGGTCAAGTGTTTTCTATGTGACCCCACTAGTGGTTTATAATTTCAAAATAAATACCAAAAAGATTCCTAAGCCTTTCCTAGTTTCTACACCAGTTTGGGAGTCAGTTGTTGCTGAACAAGTGTATAGAGATTTTCTTATTACTATTCTTCATAGAGTCATACTTGTTGATTTGATAGAGTTAGGCATGGTGGATTTTGACCATATTCTGGGTATGGATTGGCTTTATTTTTATTATGCGTCTATAGACTACCGTACCCATGTGGTCAAGTTTTAGTTCCCTGATAAGCCAGTTTTTTGAGTGGTTCGGGAGTACGGTATGTCCCAAGAGTCATTTGATATCCTATCTAAAGGACAAAAAGCTAATATCTAAGGGTTGAATCTATCACCTAGTTAGAGTCAAAGACACTAAGTCTGAGGCTCCGACTATTCAGTTAGTCGATATTGTTAATGAGTTTCTAGATGTTTTTTTAGAAGATCTCACAAGGATACCTCTCGATAGAGAGATAGAATTCAGGATTGACCTTCTTCTCGACACTCATCCCATTTCTATTACACTATACCGTATGGAACCTACAGAGCTTAAGGAGTTGAAAGAGCAACTGAAAGATCTTTTAGACACAGGCTTCATAAGGCCTAGTATTTCTCCTTGGGGCGCACCTATTCTATTCGTGTGGATGAAAGATGGTTCTTTGCATATGTACATTGACTATCATCATCATAACAAGGTCACTGTCAAAAATAAGTATCCTCTTCTGAGAAATAATGACCTGTTTGATCAGTTGTAAGGTGCAAGTTATTTCTCCAAGATAGACCTAATATCCGGCTATCACCAGCTTAAAGTGAGGGAATGTGATACTCCAAAGATATCCTTTTGAACCCCGATATTGTCGCTTTGAGTTTCTAGTCATGTCTTTTGGGCTAACCAATGCCCCAGCAGCTTTTATGGACCTCATTAATCAAGTGTTCAAGCAATATCTTGATATGTTTGTCATAGTGTTAATAGATAACATCCTTGTCTACTCCCACAGTGAGTATGATCATGCAGATCACCTTAAAATTGTCTTGCAAACTCTTAGAAGTCACCAGTTGTTCGCCAAATTTAGTAAGTGTAAATTTTGGCTAAGGTATGTAGCCTTTCTAAGTCATATTGTTTCAGCCGAAAGTACTAGAGTTGATCCCCAAAAGATAGAAACTGTAAGAAATTAGCCTAGACCTATCTCTTCGTTTGACATTAGAAGTTTCTTGGGTCTAGCAGGCTACTACCACCATTTTGTTGAAGGTTTCTCTTGTATTGCTTCTCTCATGACCTAGTTGACACAAAATAAAGTTAAGTTCCAGTGGTCAAATTCCTATGAAAAGAGTTTTCAGGAGTTGAAAACTCGATTTACTTCAACCTCTGTGTTGACATTTCCTGATGGTACAAATGGTTTTATAGTGTATTGTGATGGCTCTATAATTGGTTTAGGTTGTGTGTTGATTCAAAGAGGTAAGGTTATAGCCTATTCCTCTAGATAGTTGAAGACGCATAAAAAGAATTACCCTACCCATGATTTTGAGTTAGCTGTTATTGTCTTTACTTTAAAAATCTAGAGATACTATCTTTATGGTGTTTATGTTGATTGTTTACTAATCATAAGAGCTTGTAGTATGTGTTTACTTAGAGGGAGTTGAATCTTAGGCAGAGGAGGTAGTTAGAGTTGTTAAAAAACTATGATATGAGAGTGTTGTATCACCCAAGCAAGGCTAATATAGTGGTGGATACCCTTAGCAGATTGTCTATGGGTAGTGTTACTCATGTAGAGGAAGGTAAGAAAGAGTTAGCTCGTGATGTGCATTGTCTAGCTAGATTGGGTGTTAGGTTTCTTGATTCAGCTGAGGGAAGTACTTTAGTGCAAAGTAGCACCGAATCCTCTTTAGTTTCAGAAGTGAAGGAGAAATAAGATACAGATCCTAGTTTGGTCAGACAAAAGAAGGCAGTTAATGACCAAAAGGTAGAGGTTTTCTCCCAAGGGAAAGATGACGTGTTGAGATCGCAGGGTAGATTGTGTTTTCTGTGTGTCGATGATTTGAGGTAGAGGATTATGGTTGAAGCGAATGGCGCATGGTATTCTATTTATCCTGACACTACTAAGATGTACCGCGACTTGTGGGAAATCTATTGGTGGAATGGTATGAAAAAGGATATAGCTGAGTTTGTAGCAAAGTGTGCAATGTTCCAACAAATTAAGGTAGAGCACCAAAGACCTGGTGGTGTGATGCAAGAGTTTGGTACACCCACTTAGAAGTGAGAGGTGGTGAATATGGACTTCGTGACTGGGTTACCTCTTTCGTGTCATCATCATGATTCTATTTGGGTTGTTGTAGATAGGCTGACTAAGTCTGCATACTTCTTGCCCATGCATACATCTTATACAGCTGAGGATTATGCTTGATTGTTATCCAGGATTTAGTCAGGCTGCACGAAGTTCCCTTGTCTATTATATTGGATAGGGGTACTCAATTTACTTCTTAGTTTTAGAGGGTATTTCAGCAGGGTCTTGGTACCCAAGTTCTTTTTAGTTTTGCTTTTCATCTGCAGACAGACTGTCAGGCTGAGAGGACCATTCAAACCCTAGAAGACATGCCGAGGTCATGTATACTTAATTTCAAAGGTAGCTGGGATGAGCAGTTGCCATTGATAGAGTTTGTCTATAACAATAGTTACCATGCTAGCATCGGGATGGCACCATTTGAGGCCTTGTGTGGTAGAAGATGTATATCACCCATAGGTTGCTTTAAAGTGGGTGAAGCTGCCGTGATTAGGACTGATACAGTGTATGAACCTATGAAGAAATTTAAGTTGATTAGAGAGAGTTTAAAGATATCTCAAAGTCGTCAAAAGTCATATGCCAATGTGAGGAGAACAGATCTTGAATTTGAGGTAGGTGATTTGGTGTACTTGAAGATTTCACCCATGAAAGGGGTGAAGAGGTTAGGTAAAAAGGGAAAGCTTAGTCCCTGTTATGTTGGACCGTATAAAGTCTGGAGCTGTGTTTGTAAAGTAGCCTATGAGGTTGAGTTGCCCGCGAGTTGTCAGCCGTTCATCCTATTTTTCAAGTCTCCATGCTGAAAAAGCATAGTGGTGATTCTGTTGTAGTAGATCCCTCAGAGAGTGCTGATATTCAAAACAGTCTTTCATTCGATGAGATTCCTATTAAGATCCTAGATTTTTAGATTCATAGAATAAGGATCAAAGAGGTTCCCTTAGTTAAAGAGTTGTGGCGGAACCAGTCAATTGAGGGCGCTACTTGGGAGGCAGAAACAGACATGCGAGCCAAGTACCCGCACCTCTTTTTCCTGAGTTCAGATCGATTAGAAGGTATTATTCTTCCTTAATTCAGCCCTTCTAATCTAAAGTTTATCTATGTATCTATTCTTGCATGAGTTTTTGCAATTTCTGAGGTATTCAAGAGTTTAGAAGGATTTTGAGCCCGTTTAGTAAATTGCTTCAGCTATGTGGACTCTGTTTTCCTGTTTTCCTAGTTTAACTAGTGACATTCGAGGACTAATGTTTCCAAGGGGGAGATATTGTAAGACCCCACAAAGTTCTCTAATACTCTGAGCCTTACAGCGTGTCAAGTGAAGTGTAATTTTGGCCCTAAAACATTGAGAAGAAACTTCCCAAGTGATTGGTGTTTAAACCATATATAATTTTCTTAAATTTAACTTTTTGTCATGTAGAGAATTGAATTATCTTTCCAACAATACCAATTTTTCCCAAATCCAGTATCGGGGTGAGAAGTTATGGTCGTTTTACTGAGAATTGTTGGAACCGCCCAGGTCTGATAGACGATCCGACAGACCTTCGATTCTGCGATGGACTATCGCTCGGACCATCGCAACAAAGGCAGTAACTCCTTTTTCTAGCCTAAGTTCGACGTCCAGGACAATGGACCGTCAATGCTGCGATGGACCATCATTGAGACCGTCGCCACTGAGGCAATGTGGTCTCATCCTGGCCAATATGCAATGGACAATCTGATGGACCATCAAGTCTACAATAGACCATTGATTCAATCGTCACATCAATAAAATATGTTCTTTTTTTGACCGATGTGCGACGGATGATCTGACGGACTGTCAGGTTAGCGACGAACCGTTGCTCTGACCGTTGCAGCCCCGTTTAGTATTTTTCACTTGTTTTTAAAAGACTTTTTGGTCTTTCCACTATTTTATACCTTGATATATTCCAAACGAAGAAAATGGCTTTATTCATCATCTAAAACACAAGAGAGCTAGGGTTTCTCCCTCAAGATCAAATCTAAAACCCTTCTCCAAGAAATCCAAGAACTCACCATAGATTCTACAAATTGAGTTGAGATTTAAGTTCCCCAAGTTCAAGGGTTGCAAGAACCCTCTCTCTCAAGATTAAGAAGTAGATTTGAAGCAAGTTTCTTCATCCAATTTTATAATCTAAGATATGTGGGATTTTGAACAAGGGTAATCCTTTCACCCTTGTTCCCAAAGGATTATTTAAACTATAATTTCTGCAATATATGAGATTTTACATAATATCGAATTAGGGTTTTTCACCCATTGTTATTGATTGCAATATCTTGATGTTTCCCATGAATTGCAAGTCAAATAGAATGATTTTGCATGTTTTCTTAAGAAATTGAAGCTGGGTTTATGCCCTATGTTGTTACTCCTTAAGAATTTAAGAGTTTTAATGTTCTAGAAATTGAAGTATATAACTATGTTAAGATTATGAGCTAAATTACTGTAAATTCTAGATTTCTATATGATTTATGAATCTATATGCTATCTAATATGCATTTTGATGAGTTTTAACTTGAGATTGAATTATGGGTCAGTAAGCCCTACTTGAGATTTGCAATTTTATGAACTTTTATGCTATAAGCATCCTTGATTTGAGTATTCTGAGATTATTGAGAAATGTTTTGAACTAATGGTCATAGAGCTTTGAAATCCACTTCACTACATGAGATTACAAATTTGATTGCTGGGTTCTTATGAACCATGAGATTATTTTGAAAGTATATTTTCATGAGATGAGTGAGATAAACTAAAGGGAGTAGTATTTAGCACCGAGTTGGGTAAGTTACTATGGTTTCTTACCCCAAAACTATGTGCCACCATAGGTTTGAGATTTTGGGACTTAGGCCGAGATGATTGGGCCTAAGGCTGAGATAAGTGATCACTGAGTTGAGGTTATACTCCTTGTCAATAGTATGACGTCTCTCCCCAACGTGAGGTTTCTTCCTTAGGAGGACAAGACATTGGACTCCATGTAGGTCGCATGGTTTATGTCGGTTAAGAGAACCTCTCTAAACTAAAGTATTTTTCGTTGAGATAAAATATTTTCCCTAAAGCTTTGGGATGAGATATTTTCCAAAATGAATGAACTGCTTTGAGTATTTTTTTTCCAAAAAAGGAAGTAGTTTTTTCTTCTAATACGAGTTGATCACCGGTTTTTAAACTAAAGTTATATGATTCCGAATTTCCAAGTGTTTGATTTCAAAAAGTTATAATTCTTGATCAATAAAGAAGTTTTACTCTCCATGAGACATATGCATGAATCGAAAGATTGTTTAAAGGTTCCTTCATCCTATGAGTAATGAGAATAAGAGGAAAGCACAGATTTTTAAAGCTAAAGTATAATGACTCATGAAATTTGTGTTACATGCTTCATTCTACACGATTTATGAGCTTTACATTTTGACTTATTCATGCCATGTGAGTCATTTCTATTTTCATGTATGATTTCATTAAAGAGTATTGATATTGTTTTATGCAAATTCTTACAGCCCCATATACTCAGTACATTCCCAAGTACTGATCCATATATACGTCTATGTGCTACATTGTCTTATAATGTAGGTTCAGGTGCTCAGTTCCAGTCTCGTCAGTGATTCCTGAGTACCTTTGTCTACATTTCTCCAGTTGTGAGTCCTCATGGTTCAAGGGCCTATCTTTAGATATTTTAGTATTTGAGTGGTTATGTTTATTACTTTCAGTCCAGTTTGAGTCAGTTGGGGACCTGTCTCAATGGCTCTCTAGTTTATGAAGTAGTAGAGGTTTTGTCAGACTAGTTATCAGATTGTGATTGTGTTAAGATTTCTAGTTTTATGGTCGTATGGATTGAGTATTACCTTCGTATTTCCTTTCATTTGATATGACAGTGCTAGTGTTTTATGTATTCCTTCTTGAATGAGTTATTATGAGAAGTCATAGGCTCAAAGGGTTAGCTTGGGGCTACTTGTAACCCTAAGCACCGTGTGATGTCTCGGGAGGTGATTTTGGATCGTTATAGTATCATGGGTTAGTTTGGGATCACTTGTGGTTCTAAGAACCTTGTGACATCTGGGAGGTAGTCTCGGGGCGTTTACATGATTTGGCTTACCTACTGGCAGGTTAAAGTAGGTGACATCATGACTTGTTAAATTAGATTGTGAAAAATTGGTATTAGAGACTAGGTTCACAAGTATTGTTGGTACAAGCAAAAGTGTTCAATAAGATATAATTAAATGGAATATTGATGTCAATTTCTTATCTTCGAGAGGCTATAGGATATTCTTAGGAGATCTTTACTCGCATCGCTTATTTTGTGCTACGAGTATGTGTTGGTTTCTATGATTCACTTGGCTTTACTCTTTCGTAGATTGCTCCAAAGTGAGCCACTACTATTGGAGATGAAGACCTTGATTCCATAACTAGGGATCCCGCCAGAGGTCATGACCAACCTATAGGTCGGAGACAGGCAAGAGTTGCATCACCTGCTAGAGTTATAGATAGAGGGCCTTTGCTATATCCTATTCATGCTCGCATACTAGAGATTGCTCGACCCCAGTAAAATGGTGGGTCATAGGGTAGCCTAGGATCCACCGGGGTTTATTCTTTCATTACTACTCAAAGATTCTTTAGTTCATGTTGCATGTTATCTCACATGCAAGTGTATGTGGTCTTACAAGTAATAAAGTAACCCTTTTAAGTCGAATATCAATCCCACAAGGACTTGGTTTTAGCAAGCAATCCAATTCTAGCATTACTAATGAGATTTAATAAGTGAGACTGTTATCAAGTGAGTTTCAGAATTTAAAAGTTACAATGAACAATAACAAGAATAGAAAGTGATTGAAACAATAATGAGGAGAATCCAGGGTCGAGGCAATTTGAACAATCTGAAAAAGCTATACAATCTCGTCTGTTAAGTTTATTATCTTGGTTGTTGATTCATGGGGTTGATAACACGATTATGGTCTTTTGAGCCTCTAATATTTTATTTAAATTAGCCCCACAACTACATCGTTGAGTGGGGATGTGAGAACTAATTCAAACGCATTGTTATATCTTCCCGTATTTGAACCAAATAGGGAGAACTAGGTATATTATTATCCTAACCATGAATCCTATCTTTAGTTCATTAAAATACAAAAACGCACTCCATATTTTCTATGTTATAATCTAATGTTCCTCCTTTCGGGATCATAATAGCAATATAAATGTATTGTACAGGTCACGAATTAATATAATAGTAATATAAGAATATAGAAATGAACAAATGTAATAATAAACTTTAAAACAACTTGATTTAATTTTGAGTACTCATTTTCATAGCCTTAACCATAGAATTAGGGTGTTTAGCCACTCATAGTCTTAACAAAGAACCCTAGTGTAGAGCCCTTGGGTGCCTTGTCTTCTCTCGAATCTGGTGTTGTTTTGAAAGTGTACTGTAATTGTTACGAAGTACTCATTTTATAGTCTTTTAGGTCGTTCATAGTCTGCCTCACACTAATCATACAAACTTAAAACATAGCCCCTCACTTAAAGATAAACAAAAATAGACTTTCGGACGTCCCGAGAGTTCTCATGCCATAAGTACAAAAGTAGGCCTTAGGCCATGCTGATCCCACCCAAAGAAAGGGTGAGGAAGTGTGTGATATACCTATGGTATGCGTCACACACCCCATCTCATGCTTTGGGGGTGCGGTGAAAGGCACCTCCAAATAGGTGTGACTTTGCTTCTGTTTTGCTCTTATCTTATCATACATTTGATCCTATTTCCCCACTTTTTATGACTTTTTTTAGGCTTCAATTATCTTATAAATTCTTAAAATGGTGTTCCACAACATCATATAATAAGAATTAGGTCATACAACACAATAGAGCTTATAAAAGTACACTAAAACAAGCATAGGTAAAGCTAGCACCACTAGTTTTCTTATCTAAGTTCTGTGATTATTTTGACTCTTAAATTGTTTCAAATTCACCTTAAACACTCTCAAAATATTATTCAACATATAAATACACAATTACACCCTTAATACCACATTAAGAACATCAAAGAGTCCTCAAAACTAAGCTAACAGCGCATAAATAATGACACTTAGGTGTATAAATACGCCCAAGATCACCAACCCACACTTGAAGCCTTGTTCGTCCTCAAATAACTCTTTAAATTAAGAACTATTAAATAAGACTCTAGTATCTATACTGCAACTAAGACACTCAATCTAGAAATACAACGACTACATGAATAATAAGTTCCATATTAAGTATGTAAAATTACACTTGAAAACTTATAAACACTACTTCAAAACTTCCTAACCTCAAGAATTGAATCTACCAATATGGCAAACTCATGCATATTACTTAACCAAGAGAAAATTAAGTCACCTATCCATCATTTAAAATGTTCCCTCACATAAAAGAGTCACTCATATTCACTAGCTAATATGCAATTTATCACTAGAATGGGTTTAAGAATCAAATTTTACTCACTCTCACAATGAATTTGCATGTCACATAAGATGACCCATAATCTTTCCCTTAGTTTAGTACTATACTAATATCGAAATATCGAGGACTAGGATCAAGTAGGACTTAAGGGTTGTAATATAGGCTAAGGGATGGGCAGGAACTATTTTGGCCAGTAATAGTGACTATCTTCCTTAAAAGCTTTAATACATCACAATTTATATTACACTCTTCTCTAACAAACCAAATTTTCCACGTATTTATTTTCCTACCTCTCTTTTGTGTTGCCCCATCTCTTTAATCTAGATACACATCTTTAGTAAGGATTATTTGCTATCAGCACATGATTCACTTTTGATCAATTTTTCTCTTTATTACACTACTCCCAACCATAACACATAATTGTATTACAAACCAATTACTATTTTATTGGGGCTTCACTTTCACTTTTTCCTTCTTTAATTCTACACTCCTTAACCTCTCAATCTTTCAACTAAAGCACTTAGGAGTTTTGGATCAAGTTATAGTCAATTGAAAGAAAGGGAATAATCTACATTTGAGGCTACTAATGAATAGGCTAAAGGATCAATGGAGCTTACTAAGGTCATGCATAAAGGGTAGATAAATCAGGTACAAACATAGGTATTAAAGAAGTGCTTATATTATCTCCTAAATACAACATTCTTTATTTAACTTCACAAATACACCAGGCAAGATCTAGACATCAATATGCAATAAGGAATGCAACAAATACCTCACTCACACATGGCATATGCTCAAATTAAGAAGGATCCCATGGACTCTCAATCAAGCAATAACACAAATTCAAACTAAGACAACATCACACAAGAGTTATATAAATGAGCCTATGTGTTCCAAAAATAGTCATTTAACTCACTACACATGTTTTCACATTTAAAACCAACTTAGAACATGTAATCATACAAAACACTTAGCAAGAAAATCTCATTTATCCCTACTCACAAAATTTTTAAAATTACTCCAAAAAAATAAAGTGGGATACGAGGTTCAAAGGGAGCCCCCTAAAAAAAACTAAAAAAAAGGCAAGGGGTGGTGAAGTGTACTTCTACTAACAGACACCAACAAAAAAAGAAAAAAGATATAGCTAAAATCTTTTTGTAATTTTTTAAATTTAGTCAAAAACTACAAACTACAAAAAAATGCAAATCTTATAGCAACATATCATCCTAAGCAATTGAAAGATTCCCTATCTCATACTTAAAATCATACTTTATCCCCAATGTATAAATTAGAAGTAAGGATAGAAATACTCCCTAAGGTCTATAGGTCTTGGTAGTAGCATCATGTTCATCAAAAAGGTATGAAGAACCCCACAGTTAGCTTTTTCTATAATTTTTATCTATGATCTCTGGTACTTAGACTTCTCTTCAACCCATTGACACAAAACAAAAAGAACACAAGGTAATACTAAGGTATAACAAAGAAGAATTAAAAGTAACTCTCTTAACTAGGGTTGCCTCCCAGGCAAAACTTGAATTATTATTGCGGCATGGCTCATATCACATATCTTAATCATAGTCTATCATCAGTTTCCTACCACTCGAGCACATCTTCTTATTTTTTTTTGACCTTTTTAGGACTTAATCTGAAGATGTGCAGCTATTTATATACTTACCTTTTTAGGTTCTTCTTCAAGTTTCTCAACTCGGGCTTAATTGTCATTTTGGGTCACTCATGAGAGAGTCCAAAGAGTTAAATTGAGGTTTGCCCTCTTCTACGCCACACTTGTCCACTTCAGTAGATGTTATCATGCACAAATATTTATAGTGTGGGGGTGTGTTGGGTTTCTTGTACTTTCTAAAGACCACCTATTTATCATTCCATCTCATTTTAGAGTACCCTCCCTCACATCTATCAGTGCTCCTCCAGTTTCCAAGAATGGACATTCTAATAAAATTGGAACCCTATCATCTGCATTATAATCAAGAATAATAAAGTCAGCAAGAATAATGAACTTATCAATGTTAATGAGAATATCCTCCATAAATTCTTTAGGAACCACTCTTTTTCTGTTCGCTATTTGGAGAACCACTGAACATGGCCTCAATTTTCCCAAACCTAGAGTGTTAAAAACTAAGAGGGTATCAAATTTATGATCGCCCCCAAATCACTCAAAGCATGGACCACATCATTTTTACCTATTTGTATAGGGAGGATAAAATTTTCAGGATCCTTGAGCATCTTACTCATCACCATAAAAATGCACTCCTCATTAAGTTTTACCATCTTAATGTCTCTCGGCTTTGTATTATATATCATAACATACTTTAAGTACTTAGCGTACTTAGGCATTCCCTTCAAAACATCAAACAACTGAGGGTTAATGCAAAGTTCTCTGTACATGTCAAAGAACTTA
This sequence comes from Capsicum baccatum var. pendulum, assembly GCA_030864225.1. Taxonomy (NCBI): domain Eukaryota; kingdom Viridiplantae; phylum Streptophyta; class Magnoliopsida; order Solanales; family Solanaceae; genus Capsicum; species Capsicum baccatum. Next base: position 144,501,396 of record CM061552.1, read on the forward strand.
TTTAATCATACATTCACTTTAGACTTTTTAATCCTCTAAGGGAATGATGGTGGTGGTATCTCTTGTGATTGCTCAAATGTCTTTACTTTTGGGTACTTAGACTTCCTAAATTTTTATCTTCTCTCCTTGCCACTAGTTTCTCATTTGCTTACTCTGGGACAAAATCTACTTGTACCTCATGATTTTTCTTTAGAGATCTATTAATCAAGTCAATTAGGTCTCTACCACTACTCGAGGTAAGTGCCATCACTTGATTTGGATTTTATGTGTCCCTGGAAAAACCTCCTTGAGGTCTTGTGTTTTGTGCCTAAGCTAACTACCCTAACCGTGTCTCCAAATTCTCCTGAGCTAGTAATTGATTTTTAATATCTGCAACCATTTGTTATTGGTTTGCCAGGATCTTTTCAATGTCTCTTCTATATTGCTAGCCTGAATAATATTCTAAATGCTCTACTGCTACTGAAACTACTGAATTTGAGCCAGATTATTGCCCTATGAGAAATTGGGTTGACTCTGCTAGTTACGGTAGTAGGCATTACCATAGTTTGGATGTCTCTTTTATTCATTGCCTAAAAAATTCACTAGCTCTAGATTTTCTCCACATAAGTTTGTAGGGTGACCACTACCTCAACATATTTCACACCAAATTTAAGTCTACTAAATTACATTAACTTGGGCCTGAGGTTGATTCCCACTTAATTGGCTGAACTGTGTGATTATTTGCTTTTGAAAGGATGACAACTGAGCAGCAAATGTTATGACACTATCTACCTCAATCATACCTATGAGGTTCTTCACCACACTTCTATAAATATCACCATACCAATCAGGATTACCTTATGTAATTCAATTAAGAAGAGTATATAGCTCGTCATAAGTTTTCTCCAAAGCTTGAACACTTGCAACTAAATCTAGCAAATAATTTTTGTTATTGCCAAGAGCTTAGAAAAATATTATGAGCTAATACCTCTTTGATCTATTGGTGATGTAGAAAGTCCCTGAGAAGATACTTAAATCTCTCCTATGCATGATAGAGATTCTCATCAGGTTTTTAATTAAAACTCAGGATCTCATTCCTCAACCTTGTAGTTTTTCTTAAAGGAAAGAATCAGATGAAGAACTTCTTTGCAAAGTCATCCCAAGTTGTGATTGAATTTTAAAGTTCTGCCTTCAACCATTTCATCGCTTCCTCCAATAGTGAGAATGGGAAAATATTAAGTCTCACGTAATCTGTGAAGACTCCAGTAGGAATAACAGTGTCACTAATCTTCAAGAAATTTTATAGGTGGACCTGTGGATCCTCGTGTGACAAGCCTATGAATTGGCCACTACTGTGTACCAATAGCACCATGATCTTCTTAAACTCAAGTATACCCCTAGGTTTCAGTCAACAAACTATGGAGGTTACATTAGTTGTGAGTATGATTTCCATTTCTGCACTATCCTGCGGGCTGGTTGTTCTTCAACCATAACTGCAGGAGTGGCTTTGCCCTGTTGAACTTATGGGATGGGATAGAAAAGTTCTTCTTCTCTCATCAATTGATATAAGCATCACTTTAGTTTGGGATATGGTTCAACCAAATCCCTTTGCCTTTCCAGCTTATTAAAGATTCAAAACTAAACCTACAAGTTCAATAGCTAAAACCAAGTCGTCAACACTTATCAAGCAAAATAGAAAAACTTTAAATCAAAAATTTTCTTATTTTTAAGTCCATGGAAATGGTGCAAGAAACTTTTTATGTCCTACCTCACACGCAAGTGTACGTGGTCGTGCAAGTAATAAAGTGGCTCTTTTGAGCCGAATATCGATCCCACATGGACTTGGTTTTAGCAAGAAATCCAATTCTAGAATTAATAATGAGATTTAATAAGTCAGAGTGTAACAAAGTGAGCTTAAGATTTTAGAATTTAAAAGTATAACAATAATAGCAAGTGTTTGAAACAATAAGAAAGAATCTAGGGTTGAGGCAATTTGAACAATCCTACAAAGCTATGCAATCTCATTGGTTAAGTAATTATCTTGGTTGTTGATTCACAGGGTTGATAACATGATTATGGTCTTTTGATCTTCTAATCATCTATTTAAATTATCCGAACAACTGCATCATTGGGCAGGAATGTGAGAACTAATTCAAATGCATTTGTACGTTTTCTTGTATTTGAACCAAATAAGGCAAATTAGGTATATTCTTATCCTAACCACAAATCATATCTTTAATTCATTTAAAAGAAAAGAACTAACTCTATATTTTCCATATTCTAATCTAATTTTCCTCTTTCCGAACTCAGAATAGAAATATAACTGTATTCTAGAGGTCGCGAGTCAATTGAATAGTAATAATAAGAATATATGAAAACCAAATACGATAATCAACTTTAAACCAACTTGATGGAATGATAAGTACTCATGTTCATTGACTTAAACCTATAACGAGTACGTTTATCCACTCATAGTATTACAATAATCACAATAATAAAGTGCATAAGTAAAACTACAAAGAGACTAAAATAAAGAAGAAAGAACCCTAGTGTAAAGACCTTAGGTTCATTCTCTTTTCTCAAATCATTTGTTTTAATTATGGATAATGATTATTTTTATAGTTTTTAGGGTTTTTCATTGGCTACCTCACAAGAATCATAAGCATTTACAACATTGCCCCTTACTTAATGACAACAAAAAACAACTTTTGGACATCCCAAGAGAGGATTCGTGCTGCAAGGACAAAAGCGAGACTTAGGGTGTGTGGAGCCCACCCAAATTAAGGTTAGGTTAAGAAAGTTTGGGATTCCATATAGGGTGCAGTGCGCACTCCATCTTATGCTTTGGGGGTGCAGCGCAAGGCACCTCCAAATAGGTGCGATTTCGCTTTCATTTTGCTCAAACCTTCTCGTATATTTGATCCTATTTTCCCCGTATCTTATGAATTGTTTTTAGTATTCAATAATCTTCCAAAAATGCCTCCAAATTGTCTCCTAAAACATCCTATAACAAGCATTAGTTCATACTGTTGACATCTAATGTTGGCTCGTTCTTCTTCCTTTAATTATTTTTCGATGCTTCTTGGTCCTAAATAATTTTTCAAAATAAATTAGTATTTTAAATTTATGAATCTTTAAAACAGTGAAACAGGGGATTTATTTTCCTATCATATTTTAAAATATTTTAGCTAAATATAATTAATTATTTTAACAAAAAAATTACATAAGAATATTTTAATCACATTTGCATTTTTTCTGGCATTTATTATATTCAATTGATACTTTATGACTACATATATATACATATACATGCATGCATGCATGCATACATACGTATACATACATACATAGGTACATACATATATATATATATAGTCGAAGGAATTCTAATTCCAAGTCTGATAATCTTTATAGGAAAAAGAAATCTAGACATAGTTCCAAGGAAGAGCATGAGACTCGTAAAACCCATCATAAGTCTACTAGATTTATAAAGAATAGGTCTAAGCAAGATATCGCCAAGATTAAGTGTTACAGAATAGTAACCTAGGGCATATTGCTCCTAACTGCAAGCTCCAAAAGCTTAAGTCTTTAGGTCTTGCTGATGATATTCATAATCAAGTTTATGGTTTGGTATACACTTCTGATTCTGAGTCTGATTATGATTATGATTCTAAATCTGAAAATAATATTGAGCTGCCTAATTCATCTGATAGCGATCATGCTAACATTTGTGCTAATTGCAATGGTGATAATTGTGTTTGTGCTGAAGCCTTTTCTAAATTGCAATCACAATTTGAAGATTTAGATTTAAATAATTTGAATGTTCAAACTCTCACTGCTGATAGCATCCTTGAATTATTAAGAGAAGTTTCTGTTGATAAGCTTCGTGAAAAAACATTAATATTGCTACTAAAAAATCTGCTGATAGTACCTCCAATACTTCAAAAACTACTAATAGCACTCATGTTACTCGGAGTACTGATAATGATTATTACATGTCTTATTCTTTAGCTAAGGTTAATAGACAACTTGCTTTAAGTCATTTTCCCGATAAAGATACTTCTTTCAACGATTTAAAAATTGAGGTTGATAACCTGAAAAAAAGAGATTATAACTCTAAAGCAAAACCAAATGATTTGTGATCACAGGATTACAAAAATTGTGAAAGATATTTCTCACAATGATGTTTCTTCCAGTTCCAAAGGGAAGGAAAAAATGTCAGATATAGAAGAAGATGATGATATTGTCAAAAATTTTGATGTAAAAAATAATTATTTTTTGGGCATGATACAAATTGTTACTGCTCATAAATGGTATATAAATTGCACTTTATTAATTGTTAATGATTTCTCTATGACTAGTGTTGTCATGATTGATAGTTGTGCTGATGTTAGTTGCATTCAAGAAGGTTTGATTCCGACCAGATATTTTCATAAGACTACACATATTGTTAAGTCTGCATCTGGTCATTCTCTTGATATTAATTATAAACTTCCTAATACATATATTTGCCAAAATAAGGTTTGCATTCTGCATTTTTTCTTTTTGGTAAAAAATTAATTATATCCCCCAATTATATTTGGCACCCCTTTTATAAATGCAATTTATCCTTATGCTCATATTGATGCTAAAGTATTTACTGCAACTTATATATATTTTATATACGTATATACTAAAAATAATTTTTAGGGTAATAAGAAGCATCGATAAAATTAATTTTCAAAGAAAAAGAGCATTTGGGCCAACAATAATTCAATTTCAATTTTTGTTTTACCCAAACTCAACTCTTATTTATAAATTTCAGACAAGAAGCCTAATAATTGGCTCAAAACCCAATCCAATTCCTACTCCCACTTCATCAATCCACCCCACACAACATCCACCAATCATACATCACCACATCAGCAAAGAAGCACTAAAATTCATCCAACAAACACAAATATATCTGATCTGTCAATTTATTTTCTAATCCAAGGGTCCTAGATTTCCAACTTTATAAATAGTTTATATATATATATATATATGAAGGGGAGCGTTGGAGTAACTAGTAAAGTTGCTGCTATATGACCAGGAGGTCACAGTTTCAAACCTTGAAAACAGCCTCTAGCAGAAATACAAGGTAAGGCTGCGTACAATACACCCTTGTGGTGGGGCCCTTTCCCGGACACCGCGCATAGCGATAACTTTAGTGCACCTGACTGCCCTTATTTTATATATATATATATATATATATATATATATATATATATATATATATATATATATATGTATATATATATTGAATTATTTATTAGTTTAAATTAAATCTTAACCGTCCGATAAAATGATCGAATAGTCCATATTTTAGTCCAACAAGTTAGTACAATAAATGCTCATCCCACTCACAAAAAATTTAGAACACACGTATAACACTTTTCTCCCAAAAAACCAGTGTTTTATATCCATCAATATCCCAAAATCAACTCAAACCACCGACCCTCTCTTTTCCTCTCTCCCTCACCCCTCATCTACCATCCCTTAAATCAAAAAATGCCATAACCTTAGATGCCACCATAGTCGTCCACCGCCTGCATCCGACCTATCAATATTCTCCTATTTTCCTCATCACCTAACCCATGAAACTAAAAAAACCAGGAAAAATCAAACCCAAAAGGTGTTACAATATTTTCAATTTCAAATTCATCATTAATGGCCTAAAAAGATGAGATTCGGAAGGATTCATCTCAGAATTTAAAATTTCTACCCTTTCTTCCCATTTTTTTCAATCCTGAGGTTTCAAATTCAGACTTTCAAGTAAGGATTTGCACCTATATAAATATGGGTGTTGCTATCTCCATCAGGGACAGGTTTTGAAAAGCAAAAAAAAGGGGGCTGGAAAGGGGAAAGAAAGTGATAAACAGAGAGAAAACAAATTTAGAACAAAGAGGTTGAAGAAGAATGAAAACAAAAAAATTGAGAGAAGATCAAAAAAAAATTGGTTTTGAGTCTTTTTTGAAATCCACCAATGAAGCTGTGGGAGTCATTCATTCCTTCTTCTGATTGTTCAATTCACGTTTGAATTCTTAAATTTCGATTCTAGCGCCTGGAAAATCGCTAACATTAAAGCCTCGCATTTGCTGCTCGACTAAAAGGTGCATACTTATCTCTTTGAAATTATGTTCACCTTTGTCTCACTTTCTTAGATCCACAAGCATTTTATTTATTTATTTATTTAATTATTTTGCTAAGTCCTGTGTTGTTGTTATATTTTGTGTGAGCATCTGAATTTGTAAAGAAATGTGTGATACTCGTCACATTATTCCTTTCCCTTTACTTGTCGTTTCATATCTTTTTTAAGTAAATTGATTTTTAAGGTGTGGTCCCATCTTAATTTGTTTCAAATATACAAGTCATAGTCCTTTGCCTAAATGAATATGAGTATGTAGTTAGAGTCCTTTTCTTGAATGGGTGTGTATGTGATTAGAGTCCCTTGCTTAATAAGTGTATACATGGTTAAGTCCTCCGTCTAAGTGATATGTGAATGTAGTTGAAGTCCCATACCTAATAAGAATTATTTAATTTAAGTGTAGAAGGTTGGATTCCTCCACTTCATGTCTCATGATCGAGTGTTTTGAGAATATTGTTATGTCTTGTTTACTTGTTAGCATGTGACATACCTATATGTATGGATAAGGTCATAAATATGGTTGAATATGATATGTTGACTTGTGGTTGATTGATAATACTATTTTATTCTTATCCTTAAGTTATATGCTAGCGCTCCAAATGCTAACTTTCTTCGAATGCTATGTCCCCAAGCAACATAGGGCTCGAAGCATTATTTTCTCTATCTTCACAATGATTAGGTAATCGGAGCGGTTTGTGCATTGACTTGGGAGTGGTGAGATTTCTTATTTCAAAAGACATTCCTTCTTGGTCTCCTATCCTTAGACTATCTCATTTTGACTTAGTTTTGCTATTATCGGGGGCTTGTCTCGACATATATATTTCTAAACATTGGTTTGTATAGAGGTATTATGGATGAATGTGGACTTGGGTATATTGGTCAGTTTGATGAATCCAATGAAGTGTTTAGACATGTTTAAGTTATGACTTCTAGAAATGTTTTCCACTATATTATTATATGGTCGGGATTTACCCGACCCTAGTGATTGATGTGTTGTAGGCTAGGTTATCGGAGTGACCTCCGCTTCTTGTGGGCTTGAGGTGCCCCTACGACATTGCCCGATTTCAGGGCATGTTAAATTGATATCATATACTAAGTTCCTGGTCAGTTAGGTGTCCACAATACCATGTTAAGTAGAGTCTGTTTTATAGATATAAAGTGTGCCACACTTATAAAAGTAGGGCTATGAAGCATGTTAGGAAATATTTCCTTTTCTATTGTTCAATCTCAAGCTATAGAGTCTAAGGTCTTGGATTCCTCTAATTTATGTTTGCTTTTCTTTCAGATCATGCTTCCAAGGAGATTTAAGACTCAGAAAAACCCTTTTGAGGGCCCTATGGACGAAGCTCGTCCAACTTTTGGAGTGCATACCCAGCTTAGGTCTACGACATCTAACCATTTTCGTAGGGTTCCACCTTTCCCCACCACCCCAAACTATAAGAGTAACCATTCTATTCCATCATCTCAAGGGGATGCTAATGATGCCGAGTTTCATCACTCTATCAACCTCTTGACTCAATTAGTAGCCTCTTAATCAGAGCGTGGTGCTCCAGCTACTATTACTTCTGTGGCTAAAATAATCAGCCAATTTAGGAGTTTGAGCCCTCCTATGTTCTCCGATACGAAGATTGAGAAAGATCCTCAAGGCTTTAATGATGAAATGGAGAAGACCTTCTGAATCATGCATGTTTTGGAGATTGAGGTCGTTGAGTTTTCTTTTTACCAATTGCAAAATGTAGCATACCAATGGTATGAAGGGTGAAGTTATCTATAGGTGCTGATGCTAGTCCCGCCATATAGGAGGATTTCTCCAAGGCTTTATTAGACCACTTCTTTCCTCAAGAGTTGAGGGAGGCAAAGACGGAAGAGTTTGTGAACTTGAAACAAGAGAGAATGTTCTTTTAAGTGTATGCCTTGAAATTCTATCAATTGTCAAGGTATTCTCTCGAGATGGTCTCTAACATGAGGGCTAGGATGTGTAAGTTTGTCTAGAAATTGTCCCATGAGTTAGTCCTTGAGCGCAAGGCGACCTTGTTGATTGAAAATATGGACATCTCTAGGCTGATGGTGTATATGCAACAAGTGGAGGAAGAGAAAAAGAAGTAAGTTTAGTTTGGTGAAAGGCAAGGGAAGAAGTTTAGACTTTTCGGTATTAGTGATGGTAAGTGGTCTTGAAAGAAGTTGGGGAGTCCAAGTTCTTTCTTCTCGACTAGTGTTCTCTCTCCTTACCCAAATTTGTTGGGAGATCATCAGTCTCAGTTTAGTGGTGGGTACCAAGCACAGGGTACCCAATTCCAGGCTAGTGGTGCCTAGTCGGCTCTACCCCACCCTCTTTGCAATTTCTGTGGACAAAGTCATCATGGACAGTGTGAGAAGAGGCGGAAAAATTTTTTTAGTTGTGGTCAGATCGGGCACATGCAGTGTGAGTACCCCTCTCTAGCAGCTTCTTGGGCCAATAGGCCCCTATTCCTACTCCATCTACTCCCACACCGAAGGGTGCTAAATCTGCATCTACTTCTGTTTCTAGAACCAGCGCTGGCCGAAATTGCTTGTAAGCACTTGATACTTACCAGGATTCTGAGATGTCTCTCAATGTTGTCACGGGTATGTTAAGACTTTTCTCCTGTGATGTGTATTATTTGCTTAATTCAGGGTCTACTCTTTCTTATGTGACCCCGTATGTGGCTATGCATCTTGATGCTGGTCCCCGTATGTGACCCCGTATTATTTCACTAAGTCAAATAATAAACCTTATATTAAAATATCCTTAACATCAAACTATGATTAACATGCCTATATCCTAAGGTGATATGATTCTATAGTTGTAACAAGTATTTAATCTTAAGGGCCGGGTTACCCTTTCTATACCCAATCTTCGAAAGTAGTCTAAGCTATGGTATACTAGTCAAAAACATATCCCACCATCCCTACCTAACAAGAACACAAGTAGACTAAAGCCTACTTTGATGCCAAACCACAATCCTTGAATCATGCACAAATTATTTGTCTTTGCTTCATGATCCCGAAACACTGCCACTCTATCAAAATAATAATCTATATGTCATTACGAGTAAAACATGACCCATATTTCTATATAAAAGGTCGGGCCAAAATTTAGGCAAAGAATGAGCCTGTACGTCCTGTAAATAGAATTCAAAATTAAATCTATTAGGATGTCCCTCGAAGGACAAGGAATATGTACTATAAAATTGAGCACAAACGGGAAACAAACAGGTCCCGAATCAGCCCCTACATTCTAAGGATTTAAGGACCTAATTTTTATAAATTTACAATGAATTAGGGAAGAATTTAATGGAAAAAATAATGAAAAATGACCAAGGAGTGTTGGTCTAACTTACCTTTAGCTTCAATGCATGATTCCCCATATTTTACATTCTCTAAGCTCTCAAAAATAAGGGGAAATGGGTTAAGAAATGAATAGAAAATTCGGGCGAAGAAGGGGGGATTTAATACCTCAGGTGCTGCTAAAACGGTCACTAGATCGCTTAAGCAACACATGTCTATTTAAGCAGTCGGGTAAGGAAAAGTGGAGGCAGTGAAAATGGTATCCTATCCGTTAAAGCAACGTCCGCTAAAGAGGACAAAGAGAATTTAAGCAGTCCTCAACCAGATAGCCAAGGCTGCTAAAGCTGCTCAATATCACTAAAGTGACTATTGCTTAATCAGTCATTTGGACGCTTAAGCAGCTGTACCAGCAACTTGAGGCATCAAATTTCTTTAAGTCCAAATAGACTCCAATCGAATGCTCGGATTCAGGCAAAACCTCATGCGCACAAACAAACTACACTACCATACCAAATTTGATATTTTAGACTTAATGAAACCATCAAAACTTCCATCCAATATCATTTTGACTAATTATTGGTCCCACACCTATAGTTTTATTTTTCATAGAATCCACCCAATAGCCCAAAATGAGTCTAAAAGTCTTAAGACCTGAACAAAGGGTACCCCAAGCCTAAAATCAACATTCTGAAGCTGATGGTACTGTAAAAATTCTCATCTGAGGTTGTTTACTTGGATTTTTGGTCCGAGACCAATTCCTTAACAACAATAGCTCCATAACAGAAAAATGAGCCTAAAACTCAAATAAACTGCACCATAACCGAACTAACAGTTCCATCAATTCATAAATAACTATAGCTATTGTGGAAAGGCTTGAAATGTGAAAATCATATGAAAATTAAGGAAATAACCTGGAGGTTTATTACACATGCAATGTCCCCATTGAAATGTGAAAATCATATGAAAATTTGAGGTATCTTTGCTTTATAAATTCAAGAATGATTTGTTTGAATGGCTAGTGCTTATTTTTGAACTTTCTAAAGCCATTAAGTTAAATTTCTATGCATTAGACCGTTATAGTAGCAAATTTGTTGTGATTAGTGAGAATTTTTTGGTGTTGCTATTTGATTTATGTTGTGAGTTACAAGGTGAGAAATACAAGACAATTTTGAGATTGATGTTTGTGGTTGATTCCGGAAATGCATACTTTCATTTAATGTTTGTGGATGATATTGTTAGTTCTCTTAATCATATGGTTAGAAGAGTACAATTAAATTGTGAATTAAGGAACTATTTGGTTCAAGTTGTTGAAGAAACTAGTTTTAACTTGAAAGTTCTCATGTGTAAAATTATTAGTTTCTTTATCCTTTTTTATGATTATGATATGTTTTTGAGTGAAGTTCTTGATATTATGTTTGAAAAGTTGATTTTTAGGGAACTACATGATTCTTGGCTCTATCACAAAAGTGACTTTTGGGGAGTGGTATGTAACTTACTTGAAAGATTATTTTTGGCTTGAGTACTAACTCCCCTCTATGATTTGCAAGGTTTGAATTCGAGGTCGAATTTTTTTCGACAAGGGGAGAATGCTGCAAGTTCAGAAAGTGCTAATTGCATAGATGGATTTATTCTCTAATTTGAACAAATAATTACATGATTAATTCAAGGTAGAATAGAATTGAACTCATACATGAATAATCTTACCAAAAGATATTCAAGAGAGATTCAATGTAGAGACAAAGGGATAAACCCATAAACTCATCAAAGAGTGTTCAATCTAAAAATGTAGTCTAACCTAAAATATGCTCATCATATTATATTTATACTTCTAGGGTAAGCTAATATATGAAAAGACATAAATTCCCTTGATTTAATGTGCATCATATTATGACTAAGAAGGACCCTAAAATATCATGTTAATGTTCTATTATGTTGATCCTTGGCTTTCCATGCTCTCTTGAAATACTTCACATTTTTTATGTCAAGTTGAAATTCATCTATGCAATTAGCACTTTCTTAACTTGCATCACTGTTACACGAAATAGGACAAAACAGTAACACTTGGGTAGGAGATATACTTATGACACACTAGACGTTTGTCATATTCTGGTCAAATGGGATCACAGATGGAACCTCTATGCTTCTCTACTCCAGTGGTCATGGAACTCTTACTTAACTAGGCAATGGTGGCAGTTAGTGCACTTAAAAATATCATCAAAAAGGCAATCGTTATGCCCCTACCACTCTCAATCGCATTATTTGCAGTAGCACTGGTGACACTAGTATATGGGACCTCAATCACCTTTAAAATATGTATCTCAAAGTTCATCTCAAGCTCAATAGTTTTGGTCGTCATGCCACTTTTATCCATCCTCTTTTATCCTTTCTTATCCTTCTTATTCTTCTCACTCTTATCTAAGGGTAGCAAACGGACGGATTGGATTGGATTTGGACGGGTTAAATATGGATCGAGCAAAAATGTTTAGATTGCAATCCGCCCATTTAAATATGGATAAATATGGATTTGGTCAAATATGGATTGGGTAAAAATGATTTCAACCCCCTTTAACTCCTAAGTCAAAAACTTAAAACTTCTATATCATATCAACTTGACTTTTTTTTTCATTTCTTCTTTTTTAGTTTTTTTTTGTCTCTCTTCCATATGTAGCCTCTAGTTTTCTTTTTTTCATTTTTTTTTATCATTTTTTCCCTCTCTCTTCTATCTCTACCCTCTACCCTTTGTTTCTCTTTCTTTTTTCCTTTTTTTTTTTCTTTTCATTTTTAGTCTCCTTTTTTTTTTTTGTTTTTACTTCTTTCTCATTTTTTTTCTTTTTTGGTTGAATTTTATGTTTTATATTTTTTTATTTTCGAAGAACATGGTTAAGTCGAGTATAAATTATGGATGATGACTAAAATATTGTAACCACTAGTATATTTTTTTTCACCATCATTTTTTTCTTTTTCCTTTTCTCCTTTTTCATTATTTTTTCTTTTTGATTTTTTTTATATTTTTTTCTTTAATTTTTTTGTATGTTTTTTTCCCTCTTCTATCTCTAACTTCTATCTCTCTTTCTACTTTTTTTTTTCATTTTTGATTTCCTTTTTTTTTATAATAACGAAAATACCATAAGCATATATTGATTTATATTCGCCCAATATTTATTATTCGAGGGCTATGTGGATCCTCAACCATATGTATTTTAGTCTCAAGAAAATATAATTAATTCATATACTTTTTTTTCATCCGGTGTCCGGTGCCTGCATTGGAGCCCCGACTAATCCGAATCGGGCGTTGCAGGGCCCATTAAGGTGGCAGCACTCCCAACAGAGTTTTTTCCATAACCAGGGTCGTACCCTTGACCTCTGATTAAGGATGGAGCAACTTCATCTACTGCACCACAACCCATGTTGATTTTAATTCATATACTTATTTGTAATAAATACAAATGATAAATTACATATATTGACAATTAAACTATTCAAATACAAATAATAAATTTATTTGAAATATATAGTATGATACAACTAAAAATGAGAAAAAGAATATAAAAAAATTTAAAAAATAACAAAAATGACGAACCAAGAATGAAAAAGGGGGAAACGGAAATACAAAAAAAAAGAATGCAAAGAAATAAATTGAAAAAGAAAAAAATGATGAAGAAGAAAAAAGAAAAAAAGTAAAAGAAACAAGTAAAAAATAAGTGGAAAAAATGAAAAAGAAAAATTAAATTAAAGGAAAAAGGAAAGAAAAAACAAAAAGAAAAAAAATAGAAAAAAATAATAATAAAAGAGTGAGACTATGGATTATATTTATTTAATAAGAGATGTTATGAATTAGATAGGCTAAATGGGATAATTAGAAGCTTATATTTATCAACCCATGTAGGTCTCAAGCGAATACGAATGATGAAATAAGAATGAGAAAGGGGAAAGTAAAAAAAAAAAAATACAAAGGAAAAAAATATAAATAAAAAATAGATGAAAAAATAAGAAAGAAAAGAAGAAATTATAAGGAATGTGTAAAAAAATTAAAAAAAATGAAAAATAAAAAAAGTAAATTAAAGGAAAAAAGAAAGAAAAAAAGAAGAAGAAAAGAAACTAGAAAAGAAAAAAAACGGAAACTTTAAGCATAGGTGAGTGATCTCTGTGTTTAAATGGGTACCCATATTTTACCCATTTCGTTCATATTTGTATGAAGTTTTAAAATGAGTTAAAGTCCATATTTAACCATTTGAAATATAAGTGATCAAATTCACTAAATATGGGTTAAATGAACTTTTATCACAAACATGGGTTGAAATTGCCACCCCTACTATTATCCATAGTTTTTCTCTTTCTTATGGGGCTACAAATTGTCCCTCATTTCCTCGATCCCCTCATCTATCTCCCTACTTGCACCCCCATCTACCGGGGCTTGGGTATAGAAGTCTAGAACCTATATGTCTACCACAAAATCATTAAATATCATAGTGGTAAAGTTTGTACTATCGGGAGTTATCTCTCAGAAAGTACCTTTACAACATCTTTTAATTCAACTAACTCAGCGGTGAGTGTGCTTAAGTTTGGATCTTGGACACCATCTATCATAGTCAATATTCGCTCTGAAAATTATCAAGAGGGGTCCGAATGCCCCACACTGTTTATCGAATTACATATCCTACATAGGTTTTTACCCCACTTCTAATTTTTTATTCTCGCATCCAAAATAATTTGATTCTTTATTAATTGCTCAAAAAAAAATTATAGGCACCAATATATAGCCGGCAGGTGCCAACTGAACTATAAACCAAGGTGATATGGGTCGTGATATGGATGGTGAAGTAGCACCACATCAAAATCTGGGATATCTAAAGTAGCTGTAGCATTCTCTGTTAATTAAGCAGGCAAGTCTAGCAAAGCACCTCAAACTCTAAACATTGGATCAATGTATTCTTGATCAAAGCAATATTCACAGTTTTAGTCGACCAAATAAATCTTATCAATAGCTAAAATGGTTGGCACATTAGATTTCCACCATAACAATGTTGCCAAAGTCAGAATAAAAGAGTGGTGTGATAAAGTAGCGCCTGCTCTCGAATTTCATCTGCAATAGTTCACGAGAAGTTCAAATCTAGCTCTGTCTTAAAGGTTGATACCATTCATTCCTTGTCGGAACTCAATGTGTTGTCATTATTGGTAGGTGAGATGTGGTACCTCAGAATAGACCACTAAGCAAATGTCAATTGTGAGTGAAGAGTCCCCTCCCCAACAGAGTTGTCATTCTGTTGCGCCTAATGTTTCTCGCAAAAAGCGGGATTCGACTTAACTCTTTTTAAAGATTTTTAAAGACTGAAGAGTCACCACTTAATGAATTAAGGTGTGTTAGGGCACCATTCTGGCTAATTAAGAACTAGTTAATTAGTCTACTTTACCAGAAATTGGGTAAGGATTTAAGTTACCGCAAAAGGAAGGTGTTAGGCACCTTCCCAAATGTGGTTTCCATCCGAATTCGTATTTTACATGGGGATTCTATGTGATAAGCAAAGGTCACTTGTTTATTAACTTAATAGTAACCAAGTGAAAGAATAACAAATGAACAAGACATACAACTTGATTTTTTTTTTTTTTTCTACTAAATATCTAAGGGGTAAAGCAAATAAACATGTAATTAAGAAGACAGACGGGACACGATCAATATAATAAACTATTTACTAAATAAGAGATGAGTAATTCTAAAGTTTGGATAAGAAATTATTATTTTATTATTCGGATGAGCATCTGACTTATTAACGGGAGACAATGTCGTATGTTGCATTGTCGAATCAGCTCGGATCAACTTTCATCATTTCCAAAAGTCTACCTATCCCTACCTAGTTTAGTTATTAAGACTAAAGGCGTTCTACAAAAGATAGGATAAAACTAGCGTTTCCTAACATGCCTACCGTCCCAACCTAATATCCAGGAGGCATTGAACTTTTCTATTTCTGAAATTGGAGATCTAGACAAAAAAAATTAGGCTTCCTAGTTAGACTCAAAGCGTGAAATCAAAGCACATTGGACAAGCACATTGAACAAGCACATTGCACATAATGATCAAACAAGCCTCTTGATTAATTAGAGGTTAGTTATGTGATTAGCATGCTTAAAAACAATTGGTTCATTGTGTAATTAGACCGTTAGTTACGTGATTAGCATGCTTAAAAACAATTGGTTCATTTGTGTAATTAGACCTATAGACATGATACTTAAATGCCAAATAGTTATTTCGGTCGCCAATACAAAATGTCAAGAATAAAAATGGGCATATTGAAAAATTTAGATAAGCGTAACACCGGTTGATTCTAATATACCAAAATTAGTGAAACATGTTGAGAGTTGAGAATTAGTGGCTGGAAATAATATTAAAATATTGAAAAACTTAGTTTTGATTGCTAAAGATGTATTTAAACTTTAAAGCTAAAAATTAATTTTTGTTGCTGAAACATATCACTTAAGAGCTTGAGATAAAATTTTAATTGATGAAAATAAAATTTTATACTGCTTGAAATTAATAAAAAATATGCTAAAACTGATTTTGTATTTGCTAAACAAGATTTTGCATTTGCTGAAAATAATTTTGTATTTTCTGAAAATAATTTTTTAAATGTTGACACTTGATTATAATGTTGCCAAAAATCTATATCTATAATCTATAATCTATATCTATATCTATAATATATTAAAAGTGTGAAGACCATTAGAAAAGTGATTTTAATGTTTTACCCTTCATTAAAAATTTCGCAATAGACAAAATCATTTTTTACTTATTTTTTCCGATTATTATACTATTATATTTAATATTAACAAGAGTTCTTAAATATATAGGAAAAAAATTAATTGTATTTCCATGTTTACAATTAAAAAAGGAAAGATTTAATTAGAATGGGAAAAGAAATCCCAAAATTGGAGAATTAACAAAAGAGACAAAGAAATAATCTTAGGAGTATTTTATTTTTTATTTTTGGAAAAAATAGAAGGTTCGTACTTTTTTGAAAAGCACAGAACTTTATTTTTGAAAAATTACAAAAACTTTCAATAGTGTAGTTTGTTTTGAATTAAATTAAATCAATGACAGTAAATTTTATGTAAGAAAGAGATCACGTAACAAAGTAATTTAAATAAATAAGATGTGATGAGTAAAAATTTCTTGCTATAAACTGGTTATGCAATTTTGAGGTGGTATTATCTCTAATTTCTAATATGTATTTCTAATCTCTAATTTATAATATATATATAATCTCTAATATAAAAGTGGAAAGATCCTTAGAAAAGTAATTTGCACTTTTTGTACTTCATTAAAAGTTTCTCCTTTAGACAAAATCATCTTTTCACTGTTTTTCTCAAATTATTGTCAATAGGACTTTGAAATTAATTAAAGTCCTTATTTAAGTTAGGAAAGAAATCATAATATTTAATAGTTCTAAATCAATTAAAATTTTACCTTACATATATTTTGTTAAATTAAATAAAAGTAAAGAATATTTTGAATTAAAAGAGGATACAAAAAAAAAAAGTATAAAGAAACCAAACCTAAAAATAAAAAATACAACAAAGGTTAATTGATAAATTCAAATAAATACAAATTTAAATCGACAAAGGACATTAAAAATATCGGGAGAAAGAAAATAAAACCAAACCTAACATTACTTTTAAATTGAGAATCCTTCCTTTCTAGAACAATACATCCACAATGTAGTTTTCAAATTAGATTTTTCTTTGCTATAGTCGTTCATAGATGTACTTATGATATGAGGTAAACTTCCTAAAATTTTAGTTCTTGATGTTTATAATTTTGATAATATCCGTGAATAAAAAAATAAATTTGCTTCTAATTTAAGGTTAGTTTTCTAAAATTTTAGTATATTCTTGAAGTTTATAATAATAAATTATTATGTATTCATGATATATAATTGTTGATTAAGAAGTTTTTAGCGGAATATTTATTGTATCTATGATTGCAAGACAAGTTTTTCTATGATTTGATATAAGTTTTCTAAAATTTTAGTACGTCTACAAAAATAAATTATCATATATTTTTTATAGACAATTACTAATCAAGATATCAAAGTAATTTTATAAAACTGAACTCTTTGAAGTAAGGTACACACGCAAGACACGTATAATCGGACTAGCTATTTTAAAGGTTGGAAAACTGTTTTATTTGCTGAAAATTGTTTTAAAGGCTGAAAAAATTATTTTTATTTTCCGAAAATAGTTTTAAAGGCTGAAAAATAAAGTTTAATTGTTTAAAATGTTATTTAAACATTCGGAAAACAAAGAATACATGTTGAAAAATTAATTAAATGCATTATAAGTCAATTTGACATGTTCAAAATTGATTTAATATGTAAGGTTAATTATTAATTCTAAAACATGTTTTCTATGTGACAAACAAATTGATTAACAGTCCTAAATTATCTTTGCCTAAGTGATTCACATAATCACAGAAAACACATATAAACCCCGCCCCACAAGCACCCCAGAATTTTATTATTACATAAGAGTGTGTATACAAATTACAAGACATTATTACATATCAAATGAATAATTAAAAAAAAAAAAATTGAAAAGGAATAGACCACCCTCCCTATATTCCTGAGGCAACTCTTCACATCTCAAAACCTCACTTGATGATACATGTCACATACAAGAAAAATAGCGGAACAAACAAAAAAAGAAAGAGTCGAACACACCTAAACATGGCCCTAAATAACAACGAAACAAAGTTATAACAAACAAAACATAGACACTGAATAGTTATTTGAGATTAATTCCTATAGGTAAGGGTGTACATCGGTCGGTTCGATTTAATTTGACATATTATTGATTTGGATTATTGATTTTTGATTTTTAAATATGCTAAACCAATAACCAAACCAATAAGATATTTCTTATCGGTTTTTGATTTATCGATTTTTAGTCCTTAACGGTTCGGGTTTCGATAAGAAAATACTCAAAATAAAAATAGTAATAACTAGGGGCTTTGAGCTATAGGTGACAAAAGAGTTTTAAAAATGAGATGTAGGTGACACAAGTCTTAATTATTAAGTGGAGGTAACAATTACTTTATATGGATTAAGAAAGTTGAGGAAGTTTGAAAATATCCCACAAGTTTTTTAATTTACACTTTGATTCAAATGTTAGTTAATATAACAGGAAATGGAGGGAAAAAGATGTGTTTCTCTCTCTTTTCATCCGTTGTTGTTTTCTCTCTCTTCACGATTATTGTTATTCATTGTTGCTACTGTTTTATTCATCATCTTCTGCTTCATTATCATCTTCATCTTTTTTTTATCGACCATTGTTGTTGTTGTTGTTACCGCTACTGCTGCTATCTGACCAATTTCTTAGGTCAAATTTTATTTCCTACATCACTTTCCACTTTGGCATTACTTCATAGGTGACTTTGATAAGTGAAATTATGATTTTTATTCAAATTTGTTATCTGGATACACAGTTACTGTTGTTTTTTCAGTAATGGATAGAACCTGATCATGAATCCAATATAAGTGCCCATAATTTAAACAGATCGCTCATCTGGTGCATCAGATGAGTAATTTATTGCAACAGAATATTTATCTGTTGTAACAGACTAGTTATCTGTTGTATCAAACTGATTATCTGTTGTATCAGACTGATTATCCGTTGTATCAGACTGATTATCCGTTGTATCAGACTGATTATCTATTACGATAGATGATTAATTTGTTTGGAACAACACAAATCAGCCTCTGCTACAAACCCAATAGATAACCATTATGTTTCAACTCTTGCTATTGTTACTGGATTCAAAAATTTATTCCTTACATCCAATTGTCGACATGTTTGTTGAGAAGATAATAGACATAATGAAAATTAAATATTTTCTTTGTCTCAAATTACCCATCCTTATCTGTTGCAACAGATGATTAATCTATTTAAAATAACACAAATCTGCCCCTGCCACAAACCCAAAAGATAACCAATGTTTATCAACTCTTTCTATGCAAACTGGATTCAAAATTATTTCTTACGTCCAATCGTCGACATGTTTATTGAGAATATAATAGACAGAATGAAAATTAAATACTTACTCCGTCTCAAATTACCCGTCCCAAATTTTCTAATTTGATTTCTTATTTTACTTGTCTTTTTTCATTAATCAAGAAGACATAAAAAATTCATGTTTTACCCTTTGCATTAATTATTTTTTCTTCAAATTAAAATGTAAACATAATTTAATAGAGGTATTATGATAAACTAGGCATGTTATTAAATATTTTTCTTAATCAATGTGTCATCTCAATTTGGGATGGGTAATTTGAGACGGAGGGAGTATGAATTAAAACGTCAAAACCATGCAACAGACTAGTTATCTATTGAAACAGACTAGTTACTGTTGTTTTTCCAGTAATGGATAGAACTTGATCATGAATCCAACATAAGTGCCCATAATTTAAACAGATCGCTTATCTGGTGCATCAGATGAGTAATTTATTGCAACAGAAGATTTATCTGTTGTAACAGACTAGTTATCTGTTGTATCAAACTGATTATCTGTTGTATCAGACTGATTATCCGTTGTATCAGACTGATTATCTGTTACGATAGATGATTAATTTGTTTGGAACAACACAAATCAGCCTCTGCTACAAACCCAATAGATAACCATTATGTTTCAACTCTTGCTATTGTTACTGGATTCAAAAATTTATTCCTTACATCCAATTGTCGACATGTTTGTTGAGAAGATAATAGACATAATGAAAATTAAATATTTTCTTTGTCTCAAATTACCCATCCTTATCTGTTGCAACAGATGATTAATCTATTTAAAATAACACAAATCTTCCCCTGCCACAAACCCAAAAGATAACCAATGTTTATCAACTCTTTCTATGCAAACTGGATTCAAAATTATTTCTTACGTCCAATCGTCGACAGGTTTATTGAGAATATAATAGACAGAATGAAAATTAAATACTTACTCCGTCTCAAATTACCCGTCCCAAATTTTCTAATTTGATTTCTTATTTTACTTGTCTTTTTTCATTAATCAAGAAGACATACAAAATTCATGTTTTACCCTTTGCATTAATCATTTTTCTTCAAATTAAAATGTAAACATAATTTAATAGAGATATTATGATAAACTAGGCATGTTATTAAATATTTTTCTTAATCAATGTGTCATCTCAATTTGGGATGGGTAATTTGAGACGGAGGGAGTATGAATTAAAACGTCAAAACCATGCAACAGACTAGTTATCTATTGAAACTGACTAGTTATCTGTTGCATCAGATTGCGTATCTAATGCAACATATGAGTAATCTATTTGGAATAACGCAAATCAGCCCCTGCCACAAACCTAACAGATAAATCTTGCTATTCCTATTGGATTCAAAATTACTCCTTACGTCCAATCGTCGACATGTTTGTTGAGAAGATAATAAACAGAATGAAAATTAAATATGAATTAAAACGTCAAAGTTGATCAAACATAATTTTTTTATTAAACTAAAACAAATAAAATTACATATACATAGACAAGACTAAAAGAAAAAATAATTATTATTATTAGCATTATTATTAGCATTATCATCATCATCATCCGCCCAATCTTCCATAGGCAGCAGCAAGACCCTCCTCAGCCGTCAGATCTCACGGAGCATCCTTTCTCTAACTGCTCTCAGTTCCCACTGTAGGTCATGAACCTGCATTCGAAGTTCATTCACGGCGTTTTGTAGAAAAGCAATGTTCCATACTGGATCACCCATATCTAGATCACATATGAATTGACAAAAAACGTAAAAAATAAAAGTAAAGATAAGAATATCTGAATATAATACAACGTATACTTTAAATTAACAAGAAAAAAACTTACCTGAGTCAGGGAAGAGAAAGTGGTGGAAGGTGTAATATGAAAGACAAGATGCAATAAATAAATAGAGTGTAGTTGAATGAACAAATGAGTGAAGGGGGATCTATTTATAGAGGATTGAATTTAAATAAGTGGCAAAAAGGCACGACTGTTCACCTTCATTTATTAATTACATTTTTATTACTGTGAAAAGTTATGACTCAATTAAATTAGAAAATATTGTGATAAGTCATGACTTTTCAAATTATTATTATTAATTAGTTCTTTTCAAGAACCGTTTTTATTGAGTTATGACAACAAATTTATATTTGTTGCATCAGATAACTCATCTGTAACAACAGATATACCATCTGTTACGATAAATAGAGAACCTGTTGCCTTAGATAATCTATTTGTTGCAACATATAATCTAACTGTTCACCTCTATTTATTAATTATATTTTTTATTACTATGAAAAGTTATGACTTTAATTAAATTAAAAAATATTGTGATAAGTCATGATTTTTCAAATTATTATTATTAATTAGTTTTTTCCAAAAACCATTTTTATTGAGTTATGACAACAAATTCTATATCTGTTGCATCAGATAACTCATCTGTGACAATAGATATATCATCTGTTGTAATATCGACATGTTGAGAATAAGGAATAAATAAAATGATAATTAAATACTAAATAAGAATTAAAAATTCAAAGTCGACCACCAAACATAGATCTTTGAATCCCTTGGGTAGATCCCATATACTAAAGGAGGAAAATTATACATACGCTAAAAGAAAAAACATAACCTAATTATTATTACTACTATTGTTATTATCATTACTATTATTATTATTATTACTATTATTATTGTCTGGACAATTTTCATCCGGCAGCAGCAGGGCACTCCTCAGCCTTACTCTGAAGTCGGCCAAATCCCTCTAGAGTTCATCAAACTACCTTTGAAGTTGCCACAAGGACTCAATATGAATCTTCTTGTACGAATCTAGATCATCCATATTTGTAAATGTAGTAGAATGAACGAGTAAGGAGGGACCTATTTATAAATGATTGAATTGGAAGGGGTTAGTCAAACAAAAAGTCACGACTGTTCATATCCCTTAATTAAATAAAACTGGTGACTTTTTGAATATGTAAATTTAAAAAAACAGATCTAAATACAATATTTTATCTTTTATTGTATTTTAGAAAGAAAAGAAAATTACTTTAAAATAAATCTAACAGATGGGTAATTTGTTACAAAATATATTCCATCTGTCAGATAACTTACAACATATTGACAATCTGTTGCAACAGATGAATATATCTATTTTCTTTTCCAATAGATCTATCATATGTTGCAACTGATTGATTATCTGTCGTAACAGATGTCTGTAATTATTTCACAATTTAAATAGATGTCGTATCTGTTGCAACTTGCTAGTCATCTGTTTATTCAATTTAAGCCATAGATGAGCTAGGAAGAATAAGTTGCGTGCAAATGGATGGATCTACTTTCAAGTGTGGGAGTTAAGTATTACTGATAAGGTCATCGGAAAAACATACACAAAGTATAATGTTTTTGGGAATGTAGTTTTTAATCGATTAGGCACTGATCATTCAAACAAGATGCTGCATTGTACAGTTAAGTTTGATGGGTTTTAATTGATATGGCTGAGGTCCCCATGAAGTTTGTTGCATTAGATGTGAATTCTATTGCAACAGATGTGGAGTTTGTTGCATCAGATGTGGAGTCTATTGAAATACATCAAACCAGCCTTGTTGGTGGTTTCATTTGTTCCAGCAGTTGCTCCTTCTGTTGTAACATCAACAACATCATAAACTACAAAGAAACAACAAATAAAAAACATCAACAATAAAGAAACAACAACACGTGTTCCAACACCATCAATGACATCTTCAACAACAAAAAAACAACATCCTTTGTTCCAACACATCAACAACACCACACCACAAGTTTCAATAACGTCAACCCTACTAACAACATCAATAACAGGATCAACAAAAATGAAACAAACAAAATACATAGAAAAAAATGATACTGCCAACAAGGCTTTTAAACTTCTCCCAACAGATGATTTTTTCGCATATTGTAATAAAAATTCTCGGTTCGTTTATTTAACACTTAAAATTTTTTTCAAATTTTTTAAATATATATGATATGTGTAAATGACAATTAAATAAAAAAATAGATGTAAATAACTTGCAAAGAAGAAGACGAGAATAAAAAAGCAATAGTGAACCATACCTTAATGTCAAAAGGGGATAAAAACAGTAATTTTCATCGAGGAAAGATATAGATCAGTTTAGATCTGAAAGGATCTTTATGAGAAAGATAAGAGAAAAGAGAGAGAAAAGGCAGTGATAACCCTAAAGAGGATATAAAAAAACCAGGTAAGAGATAAATAAAATAAATTTAGGGTTGAAACAGAAGGAGAGATGAGATAATTCTAGATGTATTGTGTACGAAGACGTGGGTTTCAATATTAATTAATTAATATTCATTAATAATTTGAGGGGCACGAGGAAGACTAGTGACATTGAAAAGACAAGATAAGACTAGTCAATGAACTCATTTTTGAGTTATCCAAGAAACATTTTTTACCACATTTTGTAGTACTACTTTATCTACTTGAACAGAAGCTTGCTTTAAAATTAAAAGAAAAAAAGAATTTCAAACAAATATGTCATCTATTGCAACAGATAGAAATAGTTGTTTAAAAATTCCAACAGCATTGTCATCTGTTACAATTGATATAAATATCTATTTAAAAATCCCAACAGCTCAGTCATCTGTGACAATAAAAGCAAATGTCTATTTGATAATTAAATCAGATGTCATATGTTACAACAGATATCAATAGCTATTTAAATATCCTAACAACTCAGTCATCTATAAAAATAGATGCAAATGTCTATTTGATAATTAAATTAGCTATGTGATCTGTTGTAACAGATATAAATATCTGTTAGAAATTTCCAACAGCTCAGACATTTGTTCCAACAAATTTTATTACAATTGATTTAGATGGAACTAGAAATGAATGAATGAGTTCATAGGGTCAACTACAATTCAATTGAAAAAGATTCGAAGGAGGGAAAAAAATGGATGAAATCTGGATCAACTACTGTGGCATGCCAATTTGTTTTGGATTAAAAGAGTTTGTCATAGTGGCGGGCTTCAGATTTGATCATCCAAAAGAACCTCTCATCAAGGAAATACCCCACAAAGGGTCCAACAAACGCAAGAGAAAAAAGATGAGTTGTTGGGCATTGTTGGACGTAGTTACAAAACAAATAATTTGATGGCAGATCTCGAGAATAAAACATACCAAAGCACTACAGGGAGAAATTGTGCTTATTTTGGTTTGTCCATTCCATTTTATTGGCAAAAGACGTCAGGAAAGTCAAATAAGATGATTTTTTGGTGCTTGCTAATGATTTTGAGAAATTTAATGTTATCCCTGGGGATATAATAGCTACTACTTGACTGTTGAATATTTACTGACAAAGCTATCCCCAAAGACCACCATATTATACGAATTTCCTTAGGCTTTCATGGTAAAATTGATCACTATTTTTACTCATCCATTAATTATATTGAATATAGTTATTATGACTTTTTTTGCTTGCTTCCTGTTAACATTTTTTAGGCCTGGGAATGTGAAGTCATTCCTCCCCTCCGAAAACAGTGTAAGGTTTACGCGAATGAGGTTTCTCATCCAAGGATCTTTAGGTGGTTGGTTGCAAAGAGCAGTAAAAATATTAAGGAGGCTGGTCTTTTTAACCCTTCGGATGATGCAATAGGTCTTCTTTCAACTAAAATAATTTGCCTCAAAGAAAGATATTAAAATAGATGTGCCCTATGTTTCGATAGATAAGTCATTCATTACAATAGATTTTCCATCAACTACAATTGGTGCAACAGATGGGTAATCTGTTGTGACAGACGATCCATATTTTTCAATAAATTAACCATCTATTGCTTTGATTCTCTGAACCCGACTCAACAGATTACCCATCTACTGTAAATTAAGCAATAGATGGGTAATATAATCCAACAGATGGGTAATATGATGCAGTACATATTCTTTTAACTAAAATAATTTGCCTTAAATAAAGATATTAAAATAGATATGCCATCTACTGCGATGTATGGGTCATCCGTTACAACAGATTACCCATCAACTGCAACTGGTAGAACAGATGGGTAATCAATTGCGATAGACAATACATATTTTGCAATAGATTAACCATCTATTTCTCTGGTTTTCTGAACCCGACTGGATATATTACCCATCTACTACAAATTATGCAACAGATGGGTAATCTGATGTAACATATTATCAATTTATTATGACATATAGATCAATTATTGCGGTAGCTAGATTGTATGTTGTATAAGTGGGTTGTGTTAACATGTAACCCAACTGACTGCAAAGTATTATTATATGATTTAAATTCCTCTTGTATTTTTTTTATAGGTTGTGCATCCTTGGATCGTACCTATTATTCATGAGTTGGGGATGACTTCTTTTCCGACTCAAGATCATATTGATACAAAAGAAGACCCAACGGTGGAGTTAATAAAGAAGAAATTGGCTGGACCAACAGCTATAAGAAGAGCAGTTAGGCAAGGCCAGCCTAATGTTGAAGCTTTTCACTACCAACCTACTATAACAGATCCAGGTTCTACTTCTAGGGGTGTTACGGGTGGAGTTGTTGATGATGGTGAAAGCCATCTTGATGTTGTTACTGCTGCCGGTCGTGATTATAAGCATGTTAGTGCTCAAAAAAATATAAATACATTTGAAAACATCCCTTACACAGTTCCCTCTCACCCCTACACCGGTTCCTCCCACCCTTACAATGGTCCTTCTTACCTATCTTTACCCTCGTGTTCTTAATGAAAATGCAAAGTGTGCAAGGACAGAGAGGATAAACTCCTTCAAAAATTAGAGGCTATTCCTGAAGCTATCGAGGAGTTGAAATCCAAAAGGGGTGTCATACCATCCAAGAAGCTGAGGGTGCCATACACTCCTACAGTGGTGGTTAGGAGGACGACAAGAAACATTAGACAAATACTCTCCATTGTGAAAATAAAAAAAATTGCAACTCCACCCGCTCCAAGACTTATTGAAGTTTAAGGGCTGCTAAATAAGGTGGACATATACGCAGCACTTGACTACAAAAAGAACAAAGAACTGCAAGAAATCATGATTGATAAGACGAAGGTTCTAGAAGAATACACCATGCATTATTTGCCGCCAAAGACTTCATGAATATGACAAATATGCATGAATGGTACGTGGACAATGTAAGTTTACTTTTGCTAACCTAGTCTTTCTATCTACTCCATGAAGAAGAAGTTATGCAACAGATATGTAATCTGTTGCAATATCTGGTATTCGGTTACAACATAATACACATCTGTTGCATAAGTTATGTTAGCTGGGTAATCTATGAACTGATTCAGAAAATCCTTTTCAACAGAATCTTTGCACTGTGTTTTTATTCTTTACAATTACTAACTTATTTAAAAATTATCTTCTTATACCACATTATGTTGATGAAATTCTCTGCCTCATGAGGGGCAGGCAATTATCGTTCCTGGATGCTTATGATATGCCGATAGGATCATGGACCTCAACTTCTACAACAATTTCAAGGATAGGTATGATGATCTCCATAGGTAATATGGTCCCGGTGGCCATAGATTTGATAAGTTAGTTTCTACGTTCGAATGGGATGAAGACATGATTAAATATGTTAGAGAAAAAAGGCGATATCCCCATGGCAAGAGCTGGACCAAGGCAAAGAGAATCCTTGCAATCATGAACGTGAAAGTCAAATATTTTTCTCATTGTTGAGATACTACTCGACGAGGAAAAGATTAAGGTATATGGATACAACTTACCTGTCTTCAACGAAGACACTTTTTTAACCCACGTACAACCACTCTTGAAGTTGTTCCCCAAGTTATTGACGTAGAGTAAGCTGATGGATCATCTGTTGGCGAAAGTCTTGACGAAGGAATCATGGGTTTTTAAAGGTCAAAATAAGAACATCCAACTCTCAAAAAATAAAACTAGTGCAACGTGTGGGCCGTACTCATTTGCATACATCGAGTATTTTCTAATCAACACAGAAATGATCGATATGTGCAACGCCATTATGGAAAAGATGCAAGAGGTCTGGGCTTATGGGGTACTAACTAAATTGTTGAAGCCGTGTATAAAGAAGAATATGTACAAAGACAGAGACGTACACGATAATAATTTTTATTTCTAGCCAGTTCACGTTACATATAGTGACAATAATTTTTATGAATGGCAAAAGTTAAATTTTTATACTACAATAGATTGTCTATCTATTGTAACAGATATTATACTTGTTGTGACGGATTGATTATTTATTTGAATAGGTTGGTCATCTAATGCATTATGCATATGTTTTTATTTGTCTATCACAACAGATATACAATCTATTGCAACATATAATCTATCTGTTGCGACTGATAAGTAATCTGTTAGAACAAATCAATAAAGTAGGAAGACCTGTTATATAATTTCAAGCAAATGACCAAACTAAATGGTTGGAGCCCGTGTATAAAGAAGAATATGTACAAAGACATAGAAGAACACGATAATAATTTTTTATTTCAAGACACTTTACTTTACATGTAGTGGCAACAATTTTTATGTCTGGCAAAAGTTAAATTTTTATAATGCAACAAATTGTCTATCTGTTGTAACAGATATAATACCTGTTATGAAAGATTGATTATCTGTTGGAATAGGTTTGTCATCTGTTGGAATAGGTTTGTCATCTGTTGCATTATGTAGATGTTTTCCAGTCTATTTGTCGCAACAAATATAGAATCTATTGTAATATATAATCTATCTATTGCAACTGATAGGTAATCTATTGGAACAAATCAAAAAAGTAGGAAGACTTGTTTATATAATTTCCAGCAGATGACCTACATATTGTAACATATGTCTAAATCTATTTGATAAGATATATCGTTTGTTGCAACAGATATATTATCTGTTGCGATATTTGAATCTAGTATTCCATTTCAATTAATATGTTCAAAACTAAGGATTAAATTATATTCATATACAGCATAAAATAAATTGAACCCTTCAGAAATTACATGAAATAACTCAACAAATACATGAAATGTAAAAAAATATTATGTGTACAAATGATCTACTCTACAAATAAATCAACAAGTTAAACCAAGGAGGATAGGTTATTACATTAATGGACTCAAGATATAAGGATCTAATCAATATGGACAAGTTGTTCTTCATCCGGTGCTACGAAATTCAGCTTTGGTCGTCGTGGATCTTTAATGTCGCGTGCATACGACTTTTGAGCTTTTGCTTCTTCGTATTTCTATTAAAGAGAAGCATATATTTTGCAGAGTAATTCGACATCAAGTCCATCATTTGGTACTTGTAATCCATTGCTCAAATACTCAGCGTAAGCGGTAACAAAAAGACCGCAATCTCTGTGTTTTAAAAAAATAGATAATCCATATCATACAGTTCATATAAGCGTTGTGAAATTTATAAAATAAAACTAAATCATGGTACTTATACTTACAGGCTACCAATGGTTTGTTAAGCAATTCCTTCCAAATCTTGTACATCAAATGGATTACCCATTTTATCTCGGTATGCTTCAATCGTCGACCAATCAGTATGAACCTTTTGGTCCAAAAACCCACTTATATCAAGGTAAGTAGGAAATATTTTGGCCATCTTTTGTATCTTAGACAATGTCTCAGAATGTCTCCTTCGCAACATCAACTCATAAACTTAGATGCGCCTCTCTTTTAGAATGACGACAACCAACACCCAATGAAATTCATCACCACAATGGATTGGAATGTACGCTTCATCGATCAAATTCCAAGGTAATATAGATGGAATGCTAAAACCTTTGATGATGTTGATTAAGCATTCCTCATTTTGGAAAATTTTGGCTATTGTTGACAATACTTATCGTAGGCATTATTGATGTAAACTTTGTACAAATAATTACCTATCATGTATCTGTATTGTTCTGGAGTTTGCAACTTGGCCTTTTTCGGAGGTAGTAAAAAATGACATCGATGTGCTGCACATATTATCAAATATTTCAAATTAAGTGACAAAAAATTAATACGCAAATGCAATTAAATAAAGTATTAATTAATAGTAATATGTATGGTATTTAAACCTCATCATTCTAACAAGTTTGGGGTAGTGACATCAAATTGAACAATTCTTTATTTTGGAATGTGCAACAACAAAGTCGAACATATCAAAACTAAGACTCGATTCGTTCACTTTGTAGTGTTCATCATTTTATTTTCTACATGATGATTTATATGTGTTAATGTCATATTCTTACAAAAAGAATTATATAACTCAATATTTTTAAAGTTGATTTATGTACCTTCTGGCATAATGCTTTAATAGCCCATCGACAATCCATTCTGAATAGTCATTGATCAACTTTGTTAGCTTTTTTGAAGCCTCGTCCGCGATGTTGAACCCTTCAAACGGGTAATTCTTCCGTTCTCTCGAACAGACAGGCTCTATTTTTTCTTCTTCTTTGGAGGAAGTTGATGGATTATCAACTGTGATATTATGCTCTTCAGTAGTAGCTTTTGTTATGACATCCACCTGAAAAGCCAGAATTGTCAGTTCTAATTACAGATACAACAGATTGTCCATTTGTTGCAACAGATAAGTCTTATGTTGCAACTGATGGATCATCTATTGGGACAAATTCAATTAGGTAAAACAGGGCAGTATGATAATTTTGGTGCAAGAAAAAGATAGAGGTGTTGCAATTTTACTTTTTTCAATGCTTGGTGATGCCTTGGAAATATCTTTCCTTCTCCTCTTAGCCACCTTCATCTCCAGTGGAGTGTATGGATATGAACTCCTATTTAATGGAATTACTCCCCTCTTAGATATCATTTCCTTTACAGAAGTAGTTAGTGCATTAATAGCATTAATCACTCTATCATATTTCGTTTTGCAGTCTTGACATTTGCATGCAGAACATTCGCTAGATGTGGCAACATCTAGAGAAAAATTTGTATAACTAGTATGATCATAATCATAATGGCTTGTTATTTCAAAAATTGTAATAAGAGCATCATTAGCCCCAACAGCAGCACCACTACCACTACCATCATCAACAACAACAAGCCCACCCTTCAAAATTATTTTTTTTATGATGATTGTTATTCCAAACAACTCCATTTTTATTCCATCAATGACCTTAGGGTCCGATAAAGTTAGCACAGACCATAAAGTAAGAAAAAATAGCATCTTCAACTCTCGGGTGGTCTGAACAAGCCACAAATGCACAGTCTAAAATAAATCAATACATATATTAGAATGATGATGAAATCATTTAAAATAATCATTAATTAGAATAAAAAGTTGATTAGAATTGGACTTACTACTTCCTTCGGGGGATTGAAAAGATCAAGAAAATTTGTATTTTTACTTGTTTTAGCCGACAACCATCTCAGGATTCTTGGACAAGAAACTTCTTCCTGGTAGTTCACTTGTTGTCTCAAATAAGGAATGGCTTTAAATGCCCAATCCTATAACATAACACCAATAAATTAAAAGCATTATTGAATAAAAAATGATGAATCATATAATGATAAAAGAAATATTTACCATGAAGGCCCATAGAAGCCATATAAGTTGACTGCCTTTGACGTTAACGGAGTCAACAAATATTTGACAGTCATTTTGAAGCTTTCATAACCCTTATTACAGCTATTAAATGCCTCAAGATCCTCGTAGAAATTATTAAATCGAGGCTTATTTTGTTGTTAATGTCTCTCGCCCAAAGAATATTATGTACAAACCAAACCAAGCACAATGATTGTTTGTGCTTCTTTGAAAGTCCTTTACCTTTCAACACTTTTATTAAATTTTTGTTTATGAAGCTTGGACCAATAATGGAAACCAAGTCATCATGATCACCCGACTTAGCTTTGCCTTTTTGGGTATGCGGGGTGCTTTTATTTGGGTTAAAGTAGGTATAACTTGAGAAGGAGAAGGAGGATAATACTTTAGTCCGATAACTATGGAAAACTCCTTCCAACCAAAACAAATAGGCATGCCACAGTAATTTAGCCATACCTCATCCATCATATCTTTGTTTTCATACATAAACCTGTGCTTGAGAAGATCATATACCATTTTTATCTGGAAACGAGCATTGTTGTCCTCCAATAAATCAAGATATTGCCCAAAGCATATTTTCCTAAAATAAGAATCCAATTTCTATGCTCAAAGTATTTTTCTGAAGGCGTCCAAATATTCTCCCATGGCTGACTTAACCACAAAATCACCCATTAAATCTATGGCACCATCGCACTACATTCTCACAGGATAACAATCAATGCTGGAGGTTTTGACCAACTCTTCGGCGGAAGGGCTATTAGCATTTGGATCATCTCTTTTAAAACATTCCTCCTCCCCATATTCATTATCTTCTGCTCCTGATTGAGATAACGCTTGAAAAGCAAGCTCATAGAGTGGTGGATGTAGTCGATATGCTTTTCTTATTTCTATACTTGGACTTGATTCGGGTTCTTTTCTTTTGGGAGCCATATTATCTTAAATTAACAGGAACATAAAATAGATTATAATTAATTAATGCATCATTAAAAAGGATAACCGTAAATCTAACATGCACAATAGTAAAATAACAGTTCCAACAGACCACACATCTATCGCACCAGGTATGTTATTTGTTGCAACATATAATCGGCCTATTGTAAAGGATAAGTAAATCATTAGAAACAATAAAAATAGATCACTAATCTATTGCACCAAGTATTTTATCTGATACAACATATAACCAACTGTTGCAATGGATGAGTAAACCATTGAAAATCATAAAAATAAATCACTAATCTGTTGCACCAGGTAGTTTATCTGTTGCAACATATAACCAAACTATTGTAATAGATGAGTAATCTATTGGAAACAATAAAATTGATCATTCATCTGTTGCACCGGGAAGGTTATCTTTTGCAACATATAATCAACCTGTTGCAAGGATGAGTAATCTATTGGAAATAGTAAAAATAGATCGCTAATCTATTACACCAGGTACTTTATCTATTGTAATATATAACTAACCTGTTGCAACGGATGATTAATCCATTGAAAACCATAAAAATAGATCACTCATCTGTTGCACCAGGTAGTTTATCTATTGCAACATATAACCGACCTATTGCAAAGGATGAGTAATTCATTAGAAATAGTAAAAATAGATCATTGATCTGTTGCTCCTGGCAGGTTATCTACTGCAACATATAACCAACCTGTTGCAATGAATGAGTAGTCCATTAGAAATAGTAAAAATAGATCACTGATCTATTGCACCAGGTGGGTTATATATTGCAACATATAACCAACCCATTGCAACGGATGAGTAATCTATTAGAAATAATAAAATAGATCACTGATCTGTTGAAACATATCACTCATCTGTTGCAAAATGAGTTATCTTTTGGATCAATATTGTTTAGATTTCTTTCAAACAGAAGAGTCTTCTGTAGCAACAGATGAATGATCTGTTAGATTGTTCATCTGTTGCATCAAATTTTCATAGTTGCATCAGATTTGCATCTGTTGCATCTGATTTTTTCATCTATTGCATTAGATATTGTTATCTGCGGCATCAGATATTTCATCTGTTGCATCAGATGTTTCATCTGTTGCAACACTATTTTTACCAAGACAAACAACTAATCAATCCAGCAACACCAACATATCACATACACACTAAGAACATCATCTGTGATAAAAAATCACCAACAAATCTGAATCAACAGTTCGACAACAAGAACAAGAAATGTCAAAAATTAGAGTTTTATTAAGTCCATATTTCAAATTTAATCTAGAAATATTAAAATTGTTAACCAATACTAGAAGAGCAATTGGCTTAAGTTCCTCTGTTTCTTCATAATTTTTTGCCTGTGAAAAAAGAAATAGGTCGACGAAAAACTCGAAGTTGCTATCTCTAGAGAAGTCTTCACGTCGATTGATGGTTGAAAGTTAAAAGGGAACTCATCTGACTATTTGTCGCTGAAGGTTGAATTTGCTAAGGATTAAAGGGAGAAATTTTGCAGAACTATTGGTTGAGAAAGAGTTGAGAGAAGTTGTCGAAAGAGAGAGGAGACAGACGATTAATTTGGATTGAAGAGGGGTGTGGGTTGGATTGATTTGTATTTTTAAAAAGATTAGAAAGTTTTGAAAATACTTGATCTAATCAAGTTTCCTAATGATGTTTGACCCTTTAAGTTGGTCAATGTCACTAATCCTTCATTCAAGACTTAAAAGATACCTTCCCTGCAATTTTCTCTAGTAACTAATATAAAAAAATGAATCTTAGTTGCAACCAAAAATCTTACATGATGTATTTTAATTTATAAGAATCTTTAAATTTGAACTAAATGTTGTTAAGAGAAATTAAGGGTTTGTATAATTGAAATAATAGGTTTGTTGATTTGTAGAAATTAAAGAGAAATTAAGAGAAAGATATAATAAGATATATATATATATATATATATATATATATACATATACGCACACACAACAACAACAACAACCACAACAACAACAACATACCCAGTATATTCCCATATAGTGGGGTCTGGGGAGGGTAGAGTGTACGCAGACCATACCACTAACCCAATAAGACACAGTTAACCCAATAATAATAAAGCAATAACATTTTTATTGATTTGGTTTATCAGTTGATTTGATTTTTGCACACCCTTACCTATAGTCATGTTTTCTAACAATTACACAACACCATAATATCACCAAAGAATTATGAATATTACATCAATAGAAACTTACCAATACATGACTAGAAACAGTAATAAGAAACTGTAACAACCCGAGACTACCCCTAGTCGTTACACAGTTCTTACGATCCTGAGAGACCACAAGCTAACCCATGAGCTGGTACCTACTGTGAGCATTTAATAATATAATTATAAATACAGAAGAATACTGACATACCATAAGGTTTAATAATGAAATAACTACTAAATTTATGAATCTGGTAAAATACTGAAAATTGGATAATTTGAATAGCTAACTGTAGTATCTGAAAAGCCTCTAAAACTGACTGACCAAATATGAGTTGATGGGACAGGCCCAAACTAACTCCAACTAACTACTAACTAAGAAATGAAATAAAATAAGCCTGTCCTTGAAGTATAGGACTCACCACTGGTACTGCTGAGGATCTGATAAGTCTAATCATGAGTCGGGAACTGAGCGTAAGAACCTATGATATAATACATCATAGCACAAAAGAAAAGGTATGCAGTCACTACTTTGAATGTACTGGTATACTAAATGAGATAGGCTGATGTGCACGGTTTTATGAACAGAGATAATAATTAATTGAATATGCATATAAGGTAAGAAATACTGAGTAAAGAGTGTGGAATCTGTAGGTACTGAAAATGTAT
Source organism: Capsicum baccatum var. pendulum (assembly GCA_030864225.1). Lineage (NCBI taxonomy): Eukaryota > Viridiplantae > Streptophyta > Magnoliopsida > Solanales > Solanaceae > Capsicum > Capsicum baccatum. The sequence continues at coordinate 144,536,259 of CM061552.1, forward strand.
GAAGATCTATAAATACTGAGGATGCATGACCAAGCATATAACATAAACTGAGTAAAATCTGTAAACTAAAATACTGAAATGACTAAATTTTGTATACTTTGGTCAAACAACAGTAAGACTGAATAACTGAAATGAGATTGTAACTGAGACTATATCTGAGACTGTGGGAGGTATCATCTAACTGATATTCCCCAATTTGAGCTAATCGGGGTCCAACCTGTAATCCCAGTTGAAAGGGTATAATACCGTGCCACGGGTACTAACAATGGTTGTGTGGATCCCTAAACTAATATAATGTCCAAATAACTAAGGTTGTCAAGCCTGAACTGACGGATGACCCCTGCGAGATAGTCAAGCCTAATCTGATGGGTGACTACTCATATCTTACGCTAGATACGTAGTTTTGGAGTATAGGGACTGCTATTAATAACTTTGCCTATCTGATGGGGAATCCATTATCCCTACACCCACACGGTGCTAAATCCTACTCCCAACTAAAAGACACTGAGCTACTAGTCTGTTCTGAGTCTGTCTGGTATTGGACTATTCTGAAGTGCTCATAGTATATTCTGAAGACTGTTCTGTAATGTATTGATGCTAGACTAAATAAACAACTATGGATTTTGGGTATTCAATACCCCTAGGACTCAAAAAAATTCTAGTAAAATAACACTAATACTTGGAGATCAAAACATGAAGGCTCTTAATAATGAAATCACTCTTGTAGGCATTTTATCAAACACTTGTAGTTCAGGATTTAAAACAATCATAGGAATGTCATGGAATTTGTAGGAATATCATAATATCATCATAATAGCATTAAATCGTGGTTTAATTCAGTAAATAATAATATTAAAACATGGAAGATTGAATAATAACAATAATTTCAAGGTAATATGGTATAAAATCAATAGTACATGGAGATTTATGGATGAAATCATAATTTAAAATATAATAACTTGAAAAGATCATAATTTTATAATTTAAAAGGGCTGCTTAGACTCCATGGATAAAAGGGATCCATAGATGAACATCTAACATACCTAGGATGATGAATTTGAAGTTGAATGGAGAGTTCTTGAGAAATTGCCTTGAATTTGAGAGTTAGGGTTTCTTGTTCTTGAAAACGGGATCTTTAATTTTGAAGAAGAATTGAATAACGATGACTACTTAGGGTGTTTAGGGGTTAAATTTCGTGTTTTAGGTTAATTAGGGTGGTGAAAAAAGACCCAAATACCCTTAAATGAATTTAAAAGTGGAAGCTAAAAACTGACCATCCCTATTTTTGGCCTTGGCATGATGCGCCACGATTGCACCAAGCCACTAGAAAGGGGATAAATGGGACCTGGATAGACTAGCGTTGCACTGCTATCGTGGTAAGCCTTGGGATGCCATTTTGGCCACCTCTGCGACGTGCCAATATCACAAAGTCCCACTGGAAATTGACATACGAGAAATTGGCCTGCTCCGCGATGCGCCATGATCGCGGAGTCACTGGAAATCGACAATTGTCATTTGGACTATCTACGCGACGCGCTGAGGGTTAAGATGATGATGTTTTATGACTAAAACTTACAATCTCCATAACTTCTTACTCGGTTATTCGATTTGGGCGAATTTTATATCGTTGGAAAGCTAATTGAATTTCCTACAAATGGCAGGCTCTAAACTGAAGAATAATGAGTGTTTCAAAATTGTATACATGAATACTCATGTATTAGGACTTAGATAATACTAGGGAAATACGGGGTGTTACAATATTTCCTCATTGGGATCATTCGTCCCCAAATGAAACTGGTTAAGCTGAGGGAACTGATGGACTGAGCTTACATACTGAATATACATGTCTGATGGATGAAATGCATGACTGAACTGATTAATGAATACACGACTGACATGAACATAAGGTGCGGCTGAAACTGAGCATGATAGAGAAAAGAAAATCTTAAGAAGATTGGTACCTTGTACTGAATCTAGAATCACAGAGAAGAGATGAGGGTACTTGGTCCGTATATCTACCTCTGCTCCCAAGTGGCTCCATCAACGGACTGATTCTGCCAAAGAACTTTGACTAGTGGAATTTCTTTGTTCCTTAGTCTGTGAACTTGATGATCAACAATTTTGACTGGGACTTCCTCAAAGAAAAGATTGTTCTGAATATCTACACTTTCTAAGGGAACAACTATAACTGGATCACCAATACACCTTTTCAACAATGAGACACGGAAAACTGGGTGTACTGAGGCTAAATTTGAAGAAAACTCAAGCTCTTAAACTATGTTTCCAAAACGACTGAGAATTCTGAAGGGAACGACATATCTATATATAATTTTTGACTGAACCTTTTCTAACGCATCAAACACCAAGTCAGGCCCTACTACTGCAGCCTCACCTACTTCAAACCAAACAATTAGAGATCTACATCTCCTACCATAGAGAGCCTCAAATGGAGCCATACAGATATTGGAATGATAGTTGTCATTGTACGCAAATTCAATCAAAGGCAAATGGTCATCCCAACTACCCTTGAAATCAACAACACATGCTCTCAGCATATCCTCAAAAGTATGAATAGTCCTTTCTTCTTAACTGACTTTCTAAGGGTAGATGGTTGTATTGAGGTGGACTTGGGTACCAAGACCCTTTTGGAACGATTTCCAAAAGTGAGAGGTAAATTGAGTACCTCTATCTGAGATGATAGATAAGGGAACATCATGTAACATAAACAACTCTCTGTGATAGAGATAGACATATTCCTCAGCTAAATAAGAGGTATGGACTGGTAAGAAATAAGCTGATTCGGTCATCCTCTCTACGATAACCCAAATAGAGTTATGCTGATGATGGGTATTAGGCAAACCTGTCATAAAGTCCATGTTCACTTCCTCCCATTTCCACAGGAGAATACTGAACTCCTACATGGACCCACTAGGTTTCTGGTGCTCAACCTTAACTTGCTGACATGTAGAGCACTTAGCTACAAACTTTGTAATATCTCTCTTCATCCCACTCTACCAATAGATCTCCTGCAAATTGCGGTACATCTTAGTTGCCTCTAGATGAATAGAGTAACGCGCACCATGCACTTCTGCAAGAATTTATTGCCTCAAATCATCTACACCAGTCACACACAATCTACCCTAACAACGCAAAACACTATCTACCCCTTAGGATAAAACCTCTACTTTTTGATTTCTGACTGATTCTTTCAACCTAACTAGACTGGGATCTCTATCCTGCTTTTCCTTTACCTCAGAGACTAGAGATGATTTTAAGCTACTATGCACCCACTCACTACCTTCTACTGAATCGAGTAAATAGATACTTACTCGGGCAAGATGATGAACTTCCTAAGCTAACTTCTTCTTACCATCCTCAACATGAGCTACACTACCCATAGACATTCTACTGAGAGCATCAGTCACTATATTGGCCTTGCCCGGATAATACAGAACACTCATGTCATAATCTTTCAATAACTCTAACCATCTTCTCTGACGTAAATTCAAATCATTCAAAGAGAACACATGCTGAAGGCTTTTGTGATCTATGAACACATCTACATGTACCCCATACAAGTAATGCCTCCAAAATACAAAAAATGGGTCAAATTATGAGCGTTAATTTTTTGGTTTGTGGGGGTTTAAAACCCACACAAAATGTAATTGTAGGGGTTTCCCAAACCCCCGAAATATGAGCCATCACAAAGGAGTTGCGGTAATTTTTTGACTCCCATAATTAATTTGTGGGGATTTTTTTGTGGCGATTACGACCCCCGTAATTAATTTGCGATGGTTATTGATCCCCATTATTCTAAATTTAATTCTTTTTATAATAATTTTTTATTTAAAATTTGTGAGGGTTAAAACCTCCGTAATTTTTTTAAAAAGAAATTAGTAGGGCCCATCAATTTTCAATAACTAATTATAGACTAATTTTAGCTCAAATTTAATTATTCCTTTAGGCATAACCTACAATTCAATATTTGTTCAATTGATATATCATTAATACAATAGAGTAATTAAACATTGTAATTGACAAGCATATCAAACGTACATTGAACATTAAACTTTAAAATTAAATTTCCAACATTAACATCTTCAAACTCCAAATTTTCAACCTTAACTAGTATCTTCAAACTCAAAAATCAAATTTATACACAAAACCTTCAATATTCTAAGATTCACTCCAACCACCCAATTACATCATCATAATTGTATGTTCAAGACAATTTCCAATGAAATCAACGACTATCATTAGGATCAATATCATCACGTGGTCTCCTTGCATCCATGAGAAAAATGAGTCCATTAGCTGCATCACTTGACTACATAAAAATGCAAAGTATAAAAATCAATCAGATAAACTTTCAGTTCTTATTACATTTATATCTGCATACAACTAAAAAACATCATGATAAATATAAATAGATCAATAACAAACTACTCCATGCTACAGTTTCAAACTACTCAATCAGTTGATCAAACTAGGAACCTGAGTATCATTAAACATACAGGTAAATATCAAACTAGAAACCTGAGTATCATTCAACATACAAGCCATACCATTAAAAACATACAGCAACACAATCAATCATAAATGAAATTACTTACAAGATCAGGCAAGAATCCAGAGTAATGTGTTTTGGAGGACCATCAAGCACAAAAGAAAAGACTACTAAATACAGAGTTGATTGAAGTAAATGCATACCTTTTAGTTTATTGAAAATTCATTTTGCCTTATCTTCAACAGTGCTCGACAGATTCTAAAACATGTGAAGTTAAGCAAAGTGATGAATTGGCTACACTACTTTGTTAAATGATATCAAAATGATGCAGTCGATGTACAAGTAAATAATGATGAAATCCATGCCAATTTCTGCTATAGAGACACATTTCTTTAGAATTTTCTACTGGGAATCCAAAAGATATGGTCAAAACATTTGGCACTCTCTTTTGTACCCACTTCTTCATTCAATTCTAACTGTGACCCTTGAACCAATAGTCCAATATCCATTACACTTCCTATTGATCACAAAATCTCAGTTATCAGAATTTAGAAAATGTGTTAACAACTCTTAAAAGAAAAGAAGATGAAAGCTATGTTGTTCAGGACTCTGAAATATTGTTGTACTCGTGTTACATCCTTCAAAACTACATTATTTTTAGATAATCCAACATGCATACATCACTATTTTCGAAAAGTCCAAGCAACATAGGATGATAGTAAAAGTTCAAAAGAAACAAAACTAGATCAGTACTAAATTCAAACTAAGTTGAAAGAGTTTTGATATTTTTGATTTTCCATTAACATTATACTGAAATATTATTAATAGAAACAGAATAAAACCAAACAAATTTGAGGAGATTATTGCTTTAATTAATGGCAGAGCTGTTCAGTCCTTTTTTAATACTGCCATTCCAAGATTTCATATCATATCAAGAACCAATTTCCCATATCTTCTACCTCTACTAGGAAAAATAAAGTCATATACATACATAAATGGGAACTTTGTCAAAGCTTCACTAAATTTATCAACTTTGTCCACCAAGGCTAGGCCAGACAAGCGATACCTACTATCTCCCAACAACAACAGGTACCAAGAAACTTATTTCCACCAAAGATAAACAAGATGAAAGAAAGTCACCTAATCATGGGTTCATCATGTATAACATCTGAAACAAAGAGAGGTTCATCTTGAGATCTACTCCCATCTATTGAAAGCTTGGAAAGTGGTATATAGCCGCGCCACTAAATGGAGATGAAAAAAAGTGGAAAAAAAATCAAACAGGCATACATAGACCACCATTTGACATTAAACTTCTGAATTAGTGAGTGCATGTTATATGATGATATAAAAAAACAAGAATCCCACAAACACAGCAATCATAAAATGGCGTGAATGCTCGTGTGGGTAAGGATATGAGAGAAAGATTGTCCTTACTGCCTTTATTTTAGAGTATCTAGAATACCACCCATTTGCTTATCGATCCCCATTAAGTAGCATGGGTTTCACGGCACTTGACTTGATAAAAGTTCTTGCTGATAAATTCTAGCTCCCATGAACCAACTACAAAATAGAGAACTGTATTTGAATCTTGGATTTAAATCCAAATAACTATGACTAAAGCATGCATTTATAATTTTCATATGTACTTATTTCAAATCAGTTAGTAATGAGAAATAAAATGCAGGAGAGAGCGGGAAGAAAGGATTATCTACCACAAAATGCTATCCCAACTTCAATCAAGATAATAAAACTCATTGAAATTAAGACTAGTGATAAGAATCCTATATATGTCCAGCTCTACCATGTCCAATTTATTTCAATACTGGTAACTAACTTATTCATCAACGCATATAAAGAATTTTCTAAAACTAGAAGTATTCTAAAAACTCACTGTTATCCTCAATTAAACCTAAAAGTAAATGCAACATTGATAACACCAAATCTACATCTCTCGTAGGAGTGTAAAGCGGTCGTAGTCAAATATAGAACCCAACTGGGTTGGGTATCGATCCCACAGGGAATAGCTTGGTCAACAAGTAAGCAATGATTACTAGACTTTTAGTGCAAGTCTCGTAAAAAGGGGGGATTGTAATGTGATGATAGGTGAATTTACACGCCTATAACATTATATTTTACCCATATTTTAGCCTAGTTTTGAGAACAAATTATATATTTCATGCACTTTTAGTCCTTTTTCATGTAAGTGAGCTAACGAACATGATTAGTAAAGTTTCAGGTATAAATGATGCAAAATTCAGCATTTTATGGATAACTTGATGCCAAAGAAAGCTTCACGAGGGGAGAAAAGGGAATCTGGGACGCCTAAGGACCAAAAGTGATGCATGGGAAACCTGTCCCGGGCTAAAACAGCAATTCTGAAGACTTTGGGGACTAGCAATAATTTATTATGATTAGGATAATGATACATTAACCTAGTACAATTGGGTTAAGTATTTCATTAGCTTATTAGGATTTGGTTAAGTATTTCATTAGCTTATTAGGATTTGGTTAAGTATTTCATTAGCTTAGTAGGATTTGGTTAAGTATTTCATTAGCTTAGTAGGAATAGGATATGGGTATTATAAATACCCTATTTTGTTAGAGATTTTATATCTTCTTTCCATCTTCTTTCCATCCTCTTTCCATATTCTTTCCATCTTTCTATTATACATTCACTACTACTTCTAATTCTTCCATTAGTTCTACATTTTATTATTCTTCTATTCTTCTATTCATCTATTTTTCCACAACAAGAGAAACGTTGCTTGCTAGGGAAGTTCACGCCTAACGCCTACCACACTTGTGCTACACGAAAATCTTATTGTGGTATAATAACAATGTCAATTGTGATTTCCTTCGCACTCATGGGTAACTAAACTTCTCTGTTGGGGTTATGGAAGCCGAATGAGATACTATTTATTACTATGAGTTTGTGAGTTCGCGACACGTATGCTGCTTATATCATTATTCTCTTCATCTTAATCTAAATTCTTTGTGGTTGCAAACGCAAGAATACACCAGTATAACATTTAACTTGTTTGAAAGAAAGGTTATCTGTCTGGAAAAGAGATAATGTCAAGGTAGTAGGGTCCCATCCCCTATTAAACAGTTAGTGTCGTAACTGGATTAACCTCTTGGAGAATTCGTACCGTTAGACACGCTTTAAGCTCGAAAGAGTTAAAGTGAAATAATCCTTGAATAGGTCGAAAGACGCCTGGATTTACCATCGAATACAATTCTCTATAAGCACATGCATGTCAGAATTCAACACACTCATAGCCAATAGAGACGTATAACTCAGAAGGTGGACATAATTCCAACTCCTCAATTCTAATTGTTTTACAACCTACTAAACATTCTTTCTTTTTACGTTGCTATTTTCAGTTTTTACTTTAATAGTTTGGTTACACATTACAATCCCCCTTTTTACGAGACTTGCACTAAAAGTCTAGTAATCGTTGCTTACTTGTTGACCAAGCTATTCCCTGTGGGATCGATACCCAACCCAGTTGGGTTCTATATTTGCTAGCGACCGCTTTACACTCCTACGAGAGCTGTAGATTGAGCGTTATAAAAAATTGGCGCCGTTGCCGGGGAATACGAGTGTCAATTAAGTTTGTGATAATTACTAGACCCTTTGGTCAAAGATTCTCATACTTTTACTTTTAGTTTTTGTTTTTTGCAGGTTTTTATTCAGTGCATGCCCCATACTAGAAGTTCTGGTCAACCATTATTGCCTATCAATCCTGAACCACAACATATTAGCAGAATGGAAGCACAAGCAGAAATCGAAAGGATGGCTGCTCAACAGGAACAGGCAAGATTAGCTGCTCTTGCCACCGCCCAAGTACACCAACAAAACATTGATAACCCTGGGCGAGCAACAAATCCTGACGATGAGGATTTAGGTGATGACGAGTTACTAAACCCAAGGCGTGATGCTGAAATCGCAACACCTGCCAACAGAAGAGGTCGTCAAGCTCGGTTTAGGTATGATCGCCAACCCATGCAACCAGATTTTGACGACGATGATGATGAACTTGATGGAGCCGGAGCCACTGGATCTATTATTCCTCCACCATTAGCGCTCGGAGCCAAGTTTAACATCATAATCACCATGATTCAGTTATTGCAACTCAAGGGATTATTTGGTGGACTAGCAGGCGATGATCCGAATATGCGTCTCATCAACTTTATTTCTACATGCAAGTCGTTTGACAATCCTGGTGTTGGTCAGAAGGCAATTCGATTACGTCTATTTTCATTGTCTCTGTCTGGGGAGGCAACTCTATGGTTGAATGGGTTGACTCCTGATTCTATTACAAATTGGAGGAAATTGAGAGACGCTTTCCTAGAAAGATTTTTTCTGCCATCCAAAAAGCACAATTGAGAGATGAAATCAGCAACTTTCGTCAGCTTCCAACTGAAGCCCTTTATGAAACATGGGAGAGGTTCAAAACAAAGTTAGCAAGATGCCCAAACCATCACATGACTAATGTTCACCTAATGGAGATATTATACAGAGCCTTGAATTCAATAACTAAACCAGTGGTGGATAACGCGGCTGGAGGATCTTTTATGGACCTCACCTTTGGTTAAGCAAGCAATATGCTAGATCGTATGACGAAGCAAAGTAGAGCTTGGCATACCAGGGATTCTGATGTAGCAAGCCCCACTTTATCTATTGGCATGACTGCAGACCAAAGGAGAAGAGAAGAAGAACGTGATCAAGATATGGCGCACATGAAAACACAAGTTGATCTTCTTACAAAGCATTTATTATCAGGGAAGACCAAAAAGTGAAAGCTATTGCGTCAAAAGGAAGAGACGAATCTAATTCGGAAGAATAGGCCAACTACTTGAACAATTAGGGGGGTTTCCGAGGTAATACCCAAGGAAACCAAGGTCGGAACTATTATGATAAATCTGGAAACAAAGACCAAGGTAGTTGGAAGAAAAAGAATGAAAAGAGTGGTTTGTATGTCCCCCTGGAAGACGTGACGCCACCACATCTAGCTCTGGAAGTATGAAGACATGCTGGCCAAAATATTGAAAGGAGTGGAAGCAACAAGCGCTGCAGTAACGGAGGTAGTTAATGATTTGTCCTCTATGAAACAAATAGTTGATTCTCATTCCACTTCAATAAAGCAAATAGAGCAGCAATTGAGCCAACTTTCAGCAGCACTCAATCAAAGAAAGGCTGGCACTTTACCTAGCGATACTGTGCAAAACCCAAGAAATGATGGGTCATGCATGGCCATCACTACCTGAAGTGGTAAGGTGCTGGAAACTTCAGCAAAAAGCAAGCAAGTGGTTGACAAAGTAGTGGACATTGATGACAAGGCAAAAGGAGAAGAATCCGCAGAAAAAGAGCGCAACGTACATGACGTCAATCCCAATGGCTTGCAACCTGAAAAATCTGAAAAACGGAAGCAAGAGGAGAAGAAAGCCGTGGAGAGAACAATTCCATACCCACCACCACCTTTCCCTCAGAGATTGAAGAAGGTGGCGGATGATACAATGTTCAGCAAATTCATGACTATGTTGAAGCAGCTAACCATTGATGTTCCATTGGTGGAGGCACTTGAACAAATGCCTGGGTATGCGAAATTTATGAAGGATCTTTTGACAAAGAAGCGGACAGCAATTTATGAGTTGAAAGATGATGTTCATCACTGCAGCGCAATTGCTACCCGATCAATAGTTTAGAAGAAGGCCAACCCCGGAGCTTTCACTATTCCTTGCACCGTTGGGTCTTTGAATTTTGCCAAAGCATTATGCGACTTAGGAGACAGTATCAATTTGATGCCATTATCTATCTATAAGAAGTTGGGGTTGGGTGATCCTACTCCAACTAACATGAGGCTCGAAATGGCGAATAGGTCGGTAAAACGACCTGTTGGTATTCTATGTGATGTCTTGGTAATGGTTTCTTCATTTATCTTTCCGGCAGACTTCGTTATTTTGGATTGTGAGGCAGACTCAGAAGTTCCCATAATCTTAGGGCGTCCTTTCCTTGCTACGGGAAGCGTGCTTATTGATTTGAGAGCTAATGAGCTTTCGTTCCGAATAAATGACGAAGTAGTTCACTTTGATGTTTGCAAATCAATGAAGCAACCCAAAGATCTGAGTGTATTTTTGGTGGCTGATGTTTACTTTGATGATGAGAAAGAATTACTTGAAGAAGATCAAATTATTGATGACCCTTTGGCGGTTGTGCTCATGAATGGAGAGAATGAGGATGCTGAAAATAGTGAAGAAGTTATTGGTGCTCTATCAAGATTAGGGACATATCGCTATGCTCCCAAGAAGCTGGACCTTGATCTTAAGAATCGACCCACACCACCAGTTAAGCCATCTATTGAAGAGCCACCCACATTAGAATTGAAGGAGCTGCCAAGACATTTAAAGTATGCATTCCTAGGAAGCGGAAACACACTTCCAGTCATTGTTGCAGCAGATTTGGGTGAGCAACAAGTTGCAGCTCTCATTGCTATTCTACGGAAGTATATTAGAGACATTGGATGGACCATTGCGGACATTATTGGTATTCCACCTGGGATTTGTACACATAAAATTCAGCTTGAAGAAAATTGCACACCCACCATTGAGCATCAAAGACGTCTAAACCCACCTATGAAAGAAGTGATGAAGAAAGAAATTATCAAGTGGTTAGACGCGGGGGTTGTATATCCAATATCTGATAGTACATGGGTAAGCCCGGTACAATGTGTTCCCAAGAAAGGAGGCATGACGGTGGTCGCGAATGCAAAGAATGAGCTTATTCCACTCAGACCCGTCACTGGATGGAGAGTATGCATGGACTATCAAAAATTGAATTCTTGGACACTCAAAGATCACTTTCCAATGCCATTTATGGACCAAATGCTAGATCGATTAGCGGGGAAAGGATGGTTTTTCTTCTTAGACGGTTATTCAGGCTAAAATCAGATTTGTATTACACCCGAAGACCAAGAGAAGACTACGTTTACATGCCCATATGGTACGTTTGCCTTCAAACGTATGCCATTCGGGCTATGTAACGCACCAGCCACCTTTCAACGTTTTATGATGTCAATTTTTTCTGATATGGTTGAAGACACTTTGGAGGTATTTATGGACGATTTTTCAGTTGTTGGTGAGACTTTTGAAGCGTTCTTGGCAAACCTAAGTATGGCGTTGCAAAGATGTGTAGAATTCAACCTAGTGCTGAATTGGGAGAAATGCCACTTCATGGTAAAAGAAGGAATCATTCTTGGGCACAAAATCTCCGAAAGAGGAATTAAGGTTGATCGAGCAAAAATCGAAGTCATTGAGAAGCTACCGCCTCCAATTTCGGTGAAGGGAATTCGTAGTTTTCTCGGCCATGCAGGTTTCTATCGTCGGTTCATCAAAGACTTCTCCAAAATTGCTAGTCCATTGTGCAAACTCTTGGAGAAATATGAGGAGTTTGACTTCTATAAAGATTGCTTAAAGGCATTCGAATGCCTCAAAGGAAAACTCATTGAAGCCCCTATCATGGTAGCACCATATTGGTCTCTCCCGTTCGAAGTCATGTGTGATGCTAGTGGTGTAGCCGTTGGAGCTGTGCTTGGTCAGAGAAAGGAGAAATTATTTCATCCTATCTACTATGCGAGTAAGGTCCTAACTGAAGCCCAAAGGAACTACACTGTGATAGAACAAGAGCTCCTAGCGGTTGTGTATGCGTTTGAGAAGTTTCGTGCCTATCTATTCGGTACTAAGGTGATCGTTCATACAGACCATGCAGCTCTTAGGTATCTAATGACAAAGAAGGATGCAAAACCAAGATTAATTCGATGGGTATTACTGCTGCAAGATTTTGATTTTGAAGTTAAAGATAGAAGAGGTTGCGAGAACCAAGTGGCCGATCATCTATCTAGACTCGAGAACGAGCATGTGGCGCAGCCTGATATCGAGATTGATGATGTATTCCCTGACGAGGAGATCTTAGCGACGATAACAGAAAAGTTACCATGGTATGCCGACTTTGCAAATTTTGTGGTGAGTAATATAATACCTGCCAATTTATCATACCATCAAAAGAGGAAGTTTATGCATGACGTACAGCACTACTATTGAGATGAGCCATATTTGTTTCGACGATGTGCGGATGGTATTATTCGATGATGTATATCCCATGTAGAGGTGCCTGCTATATTGGAAGCATGCCACACTTCCCAAGTTGGAGGACATCACGCAAGTAATCGGACAGCAAGGAAAGTATTGCAAAGTGGATATTATTGTCCATCGATATTCAGAGATGCCTATGACTTTGTTAGAAGATGCGACCAATGCCAAAGACAAGGTGCTATTTCGAAACACCATAAGATGCCCATGTCAAAAATTCTTGAGGTAGAACTCTTTGATTTTTGGGGCATTGATTTCATGGGTCCATTCGTGAATTCGTTTGGAATGAAGTACATCTTAGTTGCTGTAGATTATGTCTCAAAATGGGTTGAAGCTGTAGCGTTAGCCGACAACGAGGGAAAGCGTGTTGTAGCATTTTTGAAGAGGAATATCTTCTCTCGCTTTGGAGTACCACGTACTATCATAAGTGATGGAGGATCTCACATTTGCAACAAGATATTCAAATCCGTGTTGGCCAAGTAACATAAGGTAGCCACGCCTTATCACCCACAAACGAGTGGACAAGTAGAGGTTTCCAATCGAGAGATCAAGCAAATCCTTGCGAAGACGGTAAATACTAATAGGAAAGATTGGTCTCGGAAGCTAGATGATGCACTATGGGCGTACAGGACTGCATTCAAAACACCCATCGGCATGTCCCCTTATCAACTAGTTTATGGGAAGGCTTGTCATTTACCCATTGAACTCGAACATAAGGCATTGTGGGCGTTGAAGCAATTGAATTTGAATTGTGATGATGCGATGAATCTGAGGTTGGAGAAGCTGAACGAATTAGATGATTTCCGTCTCCATGCATATGAAAGGTCAGACCTATACAAGGAGTGGATGCAGAAGTATCATGATCAGCGGATTGTTCGGCGAAACTTTCAAAAGGATGATATGGTGCTTCTCTTCAACTCTAGATTTAAATTGTTCCCAGGTAAGTTAAAGTCTAAGTGGATTGGTCCATACAAAGTTATCCAAGTCTACTCGTCTGGAGTAGTCGAATTGGAAGACAATAATGGTGTTGTCTTCAAGGTGAATGGTCAACGAGTTAAACCTTATATCGGTCCCCTTGACTCGATGAATTATATGGCCATCACTTATCTCGATGAAGTCTAAGTACTCGAGGTAACTATGTCGAGCCACGACAATAAATAAGGTGCTAGATTGGAGGCAACCAGTCGTTTATCGTTTATCGTTTATCGTTTATCGTTTTGTTTTTTTTGTTCTAGTATGTGTTTTGCTTTTGATAAATGAAAATCCAAAAATAAGAGACGTGCCACGACCAAAAACAAGGCTCTAGATGGGAGGCAACCCATCGTACTAATCGTTTTCATTGGTTTTGAGCAAATGTAGGTGCAAGAGGTATTCAACGAGGAGATTGGTTTCAAATGACGATTTGGACGTAGTGCACGGTAAAGGTGGTAAGTTTGGAATTAAGATGCATAAGTCTATGGATTGAGCATTGCTCATGACAAAATAGGCATCGAGCAAGGCTAGGCCTAGGCAAAACTAGGCCACGAACAAGGCAACACCTATACTATAGCCTAAGGTCTCGGAATCTAGTGTGCAAAGGCATAGGCGCCGCCCATGCTCAAGTATGCTATACCATAGGCGCCGCCTATGCTAAAGCATTTGGTCTCGGAATCTCATATACCATGCTAAAGGCGCCTCCTATGGTCACTAAAGGCATTGCACTAGGCGCCGCCTATGCTAGCAAATGCTTTGCATTAGGCGCCGCCTATACCATGCATAGGCAAAGCTAAAGGCGCCGCCTATGGTCACTTTTTGTCTCCAAAACCGATTTTAAATGGGTCAAAACCCGACCTATTCTATTCCTATATAAAGGGTACTTAGTCTTGAAACATAAACACATTGAAATCTTGACCTAGGCGCCGCACATAGCATCCAAATCCTCCCAAAACTTTTCTTTTTGCTCTCTCACTTCACAAGAACATCTCCAAAGGCTTCAATCACGTAAGTACTCTCTTGTTCTTCATCTATTTCTCGTAAAGTACTACGTTGCTATGTCTATTATGAATCGCTATATCTTGAAGAAATATTGGTGATGTTAATGTGTTGGAATTGTTGATACAAAACCATGTGAGTGAACATATACGTTAGGATGATCTTAAACTATTTCCGACTTGAATTTGATTTTGATGCATTGTTATACTAATTACGAAATTGCTATAGTCATGAACATTGCATAACCTTGTCACTTGAATACCTACATGTTAGAAGATCTCGTTCATCAGAATAAGACTTATAGTTGCCTACCAACATAGAAGGTTGTGACTATTGATAGAAACTATACCATGATGTCATCCCTATGTAGTAGTATTTTATGCCTAACATGAAAGTATTGCAAAGGTTGCAAGACGTGCTACCTCTCTGATTTTCTTATCAGAATATAGCTCCTAAAACGTATGTCGACGAAGTCTAAGTAATCGACCACTTTCACTTCACTAATTTGTATCAATAAAATTAAGTGTGGGGTGGTACCCCTATGGCTTGTTTATAGATTGTATCAAAATGAATGTGTTTAAGTCTTAGGTACAATGGCTCCTAAAGCAAGACAAGACAAGGCTAACATTTCCCAAAATGGCAAGAAAAGAGGTCGCAAGGACCAAGGAGAATCATCCTCAATGCAATTACCACGCCGCATGTTTGGAATAAAATGATTTCTTGAGGAGGAAGCCAAGGAATGGTATAGGAAAAACAAGGAAAGAAAATATGTTCATGTCGACTTGATCAACAAGGACAGCCTAGCGAAGAAGGAGCCGCGCATGTTGGCGAAAATCATGGCATTAAATCTGGATTTCATCTTCCGTGACATGGGAGAATGTAATCTTGATTTAACTAGGGAATTTTATGCCAATTGGTCGCCGAAAACCACAGGCAGCGAAGTCAAGATTCGGGGCCAAGTTTTACAACTTAATGCGGATTTGATCAACTCCTTTCTTGGCTTGCCTTCAGTCGATCCAGCACAATTCAAAGAGCTGTACAGCAGAACTCCTTATAGAGCAATTCGACACACACTTTGTGGAAGTAGATCCATGGCAAGGTGGAGCAGACAAAAAGACACCGGACGACACAACACCTTCCCATATGCTCCTTTGAATAGGGAAGTAAGAATATGGTTGCGTATTGTCAACTCTTGCCTTATTCCTGGGACCCAATATACCAAGATAACAAGAGATAGAGTGTGCCTGGTATATGCATTGATGACGAATGTCCCTATCAACATTGGGGCAATCATTCGTTCTACAATGCGGAAGGACAGACTACACAAGCGGTCCCACTTCACCTTTGGCAACCTGTTGACAGCAATCTTGCGGAAGGAAGACATCGAAGAGGAACCAGCTGATCACAAACTCCCACATAACCCGAAGAAGGTTGACCTCACAAAGGTCAAAGATGCTGAAACAACACATGGCGTCAACCTTACTACTGCGGAGAGACATGCTCGAGATGAGAGTTTCTTCCGTCACCTTTATGGAATGACACGGTTCACCATGATGAGCGGAGGTCGTGTTCCAACTGTTGTAGAGCTCCAACAGCTGGACCATGACTACCCAATGAATATGCATGCGAGGGAGATGTGTGGAGTAGGTACATACTTTGAGGAACCTCTTGATGATGATGTGCCGACCGATGATGATCGACGTATGCCAGACTCCGATGTGGAGGAGAATTCTGATGACGACGACTCCCATGATGATTCCGACGAAGGGGGTATGACCCCCGACATAGAGGAGGAGTCCGACTGACCAGGTTCTTCGTATTTATTTTCCACTGAGGGCAGTGTCCCGTTTAAGTGTGGGGTGGTGGTATTTGCATGCTTTACTTCTCTATCCGCATTTGCATTTATTTATGTTTATTTGCATTTATTTATGCTTGTTTGCTTAGTTTGTTGTTTTTTTTCGAAATTGTTTTTTTTTTGTTTTTTTTAGTAGTAAAATTTTTCTTACTTAGCTTCGCATGAAATTATTCTAATAGGCAGCATGAGATTATAACAAGAGTTTGTGCTAAAATCATGACTATTGAGACGTTTAGGCTCTAATTGTGACTCACTATGTGATATTGTGTGGTTCAATTCCTTCATCTGTTGGGGCAAGAGTCTATACTACTCCCAATAAAGTCAACCATGTGCCTTGTGTGTGTGAGATAATAGTATATTCTATGCTTGTGGCTGATGCTAGAACTTGCTTGGTATGTATGTAAAGCGAAAATAAAGAATGTAAGTCTAGGAGATGATTTAGGCATTTCTTTGGCAACCTATGATTATTTGCCTTCATTTTTACCTACCCATGGACATTATCCTAGTTAACCCTTTTGAGCCTTTAGCCTATGTTCTTTGAAAACCTCATATGTAAGCCTAATCCATTTTTTCAAGACCATAATTTGATCCAAATTCCTAAGTTCTTTAAAAGTATAAAGTCATGTGACAAAATAAGAGGAAATTGGGTGAGTATGATGCTTTAGAATGTAATGGTGCTTGAATTTGTTATGAAAAAGAAGTGCTATCATAAGAGGTATGTTATGAAAATAAAAAGGAAAAGAAAGTTGAAAAGTTGCTTAAAATTGAAAAACAAAAGAGGAGAAAAGGGGTGGTAGAATAAAAGAAAGTAGAAAGGTTGTTTGAAAGAAAAGTGTTAATGATACAATGTGATGTATTAAAGAGCTTAGGAACATAGTCACTATTTCTGGCCAAAATAGTCCTACCTTTCCCTTAGCCTACATTACAACCATTAAAAGACCTACTTGATCCTAAGCCTAGCATTCTGACATTTAGTGGAGCATTACACTAAGGGCAAGCCTATGGTCATCAGTTGCTGCATATGAATTCTTTGAGAGAGCGAGAGCAAGGATATTTTTATACCCATGTTTGAAAAAGATACTATGCTTCAGAGTGTTTATGGGTAATATATTGTGAGACACACATGGTTGATGAGTTTTGGATAGTTGTGTATGATTCTTTGTGCCTTAACTTTTGGATACGAATTAACTACCATCACGAGTCTATGCTAGAGGTTAAATTGTTTCTACTAATGAGCAGAAAACTACTCTTTGTTAATGATTGCTATGCTTGTCTTGACGAATATTTTGTGTTGTTACTGTGAAACCCTAAGTTAATGTTTAGAAGGACATGATAGTTTGTTTGAGGACGAACAAAGCTTCAAGTGTGGGGTGTTGATGATAGACGAATTTACATGCCTATAGCATTATATTTTACCCATATTTTAGCCTAGTTTTGAGAACAAATTATATATTTCATGCACTTTTAGTCCTTTTTCATGTAAGTGAGCTAACGAACATGATTAACAAAGTTTCAGGTATAAATGATGCAGAATTCAGCATTTTATGGATAACTTGATGCCAAAGAAAGCTTCACGAGGGGAGAAAAGGGAGTCTTGGATGCCTAAGGACCAAAAGTGATGCATGGGAAACCTGTCCCGGGCTAAAACAGCAATTCTGAAGACTTTGGGGACTAGCAATAATTTATTATGATTAGGATAATGATACATTAAGAATCTAGAGTAATGTGTTTTGGAGGAGCATCAAGCACAAAAGAAAAGACTACTAAATACAGAGTTGATTGAAGTAAATGCATACCTTTTAGTTTATTGAAAATTCATTTTGCCTTATCTTCAACAGTGCTCGACAGATTCTGAAACATGTGAAGTTAAGCAAAGTGATGAATTGGCTACACTATTTTGTTAAATGATATCAAAATGATGCAGTCGATGTACAAGTAAATAATGATGAAATCCATGCCAATTTCTGCTATAGAGACACATTTCTTTAGAATTTTCTACTGGGAATCCAAAAGATATGGTCGGAATATTTGGCACTCTCTTTTGTACCCACTTCTTCATTCAATACTAATTGTGACCCTTGAACCAACAGTCCAATATCCATTACACTTCCTATTGATCACAAAATCTCAGTTATCAGAATTTAGAAAATGTGTTAACAACTCTTAAAAGAAAAGAAGATGAAAGCTATGTTGTTCAGGACTCTGAAATATTGTTGTACTCGTGTTACATCCTTCAAAAATACATTATTTTTAGATAATCCAACATGCATACATCACTATTTTTGAAAAGTCCGAGCAACATAAGATGATAGTAAAAGTTCAGAAGAAACAAAACTAGATCAGTACTAAATTCAAACTAAGTTGAAAGAGTTTTGATATTTTTTGATTTTCCATTAACATTATACTGAAATATTATTAATAGAAACAGAACAAAACCAAACAAATTTGAGGAGATTATTGCTTTAATTAATGGCAGAGCTGTTCAGTCCTTTTTTAATACTGACATTCCAAGATTTCATATCATATCAAGAACCAATTTCCCATATCTTCTACCTCTACTAGGAAAAATAAAGTCATATACATACATAAATAGGAACTTTGTCAAAGCTTCACTAAATCTATCAACTTTGTCCACCGAGGCTAGGCCAGACAAGCGATACCTACTATCTCCGAACAACAACAGGTACCAAGAAACTTATTTCCACCAAAGATAAACAAGATGAAAGAAAGTCACCTAATCATGGGTTCATCATGTATAACATCTGAAACAAAGAGAGGTTCATCTTGAGATCTAGAAACAAAGAGAGGTTCATCTTGAGATCTACTCCCATCTATTGAAAGCTTGGAAGGTGGTATATAGCCGCGCCACTAAATAGAGATGAAAAAAAGTGGAAAAAAAAATCAAACAGGCATACATAGACCACCATTTGACATTAAACTTCTGAATTAGTGAGTGCATGTTATATGATGATATGAAAAAACAAGAATCCCACAAACACAGCAATCATAAAATGGCGTGAATGCTCGTGTGGGTAAGGATATGAGAGAAAGATTGTCCTTACTGCCTTTATTTTAGAGTATCTAGAATACCACCCATTTGCTTATCGATCCCCATTAAGTAGCATGGGTTTCACGACACTTGACTTGATAAAAGTTCTTGCTGATAAATTCTAGCTCCCAAGAACCAACTACAAAATAGAGAACTGTATTTGAATCTTGGATTTAAATCCAAATAACTATGACTAAAGCATGCATTTATAATTTTCATATGTACTTATTTCAAATCAGTTAGTAATGAGAAATAAAATGCAGGAGAGAGGGGGAAGAAAGGATTATCTACCACAAAATGCTATCCCAACTTCAATCAAGATAATAAAACTCATTGAAATTAAGACTAGTGATAAGAATCCTATATATGTCCAGCTATACCATGTCCAATTTATTTCAATACTGGTAACTAACTTATTCATCAACGCATATAAAGAATTTTCTAAAACTAGAAGTATTCTAAAAACTCACTGTTATCCTCAATTAAACCTAAATGTAAATGTAACATTGATAACGCTCAATCTACAGCTCTCGTAGGAGTGTAAAGCGGTCGTAGTCAAATATAGAACCCAATTGGGTTGGGTATCGATCCCACAGGGAATAGCTTGGTCAATAAGTAAGCAACGATTACTAGACTTTTAGTGCAAGTCTCGTAAAAAGAGGGGATTGTAATGTGATGATAGGCGAATTTACACGCCTATAACATTATATTTTACCCATATTTTAGCCTAGTTTTGAGAACAAATTATATATTTCATGCACTTTTAGTCCTTCTTCATGTAAGTGAGCTAACGAACATGATTAGCAAAGTTTCAGGTATAAATGATGCAGAATTCAGCATTTTATGGATAACTTGATGCCAAAGAAAGCTTCACGGGGGGAGAAAAGGGAATCTTGGACGCCTAAGGACCAAAAGTGATGTATGGGAAACCTGTCCCGGGCTAAAACAGCAATTCTAAAGACTTTGGGGACTAGCAATAATTTATTATGATTAGGATAATGATACATTAACCTAGTACAATTGGGTTAAGTATTTCATTAGCTTATTAGGATTTGGTTAAGTATTTCATTAGCTTATTAGGATTTGGTTAAGTATTTCATTAGCTTAGTAGGATTTGGTTAAGTATTTCATTAGCTTAGTAGGAATAGGATATGGGTATTATAAATACCCTATTTTGCTAGAGATTTTATATCTTCTTTCCGTATTCTTTCCATCCTCTTTCCATCTTCTTTCCATCTTTCTATTATACATTCACTACTACTTCTAATTCTTCCATTAGTTCTACTTTTTATTATTCTTCTATTCTTCTATTCATCTATTTTTCCACAACAAGAGAAACGTTACTTGTTAGGGAAGTTCACGCCTAACGCCTACCACACTTGTGCTACACGAAAATCTTATTGTGGTATAATAACAATGTCAATTGTGATTTCCTTCGCACTCATGGGTAACTAAACTTCTCTGTTGGGGTTATGGAAGCCGAATGAGATACTATCTATTACTATGAGTTTGTGAGTTCGCGACACGTATGCTGCTTATATCATTATTCTCTTCATCTTAATCTAAATTCTTTGTGGTTGCAAACGCAAAAATACGCCAGTATAACATTTAACTTGTTTGAAAGAAAGGTTATCTGTCTGAAAAAGAGATAATGTCAAGGTAGTAGGGTCCCATCCCCTATTAAACAGTTAGTGCTGTAACTGGATTAACCTCTTGGAGAATTCGTACCGTTAGACACGCTTTAAGCTCGAAAGAGTTAAAGTGAAATAATCCTCGAATAGGTCGAAAGACGCCTGGATTTACCATCCAATACAATTCTCTATAAGCACATGCATGTCGGAATTCAACACACTCATAGCCAATAGAGACGTATAACCCAGAAGGTGAACATAACCCCAACTCCTCAATTCTCATTGTTTTACAACCTAATAACTATTCTTTCTTTTTACATTGCTATTTTCAGTTTTTACTTTTATACTTTGGTTACACATCACAATCCCCCCTACTTACGAGACTTGCACTAAAAGTCTAGTAATCATTGCTTACTTGTTGACAAAGCTATTCCCTGAGGGATCGATACCCAACCCAGTTGGGTTCTATATTTGCTAGCGACCGCTTTACACTCCTACGAGAGCTGTAGATTGAGCGTTATCATAATGTGTAACCAAAATATTAAAGTAAAAACTGAAAATAGCAACGTAAAAAGAAAGAATGTTTAGTAGGTTGTAAAACAATGAGAATTTAGAAGTTGGGGGTATGTCCACCTTATGAGTTGTACGGCTCTATTGGCTATGAGTTGTACGAAATTCAGACATGCATGTGCTTATAGGGAATTGTATTCGATGGTAAATCCAAGCGTCTTTCGACCTCAACAAGGACTATTTCACTTTAACTCTTTCGAGCTTAAAGCGTATCTAACGGTACAAATTCTCCAAGAGGTTAATCCAGTTACGGCACTAACTTTTTAATAGGGGATGGGACCCTATTACCTTGACATTATCTCTTTTCCAGACATATAAATTTTCTTTCGAACAAGTTAATGCTATACTGGCGTTATTCTATGCGTCTGCAGCCACAAGAATTTGCATTAAGATGAAGAGAATAATGATATAAGCGTCACACGTGTCACGAATTCACAAACTCATAGCCTTAGATAGTATCTCATAAGGCTTCCATAACCCCAACAGAGTGGTTTAGCTATTTATGAGTGCGATGGAAATCACAATAGACATTATCATTATACCACAATAAAAGATCTCACGTGTAGTATGGTGTGGTGTGGCGTTAGGCGTGAATTCCTTGCAAAATAGAGATTCTCTTGTTATGAAATTAAAAGTCGAATAGATGAAAAATAATGGCAACAATGAATTAATAAAGAGAATTGTTTTGATGGATGGATGGATGGTGGATGGATGGAAATTGATGGAATGGGGGAATTATGTGGAATGGCGGAATGAATAAAAATATCTAGCAAAATAGGGTATTTATAATACCCATATCCTATTCCTACTAATCTAATAAATTACTTAACCCAATCCTACTAGGTTAATGTATCATTATCCTAATTCTAATAAATTACTGCATTATTATGCTAATCCTAATAGGTTACTGCTAGTCCCCAAAGTCTTCAGAATTGCTGTTTTTGCCCGGGACAGATTTTCCATACGCCACTTTTGGTCTTTGGCATGTAAGCTTTCCCTTCCTTCTTTCGTGAATCTTTCTTTGGTGTCAAGTTATCCATAAAATGCTGAATTCTGCATCATTTATACCTGAAAACTTGCTAATCATGTTCGTTAGCTCACTTACAGGAAAAAGGACTAAAAGTGCATGAAATATATAATTTGTTAAAACTTGGCTAAAATATGGGCAAAATCTAGTGCTATAGGCGTGTAAATTTGCCTATCATCAACACCCCACACTTGAAGCTTTGTTCGTCCTCGAACAAACTATCATGTCCATCTAAACATCAACTTAGGGTTTCACAGTATCAACACAAAATATTCGTCAAGACAAGCACAACAATTATCAACAAAGAGTAGTCCTCCGATCATTAGTAGAAACAATTTAACCTCTAGCATAGACTCTTGTTATAATCTCATGCTGCCTATTAGAATAATTTCATGCAAAGCTAAGTAAAAAAAAATTTAACTACTAAAAAAAAACTAAAACGAAAAACGGAAAAAAAAACTAAAGCAAACATAAATGCAAATGCGGATAGAGAAGTATAGCATGAAAATACCAGCACCCCATACTTAGAAGGAACACACTGCCCTCAGTGGCAAATAAATACGATGAACCTGGTCAGTCGGACTCCTCCTCTATGTCTGGGGTCATACCCCCTTCGTCGAAATCATCATTGGAGTCGTCATCCTCAGAAGTTCCTCATAAGTACCCCACTTGTTTCCAAGAGTGCATCGAGGTATTTGCAGCACGGAGGATTCACCTTGCTCTTTTCTTCCTCTTCTCTGGCCTCTTTGTGAAGTGGTTGCTTTTCTTGTCTTTTGGTGCCATTGTACCTGAGATCTCAATAGAGTCATGTTAGCTTCATCTCGGAAGATTCAATCAACAAACAGACAATAGTGGCACCACCCCACACTTAATTTGTTGACACAAACTAATTAAGTGAATGATATCGATTACTCAGACTTCATCGACATAGATTTAGGTGATATGTTCCAACAATATAATCAGTGCAGTCATACTTCTTGTAATCTTGGCAATACTTTCATGTTTGATATATCAAGACTACTACATAGAGATTGAATCAAGGTATAGCATCTAGAAATAATCACAACCTCACATGTTGGTAGTCAACCATAATTCTTATCTCGATGAACAAGTCATTCCAACATGTAAGTATGCAAGTGACAAGATTATGTAATTTTAGTGACCATGTCAATTTCGAGAAAGTATGACAATGCATCAAAATCAAATTCAAGTTGGGAACAAGTTAAGATCATCCTTACGTATTCGTTTACTCACTTAGTTGTGTCACATCAATTCAATCATATTCAAATCACCAATACTACTTCAAGATTTAGCAATTCATAATATGCGTAGTAGTGTAGTACTTACGGAATATAAATGAAGAACAAAGAAGTACTTACTTGGTTGATGACCTTGGATGATGTTTTTGTGAAGAAGAAGAGCAAAGGAAAATTTTTTGAGAGGATTTGGAGGCTATAGGCGGCGCATAAGCTAGGTTTCCAATGTGTTTTTAGTCTAAGACTAAGTCTCTTATTTATAGGATAAGGTTGGGTCGGGTTTTGACCCATTTAGAATCAGATTTGGAGACCAAAAGTGACCATAGGCGGCGCCAAAGGCTTTGCCTAGTTGAGCAGAATGCCATAGCATAGGCCATGCCTTGTTGAGCAGAATGCCATAGCATAGGCCATGCATGGGTGGCGCCTTTTGCAAAGCATTTGGTGACCAAAGGCGGTGCCTATTGCAAAGCCTTTAGTGACCATAGGTGGCGCCTTTAGCATGACATATGAGATTCAGAGACAAAAGGCTTTAGCATAGGCGGCGCCTATGCTATGGCATACTTGAGCATGGGCGGCGCCTATGCTATGGCACACTAGATTCCGAGACCTTAGGCCATAGTATAGGCATTGCCTTGTTCGTGGCCTAGTTTTACCTAGGCCTAGCCTTGTTCGATGCCTATATTTTCATGAGCAATGCTCAATCCATAGCCTTTTGCTTCTTCATTCCTAACTTACCACCTTCAACATGCAATACTTCCAAATCAAAATTTGAAACCAATCTCCACTTCAACACCTCTTGTACCTACATTCACTCAAAAACAACAAAAATGATTAGAACGATGGGTTGCATCCCATCAAGCGCCTTAGTTTTGGTCGTAGCTCGACAAAATCTTAAGAAAACAAAAACAACAAGAACATTTAAAAACGATGGGTTGCCTCTCACCAAGCGCTTGATTTATCGTCGCGGCACAACATAACTATCTCGATTACTTAATCTTCATCGAGATAGATGGGGCATCATTTTCTGAATGGATTCAGACGACGCTGATACTTACTTGTAGACATGCAATCTTCTTCGATATGAATCTTGTGCATACATACCTCAGGAGAGATACCAATTATATTATCAATCTTCCTACACATAGCTCTCTTGTACCTCATCAGAGCAGAGATGAGAGCCTCTACGTGTTGTTCACTTAAATCATCCGCAACACTTTCCGGAAGTGTATTTCCATATCCCAAGAATGTATACCTTAGGTGACTTGGTAGCTCTTTCAATTCTAGCATTGGTGGTTTCTTAATGAAAGTCTTCGCTGTTTGTGAAGGTTGATTCGTAAGATCAAGGTCCAACTTCTTAGGAGCATGAGAATATGACCCTATTTCTGTTAGAGCACACGTAGTTTCTTCATAATCTTCATCATCCTTATGCTCAACATCCAGTAGCGCAGCAGACAATGGCTCAACAGTAAGCTGTTTTGCTACAGATAATGCTTTCTTATCCTCATAATGAACATTGGCTACAGAGAACACATTCACATCGCTGGGCTGCTTCATTGCTTTGCATATATCAAAACGGACCACTTCGCCATTCAACCGAAATAAAAGCTCATTAGCTTTCATGTCAATAAGCACACTTCCAGTTGCGAGGAAAGGACGTCCCAAGATTATGGGACCTTCAGAATCCACCTCACAATCCAGAATAACAAAGTCTGCAGGGAAGATGAATGAATAAACCTTCACCAACACATCATTCAAGATACCCACAGGTCATTTTACCGACCTATCAGCCATCACGAGCCTCATATTGGTTGGTGTCGGATCGCCTAACCCCAACTTCCTATAGACGGATAGTGGCATCAAATTGATGCTAGCACCCAGATCGCACAATGCCTTGGCAAAGTTCAAAGAGCCAATAGTGCAAGGAATAGTGAAGGCACCAGGGTCGGCCTTTTTCTGAACTAGCGATCTTGTAGCGATTGCACTGCAATGGTGAACATTATCTGCCGGCTCATAGCTTACCGCCCGCTTCTTTGTTAAAAGGTCCTTCATGAATTTTGCGTACCCAGGCATTTGCTCTAGTGCCTCTACCAACGGAACATTAATGGTCAGCTGCTTTAATATCATCATGAATTTGCTGAACTTTGTATCATCCGCAATCTTCTTCAATCTTTGAGGAAAAGGTGGTGATGGATATGGAATTGTTTTCTCCACGGCTTTCTTCTCCTCTTGCTTTCGAATTTTGGTCTTTTCAGGCTGCAAACCACTAGGGGTGACGTCATGGACGTCTTGGTCATTGTCTATGGCCTCCTCATCTTCTTTATTTTCGGCCACTTGCTTGCTTTGGGATGAATTTTCCAGCACCTTACCACTCCTGGTAGTAATAGCCATGCATGATCCATCGTTCCTTGGATTTTGGACAGTGTTGCTAGGTAAAGTGCCATCCTTTCTTTGATTGAATGCCGCAGATAATTGACTCAATTGTTGCCCCAGCTGTTTTATTGAAGTGGAATGCGAGTCAACCAATTGCTTCATTGAGGACAAGTTGTTCTTCACCTCATTCACTCCCTTATTAGTTGCCTCTACTCCTTTCAATAGTTTAGCCATCATATCTTCCATTGACATATTTCCAGAACCAGATGCAGCGGCGTCACGTCTTCCAGGAGGAACATACAAACCACTCCTGTCAGTCTTATCCTTCCAACTACCTTGATCACGGTCCTTATATCCCGAATTATCATAATAGTTCCGACCTTGGTTTCCTCGGGCATTGCCTCGGAAACCCCCTGATTGTTCAAGTAGTTGGCTTCTTCCTCAGAATCGGTTTCCTCTCTTCCTTTTGATGCAACAGCTTTAACTTTTTCGGTCTTCCCTGATAATAGATGCTTTGTAAGAAGATCCATCTGCATTTTCATGTGAGCCATGTCTTGGTCACGATCCTCTTGTCTTCGCCTCTGCTCTGCAGTCATGCCAAAAGATACAGTAGAGCTTGCTACCTTAGAATCCCAGGTATAACAAGCTCTACTTTGCTTTGTCATCCGCTCTAGCATATTGCTTGCCTGCACAAAGGTGAGGTCCATAAATGATCCACCTACTGCATTATCTACCACTGGCTTAGTCACCGAATTCAAAGATCTGTATAATATCTCCATCAAGTGGACATTGGTCATATGGTGATTTGGGCACCGCATAAGCTTCGTCTTGAACCTCTCCCATGTTTCGTGGAGGGCTTCAGTTGGAAGCTGCCAAAAATTTGTGATCTCATCTCTCAACTGTGCTCTTTTGGATGGCGGAAAGAATCTTTCTAGGAAAGCGTCTTTCAATTGCCTCCAATTAGTAATAGAATCAGGAGTCATCCCATTCAACCATAGAGTTGCCTCCCCAGACAGAGACAATGGAAATAAGCGCAGTCGAATTGCATTCTGTCCAACGCCAGGATTGTTGAATGACTTGCATGTAGAAATAAAGTTGACTAGATGCATATTCGGATCATCACCCACAAGTCCACCGAATAATCCCTTAAGCTACAATAGTTGAATCATTGTGTTAGTGATATTGAACTTTGCTCCAGGTGCCAAGGGCGGTAGAATAATGGCTCTTGTGGCACCATGTTCGTCCAGATCGTCATCATCGTCATCAAAAGGAATTTGTACAGCTCGGCGATCAAGCCTCAATCGCTCTTGACGATCTCTCCTCTTCATGGGTGCCGCCATCTCAGCAGTATGTCGTGGGTTTAGTAGCTCTTCATCACCCAGGTCCTCATCATCAGGATTTGTTGCACGGCCTGGGTTATCAATATTCTGTTGATGCACTTGAGCAGTTATCCTTTCAATTTCACGTTGTGCATCCATTGATGCACTGAACAAACCTGAATAAAACAAAAACAACAACTAAAAGTAAAAGTATGAGAATCTTTGACCAAAGGGTCTAGTAATTATCACAAACTTAATTGACACTTGTCTTCCCCGGCAACGGCACCAATTTTAGATAACTCTCAATCTACAGCTCTCGTAGGAGTGTAAAGTGGTCGTAGTCAAATATAGAACCCAACTGGGTTGGGTATCGATCCCACAGGGAATAGCTTGGTCAACAAGTAAGCAACTATTACTAGACTTTTAGTGCAAGTCTCGTAAAAAGGGGGGATTGTAATGTGTAACCAAAATATTAAAGTAAAAACTGAAAATAGCAACGTAAAAAGAAAGAATGTTTAGTAGGTTGTAAAACAATGAGAATTTAGAAGTTGGGGGTATGTCCACCTTATGAGTTGTACGTCTCTATTGGCTATGAGTTGTGTGGAATTCAGACATGCATGTGCTTATAGAGAATTGTATTCGATGGTAAATACAAGCGTCTTTCGACCTCAACAAGGACTATTTCACTTTAACTCTTTCGAGCTTAAAGCGTATCTAAAGGTACAAATTCTCCAAGAGGTTAATCCAGTTACGGCACTAACTTTTTAATAGGGGATGGGACCCTATTACCTTGACATTATCTCTTTTCCAAACATATAACTTTTCTTTCAAACAAGTTAATGCTATACTGGCGTTATTCTATGCGTCTGCAGCCACAAGAATTTGCATTAAGATGAAGAGAATAATGATATAAGCAGCACACGTCACGAATTCACAAACTCATAGCCTTAGATAGTATCTCATAAGGCTTCCATAACCCCAACAGAGAGGTTTAGCTATTCATGAGTGTGATGGAAATCACAATAGACATTATCATTATACCACAATAAAAGATCTCACGTGTATTATGGTGTGGTGTGGTGTTAGGCGTGAATTCCTTGCAAAATAGAGATTCTCTTGTTATGAAATTAAAAGTTGAATAGATGAAAAATAATGGCAACAATGAATTAATAAAGAGAATTGTTTTGATGGATGGGTGGATGGAGGATGGATGGGAATTGATGGACTGGGGGAATTGTCTGGAATGGCGGAATGAATAAAAATCTCTAGCAAAATAGGGTATTTATAATACCCATATCCTATTCCTACTAAGCTAATAAATTACTTAACCCAATCCTACTAGGTTAATGTATTATTATCCTAATCCTAATAAATTACTGCATTATTATCCTAATCCTAATAGGTTACTGCTAGTCCCCAAAGTCTTCAGAATTGCTGTTTTTGCCCGGGACAGATTTTCCATGCGCCACTTTTGGTCCTTGGCGTGTAAGCTTTCCCTTTCTTCTTTCGTGAAGCTTTCTTTGGCGTCAAGTTATCCATAAAATGCTGAATTCTGCATCATTTATACTTGAAAACTTGCTAATCATGTTCGTTAGCTCACTTACAGGAAAAAGGACTAAAAGTGCATGAAATATATAATTTGTTCTCAAAACTTGGCTAAAATATGGGCAAAATCTAGTGCTATAGGAGTGTAAATTCGCCTATCATCCAACATCAAAAATTAACTAACAAGTTTTCCCAATGCAATTATTCTAAGAGGATTAAAAGATTCCATGAACTTAGAAAGAAACTAATCCATAAACAATAACCCTAACCCTTCCCCAAAAAAATGATTCGCTGCACTACCAAAGATCACATTTTTTAATAACTATAGTGTCCCGTCTATCGTGCATGCACTCCAACTAATTCCACAGAAAACCTGCTACCTCCCACTGGCTAAGGGGAAAGTAAAAAAGTTTTCATAATTTTGAATGTTATTTCCGCGAACAACCACCTTCAAATGCTTGATCCAGCACATCTTCCACACATTTAGCAAGTATTATCTATCAAGTAAAAAGATCATTAAGATTTAACATTACTATGTGAAAATAAAGGTTTCATGACTTTTAAGAATGCTATATGATAGACAAATATGAAAAAAGGAAAGAAAACATTAACTTTTTGTGCATTAGTGTGTGTGAATATAAAGTCCCTTATTAAAATTTAGTTAGACCACTAATTTTATTGAAACATTGTACTCTCACTAAACATGAAAGTGTTCACAAAGAGTTATACTTATTAAATACCTCAAGACTTGAAAGCACAGTCGCTGGGACTTCCACCAGGTCCTTCAAGTTCCTCTCTGGTAGTATAACTCTTTTAATACCGTATTTACGGGCAGCCAAAACCTATATGGTACATTGTGAATGGAACTAGTTAGAATAAGACCTCTTACTTGAGTATCAAATATACCAAAAAATGAAGACATATGGGCATCTTCACTACCACCTTGTCCTCACGCGCCAATCCACTGAACTTAGAAAGAAACTACTCTGTGAACCATAACCATAACCCTGCCCCAAAGAAGCAATTGCAGCACTACCATAAATCACTACTTTAAAAATAATCATAGCGTCCCGGCTAGCTTGCTCGCATTTCGACTAATTCCACCAAATACCTGCTAGATCCCCAGCTACTGATAATTCTATCAATCAAAGCTTGGACAAATGAGAAAACAAATCTCCTAGTATTATTGCCTCCACTGGGAAATTGGACCCTAGACCTTACGGTCCTCAACCCACTTCTTGGACCACTAGGCAACACCATCACCCATTGGGTAAACTAAAGATCACAATAGTTGAACTAGTCTTAAAGATAACCCACTGATAATTTATAAGAAAATTTAGCACCATATACTAAAGATTCATATTTTACTGGAAAAAAAAAAGAATTAGGAGCAAATCCAACCCCAATTTTCACACAAAAAAAAAGACCATACCCAAATCAAATTCAGATATTCTTAATCCAAAACTAGCTAGGGTTCTCTGAAGAAAATGCTGAGTTTATACATTTAAAGGTTCCAACTTGTGAAAAAAGAAAACAACAACCAAACAATAAACATCAATGCAACTTCTTAAAAACTATGAAATATCCAGAATCCTACAAATAGAAATAGCAAGAAAATGGTACCTTAATTAAGAAAAGAAAAACTAGACATCGATAGATAGACTCCATGAACTTAGAAAGAAACTACTCCATAATCATAACCCTAACTTGCCCCCCAAAAAAACATTATTTAATGAAATACCAAAAAGAGTCGATGCTGTTAATAGATTTTGGGATTTTGGGAAAAAATGAGAGAGAAGGTTCGATTTGGGGGGTTTTGGGAGTCATGCTAAAGTTGTCAAACGTTAATTTTTGGTCAAGAGGGAAAATATTTGGGAATATTTGTTTAATTAAAAAATGAGGGAAAAATAAGCATTATTTTTCTTATTGATAGAGGGGTTTAAAACCCCCACAAATTTATAAATTTTAGCGACAGACTTTTAACCCCTGCAAAAATAACCCCCGCAAATAAATCCCTACAATTTAACCCATTTTTTTGTAGTGCCAAATCTTTAAAGCAAACACTACAACTGCTAGCTCAAGATCATGAGTCAGATAATTCTTCTCATGAGGCTTAAGTTGTATGGAGGAGTAGGCTATGACCTTACCTCTCTGCATGAGGACACAACCCAAACCTACTCTGGATGTATCACAATACACAACAAAACTATCTGAACCGTCTGGTAGAGTCAAGACTAGTTTAAGGTGAGACAAGTCTTCAACTCCTGAAAACACTTCTCGCAAGAATCTAACCACTGAGACTTAACTTTCTTCTGAGTCAATCTGGACATAGGGGATGCAATAGAAGAAAACCCTTCAACAAACTGACGATAATAGCCAACCAAACCCAAGAAACTCCTAATATTTGATGGAGAGATAGGTCTAGGAAAGTTTCTCACCGCTTTAGTCTTTTGAGGATCAACCCTAATGCCATCACCGGAAATAATATGACCAAGGAATGCTATTGATCTTAGCAAGAATTCACACTTACTGAATTTAGCGAACAACTAATGAGCTCTAAGAGTCTGAAGCACTATGCTAAGATGGTCTGCATGATCGCTTTTGCTACGAGAATAGACAAGAATGTCATCAATGAAAACTATGACAAACATATTCAAGTTTTGCTTGAATACTTGGTTCATCAAGTCCATGAAGGGTGTTGGGGCATTTGTAAGACCAAAGGACATGACTTAAAATTTAAAGTGACCATATTGAGTTTGGAAAGCTATTTTTGGAATGTCACATTCTTTGACTCTAAGCTGACGGTAGCCTGATCTGAGGTCTATCTTGGAAAAGTAACTGGCACCCTAAAGTTGGTCGAATAAGTCATCGATTCTAGGAAGTGGATATTTATTCTTGACTGTGACCTTGTTCAATTGACAATAGTCTATGCACATTTTGAGAGAACCATCTTTCTTACGTATGAATAGAATAGGTGTGCCCCACGGTGAGATTATGGGTCTGATGAATCCCTTATATATGAGATCCTTCAACTATTTTTTTAGTTCTTTGAGTTTAACTAGAGTCATTCTGTATGGAAGAATAGATATAGGCTGAGTATCTGGGAGAAGACCTATTTTGATGTCAATTTTCCTTTCGGGAGAAACTCTGGAAAGATCTTCAGGAAATAAATTTGATAATTTATGTACTACTGGGACTGACTCAAGAGTAGAAGTTTCTGAGTTAGAGTCTTTGACTTGCATAAGATGGTAGACACACCCCTTGGATATTATCTTCTAGCTCTAAGGTAAGAAATCAACTAACCCCTAAGAGCTGTAGTACTACCCCTCCATTCAAGGACTGGTTCATTTGGAAACTAAAAATGAACTATTCTATTTCTACAATCAACTAAGGCCTAGCATGAGTGGAGTCAATCCATGCCAATAATGACATCAAAATCCGTCATCTACAACTCTACGAGATCAACTAAAGTAACTTTTTGAGATATTATGATCGGAAAGTTACTGTATACCTATCTGGCTATAATAAAATTCACCCACTGGGGTAGACACTGAAAAGGGCTCTGCTAGGCTTTTGGGACTGACTCCGAAGTTGAAAACTATATATGGATTTACAAAAGAAAGAGAAGCTCAAGGGCCTAGTAAATCATAAACATGTAAGTGGAAGACCTGCAACATACTAGTAACTATGTTAGGAGAATTTTCCTGATAATTACAGGACTGAACAACATATAATCTATTCGGATGTTGACCACTGGTAGCTGAAGATAGGCGAATTTACACGCCTATATCAATATATTTTGCCCATATTTTAGCCTAGTTTTGAGAACAAATTATATATTTCATGCACTTTTAGTCCTTTTTCCTATAAATGAGCTAACGAACATGATTAGTAAAGTTTCAGGTATAAATGATGCAAAATACAGCATTTTATGGCTTACTTGACGCAAAAGAAAGCTCACAAAGGAAGGGAAGAAAGTCTACACGCCTAAGGACCAAAACTGCTACATGGAAAATCTGTCCCGGGCTAAAACAGCATTTCTGAAGACTTTGGGGACTTACAGACACAAAGCTGGATTTTGACAATGATACATTAACCTAGTACAATTGGGTTATGTATTTCATTAGTTTATTTGGATTAGGAGAATGTTACATTAACCTAGTACAAATGGGTTAATTATTTCCTTAGTTTAGTAGGATTTGGTTATTTATTTCATTAGCATAGTAGGAGTAGGATAGGAGTATTATAAATACCCTATCATGCTAGAGATTTTTAATTAACTCCTCCCTGAGTGGAGAGATACATTCATCCCTCACCACAATACATTCTTCCATCCCTCTCTTCTTCCACCACAACAATTCTACAACTCTTCTAATCTTTCCATTAATATTATTTTCTTCTATTCATCTATTCAATTCTTAATTTCCGCAACAAGAGAAACGTTACTTTGCTAAGGAATTCACGCCTAACGCCTATCACTTGATCTACACGCCATTACTCAATATTGTGATATAATAACAATGTCAATCGTGATCTCCTTCGCATTCATGGGTAACTAAACCTCTCTGTTGGGGTTATGGAAGCCGAATGAGATACTATCTATTGCTGTGAGTTTGTGAGTTCATGACACGTATATTGCTTATATCATTATTCTCTT
The DNA here is from genome assembly GCA_030864225.1 of Capsicum baccatum var. pendulum. Lineage (NCBI taxonomy): Eukaryota > Viridiplantae > Streptophyta > Magnoliopsida > Solanales > Solanaceae > Capsicum > Capsicum baccatum. The sequence goes on from CM061552.1 coordinate 144,570,167, forward strand.
CATCTTAATCTACATTCTTTGCGGTTGCAAACGCAAGAATACGCCAGTGTAACATTTAACTTGTTCGAGAGAAAGGTTATTTGTCTGGAAAAGAGATAATGTCAAGGTAGTAGGACACCCTTTCCTATTAAAAAGCTAGTGCCGTAACTGGACTAACCTCTTGGAGAATTCATACCGTTAGACACGCTTTAAGCTCGAGAGAGTTAAAGTGAAATAGTCCTTGTTTAGGTCGAGAGACACTTGGATTTACCATCGAATACAATTCTCTATAAGCAGTTGCATGTCACAATTCTACACACTCATACTCAATAGAGACGTATACCTCAGAAGGTGGACATAACCCCAACGCTTCAATTCTCATTGTTTACAACCAACGTAACAATCTCTCTCTTTACTTTATGATTTTCAGCTTTTACTTTATTGTTTTCATTACACATTACAATCCCCCCTTCTTACGAGACTTGCACCAAAAGTTTAGTAATTTTACTTACTTGTTGGCCAAGCTATTCCCTGTGGGATCGACACCCAACCCAGGTTGGGTTCTATATTTGCTAACGACCGCTTTACACTCAAACGAGAGTTGTAGATTGAGCGTTATCAAAAATTGGCGTCGTTGCCGGGGAGTACGAGTGTCAATCAAGTTCGTGATAATTACTAGACCCTTTGGTCAAAGATTCTCGTACTTTTACGTTTAGTTTTTGTTTTTGGTTACTGCAGGTTTTTACTTTAGTGCATGCCCCATACTAGAAGTTCTGGTCAACCGTTATTACCAATCAATCCTGAACCACAACGAATTAGAAGAATGGAAGCACAACCTGAAATCGACAGGATGGCTGCTCAACACGAGCAAGCAAGATTAGCTGCTCTTGCCGCTGCTCAAGTCCAACAACAAAACATTGATAATCCTGGGCGAGCAACAAATCCTGACGATGAAGATTTAGGTGATGACGAGTTCATAAACCCAAGGCATGTTGCTGAAACTACAACACCTGCCAACAGAAGAGGTCGACAAGCTCGGTATAGGTATGATCGCCAACCTATGCAGCCAGCTTTCGACGATGATGATGATGATCTTGATGGTGCCGGAGCCACTAGAGCAATAATTCCACCACCATTAGCGCCCGGAGCCAAGTTCAACATCACAAGCACCATGATTCAGTTATTGTAACTCAAGGGATTATTTGGTAGACTAGCAGGCGATGATCCGAATATGCATCTCATCAACTTTATTTCTACATGCAAGTCTTTTAACAATCCTGGTGTTGGTCAGAATGCTATTCGATTACGTCTATTTCCATTGTCTCTGTCTGGGGAGGCAACACTATGGTTAAATGGGCTGACTCCTGATTCAATTACAAATTGGAGGCAATTGAGAGACGCTTTTCTAGAAAGATTCTTTCCGCCATCCAAAAGAGCACAATTGAGAGATGAAATCAGCAACTTCCGCCAGCTTCCCACTGAAGCTCTTCATGAAACATGGGAGAGGTTCAAGACAAAGCTAGCGAGATGCCCAAACCATCACATGACTAATGTTCACCTAATGGAGATCTTGTATAGAGCCTTGAATTCAATAACTAAACCAGTGGTGGATAATGCAGCTGGAGGTTCTTTTATGGACCTCACCTTCGGTTAAGCAAGCAATATGCTAGATCGCATGACGAAACAAAGTAGAGCTTGGCATACCAGGGATTCTGAGGTAGCAAGCCCCACTTTATCTATTGGCATGACTGCAGACCAAAGAAGAAGAGAAGAAGAACGTGATCAAGACATGGCGCACATGAAAGCACAAATGGATCTTCTGACAAAGCATTTATTATCAGGGAAGACCAAAAAAGTGAAAGCTGTTACGCTTAAAGGAAGAGACGAATCTGATTTGGAAGATGAGGCCAACTACTTGAACAATCAAGGGGGTTTCCGAGGGAATACACAAGGAAACCAAGGTCGAAACTATTATGATAAATCTGGAAACAAAGACCAAGGTAGTTGGAAGAACAAGAATGAAAAGAGTGGTTTGTACGTTCCCCCTGGCAGACGTGATACCACCATATCTAATTCTGGAAGTATGGAAGACATGATGGCTAAATTATTGAAAGGAGTGGAAGCAACGAGTGCGGGAGTTACGAAGGTAATTAATGATTTGTCCACCATGAAACAATTAGTAGATTCACATTCCACTTCAATTAGACAACTAGAGCAGCAATTTAGTCAACTTTCAGCAGCACTCAACCAAAGAAAGGCCGGCACTTTACCTAGCGATACTGTGCAAAACCCAAGGAATGATGGGTCATGCATGGCCATCACTACCAGAAGTGGTAAGGTGCTGGAAACTTCAGCAAAAGACAAGAAAGTGATTGACGAAGTTGCGGAAATGGATGACAATGCAAAAGGAGAAGATGCCCCAGCCACTACTCCCGACATCAAGGACGCCACATCCAGCACTGTGCTGCCTGAAAAAGTGGAAAAACGGAAGCAAGAGGAGAAGAAAACCGTGGAGAGAACACTTCCATACCCACCACCACCTTTTCCCCAAAGATTGAAGAAGGTGGCAGATGACACAAAGTTCAGCAAATTCATGACTATGCTCAAGCAGCTGACCATTAATGTTCCATTGGTGGAGGCACTTGAACAAATTCCTGGATATGCGAAGTTTATGAAGGACCTATTGACAAAGAAGTGGGCTGTAAGTTATGAGTTGGCGGATAATGTTCATCATTGTAGTGCAATCGCTACAAGGTCGTTAGTTCAAAAGAAGGCAGATCCTGGAGCTTTCACTATTCCTTGCACAATTGGATCGTTGGATTTTGCTAAGGCATTGTGCGATTTGGGATCCAGCATCAATTTGATGCCACTATCTATCTACAGAAAGTTGGGGTTGGGAGACCCTACACCAACCAATATGTGGCTCGTGATGGCTGATAGGTCGGTAAAACAACCTGTGGGTATCTTGAATGATTTGTTGGTAAAGGTTTCTTCATTCATATTTCCTGCCGACTTCATTATTCTAGATTGTAAGGAGGATTCTGAAGTTCCTATAATCCTGGGACGCCCTTTCCTTGCAACCGGAAGTGTGTTTATTGACATGAAAGATAATGAGCTTTTGTTCCGAATTAATGACGAAGTAGTACGGTTTGATATATGCAAAGTCATGAAGCAGCCCAGCGATATGAATGAGTTATCTGTAGCTGATGTTCATCAAGAGGATATGAAAGCATTATCTATAGAGAAACAGCCTACTGTTGAGCCATTGACTGCTGCGCCACTGAATGTTGAGCATAAGGATAATGAAGATTATGAAGAACTTATGGGTGATCTAACAGAAATAGAGTCTTATACTCCTAAGCAACCAGATTGTGATCTCAAGAATCAACCAAAAGTGAAGACACCCTTTGACGAGCCACCAATGCTAGAATCGCAAGATCTTCCCGATTATCTAAGGTATGTTTTCTTGGCGGAAGAGTTAAGTGAATAGCACGTAGAGGCTCTCATCTCTGCTCTAAAGAGATATAAGAGAGCTATGGGCTGGACTATTGATGATATAATTGGTGACTCTCCGGGGAGATGTATGAGCCCTCTCGACAAAGATCACATGCCCACAGGTAAGCCTCATTGTCGTCTAAATCCTTTCAGAAAATGATCCATCACTTACCTCGACGAATTCTGAGTACTCGAGGTAACTATGTCGAGCCACGACAATAAATAAGGCGCTAGATGGGAGGCAACCCATCGTTTTATTGTTTTATTATTTCATCGTTTTATCATTTTATCGTTTTATCATTTTTATACTTGTTTTGTTTTGCTAAATGAAAAATCCAATAAATAAGAGTCGTGCCACGACTAAAACTAAGGAGCTTGGTGGGAGGCAACCCATCGTACTAATCATTTTCATTTGGTTTTGAGCAGAAATAGGTGCAAGAAGTATTCAACGAGGAGATTGATTTCAATTGACGATTTGGACGCCTTGTATGGTAAAGTTGGTAAGTTAGGAATGGTGATGCACAAGGCTATGGATTGAGCATTTCTCACACCAAAATAGGCTTCGAGGAAGGCTAGGCCTTGGTAAAACCAGGCCACGAATGATGCACAACCTATCCTATAGCCTAAGGTCTTGGAATCTAGTGTGCTATACACTATGCGCCGCCTATTCCTAGGTATGCTTTTGACTATGCGCCGCCTATGCTAGGGCATTTGTTCTCAGTATCTCATATGCCATAGACTATGCGGCGCATATGTCTACAAATGCCATAGACTATGCGGCGCATATGTCCCATTATGCCATAGACAATGCGCCGCATATGTCATGACTATGCCAAGCATTATGCGACGCATATGTAGCATTTTTGTCTCCAAAACCGATTGTAAATGGGTCATAACCCGACCCATTCTCTTCCTATATAAAGGGGACTTAGTCTTGAAACATAACCACACTAAAAATTGACCCAAAGGCGCCGCACATCCATCCAAATCCTCTCAAAATTTTCTTTTCTTGCTCTTCCAATTCACAAGAACATCTCCAAAGGCTTCAATCACGTAAGTACTCTTTTATTCTTCATCTATTTCTAGTAAGTACTATGTTCCTATGCCTATTATGAATTGCTACATCTTCAAAGATCATTGGTGATGTTAATGTGTTTGGATTGTTGATACACAACCATGTGAGTGAACATATACGTTAGGATAATCTTGACCGGTCTCCGACTTGAATTTGGTTTTAATAAGCATTGTTATACTATTTGCAGAATTGCCATGGCTATGAACATTGCTTAAGCTTGTTACTTGGATACTTACATGTTAGACTATCTCGTTCATCGGGATAAGACTTATAGTTGCCTACCGACATAGGAGGTTGTGATTGTTGAAAATAACTATACCATGATGTAACCCCTATGTAGTAGTGTTGTTATACTTAACATGAACGTAGTGCAATGGCTGCAAGTAGTGATACATCACTGATCTTCTTGTCGGAAGATAGTTCCTAAAACGTATGTCATTGAATTCTGAGTAATCGATCACTTTCACCTCACTAGTTGGTTCCAACAACCTAAGTATGGGGTGGTACCCCTAATGCCTGTGTATAGATTGTATCCATTGGGATTGTGCTACCACTAGCACTATTTCTAGTCTCAGGTACAATGGAACCAAAAGCAAGACAAGGGAAGGAAAAGGCTACCACTTCCCAAAAGAGCAAGAAAGCCAGGAGAACCCTCCTCGCTGTAAATACCTCGACTCCCACTTGGAATTAAGTGGGATACGTATGCGGAACTTATGAGGATGATGACTCTTATGATGATCCCAACGCAAGGGGTATGACCCCATACATAGAGGATAAGTCCGACCAACCAGGTTCCTCGTATTTATTTTCCACTGAGGACAGTGTCCCGACTAAGTGTGGGGGGGCGGTATCGCATGCTATACTTCTCTGTTTGCACCTATGTTTGTTTGTTTCAGTTCGTTTTTTTTTTGTTTTTTTTTGTTTATCATTTTTAGGAGTAAAATTTTTTCTAGCTTCGCATGAAACTATTTTGACAGGCAGCATGAGATTATAACAAGAGTATGTGTTACAATTGTGACTATTCAGATGTTTAGGCTCTATTTGTGACTCATTATGTGATATTGTGTGATTTAATTCCTTCAATTGTTGGGTCGAGAGTCTATATTACTTCCAATCAAGTCAACCATGTGCCTTGTGTGTGTGAGATAATAGTATATTCTATGATTGTGGCTGATGCTAGAACTTGCCTGGTATGTTTGCAAAGCGAAAATAAGGAGTGTAAGTTTAGGATATGATTGAGGCATTTCTTTGGCAACCTATATTTGTTTACCTTCAGTTTTACCTACCCATGGACATCATCCCTAGTTAAACCCTTTTGAGCCTTTAGCCTATTTCTTTGACAACCTTGTATGTAAGCCTAATCCATTTTTTTCAAGACCGTAATTTGATCCAAATTCCTAAGTGCTTTAAATTAAAAAATTCATGTGACAACATAAGAGGAAATTGGGTAAGTATGATGCTTTAAATTGTAAATGGTGCTTGAATGTGTTATGGAAAAGAAAGTGCTATCATAAGAGGTATGTTGTGAAAAGAAAAAGGAAAAGAAAGCTGAAAAGTAAGTTGTTCTTTAAATTGAAAAACAAAAGAGGAGAACAAGGGTGGTAGAATAAAAGAAATAAGAAAGGTTGAAAGAAAAAAGTGTCAATGATACAATGTGATGTATTGAAGCGCTTAGGAGCTTAGTCACTATTCCTGGCCAAAATAGTCCTACCCGTCCCTTAGCCTACATTACAACCATCAAAAGACCTACTTGATCCTAATCTTAACATTCTGACATTTAGTGGAGTACTACACTAAGGGCAAGCCTATGGTCATCAGTTGCTACATATAAATTCTTTGTGAGAGCGAGAGCAAGGATATTGTTGATACCCATGTTTGAAAAATATGCTATATTTATGAGTGATTATGGGTACTATATGGTGAGACACACATGGTTGATGAGTTTTGGATAGTTGTATATGATTCTATGCACTTTAACATTTGCATGCGAGTTGATCACCATCACGAGTCTATACTAGAGGTTAAACTGTTTCTACTTATAATCGGGAAGTACTCTTTGTTGATAATTGTTGTGCTTGTCTTGAAGAATGTTTTGTGTTGTTGTTGTAAAAACCCTAAGTTGATGTTTAGAAGGACATGATATGTTGTTCAAGGACGAACAAAGCTCTAAGTGTGGGGTGTTGATGATAGGCAAATTTACACGCCTATATCAATATATTTTGCCCATATTTTAGCCTAGTTTTGAGAACAAATTATATATTTCATGCACTTTTAGTCCTTTTTCCTATAAATGAGCTAACAAACATGATTAGTAAAGTTTCAGGTATAAATGATGCAAAATACAGCATTTTATGGCTTACTTGACGCAAAAGAAAGCTCACAAAGGAAGGGAAGAAAGTCTACACGCCTAAGGACCAAAACTGCTACATGGAAAATTTGTCCCGGGCTAAAACAACATTTCTGAAGACTTTGGGGACTTACAGACACAAAGCTGGATTTTGACAATGATACATTAACCTAGTACAATTGGGTTATGTATTTCATTAGTTTATTTGGATTAGGAGAATGTTACATTAACCTAGTACAAATGGGTTAAGTATTTCCTTAGTTTAGTAGGATTTGGTTATTTATTTCATTAGCATAGTAGGAGTAGGATAGGAGTATTATAAATACCCTATCATGCTAGAGATTTTTAATTAACTCCTCCCTGAGTGGAGAGATACATTCATCCCTCACCACAATACATTCTTCCATCCCTCTCTTCTTCCACCACAACAATTCTACAACTCTTCTAATCTTTCCATTAATATTATTTTCTTCTATTCATCTATTCAATTCTTAATTTCCGCAACAAGAGAAACGTTACTTTGCTAAGGAATTCACGCCTAACGCCTATCACTTGATCTACACGCCATTACTCAATATTGTGATATAATAACAATGTCAATCGTGATCTCCTTCGCAGTCATGGGTAACTAAACCTCTCTGTTGGGGTTATGGAAGCCGAATGAGATACTATCTATTGCTGTGAGTTTGTGAGTTCATGACACGTATATTGCTTATATCATTCTCTTCATCTTAATCTACATTCTTTGCGGTTGCAAACGCAAGAATACGCCAGTGTAACATTTAACTTGTTCGAGAGAAAGGTTATTTGTCTGTAAAAGAGATAATGTCAAGGTAGTAGGACACCCTTTCCTATTAAAAAGCTATTGCCGTAACTGGACTAACCTCTTGGAGAATTCGTACCGTTAGACACGCTTTAAGCTTGAGAGAGTTAAAGTGAAATAGTCCTTGTTTAGGTCGAGAGACACTTGGATTTACCATCGAATACAATTCTCTATAAGCAGTTGCATGTCACAATTCTACACACTCATAGTCAATAGAGACGTATACCTCAGAAGGTGGACATAACCCCAACGCTTCAATTCTCATTATTTACAACCAACGTAACAATCTCTCTCTTTACTTTATTATTTTCAGCTTTTACTTTATTGTTTTCGTTACACATTACAATCCTCCCTTCTTACGAGACTTGCACCAAAAGTTTAGTAATTTTACTTACATGTTGGCCAAGCTATTCCCTGTGGGATCGACACCCAACCCAGGTTGGGTTCTATATTTGCTAACGACCGCTTTACACTCAAACGAGAGCTGTAGATTGAGCGTTATCAGTAGCACTAAAAGTGGCACCCTGCCGAGTTGGGCGGTCGAATGGAAATGACGACTGATGGAATTGGCCCTGTTAGCGCGCATTCCTACCTTTATGAGAAACTACCTGACACTCCCAAATTCGATGGCCTGGCTTTGCACACCCAAAGCACACATCACTAACCACTCTACACTTACCCTGATGGTGTCTACCACACTTCTGACATAAAAGATTAATATGAGTACTACTAACACTGACCTGGTACTTAGAGCTTGGTTCCCTATCCCTATTGTCATTTTTGAATTTGGGTACTAGGGTATAGGTTGAAGAAGGTACTGGGGATGAATACCTCTGAGAAAACTGACGGTTTCCACCTTCTGACTTTGGCTGATTGAAATTAAAACTACTTATCTTAGTGCTCTTATTTCCTCTCTCTCTCTCTTTTCTTAATATTTTGATCCTCTATCTGTTGAGCATGAACCATCAGCCTAGACAAGTCCATCTCGCTAATCAGCATTGCAGTCCTACACTCCTTGATCACACTATCAGACATGCCATACATAAACTTACTCATCTTGGACCTATTATCAGCTACCACATGAGGAGCATACCTAGCTAACTGAGTGAACTTGAGATAATAATCCCTCACACTCATGCTGCCTTTCCTTAAATTAATGAACTCTAACACTTTGGCCTCTCTCAACTCTAAGGGAAAGAATCTGTCAAAAAAAGTCATAGAAATCTCTTTCCATTCTTAGGCCCTGCATCAACACCTCTATCAACTTTTTACTGCTTAAACCAAGTATGGGCTCCTCCAATTGATATGCAGCTAACTCGGCACTCTGAATAGACATCACCCCCATAGCATTCGTCACCTTCTGAACCATATCTAAGAATTCTTGTGGATCCTCTTCAGACTGGAGCCCATGAAAGAAGGAGGATTCATCCGAGTGAAATCCTGAATTTTGGTTCAGCAATATTGACCACTGGGTTGGCTAGAACAATAGCTGGCCATTTATTCTATGCTGCTACAGAGTTTGCTAGAGTAGTGAATGCAACCTTGAATTCTACATGACAGACATGCTCATCCAGAGGATCTGCCTGGATGATCTGAGAGGCTGGCTGAGTTTCTATTCTTCTTTCGTTCTTCTTGGGAGGCATGTTCTGTAAACGGAAGGAAGAAATGGATTAGACAGGGAGTTTAACTTGAGCTTATCTCACTCGCACGACATAAATACTGAAAGAAGGAAACCTTTTCCTAAACGCCTTGTAGCCTCTCGTACATAAGTGTGGTGCTCTACTCACCTATGTATAAGACTCTACTCGACGCAGCTTTCATACGTCCTAGGATACTTTAAAACATTAGGCTTTAATACCAAGTTTGTAACAACCCGAGAATACCCCTAGTCATTACACGGTGATTACAATCTCGAGAGACCATAATCTAACCCATGAGTTAGTACCTGCTGTGAGCACTAAATAATATAATCATAAATGCGAAAGAATACTAACATGTTATACGGTTTTAATAATGAAATAACTACTAAATTTATGAATCTGGTAAAATACTAAAAATTGAATAATCTGAATAGCTAACTATAGTATCTGAAAAGCCTCTAAAATTGACTGACTGAATATGAGTTGATGGGATAGTCCCCAACTAACTACAACTAACTACTAACTAAGACATAAAATAAAATAAGCCTATCCTAGAAGTATGAGGACTCACCATTGGTACTGCTGAGGATCTGATAAGTCAAATCATGAGTCGAGAACTGAGTGTCGGAACCTATGATATAATACATCATAGAACAAAAGAAAAGGTATGCGATCAGTACTTTGAATATACTGGTATGCTAAATGAGGTAGGCTAATATGGATGGTTTCATAAATAGAGTTAATAATTAACTAAATATGCATGTAAGGCATGAAATACTTAGTAAAGATCATGGAATCTATAGGTACTAAAAATACATGAAGATCTGTAAACACTGAGTATGCATGACCAAGTATATAACATGAACTGAGTAAAATCTATAAACTGAAGTACTGAAATAACTAAAATATGTATGGTTTGGTCAAAAAACACTAAGCTGAATAAATGAACTGTGACTATAACTGAGACTATATCAGAGACTGTGGGAGGTATCATCTAATCAACATTCCCCAATTTGAGCTAATCGGGGTCCAACCTGTAACCCCAGCTGAAAGGGCATTAATATCGTGCCACGGGTACTAACAATGGCAGTGTGGATCCACTAAACTGATATAATGTCCAAAGTACTAAGGGTGTCAAGCCTGAATTGATGGGTGACCCCTACGAGATAGTCAAGCCTAATCTGATGAGTGACTACTCATATCTTACGCTGGCTATATAGTTCTGGAGTATAGGGACAGCTACTAATGACTCTGCCTATCTGGCAGGGAATCCTCTATCCCTATAGTCGCCCGGTAATAAATCCTACTCCCAACTGAAATACACTAAGATACTAGACTGTTCTGAGTTTAACTGACTTGTATTTGACTATTCTGAAGTGGTCATAGTATATTCTGAAGACTGTTCTATAATGTACTGAGATTAGACTAAATAAATAGCTATGGATTTTGGGTATTCAATACCCCCAGGACTCAAAACAATTATAGTAAAATGACACTAACACTTGGAGATCAAAACGTGAAGGCTCTTAATAATGAAATCACTTTTGTGGGCATTTTCTCAAACACTTGTAGTTCATTGTTTAAAACATCATAGAAATGTCATGGAATTTGTAGGAATAAAATAAATTCAACATAATAGCATTAAATCATGGTTTAATTTAGTAAATATAAAATTAAAACATGGAAGATTGAATAATAACACTAATTTCATGGTAACATGGTATAAAATCAATAGTACAGGGAGATTCATGAATGAAATCATAATTTAAACTATAATAACTTGAAAAGATCACAATTTTATAATTTAAAAGAGTTTCTTGGACTCCATGGATTATCATGTAACATACCTGAGATGATGAATTTGAAGAGTTGAATCGAGAGTTCTTGAGAAATTGCCTTGAATTTAAGAGCTAGGATTTCTTGTTCTTGAAAAGGGGATCTTTAATTTTGAAGAAGAATTGAATAATGATGACAACTTAGGATGTTTAGGGCTTAAATTATGTGTTTTAGATTAGTTAGGACCGTGAAAAAAGACCCAAATACCCTTAAACGAATTTAAAAACGAAAACGAAAAACTGAACATCCTAATTTTTGGCATTGGTGCGATGTGCCACGATCGCGCCAAGCCACTGGAAAAGGAACAAATGGGACCTGAACAGACAGCGTGATGTGCCACTATTACGGTAAGCCTTGGGATGCCATTTTGGCCACCTCCGCGACGCGCCAATATCGCGGAGGCCCACTGAAAATTGACAAATAGAAAATTGGTCTACTCCGCGATGTGCCATGATTGCGGAGTCATACTAAAAATTGACATTTGTTATTTCGGCTTTCTACGCGATGCGCTGAGGGTTAAGATGATTATGTTTTATGACTAATACTTAAAATCGCCATAACTTCTTACTCGGTTATCAGTTTTGGGCAAATTTTATATCATTGGAAAGATAATTGAATTTCCTACACAATGGAAGGCTCTAAGATGAAGAATAATAAGTGTTTCAAAATTTTATACATGAATACTCATGTATTGGGACTTAGATAATGCTAGGGAAATATGGAATGTTTCAAAAACTTTTGAGCAACATAAATTTAAAGCACGGATTATGGCAGGTAAAATCAATACCAATTCCCCAATAGTGAATGCAATTCCAAAATATTAAAGTAATTTTATTTTTAAGAGTAATGCTTAATTTTCTTAAAAATTAATTAAGATAAAATTTGCTTTAAACAAATGATTCAATCAATCATAAAATATCAGCCAAAGAATAAAAAGAAAAGCAAATATATATAAGAATCAATCGACAATATTATTTTCCTTAATCAAATACACTGAATCAATTAGAAACAAATTTTGAATGAATAGGTAAGTCTATTTAAAATGACTAAAAAAATACAAATATGCATCAACTTTTACTGTTTACCATATATAACAAAGTTGATTCAGAAAAAAACAACTAATTATGTAGAAAAAAGTTCTTAATCAAATTATCATAATTCTGCACAAAATTGGATCCAATCATGATTATGCATAAAATCGAATTCAAAATTGTCTAGGATAATCGTATGATAGGTTAAGTAAGAAATCAAAATTCAAGTTTGCCTAAATAATACATTGAACACACAAACCATAATACCAAATCACAATATCACGATCATCCACAAAAAAATTAGAATTCAACTTAATTTCAACACTATCTCAGTAACAAATAATAGCGAAATGAAGAGAGAATTAGGATTTAGGGATTTTTTGAAATCAGTCCTCAAGTTAGAGATTAGGATTAGGATAAAACTTGTATGATTTTGGGGTTTTTTCATATATCAATCTAGAGACGAACATAAACACTTAATTAAATGAATTGTATCAAAATTCTTAATCAAATACAACGAATTTTAAAGCTAGGGGACTGATTTAGGTAATTTGTAATTGAAGTAAAAAAACATGCAATTTAAGGTATTAAAAAATCAAATCGAACAATAATCATAGCAAGGCTCATCGAAAACCTCATCGATTATCAACTCTGGCTAGGATCTATTGAATGGGAGAAGAGGGAGACGAAGATCAGTGTCAGTTTGGTTATGCTGGTATTTGGGTGGCTGGCTGGAACGGCTCATTGGCGGCTCATCGACAGCTCGCTGATGGAGTTCACCGATGGTTGTTGAGATAGAGGTGGTAGTTGGTAATGGTTGTAACTCGTTGGTTATCAACTCTGGTGAGTCAAAGATATGAGAGAAGATCAAGGAAAGGCTGGTGTTGGTTTGGTGGTTATCGCAGGTTTGTGGAGGCACAGAGGCATTATTGAGAAATAATCAGGGAATGAAGGGAGGTGATCACCATCTATGGCTATTTTTGTGGCGGTTGGAGTGGCGGAGGAGTATGTAATTTAGGCTGTTGATTCGCCAGTGGTAAGGAAGGAGATTGAAGAAAGTGGAGACAAGGGTGTGGGCAGCTATAAAGGAAAAGAAAAAAATAAAATTCTTTTTTAGGGTTTCGAGGGAGTTGATTTTATCAGAAGGGGAAGAAATGGGATATTTTAATCTTAGCCGTTGATCATGAGATCGACGGCTGTGATTATAATTAGAATGTGTCATTGAATTGTAATTGGTTTAGTCTAATATTGATATAACTGAAATAAGTAAAGGCTAAAAATTAAATAAAAATAAGAAATTTAAATTGAATTGAGCTGCTATTTAATAAATATGGTAAGTATATATTAATAATAAAATAAATAAAATCCTTATTCTCAAATTGATTATGAATAAATTACGTACATAAATTTACCAACGTGTAATATATTATTTTAAAATTCACAATAATAATAATTTAAAATAAATTAAACATTAATAAGTTATGAATATGAAATTTAAATGTTGAAATAAAGATAATAATATTCATAATAATATAGACTAGTTGTTTAAACCTTTTTGAATTTTAAAAAAAATGATTTTGACCTCTTTAAAACTATTTCAAAAGATTCGACAAAATTTTGAAATATTTTTAAGAAATTCACAGAGTCGCCACTTGATTTTTATAGAAAAAATCAAGAAAAAAAAAACTAAAAGTGTTTCAAAGATTCAAAAATAGAAATAAATTTTTAAAACTAGATAAAATATGTAAGGGTTCAATTAACGTCCTAAGAAGGTTTTTAAGGCACCGAGGAGCGTCCGTTTAAAACGGTTTACCAAAATAACTAACTTGACTAACTAAATGTGGCTAATTTTCGCAAAACTTCATTTTATAGAAAATATTAAAATAATATTTGTTTATGCAACGAGAAACATCCTACTTGAATTAAACTAAGTTGCAATTACTCTTTTTGAATTTTAAGAGGAAAATATTTTTTTGGTTTTATGGGAAAAAAGAAGAAATTTGTATAATTATTTTCTTGTTACTAATTATCATTATGGAAAAGTCAAGTTTATTATACAAAATACCTTTGGAAAAAAATGTGAAGACAGTATTAAATTAAAGGTATCTTATTAAATATGAAAAGCTAAAATTTACAAGAAAATTTAGTTTCTTGAATTTGAAGAAAGTTACTTTAATATAGACTATTAATTATATTAACATAACAAATGCCATTTTGGAATAAAATACTTAATCTTTAAAAGACTTGTTTTAAGGATAAAATCGAAGGAACCAATTTAATCTGTTTTAGACAATATAAATTAGGTGAAAAATTATGAATTAGGTAAAAGAAAACTAAGATAAAATAAAATGAGAAATGTTGTTTGAACATTTTACCCTTCATTTAAAGTTTTTGCTTTCAGTTCAGTTTGAGTCAGTTGGGGACCTGTCCCTATGGCTCTCTAGTTCATGGAGTAGTAGAGGCTTTGTCAGACTAGTTATTAGATTATTAGTATATTAAGATTTCCAGTTTTATGGTCGTTTGGACCCAGTATTTTCTTTGTATTTCCTATTATTTGATATGACAATACTAGTGTTTTGTTTATTTTATCTCGAATTGAGTTATTATATGTAATAATAATAATTTGGGTTAGCTTGGGGCTTCTGGTAGCCTTAAGCACCGTGTGACATCCTGGGAGGTAATTTCGGTACATTACAAACTTGGTATCAGAGCTTAAGGTTTAAGGAGTCCTAGGGAGTCTGACAAACCGCATTGAGTAGAGTCTTGCTCATAGGTGTGAAGAACGTCACATCTATGAGCAAGAGGCTATAAAATATTTTAGGAAAAAATTATTTCTTTCTTTCAGATTCTATCATGCCTATAGTTGTCCCTCTCATCTAATAATTTGTGCGCTCCTATTTCTAAAAATACCTCCTCGAAGAGCGACCGCCCGCAGAAACGATAATAAGCAACCCCAGCCTGTTGATCTTTAAATGAGACAGTTTCTCATGTTGAGTTTCGGGCGGCCTTTCAGGATTTAGCCCAAGTAGTCACCGAAAATGTTCAAGCCAATAACCAAGCCACAGTTGTAAATCAGCAAGGAGGTGATTTAGCTATTACTAGGATTTATGATTTTATGCAGATGAATTCACCAGAGTTTTATGGGTCTAAGGCAGGTAAATACCCACAGTTGTACCTAGAGGAGGTGAGAAAGATCACATAGGTGATGCATGTTTCTGAGAAAGAAAGTTTTGAGCTGGCATCTTATAGGTTAAAAGGCATTGCTTATGACTAGGTTGTAGCATAGAAGAAGGGTAGAGGTGAGGGTGTTGCTCCTATGACTTGGTAGGTGTTCCAAGATACATTATTGGACAAGTTCTTTCCATTTGAGATGAGGGAAGAAAAGATTGAGGAGTTTATGAACTTAAGGCAGGGCTTCATGACTGTTAAGGAGTACTGCTTGAAGTTCAACCAGTCGGCCAAGTATGCTCCTGATTTGATTTCTAACACCCAAGCTAGTATGAGAAAGTTCATGATAGGAGTTTCTGGTTTGGTACTGGAAGAGTGTAGGACGGTGATGCTGAATAGGGATATAGATCTGGCTAGTTTGATAATGCATGCACAGCAAATAGAGGCAGATAAGATAAAGGAGAGAGATAGAGTGAGGGGTAACAAGAGGACTAGATCTGAGAAGCATAAGTATAGTCAGGCTAGGTCCCATGAGGGGAACCTCCCACAGTTCCAGAGTCGTTCGTCTATGCCAAAGCCATCATCGGCTAATGCTCCCACACCTAGAGGCAGACAGGATCAAGGGAACAAGTCTTCTATGTCTAGGTCGCAGAACAGTGTAAGTAACAGAACCCGCTATCCTCTTTGTGCTAAGTGTGGTAGAGATCATCTCGATGAGTGTTTAGTAGATCTGAGGGGTTATTTGGTTGTGGAAAAATAGGCCACGGAGTTAGAGATTGTCCACATGCTAGGCAGGAGAACAGAGATTCTCAACCTCAGGCACAGACTACTAGTGCACCAGCTCCTATACCTCATCCCACCCCTATTCAGGGCACTTTATCTAGCACTACTGGCGGTCAGCTCTAGAACAAATTCTAGCCTTATCATCTCATCAGGAGCAGGAGGACTCTCTCGATGTTGTTACTGGTATGATCTGTGTCTTTTGCTTCAATTTTTATGTGTTGTAGGACCCCGAGTTAAGTTTCTCTTATTTGACCCCATTAGTCACTGTGAATTTTGAAATGAGTCTCAAAAAGATTCCTGAGCCTTTCCTAGTTTCCACACTAATAGGGGAGTCAGTGGTTGCTAAGCAAGTGTATAGAAATTGTCCTGTGTTACTTTCTTCATAGAGTCATATTTGCTGATTTGATAGAGTTAGACATGATGGATTTTGGCCTTATTCTGGGTATGGATTGGCTTCATTCTTTTTATGCTTCTATAGACTGTCGTACCCATGTGGTCAAGTTTCAGTTTCTTGATAAACCAGCTTTTGAGTGGTCCGGGAGTTCGGTATCTCCCAAGAGTCAGTTTATTTCCTATCTTAAAGAAAAAAAGCTAATATCCAAAGGTTGCATCTATCACCTAGTTAGAGTTAAATACATTAAGTTAGAGGCTCCAACTATTCAGGCCGTCAATATTCTAAATGAGTTTCCTGATGTTTTTTTGAAAGATCTCCTAGGGTATATCCCGATAGAGAGATAGAATTCGGGATTCACCTTCTTCCCAACACTCAGCCTATTTTTATCCCGCCTTATTATATGGCACCTATAGAGCATAAGGAGTTAAAAGAGCAACTCAAATATCATTTAGACAAAGGTTTCATAAGGTCCAGTGTTTCTCCTTGGGACGTACCTATTTTATTTGTGCGAAAGAAAGATGGTTCTTTGCATATGTGCATTGACTATCGTCAACTTAATAAGGTCACAGTCAAAATAAGTATCCTCTTTCGAGAATTGATGACCTGTTTGATCAGTTGCAAGGTGCAAGTTTTTTTCTCCAAGATAGACCTTAGATCTGGCTATCACCAGCTTAAAGTGTGGGAATGTGATAGTCTAAAGACAATTTTCCGAACCCGCTATAGTCACTTTGAGTTTCTAGTCATGTCTTTCAGTTTCTGTATATTGATGATATGAGGCAGAAGATTATGGCTGAAGTGCATGGTATGCAGTATTCTATTCATCCAGCGCTACCAAGATATACTGTAACTTGCGGGAAATCTATTGGTGGGGCGGTATGAAAAAAGGATATAGCTGAGTTTCTAGCAAAGTGTGAAACGTGCCAACAGGTTAAGGTAGAGCACCAAATACCTGGTGGTGTAATTCAAGAGTTTATACCCATTTGGAAGTGGGAAGAGGTGAATATGGACTTCGTGTATGGTTTACCTCTTTTGCGTCGTCATCATGATTCTATTTAGGTTGTTGTAGACAGGTTGACTAAGTTCGCATATTTCTTGCCCGTGCATACATCTTATATAGCTGAGGATTATGCTAGGTTGTACATCCGAGAGTTTGTCAAGTTGTATGGAGTTCTCTTGTCTATCATTTCGGATAGGATTACTCAATTTACTTCTCAGTTTTGGAGAGCATTTCAGCAGGGTCTTGCTACCCAAGTTCATTTGAGTTCTATTTTCTTTCGTAGATAGATGGTCAGGCTGAGAGGACCATTCAGACTCTAGAAGATATGTTGAGGTAATGTACTTTTGATTTCAAAGGTAGTTGGGATGAGCATTTGCCATTGATAGAGTTTGCTTATAAAAATAGTTACCATGCTAGCATCGAGATGGTACCATTTGAGGCTTTGTATGGTTAAAGATGTAGATCACCCAAAGGTTGGTATTAAGTGGGTAAAGTTGTTGTGATTGGGCCTGATGCAGTGTTTGAGGCTATTGAGAAAGTTAAGTTGATTAGATAAAGGTTGAAGACAGCTCAGATTCATCAAAAGTCATATATCGATGTAAGGAGAAGAGGTCTTAATTTGAGGGGGGTAATTTGGTGTACTTAAATATTCTACCCATGAAAGGGGTGAAGAGGTTTGGTAAAAAGGGGAAGCTTAGTTCCCGTTATGTTGGCCTCTATAGAGTTTTGAGCCATGTTAGAAAAGTAGCCTATAAAGTTGAGTTGCCCCTAGAGTTGTTAGTCGTTCATCCTTTTTTTCATGTCTCCATGCTTAAGAAACATATTGGTGATTTCGTTGTAGTAGATCCTTCGGAGAGTGCTGATATTCAGAACAGTCTTTCATTCGATGAGATTCCTATTGAGATCATGGATTTTCAAATTTGTAGACTAAGGAACAAAGAGGTTTCCTTGGTCAAAGTTTTATGGCAGAACCAGTCAGTTGAGGGCGCTAGTTAGGAAGCAGAAGTAGACATGAGAGCCAAGTACCCGTGCCTCTTTTTCGTGAGTTCAGATAAAGCTGAAGGTTTTATTCTTCCTTAATTCATCCCTTCTAAATATAAAGTTCCGCTATATATCTATTTTTGCATGAGTTCTTACATTTTCCAAAGTTTTCAAGGGTTTAGAATGATTTTTGAGCCGTTTAGCAAATTAATTCAGCTATGTGTACTCAATTTTTCGTATGGTCTTGGTCTAACAAGCGACATTCGAGGATGAATGTTCCCAAGAGGGACATATTGTAATACCCCGGATTTTCTTTAAGTCAAGTTTCATCTTTAAGAAGAATAAGGAATGACTTCCCAAGTGAGAAATATTTTAAACCGTGTATACTTTCCCTAATATCGACTTTTTGTCATGTAGATAATTGAATTAGCTTTCCAACAATACCAATTTGGTCTAAATTCAGTATTGGGATGAGAAGTTATGGTCGTTTTACTGAGAATTGTCGGAACCGCCTAAGCGCGACGGACAGGTTGATGGACCATCGAGTTTGTGATGGACCATTGCCCAGACCGTCGCAACCAAGGTAGTGATTCCCTCTTCTGTCACAAGTGCAACGGCCAAGATGACGGACCATCAAACTAGCAACGGACCATCTCAACTAACGCAGTGTGGCCTTTTTCTGACCAACTTGCTATGGACCGTCGCTCCAACTATTGTAAATCCCGTGCAGTATTTTTAAGTCATTTTTAAAAGGATCATTTAGGTCTTTTCCCTTTTAATACCCTGATATATTCAAAATGAAGCAAATAGCCTCATAATCTCCCAAAATATCCAAGAGCTAGGGTTTCTCCCTCAAGAGAAAATCCGAAACCCTTCTTCAAGAAATTCAAGAACTCACCATAGATTCATCAATTTGACTTGAGATTTGAGTTTCCCAAGTCCAAGTCTTCAAGAACCCTCTCTCAAAGAGTAAGAGGAAGAGTTTCAAATAAGCTTGTACATCCAATTATACAATCTAAGGTATGTGGGGTTTTCAACAAGGGTAATCCTTTCACCCTTTGTGCCCAAAGACTTATTTTAAACTATAAGTTTTCTACAATTTATGAGATTTTACATGAAATTGAATTAGGGTTTTCACCCATTGTTATTGGGTGCAAGCTTTTACTGTTTCCCATGAATTGAAAGTCAAACAACATGATTTTATATGTTTTCTTAAGAAATTGAAGCTGGGTTTATACCCTATATTATTATTCCTTGAGAATTTAATGGTTACAATGCTCTAGAAATTGAAGTATATGAGTACATTGAGATTTTGAGACAAATTGCTGTAAATTCCAGATTTCTATATGATTTATGAGTCCATATAATATCTGGTATGCATTTTAATGAGTCTTAACTTGAGATTGATTATGGGTCATTAAGCCCTACTTGAGATTTGCAATTTCATGAACTTTTGTACTATAAGCACCCATGATTTGAGTACTTTGAGATTATTGAGAAAGTTTTGACCTTAATGGTCATTGTAGCTTTGAAATCCACTTTATTACATGATATTATAGATTTTATAGTTGGGTTCTTTATGAACCACGAGATTATTTTTAAAGTAGATTTCCATGAGATGAGCGTATCTAACTAAAGGGAGTAGTATTTAGCACCGAGTTAGGTAAGTTACTATGATTTATACCCAAGAACTACATGCCACATAGGATTGAGATTTATAGGCCTGAGGCTGAGATAAGTGATAACTGAGTTGAGGTTATACTCCTTGGCAAGAGTATTATGCCTCTCCCCAATATGAGGTTTCTTCCTTAGGAGGATAAGACGTTGGACTCCATGTAGCTCGCATGGTTTAAGTCGGTTAAGAGAACCTCCCTAAAGTATTTTCCCTTGAGATAGAATATTTTCCCTAAAGCTTTGAGATAAGTGATTTTCCCTAATAGTAAGATTTTCAAAATAGTTTCTTGAAGTAAAATTTTCCCAAGAAGAAAGTAGTTTTCTCTACTAGTAAGAGTTATAGAATTTCAAGTTTCAAGTGTCTTGAGTTTAAAAGAGTTCTAAGTTCTTGAGCATTAAAGAAGTTTTACTCTCCATGAGATATATGCATGAGTTTGAAAGTATTGTTTAAAGCTTTCTTTAGTCTTTAAGTAATGAGAATAAGATAAGAGTTTAGATTTTAAAGCTAAACTATAATGACTCACGAGATTTGTGTTACATGCTTCATTATACTTGATTTATGAGCTTTACATTTCAGATTTATTCAAGCAATGTGAGTCATTCCTAATTGCATATATGATTTGATTAAACAATATGGATATTATTTTCTATAAATGCATACACCCCCATATACTCAGTACATTCCCAAGTGCTGATCAATATATACGTCTATGTGCTACATCTCCACAGTGGTGAGTCCTCATGGTTCAAGGACCTATTTTTAGACATTTCAGAGTTTTAGTAGATATATTATTGCTTTCAGTTTAGTTTGAGTCAGTTGGGGACCTATCCCAATGGCTCTCTAGTTCATGGAGTAGTAGAGGCTTTGTCAGACTAGTTATCAGATTATTAGTGTGTTGAGATTTCCAATTTTGTGGTCGTTTGGACTGAGTATTTTCTTTGTATTTCCTATCATTTGATATGATAGTACTAGTGTTTTGCTTATTTAATCTCGAATTAAGTTATTATATGTAGTAATAGGCTCAAAGGATTAGCTTGGGGCTACTGGTAGCCTTAAGCACCGTGTGATATCCCGGGAGGTGATTTTGGGTCGTTACACACACGTTCCAATAATACCAACCCCACCAACTACATCAATAACAACATCAACAATAAAGAAACAAATACAATACTTACAAAAAATGATATTGCCAATAAGGCTTTTAAACTTCTCCCAATAGATGACTTTTTCGCATAAAAACAACAGTTTATTTATTCAAGACTTAAAATTCATCTTTCCTTCAAATTGTTTAAATAAATAGGATATGTGTAAAGGGTAATTAAATAAAAAATAGATGTAAATAACTAAATTAAATATCTTGCAAAGAAGAAGACGAGAATTAAAGAGCAATAGCGAACCATACTTTTCATTTCAAAAGCAAGGGGATCAAAACAACAATTTCAGTCAAGAAAAGATATAGATCGGTTGAGATCCAAAAGGATACCCATGACAAAGAGGAGAAAGAAGAGAGAAAAAGGGAAACAGTTGTGATAACCCTAAAGAGGAGAGAAACAAAAAGAAAAGAGATAAATAAATTTATGACTGAAGGAGAGATAAATCCAGAGATGGGTTAAAATATTCATTAATATTCACTAATAACTTAACTTTAAGGGGAACGATAAGATGGGTGACATTGAAAAGACAAGATAATACTACTCAAGGAGGATATTTTTGCGTTATCCAAGAAATATTTTTTACCGCCTTAGTATTTTATCTTTTTTATTTCTGACAGAAAATTGCTTTAAAATTAAAAAATGAGATTTTCAAATAAATATGTCATCTGTTGCAACAAATATTAATATCTATTTGAATATTTCTAACAGCTCTGTCATCTGTCACAACAGATACAAATATCTATTTGATAATTAAAATAGATAGGTCTCCTGCTGCAACAGATCTCAATATTTGCTTGAAAACTTCCAACAACTCAGTTATCTATTGCAATAGATTTCAATATAATTGATTTAGCTAGAAATAGGTATGAGATGATAGAGTCAACTACAACTTTAATTGAGTCTTTGCAATTGCATCATGTGGGTATTGTATTCCTCTCGACCTAAGTTGTCAATCGGTCAATCAGAATTGAAATGATTCGTATTAACTTATTATTAAGATAATACATAAACTGATTTATCTAGAATTATGGATGAGGTGATAGGGTCAACTACAACTTTAACTGAGTCTTTGCAATTGGATCATGTTGGTATTGCGTTCCTCCCGACCTAAGTCACCAATCGATCAATTTGAGTTGAAATTATTCTTATTAACTTATTATTTAGCTAATACCTAAATTGATTTATCTAGAACTAGGGATGAGATGATAGGGTCAACTACAACTTTAATTGAGTCTTTCCAATTGCACCATGCTGGTATTATGTTCCTTCCGACCTGATTCATCAATCGATCAATTTAAGTTGAAATGATTCTTATTAACTTATTATTAAGCTAATACCTAAATTTATTTAGCTAGAAATATGGATTTGATGATAGAGTCTACTACAACTTTAATTGAGTCTTTGCAATTGCATCATGTTGGTCTAGCGTTCCTCCCAACTAGAGTCATCAATCAATCAGTCTGAGTTGGAATGATTCTTATTAACTTATTATTAAGCTAATACCTAAAGTGATTTAGGTATAACTAAAGATGAGATGATAGGGTCA
Source organism: Capsicum baccatum var. pendulum (assembly GCA_030864225.1). NCBI lineage: Eukaryota > Viridiplantae > Streptophyta > Magnoliopsida > Solanales > Solanaceae > Capsicum > Capsicum baccatum. Next base: position 144,593,091 of record CM061552.1, read on the forward strand.
ACTATAACTTTAATTGAGTCATTGTAATTGCATCATTTTGGTACGGCGTTCCTCCCGACCTGAGTCATCAATCGATCAATATGAGTTGAAATGATTCTTATTAACTTATTGTTAATCTAATACCTAAATTTATCTAGATATAACAAGGGATGAGATGATAGGGTCAACTACAACTTCAATTGCGTCTTTGCAATTGCATCATGTTGGTATTGTGTTCCTTCCGACCTGAGTTATCAATCGATCAATCTGAGTTGAAATGATTCATATTAAATTATTATTAAGATAATACCTAAATTGATTTAGCTAGAACTATGGATGTGATGATAGGGTCAACTACAACTTTAATTGAGTCTTTGCAATTGCATCATATTGGTATTGCGTTCCTCCCGACCAGAGTTATTAATCGATCAATCTGAGTTGGAATGATTCTTATTAACTTATTATTAAGATAATACCTAAATCTATTTATCTAGAACTAGGGATGAGATGATAGAGTCAGCTACAACTTTAATGAGTCTTTGCAATTGCATCATGTTGGTATTGCGTTCCTTTCGACCTGAGTCGTCAATCGATCAATTTGAGTTGAAATGATTCATATTAATTTATTATTAAGCTAATACCTAAATTAGTTAAGATCAATTCGGACAAAATTAACAATTTTAAAACTTGTCATTCTTTTTCAAAAATACAAATCAACCCATACAAATCATTCATTTGTGGGAAAAATATTTCATCATTTCAAATATCAAGTTCTAGCTTTTTTCTTTCTCTCTCAATAATTCAGATAAAAACTACTCAACATATTGCTCAACCCTTCAAAATAGATCAATTTTCTTCCTATTTTTGAACACATTGTTGTTATTTTTGAATTCATTATCGCTTGTTTCCATCATTTTCTCTGTCTTTGAAAGTAACAAAGTTTGAGAAGAGTTGTACATTTGTTCTTCATTCTAAAAATTTGGGCTTTTTAGCTAATGATAAAAATGAAGACTTTTAGTTGTATTTTATTCAAAAATGGGTTAAAAACTTTGAGTTTTGATGCTAAAAATATAGGGAAAACCTGAGAAAATTCTAGTTTTTGTTGAAGTATTTCATTGACTGCCGTGATTTAATTGGATGGTGTTTGTGGTGTTGGTGGTGGTGTCAGTATTGGTGGTCTTGGTGGTGGTGTCGGTGGTCTTATTATTTTTATTGGTGGCATTGGTGGTGGTGGTGGCGGTCTTGGTGGTCTTGGTGCGAGTATTGGTGGCATTGGTGGTAGTATTGGCGGTCTTGATGAGAGTATTGGTGGCATTAGTGGTGGTTTTAGTGGACTTAGTATTGATGGTGTTGGTGTTGGTGGTGGTGGTGGTAGTGTTGATGGTCTTGGTGGTGGTCTTGGTGACATTGGTGGTGGTCTTGGTAGTTCATCAATTGCAACAGGTGGAACATCTATTGGGAGATATTAAATAAGTCTTCAAACAAATTCCTTATCTATTCCAACTGATGGGTTATCCATTGGAATATTTTTTTGTAATTTATTAAAATTTGTCTTACCTTTTTTAAAATTATGTAGACATCGAATGGGCTGTGTTTTATGTTTTTCTGTTTTTTGTAGTTAAAAGACGTATCACAAAACAAAAGAGAATAAAATATAGATCAACTTCTGACCACCCAACAAAAAAGGTTGTCTAAAGTGTAGATAGATTTGGAGGAACTTCCTGAACAATCTCAATCAGGGAAAATGAGGCTGAGAAAATTTATGAAAAGGGAGGTGGAGAATGGTATCTAGAGGCTGGTAAGGAAAATAAAAGTACGAAGAAAGAAAAAGATAAACAAGAAGAGGAAGAAGTAGAAAGTGATAAAGAGGATGTTGATCAACATGATAATAAACAAGAAGAGGAAGAAGTAGAAAGTGAAAAAGAGGTGATGATCAACATTATGATAATGTATCACCAATGAGGCGTGAATTAAGATCGAAATCCCAGCATGATCCTGTCAAAACTATTAGTATTGACAGGTTTTGAGTTACGATGCCGATAGATGACCCTGCAGAACAAACTGGTGATCTTGTACTTAAATGTCAGTTGGGGAAACCTTTTAATAAATTTACGAATATTATGAAGAATAAAAACATAGATGAACTTTTTAAGAAGATCTGCTTTGGATGCTTTCTTGAGCTTTTTGAGGACCACACTGCTCATTTCCAAATGAGCATGGTATATGGTTTTCTCAAGCACCGAATCAAGTATGTGGGGGATGATACAGATTTGATGAAGGGGGCAAAAAGATGGATGAAATCTAAATCAACTATTGTGGCATGCCGATTTGTTTTGACATGAAAGAGTTTGACATAGTGACGAGCTTAAGAAGAGATCATCCAAAAGAACCTCTCATCAAGGAAACCCCCCGAAAAAAGTCCAAGGAAAGAAGGATAGCCAAACCACCACTATCAAATAAAGGAAAGGTATTGTCCAAGCGACCACCCACCAAAACCAATAAATGCAAGGAAAAATAGATGGTTTATTTGGCATTAAAGGATGTAGCTATAAAGCGGCGGATTTGATAGTAGATCTCAAGGATAAAACCATACCAAAGCAGTACAGGGAGCAATTGTCCCATTCTATTATATTGGCAAAAGACGTCAAGAAAGTCATAGAAGATAATTTGTTGGCGCTTACTGAAGATTTTGAGAAATTCAACTATTATCCCTGGGGATATGACAGCTTTAGCCCGACTGTCAAATATTTACTAACAAAGCTATCCCCAAAGACGATCACATTATGCGTCTTTCCTTGGGCTTTCATGGTAAATTTAATCACTATTTTTTTACTCATCCATTAATTTATATTGAATAATTATTATGATTCTTTTATTGCTCCCCATTTACATTTTTTAGGCCTGGGCATTTGAAGCCCTTCCTCCCCTCTGAAAGTAAGTCAAGGATTACCCGAATGTGGTTTCTCATCGAAGGATCCTTAGACGGTTGGCTGCAAAAAGCAACATAAGAATTAAGGAGGTTGATCTATTTAATGCCCTGGATGATGCAGTACGTCTTCTTTCAAGAAAAATAAGTTGACTCAAAGAAAGATATTAAAATAGATGTCTCATCTGTTGCGATAGATGGGTCATCTGTTGTAACAGATTACCCGTCTACTATAACTGGTGCAACAGATGGGTAATCTGTTACAACAAATAATTCATATTTCACATTAGGTTACCCATCTGTTGCTTTGGTTCTCTGAACATAACTCAACAGATTACCCATCTACTGTAAATTATGCAATAAATGGGTAATCTGATGCAACATATTGTTAATCTGTTGTGATAGACAGATCAGCTGTTGTGATAGAAAGTTCATCTGTTGCATAAGTTATCTGTGTTAACATGTAACCTAACTGACTGCAAAATACTGTATGATTTAAATGTATTTGTTTTTTTATAGGTTATGCATCCATGGATCATGCCTACTGAGCAAGAGTTAGGGGTGACTTTTTTTATTACTCTAGGTCTTGTTGATACAATAGCAGACCCAACGGTGCAGTTAATAAAGAAGGAATTGGTTAGAGCAATAACCATAAGAAGAGCAGTTAGGCAAGTTCAGCCTAATGTTGAGGCTCTTCATGACCAACCTACTACAACAGATTCAGGTGCTTCTTCTGGGGTGTTGCTGGTGGAGTTATTGATGTTGGTGGCAGACATCCTAATCCTGTTGTTGATGATAGTCGTGATGATGATCATGTTGATGCTAAAATAAAAATATTTGAAATTACCTCTTACACAGGTCCCTTTCACCCTAACGTTGGTCCCTCTCACCCCTCTTTACCCTCATGTTCTTATTGCAAATGCAAAGTGTGCAAAGACAAACAGGATAAAATCTTTGTAAAACTAGAGGCTATCGCTAAAGTTATCCAGAAATTACAATCTAAGAGGGGTTTCATACCATCCAAGAAGATGAGGGAGCCATACACTCCTACAGTAGTGGCTAGGAGGAAGAAAAAAGAAATTAGCCAAATACTCTCCAATATGAAAACAAAAAAAATTACAACACCTCCCTCTCCAAAAGTTGTTGAAGTTCAGGGGCCATTGAAGAAAGTGGACATATACGTGGAACTTGGTGCCAAAGAGAGGAAGGAACTGCGAAGGACCATGAATGCCAAGAAACCTACACAAGAATACACCATGCATGCCTTTTGTGGCCAAGACTTAAAGAACATAACAAATCTACATAAGTGGTACATGGACAAGGTAAGCTTACTTTTCGTAACCTAGCCTTCTAATCTACTCCATGAAGAAGAAGCTACGCAACATATGTGTTATCTATTGCAACAGTTGGGTATTCTAGTTCAACTGTTGGCGGTTTTGCTATAAAAAATTGCCCATTTTTTTGTATAAGTTGTGTTAGCTGGGTAATCTATAAACAAATTCAGGGACCCTCTGCAACAGATGGACCATCTATTGCATATTTCTACTACGTTTTTCTTCTTTACAATTACTAACCTATTTAAAAAATTTCTTCTTATATCATAATATGTTGATGAAATTCTTTTCTTTGTGAGGGGTAGGTAATTAGCATACTCAGATGCTTATGATGTTGCCGATAGGATAATGGACCTCAACTTGTACAATAATTTCAAGGATAGGTACAAAGAGCTCAGTACGCTAGCTGACACTCCCAGTGGCCCGAGATTTAATTAGTTTGTTTTTACATTCTAATAGGATGAAAATATGATTAACTATGTTAGAGGGAAACGACCATATCCACACAGCAAGAGCTGGACTAAGGCAAAGAGAATTCTTGAAGTCATGAACATGGAGGTCAAATATTCTCTCATTGTTGAGATACTACTCGAGGAGAGAAAGTTTAAGGTTTATGACTACATTATCTTTGAAGAAGCTATTTTTTAACCTATATGCAGCCATTGTTGGATGTGTTCCCCAAGTTATTGAGGCAGAGTAAACTGATGGATCATTTATCAGTGGAAGTATTGATGAAGAAAGCATAGGATTTTGAAGGTCGAAACATGGACATGGAACTTCTAAAAAATAAAACTGGTGTCGTGTGTGGGTCGTACGCATTTGCATACATTGAATGCTTGCTGATCAGCATATAAATGGTCGGTCTATGAGACGACATTATGGAAAACTTTCAAGAGGACTGGTGTAAGACCCCGCAAAATTCTCTCATAGTCTGAGCCTTAAAGCGTGTCAAGTAAAGCATAAATCCAGCCTTAAAAGATTGAGAAGTGACTTCCCAGGTGAGAAATATTTTAAAACCAAGTAGAATTTCCCAAATATCAAATTTTTCACATAGATAATTGAATAAGCTTTTCGTCGATACCAATTTCATCAAAATCCGACATCGGGTGAGGAAGTTATGGCCATTTTACTAAGAGTTGTTGGAACCGCCCAGGTGCGACGGACAGGTTCATGGACCATCAAGTTTGTGACGGACCATTTCCTGGACCATCGCAAACAAGGCAGTGACTTCCTTTTCTGTCCCAAGTGCGATGGCCAAGATGACGGACCGTCAAGCTAGTGACGGACTATCGTAACTAAGGCAGTGTGGCTTTTTTCTAACCAACGTGCGATGGACGATCCAACGGACCATCAGACTAGCGACGGATTATCTCTTCAACCGTCGCAAATCCCATTCAGTATTTTTAAGACATTTTTAAAAAGGAATTTTGGGTCTTTTCCCACCCTTTTTAACCCTTATATATATCTTGAACGAAGCTGAGGGCTTCATTCTTCCTCTTCAATATCAAATTAGGGTCTCTCAAAAATCAAAACCCTTCTTCAAGAAATCAAGAATCTCTTCAAGAGCCTTCAAGAAAGAGTTTCCTAAGGTGTGCAGATGTTGATTATTGGGTCCCTTTCACCCAAGAAGTTTAAGAATCCTTTTTCTAAATTCAAAGATCTTATGTTTATCAGTTTTCATGATTCATGTGAATTGAAATTGAAGTTCATGTTAGTATTGAGTTCTAATTTGTGATTTGTTTACAATGTTTCAAGCTTTGGCCCTAGTATGTGATATTCATGATAAACCCTCTTCAAGTTGCTTGTTAAATAATGTGTTTCTGCCAATTAAGTGTAGAAATTGTTGAATAAGCAAAACCTGCTCCCCATATGTTTGATAAAATAATTATGTGAAGGAATTAGAGACATTATAGAATATTGACTAAAAAGCTCCAATTATGTGCAAGCTCATGCATGCCAAGTGTTTGTTGAAAAGCCTTAGTGAATGAATTGTGACATGATAGCATGAAATTCCCCAATTATGTGTTCTTTAATACTTGCTAAGTGTTTGATACAAGACCTTGTTGAATGGAGTATGAGCCAAATAGCATGTCTCTTTATATTATCACACGTTTATAGTTTCTAAATGCTCGAAGAGATGCTTTGGTGATTGTGATGGTGAATGAATTTTCATGGTTATTATTATGCAAGAATGGTTATGTTTACTTTAATGTTATCGAGTCCTGGGTGTATTTATACTCGACAAATTAGCTGCAATCTAGAGCTAGTGTCAGTTTTCTTGATAATCTTAGTCAAGCGACAATTCTTAGAACTCAGTGAGTTATAAAACTCAAAAACTCTCTGACGGTTACAGAACTTAAGAAATCTCAGTAATCTCAGTAATTTTAGAATCGTTAGTATTCTAGCCTCAGTTCAGTACTCAGATTAGATCTAGCAGTATTAAAGTGTTTAGTTTAGACCTCAGTAGCTTTCAATTAATCTATTCAAAGCTCAATATTATTCAGTCAGATAATGAGAATCAGTAGTATTCCATCAAATAATGGAACCAAGTGAACTCAGCTTAACTCAGTAAGATCAGTTGAGAAATATGATCAGTAACAGATTCAACTTAGTTTAAGTTCAATTAAGAATCCGTTTAGAGTCTTTTAGTTGGGAGTAGGAGCTAGCACCAAACGAGTGCAAGAATGATGGCTTTCCCATTAGAGAGGCAGAGTCATTAGCAGCAATCCCTGAACTCCAGAACTGCGTAGCTAGCACAGGATCAGGAGTCACCAATTAGAATAAGGCTTGACTATTATAATGCTTTAGGCTTGACTTCCTGTTGAGGGTCACCCGTTAGAGAGGTTTGAGCTGGGTAGAGGTCTTTACCTGTGGCACGGTATTGACACCCTTCCAACTGGGGTTATAGATTAGACCCCACCAGTTTAGATTTAGGGCATATCGGTTAAGTGTGAACTCCCACAGTTGCAGTTTCAGTAGCAGTCTTCAAATTAGAACTCAAAAACTAAAACTATCAGATATAGTCACCTTTCTCAGTAAGGAACTCAAATAGTTCCATAGATTCATGGACCACTCATTAGATTGTCCTGGTCCCTCATAAAGTTAATCAGTATTAGCAGTATGAGATCCAGAGATCACCCGTTAGATAGGCTTGATCTCAGTCTCAAATTTAGTTGAGTATTCTCATTATCAGATCCAGTGATCACTTGTTAGATAGGCTTGATCTCAGTCACAAATTCAGTTGAGTATTCTCATTATCAGATCCAGAGATCACCCGTTAGATAGGCTTGATCTCGGTCTTAGATTCAGTTGAGTATTCTTATAATCAGATCTAGAGATCACCCATTAGATAGGCTTGATTTCAGTCTTAGATTCAGTTGAGTATTCTAATTATCAGATTCAAAGATCACCCATTAGATAGGCTTGATCTCAGGCTCAGATTTAGTTGAGTATTCTCATTATTAGATCTATAGATCACCCATTAGATAGGCTTGATCTCAGTCTCAGATTTAGTTGAGTATTCTCATTATCAGATCCCAAGATCACCCATTAGATAGGCTTGATCTCAGTCTTAGATTCAGTTGATTATTCTCATTATTATACTCAGAGATCTTCCACTAGATAGGTCTAATATCAAACATAATCATTTCTTATCATTGGTAGTAGACTTAGGGATCATCCGTTAGAGAGGTTTGATCTCAGATTCAGTCAGTCGATAGTAGTAAGCTCAGAATTTAGTCATTGGTATGACTAGATTTAGTTAATCAGCTTCATTATCTTCAGTTTTTGAGATCACTAGCTAGATAGGACTGATCTCAACTTTATTACTCAGTTATCAATATCATTAGTTTTAGTTTTTCAATATCTCAGTATTAGTAATGAGTTCATACGTCAGTAAAATAGTACCCAATTTTCAGTATTCAGAGTCATGATGATTTTAGTTATGGTTTGTGCATTCATGCATATGTCCTCATTCAGTACTCTCATGATTATTCAGTTAAGTAATTGTTTATGCATAAGCCCTTGCATTTAACCTTACCTCATCTTGCATACTCAGTATATTCCTAAATACTGACGCATTTGTGCTATGGTGTTTTACTTTAATCTATAGATTTAGAGGCACAAGATCTAGAGTACCCTTAGCAGCTCAGTCCCAGTCAGCAGCAATAGATGTAGCAGTGAGTCTTCTTCATTCAAGGATGATCCTGATTTTACTATCGCATTAGATTTAGTTTATTTTCAGTAGACGGAGTTAGTTGGGGATATGTCCCATCAACTCCACAGTTTAGACAGTCTAAAGGCTTTTCAAATAGATGTATTAGTATTCAGTTTTTAGTTTTGAGTATTTTGTATATTTTGAACCTTACAGCAAGTTTTTCGTATTTATTATATTATACTATGCAAATATCAGTAGAAGGTTAGCTTATGGTTCTTCAGGATCATGAGCATTGTGTAACGACTAGGGGGTAGTCTCGGGTCGTTGTAAACTTTGTATCAGAGACTAAGGTTCAATAGTGTCCTAGGAAGTCTGAAAAACCGCATCTAGTAGATTCTTGTGCATGGGTGTGTTGCATGCCATATTTATATACAAGAGGCTATAAGATATTTTTAGGAGCAGTTTCCCTTCTTTTAGTGTTTATGTCGTGCGAGTGAGCATGAGCTCAAGCTAATCCTCAATCTAATCCATCCTTTTCTTCCATTTATAGAGTATGCCTCCTCACAGAGATAATACCCATAGGTTTGATGACCAGCCACCTCAGCTAGTAGATCTTGTGAATGAGAATATGTCATATGTAGAGTTTTGGGCATCTTTTCAGGTGCTAGCCCAAGCTGTGACAACTAGTGCTTAGAGTAACCATCATGTTGTAGCCCCACCTTAGCAAGATAAGGGTTTGGTCACAGCTAGAATTAGAGATTTCATGAGAATAAACCAGCCAGAATTCTTTGGGTCAGTAGCAGGTGAGGACCCACAGCTTATCTTAAAGAGGTGAAGAAGATCACCCAGATTATGCATATTTCTGAGGAGGAAGGTATAGAGTTAGCGTCCTATAGGCTGAAGGATATTGCTCATGATTGGGTAGTGATGTGGGAGAAGAGTAGAGGGAAGGATGCAATTTTCGTGACTTGGCAAGAGTTTTAAGATACCTTTCTAGATAAGTTTTTCCTGCTAGAGATGAGAGAAGCTAAGGTAGAAGAGTTTATGGACCTAAGGCAAGGCTCCATGACTGTGAAAGAGTATTGCCTTAAGTTCAACCCATTAGCTAAGTATGCTCCTGACTTAATAGCCGACCCTAGAGCGAGTATGAGTAAGTTTGTGACTGGTGTGGCCAGGTTGGTGTTGAAAGAATATAGGAATGCTATGCTCAATAGAGATATGGACCTTTCTATACTGATAATGCATGTGCAACAGATTGAGGCAGATAAGACAAAAGAAAGAGAGAGAGTGAGTGAGAAAGCCAAAACTAGTAGTCATAGTTTCTCTCAGGCTGGGTCACAGGGTGGTAGTCGTTCTTAGAATAATCGGAAATTTTTAGTCCCAGATCCATCCTCAGCTAGTGTACCCGCTCCAAAGTTCAGGGATGTCAGTCATGATGGAGCGCCAGGCTCCAAAGCCTAAAGTAGTGCTAGTGGTATTCGTACCTACCCGGTTTATGGTGAGTGTGGACAGAATTACCTAGGCGTATGTAGAGAAAATGGAGATGTGTACTTTAGGAGTGGTAAGACAGGCCACAGAATACGAGAATGTAGAGTGCTAGCTCAGAAAGGTAGAGAATTGCATCCGTAGGGTGCCCCTTTCGATGCCAATAGTGGTCAGTGTCAGAACAAACTCTATGCGCTTCAAGCTCACCATGATTAGGAAAGGTTCCCTGACATAGATTCGGGTATGTTATGAGTCCTTCATTATTAGATCCTTTTCTTCCATTGAGCTTATATTTCAGAATTAGTCAGTTAGTAGAGCCAGCAAGTTAGATTAGCAGTCAAACAGTCAGATTCGTATAGTTTGTTATTTCATTTCTTCACCTGATCATGCTATCAGAAATATCCAGAATATAAGTATTCCAAGATAGAGTATCCTAGTAGTTGTGAGTATAAGTTCAGTTCATGAGTCTTACATTAGTTTCAGATCTCAGACAACCAATCATGACCCAATTCGTAGGTTCCCCATGCACCGCCCCAGTAATTCAGCGAAGTGTTTTTAGAAGGACATAGAGTCCCAAGGGGGAGATACCCCATAGTATTATGATGCTTTCATGTCCTTATATTTATTCAGTTGCATGTTCAGACTCTCCATACGAAGTTAAAACCAGTTTTCATTGCATATCCAGTCATGCTTTTAAGAGTCAGTTCAGTCAAACATTTGTGCATTAGATATGCATGTTCAGTAGAAAAAGTTTAGCTTTTCAGTGTATTCAGTCATCCATTCATGAGAACAACTCAGTTACGCATCCATGCATCAGATATGCATATCTATTATGAGAATTTAGCTTATGAGTAGCTTCAGTCGAGTATTCCATGCATCAGATATGCATGTCCGGTATGAGAACTCAGAATATCAGTAGGTCCAGTTGCATAGTCATGTTTCAAGTGTTCTCATTCTTTAAGTAAGTTCAGACGATCAGTATTCTTAGCCTAACAAGCGACATTCGAGGATGAATATTTCCAAAGGGAAGATATTGTAAGACACCGCAAAATTCTCTCGTAGTCTGAGCCTTAAAGTGTGTCAAGTAAAGTATAAATACAACCTTAAAAGATTGAGAAGTGACTTCCTAAGTGAGAAATGTTTTAAAACCATGTAGAATTTCCCTAATATCAACTCTTTTCACGTAGATAATTGAATAAGCTTTCCATTGATACTAATTTTGTCAAAATTCGACATCGAATGAGAAAGTTATAGCTGTTTTACTAAGAGTTATCGGAACCACCCAGGTGCAACGGATAGGTTGATGGACCATCGAGTTTGTGATGGACCGTTGCAAACAAGGCAGTGACTCCCTCTTCTGGCCCAAGAGTGATGGCCAAGATGATGGACCATCAAGCTAGCGATAGACCATCGTAACTAAAGCAGTGTGGCTTTTTTTTTACCAACGTGCGACAGACGATCCGACAGACCGTCAGACTAGCGATGGACCGTCACTCCGACCATTGTAAATCCCATTTAGTATTTTTAAGAGATTTTTAAAAAGGCCTTTTCGAACTTTTCCCACCCATTTTAACCCTTATACATATCTTGAATGAAGCTGAGGACTTCATTCTTCATCTTCAATATCAAATTAGGGTTTCTCTCAGAAATCAAAACCCTTCTTCAAGAAAAATCAAGATATCAAGAATCTCTCCAAGAGCCTTCCAAAAAGAGTTTCCTAAGCTATGCAAATGTTGATTCTTAGGTCCCTTTCACCAAAGAAGTTCAAGAATCCTTTTTCTAAATTCAAAGATCTTATGTTATGAATTTTCATGATTTATGTTAATTAAAATCGAAGTTCATGTTAGTATTGAGTTTTAATTCATGATTTGTTTACAAGGTTTCAAGATTTGGCCCTAGTATGTGATATTCATGATAAACCCTCTTCAAGTTTTTTGTTAAATGATATGTTTAGGTCAATTGAGTGTAGAAATTGTTGAATAAGCAAAACATGCTCCCTATATGTTTGATAAAATGCTTATGTGAAGGAATTAGAGCCATTATAGCATGTTGACTAAAAATCTCCAATTATGTGCAAGCTCATGCATGGCAAGTGTTTGTTGAAAAGCCTTAGTGAATGAATTGTGATATGATAGCATGAAATTCCCCAATTATATGTACTTTAATGCATGCTAAGTGTTTGATGCAAGACCTTGTTGAATGAAGTATGAGCCAATAGTATGTCTCCTTATATTATCACATGTTTATGGTTTCTAAATGCTCGAAGAAATGCTTTAGTGATTAAGATGGTGAATGAATGTCCATGGTTATGATTATGCAAGAATGGTTATGTTAACTTTAATGTTATCAAGTCCTGGGGGTATTTATACCCGACAAATTAGATATAGTCTAGAGCTAGTGTCAATTTTCTTGATAATCTCAGTCAAGCCATAATTTTAAGAACTCAGTGAGTTATAGAACTCAAAAACTCTCAGACAGTTACAGAACTTAAGAAATCTCAGTAATCTCAATAATCTCAGTAATTTCAGTAACGTTAGTATTCTAGCCTCAGTTCAGTACTCAATCAGATCTAGTACTATTCAGGTTTTTAATTCAGACTTTTGTAGCTTTCAAGTAATCTATTCAGAGCTCAGTATCATTCAGTCAGATAACAAGAATTAGTAGTATTTCATCAGATAGTGAAACCAATTAAACTTATCTTAACTCAATTAGATCATCCGATAAATATGATCAGTAACAGATTCAACTCAGTTTAAGTTCAGTTAAGAATCAGTTCAGAGTCTTTTAGTTGGGAGTAGAAGCTAGCACCGAGTGAGTGCAGGGATGACGACTTTCCCATTAGAGAGGCAGAGTCATTAGCAAAAACCCATGAACTTCAAAACTGCGTGGCCAGCACAGGATCATAAGTCACCCATTAGAATAAGGCTTGACTATTATACTGCCTTACGCTTGACTTCCTATTGAGGGTTACCCGTTAGAGAGGGTTGACCTGAGTAGAGGAATTTACCCGTGGCACGGTATTGATACCCTTCCTGCTGGGGTTATAGGTTGGACCCCACCAATTCAGATTTGGGGCATGTCGGTTAAGTATAAACTCCCACAGTTATAGTTTTAGTATCAGTCTTCAGAGTAGAACTTAGAAACCAGGACTGTCAGACACAGTCACCTTTCTTAGTAAGGAACTCAAATAGTTCCATAGATTCATGGACCACCCGTTAGATAGGCCTGGTCCCTCATAAAGTTAATCAGTATTAGCATTATCAAATCCAGAGATCACCCATTAGATAGGCTTGATCTCAGTCTCAGATTCAGTTGAGTATTCTCATTATCAGATCCATAGATCACTTATTAGATAGGCTTTATCTTAGTAACAGATTCAATTGAGTATTCTCATTATCAGATCCAAAGATCAGCCGTTAGATAGTTTTGATCTTAGTCTCAATTCAGTTGAGTATTATCATTACCAGATCTAGAGATCACCCATTAGATAGGCTTGATCTCAGTCTCAGATTCAATTGACTATTCTCATTATTAGATTCAGAGATAACCCATTAGATAGGCTTGATCTCAGTCTTAGATTCAGTTGAGTATTCTCATTATCAGATCCAGAGATCACCCATTAGATAGGGTGGATCTCAGTCTCAGATTCAGTTGAGTATTCTCATTCTTAGATCCCGAGATCACCCGTTATATAGGCCTGATCTCAATCTCAGGTTCAGTTGATTATTCTCATTATTAGATTCAGAGATCTTCCGCTAGATAGGTCTTATCTTAAACATAATCATTTCTTATCATTGGTAGTAGACTCAGGGATCGTCCGTTGGAGAAGTTTGATCTTAGATTCAGTCAGTCGATAGTAGCAAGCTCAGAATTCAGTCATTGATATGAGTAGATTCAGTTAATCATCTTCAGTATCATCAGTTTCTGAGATCACTCGCTAGATAGGACTGATCTTAACTTCCGTACTCAGTTATCAATATCAGAAGTTTTAGTTGTTCAATATCCCAGTATTAGTAATGAGTTCATATGTTAGTAAAGCAGTACCCGAGTTTCAGTATTCATAGTCACAATGATTTCAGTTATGGTTTGTGTATTCATCCATATGTCCTTATTCAGTACTCTCATGATTATATAGTTAAGTAATTATTCATGCATAAGCCTTTGCATTTAGCCTTACCTCACGTGTATACTCAGTACATTCCCATGTACTGACACATTTGTGCTATGGTATTTTACTTTGCACTATAGGTTTAGAGGCACAAGATTTAGAGTACCCTTAACAGCTCAGTCTCAGTCAGCAGCAGTAGACGTAGCAGTGAGTTCTCTTCATTCGGGAATGATCCTTATGTTATTATTGCATCAGATTTAGTTTATTTTTAGTAGACAAAGTTAGTTGGGGACATGTCCCATCAACTCCAAAGTTTAGACATTCTAGAGGCTTTTTGGATAGATGTATTAGTATTCAATTTTTAGTTTTGAGTATTTTAGATGTTTCAAACCTTATGGAAAGTTCTTCGCCAGTTTTTCACATTTATTATATTATACTATGCAGAGCTCAGGTACAGATATTAGTAGAAGGTTAGCTTGTGGTCCTTCGGGATCATGAACATCGTGTAATTACTAGGTGGTAGTCTCAGGTCATTACAATTAGGTTTATGGGGTACTAACTAGATGCTTGGAGCCTGTGTATAAAGAAGAACACGTACAAATACAAACACCATAATAATTTTTTATTTCAAGCCACTTCATTTTACATATAGTGGCAATTTTTTTATGTTTGATGAAAGTTGAATTTTTTATAATGCAACAGAGTGTATATCTGTTGTAAGAGATAGTTTATCTACTCTAACAGATTAATTATCTATTGCAATAGGTTAGTCATCTGTTGTATTATGCATATGTTTCTAAGTTTATTTGTCGCAACAGATTTACAATCTGTTGCAACATATAGTCTATGTTTTTCAACTGATAGGTAATCTATTGGAACAAATCAAAACAGTAGGAAGACCTATTTGATAATTTCCCATAGATGACCTACATATTGCATCATATGTCCAAATTTGTTAGATAATTTCAAATAGATATTTTATATGTTGCAACAGGTGAATTATCCATTGCAACAGATGCATTATCTATTGCAATATTTCAATCAAATATTTCATTCCAATAAATAAGATCAAATATACGGATTAAATTAAATTCATAAACAACATAAAATAAATCAAAGCCTCCAAAAATTACCTGAAAAAATTATTATGGATACAGATGATCTACTCAACAAATAAATCAATAATTAAAACTTATGTGACAACAATTCCTAATGAGAGGTTATTACTTTGACAGACTCAAGCTATAAACATGTACTCAATATGGACAAGTTGTTCTTCATTCAGCACTTTTGAATTCTGCTTTGATCGTCATGGATCTTTAATGTCACTTGCGTACGCTTTCTGAGCTTTAATTTTCCGTATTTATATAAAAGAGTAGCATATCTTTTACAGAGTAATCTGGCATCAAGTCCACAATTTTGTACTTGTAATACATCACTCAAATATTCAGCGTAAGCGACAACAAAAAAATCACAATCCCTGTATTTTTTAAAAATTAGACAATCTATATCTTGTCGTTCATGTAAGCGTTGTGAAATTTATGAAATGAAATTAAATCATGATACTTACAGGCTACCAATGGGTTGTTGATAAATTCCTTCTATATACTCTACATCAAATGGATTACCCATTTTATCTCGATATGTTTCAATCGTGACCAATCAGTACAAATCTTTTGGTCTAAAAACCCACTTATATCAAGGTAAGTAGGCAATATTTTGGATAGCTTTTGTATCTCAGACTACGTCCTGGAATGACTCATTCTCGACATTGAGTTATAAACTCGAATGTGCCTCTTTTTTAGAATGACGACAGCCAACACCCAATGGAACTCATCGCCGTATTTAATTGGGATGTACACTTCATCGACCAAATACCAAGGTAAGCCAACTAGAATGCTAAAATCTTTGATGATGTTGATTAAGCATTCCTTAATTTAAGAAACTTTCGATTGTTGTTAACAATACCTATCGTAGGCATAATTGATGTAAACTTTGTACAAATAATTATATGTCGTGTATCTGTATTATTCATGTGTTTGCAACTTGGACTTCTTTCAAAGGTAGTAAAAAATGACATCGATATGCTATACATATTATCAAACATTTCATATTATATAACAATAAAATTAATACACAGATGTAATTAAATAAAGTATTAATTAATAGTTATATGTATGACATTTAAACCTTATCATTCTAGCAAGTTTGGGGCTGTGACATCAAATAGAATCAATCCTTTATTCCGGGATGTGCAAAAGTAAAGTCGAACATATCAAAGCCAAGACTCGATTCTTTAATTTTATAGTGTTCGTCATTTTATTTTCTACATGAATTATATGTGTTAATGTCATATTTTTAAAATAAAAATTGAATAAATTAATATATTTAAAAATGATTTATGTACCTACCGGCATGATGCTTTAACAGCCCATCGGTAATCCATTCTAAATAGTTGTTGATCAACTTTGTTAGTTTTTTTAAAGTCTAGTCCGAGATGTTGAATCCTTTAAACGGATAATTCTTTCATTCTCCTAAACTGACAGGCTCTATTTTTACTTCTTCTTTGAAAGCAATTGATGGATTATCAATTGTGATATTATATTGTTCAACGGTAGCTTATACTGTGACATCTACCTGGAAATCCAGAATCATCAATGCTAATCACAGATATATAATAGATTATATATCTATTACAACATATGAATCATCTATTAGGACAAATTCAAATAGGTAAAAAAGATTTTTACGATAATTTTAAACATATGACCCATCTGTTGTAATATATGACTCATCTGTTAGTACAAATTAAAATTTTACGATGACCTATTTAATTTACTAAAATAGACGGTTGAATATTGCAACAGATAACATATCTGATGCAACATCTTAGACAATGGTTGCAACAGATAACACATCTGATACAACAAGTTAGACAACTGTTGCAACAGATAAATATATCTATTTGCTAATTCTCAGCAGATGTATCATCTGTTGAAACAAATATGTGTCTATTTATTTGATGGAACAAATGATATATATTCACCTTATTCAGCTTATGATGTTCTCCTATGGCCCTTGTACATTGATCAAAGGTGCAAGACAAAGATAGTGGAGTTACAATTTTGCTTTTTTTGATGCTTAATGATGCCTTGAAAATTTATTTCCTTCCCCTCTTAGCCACCTTACTCTCTAGTGGAGTGTATGTATATGAAATCCTCTTTGATGGAATGACACCCCTCTTAGATTTCAATTTCTTTACAAAAGCAGTTAATGCATTAATAGTAGTAATCACGCCATCATGTTTCGCCATGCAATCTTGACATTTGCATGCATAACATTTACTAGAAGGAGAAAAATCTGTACAACCGGTATGATCATATCATAGTGTTTAATTATTTTAAAAACTGTAAGAGAAGCATTATTAGCCCCAACAACAGCACCACTACCACTACCATTATCAATAATAATAAGCCCACCCTACAAAATTATTTTTCTTATGATGGATGTTGCTTTAAATAATTCCTTTTTTATTCTATCAATAATCTTAGGGTCCTATAAAGTTTGCACATACCGTAAATTAAGAAAAAAAGACATCTTCAACACTTGATTGGTCGAAACAAGCCACAGCTAGACAATCTAAAATAAATCAGTTCATATATTAGAATGATGATGAAATCATTAATTAAACAATAAATTAATTAGAATTAGACTTACTCTTTTCTTCGGGGGGTGAAGAGATCAAGAAATTTTATATTTTTATCAGTTTTGACCAACAACTATCTCAGAATTCTTGGACAGGAAACTTCTTCTTGGTAGTTAACTTGTTGTCTCAAATAAGGAATGGCTTTAAATGCCCAAGACTATGAGATAACGCCAATAAACCAAATGCATTATTGAATATAAAAAAATGAATCATATCATAATGAAAAAAATATTTACCATGAAAGCCCATGGAAAGCCATATAAGTTGACTGTCTATGGTGTTAATGAAGTCAACAAATATTTGACAGTCATTTTGAAGCTTTCATAACCCCAAGGATAGTTGTTAAATGCCTCAAGACCCTCGGAGAGCTTTATTAATCCAAATGGTATATTGTTGTTAACGTCTCTCGCCCAAACAATATTATGTACAAATCAAACCAAGCACAGTGATTGCTTATGCTTTTTTGAATGTCTTTTACCTTTCAACACTTCTATCAAATTTTTGTTTTTGAAGCTTATACCAATAAGGGACACCAAATCTTCATGATCACTCGACTTGTATTTGCCTTTTTTGGGTGTGCAGGGTGCTTTTTTGGGTTAGAATAGGTATAACTTGAGAAGGCGAACAAGGATAACATTTTAGTCCAGAAACTACGGCAAACTCCTTCCAACCAAAACAAACAAGCATGTAACAGTAATTTATCCACACCTCATCCATCTTATCTTTGTTTTCATACATAAACCTATGTTTGAGAAGATTATATACCATTTTTATTTGAAAACGAGCATTGTTGTCCTCCGGTAAATCAAGATATTGCCTAAAGCAGCTATCCCTAAAATAAGCACCCAAATTTTGTTCTCAAAGTATTTTTCTGACAGTATCAAAAGATTTTTCCATGGCTGACTTAACCACAAAATCACCCTTTAAATATATGGCACCATTGCACTGCATTCTCACAGGATAACTATTAATTCTGAAGGTTTTGACTAACTCTTTGGTAGAAGGGCTATTAGAATTTGGATCATTGATTTTGAAATATTCCTCCACTCCATGTTTATCATCTTCTACTCTTGATTGAGATAACACTTGTAGAGCAAGCTCATAGAGTGGTGGATATGGCCTAGCTGCTTCACTTGTTCCCTTACTTGGACTTGATTCAATTTATTTTATTTTGGGAGCCATATAATCTAAAATTAATAGAAACTTAAAATATGTTATAATTAATTAATTCATCGTTAAAAAGGGATAATATTAATCTAACATACACAACAGTAAAATAACAATTCCAACAGAGAACACATCTGGTGCACCAGGTAGGTTATATGTTGCAACATATAACTAATCTATTACAATGGATGAGTAATCTGTTGCAACAATAAAAATAGATCACTCATTTGTTGAAACAGATGACTGATTTGTGCAATAGATCTCACATCTGTTGCAACGTATGAGTAATTTGCTGAAACAATTATTAACGATCAATATTAATTAGAATTCTTCCAACATAAGGGTTGTCTATCGCGATAGATGAATGATTAGTTGGAAAAATCAAGTCTTGGACATGTCCTGTTGGAATAGTATATATGATTTTATCCAACAAAAGGTTTATCTATTACATCAGATGATTAATCTGTTGCATTAGATTTTTAATCTGATGGTTTCTCTGTTGCATCAGATGGTAAATTTATTGCATCAGATGGTTAATCTATTATGTCAGATACTTAATCTATTGCATCAAATTTTTAATTGGATGGTTTCTCTATTACATTCGATGTTAAATTTATTGCATAATATGGTTAATTTGTTGCAATAGATTTTTAATCCAATGGTAAATCTATTGTATCAAATGGTTAATCTATTGCATCAGATTTTTTATCCTATGGTTAATCTGTTGCATCAGATTTTTTATCTGATGGTTCCTCTGTTGCATCATATGGTAGATCTATGGAATCAGATGGTCCATCTGTTACATTAGATGGTAAATCCATTGTATCAGGTGGTAGATTTATTGAATGATGGTAAATTTATTACATCAGAAGGTTAGTCTATTGCATCAGTAGGTTAATCTATTACAAATAAATAGTAGCATAACTTTGTTCAATAGAACAACAACAATAACACCATTTTCACCAAGAATAAGAATAAATCAACCCAGCAATGGACGCAACACCAAAAATACCAACATTGTTGTTCTGTTTGTACAAACACAAACAACAAAAAGCAAACTTCAAAATGCAGCAAACAACAAAAAATCATATTTCACTCCGAAAAAAGAAGAGAAAAAGTACCAGAAATTAGGGTTTTATTCAAACTACATTTCAAATTAAAGCAACAAATATTAAAATTGTCAATCAATACTAGAAGATAATTTGGCTCAAGTTCCTATTTTTCTTCAAAATTAAAAAGGCCATAATTTTGTACCTGTGAAAGAAGAAAGGGAACGATGAAGAACTCAAAGTTGTTATGGACAGAGAGCAAGGTCTTTACGTTAATTGATGGTTGAAAGTCATAAAGGAACTCGAAACCCAACTATTTATCACTAGAGGTTGAAGTTACTAGGGATTGAAAGGAGAAATTTACAGAACCGTTGGTTAGAAAAACTGTCTCTCAAGAGAGAGAGGAGAGAGATGGTTGATTTGGAGAGGAGAGGTGTGTGGTTTGATTTGTATTTTTGAAAAGATTAGAAAGTTTTGAAAATATTAATCAAATTCACAATTAACTTAATCAAGTTCACAATTAACTTGATCAAGTTTCCTAATAATGTTTGACCCTTTAAGTTGGTCAATATCACCAATCCTTCATTCACAACTTAAATGACACCTTTTCTTCAATTTTCTCTGCTAAGATGAATAAATATTTTATTAGGTATATTCTCTGACGATATATACAAATTTTTACGAATGAATAATTTAAAATCATGAATTTGTTTTATAAAATATCAGTTGACATTTTTACATTTAAAATTAAAGGTATAAAAAAAATAATACACACGTGTAACACACGTACCTTAAGCTAGCTGGTTAAAATGTTAGTTAATACAAATAAAAAAAGATAAATTAAGCTACAAAAAATGAATACAAGAATTGAAATTGGGTCCTTAATTGACCCATCAATAAAGCTGTCCAGCTTTTGGGTTTGGAATTATGGACTTTGGGTCTTCTTTCTGCAGTGTATACTATGTGTATATCAATCCCGTTTTTGCAGCATTTTTTCTATATGTTGTATATCAGTGTAAAAAATTCATTTACTTGCTTCCAATTTTGTTATGCGTCGTTTATGCACATATACCAGCCACTTTCAACCCGTAAATCCTATATATTCTTTGTATATCAATGTATATCCATAACGGTTTCTTCATACTAGTCCCTTTGAGGACTTTTGGGACTTGATCTCGAGGAGATTCAAGGGTATGGAGCCCAATTGGACTCGAATTTCTTATCACATGCGATAAAGAAAATCTAAAAATTAATATATAATCTAAAATAAGAAATTCGCTATCATCAAGATAATATAAATTCCGACAAGAATCGATCAAGAAAAAAAGTGGCATTCCATGTTGAATATAAAAGGAAATACATACGCACTTAAAAATAAGGATACGTTAGTTGAGATTCAATATTAAGAGAAGACATGGAAAAACACACAAGTACGGAAGGCAAAACATAATCCCAATCCACACAAAAAATAACTCCACTAACCAATTCAAACAAACTACATGCTTGATGACCACTTCATGATATTTTGAAATTTAATCTACTAACAGGCTTCATACCTGATAACGCTCAATCTATAGCTCTCGTAGGAGTGTAAAGCGGTCGTAGTCAAATATAGAACCCAACTGGGTTGGGTATCGATCCCACAGGGAATAGCTTGGTCAACAAGTAAGCAAAGATTACTAGACTTTTAGTGCAAGTCTCGTAAAAAGGGGGGAGTTTTGTCGTGCAAGTAATGTAAACAAAATAGTAGAGTAAAACAGAAAATAGCAAAGTAAAAAGAAAGAATGTTTAGTAAGATGTAAAACAATGAGAATTGAGAAGTTGGGGTTATGTCCACCTTCTGAGTTGTACGTCTCTATTGGCTATGAGTTGTGCGGAATTCAGACATGCATGTGCTTATAGAGAATTGTATTCGATGGTAAATCCAAGCGTCTTTCGACCTAAATAAGGACTATTTCACTTTAACTCTTTCGAGCTTAAAGAGTATCTAATGGTACGAATTCTCCAAGAGGTTAAACCAGTTACGGCACCAACTTTTTAATAGGGGATGGGACCTTATTACCTTGACATTATCTCTTTTCCAGACATATAACTTTTCTTTCAAACAAGTTAATGCTATACTGGCGTTATTCTATGCGTCTGCAGCCACAAGAATTTGCACTAAGATGAAGAGAATAATGATATAAGCAATACACGTGTCACGAATTCACAAACTCATAGCCTTAGATAGTATCTCATAAGGCTTCCATAACCCCAACAGAGAAGTTTGGTTACCCATGAGTGCTAAGGAAATCACAATAGACATTATTATTACACCACAATAAAGATTTCGTGTAATAAGGTGTGGTGTGGCGTTTTTAGGCGTGAACTTCCTTGCAAAGTAACGTTTCTCTTGTTGTGGAAAAATAAGAATTGATTAGATGAATAATAATGTCAACAATGAATTAATAAAGAAAGGGGAAGGATGGAATAGGGATGAGGGTGGTGGAGAATTGTTTTGATGGATGGATGGATGGTGGATGGATGGGAATTGATGGAATGGGGGAATGAATAAAAATCTCTAGCAAAATAGGGTATTTATAACACCCATATCCTATTCCTACTAAGCTAATGCATTACTTAACCCAATCCTACTAGGTTAATGTATCATTATCCTAATCCTACTAAGTTACTGCTAGTCCCCAAAGTCTTTAGAATTGTTGTTTTTGCCCGGGACATATTTTCCATGCGTCACTTTTGGTCCTTGGCGTCCAAGCTTTCCCTTCCTTCTTTCGTGAAGCTTCCTTTGGCGTCAAGTTATCCATAAAATGCTGAAATCTGCATCATTTATACCTGAAAACTTGCTAATCACGTTTGTTATCTCAATTACAGGAAAAAGGACTAAAAGTGCATGAATTATATAATTTGTCCTCAAAACTTAGCTAAAATATAGGTAAAATATAGTACTTTAGGCGTGTAAATTCGCCTATCATCAACACCCCACACTTAAAGCTTTGTTCGTCCTCGAACAAAATATCATGTCCATCTAAACATCTACTTAGGATTTCACAGTAACAACACAAAATATTCATCAAGACAAGCACGTCAATCATTAACAAAGAGTAGTTTTCTGATCATTAGTAGAAACAATTTAACCTCTAACATAGACTCATGATGGTGATTAATTCGTGTCCACAAATTGAGGTACAAAGATTCATATACGACTACCCAAAACTCATCAACCATGTGTGTCTCACAATATGTCACCCATAATCACTCACAAGTATTGTATATATCTCAAAAATGGGTATAAGATTATCCTTGCTCTCACTCTCACAAAGAATTCATATGTTGCAACTGATGACCATAGGTTTGCCCTTAGTGTAATGCTCCACTAAGTATTAGAATGCTAAGCTTAGGATCAAATAGGTCTTCTACAGGTTGTAATGTAGGCTAAGGGACGGGTTGGACTATTTTGGCCATAAATAGTGACTATGTTCCTAAGCGCTTTAATACATTACATTATGCCATTAATACTTTCTTTTCAAACAACCTTTCTTCTTTCTTTTATTCTACCACCCTTTTTCTCTTCTTTTGTTTTTCAATTTTAAACATAACTAACTTTTTATTTTTCCTTTCCTTTTTCTTTTCATAACACACCTCTTATGATAGCAATTCTTTTTCATAACAAATTCCAGTACCAATACATTCTAAGGCATCATACTCATCCAATTTCCTCTTATTTTGTCACATGACTCTTTCAATTTAAAGCACTTAGGAATTTGGATCAAATTATGGTCTTGAAAAAAATGGATTAGGCTTACATATGAGGGTGTCAAAGAAAATAGGCTTAAAGGCTCAAAAGGGGTTAACTAGGATAATGTCCACGGGTAGGTAAAATGAAGGTACACGAGTATAAGTTGTCAAAGAAATGCCTAAATCATCTCCTAAACTCGCATTCTTTATTTTCGCTTCACACACACACCAGGCAAGTTCTAGCATCATCCACAAACATAGAATATACTATTATCTCACACACAAGGCACATGGTCGACTTTATTGGGAGTAGTATAGACTCTTGTCCCAACAGTTGAAGGAATTAAACCATATAAATATCACATAGTGAGTCACAATTAGAGCCTAAATGTCTCAATAGTAATGATTTTATCACAGACACTTGTCACAATACCATGCTGCGTATCAGAATTATTTCATGCAAAGTTAAAAAAAAAATTATCTAAGAAAAAAAAGTTAACTACTAAAAAATTTAACTACTACTAAAAAAAATTTACTACTAAAATAAAACAAATAAACATAAATAAATGCAAATGTAGATAGAGAAGTATAGCATGCAAATACCAGCGCACCCCACACTTAGACGGGACACACTGCCCTCAGTGAAAAATAAATAAGAAGAACCTGGTTAGTCGGACTCCTCCTCTATATCTAGGGTCATACCCCCTGCATCGGAATCATCATCAGAGTCGTCATCCTCAGAAGTTCCTCATAAGTACCCCACTTGATTCCAAGAGTGCGTCGAGGTATTTGCAGTACGGAGGATTCAGCTTGCTCTTTTCTTCCTTTTTTCTGGCCTTTTTGTGAAGTGGTTGCTTTTCTTGTCTTTTGGTGCCATTGTACCTGAGATCTCAATAGAGTCATGTTAGATTCATCTCGGAAGATTCAATCAACAAACAGACAATAGTGGAACCACCCCACACTTAATTTGTTGACACAAACTAATTAAGTGAATGTTGTCGATTACTCAGACTTCATCGACATACATTTAGGTGATATGTTCCAACCATATGTTCAGCGCAGTCATACTTTCATGTCATCTTACTATCCTTTTCGATTCTATTGCATGTATTCTTGACTTATGTTTTCATGTCTTGGACTAATGCATCAAAAACTACTACATAGATATTGTATCAGTTTATGGCATAGAAATAATCACAACATCTTATGTTTGTAGTTAACCCTGATTTTCATCTCAATGAACAAGTCATTCAACGCATGCAAGCTTTCAAGTTACAAGATTATGCAATTATCTTGACCATGTTGCTTCCATAAAAGTATGACAGTGTATCGAAATTAAATACAAGTTGGAAACAAGTCAAGATCATCCTTACATTTTGTTCACTCACTTAGTTGTATCACAACAAATCAACCACATTCAAATCACTACTACTATTTCAAGATTTAACAATTCATTATAGGTGTAGTAGTGTAGTACTTACGGAGTATAAATGAAGAACAAAGAAGTACTTACTTGGTTGATGGCCTTGGAAGATGTTCTTTTAAAGTAAAGAGAGCAAAAGGAAAATTTTTGAGAGAATTTGGAGAGGTAGGCGATGTTTAGGTATGATTTGCAATGTGTTTTTTTGTCTAAGACTAAGGTTCTTATTTATAGGGCAAGCTTGGGTCGGGTTTTGACCCATTTGGAATCAGATTTGGAGACCAAAAGTGACCATAGGCGGTTCCTAATGCTTTGCCTAGTTGAGCAGAATGCCATAGCATAGGCCATGCCTAATGCTTTGCCTAGTTGAGCAGAAGGCTTTTGCATAGGCGGCGCCTGTGCTATGGCATTGTTGAGCATAGGCGGCGCCTTTTGCAAAGCATTGTTGAGCATAGGCGGCGCCTATGCTATGGCACTCTAGAATCTGAGAGCTTATGCCATAGCATAGGCCTTGCCTTGTTCGTGGCCTAGATTTACATAGGCCTTGCCTTGTTCTTTGCCTATGTTTTCATAGGCAATGCCTAACCTATAGCCTTTTGCTTCTTCATTCCTAACTTACCACCTTCAACATGCAATTCTTCCAAATCAAAATTTGCAACCAATCTCCTCTTTTACACCTCTTGTACCTTCATTCACTCAAAAATAACAAAAACGATTAGAATGATGGGTTGCCTCCCATCAAGCGCCTTAGTTTTGGTCGTGGCTCGACAAAATCCTAAGAAAATAAACAACAAGAACATTTAAAAATGATGGGTTGCCTCCCACCAAGCGCTTGATTTATTGTCGCGGCACGACATAGTTACCTCGATTACTTAGACTTCATCGAGATAGATGGGGCATCGTTTTCTGAATGGATTCAGATGACGTTGATACTTACTTGTGGCATGCAATCTTGTTCGATATGACTCTTGTGCATACATATCCCAGGAGGGATACCAATTATATCATCAATCTTCCTACCCATAGCTCTCTTGTACCTCATCAGAGCAGAGATGAGAGCCTCTACATGCTGTTCACTTAAATCATCCGCAACACTCTCCGAAAGTGTATTTCCATATCCCAAGAACGTATACCTTAGGTAATTGGGGAGCTCTTTCGATTCTAGCATTGGTGGCTCTACAATGGAAGTCTTCGCTGTTTGTGAAGGTTCATTTGTAAGATCAAGGTCCAACTTCTTAGGAGCATGAGAATATGACCCTATTTCTTTTAGAGCACACATAGTTTCTTTATAATCTCCATAGTCCTCATGCTCAACATTCAGCAGCGCAGCAGATAATGGCTCAACAGTAAGCTGTTTCTCTACAGATATTTCTTTCGTATCCTCATAATGAACATCATCTACAGAGAACACATTCATATTGTTGGGCTGCTTCATTGCTTTGCATATATCAAAGCGGACCACTTCGTCATTCAACCAAAATAAAAGCTCATTAGCTCTCATGTCAATAAGCACACTTCCAGTTGCGAGGAAAGGCCGTCCCAAGATTATGAGAACTTCAGAATCCACCTCGCAATCCAAAATCACAAAGTCTGCAGGAAAAATGAAGGTAGACACCTTCACCAACACATCATTCAAGATACCCACAGGTCGTTTTACCGACCTATCTGCCATCATGAGCCGCATATTGGTTGGTGTAGGGTCACCCAACCCCAACTTTCTATAGACGGATAGTGGCATCAAATTAGTGCTGGCTCCTAAATCGCATAATGCTTTAGCAAAATTCATAGATCCAACCGTGCAAGGAATAGTGAAAGCACCAGGGTCTGCCTTCTTCTGAACTAAGGACCTTGTGGCAATTGCACTACAATGATGAATATTATCTGCCGGCTCATAGCTTACTGCCCGCTTCTTTGTTAAAAGATCCTTCATAAATTTTGCGTACCCAGGCATTTGTTCTAGTTCCTCCACCAACGAAATATTAATGGTCAGCTGTTTTAGCGTCATCATGAATTTACTGAACCTTGTATCATCAGCCTGCTTCTTCAATCTTTGAGGAAAAGGTGGTGGTGGAAGTGGAATTTTTTTCTCCATGACTTTCTTCTCCTCTCGCTTCCAAATTTTGGCCTTTTCAGACTGCAAAGTACTAGGGGTGACGTCATGGACGTCTTGGTCAGCTTCTATGGCGCCCTCATTTTCTTTATGTTCATCCACTTGCTTACTTTGGGATGAATTTTCCAGCACCTTACCACTCCTGGTAGTAATAGCCATACATGATCCGTCATTCCTTGGATTTTGCACAGTGTTGCTAGGTAAAGTGCCAGCCTTTCTTTGATTGAGTGCTGCTAAAAGTTGGCTCAATTGCTGCTCTATTTGTTTTATTGGAGTGGAATGTGAGTCAACCAATTGCTTCATTAAGGACAAATCATGTATTACCTCTGTTACTCCCGCGTTGGTTGCCTCCACTCCTTTCAATCGTTTAGCCATTATGTTTTCCATGTTTCTAGAACCAGATGTAGTGGTGTCACATCTTCCTGGTCCTTGTTTCCAGATTATCATAATAGTTCCGGCCTTGGTTTCCTTGGGTATTACCTCGGAAACCCCCTGATTGTTCAAGTAGTTGGCTTCTTCTTCCGAATCAGATTCATCTCTTCCTTTTGACGCAACAGCTTTGACTTTTTTGGTCTTCCCTGATAATAGATGGATGCTTTGTAAGAAGATCCACTTGTGTTTTCATGTGCGTCATATCTTGATCGCGTTCTTCTTCTCTTCTCCTTTGGTCTGCAGTCATGCCAATAGATAAAGTGGGGCTTGCTACCTCAGAATCCCTGGTATGCCAAGCTCTACTTTGCTTCATCATCCGATCTAGCATATTGCTTGCCTGACCAAAGGTGATGTCCATAAATGATCCTCCAGCCGCATTATCCACCACTGGTTTAGTTATTGAATTCAAGGCTCTATATAATATCTCAATCAAGTGGACATTGGTCATATGATGGTTTGGGCACCGCATAAGCTTTGTCTTGAACCTCTCCCATGTTTCGTGGAGAGCTTCAGTTAGAAGCTGTCAAAAATTGCTGATCTCATCTCTCAACTGTGCTTTCTTGGATGGCGGAAAGAATCTTTCTAGGAAAGCGTCTTTCAATTGCCTCCAATTAGTAATAGAATCAGGATTCATCCCATTCAACCATAGAGTTGCCTCCCCAGATAGAGACAATGGAAATAAGCACAGCCGAATTGCATTCTGTCCAACGCCTGGATTGTCGAATGACTTGCATGTTGAGATAAAATTGATCAGATGCATATTCGGATCATCACCTGCAAGTCCACCAAGTAATCCCTTGAGTTGCAGTAGTTGAATCATGGTGCTTGTGATATTGAACTTGACTCCAGGTGCCAAGGGTGGCAGAATAATGGCTCCTGTGGCACCAGCTTCATCCAAATCATCATCATCGTCATCAAAAGGAATCTGCACAGCTCGGAGATCAGGCCTCAATCGTTCTTGATGATCTCTTCTCTGCATGGGCGCCGCCACCTCAGTAGTATGTCGTGGGTTTAGTAGCTCCTCATCGCCCAGGTCCTCATCGTCAGGATTTGTTTCCCGACCTGGATTATCAATATTCTGTTGCTTCACTTGAGCAGTCATCCTTTCAATTTCACGTTGTGCATCCATTGATGCACTGAACAAACCTGAATAAAACAAAAACAACAATTAAAAGTAAAAGTATGAGAATCTTTGACCAAAGGGTCTAGTAACTATCACAAACTTAGTTGACAACCGTATTCCTCGGCAACGGCGCCAATTTTTGATAACGCTTAATCTACAGCTCTCGTAGGAGTGTAAAGCGGTCGTAGTCAAATATAGAACCCAACTGGGTTGGGTATCGATCCCATAGGGAATAGCTTGGTCAACAAGTAAGCAAAGATTACTAGACTTTTAGTGCAAGTCTCGTAAAAAGGGGGGAGTTTTGTCGTGCAAGTAATGTAAACAAAATAGTAGAGTAAAACAGAAAATAGCAAAGTAAAAAGAAAGAATGTTTAGTAAGATGTAAAACAATGAGAATTGAGAAGTTGGGGTTATGTCCACCTTCTGAGTTGTACGTCTCTATTGGCTATGAGTTGTGCGGAATTCAGACATGCATGTGCTTATATAGAATTGTATTCGATGGTAAATCCAAGCGTCTTTCGACCTAAACAAGGACTATTTCACTTTAACTCTTTCGAGCTTAAAGAGTATCTAATGGTACGAATTCTCCAAGAGGTTAATCCAGTTACGGCACTAACTTTTTAATAGGGGATGGGACCCTATTACCTTGACATTATCTCTTTTCCAGACATATAACTTTTCTTTCGAACAAGTTACTGCTACACTGGCGCTATTCTATGCGTCTGCAGCCACAAGAATTTGCATTAAGATGAAGAGAATAATGATATAAGCAATACACGTGTCACGAATTCACAAACTCATAGCCTTAGATAGTATCTCATAAGGCTTCCATAACCCCAACAGAGAAGTTTGGTTACCCATGAGTGCTAAGGAAATCACAATAGACATTATTATTAAACCACAATAAAGATCTCGTGTAATAAGGTGTGGTGTGGCGTTTTTAGGCGTGAACTTCCTTGCAAAGTAACGTTTCTCTTGTTGTGGAAAAATAAGAATTGATTAGATGAATAATAATGTCAACAATGAATTAATAAAGAAAGGGGAAGGATGGAATAGGGATGGGGGTGGTGGAGAATTGTTTTGATGGTTGGATGGATGGTGGATGGATGGGAATTGATGGAATGGGGGAATGAATAAAAATCTCTAGCAAAATAGGGTATTTATAACACCCATATCCTATTCCTACTAAGCTAATGCATTACTTAACCCAATCCTACTAGGTTAATGTATCATTATCCTAATCCTACTAAGTTACTGCTAGTCCCCAAAGTCTTTAGAATTGTTGTTTTTACCCGGGACAGATTTTCCATGCGTAACTTTTGGTCCTTGGCGTCCAAGCTTTCCCTTCCTTCTTTCGTGAATCTTCCTTTGGCGTCAAGTTATCCATATAATGCTGAAATCTGCATCATTTATACCTGAAAACTTGCTAATCACGTTTGTTATCTCAATTACAGGAAAAAGGACTAAAAGTGCATGAATTATATAATTTGTCCTCAAAACTTAGCTAAAATATGGGTAAAATATAGTACTTTAGGCGTGTAAATTCGCCTATCATCAATACCTCCTTGTGAGAACAAATGTTGTAGCAGCAAACAATCACTCTAAAAATTGCATTTAGCAAGTGCTAATTTTGATCCAGTAATAAGAGTAAGTATCAATTGTTATTGAAGCAAGTTCATATCATACCAAAAAAATCTAATAGTACTTCTGGTAAGTTTCTAGATATTTTTCTAATAATACTCCACCCCTTATGTCTTTCAATGTACGTAAGAATCAACTAATATTTACTTATTGCATAATTAGTAGTAAGTTCAATCCAAAGAACATAACTCTAAAAAATAGCAGAATCCAAATATAAGCATCTGAAATTCATTCCATAAATTAGGAGAACAACTCCAAATAATACATCTAAAATTACATCTAACGTACAACAAAAATACGTATAATGATGTGTGAGTTGATGCTAATATATTTGAGGCTTTTAATTGAGAAAATTGCAAAGTCTTAGGCAAATTTTTTCATTTATGAGTGTTTTATCTTTGATTTTGTAGTAGAAGCTCAGATGCTAGAGAACCAACAAGGATGGGAGCAAAAGAGTTGAATTATAAAGCAAAAATAAGAAAAGTATGGATGACGACATTGCTGATAATTCATCATCCCTATGATAAGTTATTAGCTTCATTGTCAGCCTTAGATGGAGAATGAACCTCAGCTCAAAGTTGTGATGATATTTTGTGATAAGCCGTCGAGGAGTTGATAGGTCATCAAAATTGTTGTCAGTCTAAGGCAGAACATAGGAGCTGAGGTAGATAAGTGACGATATTCATGATGAGTCGTCAAAGATCTAATAGGCCATCATAGTTCATCATCAGTCTAAGGCAGCGACTGTCAAAATCAAATAGGAGCTGACGACATTTGTGATAAGTCGCCAGCCTTCTAATAAGGCGTCACGAATGGCGTCACCTTTCCAAGAAATTGCTACGCTTTATGATTTTATTTCCATAATTAGGGTGAACTATTTAAAGCATTATTTAGGGTTTTTTAAGAAGTTCTGAACATCTTTTGGAGACACGTATTTTGTTACTTTTCTCTCTAGTTTCTTGGCTTGAAAAACAATTAACTTTGAAGAGATTTCCATCAATACTCTGGGGATTCCTATTATGATCTAATCTGAGATCACTAGCTATTATTCATCTTATGGTAAGTTTATCTTTAAAATTATAAATTCATCTACTCGTTTCGATCATTACATCATGAGTGGCTAAACCCCTCTAACCCGAATTATGGGATCTGTGGGTTAAGTTTTCGTAAGATTCTAAGTGTTTAAGATTCAAAAGGTAATAGGACTCCTTGATAATTCCAAGATTTTAATCATTGTCTATTAGTTGCAAATAATAGATAGCACCTGCTTTGATTTGCTTGAGATAAGAAATCAAATACAGTAGGAAGTGAA
This sequence comes from Capsicum baccatum var. pendulum, assembly GCA_030864225.1. Lineage (NCBI taxonomy): Eukaryota > Viridiplantae > Streptophyta > Magnoliopsida > Solanales > Solanaceae > Capsicum > Capsicum baccatum. Next base: position 144,624,774 of record CM061552.1, read on the forward strand.
TTATTGACAGGGACTTGGAAGAACTAAAAACTTCTATTTAATAATTGATGTTGTAACAAGGTTGATTAACCTGAGGTAAAGTTTGGTCAGTGAATATAAATTCCCTAAGTCCTAGAGGATTAGGTAATTAAATGCTTAAGTAGGTCGAGAGACATTTAGGCATAACTTTGATAAAGATAATATGTTGTCCTATTCACTGTGAGAATCTTGAAACACTATTAGCATCTGTCAAGTACCAAAACCCGTAGTGAACATAATTCTGGTTTTTCATAAACTCTTGATTACAAACACTGAAGCTAAAGTGACCAATAATTATTTGTTAAAGTCAAAACTCTCCATTTCAGGAAACATCTAACTATCAATTAATTAACTCACAAACGACTTAAGTTCACACCATATTCCCTGTGGGATTTGACCCCAACCTAGTTGGGTTATATATTGACAACAATCGCTTACATTCTTATTAGAGAGGTGTAGTTTGAGCGTTATCAAAAAATGACACCATTACTGGAGAACAATTTGGCGTATTGAGTTGGTTTGGAATTTTAGCCTACTTGCTTGAATTCAAACTTGTAAATATTTGTTTTTAGTTTTCTTTTATTTCTTGTGTTAGGTAAATTTTTATTTTAGTTTACTTAATACTATGGCATCATGGAATGAACATGATATTGGTGTTGGAAATCTTATCTTGATGATCCATGTCCATATTGTGATGCACCTCACTTTTGGCAAGATTGTAGATATGCTCCCCGGAGAGAGATGTGTGCACCATCTCCATCCTACCGGAAGTATGATTGTTCTTTATGTGGTGGTCAAGATGGACATTAGAGTGATTGCCCAAATGCCCCTCCCCCTATTGCACTAACCCAAATTCTAGTTCTTCTTACAAGATTGATAGGTCTTATGTTTAAGAAAAGGAAGAACGAAGCACTGGGAAGAGTGGCATTCAAGCTATGTTTCAACGAATGTTGGATCTCCAGAAAGAAACGTATGATATCGTATGTTATATGCCTCAAGACATGAATCCAATCATTCATGAGGAGATGGATATATAGGTCAATCATTCAAATAATTCTTCTATATTATGTTTAGATGATATCTTGTCTGTGGAATCATTTAAAATAATGGAAGAATGTGAAGATGAGGAGCAAGAACCCTATATTTATGTTAACCTTGATGATGAACAACCCTCAGTGATTTCCCAACCAACCATAAGAGATAATGATAAGATTGAGAAAATGGTGCTAGAGGCAAAAGAAGAAACCAAGCCACTCTCTTATAAAGACTCTAGCCCAATTTGGGGTGAAGAGGTCGAGAAGGATGAAATGCTGAAATTACAGAGAAGACCTCACTTGAATCACTTTTTAAAATTATGCATGGTGTATGTGATGAAAGTCGAATAACCCAAGCAAATGGTGAATTTTAGAAATGAGGAGAAAAATTCCTACATTTAGGAGTTTGTCTTTCCGAAAGGGTATAATACAACCCCAATCTTGAAGGCCAAGAAGCTTAAAGTCGATGTCCATTTAGTAGATTTTTAATATTCTTACCGTTGCCAAATGAGCCCACACGAAAGTTTCATGCAAAATTGGGCAAGTGGTTTAAGTCTTCAAAGTGGCATGATAGAACTTTCCTTATCATGCTTTCACATTTTCCCAACGCACCTAAAACATGTAAAGATGAAAATATGGGCTGACGATTCAAATCATCTAAGTGGATGGATAAACAATGAAGCACTTTTAAGGTATCTTGATGAATTCTGAGTAATCAAGATAACCTGGTCGTGCTGCGACATTAAATCAGGTGCTGCTTGGGAGGCAACCCAACGTATTTTGTTATTTGTATTCGTATTATGTGATTGACATCATATATTCTCACCTATGGTGCCATAGGTATATTTCTAACTCTCTTGTTTTGGTTTGACGCATTGGGGACACTATAAGATTTTAAGTTGAGGATGGGATTACTTGTGGGTGTTGATGTTCTCTTGAGGGTTTTATTGTCGTGCCTCTTTTCTCCGGAATTTTGTTCCTAGTAAAGCCAGCATGTTTAGGCATCTTGTGATTTGTTGTAACATTTTGTAGCTGACTAGAAGAAATACAAGTACCTAAGGCAGTTAACACAGTTTTGTTATTTTGTGAACACCTCTCAAGTGGTCTAATTCTTTAATTGTGTGATTTGCATCTAATTGTGACCACTGTGCATCTTTGTATGGTATTAGTTCTAGTGACTTGATAACCATTTCTAAACAATTGCATGAACCGGATAAGTAGTAACTTGTGATATACTTATGTGTCATGTGCGTGTGAAATTCAACTTAGTTCCCTTTGTATGTTGAATCAGAACTTGCTCGGTTAGTCTTACCTAGGTTGAAGGATACGGGTTAGCAAAGGATCATAAGCCTCTTTGATATTATCTCACTTTATCCTAAATGACCTTCCCTGCATGTATAATATCCCTTGATCCCTATTTTGAGCTTGAATAGCCTATTTTTTTTATGATACCTATCACCGTCCCATTTTTATATCATAATGAACCTATTTTGGCCCTGGTCCTCCTTGGACACTGTGCACCTTGACTTAGGCAAATGGCCTAAGTTGAGGGTGGCTATCATAGGGGTGCGTGATGTAAAATGAGTATGAAGAAAGGTAGAGTAAAAGAAAAGAATAAAAAACTGGGTGCAATGGAAAAAAGCAAAAAAAAAAAGTTGTGAAAAAAAAGAAGTGATTGTAGAACCAACAAGGATGGAAGCAAAAGAGCTGAAATCTGAAGCAAAAAAAAAAAGAAGTGTGGTTGAAGACATTCCTGATAAGTCATCAGTCTTGTGATAAGTTATCAGCTTCATCATCAGACCTAGACAGAGAATGGACCTCAGCTGAAAGTTGTGACGACATTTCGTGATAAGCCATTAAGGAGTTGATAATTCATCAAAATTATCATCAGTCTAAGGCAGAACATGGGAGCTGAGGTAGATAAGTGATGACATTCATGATAAGTCATCAAAGATCTGATAGGCCATCACAGTTCGTCGTCAGCCTAAGGCAACAAATGTCAAAATTAAAGAGGAGCTGACGACATTTGTGATAAGTCGTCAGTCTCCTGATAAGGTGTCATGAATGGTGTCACCTATTCAAGAAATTGATGTACTCTATGATTTTGTTTCCATAATTAGGGTGAACTATTTAAAGCATTATTTAGGGTTTTCTAAGGAGTTCCGAACATCTTTTCGAGACACGTATTTTGTTACTTTTCTCTATAGTTTCTTGGCTTGAAAAATAATTAACTTTGAAGAGATTTCCATCAATACTTTGGGGAATCCTATTGTGATCTAATCTGAGAATCACTAGTTATTATTCATCTTGTGGTAAGTTTATCTTTCAAATTATGAATTCATCTAGTTGTTTCGATCATTACATCATGAGTGGCTAAACCCCTCTAACCCGAATTATGGGATCTATAGGTTAAGTTTTGGTAAGATGCTAAGTGTTTAAGATTCAAAAGGTAATAGGACTCCTTGATAATTCCAAGATTTTAATCATTGTCTATTGGTTGCAAACAATAGATAGCACCTGCTTTGATTTGCTTGAGATAAGAAATCAAATACAATAGGAAGTGAATTATTGACAGGGACTTGGAAACACTAAAAACTTCCATTTAATAATTGACCCAGTAACAAGGTTGATTAACCTGAGGTAAATTCTGGTCAGTGAATATAAATTCCCTAAGTCCGAGGGGATTAGGTAATTAAATGCTTAAGTAGGTCGAGACACATTTAGGCATAACTTCGATAAATATAATCTGTTGTCCTATTTACTGTGAGATCTTGAATCACTATTAGCATCTGTCAAGTACCAAAACCCATAGTGAACATAATTCTGGTTTTCCATAAACTCTTGATTACAAACACTAAATCTAAAATGACCAACAATTATTTGTTAAACTCAAAACCCCCTATTTTAGGAAACATCCAACTATCAGTTGATTAACTGGCAAACGACTTAAGTTCACACTATATTCCCTATGGGATTCGACCCCAACCTAGTTGGGTTATATATTGACAACGAGCGCTTACATTCTCATTAGAGAGGTGTAGTTTGAGCATTATCATATAACTCTTATAATTAGTCCAACGACTAAACTTACTGAAATCGCAGAAAAAAATGCTTACACAAAATATCACATACAAAAATGCACATTAAAATATCAATAAATGAACAACATAAAAATTTTAGAATTCTTATGCCTGGCATTTGTCTATAAATCAGAAAACAAAGTTTTAGCACACAGATTTTAACTCTTAACCTAAGATTTCCACCAAAACAGTCATAATTTCATAAAAAGCCCAACATCAGCAAAATCATAATAATGACCAAAATTTTCAGCAACTACAAAACTTCACATCATATCACTCGAGTGCATTATAAAGGGTACAAAAGGGTGAAGTGTGCACCTTTTTTTAGTGCAGCAACTAGGACTACAAACTTTTGTCGGAACGACTTCTTCCATAATTTCAATTTGCCATCGAAATTTAAATGATTTTGATGAATTTTTTAAGAGTATTCTAAAAATATCTTGGTTACGTAGGGTTTGAGGTGCGCACCTCCAGAACCCTCAAGTTTTTCCCCAAGAATTCTATCCCTTTACCCCTATCCCATCCATCACTATCTATTTATAAGGGGGATTTAAGGCTTTGGTTATGAAAATAAGATTTTGAATTTAATTTTTTGAGGAATTTGAGGTCCACATGCAGAGAGGTACATACCTGTTGGCTTCTTGCCAAAAATGAGTGAACATGGTCCAAGTAAGGGGAGGTAGATAAAACCTTAGCCGAAAATAGCTATATGATGGGGGTAAAAGAGTAAAATTAAGGGGCGGCTAGGTCTTACTGGAGTTGTTGTTGAATTTTTGTTGGCCAATATTGTTGTTACGTCGTAGTCGCTTTGTTGGAGTTGTTGTGTCATGCCTCAAATCCTATTGGGGCGGACTGACACCCGTAACCGACGAGGCCCGGGAGAACCAGCTCATAACCTTATACTTCCCATACATACCTCTATGACAACCCAAAATTCGGACAGCATCATGTCGCATGTAAAAGGAAATAATCACCTGTATAAGCTCGAGCACACATATATATGTATATACAATACTTGGCCGTTGGAGCCATCACGTTTATTAACAAAATACCACCTTGACTGTACATTAGGTCTACAAAGCCTCTAGACAATTCATAGAGTTTAACTAAGGTCGGGACACACCCCGCCATATAACTAACTTCTATACAATACCAAAAGTGACTGGATATGACACGAAAAGCGTCGAAGCAAATTGGAGCTCACCAAAAGCAGCTGGATATCCTAGCTCCTACTTGTGCGGTGTATTAGCTGAGGTACCTGTGCCTGCAGCATAAAATGTAGGTCCCCCGTGGGGGACGTCAGTACGAAATATGTAGTGAGTATGTAAAGATGTAGATAATCACATATGATATAGGAGCTCAATAGAAATCAAAAACAAGTGAATAAATCATAATAGGAGTGGACCACACTTACTAGAACTTGTGACAACCTGTACATTGTATTTATTCAATCACTTTACCTTTGTTCTTATCATGTTTGTAATCATTACTGTACTGTACTGTGACCATTAGGTTGCCTCCAGTACATATCAATTGGGATCGACCCATGATAGGCTTATGACCCGGGGATACCACCCATAAACATATAAATAGGGATCGACCCATGATAGGGTTATGCCCCTGGGATACCACCCGATAAGAGAGAACTTCCATCACTTAATTCAATTAATCTTTGGGATTGTTATTTTGGTCGCCACCGCATTTTTGATACTTTGAAACAATGATACATCAATAAGAGACATATAAATATACCATCAATGCAATAACAATGAAGTAAGAACTCATTGGCACATTAGTGAAGTGTTTTAGAGTCATCAATGTCATAACAATGAAGTAGAAACTTATTGCTATATCAATGAAACGTTTTGGAGTCATTAATAGCACATGGATTTTGTTTGAGTAACCGGATACCTTCTGACATTCATTAGTGCAATAAACATGTAAGATTTGGAAAACAAGTAAGTATTGGAATATCTTGACATCTTGTAGGGTTTTAACAAGTTCATTGGTAATGTAGGACATCATACAAAACCATTATGGATCACATGTTATTAAATAACTTTGGAAACTTCTTAATAGAACAATTGTTCACTTTCATGCCAAAGATATGGTATAGAGTATGCTTTACATACCTGGCTGTCAACCTTCAATACTAGTCCCAAATGGACTTCCCATCTTTTCGGATTACTTATCTACAATGAACATATATAGCAATCTAGTATTAGCAACCAAACGTCTCAATTAAATTATTTGAATTCACCAAACTAGTGGTTAAGTAGTAAGACTTAACTACACCATAAAGGGTGTAACTTTAACCCTCTTATACTCCAATTATATTCACATGCCATGCACATTCATACAACATCCTCCAATATCAAGTTTGGATTCATGTATCCTTCCAATCAATCCATTAAACCAAATTGAGCCATAGACATAAATAATCATCAATTCAATAGTATATCACCATATCCACCTTCCATAACTCAATTACCATATCCACCTTCCATAACTCAATTACCATATCCACCTTCCACAATTCAATATAGCCAAACCATGCAAAATAGTCCGTAACCCTATTTCCATCACCTTTCAATAACAACCAATACATATAATCCTCTATCACACATATACCTGTGGAAAAGAACAAAGGAAAACAATATTCATACCTTAGAATTCACCTCTTGATTATCCAATACGGTTTTCACAAATAACAGGTGTCATTCGAAGCTCTCGAGATGACAAACGCAGTTATCGGATTACTTTGAAATTTTTACGGTTGAATCAAAAGTAATTTAAAGGTCAAATTTGGCTAGGGTTTGTTCTTTCTCAATGATTGATGACGAAAATGAGCTTTTGAACTCATATATATGTATATATACACATATTCCCATCCATAATATAATAAGAAATGACCAAAATGCCTTCAAAATTTAAATAATGTCAAATCTGTCCTTTGGTGGACTTTTTTGATAAGCTAAAGTAGATCGACCATAACTCTTTGCTCCGTTATCGGATTTGGGTGAAATTGGTATTGTTGGAAGAATTATTCAAAGGGCTTTTATTTTATATAATGTAGGCCACCCAGTTCGTCCTGTACAAGGAGTTATGGTCGTTTGAAGTTGACTCTAAAAATCTATTTTGATAAGCTAAAGTAAAACGAATATAACTCCTTACTCATACGTTGGATTTGGATGAAACCAGTTGAATTGGAAAGAAGACTCAAATATCTTTCTTTTCATAAGTCGGAGCTCTCCCAGTTCATTATATTAAGGGAGTTATGATCGTTCGAAGTTGACCCAAAAATTTGGTTGGCCTCAGTAGTTTGTGTGCAGGAAATTTTCCTGCACATTTACTATTCCCAAATATCCCGGCCACCATTTTATAGTTTCAAACATGCTCAATTATATCCGAAACCTATCCATTTTTGAAAATTTTTATATCATTGGAAAGCTTATTCAATAATCTTCGCATGGAACCATCTACAGGAAAATTCTGATATAAATAAAATAATAAAAATTAATTCCATATAAATAAGACCAATGCACGTACTTGAATACGCCAATACACGTACTTGAATACGGGGTGTAACATCCTTTCCCCCTTTAGGACATTCGTCCTCGAGTGTTAGCGTAGTTATTCAACCGAAACAAGTTCAATTCCATCATTAATATTCACGTCATCACATAAATACTATGCATAGATAAAAAAAACTTACTTGTTAATGTTCTAACTCCATTTCTTGAAATTCCTCTTCATCCTTGAACAAATAAGGGTACTTATATTTCATTGCTTCCTCAGCTTCCCATGTAATCTCTTCCCTTTGATGATTTCTCCAACGTACTTTCACAGATGCTATCTCTTTATTTCTCATCTTCTTAACTTGGCGATCTAGAATAGCAATAGGCGCTTTCTCATAGGTAAGATCTTCCACTACTTGCATATCCTTAGTAGAAGTGATATGTGATGGATCTCTGATACACTTTTGAAGCATTGACACATGAAATACCGGATGTACTGATGAGAGCTCTTGGGGTAGCTCTAATTCATATGAAATTTTTCCAAACCTTCGAGTGATCTTATACGGGTCTATATAACGTGGACTCAACTTCCCTTTCTGGCCAAATCTCATTACCCCTTTCATTGGTGATACCTTCAAAAATACCCAATCACCTATAGAAAACTCTAGCCCTCTCCTTCAACTATCCGCATATGACTTGTGTCGACTTTGAACTATTTTCAATCGTTACTGAATTACTTTAACCTTCTCTATGGCTTGATAAACAAGATCCAGTCCAAACAAAAGAGTTTCATCCACTTCGAACCATACTATTAGTGATCTACACTTCCTTCCATATAAAGCTTCATATGGTGCCATTTTGATACTTGAATGATAGCTATTATTGTAGGAAAACTCAATAAGAGGTAAATGATCATCCCAGTTGCCCTTAAAATCTATTACACAAGCTTGTAGCATATCTTCAAATATTTGGATGGTATGTTTTGCTTTTCCATCTGTTTGAGGGTGAAAAGTTGTACTCAACTTCACTTGTGTTCCCAAACACCTCTGAAAAGACTTCCAAAAGTTTGTGGTAAATTGGGTTCCCCGATCTAATATAATTGAGATTAACACTCCATGTAATCGGACTATCTCTTTAATGTACAGCTTCGCATACTCTTCAACTGTGTAAGTGGTCCTAACTGGTAGGAAATGTGCGGATTTGGTAAGCCTATCAATAATCACCCATATAGAATCAAACTTCCGGGATGTACGAGGTAAACCAATAACGAAATCCATGTTGATCATGTCCCACTTCCATCTTGGAAGATCAATGCATTGCATATAACCTCCGGGTTTTTGGTGCTCAACTTTAACTCTTTGACAATTTGGACATTCAGCTACAAATTCTGCAATGCTCTTCTTCATGTCATTTCACCAATACATATCTTTCAAATCTTAATACATTGGTTGATCCTAGATGAATGGAATACCTTTAACAATGTGTCTCTGTCATAATCTTCTTTCTTAGCCCGTCGATATCCGGCACACACAATCAGTTTTGGCACTGAATACTCCTTCTCGCGTAAGCTCAAATGCCTTGGTCGCACCACTCTGAATGTTCTTCTTAAGCTGTAATAAAATAGGATCTGCATATTGCTTCTCTTTTACTTCAGATACTAATAACGATTCCGCAGCATTATGTACGATAAGCTCTTTATCCGGAGTTTGAAGAAGGCGAACTCCTAAACTAGATAACTAGTGAAGATTTTTAATCATCCCTTGCCTTTCTATAGGCTCCATCATAGCCTTATGACTTAACACATCAGCTACCACATTTGTTTTCCCTGGATGGTACAAGATATCAACATCGTAGTCCTTTAATAGTTCAAGCCATCTCCGCTGCCTTAAATTTAGATCCTTCTGATTAAAAATATATTGCAAGCTCTTATGGTCAGTATATATATCAACATGAACCCCATATAAGTAGTGGCGCCATATCTTTAAAGCAAAAATAACTGCTGCCAGCTCAAGATCGTGTGTAGGATAATTTTTCTCATGTGGCCGCAATTGTCTAGAAGCATATGCTATTACCTTACTATGCTGCATCAATACACATCCTAAACCAATTCTAGAAGCATCGCAATACACTGTATACCCTTTGTTGCCTTCTGGATGTACCAACACGAGTGTAGAAATCAACTTGTTCTTTAAATCTTGAAAACTCTTCTCACAGGCGTCATTCCATTGGAATTTGGATGCTTTATGGGTTAGCTTGGTTAAGGGTGCTGAAATGGAAGAAAAGCCTTCAACAAACCTTCTATAATAACCGGCCAACCCAAGAAAACTATGAATCTCCATAGGCGTTGTGGGCCTTGGCCAGTTCTTCACAACTTCTATCCTTTGAGCAACAACCTTTATCCCTTCACTAGATACAATATGACCCAAAAATGCCACCGAATTTAACCAAAGTCACATTTAGAGAACTTTGCATAAAGCTTACAATCACGAAGAGTATGTAATGCCTGTCATAAGTGATTGGCATGGTCCTCTTCTGATCTAGAATAAACTAGAATATCATCTATAAAAACTATCACAAATACATCCAGGAATGGCTTAAACACTTTATTCATCAAATCCATATAAGTTGCGGGTGCATTTGTTAGCCCAAATGACATAACTAGAAACTCATAATGACCATACCATATTCGGAAAGCTGTCTTGGGTATATCCTTCTCTTTGACCCTCACTTGGTGGTAACCTGACCTCAAATTAATCTTAGAAAAGCACTTGGTGCCCTGTAACTGATCAAATAAATCATTAATTCTTAGAAGAGGATATTTATTCTTAATAGTCACCTTATTCAATTGTTGGTAATCAATACACATCCTCAATGAGCCATCCTTTTTGTGTATAAATAACACTGGTGCTCCCCAGGGTGACTACTAGGCCTTATGAATCCCTTCTCTAGCAAATCTTTTAATTGCTCTTTCAGTTCTCGTAATTCTGCTAGGGTCCATTCTATACGGAGGAATAGAGGTTGGTTGGGCTCCTGGTATTACATCAATACTAAACACTACTTCTTGTTCAGAAGGCAAACCTGGAAGATCTTCAAGAAATACATTAGAAAATTCATTTACCACCAGAACAGCGTGAAGAGTTGGTGGCTCTATTTCTGTATCCCTTACTCTAACTAAATGATATATGTATCCCTTGGAAATCATTCTTCTTGCCTTAAAATAAGAAATAAATCTACCTCTTGGTGCGCCAATTTCACCTTTCCATTCAAGGACTGGTTCATTTGGAAAATGGAAATATACTTTTTTTGTGCAGCAATCAATTGTGGCATAACAAGACGCCAACCAATCCATACCCATTATAACATCAAAATCTACCATTTCTAACTCCATGATATCAGCCATCGTATTACGACCACAAACAGTTACTATCCAATTTTGGTAAACCTTTCTAGCTATAATAGATTCCCCAACCGGTTGGATACTTTAAATGGCTTAACTAACAGTTCGGGTATTCTTTCAAACTTTCCAGCAACCAATGGAGTAACATAAGATAATGTAGAATCGGGATCAATTAAGGCATATACATCGAATAAAAAGATAGATAACGTACTCGTAACCACATCTGGGGAAGCCTCTAAATTCTGTCGATCCGCTAGAGTATACGTACTATTTTGAGCCCTGCTAGAACTCGTGGCTCCTCTATCACCTCTAACACAACCCATTGGTTATGCACCCTTTCCTGAATAAGGCATCGATGATGATTATGCAATAAATAATCTCGTAGGTTGCGCCATACCCCCTATGCCCCTTCGTGGGTATTCTCTCATAATATGCCATGACATACCACACCAAAAGCAAACATTGGTCCCCAGCCGACATGCGCCCAAATAATACCTTCCACATTTATTGCATGGATCTCGAGGAGGTCTCAATTGGCTCATATTCCCTTGCCCTTGGTACCCCACTTTCTGCAAACTCTGACTCTTACTTCTGTGCCCAAATTGATTTCCTCTGGACCTTTGGAACTGTGGTGGGGCACTAGCTGCACAATAAGTAGATAATGGCCTAGATGGTCTAGTAGAAAACTGTGGTCTGAATCCTCCTTGGGATTCCATGAACTGCCCTGTAGATCTGGCCCTCTTGGAATATCCTCTTTTTAATTCCTGTGTTCTTCTCCTCTACCTCTTTTTTTTTTCTGTGTAAAAGCTTGGATCCTCGCTATGTCTATATCTTTGTTCAAAGAGGCAATAGTATAATCTCTAACCAGATATGGATCCAGCCTATCCACATATTGATAAACTATATCATCCATAGTAGCTAAAATATTAGGAGCATATCTCAGCAAGGAATTAAATCGGAGACTGCACTCCCTCACGCTCATATTTCCCTGATAAAGATTTAAAAACTGATCTGCACGGGCCTGACGAATCTCGAATGGAAGATAATGATCAAGAAATGCTTCTTTGAACTCTTTCCAAGTAGCTAGGGGTGCATCAATACCCCTAGATCGTTTCTAGTCCTCGTACCAATATATAGCCTCCCCTTTGAATCTATACATTGATAACTCCACTGTCTCTCTACCCATTACATGCATAATATCTAAGGCCCTTTAAATTTGATCAATAAAGTCCTGTGGGTCCTCATTAAGATCTGATCCAGTAAAAGTGGGAGGATCCATCTTAAGAAAATCCTGTGTTCGAAGGCTAGTCGCCCTATCTATATCACTAGGACCCGTGGTAGGAATGCCTTGCCCTTGATCTTTCCCAACAACTATACGAGTCAAAAGTTGCACTGCATTTCTAAGATGTTGATCAGTAGCATTAATAGGTGGCTCTGGGGATATAGTTCTCCTTCCTCTTATTTCTTTCGGAGTAGAAGAAGCTTCTGATGAATACTCAGCTGGAGCCTTACTTTGATTAGCTGGTATAGTGGGTGACTTACTAGTCCCCTCTCCGGCAGCCGCATCTACTTGCTTAACGGTATTTTTGCTTCTAGTAACCAGCATCATTACTATAATAAGAGAAACAAATGGATTCAGTGGTTAACTATGACTTCATATACAATATAGGCTCTATCGCACGATCTAAGACATAAAGAAAAGAAACAATTCCTAAATGTCCATAGCCTCCTGTTTATAGATGCAGTGCATAACACACCGATAAACAAGACTATACGTAGACACGGGTTTGTAGACTCAATAGGACAAACTTCTCTGAGACCCTATTGTCACGCCTCAAATCCTATTGGGATGGACTAGCACCCATAACCGAGAAGGCCCAAGAGAACCAGCTCATAATCTTATACTTCCCATGCATACCTCTATGACAACCCAAAATTCAGACAGTATCATGTCGCATATAAAAGGAAATAATCACCTGTATAAGCTCAAGCATACACATATATATACAATGCTTGGCCGTTGGAGCCATCACGTCTATTAACAAAACACCACCTTGACTATACATTAGCTCTACAAAGCCTCTAGATAATACACGGAGTTTAACTAAGTTTGGGACACACCCCGCCATATAACTAATTCTATACAATACCAAAAGTGACTAGATATGACACGGAAAGCCCTAAAGTAAACTGGAGTTCACCAAAAGCAGCTGGATATTCTGGCTCCTACTTGTGTGGTGTATGGGTAGAGGTACCTGTGCCTGAAGCATGAAATGCAGGTCCCCCGTGGGGGACGTCGGTACGAAATATGTACTGAATATGTAAAGCTGTAGATAATCACATATGATATAGGAGCTCAATAGAAATCAGAAACAAGTGAATAAATCATAATAGGAGTGGACCACACTTACTAGAACTTGTGATAACCTGTACATTGTATTTATTCAATCACTTTACCTTCGTTCTTATCATCTTTGTAATCATTATTGTACTATACTGTGACCATTAGGTTGCCTCCAGTACATATCAATTGGGATCGACCCATGATAGGCTTATGACCCGGGGATACCACCCATAAACACATAAATAGGGATCGACCCATGATAGTCTTATGCCCTTGCGATACCACCCGATAAGAGAGAACATTCATCACTTAGTTCAATTAATCTTTGAGATTGTTATTTTGGTCGCCACCGCATTTTTGATACTTTGAAACAATGATACATCAATAAGAGATATATAAATAGACCATCAATGCAATAACAATGAAGTAAGAACTCATTGGCACATTAATGAAGTGTTTTGGAGTCATCAATGTCATAACAATGAAGTAGAAACTTATTGCTATATCAATGAAACGTTTTGGAGTCATTAATAGCACATGGATTTTGCTTGACTAACCGGATACCTTCTGACATTAATTAGTTCAATAAACATGTAATATTTGGAAAACAAGTAAGTATTAGAATGTATTGACATCTTGTAGGGTGGAAACAAGTTCATTGGTAATGTAGGACATCATACAAAACCATAATGGATCACATGTTACTAAATAACTTTGGAAAACGTTCTTAATAGAACAATTGTTCACTTTCATGCCAAAGATATGGTATAAGTATGCTTTACATACCTGACTGTCAACCTTCAATACTAGTCCCAAATGGACTTCCCGTCTTTTCGAATTACTTATCTACAATGAACATATATAGCAATCTAGTATTAGCAACCAAACATCACGATTCAATTATTTGAATTCACCAAACTAGTGGTTAAGTAGTAAACCTTAATTACACCATAAAGGGTGTCACTTTAACCCTCTTATACTCCAATTACATTCACCTACCATTCATATTCATACAACATCCTCCAATATCAAGTTTGGATTCATGTATCCTTCCAACCAATCCATTAAACCAGATTGAGCCATAGACTTAAATAATCATCAACTCAATAGTATATCACCATATCCACCTTCCATAACTTAATTACCATATCCACCTTCCATAACTCAATTACCATATCCACCTTTCACAATTCAATACAACCAAACCATGCAAAATAGTCCATTACCCTATTTCCATCACCTTTCAATAACAACCAATACATATAATCCTCTATCACAGATATACATAAGGAAAAGAACAAAGGCAAACAATATTCATACCTTATAATCCTCCTCTTCATTATGCAATCCTGTTTGCACAAATAGTAGGTGTCGTTCAAAGCTCTCGAGATGGCAAACGCAGTTATCGGATTATTTTGGAATTTCTACGGTTGAATCAAAAGTAATTTAAAGGTCAAATTTGTCTACGGTTTGTTCTTCCTCAATGATTGATGATGAAAATGAGTTTTTGAACTCATATATATGTATATATACACATATTCTCATCCATAATATAATAGGAAATGACCAAAATGCCTTTAAAATTTAAATAATGTCAAACCTATCCTTTGCTGGACTGTTTTGATAAGCTAAAGTAGATCGACCATAACTCTTTGCTACGATATCGGATTTGGGTGAAATTAGTATCGTTGGAAGGATAATTCAAAGTTATTTCATTTCATATAAATTAGGACACCCAGTTCATCCTGTACAAGGAGTTATAGTCGTTTGAAGTGGACTCTAAAAATCTGTTTTGATAGGCTGAAGTAAAACGAGTATAACTCCTTACACAGACATTGGATTTTGATGAAACCAATTGCATTGGAAAGAAGACTCAAAGATCTTTATTTTCATAGTTGCATCTCTGCTAGTTCATTATATTAAGGGAGTTATGATCATTCAAAGTTGACCCAAAAATTTAGCTGGCCTCAGTAGTTTGTGTGCAGGAAATTTTCTTGCACGTTTACTATTCCCAAATATCTCGGCCACCATTTTATAGTTTCAAACGTGCTCGATTATATCCAAAACCTGTCCGTTTTTGGAAATCTTTATATCGTTGGAAATCTTATTCAATAACCTTCGCGTGGAACCATTGACTGGTAAATTTTGGTATAAATAAAAAAAATTCCATATAAATAAGACCAATACACGTACTTGAATACGGGGTGTTACATCATTTCCCCCTTTAGGACATTTGACCTCGAATGTTAGCGTAGTTATTCAACCGAAACAAGTTCAATTCCATCATTAATATTCACATCATCACATAAATATTATGCATGTATAAGAAAAAACTAATTTGTTAATGTCCTAACTCTGTTTCTTGAACTTCCTCTTCATCTTTGAACAAATGAGGGTACTTAGATTTCATTGCTTCCTTAGCGTCCCATGTAATCTCTTCTCTTTGACGATTTTCTCCAATATACTTTCACAGATGCTATCTCTTTATTTCTCATCTTCTTAACTTGGCGATCTAGAATGGCAATAGGCACTTCCTCATAGGTAAGATCTTCCGCAACTTGCACATCCTTAGTAGAAGTGATATGTGATGGATCTCTGATGCACTTTCAAAGCATTGATACATGAAATACCGGATGTACTGATGAGAGCTCTTGGGGTAGCTCTAATTTATATGCAACTTGTCCAAACCTTCGAGTGATCTTATATGGTCCTATATAACGTGGACTCAACTTCCCTTTCTTACCAAATCTCATTACCCCTTTCATTGGTAATACCTTCAAAAATACCAAATCACCCATACAAAACTCTAGCCCTCTCCTTCAACTATCCGCATATGACTTGTGTCGACTTTGGTCTATTTTCAGTCATTGTTGAATTACTTTAACCTTCTCTATGGCTTGATAAACAAGATCCAGTCCAAACAAAAGAGTTTCACCCACTTCGAACCATCCTATTGGTGATCTACCATTTCTTCCATATAAAGCTTCATATGGTGCCATTTTGATACTTGAATGATAGTTATTATTGTAGGTAAACTCAATAAGAGGTAAATGATCATCCCAGTTTCCCTTAAAATCTATTACACAAGCTCGTATCATATCTTCAAGAGTTTGGATGGTACGTTTTGCTTGTCCATCTGTTTGAGGGTAAAAAGTTGTACTTAACTTCACTTGTGTTCCCAAACACCTCTGAAAAGACTTCCAAAAGTTTTCGGTAAATTGGGTTCCCCAATATGATATAATAGAAATTGGCACTCCATGTAATCGGACTATCTCTTTAATGTATAGCTTCGCATACTCTTCAACTGTGTAAGTGGTCCTAACTGGTAGGAAATGTGCGGATTTGGTAAGCCTGTCAACAATCACCCATATAGAATCGAACTTTCGGGATGTATGAGGCAAACCAATAACAAAATCCATGTTGATCATGTCCCACTTCTAGCTTGGAAGATCAATGCATTGCATATAACCTCCGGGTTTTTGGTGCTCAACTTTAACTCTTTGATAATTTGGACATTCAGCTACAAATTCTGCAATGCTCTTCTTCATGTCATTCCACCAATACATATCTTTCATATCTTGATACATTTTGGTTGATCCTGGATGAATGGAATACCTTAAACAATGTGCCTCTATCATAATCTTCTTTCTTAGCCCTTCTACATCCGGCACACACAATCGATTTTGGCACTGAATACTCCTCCTCGCATAAGCTTAAATGCCTTGGTCTCACCACTCTGAACGTTTTCCTTAAGCTATAATAAAATAGGATCTGCATATTGCTTCTCTTTCACTTCAGATACTAATAAAGATTCCGCAGCATTATGTACGATAAGCTCTTTATCCGGAGTTTGAAGAAGGTGAACTCCCAAACTAGATAACTGGTGAAGATATTTAATCATCCCTTGCCTTTGTATAGGTTCCATCATAGCCTTACGACTTAACGCATCAACTACCACATTTGTTTTCCCTGGATGGTACAAGATATCAACATCGTAGTCCTTTAATAGTTCAATCCATATCCACTGCCTTAAATTTAGATCCTTCTGATTAAAAATATATTGCAAGATCTTATGGTCAGTATATATATCAACATGAACCCCATATAAGTAGTGGCGCCATATCTTTAAAGCAAAAAGAACTACTACCAGCTCAAGATCGTGTGTAGGATAACTTTTCTCATGTAGCCATAATTGTTTAGAAGTATATGCTATTACCTTACCATGCTGCATCAATACACATCCTAAACCAATTCTGGAAGCATCACAATACACTGTATACCCTTTGGTGCCTTCTGGAAGTACCAACACAAGTGTAGAAATCAACATGTTCTTTAAATCTTAAAAACTCTTCTCACTGGCATCATTCTGTTGGAATTTGGATGGTTTATGGGTTAGCTTGGTTAAGGGTGCTGAAATGGAAGAAAAGCCTTCAACAAATCTTCTATAATAACTGGCCAACCCGAGAAAACTACGAATCTCCATAGGTGTTATGTGCCTTGGCCAGTTCTTCACAATTTCTATCTTTTGAGCATCAACCTTTATCCCTTCACCAGATACAATATGACCCAAAAATGCCATCGACTTTAACCAAAACTTACATTTAGAGAACTTTGCATTAAGCTTAAAATCACGAAGAGTCTGCAATTCCTGTCATAAGTGATTGGCATGGTCCTCTTCTGATCTAGAATAAACTAGAATATCATCTATAAAAATTATCACAAATACATCCCTGAATGGCTTAAACACCTTATTCATCAAATCCATAAAAGTTGCAGGTGCATTTGTTAGCCCAAATGACATAACTAGAAACTCATAATGACCATACCATGTTTGGAAAGTTGTCTTGGGTATATCCTTCTCTTTGACCCTCACTTGGTGGTAACCTGACCTCAAATTAATCTTAGAAAAGCACTTGGTGCCCTGTAACTGATCAAATAAATCATCAATTCTTGGAAAAGGATATTTATTCTTAATAGTCACCTTATTCAATTGTTGATAATTAATACAAGTCCTAAGCAAGCCATCCTTTTTGTGCATAAATAACACTGGTGCTCCCCAGGGGGACTACTAGGCCTTATGAATCCCTTCTCTAGCAAATCTTTAAATTGCTCTTTCAATTCTCGTAATTCTGCTAGGGTCCATTCTATACGGATGAATGTAGATTGGTTGGGTGCCTGGTATTACATCAATACCAAACTCTACTTCTCGTTCAGGAGGCAAACCTGGAAGATCTTCAAGAAATACATCAGAAAATTTATTTACCACCGGAACAGCGTGAAGAGTTGGTGGCTCTGTTTCTGTATCCCTTACTCTAACTAAATGATATATGTATCCCTTGGAAATCATTCTTCTTGCCTTAAAATAAGAAATAAATCTACCTCTTGGCGCGCCAATTTCACCTTTCCATTCAAGGACTGATTCATTTGGAAAATGGAAATATACTTTTTTTGTGCAGCAATCAAATGTGGCATAACAAGATGCCAACCACTCCATACCCATTATAACATCAAAATCTACCATTTCTAACTCCACGATATCATCCATCGTATTACGACCACAAACAGTTACTATCCAATTTCGGTAAACCTTTCTAGCTATAATAGATTCCCCAACCGGTTGGATACTTCAAATGGCTTAACTAACAGTTCGGGTATTCTTTCAAACTTTCCAGCAACCAATGGATTAACATAAGATAATGTAGAATCGGGATCAATTAAGGCATATACATCGAATAAAAAGATAGATAACGTACCCGTAACCACATCTGGGGAAGCCTCTAAATTCTATCGATCCGCTAGAGCATAGTACTATTTTAAGCCCTGCTAGAACTCGTGGCTCCTCTATCACCTCTAACAGGACCCATTGGTTATGCACCCTTTCCTAAATAAGGCATCGATGATGATGATGCAACAAATAACCCCGTAGGTTGTGCCATACCCCCTATGCCCCTTCGTGGGTATTCTCTCATAATATGCCACGACATACCGCACCAAAAGCAAACATTGGTCCCCAACCGACATGCGCCCAAATGATACCTTCCATATTTATTGCATGGATCTCGAGGAAGTCTCAATTGGCTCATATTCCCTTACCCTTGGTACCCCACTTTCTGCGAACTCTGACTCTTACTTTTGTGCCTAAATTGATTTCCTCTGGACCCTTGGAACTTTGGTGGGGCACTAGTTGCAGAATAAGAAGATAATAGCCTAGATGGTCTAGTCGAAAACTGTGGTCTGAATCCTCCTTGGAATTCCATGAACTGCCCTATAGATTTGGCCCTCTTGGAATATCCTCTTTTTAATTCCTGTGTTCTTCTTCTCTTCCTCTTATCTTCCATTTTTTATGTAAAAGCTTGGATCCTCGCTATGTCTATATCTTTGTACAAAGAGGCAATAGTACAATCTCTAACCAGATATGGATCCAGCTTATCCACATATTGATAAACTATATCATCCATAGTAGCTACAACATTAGAAGCATATCTCAGCAAGGAATTAAATCGGAGAATGTACTCCCTCACGCTCATATTCCCCTGACGAAGATTTAAAAACTGATCTGCACGGGCCTGACGAATCTCGAATGGAAGATAATGATCAAGAAATGCTTCTTTGAACTCTTTCCAAGTCTCTAGGGGTGCATCAATACCCCTAGATCGTTTCTAGTCCTTGTACCAATATATAGCCTCTCCTTTGTATCTATACGCTGATAACTCCACTGTCTCTCTACCCATTACATGCATAACATCTAAGGCCCTTTAAATTTGATCAATAAAGTCCTGTGGGTCCTAGTTAAGATCTGATCCAGTAAAAGTGGGAGGATCCATCTTAAGAAAATCCTGTGTTCGAAGGCTAGTCGCCCTATCTGTACCACTAGGACCCGTGGCAGGAATGGCTTGCCCTTGAGCTTTCCCAACAACTATACGAGTCAAAAGTTGCACTGCATTTCTAAGATCTTGATTAGTAGCATTAATAGGTGGATCTGGGGATATAGTTCTCCTCCCTCTTATTTCTTTCGGAGTGGAAGAAGTTTCTGTTGCATATTCAGCTGGAGCCTTACTTTGATTAGCTGGTATAGTGGGTGACTTACTAGTCCCCTCTCCGACAGTCGCATCTACTTGCTTACCGGTATTCTTGCTTCTAGTAACCAGCATCATTACTATAATAAGAGAAACAAACGGATTCAGTGGTCAACTATGACTTCATATACAATATAGGCTCTATCGCACGATCTATGACATGAAGAAAAGAAACAATTCCTAAATGTCCATAGCCTCTTATTTATAGATGCGGTGCATAACACACTAATAAACAAGACTCTACGTAGACACGGGTTTATAGACTCACTAGGACGAACTTCTCTGATACCCTATTGTCATGCGTCAAATCCTATTGGGATGGACTGGCACCCGTAACCGAGAAGGCCCAAGAGAACCAGCTCATAACCTTATACTTCCCATGCATACCTCTATGACAACCCAAAATTCAAACAATATCATGTCGCATATAAAAGGAAATAATCACCTATATAATCTCAAGCACACACATATTTATACAATACTTGGCCGTTGGAGCCATCACATCTATTAACAAAACACCACCTTGACTGTACATTAGCTCTACAAAGCCTCTAGATAATACACGGAGTTTAACTACGTTCGGGACACACCCCGCCATATAACTAACTTCTATACAATACCAAAAGTGACTAGATATGACAAGGCAAGCCCTAAAGCAAACTGGAGCTCACCAAAAGCAACTGGATATCCTGGATCCTACTTATGCGGTGTATGAGTAGAGGTACCTATGCCTGAAGCATGAAATGCAGGTCCCCCGTGGGGGATGTCAGTACAAAATATGTACTGAGTATGTAAAGCTGTAGATAATCACATATGATATAGGAGCTCGATAGAAATCAGAAACAAGTGAATATATCATAATAAGAGTGGACCACACTTACTAGAACTTGTGACAACCTGTACATTGTATTTATTCAATCACTTTACCTTCGTTCTTATCATCTTTGTAATCATTACTGTACTATACTGTGACCATTAGGTTACCTCCAGTTCATATCAACTGGGATTGACCCATGATAGGCTTATGCCCTTGGGATACCACTCATAAACATATAAATAGGGATTGACCCATGATAGGCTTATGCCCCTGGGATACCACCCGATAAGAGAGAACATTCATCACTTAGTTCAATTAATCTTTGAGATTGTTATTTCGGTCGCCATCGCATTTTTGATACTTTGAAACAACGATACATCAATAAGAGACATATAAATAGACCATTAATGCAATAACAATGAAGTAAGAACTCATTAGCACATTAATGAAGTGTTTTAGAGTCATCAATGCCATAAAAATGAAGTAGAAACTTATTGGTATATCAATGAAACGTTTTGAAGTCATTAATAGCACATGGAATTTGTTTGAGTAACCGGATATCTTCTGACATTCATTAGTGCAATAAACATGTAATATTTGGAAAACAAGTAAGTATTAGATTGTCTTGACATCTTGTAGGGTGAAAACAAGTTCATTGGTAACGTAGGACATCTAAAAATCCGTTTTGATAGGCTGAAGTAAAACGAGTATAACTCCTTACGCAGATGTTGGATTTTAATGAAACCAATTGCATTGGAAAGAAGACTCAAAGATCTTTCTTTTCATAGGTCACAGCTCTGCTAGTTCATTATATTAAGGGAGTTATGATCATTCAAAGTTGACCCAAAAATTCAGCTGGCATCAGTAGTTTGTGTGCAGGAAATTTTCCTGCGCATTTACTATTCCCTAATATCCCAACCATCGTTTTATAGTTTCGAACGTGCTCTATTATATCCAAAACCTATCCGTTTTTGGAAATCTTTATATCATTGGAAAGCTTATTCAATAACCTTCGCATGGAACCATCGACGGGCAAATTCCGGTATAAATAAAATAAAAAAAAATAATTCCATATAAATAATACCAATACACGTACTTGAATACGCCAATACACGTACTTGAATATGGGGTGTTACATGTTGTTGGTTACTTGTAGTTAATGTTGTTACGGGAATGGGATTTTATCATTATTGGTTGTTATTGTCAGTGTGTATGGGCTGGGTCAGTTATTTTTTGAAGAAAATTGGGCTGGGGGGTGTTCTATTGGTATTGGGCTGCTGCGGCTGTAAAAGAGAATGGGCTGGATGACACAGGTAATTAAAGGGATTTTAGGGTTATTTAAAAAATAATCCCAATTAGATTTGGATTTGGTCAAACTCATTTAGTTTTCGATCAAATTTAGAATCAATTGGCTAATTATATTGTAATTAAAGCCCCAATTGATTTAAATTGTGGCCAAATTCAATGAATCAAAAAAATTGAAATAAAATTCAGTACAAATTATAAACCGTTTTAATTTTGAGTTTCTCAGTTAATAAAATCAAGCAAGTATTTTCTAAAAAAATCACTTTCAAGGATAAATTATTTCAAATTCGATCTTTTACTCATTAAAATTCACTTTCACTATAATCCCTAATTAAAATTCCATTTTCTGTAAAATAATTATTTAAGTAACAAAATTATATGATTCTGTATATACGAATACGAAAAATATATAATTGTTATTTAAAACGACAAAATGACCTAGAAAAATATTTTGATTTTTTTTGTTATTTGGATAAAATAAATTTTGTAATTTCATTTACAACAAAGAAACTCGAAATTAAACTTAGTCGAGGAGGGCAAAAATAAGGTGTCAACACTAGGTGTTTATAAATTATGAGTATATTTAGGAAATAATTTAATAACTGTTGATAAATTTATGTAAAACGTATTATATTTAAATTATATATACTACATAAAAATCTAAACTTAAATAATAAAAAATAAATTACATACTTTAAAATCATTATTGTCACACGTATGTATTTATTTGATATTAAAATAATATGTAAAATATATTAATATTCAAAAATTATAATTTTATAAAATAGCAGCTTAGGAGGAGTATCGGGAGGTTAAAATTGGTGCCAACAAGCGGAAAAACTGAGTGAATACTTATAAATTGTCATACCATTAACCCAAGCTGCCCTTTCCTTAGCCGATGTAATGTGGTCTGCCAACACTTGTAGTGCATTATTTTGTCTTTGATACTTAATATCTTGACCTTTTTCAACTTTGAAATCCAATCATATTCCAGAGTTTCCTCAATTAGCTCAAACTCATTACCAAACAATATCTTCGAGATGGCTTTCTTGATTTGTCAATTGTTTTTCCTTGTACTATCACCGAATTAAGCATAGGTTACATACTACTATCCTTATCCTTCTCGGAATGAGTCATATTTTCAGTGGCATCTATATAGTTAGCATAAGGTGCATGCATTATATTTGCCCTGTAATTGTCTACTTCTTTGGTCATCCACCCTAAATAGTACTATTAGAAAAACCAATTCAATTCTAAAACATTTAAAATGCCTCAGGTAGCATATGCGGTTCTTCTTGGATGTTTCATTTTTTGTTCCCTTTATTATTTAGGAAACCCTATCAGTGTAATAGTCTCTACATTTGGGCATATACTATCTCCTCGGGTCCATGCCCCTTTGAGGCTGGTTTGCAGTAGCATTAGCTTTGGAGGCTTTCAAATTAGCACTATCAGAACCATCTGTAGACTCATCTACCTCGGAGGCACTCACATCATTATCACTTTTTTCATCTACGGGCTTACCCCTATTAGAATTATTTATGTTTTGACCTCTCTCTTCAAATTGGGGAATTTGTATGGGGATGGCCACGGGCACTAATGTAGTGGAGGATGTGGCCTTGGCTTTGGATTTGGCCTAGTCTTTCGAGGAGAATGTTTCTCTTCCTTATTGTTTTTGTAGTACTCAACCTCCAAACTACTAAACTTCTCTGATTCACTCTCCGAGAGGGTACCACTTCTTAGAACTCTTTTTGCATATACTTAAGAGTTTTGGGTACCATAGTACATGTACATAAAATTGTTGGCCTCATAAATAGTATGTAGAAATTCAGTCAAAATATCCTTCCTACGGTCGTAGAATGAAAGTATGATTGTGCCTTCGATTATAGGAAGCTCTTCTCATTATTTTCTGAGAAATTTGTCAAATCAGGTGACTACTTTTCATGATGGATCTTGATGCGATGATCGTGGAATGGGATTATTAGATGAACTAATAAAACATTAGAAGTTCTGGCACTCATTTAATTTTACCAAAATCTTGACCCAATTTGACCATAATTTTCTTGTGAAGGGGTACTATGACTTCTCCACTTTTGTACCCATTCAAACAATAACACAATATCCTAGATTAAGACAATTTTGCAGTAATCGCATCCGTCAAACTCAATTTAACAAAATTTAGCATTCATCAAATTAGGAGGTACTTCTCTTCTATTTAATTAATAAATTTGCAAATTAGGAAGGAGACTTACAATTCATGAGTGAAATTCTTATGATTAATGATGGGTTTATGCTACTGACGGAGTACATTGTTTTGAGGTTAAGCTAATCATCACAAATTTAAGGTTAGAATTGGCAAGTTTGCTCACGTTTGTTCTATTTGATCTTTCTTTAAGCATGAAATTTTATTTGAATAGGAAAGAGGGTATATCGGGTCAAAGGTAGAAGGAATTAGGGATTAAAGCCAAGTTAGGTTAGGTCATATTAGGTAAATTTAAAAATTAAAGGACTTAATAGATAACTCATGACCATGATTGTTAATTATTACCATAATCGTGGTATCCCTTCATATCATAAGGGTTTAGAAAAATGTACCTGGGAACCTACAAAGCTTGAGGATGATCAGCGTATCCATCCATGATTATTCCTTAAAATTAATTCCATGATCGTGTGTTTTTTGTACGATCGATGTGATCAATCATGGGATCAACTCCTAAGAACCAATCCTCTTGACTTTCTAGAGATGATATCCCGTCATATAATCTTTTGTGGATCCTATTCTAATTTAAGTTCTTTAGCTTCCTTTATGCATTATCCGTGCACATTTAACACACATTACCTATAAAGTAAAAGGTACAAAAATCTTAGGCTACCTCCTAAGCAGGGCTTGATTTAACTACAATAAATGACATGATTAGTTAAGTTACTCGGACTTCACTAACTAACCCCTGGATTGCCTCCCATGAAGTGCTTGATTTAACATTGCAGCATAATTTGGGTGTGCTTGATTTCTAAAGCATCATCCATGTTCACTTCACATATCACCTTGACATTTTCAACCTCACTGTATAGTGTTTCACCCTTTGGCCATTCACCTTAGACCTTTGTCCTTCGATATTTTCAAGTTCAATGCACCTTAGGGAAATATTATCACCACTCTATACGACCCTATCTATTTTGACTTTAGCATGCCCGAAAACAGCCTCAGTCTTAAATGAAATAGTAATACCTGTCGCCAATAGTGAATTCTCTTTTCTCAATCATGTGATCAGGGTACAATTTCATCTTCTCTTTGTACAAGGCTGAGTTTGTAAAAGCACAGAGATGAAATTCAACCATATTATTTAATAGTTTAAACGTCAACTTTGCTATATCTCTCCACTCCATATTCAACCTCTTCAGCACCCATAATGCCTTATACTCAAGTTTAACAGACAAATGGCATGCTTTTCCATACACAAGATGATATAAAAAAATACCAATAAAGGTCTCAAATGTTTTCTGGCAAGCCCACAATGCATCATCAAACTTGTTATCCCAGTCCATCCTATTATCATTTACACTTTTTGCCAAAATAGTCTTTCTGTTGTGATTGGATACCTCAACTTTCCCACTTGACTGCGGATGATAGGGGGTTTATCTCTTATGTTTTACACCATATTTATCATGCAAGGCCTTTAATAAATGATTGAAAAAGTGTGAGCCTCCATCACTAATGATAGTCTTTTGTGTACTAAATCTGGAGTATATATTCTTTCAGAAAAGTTGTAAGACTCTTTCCTTCATTGTTTAAAAGGGAAACTGCCTCCACTCACTCTGAAAAATAGTCAACAACAACCAAAATATAATTCATACCATATGAGATCATAAGGTTCCCATGAAATTAATACCCCATACATCAAATAGCTCAACCTTAAGTATCAAGGTCATTATAAACTCTTTCCTTTGTGAGATATTTCCTTGTTTTGGTCACAAGCCCTTGCATAGTCATTTGCATCTTTATAAGTAATGGGCCAATAGTATCCATATTGTAAGATCTTATGCACAGTCTACACACCAATATTATGACCCCCAACTAGAGATGGATGACATACCTCTAAAATACTCATCATCTCTACCTCAGGAACACATCTCTGAATTAATTCATCTAAACAAATTCGAAACAAGTATGGCTCATATCAAAAGAAATTCCTTCCATCATGCATAAAATCTTTTCTCTACTGAAATAATAGGTCTTAAATCACCACATCACTCACCAAATAATTGGCAAAGTCTTCAAACCATGGAATCAAATCTTGTGATGTTGCCAATACCTGCTCATTTGGAAACGTACCATTGATCTCAAGCTCATCCTTCAGTTTCAGCATGACCCTATCTTCAAGGCATGATAACTGGTCAGCCACTTGATTTTCAGTCTTCGTTTGATACTTGGACTCAAAGTCAAATTCCTATAACAGAAGTACCCACTGAATTAATCTTGGTTTAGCATTTTTCTTTGCTATTAGGTACCTAAGAGTTGGTTGGTCAGTATGCACAATCAGTTTTGTGCCAATCAAATAAGATCAAAATTTCTCAAACTCGGAAACCACAACAAACAACTCTTGTTCAGTCACAGTATAATTTTTCTTAGCAGGATTAAGCACTTTTCTAGCATAATATAAGGGATGTAAGATCTTTTCTCGCCTTTGGCCTTGGACTCCTCCGTGTTCCACGCCACTAGTATCATACATAACCTTAAACGGCATGGACCAATAAGGTGACACAATAATAAGGGCCAAAATCAACTTCTTTTTTCAGATAGTCAAACGTTTTTAGACATGCATCATAAAACACAAACTTCACCTCCTTCTCTAACAATTTATATAAGGGATGTGAAATTTTAGAGAAGTCCTTGATGAATCTACGGTAAAAATTGACGTTCCCAAAAAATCTCTAAATATCCTTCACCTGGTGCATTACACAGCCAAAAAAAGCATTCTCTTAAATGCAAAAGTCCTATATAGACAACTGAAAGTGGTCTGCTCTTGGTCTTCAAGAGCAATAAACATATGATCATAGCCCAAATAACCATCAAGAAAATAATATCATCCTTTGCCATCAAGACGGTCTAACATCTGATCCATGAAAGGCATAAAAATGATCCTTCTTAGTCCATGCATTCAACTTCCTACAGTACATGTATACACACCAACCAAAGACTGGCCTTATAAGAATAAGCTCATTTTTTTTGTTTGAACCACTCTGATTCCACACTTTTTAGGCACACATTAGATCGAGCTCAGCCATTTATTTTGGTAATAGGGTAAATAAACCCCGCACCCAACAACTTGATAAGCTTCTTCTTCACTACCTCTTACATAGGCTGACTTAATCTTTGTTAGTCCTCTGTACTAGGCATACAATCTAGCTTAACATGGATTTTGTATAGGACAATTTCAAGCAAAATTCTAATAATATCACAAATGAACCATCCAATGGCCCCATTGAATTACTACAACACAGATACTAAAGCCTTAACTTGTCAATCTACCAAATCAACTCCAATAATAACTGACAAACTATTGTTGGATCTCAAAAAAACACATAATAAAGATGGGATGAAAGAGCCTTGAGCTCCATGAATGGAGGATCCTTAATGGATGGATTAGCAGGTAAGGTCACTCAATATTTCAAATCAAGATTTGTCTTTGTCAGTGCAAAATATTATGAATCCCTACCATTAACTATGCTCACCATCTCATCATATCCATTAATGTTATCACTGTTAAAAATTTATAATAATTAATGCAAGTTCTTTAACACTAAGCCTCTCCTCAATAGGAGCTACCAATGCATACTCATTAACTATATCAATCACAAAAATCACATGCATATCATTTGGCTACTTAAGGGATTCGCATACAAGTCACTTATTCATCATGTAATCAAAACTTCATCTACGTAGTCTCCATATCAACCAATGTAAGTTTAGTTGCAAGGAACATTCTCCCCAAAATAATAGAAACCTCAAAGTCAACCTCATAATCAAGGATGACAGAATTAGCAAAAAAAAAAATATGCAGCCTTTACCAAAGTATCATAGAAGATTATTACGTGTTTCTTTCATAGTGTGATTAGCCAATATAAGTCTCATCGAAGTTGATTTAGGCGACCCCAACTCCAACTGTTTGTAAACTGCTAGCAACATCAAATTTATGCTAGAACTCAAGTCACACAAAGACTTAGGAAGTTTGAAAGAACCAATGCTACATAGAATTATGAGTGCTCTAGGGTTTTTTTTCTTCTCAACTAGAGATCGAGAGGCAATTGCACTACAGTAGTACATATTGTCAACTAGCTTAAAACTTACAGTCCTCTTCTTAGTCACTAACTCCTTCATGAACTTTGTGAAATGCAATATTTTTTCAAGATCTTCAACTAGAAGAATGTTCACCAGCAACTCTTTAAACATGGAGATGAACTCTTAATACTCTCCCTTTTCTATTTTTCAGGAATAGAAGAAGAAGGTTGTGAATGAGAGTCAATATTCTTGTAACCTCCTTTTTCATTCCCTTTTTTGCCTTATCCTATTTTTTATCAACTAGAGGATTTTTAGATACATTCTCATCAATAATTAAATTTTCATATTCAATCACTTTCTTATTATCAATAATCACCAACTCTACCTCATTCTCAATAATCATGAGCATAGGTGGATCAACGATCATCCTACTACTTCTAGTAGTAATAGCTAAACAATGACCCTCATTTTTTGGATTTTGAATGGTATTTCTCAGAAGTGTACCTTGTTGACACTGATTTAATGTAGCAGACATCTGACCAAATTGATTTTCAAGCTATTTAATAGTGGTAGCATGTGATTCAACCTTTTGAATCATTCTTGAAATATCTTACATAATCTCTTTAAGGCATTCTTTCATATTATATACCCCTTTCACAATCTTTGAAAGCGTGTCTTCCATTCTTGAATTACTAAAATTTGCATCTCGATTCCCTGATAGAACATAGAGGCCATTTCTACCTTTTTGTCATTCTTTTTCCTCCAATAACCATAACTTCCTCTACTCATATCTATATTTCCAAACCTATTATAGTTGTTATCCTTATAGTAGTTCGAACCTTTACTTCTTGCCTAGAGTTCTTATTGTCTTGATTAAACCCTTGGCCCTTGACTCAAGAACTCGTCACCTGATTGTCTAGGTACTTAGCCTCCTACTCAGAATTAGAAATCATGCTTATTTTCCTTACTTGGTGAATCAACCACATTTATATTTTCTACTTTTGCTGCTGCAAACTGCTTAGTGAACAAGCTAAGCTCAGTCCTTAATTATGCTACCTCTTGAGCAACCGACTCATCTAGTGCTCTCTACTCTTCATATACCATAATCATATAAGTGCCTACGACCATGTCTGTCTCTCGAGTATGCCAACCGTAGTTAGTTTAAAGATCTAATTTAGAGTCTTAAAGGATCCTAATGTAAACTCATAAACCTTCATCAATGATAGTTTCTGTTATGGCTTTATTGTTTGAATTCAAAGATCTATAGAAGATCTCCAGCAAATTATGACTCGATATTTTATGGTTAAGTATATTTTGATTCTTCTTCTTAAACCTCAACCAAGTCTCATATAACACCTCTAAATATAGCTACCTAAAGTTATAGATCTCATTTTTCAATTGTAACATCTTGTATAGTGAAAAGAATCTATCTGAGAGCTAAGTCCACAACACATTTCAAGTAGTGATTGATTCACATGGCAACTCTATCAACTATAATATAGTATCCCTCGTCAAAGAGAAGGGAAACAACTGTAATCTAATCGTCTCTTGGCTCATGCCAGGTTGATTATAGGAATTTTAAATTCCTACAAAGTTCATCATTTGTACGTTTACATCAGCAATAGCAAGGCTGATAAATAACCCTTTTAAGTCTAAAAACTGTATCATAATACTTGTGATGTTGAATTTAGTTCCTAGAGGCAATTCTGATAGTATGATGGAACCAATTTCATCTGGTTCTAAAGATATTTATCTTTTGTATTTTTTGCATCATCATAATAAGAAAGATATTATTATAGAAGTTGTTTCCCCTATACCTTCTAATCCTTTATCACTCATCAAGTGTGGCTAGATGGTCTACTTTCACTTGTCTAGCCTATTTTCCCCTAGTTGCTCGAATAGTAGCTTTTTTCCTAACACTCTCCTCAACCATCAATCGAGTAGTGGTTCTCTCCGCTTTTTTATAGTCTAGGATGATACTTTGGCTGATTTAGGACTCTCGCATCAACAACTCCCTCATCATGAACTCCTGGATTATGAACTTTGTCTTTTACTACCTTCTATTAGATCTCAAAGTTATCTCAAATCCTATATCAAGTGTAATCAGGGGATTGCATTGACTCTAAGTGTTGGTCATGCACTAGTGTGTGCTCTACAAATAATAGAAAAGTAAAATTAGAAATCAGAAACTAATAGCTTGACAAAGACTCTCAATCAAATCTATAATCGTATTCCCTAATAGCAGTGCCAAAATTGTATGTCGTCTAAATTATACCTCTAAATAAAGTATAAAATAATTGATGATCAAATATAGAACCCAACTAGGTTGGGGTTGATCCAAGAGGGAATAGGTCAAAATATCTATCAAGATGTCTGTATAAGTAATTAATAATAATCTCCAGTAAAAATAATGGTCTTGTAAATCAGAATTATAATGGTAACAATTGTTGATTTCGTTTGATTTGTAACCAGTATGAGAGAGATACTAGAATTGTGTTAACTTAATAGGTTCCTCATAACTTAGTGATAATTTATGGTGCTTGGCATGCAGAATCAATAAGTTATATTCATCTAAATGACTTTGTGCCCATATTAGACAACTATAATGTATCATGAAGGTTCATGTTTCATGGGTTTTACATTACTACCCCCCATAATTGATCCCATATTAGTCTATCCCATTTATCGACTCAAGGTTAATTTGATGGAGTTGATAGATCCAAGTTTTATTGTTGATTTCCTTTCTCCATTTGTCACTCTTCCTTTCGTCCTGAGTAAAGATAATACAAGTTCTAACATCTACAACCATTAAAAAAATCAAATCAAAGAGAATAACATTACATGCCCAAACATCCTTTGAGAATCACCTTATACTATGAACACTACTTTGTTAATCCTTCATGATTCCCATAACCATAGTTGTGGTGTTTAGCTACTGATAATTGCAAGAATGCAACAAGAATTCATGGAAGAAATCAAAATTATGAATTTACAAAAATAATATTAAAACTCCAAAATCTCACTTTTAAGTAAAATTCTAAAAATTGATGTTTGTAATTTCAAAGCAAAAACATTCCTTGAAACCTTACAACAATTTAATAAAGCTTAATGGGTATAAAAGACCCAATAGGAGCATTTACAGAAAAACTAAAAACCTATCCAAAATACAAAGGGATTTGCTAAATTGATTCCTCGAACAAAGGAAGGTATGATCGTGGTTACATCCCACGATCGTCCTTGGTTGTTGTAGGCTAGCTCTTGACTCTTGCATTTTTCAGGTCTTAGTTGCCATAATGCTCAGTATGAACTCGTGACTTCTAGGTACAATCATTTTTCCCTCTCATCTTATCTTTCTCTAATTTCCAATTTGCAGTATAGTTATTTCACGATCTTTAATATGAGTGTGTGGCTTCATCCCAGGATTGTACAATGTACTCATCCAATTCTTTTCACACATAACATCTATAAACATCAATTTTGAACTTCCTTTCTATGATGTTTAGTATGATCATGACATCTAGGTATGATTTTGGGATGTCTTTGTTTGCATGACATCTAAGGGTCATTCCTCAGATTTATCCTAAGATCATTATGGTACGACCACGGTCAGATACCACAGTCATAGAATGCTTTGAACTGATGCTTTTAAGTCCAAAAATTTCCAATTTCCTTATATAGACCTATTTGACCTACAAATATCACAAAAATACCTCATACTCACTTAAAAGTACTTTTGTACTTGCAAATATCCATAGTTTTAAGTGTCAAAAGTATTGCAAGTCCATAACACATCAATACCTAATTTTGTATGCATCCCCATTATAGCCAACCTCAACTTATGCAATTTTCTTGAGTTGAGGTGCACAATATCAAAGGAAGGACCAGTGCTAAAGGAGGTTGGTTGTAATCAAACTGGAAAGGTGAATAGGTTAGTTCAAGACAAAGGTATATTCAGGCTCAATGTTCGAGATCAAGGGATATTATATTTCATTTGGTTTAATTTTAGGCTTATATAGGACTATTCAAGAATGACATATGATCCTTTACTAACCTCATATCCTACAACTTTGGTGATGCTAATTGGTGAGTTCTTAATCACACACACGTCGACTAGGTAAGTACCTCACAACACACATGGCTTAGAGATACAAAACAAGTTACTACCTATCTAGCTAATGCATAGTTAGGATATGGTTATCATGTCATAATACTAATGTCATAAGGAGATCTACATAGTTCATAGTTCACGGTAAACTCACAACACAGCTGAAACATCAAAGGTTTGTATGGAGGGGTATTATTTAAACACAAAATTTAATCAAAATAATTGCATGCTTTATTTATTCTGACTGTGCCACGTCCTCCAGTTTCTCTCTTGGTTACACAAACAACACAAAAATCATACAAAAAAATTAAAATCCTAAACATGCCCGTTCTAACTAGATAGAGTATCTGGCAACAAAGAAACATAATAATTAAAACCCTTGAATATTGGTATAACACCACCCTTAACTAAGAGACAATGCAATATCCTAAATAAACTAAAACAATAAGAATAAAAAACTGGGGTAGAGACATACATGTGGCACACTAGACACCTGTTGTGGACTATTTAGTTAAGATCACAGGTGTAACTCCTCTAATATCTCCAACTCCAGTAGCCTCGCTAGTATCCATGGCACTCATACTCAAGTTGGCACCAATAGAGGTAGTACATTCGATGAGTATATTGTAGGGGATATCTCTATAGCTCTTCCACTCTCAACTCCAGGAGCAGCATCAACATCAGTTAGGACCTTACTCTTCTCCAACATATGAATATCAGACATCAACATATAAAATTCCCACAAGATTTTTCATAGTGTGACTCGCCATAAGAAGTCTCATCAAGTCGGTTTGGGCAACCCCAACTCTAACTATTTATAAACTTCTAGCAGTATCAAGTAAATTCTACCACCCAAGTCATACAAAATGTAAGAAAATTTGAAAGACCCAAAGGTGCATGAAATCCTAAAAGATCTAGGATCTTCTTTCTTCTCTACTAGAGATTAGAAAGTTATTCCACTATAATTGTGTGCATGATCAATGGGCTTAAAACTCACGATCCTCTTCTTTGGTACCAAATCCTTCATGAACTTTATGTAACTCGATATTTACTAAAGTTCCTTAACTAGAGGGATATTCATTGATAATTTTTTTGATATGGAGATGAAGTTGATATACTTTTTCTCTTTAACTCTCCTTTAATTTTTTGTGGAAAGAAGGAGAAAGTTATTGAATGGGAGTCAATACTTATGGGACCTTCTTTTCCTTTTTTTAAGCCAGAGCCTCTTTTTTAGCAACTGGAGGCTTTTTAGATGCATTCACATTATTAACTAGATTTTTAGATTCGGCTACTTTCTTATCATTATCAATTACCCACTCCATATCAATCACAATAACTGAGGGCATAGGTATATCAACTGTTATCTTATCACTCCTACTAGTAATCACTAAGCAATGGCCATTGTTTTTGAGATTTTATATGGTGTTTCTTGGAAGTGTACCTTGTTGACGTTGATTTATTGCTACTGAAATCTAACCAAACTGATGGTCAAGCTGCTTAATAGAGGTAGCATGTGATTCAACTTTTTGAATCATCCCTAAAATATCTACTCTAAGCTCCTTAAAGTAATCTTCAGTCTTTTCCACCCCTTTCACCACTCTAACATACATGTCATCCATCCTTGAAGTACTCATAATAGAATCACGATTCCCCGATGGAATATAGAGGCTATTTCTTTATTTATAATCATTCTTTATCTTCTAATCATCGTCTCTCCCTCTAAGTCTATCTCTATACTTGGACCTATTATAGTTATTATCTTTATAGTAGTTCCAATCTTGGTTCCCTTAACTAGAGTTTCAATTGTCTTTATTAGACCCTTAGCCTTAGGCTCAGAACCCACCATCTGATAATCGAGATACTTAGTCTTCTCCTTAGAATCAGAGTCATCATGTCTACGTGCCTTACCTTGTGACCAACCACATTTACCTTTTATGTCCCCGTTGCTGTAAATTTTTTTATGAAAAACACTAAATTTAATCCTCAACTGTGTTAACTCCTCAGGGATAGAATCATCAACTATGTGTGGAATTAAGGATGCTCCTATCATATAAGTGCCTATGGGAATGTCTACCTCTCAAGTGTGCCAACCCTAATTTCTTTTAGTAATCCTGTCTAGAATCTCAAAAGCCTGCTCCCAAGTTAAACTCGAAATTGCTCCACTAGTAGCGGTTTCTGCTACAACCTTATTGTTCAAATTCAAACCTCTATAAAAGATCTCAAGCAAAGTACAACCCATTATTCAATGATTTGGGATGTTTTGTTGCTTCTTGCTAAACCTCAACCAAGTTTCATACAATGATTTTGAATGTAACTTTCTAAAGTTATGAATCTTATCTTTCAACTGCAACATTATAGAAAGTAGAAAAAATGCTCAAAATTTTGTTTTTAGATTTCGATAATTTATGATCGACCTGTGTTGTGGTTCAATAAACCATAGAGTGGCTTTTATGGTTAGAAAGAAGAAAAACAACCACAGTCTAATAGCATCCTAACTTACACCAAGTAGGTTGTAGGAAGTGCAAATTCCTACTAAGTTCATTAGATGAAGATTCACATCAGTAGTAGTAAGTCCCATAAACACTCCCTTTAAGTTTAGAAAATGTATTATAGCACTGGAGATGTTAAACTTAGTTTCTGCTAGCAATAACAGTGGAACAATAACACCAATTTCAGTCACTTCTACAAAATATAGCCCATTCTCTGTATCATCAAACTAATAACATAACATTGGGGAGGCTATTGCCCTATTCCTTCTTTGGTTATTCTATTCCTCAAGTGCAGTCGACGGTCTATTTTAGTTTGTCTAGCCCTTTCTGATTGTGCTGCCTGCCTGGCAACTTATTTTATTGTATTGTTTTGTAACCAATCGATCAACAATCGGCTCTATAGTTTCCTGAAGCTTATAAGAACACCCTGGCTGGTTTAGAACTCCTCATCTAAAACTCTTTTGTTATGAACTCCATCGTTCATTATTTTTTCCCTGTCTCTCATAGTCCTTTCAATTTCTAGATCAAGTGGAATTATAGTATTGCCTTAACTCAAAGTGTTGGGCATGCACCAGTATGAACCCTGGAATTAAGGGATTATCTTTACTTAGAGTGTTGGGCATGCACCGGTGTACACCCTAGAAACAGTAAAAAAGGTAAAATTTGGAAATAAAAACCAACATCCAGACAAACATAATCATATTCCTTAGCAATGGCACTAAAATTTGACATCATTCTAACTATACCTCTAATAAAGTATGAAGTGGTTATTGTTAAATTTAGAACCCAACCAAGGTTGGGGTTGATCTCATAAGGAGTAGGCCAAAATCCCTATCACTATGTCCCTAAATAGCCAATAAGTAATTTCCTGTAAATGGGGGGGAGGATTTTGTAATTCAGACTTCCAATAGTAATGAGTTGATTATTTTAGTTGGTTTGTAATCAATATGAAAAAAACACTAGAACTGTATTCTCCATAACTTTTATAACTCTGCAGGTTCTTCATACTAGTGATCTCTTCTGATGATGTTTGACATATAAAATTGATAGGTTATGCTCATCTAAACAACTTTACGCCCCTATTAGATTGTTATCCTTAAACAATTATTATCAGCTTATAAGTTTTGCACTACTAACTCCTATAATGGATCCTAGGTTAGCTATCATGTCTACCGGATCTAGCTAGTAAATGGAGGTTGATAGCTCTAAGTCTCATTGTTAATTTTCTTTTCCAATTTGTTATACCTCTTTTGTTTCAAACAAGAATAAGATGAGTTCTAATATTGTATATCTTCAAAAAGCAATCAAATTGAAGAGAGTAGCAATACATGCACACAAACCCTTCAAGAATCACTTTGTACTTTGAACACTATGTTTTTAATTCATCATAATTTTCACAATCCTATTTGAGATATTTATCTATTTATAATTATAAGTGCACAAGAATAATTCTGAGAAGAGTCATAATTATGAACTTACAAAGAAGAAAATGAAAACCACAAATTTCACTTTGAATAAAAACCTTAAAAATTGACGTGTGTACTTCAAAGAATAATAATATGCCTCAAAAGTATAAAGAGAATGTAAACTAATACAATAAACCTAATGGGAGTTTTATAGAAAAGAACAAAACCTATCCAAACACACTGGGAGTTGCAAAGTCGGTGCCTCGAACGAAGGAAAGGACAATCGTTGGTAGATACCACGGTCGTCCTTTATGCTCATTGGTTGATGGATGACTTTTTGCATACTTGCATATGCTGCTAAAATGATCTTCAAGATGAACTTGTACTTTCATCCAGTGGTCTTTACTTCTTCTCGTTACACCCACCTTTGATTTTTCACTTTGCAGGATACTCCTCCTACGATCTTTAGGACAAACTCGTTGTTTCAAGGGACGATTGTTAGATCTCTCGTCTGTTTCCTTCATATTACACCTTTTCAGGTTCTTATAACGATTACAAGGGATGACCGTTGTCAGATTCAATGGTTGTTGATTGGCTCATTTGATGCCTTTGAGTCTCAATCCTTGTACTATACTTCTCCAAACCTGTTTAACCTATAAATACCATAAAAC
This sequence comes from Capsicum baccatum var. pendulum, assembly GCA_030864225.1. NCBI lineage: Eukaryota > Viridiplantae > Streptophyta > Magnoliopsida > Solanales > Solanaceae > Capsicum > Capsicum baccatum. The sequence continues at coordinate 144,662,311 of CM061552.1, forward strand.
CACATTATATCCACAAAACATATCTTCAAACTAGTAATTTCCTTTGTTTTAAGCATTGAAAGTACCATAAATTCATGACATATCAGATATTCTGAAAAAAATTATTGAAATCTCCTCCTACGTTAAGTTTTACACCTAATCAAAGCACAATCATTGTCTGAACCGTCGACACTAGAAATGCTGAAGATGTCACATTCAGTCGAAATCAATATATTGTACAATCTTTATCTTTTGAAATTGAAATAGCTGGAAATGAAATTATATCACCATATTCACCAAATACAATTAATGAAATCTGTATCCCAATTGAAATTGTTCGTGGAGCGTAAGAGTACAATATCATTTCATTTACATTATTTTACTTCAACCAAAAAATAGTTTTTGTTAATTTTCTAAAAATTGCATAGATGGGAAATGGATTTCAAAATTATATTTTCTTAAACAAAAATCAGTATAAAAAATTTCATTCTTGAATAAAGTAGCTTATCCACTTATGTCTATATCATTTAAAGATATTTTAACAATAGAATTTTATAACTTATATCAACATGTTATAACTTATATCCTCTTAGTTTTTTAAGTTCATGCAATTTAAGAAGCAAGTATGTAGTTGATATGAAACCTTATTGTTCGAGTTTTACTACCCTGAAACATTAAGGAAGACATATAAAAAAGAATCAATGTTTTCAATATCCGATAGAAGGACTGGATTGTGCCACAAGAAGTTATGGACAAAGTTGTGTTACCACCAAAATACAAACGTCTACCTGGAAGGCCAAAGAAAAATAGACACAAGAAATCAAGTGAAACAATGACATCGAGCAGTAATTATTGTGGGAGATGTGCTTATGAAGGTCATAACATGCGTACTTGCAACTTCTTTCCAAAGGAGGAGTGACAATGTAGTTAACTGAAATGCATATAGTAATGAAAATCTATTTTAACAATGTTTATAGGAAAAGTGAAGGTATTTGAAAGATCAATAATTGAATAAGATACATATTAATATATTATGATACATCTTTTGTTGTTATGTATCTAGTACAACATAAGAACAGAATAAAAAACCCAAGAATACTGCAGTAAATAATCAAAATTGGCAGAAACAAGTTGCTTTGCATGATTTTTCGATTAAAGATATTATCTAACTTATGCAGTCAATCTAACAAATCAACAACGGACAGGCATTTCTTTCAACAATGTAACGAGCCTTAATTTTTTCTAGTTTTGTCTATTTTCAGTTCCCCGACAATTGTCGAAATCAGTTTTTCGTAAGTTACATGTTCACTGATCACGGTACTATTGCTCTTATATCCCACATAGTTGATTTTGTTAATCCAAACACCGGAATGATCTAACAATACTACATATTCAGTAGTTGTTTATTTGCTTGCTAGTTGGATATTAAAATCATTGATTATGTTATAAACTTTGATGATGTTTTGATGATGTTAGTAATGTTTAGATAAATGTACATTATGTTTCTTTAATGATTAAAAACTTCTACTTTGTCATCTATTTTAACGCAATGCTGAAGCATTTAAAGATATAATTATGTTTCGATATACGTTTTTCTTACACTTTACAAAAATATTGTGTTAGATACATATTTTACAATATTTTACAATTGTATGTATCTAGAATAATGAAACATATAATACAATATAATGGTAGAAAACAACACAATACTGCATTATTATGTATCTGTAACCCTTTTTTTGTTCTACTAAGACATGTTGTCTCTAAAGTGCATAACAAATTATAGCAAAGCTTAATAGATCTAACTCTTAAAACAATTAACATATTAGATTTTACAAGTGATACAAGTTATTTAAACTTGTATCTAATAATTTATATGAGATACATATTACTAAATTGTATGTATCTAGTATAAGGAAACATATTTTACTATATAATGATAGTAAGCAACACAACGTTGCATTATTATGTATTTGTAACAGTTTTTTGTTAATCCGAATACATATTTGTCTCTAACCTGCATAACAAAAAGTATAAGAACTTATAGTACCAAATCTTAATAATATTGACAAATTATATTTTACATTAGATACAAATTTTGCAAACTTGTATCTATAAATTTATGGTAGATACATCCTATAAAAATGTTTCTTTTTTCAATCATTTACAATGGCAGAACTACTAATATACAATTCACTAACATTGTCAGTTCAATGTATCTTAATTTCTATATGATGTGTCACGACAATGAGCCTATGAAAACATATATAACTAATTAACAAAGGTACAAAAACAACAATTTATTTTGGTAACTGTTTTTCTTAAAATTCTTAAAAACCAACAATATCATCAATTAAAATGTTGAATTAAAGAGTTAAAAAAACCAGCAACATGCTGAGAAATTATTCAACATTATTCTTCAGTCAACTACATTGTCACTGCTCTTTTGGAAAAAGGTACAAGTACGTCTGTTGTGACCTTCAGAACCACATCTCCCGCAATAATTATTGCTCGATGTCATTGTTTCACTTGATTTCTTGTGCCTGTTTTTTTTAGTCCTAACACAATCCTCCGAACAATATCGTAGGACATAGTTGAATCAATGAAAATAAAACTTCAACTTATTTTTCTTCAGTTACTGCCCCAAAACAGATTACTAGATACATTAACTGCAAAAACATGTATAACATATATCTAAAATAAAACTTTTATGTTTGTTTCGTATGTTGTTATAGATAAAACTAAAACAAAATGAGATACATAATTAATCAAAATTATATAAACTCAGATACAAGAGGAGCAAAATGTATCATTAGCATTAAAAATGTATCTCGACTTATTAACATAAGAACAAAAAATTACTGTAAAACAATATTCAAGGTATGATCTCTTCCATCATCAAGCAATGAATAACAATCCAACTTCAATCTCTTCAACTTCAAAGACCTAACATCGATACTACAAAAACCCTCAACAAAACACAGTTCCATAGTTTCCAATGCAAGACAACCCGACAACTCATTCACAATATGTTCATCCCCTACCCCACAGACCTTAAATATATGCTTTTCCGACACCTCTACGATACAACCATGTCATGTTCAAAGCATTAACTTAAAAAAACTAAAATTATCAAAGATGAACACGTGCAGAAAGATTCAGGCAACATGCAATCTCCATTCTCTTCATCTGAACATAATATATGTTCTACATTTTTTTTAATAGCCAAACTAAGCCATTTACCCATTTTTTTTATCGCGTGTATCATTAGGTACTGAAAAGTAATATCCATATGGCGAAGTACAGTCGAGTAAAATTTTTTGAATTTTAGGAGAAAGCGGAATGAGTTAATACATAGTCAACAAAGAATGCGATTATGTTGGACGTCTGAATATTTTGAACAAGTCGTATGAAGTTTTTGCAATTTCAAAACAAATTATGTTGATGGTTTTTAATTAGAATGGTGGAATAACAAAATAATTGTCATAATTCATGGGATTTTATTTTATTTTAACCATAATTAGTTAGATTAATTATTATTTTAATGCTAATTTATCCGTTACATCCCTTAAAACGTGCTAGTTAGTTTAATTTAAACATGTATCCCTAATATGTATTTAAGTTAATTAACATGTATCATCAATGGCCAAAAGTTGAGATTTTATGAGGTTTTGAAAAAAATTGAGATTTTTAATAAATACTAGTAAACATGTTGTTATATATGTATTTTTTACATTAATTTACAACTTTGGGGTTCGAGACCCAAATAAATGACTTACATAAATAGATAAATAGATAAATAAAATACAATAATGACAAAAATCAAGTGATTTCAATAATGGATTTCGCTTTTGGATTTTCTTCGAAACCGACTTGGAACTATATCGGCCTCATTGGCCCATTCTAAATGCAAGGAAAAAGAGTCCATTTAGACTCCCAAACGGGTTCATGCAAAACAAAAAAATGAAGAGATTAACGTCTATCCAAGACACCACATGATATATTTCAAAGCAAAAGAAAATATCAAAAGCTAGTTTTTTGAATGAGCACACTTAAACACATATGATAAAAATAAGAGTCAACAAATGAGATGCAAAACAAAAACACCCATTTTCATGCCTTATGTTTTGTACTCGAGCCAAGATAAACGAAAGAAAAAGGCATGGTCGCCGAATTAATGCAGGATCAAATAATTCAAGATTTCGAGAGTAAAAAGAAGACGATACAAAAAAGCAAAACATATTTTCTTAACATAACATAAACATTAACTCATGTGGCAAGGAAGAAGATGGGAGCTAACTTTAATTAAGGGAATCATCAAGTTTCAACTAAGGCAACATTAGTGGTGATTCAACATTCAAATTGTAGCAATAAAGAGACATGACAACAAGAGATTGACAAGATAAATAAATAGGGCAACAAATAAGAAAAATATAAAAGAAAGGGAAAAGTTAAATCACAGACAAAGGGATACTAGAAAAGAAAATCATAATTGAAGAAATAAATTTGAAAAAATTCTCAACCAAATAAAGATAAAATTTTAACAACCAAATAAAGACAAAGGTCTAACAAAGTGATAAAACTGAATCAAGGAAAATTCCACCAAAGTTAAGAGAAGACATTAGCCAAGAAGGTAAATCATGAGTATTAAGTCAACACAAACTTCTTAGTTCGACATGAACAATAAATTATTTCAAGATTAGAATCTCATAGCCTAATAGGATTTTCAAAGAAGCTGCTCAAACACATTATCGGATGATTTAGGTAAAAAGAAACCACTTTTATTCTTCTATCTGATTAACCGTAATAGAGAAATAGACAAACTATTTTCTAGCACGTAATCACTTAGATAAAAACGAAGACATTTAGGAAAAGCATAAGCAAATATTTGAATGAAAACTTTCATCACACTATGACAAACTGGAGCTGGCCAACTTATACAACGCTTCTAAAAAAATGAGAAATAATATGAAAATAGAAGATGAAATAATTCACTGTAAAAATAAGACCTTGATACAGATAAGGCAGAAAGAAAGCATTGTTATAGGGGTTTTCGATGGAGATTAAACCATAATCAAGCATTTTCATTTATATACACAGATTTGGAGTAAATGATTAAAGAATACATCAACCACCAATTGGATCTTAACAACCATGTCAACCGTGAGACAATAGACTCGAAGCAACAAAAATTAACAAAACACCAAATCGATAGTAAAACAAATATTGCGAATATCCAACCAGTAAAACAACATAACAATTATTATACACAAGTTCTATGGCTATCGCAGCCATCTACAGCAAACACCCAGCAACGAAAAAAGACTACATTACATTATGATAACAAAGATGAAGCAGAATTGCAAGAAAAGTAAAGTGTCAAAAATTTTACCTCTTTTGGAGAAGAAAAATAAGACTACAAATTTCATCGGAATCAACCACTATCGAAAAACGTCGCCGTCAACTCAAAAACTCAAAAATTTTGAGAAGCCAACCAATTTTTATGAAATAAATTTTTTACCAAAAAAATACAATTATTTTGCTCAAAAGGGTTTTCCACCTCTCAAGCCCTCCCAAATTTGCTCCCAGATGAGCTATTTATATAGAGAGTGGAGGCCCACTCTTTGTTTTTCTACCAATGCGGGACAAAATGTAAAAGATGTTTTGGATTCTTTTGAGAGAAACTTCCAATGGGGGTGGGAATGAGCTGAAAATAGTACTATGTTAATACCAATTTGAATTTCAAATTACACAAAAACAAAAAGCTGAGTTGTTCATTGTCGTATGGATGGGGTTAAGTTTGCTGATACGGTTTGGGGACGGATTGGTTTGGCTAGCTGTGGGTCCTGGGTTTGGGTTGTCGTTGCTGTTTGTTGTACGTGTTGTTGGAAACAAAAAATAGGTCTATGTGTTGAAGTTGTTGTTGTCGTTTGTCGAAGAAAATAAGAAATGGGTCGGGTCAAGTTTGTGTGGGTTGATGGAGTTGTTGTTTGATGTTCGGGTAGGGTGTTGCAATTGGGCTATGGGGTGTTGGTTTGTTGGGATGGTGATAAATTAAAAGAATGGCTGATTGGGCTGGTAATAGAGAAATGGGTTGCTGTGCGTGTAAAGAAATTGGACCGAAATTAGGGTTATTTAAGATAATCCTAATTAGATTGGGAATTATAAATTTAGGCTATTTATTAAATTAGCCTAACCATTAGAATTTAGCTAATTAAATTTAAATTAGCCTAATTAAAAATTAACTGACCAATTACATTGTAATTATGGATAAATTACTTTCAATTAAGGTTAAATTTAATAGATTGATCAATTTTAATTAAAATTTTGAAACAAATTAATCACTACTTTAACCCCAAGATTCTTGATTTAATAAAAGCAAACAAATATTTTTCAAATAAATTAATTTCAAGAATAAATTACATTTAAATCAAGATTTTAATCATTTAATTTTTTTTCAAGATAAGCCTTGATTAAAATCCGATATTTATATAAAAATAAATATTTAAGTAACAAAATTATATAATTTCGTATAGAATACGATAATACATAATCACTACTTAAAATGATAAACTTACCCAGATAAATACTTTAAAATTTTTTTATTCGGATGAAATAATTATTATAATTTTATTTAAAATTCAAGAAGCTCTGAATTAAACTTAGTTGTGGAGGGCAAAAATTAGGTGTTAACAACTGACATGCAGATATGATCCTGGACGTTCTTAGAAAATAAAATATATAATATTTTTCTAAGAAAAAACGTCTAATAGTAAAAAAGAAATAATAAAATTGTTATCAACCAACTGCTTCATTGATATTAGCCATTTTAAATAAATAAATTGATTTATAGAGAAGACAGTCAAATAAGACAATTACATCAATACCTAGTTTTCATATGAATACTACATGACTAAAAATGATAGAATATTAAAAAAAATTGAATAAAAAACTCTGAGCTGATCCGATAGTTAACATTAGCTTAAATGTATTAAGAGGAGAAAAAAGAGGGATGACAAAGAAAAAAAAAAGAAAATAATAAACATCTATTATTGCTGATTTTTACTCATGTAGACAACATTAAGATATGCTTCACCGATTTGAAAAATTTTAGTGGAAAGAAAAAAAATTACAAATACTTGATTACTTTTGACTTTTATTGTGTATTAAAACACAAAAATATGTGTGTGTGTATATATATTTGTAAAATATGTCAAAGACTTATAGTTAAGTGGTTTATTATTTTTTTGGTTTGAAAAATAGAGATTTTGGCATTGCAAGAAACAAATGACCATAGTGAAACTCATTTGGTACCATATCATTCGCTATCAACTATTTATTTTCTACTGACAAAGGTCTATGATAAAATGTTTGATCCTTCCTTCAATTCTCCAAAGTCAAAATTTTCTTTTTAACTTTGCATATCTTAGCATATCTTAGCATATAAAGTCTTTATATGGCTAAACTAGCCTAGACTAAGTTGTATTAGTGTTAGAGGTGCATGGTTTTTGACCTCTTAAATTTCATATTTAATGTATTGTAAAGTATATGACCCCTCAACAAAAAAGATTATATTCACATTTGTAGTATGAATATCCACATTAACTATCCATCGTAATTAAGGTCAAATGAAATTGACTTTACTGATTTCATAATACTATATAGTGTACTAAATATAAAAAACTCAACCAAAAATAATCAAAAATAATTATTAGAATAATAAAAAAATATGCTTAAAGTATCTAATGTCATGTATCAAACAACTTTCATCACATTGTTGTGTTTAGACAAGAAGATCACATACACCAAAAGTTGTGTTTTGATAGTCCATTAAACGCACTACAAATAATTAATACTAATGAAGAACTAATCAAAATTCATTTTGATAAATTTGAATTAAAGTGTTAGTGTGACATGTCAGAATGAAGCTACTAACAGATTAAAAAAATCTCTATCTTAATATCATATCTAACACTAACATCACTACATTTCGACAAAAAGATCATACACATCATAATACTGCATTTTTATAATTCAACACAAGTACTAGTACTAGTGGAGAGTTATAAGAAATAATAAAAATAAACAAATCTCATTTTGACTAACATTCAATTTATTCAAGATCAAACATGTTAATGTTATCTATGTTTAAAGAAAGTGGGCATGATATTTTATCTTTAGTAAAACTTTATGATTCACTATAATATATTTTTATACATATTTCTGCACTAACAAAGATTCCATTATTATTTATGAGGATGCAAGAATCTCAGCTCCAATTTATTATAATCACGACATAAACTTCCCTTGTTATTAATCTTTAATATTGTAATTATATGCTTAGTTTTTGGGCTAAACATGAAGAATGGTTTAAATAAAATCCTCAATAAAAATTGAAAAATATAATCAACAATACTTAACGTTACCTACATATATGCTCTTAGACTTTAAATTCACAAATTTATCGCTCGCTTTGATATGTGTCTTCTTCAAAAGCTCAAATAATTGAGGTGATCGTCCTAGTACTTTTGCCTAAAATAGAATCACATATATCAAAACTGCTGTATAAGAAATAACTTTGAAAAAATTATAACTTCACAAAATTAAAATGAATATATCAGTTGTCTTATATGTTCTTGGTGAGTACGGGAGCCTTATGTATGATGTGAGGGACCAAATCCTTCATCATATTTATCACTTGATCAATTTTTTGAACATTCTACATATTTTGCCGTAAAAGCCTCAGTATCTCAGTGAGGCAACAACTCTCCCAAATAGATTTTGAGATATTTTATCAATTTTTCTCAGAGACTCTTGCTTTATATAGCATACCTTTGTATCAATCTGCATATTGTCTCATAATATTATTGTATATTATTCCTTCAATTGTCATGAAATTACTTTTATTTAAAAACATAAAAAAAAAATAATACCTAAATTGATAATAGAAATTCTAAATGAATAAACTTCATTAATAATGATAGTTAGTATAGCTTTACCATAAACTCCCCCCAGTAGAAGTCATTTATCTCTGGTGTTATTAAATTTCAATCATGTTTTTTGAAATTCAACTTTTTCTTAAATATTTTTATGTGAAATTTCCTTTATAATGTAACTCAGTCCCTAAAAGAAAAAAAAATGAGATGCAACAAATCTATATTAAGACAATACAATATATACAAAAACTCTAAGAACATCATAATTTAGATACAAAATAATACAAAATGTATGTTTAAGCTTAAAAACATGTATCTTAGAAGAAAAACATGTATTTTTTATAATACGACTTTCAATAAAATTTAAACAACACTAGATACATGTCAAAGCATAAACAGTAACTCACAGATATAAGTTAACACAACATGTATCTATGTAGTATAAACTTGTATCTTTTGTAATACGACTTTCAATAAAATTTAAACAACACTAGATACATTTCAAAGCATTAACAGTAACTCACAGATACTAGTTAACACAACATGTATCTATGAACTTATAAACTTTTATCTATTGTAATACGACTTTCAATAAAATTTAAACAATACTAAGTACATTTCAAAGCATTAACAGTAACTCACAGATACTAGTTAATGCAACATGTATCTATGAACTTATAAACTTGTATCTTTTATAATACAAATTTTCAATAAAATTAAATCAACACTTGATACATATCAAAGCATTAACAGTAACTCACAGATATAAGTTAACACAACATGTATCTATGTATTTATAAACTTGTATCTTTTGTTATATTAATTTCAATAACACATAAAAAATACAAGATATATATAAAATTGACAACAAAGAATCAAATAAACAATGAATTTCTAAACGTATCATCCATGTCTAAATATGTATCTCGGCCTAATATTTACCAGATCTAAACATGTCAATAACTTTGAAAGAACAGACCTTCTTAAAACGCTGAAAGTTCATTATTTCTCATCAAATTAAAGTTCCAATATAAATCGCAGCCTGGTTGTACAACTCATCAGGAGAAATCTCTTTAGTATTAACAGCTCCCCCTGTTCTTGACATGTCCTCCGCTAACCCATACTGCAAAAGAACGGTGCAAAAAGAAGGTTATCATCACTTTCACTTTATCCTTTCATATTGTTTAAGTTTTTTCCAGTTTTCACATGAAAAGGAAGAGATTGTTGTAAATGACCATCACTCTCCCAAGTACAGAAGCCAGAAGAAGCAACTACGGTAAACTTACCAGAACAGTTCCAAGGTTGTAGATTGCCCTATGAAAATCAAATTGCAGTTGGATTGCTGCACGAAACTGAAAGTTCATAAAAATTGATAAATGACGTGTGAGCATAAACAAAAATTAGATAAACATTATTTTTCAGGATTCTACCGAATTACTGGACCTAAATGATTTTGCATCTTATTCGTATATTCAAAATAATAGCAAAAGAAGAAATAAACATCAACAACAACATACCCAGTATATTCCCAAATTTCTATTCATAATGTTAATTCAAAATAATATAGGCCTAAACAAACGATAATCAAAGAAATTGTATAACAAAAAAAACTGAAAAAATCACTTTATAAACCCAATAGAAGGAAACAAGCATGGCGCACAGAGCACTGGTGCTGCGACAAGCAGTGGTCTACTCTCGCTATGTTAGCAATATGATACTGATGAAGATGATTGATTCGTTGATCCCTGTAACCTTTATATGTCTAGATAGATCCACCAAAACTATTAATCATGGGTGTGATTTTCACTGCTTGTCCTCTAATAAGAATAGAAGAAATTGAAGTTGATTTTAGAGAGAAAATTTACCTTAATTCAAAGTTTTGAATTAGAGAGAGAAATTAGATAGAAACTTCTGCTTGAATTAAGGCGTATAAAGAGGAGAAAATGGATTAAGTTTTGGTAAAGTTACGGCTAAAGAAAAGGAGGTTTTAACTTGTATCTTAACTTTACCAAAAAATTATAAATGTTGGGATTTAAGTAATATTTTAGAAATGGGGGAATTTTTAGTAGTTTAGAAACATAAGTTGCTTATTTAGGTAATTATTCCTAAATTAATATAGGTGAAACAGGTTTTGGGTCAGAAGGTCCAAAAGATAGTTTAGGATAGGTTATGAGTCAAAGCCCAATATCTAGATTAGGACATGTGAAGATGGACCGAAAACTCAATTAGATTATGACAGTGCTAGTAGATTTGGTCTTAAGAGCCTAAATTGCTTATTTTTTTTCTATGTTTATTTGCTAGTTGACTTTAATTTACTTAGAATTAGTTGGATTCCCTACAAGGTCGTTAAAAAAATAATTTTGCATAAAACTCAAAAAAATATTCTTTAAACAATTTCTTTTCAACAAAAATTCTTTTAGAAGTTGGTCAAAAGAATTATTTTCATACAGTCCGGATAACCACAAGTTAGCGGATATTTTAGGTGTCTTAAAAATCTTCCTAAAATGTTAATGAGAATTGCTTACCTAGAATTTCTAAACTTGAATGATTTTTCTGTTTTGAAATCATTTAAGTAATTTATAAAGGTTTTCTTAATTTTTCTAAATAAATTAAATGGCGACTCTAAAAGTCATATATCCGCAAAACATCAGGTTGTAGATGAATTCAATGGGTCCTTAACAATTGATTTTTCATAAATTTACATGAATGAAGTGAGCGAGAGTTAAGAAGGTAGGCATCTATGACCTTGACGCTCAAGTAGTTTTCTATGAGTTCGTTGGTTCATCATCTACTTCAACTTCTCAATTTTAAGGTTGTGATTTTGATGCTTGGCTGAAGAAATGTGTGCAAGAGATGAAGCTTGAGAAGTGAGAAGAGATGAGACATGAATTGCGTGAAGAAATGAAAGATGAAATGCAACTATAAATACTAGAAATAAGATTATTCAAGAGCATTTGTCAATCCTCATAGCTAATCTGCCTACATCGCCAACTGGTATACCGTCCGTTGGTACACCTGTTAATAAATCATATTAGTTTTGATTTAACTCATCAACAAATAATTGTGAATCATATTTAAATGTTTCAAAATTTCTATCTTAGGCAGATTTTACATCGTTTGTTCACATATTTAGATTTCTTTAAACTCTTTATTTTAGACTTTGCATTATTTTATTCAAGTTGGGATTTATACAAAAAAAAATAATTTTGTTTGTTTTATGTTTGGGATCTTTACAATTTTTAAAAGTTATTGATCAATATAAATATATAAAATAAAATTTTACTATTAAATTTTCATTATCAATTATTGACCTAATATTGAATACGAATGATATATTATCAATAAAATAATAATTCATTAGAAAATTTTCTTATAAATTATGAACAAGCTTTTTGTGTTTTCAAAATTACCAACTAGTAACATACGTTACTATTATAGATGGTCATACTTTCAACCGGACTAAAAATCTATTGATAACTTACTAATTAAATATCAACACATTTTTTTGGGGCTCTTTACAATTTTTAAAAGTTGTTGATCAATATAAATATATAAAATAAAATTTTAATATTAAATTTTCATTATCAATTATTGACCTAATATTGAATACGAATGATATATTATCAATAAAATAATAATTCATTAGAAAATTTTCTTATAAATTATGAACAAGCTTTTTGTGTTTTCAAAATTACCAATTAGTAACGTACGTTACTATTATAGATGGTCATACTTTCAACCGGACTAAAAATCTATTGGTAACTTACTAATTAAATATCAACACATTTTTTTCTTAAGTAAAATTACTAATCAATTGTCAATGTATTTTAAAAAATTTACTATTGAACTTACCAATTACGTTGTTATCCGTTGGATAATTACTAACGGAATATCAATAACATTTTATTTTTGTTATTATATTTACCAACAAATCACTAATAAAATCGAATAATGAAAAATCAAATTTACTAACTCTTTTTCTTTTCTTAGTAAAGATACCAACAACATGCCTAGTGAATTTACCAGCTTAAGTTTTGAGATCATATTTCAATAATTACTAACAAAATCTATATGTATTTAGCAACTGATTTTTAGTTGGTGATTTTTACCAATTAATTAAATTGGGTTGGTAAATTTACTAACGAGTCTTTTTGGGAATGAATTAACGTTAGTTGGTATTGTTGATAACATAATTTGTCAACCAAGTTAATCAAGTTATCAACGGATTATTTTGTGGTAACTGGATCATTTTTTGTAATGTTATTCACAAATAATATAGTATTAATTGATGAAACATATGACGAAGTTAATGATTAGTTGAAAAATTGAAGACAGATTCTGGAGTCTAAAAGTTTTAGGTTAAGCAAAACTTTAAACCCTGTAATTTGAGCGCATGTTCAAAGATGCAACTCATTAAGGGAGAGATGAAAGTGAAGATTGATTCACAAGTCATACTCAAGAGAGGAAGTTTAAGTATCTTATTTCTGTTATCCAAGGAGATGTGGAGATTGATATTGATATACATCGTATCAGTGTGAGGTAGTTGAATCTGAGCCTCACATCCTGAAAACTTTGTGATAAGACTATGTTATCAAGGCATATAAGTAAGTTCTACGAAGTAGTAGGACAGAGTGCTGTCTAGTTAAGAAAGTTCACACCTAAAAGATGAAGGTAAGAAAATTAGGATCCTTAAATTGATGTGGGGCATATTAGAAGAGATATGATTAGGAATGAAGTTATTTCGGGCAAGGTGGGAGTGACTTACATGACAGAAAAGATGAGAAATGCGTGACTGAGGTGATTGAAACATGAGAAGAAAAGGTGCGAGGATATGCCAGTTACGAGGTGTGAGAATTTAACTATAGAAAGAATTAGAGGTAGAGATAGACTGAAAAAAATCTAGGGAGGTGAATAGACAGAACTTGACACAACTCTAACTTATTAAAGACATGACCCTATATAAGAAGGTTTGAAGATCGAGGAATATGGTAAAAGGTTAGTAAGTAGCCAGGTGTTGTCACACTTTATGAGAGAGAGTAGGGGGCAAGCCTCCTCATTTTTTTTTTCATTATTGATATAGTCAAAGCTTTCTATAACTGACATTTGATATAATAGCATTTCATTATAACAATCCGATTATTTTCGAAATCAATTTTTCATATTATATTTTATTTGTCTATGATAGCATTCTACCTATAGCAACAACAACATTCATTACAAAAGTATGCTCTTTGTGAAATTACTCTTTTGTAATAACCATACTCAAATATTCTATAATAATATTTTTTAAAGTACATATTTTGTATAAAATAAAAAGATGTCGTTAGAAAATTTCAAGTACGAATATCTAATTTAAAAGAACAAAATTATATTTAAATGATTCAATTGTGTTATAACTTCACAAGGAAAGATTACTGATCTTAGCCTATTTTACGCTCACACTCTTTCTAATTTTATACACTTTCATTTATAATATCTAATATGATTGAAAAATCAAATACCAATATATACATATAACACCACCTCACTATAGCAGTAATGAAACTTTCAGTAAAACGCTGGTACTGTAGAGAGGTTTAATTGTAGAAGTACTTAGCTAGCCTCTCATTCTTCTAGGGATGGTAATATTTGTTGTTTGATATATTTTGTATCAGCTATTTAATTGTTATATGTTTTTATAATCCTAATTCCTATTGAGCCAATAATTTATCAGAAACAATCTAATATGATTCAACGTGATATATTTTGTATCAGCTACTTAATTGTTATATGTTTTTATAATCCTAATTCCTATTGAGCTGATAATTTATCGGAAACAATCTAATATGATTCAACATGCTCAAAAAAGATATTTCAATATGATTAAAAATAATACTTAACTCCGCGCATCGCACTAGTATATAGACTAGTGTTTTTATAATTTTAATTCTTATTGAGCCGATAATTTATCAAAAACAATCTCTATATACATTTAAGAATCGTAATGATGGTTTCTTCAGAGAGAAATATTTTTTAACTCATTCTAAATATTCGCGTGATAAGAAGTCTGGTAATGAATTTTCACTACCCTTTTTATACTGAATTTCAAAATCAAATGGGGCTAGTTGAGCCTGCCACCTGGCAAATATTAATTTAGAAGCATCGTGTTTGAAATCTTTATTGAACATGAATTTAACAGATTGAGCATCTGTTCTGATAACAAATTTTTGATTGTATAAGTCATCTTGGAATTTTAACACACATTTGACAATAGTAAGCATTTCATGAGCGACAGTAGCGTAATTTTTTTTGACTTTCCGTCCATTTTCCTGAATAAAAACGAATTAAGCATTCAGTTTTTGTATGGGGATTAACTTGTTTAAGTATTCCTCCATACCCAATATTTGAAGCATCAGTTTCAATAATTTTTTGCCAATTAGGATTAGCAAGAGTGGTACAGGGAAGTATTTGAACACGAGTTTTAATTAATTTTACTAAATTAGTGTGGGCTTGAGTCCACGGAGTTTTATGATCCTTCTTCAGTCTGTCATACAGAGGGGCTAAGTCTCTAGACAGATTTTTATAAAAAGGAGAAATATAGTTGAGACTACTAAGGAACCTTTGAAGTTGTTTTTTATCGGTAATTTCATCTGGGAATTTGGTAGCGAATTCTAAAACTCGCTGGATAGGTTCAATCGAACCTTGGCAAATATTATGACCGTGCCATAGGCTGATTTTCAAAATCGTCTTTGGTAATAGTAGAAGTAGAAGGAGCAGAAGATTTTTGCGTGGCTAAATGCAGAATTTTTTCACGAAGTTTGTCATCTGTGACTTCCTTTAATAATTCAAGAATATTTTCAGCAGTAAGAGTTTTGACATCTAAATCAAGTTCTTCGAACTGAGCTTGCAATTTATACATAGTTTCATCGCAATTGCAGTCATGATTATCACAATCAGCACATTTATTATTCTGATCTAAATTACTATCAGAATCAGGCAATTCTAAATCATTTTCAGAAGTTGAATTTGAATCATAGTCAGAATCAGAAGTGTACAATAAGTTGTAAACTTTATCATGCATTTCATCAGAAAGATTTAAAGATTTGAGTTTTTGCAATTTGCAGTTAGGAGCTATAAACGCTGATGAACAGACCATTCAATTACTGAATAAACGTGATGTTGATATTTTTAGACGTAATTTTAATTATATGCATATTGGCTTAGTTCAAATCGTAGATACGAACACTGGAAAGCCAAATTCATTGATGGTCTTCCTCCCCTATTTGCTGAACGTGTTCGTAAAACTTTTTTAATTTTTATGTTCATACTAGTCGTTTTCACCATCTCTGGTATATTTACCATGAAAGTTCCCAAGCTCTGATACCATTAACAGGATCGTCTGGGCTGGGGTAAGCCGCTCAGCCCGCCAGACCAAGTAACAATATCGGCTATAAGCTCAAGTCGGAAAACCGAACCGAAGCACCGACCGAAATAGTAAAGAATTTAGAAAATTACTGACTGTATGGTAAAAAATTTTCACCCGAACAAGGGGCCTGTCAGATAACCACACAACTTTACGAAAGCCCTTGTCTAGTAGTTCAGCCTATGGCATACTCTTTAGCTGAAGTTAATCGAAGATTAGCTTTAAGCAAAACTCCTGGTAGAGACACCACTTTTGATGATTTGAAAATCGAAATTGAAAAACTTAAAAAAGAAATTATTTCTTTAAAACAAAATCAGATAATAACTGATCATCGGCTTTCTAAACTCGAAGAAAAAGAAAATCTCTCCAATCCTTCCACTTCTTCACAAGAAAAGGAAAAGGATTTAGAAAATACAGAAACTCTTCAAATTGAAAAATTTAATATTGAAAATTTAAAAAATGATTCTTTTCTGGGAATGATGCAAATTGTTACTGCACATAAGTGGTATATTAATTGCACCATTTTAATAAACAAAGAATTCTTTATCACTAATGTCGCCATGATTGATAGTGGGGCAGACGTTAGTTGTATTCAAGAAGGATTGATTCCTACCAAATATTTTCAAAAAACTACCCATCTTGTAAAATCTGCAACTGGCCACTCTCTTGACATCAACTATAAACTGCCTAATGCTCATATTTGTCGAGATAAAGTTTGCATTCCTCATTTCTTCTTTCTAGTTAAAAATCAGATTTATCCTCCTATCATTTTAGGAACCCCGTTTATAAACGCCATATATCCGTACACTCATATTGATGCAAACGGTTTTAAAGCTACGTATAAACATCAGCCTATTTCTTATCCTTTTGTTACTCAACCTGTAACAAGAGACATAAACACTCTTATTAATATGAAGCAAAATCAGCTCAATTTTCTAAAATTAGAAATAATGAGTATTAATATCTCTGACACTATGAAATCTGTTAAGATACAGGAAAAAATAAAAACTATCTCTTCTCAATTAATGACTGATATTTGTGCTGATCATCCAAACGCTTTCTGGAATAGAAAAAGGCACATCGTTTCTCTTCCCTATGAAGATGGCTTCACAGAAGCCAAAATTCCAACCAAATCTCGACCCTGTCAAATGAACGCAGAGTTAGTTGAATTCTGCAAAAGGGAGATTGATAGTCTTCTGCAAAAGGGTCTCATTAAACCTTCTAAATCCCCTTGGTCTTGTACTGCTTTCTATGTTAATAATGCTGCAGAAAAGGAACGAGGTATGCCTCGACTAGTCATTAATTACAAACCTCTGAATAAAGTCTTAAAATGGATTCGGTATCCAATTCCGAATAAAAGGGATCTTCTTTCGCGATTATATGATGCTAACATATTTTCTAAATTCGATTTAAAATCCGGTTATTGGCAAATTCAAATTGACAAAACTCATTCCTATAAAACCGGAATAAAAGTTTGATTTACTATTCCGGCGAGGTCTCCGGTGTTCTAAGGTACATATTTAATTTTTTAGTTTTGTTCTCTTTTTTAATCTCTCCCAAATCTACGCCGTGACAATGTCCGGCTAGACCCCTTTTATGTTCATACTATAGTTCTAACCTCTCGAAGTATGTTCACTATGAAAGATCCAGACCCTACTTAGATAGCCGAAGAATTTGGAAAAGTTCTTGACTTGGTTCCGAAATGGTGGTACAGTCAGGGCCATCAATTTTATGTCAGCCTGGTCTCAGTGATCGGTCTAGTGAGCTGTGCCTCTAAAGCCCGCAGCGAGGAAGCATAAAGGGCGATCAAATCAATTATTTGTCTAATCATAGTTAAACGGAGTTTATATCAAATTCCATCTCGGAAGGAGTAGGTTTATCATTATCAAAATCTTGAACAATATTTGTTTTAGGGTTGATTTTAATTTTTTCTACATGTCTAGGCGTAGTATGTGTTTCAGTAGAATTTAAAGTATGCAAAGATGCTGCGCGATTCCTAGCTGGACCATATACTGGTGGAGCAGAGGGCTCGATTGGAGAGATATGCTGCATTTGAGGAAGTTTTCGCGATATTGAGAAAGAGTTTCGATAGACAGGAAGACTATTGTCAAATTGTAGACAAATCTGTCCATCAGAGTTTTGAGTTACATGTGTTAACTCAGAATTGGTAACTTCATCCGCCAATTGTTTTGGAGAAGTAACAGAGTTTAAGATCCACGTCTCAGGGAAATAAATTTCATCCTATCGAATTGGTCTTCGGGTAGTTATTTTGGATTTTATAAAATTGGTCTCAATAAGCAGAGTACAATCAGAATTATCATCCATCAATTTACAACGAGGATTTAAAGTAGATAACAACCGATAATATATGCGGTACGATAAACCAATAAGCTCAGATCCAGGAGCATAATTATAACCATTAGTTTTAATATTTAGAGTTAAAGCATGAAGAATATTTACATCAGTCAATGATAACAATAGATTAGGCTTGACCATCAATGAATTTGGCTTTCCAGTGTTCGTATCTACTTTCGGGTAAATCCATGACCCGACTAAGAAAGGTATCTTTATACCAGCGGAATTCTCCAAGATGACGGCATTTTAAACCGTTAAGAAGAGTACGAATATTTTCGTGGTGATTAGTAAATCGTCCGCCAAAATGTTCAATAATAGTTAGCATAAGAGTATAAACGGCATCAGATCGTCCTGCCGCAAGAGTTCGGCCAAGATTATCTCTGCCTTCTTTGTCATTGGTGGCATTAAAAATTGCCTCGCGTTTAGTATCATCTAGGAAATTGTCCCACCAGCCACGAAGTTGGCCAGTAAACCCAGCAACAATCATTTTACAGATTGTTTGGTCAGTTTTTGCGTTTCTATCGGTGGCTTTTGTAGCCAGACATATAGTAGCATACATAGACATACGATGAATCAGAATTGAGATTTGGCGATCAGAAAGACCGTCAATATTCCATTCGTAAATAGCGTCGCCGCTATACGAAGTGTTTGTTTGATTCCACTCCCTTTCCTCTATCAGAACATCTTGAGGAGTAGGACGTGGATAATAGGCAGTAGTCATTCGGGGAATATCGGCAAATTTTTTGCCTGGTTGTTTCTTCATCATTCCCCTGAGTTTATAAAGTTCTGAAGAAAGAACTTCAGCCGGATTATCGGTGGATTCTAGATTATCCGCAAAATTGGACTCAATAGTCTGGATATGATCATTGGACATACTCAGAGGTTGGATATTAAGTCCAGAGAGTTTTTTATCTAAAAGAGTTTCTAGTTGCTCCAGAGGCGAAGCCTTGGTAAAACCTTCTATTTCTAGAGGTCTTTGAATACAAGTTTCAGAAAGAATGAATCCTTCTACTTCCGCAGTGGTTTTGGAAGTTGAAGCAACATTAGAAGAGTTTGTTTGGGTACTGAGTTTATTAACTAACAAAATGAGTTCATCGAGTTTGGTATCCAAAGAGGAGATATGTTCCCCGAGAACTTTAACATATAGACTCAAGTAATTATTCTGAGAAATAAAATTATTTATTTCAGAAATAGTAATTTTTCCAATATCATCATGAATGAATTTTTGAAAAGCCGAAAAAGTCATTCCAGTATTATTTGGTAAAATAAAAGAAGACTGAGGGGGATACTTTGATTGAGTAGTCGTACCGTCAGGATGTTGGTAGGACCTCTCAATTAGTTTAATATATGAAGGTAAATATGCAGACATAAACCAAGGAACAAAAAAGATAATTTGATTATGCAGGGCACACATTTCATAAAATTCTTCAGAAATATTCCGTAATTCATCTTTAGAATAGGTTTCAAAGAACCAAGTTCTAAAAGTTAACCATTTTGCAGCAAAAAATTCTTTTTGAATGTATTTTCTTGATACCATTAGCAGGATCGTCTGGGCTGGGGTAAACCGCTCAGCCCGCCAGACCAAGTAACAATATCGGCTATAAGCTCAAGTCGGAAAACCGAACCGAAGCACCGACCGAAATAGTAAAGAATTTAGAAAATTACTGACTGTATGGTAAAATTTTTTCACCCGAACAAGGGGCCTGTCAGATAACCACACAACTTTACGAAAGCCCTTGTCTAGTAGTTCTAACTGTGCAAGGATCACCCTTTAGTACGAATATTTTCGTGGTGATTAGTAAATCGTCCGCCAAAATGTTCAATAATAGTTAGCATAAGAGTATAAACGGCATCAGATCGTCCTGCCGCAAGAGTTCGGTCAAGATTATCTCTGCCTTCTTTGTCATTGGTGGCATTACATAATATTCATAAAATGATACTAGTATTATACAATAGTACCATACATCACAAAATGACACCAAGCAACAAATCAAATAAAGTATGATCTCTGTCGTATCCTGAGGTTAGAATAAAACTTTTTCTTACATATTACTCTCTTCGTTTCATAATAAATAAATTGTTAAATTTTGACATATATTTTAAGAAAAAAACATTAAAGACATAAATTTAATATAATTTTTCATTTTTATCCCTTCCAAAAAAAAGCTAACCTTGTAATACCTTTTTAAAAGTTAATTGGTTGTCAAATCATAAGTGCAAATTTGAAAAAAATTTAATGATTCACTTATTTTGAAACATCAATAAATACCCCAACAATTCACTTATTTCGAAATGGAGGGAGTATTTTATAACTTTTCATTAGTGTGCTGTAGGTTTTTGTTGCAATAACACCGAACATTTTTACATTAATTTTAGATATTTTTTTTTCAATAGTACTCCCTCTGTTCCACAAGAAGTTAATTGTTAAATTTTGACACACATATTATAAAAAAAAGTAAAAATATAAATTTATCACATTTTTTATTTTTATCCTCTTCAAAAAAATAAACACATATAATACATTACTTTCAATACATATTTAATAAAGCTCAATAATTCACTTATTGTGAAATGGAGAGTAACAACAACGACAGGGACACATACTCTAGTAGTTAGAATTCAACAAAATCTTTCCCCAACCAGAATTCCCTATTCGCCATCGTTGAACATTATATTACACACATCCACACTCGCACCCCCCTTGAAAATATATACAGTGAAGCCCAGTCGCATTTTAGAAGAACCCTTTACCCTCTCTCTGGATTTTTTATGTTTCATCTCGGAGGGTTTCTTCTTTGTCCGAGATCTCCTGCCCGTTTGCCCTATTGTATTGGTCTTTGTTTTGCAGATCATCATGGCGGCTGCTAATGCTCCCATCACTATGAAAGAAACCCTTACTGTAATTAATTGTACTCTTTATTTCTTACACTTTGCATGGATATTTTATCTGTGTCCTTAATTATTCTCATTGCCAAATTCATAATAGTACTCCACTATTCCTTTGAACTTGCTTTATTTGCTAGTCTTTCTACGATATATGGTTGGTTAGTATTATTTTGAATTTTCCAAATTCATTTCGGTTGCGAATGTGAAATTTGGGTGGAATTTTGATGTTATATGACTTGGTGTTGCAGTTGTCAAGTCTAGGGGTCAACCCGCTGTTCATCACGTTCACAAATGTAACCATGGAATCAGACAAGTATATATGTGTTCGAGAGACTGCACCGCAAAATAGTGTTGTGATTATTGATATGAATATGCCAATGCAGCCTTTGCGTCGCCCTATTACTGCTGACTCTGCTCTTATGAATCCCAATTCCAGAATTTTGGCTCTTAAAGGTATAACTTTATGAAGGATTTTTTAGATTACTCACTGAATGTTTCTACCATTGGTTAAAATTATTGATTTGCTTGCAATTGTGATACCTGAAGTGATGGTGCTATCTATGTATTAACTGTTTCAGTATTTTGTTGGGTTATTCATACTTAAACGTGGAGAAGTCAATTTTTGTATGCACTATTACATATGTGAAAGAAATTTGAAGCTCGAGTAAAGAAGTGAACGACATATATTCTAATGTGCATGTATGAAGCTTGGGTCACCGAAGGGTGAGTTTGGACATTGTGGTGTAGCTTCTGCTAATGGTTTTCTTCTAGGGGAAGACTCTGGGATATTATTATTTTTTTTCTCAAATGAGAGTGAGGAAACTTTATCTGTAGAAATGGCTTTGACTCTCAAATTTTTGAGGAAAAAGTGCGATTGTGGAATATGTTAAGGTCTCTAACTATTGCATTTGGATTGATATGCAGTCAATCTGCTCTTGGTCAGTGCAGTTATTAACTTAAGTAGAACCGAGAGATTGTGAATTGAATCTTCTTCCAATTATGTGATTTTTATTCTCTCAAAAATCTGTGGCCTGGACACCACGGTTATCAAAAAGAAAAAAATCGGTGACCCATGTTTATCTCAAAAAAATCTGTGATTCATGTGATAAGTCAGATGTTAATAGCAGATTGTTTCTGACATATATATATCCTACCTAATGGTTCGCTAGTACGGTGACATCTAAATTAGGACCAGCTGACTGTAGTTTGGACAAATCACTGTTACCCTGTTACCTTGTTTTCCTCCATGCCCGAATGATTTACTGGATTTTTTTTGTTCATTGTTGATATTATCTTCGAAGAATTTATTAATTCAATACTGAAGCATTGAATCACTGGGGATCTTGTTTCCCGTCATCCATATACATGCTATAAGTGGGAAAAAGGAAAATACAATATGATGGGACCGCCATTCGACTTTGGATTTTGTTGAAATATGTTTTCTGATGAAGAAAACTCTCTTCTTTCTCCTCTTGAAGCTCAAGTACCAGGTACTACTCAAGATCACCTACAAATTTTCAATATTGAGGCAAAGCAGAAAATGAAGTCACATCAGATGCTGGAGCAGGTATAAATAGCCATACGAATTCTTTCTTTTATATTAGTTTATTGCATTCTTTGGGCCTTTGATAGTGTTGACATAACTCTCAGTGTATGCCATATTTAGGTTGTATTCTGGAAGTGGATTACCCCACAGATTTTAGGAATTGTCACACAAACCTCAGTGTATCATTGGCCAATTGATGGTAAGACATTTTCCCTTTTTCTGTGATAATGTTTAGCAACTTTTCTTTCTCCTGTTTGAGTGTATAAAGGTCCTTTTTGGTGTATTACTTTTTCTGGCTATTCTTTTTTAAGTGATGGTTGGTTGTCTGTCTTTAAGATGAATTTATTGTCTTTATTCAGGTGATGCTGAGCCTTTAAAGATGTTTGATAGAACAGCCAATCTAGCCAATAATCAAATAATCAATTATCGTTGTGATCCTTCAGAGAAATGGTTGGTTTTGATCGGTATTGCCCCTGGTTCACCGGAGGTATGTAATGCTGTTAAACCTGTCCTGTTAATGTTAGTTTTGATGTTTTATTTTTGGAGCAGATTTTGTTTCTATCATTAAACCCCTTCCCTAAGTATAATCAGCGAGGGAAAGCCAGGAAAGGTCATGTGAGATTTTGACGGTTGTTTTACATTTTATTATGTAATGTTTTACTGTTCCTCTATCTACCCTCATTTATTTTTGTTTTTAACATGCTGATTGTTGGTGGTTTTCAATCTTTGAATTGTAAAAGGAATATTCCATGTAGTGACTTGGTCATAGTACTGTATGCAATACTTTTGTTGCCTGAATATTAGATACTTTAAGCTGCAGCAACCTGGACCAAAAGTGGTCATTTGTTGTATGCACTAGATGATGTTGATGAAGGGTTGAAAATTAGGTTATTGACAAGGTAAATTCTACACCAGGGGAGAGAGGGGAAGAGGAGTGGAGAGGAAATCTAAAGCTCAGACGTCTGGCTTTTCTAAACGTTCAGTGAGATGTGTTCTAGGTGGATACATTACTATTTTGATGTTTTCTTCCAATTTACAACGTATAACAAAGACATTCTTTTGTAAATTGACTTTACCATTTTCCTTCATGTCATTAGAGGCCCCAACTGGTCAAAGGAAATATGCAATTATATTCAGTGGATCAGCAGCGAAGTCAATCTCTGGAGGCACACGCTGCATCATTTGCATCATTCAGAGTGAGAAAAGCTCCTCTATATAATTTTTTTGGGGCTAGCTTTGCTTCAATGTTTTCCTTCTGTAACTGTTGTATGCTTTACTCAGGTATCTGGAAGTGATAGGGATTCCATACTCATTACTTTTGCCACGAAATCCTTGAATGCTGGACAGGTTATATCAAAATTGCATGTCATTGAGCTGGGAGCCCAGCCAGGTTAATATGCCATGTCCTATTTTCCTTTCACCACTATTTTATCCTTGAAGGTTTTCTTAGTAACACTGTGGTGAGAATTGCCTGGTGTAACTTTGTCCAATTTCTAACATGGTAAATGTTTGCAGGGAAGCCTTCGTTTACGAAAAAACAGGCTGATCTTTTCTTCCCTCCAGATTTTGCTGATGATTTCCCAGTTTCCATGCAGGTATCAGTTGCCTTACTTGTTCTGTCGCTTTGTCATGTGTTTCTGTATATTCAGTTTCTTCTGACACAACTATTCTGTTTCTTCCACAGATATCTCTTAAGTATAGTTTAGTTTATGTCATCACAAAGCTTGGGCTTCTTTTTGTCTATGATCTGGAAACAGCTACTGCAGTGTACAGAAATAGGATTAGCCCGGACCCTATTTTCCTGACAGCTGAAGCTTCGTCAATTGGCGGTTTCTATGCCATCAACAGGCGAGGCCAAGTGTTGCTAGCCACAATAAATGAAGCAACTATTATACCTTTTGTCAGTGGCCAAGTATGTCTGTTTCTTTGTTTTCTGTGACCATTGATTTCTTTAATCTTTTCGTTTTTCCGGAAGTGTAAATGTTGGATGAACTCTTGTAAGCTGTCAAATTTTTACACATGTTGCAGTTAAACAATCTGGAGCTTGCTGTCAACCTTGCCAAAAGAGGAAACCTTCCCGGTGCCGAGAATTTGGTAAGTTGATATATCTTTTTCAGTATATCATTGTTTTGAATAATTTCGCACTGGGAGAGATTTCTGCCCTTTATTTTAAGTGTATGATATCTCTTGCCCGTGGAACTTTCTAACTCTGGTAACTAGTTCTCTCTGCAGCTTGGTTATTGCTCTTGGAACTCTTCCTTTTTTAAATTGAGAAGTACTAAAATAGATTGTTTGTTATTGAGATCATTTGCTAGAACTAGATTCTACGTGACTAGTCCCTTTTACTTTATTGTCAATGTTCAGCAGTTGGCGATCTTATCAGAAGCTGTTTACTCTGATGGAATCGACATCTGGAAATTTTGTTTCTCTCTGCTCCTTCAATGGTCTTACATCTATTAATTTTGTCTCAGATTGTCCAGCGCTTCCAAGAATTGTTTGCTCAAACCAAGTACAAAGAGGCTGCTGAGCTTGCTGCGGAATCACCTCAGGGCATACTCCGTACGTCTGATACTGTTGCCAAATTTCAGGTATTGATTTTGTTACCTGGACAATTTTTCCGTCACAATATTTATTGCTCACCAAGGCTGAGTTTCAAGAATAAACTGATTGCAGTTCTAGTTTTATTATACAAAAGGTTATGCACACTGTATTTATGTGTCTTTTTGTCTTATTTGCAGAGTGTTCCTGTTCAACCAGGGCAAACACCTCCTCTTTTACAGTACTTTGGGACACTTCTGACAAAAAGGAAGCTCAATGCTTTTGAGTCAGTGGAACTGTCACGCCTTGTTGTCAACCAAAATAAGAAGAACCTTTTGGAGAATTGGTTAGCGGAGGATAAGTTGGAGTGTAGTGAGGAACTTGGCGACCTTGTGAAGGTTAAATTTCGAATTCAATGCTGCTAGTTTTTCTTCTGTTCACCACTTTGATTGATTTCTCTCTTAACATGGCTTAAGGTGCTGACTGTAGCTGTAAACCTTTTATTGTAGACTGTTGATAATGATCTCGCCTTGAAGATATACATCAAAGCAAGAGCAACGCCAAAAGTTGTTGCTGCTTTCGCTGAGCGCAGGGAGTTTGACAAGATTCTGATATATTCCAAGCAGGTTAGATATGCATTTTTGCTGGTCATCATGTAAATTTGGTTTTGTTCAGCTGACATCTATGTTTTAATCAGTTCAAGCATTTCTATGGTGACTGTATTTGAGGTTGGTAATTATAAATGTTTTTTGTTTATATAGGTTGGCTATACGCCTGACTATCTGTTCCTCCTGCAAACTATTCTTCGATCTGATCCACAGGTATGCTGGAAATGGTTTAATTATAAGTATTGAATCTTCAACAGTTTCGGATATCACATGCCTATGTTTTGGAGAGAACAATTACTGACATGCCTTTGAAATTTTGCTCTATGTTTGTAAATTGCTTCTTTCTTGAAGCAAAAATCAATACAACTTCTCCTATGGTGCTTAGTTGCTGGATTGATGTGAACTATTGTGTCTGTATATGCAGGGAGCTGTTAACTTCGCACTCATGATGTCCCAAATGGAAGGTGGTTGTCCAGTTGATTATAATACAATCGCTGACCTTTTTCTACAGGTTAATTGGCTTCTTAGTGATGACAAAATGCTTGTTTACTATTATACTGACACAGTTCACTCCAATATTTTCTCTGTTAAAGGCATTAACTAGGTGCATTACAAGGTTTATTTACCATTTTCTGCTGTGTGCAACATATACATGATGAGATTCTCTCTTTTTTCTTTTTTTTCATCAGAGGAACATGATTCGCGAGGCAACAGCATTTTTGTTGGATGTTCTGAAACCTAACCTTCCAGAACATGGTTTTTTGCAGACTAAGGTTTCTTTTCTCCTGTAGAAAGACATTTTTCCTATTTATGCATTTTGTTTTTCGATTGTAATGCCTCCATTATACAGGTATTGGAAATCAATCTCGTGACTTTTCCCAATGTAGCAGATGCTATTTTAGCAAACGGAATGTTCAGTCACTATGATCGACCTCGAATTGCTCAACTTTGTGAAAAAGCTGGTCTATATGTGCGGGCTCTGCAGGTTGGATGGTTTTCTGTCATTTGCATTTATTTTAATCTGATTGCAAATTGGTTAATTGGTGTATAATTTCTGCAGCACTATACTGAACTCCCTGATATCAAGCGTGTCATTGTGAACACACATGCGATTGAGCCTCAGGTTGTTATGCTCTATGGATTGCATTGACTTTCTCTTTCGAGAGAGCAGACTTGTATTTAACTATATTGTTTGTCAGGCTCTGGTTGAGTTCTTTGGGACTATTTCGCGTGAATGGGCTCTTGAGTGCATGAAGGACTTGCTAGTGATCAATATTAAAGGCAACCTTCAAATAATTGTTCAGGTACTCATTTTGGTTTATATATTCTTGCACAGGAGTATGTGTGGTGGAAATTATAGCCCGTTTGGCCAGCTTCTGATAAGATTGGAGGTGTTGGCCCAACAGGAAAAACAGCATTTGAAAAGCAGTTATTTTGATTTTGGGAAGAAGCTAGAAAATTCTCCTTTCAAGAAATAGAAACGGAGGCAGAAAATAATATTATCTTGCAAAAAAATTATATTATCAAACTATCCCTCCTTATTTAACTCATCTCTCTCAAATATAAATACAATCCGCTTCTCCTTTTCCTTTTTTGGTTTAACTTTTTTTTCTTGATAATTTTTTTATTTCATATTTTTATTTCATGTTTTATATTTTAATTAAATGAAAAAACTTAAGTAAAGTCTTACATGATTAATATTTTAAATTATTTGTGTAAATAATACCAACTGTATATGAACCTTGATAATATCCTTATCGTAATTATAAATCCAGAAACACTTTATGGAATGATAGGCCAAACCCAATCTGTTTATCAAATTCTGAAAAAGTACCTCTCAAATGAATTGGCTGAACAACAAACTGCTACTCTCTACAAGTACTTCTATGAAAAGCTATTTTGATAGAAGTGCTTCTCAACTAAGTTGCTTTTAGAAGCTTGGCCAAATCAACAATAAATTAAAGATTTTTGAATCATGCGATCACATCATCTTTTTCCGTGATATTCAGTTATTTTCTGGGCAGCGGGACATACCAATAACATGTCTGATTATGATGTGGTATTGCAGGTGGCTAAAGAGTATTGTGAGCAGTTGGGTGTTGATGCCTGCATAAAGCTTTTTGAGCAATTCAAGTCTTATGATGGGTTGTACTTCTTCTTAGGATCATATTTGAGTTCCAGGTATGTACTCATGGAGACGATAACTTGATATTTTTGCTAGCTTTCTCTTTAAAAATTTGGCTGGCTTGGTTAATTGGCTTTTTCTATTTCCTGCAGTGTGGATCCTGATATTCACTTCAAGTATGTTGAGGCCGCTGCCAAGACTGGACAAATCAAGGAAGTTGAGCGTGTGACAAGAGAATCAAACTTTTATGACCCTGAAAAGACTAAGATATTCTTGATGGAAGCCAAACTTCCTGATGCTCGGCCTCTAATTAATGTTTGTGACCGTTTTGGTTTTGTTCCTGATCTCACACACTACCTCTATACCAATAACATGCTACGGTATATTGAAGGTTATGTCCAAAAGGTTGGTACAGTTTCAATGTACTTGTTTTATTGAACTTTTTTGCAATTTTATGACTTTTGAATTTTTATCTGCCATTGTATAGGTCAACCCAGGAAATGCTCCTTTAGTTGTGGGACAGCTATTGGATGACGAGTGTCCTGAGGATTTTATTAAAGGGTTGATCCTTTCTGTTCGTTCTCTGCTACCGGTTGAGCCCCTTGTGGATGAATGTGAAAAAAGGTTTTTTAATATAAATACATCTGGTACAATTGTTTTATAGTTGGTCCTTGGAAACTTTCATGTTAAGCTGTAGCTTCTTTATTGTCAGGAATCGCCTCCGACTTCTTACTCAGTTCTTGGAGCATCTCGTGAGTGAAGGAAGCCAAGATGTGCATGTACACAATGCTCTGGGTAAGATCATCATAGATAGCAACAACAACCCAGAGCATTTTCTGACAACTAACCCATATTATGATTCACGTGTTGTGGGTAAATATTGTGAGAAGCGCGATCCTACCCTTTCTGTTGTTGCATATAGGAGAGGACAATGTGATGACGAACTAATTAATGTAACAAACAAGAACGCCTTGTTCAAACTGCAAGCCAGGTTTGTTATTCATTTGGTAGTTGCTCTTTCAATGCTGATTTATCAGATTTCTAGAGGTAAACAACCAAATTTTCCTAATGTCCCTAGGTATGTCGTTGAGAGGATGGATGGCGACCTTTGGGAGAAAGTTCTTAACCTTGAAAATGAGTCCAGACGGCAGCTTATCGATCAAGTTGTCTCCACTGCTCTGCCTGAGAGCAAAAGCCCAGAACAAGTTTCTGCTGCTGTTAAAGCTTTTATGACTGCCGATCTCCCACATGAACTAATTGAGCTTCTTGAAAAGATTGTCCTCCAGAACTCTGCATTCAGTGGGAACTTTAATCTGCAAAACTTGCTCATCTTAACAGCCATTAAAGCTGATCCATCTAGAGTTATGGATTATATCAACAGGCTTGATAATTTTGATGGACCTGCAGTAGGGGAGGTAGCTGTAGAAGCCCAACTTTATGAAGAAGCTTTTGCAATCTTCAAGAAGTTCAATTTAAATGTCCAGGCTGTCAATGTTCTGCTAGATAACATTCGTGATATAAACCGGGCCGTCGAGTTTGCATTCCGAGTTGAAGAAGATGCTGTTTGGAGCCAAGTGGCTAAAGCTCAACTGAGAGAAAGATTAGTCAGTGATGCTATTGAATCGTTTATTCGTGCAGATGATGCCACCCAATTTTTGGATGTCATTCGTGCTGCAGAGGATGCCGATGTTTACCATGACTTAGTGAAGTATCTGCTGATGGTGAGGCAAAAGACAAAGGAGCCCAAGGTTGACAGTGAAATAATCTATGCATATGCTAAAATAGATCGATTGAGTGACATTGAAGAGTTTATTCTCATGCCAAATGTTGCCTATCTACCGAATGTTGGTGACAAGTTGTATGATGAAGCCTTGTATGAGGCTGCAAAGATCATATTTGCTTTTATTTCTAACTGGGCAAAACTTGCTAGCACACTTGTGAAGCTAAATCAATTTCAAGGTGCTGTTGATGCAGCACGGAAAGCAAATAGTTCAAAAACGTGGAAAGAAGTCTGCTTTGCTTGTGTTGACGCTGAAGAGTTCCGCTTAGCTCAGATTTGTGGGCTTAACATTATAGTACAGGTAGCATTGCGTTTCATAAGTTACTACCGGGAGATCCTTGTTTATATCTCTGTTTCAACATGCTTATCCAAATTGCATTGAAAATATCTGGAATATTGATGATTGCTTGTATCTATTTTACTTTGTCAGGTGGATGATCTGGAGGAAGTGAGTGAATATTACCAAAACAGAGGATGTTTCAATGAATTAATCTCCCTTATGGAGAGTGGGCTGGGTTTGGAGCGAGCCCATATGGGTATCTTCACAGAACTTGGTGTCCTTTATGCCAGATACCGTTACGGGAAGCTTATGGAACACATAAAATTATTTTCCACCCGTCTAAACATTCCCAAGCTTATTCGTGTTTGTGACGAGCAGCAACACTGGAAAGAACTCACTTATCTGTATATCCAATATGATGAATTTGATAATGCTGCTACTACCGTCATGAATCATTCTCCAGTTGCTTGGGATCATATGCAGTTCAAAGACATTGCTGTCAAAGTTGCTAATGTGGAGCTTTATTACAAGGCCGTCCACTTCTATTTGCAAGAACATCCTGATCTCATCAATGATCTTCTAAATGTTCTTGCACTTAGGGTGGACCACACCCGTGTAGTCGACATAATGAGAAAGGTCTTACTTTTGTAGAAGCCTTTACTTACAAAGGATTGTTTGGATGTTGATTGTTTGATGTTAATCCCTCTTTTTCTCCTTTTTTCTTCTTCTGGTATTTATAACAGGCTGGTCATCTTCGCCTAGTGAAGCCTTACTTGATTGCTGTTCAGAGTAACAATGTTTCTGCTGTAAATGAGGCCCTTAATGAGATATATGTTGAAGAAGAAGATTATGATAGATTACGTGAATCAGTAGATTTGCATGATAACTTTGATCAGATTGTTCTTGCGCAGAAGGTAAAGGATAGTTCACCAAATTGCCTTCCCTTGTATCTATCACATATTTTTTTTTGTCCCAGTAATAATTTTCATGTAAGTGTATTTATCAGATATCTGATCACAGTTCGTTTTTTCTTGTGTGAATGAAACAGATAGAGAAATACGAGCTTCTTGAGATGAGGCGTGTTGCTGCTTATATCTATAAAAGGGCTGGTCGGTGGAAACAATCCATTGCCCTGTCGAAGAAAGATAATCTTTACAAAGATGCAATGGAAACTGCCTCACAATCTGGGGATCGCGAACTAGCTGAAGAGTTGCTTGTTTACTTCATTGAACAGGTATCAGTGGAATTTCAAAAATCACCCATACCATCCCCCCTCCTCTCTCTCTCCCTCTTCACCTCAACAAACAAATAAACAAACCTAAAGAGAAGGGCAAGTGAGAAGTACTACAGAAAATGTACCAAGTTAATAGTATTGTTGGTGAAGAATCTTGGCATAATTGGGGTTTCAATTGTATAAAGTTGGAGGATTCCCTAGAAGACCAACGATCTCTTCAAAAAGTAAAGATCTTAGAACATGAAAGAACCAGCTCATGGTATGGATATGGTAGTAGAGATAAAACTTGGGAGTGCCAGACAAAATGTATTTATTGCTTGGGAAAGACTCGGGAGAAGTGAGTCATATTTTACTTGGAAGTTGATCTTCTGTTCAGGAAAAGTCTATATGTGACTTGGAGTGCATTTATATTGCATTGCTTTATACTTGTCTAGCTTGTAATAACTGATATCTGAAATGTTAGTTATTTGGTAAAGTTTGAATATTATACGAAATTTATGGATGGATTCAAGCTTTGGATTCTTGCTATGTGCTCTTGCAGGGAAAGAAAGAATGCTTCACGTCATGCTTGTTTGTTTGTTATGATTTGATTCGCCCGGATGTTACCCTCGAGCTAGCGTGGATGAATAATATGATCGACTTTGCATTCCCTTACCTGTTACAGGTACACTGACTCTCCACCCTAACCCCGTGTCTATATTTTCTCATGCTTGTCTTCTTTCAAGGAGAAAATTCTTTTGCATTGATTTTCTTTGTGGATATTTAGCCCCAAGTTTTAATACGCCTTGTCTGATGGATGTGTATGCTAGTGCATCCTTTCAGCCTTGCCATGGCTGCAAGGATATCTGATTCGCTCTGGAAAAACCTGTTTGTACTTGTCAGAGCAAGGCTGCAAGTATATCTGATTTACTCTGGAAAAACCTGTTTACTTGTCCGAAAAATAAAAAAGGTTTTGTGTTTCCTTTGGGTGTGTTTCACATGATGTTCTTATTGAATCTCTTCTGGATTCTATTTCTGGTTATTTCCTGTTTATAGTTCACTATGATTATGGGCAATTTTTCAAAAATATGAAGATGCCCATATGACCGTGTTAGCTATTCTTGATCTTGAGCCGGGGGTCTATCGGAAACAGCCTCTCTACTTTTTCGGAAGTAGCGGTATGGACTGCATACATTTTACCCTCCTCAGACCCCACTTGGTGGGAATTCACTGGGTTTTTTGTTGTTGTTCAAAAATATAAAGATGCGTTGCATGTCATAGCATCATTGTTGCCTCCTAGCTTCTGCTCATATGCAGTAATCATTTTGTTGTCTGCTTTAGTTTTCTGATTCTCTGTTGCTTGTTAATATCTAGTGTAATCTGCAGCTATTTTCTGATTCCTCTCTCTCTCTCTTGTAGTTTATTCGAGAATATACTGGCAAGATTGATGAGCTGATAAAAGATAAAATAGAGGCTCAAAGTGAAGCAAAAGCCAAAGAGAATGAAGAGAAGGACGTTATGAAGCAACAGGTATTCTGTAATATCTATTGCAAGTAATTTCGTAGTCTACTTAATAGCTAGGAACATAACCAACATTGCAAAAACTTTTGGTAATGTTTTGAAGTGTGATAACGCTCAAACTACAGCTCTCGTAAGAGTGTAAGCGGTCGTTGTCAAATATAGAACCCAACTGGGTTGGGTGTCGAATCCCACAGAGAATACTTGGTCACTAAGTAAGCGAAGATTATTAGACTTTTGGTGAAAGTTTCGTAAAAAGGGGGATTGTAGTGTGCAATAATGTAACAAAGTGAAAAACGGAAAATAGCAAAGTAAAAAAGAAAGAATGTTTAGTAAGATGTTTAACCAATGAGAATTGAGAGTTGGGGTTATGTCCACCTTATGAGTTATACGTCTCTATTGGCTATGAGTTATGTGGAATTCAGACATGCATGTGCTTATAGAGAATTGTATTCTATGGTAAATCCAGGCGTCTTTCGACCATCAAGGATTATTTCACTTTAACTCTTTCGAGCTTAAAGCGTATCTAACGGTACAAATTCTCTAAGAGGTTAATACAGTTACGACACTAACTTTTTAACAGGGGTTGGTGCCCTATTACCTTGACATTATCTCTTTTCCAGACATATAACTTTTCTTTCGAACAAGTTAATGCTATACTGGCGTATTCTATGTGTTTGCAACCACAAGAATTTGCATTAAGATGAAGAGAGTAATGATATAAGCAGCATACGTGTCAAGAATTTACAAACTCATAGCAATAGATAGTAGCTCATAAGACTTCCATAACTCCAACAGAGAAGTTTAGCTACTCATGAGTGCAATGGAAATCACAATAGACATTATCATTATACCAAAATAAAGATCTCACGTGTAGTATATGTTGGTAGGGCTTGTGGCGTGAATTCCTTTAAGAATAGCGTTTCTCTTGTTGTGAAAATTAAGAGTTGAATAGATGAAGAGAATAAGAATTTAGAGTGTTGAATAAAAAGTAGAAGTATGAGAATTCGAATTAATGGAAGAATTAGAATGATTCGGAATAATAAAAACTTTAGTAAAATAGGGTATTTATAACACCCATATCCTATTCCTACTAAGCTACTGCATTACTTAACCTAATCCTATAACACCCATATCCTATTCCTACTAAGCTACTGCATTACTTAACCTAATCCTACTAGGTTACTGCATCATTATCCTATTTCTAATAAGTTACTGCTGATCCCCAAAGTCTTTAGAATTGCTGTTTTGTCCGGGACAGGTTTTCCATGCATCACTTTTAGTCCTTGGCGTCCAAGCTCTCCTTTCCTTCTTTCGTGAAGCTTCCTTTGGCGTCAAGTTATCCATAAAATGCTGAAATCTGCATCATTTATACCTGAAAACTTGCTAATCACGTTTGTTAGCTCACTTATAGGAAAAAGGACTAAAAGTGCATGAATTATATATTTTGTCCTCAAAACTTAGCTAAAATATGGGTAAATTATAGCACTTTAGGCGTGTAAATACGCCTATAATCAAAGTGTGACATCAAAGACATGCATTTTTATGTGGTAAAATGGCCATTCCTGTAATGCTTGATGTGTAAACAAGCCATTGCTAAACCTCTTCACTTTTGGTTGTAGAACATGTATGCGCAGTTGCTACCTCTGGCTTTGCCTGCTCCACCAATGCCAGGTATGGGAGGAGGTTTTGCTCCACCACCGCCACCTCCAATGGGTGGAATGGGAATGCCTCCTATGCCTCCATTTGGTATGCCACCCATGGGTCCCTACTAATTCAAGGTTTTACTTCAGCTACTGGTGTAAACAAACAAACACTAAAAGAGAGAAGCATGCAATTTGGTCGTTTTTGTTGGAGTTGGGGCTGTTTCCCGTGATTCTTTCAGGCTGCAGTTGATTGCTGATCGGCACAAATGGAGGCTAGATAAAATAACCATTCTGTTGTGTGTCATAAGGTGCTGATATCTCCTTTGTAATATTCTTTTAGAAGAGGCAATTTTTTGCAGCTAGGTAGCAGATGGAGGATCGAGGATATTACAAATATCTAGAACTATTTAGAGATGCATTATATTGCATTTTGTACTATTTTCTGTCAAGGATTAATTTCCAAAGTTCTGTAAGTATTTCAAGGACGGGCATCTTGTTGATAAAATTTAATTTTAATGCTTTATTTAGGGAAATCTTTTTATCTTATCAACAGCTGCACTTTTTTTTTTTCTTTTATTTTTCATTGTTCCAGGAACAGCCTAGTCTTGCTGAGTCAGTTCCATTTTTTCATATACTTTTACAGTTTCTTAAAGTTTTTGCTTCTTGTTGATATTAGTTTTCGACTTCTGAGCATGCGTGCGTTGTACCCCATATGGATGAGTACCCAACTTTACAAAATTTTGATTCTTGCAAAATAATTAACCCATTTAAGAACGTTGATGCAAGCGCGTGCCCTTTTGGCTCAACAATTTCAGCAATGTGTAGTTTCTGTAAGTAGACCAAATAATGCAAATTGTATGTCTGATCTTCCATTTAAGAACGTCAATGAAGATTGAGTAGCAAACTAGTTGTAAGATTACGTTAAAAACATAATTCGGATACCATTCTATGAACTTGGTTTGGAATGACAACAGTATAAACGTTTCCATGAAGTCAAATACTACTACATTAAGTTAATCAAATTAATTAAGAGAAGTGGAAAAGGCTTAGAGTGTTTACTCATATACACGTTTTCATGTGCCAAACAAATGCAGATAACTTTTATGAATATTTTCATTTTTTAACTTTTAACTTTAACATCCTTCCATTTTTAATATTTAGTGTTCTGGCAGTTTCAAAATAGTTGGTTGAGTTATGAAAAATTGGAAATATGCAATTTGTAAATCACAGTTGAAAAATGTCTTTTATAAGAGAAGTATTAGAATACTTTCTTGGCAACTGTCTTGACATAGTGCCCATAGAAGTCTATGATTATATTAAACAATGATAAAAACAAAAATGAAAGGGAAAAGGTCGAAGTGTGGGTGGAACAAAAATGGGAGGGGTCGCTTTGTGTTCCAAGTTCAACCACCATATGATCCCGCGTCATCAACTAATGTCTAATCAGAACCTATTCGATTGATCCCATTCATATCAACAATTATGTAATTAGGTAGAACATAATTCATTTAGGACTTGAAACTATGACTACACAACCTTTAAATCTGAGTTTCAACACAACTGTTCTCATAAGTTTCATTTATAACATTTACTAGTCTATTGAAATGGTAATTATCAACTCAAACTTTAATAGTCCAAGCTATTATTCATCATCTTCAGCAACAAATCATCATTATACCAAACTAGGGTACGCATTAACAAAGCAATTACTTTCCCATATCCTAAACATACTAATTTATACTTCATTTAATGAGTTTGAAGTAAGACTGGGCGTTGGGACGGGATCGGACAGCCGGACCACGATGAACTGGCAACGGGACGGACTAGGATCCCTGGACCGAGATGGGGACCTGTACTGGGATATATCGGGCTGGGATAACTGGCACAAAAATGGATCCTGTCCCGTCCCACTATATACCGGGATAGTACCAAGACGGATCAAGATGGGACGGGACAGTGAATAAATTTTTTTTTTAAAAATATATCTTAGTTTTTTAAAGTTAAGGAAAAAGAAATTTTATTTTGAATTACGAATCAAGAATTTGTTTTAAAGTTTTTCAACTTTTAAGTTTTAATTTTTTAATTTTTGATTTTTTTTTTTAGGTTTTTAAGTTTGTAAGTTAAGTACTTTAAGTTTATTAAAGTTCTTTTCTTCTATGTTTTTCAATCTATAAGTTTGTAATTTTTAAAGTATTTTTTTCTAAATTTTTCAATTTATAAGTTGTATGTTTTAAGATTTGAAATTTAAGTTTATAAGACTTGAAGTTTATAAATTATAAGTTAAAGTTTGTTTAAGTTTTATTTTTCTAAG
Source organism: Capsicum baccatum var. pendulum (assembly GCA_030864225.1). Taxonomy (NCBI): domain Eukaryota; kingdom Viridiplantae; phylum Streptophyta; class Magnoliopsida; order Solanales; family Solanaceae; genus Capsicum; species Capsicum baccatum. The sequence continues at coordinate 144,699,434 of CM061552.1, forward strand.
TTTTTCAATTTATAAGTTATTCGTTTAAAAGTTTTGGAGTTTTTTAAGTTTATCATATTTGAAGTTTATAAATTTGCAAGTTAATTTTGTTAAAGTATTTTTTTCCCCAAGTTTTTCAGTTTATAAATTATAAGTTTTTAAGTTTGAAATTTTTAAGTTTATAATATTTGAAGTTTATAAGTTTGTAGAGAAAATGGGCTAAACCCCTCCCCCTCCCCCCTTCCTCAACCTATACTTGAAATTTTAACTATACATTTCAATTTTACGAGAGTCTTATGATCCCTTGAACTGTTTAAAATTGAAATTATTACCTCCCTAAATACTTACATTGCAAGGTGAGTATAATTCACTTTCTTTGAGAGAGTGAGCACGGAAAATAAATTATTAAATTTTTATTTTAATATTTCTTTTCATTTATATATGTATTTTTTAATTATTTTTTCTAATGTATTTTCTTTCTTCCTCATAGCAACATAGACCAATTTCTCCACCTCTTACTGCCGTTTTCATTGCTACTCCCACCATCTCCACGCATTTTCTTTCTTCCTCATAGCAACATAGATCAATTTCTCCACCTCCACCATGCCATTGCCATTGCCATTGCCACCGCCACCGCCACCATCTCCACGCACTAGATTCACCATGAAATTTTAAGATTTCTCTTAATTCTTAAATTTTGATTCTATAATTTGTGCATGGAATGAGGAAATTTTTGAAACCAACTCTCTATTGATATTATTGGAGCTGTTAATCATCGTTTTAAATGTCAGCTCACAAGATCAATTGAAATGTCAAATTTTATTCTTTGTTCTTCGAAATCTCAATTTGACGATTTTAATCTAAACCTTTTTTTTTTTTTTTTTTGAATTTTCTACAAATTCATATGTAATTTTGAGATGAATGTGAAAATGAAGGTTAGTATTTATGCCTCAGGTAGTAGTATTCATTGCCCCAATTTGAGCAATTTAACAATGCATCCATGAAAATAAACCTAGTGTCCTTGGCTAGAAATAAAAACATCTGTAGCTATTTTCGTGCATACAAATCCTTTTTCAAGTAAACCAAAAATAAATATTAGATCTGTAACTTTGTTTACACACAATTTACAATTGAAGAAGAAAATAAAATAAACTAATTTCTTGCTTTTCCCATGCAAAAAAGATTGATTTTTTGTTCAACCCCATTCGTTGAATTTGTATTTTTAACAATACCCATTAATATTTTTTGTTCAAATTCATTACAAAAAGAAGATTCTTATTCAGAATTTTTAGAAATTTGGCCTATTTTTGCATTTCTAGCCATTAGTAGAACCTTTGATGTTGTTTTAATAGTTGAAAATGGCGGAAGGTGATGAAAAGAAGAAGAATGAGGAAGAAAGTAAATAAAAAATAATTTTAAATAGTAAATATACATGTTAAATATGGGTTGGTGCGTGTATTTCACCGTCCACTCAAAATTTGTGTGCAGCATTTCAGGGTGAAATTAGTTTCACTTTAAAATAGTCCAGGAGGGTAATAGAACTCCGTAAAGTATAGGTATGTAGTTATTAATTGGATAATAGATTGAGGGGTTATTTGACTATTTTATCTAAGTTTGTAATTTAAAAACTCAAAACAAATAAAAAATGCATTAAATAAAAGTAAAAAGAAGGATAAAAACCAATCCAATTTATTCAAATTTGTATTATGATTTACAACTATTAGTATAGCGTCTAATTTGCGCAGCCACATTCTAGGAAGAGTTTTGTTTCAACTAAGCCTCAAATATAATACTAATAGTTGTATTGTCCTATAAAGTTTTTTTCTAACTCTTGTAAAGATTGAGCATTATCAACAGATGGTTTTGATAAAGCTTCTTGACAATTTTGAATTTTCATGTCATTGTCACTATTACATCTAATGACTGAATCTAAGTAATCTTCTTATTGACTACTTAATTTCAGAAGCCATAGATTTCTTCGCTCGGAGTTGATCCAATATCTAAATAGCATCAAAATGTTCACGCTGTCTTCTGCTAATGAATATCTGAGATCTCCGATTTGAAATGTTGCTGTACTATAGGTTGCCTCTGAAGCTACTAATGATCCTTAATAGCTAGCACTTTCTTCACCATCTAGCTAAGTTTTGAAAATTGATTGCCACGAACCCTCATCAATTCAATAGTTATGGTATGCCTTCCTTTTTTCCTAATATTATCATCCTGGTCAAAATAAATCATAATTATTAGAAGAATAAAGATCAAGTTGAGATTTTACTCTATTATGGACACCTACTCGAGGCCTAGAAATTTGAGAAGTTTCAATATTATCTAAAAAGAAATATTTGTCATACATTTCTTTAGCACTGAATCTAATGCTATTTTGACAGTTTAGCAAATCCGATTGTTAAAATGGTTGAATATTTGTAATGACCCTTACGGTCATTTTCTTTGTTTTTATACATTTTTGGGGTCTAGAGATTTTCTATAATTGCCTCAAGTTATATTGGACTGATAGTTCGATCTTTGAATGGTTCGTTTGAGAATTTTAGTAATACCAAATATACTGTGAAATACTTAATTTAAATAAGCATTTGATAGAAATATAATTTATTACTCTTTTATAATATTTTTGATATTGATAAAATTCTTTAAGTTATGCTATATTTATATTACTTTATAATAGCTTTTATAGTCTATTAATATTTTAAGTGGAGATAGTAAATTTAAAAATATTAAGATATTATTATTATTATTATTATTATTATTATTGTTATTATTATACAATATAGGCTTTATTAGAACTAATTTTTATTAATTATAATATATTTAAAATATTATATTTATTTTACCACGAATCTATGCAATATCCGAAAATAAGCTTAATGGATAAAACTTAAGAGGTGGATGTTGTCACCTCTATTTCTACGTGTGAACAATTGCATTTATAGTGGTGGCATTCTGCCACCTATACAAAGTTTGCCTAACATTTAAAGTCATGCATATATATATATATATATTTTGTTGTTGCCTAACTTTTCATTAAGAACAAAATACAAAAAGTTCTCCAATTTACTGAAATTCATTTTTGTCTAAAGACATACTTTATCATCCATTTTCATCCTTGTACCACTACATTTTATATTCTGATTAAACATGTATACCTAACAACGTTGAAGATGTAGTACTTCAGGAAATACTGTGATATCATATTTTATTCCGAGAGAAATTAATTAACTGTATCAATTTGTTCAAGTTCGGGTTCTAGTGGGACACTATTTGGAGACTTTTCGAAGAGGTGTTTAGCTTTGACGTTCAGGTAGGCTAGACTTACCCTACCTTTAGATTGAGCTTATTTACGGTAATTGTGTATTATTATGCTAGTTTTGGACAAGTACTTGTAATTTGCGTACCATTCGATATATATATATATATATATATATATATATATATATATCATGCCTTATTTATCTGGTTAGTACCCTGTTTTAGTAAATTTTTGATAACTTATCTTTTAGTATAATATAACATCTATCACTTTAGGATGAGGAATTAAGTTGTGGAACTTTGGATTTGTGCCCTTTTCAATTAAGATATGCGAATGATTATTTAAATCTATTTTTGTTTCAGTTTAGGTACAATATTTACTTTATTTCTGTCGTTAATTGTGAATTTTGGTACCACTTTGGCATTGGTTATGATATGGTTTGAATTTTAATTTTACAATTGAGGATGGTAACTACGAGTTTTGGTTCGAGTTTGACATCTGGTTACGCTGATTTAGGAGTTCTGAACGGAATACTATTGCTCTGGGAGTTATGGTTCCTTTGAGTTTTGATTTGAGTTCGGCATCTAGTAATGAGTTCCATTGTATATCATACATATGGCCTCTCGTTATTACTTATTATTTTCGGTTCGAATTTGGTGTATGACCTCTTGTTGTTATCCATCACTACCAGTTCGAGCCCCGCATCTGGCCTCCCGTTACTACCCATTGGTGCCGATTCAAGCCCAATGCACATCTGGATGACTACTATGATTTCTTGGGATTGGTTCAGTTATGGATTGCTTACGTTTTTTTTTAATTACTTCTCGTATGTTCCATTGGCTTATGGGGACAAAATTGGGTTAATTGTCTTCTTTAGTGTGTCTAGCAGTCTTATGGGGGCCCAGTTAGATTATGTTTGATTTGCCTTTTATTACTGCATTATTTATCTTTCCGTATCACTTTACTTATTTCTTTTATCGTATTTGCATAGCTCAATAGATGTTTACCTTTCTATCTCTATTTACCATTGACTTTGATTACACCTTCGCATTTTAGTTATACTTTTCCTATATTGAGCTCAGTCGGCCGATGATGCCTACTGAGTACCCGTTTCTTTGCTACTCATACTAAACTTCTGCATCTTTCTCTGATGCAGATTCGAGTACTAGCAGTTAGCGTTGATGTGGTTCCTACCTTTCAGTATTAATTCAGAGTAGGGTGAGCTTACTATCATCCGAGGCTGATCCTTCTTTATCTATTCTAGTTTAGTCTTTTGTACTTGAGACTGCTTATATATATCGTGTATATTGTAGATTATGTCCAGTAATCTGGGCATCTTTAGTAGTAGCTGTAGTACTAACCTTACTAGGTCTGAGGAGGGAGTCATTTATATATTTAGTCCTTTTTCCTTCTCTCATTTTGATATATTATATATGTTTTCTTTTTGATTTTCACTTACTATTACTACCGCTATGATTATACATGATCTTTTATGGTTTTTTCTTGTTAACCCATTACATTTTATTCCAGGCTGTGGCTTGGCTCTCCTACTGGTGGGATAAGGTAGACGTCATCGTGGTGCGAGAAATTGGGTCGTGATAGTTTGGTATCAGAGCCTAGGTTTCATTGGTACTGATGGTACTGGAGCTGATGTTTAGTAGAGTCCCGTAAATCAGTAAAGAGATGTCTGTATCCTATCTTTGGGAGGCTACGAAGCATTTTTGGAAACAATTTCATTTTTTGGATCCATTTTCATGCATTGGGTTTGAGTTGGTTTTTAGTTTTTATTGGTTCACTCTTTACACAGATGGCTAGGATGTGAGGTTCGGGAGCCAGGGATTAGGACCCTGAGCCCATTGGTAGAGTTTTAATTATGGGTCGAGGTCAACCCAAAGGGCAGAGGCAGGATAGAGCAGTAACCCAAGTTTGAGATTAGGCTATGGATTACTCACCTGATCCTATCATAGCTCTCAAGACTGAGAGATCTCCTGGTATTCTGCTACAACAGTAGGTGGGCCAGGGGTAGCCCAAGCTCCATTCGGTTTTATATCTTCTTCAGGATGTATTGGTACAGTTATTGGGGTGTAACACCCCAAATTTTTGCCTCAAAAAAGTTTTTGAGTTTTGAGCTCACTAACCAGGGTACAACTTAGGTGACGAGTCATATGGCTCCAATCATTGTTTGACCAATAAGTTGTCCATGGTTTCTGCTGAGGTTACAACTTAGACCTCACAATTTGTAAGGTGAGGTCACGAGTTGTAACCTCAGCAGAAACTATGGATAACTTATTGGTCAGACAACGATTAGAGCCCCATGACTCTTCACTTATCCAATAAACAACAATGATTACTTAGGACCAGCTTGCGAATTTGTGGCACCATAGTAGAATCATTACCAATGGTTCGTTGTGCGCGTAAGTGCAAAAAGACAGTGCAAGCTTTATTATGCCAAAACCTAAATGTTAAGTCATCAACACTTCTAAATGCCACTTCTTCCCATCACATTCGTCTTTAGGACAATATAGCCATAAAGATGGACGTCTTAGTGGGGAAAAGTTTTCCCCTAGTGGAGCTCGAAAGCAGAAATAGTAGAATTTATTTAAGAGAGCTTGGTGGTATTAAGAATGTTTTGGGTAGGGTATTCTCTTAAGAATAAAGAATTCAAATAGAATATAATTTATGTTCATGTTAATAGAAGAGCGGATCCAATACCAAGACCCTTGAGATAAAAAGTTAGCCTTGTATATACGCTATTTCTATTTATGTCAGAGGTTCCCAAAGCTAGAAGCAAGATTTCTAGTAGAATATTCAAAAAGGTGAGATCATGAGTCGTAGGTAGGACTCGTGACCAAACCAGTAAGATAGCCTAAGGTTGTGTCTTGTTAATGACTAAGACTCTATGAGTCGTAAGGTCTGATCACGAGTCATAGGGTGAGACTCATGACCAAACCAGTAAAGGTGCCCTGAGTTACTGTCCATACCATGAGTCGTGGTGGCGACTCGTAACAATTCCTTACAATTCGTAAGGTGACCTATAGTAACTGACGACAAATTTTTTGGTATTTTAATTAGGGGCACTTTGGTTATTTTCCCTCTTGCCAAATAAGACCCACATCCATAAAACACCTTTAGGGTCTCATTATAATCCCAACACACATCAAATGCACTTCTTTCTTCTCTCAAAATCTCTAAGCAAAAACGAGCTAGGGTTTCCAAGTATCTGGCTTCTAGAACTCAAATTGGTGATTTCCCTTCATAATTCTTAATACTTCCAGGCATGTATCTCTTTCTTAAAACTTGTTTTGCTAAAAAAATGTGTTTCATAGTTATTCTTGTGAATGTAAATATGGATTTTGATTTGGATTGAGGGTTTTGGAACGATGGTTGCTTGAATTGGATTTTCATGGCTATAATACTTTTAGTTATGCATTATTTATGTATTTTGAAACCCGTTGGGGTGCATGGGCATGGTGAATGGGATAGCGATCGATTCATTCCCCCAAAGCGATAAATTTTGGTTTAGAATTGGTTTTGGAAATTGTGTTCCCATAAACCACTTGCATAATTGATTTGGAAATATGGTTAATCACATGATTTTTCTTATTTCCCCAAACTATTGCATTGCATAAATGGTTAAACGAATAAAAATGACTTTGAAAGACTTATTGGCTATGCTTTTGATTTTAAACTGGAAGCTCAGGGGTCGGGGCATTCCCCCGAGATGATTTGATAAACTAAAGAGGGTCGAGGCATTCCCCCAACTTAATTTAATAAACTAAAGGGGGTCATGGTATTCCTCCAGGATGATTAGTTAGATTGGTATAATTATAAGCTTACAAGCATAATTGATATAATGATACCAACAGTATGTGCCTTAATGGATGGTCCTTGGTTTAATAAACTGGAATGTGTAAATGTTGTAATTGGGCTTAAAAAGGGTTGTGTAGCTGACCATAAAGTTGGAGGTGTCGAGGGGACCAATACTGGAAACCAATATTTGCTGGCGTGGGGGTTGGTCTTTGATGACCTTGTGCACAGATCACACTTTATATATATATATATATATATAGATGTATGTATGTATGTATCTTGAATGGACGTGGGGTTGGGTCATTCCTTGTTCTTCTTTGATACCTCTGGTTTGTATGACTAACATGTACTAGGTCCCTTTTGGTGGGGGGAGCCGAACCCATATAGCCCGCGGGTGCTTTTATGATAGTTAAGCTACACAGTCTAGGTTAATATTTTAAACTTCATGCTAAACCTTGTTCCCTATCTCGACATATTACATATATATGTATATGATTATGTGCATATGGTTTTGGAATAATTTTGGATTGGTTGATCATGGTATTATTTTATCTCTTCCCTGAGTTATATGTTAGCACTCTCCCTACTAACCATCCCTGGAAGGTGTATCCCCATGCAATTCAGGGTCCGAAGATACTTCTGTTTCCTTGCGTAGTGGTAGGTGACTTCTGGATTTTTCGTGAGTCACCTTTAAAGTGGTGACCTTTCATTCTACGAAAGGCCCTCATTTCATGGTCTTTTATTTACTTATGTCTTAGAGTATTTTGGTGGTTTTCTTGGTCTATGGTTGGGGGCATATCCCAGTTTTGATTGACATTTGGTTTCCTAGAGTTTTTTGTGGACAGGATGTGGGTGGATTTGGTATTATGGATTCTTAGATCCTATTTCGTTGATTTATCTATCTTGTTATATGTATGATACACAATTATATCTTTTTATATGTTTGAAATTCATCTGCTACTATTTATACTATGTTTTGGTTAGCTAGGTTAATGGGGGTGGTCTTTGATCCTTGGCGGAATTGAGATACCCATTATGACTAGGCCCTGGTTCGGGTCGTGACAAGCTTGGTATCAGAGCGTAGGTTCATGGTCATTGTGTGTCCAAAAAGATGTGTCATATAGAGTCTCTTTTAGAGGTGTGTAGTATGCCGTACTTATAAGGAAGAGGCTACAAGGCATTTAGGAATGTTTCCCTTTTCTTGTATTCTATTTTCGGGCTATAGAGTCTAAGGTCTTGAAAACTCCTCTAACCTCTGTTTTCTCGTATTTCAGATCATTCCTCCACAAATATCTGATGCTCATAGAAACTTTTCTATCCCACTTGAGGACAATGTTGATGGAACTCACCCTATTTATAGAGTTCGGAGCCAATCTAGGGTCCCAACTCTGGATTCTACTGCCCCTTGAAGTGTTCCACCGTCCCTACTAGTCCTTCCTGGGCTGATAATTTTCTTTCCCTACAGCCCTAAGGAAATATTTCCAATGCCGAGTTTCGTCGATCTATTCATCTGCTGAACCAGTTTATGACTTTTCAGTCTCATCATCCTGATTGTGTTGGTTCTGTTTCTCTATTTTCTGAGGTCACTAGAGTTGGGAAGTTTACAAGGTTAAATCCCCCAAACTTTACTGGTTCTAAGGTTGAGTATGATCCTCAAGGTTTTATAGATGAGATGGAGAAAGTATTTAGGTTCATGCGTGCTACTAATTTGAAGGGTGTAGAGTTTGCTGCATATCAATTGAAGGATGTAGCTTACAGTGGTATGAGTAATGGGAGCAGTCGGGGGTGATATTGCTAAGCTAGCTCTGTGGGATGAGTTTTCTAGTTCATTCCTTGATTATTTCTTTCCTCAGGAGTTGAAGGAAGCTAAAGCTGAGGAGTTTGTGAACTTGAGGCAAGGTAGGATGACTATGAAGGAGTATGCTTTGAAATTCCTCCAGCTGTCTTGTTATGACTCAGAGATTGTGTCTAATATAAGTGCGAAAATGATTATGTTTACTTCGGGTTTGTCTTGGGACTTGTTACTAGAGTGTAAGGAGGTAATGTTAAATGATGACATGGATATCTTTAGACTTGTGGCATATATATAACAGGTTGAAGATGAAAAAATAAAACAAGTAGAAATGGGAGAGATACAGAGTAAGAAGTTCAGATATTCAGAGTAGGGTGAATGCCAGCAAAACAGTGATAGACACGGTAGGTAATGGGGCAAGAAGAGGACTTAGGGAAATTCGGGTTCATATTCTATGGCTAGTTCTCCACATCCTATACCGTCGGGTGATCGTCACTTTCAAACTAATAGTGGGTTTAAGGCACAAGGTATCCAGTATCAAGCTAGTGGAGCTCAGCTAACCCTATCTTATCCTCCTTATAGATTCTGTGGGCAGATGTATCATGGTCATTGTAATGAGGGAAGGAACTTGTGTTTTAAATGTGGCTAGCTTGTTCATATTTAGAGGAACTGTCCTTCAGCTAAGCTAGCCACTGGAGCTAATAAGGTCCCGATTAACACCTCATTAGCTCCTGTATCAATGCGTGCTACTTCTGGTATCGACACTGGTCAGAATTGTCTTTGTGATCTTGCTACTCGCTAGGAGTCGGAGGCATTTTCTAATGTTGTTACTGGTATGTTAAAACTCTTCAATCGTGATGTATACTATTTTCTTGATCTGGGGTTTACTCTTTATTATGTGACCCCTTATATGGTTGTTCATTTTGGTTTTGAGTCTGAGTGCATTTCTGATCCCTTCTCTTTGTCTACCCTAGTCGGTGATCTATTCTGTCTAGAAAGGTTTATAGGGGTTATGTGGTATCTATATATGGTAAGGAGACATTGGTGGATCTGATAGATTAAAATATGGTAGACTTTGATATAATCTTGGGAATGGATTGGCTCCATTCATTCAACGCTTCTCTAGATTGTCGGAGCCGTAAGGTTAATTTCTAATTCCTAAATAAATCAATGATTGAGTGGGAAAAGAGTTATCTAGTACCTAAGGAAAGATTATTTCTTCTCTTAGAGACTAAAAGTTGATTTCCAAGGGGTGTCTATATCATCTAGTTTGGATTAAGGATTCTGGTTCCAAAAGTTCTTTTTTACAATTTGTCCTAGTGGTTAACAAATTTCCTAAAGTATTTATCGATGACCTTCCTGTTATTCCTCCCGATAAGGAAATAGACTTTGGCTATGATCTTCTACCAGATACCCACCCTATCTCTATCCCTCCATATAGAATGGCTCTGGCTGAGTTAAAAAAGCTGAAAGAGTAGTTAAAGGATCTTCTTGATAAGGGTTTTATCCGTCCTAGTGTCTCTCAGTGGGGTGCTCCTGTGCTTTTCATGCGTAAGAAGGATGACTCTCTTTGGATGTGCATAGACTATCGGCAGTTGAATAAGGTGATGGTGAAGAATAAGTATTCTCTTCCTAGGATTGATGATCTCTTTAACTAGTTTCAGGGTGCTAGATATTTCTCTAAGATTGATCTTTAGTCAAGTTATCATAAGTTGAAGATTAGAGAAGTGGGTATCCCTACGATCGCTTTTCATACCTGATACAGTTATTATAAGTTTTTGGTTATGTCATTTAGATTAACTAATCCTTCGATGATATTTATGGATCTTATGAATCGGGTATCTGGGCAGTTCTTAGACTTATTCGTTATAGTGTTTATTGATGACATCTTGGTATATTTTAAGAGTGTGGAGGATCATTCCAATCACCTTCGAGTAGTGTTACAAACTCTTAAGGATCAATGATTGTATGCCAAGTTTTGAATTGTGAGTTCTAGTTGAATGCCATGACCTTTTTGGGTCATGTTGTATCTAGTGAGGGGATCATGATAGATTCACAAAAAGTTGAGGCGATTAAGAAATGGCCTAGACCCATGACTCCAACCAACATTTGGAGCTTTTTGGGTTTAATCAGGTATTATAGGAGGTTTATGTAGAGCTGATGGGGATTTTGGTATATTTTTGTTTATTATCTTTATGAGTTGCTAGTTCTTTCTCTTGAGATTATGTTAGAATAGGGTGCATTTATGTGTGGGTTGTGATTCATTTGTGTATATGCTAATGTATTGGTGTTGTGTTCTACTATTGCTCAAGTAAATTGATTAAGATTTATGGGTGAAGGCCCTAAATACCCAAAATGGGTTTGTGGGTGAAAAACCTAAGCTCTTGAAAGCCTAAACCATCCTTGAAAGATGTGTTTGGGTGAACTTTAGGAACCCTCATCTTTGAAAGAAGGATGTGGGAACCAAGGCAATAGTAGATAATTATTGGGCTTAGTTTGCTAATTTTCGCCATCGTAGTCATAAGGGTGAATATGAGGTTGGCTATCCATTGGGCACTATACTAAAAATAGGGATGCCTAATTAAGGTATTGGGTGGCTTTAATTTTCACACTTGTTAGGTACTCGAAAGAGTCGATGAGTGACATCTTTGAGGTTTTGTTGAAGAACTAGCCTTAAGGACATTAAACCTAGCCTACCACATCATCAACGATTAGAATTTACATCAAATTAACATGTTCCCATGCATAACTTGACCCTAGGAAAGTATAGTCCAAATATCCATTTTAATTTTTTATACTCTAATTATTCTTAGTCTTGAATTATTCGTTTAGAAGCCCAAAAGTAATCATATCTTTGAAAACATTTAAAACCCCTAAATCTTTGTATCTTAAGTTTGAATTTAGTAAGTAATTTTATTTCGAACTTACCCATTCACCACTCACATTATTCCTCGTGGATTTGATCTCGACTCTTATTGGGTTATTATATTTACAACGACCGACTTTCACTCAAATTAACATGTAAGTTGAGCATTATAAAAAATGGCCCCGTTCTCGGAAAATAATTTGGCATACTGAGTTAGTTTGAAATTTAGCTTACTTGCTTGAATTCAAACTTGTAAATATTTGTTTGTGATTTTCTTTTGTTTCTTTTGTTATATAGATTTTTATTTTTATTTATTTGTTAATATGGTATCTTAGGAATGAAAGTGAGTTTGGTGGTTGGAAATCTTATCTTGATGATCCATTTCCATATTGTTATGGACCCCACTTTTGGAAAGATTATAGATATATATTTCGAAGAGAGATGTGTGTAACGTCTCGATCCTATTGGGAGTATGATTGTTCTTTATATGGTAGTCAAGATGGACATTGGAGTGATTGTCCAAATGCCTCTTCCCTCGTTATACTAACCCAATTGCTAGTTCTTCTTATGATTTTGATAGGTCTTATGATGGTAAAAAGGAAGAATAACATGCTGAAGACAATGGGATTGAAGCAATGCTTCAACTTATCTTGGATAGGATGGACACAATGGGGGATAACATACATCTCATGCATCAATCTGTAGGGGCATGTAACAAGGAAACCAAAAGGTTTGAAAATATGGGTAATGAAGCCAATCTTTCAAATACCATGAGTATAACCACTCTCTAAATTAGCTTGACATAAAATAATCCTTGATGATCCCTCAATTAACCAAACCTAATATAGATGAACATGCCACAATTCAAGAAATCGAACTAGAGTCAAAAGAAGAAGCCAAGCAAAACTCTTTTAAAGACTCTGGTCCATTTCAGGTTGAGAATGCTGAGAAGGACGCGACTCCAAAATTAGAAAGAAGGCCTCACTCAAACCACTTTTCAACATTATGATTGGTTGATGTGATGAAATTCGAACCACCCAAACAAATGATGAATTTTGGAGATGAGGAGAAAAATCCCTATATTTTGGAGTTTGTCATTCCAAAAGGTCAAAATGAATACCCTCACTTGAAGGCCAATAAATGGAAAATTAGGTGTGTAACAAGTGAATTTTTGATGCTCTCACTATACCCAACGACCCTATTAGAAAATTTGATGTGAAGTTGGGTAAAAGGTTTAAATCTTTAAAGTGGTGAGATAGAAAATATTTCATTGTGTCCCAACCTTTACCCAAAGTACCTCAAAGATGTATTAATCTAAAGTTGGGATGCCGATTCAAGTCTTCTAAATGGAGACATAAATGATAGGCAAAAGATTTAGTGCTGCAACTTTAACTAAGGCACTTTTTGGGAGGCAACCCAAGGAATTTTTCTTGATGTTTTCTAATGCTTTTGGTTCAATTTTTAGCTTGTTTTTGGGTGTTTGTAGGTGATAGCACAAGTTGGAATGGGTACCTCAAGAATGAAACCCCAGAAAAGTATATTGGACTTTTACTTCATCGCTTTCCTCTCTTAAGTAAGCTTACAAGGCATGATCTTTAAAATATAAATTATGATCACATCTCATGATTTTATTTCGTCTGAATTTAATTTATTTGAGCTTAATTTGGTAGAATGTGGTTGTTGGGATGAAGATTTTGAATGTGTGCCTTGTTTTAAATGCCAAATCGCAAAATTCTTGTTTCAATACACTAGTGCACACCATGTGTTTGATGAAACATCCACTTGAGGTTTGTTTGCTTAATTAAGTGGTAGGTGATTTAATTGGGTTAGTATGATTAAAAGTGGTGTAGTTGGTGATGAATTGGTGCATTGAGCTTGTTCACATGTGTTGTTATTTTATCTATTCAAGCTCTTACTTTTTATGCACACCACATGTTTGTTAAAATGTCAATAAGAGAGATATGCCTTATATGCTTGTAAAGGTTAATATGAATTTTCTGGAGGCATTGTGTGATCATTTTTGGAGTGTGGCTTTGAGTCCGATTGGTTTTAAAAGTGGGATAACCAGTGGCTTTTGGTTGAATTTGTTCATGAATTTTCAGTCTATGATGTGATCGATCAGTGTCTTAGTGATTTCTAAGTAACTCGAGAGACATAAATGCTTGCCTTGCCCTATGATAGATTGAGTGAGGCTATTTTTAAGGGTATAGGGTCGTTTGTGTTTCTATTGGTGCCATGAGTGTTTTATGAGCTAAATGGTTGATATGTAAAATTGTGAGGAAAGAATCTCATGAAGTGTAATGATAATGTTCCCTTGCATCCACCTAAATTTTTATTTGATTGTTTAGGAAGAGGCAAAAGTTCAAAAATTCTTTCCAAATGTCATTGGCAAAAAAATAAAATGATTTTGAGAAAAACCAAAAATATAGTTTTCTTTGTGAAAAAGATCAATGATGTTTTTGAGCTTTCTTTTGAGTGAGACCATTAAATTCCATTTTTGGTTCTCTCTTTACAAGGATGAGTCCTTGACTCGGAGTTACTTATTAAGCTCAAATTGCTCAAATTGGTTGGGAGATTAACTTTTTGCTCTATGAGTACGATGCCCTATGTGGTGAGATTTTTGAATAATTATTGAACATATGTGTAGTTTAGAACTTGCCCCGAGTGTGTTCAAAGCAAAATTCTAGACAATCTTGGTTTGTAGAATGACCCGAGGCTATTTTTTGACCCTTCACATAGCCAAAATTCCACCTTAACATTTTTCCCTAGTTTACCCCTTTGACCCTTTTTGCATATTTTTCTTTCTTTTTGAAATAATAACCTTGCTAAAACACCTAAGCCCTTTTAAAATCTTTTTTTTGGCACTTAGCTCCTTTGATGCATTGAATGATTCAAAGTAATAGAATGTAGGAAAAAGCCTAAGCTTGGAGGAGGGGGATTAATGTGATATGCTATGATGAGCCAAGAACGATATATGTAAGGTGGTCAAATCATGTGCTTAAGGGAAAAGAGACATACTTGATGGTAAAGTTATTTTGCCTAGCCCATAAAATATGATGAGAAATAAGGGGGCTAAGAAGCACTTAAAGTTAGAAAGTATCTTAAAATATCCAAAGAAATGAAGAAACAATATGGTGGCTTTGATTTTTTTTGTAAATACTAATAAAAGATATCGATAAATATGGGAAATAATTTGAAGGAGGATAATGGATAGTTTGAAAATCTTGGGGTAGAAGGGGTTGAGAAATTGCATTGAAGGAGGTATTTTAGTCATTTGATCCATAAATATTCCTTCCCGTAATTTAAACCTTCATCTTCATCCACAAGACCTTGGTGATCCTCAACTAGGTAAGTCTACATTAGTGGCGAAAAAGACAAAGGGAAAGCCTATGGTTCTACTCATTACACTTGAATTTCTTTGTGAGAGTGAGTGTAAATTCTTTTATTATTTAAGCTCCTTTAGAAATTTCAATGTATTTTGTGTGTGTGGAGCTAACTCTTGCTTGCGAGCGACATCGATACTTTGGAGTAAAGGGACAAATCTTACTCTCGATTTAGGTGAATGGGTGAAGTAAGTTGCATTGTGAAGATTGAGAAATTTTTTGAAGATTTTGTGTTTCCTCTTAAGATGCTTTGTTGATTTGGAAGATTCATTTGATACAAACTTACATCCTTGCTTTATAATATGTGCTTATTGAAAAATTTTGGTTCACTTGTTGCCATGACATGTTTGGAAAGTCTTTGCAGAGATTTTTTAGCTTAGTCCTTTAGTATAGTTTTCTTTTGGGTGGACTTGAGTTAAATACCCTATCTTGTTGAATTGTTCTTGGATTCTTGAGGACTAGCAATAGTTTAAGTTTGGGGGTGTTGATAAGTAGTCAATTTGACTACTTACTAGCATTTTTAAGCTTAAATTATCCTTTTTTTCATTGATTTGTTGTTACTTTTTACTTAATGCTCATTTATGTAGGTAAAAGTGAAATGAGAAGATGAGCAAGGAAACTTGATAAAATGAGCAAAGGAGAATGTGAAAGAGAACAAAAGTGAGCAAAAAGAACAAAAGCTGAAATTGCAGGCCCAGAAGTCGACCCATAATTATCGCGATCTCAGCCTGAGGGGTGCGATCATGATTAGTCAACAAGTCAAGAGGAGTGCGATGGCAATATGACAAACGTGATTGTTGTGTCGTGATCGCGATAGAGCAAAAAAAGTTTCAAGGACATTTTTGTAATATTTGGCAAATGTGGAATTAGGGCTTAAATAAGGGTTTTTAGGTCATTTTTCACACCAACTTTATACATATTATCCTATCCTTAGTATAGGGTTTATCACTTGGAGATTGGAGCTTGGAGCTTGAATTTATACTAATTTGAGGGAAGAATTATTTAGAGAAACTCCAAAGCGAAGAATTGGCAAATTCCATTGATGATTCATTGGAATTTAAAGTGTGGTTTGCATTCTTTTTATTTTTCATGAATCAAATTGATGGATATTTTGGTGTATTTTTGTTTATTATCTATATGAGTTGCTAGTTCTTCCTCTTGGAATTATGTTAGAATAAGGTGCATTTATGTATGGGTTGTGATTCATTTGTGTATGTGCTAATGTGTTTGGTTCTACTATTACTTGAGTAAATTAATTGAGATTTATAGGTGAAAGCCCTAAATATCCAAAATGGGTTTGTGGGTGAAAACCCCAAACTCTTGAAAGTCTAAACCATCCTTGAAAGAGGGGTATGAGTTAACTTTAGGAAGCCTCATCATCCTTGAAAGAGGGATGTGGGAACCAAGGCAATAGTAGACAATATTGGGCTTAGTTTTCTAATTTTCACCATCTTAGACATAAGGGTGAATATAAGGTTGAGTATCCGTTGGGTACCATCCTAGAAATAGGGATGCTTAATTGAGGTATTGGGTGGATTTAATTGACACACTTGTTAGTTACTCGAAAGAGTCAATGAGTGACATCTTTGAGGTTTTGTTTAAGAACTAGCCTCAAGGAATTTAAACCTAGCCTACCACATCATCAACCATTAGAATTTGCACCCAATTAACATGTTCCCATGCATAACTTGCCCTAGAAAAGAAGTCCCAAAATCCATTTTAATTAATTATACTTTTATTATTCTTAGTCTTGAATTAGTTGTTTAGTATCCCAAAATTAATCATATCTTTGAAAATGTTTAAAACCCCTAAATCTTTGTAACTTAAGTTTGAATTTAGTAAGTACTTTCATTTCGAACTTACCCATTCACCACTCACATTATTCCTCGTGGATTCGACCCCAACTCTTGTTAGGTTATTATATTGACAATGATCGCCTTTCACTCAAATTGATATGTAAGTTGAGCGTGATAAAAAATCTCAATTAGGCATAGATCTTGGGATTATACTAGAAAATCCTAGAAAGAGATATTAGTTGAGATACCATCCACCCTCTCTCGTTTTTATATTCTTGTATTCTAGGTTTGAATTTTAGTAATTATCCATTGTTTCAAGCTAATTTGACAGCCACTAACATTGTTCCTCTGGCTAAATTTTTTGCACTTCCATTTTTCACCCCAAAACCCATTATAACATTGCACCATGGTTTTATCTAACTATTCTAGCATGGTTTTGTTGTTAGAATGCTGCTGATAGTTTGAATTTTGTTGCTTACAGGTACTCAGACACAAAATGGGAGACTTTGACAATACCAGATTCATGTCCACTGAATGCCACAACCTATACTATTTTGACCTACCAAGGACAAAATTGCTCTCAGAGAGAGGCATATTCCTAGATAAATTGGAGGAGAAACTCCTGGGATTCCATGCCAGACTCACCGCTACTGAATGGATGTGCTTTGCCCTGGACCCCTGCTTACTATTGAGTAATGGATGTGTGAGTTCTAATCTAAGCTTACCTTAATCTCTCTTACAAAACTAGTGATGAAAATTTATGGAAAACAAGTGCAGTTTGGAGCAGAGCAGATAAATGATATATATGGTGTAATACCCCGAATTTTCTTCCTAGCTAATTTTATCCCAAGAATACTTAGTATTAGCTTCTAAAGTGCATAATGATTATTCCATGAGTAATTTTCAATATTTTCACTTTTTATCATGTGAAAAATTCAATAAGCTTTCCATCGATATAAAATTCACTCAGATTCGACACCCGAGCAAAGAGTTAGAGCCTTTATAGTGAGAGTGTATCACATGAGCCTCCAGTGACTTGGTGCAATAGTGGCGTATCGTTCCAAGGATGAAAATTGGGAAATTTTCTCAGAAATTAAAGACGTGTCCTACGGTTAAAAGGGTCAATTTCCCCACCCTATATAAGCCTTATAACATGAGATTTGGCCATAATTCAGCAACTTATACTCAATTACTCTCAAATACTCTCAATAAAAAGCCCTAGGGTTTTCATAGAAGGTTCAATTCCAAGGGAATTCATCATTAAATTTCAAGAATCTCTCCATCAATCTTCACAAAATCACGAACTAAGGTATGCATAGTGTTCATCCACGGATCCCTTTTATTCGTGGAGTCCAAGAATCATGTTTTAAATAACCTATTTGTATTTTCTTGTTGTGATTTGATCAAGTTCATGTTGATAGTTATTATTTATGTTTCAAGATTGTGTCTTGATGACTTTCCATGAAATGTGTGAGTTTGTTGATTGAAAACCTATGAGTTTGGGTAGTTTTCGATTCTTAAATTGATGATTTCACCTATTCTATAAAGTATCTAAATGACAAGTCCATGCTAACCCTTATGATGCAACACAATTTCTATGCTCTTGTTGTGTATTGACTGTTGTGTTATGCAACGTTCATGATATTGAAATCATGTAAGTATGTACATGTTATATGCATTCCCTTCCATGATCAAGACTATGATAACCATGTGAATCATGAAATCCCTTATTTATGGCATTATGAATTATGAACTCTATTCCTATGATGAAGAAGTATTATGGATTATTGGTGTTGGTCATGTACTCAGGAATATCATGCCTTGTCAGTATCCTTCTATCAAGTCCTGGGGGTACTTGCACCCAAAAAATATAGCTGTGTGCCTAGAGCCATGTCATGTTTTCACGATACTCTCATTCAAGCCATGTTCCATAGAAGTCAGTCAGTCATGTGACTAAGGAAATCTCAGAAATCTCATGAACTCAGAACTCAGTAAGATTAGTAATCTCATGAACTCAGTCAGTTATCAAATATCTATAGTATTCCATCAGTTGATAGAATTCAGTAAACTCAGTCCATGTGCAGTCAGTCAATCATGTTCAGTCTCTTCAGATGGGAGTAAAAATTAGCACCGAGTGAACCCAAGGATGGGAACACACACTGTTAGATGAGGATGTGATTTTTAGTAGTCATCCTTGTGTTCCAGAACTATGTAGCCATCATAGATTAAGACATCAACACTGTCAGATGAGGGTTGATGAGGTGTATAAGCACTGTCAGATGAGGGACCCTCCATTCTCTTTTGGGGACACTGTCAGATGAGGGTACCCACAGTTGTCTTTTCCAGTGGCGCGGTATTGACACCCTTTCAATCAGGGCACAGATTGGATCCCAGCTCAGCTATTCTAGTGTATTTGGGGCATGTCAGTTAAATAACTATTCCCACAGTTTTAGTACTAGTCTAAGTAAAAAAACTTAAATAGTTCTTCAAATTTTAGGACTATCAGATACAATCAACTCAGCCACAATATGAAACTCAGATAGTTCTATCAGTTTTAGGACTGTCAGACATAGTCACTCATGTTATCAATTATTTCAGTTATTGAAACTCCAGTATCAGTCATGCTAGATATCAGTAAATTTATGTCATTAGTATGTAGATTCAGTTATCATGTTCTTTGTTATGATTAAAACATGTGTGCACTCTCACGTTCATATTAGTCAGTCAGTTATTATCATTTATGCATATAAGCCCCATGTATTCAGCCTACCTAACATGTATACTCAGTACATTCTTTTGTACTGACGCATTAACGCTATGGTATTTTCTTTTTATGTTACACCTTAGGTTCAGAGACACGACTCCCAGATCAGCAGTAGCAGTAGCATTCCAGGGTTCAGAGTTTTAGCAGTGAGTCCTTATTCTCCGAGGATGTGATCTTATTTTATCATATCAGTTTAGTTTTCAGTTGATCGAGTTAGTTGGGGACATATCCCATCAACTCCTTAGTCAGACAGTTAGAGGCTTTCAGACGACTACGGTATTTTTTTATGTTTTTCAGACTTCAGTATTTCAATTTTGTTTTTTTATCGAGATACCACTTTATGTCAGACGTTATTGTTATTATTCAGTTATGTTCAGTATTGAACCTTATGGCCTCTCAGTGCATATTTCTGCATTTTCATACAGGTAAAGATATCAGTATGGGTTAACTTGTGGTCCTTCGGGGTCATGAGCACCGTGTAGCATTCTGGTTCAGATAATTAAGGCGTTACATATGGGCTCTCGAATGCAAAAATGGATCAGTTTTAGGCAAAAGGGTGTGAGCCAGGGACCTGGATGGCAAACATATTATGTCCTGGTAAAGAATTTCCTTGGGCTATCACCATGAGAGGTATTTTTATGAACAACTTCATGGCAGATGCCAGGCTTTGGTTGAATGTCATCTGCAACAGAGTATCACCGTGCACACATATGACTATTGTCACAGATATGAGGGCTCGGATGGTGGCTTGTATCCTATCTAGAATTGCTCTAAACATGGACAAAATTATGATCTCAAAGTGAAGTGACTTTAAGAATCAAAGGGGTACACTTCTTCTCTTTCTGTCCCTTATTACTTAGTTATACAGAAGGGCAGAAGTAGAGGAATATATTGCAGATAACTGGGTACACCTAAGCCCCGGCTTATTCCTACTCAAATTCTGGGGTGAAGGTGAACCTGGTCATAGCAAGAAAAGAAAGGCTGACTTAGGTAAGTCGACCCAGGAGGGCATAGACTCTTATAGAATTTCTTCAGCAAACCCCTTTGATGAGATTTTAGGTAAGATGCGGGTGATTAAGGAGCTGGTGTCCAAATTGACTCAGGGACCAGAAGAGTCCTCCACTGCTCACAACTCATATCTAGCTCAGTCGGATTATGAAATATACCAGGATGAGTAGTAGAAGCAGGAACCACAGTTGTCAGATCAGAGAGAGAGTCTATTCAGCTTTGGCAAAATTACATAAGGACCTCAAGGAGTTGCATAAAAAGACGGTAAAGAGAGAGAAGAAGAGAGATAAATTTCTCACCAAGATATGGATAGGGGTAAAAAGCATCTTCAAGGTTCTCAAACCCAAGGAGCGACTAAGTTTACCGAGGGTTGAGAGTGAAAATGAGGCCCTCAATAAGTATTCTGATGCTGATAATGGTGGAGGTGATGTAGAGTCTGTCGGAGAGATCACTTCTTGAGGTTGATTCAGGGAGTACCCTTTTATCTTATCTTGTTATTTATGCAGTGGGGACACTACTAGCTTTTCAGTTGGGAGTGCCTGTCCCTAGATCTGTATTGTTTTGATATATTTCTGGTTATGTTTGATATTGTTTTGATGACATTTTGGATGTTTTTTTTTGGGCTACTACATTAGGGCACACCAATGGTGCCTACATTTTCATGGATTTGTCATGTTGTTTTAATTATTATATATTTGTTTTACTTTAGTTTTAATTTGATGATGGTGATGTATGATGAGTTTTTCCCTATGATAGATTGAGTGGTGACATTATTAATAGAAAAATGTTGTGAGTGGGTTTTGATTCATAGATGCAGGGGGATTTTAAGTACCCATGGAATTAACGTCACAAATTCAAAGGAAGTCTGAGTACTAGTGGCATTGTGAGTTTGGGATCACGGTATACCTGTGGCAAAATCTGAGTAGTCATATGGTTTCCTATTTAAAAGCCAAAATGTAAGACTAAGGCTTTGGTTGTTTTCATAAGTTAGCAAATTGTGCGTGGTGCAAATGCAAAACTATCAACCCCCCTCCATCCAAAAATTTTTCAAAAAAAAAAATCAAAGGCATGGACGTGAGCAACCTTGTAACAAAGCTTTGTCTCTTTTTGACTTGTACATATTGATAGATACTCCATTTTTATCTCTAATGTGATGGGGAATTAAGCCTCCTTGGCGAGTCCATATGCCATGTGCGGTGAGTTTATTTGTCTAAATCTCATGTATACTTGTGTTATCTAGAATTTTACCCACTGGTCTTTCTAGGCTAAATTTTGATTGTATTTGGTTGGAGAAATGATCTTAGGCCATCTTTGTGACTTTTGGTAGCCCACTTTAGCCTAAAAATCCTACCCGTGCATAAATGTTATCCCTAGTCACCCAGTTTGAGCCTTTATCCCTTTCTTTGGCAAACACTTTACAATCCATGAGCCATTCAATTTTTATACCTCTTTTGAACCATAACCTCCTTGAACTTAGAAATGTAACTTGAGGCTAAAATCCTAAGTTGGGGGTGGTGATAATTGAAGGAAGAAACTTTGGGCCACAAAGTGTTAGTGAATGACTACGTACTTAAGCATTGAAACAAACGAATAAGAAAAAGAAAGGACCCAACCAAGGAAGGAATTACATAAAATTTGAAAGAAAAAGAAATGAAAGAAAATGGGTGAAACAAGTAAGCAATAGTAGGCACTTGTGTAATCAAGAGAATGAAAACAAAGGGAAGTGGCCCATAGTCAATGGATTGATTAAATAGTGTGATGTAGATGTTCAAGGAGGATGTAACCATGTTGTTCCTAAATGATATCCAACCCTATCCCAAACCTATGTTACAAGATAAATAATACCTTCGAGATCTCTAACCATTTGCTTTCATTATAGTGGTGATTGAAAATTGGGGCAAGCCTATGACATGACACTTGTTAGCATAGAGATTTTTTTATGTGAGAGAGAGTTTTTCACTCAAAATTCCTTGTTGCATATTTTGTAGCTTAGTGTGTGAAATTTTTCTTCTTGTGAGGAGGCGTGTGAACAAGTTGAGGTAGGTGATTTTGTCATCTTTTGAGAAAAGAAAAACAAAGAGTATGGTGTGGTTGAGGCCTAAAAGTGAGTCACTTCTCAAGTATTAGTTGTTGTTGCATTGTTGATCTTTGAATTTTATAACATCCTTAGTTATGTTAAGGGGTGAAATGTGAATAGCTTGGACCATGTGCAAAAATCTACTTGTGGTAGTGACTAAGCTTAAGGTCAATGTGATCATTGGGCCATCTGTATTAGGCATAAATATGTATTGTCTCATAGTAAGAGGTAGTGTTACTTGAGGACAAGTAAGGCTTTAAGTTGGGGGTGTTGATGAGTGGTGAATCTACCACTCAATCGTACTCCACATTCGTGCACATTACCATGTTTTGAATAAATAAGTTAGACATAATTGTGATTATATGCATTAATATTCACATTTTGTAGGCACCAAGATGATAAGATGGAAAGATGTGGTTTGGAGATAAATAAGGAATAAAAGAGAGCAAAGAAATGCAACTGAAGACCTGAAGCAGAACATGGCCTCATCTACCACGATCGCGGTTAGTAAAGATGGTAAGATACCGCGACCGCATTCCATTGCCCGTGGTCGCGGTAGGCGTGATCTCGGCAAAGCTGGTGCGATCGCAGCCTAGTGGAAAAAGCAGCCCAAGGGAGGGAACATAAATGCACGTGGTTGATATCAAATGTCCTCATATAGACTCAAACCCTATATCTTTGAGAAATTCATTCTACATTCCCAAATTTTGGGAACTTTGTCTAGTTTTTAGCCTCCATACTTGGAGAAGAAAATATTGTATTAATCTTGGGTGAAGAATACATTGGAGTAGCTTCTAAGTGGAGAATTATCAAACTCCCATTGAAGATTTGTTTGAGTCCAAAGTTTGAAGTAAAATTCACTTAGCCTCTTATAAATCAAATGCACGGAGATTTTGGGTTTATCTTCACTTATTAATCTAATGAGTAGCTAGTTTTTTTCTTCTTAGGGTTATGTATGAATAGGGTTAAAGTGTGTGTGGAATATTATTGTTATCTTTAGTTCGTAGTTCATGTTGATGGGTTTTGCAAATGCTTGATGATAACATGGAATTTGTTGGTCAAAGTACCAAATTTCCTAATCCCCACATCATCCTTGACAAAGGGCATGCGGGTAACCTAGATCCTTCAACCATCCTTGAAAGAGGGGTTGAAAGAAAAATTACTTAGATTATAGTTGTTCCCTTTTTAATCATCTTAGAAATAAGGATTAATTATAGAATGGCTATGACTTAGGCATCGTATTAGAAATAGGGATGCCTGAATTTTGGTTTGGTTAACAATTGTTGAACACACCCATTTGGTATTCAAAGGAATCAAAGGGTGATAGTTTGGTGCTTTGTTGAAATGCTAGCACAAAAACCCCTAACTGAACCTACCTATAGTTAATCTACTAAAAGTGGAGTTGATTGTTAACACCCTCATATTAGTTTCCCTTTGCAAGACATAACCCCAAGGTCTGTACCTAATTGATTATACTCTAGTTATTCGTATCCCCGAATTAACACTTGAAAACTAAAAAAAGAAATATTAGTTGTTATATTTTCCAAACTCCTATTTTTATCTTCTTGAACTCTAGGTTTGGATTGGGCAAGTATCCATTGTTTCAAGCTAATTTGATAGCCACTCACATTGTTCCTCGTGGATTCGACCCCGACTCAAAAGTTGGGTAAATATATTGACGACGACTGCCTTGCACTTAAATTGATGTGTAAGTTAAATGTTATCACTCCCCTACTTCTTCTTTGGACACTTACCACCATCTCTACCACTTTGCTGTTGGGCACCACCCTGCACAGAGAACCTAAATTTCTTACCCTGACTTTCCTCTATCTTAACCTACTTTTTCTTGTCCTTCTCCATCTATTTCATATACACAACCAACCTAGAAATAGCCATGTCCTTGGTCAGCAAGGCAACCTTTCTGTAAGGGATCAACTCAAGGGACATTCCCAAAGCAAACTTTCTTATTCGGGCCATCATATCAGACACCACCTATAAAGCATATCAAGACAACTGGTGAAACTTCAAGGCATACTCATTGACTGACATCTTCCTCTATTTCAGATTAACAAACTCCTCTGCTTTCGGTTCCCTCAACTTCTGAGGAAAGTAGCGGTCCAGAAATGTATTAGAGAAAGTCTCCCAAAGAGATAACTCATCAACATCACTTCTCGTCTGATCTCATTCCTCATGCCATTGGAATATCACATCCTTCACCCGGTAGGCAGCAAACTTCACCCCTTCTATATTCATGGAATGTATAACCCTAAAAATCATCTCCATCTAATCCAGAAAACCCTGAGGATCCTCCTCCGCCTTAACACCAGTAAAATTTGGAGGGCTCAACCTTATAAACTGGCCAACCCTTGTAGACTCACTCAAAAGATGGAGTAGCAGCTGCACCAGGATCTACCTGAGAAGCCACCAACTGAGCAATCATATAAATCAACTGACGAAACTCAACATTTATCACGTCATCCTGGGGAGGACTAGAGAAAACCTGGGGGACTCCAGAACAATCCAAAACTGGACCCCTAGACCGAGTATGTATCCCATGAGTAGACCGTGTCCCATAACATCGTCCTTAGTTGGGACAAAGGATTTTTCGTGTGTATAAGATCGTCAAGTCATGGTCTAAAAAACAAACAAATTAGTGTTAGAGAAGCGTTTAAGACCATAGATTCTACAACTTGAATCAGAACACAAGAAAGAAAAACAATCCTAAATGTCTTATAGCCTCTCTCTTATGAGTGTGGCACAATACACACACTTAAAGGAGACCCTACTTGACATGACTTTGATGACTCCTGATTGACCATGAACCTAGGGCTCTGATACTAATCTGACATGTTGTGTCAAGTGACTCAAGCCCAATTGGGACCAAAGACCACCCCAAATACCCAACCATAACTACCCTACGTCCAATATTCATTAAATCATAAATATATATAACATAATAAAGTACAAAAATCATAAATCAAATATAGCCCAATGGTGTCAACCCTAATAAAGTAGAACAATTATAAATCAAATACAGTCCAACGGTGTCATCCCCAATACCAATACCAATGCCAAGGCTGAAACCCATACTGAAACCACCTATATATACCCATAGAAGTCACATAAAGCCTTTATCTGAAAGTAAAACAATAGTCGATCAGGACAATCCCCCGACCATAGTATAAACCAAAGTCTATGAAGTGACAAAATTATATAAAGATATCCATGACATAAAATGTAGACTTGCTGAGTATGGAAGCTTACCACTTCAATCCAAAATAAGCTGATCCTAAATTTGATCACTGAGCAGGAAAAGTATGGTTGGTTCCTGCATCGCGTGGAGATACAACACCTAAAGACGGATTAGCGAGTGAATACTAACATGCACTCAGGATAAGGATAAAATAATTCCAACCTTAATAACCAAGTAAACAACCATATGCATACTGATAACACTCACCTATGCCATCTAGAATAGTAGAGGAAGGTCATTGTTAATAACTTACTTTTGTTGAGGTCAAATCCATGAGGAGCGAGATTTAGATTTCAAGTTCTATGTGTATCAAAATTACTAAAAAGATAACTGAAGTATACACAATGTAAAACACATAATGTAAAATGGGGGGTTTGGTTTGGAATAGGATTTTGTCAATATCGAGTCAAGAAACAAACTGTAATAACACTTTTGTTTTAGAATTCAATTTAGGAGGGATATATGGATTATGTCTACCTAAGGGTAATTTGTGCATAGGATCATGATGGATTGGTATAAGTTCTAACCATTGATGACATGGTAGGCTAGGTTGAAAGTCCTTGAGGTTAGTTTGTCAACAAGGCCTCAAAGATGTCACTCCTTGACTCTTTCGAGTACCTAATGAGTGTATCAATAAAAGCCACCTAAAACCTAAATTGGGCATCCCTATTTTCTAGGAAAATGACTATGAGATAACCTACTCTCCATCTACCTTTATTTCTAAGATGGAAAAAGATAGTAAGCTACATCTTTAATTGTCCATTATTGTTTTGTCCCCCTATAGCCCTCTTTTAAGGAAGCTATAGGTTCCCAAGAGTTCACCCACACCCTTCTTACAATGATGATGAGAGTTTTCAAGAGTTTGGGGTTTTCACCCAACAAACCCATTTTGCAGATTTGAGGTTTTCACCCATAAATCCTAACTATTTAGACTAAACAATAGTGGAATCCATATCAACAACTAAGAATTACACAAACACATCATTATCCAAACACTATTGTACCTTAGTTCAACATAATCCCAAGACTAAAAGATTTAGCTACTCATGAAAAAAAGGAGAAAAATATACCATAAGGATTGTTCAAAGCATCCATTCTTCACAAATACTAAATTCAAAGTCTCCAAATCAAATTACAATGCTTGCCCAATTTAGGGTTCAAACTTTGAATTCAAATGTGTATCAATAGTGTGCAATACCCCAAAGAGAAAGGGTTTGATCCTATAAGAAGAATTGGGTTAGGCTTGGTGAAATAAAAAAACTGCC
The DNA here is from genome assembly GCA_030864225.1 of Capsicum baccatum var. pendulum. Classification (NCBI taxonomy): domain Eukaryota; kingdom Viridiplantae; phylum Streptophyta; class Magnoliopsida; order Solanales; family Solanaceae; genus Capsicum; species Capsicum baccatum. The sequence continues at coordinate 144,726,692 of CM061552.1, forward strand.
CATGGGCAAAATTACTACTTAGCCACGATCGCAGAAAGTTGTTCGCGATCGCGGCTAGCAGAACCATTTTAAGGACACTGTGATTGCAATATTTTGACCTTTTTGACTGATTGCGATCATAGCCCATAGACCATGATCACGGTATCTGAGGTTTTCTCCTATTCCAGGTCCTCCAACTGCACTTCTTTCCCCTTTTTGGGTCTATTTCAGCTCAAATCCATATCTTTCATTCTCCTAACCTGTATGCCTTCAAAATATAGAAATTAGCATATTTAATCACCAATTTGTCTCACTTATATCTTTAAATCATAGTAGTGTGCATGATTATAGAGTGCAATTGAGTGGTAAATTCACCACTCATCAACACCCATAACTTTAACTTTGCTTGTCCTTAGGCAACACTACTTCTTACCATGAGACATTGCATAAGTATGCCCAAATTTTAATACCCAATGATCATACTGACTTCAACTAGATTACCACCACAAATAGCTGTTCACATGGACAAAACTATTTTAACGACACCTCACTACATAAAATGCAATTTTCAAGGATGCAAAAGACTCCTAAGAGCAACGATGCAACAATCACTAATACTCTGGAAATGACTCACTTTTGACCTAAATTATATTATACTCCTTTTGCCTCTTTTTTTGAGAGATGACAAAATTACCTATCTCAACTCATTTACATGCATCCTCATAAGAAGAAAAATTTAATACACCAAGTTATGAAATATGCAACAAAGAATTTAAGTGCGGATCACTCTCTCTCTCAAGAACTCTTGATGCTAACAAGTACCATGCCATAGGATTGGCCCTATTTTCAATCGCCACTACAATGAATATACTTGGTTGGAAATAACAAAGGACTTTTTGAGCTTGTAACGTAGGTTTGGGGTGGGGTAGAATATTATTTAGGAAAAACATGGTTACACCCTCCTTGAACATCTACATCACACACTTCCATCCTATATTTGACCATGGACCACTTCTTTTCTTTACAAATATGACTACTTTTATTTCCTTAGTTCACTCATTTTCTTTTCATTTCTTTCTTTTGCATATTTCATGCATTTCTTTTCTATGTTAGCTCCTTTCTTTTCCTTACTCATTTGTTTTCAATGATTAAGCTCTTAGGCACTCACTTAAAACTTCGTGGTCCAAAGTTACCTCTTTCAATCTTTACCACCCCCAACTTAGGCTTTTAGCCTCAATTTGTAATTTTTGTAGTTCAAGGAGGATAGGGTTCAAAAGAGGGATAAGAATTGAAATACTCATCGCTTGCAATGCGTTTGCCAAAGAAAGGTCCAAAGGCATAAAATGGGTGACTAGGGATAACATCTATGCAAGGGTAGGCTTTTTAGGCTATAGTGGACTTCCGATGTCACAAAGATAGCCTAGGTTTATCTCACCGACCAAGTACAATCAAAATTAGCCTTGAGAGACTAATAGGGCAAGTTCTAGATAGTACATGTAAACATGAGATTTGGACAAATAAGCTCACCACACATGGCATGCAAATTCGCCAAGGGGACTCAAATGCTCTTGTTTCTAAAGACAAAAAATGGAGTATCTGCTAATTTTCACAAGCCAAAATTTTTGGAGTCATAAAAAGAGAAAAAGTTTTGTTATAAGGTTGCTCACGTCCATGCCCTTGATTTTTGAAATTTTTTAGAAAAAGGGGGTGTTTGCTTTACATTTGCACCACACATAATTTGCTATTTAAGGCCCCAATCCAATCCTTTGTCTCACATTGTGGCTTTCATACGGGCAAATCAACCAAATAGCTACTCAATTTTCTCCCTAGGTATAAATGAGATCCCAAAACTGAAATGCCATAAGTACTCAGACTTTCCTTGCATTTGTGACATTGATACCACAGGTACTAAGAACTCCCCTTCCTCTATGGCTCAAAACCCAATCACGATGCTTTTCTCTTAAAAATGTCATCACTCAATCTATCATTGGGAAAATCTCATCCGATATTGTCATAAGTAAAATAAATATAAATTAGAAATCTAAGAACAAAATAACTAATCCATGCAAATGTGGGATTCATTAGAGTGCCCAAATATTACAACCCAAATAAAAATAAAACTCATCCAAAAAAAAGAAAGGTATCCAGAAATATCAATAATACAAGTCTAAATTAAATGAATACGGAGATAGGCACCCCTAACTAAAAAGGTAGCATTATCCTCACTGCATAAATAATTAAGCAAAAGAGAGATAAGGGTGATCCTTAAAATCGAATCAAGAGATGCTATCATTCTCGATCTCTGTATCATCATCATTATCTCCAGAGTCGAACCACTCAGCTGAGGCCTCATCATCAACTTATAATAGGAAGAAGGAAGTCTATCATGGGGTTTTAAGATCTTCCACAGGCCCTTCACCCCCTTCCACATCTTGCTAAAGAACTTGTCTATCTGCTTCTCTATTTTTACCATCTTTTCATGTCAGACCTGGAGATCACGATGTAATGCCGCCAAGGATGAGTATGCTCTCTCAAGCCTAGCAATGGTATCTCCTTACTTCTTCTGGTCCTCCTTATACTTCTTATAATCAGTCTAGGACATATATGAGTGGTGAGTGGTGAGTGGTGAGTGGTGAGTGGTGGAGGGCTCTCCTATCCCCTGGGGAAAACCTGGCACAAGATCCCTAATGACAATAATATTAACCCTAATATCCTTAAGAGGTTTGGTGGTGGATGGCCAACAAGACTCAGGCTCCTCACATGTTGACTTTCCCAAGTCAATCTTTATCTTTTTACTTTTGCCTAGTGCGTCCTCACCTTAAATTTTTAGATTATAGATGGGAGTGCTTGGGAGCACCCAGTTTCTCCAGGGTACTGCCCAACCCCAACCTTCCTGCAAAGCTCAGTAATAAAAAAAGGAAAGAAGAGATGCGTACCACCCTAATTCTTAAGGAATTTTATGTCAGAAACGATGATCTGACCAACATTCAGAGGAATGCTATCTAGAATGTAAGAAACCATCCGAGCCCACAAATATGGGACTGCTATTATGTGGGTGCAAGGAGAGACTCGATTACACATAATGTTCAACCAAATTCGAGCCTCGACAGTGAATTCATTCATGGATATGTTTGTCTAAGTTTTCGTTCAAGAGCCCTATTCCTGGACAAAGTCTTTATACTAACCAACTTCCCGGCTCACACTCTTTTTCTTCAAACTCACACATATTTTCATTTGGGATACTGTAGATATCATTGATTTGCTTTACCCCAAAATCCACCTCTTTTCCCTAGATCTTAATAATTATGTTGGATGGGTCCAAAAGAAATACTACACTAAGGTTAGCGTAAAACTCATGGACCCATTATTCACTAGCCTTACAAGGATCCAAGGTGAAACACTGCCACCCCATGGCCATGATCCTGTCATGAAATGCCGAAAGCTTTTCTGACACTTTCTTTGAGAAAATTCCTCCCTCTAGGAGTAGCTTTGTCCTGGAAAGATCACTATAGCAGAGGGTGTGTTACTCAGGTGCCATGAATCAAACTTGGTCATAGTCCTCCATGATATGATCCTAAAAAATGAAAAACAACATAACTATATCAATCATCAATCTTTAAATGCACAAAGTATGCTCTATTGTCCAATAAAGCTCTTGGGGTGGGTATTTGGTGGTGTTTGGATAAAAATTTGAAGTGCAAAATTTTTGGCCCTGGCATAAAATCATCCTCACTTACCATGATCGTGAGCCATAGAGCTGCGATCGCATTGTCGTGATCACAGTCTCGATGGCTACGATTGCGGTATCTGAGACCGATTTCAAACTAATTTTTCAATCCCTAAAAATTCAAAATTTATGCCCAATGGATGTTCGATAACAGGAATCTACACTATAACCACTGGAAAAGACTACTAGGCACTCGATTGTGCCCTTAGAATGTAAAAACCATTAGCAAATACTCATTTGGGCAATTTATCAAACACTTGGTATGCTCTTTTCATTTTCTAAATTTCCTACACAATATGGGTACTTAAGACTTTCCCACTTAGGTGTAAACTATATTCTAGCATCTAAATACCACAAAAATACAATTGACTAAGTATTTAAGCATGAAAATCATAATTTTAGGCCTTCTCTGTAACATGCATTCCATTTCCCGATCTCAATAATTAAAGCATGGATTCGAGGCATCTACCAGATAAATAATGCAAGAGGGATACAAGGATGCTGTTGGAATGCTCAAAATTTTGCCAGAAATGGGTCTAATTAAAGATGAAAATTGAGAAGGGAGTGTGGCGGAAACGGGGATTCAGATGGTTATATAACTGATGTGACCGCAATTGCGGTTAGGGTACCGTGATTATTGGCATGTGGGTGACCGTAATCACAACCAATGTCCCATGATCGCGGTAACTGGGGGCATTTCTGCACCCCTATTTTTCCTTATTGATCTTAATTCTTATTTGGATAGATTTTCCCATGTTTTGTCATCATGCAAGAATTTCTCACTTTCTCTTTTCAAGCTTATCTAACACACTCTATAGCGCTATAAATGCATTGGTTATTCAATTGACAAAACTAAAATCTACACTACAAAAATAAAAATAAAGGATACGAGCCACTATTGTGGCATTTGTGGGTTGCCTCCCACATAGTGTCTTAGTTTACATCGTGGAACGACGTCTTCCTTCTTTCTCAAGTTGGTTCCTCAAGGGCCCCTTATTTACCTCCTTGACTTCAATATTAATCACCAATATCACTTGAAGTTCCATGGGTTATTTATTTGTCTTACATTCCCAAAAGGAGACCTCATCCCCGTGAACTCTACACCTCATTTCACCTAACTCTAAGTTAACAAGGGCTCTTATAGTGGCTAAAAAAATGTTGACCAAGAATAATGGGCACCTCTTGGTCCATTTCACAATCTAGAATGATAAAGTCCGCTGAAAGTATGAATTTATCCACGTTGACTATAACATCAAACAAGACCCTGACAAGTCTTTTAATGGACCAATTGACCATTAAAAGTCTCATAGATATTGGGGTTGGGGTATCCAATCCAAGATTTTTATAAATGACAAAAGGAATGAGGTTTATACTGTCATCGAGGTCGCATAGAGGTTTAGGAAACATATGTGTTCCAATAGTTCAACGGATGGTAAAAGCACCGATGGGATAAACTTGGATATCTTGAATATCTTTAAGAAATGGGATATTGATCAAGAGGGTGCAAATCTTGGCCATAAATTTCTTATGATTATCACTTTCCTATTTATTCTTAAGCCTTTAGGGAAATATAAAAGGGATTAGAACGACGAGCAATACATCACTTTTTTGCTTATCATCATCAATTTCAACCAGTTGTTTTGATCCCCTTCTTCTTAAAATTTTGGGGTTTCTTCTCTTGGCTCAACCACAACCTTTTTCTTCACATTCATATGCTCTATATTGGTTTTTTTTCGCCCACAATTTCTCTCTCAACTTCCTTCAAATGATCACCAAGAGTTTTACCACTCCAAGTGACTATTCCCAACACTTGAGCTTTATTTTTTGGGTTCATAATCGTGTCACTAGGAAGACCCCCCTTCGTTCTTGCATTCATTTGAGTGGAGATTTGCCCGATTTAGATTTATAATTGTTTGATAGAAGCATACTGGGAATCAACCATTTGATTGACTTGAAAAAAATTGCCTTTTAATTCACGGACCATTTTGTCCGTTCCCTCCACTTTCATCAATTTTTGTCAAGACATCTTCAGCTTTGTATGTATTGAGGTCGAGATAGCTACCTTATTTGTTCTTTTACTAATCATGAGGAGGCACATAACAATCATAGTCATGGTCTCTATCCCTCCAATCATGGTCACGATCTCTATCCTTTTCGTTCAAACCTTGGTTCCCACCTTGCCTTTGATAGGCGGGGTGGGACCCCCCCAGATAATTGGCCAAATACTAAATCTCCTCATCAAGCTTCATGGACTCTTCATCATCATAGGCCTTGGATGCCACGGTATTCACCACATTTGTGGGCATACCCATCATATGTTTCATCAAAAGCTCTAATTAAGTCATCATTTTTTCCATATTCTCCTCTCTCTCCTCATCTCTCTCTCTTTATTCCTTGTCAACCACATAGGTAGTAGGAGATCCTTTTGGTACCTCGGCGTCCTAGGTATGCCACCCCTAGTTTTTCTTGGTAACTTCCTTAAGAAAATTTATAGCCGCTTGATAAGTCAATATCACAAGAGACCCCCCTACTGCATTGTCTACCACGATTTTGTTGAGAGGATCAAGAGCCCAATAGAAGATTTGGAGAATCATTTTCTCTGGGACCTCATGATTGGAACATTGCATGAGTTTTCCATTGAATCTTTCCCACACTTTGTACAAGGGTTCTCTATTTAATTGACTAAAGTTGATGATATAATCATGCAACTTGAGCATCTTGGAGGGTGGGAAATACTGGTCAAGGAAGGCCACAATGAGTTCATCCCATGAAGTAATCAATACGGCTAGACGAGAGCGAAGCCATAATACCACCTCCACCATTAGAGAGAACGGGAAGAGATGCAACCGGATAGACTCTTGGGTTATGTGTGCAATATCAAAGGGTACACACACACTTCCATAAAGTTCTTGAAATGTAAGTTAGGGTCCTCATAGGCCCGTCCTTCCAAAAAGTCTATTTATTTGTAGCATATGCAACATGAAACTCATGACATGAAAAACACCTTTTCCATGAGTAGGAGGGATATGGATGTCACTTGAGCATCCAACATCATTGAGTTGTTCTTTGCAAGAGGGCCATCAAAGGAACCGACAATACTTGCATTATCACTCATAGTCCCATGAACACTAAGTGAATAACCTACCAAGGAAACAAAAACAATAACCAAAATAAATAAACACCACTACGGGTATACCCTAATCTAAAATTAATACCGCATAAGTGAAAGCTAAATTTTACTCCCCAACAATGACATCATTTGGATAACACTCAACTTTCATTGAGGTCTAATCCATGAGGAGTGAGATTTAGATTTCTAGTTCTATGGGTGTCAAAATTACTAAAAAGATAACCGAAGTGTACACAATGTAAAACACATAGTGTAAAATGGGGGGTTTAGTTTGGAATAGGATTTTGTCAATATCGAGTCAAGCAACACACAATGATAACACTTTTATTATAGAATTCAATTTTGGAGGGATCTTGGGATTATGTCTACCTAAGGGTAATTTGTGCATAGGATCATGATGGCTTGGTATAAGTTCTAACCGCTGTTGACATGGTATGCTAGGTTGAAAGTCCTTGAGGCTAGTTTGTCAACAAGGTATCAAGGATGTCATGCCATTACTCTTTCGAGTACCTAACGAGTGTATCAATAAAAGCCACCTAAAACCTTAATTGGGCATCCTTATTTTCTAGGAAGATGCCTATGACATAACCTACTCTCTTTCTACCCTTATTTCTAATATGGAAAAAGATAGTAAGCTACATCTTTAATTGTCCACTATTGCTTTGTCCCCATATAGCCCTCTTTTAAGGAAGCTATGGGTTCCCAAGAGTTCACCCATATATTTTTTTCAATGATAATGAAAGCTTTCAAGAGTTTGGGGTTTTCACCCAACAAACCCATTTTAGAGATTTGAGGTTTTCACCCATAAATCCTAACTATTTAGACCAAAAATAATGGAATCCATATCAACAACTAAGAATTACACAAACACATCATCACCCAAACATAATTTCACCTTAGTTCAACATAATCTCAAGACTAAAAGATTTAGCTACTCATGAAAAAAGGGAGAAAATATACCATAGGGATTGTTCAAAGCATCCATTCTTCACAAATACTAAATTCAAAGTGTCCAAATCAAAATTATAATGCTTGACCAATTTAGGATTTATAATTCAAATTAAAAATATATCAATAGTCTGTAATACCTGAATGAGAAAGGGTTAAGAGGAATTGGGTTCGGCTGGGTAAAATGAAAATACTGCCATGGGTAAAATTCTCGCTTAGACATGATCGCAGAAGGTTTTTCGCGATCATGGATACCATGACCATGGTAATAACGCCATGATCGCGGTCTTTTGACCTTCTTGACTGACTGCGATTGCGGCCTACAGACTACAATAGCAGTATCTGAGGATTGTTCCTACTCTAGGTTCTATATTTGCACTTCTTTTTTTTTGTCCATTTCAGCTCAAATCCACATCTTTCTTTTTCCTAACCTGTATGCGTACAAAATATGGAAATTAGCAAATTTAATCACCAATTTGTCTCACTTATATCTTCAACTCATAGTAGTGTGCATGATTGTTGAGTAAAATTGAGTAGTAAATTCGCCACTCATCACATACACATCCATATATATATAATCCATGTAGATAAGGGGAACCAATGTTTAGCATGCTTTCAAAATCATTAAACTAGGTATGTGTAGCTTAATCATCCTAGAACCACCCATGGGTTGCATGAACCATAGATATCATAGGGGCAGGTGACTACCGTATACCCTTCACCCTCCATGATACATATATATGGATATAACTTAGGGGATTACTGTTTGTCCTGCAAGTATATAGTCACCATGACCAATCCTCATGTCAGTAAATATGAGTTTTCAGTATCCGTCCACTAGTTTGGCATCTTCATAGTTAGCTATCACAACCCTCCATTATTGCCCAATTAAAATAATTAACACACAAACAAACCACCAATTTTATTAATTATTAACCATGGGTACAAGAAGTGGTATTTCATACTGACTATAGCTTGCAAACAATGTCCTTTGCTAACCTTGTAAGGATTTACTTGTATCCATACATTACATTATTAAGTTTACTTGGGGGATCCCGTGTACCCCACAAGGTTTCCAAATAAAGCCATGGACACCAAGGATTTACCAATTAACCATTTAAACTAGTTTAGGTTCCATTACCATATTATACCATGCAAAGTTTTCAATGAAAGTCCAACTATATCACAAAACCATTCTCATAGGCATTTTAACAAATATGTCGAGAGAATATAGTTTCCAAGACCAAAACCAAGTACTAATTAATAATACCCATGCAATCACATGTTCAATACACCATTATAATATGAAAACCATAAGTAAAAGACATATATATTTCAAAACTCAAATATTATCACAATTTATTCCATGAAAACCATTCATAAAATATGCCTTGATTTTGAACTAACAATGAGAGAGGAGTAACATGTCTTAGATTATGAAAAATATGGAGTAAAACCATCCTTGTAAGCCCCAAATTGATTGTATGGAAGAAACCCTAGCCTTCCTTGAACCAAGAGCCTTAAGAGAGATTTGAGAGTGTTTAAAGTGTTTTAGATTGAGAATACTAGGGCAATAAAGTCCCAATAGTGTTTTAAGTCATAGGATCTTAAGGAGTTAAGATAGGAAATTTCCATATTACCTCCAAATTAAACTATATAAATTTTTTGTAGGAGGTACGACTCCATACCACCCAAATTGTACTCTACCATATGAGTGGTACCCACCACTAGTACCCCAATCCTATCTTTAGACCCCAACACTGTCCACCATATGACCACTAAGGACAACTCATAGCCATCCATACGATAAGTACCCTCAGAACTATACCCAAGATAGAATCATCTAGGCTAGACATAGGATAGCATATAGTTTGGCATCATACCTCTCATACCTTAAAATATAACTAGTATGATGTCCATTCATCCTTGGACAAAAACCAACCAAGACCACACTAATTATCATATGACCAAGACCCCTCCTAAACCATATCCTATCATACGACTAGTACTCTCAAGTCATATAATGTCCAGAAACTTAAAACCTAGGAAATCTCTAAGGACTAGAACCCAGGGTATTTCAGGAAAGTTGGGCCTATATAGCTCGTGGGTGCCTATTATATGAACATTTTGCTACACAACCCAGGTTAATGTTTTCAAAGTTCATGATAAGCCTCATTCCATCTACCGATATTATATATATATGTATACATGTGAATGCATGGTGATTTGACATAGTTTAATAATGACATCACTTTATTCCTCTATCCTTGAGTCACATGCTAGAATTCCAACCACTATCCATCTCTGAGCAGTGTATCCCCACATGATATAGGGACCAGATCTTTTTCTTCTTTTCCTATACAGTGACCAGGTGTTTGAGTGGCTCGTGATTTGACATTGAAGTGGTGAGCTTCCATTCTACCTACGGAGTGTGACCGAATTTGATACTTTGTTAAGGGATTGAGATTATTGCTTCATAGGGATATACAATGTTTGGTGACTTTTGGAAAGTCTTTTTTTTTAAGATAACAATAAATGCTTATTCTATAAAGGATATGGATCATGAGGTCCAAGGGGGAAGCAACAAGAAACCTCATTATAAGGGTAGTTACATAGGAGCCATAGTGGATCATAATTCATAGGTTGAGGATTTCATGGTAGGTATCCCCAACAACATCGTTCTCAGCATCAAGGGCAACATAGTTAGCTAGTTAAGGCATCACTTCAGATACTAGATAGGGGTCAACCTAGTTATAGTAATTCCAGTGGTCAGAGTAGCAGTCAGCCACAGAGAGGTGTTTAATTAGGATCATTGAGTCAGGATGGTCATTCTAGATCCCTTCAATCTTCTAGACAAAGCAGGGTTCCCAGGGCATGTTATGACTATAGTGGTCCCATGGGTTCTAGAGGTGGTCCGCAGAGAGGCAGGATAGGTGGTCAGATAGACACCTAGTGCAGTAAAGGACAGGGCCATTTCCATACTGTATCAGGTAGATCAGATGCTGAGGCTTTGAATATTGTTATCACAGGTATGATTTAAATATACCATCGGCCAACTTCTGCTTTGTTTGATCCCGATTCTATATTTTCATATGTTTTTTCTTATTTTGTATCGTAGCTGGGTTTATGTATGAAGTCCTTATTTGTGCCATTGTGTATGATACACCTGTGGGTGATTCTTTAATAGTAAATCCAGTATATAGATCTTGTTTGGTAACTATTTAGGTGTTTGATACTCAGATTGATATCATTATCCTAGATATGGTAGATTTCGATGTGATTCTTGGATAGGTTGGTTATCTCATTAACATGCAATCTTGGATTATTTTTCTAAGACTATTACCTTAGACCTGTATGGCATACCTATGGTAGTGTGATAGAGTATTATTTAGCCGCGCGATGATGGGGATTATTTATTTTATTTGGGCTAGGAGACTGATATTGAGGGGTTACAAGGCATTTCTTTCTTATGTTTGGGATGCCAGTGCTGAGAGTCCACTACTTGACTCTGTCCCAGTTGTTCGTAAGTTTCTTAATCTGTTTCCAACCAACCTACCTGACCTTCGTCCTGAGTGTGATATAGACTTTATTATTAACCTTGATCTAGGAACCAGACTTATTTCTATGGCTCCTGCTGAGGTAAAAAAATAAATAGTCAAGTTTATGATCTTTTGGGTAAAGGTTTTATCAGATCGAGTGTGTCACCATAGGGTGCTCCAGTTCTGTTTGTGACGAAAAAAATGGCTCTATGCATATGTGTATCGACTACACGTAGTTGAATAAGGTGATTGTAAATAATAAGTATCCTATGCTTTGTATAGATGATTTATTTACCCCATCTTAGGGTGCACCAATATTTTCTAAGATAGATTTATGGATTGTTTACCATCATCTGAGATTTAGGGCTATGAACATTCCTAAGACAGCCTCCAGCACTTGTTACAGTCATTATGAGTTCCTGGTGATGTCTCTTGGGTTAACCTATGGCCCAACAAATTTTATGAATCTGATGAACCATGTACTTAGGCAGTATTTGCACAGCTTCATGATAGTATTTATTGATGACATTCTAGTATATTCAAGGAGTAGGGAGGAACACGAGCAATATTTGAGGACTTTGCTTCACACTTTGAGAGATCATCGGCTTTGTGCCAAGTTGTTAAGTGCGAGTTCTGGCTTGAGTTAGTAGCTTTGTTGGGGCACGTAGTGTCCAAGGATGGTATTATGGTGGACCCAATGAATATTAAGGTAATTCGTAGTTATTCTAGCCCTACGCCACCAATGTCACCAAAATTACACCTTGCAAGGAAGTATAAGTGATCGTCGAACAAATATAAAACAAAAATAGGTTGAGGTCAATCCCATGAGGAATATGATTAGGACCTACGTCAATGCGGTTATTTAGACTATTAATTAATTATTCTCTAAAAGAGAGATTAAAAAGAACAAGTTGATAGTTCATAAATTGAAGTAAAAAGTAAACAAATATCAGTTTATGTTGAGAAAATCAATGAGAGTGATTATCTAGGACTATGTTCCCCCTAACTTCCTAACTACGCAGGCTTATGTGCTTCGTCAAACTCTCTGAATGCCTTGCATGCAGAATCTAACAAGTTATGTATCAACAACCGTATTTTGAATTCCTTTGGTGAATTTCACTCATTACCTTTTGAGTCTCAGTATTGCTTTACTAACCCTTGTCCTAATCCCAAATTAACTATTATCTTTTGAGTCTCAAGCTAATTAGATGAGGGTTGTTAGCCTCAAATTATAGTTGTGATTTTCTTTTTCTAATTTCTACCTCTCTTTTAAAGTAAGTGTCAAATACAGACAAGTTATTAACATCTGTAGTTGTTAAGAAAACAATCAAACCGAATAAAATCACAATGCACACAAGAACATCAATCGAGTAAGACTTAGAATTTCCTCTACTTTTTTAATCCATCATGGTTCCTATAATCCTATTTGTGGGCTTAGCTACTCATGGATTGAAAATCACAACTAAAAATCATAGATAAAATAACAATTATGAACTTACAAATTGAGTAGAGTAATGGAATCTTGAATTCTCAAAGAAAAATAAATAAAGATGGAGAAACCAATTTTCTCCGGCCTACACGACAACTCCAAGCTTTCTCTAATAAAAAGTTTACAAGTTACTACCCCAAAAGTTGTCAAAAGTTATATAAAAACTATTTTGTGGAATATTTATAGGTTTAATAAAACCTCCAAAATAAAACAACTAAGTCTAAAATTGACTTGAAAATAAAAGCATATCCTTTATAAATGAGGACTCACTGCTAAATCTGTTGCTGCTGGCTGAATCTGGCTAAGCACGGTCAGGAACTTAAGTGTCCGAACCTATGATATGAAACATTATAGCACAAGAAATAGGTATACATTCAGTACGTAGGAATATACTGGTATACTAAATGTGGTATGGCTGAATACATAGGTTCATATGTATGATCAATAACTAACTGAATGATATGCAAGAGTTGGATTAACTTACATGGAAAATCTGTAACTACTAAACATACTGTGCATACTATGACTGAGTATACTAGAACTGAACCTGATAACTAATAACTAAATATACTAATAATGTGGAATCATTAATAATCTGAATTACTGTTAGCTGAGTGACTGTATCTGATAGTCCTAATTTTGTAGAACTGAATTGAGTTCTATTCTGAAGACTGAGACCGAAACTAAAATAGTGGGAGGTAACCATCTAACTGACATACCCCAAATTAGATAAGATAACTTAGATGGGGTCTAATCTGTAACCCTAATTGGAAGGGCATTAGTATCGTACCATAGGTAAAGACAAGCTGAAGAGTAATCCTCTATTGGTAGATTCCCTAAATAAGAATGGCGGTACCCTTTACTGGTATGTAGATTACCTCATCAACCCTCAACTGGTAGGTGTGATATTTCACCCTACATTGGCCATGTAGCTCTGGAACGCAAGGATTACTTCTAAGGATTACACCCTCTGCTGGCAGGTGAGAGCCCATCCTTGGGTTCGCTCGATGCTGAATCCTACAGCCAACTAAAAAATACCAAACTATTATACTGGACTGAACTGGACTAAATTCACTGAGATTACTGAGTTTTCCTAAGTTCTATTACTTACTAAATCCTATTGAGTTCTGTAATGGACTGAGAGTACTATTGATCATGACATGACTGATAATATTCTGTAAATGACACTAGATCTAGGTAAAAAGCTAAAATGTCGGGTATTAAATACACCCAGGACTTAATAGCATGAAAAGTAAAGAAAAAACATAATCTTGAATAACATAAAAATGTTCACTTGGTCATAATTCATTCATGGAGACATTCGATCAAACACTTGTAATGCATTAACTTGTACATGAATGGGGAATACATGTTAGCATGCTATAATGATATTATTTCATTCTCATAGACCATATATCAAACACATAAGAAGCATACTTGCTTCATTAAATCATAAACACATAGGGTTAACATGGTTACAACAATCAACTTGCAAATTGAAGAGTTTATCATGAATACCATGTAAGTCAACACATACTAGAATCAATTCTTGGAACTCGTAATATAAATCATGGATTAAACCTCAAACAACATCATGAACATGAATTCAATCTAATTCAAACATGGAAATCATAAATCATAAATCTTGTATATTGAAAAAGGATTCTAAGGATCCATGGAAGGTAAGGATCCGTGAATGAACATATAACATACCTTAATTTGATGAGTTCTTAGAGAAATTCTTAGGATTGACCTTGATTCTTGAGATCTAGGGTTTGTTTTCTTGAGAGAGAACTACCTTTTAATTTTGGGAAAAAGTGAATAATGAAGGGTTTTAAACATTTTTAGGGCTTAAATCCAACATCTGGGCGGAATAAAATTATGGGAAGAAACTATTTTAACCCTGGACGTAACTTAAATTTTTCATGAAATTTTCCCTATTTGGACCCTAGGCGCGATGCACACTATTGCGGCCAGGCCACTGGAAAATGACAACTAGGAAATTGCATGGTGGTGCAACGCGGTGGTATTGCATTGTCAATTTGGCTGTGAACTGGAAGTGCATCGTGATGCGGTGGAATGCATTGGTACACTGGAAATTGACAATTATGAACTTGGTGTATGGCATGACATGCAAATATCATAGAGCAACACTAGAATCTGACAATTGTTATTTTGACATACTCCGCGACGCGCTACTGACCTAAATGATGATGTTTAACCACTGAAACTTAAAATTGCCGTAACTTCTTACCCTATTGTCAGTTTTAGGCAAATTTTATATAGTTGGAAAGCTAATCAAATTTCCTATGCAATTGCAGTATCAAATATGAAATTTACTGAGTATTTATAAAAATTTCATTTAGGATGACCTATGTACTGAGCATTAATCTAGGATAGGGAAATACGGAGTATTATAATATCTCCCCCTTGGGAACATTCATCTTATCCCCCTTGGGAACATTCATCCTCGAATATGGCTAGTTAATATGAGAGATTACGGACAGATAAAGTTTACGTACTGAACTAGACATGCACAACTAAAGCATGATTACGTGAATAGTCTGATAGACTGAACTTATATTATAAACATGCATATCTAATGCATGAGTACATGTTTGGATGGATTAATGAATACGTGTCTGAATATACATGAATGGGAACATAAGGACATGACTAAGTCTGAATCTTGATACATGAACTGAACTGATTCCTTGGATACGTGTCATAATAGGGGAACGGTCATACAACTGAGATTGGGACTTGAGGGTCAACTATAAGGACCCATTACTTCAACTGGATTTGCTACGTAAAGAGAAAATGAAATGTTTGGATCATGATAGCTCGAGGATTACAATGCATCTCCCCCTTGGGACACTATGTCCCTAAAAAATGCTGACTTGGCTGAGATACTAAGAAAAAACAAAGGACGATGCACGGGGAACCTACGAACTAAATCATGAATGAATATCTGGGATCTAAAATTGAGGTATAAATATGTAAATAGGAGATCTTTAACATACCAATGACCATATTAGGAGAATTTTCCTCATCTTGTCTGGACTAAAGTGCATAAAACCTGTTTAGCCATTGCCCACTGGTAGCACTAGAAGTGGCACCTTGTTTATTCGGGCGACCTACCTGAGGTGAAGGACGACTATACTGACCCTGAAACCTGACTGAAGATAATCTCTGACTTTATGACCTGGCATACCATACCCAAAACAAACATCACTGCCAGCTCTGTACACACCCTTATAATTCTTACCACAATCTATGCAAAATGGATTAGTATGACCATTGCTTACGCTATCCTGGGTCATCGATACAATTGTTGAAGATAGAGCTACGACTGAAGACTTTGGACAAAACTAGGAATGGTTACCGCCTTCTAACTTAGGCTGACTAAAATTAAAGCTACCTATTTTTGCCCTATTATTCTCTCTCTTATTCTTCTTAAGCTTCTACTCCTTAATATATTGATCATGGACCATAAGCCTAGATATGCCCATCTCTTTAATCAACATCGCTATTCTGCACTTCTTAACGACACTAACTGACACCCCAGATATGATATCTTTAATCAACATCGCTATTCTGCACTTCTTAACCACACTAACTGACACCCCAGATATGAACTTGCTCATTCTGGACCTATTGTCTACCACTACATAGGGAGCATAGCTGGATAAATGAGTAAACTTGAGGGAATACTCTTTTACGCTCATACTACCTTGTCTGAGATTGATGAACTCTAATACTTTGGCTTCTCAAAGCTCTAAGGGAAACAATCTATCTAAGAAAGTAGTAGCAAACTCTTCCAACTCTATGGGTTCTAGATCTATATACCTATCTACCTTGCACTGCTTAAACCACGTATAGTCCATCTTGTGTCTGATAGGCGGCTAACTTAGCACTCTCACTGGAAGTCACTCTTATGATATTTGTGACTTTTTGAACCTGATCAAGGAACTCCTGTAGACCCTCTTCTGACTTAGATCCTATAAAGAAAGGAGGATTTATCCGAGTGAAGTCCTAAATTTTGGTTATAGCAGTATTGGCCACTGGGTTGGATAGAACAACAGCTGGCCATTCATTCTAAGCTACTACTAAATTGACTAGAGTAGTGAATGTAGCTCTGAATTCTGCATGAGAGACTTGTTCATCTAGGGGATCTGCTTAAATGGGCTGAGGGGCTGACTGGTTTTTGGTTCTTCTTTCGTTAGCCCTTATGGGAGGCATGTTCTGTAAATGAAAAGAAAAAGTAGATTAGACTGAGACATTAACTTGAGCTCATGCTCACTCACACGACATGAATATTAAAAGAAAGGAAACTTTTCCTAAAAACATCTCATAACCTTCTGTCCATAAGTGTGGCGCGCTACACACCCATGCATAAGACTCTACGTGATGTGGCTTTTCAAACTCCCTTGGACTCTATTGAACCTTAGGATCTGATATCAAGTTTGTAATGACCCGAGACTACCCCCTAGTCGTCACACGGTGCTAGCGACCCTGAAGGACCAAAAGCTAACCCATGAATAATATCTGCTGTGAACACTGAACAATAGTACTGAAATAAATGCGAAATAATGGGTTGAAATGCCATAAGGTTCAAAACATCTAAATTATTGATGAAATATAACAACTGTACAATTGAATACTATTTAAAAATCTAGTCTCAAAAGCCTCTAACTGAATCTGTTTGAATGTGAAGTTATGGGACAATCCCCAACTAATTCCACCTACTAAAATACTGCTAAGATAAAGTACTAAAATAAAAGCATATCCTCGATAGATGAGGACTTACTACTAAATCTACTACTATTGGCTAAATCTGGCTATGTGTGATAAGGAACCTGAGCATCCGAACCTATTATATGAAACATCATAGCATAAAAAATGGGTATGCGGTCAGTACGTGGGAATGTACTAGTATACTAAATGAGTTAAGGCTAAATGCATGGGTTCATATGAATGATTAATAACTAACTGAATGATATGAAGGAGCTAGATTTGCATACATGGAGGATCCATAACTACTAAACATACTGTGCATACTGTGACTGAGTATACTAGAACTGAATCTAATAACTGATAACTAAATTTACTGATAATCTAGGATCACTGATAATCTGAATTACTATTAGCTGAGTGACTATACCTGACAGTCCTGAGTATGTAGAACTAAACTAAGATCTATTCAGAAGATTGAGACCAACACTAAAACTTTGGGAGGTAATCATCTTACCGACATGCCCCAAATAAGAAAAGATAATGAGCTAGGGTCCAATCTATAACCCCAATTGGAAGGGTGTCAGTACCGTGCCACGGGTAAAGACAAGATAAAGAGTAACCCTCTACTGGTAGGTTCACTAAACGAGAATGGTGGTACCCTTTACTGGTAGGTAGAGAACCTCATTATCTCTCAACTGGAAGGTGAGATGTCTCACCCTACGCTGGCTACGCAGTTCTTTAATGTAAGGATTTCTTCAAAGGATCACACCTTCTGCTGGCAGGTGAGCCCCCATCCTTGGGTTACGCAGTGCTGAATCCCACTTCCAACTGAAAGACACCAAACTATCATACTACACTGAACTAGACTAAATTCACTGAGATTACTGAGTTTTCCTAAGTTCTGTAATTGACTGAATCCTACTGAGTTCTATAATGGACTGAGAGTACTACTTATCATGACATGATTGATAATATTTTGTAACTAACACTGGCTCTAGGTAAGCAACTAAATTGTTGGGTATTAAATACCCCTAGGACTCAATAGCATGTAAAGTAAAAAACATAATATTAAATAATATAACAACGTTCACTTTGTCATAATTCATTCATAGAGACATTCCATCTAACACTTGTAATGCATTGACTAGTATATGAATGGGGAATACATGTTAGCATGCTATAATGACATTATTTCATTCTCATAGACCATTTATCAAACACATAAGAAACATACTTGGATCATTAAATCATAAACACTTAAGGTTAACATGGTTACAACAATCAACTTGCAAGTTGAAGGGTTTATTATGAATCCCATATAATTCAACAAATACTAGAATCAATTCTCGAAACTCGTAATCTAAATCATGGATTAAAACTCAAAGAACATCATGAACATGAATTCAATCAAATTCAAACATGGAAATCATAAATTAGAAATCATGTCTATTGAAAAAGGATTCTTGGGCTCCATGGAAGGTAAGGATCCATGAATGAACATTTAACATACCTTCATTTGATGAGTTCTTAGAGAAATTCTTGGGATTGACCTTGATTCTTGAGAGCTGGGGTTTATTTTCTTGAATGAGAACTACCTTTTAATTTTGGGGAAAAGTGAATAATGAAGGGATTTACACATTTTTAGGGCTTAAATCCCACATCTGGGAGGAATAAAATTATGGGAAAAGACTGTTTTAACCCTGGACACAACTTACATTTTTCATGAAATTTTCCCTATTTGGACCCCTGGGATGATGCGCCACTATCGCACCAGGATATTGGAAAATAACAACTAGGAAATTGCATGGTGGCGTGACGCGGTGGTATTGCATTGCCAATTTGGTTGCGAATTGGAAGTGCACCGTGAGGCGGTGGAATCGCGTTGGTACACTAAAAATTGACAATTGTGAACTGGGTCTATGGTGTGATGCGCCAATATCACCAAGCAACACTGGAAACTAAAAATTGCTATTTTGACACTCTCCGCGATGCGCTACTGACCTAAATAACGACGTTTAAAGACTGAAACTTAAAATTGACATAACGTTTTACCCGATTGTTGGATTTAGGAAAATTTTATATTGTTGGAGAGATAATTGAATATACTATGCAATGGCAGTCTCAAATATGAAAATTACTGAGTATTTATAAATTTTTTATTTAGTATGATCTATGTACTGAGGGTTAATCTAGGCTAGGGAATTACGGGGTATTACAATATCTCCTCCTTGGGAATATTCGTCCTCGAATGTTGCTAGTTAAGATGAGAGTACGGACAGACTGAGTTTATGTAATAAACTAGACATGCATAAATGAAGCATAATTATGTGACTGGTCTGATAGACTGAACTTACATTCTAAACATACATGTCTAATGAATGAGTATATCTCTGAACGGATTAATTAATACGTGACTGAATATGCATGAACGGGAACATGAGGACATGATTAAGTTTGAATCATGATACATGAACTAAACTGATTCCTTGGATACGTGTCATGACAGGGGAATGGTCATACGACTGAGATTGGGACTTGAGGGTCAACTATAAGGACCCATTACTTTAAATGGATTTGCTACGTGAAGAGAAAATGGAAGGTTTGGATCATGATAGCTCAGGGATTACAGGGCATCTCCCCCTTGGGATACTATGTCCCTTGAAAATGCTGACTTGGCTGAGATACTAAGGAAAAACATGAGACGATGCATGGGGAACCTACGAACTAAATCATGACAGAATATCTGGGATCTGAAATTAAGGCATAAATATGTAAATGGGAGATCTATAACATACCAGTGACCATATCAGCAGAACTTTCCTGATCTTGTCTAGACTGAAGTGCATAAAACCTATTTAGGCATTGCCTACTGGTGACACTAGAAGAGGCACCTTGTTTATTTGGGAGACCTAACTGAGCTAAAGGATGACTATACTAACCCTGAGAGCCTGACTGAGGTCAATCTTTAACTCTGTGGATTGGCATACCACACTCAAAATAAACATCACTACCAGTTCTATACACACCTTTATGATTCTTACCACACTCTCTGTAAAACGGATTAGTACGACCATTGCTTACGCTATCCTGGGTCATCGATACACTAGCTGAAGATGGAGCTGGGACTGAAGACTTTGGATGAAATTAGGAGTGGTTACCTCTTTCTGACTTAGGATCACTGAAATTAAAGCTACCTGTTATGGCCCTCTTATTCTCTCTCTTATTCTTCTCAAGCTTTTGCTCCTCAATCTATTAAGGATGGACCATAAGCCTAGATATGTTCATCTCTTCAATCAACATCGCTGTTCTACACTCCTTAACCATACTACCTACCACCCCAAATATAAAGTTGCTTATTATGGACCTATTGTCTGCCACTACACGGGAAGCGTACCTGGCTAACGAATTAAACTTGAGGGAATACTCTTTTATGCTTATACTACGTTGTCTGAGATTGATAAACTCTAACACTTTGGATTCTCTCAGCTCTAAGGGAAAGAATCTATCTAGGAAGGCATTAGAAAACTATTCCCACTCTATGGGTTCTACATCTATATCCCTATCTACCTTCCATTGCTTAAACCATGTATGGGCTACATCTTATAGCTGATAGATAGCTAAGTAAACACTCTTACTAGCAGTCACTCCCATGATAGTTGTGACTTTCTAAACCTGATCGAGGAACTCCTGTGGATCCTTTACTGACTTGGATCCCAGAAAGACAGGAGGATTCATCCAGGTGAAGTCCTGAATTCTGGTTGCAGTAGTATTGGCCACTGGATTGATCGAAATAGTAGATGGCCATTCATTCTGAGCTACTACTAAATTGGCTAGAGTAGTGAATGCAACTTTGAATTCTGTGTGATAGCTATGTTCATCTAGGGGATCTGCCTGAATGAGCTGAGGGGCTTACTGGTTTTCGATTCTTTTTTCATTAGTCCTTTTGAAAGGCATGTTTTGTAAATGAAAGGAAGAAGCGGATTAGACTGAGAGATTAAATTGAGCTCATGCTCACTTGCATGACATAAATACTA
Source organism: Capsicum baccatum var. pendulum (assembly GCA_030864225.1). Taxonomy (NCBI): domain Eukaryota; kingdom Viridiplantae; phylum Streptophyta; class Magnoliopsida; order Solanales; family Solanaceae; genus Capsicum; species Capsicum baccatum. The sequence goes on from CM061552.1 coordinate 144,748,275, forward strand.
AAAGAAGGGAAAATTTTCTTTAAAACATCTCATAGCCTCCTGTTCATAAGTGTGGCGTGCTATACACCTATTCACAAGACTCTACACGATGCAGCTTTTCAGACTCCCTAGGACTCTATTGAACCTTAGGCTCTGATACCAGATTTTTAATGACCTGAGACTACCCTCTAGTCGTCACACTGTGCTTGCGACCCTAAAGGACCACAAGCTAACCCATGAATAATATCTACAGTGAGTACTGAACAATAATACTGAAATAAATACAGAGTAATGGGATGAAATGCCATAAGGTTCAAAACATCAAAAATATTAATGAAATATAACAACTATAAAACTGAATAATGTCTGAAAATCTAGTCTGAAAAGCCTCTAACTGAATATGTATGAAAGTGGAGTTGATAGGACAATCCCCAACTAACTCCATCTACTAAAATACTGCTAAGCTAAAGTACTAAAATAAAACCATATCCTCGATAGATAAGGACTCACTGCTAAATTTGCTACTACTGGCTGAATCCGGCTAAGTACAGTTAGGAACCTGAGTGTCTAAACCTATGATATAAAATATCATAGTGTAAAATATAGGTATGTGGTCAGTACGTGGGAATGCACTGGTATGATAAATGAGGTAAGGCTAAATGCATCGATTCATATGCATGATCAATAACTAATTGAATGATATGCAAGAGTTGGATCAGCATACATAGAGGATCTATAACTACTGAACATACTGTGAATGAGTATACTAGAACTGAATCTGATTACTGATATCTAAATATACTGATAATCTGGGATCACAGATAATCTAAATTACTGTTAATTGAGTGACTGTATCTGACAATTCTGATTCTTTAGAACTAAACTGAGTTTTATTCTGAAGACTGAGACCGAAACTAAAACTATGGAAGGTAATCATCTAACTGACATACCTCAAATAAGATAAGATAAATGAGTTGGGGTCCAATCTATAACCCCAATTGGAAAGGTGTTAGTACCATGCCATGGGTACAAGCTGAAGAGTAACCCTCCATAGGTGGTACCCTTTACTGGCAGGTAGAGCACTTCATCAACCCTTAACTGGAAAGTGTGATGTCTCACCCTACGTTGGCTATATAGTTCTGAAACGCAAGGATTACTTCTAAGGATCACACTTTTTGCTGATAGGTGAGCCTCCATCCTTGGGTTCTCTCGATGCCGAATTCTACTCCCAACTGAAAGACACTGAACTATTATACTGAACTGAACTGGACTAAATTCACCGAGATTACTGAGTTTTCCTAAGTTCTATAACTGACTGAATCCTATTGAGTTCTGTAATGAAATGAGAGTACTACTGATCTTGACATGACTAATAATATTTTGTAACTGATACTGGCTCTAGGTAAACATCTAAATTGTCGGGTATTAAATACCCCAAGGACTCAATATCATGAAAAGTAAAGAAAAGCATAATCTTGAATAACATAAAAATGTTCACTTGGTCATAATTCATTTATAGAGACATTCCATCAAACACTTGTAATGCATTAAGTTGTACATGAATGGAGAATACATGTTAGAATGCTATAATGACATTATTTCATTCTCATATACCATTTATCAAACACTAAGAAGCACACTTGGTTCATTAAATCATAAACACTTAGGGTTAACATGGTTACAACAATCAACTTGCAAATTGAAGGATTTATCATGAATACCATGTAATTCAACACATACTAGAATCAATTCTTGGAACTCATAATTTAAATCATGGATTAAAACTCAAACAATATCATGAACATGAATTCAATCTAATTCAAACATGGAAATCATAAATCATAAATCTTGTATATTTAAAAAGGATTCTTGGGCTCCATGGAAGGCAAGGATCCATGAATGAACATCTAACATACCTTAATTTGATGAGTTCTTGGAGAAATTCTTGGGATTGACCTTGATTCTTGATAGCTAGGGTTTGTTTTCTTGAGAGAGAACTACCTTTTGATTTTGGGAAAAAGTGAATAATGAAGAATTTTATACTTTTTAGGGCTTAAACCCCACATTTGGGTGGAATAAAATCATGAAAAAAGACTAATTTAACCCTGGGTGCAACTTAAATTTTTCATAAAATTTTTCCTATTTGAATCCCTGGCGCGACGCGCCACTATTGTGCCAGGGCCCTAGAAAATGACAACTGGGAAATTACATGGTGGCGCGATACGGTGGTATCACGTTGCCACTTTGGTTGCTAACTGAAAGTGCACCGCGACGCGGTGGAATTGCATTGGTATACCAGAAATTGACAATTGTGAATTGGGTCTATGGCCCTATGCGCCAATATCACGGAGCAACACTGGAAACTGACAATTGCTATTTTGACACACTCTGCGATGCGCTATTGACCTGAATTATGATGTTTAATGACTGAAACTTAAAATTGCCATAACTTCTTACCGATTGTCGGATTTAAGAGAATTTTATATTGTTGAAAAGCTAATTGAATTTCCTACGTAATGGCAGCATCAAATCTGAAAATTACTGAGTATTTCTAAAAATTAGTTTTAGGATAATCCATATACTAAGGGTTAATCTATGCTAGGGGAATATGGGGTATTACAAATGTTGGATAGGGAATGTTAGGAAAAACTCTATAATAGTGACTTTCACTTCCCTAAGCACTGTGCACTTTTTAAACCTCATCACCCATTATTTTCATCACTTTATTCAAATATACAAACTTTCAACACATTCTATGCTATACTGTTCAAGGAAGTTGGGGAAAACAATTAGGGATTCAACAAAAATGGATCAAGGTAAAAATATAGTTATTGAAAAAATAGGCTACATGTTCAAAAGGGCTAACTAGTGATATAGTATCTAAAAAGCCTAAAATTTACATGACATATCAAAAAAGTCTATTATCATATTCTAATCAAAACAACACTTTTTATTTTACTTCAATAACATGCAGGACAAGTTCTAGACTATGATGCAAAACATGGAATATATGAAAAAAATCTTCACCACACATGTCACAAGTATCAATCAAGATTGATCAATTCCACTTCTAAGGAAAATTGGGCCATAAAAAACTACAAAAATAAGAATAATTTATATACAAAGTCACAACCAAGAGCCTGAGTAAAAAAAATCTATTAATTTATTTTATACTCAAGCATTCTTAGAAACGTACTACTCAAAATTAGGTCTAAATTGCTAGTATCAACCCAAAAAATAATTTTTTCTCTAAAAAAGAAAACTCCAACAAATAAAAAATTAAAATAAGAAAAAAAAATATTCCTACAAAAAAATAATTCAGTTCAAAGCCCCCCCACCCCCCGGAAAAGAACCGAAAAGAAAAACTAAGGGGTGGGCAAAATATGCTCTACTAAATATTTAAAAAGATAAAAAAACTATTTTAATCTAAAGAATAAAAGTAAAATATTTTTGGACTTTTTAAATTTTTTATTTTTTTTAAACTAAAAATAAATAAATAAAATCTATAGCATATTTTACCCTTAACAAATATCGGATGATATCTCACACCATACTTAAAATCAGGCGTTGTCTTCAAATAAATAAATAAAATAAAATGAGGGTTAAAGATACTTCTTGAGACCCTTTGAGGCCTATCTAGTAACACGTTTCTTCAATTTTTTATTAAGGGTCACGCATACCCTACACTTGAGTTGAGATATTCTCCTTTGCTTTAAATTTGGGTAATCAGACTTTCCCTAAATCTGCAAAAATTAACCAAAACAAAATAAAAAAAAGTGATATTATATAAATAAGAAAATATGAAGTTAAACTACTAGTTGGATTGCCTCCCATTTTTCTTTCCACTTTGAACTTATGAATTGGACCCCTATTTTTTCTTAATTTTCTTCTATGTTCAAGGGACGGTGATATAAAAACAAAGGAACCAAGCAATAGATGTGGCATGTTGCAATACTTGATCCTTAAGTGAAAAATATAATTTTTTAATTTTTGTACAATAAATTCAAGAATATAGACATATTTTTCCTCCTTTTTACACTCTTCTATAGGCTCAGATGGCTCGGTTAATATCTTACTATCCAAAAATAATATGAAAAATGATTAGAATGAGGTCCAATATATGCATTATATATTTATTTACATCCTCACATAACTATAGTGTACTCTTCTTAATGGTGACAACATCAATAAAAGTATGATCAAACATTTGATCCTCAACTTTTAGCTCCTTAATTTGGCTTATAAGAATTTTTTTCAGTCTTACACAACTCATAACTAAATTATTGAATGTACATCCATCAGCCTTTGCATTCAAATCTCCTTTTAAGTTGTAATTATCCTAGCCAAATCTATAAACCTTTTAAATGAATTGATGATTTTCTTTTGTGAGGAGTGTCAATGTTTCTATCATGCTCTCGTTGTGCTCCCACAATATATTTATCACACTCCTACAATAATGCGCTATATCAAAAAGATAAGGATTAATTAAAAAGAGTCTTCATCACTCCACTCCTTCTCTTGAAAGATGTCATAGAAAGAAGAGTAGCAAAATATAACAAATAAAAAAGAATAAAAACTAAAACTAAAACTAATAATAAAAAAATTATAATATAAATAAAATTTATAATCAAATAAACAAAATTGATATAACCCTAAATCGTATTACTTGGCAATGACATCAAAATTTGATGTTGCTTAAATTACACCTCGCAATGAAGTATAAAACAGTCGTCGAACAAATATAGAACCCAACTAGGTTGGATTGATCTCATGAGGAATATGATTAGGACCTAGGTCAATGCGGTTATTTAGACTATTAGTTAATTATTTTCAAAAGAAAGGATTAACAAGAATAAGTCACCAGTTCATAAATTGAAGTAACAAGTAAAAAAATATCATTTTATGTTGAGAAAATCAATGAGAATAATTAACTAGGACTATGTTCCCCCTAACTTGCTAGCTCCACAGACTTATCGTGCCTTATAAAACTCTCTCAATGCTTTCCATAAATAATCTAACAAGTTATGTATCACCAACCATCTTTTGATGCCTTTGGTGAATTTCACTCATCACCTTTTGAGTCTCAGAGTGTCGCGTTACTAACCCTTGTCCTGGATCGTAGATTAACTATTACCTTTTAAGTGTCAAGTTAATTAGATGCTGGTTGGTAGTCTTAAATTACTATTGTGATCTTATTTTCCTAATATCGACCTCTCTTTTGAAGTATCGAACACAGGCAGGTCCTTAATATCACAGTCATTAAGAAATAAATCAACTTAAAGAAAATCACAATACACGCAAGAACATCAGTCAAGCAAGACTTAGAACTTCCTCTGCTTTGTTAATCTATCATGCTTCCCATAATCCTAGTTGTGGAATTTAGGTATTCATGGATTAAAAATCTCAACTGAAAATTATAGATAAAATCATAATTATGAACTTACAAGTTGAGTAGAGTAAATCTAAAATCTTTAATTCTCAAAGAAAAATAAATAAAGACGGAGAAGAAACAAATAAACCAATTTTCTCCGTCCATTATGATAGCATCAAGATTTCTCTAATAAAAAGTTTACAAGTTACTTCTCCAAAAGTTGTCAAAAGTTACATCAAACAAGATAAGCTCCTATAGTTAAGCAATCAGACAAGATAAGCTCCTATAGTTAAGCAATCAGACAAGATAAGTTCCTATAGTTTTCCTCCTTTCCATCTCCTCATACTAACCAAAGTTTCATGAGTATGGCTATTCTATGAGGTAATTCATTCATGTCCATGGAAGTTATGAATTTAATTCCATCCATGCTGTTAGACTCCTATATTTATGTTTTATGTTTTAATAATGACAAACTTATAAGTGAACTTTTCAGGATATTGAAGATCCCTAATGATGGAAGGAGATCTTAAACAAAGGACATTAAAGATCTCAAATCATGGAAGGATATCTCGTACAAAGCAAGGAATATTCTCTCAAAGAATATCATGCTAAATATGGAACCACATCAAAGATATTAACCCTTCTTCATACTCACTTTATATCTCGCACCCCTATGATAGCCACCCTTAACTTAGGCTATTTGCCTAAGTCAAAGTGCACAATATCCAAGGAGGACCAGGGCTAAAATAGGCTCATTGTGATACAAAAGGGAAGGTGATAGGTAACATAAAAAGAATAGGCATTCAGGCTTAAAATCAGGATCAAGGGATATTATTCACACATGGAAGGTCATTTAGGATAAAAGTGAACTAATATCAACAATGTCCTATGATCCTTTCCTAACCGCTATCCTACAACCAAGAAAAGTCCAACTGGGTAAGTTCTGGATTTAACACACAATGGAAACTAGGTAGTATCTCACACACACATGACACAAAAGTACATCATAAGCTACTACCCATTCGGTTCATGCAATTATTTAGCAATGGTTATCATGTCACTAGTACTAATGCCATAATAAGATGCACAGTGGTCACATATAAATGCGTATCACACAATTATAAAATAGTTCTTTGGAGAGGTGTTCAAAAATCAACAAAAACATGTTAAGTGCCTAAGGTACTTGTATTTCTCCTAGTCAACTACAACATTTTACAACAAATCACAATACACCTAACCATGGTGGCACTACTAGGAACAAGACTCCGGGGAAAAGAGGCACGCCAACAAAAACCCCAAGAGGACCTAAACACCCACAAGTAGCCCCACCCTCAACTTAAAATCATGCAATGTCACCAATGCATCAAATCAAAACAAAAGAGTTAGAAACATACCTGTGGTAGCATGGCTGTGAAGATCTAATATCAATCACTTAATATGAATACAAACAACAAAATACCTTGGGTTGCCTCCCAAGCATTGCCTAATTTAGTGTCGCGGCATGACCTAACTCAGATTTTTTATTTATCTTGAGGATATGAATTTCACCCCCAACTTAGAGTCCATCTTCTTGCCTTGCTCCTAGGGGGGTGGTACAAAAATTTAGAAGTCGAGTAATGGATTAAGCATGGTAAACCACTTAGCCTTAAAGTGAGGTGTGTTTTTATGTTTCTTGTCTAATGTCAAATCAAGAATGTAGGATTCTTTTTCGTCATCTTCACAGTATTCTACTATATTAAATGATTCCAAAGACAAGATATCATCTAAACATAATGTAGAAAAGTACTTTGAATGAGGCCAAATCAATCCCACTTCAAAATATACACTATCTACTACACACTCACTTTTATTAACCTTCTCGACATCTTCACTTCAAATTGGGCTAGAGTCTTTATTAGAGATTTTCTTTGTTTCTTGTTTTGCCTCTAGCACCATATCCTCAATCTTGGCATCATCTCTGATGGTTGGTTGGGAAATCAATGAGGGTTATTCATCATCAAGCTCAATATCAATATAGGGTTCTTGCTCCTCGTCTTCACACTCTTCCATTATTTTAAATGATTCTAGAGACAAGATATCAACTAAATATAATATAGAAGAATGCTTTGAATGATTGAACTCTATATCCATCTCCTCATGAATGATTGGCTTTATGCCTTGACACATATCACATATGATATCATACATTTCTTTTTGGAGATCCAATATTCATTGAAACATAGCTTCAATGCCACTCTTCTCGGTGCTTTGTTCTTCCTTTTCTTGACCATAAGACCTATCAAACTCATACGAAGAACTAGAATTTGGGTAAGCGAAGTAGGGGGATGGGGAATTTGGGCAATCACTCCAATGTCTGTCTTGACCACCACATAAAGAACAATCATACTCCCGGTAGGATGGATATGGTCCAAACATCTCTCTCCAGGGAGCATATCTACAATCTTGCCCAAAGTAAGGTCCATCATAATATGAACATAGATCATCAAGATAAGATTTCCAACCACCAAGCACATGTTCATTCCATGATTCCATAGTAATAAGTAAACTAAAATAAAAATCTACCTAACACAAGAAATAAAAAAACTAAAAATAAATATTTACATTTTTGAATTCAAGCAAGTAGGCCAAAATTCTAAACCAACTCAATACGCCAAATTTTTCCCCGGCAATGGCTCCATTTTTGATAGCGCTCAAACTTACACGTCAATTTAGTGCAAGGAGGTCGTCATCAATATAATTACCCAACTTTGGATTTGGGGTCAAATCCACGAGGAACAATATGAGTAGCGATTAAACTAATTTGAAAATATAGCTAAAAGTTGAATTTAAACAAATGTTGTAAAAAGAATAAAATGGGGGGTTTTATCAATCAAACAATAATTAAAGTTTCGACTTGCTTCAGAACTCAAAGCTAAAATTTCAATGGTTCAAATCAATGATAAAGAGAAACTAGGGTTGTGATCACTATGATTATTAATCCCCATTAAGTAGTAGCTATAGTGTTAGGTTCTCGTGACTTGTGGGAAACACCAAACTATCAGTTTTGACAATCCATCTAAGTGTTTCTCAACCTACTTAGATGTTGAACTCCCTAATTCTCTCGAACTTAGAAAATCATTCTATTCATACTGATTTTATCTCAAGTTGATCAATCTTGTTACAACATTAATTATTAGATGAGAGCTTAACCTTCCCAAATCCTTATTGATAATTCGCTACCTTTAGTTTATTTCTCAGTTCGAGCAAATCAGCATAAGGTGGGATTTATTGTTTAAAACTAATAAATAATAATCATAATAAAGGAATTATCAAGATGTCCTCACAATCACTCAAACCCTAACCAACTATTAAATCCATGGGGGAATAATCATAGATCCCATAACCCTAGGGTTTTAGTTCCACATGAGAAAAAAAAGAGATAACAACAATTATAATCATCATTCAAAAACTTACAAAAGATGAAGTCTAAAGTTGATTCTCGTCTATATTCAAGAGAAAATTCCAACAACCAAATCAAAGAGTTGAAAAAATTGATTCTAAGTTAAGAGAGCTAAAAGGAAAAGTAAGCCCCCTTCAAATAAGTTTCAGATGTTCCGCCCCTTATGTTTAGAAAACCCTAATATATGCTTTAAATAATTTAGCCTAATTATGGAAACAAATCATAGATTACATATCTTTCTCACATAGGTGACGACAAAGTGTTATGCCTCATTAGGAGTCTGACGACTTATCTGAAATGTCGTCAGCTTCTACTCCAAGTTTGATAATTTCTGCCTTAGGCTGATGATGACACTCTAACGGCTTATGAGGAGTCTGACGACTTATCAGAATTGTCGTCAGGTCCTCTTCCACTTTCATGATTTCTACTTTGGGATGATGGCATTCCTGGCAGCTTATCAGATACCTGACAGCTTATCAGGGAATGTCATCACACTTCTTCTCCCACTACCTCACACTATCTACAGCTGATGATAAATCTTGATAGATTATTAGACATGTGACAACTTATCAGATTTTTTGGTTGTTCTTTAATTCAAGTTCTCAAGCACTACCTAAGCCAGACAACGAGCCTAACGACTTATAACAACTCTGATGGCCTATCACAGGTTGTCGTCACTTTTTCCAACTGAATCCCATTCTCTGTCTAAGGCTGATGGCAACTATGATAGCTTATCACAAGGCTGACGACTTATTAGACACGCCGTCAACTATACACCCCTCTCTACTTGCTTAAAAATCAACTGTTTTACTTCCATTATTGCTGGTTCTTTTGCATCTTGACTTTTACTACAATATCAAAGAGTAAAAAATAAAAAACAACAAAAGTTGCTTAAGACTTTGCAATTATTCTCAGTTAAAAGCCTCAAATGTGTTAGCATCTGTTCACACATCACTAGTACCCCTTACTAAAACCTGTTGGGTGACCATTTTTCTCAGCATGTGATAACGCTAAAATTACAACTCTCTTACGAGAGAGTAAGCAGTCGTTGTCAAATATATAACCCAACTAGGTTGGGGTCGAATCCCACAAGGAATATGGTGTTAATTAAGTTGTATGCAGATTAGTTGATTTTTAATCGTTCATTTTCGTAACATAAATAGGGGGTATTTGATTCAGTTCACAAATTAATGGTTTTAACAAGATGAAATATTGTAGTAGTATTTAAATTCAGAGAAATAGCAAGCTAGGGTTATGTCCTCCTTGTAGTTTTCAATACATTCTAACTATGGGCTTTACGAATTCATACATGCATCATGTTTACAGAGAAATGTATTGTATTTAACAACATAATCCTAGTGTTTCTCAACCATCAAGGACTAATTCACTTTAGTTCTCTCGAATCAAAAGCGTTTACCAAAAATAATACAAAATCTCTAAGTAGTTAATCTTGCAAAGGCATTGACTTATAAAATAGGGGTTGGTAATCCTATTTTCTTGTCACTACTCTCTTTTTCGAACATCAACCTTTCTTTCGAACAAGTTGCGTTTTAAGGCAAATCCTCTATGTTTGCAACCATGAGAATTCAAGATAAGCGAAGAGAGTATGATGTAAACAAATCAATGCATAATGAATTCAAAACCCAAAGTGATAGATTGTATGCTACAAGGCTTCCATAACCCTAACTAATTAACTTAGCTACTCATGAATAAAATGAAAAGCATCATAAATATATTCATCATACAAAAAACTAGAAGACGATCTTGGTGTGCAAATAGTGAAACAAGAGAGAAACGTTGTTCTCTCTCCACCCAAAGCTGCTATTCCCTTCTCAGAATACTACAGAACAATTCAATAATGAATAAAAATTCAGCATTAAGCCTTTTAATAATCTTTTCTCTCATAATTGCCTTCTAAGTCCTTGAACTAATTATAAACGATAAACTAGCCTTAGACATAGTTTCTAGGCGCCACATTTGGTCCAGATTGCTACTCTCTCTTGTGTCAGATGCCATCCACATTCCATAGTCCCATAATGTCTTCATCTACCTTATTAATACCTGAAATCATGCTAATCACATCGGTTAGCTCAATTATATAGAAGTAAAGTAAAAACATAAGAAACTAGGCACTTTGTTCTCTAAACATAGCTAAAATTTTGATAAATTATGGTGCTTAGGCGTATAAATACACCCAAGATCACCACCCAACACTTAAAGCTTTGTTCATCCTCGAACAACATATCTATTTATGCCTACTACAAAAGCCTTAGCACCCACAAAGGAAAACAAGATGCTCAAATAGGCTCACACAACAATTATGAACAAGAAGTAGCTTCAGGAATCATTCCTAGATACAACCTACCCTCAAGAATAGACTCATTAAGTTGATAATTTCATGTATATCATTCAAGAAAAGAAATCATATAAATTACCCAACCTTCATCAGCCATGTTCCCTCACAACAAGAGAGTTACTTATAATCACTCACAATCATGCAATTTCTAACAAAATAGGTACAAGAATCAAGTTGTGCTCACTCATACAAAGTATTTTCAAATTACAACTAATGACCATATGCTTGCCCATAGTGTAATACTCTACATATCAGAATGCTAAGATTACATCAAATAGGTCTTTTACGGGTTGTAATGCAGGCTAAAGGATGGGTAGAAACTATTTTAGCCAAAAATAGTGACTATCTTCCCTAAGCACTTTAATACACTATATTATGCAATCAACATCAATCTCTAACAACCGATATCCACTTCTTCTATCTTCACAGGTTTGCTTTTTACCCCAACTCGTTAAGCTTAATTAATAACACTATGGTGGGAGTATGCAACCCTTTTAAATATTTTTTTTGGCATCATTTTCACGTTACACACCCCTATAATAGCCACCCTCAACTTAAGCAATTTGCCTTAGTTGAGGTGCACAATATCCAAGAAGGACCAGGGCCAAAACAGGTTCATTGTAATATGTCCGGGATAAAATTTTGAACTTTTTCAATAATTTTAGCTACTCCCAACCACATCAATTGGTCACGCCAATAACTAAACTTTGGGGCATCAATTTGACCTTTTTCCTCTTATTGTCAAACTCCTAACTCACATTGATTTTACATTAAAGTGCTTAGGAGCTTTTGGATCAAATTATGGTCCATTAAAGAACGGATTAGGTTACATATGAGGCTAACAAAAGAATAAGATAAAGGCTCAACGGGGCTAGCTAAGATAATGTACAAAGGTAAGTCAAAAGAAGGTATGAACAATGGCTATCAAAGAGATGCCTAAATTATCTCCTAAACTAACAATCTTTATTATGCTTTGGATACACACCAGGCAAGTTCTAGCATCAGTTGCAATAAGGAATGTACAACAGTCTTACACACTCATGGCTTATAGTCAACTCAATTAGGAGCATTATAGATTCTCGAATGAACAATTATATGAATTCAATTAAAACCAACAATCACAACAAGAGTCACAACTAGAGCCTAGGTGTTTCAAACGTAATGATCTATCACATACTTATGTTATAATGTCATGTGATCCACAAGAGCAGTTACATGTAATTAAAAGACTAATTTTCTCTTAAGACGGTCGTCATCCATCCATCATCGAGAAAACCACCTAATTATGACAAAATAACTAACAAAATAAACAAAACAACTAATCCTATCCAAAAGTATACTAAGAGAAGGTCCTATTTTCTTACAAAACAAGTAGCAAAGTAACCAGCCACCCACACTTAAGCTTAGCTCTGTCCCTAGTATAAATAACAAGATAAAGAACTTTGATAGTAGTACTTTTCATCCACATTAGGAGTCATGTCACCTGCATGGAGATCATCATTGGAGCCATTTTTCCTATATTCATCCTATCATCCACGTCAGTCACACATAATGAAACTAACTATAATTAAGATAAGGGTGGTGAAGTCACTACCCCACACTTAATTTCTGAGTATCAACTAATTAATTGTTATTGTTGGGTACTCAGACTTCACCGACATACACTTTGACATAGTGCACCACGTTAGTCACAATACGATTTAATTACTTCAATTTTCCCATGTCTATTTCAATGAAACACTTTTTGATCAAAATCATACCCTACACTTTCAACCATATCAAGATATACAAAACACCATTACTTTTCCAACATAGCCATGGCAAGAATTTAATTCATAATCCTTAAGTGATCAATTAATAACTACAGTATAAAGTCACAACACCTAAGGATTAAGAAAATAACACTTACCTTGAAGATGAAGGATTGAAGAAAGTGAGTCGATGTTCTTGGGTTTTGAAAGTGGTGAGGAGCTTGTGGGACAAAGAGTGTGTTGAAGGCATGGTTTTTAAAGGATGAAATTGGGTTAGGTTAACCCAATTTAAGGTTAGATTTATGTTGTTTAGACTAAGTGTGCATCACATAATATATCACACACTTGATACAGTGGGCATCTGCAAAGAGGTATGTGACACATACCCTATCGCACAACTTTATAAGTGCGGCGCATAGGGTATCGCACACTTGAGACAGTGAGCATATGGGGAGAGGTGTGCGACGCAAAGATTATTAAATATGTTAGAGTGTGCAACGCATACGTTATCACACACATCAAGGTGTGTGGCGCATTGTGCATCGCATAGCTGGTCTAGTGAGCATGTGCAATGGGATGTGCGGCACACTCTTGGTCAGAAGGGTCCATATGGTAGGGGCTTCACCCCCGCACCCCCATCGAGGTTAGTGGTGGGCTTTTGGATCAGGCCTATTGGCTCGATCCCTACGCTACCACCACAGACCTCATTAAAAGTCACAAAATAAAGTCGCACCGAGAAATTTTTAGGGTTGGATTAACATAGATCGGGGCACAACTCTAAAATGAATCATACCTAAGCCTTACATATTTGACCACTCCAACTTACCTGTACTGTTCCTATCACTCCTAAACTTACCACCATTGACATGACTCAATTTCAAACTAAATTTGGTACCAATCACCTCATTAGTACTTCATGCACCTACACTTAATTAAAAACAACAAAAATAATAAGAAGGATGGGTTGCCTCCCACCAAGCACCTAATTTAGTGTCTCAGCATGACCCAATCAACTTTTTCCTCCACCTTGAGAATGTAAATTTCACCCCCAACATCGTATCCATCTTTTTGCCTCGCTCATACAAGGGTGGTGCAGAAATTACGAAGCGAAGTAATGGATGATCCATGGTAAACAACTCGGTCTTAAAGTGAGGTGTGTTTTTATGTTGCTTATCAAGTGTAAAATAAAGAATATAGGATTCTTGGTCCTCATCTTCACACTTTCCACTATTTTAGATGATTCCACAAACAAGATATCATCTAAACATAAGGTGGAAAAATGCTTCGAGTGAGGCCCAACTAATTCTACTTCAAAATTTACACTATCTACTATACACTTACTTTTACTCCTCTTCTTGACATTTTCTCTTCGAATTGGTCTAGAGTCTTTATTAGTTTGCCTCTAGCACCAAGTCCTCAATCTTGGTATCATCTTTAATGGTTGGTTCAGTTGGTTGGGAAGTCACCGAGGGTTGCTTAACATCTATATAGGGTTCTAGATCCTCATCTTCACACTCTTCTATTATGTTAAATGATTCCACAGATAAGATATCATCTAAGTATATTGTAGAAGAGTTCTTTGAATGATTGACCTCTATATCTATCTCCTCATGAATGATTGGCCTCATGCCTTGACGCATATCACATACGATATCGTATGTTTCTTCCTGGAGATTCAACATTCTTTAAAACATAGCTTCAATACCACTCCTTTCGGTGCTTCGTTCTTCCTTTTCTTGGCTATAAGACCTGTTAAACTCAAAAGAAGAACTAGAAAATGGTTAGCGCAATGGGGGGAGGGTGAATTAGGGCAATCACTCCAATGTCCATCTTAACACCACATAAAGAACAATCATACTCTCGATAGGATGGAGATGGTGCACACATCTCTCTACGAGGAGCATATCTACAATCTTGCCAAAAGTGAGGTCCATCACAACATGGACATGGATTATCAAGATAAGATTTCCAAACACCAAGCTCATGTTCATTCCATGATGCCATAGTAATAAGTAAACTAAAATAAAAATCTACCTAACACAACAAATAAAACAAAACTAAGAACAAATATTTACAAGTTTGAATTCAAGTAAGTAGGCTAAAATTCCAAACCAACTCTCTTAAACATAAAATTAAGAAACTTGACTAACAGTCAATTAACACACATAAACTCAATAGACAACCGCATTCCCTGGCAACGGCGCCATTTTTGATAACGCTCAAATTACACCTCTCTTACGAGAGAGTAAGCGGTCGTTGTCAAATATATAACCCAACTAGGTTGGGGTCAAATCCCACAGGGAATATGGTGTTAATTAAGTTGTATATAGATTAGTTGACTTTTAATCATTCATTTCCATAAAATAAATAGGGGGATTTGATTCAGTTCACAAATTAATGGTTTCAGTTTAACAAGATGAAATATATGTAGTAGTATTTAAATTCAGAGAAATAGCAAGCTAGGGTTATGTCCACCTTGTAGTTTTTAATAATTCTAACTATGGGCTTTACAAATTCATACATGCATCGTGTTTACAGAGAAATGTATTGTATTTAACAACATAATCCTAGTGTTTCTCAACCATCAAGAATTAATTCACTTTAGTTCTCTCGAATCAAAAGCGTTTACCAAAAACAATACAAAATCTCCAAGTAGTTAATCCTGCTAAGACATTAACTTATAAAATAGGGGTTGGTAATCCTATTTTCTTGTCACTACTCTCTTTTTTGAACATCACCCTTTCTTTTGAACAAGTTGCATTTTAAGGCATATCTTCTATGTTTGCAACCACGAGACTTCAAGATAAGCGAAGAGAGTATGATGTAAACAAATCAATGCATAATGAATTCAAAACCCAAAGTGATAGATTGTATGCTACAAAACTTCCATAACCCTAACTAATAAACTTTTCTACTCATGAATAAAATGAAAAGCATCATAAATATATTCATCATACCAAAAAGTAGAAGACGATCTTGGTGTGCGAATAGTGAAACAAGAGAGAAACATTGTTCTCTCTCCACCCTAAGCCGCTATTTCCTTCTCAGAATACTACAGAACAATTCAATAATGAATAAAAATTCAGCATTAAGCCTTTTAATAATCTTTTATCTCATAATTGCCTTCTAAGTCCCTAAACTAATTATAAATGATAAACTAGTCTTAGACATAGTTTCTAGGCGCCATATTTGGTCCAAATTACTACTCTCTCTTGTGTCATATGCCATCCGCATTCCATAGTCCCATTATGTCTTCATCTACCTCAGTAATACCTAAAAAATGCTAATCACATCGGTTAGCTCAATTACATAGAAGTAGAGTAAAAACATAAGAAACTAGGCACTTTGTTCTCTAAACATAGATAAAATATGGATAAATTATGGTGCTTAGGTGTATAAATACACCCAAGATCAACATGTTAGAGGGTATAGGGCATAAGGTGCCCAATCTCAGGTTTGAGGGGATCAATCTTCTCCATCGTATCTTTCTTAAAGATTCCATGGTCAATCGCGCCATGGCCAATGTTAAAAGAAGAGAAATAAATATTTTAATTATTAGTATATTATCTATATGTTGTGTGATTATCCTTCTAGGGTTGCTTTTAGGGATAATAAGGTTCCTGTTTCCTTTTCTTCAGCTCCTATACTAAATGGTGCTGCTTCTACTTTTGGTACCGGAACTGGCCGAAATTGCTTATATGCTCTTATATCTTATAAGGTCTCAGGGAAATATCCCGATGTCATTACTGGTATTTTGAAACTCTTTTCCCATGATTTGTACTTTTTACTTGATATGGGGTCTACTCTTTCTTATGTGACCCTATTTGTGGTTTTGTATTTTCATTTTAGTCCTAAGTTTATTTCAGACATTTTTTCTATGTCTTCCCTGATGGGTTACTTTATGGTTGCTAGAAGAGTCTATAGGGGTTTTGTGGTATCTGTTGGTGGTTAGGAGACTTTGGTGGACCTATTTCAATTAGACATGGTTGATTTTGGTATTATATCAAGGATGGAGTGGCTGTACTCGTGCTCTACTTCTTTAGACTATCAAACTCATACGACCATCTTTTAATTCCCAAATGAGTTAGTTATTAAGTGGGAGAGTGTTTCCTAGTTTCTTAGGAGAGGTTCATATCATATCTTATGGATCAGAGATTGATCTCCAAGGGGTGTCTTTATTATTTGGTTCGGGTTAAGGATTCTAACTCATAGGGTCCTTTTTATTTTATCCTAGTAATGAATGAATTTCTCGAGGTCTTCCCTGATGACCTTCCTGGTATTTCTCTCTATAGGGAGATTGATTTTGGGATAGATATTGTTCTAGACACTCATCCTATTTCTATTCCTCCATATAGAATGGCTTCAACTGGGTTAAAAAAGCTTATGAAACAATTATAGGATATATTAGACAAGGGTTTCATCCGTCCTAGTGTGTCTCCATACGGTGCACCAGTGTTATTCATTTATAATAAGGATGATTCCCTTTGAATGTGTATTGATTACTGATAAATGAATAAGGTGATGGTAAGGAATAAGCATCCACTTCTGAGCATACATGATCTCTTTGATCAGGTTTAAGGTGCCAAATTCTTCGCTAAAATTGATCTTCATCCTGGTTATCAATAATTAAAGATTAGGGAGGTGGATATACCTAAAATGACTTTCTATACTTAGTATGGGAATTTTGAGTTCTTGGTGATGTTATTTTGCTTAACTACTGCCCATGCTACTTTCATGGACTTGATGAATAGGGTCTCTCTTTAGTTCTTGGATTTATTTGTAATTATGTTCATTGATAATATTTTAGAATATTCTAAGAGTGAGGAGGATTATGCTGATCATCTCTTCATTGTGTTACAGACATTGAAAGATCAGCAGTTATATGCTAAGTACTCTAAATGTAAATTTTAGTTGAAAGCAATTATATTTCTGGGTCATGTTGTATCTAGTGAAGGGATCATTGTGGATCCTCAGAAAGTTTCTATTATTAAGAAGAGGCCTAGACCTAGGACACCAATTAATATACAGAGCTTCTTGGGTTTAGCCAGTTATTATAGGAGGTTTGTTGAAAGTTTTTCTACTATTGCTGCTTCATTGACCAAGTTAACTTAAAAAAAGGTATAGTTTTTATGGTCTGATGCTTACGCGGGTTGTTTTAAGAAGTTGATATATAAGTTGACTTCAGCTTCAATCTTGACTCTACCTGGAGTCACAAAGGGTTTCGTTGTCTATTGTGTTGCATCTTGGGTTGGTTTTCGTTGTGTATTGATACAACATGGAAAGATGGTTTCTAATTCTTCTAGATAGTTAATTGTTCATGAGAAGAATTATTTGGCTCATAACTTGGTGCCATTAGCTATGGTTTGCGCATTTAAAATTTTGCGTCATTATCTGTATGGGGTGCATGTTGATATATTTTTTGATCATAAGATCCTACATTATGTGTTCACTCAGAAATAGCTTAATCTCAGATAAAGGAGGTGTCTTGAGTTGTTGAAGGACTATGATATAAGTCTTCCCTACCATCCAAGTAAAGCTAATGCAGTTCTTAATGATTTTAGTAGGTTATCCATGGGAAATCTAGATCATGTGGATGAGGATAAGTGGGAATTGGTAAAGAATATTCACCGTTTGGCTAACCTTGGAGTTCATCTCTTAGACTTTGAGGATGGTGGTGTATTTGTGCAATAGGTGTCGCAATTATCTCTTGGTTTGAAATTAAAGAAGAAACAAGTATTATACCCACTCTTGATGAAAATCAAGGATGATGTGGGTAAGTAGAAGGTGATGTTTTTTGAGATTGGCGGAGATGGTATCTTAAGGTACCAAAGGAGGTTGTGTGTTCTCGATGCAAATGGATTGCGAGGAAGGATTTTGGTTGAGGCCTATGAATCATGATATATGGTTCATCCTGGTTCAACAAAGATGTATCATGTCTCAAAGATATGTATTAGTGGAATAACATGAAGCGAGATGTAGCCAACTTTGTGGCTAAATATATGGTGTGTCAGCAAGTAAAGGTGGAGCACATGAGGCCCAGTGGTCTAATTTAAGAAATTGAATTATTGGTGTGGAAATGAGAGATAATTAATATGGATTTTTGTACTGGCCTTCCACGGTTGCAGAATCAGTGTGACTCCATATGGGTCATCGTGGATAGGATGACTAAATTTGCTAACTTTTTGCTAGTGAGTAATAATTGTTTTGCCAAGGATTAGGAGAAAATTTTCCTTTAGAAAGTTGTGAAGTTTCACAGTCTGCTTATATTGATTTTTTTAGATCGTGGTACTCAGTTTTCATTGCAATTTTTCCATTTATTTCAGTGTGGTTTGGGTAGAAAAGTGAGACTTAGTGTCACCTTTCACTCACAGTCGGATGGGAAAGCAGAAAGAACTATTCAGACTTTGGAATATATGTTGTGAGCTTGTGTAATCGACTTTAATGGTAGTTGGTATGACCACTTGCCTCTCAATGAATTTTCCTGTAACAATAGTTACCATTCTAGCATTGGTATGGCCCTATCTGAGGCAATGCATAAAAGGAGGTGTAGATCTCCTATTGGGTGGTTTAAGGTTGGTGAAGCAGAGATGTATGGCCCAAATTTGGTTCACCAAGCTATGGATAAGGTACAGGTGATTTGGGATAGGCTTAACACTTCCTAAAGTTGCCAAAAGTCCTATGAGTACGTAAGGCAAAAGGACTTGAAATTTAAAGTTGGAGATTGGGTGTTCTTAAAGGTGTCCCCCATGAAGGGAGTGATGCAGTTTTGAAGGAAGGGGAAGCTCAGTCCCCGGTATGTTATCCCGTACTTTTTTTTAAGAAGGGTTGATATTGTTGCATATGAGTTAGAATTGCCCTCTAGTATGAGATCTATTTATATGGTATCCATGTGTCTATGTTGCAGAAATGCGTGTGTAATCCTTCGTTGGTTGTTCCCTTGGAGAACATTGGTATTTCAGATTCATTGTCTTATGAGGAGGTCCCCATGAGGATCTTGGATTGGTAAATTCATCGGTTGTGAACGAAATATGTGGCTTAGATAAAGGTTCTATTGTGGAACAAAAAATCCGAGGAAGCTACTTGGGAAGACGAGGAGGACATAAAGTCCAAGTATTTATTCCTATTCTCAATTACAGGGAGTCATTCTTAAGGTATGTGTGTATTATTAACATCTTTGTTTTCTGACTTTATTATAGGAAAGATTGATTTCCTTAGCATCTTTGTTTTCTAACTTAGTTAAAGGTAAGAGTAGAGGTATGTAAAGTCCAAATCATGCTGGTATTGCCTTGTACCATCATTTGAGGATGAATGCTCCTAAGTGGGAGAGACTGAAACACCCTAAACTTTGGCCCTTGCAAATTTCTTGAGTTTTAAACTTTTTCTTCACCATACTACTCACACCGTAGTCGTATAGTGTGTGATAACACTCAATCTACAACTCTTGTAAGAGCATAAAGCAGTCGCTGTCAAATATATAACCCAGCTGGGTTGGGTATCGATCCCACAGGGAATAGCCGATCAATAAGTAAGCAAAGATTATTGGACTTTTGGTGAAAGTCTCGTAAAAGGGGGGATTGTAACGTGCAAGTAATGTAAACAAAATAGTAAAGTAAAAAAAGAAATAGCAAAGTAAACAGAAAGAGTGTTTAGTAAGATGTTAATCAATGAGAATTGAGAGTTGGGGTTATGTCCACCTTATGAGTTATACGTCTCTATTGGCTGTGAGTTATGCGGAATTCATGTGCTTATAGAGAACTGTATTCTATGGTAAATCCAAGCGTCTTTCGACCTAACAAGGACCATTTCACTTTAACTCTTTCGAGCTTAAAGCGTGTCTAATGGTACAAATTCTCCAAGAGGTTAATCCAGTTACGACACTAACTTTTTAACAGGGGTTGGTGCCCTATTACCTTGACATTATCTCTTTTCCAGACATATAACTTTTCTTTCGAACAAGTTAATGCTATACTGGCGTATTCTATGCGTTTGCAACCACAAGAATTTGCATTAAGATGAAGAGAATAATGATATAAGCAGCATACGTGTCGCGAATTCACAAACTCATAGCAATAGATAGTATCTCATACGGCTTCTATAACCCCAACAGAGAAGTTTAGTCTCTCATGAGTGCGATGGAAATCACAATAGACATTATCATTATACCACAACAAAGATCTCACGTGTAGTATGGTGTGGTATGGCTTTAGGCGTGACTTCCTTTTAGAATAGCTTTTCTCTCGTTGTGGAAATTAAGAATTGAATAGATGAATAGAAGAAGAATAAAAAGTAGAATTAATGGAAGAATTAGAAGTAGTAGTCAATGATGCGAATAATGTTGTGTTGAATGAATTCTATATAAAAATCTCTAGCAAAATAGGGTATTTATAACACCTATATCCCATTCCTACTAAGCTAATGCATTACTTAACCCAATCCTACTAGGTTACTGCATCATTATCCTAATCCTAATAAATTACTGCATCATTATCCTAATCCTTATAGGTTACTGCTGATCCCCAAAGTCTTGGAAAATGTTGTTTTTGCCCGGGTCAGGTTTCCCATGCGTCACTTTTGGTCCTAGGCGTCCAAGCTCTCCTTCCCTTCTTTCATGAAGCTTTCTTTGGCGTCAAGTTATCCATAAAATGCTGAAATCTGCATCATTTATACCTGAAAACTTGCTAATCACGTTTGTT
This sequence comes from Capsicum baccatum var. pendulum, assembly GCA_030864225.1. Classification (NCBI taxonomy): domain Eukaryota; kingdom Viridiplantae; phylum Streptophyta; class Magnoliopsida; order Solanales; family Solanaceae; genus Capsicum; species Capsicum baccatum. The sequence goes on from CM061552.1 coordinate 144,769,864, forward strand.
AGCTCAATTACAGGAAAAAGGACTAAAAGTGCATGAATTATATATTTTGTCCTCAAAACTTAGCTAAAATATGGGTAAAATATAGTACTTTAGGCGTGTAAATTCGCCTATCATCAACATCCCACACTTAAATCTTTGTTCGTCCTCGAACAAACTATCATGTCCCTCTAAACATCTACTTAGGGTTTCACAGTAACAACACAAAATAGTCATCAAGACGGGCATAACAATCATTAACAAAGAGTAGTTTTCTGATCATTACTAGAAACAATTTTAACCTCCGATATAGACTCGTGATGATGGTTAATTCGTATTCAAAAGTTAAGGCACAAAGATCCATACACGACTACCCAAAACTCATCAACCATGTGTGTCTCACAATATATTACCCATAATCACTCACAAGTATTGTTTATATTTCGAACATGGGTATAAGATTATCCTTGCCCTCACTCTCACAAAGAATTCGTATGTTGCAACTGATGACCATAGGCTTGCCCTTAGTGTAATGCTCCACTAAATATCAGAATGCTAAGCTTAGGATCAAATAGGTCTTTTGCTGGTTGTAATGTAGGCTAAGGGACGGTAGGACTATTTTGGCCAGAAATAGTGACTATGTTCCTAAGCGCTTTAATACATCACATTATGCCATTAACACTTTCTTTCAAATAACCTTTCTACTTTCTTTTAATCTACCACCCCTTCGCACCTCTTTTGTTATTCAATTTTGAACAGAATTTATCGTTTTGTTTTTCTATTTCTTTTCTCTTTTTTTTACAACACACCTCTATGATAACCACTCTTTTTCGTAACAATTTCAAGTACCAATACACTCTAAGGCTTCATACTCACCCAATTTCCTCTTATTTTGTCACATGACTTTACACTTTAAAGCACTTAGGAATTTGGATCAAATTATGGTCTTGAAAAAAAATGGATTAGGCTTACATATGAGGCTGTCAAAGAAAATAGGCTTAAGGCTCAAAGGGGGTTATCTAGGATGATGTCCATGGGTAGATAAAATGAAGGTAAACAATCATAGGTTGCCAAAGAAATGCCTAAATCATCTCTTAGACTCACACTCTTTATTTCGCTTTACATACATACCAGGCAAGTTCTAGCATCAGCCACAAGCATAGAATATACTATCATCTCACACACACAAGGCACATGGTCGACTTTATTAGAAGCAATATAGACTCTTAACCCAACAGATGAAAGAATTGAACCACATAATTATCACATAATGAGTCACTATTAGAGCCTAAACGTCTCAATAGTAATGATTTTATCACAGACTCTTGTCATAATACCATGCTGCCTATTAGAACAATTTTATGCAAAGTTTGTAACAAAAACAAAAAATTCCTAAAAAAAATTAAAACAAACAAACATAAATAAGAAAAACACACATAAATAAGCAAATGCAGATAAGGAAGGTTAGCATGCAAATACCAGCACCCCACACTTAGACGGGACACACTATCCTCAGTGGAAAATAAATAAGAAGAATCTGGTTAGTCAGACTCCTCCTCTATGTCTGGGGTCATACCTCCTTCGTCGGAATCATTATTGGAGTCGTCGTCATCAGAATTATCCTCCACGTCAGAGTCTGGCATTCTGCGCTCATCATCGGTTGGCACATCGTCCTCAAGAGGTTCCTCAAAGTACATACCTACTCCACACATTTGCCTTGCATGCTCATTCATTGGGTAGTCATAATCCAGCTGTTGGAGCTCTGCAGCAGTTGGAACACGACCTCTGCTCATCATTGTAAACCAAGTCATGCCATAAAGATGGCGAAAGAAACTCTCATCCCGAGCATGCCTTTCTGCAGTGGTAAGGTTGACGCCATGCGTGGTTTCAGCATCTTTAACCTTTGTGAGGTCAACCTTCTTTGGGTTGTGTGGGAGTTTATGATCAGCAGGTTCCTCTTCGATGTCCTCCTTCCTCAATATTGCAGTCAACAGGTTGCCAAAACTGAAGTGGGACCTCTTATGTAGCCTAGCTTTCCGCATTGTAGATTGAATAATTGCCCCAATGTTGATAGGGACATTCGTCATCAATGCGTATACCAAGAACACTCTATCTCATGTTATCTTGGTGTACTGGGTCCCTGGAATCAGACAAGAGTTGACTATTCACAGCCAAATCCTTGCTTCCCTATTCAAAGGAGCATATGGGAAGGTGTTGTGCCGACCGGTGTCCTTGTGTCTACTCCATCGTGCCATGGATCGTGGTCTGCATAATGTGTGTCTAATAGCCCTGTACGGAGGTCTATTGTACATCTCCTTGAGTGGTAATGGATCTACTGAAGGCAAACCCAGAAAGGAGTTGAAGAAATCCGCATTTAGTTGTAAAACTTGGCCCCGAATCTTGACTTCATTCCCTGTGGTTTTCGGTGACCAGTTGGCATAGAATTCTCGTGTTAAATCGAGATTGCACTCTCCCATATCTCAGAAGATGAAATCAAGATGTAACGCCATTATCTTGGCCAACATGCGCGGTTCTTTCTTTGCTAGGCTTTCTTTGTGTATCAGGTCCACATGGACATATTTTATCTCTTTATTGTTCCTATACCACTCCTTTGCTTCCTCCTCGAGGACCCATTTAATTCCGAACATGCGGCATGTTACTTGCATCGAGGATGATTCTCCTTGCTCTTTTTGTCCTCTTTTCTTGCCTTTTGGTGAAGTGGTTGCTTTATCTTCGCCTTGTCTTGCTTTGGGTGCCATTGTACCTGAGATTATAACGATAGTCAAGTTAGCATCATCTCGGTGGATACAATCAATAAACAGGCAGTAGTGGCACCACCCCACACTTAGTTTGTTGGCATCAACTAGTGAAGTGAAAGTTTGTCGATTACTCAGACTTGATCGATATACATTTTAGGCGCTATATTCCAACAATAAAATCAGTGCAGTCATACTTCTTGTGACCTTGGCAACACTTTCATGATTGATATATCAACACTTACTACATAGTGATTGAATCAAGGTATAGCATCTAGAAATAATCACAACCTCATATGTTGGTAGTCAACCATAATTCTTGTCTCGATGAACAAGTCATTCCAATATGTAAGATTTCTATAGATAGGATTAAGCAATTTTCTTGACTATGTTAATTCCGCAAAAGCATGACAGTGCATCAAAATCAAATTCAAGTTGGAAACATGTTAAGATCATTCTTACGTATTCTTTCACTCACTTAGTTGTATCACAACACATCAACCCCATTCAAATCACCAATACTACTTCAAGATTTAGCGATTCATAATATGCGTAGTAGTGTAGTACTTACGGAATATAAATGAAAAAGAAAGAAGTACTTACTTGGTTGATGTCTTTGGATGATGTTCTTGCAAAGTTGAAAGAGCAAAAGGAAAATTTTTGAGAGGATTTGGAGACTATAGGCGGCGCTTATGCTAGGTTTGCAATGTGTTTTTGGTCAAAAACTAAGTCTCTTATTTATAGGAGAGGCTTGGGTCGGGTTTTGACCCATTTAAAATCAAATTTGGAGATAAAAAGTGACCATAGGCGGCGCCTAAAGCTTTGCCTATGCTTGGCATAGGCGGCGCCTTTTGCAAAGCATTGTTGAGCATAGGCGGCGCCTATGCCATGGCATTGTTAGGCATAGGCGGCGCCTTTTGCATAGCATATGAGATTTAGAGACAAAAGGCATTGGCATAGGCGGCGCCTATGCTATGGCATACTTGGGCATGGGCGGCGCCTATGCTATGGCACACTAGATTCTGAGAGCTTAGGCCATAGCATAGGCCTTGCCTTGTTCGTGGCCTAGTTTTACATAGGCCTAGCCTTGTTTGTTGCATATATTTTCATAAGCAATGCCTAATCCATAGCCTTTTGCTTCTTCATTACTAACTTACCACCTTCGACATGCAATACTTCCAAATCAAAATTTGAAACCAATCTCCTTGTTTACGCCTCTTGTACCTACACTTGCTCAAAGACCACAAACACGATTAGAACGATGGGTTGCCTCCCATCAAGCGCCTTAGTTTTGGTCATGGCATGACTCTTCTTTTTGGATTTTTATTTATCAAAGGCAAACACGAAATAGAACGAAAGAAAGGAAAAAAATGTAAAACGATGGGTTGTCTCCCATCTAGCGCTTGATTTATTGTCGCGGCACGATATAGTTACCTCGAGTACTTAGACTTCATCGAGATAAGTGATGGCCATATAATTTATTGAGTCGAGAGGACCGATATAAGGTTTTACTCGTTGACCATTCACCTTGAAGACAACACCATTATTGTCTTTCAACTCAACTAGTCCAGACGAGTAGACTTGGTTAATTTTGTACGGACCAGACCACTTGGACTTCAACTTACCTGGGAATAGCTTCAATCTGGAATTCAAGAGAAGTACCATATCATCCTTTTGAAAGTTTTGTTGAACAATCCTCTGATCATGATACTTTTTCATCTGCTCCTTGTATAGGTGTGATCTTTCATAGGCATGTAGACGGAATTCATCCATCTCGTTTAGCTGCTCCAATCTCAGATTCATAGCATCATCCCAATTCAGATTCAATCGCTTCAATGCCCATAATGCTTTATGCTCAAGCTCAATGGGTAAGTGACAAGCCTTCCCATAAACTAGTTGGTACGGGGACATGCCAATTGGCGTTTTGAATGCAGTCCTATAAGCCCATAGTGCATCGTCCAGCTTCCGAGACCAATCTTTCCTCTTAGCATTTACCGTCTTTGCAAGGATTTGCTTGATCTCTCGATTGGAAACCTCTACCTGCCCACTAGTTTATGGGTGATAAGGTGTGGCTACCTTATGTTGCTTCACACCATATTTTGCCAACACGGATTTGAATAGCTTGTTGGAAAAGTGAGATCCTCCGTCGCTTATGATAGTACGTGGTACTCCAAAGCGGGAGACGATATTCTTCTTCAAAAATGCTACAACACGCTTTCCCTCATTGTCGGCCAACGCTACTGCTTCCACCTATTTTGAAACATAATCTACAGCGACTAGGATGTATTTTATTCCGAATGAATTTACGAATGGACCCATGAAATCAATACCCCATACATCAAAGAGCTCGACTTCAAGAATTTTTGACATGGGCATCTCATGGTGTTTTGAAATCGCACCTTGTCACTGACATTGGTCACATCTTCTCACAAATTCGTAGGCATCTCTAAATATCGACGGCCAATAATATCCACTTTGCAATACCTTTCTTGCTGTCCGATTACCTGCGTGATGTCCTCCAACTTGGGAAGTGTGACATGCTTCCAATATATTAGGCACCTCTACATGGGATAGGCATCGCCGGATAACACCATCCGCGCATCGTCGAAACAAATATGGCTCATCCCAAAAGTAGTGTTTTACATCATGCATAAACTTCCTCTTTTGATGGAAAGATAAATTTGCAGGTATGACATTACTTACCACAAAATTCGCAAAGTCGGCATACCATGGTAACTTTTCCATTATCGTGCCTAAGATCTCCTCGTCAGGGAATGCATCATCAATCTCGATTTCAGGCTGCGCCATATTCTCGTTCTCAAGTCTAGATAGATGGTCAGCCACTTGGTTCTCGCAACCCCTTCTATCTTTTACCTCGAAATCAAATTCTTGCAGCAAAAATACCCATCGAGTTAGCCTCGGCTTTGCGTCCTTCTTCGTCATTAGGTATCTCAGAGCTGCATGGTCTGTATAAACGATCACTTTGGTTCCCAACAAGTAAGCACGAAACTTCTCAAAAGCATACACAACCGCTAGGAGCTCTTGTTCTGTGCCAGTATAGTTCTTTTGGGTTTTCTTAAGGACCTTGCTCGCATAATAGATAGGATGGAATAACTTTTCCCTTCTCTGGCCAAGTACAACGCCCAAAGCTACCCCACTGGCATCACACATGACTTCAAACGGTAGGGACCAATCTGGAGCTACCATGATAGGAGCTTTAATTAGCTTCCCTTTGAGGCATTCGAATGCCTTCAAACAATCATCATTGAAGTCAAACATTGCATCTTTCTCCAAAAGTTTGCATAATGGACTAGCAATTTTGGAGAAGTCTTTGATGAACCACCGATAGAAACCTGCGTGCCCAAGGAAACTACGAACTCCCTTCACGGAAATTAGAGGTGGTAGCTTCTCGATAACTTCAATTTTAGCTCGATCAACCTCAATTCCTCTTTCGGAGATTTTGTGCCCAAGAAAGATGCCTTCCTTAACCATAAAGTGGCACTTCTCCCAATTCAGCACTAGGTTGAATTCTACACATCTTTGCAACGCCATACTCAGGTTTACCAAACACGATTCAAACGACTCGCCCACAACTAAAAAATCGTCCATGAATACCTCCAAAGTATCTTCAACCATATCAAAAAAAATGGACATCATACAACGCTGAAAGGTGGATGGTGCGTTACATAGCCCGAATGTCATACGTTTAAAGACAAACGTACCATATGGGCATGTGAACGTTGTCTTCTCTTGGTATTCAGAGGCAATACAAATCTGATTATAGCCAGAATAACCATCTAAGAAACAAAACCAGCCTTTTTCCGCTAATCGATCAAGTATTTAATCCATGAATGGCATTGGAAAGTGATCTTTGAGCGTCCATGAATTCAGCTTTTGGTAGTCCATGCATACTCTCTATCTGGTGATGGGTCTGAGTAGAATAAGCTTATTCTTCTCATTCGCTACTATCGTCATGCCTCCTTTCTTGGGAATACATTGTACCGGGCTTACCCATGTACAGTCAGAGATTGGATACACTACCCTTGCATCTAACCACTTAATAATTTCTTTCTTCACCACTTCTTGCATAGGTGGATTTAGACGCCTTTGATGCTCAATAGTGGGTGTGTAATTTTCTTCAAGCTGAATCTTGTGTGTACAAATCCCAGGTGGGATACCAATAATATTAGCGATGGTCCAACCAATGGCTCTTACATACTTCTGTAGAATAGCAGTGAGAGCTGCAACTTGCTGCTCACCCAAATCTGCCGCCACAATGACTGGAAGTATGTTTCCGCTTACTAAGAATGCATACTTTAAATGGCTAGGCAGCTCTTTCAATTCTAACGTGGGTGGCTCTTCAATAGATGGTTTAGCTGGTGGTGTGGGTCGATTTTTGAGATCAAGGTCCAGTTTTTAGGAGTATGAGGATATGATCCAAATCCTATTAGAGCATCAATAGTCTCTTCATAATTTTCAGCATCCTGATGCTCAACATTCATGAGCACAACCGCCAATAGGTCATCAATAATTTGCTTCTTTTCAAGTAATTCTTTCTCATCATCAAAGTAAACATCAGCCACCGAGAATACGCTCAGCTCCTTGGGTTGCTTCATTGATTTACACACATCAAAGCGAACTACTTCGTCATTTATCCGGAATAAAAGCTCATTAGCTCTTAAATCAATAAGCACACTTCCTGTTGCAAGCAAAGGGCGCCCCAAGATTATGGGAACTTCTGAATCTGCCTCACAATCCAAAATAATGAAGTCTACCGGAAAGATGAATGAAGAAACCTTTACCAATACATCACATAGAATACCAACATGTCATTTTACCGACCTATCCGCCATTACGAGACTCATATTGGTTGGAGTAGGATCACCCAATCCCAACTTTTTGTAAATAGATAATGGCATCAAATTGATGCTGGCTCCTAAATCGCATAATGCCTTGGCAAAATTTAATGAACCAACTGTGCATGGAATAGTGAAAGCACCGGGGTTGGCCTTCTTCTAAACTAGTGATCGGGTAGCAATTGCACTGCAATGATGCACAATATCATTCAACTCATAGCTTGCTGCCCACTTCTTTGTCAAAAGATCTTTTATAAATTTCGCATACCCAGGCATTTGTTCTAGTGCCTCCACCAACGGAACATTTATGGTCAGCTGCTTTAACATCGTCATGAATTTGCTGAACCTTGTATCATCCGCAATCTTCTTCAATCTTTGAAGAAAAGGTGGTGGTGGAAGTGGGATTGTTTTCTCCATAGCTTTCTTCTCCTCTTGCTTCCGTATTTCAGTCTTTTCAAGCTGCAATATACTTGTTGTGATGCCATGGATGTCGTGGTTGGCTTCTACTGCGTTTTCTCCATTAGCCTTATCATCATTGTCCACTACATTGTCGACCAATTGCTTGCCTTTGGTTGAATTTCCAGCACCTTACCACTTCGTGTAGTAATAGCCATGCATGATCCATCATTCCTTGGATTTTGCACAGTGTCGCTAGGTAAAGTGCCAGCCTTTCTTTGATTGAATGCTGCGGAAAGTTGGCTCAATTGCTGCTCTATTTGCTTTATTGAAGTGGAATGTGAGTCAACCAATTGCTTCATTGAGGACAAATCATTTATTACCTCCATTACTCCCGCGCTGGTTGCTTCCACTCCTTTCAACAGTTTAGCCATCATATCTTCCATATTTCCAGAACCAGATGTAGTGGCGTCACATCTTCCTGGGGGAACATACAAACCACTCTTGTCATTCTTGTTCTTCCAACTACCTTGGTCCTTGTTTCCAGATTTATCATAATAGTTCCAACCTTGGTTTCCTTGGGTATTACCTCGGAAACCCCCCTGATTGTTTAAGTAGTTGGCCTCTTCTTCCGAATTAGATTCGTCTTTTTCTTTTGACACAACAACTTTGACTTTTTCAGTCTTCCCTGATAAGAGATGCTTTGTAAGAAGATCCACTTGTGTTTTCAGGTGCGCCATATCTTGATCACGTTCTTCTTTTCTTCTCCTTTGGTCTGTAGTCATGCCAATAGATAAAGTGGGGCTTGCTACCTCTGAATCCCTGGTATGCCAAGCTCTACTTTGCTTCGTCATCCGATCTAGCATATTGCTTGCCTGACCAAAGGTGAGGTCCATGAAAGATCCTCCAGCCGCATTGTCCACCACTGGTTTAGTTATTGAATTCAAGGATCTGTATAGTATCTCCATTAGGTGAACATTGGTCATATGGTGGTTTGGGCAACACATTAGCTTTGTGTTGAACCTTTCCCATGTTTCATGAAGAGCTTCGGTTGGAAGCTGTCGAAAGTTGCTGATTTCATCTCTCAATTGTGCTCTTTTGGATGGCAGAAAGAATCTTTCTAGGAAAGCGTCTTTCAACTGCCTCCAATAGGGATAGAATCAGGAGTCGGCCCGTTCAACCATAGAGTTGCCTCCCCAGATAGAGACAATGGAAATAGGCGCAACCGAATTGCATTCTGTCCAACGCCAGGATTGTCGAATGACTTACATGTAGAAATAAAGTTGATCAGATGCATATTCGGATCATCGCCTGCTAGTCCACCGAATAATCCCTTGAGTTGCAATAACTGAATCATGGTGCTTGTGATGTTGAACTTGGCTACGGGTGCCAATGGTGGAGGAATAATGGCTCCTGTGGCTCCGGCTCCATCAAGATCATCATCATCATCGTCGAATGCTGGTTGTACGGGTTGGCGTTCCTGCCTAAACCTATCTTGACGATCTCTTCTGTTAGAAGGTGTTGCTATCTCAGCATCACGCCTTGGGTTTAGTAACTCGTCATCACCTAGGTCCTTATCGTCAGGATTTGTCGCTCGTCCAGGGTTATCAATATTTTGTTGATGCACTTAAGCAGCTGCTAGAGTAGCTAGTCTCGCCTGTTCCTGTTGAGCATCCATCCTTTCAATTTCGTGTTGTGCCTCCATTCTGCCAATACGTTGTGGTTCAGGATTGATAGGTAATAATGGTTGACCAGAACTTCGAGTATGGGGCATGCACTGAATAAAAACCCACAAAAAACAAAAACAAAAACTAAAAGTAAAAGTACGAGAATCTTTGACCAAAGGGTCTAGTAATTATCACAAACTTAGTTGACAACCGTATTCCCCGGCAACGGTGCCAATTTTTGATAACACTTAATCTACAACTCTTGTAAGAGTGTAAAGCAGTCGCTGTCAAATATATAACCCAACTGGGTTGGGTATCGATCGCACAGGGAATAGCAGGTCAATAAGTAAGCAAAAATTATTAGACTTTTGGTGAAAGTCTCGTAAAAGGGGGGATTGTAACGTGCAAGTAATGTAAACAAAATAGTAAAGTAAAAACAGAAATACCAAAGTAAACAGAAAGAGTGTTTAGTAAGATTTTAATCAATGAGAATTTAGAGATAGGGTTATGTCCACCTTATGAGTTATACGTCTCTATTGGCTATGAGTTATGCGGAATTCAGACATGCATGTGCTTATAGAGAATTGTATTCTATGGTAAATCCAAGAATCTTTCGACCTAACAAGGACTATTTCACTTTAACTCTTTCGAGCTTAAAGCGTATCTAATGGTACAAATTCTCCAAGAGGTTAATCCAGTTACGACACTAACTTTTTAACAGGGGTTGGTTCCCTATTACCTTGACATTATCTCTTTTCCAGACATATAACTTTTCTTTCGAACAAGTTAATGCTATACTGGCGTATTCTATGCGTTTGCAACCACAAGAATTTGCATTAAGATGAAGAGAATAATGATATAAGCAGCATACGTGTCGCGAATTCACAAACTCATAGCAATAGATAGTATCTCATACGGCTTCCATAACCCCAACAAAGAAGTTTAGCTTCTCATGAGTGCGATGGAAATCACTATAGACATTATCATTATACCACAACAAAGATCTCACGTGTAGTATGGTGTGGTATGGCTTTAGGCGTGACTTCCTTTTAGAATAGCTTTTCTCTCGTTGTGAAAATTAAGAATTGAATAGATGAATAGAAGAAGAATAAAAAGTAGAATTAATGGAAGAATTAGAAGTAGTAGTCAATGATGAGAATAATGTTGTGTTGAATGAATTCTATATAAAAATCTCTAGCAAAATAGGGTATTTATAACACCCATATCCTATTCCTACTAAGCTAATGCATTACTTAACCCAATCCTACTAGGTTACTGCATCATTATCCTAATCCTAATAAATTACTGCATCATTATCCTAATCCTTATAGGTTACTACTGATCCCCAAAGTCTTGGAAAATGCTATTTTTGCCCGGGACAGGTTTCCCATGCGTCACTTTTGGTCCTAGGCGTCCAAGCTCTCCTTCCCTTCTTTCGTGAAGCTTTCTTTGGCATCAAGTTATCCATAAAATGCTGAAATCTGCATCATTTATACCTGAAAACTTGCTAATCATGTTTGTTATCTCAATTACAGGAAAAAGGACTAAAAGTGCATGAATTATATATTTTGTCCTCAAAACTTAGCTAAAATATGGGTAAAATATAGTACTTACGTGTGTAAATTCGCCTATCATCAGTGTGGTGACGGGTGTAGGGACCCTAGTCATATATTGGTAAGTGTGTTGTTGGCCAAATTATGTCCTGGCTACTAGAGACTCCATATGCTTGGTATAGTTATAGGACGAGATGGTAGGATCTAATCGTATATTTTCCAGTGTCTAGCCCTTGATGTTCTACCTTGGATATGACTAGACCTTACCAGTCGTACTGTCTAGTGATGAGTTGGGCAATGGATTTGTAAGTTGGACAAAATGTGGCGTCCAACCTTTTGTTCTAGTGATGACTTGATGGTATCACTCGTATGATGTGGTAATGAGTTGGAGGGTGAACTCGTACCCACTTGTGGGATTTTACAACTTTTAAGATGAGAGTATTTGGAACATTTACACCCCAAGCCCTTAAGATCTCACGTATTATAACAAAAATTGGGCACTTATTCTACACTTAGATTAAAACACTCTCAAAACCCTCTGAAAGACTTCTCAAGAAAGATTAGGCTAGTGATTCTTCAAGGTGGTCATCTAGAGGCTTAAATATCAAATTCTCTCCATGAATCTTCATAACTCAGGCATGTGAATCTTCCTTCATTGTTAGCTTATAAAAATCATACATTTTAAGCATTGTTCATGAGTCATCAATGGTGGTTTTGAAAGCCATGTTGAGGGTTTGAATGCATAATGTTGAGTATTATATTTTCATTGTTTAAATTATGATTTTACATGTTTTGATAATGATTTTGCGCATATGGGTGTACGAGAATTCTGGTTTAACAAATGTGTTATGTTTAACCCTAAATTTGTTGGTTTTTTGGCTTTGATAATGATATGCCCTCAACTTGTTTATGAAAATGCAAATGAGAATGTTCTTGTCACATGTTGAATTTTGTTTTGAACTAAGGCATTGGCCTATGAATGTTAATTATCAGAAAATGATTTGTGAAGGCCTTGTTTTTCATAAATTGATTTGAAATACTAAATGGGTTCGAGTCCCTAAAGGTTGAATTAAATTGTTGTCTTCATTTAGACAATGGGTTTGAGTCCCAAGTTGATTATTAATGGTCATGGCATGTTGTACATTTGCACGTGGTTTTGGTATGATAATACTAATGGGATGCTTTTTGTAAGTAATTGGATAAATGGTTTTGTGTGTGCAATGAATGTTTTAATTTGGGATTTAAAGCGGGATGTGTAGCTTGGCCTTAAAAGTGGAGTCTGAAAGACTAACACTAGAAACTGCGCTAGCTGGTGCAGGTGTCTATATAATTGGAAGGTTAGAGTCCCCCAAATGAGTCCACCAAATTAATTTATGAACGGGAGGTTCGAGTCCTTCATATTGTATATATCGGTGCTTAAGTCACTTTGATTATGATAGAAGGTTTGAGTCTCCCATAAAGGCATATACAATTACGGATATTCTCTGGTTTGTGCGACTACACACATTGGAGCCCTTTCATCTAGGGGAGATCTGGGACCATATAGCTCGTGGGTGCCTGGTTATATAATGATCATGCTACATATCCCTGGTTAAGTGTTTTTTTAAATGAATTCCAAGGTTTGTTCCCTATCCCGACATGATATATATATATATATATGTATATGATTGAATACAGTTATTTGACTTGGTTTTGAATAATGGAATTATTTTATTCCTCTATTCCTGAGTTACATGCTAGTACTCTAACTGTAAACCATATCCGAATATTTTATTCCCATGCAATGCAGGTACCAGAACTTCTTCTACTTTTTCTATGCAGTGATCAGGTGCTTGAGTTCATTCGTGAGATGACATTGAAGTGGTGAGCTTCCATAATTTGGAAGGCTACATTTTATGGTCCTTGTCTCCTATGTCATAGACCTTATTTAGACTTTGTTTTTGTCTACCATCGGTGGCATGTCCTGACATTTTATTGATTTCAGATTTTGTAGAGGCTTTGTTGTATTATTGTGGATTTGGGTGGTTTGGTTGGTTATTTGGCTACAGACTATTGTCTGGTTGCCGGTGGCTGGTATAGATTTATCATAAATTATTATTAGTATTATTTTACACTATCTTGTTATGTATTCGTAATTCATTTGAAACTTGTGGTTGTTGTGCTGGTTAGGCTATATGAAGGGGGTGATATCCGGTCCACATGGAACTTGAGATACCTGTCACAGCCAGGCCCTGTTTTGGGTCCTGACACAAGCATCCCGATGTGGGACCCATGGGGGTTTGTTAACCAATATGTAATCCATATATATATATATATCCATATCCATATCTCCTCCTCGACACATCCCTAGGGAGTGTTTTATAAGATGTCACATTTTCTGTCATAAAAAGGTATTGCCACTGTTTCTCAGGTATTGCCACAGTGATACCATTTGTTTAATGAATGAGTATGATATGAGGATGTAATGCTCACAACCAATCACAATGAGTATTTCCACAACCAACCACATAATATATTTCCACAACCAACCCTAATGGCATATTTCCATAACCACATGAGCCAATATCCACTTATTATTTCCATTTATCCATGAATTTCCACATATTTTTCATATGCCAAAAGTTTGAATATATATCACAATACACCAAAAATACTACAATAGGCATTTGCAACAACACAATACAATTATTCACATTTATTCAAGGCTATTAACATCGTATAGGACCCCACACGGTCATACATCTCACATAATTTATCAACTTCAACAATTATATCACATATAGACTACCACACAGGCACAACACATAGATAACCATTTTTCTTGATTAGTTCCCACTCTTAGCATGCATTTTGTACCATCATTTACTACCCAGCGCAGTCTAAAATAGTTAAGCCATAACCTACCTCGAATGTCGGAACCGATCTACAATACTTCAACCACAAAGCTCTACTTCTCACAAATGGTCCTGAAATCAACCAAAACCATGAAATATAGAATATATGTTTCAAAGAAAAGTTAATGATACCCATATTGCCTACTTTTGGTTAGGGGTCAAAACGGACCTCCGAAATGGATTTTCAAAAAAGAAGTGCAAAATCATAAGTTTACCTCAAAAATGTGTTTCCATATTTTTAGAGATCTACAGCTTAAAACTCAAGTCAAATTGAGTAAAAATGAGGTTCAAATTGAGGAAAAATCAGTTTTAAGGTTTACTGAGTAAAATCTTGGACATCCGTGTTAAAGTTAAGAATCAAAATTTGTTTTGAAGGTTAAATTCATGAAAAACTAGTAATTTAGGATTAAAACATTATTCAAGTGAAAAGGAGGAAATTGGGGTTTAAAATCAAACCCTAAGATTTTTGGTGTTTTGAGAAATTAATCAAGAATTCGAGTAAGAAATGATGAAATCTCACCTTAAATCCGTAATAGAATTTAGAAATAGATGTTATCTAGCTTCCCAAGCTCCCACAAGCTTCACTGTTAATTTCTCATACTATATTAGGGTTTAACTCTTAAGAGGCAAGGTAAAAGAATTAAAAAAATGGGGTAAAGGGCTATTTTTATACTGCACCAGGTTATCTAGTACAAAAGGGCATAAATCACACTTCCTATATATGATTTACCCTTTATGCACAAGTTAACCTAGTGCGACAAATTATTAAGTCTGAAACGGACTTCGACGGGGTGCTTGGGATTCATTTGGAGTTCAATATACGCAAATAAACTTTGTAACCACACTAAATTTGATGCTCCAGGCTCAATGGCGATATCAGATTTTTGAAAATATGTCATTTTCACAAAGTTGACCCTTTAACTCAAAATCTCAATTTTCCAATCCGAGGGTCAAAATGAGATTTAAAAGCATTAAAATCACACTAAACATATTACCTCCCTAAAAGGAACATTTTAGATCTACTGGCGTAGTCCATTTAGTCATCCATCTCATGGATCAAAAGATATCAACATAAGTCCAAAATAAGGCTCTCGAAGCTACCAAAAACCATTATTTTGCATAAAAGACACCAAAATGCATCAAAAACCATGCCAATCCCCCCATACTCAGAAATACCACAATGCCACTGCAGGGAGGGATAACATAGTCAAATCATAAAATATCATAAATTTCACATATTTTATCAAATTTTTAGGTCGTTACAACCTTATACCACCACTTATCCTTTTATGAGCTTATGAATGCTAAAGTATCAAGTCATAAATAAGACTTATACTTGGCGTCAAACAACATAATTAAACCCTAGAACATCCTCTTCTTTTAAAATCGAAGGATCTCCTTCACCTATCGACTTATCCACATTCTTTCTATCAAACCTAAGGGTTACATATACCATACTTCTCATAAATTAACACTTAATATCTTTTATACACAACATAAAACCTACAAACATCAAATCCTTAAGCTAATATGATCATCCTCATACAACCCCTCCTTAAGACACCCTAGATTTCAAACTAAGACAACTTACAACAAGTGATAAAGGTCTAAAGAATCTGGATTCACTCACGAAAAGCTCTAGATCCATCCATAAAATATCCAATAACATACCTATCATGAATTTTGAGGAAATTTCTCTCCCGATAAATGGAAAATATATAGAAATAATTCTGAGTTCTGGCTAGTGCTCGTTGAAACCTGGGTTAGTCTCTCCCAGTGAATTGCCTCACCGAGGGATAATCCTTTAGGAAGTGACTTGATTGGCCGCCCCCGAAATACCCCTTTATTCCCTATTGACATTCTTCCTAATAATTATTACTATACCGACTATAAGTAGGGTACCTGGAGATACTTTGTGCAGTGCTACCATAAGACTGAGTGTTTGTCATCGGTGTGTTGGACGATATTCAAGCTGGAACAAATGACCTCATAGGAAAGAATAACTGACTCATATTTACAATCCGTGTTATAGCCTCATAGATGGCTGACTTGTCTCTTTTGTAGATTCTCTCTTCTCTCTCTTTCAACTTATGTTCGTCGACCTATTGCATATAAATCATAAGTCCATCTATATCTATATCTCCAACCAATATTGTTACCTTGCCTTCCTTAATCAAAAGACTAGAAAATTCTAACACAAATATGTTCATCCTATTCCTCATGTTTGTCACCTCATCAAGAGAATAACAAGATAACTGGGTGAACTTAAGGTTGTATTCCTTCATACTCAAAAAACCTGCTCTAATTTCATAAATCCTGAGTTTTTGCCTCCCTTAATTCTCAAGGAAAGAAATGCCCAACAATGTTTTCCTAAATTTGTCCTACTCTGTAGGTACTATATCTTCTCCTCAGATGTCTACCCATATCTTAAACCATATTCTTGCAACATCCCTGAGTTGATAGGAAATAAGATCAACCTTATCCAAATTTGTAACAAATATAACCCAAAAAATCTTCTGAATCTCATGAATAAAATTGTTAGGGTCCTCACCAAGATTTGACCTTGTGAACTCTAAAGGGTTTTATCTTGAGAAACTCGTGGACATCGGAAGTATCATAAGAACTATTGTTAGTTGAGGATGAACTGTTGGCCTGAGTGGACACTAAGTCATTGTCACAACTCAAATCACAGATCGTAGGGGTACATTCCTAGCTCTACCCTAGAGAGGAGAACCCTTACCACCCAATCATTCAATCATTATAGAAGACATTTAAAATAGCCTAAAATATAAATAATTAAATAACCCTTCTGTTTGAAAGAAACCTTTTTCAAAAAGTACATTATGAAAGTTCTACTAAACAAATTTTTTAGAAACTAGTCTAAATTGATATAAGCATACTACACAAATGGAAAGATCACCCAAGACACAACATCCATGTATGAGTAGAATGAGAAGATTTTCTGAAGAATAATAGAAATTTTACCTATAGAAACTCCAACTGACCTGCAACATAGCTATATAGTAAGTGTAGTATCATCAGTACAAATCACACATTCTAGTAGGTATCATTGGCCGACAATGGTTGGAAACATATAACGATATATAGCTAACAAGAAGATATCATGACAAGCATAAAAATTAATATCTGAACATACTTAACTTACTTCAACTTTCAAAACCTACCATCTTTTGTTTGTTTAAGAAATATCACTTTACCCTTAGAGATTTTCTAAGGAACATAACCTAGGGTGTTTGAATTCTTCTCTACTTGGATCATTTGTTCCCGAATAATGGAACAAGGCAATACAAGCACGATTTACACCCCACCACTCCAAATCTAACCTTTAACAAGGTTAGATAACAAAGATGCAAGGAAATCAATCTTTTTCTTTAACTAAGTTAGAAAACAAAAGTATGATTAAGAACACATACCTTCCGCACGAATTTTTAGAGAAGAAAAAAGGAACAGATACTTGGACTTCTTGTCCTCTTTTTCTTCCCAAGTAGCCTTTTCAACCTTGTGTTTCGTCCAGGGAACCTTGACCAAAGCTATGTCCTTATTCCATGACCGATGAACCTGCCGATTCAAAATCTCAACCAGGACCTCCTCATAAGTCAAGGAATCCAAAATACCAATATCTTTAATAGTCACAATTTGAGATGGATCACCTATACACTTCTTAAATATAGAAACATAGAATACCAGATGAGTAAAGCTCAAACTAGATGACAACTCCAACTTATATGCTACATTACCAATCCTTCTAAAGACCAAGTAAGGACCAATATACCAGGGACTGAGCCTTTCTTTCTTACCAAACCGCATCACTTCCTTTATGGGAGACACTTTCAAGAACACCCTATCCCCAACCTTAAACCCTAACTCTCTTTGCCTCACATCCGCATAGGATATTTGGAAAATTTTTGCAGCCTTAAACCTATCCCGAATCACCTTCACATTTTCCATGGCTTGATGAACCAAATCCAAACCAAATATATTCTCCTCACCAACCTCGAACCACCCAATAGGAGATATAAAACTCCTACCTTATAAGGCCTTAAATAAAGCCATGCTATTATTGTAAGAAAACTACAAGATATAGATGCTCAACCCAACTACCACTATAGTTAATCACATACGTACGAAGCATATCCTCTAACGTCTGAATAGTCCTTTATGCCTGTCCACACAACTATGGGTGAAAAATAGTACTAAGACTAACCTTAGTCCCCAAACCTTTCTAGAATAGCTGCAAAAGGTGAGATGTAAACTGCATACCACAATCAGAGATGATAGAAACGGGCACCCCATGAAACTTTACAATCTCTTAGAGGTATAACATCTCATAATATTTAACTGAAAAGTTAGTCCTCACTGGCAAGATGTGAGTAGTCTTTTTCATCCTATCCATGATAACCCAAACCGAATCAAATTGGTTTCGAGATTGAGGAAGATCGGTAATGAAATCCATATTGATCACTTCCCACTTCTACTCTGGCAACTCAATTTCTTGATATAATTCTTTGGGGATCATATGCTCAACTTTCACTTGTTGACACACCATAAACTTGGTTACTTAATTTGCCACATCCCTCTTCATACTATTCTACCAATACATCTCCTTAAAGCATGATACATTTTCATCGAATTGCACAAAATTGTATAAAATTATGTAGTCTCCTGAATCAAAATTGTACAAACTTTGTATCCAAATCATGAAAAGGATCCACAAAATATATACCTTGTTTTATGATTGTGAACATTCTGATAGGAACCTAAGTGAAAATGCCAAATTTTTAATATGGTTCCAAATATGATTCCATGATCCTTGGACAAAAATTATGGGTTGTGGTTTCTTCCATCAGAACCTAAAATAATTTATTTCTTAGAATTAGCTTCGCAGTTGGAAGCATGAGTCGTCTCTTGAATTATGAATCATGGTTCCACTTGTGGAATTTTGAAAATAAGTGGTTTTATTTTAGACTGAGTGACGTATTAAATAAAAATAAGTTCAAGTTCTGAGGTTTACATTACTATTGAGTTAAGGATGCAAATTGTATCAATATCATTTGCTTTTGGGATTATTTTGCAACATATTTAAAATAAAATAAAAGTATCTTTATTTTGAAATTTTATTGGACTCGACTGAGTAATGCATTATAGGAATCACCCTCTCTCAATCAAAGAGCTATTTCAATAAGTCCCATGTTTGTACTTCAAAAGTAAGAGGATCCCAAGAAATTTATTCAAACTTAATTCTACCTTAATTTTATGTTCTAACCAATGACCTATTACTAGGTAGTACTAAGGAGGGTTGTTCCCCTTTTTATTTGTTTTTCTCTTTACTTTTAAGAGAAGTAGTTTTTTGTTAAGTGTATATGCACTTTATATGAAAAAGAAAGGATATAAACATGGTGTTTATCTAATGAGATATTTTGTAAAATAAGGTCATCAGGACTCCTTATTATAATTTAGAATTTGAAGGATTAGGGTTGAAAACAAACACTCGTCTGCATCCTTAAAGGATTAATTACTAATCCCATTCCCCAGATATATATCTTTCTTCTACAATGATTTCATTCTAGAATTCCACACTTTGAAAAATCATTTTGGATACATTTGTAATAGCCTATCTGTCTCAAAAGAGAACATGCTACATGTGCCCTTTTTTAGTAGATGAAATTTAGATTAAAGGGATTTCCTTCTTTAGAAGTCAGTAAAGGTGCATAGCTTCTTTGGATGTCCCATCGATTGGTTGCTATATCCGGGGATGGAACTGATTCCAAAAGAGAGTTTTTTCTTCATGATTATGAAATCACTTTGAATGAAAGAAAGTCGACAATTCCATATAAAAAGCATGCGAGGTGAGAGTAATTCACTACACTTGTAAGAGAGATGGTACCATATCCTATATAGTAGTAAGGTATTATCCCATTGTTATTAGCCAAAGTATGGTTGACTAATTTAGGAAAAAGCTTTAACATACTTATAGGAATACTAGAATATGTTAAATGTACCTTAGTCAACCTTGGTAGGGAAATAATTTTCTTTTTCATCCTGAGATTCTTTTTTTTTGTCTGGTAGAGAAAGGTTCTCTCTTGATTTTCTTGATGGACATACTTAATAGGAACATGCTTGGTGAGTCACTTTGTTTTTCATGATCTATGGTAGATCCTCTTGCTTACCTTACTTTTTTTTTCCTTTAAGTTCAATTCTATCAAAGTTTAAGTGAATGCCTTCATAGCTTGCATTTCTATTATTCAATCTATTTCTGTCATTTTTTTAGGTAGATAGAGTTCCTAGGCTTTATCTTGTATTCCCATTCCTCTAGTTCTCATTTTGCACATGATCTTTACACTCTTGGATTAACAACATCAAAGAGGAATTAAACCTCATCCCGTTCTATGACAACTTTAATCCATTTGAGGTCCACTATCCTTTCCTTCTTTCTTCCTTTGTTTGGTTGCAACTACTGCAAATGCAAGAAGCAATTCCTAGAACATAACAGGTTATGATGAGCATCTATTTGAGTTGATTATTTCAAAGATTTACCTCAAGGGCCGACAACTATGTAAGATGCATCGTAACCTATAAATATCATCTTTTAAATTTTAAACGTGATTAAGTAGAATATCTCTCAGATTTGAACAAAGAAAAGGTGTGATTTGCCCTAACATTCTACATACCAGTCTAACACTAATTGACTCAGCCCAAATCGGGGCCTTGTCGTAATAGGAATCCCAAGTCCAACTAGGACCGGGGACCAACCTCAATACCCAACCTAACTATTCAAATGCACACCCTGAGTGAATGAGTTCCGAACATATAACAAGATAACATTTATCACAATTCCAGATTTTGGGATAGGTCCATGACCATGACTAACCAAAGAAACTCTAACCAACCATTATCCAACCAATAACCAAAACCAAACCAAAACATTAACCAAGTATGAGTCCATATCATAAAAGGATGGAACAATTATAAATAAAATCCAATGATATCAGCCCCAATACCAATGTAATAGTAAAGCTGGCACACATACCAAGACCGCCTGCACTAACCTATAGTAGTTCCACAAAGCCTTTATCCAAAAGTTAAACAATCTCTGGTTAGGACATGCCCCCAAACATAGCCAAAACCAATATCCAGGAAATAACGTAAGTATATAAGGACATCCATGATATAAAATGGAGCCTTTCATAGAGTGGAAGCTCACCACTTCAATCCAACAATTGATCCCAAATCCGATCACTAAGCAGGAGGCGTAGGATGACCAGTTCCTACATCGCATGGGGATATAGCCTCCCAAACATGGGTTAGAGGATAAATGCTAGCATACACATAGAATAATGATAAAATAATGCCAACCTTAATAGATAAGTAAACCAATCATACAACCATAAATACATATATATATATAACTATACTGGGAAAGAGAACCGCATTTAGCATGCCTTTAAAATCATTAACCTGGGTATGTGTAACTTAACCATCCTAGAACCACCCATAGGCTATATGGATCCAGTGTAACCTACTGAACAGGCCTCGATGCATGTAGCAACATGAATTGGATATACCATAGGTTTAGGGGATTCCCGAGTACCCTTCACTCTCTATAATACATATGTACAAGTATACTTAGGGGATAGCTGTGTACCCCGTAGGTATCATGTATGGTCACCATGACCAATCCTTATGTCGGCAAACATGAGTTTCCAGTATCCATCCATTTACTCACTCCTTCACGATTAGCTATCACACCCCGCCATTATTACCCAATTAAAACCATTACCAAATAACCAAACCACTATTTCATTTATTATTAATAAAGTCTATAAGTAGTGGTATGATCATACTGACTATAGATTGCAAGAAATGTCCTAAGCCATCCATTTTAAGAAGAAAAGATTTCCATGTACCCATAAATTACATTATTAAGTTGACTTGGGGGAATCCTATGTACCCCATAAATGATCATTATTATGTATGCTTGGGGGATTCCTTTGTACTCCACAAGGCTTTTAATTAGACCAGCCATAAGCATCAAGACCTTACTATTTAACCATTTCAAACCGTATAAACCATTTATACCATTTAGGATCCCACTACCAAGTTATACCATGCAATAGTCCCATTCAAAGTTCAACAATGTAGTAAAAGCATTATTATAGGCATTTTATCAAACATATTGGGAGCATAGTGTTTTAAAAACAAAAAACAAAGTACCAATTAACCATTCCTATGCAACCAAATGTCCAAACCACCATTAAAACATGCAAATCCATAATTAAAATATGGGAAAACCAAAACCAAGCATTTATAACCAAAACCCCTAGCAAATCTTGAAAACCCAAAAACTATACCACATTTATTCTATGAAAACAATTCATAAAACACACTTTTAGTTGGAACTAAAAATGAGGGAGGAGTAACATGCCTTAGATTGCGAAGAAGATGAGAAGAAATCATCCCTAAGAGACTCAATTGACCACCTTGAAGGAAACCCTAGCTTTTTCTTACCCCAAGATACTTAAGCGATTTTGAGAGAGTTTAGAGTGTTTGATTGATTAAAAATAGGTTAATGAAGCCCCAAAAAGGTGTTTTAAGTCATGGGGTCCCAAGGAGTTATAAAGGGGAAATGTCCAAAATACCCCTAACTTAAACTATATTAATTATCCATAAGAGGGTATGACTCTGCCATATCAGTCGTACCCTATCATACAAGTGGTACCCACCACTCGTACCCTAGGCATATCTTAGACCCCCAATTCGTTCAAACATATGGACACTAAGACCCAATCATATCCAAGGGTATGGCCAGTAACCTTAACCCATGCTCATAACAAAATCAAGAGGGGTTGACACTATCTAACATATAAATTGGACTATACAACTCGTACCATATGTCACGATTCATGGTGAGCCACTTGTACTTAGATCTTAGTTAAGTTACTAAGTTTTTGATTAAGTGAAGGAAATCCCAAACCAACGACCCATCACTAACCATATAACTCATACCCACCCAACACGTACCCATTCAAGAAACTCAACCACCAAGTACCACCCAATACTGGACAATATATAGATGGGTCACCTGACTAGTACCCTTACCATATGACTAGAAATTAGGGTTTTTTAGTCTCCCCCACTAGGATCATTCATCCCTGAATGATGGACAAGGTAGTATGAGAATGAATTACATCCCAACATAACTATTTCAACCTTTAACTAAGTTAGAAAACAATGATGTTATCAAGAACACATACCTTTTGCATGAATATCCGGAGTAGAAAACAAATATGGATACTTAGACTTAATGTCCTCTTCGACTTCCAAAGTAGCTTCTTCCACCTTGTGGTTTTGATATAGAACCTTAACTGAAGCTATATCCTTTGTCTACAACTGATAAACTTGCCGATCCAAGATCTCAACTGGGATTTATTTATAAGATAGAAAATCTGATACCCAATACTTCCAAAGGAACAACTGATGAAGGATCACCTATTCACTTTCTCAACAAAAATACATGGAATACCAGATGAATAAAGCTTAAACTAGGAGGGAACTCCAATTAATATGCCATATTACCAACCCTCCCTAAAGCTACATAAGGACTAATGTATCAGGGACTGAGTTTTCACTTTTTCCCAAACCGCATTACTCTCTTCATGTGAGATACCTTTATTAATACCCTAACCCCAACCTCAAACTGCAAGTCTCTATCCCTTATATGTGCATAGGATTTTTGGCAAATTTTGGAAGCCTTAAGCCTATCCCAAATTACCTTTACCTTCTCCATATTCTAATAGACTAAATTTGGGCCAAACATATCTGCCTCACCAAGATCAAACTATCTAATAGGGGATCTATACCTCCAACCATACAATACCTTACAAGAAGCCATACCAATACTAGAATGATAGCTATTATTATAAGCAAACTATACAAGAGATAGATGCTCAACCCAATTACTACCAGAATCATTCACACATGTATGAAGCATATTCTCTAATATCTGAATAGTCTTTTTTGCTTGTCCATCTATCTGCAGGTGAAAAGAAGTACTCAGACTAACCTTAGTCCCTAACCCCTTCTAAAATAACTGCCAAAAGTGAGATGAAAACTGTGTACTACGATTGGATATAATCAAAACATATACCCCATGTAGCTTTACAATCTCATGAAGATACAACCTTACATGATCCTCAATCGAAAATTAGTCCTTATTGGCAAGAAGTGAACCAACTTTGTCATCTTATTTATGATGGCCCAAATCAAATAAAATTAGTTGCGAGACCGGAGGATAGGTAATGAAATCTATGTTGATCACTGCCTATTTCTATTCCAATAATTTAATTTACTGATACAAGCCTCTAGGCCTCATGTGCTCAATTTTCACTTGTTGACATACCAAACATTTGGCCACAAAATTAGCCACATCCTTATTTATACCATTCCACCAATACATCTCCTTTATTTCATGAAACATTTTTGTCAAACTAGGATGAACATCATAGCGCGATTCATCCTTCTCAACTAAAACCGTTTCTCATAAATCATAGATGTTAGAAACACATAACCTCCCTTGATTCTGTAGGGTACCATCACCACTGATTTTAAATACCATTAAATTTTACCCACCTATATCACCTTTGATTTTTATCAAGATAGGATCTAGCATTTGTTTCTACTTGATCTTGCACCAAGATATTAATGAACAACTTTCTGTACCAATACACCACCCTTCTTGAAGTCCAAAAAAAGAACCCCAAGATTAGCCAAGTAGTGAATATCCTTCACCAACTCCTACCTCTCCTTATCCACATGAGCTAAACTCCCTATGGAAAACCTGCTAAGAGGATAAAAAAACATTCATCTTACTTAGATGGTAGTGAAGGCTCATGTCATAGTCTTTGAGAAGCTCAAGCCATCTCCTCTGCTTGAGGTTAAGCTCTTTCTAAGTGAACGCACACTATAGACTCTTATGATCAGAAAAGATGTCCATCTATTTAAATAGTACCACTAGATTTTCAAATTAAACACCACCTCTAAAAGTTTAAATCATTAGTAGGATAGTTCTTCTCATGTACCTTTGACTACCTAAAAGCATAGGCAATTACCTTACCATATTGCATCAAAATGCAACCAAGTCCTACCCAAGAATCAACATAGTAAACCACAAATTCCTCATTGCCTTCAGGGAAAGTCAAAATCAAAGAACAAAGTTAGCTTATCCTTCAGCTTCTCGAACCTACCCTCACAAGCGTCTGACCAAGAGAACTTTACCTTCTTTTAAGTTAAATTAGTCAATGGAGAAGCTGTCATAAAAAAACTCTCCATAAACCTCCTATTGTACTCGGCCAAACCCAAGAAGTTCCAAATGTCAGTTGGAGTCGTGGGTCTAGGCCACTCTTTAACCACTGCCACCTTTTTATGGATACATCATAAACACCTCACTAGAAATAATATGACTCAAAAAACTGATGATGTTCAAATAAAATTCACATTTTGAGAAACAACTGCTGCTCTTTCAAGGTTTACAATACCACACGAAGGTAATTGGAATGATCCACATCACTTTCAAAGTACACTAGAATATCATCAATTAATACAATGACAAACAGATCCAAAAACTGATAGAATACCCTATTTATTAAATCCATGAATATCGCTGGGGCATTGGTCAAACCAAATAACATAACCAAGTAATCAAAGTGCCCATACTGAGTACAGAAGGCTATCTTAGGGATATCTATCTCTCTAATCTTAAGCTAATGATACCCATACTAAAAATCTATCTTTGAAAAGAATTTGGCACCTTGGAACTAGTAAAACAAGTCATCTATCCTTGGTAGAGAATACTTGTTCTTAATCATCACCTTATTCAACTACCTATAGTTAGTATGCATCCGAATGAAATTCAAGAGGGAGAGTGAATTGAATATATTTTGTGAGTCAACTACTGGCTCTTAACAGTCGACTTGCCTGCAAATCAGTACACTTTACAAAATAGATTATATTTAAAATAATTAAGAAAATAAATAATTAAAAATAAATTAAAAACACAAAAATTTATCTTGGTTCAGAACACTAATGTGGTAACTACTTCCAGTCCTCTTAGTTTTAAAGTTCCTTAGATCATTCAATGTCAGGCTCGAGTATAGTGCTGGGAAATAAGTTATGAAGACTTATTTTACTCTTCAGATCATGTAACATAGCTTTAGTTGAAGCTACAAAATTGACTCGATCCTACTCTTCATATAATAATTGTAAACTAAAAGTTATAAAGCCTTATGACACTAAGATTGAGGCACTTTGATATTCTTCTTTGAAGTTGCATAGTGTCTTATTTCTTCCATTTTGGCCTTTATAGTATTCTATTGTGTATGATTCTTTTCTTCATAAGACAAGCCAAGAGGTTTCTTATCAATCAAGGATTTGAGTTAATTTCTTGATTGAGGGAGATTGCACCTTATGGTATGTCCATATCAGATATGTCCATACTTGGTGCGGTTTTTATTTTTCACATCTATATATGTACATATCAAATATGTCCATGTAATTAGTAAGATCTTCCTTCTCCTTTGATCTTGTCAAGAGGTACATCCAATTGCCTTGTCTATTAGGATCTTCAGTTGATATAATTTTTGTTTCCTTGTCAAGTGATATCCTACTTTTGATGTGGCTCCATATTTAGCATGATATTCTTTGAGAGAATATTCCTTACCTTAAGCGATATATCCTTCTTGGAATAATAAAAAAGAACCATAAAGTAGCAAAAAGAGTAGTTGACAGATAATAGAGATTTAATCGATTAACTAACAAGTACTAGGAAAAACAAATAGTGTGGCAGATAGTCTATTAAAAATCATTTTACAACCCAGCAAACAACAAGGGACAAGACCTTCTTTTGAAAACTAATTTTTTGGTTAAAAATTGATGAGAAGATCGAAACATTTAAATGAGAATTTTGTCTAAAAATAAAACTCATAATTTATTAAAGCTAAGAATACTAAGTCTTTTTCTAAGGTAACAAAATATTTCTTCTAATAGGGGTTTTGTAAAAATATCTTCCAGTTGATTTTTGGAGTCAATAAATGTTAACAAAAAATCACCATTTTCTGTCTGATCCCGAATAAAATGATGCTTAATATCAATCTGTTTGACCCTAGAATGATGAACAGTCTATTCAGATAAACAAATAGCGCTAATGTTATCACACAATATGGGAACAGATTTAAAGAACAAATTAAAATCAAGTAGTTGATGTATAATCCATAAAATTTGAGTACCATAACTTCCAACATCTATGTATTCAGCTTCTATTGTTAAAATAACAACTAAAGTTTGCTTCTTACTGTGCCATTAGATCAGGGCATCACTAAGAATTTGAAACATTTCACTAGTGCTTTTTCTATCACTTTTATCACCTCTAAAGTCAACATCTAAATATCCAATTAAATTGAAATTAGAAGAACAAGGGTACCATAGTTCAATGTCTTGAGTTCCTATAAGGTATCAGATGATCCCTTTAACGGCAGTCAGATGAGACTCTTTGGGAGTCGACTGTAACATGTCACACTTTTATACACTAATCATGATGTCTGGTTGACTAGTGGTCAAATAGAGTAGTGATCCAATCTATCCCTTGTACATCTTTTTATCAACATTCTTCCTAGATGAGTCTATATCAATAATTGTGGATAGACTCATCGAAGTTCCATAGGCCTTTTCTTTCTCCATATCAAATTCTTTGAAGAGTTCATTTGCATACTTAGCTTAACTAATGAAGGTATCTTTGGGAGTTTTTTTTGATTTATAAGATCAAGAAGAATGTGAGCTCTTCTATAAGACTCATTTCAACTTCTCCTTTCATCAAAATAGAAAAATTCTCACACGGAGAGATGTTTGGACTACAAAAAATGATATCATTAATCTAAATTTGCACAATATGAATATTTGAATCAAGATTTTGTATGAATAGGGTTATTTCAATTTTACCTCTTTGAAAATTATTATTTGATAAGAAAGTACTCAATCTTTCATACCAAGCCTTTGGAGCTTGTCTGAGACCATAGAGTACTTTTGACAATTTGAAAACATGATTTGGATAAGATGGATTTTCTAACCTAGGGGATTAAGAAGGCTCTTTTGATGACCATTAGATATAACTTAAAACATTTAAAAACAGCAAAAGCTAATAAAATTCGAATTGATTCTAACCTTGCCATAGGAGCAAGGGATTTATTATAATCAATACTTTCTTGTTGGGAGTAGACTTGAGCTACAATTCTTGCTTTGTTTCTGGTAACCTTACCTTCTTCATTTAATTTATTTTCGTAGACCTATCTAGTTCCAATTACTGAGCAGTTCCTGGGTCTTTCAACCAAAGTCCAAACTTGATTTTATTCGAACTGGTCCAATTCTTCCTTCATTACTTTGACCCATGATTTATCTTTAAGGGCCTTACCGGTCTTCTTTGGTTCAATTTGAGATACAAGGTAATAAACACTTGCTTTCTCAATAATGCACTGGTTTGTATCCTATCATCTAGATTTTTTATGATAAATTAATTTGGATAGCTAGCATCATGTTTCCATTTTCTTAAAATAGTTGCTTTGACTGTTTTTGCTGTAGGAGTCGACTCCTGAGGGGGTATAGTTGACTTGTTTTGTGATGGATCAAAGGTTGTGCTAGTAATGGCTCCAGATTATAGATCACTTACCTGTTCTTCATAAATATTCAAAATCATAATAGCTGCGATTAAATTCATCAAATAAAAATGTATAGATTCTTCAACACATAAGGTTTTTTATTATAAGCCCTGTAAGCACGACTAGTGGGAGAATACCAAGGAAAATACCTTTATTATTTCATGGATCGAATTTTCCCAAGTTATTCTTTACATTGTTATAGATAAAGCATTTGCATTCCAAAGGATAAAAGTAGCTAATGTTAGGCTTTTTTACTCTCCATAATTCATAAGGCATTTTCTGTAGAATAGGTCTGATCAACTATCTGTTAATGATGTGACATGTTGTGCTTACTGCTTCCACCTAAAAGTGATCCGGGAGATCGTGTTCTAACAATATGGTCCTGGAAGTTTCTTGGAGAGACTAGTTATTTCTTTCTACCATACCATTTTGCTGAGGAGACTGAGGCGATGATAAGTTTTGAGAGTATCCATTTTGAGCATAATATTTCTTAAATGCCTTAGTATCAAATTCTCCTCCGTGATCACTGTGAACATAGGCAATGAAATGCCCAGCTTCTCTTTGTACTTTTTATAAAAAATACCAAAGTTTGCGAAAGCCTCATGTTTATTAGAAAGAAACATCACAAAAGTAAAACATGAGTAATCATCAACTATAACAAAACATATCTCTTTCCTCTAATACTTGTGGTCTTGGTGGGGCCAAACAAATCCATGTGGATTGTTTGAAGAGTTTGGTAGTGGAGACAATATGTTTGACTTTGAATGATATTCGGGTATGTTTACCCAAGTGGCAAACATCACAGATGGGATACCCAAGTGGCAAACATCACAGATGGGATCCTTTGTAAACTTGAGTTTTTGCACACCCTTTAGCTGATAAGCTACTAACTCCACCTCTTCCATATTTGTACCATGCATAATCCTTAATATCTTTTCTATCTCATCTAAAAAACCCTGACAATCCTCCTCCATCATAGCAACAGTAAAGGCTAGAGGACTCAGCTTTATAAACTGGCCAACCCTTGTGGCCTAAAAAAGATAGAATACCAGATGTACCACGCTTAGCCTGAGATGCTACCAACTGAGCAATCATATGGATTGACTAACGAAACTTTGCATTCATCACATCTTCCTAAGGAGGACTAAAAGGAATCAGTGGAACTCTAGAAATATTCAGGACTGGGACCTATACCATGTATGGATCCCCTAAGTACAGCATTTCCCATCAACATTATACCCAGTTGGGACTGAGGAGTTTTCGTGATCTTTAGATCATCGAGGCATGATCTGAAAAACGAACAAATAGAATTAGAGAAGATTCCAAGACTTAGAGTCCAAGCTTGAAAATAGAACACAAAGAATAGAAATAGTTCTGAAATGCCTCGTAGCCTATCTCTTATGAGTATGGCATGCTATACACCCTTAAAAGAGAATCGAGTAGACATAGCTTTGTGGACTCCCAATTGAACATGGACCTAAAGATATAATACCAACTTGACAGGAACCAAACCAGGGACTTGTCGTAATGGGCATCCCAAATCCATCCAGGACCGGAGACCACCCCCGATACCCAACACATCTATTCAAATGCACCACCTGAGTTGGATGAGTTTTAAACATATAACAAGATAAGATTTATCTCAATTTCAAACTCTAGGATATGTCCATGACCGTGACAAACCCAACAAAGTTCAACCAACCATTATCCAACCAATAACCAAAACCAAACCAACATAATAACTAAGTATGAGTCTATAACATAAAAGTATAGAACAATTATAAATACAATCCAACGGTATCAGCCCCAATTTCAATGCCAATACTAAGGATGACACCAATACTAATACCGCCCATACCAACCCATAGTAGTTTCATAAAGCCTCTAACCAAAAGTAAAACAATATCCGATTGGGACATTCTACCAACCATATCCAAAATAAATATCCAGGAAAAAACCAAAGTACGTAAAGACATCCATAATATAAAATGAATCCTTCCAAAGTATGGAGGCTCACCACTTTAATCCAACAACTGATTCTAAATCTGATCTCTAAGTTGGAAGAGTAGAATGGTTGGTTCCTATATCACATCGGGATACAGTTGCTCAAAGATGGGTTTGCGTGTGAACGCTAGCATGCACTTAGGATAATGATAAAATAATGCAAACCTTGAAACACAAGTAAACTAACCATATGTATTCACAACCATACATACATATATATATAACCATGTTGGGAAAAGGAACTAGGTTTATATGTCTTTAAAACCATTAACTTAGGTATGTGTAGCTTAACTGTCCTAAAACAACCCACGAGCTATGATGCGTCTTGGGTCCAGTTTTACCCCCTGAACAAGCCCTGATATGTGTAGCTACACAAACCAAAGATACCATAGAAATAGAGGATTGTTGAGTTCCCTTTGATCTCCATGATACATATGTACAAATGAACTTAGGGAATTCTTGTGTACCCTATAAGTATTATGCATGGTCGCATGACTAATCCTCATATTGGCAAACATGAGTTTCCAATATTCCTCCGTTGTACTCACACCTTCATAATTAGCTATCATACCTAAACATTATTGCCCAATTAAAACCATTGCCACACAACCAAACGACTATTCCATTTATTATTAACCATGGCTATAAGTTGTGGTATCATCATATCGACTATAGCTTGCATGCAATGTCCTTAGACATCTATTTTAAGAAGAAGGGATTCCCATGTACCCATAGATTACATTATTAAGTTGACCTGGGGTAATCCCATGTACCCCACAAGTGATCATTAATGTGTTTGCTTTGGAGATTCCCTTGTACCTCATAAGGCTTTCAATTAGACCAAACATAGCTATCCTAACCTTATTATTTAACCATTTCAAACCATTTAATCCATTTAGGGTTCCATTACCAAGTTATATCATGCAATAGTCCCATTAAAAGTTCAACAAATTAGTAAAAACATTCTCATAGGCATTTTATCAAACACATTAGGGTTATAGTATTTCCAAAACCAAGCCAAGTACCAATTAACCATTCCCATGCAACCAAATGTCCAAACCACCATTAAAACATACAAATCTATAATTAAAGCATGGGAAACTATAACCAAGCATCTATAACCAAAACCCCTAGCATATACGTGAAAATACAAAACCATACAATATTCATGCCATGAAAATAATTCATAAAACATGCCTTTAATTGGAACTACCAATGAGGGAGGAGTAACATAACTTACATTATGAAGAAGATGATAAGAAATCACCCCTAAGAGCCTCAATTGACAACCTTGAAGGAAACCCTAGCTTTTGCTTAACCCAAGAGCCTTGAGAGATTTTGATAGAGTTTAGAGTGTTTGATTGATTCAAAATAGGTTAATGAAGCCAAAAAAGGTGTTTTAAGTCATCGGGTCCTTAGGAGTTATAAAGAGGAAATGTCCACAATACCCCCAACTTAAATTGTATTAATTTCCCACAAAAGGGTACGAATCCGCCATAGCACCTGTACCCTATCATACAAGTTGTATCCACTACTCGTATCCGAGGCATCTCTTGGACTCCCAACACTGTCCAACATATGACCACCATGCACCAATCATATCCAAAGGTACGACCAATACCCTTAACCATACCCGTAATAGAATCAAAAGGGGTTGACACTGTCCAACATATATTATGAAGAAGATGAGAAGAAATCACCCCTAAGAGCCTCAATTGATCACCTTGAAGGAAACCCTAGCTTTTGCTTAACCCAAGGTCCTTGAGAGATTTTGATAGAGGTTAGAGTGTTTGATTGATTGAAAATAGGTTAATGAAGCCAAAAAAGGTGTTTTAAGTCATCGGGTCCTTAGGAGTTATAAAGGAGAAATGTCCACAATACCCCCAACTTAAATTGTATTAATTTCCCACAGAAGGGTACGAATCCACCATAGCAACCGTACCCTATCATATAACTTGTATCCACTACTCATATCCGAGGCATCACTTGGACTCCCAAAACTGTCCAACATATGACCACCATGCACCAATCGTATCCAAAGGTACGACCAATACCCTTAACCATACCCGTAATAGAATCAAGAGGGGTTGACAATGTCCAACATACGAGTCAGACTGTAAGACTCATACCCTATCTCATAACTTATAGTAAGCCACTTATACTGAGATCCAAGTTAAGTTACTATATTTTAGATTAAGTGGAGAAAAACTCAAACCAATGACCCATCACCAACCATACGACTCGTACCCACCTAAGTCGTATCTATTCCAGAAATTCAATGACCCAATACCACCTAACACTGGACAACATATGGCTGGGTTACCTGACCCATACCATCACCATATGACTAGTATAGTAAGTTATATAATGTCCAAAAAGTCCATAACCCCAATAATTTCTAAGGACCAAACCTAGGGTGTTCACTAATCTAGCTATTATACTACTTCACTTTCATAAATTTAGAGGTCACTGATTGGATAGAAGATTAATAGGTAGTTGAGAATTGTCATATTATATGTGGCTGAGTTAGGGGTCAACATCCTCTACTCTATATTAGTAGCATTTTTGAGAGCTTGTATGTAGAGTTAGATGACAAGGGAACAAATAAGATGTTGTATAGATTAGCCAAGGCTAGGTAGCGACGAGCCCATAACTTTGACTAGGTAAAGTGTATTAAGGGGATGATGTAAAAGTGTTGGTGGAGGATGCCCATATTAGGAGGAATTTGTAGTCCTATTTTCATAGACTTTGAATGATGAATGGACAAAGGATTCATGTTGGGGGATTTTGAGCACTCAGAGAGGTTTCACGATTACAATTATTGTAGGCATATCTAGGTTGAGGATGTTATCCTTTAAATTTTATATTTTAATAATGAAAAACTAACAAGTGAATCCTTCCAGGATCTTAAATGACCACTGATGAAGTAAGCCAGCTCTAGAAAAGAAAGGACATCCAATTATAAAAAGATTATGACATTCTAACAATTATGGCAGATAAATCAAATATATTGAATGAAGAAGAAGAATCATAATCCCAGAATCATGATAGAATAAGAGATCAATATCAATCAAAGAATCAATCAGAATCTATGAAAAAGAAGGAAGAACAGAATTATCACATAACACATCCCGACTAAATGAAAATAAATATCACGGACATATCTAATATGGCATGATCTAAAACTGTATATGGGCATATCTGATATGGACATATCAAACAACTATATTCCTCAATCAAGTAATAAATCTAAGTCCTTGATTGAGAAAAAATCTCTTGGGTTTCCTTATGAAGAATACCAGCCGAAGACTATAAAAGAAGAAGACTGAAGATAGACACTCTTTATACAACTCCAAGGAGAAAATTCAAAGTGTTTTATTCTTAGTCTTACAAAGCTCTTTAATGTTTGTTTAAAATTATTATATAAAGAGTAAGATCGATTTAACTTTGTAATATTAACTGAAGCTGTGTCACAATATTTGAAGAGCAAAATAAATCTTTAGAACTTATTTCCTGTCATTGTACCCAAACCAAACCTTCAATGATCTAAAGATAACTGAAAACTTAAGGGGAATGGACGTAGGCACTGGATTGGTGTGCCGAACCAAGATAAATCTTTCTGTTGTTTACCTTCTATTTTATTATTTACATGCATAGCTATTTAAGTTTAATCTATTCGTGAAGTGTTTTGATCTATAGACGAGTCGACTATGAGGAGTTAGTAGTCGACTCATAGAAGAAAATTTCAATTCACCCCCTTTTGAATTTCAATTTGTATCAGAGTAGGTCTCACAGATAGCATTGCCTAACTGTAAGTGAGCAAATATCAAATGGCCAATTACAAAATTACCGATGCTCTTCTTCAAGATGGTAACTTTTCCATAATAACACCATATTTCATTGGACAACACTACTCATACTGGAAAAATAGATTCACTATCGTTGTCCAATCAAATGACTACTAAGCCTAGGTTGTCATAAAAAAGGGTCCTAAGCCAATTCAAGGTCTCAAGGAAATAAAAGGACAGGGATAAAGAATCTAGTAGTACTAATATTGAAGATTTTAAAAATTTTGATATTACAAAAGAACAACATCAAGCAATCCAAACTAATGCATGTGCTATAAGTTTACTTTTGTATGCAGTTAGCGAAAAAGAATACAATAAAATCTCAATGTGTGACACAACAAAAGAAATGTGGGACAAACTGGAGGTAACCTATGAAGGAACCACCAAAGTCAAGTAGTCAAAATTTCTACCCTTGTAAATGAATATGAGCTGTTCAAAATGGAAGAAAATGAGGATATTGAATCAATGTTTGCCAGATTTAGTAAAATTATATATGAACTGAAATCACTAGGGATGATCTATCCTCACATCCTGCAAGTCCAAAAACTATTCCAAAGTCCTCCAAAGATTTAGGAAACCAAGATGGCCATTTTAGAAAATGGATATTTTCACAACATGACTTATGATAAACCGCGAGGTAACCTTATTGCATATGAAAAAATTGTATCAAAAGGTTTCATAAGGATGAAAAGAAGTAACCACTAGCTTTCAATGCTGCTCCAACGGAGAGGA
This sequence comes from Capsicum baccatum var. pendulum, assembly GCA_030864225.1. NCBI lineage: Eukaryota > Viridiplantae > Streptophyta > Magnoliopsida > Solanales > Solanaceae > Capsicum > Capsicum baccatum. Next base: position 144,805,266 of record CM061552.1, read on the forward strand.
GGACATTCCAAAAGATTCTAATAGCTAAGGAATGCCCCTTATAAAATTTAGGGTAAGGACGATCAAGAGACCAAGATAACAATGATCCCAAGAAGGCAAAAGTAATAATTCCATAAGAAATGATAGGCTGTTACTACTGCAAAAAGTTGGTCACTTCAAACAAAATTATCCAAAATAGAAAAGAAGAACATGTAGGAAAAATAAAAGCCTTGGATCCTAGAGTGATGAAGATAAAATCGAAGATGAAGTAGAAGCCGTGAATATGTGCTTCATGGCGAATGGTGAATCCAACGAGGTAAGATTACATGATTTCCATAACTATAATATTCTTGAATCTAACATAGATATGATTACTAACAAACTTCAAAAATTTATACATGAATATAACAAAATCTCCCAAGAGAAGAAAAGTTGCGAAGCTAAATTTAAACAAAAGCTCAAAGAGGAACAACAAAACTGGCAAATAGAAATTAAAGCATGTCAAATTTAAATTGACCTACTTCATGAAGATCTTGATTATGCAAAAATCAAATTAAAAAAATTTTGGGCATCCCCAAGACATTTTTTGTAAGATCAAACTCGTTTAAAAACTACTCAAGTTCCTCATCAGGATCGTTTATCAGCTAAGAACTATTTTTCCTATCAAGGGCCCATTTGTTTCATATGTGGATAGAGAAGGTATAAACCCTATATCTACATGCATTAGCCTAAAAATTTATGGGTTTGAAAGTCCAAAGGGAGCATATCTAACCCACAAGGACCCAAGACCGCTTGGGTACCTAAGCAGAACTGATCATCTTATTTTATAGGAACATGATGGGTAGATTTACAAAATAAAGAGATTAATATTGGATGTTCCAGAGGTATAGTAGGAGAGAAAATTGCCTTGATTGATTTAGACAAAAATTTGCCAGTGATAACATTGGAGGAAATGTTACTAGATTTGACTACACCCCCTTCAGAGTTGACTCTAGCAACTAAAATGGTAAAATATAATAGAGTTATTTTCCCTCTAGGAAAATACTTTTTCATATGACAAGGTCAAAACCTAATACAAATTGTACTTACTCTCAATTTTTAAGTTGCCATTTGTCTTTTTAAAAATTTTATTATTAACCATTGTGTTTTCTGCATACTTTCCAGACAATTCTAACATTTTTGTTAGAATTTTTTTAACACTTTGATGAAAGCTTCATCTCATGAGCATTGCAAAAAACTCATGACTCAGCAAGGAATAAGCCTTGGTCTACTCAGCAGCAACTGGAGCAGTATTCATAACTCTTGAAAGCTGTTGTATTTAAATTCTCTGGATCCTACATCAACTACCTGGTTTTAATTTATCTCTTAAAATTATGCCCAGAATGTGTGATAATTAAATGTGAATCATCTATTTAAATTTTTCTATGTATTTAGGGATAAGTATGTTAGAGTTAAGTATTTTCTTTCCATGCTTGTATCTTTTCAAAATGTGAGCTCTCAGAAAAGGATTTGGTGTCAATAATTTATGAGTCATATTTTTGAACACAAATCATTTTACTTGGTCAAATCTTATTTTTACTGAAGGAAAGATCTTCGAAAAGGATTTTGCATTTAAGATCTAAGTTATTTTTGACCACAATATTCTCTTTACTTAATCAAATTTTTACCTTTTTCAAAAAAGGTACTCTTTTTAAAATTGCCTGCCATCATTGTATCACCGTTTCCTACGCCACCTCTGCCTCCCTTTACCTTTCCCCAGGCTGTATTTTTTTTATCTAAATAAATACTCATTCACCTCACGCCTTTTCACTTCTCCATTCCTATCCACTTCAAACAGTCACCTCCCTAGGTTCTTTTAATCGATGTTTCTTTTCTCTCTCTCCCTTTTTAAAATTTTTTTCCTTTTACTCTTTCATGAATAAATCCCAATTGATAGAGAACGTCTCCAAAATTTATTTTTATGGACCTATTCCTCTTTTAGAATCCTCCAATGAATCTTCATCCATTTTTCTTAAGAGATAGCGACCCTCTCCTAGCCCAACCTTTTCAACAATGAAAAACCATCCAAATACCTCTAATTCTCTCCCTCCAAATAAAATGCACCAGTTTTGGACAAACCTCTCCAAATAAAAGTTCCTCTCCGTCAAGAATCGCTCAATAGTTCCTAGGCATATCATAAATCTCAGCCAACTAAATGATGCCTCATGCAATGTCAGCCACTTTTTTAAATCTCAGACTTTCCCCAGACAGTGGGAAGTTTGAGACTCTTGTGCTCAGCACAAGAATTTACTTGAACAAGTTTCTATTCGAGAAAGTTTTTGATACTAAATTCTATGGTGTAGTGCCCTTTATGAACAATAACTGTCCTGAGGACTTCAAAATGGGCATTGAGGATACCAAAAAGTTTTATTTTGATTCTGAATCTGTATCATTTAGCTTTGGTCCCCTGTCTCTCTGCTTCAAATATCTCATTAAGGATCATATTGGTTCCACCAGTCTAATTCCTTGAAAAGTATCTCTAAGAAACATCACTTCTCGTGATGTTTTTGTGCTATACTATCTGGTCAAGAAAATCAAATTAAATTGGGCAACTTGGATTTATGAGTACGTGCTTGAGAGCGCAAGGGAAGAAAATACTTCGAATAGTTTACCATATGGACCGCTTATTACCCAGATCCTCCCATACTACTCAATTGATCTCTCCTTCTATCCCCTATAAAAGTCGCTGGAACTTATGATTCAAGAACCTTCAGTAGCATGGGCTATGTCCTGGTGGAAGATGAATGGTGTAGAAAGGAGTTAGCTCGAGCGAATACTAAGTCTCCAAAGGTAAGTAAACCTATCACTAAGCCCTCTATTTACTTGATGAAGGAACTTGAAGAGTTCAATCAGCTGTTTAAGGCTATCGAGGAAGGTATCATGCAACTCCTAGAGTCTACTGCTAGGATCTTGGACATTGAGAAAAGTACAAGATCCGATATAAGTGTGTTTCGTATAGGGCTTGATGGGCTCAAACAAGAAGGAGTCAAGTTGTTCTCTCGAGTGCTCTCTTACATGGACTCCTTAAAATCCCAAGTCTCTTCCTCGAATGATATCTGGATATCTGCGTTCAAAACTCCTACTTTTCCTTTGTCAAAAATATTGAAAAGTCTTATGGCAAGTTCTACAAAACATTCATAATACTCTTACCTATTTTCTGGTGAAACGCTGAATTATGAGTTTCTAATTCAAAAGAGGGTCCTGTCCCTTACTTCTTTTAGTTGTAAAGATGATTTTTACTTTTTTTTTGATAAATTGTTTTTCTATGCTTAGTTATGACTATCCATGGTTATCAACTGCCTATATGAATTACGTGTTGCTCTGTCTGTATGTGTTGTTTTTGTTTGTTACTGTTCTTTTTAATTATGAATAAAGGAGGAGGAAGATAGAAAAGAAAACACCCATCATTCAGCTAGAACAAGTTGACTGTCAACATACAAAGGTTGACTAGTAAAACATGGAACAACTAAGATAATCACAGGTCAGGAAGAGAAAAATCCAAAAATAAAGATGATCATGAGTAAGGGGAGAAAAGTCAAAGTTGAACTTTATTGTATAAAATTAAACTGATGGTTACAAAGTCAGGGGAGCCAGTTGACTAACAGGGAAGTCAACTAATGTTTACTCATGTTTTCCATTATAAAAAAGGGTTATATTGTTAGCCTTCAATGTTTATATTTTAATAATGACAAACTAACAAGTGAATCCTAGTAGGATATTAAAAGACCACTGAAGAAGAAAGCCGACTCTAGAAAAGGAAGGACATCCAATCGCAAAAAGATTATGGTATTCTAACAAGCATGGCAGATAAAGCAAATATGCTAAAAAAAGAAAGGAGAATCATCATCCCAGAATCACGACAGAATAGGAGATCAAGATTAATTAAAGAATCAATCAGAATCTAAATAAAAGAAGAAAAAACACAATCATCACATAAGGCATTCAGACTAAAAGGAACAAAAGATCACAGGCATATCTGATATGGATGTGACCCAAAGCCATATATGAAAATATTGAATATGAACATATCAAACAACTATATTCCTTAATCAAGGAATCAATCAAAGTCCTTGATTGAGAAGAAATCTCTTGGGTTTCCTTATGAAGAATAGCAACCAAATACTATAAAAGAAGAAGACCAAAAACAGACACTCTTAACACAACTTCAAGGAGAAAATTCAAAGTCTCATTCTTAGTCTTACAAAGCTCTGTAACGTTAGTTTACAATTGTTATATAAAGCGTAGGATCGAGTCAACTTTGAAACATAAACTTAAGTTGTGTCACAAGATCTGAAGAGTAAAATTAGTCTTTTGAACTTATTTCTTATCATTGTACTCGAACCAAACCTTCAACGATCTAAAGAAAATTGAAACCCAAGGGGACTGGACGTAGTCACTGGATTGGTGTGTCTAACCAAGATAAATGTTTGTGCTTTTTACTTTATGCTTCATTATTTATTTGCTTAACTATTTAAGTTTAATGTATTTGTAAAGTGTTTTGATCTGCATATGAGTCGACTGTGAGAAGCCAGTAATTGACTAATTTTAATTCACCCCTCTTGATTTTCAAAGGAGGTCAAGGGTGCTATCCGTAGGATGTAAAGGGGCCGGCCGACTGGGCCAGATGAGATTCTTGTAGATTTTTGTAAGAGCACTAGTAGGGCAGGTTTGGAGTGGCTGATAAGATTGTTTAACATCATTTTTAGGACGGAAAAAATGCCCAAAATTTAATGATATAGTACGATGATTTCATTATATAAGAACAAGGAGGGAAAAGTGGTTCTAGTTGCTATAACAAAACTCTATAAGAAAATATCTTAAGAACTCTATGAAAATCGATTAGGTCTCAATGAGTGAATAAGTATTTTACTACCAATCACAAGTTTCACGCTTGATGCAGTATTCATACAAGAAATTATTAAGAAAGAGTTCTTTATTAACCACCATCTACTTTAGAGATCCATATAGAAATATTTTACAAATACAAAAATTTAGTATCTTCCCCCTTATTAGTGAATTAGGCAGGATTTCTTTATCCAGAATAAGATATGGTGGGTCAATTTCATGAATTTAATCGTAAATATGAAATAATTATACAAATAAAAATTCTAAAGAGATAAAAAAGATGCAGGGTCATTTGTATGCTTAGCTAGTCAAGAATGGGCTAATTAATAGATCTTTGGGCTTTGATTGAATATAATTCGAGATGAAAAATTTTAAAAAACTTATTTTATTTCAAGAAATAGATTTTGATTTAAGGTAAGGAATGAAAATATTAAAATAAGAGCTTCATTTACTAAAATAGTGATCTTATTATTTCCTATTATAGTAAAACCATCCATCAGAGCTATCATTAACCATTAGTTATTAAGGCATGTTCTCAAAATCCCTATGTCTACAACTATGGCAATAGGGGTGTGATTTGGTAATATGTCAATAAAAATAGGAAATGCCCTACCTTTGAGTGTGGTTTGAACTATTGATTTACATAATTGGGAAAACCAATTATGTATACGATGAAACCTAGCAATCGATCACTAATCCAATTTGAGTACCTTTGTAGGATAAACCTTAACAGAAAACTAAAGAGTAATGGTAGGAAGTGATTGAGTTCAGTAGTTCATCATATAAAATTATTGACTCTATAGATATTGTAATATAGAGAATACAACATTGTTTTAAGCATCGACAGAACTGAAAATGCCCCTTCTTTCAAAGAGAGGAGGACGAGTTATTCATATTTCATTAAATGGTTGAAGGAAAATTAAAAGTTAAGCATTATGAATTATAAATATTCCCTAGGGGAAGAATTGAGATGTCTCTCGCATTACCTATAATATATGAAACTATCGACGAAACTTCATAGAGTCATTCGTTCTGATGCAATATGAAGAACATAAGCCAAATGATAGAATGGGAAGACCCAGGATGTAGAAGATCATAACATGAGTGATTTGGCATATTTGGATTCATATATATATATATATATATATATATATATATATATATATATATATATATATATATATATATCCACCCATGTTATACTCCATTCTATGATATATATAAGATCTATGTATAAATATTATTATCTACATTCAAAAAGCCATATGCTTTAGAAGAAGCTTGTACAATTTAGCAAGGGTCCTTGATTGATCAAGAGAAGAATCTACTTCAATAGATATGCCGTTAGGCATGACCATACATAGCATAAAAATCACACTTAGAAAGGGTGGATAATTAGCTAGAGCAGTTGGCTGTAGCAAAACTAATTGAAAAAGAGAAAAACTCAACTACGTCAAAATTACATTATGGGGAGGTCCATATGATATCGAAAAACTACTTAGCAATATTAGAATACGTGGGGAATGTTCAAGTGAACCAAAAAATTTTTGGTAGAGATATATCCAAGAATTTGCTAGGTAAGCGTCCTATAGTAAGAGGAGTTGTATAAACCCTATAGACCATCCCCATGGGGGTGGTGAATGGAGATCCCAATTAGTAGAAAAAACCCACAACCACTTGGGGTAATCATGCACTTGGACGAAGAAGTAGAAAAAGAAATAGATTTAGTGATTAGTTGATTCTTCATTTCCGTATTAAATAGGAGAGAAAAATAAATTTAATTCTATGTGTTTACAAAAACATTTAAAAAAAGAATAGGAGTAAACTTGTGACACATTCACAGAACAAATGTAGCTAATCATTATTAAAAAAAATTATAAGCTCATGGGTGAATTACGGGAATTGAACCCGCGCGTGGTGGATTCACAATCCACTTCCTTGATCTACTACATTCCATTTTTACATTTTTAAAAATTAGAAAACAAAAGATTCAAGTTTGAATATTTCTCTTCTTTCTTATTTGAATGACATTATTATTTCAAAGATTAGAATATGAATTAAAGATAAGAATATGAAGTCAAATTATTTTTTTTTGAAGTGAAATAAACAAGATGTAGTAACGTTAGCAGAAAATGTTACAAATTATATTTCTACAACTTTAAATAAATATATTCAAAAAGAAAATAGAATATTCAATTCTACTTAAATGCAAGCAAATATCCGCTCTTTCATTTTCTATAATGTAAGCAAAAAAGTATATCTAAGTAAAATACTAGTAAATTACTAAATAAAAGAAAAAGAAAAAAAAATGGAGCAATAACACCCTCCTGATAAAACTAGAAAATGATTATTGCTACTTTCTTTTCGAAACCTGCTATAGACTAGTCTGGGATTCTTATTTATTTATTTATAGATTGAACTATAATAACAGCTAAGTATAGAGGGATATTATGAGCATGACGTTCATGCATAACTTCCATACTAAGGTTATCATGATTAGTGATATCCACCTAAGTGTTAATTACACGACCTTGATTTTCAACTACAAACTAGTTCAAATTGAAACCATTAGGTTGAAAGCCATAGTGCTGATACCTAGAGTGGTAAACTAAATACCTACTAGAGGTCAAGTATCTAGGAAGAAGTGCAACGAATGATAGTTGTTAAAACTAGCATATTTGAAGATCAATCGGCCAAAATAACCATGAACGACTAAGATATTAAAAGCTTCTTCCTCTTGACCAAATCTTTAACCTTCATTAGCAGATTCATTTTTTGTGGTTTTCCTAATAAAAGTTAAAGTTACCAAAGAACTGTGCATAGCACTAAATGGGAGCTTCCAAATACACTTACTACTCCTAACATGTGAAATAGGTGAATAAGAATGTTGTGCTCAACCTGGAATACAATCATGAAATTAAAAGTACCAGAGGTTCCTAGAGGCATGCCATTAGAAAAACTTCCTTAAACAATTGGGTAGATCAAGAAAACTATGATAGTAGCTGCAATAAGAGGTGAGTATACAACAACAATCTAAGGTCTCATACCCAGGAAAAAACTAAGCTCCCAGTCACAACCCATGTAACAAGATATGCCAAGTAAGAAGTGTAGAATAATTATTTCATAAGGACCATCATTGTGCAACCATTCATCAGCGGATGTTGATTCCCAAATTGGGTAAAAATATAAACTATAACTACAGAAGTAGGAATAATGGCACCAAAAATAATATTGTTTTTATAGAGACCCTAAAATAGGTTCACGAATACCATTACTGTCTTCTGGAGGAGTAGTAATAATAAGTACAAAAGTTTTCATCAATAAGGTAGGGATCATCAAAACACTAAACCATCTAATGTAAATACGGGTTTCAGTGCTAGTTATCCAGTTATAAAAGAGATGCCATAGGCTTTCACTTTTGTGTCTCTCTAAAAATGCATTCATGGTAAGATATTAGTTTATTTAATTATGAAGGACTCCTAAGCACACGAGTTTTCTACAAATAAAAATAGAAAATGGAAGACTTTTTATTCAATAGTATCACATGACTTATTTACTCTTGTCAACCAAGGTGTATGTGGATCTATTCAGGTTTTTAATAAAGTTGATTGTAAAATCAAGGACTTCTCTACAAAGAATTATAATTTTGATATGAGTAGGTTACCTAGGATTCGAACTCGGAACTAGTCGAATGGAGTAGATAAGTTCCTTATTAAATAAAATAAATGTTAATCTTAAATTAAATAAACAAGTAAAGGTCCCTCCCCAAGCCGTGCTTGCACTTTTCATTAGACACAAATTTTCCTAATGTATATTAGTTCCTTTATCATAGAAATTAGAAAGATGTTAAAAAGTTAAATAGTCAGTTGATTTACCCCTTATTACTATTACAATCAACATTTCTAAATAGTTAAAATTTTGATCTCTTTATCTTTTAGAAAATCAAAGAATGCATTATTGATCATTCACCATATCATTTATAGAAAAAATATCCAAATATCAAATTCCACTTCTATATACTCCCCATAAACTAGACGAAGCTCATGGGAAGGTCAAAGAAATAACTTATTCTTCCGACATTAAGAATTCTTCCAATAATTTCGAGCCCAATCTTTTCAAAAGTATGTACAACACTTTTGTATTTCCGAGCTAAAGTTCTTGGACAAGAAAGCCAAAGTATATACTTTATTTGATATAAAGTTATTTTTTTGAAGGATCCGCTAAAATGATGAAAAAGATTTCTACACATACGCTTAAATCGGTTAGTAATATCAGAATCAGATAAAATAGACCAAACCATTTTACTAATGGGATGTCCTAATACGGTACAAAAGCGTGCTTTAGATAATGATCCAATCAAAGGAATAACTTGAACAAGGATATCAAACTTTTTAATTGCATTATTGATTAGAAATGAATTTTCTAACATTTTACTATATATCATTGAATGATTTAGTCGCAAACTTGAATGATAGCCCATAAAGTCATGAGAATAGTTGGATAATTGGTTTATATGGATCCTTCATATGTGAAAGCACATAGAAAAATGATATTGCCAAAAATTAAAAAGATAAAATTTTCATTTATTTATCTTAAGAAACATCCCGTTTAAAGACAGAATTGAGTTTCCTTGATACCTAACATAATGCATGAAAGGATCCCTGAATAACCATAAGGTAACTTGAAAATCCTTAGCAAAGACTTCTGCAAGACGTTCTATTTTTTCATAGAAATATATTCATTCAAGAAGGGCTCCAAAAGATGTTGCTCATAAATTGAAAGAGTGGTTTAGTAGAAAGATGGAAGTGGATTCACATTCATATACATAAAAATTATATAAAAAGTAGAAGAATCTTTTTTTTTTTTGGAAAAAGAGTATCTAAAGTTTCTTTGAAGTAATTAGATTATTCAAATTGCAATATTTGCAGAGATAGAATTATAATAAATATAAAGAAGAGGCATCTTGTACCCAATAGTGAAGATTTTGAACCAAGATTTCTAGATAAATGGGTTAGGGTATTAGCATATCTAATACATAATTTAAATGTGAAAAATTATCCTCGAAAAAGGTAATGTTGAATGAATTGATCGCAAATTATAAGATTTAAAAATCTTTTTGCCTTCAAAAAAGGATAAGAAGATATTAATCACAGAAAATGAAATTTTCACAATAAATACAAATTCCTATGATATCATTTGAGAATACAAACTCTTATTGCACCCCAAAAATGAATCTTGGTGAGAATCATTAGTAGAAATAAGAAAATGATTATGTTGATACATTTTAGTAATTAAACACTTCACAATTAATAAACAAAATTATTGTTATAAACTGGATTTTCCAACACAATTGACCTATTTCTATTTAAACCATGATCATGAGCAAGTGTATAAATATACTCTTGAAAGATAAGTGGATATAGGAAGTTGTGTTGTTGCAAGCTATCTAGCTGTAAATATATTTGGATTTCTTCTATTTGAAGTTTGATTTGAAACAAAGATGGAGGATTTTGAGGGTTATCAAATTATACATAGTGCAATACAGTTAAAATACAACATTATAGTAAGAATAGATATCTTGGATATAGGTAAGCTTCTCAACAGATTCTCCATCATTTTTTTTGTTTTAGTTTATTGGTCAATTTATAGTATTATAGGATAATAAGATAGTTTTAAATCTTTTATTTTTTCAAACTAATCGCTTTTTTAACTATAAAAAAACTTTCTTTATCGATATACTATTTCTGCTACACACACATCTCCATAATAAAAAATGATAATAGTTAGGATTCATTAAAAAAATTGAGAATCCACTCATGGTAAAAGAAACTCTTCCCACATCAGGCACTAATAAATTTTTAACGTCTAATTAGATCGGGAATAATTCAAATTAAGAAAAAAATGCTCGTTGCTTTTTTTTTTTCCCTATAATTTAAATGAAGCTGCACCACTACCCATTTATTTACTGGACCAAACTATATTTGGTTCCATTCCAAGAGTTCTAACACGCTTTTATACTAATCAAGGAACAATGAAATATATTTAGAACGTTTAGTTGATACAACATGCTATTTTTACGATTCATTTCATTTCAGGATCAGTCGTGGTCTTCCAAATTTTTCCCAAAGTATAGATAAATACCTCACTTCATCCATATGTGTAAAAGATACTAAGAACACTTAAAATTTGAGTACTTTATCGTTGAGTTAGCACCCGAAAAAAATATCATAAAAATAGTGTAGATCCATTCCTAAGAAAAAGAAATAAAGAGATTAGACAAAACAACCAAAAACCACTAAAATAAGAAATCTAAAAAAGAAATAAATTTACACTCTCTAATTAATTTAAAAAATAAAATAAAATCAAATAGATCTAATTCATTTATCAACTTATCATAATGAATTATACTTGTTCGATACATTATTATCAATATAAATATTAAAAAAATAAAAGAAAGAGAGAGAGAGTTGGATGGGAACAACAAATCTAATCTAAATCAAATAAAATAGATAGAAAAAAGTATAGGTGAGAGCATAAATAAAGAATAAGTGGAAAACAAAATTATAATTACTTAGATTTATTGAATCCATAATGGATTGAATCAATTTAAGTGAGAAAAACAAACTTGCTTTCCTCTTTAGCTTTACTAGGGTTCTACTGAAAAATGGAAAACAACCTGAAATGCCCAAATTTCATATTTTTAATATCAATAAAATGAGTAAGACTAATTATATAAGTAAGATCAATAAAATAAGGGTTTTGTTGCTATATAACATAGAATTCATTGGAAGCAATGATAAATAAATACAAATAAAAAAAAGAGAAAATACAAAAAAGAAGAGAAGAGAAAAGTCATACAAAGTTATATACAAATCACTAGTATAGATGTTGATGAACAACACCCTCTAGAAACATATAAGAAGCCTTCTCTTTGTATGGATTAGGAAAATAATTGATTCGAGGTTTTATCTCTGTATGGAATTCTATTATAAAAATGACAACTGGGTTCATAAAATGATCAAATCGATTAAATATGTAAGTCTTTTTTTCCTTATTTCTTTTTTAAAATGAAAAAAAACTATTTGTAATCTCATTACTCAAGTTGGATAACTTTCAAACAGTAAAAAGGAAAATCTTTCGGCAATTTCATTTATTGAGCAGTCTTTCCTCCCCTTTTATTTTTCTAATTTAAAATCATATTCTTCAGTATGACCCAGTTATTAAGAAAATTAAAAGGCATTTCCTTGTTCTATGATCCTTTATCTTTGCTTTATTTTAAATTATTGGGTTTAGACATTACTTCGGTGCTTTTTAGTCATTTTAAAATGGCAGCAACATACCCATTTTATGATTTCTAGGAAAGATTCTACAAGATGTTGGATTCCCTCGTGAAACACTTTGGATAAAAAAATTTTGATCAATTCCAAGAAGTTTTGGATTTTTAACTTGCCCGAATTGGATTCTTTCCATTTTCATAGAGAAAATATATTTACGAAGTTCTTTCAATTTTTTTATTGAATAGCATAACACTAGTGTAATGACCCTCATGGCCATTTTCCTTATTTTCAGCATTTAGAGCTTTTTTATAACTGTCCCAAGTTATTTATGACTTACGGAGATTGACAATTCAATTTTCGGGTGGTTAACTTACGAATTTTAGTAATACCAAACATATTGTAGAATAGTTAACCTAAATTAGAATTTAGTGCAAATATAATTTATTAACCTTCATTTTTTTAATTTATATAATATTCTATATTTATAATATATCTATATTACTGAAATGCCTCGGGCTTTGGTCCTCAAAATTTTTTGAGTTCTAAGCTTTCTACCCTGGTAATAACTTATCTAATGAGTCTAATATGTCTTGACAGGTTAGGTGACCCTAGTTGTAAGGTGTCTATTAAATGATGCTTGGGTTATTTTCTTGAGAATGACTTGAGGGTAAGAGTTGTAGGGAGTTTTGAGGGTACTATGGACCCAATCGTAACCAAATCAATAGGTTTGTGTCTTGATTCTGCTATGAGTTTGAGTGGATCACTTAGATCCATAAGGATTTGTTATAAGTCATTGGGTGTAAGTCGTAGGGTGTCTAGTCTATGCCCCAATTTAGGTTTTGTGTTGACTACAACTGGACCCTATGAGTCGTAAGGTCCTATTATGAGTCATGTCATTGAATCGTCAGGTTAATAATGCATGGTGTATTAGTGGTTATACCTTGGTTACGACTCATAGTGGTGAGTCGTAAGGAGTGGAAATAAGTTAATGGTTGACCTATAGTCAATATCGACACCTTTTCAACTTTTAAATTAAGGATATTTTGTATATTTTCTCTCTTATCCTCATTGAAACCCACATCTTATAAACCTTTAGGGTGTCATTAGTACTCATAAACAAATCTAAATAACTTCTCAGACCCTCCAAAAGGTTCTCTGAATTCTCTTAAGCAAGTCAAGCTGGGGTTTTATCAAGTTGGTTATCTAAGGGCTCTAGAGTAAAATTCTCTCTGTGAAATAGGACATTTCAGGCATGTGACACTAATGTTAAACTTAATATCTCTATTGTATGAAAGTACATAGTTATTAACATAATTAAAAGTCAGGATTTTTACATAATTGAGGGTTTTGACAAGAATGGTTAATTAATTATTTTCCCAAGGTTCTGTTGTGCATTACTCATGTTTATGGTGAATAACTAACGTATTGTGATTTCTCAAACTTATGACTTTTGAAGTGGTTATGACCCCAACCCCATGTTGTGAAATGATTTTCATATATAAGAAGTATGGGAATTTAACTATTCTTGAACTATTGCATTATGATATAGAATTGAACCTTGTGGGTTGGTGTTTTCAAAAACTATTGCATAATTGAACCAAGAGGGGTTGTGAATTCCCCAAGTAATGAAATTGTTTTGGCATGTTAATTTTATCTTTCAAGTATAGTTGGTATGACTATACCAATAATGTATTCCTAAATGTGTATTCTAGTTCAATAAATGGGATTGTGTGTTAATTATTTTAATTCGGCTTTAAAGATGGGTGTAGTTGAGTTGTGAAATTGGAGTTCTGAGAGACCAACACTAGAAACCACAGTTGTTGATGCAAGGGTCTATATGACTAAGGGGTTTGAGTCCCCTATTAAAAATATTATATGATTAGGAGGTTTGCGTCCCCAATATCTTATTACATGATTTGATACTTGTATCACCTTGATATGCAGGGAAGTTTGAGTCTTTTAAAGTGCATATGTCTGCCCTCTAGTTTGTGTGGACACACACACTAGGGCCCTACCGGCTAGGGGAGAGCTTGGCCTATATAGCCCACAGGTGCCTTGTATGGTATGATGGTTGAGCTACACAATCCAGACTAAGGTTCTTAAAAATGCATGTTAAGCCTTATTCCTTATCCCAACATGTGATATATATAGGTATGTATATGCAATGGATGAAGTGCAAAGAATCTCGGATGATTTTAAACTATTGATCATGACATTATGATATCCTGTATCCCTGAGTTACATGCTATTGCTCCAACTGCTAACTATCATTGGACATTGTATCTGTATACGATGCAGGAACTAACCATACTTCTACTTCTTCTACTCAGTGATTAGGTATCAGGAATAGATCATTAGTTGTCATTGAAGTGGTGAGCTTCCATACATCAAAAGACTATATTTCATGTTTATTTCTTATGTTTCAGACTGTTTAGACATATTTTGGCTACAGTCGAGGGCATGTCTTGATACTTTATTAATACATAGTTTTGGTTTGTGTCTAGAAGGCTTTGTTGGATTACTATGAGTTGGGTGGTGTTGCCTGGTTGTTTTGTCCTATGGTCGGTTATTGATCATAGAAATATCAATTGTTCTTGAATTTATCCTTTTATATGTTTGGAGTTCATCTTACATTGGGAATGTTGTGTTTACTTGGTTAGAGGGGTGGTCTCCGGTCCACGTGGGACCTAAGATACCCGTCATGGCCTGGCCTTGTTTTAGGTTGTGACAATTACTTTATAAATAATTTTATAACGTATTAATATTTTAAACTAAGATAGTAAATCTAGATATGTTAACATATTATTATTATTATTATTATTATATAATTGCGATTTTACACTGGGTTTGTTGTTGTTGTTGTATATAATAGTGATTTTATTAAAAATGATTTTCTAATAATTATGGCATGTTCAAAATATGATATTTATTTTACCTTGATCATACACAAGACCCAAATATATATATATATATATATATGTATATGTATATATATGTATATATATATATGTATATATATGTATATATATATATATGTATATATATATATATATATATTATGGGATAAAAATATATTTTGCTAATTCCACCCCCACTTCACGTGGAGGTGTGAAAAATGGACAACAATAACTATTAGCTAGCTAAATAAACTCATTATGTGACACATGTGCTATATTTGTCTTTATGAGATGCTACTATTCTTCTTCTTAGATAAAAAAACATACTACTTCTATATAATTTGTATATCTACATGATTTTTTCTTTCATTTTCTTACCAAGTTAATATCATATTGTTATTACATATTTGTATATATATATAGCTATTGTACATATGGGTGGAGGATCATGTATACTTAAGTATTTTTCTCTCTCTCTACCTTTGTTTCTCCATTCATGATTGGTCCAAGGAACTTTATCTAATCTATTGTATGTTTATTTATATTCAATCAGTTATCTACATCAAGTTATTCAAGATGAATTCTAGTTGAGCACTATTCAGAGGTTTCACATAGAGGCTTTTAGCTTTGGTGTCTAGGTAGGCTTGGCTTATTATATTCTTAGATTGAGCTTATTTACAGTAATTGTGTGCTATTATGCTAGTTTAGAGTGGGTAGTTGTAACTTGGATAATATTTGAAATATCTCATACCTTATTTATTCGGTTAAAATCCTATTATAGTAAATTTTAGTCCCTTTACTTTTTAGTATGATATAGTATATATCACTTTGGAATTAAGTTATGAAACCTTAGATTTCATCCCTTTTTAGTTACGATATGTGAATATTTATTTAAATGTATTTCTGTAATGATTGAGAGACCACATATACTTTATTTTGCTATTTATTGTGAATTTTGGTACCACTTTGGCATTGGTTACATTATGGTTTAGGTTTTAAGTTTATAGTTGGGTATGATTATTATGAGTTCCTATTCAAGTCCGGCATCTGGTTATGATAAGATCTGGGAGTTCTGATATTGATTATTATTGTTTTAGGAGCTGTGATTCCTCTGAGATTTGGTATCTAATTATGAGTTCTATTATATATCATGTATGTGACCTTTCATTATTACCCACTCTTTTTGGTTTGAATTTGGCATATGACCTTTTGTTATTATCCAGCATTACTGATTTAAGATTGGCGCCTGGCCTCTTGTTACTACCAATTAGTGTCGATTCATGCCCCGTGCACATATGGAGGGCTACTATGGTTTCATGGGATAGGTTTAGTTATGTATTATTTACATTTTTTAAATTACTTTTTGTATATCCCACTGGCTTATGCGGGTATGGTTTGGTTAATTGTCTTATTTATTGTGCCTAGAGGGTTTATGGAGGCCAAGTTAGGTTATGTTTGGTTTGTCTTTTATTACTACATTATTTATCTTTCTATATCACTTTTACGATTGCTTTATTGAATTTGTATAGATCGATAGTTTTGTTTTACCTTTCTATCCCTATTTATTGCTGACATAGACTACACCCTTATATTTTAGTTATACTTTTCCACCATTGAGCTCAACCTACTGGTGATGCCTACTGAGTACCCATTACTTTGGTATACATACTACACTTTTGTATCTTTATAATGATGCAAATATGAGCACTGCCAACCAACATTGATGTAATTTCTATTTTCCAATACTGATTCAGATTAGGGTGAGTTTGTTGATGTCCGCAGCTGATCCTCCTCTATTTTTTTTAGTTTAGTCTTTTGTACTTAAGACTGCTCCTATATGGTATGTATGTTTTGGATTTTTTCTAGTAATCTTGGTATCTTTAAGTAGTGGCTCTAGTACTAACCTTACCAAGTTTGGGAGGGATTTATTTGTATATTTGGTCCTTTTCCTTCTCTCATTTTGATATACCTAGTATGTCTCCTTTCTGTTTTTCACTTATTATTACTACTGTTACATTATATGTGGTCTTTTTTTATGTTTTCCCCTTATCTGATTACCTATCATCTTAGGATATAGCTTGGCTTGCCTATTGGTGAGATAAGGTAGGCATCATCATGACTTGAGAAATCGAGTCATGGTAGCTTGGTATTAAGCCTAGGTTTTACTAGTATTGTTTAGTAGATTCGTAAAGATTGTACAAAGTCTTCTGTATCCTATCTTCGGAAGGCTACAAAGCATTTATTAGCAAAAAATATCATGTTCTTGATTTATTTTCATGCATTGGGTCATAATTGGTTTCTAATCTTTATTGGTTCACTCTTTATGTAGATGTCTAGAATATGAGGTGCGGAGTTATGAACCAGGACCCCAAGCTCGTTACTAGACCTTTGGTTAGGTTCGGGGTCGACCTAGAGGTTGAGGGTAGAATAGAGCTGCAACCCCAGTTTGCCACAATATTAGTAGGTGAGGTCCTGAGATAGAGAGAGGTCAAAGTATTTTTTCACCGCAATAGTAGGTGAGCCAGGGGAAGCCCAGGCTTCACCAAATTTTATATATTCTTTAGTTCTTTGGGATGCATTGGTGCATTTATTTGAGTTAATTGGTGGTTCATCGATCAAGAAAGATCAGCAAGCAACATAGGGTGGGGATGATTTAGGGGCACAACTTACAACACTGACGCCTAGGGTAGAGGTTTGTCCAACACTAGTAGTCCTACAGCCAACAGTATCCAAACTAATTATGACTTTGGAGGGGTAGAAGACGTTGATAGGTTATCTTGATTCCAATTCAGCTGAACTCCACCAGTGACTTGGATTCATTTCTCTGAGTTTTTCTTGGGGAAGTATATGCCTCGCAACATGCATGAGTGTCTTTGAGATGAGTTTTGTTCTTTAAGATAGGGTTCTATGTTTGTGGCTGAGTATGAGGGAAGATTTCATGATTTAGATAGCTATGCCAGTATGATTCTACCTATAAAATATATGCGGATTGGATGCTTTGTTAGAGGATTGAGATTATCTCTTTATAGGGCTACACAATGTTTGGTGACTTTAGAAAATTCTTTTTTTTATATTGCTGAGCGTGCTTATTCTATAGAGGAGATGGATAATGAGGCCCAAGGGGGAAGCAATAAGAGTCATCATTACCAGGGTTGTTATAATAGGAACCACTGCAGTTCATAGTTCATAAGCTGAGGGTTTCACAGTAGGTACCCCCAACAACAACCTTATTAGTATCAGGTTTGGCCTAGTAGGTCAATGCAGGCATCACTTCAGATATCAAATAGGGACCAATGCATTCATAGTTGTTCCATTGGCCAGAGTAGTAGTCAGCCTCTAATTGGTGATCAGTTAGGGTCACTAAGTTGGGGTGGTTATTCTAGATTTGTTGGACCTTCTAAATAGAGTAGGGTTCCAGGGGCATGTTAAGACTGCGAGGATGTGGGTCACTTCGCCCGTAAGTATCCCTAACATAAGATGATTAAGCATTTAGTTTAGACTACGCAACTAATTAAATTAGTTCTATCGCCAGCCAAGGGTGGTGTACAGGGTCGTGAGAATAGTCCTCAGGGTTTTAGATATGGTCCATAGGGAGGTAGGACAGGTGGTCGAATAGGCATCCAATCCAGTAGTAGATAGGGTCATTTATATGATGTACTAGGTAAACTAAAGAGTGATACTTCAGATGTTGTGATTACAGGTACGATTTTTGTATGCCATCAACCAACTTCTACTTTGTTTGATCCTGATTCCATATTTTCAAATGTTATTGCTTATTTTGCATCACAGCTGGGTTCATATTCAGAGTCTTTACCTGTGCAATTGGGGGTAGCTACCCTTTTGGGTGAAGTTTTAGTAGTGGATCAGGTATATAGATCTTGTCTAGCGACTATTTAGGAGTTTGATACTTAGATTTATCTCATTGTCCTAGATATGGTAGATTTTGATGTGATTCTAGGCATGGATTGGTTATCTCCTAACCATGTGGTCTTGGGACCTTAGCCAATTCCTGTTCTATCCCCAGTTATATGGCAGGGTTCTGTAAAAAGATTGATATCGAGGGACTGTGAGTCATTTCTTGCGTATCTTTGGGATGTTAGTGTTGAGAGTCCATCACTTGATTCCATCCCTGTTATTCATGAGTTTCTTGATCTGTTTCCATCCGACCTACATGGCCTTTGTTATGAGCATGATATAGAGCTTATTATTGACCTGGAGCCAGGTACCTAACCTATTTGTATGGCTCTATATCGTATGGCTCCTGCTGAGCTAAAGAAGCTGAATAGTTAGCTTCAAGATATTCTAATGATGTCTCTATGCATATGTGTATCGACTATAGGTAGTTGAATAAGGTGATTAAGAAGAATAAGTATCCTATGTCTTATATAGATGATTTATTTGACCAACTTTAGGTTGTATAAGTATTTTCTAAGATAGTTTTGGGGTCTGGATTCCATTAGTTGTGGGTTAGGCATGTGGATATTTCTAAGACAACCTTCAAGACTTGATACAATCATTATGAGTTCATGGTGATGTATTTTGGGCTGACTATAAACTTTTATGGATCCGATGAATTTCCTATTTTAGCTGTATTTGGACTCCTTCATGATCGTATTTATTGATGACATTCTAGTATATTCAAGGAGTAGGATGGAGCACAAACAATATTTAAGAAATGTGCTCCACACTTTGAGAGACCATCGACTTTATGCCAAGTTCTCAAAGTGCGAGTTCTGGCTTAAGTCTACAGCTTTCTTGGGTCATATAGTGCCAAGGACTATATTATGGTTGACCCAACAAAGATTGAGGCTATTCATAGTTGGGATAGGCCTACATCACCTACTGAGGTTCACAATTTTGTTGGGTTAGCAGGTCACTATAGGCAGTTCGATGAGGGTTTTCTGTTATTGTAGCCTCTATGACTAGATTGACCAGGAAGGCCAATCTATTTTAGTGGTCTGTGAGTTTTGCACTTTCTCTTGATTTTATTTTTCAAAGATCTTTTGCTCTAAGGAATGCTCGATTTAACCAGAATCACATATTATATTTCTAGGCTATTGTACTAATGCAATTATATGAGCTTTCTGAAGCTTAAGGCTTTGCTTATTTCAGCTCCTGTTCTGACTCTCCCAGTTGAACGCAAGGGTTTTACTAGCTACTGTGATATGTCTAGTATTGATATGGGGTGTGTTATTGCATATGCATTTAGGAAACTGAAGCTACATGAGCACAACAACCCCACCTATGAGTTGGAGTTGGCAACGGTAGTGTTTGCGTTTAGAATTTGGAAGCATTATTTGTATAAAGTTCAGTGTAAGATCATTACTGATTACTGAAGTCTACAATATATTATGACCCAGAAGGAGCTTAATTCAAGGAACCATAGATGGATTGAGTTGTTACCATCCTGGTAAGGAGAATGTGGTAGTGTACGCCTTGAGCTGAAAGTCAATTAGTATAACTAGCTTAGCCTTCATTCCAGATTCTCAGTAGCCATTGGATTAGACATCTAATCCTTAGCTAACTTGATGTTTGTTTTGGATATTTCTGAACCTCGGAGGATCATTGCTAGTGTTGAGACAAGATCTACCTTGTTGGAGAAGATTTGGGGTCGTCATTTTGAGGATAGCAGGCTTCATAAAATTCAAAGAAAGGTGTTGAGAGGTTAGTGTAGGAGGGATACCTAAGATTCTAAGGGTGTTCTGAGGTTTGATGGTCGTATTTGTGTTCCTAGGTATAGAAATTTGATTCACTTGATTCTTCGCAAGGTTCATAGCTCCCGAAAATCTATTCACCCAGCTAAGATGTATAGGGATTTGGGTCACCATTACTTATGGAGTAGTATATGGAGAGATCTAGCATGGTTTGTGGTTTGATACCTTTTTTGTTAGTAGGTAAAGGTCAAGCACCAGAGTCCTGGTGGATTGATTTAGCAGTTACCCATTCTTGAGTGGAATTGTGAGCGAGTTACTATGGATTTTGTTGATGGATTGCCTTGCACTTCCTATAGTTTTGATAGCATTTGGGTCATTGTGGATCAACTGACATAAGTTTGCATATTTTATCCCCATTTTAGTTTCATTCGGTGTCGAGAGGTTAGCCCGTGTTTATATTAAGAAATTGGTTTTATTACATGGGTTACCTATGTCCATTGTTTAAGATTCAGGCTCTCAATTCACTTCTAGCTTTCGAATGGCATTTAAGGAGGAATTGGGCACCCAAGTTGAGCTTAGTGCCATTCATCCCCAGAATGATGGGCAGTCGGAGCGAAGGATTTAGGTCTTGGAGGACATGCTCCATATATATGTGTATGATTTTGGGGGTCAGTGGGACCAATTTTTACCGTTGGTGGAGTTTTCATATAATAAAACCTTTTATGTGAGTTTTCAGATGGCCCCATTAAGAAGTTATATGGTACACGATGTCGATCTTTTGTGGGGTGGTTCGAGACTTTTGATGTTAGGACTCGTGGCACAAATTTGTTTCTTGAGTCATTAGATTGAGCTAGGGTGATTCAGGAAAGACTACAAGATGCTAAGAGTAGACAGAAGGGTTACACTAACTACAAACGTTGTCCATTAAGGTTCAAAATTAAGGATAGGATCTTCCTCTGAGTATCGACCATGAAGAGGGTGATAAGGTTTGCGAGTAGGGGCAAGTTTAGCCCTATATATATTGGACCCTTTGAGATCCTACATACAGTTTGGGGGGGGGGTAGCATATGTATTGGCATGCATTATGCCTTTTGCACCATCCACCCAATGCTTCATTTATCTATGTTGCAATAGTATATTCTAGATGAGTTGCACGTACTTTGGCGTACTCTGTTTAGTTGGAAAATAGGTTGGCATTTGTAGAGGACCCTAAGGAAATTTTGCCTAGAGATATCAGATGGTTGTACTCTAGGGATATTCCAGTAGTTAAAGCTTAGTGGCATCATCAAATAGTGGAAGAGGCTATCTAGGAGACCAAGCATGAGATATGTGACACAACCCGACCTCGACCCTTGTCGTAATGGTCATCCTAAGTCCAATCAGGACCGAGGACCGTCACCTGTTACCCAACCCAACCACCTATATCTAGCCTTCGATGGGATGAATTTTGAACATATAACAAGATAGCGTTATTGTTGTCACTAAGACTCCAGGACAGGGTCACAACCATGACCGACCCAATCGAGTGCACCCATACCAAACCAATCATCCAAGCATCAAACCATACCCAACCAAAGAGGATAATAAAATATAATATGGTAATTAATCCTAAAATGTAATACGATGGAACAACCAACAATATTGACCAATGATGTCAACCTACCATCTTATTCCAATCCCAAGGCCAAGACCAATAGCGATCCCGCCCATACTAACCCCCCCAGAAGTACCATAAAGACTCTATCCAAAAGAGTAAGCAAATGAGATTGGGACATACCCCTAACTATGGCCAAAAACAATATCCAGAATAAAAGAAAAGTGTCTAAGGAAATCCATAACATGAAATGATGCCTTTCGAAAGGATGGAAGCTCATCACTTCAGTCCAAATGCTTATACCGAATCTATGTGCTAAAAGAAGGAGTAGAATGGTTGATTCTTGCATAGCGTGGGTATACAACTGTCAACAGATGGGGTTAGAAAAATACCACAAGCATGAAACTCAGGATAAGGTAACATAATGCCAGTCATAGAACCAAGTAAAAACATCCATAATGCATATAACCATACATATATAAGTGTCGAGAAAAGGGATCGGGTTTAGCATGCACTTAATACCTTTACCTGAGCTATGTAGCCTTGCTATCCTAACCACCCACGGCCCATATGGGTTCAGATCTCCCTACAGAAAAGGCCCCAGTACGTGTAGTTACACTACCAAAGAATATCCCATGGGATGACTAGTACGACCCCCAATATAAAATATGACACTCGCATATGGTCATCAAGAACCTATATCGACAATTATGAGTTTTTGATTTTGGTCTCTCCGGGACCGCCACCTTCTATGGCTTAGTTACACACCCACCATTAATGCTCAATTAAAACCATGTCCAAACAATCCATTTACCATTTATTAACAAAGTCCAATATTAGTTGTGTCGTCTTACCACCCTTTACCTACAATTAATAACCATAGACAAACTATTAAGGTCAAGGGGACCTTCAGTGCCCTTCTAATAACTTTATTAATTCCACTTGAGAGAGTTCCATGTTCTCCACTAGAATAACCATTTAAACTTTAGCCTTTCTAAACCATTTAAAGCATGTATAAATCCTTTATCAAGTTTAAAACATGCAAGTGTTCCATTAAAAGAAGTCAATGCAATGAACATATCTTTATAAGCATTTTATCGAACACCTTGGGGGCATAATATAACCAAAACTAATTCCAAAGACCATTAAACCATTACCATGCAATTTAATCATTCAAAAACACCATTAATGCATATAAAAACACAATTAAAACCATAGGAAACCAGAACTAAACATTCAATATCAAAATCCTCAATAATAGTTGAAAACCATAATTACGAAATAGTAAAACCATAAAATCAATCATATAAACCATGACTTTATTTGAAACTACAATAAGGGAAGATAATCATGCCTTAAACAGAAGAATTGATGGAATGAAATCACTAAAACAAGCCTCAAAGAAATTCGTAAGATGAAACCCTAGCCTTCTTTCCCAAAAACTCTTGAGAGAATTATTAGATGTTTAGGAATAGTTTCTAAGTGTTAATGAATAGAATAATAGGGTAAATAACCTCCTAAGTGTATTAGAAGTCGTGGGTCCTAATTAGGGTAAGCAGGGAAAAATGTAGAATACCCTTACTTAAATCCCTTAAAAATCCATAATAGGGAAACAACTGACCTATATGATTCATACCCTCCTATAATATCAGTATTCACAATTCGTATCCAAACCTCAACCCTTGGATGAAACACTGTCCAATATAAGACTCATCCAACCAAGTCGTAACTAGAGTATATGATCCGTACCCATAACTCGTATCCCTGGGAGAATGAAGCACCAGGAGGATTAAACACTGTCCTCCATACGAGTCTATGATACGAATCGTACCACTCTCGAAGACTAGTACCCCTAAGTCTTGACCATTCCAATGATCAAAACCATCCTAACCACTAACACCGGTTAGCATATGACAGGACCATACCACTCGTACCCCAGTATACAGATCGTACCCATGAGTCATATTAAGTTTGGAGAATGGATTTCCAATAATTTTTCTAAGGGTTAAAACCCAAGATATTTCCTTCTGACCTATTAGTAACATTCGTCCTCGAATGACGGAAAACGTAGGGGTAACCACACATAGAGTTATTTGCATTATCAAATATCCTTTTTACAAAGTTTGAAAACAAAAAGGCAAAGATGTTAATCATTCCTTTAACAAACTCAGAAAATAAATATGTGTTCAAGACACATACCTTCTGCACAAATTGGAGGAGCAGAAAACAAATGTGGATACTTGTACTTGATTTCCTGTTCTGCTTCCCATGTAGCTTCTTCCATCTTATGGTTCTGCCATAGAACCTTAACCAAAGCCATATCCTTGGGTTGTAGCCGATGAACTTGTCAAACCGCACCACTCCCTTTATTAGAGATATCTTTAGGAATACCATATCTACTACCTCAAACTCAAAGTATTAACGCCTAATATCTGCATACGACTTTTGCCGACTTTGGGAAGCTTTAAGCCTATCCCAAATCACCATCACCTTCTCCATTGCCTAATAGACAAATCAGGACCAAACATATCCGCCTCACTAAGCTCAAACCACTCAATAGGAGATCTATACCTACAACCATACAACGCCTCAAAAAGAGCCATACCAATACTAGAATGATATCTATTATTTTCAGCAAACTCCACCAAAGGCAGATGCTCAACCCAATTACCACCATAGTCAATCACACAGGCCAATGTCTAAATAGTTATCTCCGCTTGCCCATCCGACTGTGGATGAAAAACAACACTCAGGCAAACCTTAGTCCCCAACCATTTCTAGAAAGATCGCCATAAATAAGATATAAACTATGCACAATGATCAGAGATAATCAAAATAGGTACCCCATTCTTCTTCAAAATCTCCTGAAAATACAATCGCAAATAATCCTTCACTGAAAAAGGTTTTTGGCACTGGAAAGAAATACACAAACTTGGTCTTCCTATCCACAATAATCCAAATTGAATCATACTAATTTTGAGATTGAGGAAGACTGATAATAAAGTCCATATTGATCATTTCCCACTTTTATTCGGGCAAATCAATCTCTTAATACAACTATCTTTACCTCATGTGCTCAACCTTAACTTGTTTACGCACCATGCCCTTGGCCATGAAATCTGCCATATCTCTCTTCATGCCATTCTACTAATAGATCTCTTAGAGATCATGATACATCTTTATCGAGCTGGGATGAACAACGTTGTGACTTATGTGCCTCAGCCAAAATCCTTTATCGTAACCCTTCGACATCAGGAACATACAACCTTCCTTAGTATTATAAAGTACCATACCAATGATCTCCAACACCACTATCTTTTTCCCAACAACGTCATTCTTGATTTTCATCAAGACAGGATCCAACATTTTTTCTCCTTAATCTTCACACTAAGAGTCGATCGAATCACTTTTTGCACTATCACACCACCATTCTTAGAGTCTATAAGACGAACTCCAAGAATAGCCAAACGGTGAATATGCAATACTAATTTTGGCTTTTCTTCCTCCACATGAGCCAAACTCCCTATGGATAACTTGCTAAGAGCATGAGAAATCATATTAGGCTTACCTGGGTGATAGTGAAGACTCATATCATAATCCTTGAGAAGCTCAAGCCACCTCTTCTGCATGATATTAAGCTTGTTCTGAGTGAACACGTCCTGAAGACTATTGTGATAAGAAAATATATCCACATGAACACCATAGAAATAACGCCTCCATATTTTCAAAGAAAACATAATCGCCAACAACTCCAAATCATTAGTAGGATAATTCCTCTCATGCACCTTCAACTGCCTAGAAGCATAGGCAATTACCTTTCCATGTTGCATCAACACATAACCAAGACCCACTTGACATATATTGTATTAAACCATGAATCCATCATTGCCATTCGGGAAGGTCAAGATTATAGCCGAAGTCAACTTTTCCTTCAACTTCTCAAAACTCCCTTCACAAGAATCCAACCAAGAAAAATTAGCCTTCTTCTGAGTCAACCTGGTTAGATAAGCAACTATCAAAGAAAAGCTTTCCACAAAACACATATAATACCTGGATAAACCTAAGAAGCTCAGTATGTCGAATGAAGTCATGGGGCTAGGACACCTCTTCACCACAACAACCTTTGGCAGATCCACCATGGTCCCTTCACTAGAAATAATATGACCCAAGAAAGTCACAGTGTTCAACCAGAACTCACATTTTGAGAATCTGGCATAAAACTTTTGTTCCTATAAGGTCTGCAACACCATGCAGAGGTGATCAGCATGATCCACCTCACTCTTTGAATAAATTAGAATATCACCAATAAATATAACTACAAAGAGATCTAAATACTGCCAGAATACCCAGTTCATCAAATCCATAAATGATGTCGGAGCAATGGTCAATCCAAATGACATCACAAAGAACTCAAAATGCTCATACCAAGTATGCAAAGCCGTCTTAGGGATATCCACCTCCCTAATCTTAAGTTAATGGTACCTAGAATGAAGGTCTATCTTAGTAAAGAAATTGGCACCCTGTAATTGATCAAATAGATTATCTATCCTAGAGAGAGGATACTTATTCTTGATTATTAACTTGTTCAACTGCTTGTAGTCAACGCAAATCTGAAGGGAACCATCCTTCTTGTGCACAAATAACATTGCACCCACAGAGAAATACTAGGTTGAATAAACACCATATCCAAAAGATCCTTAAGTTTCTCCTTGAGTTCCCTAAACTCAGCAAGAGAAATTCTATACGGAGGAATAGAAATTGGACGAGTATCCAAAAATAAATCAATGCCAAACTCTATTTCTCTATCTGAGAAACATCAAGAAGATCATTCAAGAAGTCCTCTACAAACTAATTAACCATGGGAACGAAAGACAAAGAAGGACCTTTCAAGGTAGAATCTATTACCCAGACCAAGTGATAAAGAAAACCCTTAGAGATTAACCTCTGAGCTCTAAGATGAGAAATAAACCTCCCCCTAGGAGCTAAGAAACTATCTTCCCATTCTATAACTGGTTCACCAGGGAACTTAAAGAAAACCCTACAGGCCCAACAATCCAAAGATGCATAACAAGAATGTAACTAATCCATGCCTAGAATTACATCAAAATCTACCATATCTAACACAAATAGATCCTCTAAGGTCTGCCTGCTACAAACAGATACCACACCCTCTATAGATTCTCTTAGCAATAACCAGGTCACCTACCGAGGTAGAAATAGATAAAGTATGTGAGATGACTTTCAAATCAAAACCAAAACACACGACCACATATGGAGTCACATAAGAAAGAGTTGACCCTAGATCAAGAAAACAATGTACGTCATGAGAGAAAAGCTATAACATACCAGTAATGACATCAGGTGATGCCTCGAATTCCTGTAGAGATGCTAAAACATACAACCTATTCCGACTAATACTAGAACTAGGAGAAGTAACAAAAAAAGATGACACCTCACCAGGTGTTTGAACAAAATATGAAGCCGCTAGAATCCTATTCATCCTCGTAGTAACCTTATTGACCAAACAATCCTTGAGCCGATGTCCTACCTGTTCACCCTTGAACCACTTGTATTTTCGTTTCTTCCAATAACCTCGATGAGGACGACAACAAAATAGACAAAGAGGACACAAAGAAACTGACTAACCTCAATTTGCTTGAGTTTGGGTAACCTGTGCCCGAGAATTACCACTACCTTGATGATGCCTATCTACCTACCGATAAAGAGCACTAGTAGTAGATAAAGAGCCAAAAGTCCCCCACTTCTTTTTGTTCCAATTGCCACTATCTCTACCTCCCTAAGTTTGCGCACCTTCCTGGTCAGAGAACCTATTTTGCTTTCTGTACCCATCCCCAAACTCTTCCTATTTTCTCTTTTCATCCTTAACCAGCTACATATGTATAGTCAACCTCTAGATGTCTATATCTTTAATTAGCAAGGCAATCTTGCTACCCCGAATCAAATCTCTATTCAACCTGGAAGTAAACTTCCATATTCTTGACCTTATATCAGCCACCAAATCTGGAGCATACCTTGATAGATAATGGAACATCAAAGCATATTCCTTTATAGATATCTTTCTCTGTTTGAGGTTCACAAACTCCTCCCTCTTTTCTTCTCTCAACTCTTGAGAAAATAATCGATACAATAAGGCGTTAAAAAAAGCCTCCCACAACCTTTTCTCTTCTATATCACCTCTACCACTATCCCACTCCTTATACCACTGAGAAGCAATATCCTTGAGCTGATAAGCTATAAAGTTAACCCCCTTTACAATAGTAGCCTGCATCACTAAAATGATCTTTTCTATCTCATCTAAGAAGCCCTGTAGATCCTCTTTCACCTTTACTAAGTAAAAGTTATAGGACCTATCTTTATAAATTGACCAACCCTTGTGGCCTCAACAGACAAACAACTAGTCCCAACCTACTCAGATTGAGCAGTAAATAATTGGGCAATGACATTAATAGAATGACAAAATTCTACATTCGTCATGTTACCCTGAGGGATTTGAGAAAAACTAGACAAAATAAAAGGAACTCCAATACCATTAGGAATAGAACCATGAGATTGAAGATTTACTCTAAATTTAGGATGTACCCTTTAACCTTATCACCAAAAGGGATAGAAGAATTTTCTTGTGTTCCAGATCTAGGAGGCATGATCTGAAAGAGAAACAAACAAGGATTAAAGGAGATTCTAGGGTTTAGAACTCAAGCTTAAAGATAGAATACCAAGAAAGTAAAATATTCCTAAATGTCTTGCAATCTCCCACTTATAAGTGTGGCATGCTTCACACCTCTTAAAGAGACTCTTGTCGACACAACTTAATGGACTTTCCTACTGACCATGAACCTAGGCTCTGATACCAACTTGACATGATCTGACCTTGAGCCTTGTCGTAGTGGGGCATCCCAAGTCCAATATGGATTGGGGAACGCACCCTATTACCTAACCCAACCACCTATATGCATCCTTAGATGTGCTAAATTTTGAACATATAACTAGATATTATTATTGTTCTCATTAAGACTTTGGGATAGGGTATCAACCGTGACTGGCCTAACCAAGTCCACCTACACCAAATCAATAACCCAACCATCCAACCATACCAAACCAAAGAGGATAACAAAACATAATATAGTAATCAATCCTAAAATGTAATACGATAGAAAAACCAACAATATCGTACAATGATGTCAGCCCACAAACTTATTCCAATGCAATGGCCAACACCAGTACTAATCTCTCCCATACCAACCCCTCAGAAGTACCACAAAGCCTATATACAATAGAGTAAGCAAATCCAGTTGGGACATGTCCCAAACCATGGCCAAAACTAATATCCAATATAAAAGAAAAGTGTAAAGAAATCCATAACATGAAATGATGCCTTCTAATAGAATGGAATCTCACCACTTCAGTCCAGATGTTGATACCAAATCCACATACTAAACATGAGAAGTAGAATGGTCGGTTCCTACATAGCATGGGTATACAACCGCTAGTAGACGGGGTTAGTAAAAGAGCCCTAATGTGAATCTTAGGATAAAGATAAAATAATTCTAGTCATAAAACCAAGTAAAACCATTGATAATGCATACAACCATACATATATAAGTGTGGGGAAAAGGGACCAAGTTTAGCATGAACTTAAAACCTTTACCTGGGTTGTGTAGCTGTGTCGTTCTAACCATTCACGGGCCATATATGTTTAGAGACCTTGTTGAAAGGTCCTCAGTATGTGTAGCCACACGACCAGGGAATATCCCATGGGATGACTAGTATAGCCCCCAATATAAAATGAGACATGCACATGGTGGTCCCACTATCTTTCACAGCTTTGCTACACTCCCCGCCATTAATACCTAATTAAAACCATGTCCAAACAATCTATTTATCATTTATCAACCAAGGCCAATATTAGTGGTATCATCATACCACCCTTTACATGCAAGTAATATCAATAGCCAAACCATTTATGTTAATGGGACCTTTGGTACCCTTCTAATAACCATATTAAATCCACTTAGTAGGCTTCCATGTTCTCCAAAAGCATAACCATTTAACCTTTAGCCTTTCCAAATAATTTAAACCATGTATAAATCCTTTATCAAGTTTAAAACATATAAGAGTTCCATTAAAAGAATTCAATGCAATGAACATATCTTTATAAGCATTTTATCGAATACCTTAGGGGCATAATATAACCAACACCAATTCCAAAGACCATTAAACCATTACCATGCGATTTAATTGTCCAAAACAACCATTAATGCATATAAAATCATACGAAACCATAACTAAGCATTCAAAATCAAAACCCCCAATAATAGTTGATAACCATAATCATGAAATAGTAAAACAATGAAATCAATCATGTAAACCATGCCTTTAGTTGAAATTACAATGAGGTTGAGATAATCATACCTTAAACCAAAGAATTGATGGAAAGAAATCTCTAAACCAAGCCTTAAAGCAATCTATAAGATGAAACCCTAACCTTTACCCCAAAAGCTCTTTAGAGAATTATTAGATGTTTAGGAATAGTGTGTAAGAGTTAATCAATATAATAAAAGGGTAAATAACCTCTGAAGTGTATTAGAAGACATGGGTCCTAATTTGGGTAAGTAGGAAAATGTATAGAATACCCTCTTATACAGTCGGTATCCACCACCTGTATCCAAGACTCAACCTTTAGATAAAACACTTTTGAGTATATGACTCATCCAACCAACTCATAACCACAATATATGATCCGTACTCCTAATCCGTATCCATAATAGAATGAAATACCAAGAGAATCAAACACTGCCTACCATACGAGTCTATGATAAAACTCGTACCAATCTCTATGGCTCATACCCCTAAGTCGTGACCGTTCTTGTAATAAAAACCACCCCACCAACTAACACTGGTCAACATATGATAGGACTAAACTACTCAAACCCAGTATACGGCTTGTACCCTTGAGTCGTATTGGGTCTAGAGAATGAATTTCCAAGAAATTTCCTAAGGGTCAAAACCTAAAATATTTCAATGAGGGCCCATATTCCACCTATTTGAGCTTTCAGGTTCTTTTTCATCTTATACTGTTACATGCAATAGTCCTTTTAGTAGCGGATGCTATAGTTACACTATCATAACTCAAACCAAGTGCTAGCTATGATGGGCATCTCAAGTCCATTGTGGATCGGAGTCCACACTCTGAACCTAAATCAAACACCATGCACTACCCAATCATGATTGAATTTAAAACTTATAACAAGATAACAAAGATAAGATCAAAGAATTAAAGATATGTATAAAACCGATAACCAACCCTAAAATACCAACCAACACCATCCAAATCTATAATAATCCAACAAAGCCTCTATGCAAAGAAAACCAAAACTAGTTTTGGTCGGGACATGTCCTCAACTCTGACAGATAACAATGACATTGATAATGTTAATGATAATGTAAACTCCAAATTTTAGTCTATAAAAGGAACTAATGAAATCGAAGTCTTCCAATGAATGGAACCTCACCACTCCACTACAACGAATCGATGAACTAAACTGATCCACTTAAATTTGCATAGAAAAAATAACAGTATGTCCAATACCTGCATCTTATGGGGATAGATGGTTAGTAGGGTAAATAGTAACATGTAACTCAGGGATAGGGGACAAAATAATGTCAGGTCAAACCATTTCAAATACCATATTAACCATATCATAATATATATAATATGCTGGGATAGGGAGAAAAGTTTATCATAAAGTAAAACATTATCCTGGAATATGTAGCTCAACCAATATAATAGGCACCCACGAGCTATATGGGTTCAGCTTCCCTTGCTGAAATAGAGCCAATGTGTGTTAGCCACATGAATTAGAGAAAATCTAATAAAAAGATAAAGCCATCAAGGAAAATAGTCGTCCTAAAAATATATCAAGTGTGACTTATGCAAACAGGTCATTAAGACCAAACCTCATATTGGTAAACATGAGTTTCAAATATAAGTCATCTAAGACCCACACCTTTACAACTTTTCTACATAACCCATTTATTAATTAATAAGCCAACTATTAAGGCACACCATGGGCATCGTCATACCTAAACACTTGAAAGCTTATCTCTATGAAATAACAATCATATTAAAACTTAAGGAAATACCTCTGCCCCTTTGTTCATTAATATGATAGACAACAAGGCATTTGGAATCCAAGTTCATTGGTTTTGAAATTATGTAATACAAATACATAGGTGAGTAAGTCAAACCAAGTGACAATTTTATAATTTATAGACATTTACACAAGTAGGTTAAAAGAACACCATTATTCAAAACCAATGCTTGTTCAAAGAATCAATTTGGGAAAAGCTATGACCCCTTAGTATATTAACCATACCCAAGGACCCCACAAGTTCAAAACCAATAATAAAGCATCAACAATTCATAATAATGAAAATACATATGTCTTTCACAAAATAATAATTAGGGAAGAGTAGCATGCCTAAATTATCCAAGTTTATGGAGAGAATTCAACCTTAGTGCCCTTAGATGACCTACTTCTTAGAAAGCCTAAGTATCATGCTTGAGAGAATTTGAGGTAGTTTTGAGAGTGTTTAGTAATGTTATGAATGATAAATAACCTTATGGAGTGCTTTAGGAACGTTGGGTTTTAATTGGGTAAGAGGAGAATTATATAAAGTGCCCTCAAATTAAGAGTTGAAATTTAATTGTAAGTGACTATGGGTGACTGTACTTCTCTTAGAGATTCATTAAGACTCATCACCATGAGTAATATCCAAGATAGTTTCTAGGGTACACACAGACTATGGACCCTATGAATCAACTAGTGTGACTCATAGCGAGACCATACAACTCGTAGGGTCTAGTCATACTCAGCACAAAAACAATTTGGCTATATACTAGACCTCCTATGATTTGCAGACAATGACTTATAATGAGTCCTCGTGACTCATAGTGAGCTGCTCATTCTTAGGTTAGAAGACATATTCATACACACTTATCAAGCTACAATTTAGGTCCAATGACTCATCAAGCCTCCCTATGACTCGTAGGGTATGTCATAGTCAGGATAGTAAAACACCTTATAATTTTGGTGCTTGAAAATTACTTGAGCTTTGAGCTTATTTCCCTGGTTATGATTTTTTCTATAAGTTGTAGTATATCCTTAAGAGTCAATGGGATGAGTCGTAACCAAATTATTTAAGTTTGTGGCATGATCTACTCTGAGTACAAGTGACTCGCTATGAGCCGTAGGGACTTGTTATGAGTCATGGAGTTTAAATCATAGGATTTACAGTGAATATCACAAAGGGATCTGTGTTGATTATGAATAAGTCATATAAGTTATAGGGTCCTATTACAAGTCCAGTAGCTAATTCGTAAGGTCAGCAGTATAGGGTGCTCTATTGGTTCTTGCCTGGTTATGACTCATGGTGGCGAGTTGTAGGGAGTGGTTATGAATCAATGGTTGACTCATAGTCAAAGACAACTATTATTCATCTTTTAAGTTAAGGGTATTCTAGATATTTCCCCATATACCAAACCTAAAAACCATGTCTTATAACCTCGTTAGGGTGTTATTAGCACTCAAAAACACATCAAAGTAACTTATCAACACTCTTAACTTCCTCAAGGTCAAGAACACTTAGGGGTTTCAAGAGGTTGATTAATTAGGGCTTTCAAGGGTGATTTCTCTCTGCACATCTTACTATTTCTTGCATTTATTCAATAACATATGTATTAAAGTATTGTTTACAATGAATTATTTTGGTTTTGAAAACAAGGTTTGTGGGTTTTGAATGCTTATTGTTGAAAAACATTTTCCCATAATTTAATTATGATTAGTCATGACTTAAATATGGTTTTGAACTTATGGGTGCATGAGTATGTTAGATGAATTAGAGAGTTGTCTTTTTTCTAAACTTGCAACTTTTTAAATAGTTATGACCCCAACCTATAGTGTGAAATTGGTTTTTAGTTTTGAGAAAGGGAAAAATTTGTAAAATTGAACTAGTCTTGAACTATTACATGATATAGAGAGGTATTTAAAAACACAATGGTCTGATTTAATTAACAAAGGGAGTGGGTGTCCCCTCTACCTTGTATTAATATACAAAGGGAGTTGTTTTCTCCAAGTTAATAGGAATTTTTTTGGCTTATTTTTGGTTACCTTATAAGTGTAGTTGGTATGACGATACCAACAATGTATGAATTAATATGGAATGTGGTTAAGGAATGAGATTGTGTGATAAATGGTTTATCTGGGCTATAAATAGGGTTGTTTAGTTGCATCCTGAAAGTGGAGGATCGGGTGACCAACATTGGAAACCGTATTTGCCAATATAGGGGTCAAAATAACCAGGGAGGTTCGAGTGCCCCTTTATATTATTTCATACATAGGGAGGTTTGAGTCCCTAGTAAATCATTATATGATTGGGTTCTTGAGTCACCTTAGTATATATTGGGATAATCGAGTCCCCCATGCATATATATATGAGATTATTCTCCGGTTCATACGGCTACGGGCACTGGGGCCCGACATGGGAGCGAGAGATGGGGCCCATATAGCCCGTGGGTACTATTATATGATGGTTGATCAACATAATCTAGGCTAAGGTTTTAAAGTTCATGCTAAATCTCGTTCCCTATCCCAACATGATATGTATATATGTATTTGCATATGGTTATTGCACATTGTTTAACTTGATTTTAATTTACCATATTATTTTATCTTTATCCTTGAGTTACATGCTAGCATTCACCCTACTAATCACCTCCGGATGGTGTATCCCCATGCGATGTAGGATTTTTCCATACTTCTACTTCTCCTTCTCAGTGATTGTGGATTTATCGAGAGTCGACTTGAAATGGTGATCTTGTATGCTTTGGTAGGCTCCATTTCAGGATTATGTTTTTCATTTGAGTTATAGACTATTGGATACTATTTTTGGCAATAGTCTGGGGTATGTCCCGACACTTTAGAGTGATATTCAATTTTTATTCGCTATTTATAAGACTTTGTCTGGACGACTGTAGTTATCTGGCGATGTCGATCGGTCATTTCTAGTTGGTGATGGGCATACACTAAAAATTTCTGAAGATCTTGTACACTATCTTTTTATATGTGGAGAATTCATCCAACTTTAGGATTTGTTGTGTTTTGGTTGGTTAGGTGCAGGGGGTGATCTCTGCTCCACGTGGAACTTGAGATACCTGACATAGACAAGCCCTGGTTTGGGTGATGTTAAGGTGGTATTAGGGCCTAAATTAGTTTCATTGGGTGTATGACAACACCCAAGTGCACACACAAGTGTATGTGGTCTTATAAAGTAGTAAAGTGGCCTAATAAAAGCCAAGTATCGATCCCATAGAGACTTGATTTAACAACGATTTAATTCTAGTTTAACTTCGACGATTAATTTTATGCAAAAGTAACCAAAAAGAGAGTTTGTAATTTTGTAAATTAAAAATAAAGTAAATAATGCATAAAATAAAGTCTTGGAGCAATCAATGGAGTAAAACACAGGTTTAAATCACTCCGAACAATCATACTAAGTTGTTGAATTTCATTCGTTAACTTGCTTATCTTGGTTGTTGAGTTATAGGGTAAATTGCATGATCATGGTCTCTCGACCTATAATTTTTAACTAATTTGGCCATTACAATTACATCATTGAATGGGGATGTAATAATCCAATTAAGTGAATTAAAGATCTCATCCTACGTTTTAATCAAGTAAGACATCTAAGTACATCCCTGTCCTAGACACTAAGTTCAATTCTTTATTTTATAAAAGACTAAAAACTCAAATTTTGTTTATTCCCATGTTCTATCTCCCTATTCCCTCTCTCGAGATCAAAAGGTCGACAATGTATGTATTTTACAGGTAATCAATCAATAAAATAATTAAAATAAGAACAAACAAACAACCAAATATGATAAGCAAAATTAATCTAAATTAATCCGAAACAATAGTACTCATGTTCTTTGATTTTAACCCCGGAAAGAGGGGTTTTATCCAATAATATTCATAATCACAATCCATATAACTGAATACATAATATGATAATTAAAATATAATTAAAAAAATTTTCAACCTAAAAATGGTAGCAACCTCCACATTAAT
Organism: Capsicum baccatum var. pendulum; assembly: GCA_030864225.1. Classification (NCBI taxonomy): domain Eukaryota; kingdom Viridiplantae; phylum Streptophyta; class Magnoliopsida; order Solanales; family Solanaceae; genus Capsicum; species Capsicum baccatum. The sequence continues at coordinate 144,841,695 of CM061552.1, forward strand.
AATATCACCGCTTCAATATTATAACGTGTCCAGGTGTCCCAACATTCACCGAATTTGACTTGTCCAATCTATCTTTTCTGTGCTTTGCTGCCTAAAAGTGTATATATATACAATATACATAATATTAATCCTTTTTGGGTTATTAAATACATGATATCCCATTAAATATTCCCCCTAAGCCACCTCAAACTTTGTACATTGCAATTGCAAATATTGAATCGGTGGGATTTATCATGCGTCTCATGCATTAGTTCGCCGAAATGGAGGATTTAACGCACACTAATCATGAGAACCCACTAGAATTGTATATTATTTAATTTTATAAGGCAGTGGATTATTGAAATGGAGCATGCAATGCATGCTCATAGCACGCACACACCGAAAGTTGTGTCCAAAATTTTGGTTAAGTCTTTATCGTCCCATCTTTCATCCCTTGTATCGTGGTGTATTTCCCATGGATTTACAGACTTTATATCATCAATATATCAGATTCTTCAAATCATAAATATTCCTAAAACATCACACACCACGAACTAGAGATCTCAACAACACAATATCCATGACGATAAATCAAAAACACAAGCTAGGACTAGGCTAATTCACATTTATCTTTAACTTTATGTTCCGACTCATGACTTAATCAAATTAAATTTTGTACCTTACAAAAAATTTATTACTCTCATATTTACACATTTAAAATATTTGGAACAAATTAAACACATTAGAATCCCATGAAGCCTACTAGACACACACCTAACTCAGGCTAGTAAAACTAGTTTTCTCGGTTAAACTCTAAGTGACTCAATTAAATACAATCTTGTTTGGAAAATACTTGGAACATTGTAATCACGACCTTGGACACTTAAATGCTTATTTATATCAATATTAACACGTTAAGTACACGAATTTCTCTCAAAACAAGGCGAAATAAGCTAGTATAATGATACCAAAGTGTACAAAACCACCTCAGATCATCACCCAACACTTAAACTCTTGTTCCTCCTCGAACAACTCTTCATTCTAACCATAAAAATCTGAGGTGATGCTAAACTTCTACTAGAACAAAGACACTTATGCTAGTACTATAATGACTACACAGAATACAAATTTTTACACAAAGCACGTTATTTACACAATTGATAGCTCATGAACACTACTCCAAAATATCCTAGTCTCAAGAATTGACTCACTTAGTTGGAAAACTCATTCTTATCATTCAATCAAGGATATCATACAAATCACCCATACTCATCAAACATGTGCCCCTCATAACAAGAGAGATACCCATAATTACTCACAATAATGCAATTTAAAACATAATAGGTACAAGAATCAAATTACGCTCACTCTCACAAGGAATTCGCAAGCTACACACAATGACCCATAGGCTTGCCCTTAGTGTAATGCTCTACTAATATTAGAATGATGAACTTAGGATCAAATAGGTCTTTTTTGGGTTGTAATGTTGGGTACGGGATGGGTATGAACTATTTGGGAATAGTGACTAATATCCCTAAGCGCTTTAATACACTACATTATGCATTTAAAACCAATCTCCAACAACCAAATTACATTTTTTCATCCACCCATACGTTTTGTTTTTGCCCCATCTCTTCTATGAATTTTGACAAACACTTGGTGGACATAATGTTTACTACCACTTGAATCAATGTTTATCTTTTTTTCAAAGCCATGGCAATATTTCTAGCATAAATTATATCACACCAATCCACCACACATCAATTTTCAACACCAATAACTATTACCTTGGGGCATCAAATTTACATTTTTCTCCTTATTTCTCAAACTCTTTACTCAATTACTTTTTCATTAAAGAACTTGGGAGGTTTTTGGATCAAATTAAGTTCTATCAAAGAAGAGATTATTCTACATATGAGGCTACCAAACAAAATAAGCAAAAGGATCAATGGGGTTAGCTAGGATAATGCACAAAGGGTAGGACAAATAGAAGGTATAAAACAAGGCTATCGAAGAAATTCCCATATCATCTCCTAAACTCACATTCTTTATTTCTCTTTGCACACATACCGGGCAAGTTCTAGACATCACATGTAACAAGGAATATACAAAAATCTCACGCGTACATGGCACATGCTCAACTCAATAGGATCATCATAGACTCCCAACCAAACAATAGCATAAATTGAATTTTAAGCCAACAAGTACAAGCATCATAGACAGGAGCCTAAGAGTCTCAAAAATAGAAATCCTCTCAATCAACATGATTTTATAACAAAAATGCTTGCACCATGCAATCAAAAATATCACCAACAAGAATATCTTACACAAAAAAATTTAAATTGAGCCAATATTTGGGAATTTCCCCACCCTACACTTAAAAATCCACTTTATCCCTAAAGTGAATTTAAAGGTAAGAGATATAAATACTCTCTGAGGGCTCTAGGCCTAGCTAGTAGCATCTTTTCACATAAAGGAGGTGTATAAGACCCCACACTCAGTCTTTACCATGCTTTAAGCTCAGGTTTACGGTACTCAGACTTTCCATTAATCTGTGACTCAACCAAAAACAAAACACATGAAGTAAAAATAAAACTGAAAAGAAAATATACCTAATTAACTTGGGTTGCCTCCCAAGCAGCACCTGATTTAGTGTCGCGGAATGACCCAACACAACTCAACCATATTCCTTTACCCTTTTACTCTATTTTGGGAGCCATTTTTTATTTGTTTCTGACCTCTTGATTTTGCACTCTCAACATCTCTTTTAACTTCAAACTTCATTATATTGGGAAATGGTTGATTCAACTTAGGACAATCAATCAGGTAATCTAAAGAGTTCTTTCATGGATTAAGTACCCTACACTTTTCCCTTTCAATAGCATTGATCACACATAAATCTTAAATTTAGGAATTTATGATGGGTGTTTTGTAGACATCAAATACCACCTTTTTATCATCTATCCTCATTTTGAGCATGCCTTCTCTAACATCAATCAAGGCCCCTTAAGTTGCTAAGAATGGACACCCCAAGATAATTGATACCTGTTCATCTGCCTCAAAATCAATAATAGTAAAGTCAGCAGGTATAATGAATTTACCAACTTTTATGAGGATATGCTCAATTATTCAATATAGATGTGTAAATGACCCATCTGTCAGCTGCAACACAATGGTGGTTAATGTAGGATCTCCTAAGCCCAATGTTTTAAATAGCAATAGAGGCATCAAATTTATGCTTGCCCCTAAGTTAATCAGTGCATGGACCACTTTTCACTTAATTTGAATTGGGATAGAAAACCTCCCCTGATCTCTCAATTTTTTTGGGATTATTAGTGTCATCATAGTGCTACACTCTTCAGTGAGTGTTATAGATCCCACATAATGGAATTTCACCTTATTTTCCACTATATCCCTTAAGTACTTTGCATACTTGGGCATACTCTACAAAATATCTAGCAAAGGTAAATTGATATGTAGCTCTCTAAATGTGTCAAAGAGCTTCTTGAACATTGCGTCCTCCTTTAATTTAATTTACCTATGAGGGAAGGGTGGTGGCAGTGTCTTCTTCACTTTCGGTTCAGTAACTTTTTCTTTCAAGTTCTTAGACTTTCTTGATTTTTTAGCAACTTTTTCATTCAACTGTTGGGTGATAACGCCCAAACTACAGCTCTCGTAAGAAAGTGTAAGCGGTCACTGTCAAATATAGAACCCAACTGGGTTGGGTGTCGAATCCCATAGGGAATACTTGGTCACTAAGTGTTGCAATTATTAGTAGACTGTTGGTCGCAAATTCTACGAAAAAGGGGGGTTTGATTTATGCGTGAACTATTAGTATCAAAATAACGAATGAGACGATGTATTTAGTAAGATTTAATCACAGAGAATAATAAGTTAGGGTTATGTCCACCTTGTAATTTCTACGTATCTATTAACTATGAGTAATGCGGAATTTAGACATGCATGTACTTATAGAGAGTTGTATTCTAATGGTAAATCCTAGTATTTCTCAACCATCAAGGATTATTTCACTTTAGCTCTCTCGAGCATAAAGTGTATAACGAATGGTACAAATTCTCCAAGAAAGTTAATTCGGTTAAGGCATTAACGTGTAAACAGGGGTTGGAAACCCTATTTTCTTATCACACTCTCTTTTACAAACATATAACTTTTCTCTCGAACAAGTTAATTGTATAATGGCGTGTTCCCTATGTTTGGAACCATATGAATTCAATTAAAACGAAGAAAGTAATGATATAAGTAGCATACACATCAAGAATTCACAAACTCATAGTAATAGATAGTATCTTACAAGGTTTCCATAACCCTAACAGAGAAGTTTAGCTACTCATGAGTACAACGGAAATCAAAGTAGACATCATCATCATACCAAAAAGAGAACAATCAACACGATGAAGATGGTTTGGCGTCAATAAGAGGATGACGTGATTCCCTCTCTAGCCGTTCGTGTAGCCTTAGCGTTTTTTCTCTCTCTCAAACTTACAGAATCTGTAAACTCAATAATCAAAAGTGTCGAATGCTAATCATTAAAATCTGCTGAAAAATTCAGCAATAAGGTTTTTATAATATCCTTGTCCAGTAAGTTGCTACTACCTCCTTAAGTATTTAAAAATACTGGGTTTGCCCGGGAAAAAGTTCCCATGCATCACTTTCAGTCCAAAAATTGCCTTCCCTCTAATGTGAAGTTTTTCTTTGCTGCTCACAAGTCCATAAAGTGCTGAAATCTTCATCATTAGTACCTGAAAAACATGCTAATCATGTAGGTCAACTCACTTAAAGGAAAATGGACTAAAAGTGCAGGAATTATATATTTTGTCCTCAAAACTTAGCTAAAATATGGGTAAATTATAGTTCTTAGGGGTATAAATACGCCCAACATCACCACCCCACACTTAAAGCTTTGTTCGTCCTCGAACAAAATATTACATCCATGCAGACGCTCAACTAGAATTTCACAATAGCAACACAAAATGTTCAACAAGACATGCACGTCAATCATTAATAAAGAGTAGGTTTCTTGATCACTACGAGAAACAATTCAACCTCCAACATAGACTCGTGAGGATGGTTAATTCGTATCCATAAGTTAAGCCATAAAGAATCATATAAAACTACCCAAAAATCATCAACCATATGTGTCTCACACAAGATATTACCCATAATCACTCATCGTTTTGCATTTTTCGAAACATGGGTATAAGACTCTCCTTGCTCTCACTCTCACAAAGAATTCTTGTATTGCAACTGATGACCATAGGCTTTCCCTTAGTGTAATGCTCCACTAATATCAGAATGCTAAGCTTAGGATCAAATAGGTCTTTACAGGTTGTAATATAGGCTAAGGGACAGGTAGAACTATTTTGGCCAGAAATAGTGACTATGTTCCCTAAGCGCTTTAATACACTACGTTATGTCATTAACACTCTCTTTTAAACAATTCCTCTACTTTCCTTTCATCTACCCCCCCTTTTCACCTATTTTGTTATTCAATTATAAACAGAACTATCTTTTTATTTTTTTCTTTTCTCTTTTTTTATATATAAATTTATTTATTTATTTATTTATTTATTTTTTTATAAAAAGCACCTCTATGATAGCCACTCTGTTTCACAATATTTTCAAGTACCAATACACTCTGAGGCATCATTCTCACCATTTTCCTCTTATTTTGCCACATGACTCTCCAATTTAAAGCGCTTAGGAATTTGGATCAAATTATGGTCTTGAAAAAAAATAGATTAGGCTACATATGAGGCTGTCAAAGAAAATAGCTAAAGGCTCAAAGGGGGTTAACTAGGACGATGTACAAAGGTAGGTAAAAAGAAGGTAAACAAATTCAGGGCTGCCAAAGAAATGCCTAAATCATCTCCTAAACTCACACTCTTTATTTCGCTTTACACACACACCAGGCAAGTTCTAGCATCAGTCACAACACAGAATATACTATAAACTCACACACAAGGCACATGGTCAACTTAATTGGGAGCATTATAGACTCTTGACCCAATAGATGAATGAATTAAACCACCCAATTATTACACAGTGAGTCACACTTAGAGCCTAAATATCTCAATAGTAATGATTTAGCCCAAACTCTTGTTATACTACCATGTTGTCTATCAGAACAATTTTATGCAAAATCTAAAAAATCTAAAATTATCTAACTAATTACGACTAATTAAAACAAACAAGAATAAATGTAGGCAAAGAAGTACAATACAACATACAAATACCAGCACCCCACACTTAGACTGGACACACTGCCCTCAGTGGAAAATAAATAAGGAAAACCTGATTAGTCGGACTCCTCTTCTATGTCTGGGGTCATACCCCCTGCGTCGGAATCATCATCAGAGTCGTCATCCTCAGAGTTGTCCTCCACATCTGAGTCTGGAAGTCGGCGATCATCATCAGTTGGCACATCATCATCGAGAGGTTCCTCAAAATGTACCCCCACTCCACACATGGCCCTCGCATGCTCATTCATCGGGTAGTCATAATCCAACTGCTGGAGCTCTACATTAGTCAGAATACGACCCCTAATCATTCTGGTAAATCGAGTCATGCCATATAGATGGAGAAAGAAACTTTCATCCCGAGCATGTCTTTCTGCAGTGGTAAGGTTGATGCTATGACCAGTTTCAGGCTCTTTAACCTTCGTGAGATCAACCTTCTTTGGGTTGTGTGGAAGCTTATGATCTGCAGGTTCCTTTTCAATGTGCTCTTTCCTTAAGATCACAGTCAACAAATTGCCAAAGCTAAAATGGGACCTTTTGTGCAGCCTTGCTTTATGCATTAATAATCGTATAACCGCACCAATGTTGATGGGAATATTCGTCATCAGCGCGTACACCAAGCATACTCGATCACATATGATCTTTGTGTACTGTGCCCCAGGAATCAGGCAAGAGTTGACTATCCTCAACCATATACGAGCTTCTCTGTTCAAGGAAGCATACGGGAAGGTATTGTGCCAACCGTTATCCTTATGATGAATCCACCGTGCCATTGACCTTGTTCCACACAGTGTGTGTCTGATTGCCCTATAGGGAGGTCTGAGATAAATCTCCTTGAGCGGTGATGGATGCACAGATGGAAAACCCAGAAAAGAGTTGAAGAACTCCGCATTAAGTTGCAAGACTTGGCCCCGAATCTTTACTTCACTTCCGGTAGTCTTTGGGGACTAATTGGCATAAAACTCTCGCGTTAGATCAAGATTGCATTCCCCTATATCTCGGAAAATGAAATCAAGATTTTGTGCAATGATTTTAGCCAAAATGCAGGGCTCTCTCTTTGCTAGACTCTCCTTTTGCATCAAATCCACGTGAACATATTTTTTCACTTTGTTGTTCTTGTACCACTCCTTTCCTTTCTCCTCTAGGACCCACTTTATCCCAAAAGTGTGTCGAGGTATTTGCAAAGAGGAGGACTCAGCTTTCTCTTTTCTTCTCCTTTTTTGACCCTTCTGTGAGGTGGACACTTTTTCTTTTCCTTGTCATCCTTTTGGTGCCATTCTTCCTGAGATTAAAATAGAGTCATGTTAGCTTCATCTCGGAAAATTCAATCGAAAAACAAATAGTAGTGGCACTACCCCACACTTAATTTGTTGGCACAGACTAATTAAGTGAGTGATGTCGATTACTCAGACTTCATCGACATACATTTAGGCGATATGTTCCAACAACATGTTTAGCACAATCATACTTTCATGTAATCTTTGAATATCCTTTCCAACTTTATTTCATGTAATCTTAACTATACTTTTATGTTTGGATTAATGCACTTCGTGAATAAGACTACCACATAGAGATCGTATCAAGTTATTGCATAGAAATAATCACAACATCTTATGCTTATGGTCAATCATGATCGTTATCTCGATGAACGAGTCATTCAAACATTCAAGCTTTCAACTTTCAAGATTATGCATTAACTTCACAATTTCAACTCCATAAAAATTTGACAGTGTATAACAATCATGTACAAGTCGGAACAAAGTCAAGAACACCCACACGTATTCTTTCACTCAACTAGATGTATCATAACAAACCAACCTCATTCTAATCGCCAACACCACTTCAAAATCTAATAAATCATTATAAACGTAGCATTTCAACAACTACGGAATATAAAATAATAACTTGCGTGATGATGGATTCGGAAGATGAGCTTGCAAGATTAGATGAGCAAAAAGAAAAATTTTGAAAGAATTAGGGAGCTTAGGTAGCGCCTATCTTGAGCAAACAATGGTCTTGTGTTCTAAGATTGGGGATCTATTTAAAGACTAAGCCATGGGACGGGTTTGATCCATGTATAATCGGGTTAGGAGGAAAAAAATGATAAGTAGGCGGCGCCTAATGCCTTGCCTATGCTTGTCATAGGCGGCGCCTTTGTCAATGCCTAGTTGAGCATAGCCGGTGCCTTTGTCATTGCCTAGTTGAGCATAGATGGTGCCTTTGTCAATGCCTAGTTGAGACAGTGAGCATAGGCGGCGCCTATGGTATTGCCTAGATTGGCATAGGCGGCGCCTATGGCATTGCCTAGATTTGCATAGGCAATGCCTTGTCCGTTGCCTATGTGAGGCAGTGAGCATAGACAATGGTATAGGCCTTGCCTTGTCCATTGCCTAGATTAGCATAGTCATTGCCTTGTCCATTGCCTAGATTAGCATAGGCAATGCCTAACCGATAGCCTTTACTCTTTTATTCCTAACTTACCACCTTTAACATGGCTCACTTTCAAATCAAAATTTGGGACTAATCCCCTCCTTTGTACGTCTTTCACCTACACTTAATCAAAAACAATAAAAATGATTAGAAGGATGGGTTGCCTCCCAACAAGCGCCTTAGTTTTGGTCGTGGCTCGGCTCTTCTTTTTGGATTTTTATTTAACAAAAAAAACTCCTAGTAAAACAAAACGATTAAAAACGATGGGTTGCCTCCCATGTAGCGCTTGATTTATTGTCGCGGCACGACATAGTTATCTCGATTACTTAGACTTCATCGAGATAAATGGTGGCCATGCCCTTTATCGAATCGGGTGGACCGATATATGGCTTCACTCGTTGGCCATTCACCTTAAAGACACCACCATCATTGTTTTCTATGTCCACTACTCCAGACGAGTAGACTTGGCTAATTTTGAATGGACCAGACCATTTAGACTTCAACTTACCTGGAAATAGCTTCAATCTGGAGTTGAAAAGAAGTACCAAATCACCCTTCTGAAAGTTTCGTTGGATATACCTACGATCATGGTACTTTTTCATCCTTTCCTTGTAGAGGTATGCTCTTTCATATGCATGTATACGCAATTCATCCATCTCATTCAGCTGCTCCAATCTCAGATTAATAGCATCATCCCAATTTAGGTTAAGCCGCTTCAATGCCCATAGTGCTTTATGTTCTAGCTTAATTGGCAAGTGACAAGACTTCCCATAAACTAGTTAGTAAGGTGACATGCCAATTGGTGTCATGAACGCAGTCCTATAAGCCCATAAGGCATCGTCCAGCTTTCGAGACCAATCTTTCCTACTAGCATTTACAGTCTTAGCAAGGATCAGCTTGATCTCCCGATTAGAAACCTCTACCTGCCCACTAGTTTATGGGTGGTAAGGTGTAGCGACCTTATATTGCTTGACCCCATATTTCACCAATACTGCTCTGAACAGCTTGTTGCAAAAATCTGATCCTCCATCGCTTATAATGGTACGTGGTACCCCAAAACGAGAGAAGATATTTCTCTTACCTTTATTATCCGCTAGCGCGACTGCTTCGACCCATTTGGATACATAGTCCACAACAACTAGGATATATTTCATCCCAAATGAACTCACAAATGGGCCCATAAAATCAATACCCCAGACATCAAACAACTATGCCTCAAGCATTTTAGACATGGGCATCTCATGGTGCTTTGAGATAGCGCCTTGCCTCTGACATTGATCACAACTTCTCACAAAATCATAGGCATCCTTGAATAATGAAGGCCAATAATAGCCGCTTTGCAATACCTTCCTGGCTGTCCGATCACCTGCATGGTGACCACCAACTTGGGAAGCATGGCTTGCTTCCAATATGCTAGGCACCTCCACATCTGAGATGCATCGCCTAATAACACAAATAGCACATCGTTAAAAAAGATACGGCTCATCCCAGAAGTATTGTTTCATATCATGCATGAACTTTTTCTTTTGATGAAAGGAGAGATGCTCAGGAATCACTTTACTTACCACGTAGTTCGCAAAATCTGCATACCACGGTAAATCTTCCACCATAGTGGCTAGGATCTCTTCGTCAGGAAATGCATCATTAATATCAAGGTCGGGTTGCACTATGTTCTCACTCTCAAGTCGAGATAGATGATCAGCTACTTGGTTTTTGCAACCTTTTCTATCCTTTACCTCGAAATCAAATTCTTGAAGCAGTAACACCCACCTAATTAGCCTTGGCTTAGCATCCTTCTTCGCCATTAGATACCTCAGAGCTGCATGATCTGTATGAATTACTACTTTGGTTCCCAACAAGTAAGCACAGAACTTTTTGAACGCATAAACAACTGCTAGAAGCTCTTGTTCAGTGACGGTATAGTTCTTCTGGGCTCCATTCAAGGACTTGCTCGCATAGTAGATTGGATGAAATAGCCTTTCTCTTTTCTGACCAAGTACAGCACCCAAAGCTACCCCGCTTGCATCACACATAACTTCAAAAGGTAGAGACCAATCGGGGGCTACAATAATAGGAGCTTCAACTAGCTTTCCTTTTAGGCATTCAAATGCCTTCAAGCAATCTTCACCGAAGTCGAATTTCGCATCCTTCTCCAAAAGTTTGCATAATGGACTAGCAATCTTGGAGAAGTCTATAATAAACCTCCAATAGAAACCCGCATGATCGAGAAAACTACGAACCCCCTTTACCAAAATTGGAGGTGGAAGCTTCTCGATAACTTCAATCTTGGCTCAATCAACCTCAATTCCCCTTTCAGAGACTTTATGCCCTAAAACAATGCCTTCCTTAACCATAAAGTGACACTTCTCCCAATTTAGTACCAACTTGAATTCAACACATCTCTGCAACGCCATACTCAGATTTGCCAAGCATGATTCAAATGACTCACCTACAACTGAAAAATAGTCCATGAACACCTCAAAGGTGTCTTCAACCATATTAGAAAAATGGACATCATACAACGCTGAAAAGTGGCAGGTGCGTTACATAGCCCAAATGGCATTCGTTTGAATGCAAAAGTACCATACGGGCATGTAAAAGTGGTCTTCTCTTGATATTCAGGAGCAATGCAAATTTGATTATAGTCGGAATAACCATCTAAGAAACAAAACCATCCCTTCCCTACCAATCGATCAAGCATTTGGTCCATGAATGGCATTGGGAAGTGATCCTTTAGCGTCCACGAATTCAGCTTCGGGTAGTCCATACACACTCTCCACCCTGTGACAGGTCTATGTGGAATTAGCTCATTATTCTCATTTGCGACTACCGTCATGCCCCCTTTCTTGGGCACACATTGTACCGGACTCACCCGTTTGCTGTCTGAGATTGGATACATTACCCCTGCATCTAACCATTTAATAATTTCCTTCTTCACCACCTCTTGCATAGGTGGATTCAAACGACGTTGGTGATCAATGGTGGGTACGCAATCTTCTTCAACCTGAATCTTGTGCATACATATCCCAGGAGGGATACCAATTATATCAGCAATAGTCCAACCGATGGCTCTCTTGTTCCTCTTCAGAACAGAGATGAGAGACACTACTTGCTGTTCACCTAAATCAGCCGCAACAATTACCGGAAGTGTATTTCCACTTCCCAAGAATGCATACTTTAGATGACTGGGCAGCTCCTTCATTTCTAGCACTGGCGGCTCTTCAATGGATGGTTTCGCTGGTGGTGAGGGTCGATTCTTAAGATCAAGGTCCAGCTTCTTAGGAGCATGAGAATAGGACCCCATTCCTATTAGAGCACCGATAGTTTCTTCATATTCTTCAACGTCCTCAGGCTCAAAATTCATAAGCACAGCAGCCAATGGCTCAACAATAAGCTGCTTCTCTACAGATAATTCTTTTTCATCCTCATAACAAACATCAGCTACAGAGAACACACTCATATCTTTGGGTTGCTTCATTTATTTGCATACATCAAAATGGACCACTTCGTCATTCATCCGAAATAAAAGTTCATTAGCTCATAAATCAATAAGCACACTTCCTGTTGTGAGAAAAGGGCATCCCAAGATTATGGGAACTTCAGAATCCACCTCGCAATCCAAAATAACAAAGTCTGCAAGAAAAATAAACATAGAAACCTTCACCAATACATCATATAAGATACCAACAGGTCGTTTTAACAACCTATCTGCCATTACGAGCCGCATATTATTTGGTGTAGGATCACCCAACCCCAACTTTCTGTAAATGGATAGCGGTATCAAATTAATGCTATCTCCCAAATCACACAATGCCTTAGCAAAATCTAAAGATCCAACCGTGCAAGGAATAGTGAAAGCACCAGGATCTGCCTTCTTTTGTACTAAAGATCTCGTGGCAATTGCACTGCAATAATGAACATTATCTGCCAGCTCATAGCTTGCTGCCCGCTTCTTAGTCAAAAGGTCCTTCATGAATTTGGCGTACCCTGGCATCTGTTCTAGTGCCTCCACCAAAGGCCCATTAATAGTCAGCTACTTCAATATAGTCATGAATTTACTGAACCTGGTGTCATCAACTTTCTTCTTCAGTCTCTGAGGAAAAGGTGGTGGTGGAGTTGGAAAAGTTTTCTCCACCACTTCCTTTTTATCTCGCTTCCGATTATCAATATTTTCAGGCTGGTGACGTCTAGGTGTAGTGTCATGAACATTCTTATTCTGGTTTTCAGCTTCTACAGAATCATCACAATCTACTTCAATCACATTCTCTTATATATTATCAACCACCTGCTTGCCTTTGGATAGATTTTCCAACACCTTACCACTCCTGGTAGTAATAGTCATACATGATCCCTCATTTCTTGGATTTTGTAATGTGTCACTAGGTAAAGTTCCAGCCTTTCTTTGATTGAATGCTGCTGATAGTTGACTCAATTATTGCTCTAACTATCTTATTACAGTAGAATGTGAGTCAACCAATTAATTTATTGATGATAAATCGTTCTTTACCTCAGTTACACCCATGTTGGTTGCCTCCACTCCTTTCAACATCTTAGCCATCATATCTTCCATGGACATCTTCCCAGAGCCAGACACCACAGCCTCACGATTTCTATGAGGAACATACAAACCACTTCTGTCAGTCTTATTCTTCCAATTACCTTGATCACGGTCCTTGTATCCTGATTTATCATAATAGTTCCGACCTTGGTTTCCTTGGGCATTGCCTCAGAAACCCCCCTGATTATTCAAGTAATTCGCTTCCTCCTTAGAATTGGTGTCATCTCTTCCCTGTGATATCACGACCTTAACCTCCTCTGTCTTCACTGATAATAAATGCTTGGTAAGAAGATCCATCTGCGTTTTCATGTGAGCCATATCCTGGTCACGTTCCTCTTGTCTTCGCCTCTATTCTGCTGTCATGCCAATAGATAAAGTAGAGCTTGCTACCTCAGAATCTCTGGTATGCCACGCTCTACTCTACTTTGTCATACAATCCAGCATATCACTTGCCTCAATAAAAGTAATGTCCATGAATGACCCACCTGCAGCATTATCAACCACTGGCTTTGTCACCGAGTTCAAAGCCCTATATAATATTTCCATCAAGTGGATATTGGTCATCTGATGATTTGGGCACCGCATAAGCTTCTGCTTGAACCTTTCCCATGTTTCGTGGAGAGCTTCAGTCAGAAGCTGTCAAAAATTGCTGATCTCATCTCTTAATTGTGCTATCTTAGATGGCGAAAAGAATCTTTCTAGGAAAACGTCTTTCAGTTGCCTCCAATTAGTAACAGAGTCAGGAGTTAGCCCGTTCAACCATAGAGTTGCCTCTCCAGATAGAGACAATGGGAATAAGTGCAACTGAATTGCATTCTGTCCAACTCCTGGATTGTTAAACGACTTGCATGTTGAGATAAAATTGATTAGATGCATATTCGGATCATCGCCTGCAAGTCCACCAAATAACCCCTTGAGCTGCAATAACTGAATCATGGTGCTAGTGATATTGAACTTGTCTCCAGGTTCCAAGGGCGGAGGAATAATAGCCCCTATGGCACCAGCTCCATCCAAATCACCATTATCATCATCAAAAGGAACCTACACAGCTCGGCGTTCAGGTCTCATTCTAGCTTGACGATCTCTTCTGTTGGCTGGTGTCACCATCTCAGCATCACGCCTAGGGTTTAGTAACTCATCATCACCCAGGTCCTCATCATTCAAATTTATTACCCGACCTGGGTTATTAATATTCTGTTGATGCACTTGAGCAGCTGCCAACGCAACTAATCTAGCCTACTACTGTTAAGGAGCCCTTCTTTCAATGTCTCATTGTGCGTCCATTCTGCCAATAAGTTAAGGTTCAGGATTTATGGGTAATAATGGATGACCAGAACATCGTGTATTTGGCATGCACTTTACCAAACCTGAATTCACAAAGAGACTAATGATATAAGTAGCATACACATCAAGAATTCACAAACTCATAGTAATAGATAGTATCTTACAAGGTTTCCATAACCCTAACAGAGAAGTTTAGCTACTCATGAGTACAACGGAAATCAAAGTAGACATCATCATCAAACCAAAAAGAGAACAATCAACACGATGAAGATGGTTTGGCGTCAATAAGAGGATGACGTGATTTCCTCTCTAGCCGTTCGTGTAGCCATAGCATTTTTTCTCTGTCTCAAACTTACAGAATCTGTAAACTCAATAATCAAAAGTGTCGAATGCTAATCATTAAAATCTGCTGAAAAATTCAGCAATAAGGTTTTTATAATATCCTTGTCCAATAAGTTGCTACTGCCTCCTTAAGTATTTAAAAATACTGGGTTTGCCCGGGAAAAAGTTCCCATGCATCACATTCAGTCCAAAAGCTGCCTTCCCTCTAATCTGAAGTTTTTCTTTGCTGCTCACAAGTCCATAAAGTGCTGAAATGTTCATCATTAATACCTGAAAAACATGCTAATCACGTAGGTCAGCTCACTTAAAGGAAAATGGACTAAAAGTGCAGGAATTATATATTTTGTCCTCAAAACTTAGCTAAAATATAGGTAAATTATGGTTCTTAGGGGTATAAATACGCCCAACATCATTGGGTTACCACATCATCATCTACCTCCTTAGTAGCCTTTGGAGGTTCTTTTTGAAGCTTTTTACCACTTCTTAAGGTGATTGCCATAACTTGCTTTGGATTTTCTTTATCTGCTGGCAGACCACCTTGTGGCCTAGTATTTAATGCTTGTTGTAACTTCCCAATCTGCAACTCTAAGCTTCTCTAATCCACTTGCAAAATTTTCAAATCTACAACAAATTATGTCTGATTAGCTAAGAGTTATTTCATTATCTCCTCCATATTATTAGTTGACTGATTAGTTTGGGCCTATGGCTGTAGAATTTGTTGTTGTTGTGCATTCTAAGGCTGAGTCTGCCACTTCATGTTGCAGGCAATACAATAATTTATCCTTTGAGTATTGCCTACATACATCACTTATTCTGGATTAGAGGTACATATAGCTGATGAATGTCCATTATTTCCGTAGGCTTCACACCAACCTGCAGTTTGTTGGATATAATTGACTATGGATATAGGTTATATTACTCCCAATTTTATGCTACTGAACTGAGTGTTGATCAAATTTTATAATGCAGAAACCTATGCTGATAAGGCTATTAATTGGTCCACCTCCAATACACCCATAATTCTTTTTGTGGTACTTCTTGAATCTAAATTCCACTCTTGATTTACTTGTGCTATGCAGTTCAACAATGTGTATACCTTATCATAAGTCAACTCTAGCACTTGACCAGCTGCAGTTGAATCTAGCAAAACCTTTGTAGTATGATCACGAGCTTCTACAAAATTATGAGCAAGTACCTCATTGGATTGTTGGTGATATGGACAATCCCAAGGCAGAGCCTTAAAGCATTCCTAAGCATGATAAAGGTTTTCATCAGGTTTTTGATTGAAGCTCAATATTTCACTGTGAAGTCTCCCATTCTTGCCTAATGAAAAGAATCTGATGAGGAATTTTCTGGCTAAGTCAGCCCATGATGTGATTGAATTGGCCAGCTCCACATTCAACCACCTTTAACCTTCCCCCAAAAGTGAATGGGGAAATAGTGTCAGCCTCACATAATCTATACTTACCCAGTCGAAATAAATGTGTCAGTAAGCTCAATGAAAGTATGCAAGTTGACTTGTGGATCCTCATTTGAAAGCCCTACAAACTGTCCACTGCTGATGAGAAGCTGTACCATATTCTGCTTTAACTCAAAATTGCCCCCAACATCTGGTCTTTGAATTGGGGAAGTCAAGTTTGTCGGAAGTGGGACTGCCACTTCCCTAGCTATCCTGTGTTTTTGTTGTTCTGTAGCCATTATAGAAGGATCTACTTGGTCTTTTTCTATCTGCAAAAATTGGGAAAGATGGATTACGTCTCTCCTTTGTTGATGGAAGTGTTGTTCGGGTTCGGGTCTTGGTTCAACATAATCCCTATCCCTTGCCAGCTTCCTAACCTTAAAACCTATTTCTTGCAATCACAAAACCAAGACCAAGCATAAAAACACCAAATAAATCTAAAAGTAAAACTAAAATAAAGTGGCGATTAACTTTGGTCCAAAAGTAACCAAAAAAAGAATTTGTAAATTTCTGCATTAAAAATAAAGTAATTGATGCATAAAATAAAGTCTTGGAACAATAAATGGAGTAAAAACCAGGGTTAAATCACTCTGAACAATCATACTATGTTGTTGAATTTCATTCGTTAACTTGCTTATCTTGGTTGTTGAGTCGTAGGGTTAACTGCATGATCATGGTCTCTCGACCTATAATCATTTACCTAATTTGGACATTAGAACTATATCGTTGAGCTGGAATGTAATAATCCAATTAGGTGAATTAAATCTCTCATCCTACGTTTGGACCAAGTAAGGCGTCTAAGTACATCCCTATCCTAGACACCAAGTTCAATTCTTTATTTTATAAAAGATTAAAAACTCAAACTTTTTTTATTCCTATGTTCCATCTCCCTATTCCCTATCTCGAAATCAAAAGGTCAACAATATATGTATTTTATGGCTGATCAATCTATAAAATAATTAAAACAAGAATAAACAGACAACCAAATATGAAAAGCAAAATTAATCAAAATTACGGAAAAAGGGTTTTAGCCGATAATATTCAAAATCACCATCCAAATAATTGAATACATGATATGATAATTAAAATATAATTAAAAAAATATTCAACTTAAAAATGGTAGAATCCTCCACGTTAATAACGTCACCTCTTTAATATTGTAACCTGTCCAGGTGTCCCAACCTTCACCAAATATGACTTGTCCAATCTATCTTTTCAGTGCTTTGCAGCCTAAAAGTGTACATATATAAAATATATATAATCCTAATCCTTGTTGGGTTAATAAATGCATGATATACAACAAAATATTCCCACCAAGCCGCCTCAAACTTTGTACAATTGCAATTGTAAATATTGAATCGGTGGAATTTATCATGCGTCACACACATTTGTTCACCGAAGTGGGAGGTGAGATGCACGCTAATCGCGTGCACCAACTGGAATTGAATCTTATTTAATTTTCTAAGGTAGTAGATCAATGAGCTGGAGCATGCAACATACGCTCATTGCACACACACAGTGTAAGCGTCCAAAATTTTAGTTATCTTTATCGTCCTATCTTTTATCCCTTGTATCGTGGTGTATTTTCCATAGATTTCAAGACTTTATATTACCAATTTATCACCTTATTCATATCACAAAGCTTCCTACAAAATCACACACCATGAATTAGAGATCTCAACTACACAATATCCATGACAATAAATCAAAAACACAAGCTAAGACTAGTCTAATTCATATTTATCTTTAACTTTATGTACCGACTCATAACTTCATAAAATTAAATTTTGTACCTTACCAATAATTTATTCCACTCATAATTATACATTTAAAATATTTGTAACAAATTAAACATATTAGAATTCAACAAATCCAACTATACACACACCTAGCTCAAGCTAGTAAAACTAGTTTTCTTTGTTACACTCTAAATATATCAATTAAATACAAACGTATTTGAAAAATACTTGGAACATTGTAATCACATCCTTGGACACTCAAATGACTATTTATATCAATATTAACACGTTAAGAACACGAAGTGCTATCAAAATAAGGAAAAATATGCTAGAATAATAATACCAAAGTGTATAAAACCACCTCAAATCAGTGTACAAAAAATCCATCTCAAGTAGAGTCTCGTTTATGGGTGTGTTGTGTGACACACTTATAAGGGATAGGCTACGAGGCATTTAGGAATGTTTCCCTTTCTTGCTATCTTATATTGGGGTATAGAGTCAAAGGTTTTGAAATATTCTCTAATTCTCGTTTGTTCATTTTTTTCAGATCATGCCTCACAGATGATATAAAGCTCATAGAAGCTCCTCTATCCATCTTTAGGACAATGTTGATAGGACACAACCTGCTTATGGGGTACAAACCTGGTCTAGAGGTCAAGTTCCTAATTTCCTTTCTGGAGTTCCACTGGGCCCCTCTAGTCCTCCTCGAATTCCTTAGGATGATGTTTTGAATGTAGAATTTCATCATTTTATTTATATGTTTGCTAAGTTTGTAGCTTCTCAGTCTGATCATGTAGCTTTTTTTACTCCATCTTTTGAGGACACAAGGGTTGGTCGATTTATGAGGTTGAATCCTCCTGTTTTCACTAGTTCTAGAGTTAAGGAAGATTCTCAAAAGTTTATCGATGATATAGAGAAAATCTTCTATGTGATGTATGTTTCTAACGTGGAGAGTGTGGAATTGGCTACCTATCAACTGAAGGATATAACATACCAATGGTAGGATGAATAGGAATAGTCTAAGGGACACGATGTCAAATCTATACTTTAGAATGATTTTTCTTGTGATTTTATGGATCTCTTCTTTACTCAAGAGTTTAGAAGGAAAAATTAGTAGAGTTTATTATTCTGATGCATGGTAGGATGACGGTCAAGGAGTATGCCTTGAAATTCCATTAGTTTTCTCGGTATGCTCTTGAGTTAGTGTGTAACATGAGGGATAGAATATGGAAATTTTCTTCTTGATTATCCCATGATTTGATTCCAGAGAGTAAGGCTTCTTTGTTAAACAAGGATATGGATATGTCCAGATTGGTTGTGTATATATAATAGATTGAAGGAGAGAAGAAGTAGGCAAAGATAGAGGAAAATCAGAATAAGAAGTTTAGATTTTCCAATCAGGGTAAAGGTAACCAATAAAGAGGTAGAGATGGTAGAAAGTGGTTTAAGAAGAAGTAAGAGAGTTCTGGTTCCTACTCTACGACTAATGCTCCTTATTAGAAGTTATTGGGTGATCACCGTTCTCAATATAATTTTGGATTTAGGGAACAGGGTTGTCCAATCTTAGGATGCTGGGGCTCAGTCAGCTCCATCATGTCCTCCTTATAAATTTTGTGAATAGGTGCACCGTGGTTTCATATAAGAGTGGAGGAATAAGTGTTTTAAATCTGGTCAGATTGGTAACTTGTAGAGGGATTGTCCTTCTAAGGTTGTTTTAGGGGAAAATAAGATTCCTATTTCCACTTCATCAGCTCCTACGCCACATAGTACTACTTCTACTTTTGGTACTAGTACTGGTCGAAATTTCTTGTATGCTCTTTCTACCAACTGGACTCCGAGGTATCTCCCAATATCGTCACTTGTATGTTAGGACTCTTCTCTCATGATGTGTACTGCTTACTTGATTTGTTATGTAATCTTTCTTATGTGATCCTATTTATTATTGAATATTTTGGTTGCGGTCCTGAGTGTATCGTTGATCTATTTTTTTCTACCCTAGTGGGTTACTTCGTGGTTGCTAGAAGAGTCTATAGGGGATATGGGTTATCTGTTGGTGGTAGAGAAACTCCTGTATATCTAATATAGTTTGACATTATTGATTTTGATTTCATATTAGGTATGGACTGGTTGAACTAACGATATGCCTCCTTAGATTGTCAAACCCGTAAGGTAAATTCCCTAATGATCTAGTCAGTAAGTGGGAAGGGGGTTCTCTAGTGCCTAAGGAAAGATTCATATTGTATCTTAGTGCCCAAAATTTGATTTCTAACGGATGTCTTTATCATTAGGTCTTGGTTAAAGATTTGAACTCAGAGGATCCTTCTTTACAATCTTTTCCTTTGGTTAATGAATTCCCTAAGGTGTTTCATTGTGATCTTCCTAGTATCCCTCCTGATAGGGAGATTGATTTTGGAATTGACCTTGTTCTGGATACTTGTCCTATCTCTATCCCTCCTTATAGGATGGCTTCGGCTGACTTGAAAGAGATTAAGAAATAGTTAGAAGACCTTTCTAATAAGGGTTTTATTCAATCATAGTATGTCTCAGTAGGGTGCTCCTATTTTGTTTGGGTGTAAGATGGATGGTTACCTTTGGATATGTATCAATTATTGTTAGTTGAATAATGTCATAGTGAAGAATAAGTATCATTTTGCTCAGATTGATGATTTGTTTAACAAGCTTTAAGGTGCTAGATGTTTCTCTAAAATTGACCTTCCGTTGGATTATCATCAGCTAAAGATTTGGGAGGAGGATATCCCTAAGACTACTTTCAGAACCTGGTATGGTCACTATAAGTTCCTATTCATGTCTTTTGGTCTAACAAATGACCCGATGGTATTTATGAAAGTTTTGGAACTAAGGTGAGGCTTAGTACTACTTTCCACCCGCAGTTTGATAGGCAAGTGGAAAGGACTATTGAGACACTGGAAGACAAGCTTAAATCTTGTGTGATTGACTATGGTGGTAGTTGGGTTGATCATTTTCCTCTTATAGAGTTTGCTTATAATAATAGCTACCGCTATAGTATTGGTATGGCTCCTTTTGAGGCCTTTTATGGTACGAGATGTAAGTCTCCAATCGAGTGGTTTAAAGTTGGTGAGGCTGAGATGTTTGGCTCAAATTTGGTTCACCAATAGATGAATAAGGTGAAGGTGATTTAGGATAAGCTTAACGATGCCTAAAGTAGCCAAAAGTCCTACGTGGATGTAAGGCGAAGGAACTTGGAGTCTAGTGTTGGTGATTGGGTGTTCTGAATGATATCCCCCATGAAAAGAGTGATACAATTTTGCAAGAAGGGTAAGATCAACCCTCGATATATTGGTCTGTACTTGGTGTTGAAGAGGGTTGGTAATGTTGCGTATGAATTGGAGTTTCCCTCTAATTTGAGCTCAGTTCATTCGGTGTTTCATATTTTGATTTTGAGATAGTGTGTGGCTGATCCTTCAATGGTTGTTCCTTTAGAGGAGGTAGGTATTTTAGATTCCTTATTTTATGAGGAAGTCACAGTTGAAATTTTTAATCAGCAAGTTCGTCGGTTGCGGATGGAGGATGTAGCTTCGATAAAGGTTTTATGGAGAAATCACAAAGTTGAAGATGCTACTTAGAAAGACGAAGAGGACATGAAGTCCAAGTATCTATTCTTGGTTTCCTATTCAAATAATCATTCTTAAATTATGTTTATTCCCTAACATCTTTGTTTTTTGAGTTTGTTAAGGAAAAGAGTGATTTCCTTACCATCTTTGTTTTCTGTCTTTGTTAAAGGTAAAAGTAGAGGTATGCGGAGTCAATTTGTGATAATAAATTCCTTGTCCTATCATTCGAGGAGGAATGATCCAAGTGGGAGAGAATTGAAATACCTTGGAATTTCGGCCCTTGAAAATTCCTTCAACTTTAAGCTCACTGCCCTGGTAATGACTCGCCCTATGATTCATAGGGTGTCCTGACGAGTCATAACCAAATCACGTAAGATTGTGGAATGATTTTTCTCTAAGTATGAGTGGCTGACTATGAGCCTTAGGGATTTGTTATGAGTCGTGGGGTGTAAATCATAGGGTGTCCAGTGTATACCCCAAAAGGGTTATATCTTGATTACTACTGGGACTTACGTATCGTAGGGTCCCATTACAAGTCCTGTGGCTGAGTCCTAAGGCTAGCAGTATAGGGAACTTTGGTGGTTCTGCTTAGGGTACGACTTGGGGTGATGAGTCATAGAGAGTGGTTACGAATCAATTGAAGAATCATAGTCAAACATGACCTTTTTTTAGCTTTTAAATTAAGGGCATTCTAGGCATTTCCCCTCTTACGTAACATGAAACCACGTCTTATAACCTCTTTGGTATTTTATTAGCACTTAGAAACACATCAAAGTAACTTCTTAAAACTCTTAAATTCATCAATATCAAGAACGCTTAGGGTTTTCAAGAGGTTGATTAATTAGGGCTTTCAAGGGTGTATTCTCTCCGTACATCTTACTATTTCAAGCATGTTACTCTTTCCTCATTGTTAATTTGTTGAAAAACATATGTATTTAGGTGTTCTTCACATGGAATTGTTTTGGTTTTGAAAAAAAGATTGTGGGATTTTAATTCTTATTGTTGAACAACAGTTTCCCATGATTTAAGTATGATTTTTTATGCTTTAAATATGGTTTTGAACTTGTGGGTGCATGGGTATGGTGGAGGTATTAGGGAATTGTGATTTTCTCAAACTTATGACTTTTGAAATGGTTATGACCCCAAACCATAGTGTGAAATTTGTTCTATGTTATGAGAAAGGTGGGAATTGGTAAAATTGAACTAGCCTTGAACTATTGAATGATATAAAGAGGTATTTGGAAACACAATGGTCTGATTTAATAAAAAAAGGAAGTTGGTGTCCCCCTACCTTGTACTAATAATCAAAGGGAGTTGTTTTCTCTATTTTAATGGGAATTGTTTTGGCATGTTGTTATTACTTTGCAAGTGTAGTTGGTATGACGATACCAACAATGTATTCCTTAATGTGGAATATGGTTCTTGAATGAGATTGTGGATAAATGTTTTAAGTGGGCCATAAATAGGGTTGTGTAGCTGAGTCATAAAAGTGAAGGTCCAGGTGACCGACATAGGAAACCACATTTGCCAACGTGGGGTCAAAGTGACCAGGTAGGTTTGAGTCTCCCTTCTTATTATTTCATGATTAGGGAGTTTTGAATCCCCCGTAAATCATTATATGATCAGGTTCTTAAGTCACCTTAGTATATGTTGGGAGGTTTGAGTCCACTGTGTGCTAATTTATTAGATTATTCTTCAATTTGTGCAACTACACACACTAGGGCCCAACCAAAGGGTGAGAGATGGGCCCATATATCCTGTGACTACTATTATTTAACGGTTGAGCTACACAATCCAGTTTATGGTTTTAAAGTGCATTCTAAACCTTATTTCCTATGCCTTCATGATATGTATATATGTATTTGTATATGATTATTACTTTGGTTAACTTGATTTAAATTAATGAAATTATTTTATGTTTATCCATAATTTACATGCTAGCGTTCACCCCGCTAACCATCTTCAGATGCCGTATACCCATACGATGTAGGATTTGACTATACTTCTACTTCTCCTGCTCTGTGATTGTAGATTGATCAATAGTAGAATTGAAGTAGTGAGCTTCCATGCTTCGAAAAACTCTATTTCAGGATTATGTTATTCTTTAGAGTTATAGACTATTGGATGCTATTTTTTTCTACAGTCGGGGGCATGTTCCAACACTTTAGGGATCTTTATTTTTGGTTCACCATTTAGAAGGATTTTTCTAGAATTTTGTGTTTATTGCGTGGTGTCGATCGGTCATTCGGCCAGTCATCGTTGGTTGGTCATGGACATAAATTAAATTTTCTTGAGCTATTGCACGCTATCTTATTATATGTTGGGAATTCATCCGACTTTGGGGTGTGTTATGTTTGGGTTGGTTAGGTGCAGGGTCTGATCTTCGGTCTACGTAGGACTTGAGATACCCGACACGTCCAGGCCTTAGTTTGGATCATGTCACAAAGTGAGGATAAAACTCCAGAAATTTTCAAGGACTAAGAATAAGGGGTGTTACATTTTCCCCTATTAGGATCATTCATCCTCGAATGACAGGACAAAGCATTTAGCAGCACAACTCCCAATACAACCACACTTACCATTAACAAAGACAGAAAACAAAGATATCAAGGAATAAACATAACTCAAGCTTATTATCTAAAAACAAGAAATAGAAAACAGGAAACAGGAAACAGAAAACAGGAATGGGTATTTGGACTTCATGTCCTCTTTGGCTTCCCAAGTATCCTCTTCATGCTTTTGGTTACTTTGTATAACCTTTACCAAATATACATTCTTATTCAGTATTCGACTTACTTTCCGATCCAAAATACCTACTGAGACTTCCTCATACGACAAGGAACCTGAAACACTAATAGTCTCCAAAGGAACGGCAAAGGAAGGACCACCCATACTCTTCTTCAATATTGACACATGAAAGACTGAATGAATAGAATTGAAACTAGAAGGCAACTCCAAACCATAAGCAACCTTCCTAACTTTCTTCAAAACATGAAATGGTCAAACTTAATGAGGATTGAACTCCGCTTTCTTCCAAACCACATCACTCCCTTCATGGGAGACACCTTCAAAAATACCAAATCATCCATATCAAACTCTAAATCTCTTCTCTTTACACCCGCATAGGACTTTTGGCAACTTTGGGTGGTCGTAAGACTATTTGGAATCACTTTCACCTTCTCTAAGACTTGGTGAACCAAGTCTAGGCCAAACAATCTATTTTTGACAACCTCAAACCACCTAATGGTATACGTACACCTCTTACCATACAACACTTCAAAAGGAGCCATCCCAATACTCGAATTATAACTATTATTATATTCAAACTCTATATGAGTCAAATGGCCATTCCAACTTCCACCAAAATTTATTACACAAGACCTTAGCATATCTTTTAAAGTCTGAATGGTCCTCTCTGCTTGTCCATCCATCTGAAGTTGAAAGCGATGCTAAGGTTAGCCTTAGTACACAAACCTCTCTGAAATAAATGCTAAAACATAGATGAGAATTAAGTACCTCGATTAGAAATGATGGAAACTAGAGCACTATTTTGCTTAACTATTTTCTCAATAAACAACTTGGCATAATCTTCTGAATAGAAATTAGTCCTCACTAGTAAGAAGTGAGTTGACTTAGTCATCCTATCCACTATGACCTAAATGCAATCTAACTGTCCATAAGGCTGTGGGAGATCGGTAACAAATTCCATATTAACCACTTTCTATTTCTGCATGGGTAACTTGATATCTTGAGAGAAATCACGAGGCCTCAAAGCTTAACCTTTACTTGTTGACACATCATATAGTTGTCGACAAAATTGTCCATAAACCTCTTCAGGTTATTCCACCAATAAATATCCATCAAGTTATGATACCTCAACTCATGAGTTTTAGCCAAGATCCTCTCTTGTAGACCATCAATGTATGGAACACATAACTTACCTTGGTACATTAAGATGACATCACCACTAATCTCAAAATACATCATGTTTTATTGACCCACATCATCATTGATCTTCAT
Source organism: Capsicum baccatum var. pendulum (assembly GCA_030864225.1). Taxonomy (NCBI): domain Eukaryota; kingdom Viridiplantae; phylum Streptophyta; class Magnoliopsida; order Solanales; family Solanaceae; genus Capsicum; species Capsicum baccatum. The sequence goes on from CM061552.1 coordinate 144,867,356, forward strand.
CAAAATGGGATCCAAAATTTGCTTCTTCTTTACCTCAGCACCTAGAGATAACTTCGCCACTTATTGAACAATCACACCTCTATCTTTGGTGTCTAAGAGATGAACCCCAAGATTATAAAATAGTGAATATCTTTAGCCAATTCTCACTTTTCCCCATCAATATAAGATAAGATTTCAATGGACAATCTACAAATAGCATTAGAAACCACATTAGTTTTACCTCGATGATAATGGAGACTTATATCGTAGTCCTTGAGAAACTCAAACCATCTTCTTTGCCTGAGATTCAACTCTTTTTGGGTGAGCACATATTGAAAACTCTTATGGCCAGATAAAATATCAACATGAACCTATACAAGTAATGTATCTTGATCTTTATAGTCAAAACCATAGTTAACAACACCAAATCATGTGCCAGATAGTTGCTCTCATAAACTTTTAACTGCCTAGAAGCATATGCAACCAGCTTGCCATGGTTTTAGGATTTCCCACCCTAAAACCCTTGTGTACCCATGTTATGTAATACTTGGTGGCCTCTCATAATACTTATTAAAGGATCAAAACACTCTAAATACTCTCAGAAACTTACTCTTGAAGATTAGAGGCCGGGGTTTCTACAAGTGTCCTTTAAAGGTAATAAGAGTCAAGTTTCTCTCCAGAATCTTCTTTTATAAGGCATGTACTTCTTGCCTCATTATTAGTTCCAAGTAAATGCACCATTTAATGTGTTTTTAATATTTATTTATGAATCTTAATTTGTGGTTTTGGAAATCAATGTTGAGGGTTTTGATGCATATTGTTGAATAATAGTTTAAACTATGTTTTCACATATTAATGGTGATGGTTTGCACATTTGGGTTCTTGTTGGTTATGGTTTAACAAATGGTCCATAGGTAACCCATATTTTGATGGTTTATTAGGTTGCCAACACACAACCTAATACCACACGATATGTATCAATATAAACCACAAAAGCATCCGTACCCTCAGGCAGGGTAAAAATCAGAGTTGAAGTCAATTTATCCTTCAACTTATAGAAACTACCCTCATAAGCTTCCGACCATAAGAACATTGAATTTTTTTAAGTCAACTTAGTCAATGGGGAAACAATATATGAGATTTTCTCTATCAACCTTCTAGATTAACCGGCTAAACCCAAGAAGCTTTGAATATCAATTGGAGTCATGGGTCTCGGCCAATTTATAAACTCTACAAACTTCTGTGGATCAACTATAATCCCTTCACTAGAAGAAACATGACCCAAATAAGTCATAACATATAACACCTCCAGTTTTTGGCCTAAATAAAATTTCTTAGGTTTTGGACTTTCTGGGTAAGGTATGACTTAAGGGTACCAATTGTAACCTTGGATACAATTTGGGGAGAGCTCACTCATATGTTGGGTAGTAGGTTTGGCTTGGTTAATATCCATGATATGAATCAATATATACTAGTCGCATAGTTGGATACGAGGTGTATGATAGTAAGTCGTATGGTGCTTTTTGGTTGGTCTTGTGGAAACTATCTAAGATATGGTTTATGGTATAGTTTAGGGAATAATTCATACCCTAAGGTATGAGTTGGGATTGTGTTATCGTATGTTAGTAAATATAGGGGAGCATGGTAAAAATTTGGGTATGATCTAGGGTACCACTTGTACCCTAGGGTATGGGTTAGTGAATTTGGTCGTACCCTCAAGGGAGTTTATCTTCAACTTTAAGTGAGGGTAGTTCGGACATTTGCCACCCTAAAACCCTTGTTTCCCCATGTTATATAATACTTGGTGGCCTCTCATAACACTTATAAAAGGATCAAAACACTCTAAATACTCTTGCAAACTCACTCTTGAAGATTAGAGGCTAGGGTTTCCACAAGTGTCCTTTAAAGGTCTTAAGCATCAAGTTTCTCTCCAGAATCTTCTTTTATAAGGAATGTTCTTCTTCCCTTATTGTTAGTTCCAACTAAAGGCATCATTTAATGTGTTTCTAATATTGATTTATGAATCTTAATTTGTGGTTTTGGAAACCAATATTGAGGGTTTTGATGCATATTGTTGAATAATAGTTTAAACTATGTTTTCACATATTAATGGTGGTGGTTTACACATTTGGGTGCTTGTTGGTTATGGTTTAACAAATCGTCCATGGGTAACCCATATTTTGATGGTTTATATAGTTTGAATGGTAGAAATAGTTTAAAGATGTTGGAATGGTTTAAAATGTCATGAATGGTTTAGAATGATTGAATGGTAACACCTAGATGACTATGAAATTGATTTTGAATGAAAACTTTATGGGGTACATGGGAATCCCCTAAGAGGATGAAATTATGAATAGTTTGAATGTCGATGTCTTATGGGGTATAAGGGAATCTCCCAAGAAAGATTAATAGTAAAATACTTGTGGGATACACAAAAATCCCTCAAATAAGCTTAATAATGATATACTTTTAGGGTACATGGGAATACCCCAAGTAAACTCAATAATGTAACCAATATGGTACATGGGAATCCCTAAGGTTGGCTAAGGACATTGCTTATAAGCTATAGTGGGTATGACGATATCACTTGTAATAGCATTGATTGAAAATAAATTGTATAATGATTTAGTTGGATGTTAATGGTTTTAATTGGGTAATAATGGCAGGGTGTGATAGCTAACAATGAAGGTAGGAGTCTAAGGGATGAATGTTGGAAACTCATGTTTGCCTTCATGAGGATAGATCATGACGACCTCATTTATGACACTTTTGGGGTACACGAGAATCCTTTAAGTAGTTTGTACATATGTATCATGGAGAGCGAAGAGTACTTAGGAATTCTCTACTCCTATGGCATCTCTGGTTCATGCAGGTACACGCATCGAGGATAGTTCAGAGGGTTACAATAGACCCATAAAGACCATGGGTGATTCTAGGATGGTTAAGCTTCGCAGACCCAGGTTAATGGTTTTAAAGGCATGCTAAAACTGGTTCCCTTTCCCAGCATGGTTATATATATGAATTGTCTATATGCATATGGTTGGTTTACTTGGTTTTAAAAGTTAGCATTATTTTATCCTTATCCTGAGCTCATGCTAGCATTCACCCACTAACCTATCTTTGGGCGGCTATATCCCCACACAATGTAGGAATCAACCATACTTCTCCTACTCATTGATCAGATTTGGGAACAGTTGGTATTGGATTGAAGTGGTAAGCTTCTATAGTTCGAACAGTGTCCATTTTATGTCATGGATTACTTAACATTTATTTATCTTTTCATAGACTTGGCTTGTGGCTATGGTCGGGGGCATATCCTGACTAGGTACTCTTTGAATTTGGTTTAGAGGATTTGTATGGACAAAAATAGGCTTAGGTATAGTTTAAACATGTTATTATATATATATATTAGGTCATTATTTTCATTTTGGTTTATGATTTTTGTATGGTTAGTGGTTTTAGTTATTGGAGGGATTGACTTGGTTGGGTTTGCCGCAGTTTCAAGCTTCTCCAAAAATCATTACATGGTAACTACATTATCTTTGTATATGTTCCAAGTTTATCCAACTCAAGGTATATGTGATGGTTTGTTAGGATGGGTATCAGGGAAAGTCTCCGATCTAAGTTTGACTTGAGATTGCTCATTATGACAAGGCCCCAACTCAGGTCATGACAAGTTGGTATCAAAGCCTAGGTTTCAGTGTCATTTAGTGTCCACAAATCCATTACAAGTAGAGTCTTGCTTATAAGTGTGTTATGCACCAAACTTAAAATTAGGAGGCTACGAGGCATTTAGGAATGTTCCACTCTCTTGTTGTTCTATATTTGGGATATGGAATCTATGATCTTGAACTCTTTTATAAATCTTCTATTGGTTTATTTTTCCCAAATTATGTCCTCTCGACAATCCAAAGTTTGTGGAAACACACCCGTCCCACTCGAGGAAAACATGGATAGATCCAGTCTAACTCATGGGGCACAAACTTGGTTAAGGGTTGCTATTCCTTACTTTTTCATGGAGTTCCACCTGTATTCACTGATCCTATTTTTGTAGGTGGCACTCATTTTTGGTTACCTTAAGGAAAGATTTCTAATGTTGAGTTTTGTCATTCTATTAATCTTTTGACCCAGGCAGTGACAGTAGTGTCACATCAGTCTAGTCCTATCAATACGGGGGAGAATAAGGCAAGGTCAAGAAATAGACAGGGTGAGAGGTCTCAAATTTTTAGACAAAAGGAAGGCCAATATCATGGTGGTAAGTGGTCTAAGAGAAAGAGCTAGGTGGGTCTTAAATTTTATTCTACGACTAGTGATCTCTACTCGAAGCTATTGAGAGACAAATATTTTTATATTAGTAATGCTTATTGGGAGAAAGGTGCCCAATCCTGGGCCATTGAGGCCTAATCCGTACCATCTTATCCTCTTTGTAGATTTTTTGGTCGGTTGAATTATGGTTGTTGTGAGAAAGGGAAGAATCGTTGCTTTAATTGGGGTCAATGGGGTCATATGCAATGGGAGTGTCCCATAATGATTGTCTCTTAGACAAGTAGGACATCGATTACAACTTATCTAGCTCTTTAATTAAGGGGTGTTTCTTCTAGCTCCCACATTGGTCGGGATCATCTTAATGAGTTTATTATTCCTTAGGAGTCTGGGGAATTTTCTAATGCTAACACTAGTATGTTGAAAACTATTTTCCTATAATGAGTATTTGTTACTTGGTTTGGGGTTTCCTCTCTCTTTGTGACCTCATTTGTGGTTATGTATTTTAGTTTTTGTCCCAGGGTTGTTTCAGACTTTTCTCTTTTTTTATTTTTACCATGGTAGCTGACTTCAAGATTGCTAAAATATTCTATAGGGGTATATGGTATTTGTTGGTTTTGGTGGATTGATTTGACTTAGATATGGTGGATTTTAATGTCAATTGAGGGATAGATTGTTTATACTCATGCTATGAATTGTTAGGTTTCCTGGTCAGTACAAGTTATCTTTAGACTCCATGGTGAGCCAGTTATGGAGTGGGAGGATGGTTCCCCAACTATTAAGGGAAAGGTTACATTATATCTTAGCACTCGAAGATTTGTCTTCAAGAGGTGTCTCTACTATTTGGTAAGTGTTAAATGTTCTAACTTAGAAGGTCCTTCATTGAATTCAGTTTGGTGATGCGTAAATTTCTTGGGGTCCTTTATGATGACCCTCGTGGTGTCTTTCAAATGGGGAGGTTTAGTTTTGGATTGGTCTTGTTTTAAACACTTGTCTTATTTCTTTTCTTTATTTATAGAATGGTTCTGGTTGAGTTAAAGAAGTGTAAGAGAAACAAATTCCTTAGGAATAAATATGTTGTTGGTGGGTGAATAAGGAATTTTAAGGTGTCCTCCTTGTTGGGTGGACTATATTATATTATATCTGGGGGTACTTTAGTAGTAGTACATGGTGGTTTATTAATACTAGGGTTGAACCTAGATGCTTGATCTTGGTAAAGGGAGTATGTTAGCTCAGGAATAGTAGTGTGAGAATTGTGGAGTTAATTTTGTAGGTTGTATGAGTTTATGGAATGGGTAAGGTCAATGGCTTGGGGAGTACAATAGTAGGAATTCGGTGATATATAGGTTGGGGGTCCAGTTTGAATGAATGGATTAGGGGACTAGTCATTGGTTGGGTTAAGCATGGAGTTTGTATTATTATACTTGGTTCTAGGTAGCGTATGGATGAATAAGGTTTTGGATATAAAAAAACAAGTGTCCCTAGTATATATCGTTAGTCATACCCTTTAGAGCGTAGTGTCGTTATTTTAGGTGACATGGGATGAAAGACGATGATTAATAATAAATTTTCTTCTAGCGGTGGACTCTATGGGAAGGTCAGGTTTCATATCCTAGTGATTTTCTCAAATCTCAGTTAAGAGAGCACTCTACTAGTGTTGCATACATTCTTATAGCATTTATGCCTAAGGTTTGTATTTTGCATTTGCCTTGTTCCCTAGTTATAAATCTTGATCATACATTATATTACCTATGGTATACTCGCTTGTATTTCTTTTGGTGTTTAGTCCTAAGGACTTCTTTTATGGTATGATTATGTCGGAATGGTTCTTTATTATGGTCAAGGTTGTTACTATGAAGTACTTTGTGCCCATGGTGTCATGTCTTGCTTTGGGGGTCTTGCCTAGGCTGGCATGGATAATTCTGGTAATTTAGTTCCTTAATGAAACTTCTTATGATTAGGGTGGTAGTGGCTTGGAAAGCATGGTGACATTTGAAATAAAGAGTGTAGAAGTCCTTAAGTGGGGGAGAGTCTAGGGTGACTACTAAAGTTAATGTTTTGGAAGGCGAGGCAAGGTTGTTGTAGTGAGAAATGGCTAGGAAAGGAATAGGTGGTGAAAATCTTTATGAAATTTATAAGGGGTGCTACAACTTTGGAAGTATAGATCATACCGTGTGTATATAGGCCGTAGGGTTGAATGTTGTGATTGGTAGATATACCGATAGATGTGTTAGGTACTAATGGATTTCATATTATTATGGTGATAAAGTGGATTAGTTTTGTGGGATAGATGTAAGGAGTAGAGCTCGGTGGCCTAAGTTAACTCCTTTTAGTTTTGGATAGACTAGAACATGGAGTGGTGTATGGCTAGACTCAAGCTCTCATAGTGATATGTCTTTGAGAAATTGCTAGTTGAATTGGACTTTCTCTCTAGCATGAGTTCCATTCACTCAGTATTTTATGTGGTGTTGTGGAGGTAAAATTTGGATGGTCTTTCATTGGTTATTTATTTTGGATGGTATTGGTATCTCAAATCCTTTATTCCTTAAGGAGTTCCTGGAAAGGATCTTGGGGTGGCAAGTTCGTTGTTAATGGACAATAGGCGTGGCTTCGGTGAAGTAGCTATGGTGGAACCAAGAGTCTGAGGAAGCCATTTGGTAAACAGAAAGGGATATAGAGTCCAAGTATTTTTGTTGGTTCCTTATTTCAAAAACTCGTGTGTAAGGTATGTGTTCTTCGTCACATCTTTTGTTTTTTAACTTGGTTAAATAAAAGTAATGGTTTCTCTTGCATATTTGTTTTCTAACTTTGTTAGAAGTTGGAATAGAGGTGTTAGGATGTAAATCATGCTTGGGATATGTGGTGATTTTCTTATCTCGGTATATGTGCATGTCTTCTATTTTGGGAGTAGAAAAGTTGGATTTGTGTTAATGTAATACCTCATGATTGTTCTTTCCCTTACCCATCATTCAAGGATGAATGATCCTAGTTGGGGAGATTATAACACCCTGGGTTTTTTACCTTTGAAAAATTTCTTGGGTTTTGGATTTTCTAGTTAAGATACGACTCAAGGGTACCAATCGTACCCTTTGATATGGTTTGGGGATGGCTCACTCATATGTTGGGTAGTAGATTTGTCTTGGTTACTATCCAAGATATGACTCATCATCATACTAGTCGTATGGTTGGATATGAGGTGTATGATGCCAGGTCGTATGGTACTTGTTGGTTGGTCTTATAGAAACTGTCCAAGATATGGTTTAGGGTACAGTTTGGGGTACTATTTGTACACTAAGGTATGAGTTGGGCTTGTGTTCTCGTATATTGGTCAGTATAGGGGACCATGGTGAAGGGTTGGGTACAAACTAGGGTACCACTCGTTACCTAGGGTACGGGTTAGGGGGTTAGGTTGTACCCTCTAGGGAGTTGATTTTCAGCTTTTAAGTGAGGTTAGTCCGGATATTTCCCACCCTAGAAACCTTTTTTCCCCATGTTATATAATCCTTAGTGGCCTCTCATAACACTTGTTAAAGGATAAAAAAACTCCAAATACTCTCTCAAACTCACTCTTAAAGATTGAAGGTTAGGATTTCTACAAGTGTTCTTCAAAGGGCTCACGAGTCAAGTTTCTCTCTAGAATCTCTTGTATAAGGCATATACTTCTTCCCTCATTGTCAGTTCCAAATAAAGGCATGATTTATTTATTTTTCGCATTGATTTATGAATCATAATTGGTGGTTTTGGAAACCAATGTTGAGGGTTTTGATGCATATTGTTGAATAATGGTTTAAACTATGTTTTCACATGTTAATGGTGATGGTTTTCACATGTGGGTGCTTATTGGTTATAGTTTAAGAAATGGGTCATGGGTAACACTTATTTTGATAGTTTATGCTTTGGTTTGGTCTTAGTAAAGGTATCCCCTTAACATGTTTGATACAATGCCTAAGAGAATGTTTTTACCCTATTGTTGAACTTATATTGGAACTATTGCATGGTATGGTTTGGTAATGAAACCCAAATGGACTTGGGATAGTTTTTAATGGTTTAAATGGTTTGAATGGTAGAATTGGTTTAAAGGTGTTGGAATGGTTTAAAATTGTATGAATTTTTTGGAATGATTAAATGGTAAAGCCTTGATGGCTATGAAATTGATTTTGAATTAAAACCTTGTAGGGTACATGGGAATTCTCCAAGAGAATGAAATTATTAAATTGGTTTGAATGTCGAATATCTTGTGGGGTACAAGGTAACCTTAAAGCAAAGATTAATAATGAAATACTTGTGGGGTACACGGGAATCCCCCAAGTAAGCTTAATAGTGATGTACTTGCGGGGTACATGGGAATACCACAAGGAAACTAAATAATGTAACCAATAGGGTACATGGGAATCCCCTAAGTTTAGCTATGGACATTGCTTGCAAGCTATAATGGGTGTGGCAATATCACTTGTAATAGCTTTGATTGAAAATAAATGGTATAATGTTTAGGTTGGATGGTAATGCTCTTAATTGTAAAATAATGGCGAGGTATGATAGCTAACCATTAAGGTGGGAGTCCAAGGGACAAACACTGGAAACTTATGTTTGCTGACATGGGGATAGGTCAAGAAGATCTCATATATGATACTACTGGGATACATGGGAATCCCCTAAGTACATTTGTACATATGTATCATGGAGAGCGAATGGTACTTGTTAATCCACTACTCCTATGGTATCTTCGGTTCGTGAATTTACCCTCATCAGGGCCCATTCAGGGGGTTACATTGGACCCATATATATATATATTGGGTCTTCACTTTTGGTTTGGTTTATGGTTTTGGTATGGTTAGTTGTTTCGGTTATTGGAAAGATTGGCTTCGCTGGGTTGTCCTCAGATTTAGGCATATCCCAAAGTCATTACATGGTAATTATGCTATTTTTTTATATGTTTGAAGTTCATCGGACTCAAGGTATATGTGTTGGTTGGTTGGGTTGGGTGTTGGGGTGGTCTCCTATTCGGGTTGGACTTGAGATTGCCCATTACAATAAGGCTTCGGTATGGGTTTGGTCACAACATTCAACCAGAACTCACACTTACAGAATTTAGCATATAATTGCAGCTCCTTAAGGGTCTGCAACACTAAACGGAAGTGATCGGCATGATCTGCCTTGCTATTTTAATATACTAAAATATCACCAATGAACACAATGACAAACAAGCCTAAAAATTAACAGAAAAACCGGTTCATAAGATCCATTAGTTTCGTTGGGGCATTAGTCCAACCAAAGGACATCACCAAAAACTCAAAGTGACCATACCGGTTTAGAAAGGTAGTCTTAGTGATATCCACCTCCCTAATCTTCAATTGATGATAACCCGACCGAAGGTTGATCTTAGAGAAAAAACTTAGTACCCTGAAGCTGATCAAATATATGATCAATTCTCAGAAGGGGATACTTATTCTTCATGGTCACTTTGTTCAATTGGTGGTAGTCTATACACATTCGAAGAGACCCATGTTTCTTACCTACAAAGAGAACGGGAGCACCCTACGGGGAAACACTAGGGTGAATAAAACCCTTATGAAGAAGATCTTTCAATTGCTTCTTGGGTTCTTTCAACTCAGCCGAAGCCTTTCTATAAGGAGGGACAGAGATAGGACGAGTGTCCGAAATAAGGTCAATCCCAAAATAAATTTCCCTATTGGGAGGAATACCAGGAATACCATTAGGAAACACCTTGGGGAACTCATAGACCACATGTACAGATTAAAATACAGGACCTTTAGATATAGAATCCTTAACATGCACTAAATGGTAGTGACACCCATTGGAAATCAATTTCAAGGCTCTAAGATAAGATATAAGCCATTCCTTGGACACTAGGGAACTACCTTCCAATTTTATCATTGGCTCATTCAGGAAACAGAAACTGACCCTATGGGTCCATAACTCAAGGGAAGCATTGCACGAGTAAAACTAATCTATCTCCAAAATCACATCAAAATCTAACAGGTCCAACTCTATCAAATCAACTAATGTCTTCCGTCCAAAGATAGATACCACACAACCCCTATAGACTCTTCTGGCCATAATAGAGTTGCAAACTAGGGTGGAAATAGAAAAAGGATCTTGAATAAACTCATGACCGATTCTAAAATGAATAGCCATATAAGGGGTCACATAAGAAAGAGTAGACTCAGGATCAAGCAGATAATACACATCATGAGAGAAAAGTTTTAGCATACCAGTAACTTCATCAGGAGACTCCTCAGAGTCCTAATGAGTATTAAGATCATACAAATGGTTTCGACTCTTGTCGGAGCTAGAAGTAGCACCCTTGGTGTAGGAACAGAAGAAACAACAATCAAAACCTTATTCACCACTGTAGCAACAGCGTTTGAAGGATAGTTCCTATGAAAGTGGAAAGGCTATGCATATCTGAGACACTTGTTTCTCCCCTCATCCCAGAAACCACAGTGCAATTGTCCATAAAATCTATAAGAAAGATTGGATGGAGTTGAATAGGCCCTGCTGGCCTGAGATTGGGCACCATGTGCCTTGGAACCAACACTGTTTTGGATAAGGAGCACTATCCATAGAGTAAGAACTACAATTGCGCCACTTCTTCTCAGACTATTTTCTACCATCTCTACCACTCTGCTACTAACCCCTACCCTAATTCAGATATAAAAAATTCTTATTCATTCTTTAACTCATCTCAACTTGCTTCTTCTTTTCCTCTTCAACCTGCTTCATGTACACAACCATCCTAGTGATGTCCATGTCCTTATTCAACAGAGCAACTTTGCATTCTAATACCAAATCATGAGACAACCCTGAAGCAAATTTTCACATCCATGCTCTCATAAAGGACACCAACTTAGGATCATAAAGTGACAACTAGTGAAACTTCAAGGCATACTCCTTTACTGTCATCTCGCATTTACTCATGTTCAAGAACTCCTCAGCCTTTGCCTCCCTTGTCTCTTGAGGAAAGAAGAAATCAAAGAAAGTACAAGAAAAGTCATCCCAAGATGCCAATTCCACCTCATCATCCCTCGACTGATCCCATTCTTCATACCATTTATATGTCATATCTTTCAGCTAGTATGCAACAAATTCCATAAACTCTGAGATAGAGGCATGAATCACAAGAAATTGTTTTCTATCTCATCAATAAAGCCTTGAGGATCTTCCTTAACCTTAGAACTAATGAAAACTGGAGGTTTGAGCCTCATAAACTGGCCAACTCTAGTGACCTCAGAATAATAAGCAATAGCACTCTCACACTCAAATCGATGAGACTAAGAGGCCTCCAACTGAGAAAGAAAACGTATCGAATAATGGAAATCAACATTAGTCATGTCACCCTACGGAGCCCGAGGAGGAATAGTGAAAATTGGAGGAACCCCAAAAGATCCATCAGGAGCAGGAGCCCTTGATTGGGTCTAAACCCTATAAGTAGAATAGGTTCCATCAATGTTGTCCTCGAATGGGACAAAAGAGTTTTCTGCAACATCAAATCTTTGAGGAGGCATGATCTAAAATGCAAGCAAATGGATATTAAAGGATATTCGAGACCTTAGACTCTATAGCCTGAAAATAGACCACAAGAAAAGATAAACATTCGTAAATGCCTCATAGCTTCTACCTCATAAGGGTGGCACACCTATAAAAGAGAATCTACTTGACAACATTTTGTGGACACCCAATTACATGAAACGTAGGATCTGATAACAAATTTGTCATAACCCGAACTAGGGCCTAGCCGTAACGGGCATTTCAAATCCACCGTGGACTAGAGACCACCACCTGAACCTAAACCAAACACAATACACTGCCAAATAAAGGATGAATCACGAACATCTAACAAGATAGCATAAGATAAGATCAATCAATAAAAGATATGTCTATTACCAATAATGGGTAACCGACCCTAAAACAACCAACCAATACCATCAATGCCACAGTAATCCAATAAAGCCTCTATGTAAACAAAACAAAAACCAAATCTGACTGATGATAATGAAAATGATAATATTGTTGATAATGTAAACTCTCTACTCTATTTTGTGAAAGTAACTAATTAAATGTCAATGTCTTTCGGAGAATGAAAGGACACCACTTCACTACAATGAACCGATGAATTAATTCAATCAACCTAAATCTGCACGGAAAAAGTAGTAGCATCTTTGGAGCATGCATTTTGTGGGGATACAACTGCCGAAGATGGTTAGTAGGGTGAATACTAATATGTAACTTGGGGATAGGGGACAAAATAATGTCAGGTCAAACCATTTCAAATACCATTTTAACCACATCATAATACATATATAAATAATATACCGGGATAGGGAGAAAGGTTTAGAATGAAGTAAAACATTATCCTAGACCATGTAGCTCAACCATCATAATAGGAACCCATAGGCTATTGGGTTCAGCTCCCCCTGCTGAAAGAGACCTAACACGTGTTAGCCGCATGAACTAGCGACAATTTTAGGGAATGCTAAATCCATCAAGGAAACTAGATGTCCCAAAAATATATCAAGTGTGAGATATGCACACAGGTCATTAAGACCAAACCTTATGTCAGCAAACACGAGTTTCTAGTATAAGTCATCCAAGACCCATACCTTCATGCTTTCTCTACATAACCTCTATTAACCCTAATCTAAAGTAATTTTCACATATTATTAATCAATAAACCAAAAGTTAAGGCACACCATGGGTATTTTCATACCCAAAAACTTGAAAGCTTATCTCTATTCCATAACAATCATATTCAAACTTGGTGGAATGCCTCTCCTCATTTGTCATTAATATCAAAACCTTGGAGGAATTTCTCTCCCCCTTTATTCATTAATATGATAGACAACAAGGCTCTGAAAAATCAAGTTCATTGGATTGCCAATTACGAAATGCAAATACATAGGTGAGTAAGTCAAACTAAGTGACAATTTCACAATTCAAATCCGTTTACACAAGTAGGTTGAGGGAACACCATTATTAAAAACCAATTCCAGTTTAAAGAATCAATTTAGGAAAAAACATGACCCCTTAGTATAATCACCATACCCATGCACCCGACAAGTTCAAAACCATTAATAAAGCATCAATAATGGATAATAAATCATGGAAAAGTAATTCAAGAAACAACCTTGTCAACACCCGCAACCAAGTTGGAAACCCAGATTCAAACCATCCAATAAAACAAATTTAATACAAGACTTTCACAAAATAATAATTAGGTAAGATTATAATGCTTGAGTTATCCAAATTTATGGAGATAAATCAATCCTAAAGCCCTTGGATGACCTACTTCTTGGAATCCTAAGAATCTAGCTTGAGATAATTTTAAGAGTATTTAATTACTTTATGAATGAGAAATAATTCCCTTGAGTGATTTAGGAATGTGGGGTTTTAATTGATTAATAGGGGAATTGTTCAAAGTGACATCAATTAAAATCTAAAATTTAGTCGTCAGTGGAAACAAGTCACTATACAACTCATAGGGATCCGTTACGACTGGTCACCATGAGTCGTATCCAAGACTGTTTCTAGGCCACACACACACTGTTGACCTTATGAATCTTCTAGTACGACCCATAATAGGACTATACAACGCATATGGTCTATTCGTAGTCAACATAGAGACCATTTGTGTATACACGGGACATTTTATGATTTGCACACAATGACTCGTAATGAGTCCTAATGACTCGTAGTGAGCCACTCGTACTCAGAGCAAAAGACATAGTCACACATACTTGTCAGGCTATGATTTGGGTTTAATGACCCGTTAAGACTCCGTACGACTCATAGGGTAAGTCGTAGTCAGGACTGTGAGGATAAAATTTAGAAACTTTTGAGGACCAAGAATCTGGCATGTTACAGATTCTCATGGTTATTTTTTTCCATCTATTTTCAGCTTCTAGAGCTTTCATATAACTGCCCCAAGTTATTTATGACTTTCTAGGACTAAAAATTCAATTTTTGGATGGTTTGTTTGAGAAATTTGGTGATACCAAACATATTGTGGAATGTTTAATCTAAATTAGAATTTGGTTGAAATATAATTTATTAACCTTCTTAAATGTTTTAAATGTGTATAAGATTCTTTAGTTATGATATATCTATATTTTTATAACTTATTCGTATTTTAAGCGGAGATGATGAATCTAGATATGTTAAATAATAATTATTATTATTATAAATATTACTATTATTATTATTATTATTATTTAATAGAGGTTTTATTAGAAATAATTTTCTATTAATTATGGTATATTCAAAATATGATATTTATATTCCACTAACCTATCCTATCCAATACCTAAATATATATATATATATATATATATGCACACACACACAGAGACGCACGTATATCCATATATATATATATATATATGATGGGACAAAAACATATTTTTCTAATTCTACCTCCACTTCACATGGAGGTGTGACAAATGGACAACAACAACTATTAGCTAGCAAAACAGAACTCATTATGTGACATATATACATAGTGTCATTATGAGATGCTAAAATTCTTTTTCTCAGATAAAAAACATACTATTTCTATATAATTTGTATACCTGCATAGTTTTTTTCCTTTTATTTTCTTATCAATTTAATATCATATTGTTAATATATATTTGTATACATATAGCTACTATACATATGAGTTGAGGATCATGTATTCTTAAGTATTGTTTTCTTTCTCTGTGTATTTCTTTTTCAATTCATGATTGGTCCAAAACGCTTTATGTGATGCGTTGCATGTTTGCTTACATGCAATAAATTATCTACATCAAATCATTCTAGCCTGGGTTCTAATAGAGCAAAATTTAGAGGTTTCTCGAAGCAACTTTTAGGTCTTGCATCCAGGTAGGCTAGGATCAGTCTCTCTGTAGATTAAGCTTATTTATGGTAATTGTGTTCTATTATGTTTGTTTCGGGTAGGTATTTGTAATTTGGATATCGTTTGAAATATCTCATTCCTTATTTATTCAGTTAAGACCCAATTGAAATAATTTTTTGTCCCTTTAACTTTTAGTATGATATAGCATCTATCACTTTAGGACGTGGAATTAAGTTGAAAAACATTGGATTTATCCCTTTTTAATTAAGATATGTGAATTTTTATTTAAATGTATTTCACTTATGATTCAGGGACCGCATATACTTTATTCTATCATTTATTATGAATGTTGATACTACTTTAGCAAAGGTTACAGTGTGGTTTGGGTTTTAATTTTACAATTAGGTGTAGTTATTATGATTTTCGATTTGAGTTCGACATCTAGTTATGATGTGATCTGGGAGTTTTGGTATTGATTATTGTTGTTCTGGGAGTTGTGATTCTTTTGAGTTCTGGATCAAGTCCGTCATCTGATTATGAGTTCTATTGCATATTATGTATGTCGCCTCTTGTTATTATGCACTATTTTTCTGTTCGAATATAGAATCTTATTGTTATTGTTATGACCCAAAAACCACGGGTTATAATGACAATTGTCACAGAAAGCCTTGAAAAGTAAGCCTATCACCCAAACTTATATAACAAGGGAGATCAATATCAAAACCTAAGACAAGGCTTCTCAAGCGAAGACGAGCCACACAAACATGATGATAGCAGAAATATAATCTAAGATACTAAACCAAATCTCAAAATCCGATGTCATAGTGAAAGAACTACTAAATACATCTCGAATGTCAAAGTACAATGATAGTCCATAAATGATCAAAATTTGTCTCAAAATACTACATAAGACATAAAATAGACAAGAAGAGGTAGTAGGCCAACTCCTGAAGCATAGGACATCTGTTACCTCAAATATACTCCAAATGCTTCTGAAATAGCTATCCTACAACACTCAAACCAGGATCTGTATGTAAAGGGAACAATAGGGATGAGTATGGTCTGTACTCAGTTGGTATTATAGGTCAACTGAGTAAAGTAGAAAATAAATCATATAAAGAAAAACTATGGGAACATCACCTGCAATTAGAAAATGTCCCAAACATTAGCACACACCATCTCCAATAAAAGTTCTACTACATACATATAACAAATACAGGTAAGGAAAAGAAAAACAAATATATACGTACACCAAATAAAGGTATAAGAAGATAGAACAAATGGAAAAATATCAAGTCAAGTACAAAAATACAATCACAGAATAAGAACAATATATAGAATGCAATGATGATAGTGATGTGATGTATGATGTCGTCGCACAACCTCCACATAAACCTACCAAGTTATGATCCTTAATTAAGACCCATAGGGGGTTAGTCAAACCATATATAACCAATATTCAATACCAATATCCATAACTCTTCTTTGCTATATACATTGGTAGAGGGATTTTAAAGATGTCACATTTTCTATCAGAAAAAGCAGCGTTTTCAGTATTTCCATCGTGGTACTAATATTTCATGAATGAATATGATATGAGGATTTAATTCTCATAAACAACCAAAATATATATATCAGCCAACCAATATATCAACCATGTGATCCATGAATCCACTCAATTCAACCAACTATCCATGATCTAATATAATTAAAAAATCATCAAGTGAAACATTTAAGAAAAATATCATTGATACCACATAGGTCCTAAAATCTAGGCTTTTCTTACCAAAAGGAGTGCAACCAAACATACTTATATCAATACCAAGCTACAACATAAAATAAGATCCAACATGGTTACAAATAGCAAATAATGTCTCAAAACCACCAAATATTATGAGCACTGGCCACCACACAGGAACATAAATCACCATAACATATTTTCAATGATACCACACCTTACCATAACATGCTTTTACATTATTATTAACTAACTGACCCAGTTTGAAAAAATTTAAGTTATAACCTAGCTCGAATGTCGAAATAAAAAAGCCTTTATCACCGAGTTTTAACCTCATGCACGGACTCAAAAATTACCTAAACACACAAATATAGAATCTACAAATCAAAAAAATCCAATGATACTGATATTGCCCGCTTTTGAATTTGGGGTCAAAGTGGACCCCTAAAATGGATTTTCAAAAAAGAAGGGTAAAACAAAAATTTTGTCTAAAAATATTTTTCTCAAGATTAAAGGAACTCATAGAAGAAAATCCAAGTAAAAATTGGGGTGAAATGGGGGTTTGAATTGACAAAATGATAACATGGGCCTTTCGAGGAAAAATCTCTAAATTCCACCTTTAAACAAGATTTAAATGATGAAATCGAAGAAAATTAGTTGGAATAGGAGTTTGGAGCTTACCCAAGCTTAGGAATGAAAGAAAATGCCCAAACACTCGATCCCTAATATTCAAGTCTTGAAAAATTGATAAAAGAAATATTTTTACACAGGTGCCAGGTGTCGCTGAAACAGTCAAGTTGTCGATTTAGCGGTCATCGCTAAAACTGTCAAGTACTGCTTTAGTAGTATCTGTCAATGCGTGCCATCCTGCTAAAGAAACCAAGGGAAATATTAGCACCCTACTTTAAGATGAGTGAGTGCTGCTGAAATGCCATTATGCAGCTGATAGTTAGCCGCTAAAGCAGCCAACATGGCACTTTAGCGGCTGCTCCAGCTGAGTGGTGCACCTGTTGTGGAGACTTGAAAAATTTTAAGTCTCCGTTGACCCCTTAGGATTCATCCAAAATCCCACGTATACAAATAAAATATGTTTCCCTATCCAATTCAATGCTCAGAACACAATGGAAAATTTTGAATTTTGAATAAACATTATATTTACAGAATTGACCCCCAAGACCTATTATTACAACTTCCAAATAGAGGGTCAAAATGAGATATAAAATCCATAAAATCACACCAATCATGTTACCAACTTAAAATCGACATTCCAAATCTACTAGTATAGTTCATGTGGCCATTTGATGCACAAATCAAAAAATGTTGACAAAAGTCAACTAGTAAGTCCTTAAGACCATCAAAATCCATAATTTCACACAAATCATACCGAAATATATTAGAAACTCTGCCAAACATTCCCACATCCCCAAATCACAATAATGCAACCATAGGGAGGGGTAAAATGATCAAATTACACAAAAATAAAATTTTTATACAAGTTACCAAAAATTAGGTCATTGCATCATCCACCACTAAGAATCTAGTTCATCCTCAAACTAAGGCACTAAAAATACCTAAATTCACAAAAAGATGGGATAAATACTATGCATATCAGACTCAACCTTCCAAGTAGACTAATGTATACGTCGATGCCACCACTGGACCTTAACCATAGGAATAATTCCAGAATGAAACCATCTAACTATTTCTGTCACTATAAATTTTTACTTAGAGATCATATCTAACCAGTCAAGTAACTTTCACTACTTTCACTCTAATCTATTATGTGATGGTTTAGAGTTTTTTCTCATTTTCATGTTGAATAAGAATGAAAGGTTTTAATTTTTTTATCATCCTGATGTTGAGCTATTTTTTGTAGGACCACTCTTATAGTGTCATCGCCACAATAGAGTTTAGCTACAAAATTTAGGATGGATTGGTGTGCTTACTATATGCTAAAGACACCAGAATACTGAACCATAAATGAATAAAGGCATGAGAGAAAAGCATATTGACTAGTAATTGTGAGGCCCTAATTTTTGACTAAAGGGGACACCAATGACCTTTTTTCTTTCATTCCTTTAATAGATATACAGTGTAGAGCCTTTGGTTTTCTCATGTTGTTAAAGATTTGAACAATTAAAATAGATGGCGATTGCCTGATCAAATTGATCAGGTCATGTAGGAACAATTTTCAAGTCTATTGGTCTGTTAGGATTTCTTAGCTACATGCATTGCTAGACTTTCACTTGACACCTATCGTAATGATAAATGTATCATCTCACCATGACCTTTTCTTGAATTCTCAATAAAACTTCTTTTGCTCCATCCCTGAAGGAGCATAGAACCCATCGTTATCTTGGCTATGCTACCAGGTCATGGTATTAGCATAACAATCTAGGAAAACATGATAAGGAGATAACCAATCCATACCCAAGATGACATTAAAATCTATCACATCTAATACAATAATATCTACCCAAGTCTCATGCCCAGCAAAAGTCAAAACACAATATCAGTACACTCGATCCACTGCTAAAGAGTCTCCTACGGGGGTAGATATAAGAATAGGCATGGAAAAAGGCTCACAAGTAGAATTAAAACCTAAAGCCAAAAATGCAGACACATTAGAGAAACTCGATCTCAAATCAAATAACATAAATAAAGACTAAAACAAATAGAGACAATACCTGTGATGATTGTGTCGGAGGCCTCTTCAGGTATAGCATAACATCAACCATGTCCACTACCCGACTAAGTAGCCCCCAAACTACCACTATAGGAACCACTACCTCTATTTATCATACCTATATTAGAACCTATACCTCTTATAAATGGCATAGGATTAGCTCCAAAAATATGATAGGGACCATTTTTAGCTAAATGGCCACTCTCATCGCAAATATTGCAAACCCTGCGACCCGACTTAATATAAAGAGGTATGAATGAGCAAGAACGACCACCCAAAGATAATTAACTAGAAGGTCAACTTTCTTAACTGTACAAGGATATTTGAATTGGTCTTCTATGATACCTATGAAAGTCGCTAGAATCTCTACCTCAAGAAACATGTCTTTTAAACTCGCTCTAATGGTGCACCTTCTCGGTGCCGCACAAAGATGCTCTAAGTTTAGACCTAGTCATCTTAGCATGATCCACATACTCTTAAATTATTCCCCATACACTACTATCTGAATCATAGCATGCTGAAGAAAAACATCTAACACCTTTGCAAACTTTCGAATGTTCTCATACTTGACGGAATACTAGAATAAGAATATCTAGAGAAGGCATTGGAACGGGCCTCATGCTCAGCAATATCCATAGATCCCTATTCCAAGCGATTAAACTCATCACTTATTTGATCCCATAAACCGAAAGCCATATACCTATATAAAAAGGAATTTTAAAACTAATTCTAATTTATCTTTAGCAAACCAAGAGGTCGATAATCAATACGTGACCCCCACCAATCTTTAGCTATATATCTCAACTATAATTAGTTGAAGACACCCCGTGTGGCTCAAATATACCAAGGTTATTCAACTTCTCATGATAATCCATCAATAACTCATTAGCATCCTTGACTATAACAGCACTAAACCTAGGAAGACCCAAGTGAGTGAATCTCTAAAACCTTTTCTATTCCTCAAAATACATAATTCTACTCAAAATAATTAGAGGCATAGTAAATTCTGCTGGCTGTGAACAAATATGAGGAAGCATTATAGAAGAAGGCTGAACTCCTAATCTTGAAGTACTATATTAGGATGCATGTACGTAAAAGAGTGAAACATTATTTAGGCAACAAGGTAAGAAATATCCACATGATGAGGAACAAAATAAGAAAAGTTTTATAAAGATATCTTATAGATTCTAGAAAATAGATATGAACATCTACATATCGATCTGCAAGAATCTATTACGAACCCTATTCTTACATTGTTGAGGCCAATAAACTTGATACCAATATTTCATGACCCAAAATCCAAGGGTCATGATGGCACTTTTTGTGGCAAGTGTAACGACCTAAAATTTGGATAAATTATGTGAAAAATATATTTTGTGTGATTTGACTATTTTACCCCTCCCTATAGTTGTATTATTAAATTTCTAGTGTGTGGGGGTGATTGGCATAGTTCCCGATGCACTTTGGTGCCATTTAAGTGATTTTGTGGTTTTTGGAAGAGCCTTATAATTAATTTCAGTTGATATCTTTTGATCCATCAGATGGATGGTCGAACGAACAATGCCAGTAGATCCAAAACATCAATTATAGAATGGTAACATAGTTAATGTGGTTTGATGTCTTTTAAATCTCATTTTTACCCTCATCTTAGAAAGTTGTGATTTTGGGTTTCAGGGGTCAACTTTGTGAAAATGATGTCTATTCAAAAATATGATATCTCCATTGAGTTTGGAGCATTGAATTTGATTGAGTAGCATAGTTCATTTGCATTCATGGGATTTCAGATGAATCACAAGGGTCCTGCAGAGACTTTGAATTATACCAAGTCCGCAACAGGTGCACCCATGATTACGAGACTAAGAATGCGATCATGATTAGGCCAGCAGGGGAAATATTGTGATTGTAACCCTTGTCTGCAATCGTGATACCTGTATCAGGAAAGGTACCACAATCATAATCCTGGTCCAAGATCGTGAGTACTGGGTATATATAAACCCGTGTTTTCACCATTTTTACCATTTTTGAGACTTAGATCTTCAGTTTTCACAATTTTAAGCTATTTTCTTCACTTCTAAGCTTGATTAAGCTCCAATACACTTATTTCAATCTTTATCATTAGATTATAATTTTAATTCAAATTTGAAAGTGGAAATTGAGGGTTTGTCTTTGAAGGCCCAAAATTGTATTTCTTTAAAGTAAGCCCCAAATTCAACACCTTTTTGCTTGAATAACGTCCTAATCGTAAAATTACTAGTTTTCTCAAATTTCACCTTCAAAACAACCTAATTTCTTGATTTTTAAATGGATTTTGAATATTTAACCGAATAAAGTTTTAAAATAGTTTTTCATTAATTTGGACCTCATTTTAACTCATTTTTTCTTTGGTTTTTAGCTATTGACTCCTAAAAATATGGATAACATGCTTTTGAAAAAAACTTATGATTTTCCCCCCATTTTTAAAAACTAATTTCGAGGGTCAGTTTTTACCCTAATTTGAAATTAGGCAATGTGGGTATCATTGGCTTCTTTTTGATATGTTGATTCTATATTTGTATGTTTTAGTTTATTTTGTGACAATTTATAGTAAGTAAGGTCATGGATTGAAGGCTTGCAGACCCATTTTTGTCCTTTGAGGTAGGTTATGACTTAACTCTTTCATATAGGGATGGGTAGTTAATTTGTATACAAAAGCATATTAAGGGTGTGGGAACTAATCATGAAAAATGGTCATCTTACTTTGTTTTGATCATGTAATGGCCTGTGTATAATATTATTTGGTGGTTTCAGAACTTTAGGTGCTATGTGTGACCATGTGGGTCCTATATGATTTTGATATCCTTGTTGAAACACCTTGGATTTTAGCCCTTAAATTCATTGAGCTTTGAGCTTACTACCCTAGTTTCGACTTGACCTATGAGTCGTATGGTTTCCTGAACAGTCATTAGAATGAGTGATAACCAAATCATGTAAGTTTGTGGCATGATTATTCTCTGAGTACGAGTGGCTCATAATGAGCCATAGGGATTTGTTACAAGTCATAGGGTTCAAATCGTAGGGTGTCCAGTGTATACCCTAAATGGGTTCTATTTTGATTAAGACTGGGACCTACAAATCATTAATCAAAATGCCAGTAGTGTAGGGTGCTTTGGATTTTTGTCCTTAGTTATGGCTTGTGGTGATGAGTAGTAAGGAGTGGTTATGAGTCGATGGTTGACTCATAGTCAAAGATGACCCTTTTTCAGCTTTTAAGTTAAGGGCATTGTAGATATTTCCCCTTTTACCCAACTTGAAATCCAAGTCTTATAACCTCATTAGGGTGTTATTAGCAGTCAGAAACACATCAAAGTAACTTCACAACACTCTCAAATTCCTCAAGGTCAAGAACTATTTGGGTTTTCAAGAGGTTGATCAATTAGGACTTTCAAGAGTGATTTCTCTCTATTCATCTTACTATTTTAGGCATGTGAATCTTTCCTTATTATTATTATTATTATTATTATTATTATTTCATTATTAGGGAGGTTCGAGTATCTCATAAATTATTATATGATAGGGTGCTTAAGTGACCTTAGTATATATTTGGAGGTTTGAATTAATCATGTCCATATATATGAAATTATTCTCTAGTTCATGTGGCTACACGCACTGGGTCCTGACCAAGAGGTGAGAGATGGGGCATATATAGGCCGTGGGTACTATTATATAATAATTGAACTACACAATCTAGGTTAAGATTTTAAAGTTCATGCCAAACCTTGTTCCATATCTCAACATGATATGCATATATGTATTTGTATATAGTTATTATTCATTGGTTGACTTGATTTGAATTAATGACATTATTTTATTTTTATCCCTAAATTACATGGTAGCATTCACCCTGCTAACTGTCTTTGGATATGTATCCCTATGTGATGCAGGAATCGGCTATACTTCTACTTCTCCTTCTCAGTAATCGTGGATTGATCGAGAGTCGACATGAAATGTGAGCTTCCATACTTCAGAAGGCTTCATTTTTGAATTATGTTTCTTTTTTTTTGTTATAGACTATCAAATACTATTTTTGGCTATAGTTAGGGGCATGTCCTGACACTTTAGTGATATTTATTTTTGGTTCACAATTTAGAAGGCTTTGTCTGGACTACTGAGGTTATTGGATGGTGCCAGTCGATCATTTGATCGATCGTTGGTGGTTGGGTATGTACATGTATTGCAAATTTCTAAAGCTAGCACACTATATTGTTATATATTTTGGATTTATCTAACTTTGGGGTGTGTTGTGTTTGGTTTGGTTATGTGTAGAGGGTGATCTCTAATACATATGGGACTTGAGATACCCGACATGGTCAAGCCCTAGTTTTGGTCGTGTCACTTGTAAACTTAATAATAGTTAAATATTTTTTGATGAAAAGGTGTGGTGTGGTACCAATTATTGTTCTAAGGTATTCATACTTAATTCCCATATGTGTCCTATTGGATTTCATGAATGGTCGAAAATAATAAGTGGATATTTAGCTCACGTAATGGTATATTGGTTGGTTGTAGAAATACTCATTGTGGTTGGTTCTGAGCATTGCATCCTTATACTTATTCATGAAATAATGGTACTAATGTGGAAATATTGAGAAACACTGGTAACCCTTTTTTATGATAGAAAATATAGCATTTTATAAAACACTCCATGAGGAATGTACCGGGTAGGAGATATGATATATGAATTTTATACGGGTTGACAAACCCCTCATGGGTCCTACGCCAGGAAGATTTATCTTTTTAGGTGTATACAGAGGCAGTGTGACGGTCTCGGAGGTTGTGCAACAAGCTCATGCATCATTATCATAATAATTATTCTAATTGTATTTGCTTCATTATGCTTGTGATGTGATTGTATTTCTATCTTAGATTTCCAATCGACTAATTGTTCTATCTTCCCTTACTTGTACTTGATAACCTCATATATGTTGTCCTTCTTTGTTCTACTTGTCAATGATATAATAGATATATTTATTGTGCCTTTCTAGTGTTATTGCAATATATATGATATATTAGAACTATTAGTACAAGCGGTGTGGGCTATTGTAACGCCCCAGACTACCCCCTGGACATCCCACGGTGCTTAGGACCATGTAATGGAATAACTTGTGAGGAACTCAATAAGATACATAAATCTTGAAGAAATAAGAGGAAGAAAAGTCTTTAGCTAAACATCTTTAAAACAAAAATATTAAAATAATTACAACTCTGGTTATACAAAACAAAACAAAACTGAAATCAAATAAATCAACTCTACTAAATTTCTATGAAGCATCTACTAGTATTGACTATAGGAAGCCGGGATATGACCCCCCAGCTATCCCAATAAATACGAATGAATAAAGAAAAAAGATGCTACTCGAACTATGAATGACTCTAGCCCTCAAATCAAAAGAACTCATCATTATTGTGTGGAAGTTGCAAACTATCTGATTATGATGTGCACGCTACAACTTGTACCTACATTATGAGACAATGTATTACATAGACATATATGTGGATTAGTACTTCTTGAATGCACTGATTATGTGGGGGTGAATACATAAGTCAAAATAATAACTTAACGTACATATACACCTTTAAATAATGCATGCTAAGTGTAAATGACTCACCTTGGGTTTGAATAAAACAAAATCTATAAAATCATAAACATAAGTAATAAATCATAAAGACAATCTTTGTGATCCATAAATCATTGTTTCTAAAAGCTTTCCTTTTATTGTTTCTTAGGGAGGTTCATCTAACCGACATAAACTATGTAAGCTATCATAGAATCAAAGTCTTACCCTTGTTGGGGGAGCTGTCCTACTCTTGCCATCGAAGTAGGACCTCAACTTAAGTATTCACTATACTTAACCCATAATGGGACTTTAAACCTATGGTTGCTCATAGTTCTAGGGCATGTACCTTGGATTCATACCAAACTCGGTGCTAAATACAACTCCCTTATTACTTATATGCTCATACTTTAGGAAATCCACCTTAAAATAGCATAAGGGTTTATGTAATGAAAACCAGTTATGCTTTTCTTTCTTTAAATCATAATTAAGATGAAAAAATAAGGATTCCAATCTTAGCTTAGGATCAAAAGATCGATTCTTGTTTTAAATCTTGATATAAACTCATCAAGAAAAACTTAAGAACATAATCTTCTTGAAATCTCAACACTTAGACTTAGGGCTTAAAATTCATGCTTTAAACTCGTGAAAATTCACAACAAAACTTCATGCTCAATATAAATGTTGAAATACTTCAACAATATCAAGTCAAGATAGTGCAATCTCATCCATAATGTAAATTTTATAAGTTAAAACATAAACATAAGAAATTCTTGTTATAGTTAAAGTTTTAAATCACATGATAATCACATACTTCAAGAATATAGAAACTTGGGTATGAACCCTACTTCAAAACAAGTAAGTTAAATCTTAAAACCATACAATTTGGGTACAAGGGTGAAAGGATACCGTTCTTCATAACCCTACATACCTTAATAGGCTTGATTTGATGGAGAAAGCTTGACCTTGAAAGCCTTGGAGATGATCTTGAAAGATTTTCTTGAAATTCTTGGACTAGAGAACTTACATTCTTATTTATCTTGATAATAATATAACTAGGAGTTCTTCGTAGGAGGGTAGGGTTTGTTCTTAGACAGGAACACTTTCTTGGAGAGAAATTATGAATAAAAGGGCCAATAATGATCCTTGGGGCTTTAATTATGTGTTATAGGTGAATTTGGGTGGGTGAAAATGATCCATTTTTCGTAAGAAACGAGGAACCAAAAGCTGTAAAATAAGGGCGAGCATTGGAGCGCGTGTCGCGGGCTAATCTCACGCCCTCACTGCCTCTCTCACAAAAATGCCTATAATTTTTCGCTCGAGTATCTGATTAAGGAAATAGTTGTATCGTTGGAAAGCTAACTCAATTATCTACAATTTTGTGAGTCTTTATTTACAAAATTCTACATATATCAATATTTATATACTTTCAAAGTATACCCTTGTAGAATCAAATACTAAACTTTGGACGAATCAAAGACTCTTAGTTCAACTTTGTTCTAAGTAATTGTTATGAACATTTTTCACCTAGAAATCACTTCACACACTAGGATAGAGATTATGACCTATATATTCAAAAGAAATTCATGGGATTTGAGTTTACACTCGTAAGATCAACGAATCAAAGTCTAGGCCAAAAATGCGGGGTGTTATAGATCCTTACACCCTTAACATGAATTAACTCAAAAACTTATATATTGGGGTTAGGAAGGCCAATTTACAAGTCCTCGATGTTAAGAGGCCAAAAGTATGACTAACTCTCCAACACTTAGTGAAATTTTAAGATTCTAAGCCTTTTATGCATGTACAAGGAGTTGAACTGAACTAAGGATAATATGGGGTATTACAATATTTCCACCTTGGAAACATTCATCCTTGAATAATACTGGTTATACTGAGAGTACTGTACTAAGGAAACTGATATCATATAATGAACATGCATGACTTAGAACATGATTGCATAAGTAAGTCTGAATTATGATACATGAACTGAATATCTTGACTGAACTAATTTCTTGAATATATACAATGACATGAGAATGGTTATACAACTGAGATAAGAAAGAAAGAGTCAACTTATGAGTAACTATTGCCTCAGGCTGGATATGGTTTCACAAAGAAAAGTTGAGATGTTTAGGACATAAAAACTTAGGGTATTACAAGATCTCCCCCTTGGGATAGTTTGTCCCCTGAATGATACAGACTTGGCTAAAATACTAAGGAAAGACTGAGATAATGAACGGGACACTTACGAGGTGAATCATGACTTAATATCTCAATCTGAAACTGATGCATGATGCATAAACTGAGATGAATTTATAATTTGCATGAATGCGTAAATTTCAACTTATGGAATGGCCTTACTCATAAAACTTTGGGTAGTAAGACTAAATGGAAAGTTGGAAATCTATAGGAGTTTATCTGCTTGATTTCTAAACTTGAACACAAACTGAATGAACTAGACCATACGGACTGCCCATACTCAAATGGAGTATTTCTCCAACACTCTTCTAAGAAATTCTAATAATACTATAGAGCAAAGAATTTTAGGCATGATTTGAACAAGTCATCTAACTAAGGAATAACAACATTGATACAACTCTATAGTATGGAACATATACATATAAATCATAAGCTAGGATAGAATTACTAGGCCTTAGGTAATGCAAATTTTTACTTTCAAGCTTAGCAGCACTTATAAAATACTCCCTCAACTATACTATTCCCCTTAAATACCATACTCATTTGATTAAACATCAGATTTTCAAATAGGCATTGATTAATCCATCTACCAAAGTCTAAACTGAACTAAATTCTCTCACCATGATCAAGATTGACTTAAAATCAAATGATACAACACGCTACACCATAATACTAGTCTGAACTACATCATTCAATGTTATATGTCTTTACCAAAGCTCACACCCTAATCATAACATGCCTTCCCACTTCAATGACTAATTCTGAACTATTACTATAGATTAACTAGTGCATATTGCATTCCTTGACTTACATCCCAACATGACATTCAAGCCTATCATTATAACCACATATGAGCTTCAAGGAAAATAACCATAAAGACATGTTTATCATATTATCTAAACCTCTATCAACAAAAACTTTCTTGCACTATGCTTAAGATGACAAACCTAGAATTCTCAAGTAACTATGACATATACCAAAGATTTACCTCAATATTCCTTCATCCTTTAGCCTTAGATAGAAAATAATAAATAATCTTTCTTATTAAGGATCATCAACTCTCTCTCATCTAAACCATAGCTTATCCATTATCATCACCACTATCTTAACATAGGAAGAGGTCACCGAAGGGCTAAAGCATAAGGACCTGAATCATGAAAGAATACTATACATAACTTTGACACTTAATTGAGGCCTGAGGAATAGAATGCCAAATGAATAGATTTATTAAAGAGATCTAAAATTGAGGACCCACATGATATGATGCAAATTTCACTAGTATTATGAGTTTTGAGAAATGGTCAAACTCTAAAGTATGAGTTCATACTTATCATAAGCCATTCCACATAAGATTGGAGTTTCATCGATTTATAAAGGATGACTCGAATCACAAAGTGAAGCTGTTAGTTACTTACTAGAAGTTGAGAATATACTTGAATACGCATAAAGTGTTGAAGAATTGCACTTTGGCATGGATTTATCATGAAAGACATGAATTTGGTTGATAATGACTGAAATTAGAGGAACACTCTAGAGTAAGAAGGGATCACTATCTCATCACAACTCTTATTGACCTGTATCACAATCTAATTCTCAAAACTTGACTTGGTTCTTCACTCTACTATCTCCCCCTCAGATCAAAGCTGACATTCTAAGATTATGGGTCTACTCCATATCCTCGAGACTAAACCATAATTTATTTTCTCTAACGATCTACACATAAATGCTTACTCACCTGAATAAACTATATCTAAACAATACTAACTTCATTATTGGTCACTCTCTTAGTATATACCACCCTTAACTTCCTCTAGCTTCAATATTCATCATTATAGACATACACTCTATTAACTCGATAAGCACACCTACCTCACTAAACACATAATCTTTCTCACTAACTCAAATCACACAAAAAATCCCAGCATCCTCTATCTGTAGCTTCTTAACATAGCCATTAAGAATACCATATACTATATTACTAGCCTTATTCAAACTTAGAAACTCATAGGCATTATCTAAGAACACATGACACTTAATAATCTTAGAAAATAATTCAATCCTCATATCACCTTAGGCACAACTCTATATCATACCTACAAAATCATACTTAATTATGAATAAATGAGCCTAAACTTTTGCATAAACTGTTTAAGCCTACTAGATCACTTCCGCATCTCTAGCATCACTAACCAAGCAATTATTATTTCTACCATTATGATTATTCACTATTCAAACTTAGTGTATAGTGCTAGCCATGATTAACTACAACTTCACATACCATTTTTACATGTCAAAACATTAGGAAATACTAGTCCACTAGAACCTTATAATAATAATATATGATCATAATCATCCGTTCTATCTAATTACAGTCCATAAGCATATCCCTCTTCCACACATCTCTAGTACTTATCCATCCATATATTTAAATTATACCCTGAAATCTACAAACCGCAACTAATTTCTTTTTCACAACCATACGAGGAGCCCTACATTAACAATACTTAATAACCTAACACCTTAATTAATGACCTATACTTTTCTAACACCATAATATACCATCAAGGTCTCCTTTCTAACTTCAAGAAGACCACAATTCACTTTAAACAATAACACTTTCTCTACCTTCCACCAGGAAAATAGTACTATATTTATTACCCCTAAGTTAACCCATAAGGATGCCTTACCTTAGCTCAAACTTGATAACATGCATAAATTCATCTATATACTTTTGATCAATTGCCATTCCCACCATTCTTATCACTACACTTCTAAGCATACACTTCCAACTATAAGAAGGTTGTACAACGTAAAAATCCTAACACTCTAGATTGCAATATCCCTCGAATACAAACTCTATTTAACAATATAGGTTCACACTATCTCCTCTTATAAGCACTATCTGTATTGAAAGGTTAATGAGGAATCTCAATACATATCTTACCCTGTCTTAACTGAACAACTCATAAAGATAAGGAAATAAATTTAAACATGAGGAACTTATAACACACTAGAGAGCTCCTCTCGAGCCCTTTGGGTGATTTATGAAGTTACTAGTAGTAAAACTGAGAGCTTCATCTTGGGAGGAATTTGAACTTGCTAATCATGTTATCTCAAGATTAAGTCATAGATGAAGGATTATGGAGTAACACATAAATTGACAAAAGTTTTTGAGAGAACAACTTTACAGCATGACCTAGAGCTTGACCAAGGAAAATGTTTCTTAAATGCCCTGTAGCATCTCAAATAAAATTAAATACGTCTCCGTACCATTCTGCAACAATCTACTAGAAACAAATTCATAGACACCATAGGACACTTAAAAACATAGTTCTGATACCAAGTTTGTAACACTCTGAGACTACCCCCTTGACGTCACACGGTGCTTAGGACAACAAGTTATCCCAAGATAACCCTTGTACTGGTATAACTCATGAGCAACTGAATAAGATACATTAATCTTAAGGAAATGAGAGGAAGAAAAGTCTTTAGCTAAACATATTTAAAACAAAACTAGTAAAATATTAACAACACTGGTTATACAAATTAAACTAAAATAAAATTTGTCAACTCTACTAAATGTCTATGAAGCCTCTACTAGTATTGACTATAGGTAGCCTAGACATGACCCCCAGCTATCCCAAATCAATATAACTAAATAAAGAAAAAAAGATGCTACTCAAACTATGATCTAGTTGAGCTGTCAAATCAAAAGGACTTATCACCTGCTTATTGGAAGTTGCAAATTGTATGATTATGATGTATGTGCTACAACTTGTACCTACATTATGAGATAATGTAGTACATAGACATATATGTGGAACAGTACTTCTGGACTGTACTGAGTATATGGGGGTGAATGCATAAGTAAAAATAATAACTTAACGAGCATATAAAACTTTAAACAATGCATGCTAAGTGTAAATGACTCACCTTGGGCTTGAATAAAATAAAAACTGTAAAATCATAAACATGAGTGATAAATCATAAAGACAATCTTTGTGAGCCATAACATTAAGTTTCTAAAACATTCCCATTTATTGTTTTTTAAGAAAGTTATTTTAACCGACATAAACCATGTGAGCTATCATGGAGTCCAATGTCTTACCCACGTTGAGGAGAGCCGTTCTACCCTTGCCATCGAAATAGGACCTTAACTTAAGTAATCACTTTACTTAACCCATATTAGAACTTTAAGACTACTTTGGCTTATATTTATAGGGCACATGACCTTGGACGCATACCCAACTCGGTGCTAAATACTACTTCCTTATTACTAATATACTCATACCTTAGGAAATCCACCTTAAAATAGAATAAGGGTTTATGTATGAAAACCAATTATGCTTTTCTTTCCTTAAATTGTAATTAAGATGAAAAAATGCAGATTCCAATCTTATCTTAGGATTAAAAGATAAATTCTTGCTTTAAATCTTTATATAAACTTATCAAGGAAAACTTAAGAACATAATCTTCTTGAAATCTCAGCACTTAGACTTAGGCCTTAAAATTCATGCTTTAAACTCATGACGATTCACAACAAAAATTCATGCTCAATATAAATCTTGAAATACTTCAATAATATCAAGTCAAAATAGTGAAATCTCATCCATAATGTAAATCTTATAAGTTAAAACATAAACATAAGCACTTCTTGTTATACATAAAGCTTTAAATCTTATGATAATCACATACTTCAAGAATATAGAAACTTAGGTATGAACCCTACTTTAAAACAAGTAAGTTAAATCTTAAAATAATATAATATGGGTACAAGGGTGAAAGGATAACCTTGTTCATAACCCCACATACCTTAATAGGCTTGATTTGATGGAGTAAGCTTGACCTTGAAATCCTTGGAGATGATATTCAAAGCTTTTCTTGAAATTATTGGACTAGAGAATTTAAATTCTTGTTTATCTTAAAGAGAAATAAATAGGTGTTATTGGGAGGAGGTTAGGGTTTATTCTTGGAGATGAAGGCTGTCTTGGAGAAAAATTATGAATAAAGGGATCAATAATGCTCCTTGGGGCTTTAATTATGTTTTATGGATGAATTTGGATGGGGGGAATGATCCATTTTCCCTTAAAAATGAATAACCAAAAGTTGTAAAATAAGGCGAGCAATGGAGGGTACGCCGTGGGCTAATCGCGCGCCCTCCCTGCCTTTCTCATGAAAATGGCCATAACTTTTCGTTCGAGTATCGGATTTAGGAGAAATTGGCATAGTTGAAAAGCTAACTCAATTATCTACAATTTTGTGGGTCTTAAGCTTATAATTATACGTATATCAAAATTTATATATGTTCAAAGTAGACCCTTATAGAATCAAATACAAAACTTTTGATGAATTGAAGACTTTTAGTTCAACTTTGTTCTAAGTTATTCTTATAATCATATTTCCCCTATAAATCACTTCACACACTAGTATAAATATCATGACACATTTATTCAAAAGAAATTTAATAGATTAGATTTTACACTCATAAGAGCGACGCTTCAATGTCTAGCTCAAAAATGTTAGGTATTATAGCTCCTTACACCCCTAATCATGAATTAACTCAAAAAATTATGTCTCAAGGTCGGTAAGACCAATTAAAAAGTCCTCGAATTTAATCGGAAAATAATATGACTAAGTCTCCAACACTTAGTGAAATTTTTAGGTTCTAATCCTCTTATGCATGTACTAGGAGCTGAACTGAACTAATAATAATACGAGGTGTTACAACGATCATTGTGGGATATGTTTTGATTACAGGTGACATGCTCGTAGTGTGTATTTTATATGATTTATTTTCTACTTTGCTCGGGCGGGCTATAATTCCTACTACGTACAAGTGGACCATACTCATTCCTACTGTACCTTTTTAGTGCAGATTCAGGCTCAAGTGCACCCTACGTTGCTTGATTCAAGAGATAATTGTATCTCTCAGGGTAGTGGTCAATTTTTAGGCATCTAGATGTCTTCTACTGCCTTTGTTTATCATACTATGTCCTTTCTTGTATTTTAGAGAATAAGTGTATCATGTTGTGTACATCTTATGTATTTTATTTGGATTTGAGTTGTACTAGATATGTTCTTACACTATTGACATCAAGTTGTGGGAGTTATGGATGGTTATTTTCTATATTCCTTTTTGCATTTATTATATTTGTATGGTTTGGCTTCGTTCTAGAAGCCTTGCCCTGGTGCTTTTTTTGTCTTTTTCCCTTTATGTATCGGTTTTGGTGATAAGCTTACTTGTCAAGGTTCGCCACGACAAATGCCTTATTTTTGGGTAGTGACAACAAACCTTGACAAGTAAGCATATTACCCAAACTGATATAACAAGTAAAATCAATACCAAAATCCAAGCCAAGGATTCTAGAGGAAAGTCGATCCACACAAACATAATAATAGAAAAAATATAACCAAGGATACCAAACTAAATCCCAAAATATAGTGTCATAGTGTAAGAACTACTAAATATATCTTGAATATCTAAGATACAATGATAGTCCAAAAAGGATCAAAATTTATTTGTGAATACTAAATAAGACATGAAAT
This sequence comes from Capsicum baccatum var. pendulum, assembly GCA_030864225.1. Lineage (NCBI taxonomy): Eukaryota > Viridiplantae > Streptophyta > Magnoliopsida > Solanales > Solanaceae > Capsicum > Capsicum baccatum. Next base: position 144,901,213 of record CM061552.1, read on the forward strand.
AGGCAGGAAAAGGTAGTATGCCAACTCTTGAAGCATAGTACGTCAGCTACCTCGAATATACTCTAAATGTCGACTGAATTAGCTATCTGTGCAGCACACTTATTCCTGGATCTGTATCAAAAGAATAAAATAGGGATGAGTACGGTACACTATACTCAGTAGGTATCATAGACTGACCAAGTAAAGTAGAAAATAAAGCATATAAAACATAAATTATGGGCCGTCACCTACAATTAGCAAATATCCCAAGTAGTAGCCCACACCGTCTCTACTAACAGTTCTACTATATACATATATAACAGATACAGGTAGGAAAAAGAAGAAAAAATATACATGTACACCAAATACAAGTATAAGAAGATGGAACAAACAAATATCAAGTTAAGGACAAAAATACAGTCAGAGAATAAGAACAATATTTAGAATGCCATAAATATGAACCTTTAGTTTGATCGGTATGTATCTTAATTTGATCCTTTATTTGAGTAGTTTTTTTTGGAAAATAGCCCAAGGCATATGCTTTTTAAAATCCAATCATAGATATTATACCAGTCATACCTTTGTTCTTTTTTTCTTAGACTTTATTTGGCAAGTTATTGTAAGTTTTCAATGAGATCTTTAATAATATCCTAGAAAACTCATGATTGAATCGAGAAAAAAATTCTATAATAAATCAAATCATATAAGCTTTACCATTTGAAATCTTGATTCAAACATTGACGTTCTTGGATAGTCATAAGAAATCTAGCTTAACTTATTTTCTTTTTTTTTTCACTATCCTTTTGAGTGAAATACCTTATTAGGCTCCTCTTGTCTATATAAAAATTTGGCCAATGACAAATACTTATTAGAAAAAAAATAGAAAAATTCTTTTAGAGAAACATCTTTGTTGCTTAGTGTCAAACTAGGATATGCAGTAGAAAAATGGATGACATATTCTCTTTCTTTTTTTTAAAAAAATCATCTTGGAGATAGTGTAATGCTTACTCTAAAACTCTCCATTTACACTTTAGTGATATTTTTTGTTTCTCTCTTTATCTTCAGATTCCTATCTAATGATCTTAGATGTAATCTTGGACGTGAATAAAATAAAAAGGTTTTTCCTTGCTTGATTTTCAAATTTTCTTAGGATTAGGTCTATTCCACACACTTAAACTAAGAATAAGAAAAAAGGATTTTGACATTTTTTAAAAAATCAAGTCATCAATGGAAAGAGTGGGATTCAAACACTCAATATAATTAACTCGTACAACAGATTTACAATCTGTCGCTTTAGTCCATTTAGTCATCTCTCCCAAATGAAAAAATAATTACTAAATGAGATAGCACATAATATAAGGGAAAGAATATTTCTTTCTTTTTTTCTTTAATTTCTATATTATATAGATATGTACTACTTTTATCATCAATTTCTTTTATCTCTTTATCTAAAGTAAAGGAAGGGCTCAGAAGAGCCAAGGATATGAAGAAAAATAAAGAACTCTTTTCTTTGTTTTGATTTTATTTTAAAAAAACCTTTTTTTTCTCATGGATTGGTATGATCAGTATCCAGTCGAGCCTCTTTTGTTCCAACAAATCTGAATTTTAAAATCAAAATATTTGTTATTGTTGTAATATTTCATTTTAATTTAATAGTTAATATTCAAGCAATAAGAACCAATTTACATTTTTTATAAAGGTAAATAAAATATATGAAATACAAAATTTGATCAAAATAAAAGTCTCATTTCTCTTTCTGCTTTTTGATTTTATGTTTACCGCCTTGTTGGACTAAGAAAAATAAGCTTTCGAGTCATTTTTATGTTATTATTTTATTGGTTCTGATGACCTTATCTTATCCTATCTTAATTACCAGAATCCCCTATATGACAAAAGTTGGATTTATATACAATAATCATATTATAGCAGGTATATTTAGTAGTAAAAGTGTGATGTGTTCTATTATCCTTTAAATAGTTAAAGAGTCTTTTAGTTTGATTCATATTTCGATCAAAAACTTGTTTTTAAAAGGATTTAATGATTTTCTTCTCAATGACAAATTCAAAAACAAATACACATTCTCATGATTTGTATAGAAGGTCACTTAGACATTGAAACATTGGATTATGAATTTGTGAAACATAATTTTTGAATTGGATCAATACTTTCAATTGAATAAGTACCAATAAAGATTCCATGGATAAAGCTAGAAAGTTTATTTCTAATCGTAACTACATCTTCAATTTATTCTTTGTAAAGAAGAAAGTGAAGCAAAATATTTTTAAATGATAAATGATCATCTACAAAGCAATTCGTTTTATCTGTCTTCAGACCAAATGCTTACATGATGTTATGGGTATAATTTTTTGTTTTGAATTTTGTTCACATCTTTGATCCTATAAATTGACTTATATCGATAAAGGATTAGAATAAAACCAAAGTTTCATGTTCAATTGTGAATTAGAGTTGTTAAAAAGTGAATTGTTATCAACCCCTAACATTCCAAGCTAATGATGCGGGTTCAATTTCTGCCATGCGCTCTATATTTATTTATTCTAAATATTTCAATGTATTAATTAAATAAAATTTAGTTTATTTGTATTAGTGAATTACTAAATATACCATTCCAAAAATTCTTTCACATCAGATTCTTTCTATTTTTTTCCAACAAAAAGTTAAAATACTAAAAGAAAATCAAAATGAAAAACATCCATTATCTAATGGATAGGACAGAGGTATTCTAAAGCTTTGGTATAGGTTCAAATTCTATTGAACACAATTTATTTTAATATATATATATATATATATGTATGTATATATATATATATATATATATATATTAGATTTCAATACTAATGAAACTATTTGAATATTTGAATCCAAGATGCTTAATTCTATTTTTTTAAAAAATTAAGATTAAGATAGAGGTAATCAATATTCCTTTATATTTGTTCCTAAAGTATAATATAGTCAATTTGTTCCTAAATAGCTTCTTTCATAAGGGCTTCTACTTCCTCGATAAATTTTTGGGTAGAAGATAAGATTTCTTGAAATTGAGGTTTATTAGTTTTTAAGAAGTATGTAGCTCAACAAGAAATTTCCTTACCTGTCCAATTTCTAATGAATAAAGATAGTCATTTTTTCTGGTATAAATAGTCATTATCTACTCTGCTATCATGCGAGGAATCGATTGCAATTGTTTAATAAATTCACATAATTGGTGACCTTTTGCCAATTGATTCTGAGTAGCTTTATCGAGATCAAATGTAATTGTGCAAAGGCTTCTAATTCTATGAATTGCGCTATTCTATTTTTAATTTACCTGCTACTTGTTTCATGGTATTATTTGAGCAGCAAACCCCACTCTGGAAATAAAGATACCCACATTAATAGCAGTCTAATTCCAAAATTGAATAGGTCAGTGGATAAGAAGATTTGTCCATAATTAATGGAAATTACATTAGTAGGAATATAGGCCGAAACATCTCTTGATTGAGTTTAACCTATTGGTAAGGCGGACATACTTTATTCACCTAAACTAGAACTTAATTTAGCGGCTTTTTTCAAAAGGCGTAAATGCAAATGAAAACATCTCCTGGCTAAGCTTCACGACCGTATGGTCTTCATGATAGAAGACACATTTGGAAATAAACTTGTTGTTGTTTGGAGAGATCATCATAAATGATTAAAGTGTGTCATTCATGATGCATAAATTATTCAGATAGAGCTGATCTTGTCTAAGGAGCAAGGTATTATAATGTAGCAGGGAAATTTGCCATTTAAAAATAGTGTATTCCATCGCTCCCCTTTTCTATAAAGACATTACTACCTTGGCCACATAAATCTTTTTGCCCAATAGCTACATAAACACATATTATATTTTGAACTTGTTTATTGAGAATGGTCCTATGGATACTGTTGTTTTACCAGTATATCTATCCCTAATAATTAATTCTTGCTAACTATGTCCTATAGGGATCATCGAATCAATAGCAATAAGCTCGGTTTGAAGAGGCTCATTTATAAAACAACACAAAATAATACTCAGGGCAGTAGATTTAATTAATCAAAATTTAGAAGCTGAAGTTTCACCTCTTCCATCAATAGGTTTAGCCAGGGAATTTATAACATGACCCAAATAAGCCTCACTCACGGGTATCTAAGGAGTTCTTTCCGCTGCTTTTACTGAACTTGCTTCTTGTATCAGCAAACTATAACCCATTAGTACAACACCAATATTATTTGATTTTAAAATTCAGAGCAATTCCTATAGTACCCTCTTTAAATTTGACTAATATACCTGCCATTATATCATCAAGACCGTGAATACTAGCAATGTTATTGCCTACTTGAAGTACGGTACCGGTATTTACAATCTTTACTTCTCTATTATATTGTTTAATATGTTCACAGATAATATTACTAATTTTGTAAAATCGAATAGTTACCATGATTCATTGTTTATTCATTGTTTAAAGAAAAAATAATACTCTACAACAGAAAGTCTAATCAGTTAATTCTTTCATTGTTCCCAAAATGCCAATATTGGTAATAATGGTACGTAAATGTAAATCATTGTTCAAACAACTATTTTGAGTTCCTAGAGTTCCTTGTAACGCTTGTTGGAAAACACATTGTCAAACTTGACTAATCGTTCTTTGCTTTGCAAACTAAATCATTTTATTTTTATAATTTTGTAGTTTTTCCAAATTCTTATAAGTTGAATTAATCAAAGTCAATTTTATCGTTTTATCTTTGAGTATCCATTAACTTGAAACTACTTGACTTCAGTTTCTACTTTCTATAAATGAGAACAAGCTTTTTTGAGTTTTTCAATAGCCTTTCCACACAGTTCTTCTAAACTTCGAAAAGTATTCAGGTTCCTTTATTTTCAATTATCTAATAAATCACTTATTAAAATTATATTATTTTTCCATTCCTATCAATAATTCCATAATCCCTTCCCGAACCAAACATGAATCTTTCGATTCATTCGGCTCTCACGCTCAATTACTTAAAGTTAAATTCTTATATATTCTTTATGAATGTAATCAGCCTATCGTCTCTTCTTTGTTCATATTCCAAGAAGATATCAAAAATAATGTAAGACCAAAATATTCAGAGGTCTCTTTTAACAAAATTAAAAATATAATTATCAAGAAAGTTAATTTTTTTTCAAATCTAAAAATTCCTTATTACTAAGAATAGATCGTCAATTTAGCATTAGATAAAAAAGGGGTAAAATCCCTATTTTTTAATTTACAATGGAAGGTTAAAATCATTTTCTCTATATGAGTATCCTATATCTCTAAAATATTTATTTTATACCACCTCTAGATTAACGTAGTAGTAGAAAGAGTACCATGCCGGATGTAGATGTCAAAGAGATTGTTTAACCGTCTTAATAGTTCCACATTATTGGTTAATAGAGAATCAAAATCGATTGACCAATGAATCGTGAAATGCTATGGTTCTTACATATAATTTCTGAATTTTTACAGAAGTAATTCACGAGATCATGCACCTCTCTTTCCTACTTATAAAGTAAAAGGGTACGACTTATTGGTCTAGCCTATTATTGAAATAAATAACTCGCACACACTCTCTTTCCAAAAAATCAATAAACCAAGCACTATACTTAGATTTATTGAATTTTTTTGCTTAAAATATCGGTATTAAACCTGAAACTCCCTGTAGAGGGACAGTGACTTAAAGATAAAAAGAATAGATTACTTTTTTCACTAAATATAAAAAGAATAGATTACTTTTTTCACATGATCTCCTCTTATAGATAGATAAAATAATCGATTATGTTTTTCATATTATCTCCTCTTATATATAGACTAAAAAATCGAACAGAGTTCTTTTTTGTAGCACTTCACCCCTCTTTTTTGTTATTTTATTTTTTCTGAAATTGAGTAAAATAATAAAAATATTCAAGTTAGTTATAAATTATGAACTAATGAACTAGCCCTTTTATTGGTTATTAGAATACTAAAACTTTTTCCCTTGGTCTATGAACGGGGAGGGTGAAAGTGAGTCAGTATTCTAATTCCTCATCCATAAATCGTCCCGTCTCGTAGGTTCTTTTCTAAAAGAATAAGGAATTGGAGGAAATCTTGATAGAATTTGGAAAAGCAAATGACACGTTGAAGGCAATAAAATATTAAAAGTATATTTACTTTTCATATTTCTAGGCTAGGATAAAACAAAAGGATTTGCAAATAAAAGTGATAATGCTACAACCAATCCACAAATTATTAAAGCTTTCATAAAATCTAGACTAAACAACAGTGTATCATTTTTTTTCCTACACCTCAGGCTGTCTCATGATACCCTTTATAGCTTGACCTACACCAGTCCCTTGAAAAACTCTAGGTCCAATAGAAGAAAGCCATATGGCCAATCCAGCAGCAATAATGGAAGCGATAGAAATCAGTGAATTCATGATAAGCTCCTCGTGCCAAAAAAAATAAATGGTTAATGATACAATCAACAAATGAATTATGACTTAATTTTTCCCTCTCTAGGACTTATCTAGTCGAAGTAACAAAGAACTTCAAATTGAAGTAACAAGATTATTAAATCATCAAAACTATTTCGATATATCTATTTTATTTTTAGTCATAGACTCTTTGTGAACCCATACGACTTTCTTCTCCCATTCTTGTTTTTCGTACAAACTATTAGTTGAATTATTTCTTGATTTCATCCATTATTCATTTAATTCACAGGCAAAAGGGTCGGAAGCAATTCTAGTCTATCAGTATCCCTAGAGCAGTAAAATATATCTTTAGATCATTTCATATATAACTAGCACGGGTCAAATCTAATATCACATAGACACGTGTTTCTTCCATAATGTAAATCTAGAATTCATCTTAGATTAAATCCTATTGGAGAATCAAGCATCAAAATATCTAGAAGGTTTGTAATATAGTTATTCAAGTACAGATACCTTCCTCTCCTAACTAACCTTTTCTAAAATACTATAAAAATATCCTTTTTTTGTAAATTCTTTTGAATCTTACCTTTTCTTATTATTCCACCTAGATAAATCCAAACACATAAATTGATTAGGCCAAATAATTCCATATGTTATAGAAATATCATTATTTGATTGATCTAAGTTCATGCAATTTATTAATAAAAATGGATAATTTTAGTATTTATTTTTAGTATTTATTTATTAATTATCAATATTTTGGTCAATCGTTGAATAAAATGAACTGAAAGGAAAATTAATTCACCCTTTATTTTAATTAATTACACATCAAAAATCTATAGAACAATAATTATTGATAAAAATTCTTATATTCAAATTGTATTAACAATGAATTAATAATGACTTAATTTATTATAAAAATGAGATGGCCAAAGAAATCTAAACTTAAAATTCATTGAGACGAAGTATGATATTAAGTGAAGGAAAAGGGAATTTTAGGAAAAAGATCCTTTTTAGATATTTTTCCCTTACTCTTTAATATCATCGTAATTTTTTTTCTATCACTCTAGATCATATATAAATAGTTGTATAAATAGATTTTCCTATTCAGTTCCCTAAGTTAAGTAATTCCTCCTACCATATATATTTTTACATTGTTGTGGGCTAAGCTAAATAAGACTATTTCAATTATGACCCTCCATAGATTCACTTATATAAGTCATGTCTAAAGTTGTAAAAATAAGAGCTTGAATACCACTTGTAAATAATCCAAGGAGCATGATAGGCATAGGAAATACTATAGAAACAAGAACAATAACTTCTAATTCATTCTCTAAGATATTCCCGAAAAGTTAAAAACTAAGTGATAAAGGTTAGGTAAAAGGATTGAGGTTGGATATATATTTTTCGATATAACCTAATCCTTTTTTTAAGACCCACATAGAAATATGCCACTGATTTGATTAAAGCCTAAACAACAGTAGTATTTATATCATTCATGGGTGTGGCTAACTTCCCATGAGGTAATTGTATGATTTTCCAAGGTAAAAAAGCTCCTGACCAATTAGAAACGACAATAAATAAAAACATAGTGCCAATAAAAGGAACTCAGGGCCCATATTCTTATTCAATTTGTGTTTTACTCACATCTTGGATGAATTCAAGAATATACTTGATGAAATTCTGACCCCCAGACGGGATGGTTTGTGGTTTCCAAACAGCCATAGTGCCCGAACTAATAAGATAGCAATTACAGCCTAAGAAGTAATAAGTACTTGGTCATGTACTTGGAAACCCCTATTTTTCAATAGAAATGTTGGCCTACTGCCATACCGGATATATCGTAGAACCCCTTTAGAGTATTTAAAGAACAAGATAGAACATTCATATTGCCTTGCCCTCTGAAAATACTAAACTTTAAACAAAGTTTTTGATCCTTCTTTTTGTCTACTTGAATTAGATATTTGTAATACCAACTAAGATTTATAATACTAATAAATCATATAATGTCCCCAATTATTTTTATCTCTTTTTTGAAGTTCAAAAATAGTAAGTGATTTCCATAAAGGATTTTTAAAGGAAGTTATTTATCTCATTATGTTATAATTAATCAAGAGTTTCTTATATAGCTAGACCATCCCTCACAAATTATGAATACTAATTTATTATGAATTAATCATATTTAGGATTTGTCTTAATCATTCACTGGAATTGAAATATCTGCGAGATCAGGATTACAATTTCTATCGGTTAAACAAATTGATGGAATTACTTAAGTAATACACTCTCGTAGGGCTATATATCCTGTGAGCTAATCAACAATAATTACAATATTGGGTACCCCTGTCATATATTTAATCCCGCCTAAATATGTTTGCAAGCTAGTTAATTATCTTTTTAACATAGTTGCATATCTTTTTAGGAGACAATTGAGTCTTCCTATTTTTTATCCCATTCTCAAGTCCATGAACTTATGAAGTCTTGTTTGTTTAGTGGACCAATTCGTTAAAATACAGCCAAGCTAATTTTTATCAACATGATGACACCGGGCACTTATTGCAGCCTACTCTACTGAATCAACTTCTTTATTTTTAGTACCGATAATTAAAATTTTTTTTTCCTACTTGCTGCATCAAAAACTAAATCACAAGCTTCTGATAAAAAATGAGGTGTTCTAGTAAGATTTGTAAAATGAATACCCTTACGTTTTGCAGAGATATAAGGCTCCATTTTAGGATTTCATTTCCTAGTACCATGACCAAAATGAATTCTTGCCTCCATTATCTCTTCAAATTTATGTTCCAATATCTTCTTTTCATTCTCCTCACACTCTTTCCCCTTATTATTCTTTTAAAAAGAGACAAGCAACCCTGAACTGAAATAAATAATTGTTCCAATGAAATCTTCTCTTCTACTGTAGATTAAACATAGATACATGACCCAAACCATCATTCTTTTCTATTCATTATTCTCTTTATTACCAAATTAAATAACCATCCTAAATACGATAGCAAAAGACATCAATCTGTAATTAGGAATTATTAAATCCAATAAATAATTGTTCAGGTAAGTCATGAAATTTTTTTGAAAGACAAGAATCAAATAATTTTCTATGGTGGAACAAAATATCTCTCATCTCCTAGTTGAATAGATTTTATTTTTTCATTTCTAAAGAAATGTTGGTACATTTTTTTAAAGGGTCCACTATTCACTGAATATGGTACCAACGGGTATCATTCTGCCCCTCCCCTCCACACCCTAAAAAAACAGAAAAAAACATTCTCTTTTAGGCCTTTCAACCAATTAATACGACCCTCGAGAGCTGCTTTTGCTTAAACATAAGTAGTGTCTTGAAAACTCAGCTTAGATATAAAATGGGTATTAAGAGATGGTCTTGTTATTCCCAAAAATACAAGTCAATAACTTATTACCTCTTCAAAAGAGCACCCATTCATTTTTCTTGCAATAATTCAATAAGTTCTTTGGGTGAAAAAACATCAGACAATCTATTTTTTGAAACTATTACTTTTGATGTTATTTGAAGTATGGTAAATTCTATGTGCCTGTTATGAATATGCATCCCCTGGGAGAGATAAATCTTTTAATTTTATTAACCAAAGAGATTCGGCGTTGCGCTATAGTTAACTCAGCACCAATCAATAATCCCCAAGGAATACCAATTATTCTTGGTATACATTTATTCTAACCCTCAACCCTCTATTTTAGATTCATGGATATTGAATCACTTGAACTCATTTCCAATACTTGTTCTACTTTTGGAAAACCCAATATCCATGAATGCTTTGTCATATATAAATAAAATAAATGTATCTCCTTGTAAAGGATTTCCCCATAATGGCATTGAACGGTTCCTTCGGGGGTAGGCAAATAAGCTTAGTGGATCGTATCACTATCGGGTCAACTTAAATAAGTATATGTTGACTCAATTTTTGCGGCAGTCCATTTTTGGCTATACATACATTTTCACAAATAAACTATCCAAGACTAATTATTTTAGATGTCTCTTTACAATAATTGTGACAAAGAAAGGACCAATTCAAATTGAATGGATTTAAAATAATGTTACGACATGGATTGGGATTAAAATTTTTTCTATTTTCATCTGTTAAATAATATTTAAGTTTAATCACTTGAAAGGTCTGGTTTAAATTTTCAAGTTGCAAATATTTAGTTACTAAGATCTGATTATGGGTTCTTAAATGGGAAGGTGAATAAAAATTCTCAATTGGAAGGCATGTTCCTAAAAGTACCAATGAATTCCTAATTAAAATTAGGGGATCTTTTTAATTGATTCTTTTATCACACTATGATATTTTATATCCCTGAATGGCCCCATTCAAGAATAATTGGCTGCTGATAAAATTATTAACGACTAACATTTCTTATTTGTATTAAAAACGTATGATTAATTCCTAAAAGTTGGTTAAGAGACTATTGAATTTTTGTCTTGGGATAGGAATAAATGGAAGAAAAGAGGTTGATATTGGTACAATCTGATCCATTATTAGAGAGCAATCCTAACCACAATGGATCATTCCTTTTTTTAATATAGAAAATAGGAGATTTCACTAAGTTAATTCTTAGGAAATGTCAAATCAAACCATTTGTGCTTATTTCAACAAAATAATCATGGACTTCTTTTTAAGAACTTTTTTTTTCTTAGTTCCAATTCAATACTAAACAGGTACGAACTAACTGAATACTTGTGTCAGAATTTCCTTATATCGATTTGCCATTTTAATAAAGGATATAATTGACATTTCAAAGTTGTAAATTATCCCATTCCTGAAATGGATCTTATGTAAAAAGGGTTCTTAAATTTATACTTTCCATTATTTCATATGTGATGATAGGTCAAACTTAAACAAAAAACCTTTTCTCACTAGGTGTAATCTGTTAGACATAAACCCAAATATTCATTTATTTTGGGTTACTTGGAATTTATTTTTCTTGCTCCTCGTAGTATCAAAATATTGGTATATCTGGATATCTTATCTGTCTCTTCGGAAAAATGGATATATCAACAAAAGCTTTCATATTGTAACAACCTAAAATTTTGATAAAATATGTGAAATATGTATTTTTTTATTATTTGACTATTCTACCCCTCCCTATGGTGGCATTGTGGTATTTCTAGGGTGTGGAGTAGATTGACATAGTTCCCAATGTATTTTTCTACCATTTCTGTGATATTGTGATTTTTTAACGTCTTTTAGAGCCATATTATAGACTTATGTGGTTATCTTTTTATCCATGTGACGAATGGCTAAATGGACTATGCCAGAAAATCCTTAACATTGATTTTAGGATGGTAACATATTTGCTCTAATTTTGTGGATTTTAAATTCCATTTTGACCCTCGGTCTGGAAAAATTATTATTTTAGGTTTTGGGGGTCCACTTTGTGAAAATAATGTTATTTTAAAAATTAGATATCGCCATTGAGTCTGGAGAGTCGAATTTAGTATGGTTACATTATTTTTTTGCGTATATCGGATTGCGAATAAATCCTGATGCCTTGTTGGAAACTTGGAAAGTTTTCAACTGATATCTGGTATATTGGAGATGTCCAGTCTATGATCACAACTAGTTGGATCACCATAGCCCTGGTGCAATTGTGACTAGCTTGTCCAGGTAGGGATAGTGTAATCGTACTTCATGGTCGCAATAGCGATATCCGATCACCTGAGAGGCGTATAAGTAAACCCTTAGGTCGTGACTTAGCTCATTTTTTACATTGTCTCTTGAGAGCTAAACCCTTAAATTATGCGAGAGCTTAAAAGTTAAGCTTGCTGGTGCTTGGAAAGCTATATTAATATCTATTTCTTGATTCTCGTATGGATTGCTTAGTGAATTTCTTGATTAATTTCTTAAACTCCAAAATCTTAGGGCTTGATTTCAAACCCATTTTTCTCCTTTTCACTTGTATAATATTTATAATCTTATAATTACTTTTTTTCCATGATTTCAATTTCAAAACTACTTCGATTCTTGATGTTAAAGAGGATTTCAAAGGTTTTACCTCGTAAATTTTAAAAATGGATTTTCTTCAATTTGAACCTCATCTTAAACTTGATTTGACTTGGGTTTTCAGTTGTAGATTTCTAAAAGTATCGGGCATGCAATTTTGAAATAAAGTTATGATTTCCCCACATGTTTTAATAACCATTTTGGGGGTCCATTTTGATCCCAAACTAAAAGTAGGCAATATGGGTATCCTTGGGTCTTTATTGACATATAAATTATGTATTTCTTTGTTTTACTTAGTTTTGGTATCGTTCGTGAGACATAAGGTTGTGGGTTGAAGTGTAGCGAACCGATTTCAGCCTTCGAAGTAGGTTATGGCTTGACTCTTTTAGAATGGGTTGGGTAACTAATTTGGATACAAAATACATGTTAATGGGATAGAACTAACCATGAAATTTGCTATCCAGATGTGTTGTGCCCTTGTGGGGGCTTATATATGATGTAATTATTAGTTTTTAAATATTATGTGATGTGTGACCGTGTGGGGTCTTATGTGATGCTGATAGCCTGAAATACATATGACTAATTGTATTGTATTATTTTAAATTCCTATTATTGTACCATTGGTTTGTTGTATTATATTTAAACTTTATTGACATATGAATCATGTGGAATTTCATGGATGGAGGAATTAATGAGTGGATATTGGCTCACGTGGTTGTGGAAATATATCATTATGGATGGTTGTGGAAATACATCATGTGGTTGGTTTTTGAAATACTCACTATGATTTTTTTGTGCATTGAATCCTCATACCATACTAATTTATGTAACATTGTTACCACCGTGGTAATATTTGAGAAATACGACAACACTCTTTTAAAACCCTTTATGAGGATGTCCCCAGGAGGAGATATGTGACATTTTATAAAACCCTTCTAGAGTTACATTTTGGAGAGGATATATAATATATGGGTTGAAGAATCTCCCATGGGTCCCATATCAGGAGGCTTGCCACCATGGGTATAAACAAAGATTGTGCGACAACCTCATGTATCATCCTTATCATCATAATCATCATTCTTATTTTGTTTACTTCATTATTCATGTGATGTGATTGTATTTCTTCTTTGACTTATTTCCTATCTAATTATTCTATCTTGTTATACTTGTACATGATGATAATGTATGTATAATATCCTTTCTTGTCCTACTTGTACGTGGTATATTGTACACTTATGGTTTTTCTATATTTGTTTCAATATATTTGATATATTAGAACTGTTAGTGCAAGCGGTATGGGCTACTGTTGTGGGATGTTTTTTAATTGCAGGTGATGTATCCATAGTGTGTATTTTTATATCTTATTTTCTTTTTTGCTTGGTCGGCCGATGACACCTACTGAGTATAAGTGGACTGTACTCATTTCTACTATACCCTTCTAGTGCATATTTAGGTTTGGGTGTGCCTCACGCCGCTTGATTCTGGCAATTGTTAGAGCTTTCAAGGTAATGGTTGTTTTTCAGTCATTTGGATGTCTTCTACTATCTTTCTCTATCATTAGATTATGTCTTTTCTAGTATATAGAGACAGAGTTGAATACATTAGATTTTCTATGAATTTTGTTTGTATTTGAGTTGTACTAGATACGTTCTTATACTATCGACATTAGGTTTTGGGGGTTATGGTTGCATTGTGATTTAAGTTTTTGCCATATTTATTATAGTCATATGGTTTGGCTTCGTTCTAGAAGCCTTACCTTGGGGTATTTTGTCTCTTTTCCCTTGTGTATAAGTTTAGGTGAGAGGCTTACTTGTCAATATTTTCCGTGACGAGTGAAATCATGACCCTTAATTTTGGGTCATGATATATTGGTATCAGATCATCCAGGTTTTATTGGTGTAACACCCTACATTTTTGGGCTAGAATTCAAATCGTTGTTCCTATGTGTACTAACTTGAATCCACTTATTATATATATATGTATGGGTGATTATCAAATATATGTTGTGGGAATATCTTTGTATATTTATCGAGATCATAATACCCTCCTAACTCAAAGACGAGTTGAGGAGTTTTCTATCGATAGAGTTTTGATGAATGCTCTAGATAGGGTACACTTTAAATAAATATATCTCCTAGAGTATTTTGATTCAAGTTTACTAATATATATGAAATGAAAGGTCTTTAAGTTTTCTTTATAATGCATCTACTTTCACCTTAATCAAATGTTGGAGTGGGAAGTTATGCCTATTTTACCTCAGGATATCTATCTGTCATCAAGCTGGCAACTAGGCTGATAAGCTATCAACCAGTTGACAAGCCATAAGCCAAAGTCTTCAACCTTAGGTAGTAACTCTAAAAGAGTTTTCGACTAGGATGATAAACAATCAACCAGTTGATAAGCCATCAGCCAAGTCGTCAGCCATAACTAGAACATTAAAAGGTGTTAATGACTAGGATGATAGGCTACCAACTAGTTGATAAGCCATCAGCCAAGTCATCAACGACAGAAAATTTCAGCAATCTTTATTCAGCTTCAGTGGTATTTTGGTCTTTTTCTCACCTCAAACCTTACCCCCTATAGGACTTAAAGCACCAAATAGGCGTATTTAGACATTACTAACCAATTTTAAAAGCCATTAACTCTACTCTCAAGAATATCAGTATTATGTTTTTTTCTCAAGTCAACTCTAAGTCCTCAAAGTTCAAGTTTCCCTGAAAGTCAAGTAATTCTAGGTATGTGAGATGTTCATCCATGGTCTCCTATAAACCATGGAGTTCAAGAATCCCTTTTTAGTTTAAAATTATGAGTATTAATATTTAAGTTAAAATCTCTCCATAAATCTTTTGTTAATTCAATTACAAGTTACGTTATAAGTGTTTTCAAGTGGAATGAGCCATTATAAGTTTTGAATATTGTAATCTTCACGTTAAATCCCTAAGTTATGGTTTGAATCTTGTAATCATGATATTCTTGAATGTTTTACCCTTTCCCATGCTTAAGTTCATGACTATCATGTGTTTGATGAAACACCTAAGTTTTAGGTTTTGAACAATGATCCCCTACTATGGGTTTACAACTTTTATATGGCATTTTTGTTATTTCCATTCAGGCTGGTAGGTTGTGAACACCCGATACCCATATGATTTACATAAATTCAACTTTTAAGTCTGCAGATAGTTAATCCATGAATGTTATCAGTATAATCAAATATTCATAATGAGTAGTATCAGTGATGTAATAATATTTAGTTGAGCTTATTTCAATTCTATATTAATATCATTCAGTTAGGAGTAATACTTAGTATCGAGTGAACCTAGAGATAGGGGCTCACCTGCCAGGATATGATATGACCCTTAGTAACAGTCCTTGAGTTATAGAACCATGTAGCCAACATAGGTTGGAGATATCCACCTGCTAAGATAGGGTTGACGCATATCTCATTAGAGAACCTACCAAGATAGGGTGACTCACAGCTAGTGTTAGTACCCGTGGCACGATATTGACACCCTACCAACTGGGTTACAGGTTTGACCCCGACAACAGATTCAGGGCATGTCGATTATACTTAGCTCACACAGTCCCAGTATACTATTCAGTGTATATTTAGTTTAAGTTTGCTTAACTAAATTTACAAACTTTTGAATATCTAGTTTTACAACTTTTAGTCTTTCAGATTTTAGATTATCTCAGTAACATAATAGATATACACTTAGTTTTTGTATTCCCAGATGTTATAGTTTTCATGCATTCATGTTTAGTTATCTCATGATTTTCAATTAGTTCTTATTTCACATACATAATACCCTATGTATATCAACCTTTTCTCATCTCATATACCAGTACATACAAAGCACTGACCGCAGAATCTTTTTTGCGCTATGATATCTTATATCATAGGTTCGAATGTACAATTTCCTGACCACAGTTAGAAAACTCAGCATAATCCAGCAGCAGTAGTGGTAAGTCCTCATCCATTGAGGATATTTTATGATCATTCAGTTATTTTGGTATTCCATTTTAATCAGTCCATTAGAGATTGTTGGGGGTCTATCCTATCAACTCCTCAGTCATTATATAGGCTTTTAGACATTCAGACAGTCAGTCGGTTACTTTAAGTTTTATCAGATATTTTAGACTTGTGATTGATTCAGCATTTCAATATTTAGATTTACATTCCCTTTTTAGTTTATCTTCCTCACATATGTTATGTTCATATTTTATTCAGTGCTCACAGTAGGTACCATCTCATGGGTTAGCTTGTGGTCACTAGTGACCGTAAGCACCATTATTGCAACTAGGGTGATGGCGCATTTCATGTTATGGTTTATTTTATGCTTTTACTATTCTGTTGACATTTGTTTTTGGCTATGCTCAGGGGCATATCCCGACTAGATATTATTGGAAATTGTTTAGAGGCTTTTTATGGACAATTGTGGCCTTTGGTATATTACGATTTAGTTTTGTTTAGATGGTATGACATGGTTGGGTTAGTCACAGGTCTAGACTATTCCTAAAGTCATTAAAATTTTAATACTCTATATTGTTACATGTTCGAAATTCATCCGACATGGGTTGTATATTGGTTGGTTAGATTGGGTATAGAGGGTGGTCTCAAGTTCTAGACTGACTTGAGATGCCCTACCCAATGAGGCCCTAGTTTGAGTCATGTAAGATTGGTATCAGAGCCTAGGTTTTAGTGTCATGGGGTGTCCACAAAGTCATATTGAGTAGAGTCTCTTTTATAGGTGTGTAGCGTGCCATAATTATAAGGGAGAGGCTATGAGGAATCGAGGAATGTTTCACTTTCTTGTTGTTCTATTTTCTAGCTACAGAGTCTAGGGTATTGAACTCTTCCCTCAATCTTTTTTCGTTCTATTTTCAGATCATTCCCTTTTAATGATCTGAAGCTTATGGAAACTTACCTATCCTACTCGAGGATGACATGGACGAATCTCCTCTAACTCATAGGGTATAGACCTGATCACGGGTCATTGCTTCTAATTTTCCCCATGGAGTTCTACTAGTCTCTACTTACCCTACTTCAAAAGGTGACACTCGTGCTTAGTCACCCTAAGAAGATATTACCAATGGTGAGTTTTGATGTTCTATTCAGCTTTTGACCTTGATAGTGACATCTTTTTCACCACATAAAGAATAAGGCAAGGTTGAGAAATAGATAGAGCAAGAAGTACCAATATTCACACTAATGTAGGAGTCAAAGAAATAGTGGTAGATGTGGTGGACAGTGCTCTGATCAAGGGAATCCAGTAAGTTTCCAGGTGGTTGTTAGTGTCCTTTATCCTTAGTTTTTTTTGGTTATTATTGTTTTTGGGCTGGTGGAGCAAAGTAAACCCCACCCTATCCTCCACGCTAGTTGTATAGTTTGTTGAACAATGGTTATTGCTATAAGGGCAGGAATCAGTATTTTAGTTGTGGTTAGTTGGATCACATAAAACAGGAGTTTCCCACAAGGATTGCCATAAGTTCAAATAAGATCCCAGTTGCCACCTCCCTATCTCCTGTACCAAGAGGTATTTTTTCTGTGTTAGGAACTGGATGACACCATCCTTATGATCTCACTACCTGATAGGAGTTGAAGGCATCACCTAACATCATTATTGGTATGTTGAAACTCTTTTCCCGTGATGTGTACTGCTTACTTAATATGGGATCTTCTCTCTCTTATATGACCTTATTTATGGCTGTGCATTTTGAGTTTTATCCTAAGTGCATTTCTAATCTTGTCCAGTGTCTACTCCAGTAGGTGACTCTATTATTTCTAGACAAGAGGGGTGTATGGTATCTATTGGTGTTAAAGAAACTATGCTGGATTAGTTTGAATTAGATATGGTGGATTTCGATGTCATATTGGGGAAAAGTTAATTGCACTCGTGCTATGCGTCTCTTGACTGCCAGGCCCATAACATTTACTTTAAATTCCCAAATGAGTTAATTATTATGTTGGAGGGTGGTCCCTTTGTTTCTAAGGGGAGGTTCATATCATTTCTTAAATCTTAAAGATTAATCTCCAAGTGTTGTCTCTATCACCTAGTCTGGGTTGAAGATTTTAACTTGGCGGGTCCTTCTTTCAATTCTGTCCTAGTGGTGAATGAATTTTCTAAGGTCTTCCCTGATGACCTTCCTGGTCTTCTTCCTGGTTAGGAAATTGAGTATGAAATTGATCTTGTTCGGCACAGTCGTCCAATTTATATTCCTCCATATAGAATTTTTCTTTCTAGGTTGAAGGAGCTTAAGAAGCAACTAAAGGACCTTTTATACAAGGGTTTCATACATCCTAGTATGTCCCCGTGGGCTGCTTTCATATTTTATGCCTAAGAGGGATAGTTTCCTCCTAGTATGTATAGGTTACTGGAGGGTGGATAATAAATTTGGTGTGACCTCCTCGTGGTGTGGACTATATATATATTTTGCATAGGGTACTCAGTAGGTAGTGCATGATGGATGATAGACACTAAGTTTGAACCTTAGATATTGATTTTTATGAATTGAGTATATTAGTCCAAGGATACTAATGCGATATTTATGGGGGTAGATTGGTAATCTTGGTAAGGTGTGCAAAAGAAATAAGGTTGATGACTTAGGGAATACAGGGGTGGGGAAAGTTATGATATAAAGGTCGAAGGTCCAGGTTGAACTAATAGATTAGGGCTAAGTCATTAAATGGGTTAATGCATGGGGTTTGTGAGGCTATGTTGAACCCTAGGTAGAATCTGTATATATGAGGTTTTAAGTATAAAATATCCAACTATCCCTAGTATATGTTCGTAGTGATACCTCTTCGTGCGGAGTGTTGTTCCTATATGTGTAGTAAGATGGTGATCCAAGGGCTAATCTTAAATTTTCTACTTGCAGTAGACTTCAAGGAAAAGTTGGGGTTAATTTACACCTATTCTATTGACTCCATTCTATTTTTATTAGGAGGGCACTCTACTAGTGTTGAATGCATTCTAGTAGTGCTTATGTGTAAGGTCCGTATTCTATGTGCCACATATGTCCATACTTCCACCCCTAAATCAAAGGAGTTAATGGTCCTTAGAAATACAAGCTTCCAAGTGTTCAAGCTCTATGACATGATAATCATGACCCATATATGTATGCCTCACGTCATGGTTGGTTTTAAGAAATAGTAGTTTTAAGAGATAATCCTTGCTTTGTTCCCTAAATATGAATCTCAGCTTTATATTACACAACCTATGATGTATATAGTCATGATTAATCTGTTGCCCAATCCTAAGGACTCGTACTATAGTGTGTTTATGTCAGAGTAATCCTTCATTTATAACCTAGGAAGTTGCTTTAGATTATCTCATTCCTATTGTATCGTGTCTCATTTTGTATGTCTCACCTTAGGTAGTACGATAGATAGGAGTTGTAATTGGGATGTAACCCTCCTTCTTATTGATGTTTATAATTTAGTTCCCTAGTGGCCCTTCTTATTTTAAGATAGTGTACCCTTGGAAGCATAATGGTGTGTTGGATGAGAGAGTAGATGTCCTTTGTTGTGAAATTCTGGGCCGACTACTAGTGCTAATGTTATGAGTTTAGATACAAGAATGAGATAAATACTGTCACATCAAATAGATTTCGAGGGGAGGCATGGTGAAAACCTTTATGATAGTGATTAAGTGTATTAGTTTTGGTGAGGAAATATGAAATACACTGAGTTTTGACCCTTAGATATTTCTTGAGTTTGGGATGTTTGATTATTATATGACTCATTCTTACTTTTCGTATGATATGGGTACAGTTTAGGGGTCTTGGTTTTATGTTACTCCCTATGGGTTTGGTTGTTTTATATCCAAGGAACAAAATGACTCTATACGAGTCTTATGTATATGATATGAGAAGTATAGATCAAAATTGTGTGTTGTTCATTATCTAGCCTTGACATTCTGTTTAGGGTACAACTATATAGGTACTTGACGTACGGTGATGATTTGATTTGGGAAACAAGAGTCGGATGTTAGATAGAATATGGAGTCTAACTTTCGGTCCTAGGTACGAGTTAGGGGTACTACTCATATAATAGGGTATGAGTGAGGTGCCCAAATCGTACCCACCTGCGTTCATTTTTCAGCTTTAAGTTGTGTGTATTTTGGCCATTTCACCTCTTAACTTCTTTTAACCCCATGACTTAAAAAACTATTGGGACTTCATTTTCCCTATTATTCACAATCAAAAACACTTCAAACACTCTCAAATCTCTCTCAAGCTTTTGTATTCAAGAAATTGGCTAGGGTTTTTTCAAGGTGATTCAACCTTTCAAGAGCAAAACTTTTTGTCTTCTTTAGTATCTAACGCATGTTATTCATCCCTTATTGTTAGTGCAAACTAAAAGATTGTTTAACTTAATGATTTTCATGGTATTATTGTGGGTTTGTGTTTGTTTTGAAAAATATATTAGGGGGTTTTGGTTTTTAATGGTTAGATGATGTTTTCCCATGTTCCGTTTATGATTTTTCATATTGAAATATTGGTTTTAAACATATCGTTGCATAGGAATGGTTAATTGGTTCGTGGTTTTGGTTTTAAAAAGTCTATACCCTCAACATGTTTGTTAAAATGCAAATGAGAATGTTTTTGTCACATAGTTTGAATTTTATTGAAAAGCATACATTGCATAATATAGTAATGGACCCCTAAAGGCTTAATTGAACTAAAAACTTTAGAAAGGCCTTTTTATCCATGGTTTTGATTGATTGGAAATCCTATGGGGTTCATGGGAATCCCCTAAGTATTGGCTAAAGACATTTCTTGTAAGCTATAGTCGGTATGACACCATGCCACTTCATAAGGCCTTGGTGATTAACTTCTAGAATTGGTGGTTTTGTTATGTGTTAAGGATTTTAATTGAGCAATAATGATGAGTTGTGGTAGCTAACCATGAAGGTGTGAGTCTAATGGACGAACATTGGAAACTTATATTTCCTGACATGAGGGTTGGTCATGGTTACCATATACCTATAGGGTACAGAAGAATCCCCTAAGTTTATAATCTTATATATGTATACAGCCTATGTGGCTACCAACACCGTGTCTCGTTCAGGGGGTAACACTCAACCCATATAACTTGTGGGTGGCTTTAAGATGGTCAAGTTGCACAACCCAAGTTATGATTTTAAATGGATGCTAAACTCAGTTCTGGTCCCCGACATAGTATATATGTATATATGTATGTGATTGCATATGGTTGATTATATTGGTTTTGAATGAAGGCATTATTTTATCCTTATTACTGAGTTCATGCTAGCATTCACCCACTAACTCATCTTCGAGCACTAATCCCCACACAATGAAGGAATCGGTCATATAACTCTTATTCAGTGATTGGAATCAGGGGCATCATTTGGGTCTGACTGAAGTGGTGAGCTTTCATAGTCCAAAAGACTATATTTCATGTTATGGATATCTTTTAATACTCTTGGTTATTTCTTGGACTTTGGTTTTTGATATAGTCTAGGCATGTCCCGACCAGATGTTCTTTATTTTGGTTAGAGTCTTTATGTGACTACAATGGGCATGAGCAGTGTCGGTATTGGTGTGAACCTTGGCATTAGTATTGGTATTAGGACTGACACCGGTTGGATATTTTATTATATTATTGGTTGGTTATGGTTATGAATTCCACTATTATCTTGGAATATTAATTGGTTATCTTTTTATGTGTTTGTAATTCATTCGATATAGGGTACAAGGTGGATGTGGTTGGGTAATAGCGGTGGTCTCTAATTCAGGATGGACTTGAGGCACCCGACCCAACTAGGCCCTGGTTCAGGTCGTGTCATATTGGCATCGGTTCACTAGGTTCATGGTCACTTGGTAGTCCACAAAGCCATGTCGAGTATAGTCTCTTTTAAGGGTGTGTAGCCCGCCACACTAAAAAAGAAGAGGCTACAAGACATTTAGAAATGTTTCCTTTTCTTACGTTCTATTTTCAAGCTGTAGATTCAATGAGTGTGAACCCTCCAACCTTCCTTGGTTTTAAGGTGGACAAAGATCCTCAATATTTTTTAGATGAGATGGAAAAGATCTTTCATGTTATTTATGCCATAAATTTTGAGGGCGTAGAGTTTGCCACCCATAACCTAATGTATGTGGCATACCAATGGTATAAGGAATGGGATCATGTAAGGGGTAATGATGTTGAGTCCGCTTCTTTCTTAAGGAGTTGAGGGAATCAAAGGTGGAAGAGTTTGTTAATTTGAGGCAAGGTAAGATGCCTGTCAAGTAGTATGCCTTGAAGTTTCACTAATTTTCTCGGTATGCTTTGGAGATAGTTTGTAAAATGAGGGCTAGAATAAGAAAGTTAGCTTCCGATTAGACTAGAGAGTTGATATTAAAGAGTAAGGCCTCCTTGTTAATCAAGGACATAGGTATCTCAAGATTAGGTGTGTACTTACAATACATAGAGAAAGACAAGAAGAAGCAGTCTGAAAAATAAGAAAAATAGGGAATGAAGTTTAGGTTCTCTGAGCAGGGTGGTGGCCAGCAATAGAGTGGTAGGGGTGGTTGGAAGTAAGCCAAGAAAAAGTGGGGAAACTCTGGGTCTTATTCGATGGCAAGTTCTCCCTACCCAAAGTCATCGGATGACATACATTTCCTAGGTGACAACAACTTCATGGTCCAGGGTTACTAATTGTACGTTAGTGGGGCCCAATTTACTCTATTAAATCCTCCTTATAGGTTTTATGGTAAATTGCATCAGCATTTTTGTGATGAGAGGGGGGACATATGCTTTAACTATAGTCAGCCAAAACATATGCTTAGAAACTGACCAATTGGTAAGGTTGCTTCGGGGAAGAACAAGGTTCCAGTTGCTTCATCATAAGCTATGACACCAAAGTGTACACTATCTAATTTCGACACAGGTCAAAACCACCTTTATGCTCTTACTACCCACAAAAGTCCAAGGCAGTACCTGATGTCGTGATTGGTATGTTGAAACTCTTTTCCTATCATATGTACTATTTACTTAGTTCAGGGCCATTCTCTCTTATTTCACCCTATTGGTGGCTATGTATTTTAGTTTTATTATAGAGTGTGTTTCGAACCCCTTTTCTGTTTCTACTACGATAGGTAACTCTGTGATTTATAGAAGAGTTTGTAGGGGGTGTATGGTATCTGTTGGTACCAAAAAAACTTTAGTGGATCCATTTGAATTATATAAGGTGGATTTTGATATTTTATAGGGGATGTATTAGTTTCACTTGTGCTATACTTCTCTAAACTGTTGGACTTGTAAGTTTGTCTTTAAATTCATTAATGAACTGGTTATTAAGTGGGAGAGTGGTTTTCGAGCTCCTAAAGGGAGGTTCATATCATATCTTAAGGCTCGGAGATTAATTTTGAAGGGGTGCCTCTATCATCTAGTTTGAGTTAAGGATTCTAACTTGGATGGTTCTTATTTGCATTTCATCCTAATAGTAAATGAATTTCTTGAGGTCTTCCCTTATGGACTTTTAAGTGTTTCTCCTGATAGGGAGATCGAGTTTTGGATTATTTTTTTTGGACACTCATCAAATTTCTATGCCTACGTATAAAATGGCTCTAGCTGAATTGAAGGACCTGAAAAAGGAACTAAAGGATCTTTTAGATAAGGTTTTCATCTATTCTAGTGTGTCCCCAAGGCGTGCACTGGTATTATTCGTGCATAAGAAGGATAGTTCCTATCGGATGTGTATTGATTACCAGTAGTTGAATAATATGGCGGTAAAGAGTAAGTATCCTCTTGTAAGGATAAATGATTTGTTTGATCAGTTACAGGGGCACTCTTCTATACTTATTGGTCATTATTTTCATAGAGGATATTTTGGTGTATTCTAAGAGCGAGGTGGATCATAAACATCACCTCCGTATTGCATTATAAACCTTGAAGGAGCAATAGTTGTATGCCATGTTTTTGAATTATGAATTTTGTTTGAAAACTGTCCCTTCTCTAGGTCATATCATTTCTAGTGAAGGGATCATGGTGGATCCGTAGAAAGTTTCAGTGGTTAAGAAGTGACCTAGTCCCACGACTCCAACTGATATTTGGAGCTTCTTGGGTTTAGCTGTCTTTTATAGGATGTTTGTAGAATGTTTTTTGACAATAGCTTGCCTATTTACTAAATTAATTAAGAAAAAGGTAAAGTTCTTTTGGTCTGATGATTGTAAGGGGAGTTTTGAGAAACTGAAGGATAAATTAACTTCAGCTTCGATCTTTCTTTACTTGAAGGAACTAATAGGTTTGTGGTCTACTGTGATGCATCCCGTATGGGACTTTGTTGCATTCTGATGCATCTTGGAAAGGTGATATCTTAGGCCTCTAGATAGTTAAAGGTGCATGAGAGGTATTGTCCAACTTATGACTTTGAATTATTAGCCGTGGTGTTTGCATTGAAAATTTGGCATCACAATTTGTATGGATTGCAGGTAGATATCTTTTCTATTCATAAGATCCTACTATGTGTTTACTTATAAAGAGCTTAACCTCAAGCAGAGTAGATGACTTGAGATCCTTAAGGATTATGACATGAGTCTTCACTTTAATCTAGGTAAAGCTAATGCATTTGATGATTCTCTTAGAAGGTTGTCGATGGGAAGTCTAGCTCATGTGGATAAGGAGAAGTAGGAGATGGTGAAGGATATTCACTGTTGGCTAACCTTGGAGTTCGTCTCTTGGAATCTGGGGATTGTGGTGTGTTTGTGATAAAAGTGGCGCAGTCATCTCTTAGTGCTAAAATCAATGAAAAGAAAGTGTTATATCCTTAATTAATGAGGATCAAGGGTGACATTAGTAGGAAAAAAGTGATGGCCTTTGCAATTAGTCGTGATGCTACATTACGGTACCAAGCGGGAATTATGTGTTCTCGACGTTGATTGTTTGAGAGAAAAGATCTATGTTGAGGAGCATAATTTGTACTATATTGTGCATCTTGGTTTGATGAAAATGTATCATGACCTCAAGGAGATGTATTAGTATAACAATGTGAAGAGGGACGTGGCTAATTTCATGTCCAGGTTCATGGTGTGTCAGCAAGTGAAAGTTTAGCACATGAGGACTGGAGGATTATATCAAGAAATTGAGATATCTGATTGACAGTGGGAAGTAATTAATATGGATTTTGTTATCGGTCTCCCTCAGTCTCAAAATTAATTTTATTCAATTTGGATCATCGTGGATACGATGACAAAGTTAGTTCACTTTAATCCACTGAGGACTAACTTCTCGACTGGCGATTATGTAAGGTTGTATCTTCATGAGATTGTGAAGATCCATAGGGTACCTATTTCTATCATCTCAGAGCATGGGACACAATTTTCATCGCACTTTTGGTGGTCATTCCAGAAAGGTTTGGGGTTTAAGGTTAGTCTTAGTACTGCTTTTCATCCACAGTTAGATGGTCAAGCAGAAAGGACTATTCTGATATTAGAGGACATGCTTATAGCTTGCGTGATTTACTAAGGTAGCAGTTGGGTTGACAATTTGCCCCTTAAATAGTTTACTTATAAATATAATAAACACTCTAGCATCGAGATGGCTCTATTTGAAGAGTTATATGGTAGGAGGTGTAGGTCTCTTATTGGGTCGTTTAAGCTTAGTAAGGTAGATATATTGAGTTTGGATTTTTTTAACCAAGCTATGGAGAAGGTGAAGGTGATACGAGAAAGGCTTAATACTGCCGAAATTTGCCTAAATTCCTTTGAAAACACGAGGCAAAGGGACTTAGAGGTTGAGGTTTGAGATATGGTATTCCTAAAGGTGTCTCCCATGAAGGGAGTGATGTGGTTTGGGAAATAAAGGATGTTTAGTCCCCGATATGTATTTCACTATATGATCTTGAGGAGGTATAGTAATTTTTCACATCAGTTAGAATTTCCCTCTAGTTTGATCTCCATTCACCCTGTATTCCATGACTCTATGTTGAGAAAAGGTATTAGTGACCCGTCGTATGTTGTGCCTATAAAGGATATTGGTATTTAGGATTACTATCTTATGAAGAGATCCCAATTGAGATCATGGATCATTATGTTCATGGTTTGTGGACCAAGGACGTGGTCTCGGTAAAGGTTCTATGGAGGAACCACAAGGTGGAAGATGCTACATGGGAAGCTGAAGAGGACATGAAGTAAAAGTTTCCATTCTTATTTTTTGCCCTAGAAATTTGTGCGAAAGTTATGTGCTCTTCTTAACATCTTTGTTTTCAAACTTTGTTAAAGGAAAAATTGATTATATGGTATTTTATTTTCTGTCTTAAAGGTAGGGGTAGACGTTTGGGCATTTAAATCATGCTAGTACTGCTTCGTTCCACCACTCTAAGTCGAATGATCTAAGTGCGGAAGAATTTAAGCACCCTGAGTTTTGACACTTAGAAATTTACTGTATTTGGGCCTTCTAATCATTATATGACTCATGCTTACTTGTTATATGATATGAGTACGGTTTAGGGGCCTTGGTCACATATTACTCATCGAGGTTTTGGTTGTTTTCTATCTAAGTAAAGGATTCCATATGAGTCCTATGTACATGATACGAGAAGTATAGTTCCAAATCATGTGTTTTTCATTGTCTAGCCTTGACATTCTGCTTAGGGTATGACTATGTGGGTACTTGTTGTATGGTGATGGTATGATTTGGGTAAGGGCAGTCGTATGTAGGACCAAATATGGAGTTGAATTTTCTATCCTAGTTACGAGTTAGGGGTACTAATCATATGATGGGGTACGAGTGAGGTGCCCAAACCGTACCCACCTATGTTCATTTTACAGCTTTATACTAAGGGTATTTTGGATATTTTCCCTCTTAATTTCTTTTGACCGCACGACTTAAAACACTATTTGAACTTTATTTACCTTATTATTCTACGTCATAAGCACTTTAAGTTCTCTAAAATCTTTCTAAAGCTTTTGGTTTAAGAAATATTCTAGGGTTTCTTAAGGTGATTCAATTAGGGGCTTTGAAAAGTAAATATCTATATCTTCTTTAGTATCTAAGGCATGTTATTCCTCCCTCATTAATAGTACAACCTAAAATTATGTTTTACTTAATGATATTCTTGGAATTATTGTGGGTTTGTATTAGTTTTGAAATATACATTGGGGGTTTTGGTTATTAATGGTTGGATGATGTTTTCCCATGTTTTATTTACGGTTTTTCATGTTATAATGTTTGTCTAAACATGTGGTTTCATGGAAATGGTTAATTAGTTCGTGGTTTTGGTTTTGAAAACTCTATGCCCTTAACATGTTTGTTAAAATGCCAATGAGAATGCTTTTGTCACAAAGTTTGACTTTTATTGAAAGAATGCATTTTATAATATGGTAATGGAACCCTAAATGGATGAATTAAATTAAATAATTTGGAAGGGCCTTGGTGGCCATGGCTTTAATTAATTGGAAATCATATGGGGTACATGGGAATCCCTGAGTATTGACTAAAGACATTGCTTGCAAGCTATAGTTGGTATGACAATACCACTTCATAAGTCCTTGGTGATTAATTTCTAGAATTGATGTTTTAGTTAAGTGTTAAAGGTTTTAGCTAGGCAATAATGGCAAGTTTTTATAGCTAACCATGAAGGTGTGAGTCTAATAGACGGACACTGGAAACTTGATGTGTGAGCAGATTCTAAGATATTTTAGGCTTTTAACTGAGAATAATTGCAAGGTCTTAAGTAACTTTTGTTGTTTTTGATTGTTTTATGTTTGAATTTATAGTAGAAGCAAAGATACAAGAGAACCAACAAGGACGGAAGCAAAAGAGTTGAAATATGAATCAAATAGAAGAGAAGTATGGCTGACGACATTCCTGATAAATCGTTAGCCTTGTGATAAGCTATCAGAGTCGCTGTCAGCCTTAAACAGAGAATGGACCTCACCTAAAAGTTGCAACGACATTTGGTGATGGGTCATCATAAGTGTGATAATCTGTTAGGTTTATCATTAGCCTAAGGCAGAACATGAGAGCTAAAGTGAATAATTGATGACATCTGTGATAAGTTGTCAAAGAGCTGATAACTCATCAGGTTTCATCATTAGCCTTAAGCAGGAAGTGCTAAAACTGAAGAAGGAGCTGATGACATTTTTGATAAGTCTTCTTACTCCTGATAAGGTGTCACGAAGTCTATGATTTTGTTTCAATAATTAGGGTGAACTATTTAAAGCATAGTTTAGGGTTTTCTAAAGGGATTCCGAACCTGTTTTGGGGACACACGTATATTGTTACTTTTCTCTCTAGTTTCTTGGCTTGCAAAACAGTTAACTTTGAAGAGATTTCATCAATATTTTAGGATTTCTATTGTGATCTAATCTGAGAATCATTAGTTACTATTCATCTTATGGTAAGTTAAACTTTCAAATTATGAATACATCTAGCTATTTCGCTTATTACATTATGAGTGGCTAAATCTCTTTAACCCAAAAATGGGATTTATGGGTTAAGTCTTGGTAAGATGCTATGTGTTTAAGATTCTAAAGGTAATAGGACTCCTTGATAATTCCAAGATTTTAATTATTATCTATTGGTTGAAAACGATAGATAGCACCTGGTTTGATTTGCTTGAGATAAGAAATCAAATATAGTTGAAAGTGAATTACTGACAGGGACTTAGAAACACTAAACTTCCATTTAATAATTGACACTGTAACAAGGTTGATTAACCTGAGGTGAAGTCTTGTTGGTAAATATAAATCCCTAAGTCCGAGAGGATTAGGTAATTAAATGCTTAAGTGGGTCGAGAGACATTTAGGCATAAATTCGATAAAGATTATCTATTGTCCTACATACTGTGAGAATCTTGAATCACTATTAGCATCTGTCAAGTACTAAAACCCATAGTGAACATAATTCTAGTTTTCCATAGACTGTTGATTACAAACACTGAAACCAAAGTGACCAATAATTATTGGCTAATTTCTAAAACCTCCATTTCAGGAACATCCAACAATAAGTTGTTTAAATCGCAAACAACTTAAGTTCACACCATATTCCCTGTGGGATTCAACCCTAAACTAGTTGGGTTTATATTGAAAATGATTACTTACATTCTCATTAAAGAGGTGTAGTTTGAGCGTTATCAAAACTCATGCTTGCCGACATGAAGGTTAGTCATGGTGACCATGTACTTTTGGGTTACACGGGAATCCCTTAAGTTTATAATTATATAGATATATCATGAAGGGAGAAGGGAATACGACAATCCCCTACCGCTATGATATCTCTGGTTCATATGGCTACACATACTAGGGCCTATTAAGGGGTAAACACTGAACCCATATAACCTGTGGGTAGTTTTAGGATTGTCAAGCTACACAACCCAGGTTAGGGTTTTGAATGCATGTTAAACCTGGTACCCTTCCCTGGCATGGTATATATGTATATATATATATATATGTAATTGCAGATGGTTGATTACTTTGGTTTTGAATGATGTCTTTATGTTATCCTTATTCCTGAGTACATGGTAGCATTCACCTACTAACTTATCTTTAGGTGTTGAATCCCCAAGCGATGCAGGTACCGACCATAATACTCTTCCTGCTTAGTGATTAGATTTAGGGACAACATTTGGGTCAAACTAAAGTGGTGAGCTTCCATACTCCGAAAGACTCCATTTCATGATATGGATATCTTTTCATACTGTTGGTTATTTCTTGGACTTTGGTTTTGGCTATGGTCGGGGGCATGTCCCGACCGAATGTTCTTTCTTTTTGGTAAGAAGCTTTATGTGACTACTATGGGTATGGGAGGCGTTGAAATTGGTGTCATCCTTTTCATTTGTATTGGTATTAGGGCTGGCACGAGTTGGATATTTGATTATATTATTGGTTGGTTATGGTTTGGGATTCCATTATTATCTTGGAGTATTAATTACTTTATTTTTTTATTTTCTTAGAACTAATTCGACATTTGGTACATGGTGGTTATTGTTGGGTATTGGTGGTGGTCTCCAGTTTAGGTTGGACATGTAGCACTTGACACGACTAGGCCCTGGTTCTTGCCGTGTCAAATTAGTATTAGAGCCATAGGATCATGGTCACTTGGGAGTCCACAAAGATATATCGAGTAGAGTCTAGTTTAAGAGTGTGTAGCGCGCCATACTCATGAGGGAGAGGCTACAAGACATTCAGGAATATTTCTCTTTCTTATGTTTGATTTTTAAGCAATATAGTCTAATGTACTAAATTCTACTTTAATCCATGTTTGTTCGCTTTTCAAATCATACCTCGACAATCTGAAGGCCACGAAAACTCCTTTGTCTTGACCGAGGACAATTCTTATGGGAGTTGTTCTACTTATGGGGTCCAGACCCAGTCTAGGGTTCAAGTTCTTGAAAATTCTCTAAGAGTACCACTGGTTCCTGCTAGTCCACTCAGACTCTTCATGCTGAAGTGACGAACATTGAGTTTTCTCTGTCTATTCATATGTTGGCACAATTAGTAGCTACTCAGTCTGAGTATTGTGTTCCTGTTACTTTATCTTCTGGGGCCACAGGGGTTTTCTAGTTTATGTGGCTGAACCCAGCGACCTTCACAGGTGTTAAGGTGGAGAAAGATCCTTAAGGTTTTCTAGATGATATGGAAAAAATCTTTCGTGTTATGCATGTCACGAATATAGTGATTGTGGATTTTGTGGCCCATCAACTGAAGGATTTGGCGTACTAATGGTACGATGAATGGGATCAGGCCAGGGGTGATGATGTTGAGTCATCTCTGTAGGAGGATTTTTCTAATACTTTCCTGGATTGCTTATTTCCTCAGGAGTTGAGGGAATCAAAGACAAAAAAGTTTGTTAATTTGAGGCAAGATAAGATGTCTGTCAAGGAGTATGCCTTGAAGTTTCATGAGTTGTCTTGGTATAATTTTATAACACCCCAAAAATAGGTCTCGAGATGTGATACGGTGCTTAGGATCACAAGTGATCCCAAGCTAACCCTGCTACTGACATGCTTATAAGCAACTGAATAAAATACATAAATATGAACAAAATCAGCGGAAACAATAAAACTTCTCTGAACTTGATCAATACAAAACTTGATTTTACAAGATTACAACTCTACTTTTACGAACAGAACTGAAATAAAATACATTGACACTACTGACTGTCTATGAAGCCTCTACTAGTACTAACTATGAGTAGCCGCGTTATGACTCCCAACTATCCTAACTAAATATGACTTAATAAAGAAAATACAATACTTCTCAAACTGTATAACTGACTCGAGCCCTTGAATCAAAAGGACTTATCACCTACTAACTGGAAGTAGGGAACTGGCTGAATATAGTGTATGCGCTACAACTTATACCTATATTATGAGGCAATGTAGCACACAGATGTCTATGTAGATCAAGACTTTGAGGATGTACTGAGTATATTGGGGTGTTTGTATTTAAGTAAACAATGTTATCATTCTTTATAAAACATTCATGATGATATGAATGACATACATAGCTTAAGAAAAACTGAAATCTGAATCTCATAAATCATGTATAATAAAGCATATAGTACAAATATCGTGAGTCATTACACTTAGTTTTAAAATCTGTATTCTCCATCTTATTCTAAAAACTTGAAAGCAAGAGAAATCATAAAAATAATAGCTTTCAAAATTTATACTTTTATCTTATGGAGAATAAGGGACTTCTTTAAAACGTAGAGATTATAGGACTGTGGGACTTAGAAAACTTGGATATAGGGGACTCTAGGAATCTTAAAATCAAACTTTCAACGTATATACTTTTATCTTAATTTAGAGTAGGGGACTGCTTTAGGATTTTTTTCTATCAACATAAACCATGTGAGCCACATGGAGTCCAACGTCTTACCCACGTAGGGGAGGGCTGTTCTACCCTTGCCATTGGAATAGAACCTTAACTTAATTGGTCAATATCTCGACCTCAGACCCATAAATTTCAATCCTATGGTGGCACATAGTTCTGGGGCATGAAACCTTTGAATCATACCTAACTCGGTGTTAAATACTACTCCCATACTCAGCTTAGAACTTTTAGGAAATCCACCTCAAAATAACTCAAGGGTCTATAATGAACAAGAAAATATATTCCTCTTTGCTTTACTTCATCATAAAATGTGGATTCCTGTTTTAGCTTAGACCCAAAGGGTCAAATCTTTAACTAAAATCTTAAAATAGCTTAGTTATGGGGTACTCATAACCCAAACAGTCTTGATCAATAAATCTTAAAATGGGGGCCTATTGATCCAAATAGTAAATATCAAGTCAACATTTCAAAATTCATGCTTAAGAATACAATTATTCATAAGGTATCTTTAAATCTGTAAGTCTCACCAATAAGCATAGAAATATATGCAAAATTATGATATTTGACTTTCAATTCATGCGAAGTATCAAAACCTTGCAACTAATGATAATAGGTGAAAAACCCTAAGTCAATTTCATGTTAAAACTCATAAATTATAGAAAACATGTAATTTAAAATAAGCCTTTGGGCACAAGGGTGAAAGGATTAACGTTGTTCAAACCCCACATATCTTAGATTATGAATTCTAGATGAACAAGATTGCTTGAGACTTTTTTCGTATTCTTGAGTGAGGTTTCTTGAATCATTTGACTTGGGAACCTTGGATCTTAACTCAATTTTTACAAACTATG
Source organism: Capsicum baccatum var. pendulum (assembly GCA_030864225.1). Lineage (NCBI taxonomy): Eukaryota > Viridiplantae > Streptophyta > Magnoliopsida > Solanales > Solanaceae > Capsicum > Capsicum baccatum. The sequence continues at coordinate 144,934,260 of CM061552.1, forward strand.
GTAGAATCTTAAGGTTCTTTGAAAAAGATTTGGATTTTCTCTTGAGGATTAATCTCAAGAGAAAACTCTAGTTTTTTGGATGCTATAGAGGAATATGACGTTTGTTCCTTGAATCTGATGAATTTAGATATGAAAAAGGTGTGAAAAGACTAAAAAACCCTTTTTAAAAATGGCTTTAAAAATGCTGAATGGGATCTGTGATGGCTTGTGTGATGGTTCGTTGCTGGCTCAACGGTCCGTTGGCGTGACCGTTATACCTGGGCAAGAACAGGGAATACTGCCTTAGTTGTGATTGGTTAGGCGATGGTCCATCGTTTGCTCGATGGTCCGTCAGCCATTGCATCGCGCCTGGCCAGAAAGTGGACTCACTTCCTCTGCTGCGATGGTTTGGTGAAACATCCGGTCGCTAGGTCGATGGTTCATCGGCCCTTTCCATCGCACCTGGGTAGTTCAGACTGATTTTTGTAATTCGGACATAACTTTCTACCCCGATATCAGATTTTAATAAAATGGGTATATCTAGAAATATGATTTGAACAATAATTACTTTGGAAGTCATTCCTTAAATCTTTTAGAGATGCTATATGACTAAAAGAAAATTTAGGATGTTACAGCTTTAGTGATGGTTTCTAGTATGAGGGCTAGAATGAGGAAGTTCTCTTTCAGATTGTCTAGAGTGTTTATATTAGAGATTAAGGATGCCTTGTTGGTTAAGGACATGGATATCTCCAGGTTGGTTGTGTACATACAATAGGTAGATGAAGAAAAGAAGAAGCAGGATGAAATAGAAAAGAGTCGGAGCAAGAATTTTAGGTTCTCTGAGCAGGGTGGTGTCCAACAGTAAAGTGGCAGGGATGGTGGAAGGTGGCCCATGAAGAAGTTGGGAAAATTTGGGTCTTACTCGATGGCTAGTTCTCTCTACCAAAAAAATTTAGGTGATAGGCATTTCCACGATAGAGACAACTTAATGGCACAGGGATCCCAATCGTATGATAGTGGGGCCTAGTCAACTCCATCATATCCTCTTTCTAGGTTTTGTGGTAGATTACATTAGTGTTTTTGTGATGAGGGGATTCACAGGTGCTTCAACTGTGGTTTGTTCGGGCATATTCTTATAAACTATCATATTGGTAAGGTTTTTTCATTGGCAAACATGGTTCCAGTTGCTTCATCATCATCCTCGACACCAATAGGTGCGCCATCTAGTTATGGCACTGGTCGAAACTGCCTTTATGCTCTTACTACCTGACAGGAGTCTTTGGCGTTGTATGATGTCGTGACCGGTATGTTGAAACTATTTTCCCATGATGTGTAATGATTACTTTATTCGGGTTCCACTCTCTATTATGTGACCCCATTTATGGCTGTGCATTTTGGTTTTGGTCTGGAGTGTGTTTCAGTCCTTTTTTCTATTTCTACCACGATAGGTGACTTTGTGATTGCCTGAAGAGTCTACAGGAAGGGGGGTATCTGTTGGTACTAAAGAAACTTTGGTGGATCTGTTTGAATTATATATGGTGGATGTTGATAATATATTAGGGATGTATTGGCTGCACTCATGCTATACTTCTCTAGACTGTCGGACTATTAAGGTTGTTTTTAAATTCCCTAATGAGTTGTTTATTGATTGGGAGGGTGGTTACCTATTTTCTAAAGGGAGGTTTATAGCACATCTTAAGGCTTGGAGATGAATCTCTAAGGGGTGTCTATCATCTAGGTAGGGTTAAGGATTCTAACTCGGATGGTTGTTCTTTGTATTCCGTCCCAGTGGTGAATGAATTTCCTAAGGTTTTCCTTGATGATTTTCTTGGTGTTCCTCTTGATAGGGAGATTGAGTTTGGGATTGATCTTGTTTTGGACACTCATCCAATTTCTATTCCTCCATTTAGAATGGCTCCGACTGAATTGAAGGAGCTTAAGGAGAAATTAAAAGATCTTTTTGATAAGAATTTCATCTATCCTAGTCTATCCTCTTAGAGTGCACCAGTGTTATTTGTTTTTAAGAAGGATGGTTTACTTTAGATGTGTATTGATTAGCAATAGTTGAATAAGGTAATGGTAAAGAATAAGTATTCTCTTCCAAGGATAATGATTTTTTTTATCAGTTGCAGGGTGCTAAGTTTTTTTCTAAGATTTATGTTCGATCCAACCATTATCAGTTAAAGATTGGGGAGGTGGATATCCCTAAGACTTCCTAATGAACCCAGTATGGGAATTTTGAGTTTCTGGTTATGTATTTTGGGTTGACCAATTTTGAGAGGCATTCATGGATTTGATGAATAGGGTGTTCCATCAATTTCTGGAGTTGTCCGTCATTCTATTCATATATGATATTCTGGTGTATTCTAAGAGTGAGGTGGATCATGCGCATCACCTTAGCTTTGTATTGAAGACCTTGAAGGAGCAGCAGGAAAATTTGATACGCCTAAATTACACCTCTCTTACGAAAGCGTAAGCGGTCATTGTCAAGTATATAACCCAACTAGGTTGGGGTCAAATCCCACATGGGAATATGGTGCTAATTAAGTTATGTGTAGATTAGTTGAATTTTAATTGTTCGTTTCCGTAAAATAAATAGGGGGATTTGATTCAGTTCACAAATTAATGGTTTTAATTTAAAAAGATGACATATGTGTAGTAGTATTCGAATTCAGAGAAATAGCAAGCTCGGGTTATGTCCACCTTGTTGTTTTCAGTACTTTCTAACTATGGGCCTTATGAATTCATACATGCATTGTGCTTACAGTGAAACGTAGTGTATTTAATAACATAATCCTAGTGGTTCTAAACCATCAACGACTAATTCACTTTGGTTCTCTCAAATCAAAAGAGTTTACCGAAAGCAATACGAAATCTCCAAGTAGTTAATCCTGATAAGGCATTAACATATGAAATAGGGGTTGGGAATCCTATTTTCTTGTCACTACTCTCTTTTATGAACATCAACCTTTCTTTTGAACAAGTTGCGTTTTAAGGCATATCCTCTATGTTTGCAACAACGATAATTCAAGGTACGCGAAGAGAGTACGATGTAAACAATCAATGGATAATGAATTCAGAACCCAAAGTGATAGATTGTATGATACAAGGCTTCCATAACCCTAACTAATAAACTTAGCCTCTCATAGGTAACACGAAAATCACAATAGAAATATTCATCATACCAAAAACTAGAAGGCGATATTGGTGGAGAAGATGAATAGTGTTTGTCCCTTAGTGTAAACCGCCTCTCTCCTCTCTCCAAATAATACCGAATAATGAATTCTGAATAAAAATTCAGCATTAAATCCTTTAATAATCTCTTCTCTCATAATTGCCTTCTAAGTCACTGAACTAATTATAAATGACAAATTAGTCTTAGACATAGTTTCTAGGCTACACATTTGGTCCAGACTACTACTCTCTCTTGTGTTATATTCCATCCGCATTCCATAGTTCCATTATGTCTTCATCTACCTCATTAATACCTGAAACCATGCTAATCATATCGGTTAGCTCAATTACATAGAACTAGAGTAAAAACATAAGAAACTAGGCACTTTGTTCTCTAAACTTACTTAAAATATGGATAAGTTATGGTGCTTAGGCGTATAAATATACCCAAGATCACCACCCCACGCTTAAATCTTTGTTTTTCCTCTAACAACATGTCCATTTATGCATACTGCACAAGTCTTAGGACCCGCAAAGGAAAATAATATGCTCAAATAGGCTCACACAACAATTATGAACAAGAAAAAGATTCATGAATCATTACTAGAGACAACCTACCCTCAAGAATAGAATCATTAAGTTGGTATATTCATGCATACCGTTTAAGAAAAGAAACAATATAAATTACCTATACTTCATCAACCATGTTCCCTCAGAACAATAAAGTTACCCATAATCACTCACAATCATACAATTTCTAACAAAATGGGTACAAAAATCAAGTTGCGCTCACTCTCACAAAGAATTATCAAATTACAACTTATGACAATATGCTTGCCCGTAGCGTAGTACTCCACTAATACCAGAATACTAAGATTAGGATCAAATAGGTCTTTTACGGGTTATAATGCAGGCTAAAGTATGGGTAGGAACTATTTTGGCTAGAAATAGTGACTATCTTCCCTAAGCTCTTTAAGACACTAAATTATGCAATTAAGGACAATTTCTAACAACCAATTTCCACTTTGGCTATCTTTACAGATTTGCTTTTCACCCCAACTCGTTAAGCTCAATTGATAACACTATGGCGGGAGTATGAAATCCTTTCAAATATATATACATATATATATATATATATATTTCACCCATTACACGTTACGCACCACTATGATAGTCACCTTCAAGTTAATCAATTTGCCTAAGTTGAGGTGCACAATATCCAAGAAAGACTAGGGACAAAACATGTTCATTGTAACATGTACGGGATAAAATTTGAAAATTTTCAACAATTTTTGCTACTCCCAACAACATCAATTTCTCACGCCAATAACTAGTCTTTGGAGCATCAATTTCACCTTTTTCCTCTTATTGTCAAACTCCTAACTCACATTAATTTTACATTAAAGTGCTAAAGATCATTTAGATCAAATTAAGGACTATTAAAGAATGAATTAGGCTACATATGAGGCTAACAAAAGAACAAGATAAAGGCTCAACGAGGCTAGCTAAGATAATGTACAAAGGTAGGTCAAAAGAAGGTATGAACAGTGGCTATCAAAGAAATGCCTAAATCATCTCCTAAACTCACAATCGTTATTTTGCTTTGTACACACACCAGGAAAGTTCTAGCATCAGTTACAATAAGGAATATACAAAAGTCTTACAGAATCATGGTACATGATCAACTCAATTACGAGCATTATAGATTCTTGACCTAACAATTACATGAATTCAAATAAAACCAACAATCACAACTAGAGCCTAGTTTTTTCAAACGTAATGATCCATCACATACTTATGTTATAATGTCATGTGATCCAAAAAAAATAGTTATATGAAATTAAATGACTAATTTGCTCTCAAGACAGTCGTCATCCATCCATCATCGAGAAAAAAACCTAATTATGATTAAATAGGGTAAATACCTAACAAGAAACAAAGTAAACAAAATAACTAATCCTATCACAGAAGAATGCTAAGGAGAAGGAACTATTTTCTTACAAAACAAGTAGCTAAATAACCATCCATACCACACTTAGGCTAAGCACTGTCCCCAGTCCAAATAACAAGATAAAGAACCTGTCTAGTATTACTCCTCATCCATATTAGGAGTCATGCCACCTGCATTGAGATCATCATCAGATCCATTTTTCCTGTGTTTATCATATCATCTACATCAGCCACACATAATGAAACTAGCTATAATTAAGATGAGGGTGGTGAAGTTACCACCCCAAAATTAATTTGTTAGTATTAACAATTTAAGTGTTATTATTGGGTACTCAGACATTGCCGACATACACTTTGACATGGTGCATCAATATTATTCTCAATACAATTCACTCACTTCAATTCCTCTAATTCTATTTCAATGAAGCACTTTTTGAACAAAATCATGATCTACACTTTCAACCATATCAAAATACACAAAGCACCATCACTTTCACAATATCGCCATGGAAAGAATTTAATTTGTAATCCTTAAGAAATCAATTAACTATAACATAGAGTCACAATAACAATGGATTAAGAAAGTAAAACTTACCTTGAAGATGGAATATTAGTGAAGGACAAAGAGAATGGTGGGAGCTCAATATTGTATGACTTAAGAGTAAAAAAAGGATGAATTTGGGCATTTAGGGTGTGGATTCTATTAAAGAGTGAAATTCGGATTGGATTTACCCAATTAAAAGTTGGGTAGTAAGCTAAATTAGGAAGGGTATGCGACACACAAGTGAAGGCAAATGTTTAAGTGTGCGTCGCACATATTATTGCACAAGGGTAAGTGTGCGTCGCACAAGTTATCTCATAGATTAGGTTGTACACCACATTGGTTATATGCACAAGTGAAATAGTGAGGGTGTGCGGTTGGGTGTGCGACACATAAGCCATTGCCAAAGTTAAGGTGCGCGATGCATAAGCTATAGCATATGTGAGGGTAATCTTAGGCTATGTCTTAGGAAATGCCTTTTCCATGGAATATGTAATATTGGGCACCACACACCCTATAATACACTTAAACATAGACTCCATGCATCCCATTCTTCATATAAAGCATTAAGAAAGGTTTATACTGCAGGGGCTTTGCCCCCACAGCCATATCGAGGTCAGTGATGGGCTTCGAGATTAGGCCAATCGGTCCAATCCCTATGCTACCACCACAGACCTCATAGAAAATCACAAAATAAAGTCACATCGGGAAACTTTTTGGGTTGGATTAACATAAATTGGGGTACAACTCTAACACGAATCATACTTAAGCCTTACACTTTTGACCACTCCAACTTACCTGCAATGTTCCCATCACTGCTAAACTAACCACTATTGAAATGGCTCAGTTCCAAACCAAATTTGGTACTAATCTCCTCCTTAGTACTTAATGCATCTATACTGAATAGAAAACAACAAAAATGATTAGAAGGATGGGTTTTCTCCCACCAAGCACCATAGTTTCAGTCGTGGCTTGACTCTTATTTTTGTATTTTTGTTTAACATGATAAAAGGAAAATAAAATCATGGGTTGCCTCCCATGCAGTGCCTGATTTAATGTCGCAGCACAACACGATAATCTTGACTACTCAAACTTCGTCAAGATACATCGATGATACCATTTATACCTCATTTGTTGGATCAAGAAAATGCTTTATTCCTAGTCCAGCGAGTTTGAAGTGACTCACATCCTTGCTTGTAAGTTCAACCAAACACGCTATGGTCTCCACAACATACCTATCCTTAACTGGTACATCTTTCTCATCTTCATAGAATACATAAAAAATGGAGAAAACACTTATCTCCTTTTGTTATTTCATAAACCGAAATACTTCAAACCTAACTTCTTTCTCATTAAGCGTAAATTTTAGTTCATTTAGCTCCATGTCAACTAGCAATCTCCCAGTTGCTAAAAATGTCCTACCCAAAATTATGGGTACTTTAAAGTCCACTTCGCAATCAAGAATTACAAAGTCATCAAAAATATAAAATCTTTAACTTTTACAAGTACATCATATAGAATCCTAATCGATCTATCCGCCATTAGAAGCCACATATTGGTGGGCATAAGCTCTCCCAAACTAAATTTCTTAAAAACTATCAATGACATAAGATTTATACTTGCCCGAAGATCACAAAGGGCCTTTTCAAACTTTAGCAATCCAATCATACATGGAACAGTAAAGGCTCCTGGATCAGCTTTCTTCTGGACAGTAGATCTTATAGCAATAGCACTACAATGATGAAGATTGTCTACCATTTCATAGCTTACAGTCCTTTTCTTCATCAATAGGTCTTTCATAAACTTAGAATATCTGGGCATCTATTCCAGTGCTTCAACTACAGGCACATTCACTGTCAACTGCTTCAATATTGACATGAATTTGATAAACTTGCCATCAACTTATTTCTTCTTTAATTATTATGGAAATAGGGGTGGTGGCCCTGGGATTTCAACTGGAGCAAATTTTACCTCCTTTCTTATTCCTTGCTGCATATCACTAACATCCTTTGGCTTAGCTGGTTGTTCCACTTCCACACTTTTTTTTGAACTTCCCAACTTCATAGGCACCACTGAAGATTCATCAATCATCTCCTAATCTAATTTGACCGCATAAGTATGAGAGAATGCTCCAAATCCTGGACTAGATAACATCATACCTCTCCTAGAGGTAATAGCCATACATGATCCATCATTCCTCAAATTTTGAATTATATCACTTGGTAGAGTCCCATTGTATCTTTGGTTGAATGCTGTGGATAATTGGCTCATTTGCTACTCCAGTTGTTTAATAGCGATTGAGTGTGAATTTACTAGTTGACTCATAGAAGATATGTCACTCTTCATAGTAGTAAAACCAGAATTGGTCACCTCAACTTTGTTTAATAGTTTCTCCATGATGTCCTCCATGGACATTTTGCATAAACTTGTGGTAACATTATCACGACTTCCAGGAGGTACATACATTCTAATCCTGTCACTTTTATTCTTCCAATCTATTTAATGGTTCCAACCTTGGTTTCCTTGACCAGCGATATGGAAACCCCCTAGTTATGCAAGTAGTTAGCCTCTTACTCAGTGTTTGATACAGCTCTCTTACCGTGGGACCCCACAACTTTTTCCTTTTCTACATTTCGTAATAGAAAATATTTTGTGAGAAGATCCATCTGGGTTTTCATAAGAGCTATATCTTGATCATTCTCCTCTTCTCTCCTACACTGTTCTGCTGATGTTACACTAGACCCAGTATTGGTTGCTACCACAGAATATTTGGTATACCATGATCTACTTGTCTTAGTCATTCTTTCTAACATGTCTACATCCTCAGTAAAGGTTAGATCCATAAAATCTCCTACTACAACATTTTCCATTATTGGCTTTGTATGTGAGTTTAAAGCTCTGTAGAATATTTCCATCAGGTGTTCATCAGTCATCTTATGGTTTGGGCATTGAGTCAACTTCTGTTTAAACACCGCCCAAGTCTTATGCAAAGATTCATTAGCCAATTTCCTAAAGTTATTGATCTCATCCCTCAACTATAACATTCTATAGGGCAAAAAAAACCTTTCTAGAGAAGCTCTTTTCAATTGCCTCTAGTTTGTTATAGAATCAGGAGTCATCTCATTCAACCACATAGCTTCCTCTCCAAACAGAGATAGTGGGAACAATCTTAAATGAATAACATTTTGTCCCACTCTAGGATTATTAAATGACTTATAAATAATGATGAAATTCACCAAATATGGATTTTGATCATCACCAAGTAATCCACCAAAGAGTCCTTTCATATTTAGTAGTTGTATTATAGTACTGGTGATATTGAATTTCACCCCAGGAGCTAGTGGTGGTAGAATGATTACCTCTATAAATTCAGTTCCATCTTAATCATCCTTATCATTATCAATATCAAAATGTGTAGCTTGGAGGTCTAGTCTTCCTCTGAATGGACGATTTTGATTTATAGGTGCAACTACTCCTGTTGTACGCCTCCTATTAGCTGGGTTAATTAAATCATCATATCCTAGGTCCTCTTCATATAGATTAGGTACTCAGCCTAGGTTATCAATATTATGTTGATTTAAAAGAGCATTAGCCACAACGGCTAATATTTCCACTTCTTGTTGGTTAGACATTCTTTCAATGAGATGAGGTTTAGGATTGAAGGGTAATAATGGTTCTCCTGACTTTATGGTTAGTGGCATAAACAAAAATGAGCCTGTAATAAACAAAAACAACAAATAACATGAAATAAGTAAACTTGAGTAATAGTCAATTAACACACATAAACTCAATCAACAACCGTATTCCCCACTAACTGCTCTAAAATTTGATACGCCCAATTACATCTCTCTTATAAAAGTGTAAAAGGTCGTTGTCAAATGTATAACCCAACTAGGTTGGGGTCAAATCCCACAGTGAGTATGGTACTAATTAAGTTGTGCATAGATTAGTTGACTTTTAATCGTTCGTTTTCGTAAAATAAATAAGGGGATTTGATTCAGTTCACAAATTAATGGTTTTAGTTTAACAAGATGAAATATGTCTATTAGTATTCGAATTTAGAGAAATAGCAAGCTAGGGTGATGTCCACCTTGTAGTTTTCAATACTTTCTAACTGCGGGCCTTATAAATTCATACATACATCGTGCTTACAGAGAAATGTATTGTATTTAATGACATAATCCTAGTGTTTCTCAACCATCAAGGACTAATTCACTTTGGTTCTCTCGAATCAAAAGTGTTTACCAAAAATAATACGAAATCTCCAAGTAGTTAATCCTACTATGGCATTAACATATGAAATAGAGGTTGGGAATCCTATTTTCTTGTCAGTACTCTCTTTTTCAAACATCAACCTTTCTTTCGAACAAGTTGCATTTTAAGAAATTTAATCTATGTTTACAACCACGAGAAATCAAAGTAAGCGAAGAGAGTATGTTGTAAACAAATCAATGCATAATGTATTCAAAACCCAAAGTGATAGATTATATGCTACAAGATTTCCATAACCGTAACAAATAAACTTAGCCACTTATGAGTAAAATAAAATCATAATAGAAATATTCATCATACCCAAAACTTAAAGACGATCATGGTGAAAAAAATGCATAGAATTTCTCCCTTAGTGTAAGCCGCTTATCTCCTTTCTCCAAATAATACAGAATAATTAATTATGAATTAAAAATCAACATTAAGTCATTTTATAATCTCTTCTCTCATAATTCCCTTATAAGTCCTTGAACTAATTATAAATGATAAATTAGTCTTGGATATAGTTTCTAGGCACCACATTCGGTCCAGACTCCTACTCTCTCTCTTGTGTCATATGCTATCTACATTCCATAGTTCCATTGTATTTTCATCTACCTCATTAATACCTGAAATCATTCTAATCACATTGGTTATCTTAATTACATAGAAGTAGAGTAAAAACATAAGAAAATAGGCACTTTATTCTGTAAACATAGCTAAAATATGAATAAGTTATGGTGATTAAGTGTATAAATACACCCAAGATTAGTTGATATCCCTAAGACTTCCTTCTGAACCCAGTATGGGAATTTTGAGTTTCTAGTTATGTATTTTGGGTTAACCAATGCCCAGCGGCATTCATGGATTTGATGAATAGGGTGTTCCATCAATTACTTGATTTGTCTATCATTCTTTTCATATATGTTATTCTGGTGAATTCTAAGGGTGAGGTGGATCATGCGCATCACCTTCGCTTTGTTTTGCAGACCTTGAAGGATCATCAACTATATGCCAAATTTTCAAAGTATGAATTTTCGTTGAACTTTGTCACTTTTTTAGGTCATATCACTTCTAGTAAAGGTATTATGGCGGATCCATAAAAAGTTACAGTTCTTAAGAAGTGGCCTAGACCCACGACTCTAACCAATATTTGGTGCTTCTTGGATTTAGCTTGTTATTATAGGAGGTTTGTGGAATGTTTTTTGACTATAGCTTCCCCATTTACGAAATTCAATCAAAGAAAGGTCAATTTCTTATAGTCTAATGATTGTGAGGGGAGTTTTGAGAAGCTAAAGGATAAGCTAACTTCAGCTCTGATCTTGAATTTACTTAAAGGCACAACTGGATTTGTGGTCTATTATGATACATCCTGTGTGGGACTTGGTTGCATTCTTATGCTGCATGGAAAGGTGATAACTTATGACTCTAGATAGTTAAAGGTGCATGAGAGGAACTATCCAACCCATAACATAGAATTATTAGTTATGGTTTTTGCATTGAAAATTTGGAGTTACTATTTGTATTGAATGTATATGGATATCTTTTCTGATCATAAGAGACTGCAGTATGTGTCTACTCTAAAAGATCTTAACCTCAGGCAAAGGATATAGCTTAAGCTCCTCAAGGATTATGACATAAAGGTTTACTACCATCTAGGTTAATCTAATGTGGTTGTTGATACTCTTAGATGGTTACCCATGAGGAGTCTCGCTCACGAGGATAAAGAGAAACTAGATATGATGAAGGATAGTCACAATTTTTCTAACCTTGGAGTTTGTCTCTTGGACTCTAGGAATGGTGGTGTTTTCTGCAGGAGGTAGGACGGTCGTCTCTTAGTGCTGAAATCAAGAAGAAGCAAGTGTTACATCCTATTTTAATGAGGATCAAGGTTGATGTTGGATGTCATTAGGTAATAGCCTTTTAGATTAGTGGTGATGGAACCGTACGGTACCAAGAGAGATTATATATTCCTAACGTCAATGGTTTGCAAGAAAGAATCTTGGTTGAGGCGTATGACTCATACTATGTTGTATATCATAGTTCAACAAAAATGTATCATGAACTTAAAGAGATATAGGTGGAATAATATGAAGATGGACATGGATAATATCATGGTCTAAAGCATGGTGTGTCAGCAAGTGAAAGCTGAGCAGATGAGGACTAAGGGATTGTATTAAGAAATTGAGCTTCCTAAATGGAAATAGGAAGTGATTAACATAGATTTCATTACCGGTCTTCCTCAACCTCAAAATTAATTTGATTCAGTTTAGTTCATCGTGGATAGTTTGACAAAGTCAACTCAGTTTTTGCTAGTGAGACTAATTTCTCAACTGAGGATTATGCGAGTTTGTATCTCCATGAGATTGTGAAGTTGTATGGGGTACCTATTTCTATCAACTCAAATCATGGTATTCTAACATTAGAGGACTTGCTTAGGGCTTAAGATATGCAGTTCTTATCTTACTTTTGTCAGTTATTTTAGAAAGGTTAGGGGACTAAGGTTAGTCTAAGTATTACCTTTCACCTGCAGTAGGATGCACAAGTAGAAAGCATTATTCTAACATTAGAGGACTTGCTTAGGGCTTAAGTGATTGACTATGGTGGTTGTTGGGTTAAGCATTTTCCTTTTATGGAGTTCGCTTATAATAATAGCTACAAATCTAGCATTCGGATGGCTCTATTTGAAATTTTATATGGTAGAAGGTGTAGGTCTCCTATTAGGTGGTTTGATCTGAGTACGACAGATATGATTGGTATGGATTTTGTTCACCAAGCTATTGAGAAGGTGAAAGTGATTTGGGATAGGCCTAACGCTGCCCAAAGTTGCCAAAAGTCCTATATAGACATGAGATGAAGGGAATTGGAGTTTGAGGTTGGAGATAGGGTGTTCCTGAAGGTGTCTCCCATGAAGAAAGTGATGTAATTTGGGAAGAAGGGAAAGCTTAGCCGCTGATATGTAGGTCCCTATATGATCTTTAAAAGTGTTGTTAGCGTTATAAGACTAGGAATTCCCTTCTAGTTTGAGCTTTATTTACCCTATATTCTATGTCTCGATGTTGAGAAAGTGTATTGTTGATCTATCGTATATTGTCCCTATTAAGGATATTGGCATTTTGGATTCCTTATCTTATGAAGAGATCTCGATTGAGATCTTGGATTGTTAGATTCGTTGATTGTCGACCAATTACATGGCCTCAGTAAAGGTTCTATGGAGGAACCAAAAGGTGAAAGAGGCTACATCAGAAGCTGAAGAGTATATGATGTCCAAGTATCTGTTCCTATTTTTTGTTCCAGAAATTTGTGTTGAAGGTATGTGTTCTTCATAATGTCTCTTTTTTCAAACTTTGTGAAATGAAAATTGATTTTTTGATATTATATTTTTTGTCTTAAAGGTAAGGGTAGAGACATTTGGGGGTTTAAATCAAGCTAGTACTATCTCGTTCCATCATTCGAGGATAATAATACACCTTGAGTTTTGACCCTTAGAAATTTCCTGAGTTTAGGCTTTCTGATTATCATACAACTCATGCTTACTTGTCATATGATGATGGTATGGTTTAAGGTTCTTGATCGTATGTTAGTCATTGGGGTTTTGGTTGTTTTCTGTCCAAGTTACGAAAAGACACTATAGGAGTGGTATGTACATAATAAGAGAAGTATAGGGCCAAACTGTGAGTTGTTCATTGTCTAGACTTGGCATTCTACTTAGGGTACAACTAGGTGGGTACTTATCATATGGTGATGGTATCATTTTGGAAAGTGAAGTCATATGTTTGACCAAATATAAAGTCCAACTTTTTATCCTGGGTATGAGTTAGTGGTATGACTCGTATGATGGGGTATGAGTGAGGTTACCAAACCATACACAACTGTGTTCATTTTTTATATTTTAAGCTTAGGTATTTTGAACATTTCCCCTCTTAACTTCTTTTGACCCCATGAGTTAAACATTATTTGGACTTCATTTACCCTATTTTTCTCAATCAAAAACACCTTAAACACTCTCAAATCTCTCTTAAACTTTTGGTTCAAGAAAGAGGCTGGGTTTCTCAAGGTAATTCAATTAGGGGCTTTCAAAAGAAAATTTCTTTGTCTTGTTTAATATCTAAGGCATGTTATTCCTCCCTCATTGTTAGTACAAACTAAAAACACATTGTACTTAATGATTTTTTTGGCATTATTGTGGATTTGTGTTAGTTTTGAAATATACATTAGGGGTTTTGGTTATTAATGGTTGGATGGTGTTTTTCCATGTTCTTTTTATGGTTTTTATATTTTAATGTTGGTCTGAACAAGTGGTTACGTGGGAATTATTAATTGGTTCTTGGTTTTGGTTTTGAAAACTCTATGCCCTCAACATATTTGTTAAAATGCAAATGAGAAAGTTTTTGTCACATAGTTTGACTTTTATTGAAAACCTTGCCTTGCATAATATGGTAATGGAACAATAAATAGATTAATTGAATTAATTTATTTGGTAAAGCCTTGGTGGCTATGGCTTTGGTTGATTGGAAATCATATGGGGTACATGGGAATTCTCTAAGTATTGGCTAAAGACATTCTTACAAGCTATAGTTAGTATGAAGATAACACTACATAAGGCCTTGCTGATTAATTTCTAGAATTGGTTATTTGGTTATGTATTAATGGTTTTAATTGGGCAATGATGGCGAGTTGTGACAGCTAACTGTGAAGGTGTGAGTCCAATGGACAAACACAAGAAACTTATGTTTGCCAACATAAGGGTTGGTCATGGAGACCATATAATTGTAGGGTACACAAGAATCCCCTAAGTTTATAATCATATATATGTATCTCGGAGGGCGAAGGGTACACGGGAATCCACTACCTCTATGATATCTTTGGTTCGTGCGGCTACACGTTTTAGGGCATGTTCAGGGGTATCACTGGATCCATATAGCCCATGAATGGTTGTATGATGCTCAATATACACAACCCAAGTTAAGGTTTTAAATACATGCTAAACCCAGTTTCCTTCCCCGACATGGTATATATGTATATAAGTATGTGATTTCATAGAGTTGATTACTTTTTCTTTAATGATGACATTATCTTATCATTATTCTCGAGTACATGGTAGCATTCACCGACTAACCTATTTCAGGCATTGTATCCCCACACTATTTAAGAACCAACCATACTGCTCCATCTCCTCTGTGATTAGATTTGGGGACAGTATTTGGGTCTGGCTAAAGTGGTAAGCCTCCATACTCTAAAATATTATATTTTATTCTATGGATATCTTTCATACTATTGGTTATTTCTTGGACTGTGGTATTGGCTATGGTCGGGGGCATGTATAGATCGAATGTTCTTTTTTTTAATTAGAGGCTTTGTGTGACTAATATAGGCATGGGCGGTGTCGATATTGGTGTCAACCTTGGCATTGGATTGGTATTGGATTGGTATTAGGGTTGACAACAGTTGGATACTTGATTGTAATGTTTGTTGGTTAAGGTTATGGATTCCATTATTATCTTAGAGTATTTATTATTTTATCTTTTTATGTGTTTAAATTTCATCCGACATTAGGTAGAGGGTAGTTATGGTTAGGTATAGGGTTGATCTCTTGTCTATGTTGGACTGGAGTCACCCAACACGACTAGGCCCTAATTTGTTTCATGTCAAAATCTATACAGTGGGTGTTGTAAAGATAGGCTGGACCGTTGCGATTGATACATACCCAACGATTATGTTATACAGCTATAGCTCCTTGATTATGTGATAGACAAGATAGTATTACTAGGTTAGAGTAATGTATTGGGTCCCATTACTTTTACTAGAACTTTTAACTCAAAGTTAGTCTTTAATATGTGATGGATATGTGGCTATACTCAGGCGCTCAAAGTTAAGTGTTCGCGGGGAGAGAGTTGAGAGGTTAAAATAGAGGGGTATTGTCTTCATAGTTTAAAGATTTGTAAAGAGTGTAGGCTTATTTAAGGGATATTAGATGCATTGGTTAGGTGGAAAGGAGTTCTTTGTGGATTTGGAGGGACATGGAGTTCGAGTACCCACGTTTGCTCTCCTTTCTAAATAATTGTGCTTAAAGTAGGTGTTTTTCATCACATCAATGTTTTATAACTTATTTAAAGAAAAGATTGATTTTCTTTCATCCTTGTTTTCTAACTTGGTTAAAAGTTACAGTAGGGGTGTTTCGAGTTTAAATCATGATAGTCATGCATCGTTCCATCATTCGACGATGAATTATCAAAGTGGAGGAGAATTGAAACACCCTGAGTTTTGACCCTTAGAAATTTCCTGAGTTTTTAAACTCTCTTGGTACCATAAGACTCCAGCATATTAGTCGTATATTGTGCTAACGTCTTAGGAGCTGAAGCTATATGTTAAACAATGTGTTCTAGGTCATTTTCCTTCCAAGGTATGACAAGACTCCATACAAGTCGTATGGAGATCGTACGAGAGAGTAGGGCTAATCATATGTTAAACAATGTGCATTATTGATCATGTACAACCTAGGGTACGATAATAGGGTACCAATCGTATGAAGTTGATATGAGTTAGGCCATGAAGTCATATGTTGGATAGAATTATAGTCCAACTTTCTACCTAGGGTTTGAGTTAGGGGTACTACTCGTATGATTGGTTACAAGTATGGGGTCCAAACTGTACCCACTTGCATTATTTTTATAGTTTTTAAGCTGAAGGTATTCTTGATATTTCCCACCCTAAATCCTTAAGAATCCACATCCTATAACACTTTTTGGCCTCTCATTACTCAATTTGGAAGATTAAAACCACTCTTTAAACTCTCTCTAACAAACTCTCAAGAAGATTAGGCTAGGCTTTCTTCAAGGTGGTCATCTAACAGCTTAAGGATTAAAAATTCTCTGTGAATCTTTGTAACCCAGGCATGTTACTCCTCCCTCATTATTAGTTCAACTACAATCATGTTTTATAGATGGTTTTCATTGTGTTATTATGATATTCTTTGGGTTTTGAAATATATGTTGGGGGTTTTGGTTGTTCTTTGTTGGATAATATTTTCCTATGTTTTTCTTATGGTTTTTATATTATAATGGTGCTTTGAACATGTGGTTGCATAGGAACAGTCAATTGATACTTGGTTTTAGTTTTGGAAACTATACGCCCTCAACATGTTTGTTAAAATACCTATGAGAATGGTTTTTTCACATAGCTTGACTATTATTGAAAACCTTGCATTGTATAATATGGTATTTAGACTTAAATTGGTTTAAATGGATTTTAAAATTTTTTTGGAAAGGCCTTGGTGGCTATGACTTTGGTTAAAGATGGTTTTAAAAACCTTATAGTGTACTATTGAATCCCCTAAGTGAGTAATCTATGAAAACCTTTTTAGGTACATAACCCCCCCCCCAAGTAATTTAAATAATAGTGTTTCGGGTACATCAGAATCCTCTAAGTATTGGATAGTGACATTGTTTGCACATTATAGTTGGTACGAAGATAACACATTATAATGCCTTAGTAATTGACTCTTGTAATTGATGGTTTTTTTATGTATTAAATGTTTAAATTAGGAAATAATGAGGGTTGTTATAGCTAGCCATGAAGGTGTGAGTCTGAAAAGTTGACATTGGAAACTCATGGTTGCCAACATGAGGATTGGTCTTGATGACCATGTACTTTCGGTGTGTAAAGAAAACCCAAAGTATATACTCATACATATGTATCATAGATGGCGAAGGGTAAAAGAGAATCCTCAGCCACCTATAGTATCTCCAGTTTATACGGCTATACATACTGGGGCCCATTAAGGGGGTATCACTGGACCTATATAGCCCATTATGGATTATGTTAGTAAAGTTACACAACCCGGGTTAAAGTTTTAAATACATGTTAAACCCAGTTCCTTATCTCGGCATGATATATATATATATGTATATATATATGTATTCATGTAATTGTATTTGATGATTTGACTTGGTTTTATTGATGGCATTATTTTATCCTTTCTCCTGAGTACATGATAGTGTTCACCCACTAACCTATCTTTAGACACTATGTCTCCATGAGATACAGGAACCGACCATACTATCATACCTCCTGCTCAATGACTTAGTAATTTGGGGACAACTTGAGTCAGACTAAAGTGGTGAGCTTACACTATTAAGAAGGCCCATTTCATGTTATGGTTTATTTTATGCTTTTACTATTCTCTTGACATTTGTTTTTAGCTCTGATTGGAGGTATGTCCCGATTAGATATTCTTAGGCATTATTTAGAGGCTTTGTATGGACAACTATGGGCTTGGGTATATTATGGTTTGGTTTGGTTAGATGATATGACTGTGTTGGGTTGGTCACGATTCTAGACTTATCCCAAATTCATTGAAATTTTAATACTCTATCTTGTTATATGTTCAAAATTCATCCGACACGGGATGTATATTGGCTAGTTCAATTGGGTATGGGGGTGGTCTTTGATCTTGATCAAACTTAAGATGATGATATGATAAGGCCCTAGTTTGGGTCATGTCACTGGTGGATCCCACTGTCATGGTCATGGTCTACTCAGCCAATTGGTGGTTGTGATCTGTGTTATGCTATGCCATTCAATCCTGAGGTAGAGACTTTAGATGTTGTGATCACATGTATTGTACCCATTTATCTTATATCTGCATCTATGTTATTTGATCTTAGATAGACTTTCTCCTATGTGTCTGCATATTTTGGTTTGGATTTTAATTCTGTTATTGAGCCTCTTGTCATGCCTACATATGTATCTACCCCAGTAGGAGATTTTTTCATGCTGGATCGGGTGTCCAATATTGTGTTGTGACTTTCTCGGGATGTGAGACTTTGGTAGATTTACTTGTGTTAGATATGTAGATTTGGATCTTATTATGGGTATGTATTGGTTGTCTCCTTATCATGCTATGTTGGATTGTTTTGCTATGATCGTGACTTTAGCTTCGCTGGATGAGCCAAAGATCAATTGGAAGGGTGCACTTTATTCGAGTCGTAAGAGGATCATATCGTATGTTTAGGCTTGTAGATTGGTTGATAGGGGATATTTATCTTATTTGGCTCATATTTGTGATACTAGCATTGTTTCACCTCCTTTCTTGGATTTTATTCATGTTTATAAGTTTATGGATGTGTTCCATATGATTTTCATAGTATGCCTCAGATCATAATATTGATTTTTCTATATATATTGAGCCAAGCACCAAGCCCATTTCTATTTCTCTTTATAGGATGGCCCCTGTCGAGTTAAAGAAATTGAAGGATTAATTGTAGGAGTTATTGGATAAGGGACTTGTACGACCTATTGTATCGCCTTGGGATGTGCATATCTTGTTTGTGAAGAAGAAAAATGGGTATATGCAGATATGTATTGACTATAAATAACTGAAAAAGGTGACGGTTTAGAAAAGTATCCTTTTCCTTATATTAATTATTTATTTTATCATCTTTAGGGTGTTACGGCATTTTCAAAGATTGATTTGAGATCTGCTATCACTAATTGAGGATTAGAGCTTCAGATATTTCAAAGATAGATTTTAAAAATCGATATGGGCATTATGAGTTCTTGGTCATCTCCTTTGGGTTGACTAATGGCCCTACTGCATTCATGGAGTTGATCACCCGAGTGCTCCAATCGTATCCCTACTCCTTTATTTATGTATTTATAGGTGATATCTTGGTTTATTCCTTTAGTGAGATTGAGCATGATGATCATTAGCGGATTGTGCTTCAAAGATTGAGTGACGTGAAGTTGTATGCCAAGTTCTCTAAGTGTGAGTTTGTGTTGGAGTTTCTTTCTTTCTTGGTTCACGTGGTGACTAAGAAAGGTATTATGGTTGATCCATCCAAGAATGCAGTAGTTCGCGATTGGTCTAGACATACTTCGCCCACTGAGATCAGGAGTTTTGATGTCTTGGTAGGTTATTATCGGTATTTAGTTGGGGGTTTTTCATCTATTGAAGCTCCATTGATAAAGTTGACTAAGAAAAAGATTTCTTTCTAGTGGTCTGATGCTTGTGTGGATCGCTACCAAAAGCTCAAGGATTTGTTGACTTCATCTTCTATCTTGACTTTGCTCAAGGAGGGAGTATGTTTTATCATATTTTGTGATACTTCAAGTGTTGGTTTGGGTGGCGTGTTGATGCAGGAGGGTAAGGTAATTGCGTATGCTTTTGGTTAATTGAAGCCACATGTGAGGAATTACCTTACCCATGATTCAGAGTCGTATGTGGTTGTGTTTGCTTTGAAGTTGTAGAGAAACTACTTATACGGAGTCTATTGTAAGATTTTCTTGGATCATGTAGCCTTCGATAATTCTTTACCTAGCGAGATCTTAATATGACGCATTGTCATTGGCTTGAATTATTCAAGCATTATGACTTGACTATTCTCTATCATACCGACAAGTCTAATATTGTTTCAGATGCCTTTAACTGAAAGTCGACAAGCATAGGTAGCTTGGCATATCTTTTGACCTAAGAGGGGCCTTTGACCTTAGAGATATAGTCTTTAGCAAATAAGATATTAGGCTTGATATTTTGACACTTGGGTGTGTTTTGGTATTTATGAAGGCTAAGACTTCTTTGAAGGACCAGATTTGAGCTTATCAGTTTAATGATATGGGATTGAGATCGATTTAAGATAAGGTATTGAGTGGTGAGGCTAAGGAAGCCTCACTTGATTTAGAATATATTGAGGATTTGAGGCTGAGTTTTTGTGCTAAGAGTGGGTGCTTGGATCAGATTGATTTTAAAGAAGGCCCAATGTTCTAGGTATTCTATCCATCTGTGAGTGACTATGATGTATCATAATTTAAGGCTGCATTACTGATGGGGTGGTATAAGGAAAGATATAGTAGATTTTGTGGCTTGTTGCCTTTGTTGTCAGCAGGTGAAGGCCAAGCATTTGAGACCTAGTAGATTGCTTCAGAGGTTACCCCTTCCTGAGTGGAAATAGGAAGTTATTACTATGTATTTGATGATCGAATTGCCATGCACATCCCATAGATCTGATAGTTTTTGGGTCATTGTAGATCAATTGACCAAGTCTATGCATTTACTTTCTATGCAAGTCTCTTTCAGTTCTGAAAGGTTGGCCCGTATCAATATTTGTGGGATTGTGCGACTCCATGTTGTGCCAGTGTCTATTATATATGATTAAGGTTTTATGTTTACTTCTCACTTTTGGAAGACTTTTCACGATGAGTTGGGTACTCAGGTTGATCTTAGCATAATATTTCACCTATAGTGCCAAACTGGTGGCCAGTTTGAGTAGACTATCCAGGCTTTAGAGGATATGCTCTGTTTGTGTGTGTGGATTTTGGTGGCTAGTCGGAGAGCAGTTGGCTTTAGTGGAGTTTTCTTATAATAACAACTATCATTCAAGTGTTGATATGGCTCCTTTTGTGGCATTGTACCATAGGCGTTGTCTCCCACCAGTATGTTGGTTTGTTGTTTCTGAGGTTAGACATTGAGTTACGAACTTTCTTTGTGAGTCCTTGGATAGAGTCCATACCATTCAAGATAGACTTTGTGTAGCTCAGTGTAGAAAGAAGTGATATACTGACTGTAGACTATGTGCCTTCAAGTTTGGTGTTCGTGATTATTTTTTCTTTCGAGATTCACCCATGAAGGATGTGATGAGGTTTGGAAAGAGGGTCAAGCTTAGCCCTAGGTATATTTTTTTGTTTTAGATTCTCTACACCTTTGGTGTTGTGGCTTATGAGTTGGCCTTACCCCCAGTTTTATCAGTCGTCCATCTAGTTTTTAATGTTTATATGCTTCGCTTCTACATTCTGGATAAGTGTTATGTCATTCATTAGGAGTTGGTTATGTCAGATAAGTGATTGTCTCTCATTGAGGAGTTGGTCTCTATTTTAGCTAGGGATGTCAGACAATTGCTTTCTAGAGTTATTCGTGTTTTTAAGGTTTAGTGGAGACATGGACCTATAGATAAGGCTACTTGGGAGGTCGAGTCTGATATGCATACTTCTTATCCCCAACTCTTCATTGATTTAGGTATTTCTTTGCCTTAGTTCAAAGACGAACTAGATTTTTAGTGGTGGATGATGTAACGACCAAAAATTTTGATAAAATATGTGAAACATGTTTTTTTTTTGTAATTTGACTATTCTACCCCTTTCCATAGTTGCATTATGGTATTTTTGGGGAATGGGGTTTGTTGGCATGATTTATAATGTATTTTTGTCCAATTTGTGTGATATTGTGATTTTGGTGGCTTCGAGGGCCTTATTATGGACTTCCAGGGTTATCTTTTGATTCGTGTAATGGATTGCTAAACATACTATGCCAGTAGATCCGACATGTCGATTTTAGGGTGGTAACATGTTTGATCTAGTTTTTTATCTTTTAAATCTTATTTCAACCCTTGATTTGGAAAATTGTGATTTTGGGGCTTGAGGGTCAACTTTGTGAAAATGATGTGTTTTCAAAAATCTAATATCGCCATTGATTTTGAAGCATCGACTTTAGCTTGGTTATATAGTTTTTTTTGCGTATATCAAATTTGTAATGAATCATGTGATCTTGGTAGACAATTTTCCAAGTTTCCAACTAATATCTAGTGTATCGGCGATCGCCAGCCCTGGCTGTGATCGCGATTAATGCAATCTCCATGGTTGTGGTGCGATCGCGACTTCCCTACAAATAGGGGATAGTGTGATCGCACACCCCGAGTGATGATAGCGACATCTGATCACTTGAGAGGGATATAAATAGAGCCCTTAAATCATGAATTAGCTCATTTTTCACCTTGTCTCTTGAGAGCTAAACCCTAAAATAGTGTGAGAGCTTAAAAGTGAAGCTTGTTAGTGCTTCAGAAGCTATATTAACATCTATTTATTGATTCTCATACGGATTTTAGGTTAGAATTCACCATTTTCTTAGTGAATTTCTTGATTGATTTCTCAAAAACCCAAAACCTTAAGGATTGATTTCAAACCTTAATTTTACTCCTTTTCACTTGAATAATGGTCCTAATCCTATAATTTCTTGTTTTCCTCAATTTCATCTTCAAAACAACCTCAATTCTTGATTTAAAAGAGAATTTCAAAGGTTTTATGATGATAGGCGTATTTACACGCCTAAAGTACTATAATCTACCCATATTTTAGCTAAGTTTTGAGGGCAAAATATATAATTCATGCACTTTTAGTCCTTTCTCCTGTGAGTAAGCTAACAAACGTGATTAGTAAGTTTTCAGGTATAAATGATGCAGATTTCAGCATTTTATGGCTAACTTGACGCCAAAGGAAGCTTCACGAAAGAAGGGAAGGAGAGCTTGGACGCCTAGGACTAAAAGTGACGCATGGAAAATCTGTCCCGGGCAAAAACAGCAATTCTAAAGACTTTGAGGATCAGCAGTAACTTAATAGGATTAGGATAATGATGCAGTAACCTAGTAGGATTAGGTTAAGTAATGCAGTAGCTTAGTAGGAATAGGATATGGGTATTGTAAATACCCTATTTTGCTGGAGCTTTTGATGATTCTTATTCCATCAATCATTCAATAATTACAACAATTCTCTTTCAATTAATTCTTATTGCTTTCTCTTCATCTCTGCGACTTAAAATTTTCACAACAAGAGAAATACTACTTTGAAAGGAAATCACTCCACAAGCCCTACCAACATATGCAACACGTTCTATCCTTATATTGGTATGATGATAATGACTATTGTGATTTCCATTGCACTTATGAGTAGCTAAACTTCTCTATTAGGGTTATGGAAGCCTTATGAGATACTATCTATTGCTATGAGTTTGTGAATTCTTGACACGTATGCTGCTTATATCATTATTCTCTTCATCTTAATACAAATTCTTGTCGTTGCAAACACATAGAATATGCCTGTATAGCATTAACTTGTTCGAAAGAAAAGTTATATGTCTGGAAAAGAGATAATGTCAAGGTAATAGGGCACCAACCCCTGTTAAAAAGTTAGTGCCGTAACTGGATTAACCTCTTGGAGAATTTGTACCGTTAGATACGTTTTAAGCTCGAAAGAGTTAAAGTGAAATAATCCTTGATGGTCGAAACACGCTTGGATTTACCATAGAATACAATTCTCTATAAGCACATGCATGTCTGAATACCGCATAACTCATAGCCAATAGAGACGTATAAGTCATAAGGTGGACATAACCCCAACTCTAAAATCTCATTGGTTAAACATCTTACTAAACATTCTTTCTTTTTACTTTGCTATTTCCGTTTTTCACTTTGTTACATTATTGCACGCTACAATCCCCCCTTTTTACGAAACTTTTACCAAAAGTCTAATAATCTTTTCTTACTTAGTGAACAAGTATTCTCTGTGGGATTCGACACCCAACCCAGTTGGGTTCTATATTTGACAACGACCGCTTACACTTTTACGAGAGCTGTAGTTTGAGCGTCATCAAACTTTGGCGCCGTTGCCGGGGAATACGGTTGTCTACTAAGTTTGTGATAGTTACTAGACCCTTTGGTCAAAGATTCTCGTACTTTACTTTTAGTTGTTGTTTTTGTTTTCTATAGTTTTTATCCAGTGCATGCCCCATACTCGAAGTTCTGGTCAACCATTATTACCTTTCAATCCTAAACCACATTGTATTGGCAGAATAGAGGCTCAACAGGAAATTGAAAGAAGGGCTGCTCAACAGGAACAGGCTAGACTAGCTACTCTGGCCGCCGCTCAAGTGCATCAACAGAATATTGATAATCCTGGGCGAGCAACAAATCCTAACGATGAGGATCTAGGTGATGATGAGTTACTAAACCCTAGGCGTGATGCTGAGATGGTGACACCAGCCAACAGAAGAGATCGTCAGTCTAGGTTCAGGCATGAACGCCGAGCTATACCATTCGATGATGATGATGATGATCTTGATGGAGCAGGTGCCACAGGAGCCATTATTCCTCTGCCACTGGCACCCGGAGCCAAGTTCAACATCACGAGCACCATGATTCAGTTATTGCAACTCAAGGGATTATTCGGTGGACTAGCAGGCGATGATCCGAATATGCATTTGATCAATCCTGGCGTTGGACAGAATGCAATTCGGTTGCGCCTATTTCCATTGTCTCTATCTGGGGAGGAAACTCTATGGTTGAACGGGCTGACTCCTGATTCTATCACTAATTGGAGGCAATTGAAAGACACTTTCCTAGAAAGATTCTTTCCGCCATCCAAGAGAGCACAATTGAGAGATGAAATCAGAAATTTTCGACAGCTTCCAACTGAAGCCCTCCACGAAACATGGGAGAGATTCAAGAAGAAGCTTATGAGGTGCCCAAACCATCACATGACCAATGTTCACTTGATGGAGATACTATATAGATCCTTGAGTTCAGTAACTAAACCTGTGGTGGATAATGCAGCTGGAGGATCATTTATGGACCTCACCTTTGTTCAGGCAAGTGATATGCTAGACTGGATGACGAAGCAAAGTAGGGCGTGGCATACCAGAGATTCTGAGGTAGCAAGCCCCACTTTTTCTATAGGCATGACTGCAGAACAAAAGAGAAGAGAAGAAGAACGTGATCAAGATTTGGCACACATGAATACACAAGTGGACCTTCTTACAAAGCATCTACTATCAGGGAAGACCGAAAAAGTCAAAGAAGTTACGTCAAAATGAAGAGAGGAATCCGATTCTGAGGAAGAAGCCAACTACGTGAACAATCAGGGGGGTTTCCGAGGCAATGCCCAAGGAAACCAAGGTCGGAACTATTATGATAATTCTGGAAACAAGGACCGGGATCAAGGTAGTTGGAAGAACAAGACTGACAGGAGTGGCGTGTATATTCTTCCTGGACGACGAGAGGCCACTGCATCTGGTTCGGGAAATATGTCAATGGAAGATATGATGGCTAAGTTGTTGAAAGGAGTGGAAGCAACCAGCACGGGAGTAACTGAGGTAATAAATGACTTGGCCTCAATGAAGCAATTGGTTGACTCACATTCCATTTCAATAAGACAGTTGGAACAACAATTGAGTCAAATTTCAGCTACATTAAATCAAAGAAAAGCTGGCACCCTACCGAGCGACACAGTGCAAAACCCAAGAAACGATGGAACATGTATGGCTGTTACTACCAGAAGTGGTAAGGTGCTGGAAAATTCATCCCAAAGCAAGCAAGTGGCTGAAGATATCGTAGGAGAGGACGCCGTCGAAACTGATGAAGACATTCATGACATCAGTCCTTGACATCCACAGCCTAAAAAGATCTCTGAACCTAAGCATGATGAAAAGAAAGTCATGGAGAAAACAATTCCCCTTCCACCACCTTCTTTTCCGCAAAGATTAAAGAAGAGAGCTGATGATACCAAGTTCAATAAATTCATGTCAATGTTAAAATAGCTGACCATTAATGTTCCCTTTGTTGAGGCACTAGAAAAAATGCCAGGCTATGCAAAATTTATGAAGGATCTTTTAACAAAGAAGCGAGCAGCAAGTGGTGAGTTGACAGTTGCTGTTCATCATTGTAGTGCAATTGCTACCAGATCATTAGTTCAGAAGAAGGCAGACCCAGGAGCCTTCACTATTCCTTGCACTGTCGGATCTTTGAATTTTTCCAAGGCATTATGCAATTTAGGAGCCAGCATCAATTTGATGCCATTATCCATTTACAAAAAGTTGGGGATGGGTGATCCTACCCCAACTAATATGAGGCTTGTGATGGCTGATAGGTCGGTAAAATGACCTGTTGGTATTTTATGTGATGTATTGGTGAAGGTTTCTTCATTCATCTTTCCGGCGAACTTCGTTATTTTGGATTGTGAGGTAGACTCTGAAGTTCCCATAATCTTGGGGCGCCCTTTCCTTACAAAAGGAAGTGTGCTTATTGATTTAAGAGCTAATGAGCTTCTATTCCGAATGAATGATGAAGTATTCCACTTTGATATATGTAAATCAATGAAGCAACCCAAAGATCTGAACGTGTTCTCGGTAGCTGATGTTTATATTGATGATGAGAAAGAATTACACGTAGAGGAGCAACTTGTTGATGACCCATTGGCGGTTGTGCTTATGAATGTTGAGCATAAGGATGCTGAAAATTATGAAGAAACTATTTGTGCTCTAACAGGATTAGGGTCATATCCTCATGCTCCCAAGAAGCTGGACCTTGATCTCAAAAACCGACCAACACCACCAGCAAAACCATCTATTGAGGAACCACCCACGTTAGAATTGAAGGAGCTGCCTAGTCATCTAAAGTATGCATTCTTAGGAAGCGGTAACACACTTCCGATTATTGTGGCAGCAGATTTGGGTAAGCAGCAAGTTGCAGCTCTCATCACGGTTCTACGAAAGTACATGAGAGCCATCAGTTGGACCATCGTTGATATCATTGGTATTCCGCCTGGGATTTGTACACACAAGATTCAGCTGGAAGAAAATTGCTTACCCACTATTGAGCATCAAAGGCGTCTGAATCCACCTATGCAAGAGGTGGTGAAGAAAGAAATTATTAAATGGTTAGATGCAGGGGTTGTGTATCCAATCTCCGACAGTAAATGGGTAAACCCGGTACAATGTGTACCAAAGAAAGGTGGCATGACGGTAGTTACGAATGAAAAAAATGAGTTAATTCCACTCAGACCTGTCACAGGGTGGAGAGTATGCATGGACTACCGCAAGCTGAATTCATGGACCCTTAAGGATCACTTTCCAATGCCCTTTATTGACCAAATGCTTGATCGATTAGCAGGGAAAGGATGGTTTTGTTTCTTAGACGGTTATTCCGGCTATAATCAGATATGTATCGCCCCCGAAGATCCAGAGAAGACAACGTTTACATGCCCCTATGGTACGTTTGGCTTCAAACGTATGCCATTTGGGCTATGTAACGCACCCGCCACTTTTCAGCATTGTATGATGTCCATTTTCTCTGATATGGTGGAAGACACGCTGAAGGTATTCATGGATGATTTTTCAGTTGTGGGTGAGTCGTTTGAATCGGGCTTGACAAATCTAAGTATGGCGTTGCAGAGATGTGTTGAATTCAACCTAGTGCTGAATTGGGAGAAGTGCCACTTTATAGTGAAAGAAGGTATTGTTCTTAGGCATAAAATCTCCAAAAGAGGAATTGAGGTGGATCGAGCTAAAATCGAAGTTATCGAGAAACTACCACCCCCAATTTCGGTCAAAGGAGTTCGTAGTTTCCTCGGTCATGTAGGTTCCTACCGAAGGTTTATCAAAGACTTCTCCAAAATTGCTAGCCCATTATGCAAACTTTTGGAGAAAGATGCAAAGTTTGACTTCAATGAAGATTGTGTGAAGGTATTTGAATGCCTCAAAGAGAAGCTAATTTAAGCTCCTATCATGGTAGCACCAGATTGGTCTTTACCATTTGAAGTCATGTGTGATGCTAGCGGGGTAGCTTTGGGTGATGTACTTGGCCAGAGAAGAGAAAAGTTATTCCATCCAATCTACTATACGAGTAAGGTCTTGAACGAATCCCAGAAAAACTATACTGTCACAGAACAAGAGCTTCTAGCAGTTGTGTATGCCTTCGAAAAGTTCCGTGCATTTTTTTTGGGAACCAAAGTGATAGTTCATACAGACCATGCAGCCCTTAGATATCTGATGACAAAGAAAGATGTAAAACCAAGGCTAATTCGATGGGTATTGTTGCTGCAAGAATTTGATTTCGAGGTAAAAGATAGAAGAGGTTGCGAAAACAAAGTGGTTGATCATCTATCTAGACTCGAGAATGAGCATATAGAATAGCAAGATCGTGAGATTGATGATGCCTTCCCTGAATAAGAGATTTTAGCCACAATGATGGAGGAGTTACCATGGTATGCAGATTTTGCAAACTTCGTGGTGAGTAATATGATGGCTACGAATCTATCATCATCAAAAGAGGAAGTTCATGCATAACGTGAGACACTATTTCTGGGATGAGCCATATTTGTTTAGACGATGCGTGAATGGTGTTATCAGGCGATGCATATCCCATATTGAGGTGCCGAATATATTGGAAGCATGTCACACTTCCTAAGTTGGGGGACATCACGCAAGTAATCGGATAACAAGGAAGGTATTGCAAAGTGGCTATTATTGGCCTTCGATATTTAAAGATGCCTACGACTTTGTGAGAAGATGCGACCAATGTCAGAGACAAGGTGCGATTTCGAAACACCATGAGATGCCCATGTCGAAAATCCTTGAAGTAGAGCTCTTTGATGTCTGGGGTATTGATTTTATGGGTCCATTCGTGAATTCGTTTGGAATGAAATATATCCTAGTTGCTGTAGATTATGTTTCAAAATGGGTCGAAGTAGTAGCATTGGCTGATAATGAAGGAAAATGTGTTGTTGCATTCTTGAAGAAAAACATCTTCTCTCGTTTTGGGGTACCACATACTATCATAAGCGATGGAGGATCTCACTTTTAAAACAAAATGTTCAAATCCATTTTGGTAAAATATGGTGTCAAGTAACATAAGGTAGCCACGCCTTATCACCCACAAACTAGTGGACAAGTCGAGGTTTCCAATCGAGAGATCAAGCAAATCCTTGCTAAGACTGTAAATGCGAATAGGAAAGATTGGTCTTGGAAGCTGGACGATGCACTATGGGCTTATAGGACAGCATTCAAAATGCCAATTTGCATGTCCCCGGACCAACTAGTTTATGGGAAAGCTTGTCAATTACCCATTGAGCTCAAGCACAAAGCATTGTGGGCGTTGAAGCAACTGAATTTGAATTGGGATGATGCTATGAACTTGAGGATGGAGCAACTGAATGAGATGGATGAATTCCGTCTACATGCATATGAAAGATCAGACCTCTACAAAGAGCGGATGAAAAAGTATCATGATTAGCGGATTGTTCAACGAAACTTCCAAAAGGGTGATATGGTACTTCTTTTCAATTCCATACTAAAGCTATTCCCAGGTAAGTTAAGGTCCAAATGGTCTGGTCCGTACAAGATTAGCCAAATCTACTCGTCTGGAGTAGTTGAGATAGAAGACAATAATGGTGTTGTCTTTAAGGTGAATGGCCAACGAGTAAAACCATATATCGGGCCCCTTGACTCGATGAACTATATGGCCACCATCTATCTCGACGAAGTCTAAGTACTCGAGGTAACTATGTCGTGCCGCGACAATAAATCAAGCGCTAGATGGGAGGCAACCCATCGTGTTTTTTTTGTTTCCTTTGCATTTGTTTTTTACAAAATAAAAAATCCAAAAAAATGAGTCAAGCCACGACCAAAACTAAGGCGCTTGATGGGAGGAAACCCATCGTTCCAATCGTTTTTGTTGTTTTTGAGTGAATGTAGGTGCAAGAGGTGTAAAGGAGGAGCTTGGTTTCAAATTTTAACTTGGAAGTATTGCATGTTGAAGGTGGTAAGTTAGGAATGAAGAAGCAAAAGGCTATGGGTGAGGCATTGCTTATGAAAATATAGGCAAAGAACAAGGCAAGGCCTATGTAAATCTAGGCCACGAACAAGGCAAGGCCTATGCTATGGCCTAAGCTCTCGGATTCTAGAGTGCCATAGCATAGGCGCCACCTATGCTCAACAATGCCATAGCATAGGCGGCGCCTATGCAAAAGCATTTTGTCTCTGAATCTCATAGTCCATGGCATAGGCGCCACCTATGCCTAACAATGCCATAGCATAGGCGCCGCCTATGCTCAACAATGCTTTGCAAAAGGCGCCGCCTATGCCAAGCATAGGCAAAGCATTAGGCGCCGCCTATGGTCACTTTTGGTCTCCAAATCCGATTCCAAATGGGTCAAAACCCGACCCAAGCTTGTCCTATAAATAGAACCTTAGTCTTAAAACAAAAACACATTGCAATTCACCCTAAAGCGCCGCCTACCTCTCCAAATTCTCCCAAAAATTTTCCTTTTGCTCTTTAACTTTGCAAGCACATCTTCCGAGGCCATCAACCAAGTAAGTACTTCTTTGTTCTTCTTTTATATTCTGTAAGTACTACACTACTACGCCTATAATGAATTGTTAAATCTTGAAATAGTAGTAGTGATTTGAATATGGTTGATTTGTTGTGGTGAAACTAAGTGAGTGAAAGAATACGTAAGGATACGCTTGACTTGTTTCCAACTTGTATTTGATTTTGATACACTGTCATACTTTTGCGGAATTGACATAGTCTAGAACATTGGATAACCTTGTAACTTGAAAGCTTGCTTGAATGACTTGTTTCTTGCGATGAAAACCAAGGTTAACTACAAACATAAGATGTTGTGATAAATTGATACAATATCCATGTAGTATTTGTATTCAAAGTGATGTAGTAGTTCAAAACATGAAAGCATTGCCAAGATTACATGATCTAGAATTGAGAAAGGATAGTTAAGATGATCCGAAAAGTATGACTGCACTGATTATATTGTTGGAACATAACACCTAAACTTATATCGATGAAATCTGAGTAATCGACATCGGTCACTTCACTAGTTCGTACAAACAAACTAGGTGTGGGGTGGTGCCTCTACTGCTTGTTTATTGATTGTATACACCGAGATGAAGCTAACATGACTATTATTTTAATCTCAGGTACAATGGCACCAAAATCAAGACAAGGGAAAGAAAAAGCAACCACTTCACAAAAGGCCAAAAAGGGGGGACGGAAAGAGCAAGGAGAATCCTCCTCACTGCAAATACCTCGCCACATGTTGGGAATTAAATGGGTCCTCGGGGAGGAAGGAAAGGAGTGGTATAGGAACAATAAAGAGAAAAAATATGTTCATGTGGAGTTGATACACAAGGAAAGCCAAGAAAACAAAGAACCCCATATGTTGGCTAAGATAATGGCGCTACATCTTGATTTCATCTTCCGAGATATGGGAGGGTGAAATCTTGATTTAACACGTGAATTCTATGCCAACTGGTCACCGAAAACTACAGGGATTGAAGTAAAGATTCGGGGCCAAGTTCTGCAACTAAATGCTGAGTTCTTCAACTCCTTTCTGGGTTTGCCATCTGTTGATCCATCACCACTCAAAGAGCTGTATAACAGACCTCTGTACAGGCAAATTAGACACACATTGTGCGGAACAAGATCTATGGAACGATGGAGCAGACACAAGGACACCAGTCGGCACAACACCTTCTCATATGATTCCTTGAATAGAGAAGCTCAGATATGGATGCGAATATTCAACTCTTGTCTGATTCTAGGGACCCAGTACACGAAGATTACTTGAGATAGAGTGTGCTTGGTGTAATCATTGATGACGAATGTTCCTATCAACATTGGGGCAGTTATTCGATCTACAATGCGAAAGGTCAGGCTACACAAGATATCCCACTTTATCTTTGGCAATCTGTTGACCGCAATATTGAGGAAGGAGGACATCAAAGAGGAACCGGCTGATCATAAACTTCCACACAACCCAAAGAGGGTTGACCTCACAAAGGTTAAAGATGCTGAAACCACGCATGGTGTCAACCTTACCACTGCAGAAAGGCATGCTCGGGATGAGAGTTTCTTTCACCATCTTTATGGCATGACTCAGTTTACCATGATGAGCGGAGGTCGTGTTCCAACTGCTGCAGAGCTACAACAGCTGGATTATGACTACCCAATGAATTAGCATGCAAGGCAAATGTGTGGAGTAGGTGTATACTTTGAGGAACCTCTTGATGACGATGTGCCAACCGATGATGATCGTCGAATGCCAGACTCCGACGTGGAGGATAACTCTGATAGTGACGACTCTGATGATGATTCCGACGAAGGGGGTATGACCCCATACATAGAGGAGGAGTCCGACTAACTAGGTTCTTCTTATTTATTTTCCACTGAGGGCAGTGTGTCCCGTTTAAGTATGGGGTGCTGGTATTTGCATGCTAACCTTCTTTATCTGCATTTGCATTCATTTTTGTTTGTTTGTTTTGTTTTTTTTAGTAGTTATATTTTTTTTTTTTGCATGAAATTTTTCTGATAGGCAGCATGGTATTACGACAAGAGTCTGTGATAAAGTCATTACTATTGAGATGTTTAGGCTCTACTAGTGACTCATTATGTGATAATTGTGTGGTTCAATTCCTTCATCTGTTGGGTCGTGAGTCTATACTGCTCCAAATAAAGTCGACTATGTGCCTTGTGTAGGTGAGATGATAGTATATTCTATGTTTGTGGCTGATGCTAGAACTTGCCTGGTATGTATGTAAAGCGAAATAAAGAGTGTGAGTTTAGGAGATGATTTAGGCATTTCTTTGGCAACCTATGATTGTTTACCTTCATTTTATCTACCCATGGACATCATCCTAGATAACCCCCTTTGAGCCTTAAGCCTATTTTCTTTGACAGCCTCATATGTAAGCCTAATCCATTTTTTTTCAAGACCATAATTTGATCCAAATTCCTAAGTGCTTTAAAATTGTAAAGTAATGTGACAAATTAAGAGGAAATTGGGTGAGAATAGTACCTCAGATTGTATTGGTGCTTGAATTTGTTATGAAAAATAATTGCTATCATAAGAGGTGTGTTATGAAAAGAAAAAGAAAAAGAAAAATAAAAAGTTAATTCTGTTCAAAATTAAAAAACAAAAGAGGTGAGAAAGGGTGGTAGAATAAAAGAAAGAAGAAAGGTTGTTTGAAAGAAAGCATAAATAGGCATAATGTGATGTATTAAAGCGCTTAGGAACATAGTCACTATTTCTGGCCAAAATAGTCCTATCCGTCCCTTAGCCTACATTACAACTAGTAAAGACCTATTTGATCCTACGCTTAGCATTTTGATATTTAGTGGAGCATTATACTAAGGGAAAGCCTATGGTCATCAGTTGCAACATACAAATTGTTTGTGAGAGTGAGAGCAAGGATAATCTTATACCCATGTTCGAAATATATACTATACTTGTGAGTGATTATGGGTTATATTTTGTGAGACACCTATGGTTGATGAGTTTTTGGTGGTTGTGTATGATTCTCTGTGCCTTAACTTTTGAATACGAATTAACCATCATCACGAGTCTATATTAGAGGTTGAATTGTTTCAAGTAGTGATCAGAAAACTACTCTTTGTAATAAGTGTCATGCCTGTCTCGATGAATATTTTGTGTTGTTACTGTGAAACCCTAAGTGGATGTTTAGACGGACATGATATTTTGTTCGAGGACGAACAAAGCTTTAAGTGTGGGGTGTTGATGATAGGTGTATTTACACGCCTAAAGTACTATAAGCTACCCATATTTTAGCTAAGTTTTGAGGGCAAAATATATAATTCATGCACTTTTAGTCCTTCCTCCTGTGAGTGAGCTAACAAACGTGATTAGCAAGTTTTCAGGTATAAATGATGTAGATTTCAGCATTTTATGGATAACTTGACGCCAAAGGAAGCTTCACAAAAGAAGGGAAGGAGAGCTTGGACGCCTAGGACTATAAGTGGCGCATGGAAAATCTGTCCCGGGCAAAACCAACAATTCTAAAGACTTTGGGGATCAGCAGTAACTTAATAGGATTAGGATAATGATGCAGTAACCTAGTAGGATTAGGTTAAGTAATGCAGTAGCTTAGTAGGAATAGGATATGGGTATTATAAATACCCTATTTTGCTGGAGCTTTTGATGATTCTTATTCCATCAATCATTCAACAATTACAACAAT
Source organism: Capsicum baccatum var. pendulum (assembly GCA_030864225.1). Lineage (NCBI taxonomy): Eukaryota > Viridiplantae > Streptophyta > Magnoliopsida > Solanales > Solanaceae > Capsicum > Capsicum baccatum. The sequence goes on from CM061552.1 coordinate 144,968,741, forward strand.
TCTCTTTCAATTAATTCTTATTACTTTCTCTTCATCTCTGCGACTTAAAATTTTCACAACAAGAGAAATACTACTTTGAAAGGAAATCACGCCACAAGCCCTACCAACATATACTACACGTTCTATCCTTATATTGGTATGATGATAATGACTATTGTGATTTCCATTACACTCATGAGTAGCTAAACTTCTCTGTTGGGGTTATGGAAGCCTTATGAGATACTATCTATTGTTATGAGTTTATGAATTCTTGACACGTATGCTGCTTATATCATTATTCTCTTCATCTTAATGCAAATTCTTGTGGTTGCAAACACATAGAATACGCCAGTATAGCATTAGCTTGTTCGAAAGAAAAGTTATATGTCTGGAAAAGAGATAATGTCAAGGTAATAGGGCACCAACCCCTGTTAAAAAGTTAGTGTCGTAACTGGATTAACCTCTTGGAGAATTTGTACCGTTAGATACGCTTTAAGCTCAAAAGAGTTAAAGTGATATAATCCTTGATGGTTGAAAGACGCCTGGATTTACCATAGAATACAATTCTCTATAAGCACATGTATGTATGAATACCGCATAACTCATAGCCAATAGAGACGTATAAATCATAAGGTGGACATAACCCCAACTCCAAATTCTCATTAGTTAAACATCTTACTAAACATTCTTTGTTTTTACTTTGCTATTTCCGTTTTTCACTTTGTTACATTATTGCACGCTACAATCCCCCCTTTTTACGAAACTTTCACCGAAAGTCTAATAATCTTTGCTTACTTAGTGACCAAGTATTCTCTGTGGGATTCGACACCCAACCCAGTTGGGTTTTATATTTGACAACGACCGCTTACACTCTTACGAGAGCTGTAGTTTGAGCGTTATCATTTTACCCGGTAAACCTTTAAAAATGTTTTTCTTTGATTTGAACCTCGTTTTAACTCAGTTTGACTTGGTTTTTAGATGTAGGTTCCAATAAGTATAGGGAACACAATTTTATCCTTCTTTTTTCAAAACCAATTTTGGGGTTCTTTTTTGACTACAAACTAAAAGTAGGCACTATTAGTATCATTGACTTTGGTTTGACATGTAGAGTGTATATTTCTTGGTTTTATTTGATTTTGAGATCATTCGTGAGAATTAAGGTCGTGGGTTAAAGTGTAGCAGATAAGTTTGGCATATAAGGTAGGTTATGGCTTTACTCTTTCAAACTAGGTTGGGTAGTTAATTTGTATACAAAATTCATGTTAAGGGTATGTAAACTAATTTTGAAATTGGATATCTTGATGTGTTGTACCCATATAGGGGACTATATTTGATGTAATTATTGGTTATGAGATATTATATGATATGTGTGATTATGTATGGTCTTGAGTGATGGTCATAGCCTAAAATACATATGAATAATTATGTTGTGTTGTTGTAATGCCAATTGTTACACCATTTGTGTATTTTTTTATATTCAAACAATATTGGCATATGAATAATGTGGAATTTCATAGATAGAGGAAATAATGAGTGGATATTGGTTTACAAGGTTGAGAAAATATATCATTCTTGAAGGTTGCGGAAATACATCATGTGGTTGGTTGTGTAAATACTTATTATGATTGTTTGTGAACTTTACATCATCATACCATACTCATTCATGAAACATTGGTACCACCGTGGCAACGTATGAGAAACACCGACAACGCCCTTTTAAAACCCTTATTGGGTGATATCCTGGAAAGGAGATATTGTGATATCCCATAAAACCCTCCTCGAGGGATTATCCAGGGAGGAGATATGATATAAGAATGGTATATGGGTTGATGAACCCCCGTGGGTCCCATGTCAAAAGGCTTGCTGTCTTGTATATATATGGATATTGTCCGACATCCTCACGTATTATCCTCATCATCATCATCATTCTTATTGTGTTTACTTAGTTATGGTTGTGATGTGATTGTACTTCTGCTTTTACTTATTCCCTATCTAATTGTTCTATCTTATTATACTTTAACATGATGATCTTATATTTATACTGTGCTTCTTTGTCTTGCTTGCATGTCGTATATTGTACACTTGTGGTTTTTCTGTGTTTGTTGCAATCTATTTGACATATTAGAACTGGTAGTGCAAGCGGTGTGAGCTACTGCTGTGTGATATTTTCTAATTGTAGGTGATGTACCATTAGTCTATATTTTATATGTCTATTATATTACATTGCTTTGTTGGCCTATGATACCTACTGTGTTCAAGTGGACCATACTCACTCCTACTATACCCTTCAAGTGCAGATTCTGGTTTGGGTGTGCCCAACATTGCTTGATTCAGGTGATTGTTGGAGCTTTCAAGGTAGTGGTTGATTTTAAGATGTTCAGATGTTTTCTACTATCTTTATCTATCAGTAGACTATGTATTTTATAGTTTTCAGAGAACGAGTTGTATCAATTGGATTTCTTATGTATTTCTTTTGAATTTGAGTTGTACTAGATAAGTTTTTATACTATTGACATCGGGTTTGGGGAGTTATGGTTGCATTGTATTTTATGTTTCTTTCTGCATTTGTTATATTTATATGGTTCAATTTCGTTTTAGAAGCTTTACCTTGGGGGTATTTCTGTCTTTTCCCCTTTGTGTATAAGTTTGGGTGATAGGCTTACTCGTCAAGGTTTTCTATGACGAGTTTCATCATAATCCTTGATTTTGGGTCATGACATATGTTGAATTCATTTGTTTATTCTCTCCACCCGACGCAACCCATTGGCCCAACTTCTTATGTTTAAGGTGATTTGTGTATCTATCATAATGATATTCTTGTTTCGTACCATTATAGCAGAATATCCGGGCAAGATATGCATCTCTTCAAGAATGAAAAAATGATCTACTTTTATTTGGTATTTTGACCAAAACTCCTTGAGTCATCGATATTCAATAAAATCCTCTTTTTTGATGACTGAATGAATTTCTATAATCCCATATTTAATAATGCCGGATCATCGAAATAAGCAAGAATACTATTTTGACGGAATATACCATTTACAGGGATTTCAATTTAGATACCTGAACATGGCATTAGTTGATTCTCGAGTTATTGAATTAAGTATTGTGGAATGATGAAATTTAATCAGAATTATGATGGAGAATAGGTGAATATTTGAGATTATACTGACCAGTACATATGATTTGATTAAAGACTAAATAATTAGGAATGCTATCTTATTTTTTAATATTAAATCTGAACTAAATAATTTTTGCCTCGCCTTGTCATTGGTTACTGAGAGATTAGAAGTATATCTTCGCTTAATAGAAATAGAATACACATTTATTTGATCCTAATCCTTATTGATTGAAAGGTAGACTAGACTGGACCTGCATGACCCTCCTAATAATATCCATAAATGACTTGATTTTGGTAATAGATGAACATTACAGTATGTAAATTCGAGTACATGATAGACATCGGTATTTTAGTGCATTTCTCTATCTTATTCAGAATAAATATGTTTTTGAACCTTCTCTTTAAAATTCAAAGTGTATATTCCTTCCCGAATCTCAACAATTACTTGTTCTGATTCTACTTATTGATCGTTTTTGACAAAACGCAAAATTTTTTGGGTGGAATATTCACATTATGTAGAATATCTTCACTCTTAATAGTTAGATACAAGTCTATAGAACTTAGAAAGGCAGGAAACCCATGTTGTGTACGGGTTGGATGAACCAAACCCTCACTTAATTTCATTTTTTCAGACGGGGCTCGTATATGTTCTATAGTATCCCTAATGTACTCCTCCGATATGAAAAGTCCTTAATGTTAATTGAGTACCCAGTTCTCCAATCAATTGACCTACAATAATACCTACAACTTCCCCTAACTCAACTAGGTCACCATGTGTATGACTCCGTCCATAACATAATCGACAAATCTGAGATATACTCCTATAACTAAAGGGAGTTCAACTAGATATTGGTTGTGCCCGACTGGTTATGAATTGATTTACTAGTCTAATTCCACTTTCTTTGTTTCTTGTGGCATATATCATGAACCCATGTATATATTATCTGCTAATCACGACCAATTAATTTTAGACTAAAAATCTTTTCAGCATTATCCCATTTCGCGGACTCGCAGAAATAGCCAAGAAGGTGCCACAACTCGTTAGACTAACAAAAATGTGGTGAACTACTTAATAAATCCTATGAGTTATATATCTAGTGGCTAATGTTCGTAAAGTGGTAAGCACACTCTTTTACGGGCTACGTCGCAGGAAGTGATGTATTTTATTAAGAGAGTCCTTCAGGAAAATTTCTTTGAAAAGGTAAATCAATCTTTTGTCCTTGAGGATCTCATACCTACTAATTGAAATTGATTAAAATGTCCAGTCATCCTAAAATTTAGATTCATTTTTCTCACAAATATTTACTTATGGCATACTATATTTCAATAGAGTGACATAATTTTCTTACAGCGTGTGCATTCCAATAATGATAGTGTTTTTCTGAAATCAAACATTGTTCTTCAGCATCTTGAACAAGCCATCCCTTAGAAGGTATTGTTAAAAGGTCATCCATTCCTAATGAAATAAATGTACTAGTAGCTTTTCGGAACCCCCAGTGTTTTTACTTGATACAGTATATATGATGTATACATCATTCCTAAGTGCTCTGTTAATTTACTAATAAGTCATTTCATGGTCATTCTGTCTATTGGTTTATTGTGATAGGCCAGATTAACTCATTCTACCATAAGTACCGCCATATTCTGTTGTGTAGTATTCAACAATGGATTTGAGTTGGTGACTATAAAACATTCTATTATCGATCTCGATTTGAGTATAAATTTTGGAACGATGTACCTGGATGAATCGGAAAGCCCCGAATTCCCACGGTATCATAGAACTACGTTAGGTACCATATGAATAGGCTTGAAAAAAAATCCTTTTGTAGCTTCTTCAATTTCTCTAAAAAGAGATATGACCAACAATGGATCAAATTTATATAAAAAAGATTTGTCCTTTTAGACTTCTTACTATTAGATAGTGTTAATCTTATATAAAATACCTAATGATTCATAGTGTACTTCAATGGGAGTTCTCTTAAAGCAATAACACATTGATCTATTTGCCGCTAAAGCCATAAAGGATCATCTAAGTTGGTTTGTTTCTGCCGATAAGCCCCAATTGCATTATACGAATTTAGAAAAAAGGTTCTTTCATATACTTATAGTAACTATTGCCACTTTTTTTTTTATTTTAATACTTTTTGCGATTACATGGATTATATTTATTCACATAAATACCTCGATGATTTTTTCTTGTTAATACATGGAGTCCAATAATATTATCTTGTATTGGTATAGATATATAATCCCTAATAGTAGGAGACAAAAGATATATATGAGAATACATAAGTAAACGAGCCTTTACTTGATCCTCCAAGGATAAAAGTACATGAATAAACATTTGATCTCCATAAAAATCTGCATTGGATCCCTTGAAAACTAATGGATGTAAGCAAATAGTCCGCCCCTCCTTTAAAATAGGCTAGAATGTTGGTATGCCTAAAATATCCAGAGTGGGTGCTCTATTCAGAAATGCAGGATGTCCCTGCATAACTTCTTGAAAGATTTTCCATCAATCAACTCTTTTTCTTGAACTTTACTCTTAACATCTCCTATGTTCAAAGACAGAAGTTGTCTAATTAGACCACAAATTACAAATGTTTGTACAATTTTTATTCCTATTTCAAAAGGCAATCCACATCTATGTAATGAAAGTGAAGGACTCCCAACAATGACAGAACATCATGAATAATCAACTCATTTTCCAAGCAGAGTCTCATGAAATCTTCCCTCTTTCCCATCAATTACTTTAGAAAATGTGTTGTAAACTTTACAATGTTTGTCCCTCTTTGGTTGTCCCAAATTCCATTATCAATAATTGTATCAATGACTTCATGAACTAATTTCACCTGACACATTATTAATTCTCCTGGCGTAGATCTACTTGTTGTTAATAGAATGGTAAGGGTATTGTTCTGATAGATAACTCTTCTATAGAGCCAATTAATGTCTGAGCTCATTAGTTTACCCCTGTCTGTCTGAATGATCGGTCAAAAATAAGGAGTAAGAATTTGTAATATTCACAAAACCATCCATTCTGGATCTATATTGTTTTGAATAAAAAACTTAGCCAATTCCAAGAATCTAACCAAAAATTCCATTCTTTTTCCGATGCATTTCTTTTGTTCCCTTATTCCACCAATTCTTATAATTCCACCAATGAATTCTCTATAATAATTTGTAAGTCTAGATTGGCTAATTGTTCTCGAATAGCACTGCACCAATAGAGATTTCTGAATTGTGTAATGCATCGAAACCCTAGGTAGTAAAAAAATGGGATGTTATATTTCTAAGATTTAATTTAATATTTGAATAAACCCCATAATCATAAGAATGTGGACTTTTAAGTTATGGGCATAGCATGATAAAAATTGGGATAGGATTCTATAGGATCTCCCCCCCCCCCTCCTTCAAAATTGGATGTAAATGTTTTTTTTCATCTAGCTCAAGTAGGTACACCAAATAAGGAAAGGAGTTCTCATATTCAAACTCTATAAAATTCCAAAATAAAATGAGCAACTCTTTACTCAAGTTCCTAGTGAAGATGAGGCAAGATTTCAATCAATTCCAACAAATAAAATAGAAAATTCTTGAGTAGTCTACTTCCCTTTCAATAATAAATTCCTTAAATCTTAATAATTAAAATGAATGAATACCTTGGAACCCATAAGGGATTTACTTGTCTATATATTTCTCTATTCGATCTTTTCGGTCCCGACTTCAAATCGATGGTTAAGACACCACACTCTTAAAGTCTATACATGATAGATTGACTCCTGGAACCATGACATATTTTCTTACTTGATTATAGTTTCTTTCCACGAAAAGAAGGAAATGGTTCATTCCACAAACTAAAAAGCTTTTTTTTATGATAAACAAATATAAATTCCTCTTTAATTTATTTGTTACAAAATTGACCATAAATAATTAAATTGAAGGAATACCTTGGACCCCATAAGGGATTTACTTGTCTGTGTATTACTCTATTCGATCTTTTAGGTCCCAACTTCACCTTGATGGTTAAGCCACTACACCCTTAAAGTCTATACATGATAGACTCATGGAACCATGACATATTTGGTTACTTGAACATAGTTTGTTTCCACGAAAATAAGAAAATGGTTTATTTCACAAAATAAAAAGATTTTTTATGAGGTACAAATATAAATTCCTCTTTATTTGATTTGTTACGAAATCGACCATAGATCAGTTCCTCTTTTATTTGGGAGTATTGACTAAACCTAATTTTAATCTTCATGTTACTTTTTGTAAGTGACATGTCAGGTCCATGTATCCCAATTGGATTGATTGGGATGGCGGTTTTTCCTAACGATTTTGTACAATCCAAATTTCAATCAAATCACACATTGTAGTATACTAGGCCTTCTAATTCTTTAATTATTTAAAAGATTCACAATATAAATAAGATGATATTATAAATACCACACATGGGTTACAAGGCATACGAGTTTGATATATCCCATTTGATACCTTTGTATACGAGAATCAACAAATTTGACTCCATATTGTTCACAAAATTTGGGTCTTTTATTTACATTTTTATTACTCGATAATTTCCACAAGCACAAATTCTAATTTTTATAGGAACAAAAATTATTTCACCAAATAATCCATTTTTTTTTTCGATTTATTTTTTTGTGATGAAAAGTATAGTGTTTTTTTTACCTCTCCAACTATCTCTCCATTAGGTGGATTTTAGTGGCCCAAGCACTTATTTGTTGAGGATAAACTGATCTAATTCATAGTTGTGGATGTTTATATTGACCGATCATAGAATAAAAATTATTATTCATTCTCATTAAGCTTTCTTCCTATTAATCTAGAAGTTCTTAAGTAAAAAGAAATGATTCTACAGTATCTTAGGGATTAGGTATTATTCCCCCAGTGATATAGTAACAAGTACTTATTGTCGATCTCTAATATGATCCGATTTGTAAGTAAGCATCTCTTGTAAAATATGACCAACCCCAAAACCTTTTAGAGCCTAAATTTCCATTTCTCCTACCTATTGTCCCCATGCTTGGTTCTTTCTCTAAAGGGATAGTTGTGTAACAAGCACATAATGTCTACTGGAATGCCCATGGGTTTTATCATAAACATGATGAATTAATTTCAAGATATAAGTCTTTCCTATTATAACGGATTTTTCAAAAGTATTCCCCGTCCTTGTATAAAATATTCTACTTTTTCTTGGACATGTACGTTCAAATACCCATGCATTCATTGTTTGCTTACTAGCTTCATATAATTCAAAAAACACTAGTTTTTGCACAGCTTCTTGTTCATATCTCTCTTCACAAGGTGCTATTTAATAATTAACTATCTATCCTATGATCATTCGTGAATGTACTCCTAACAGTGGCAAACTCAGAATTTAAGGATAGTGGGTTCTTAAGAATTTTTAAAAAGAAAATCACCTCAATGAGGTTCGAAATCGGGACCTCTTTCCAATGAAGGACCTTAAGATCAACCCAAATTCCAATGCACCCAACCAACTTTCTATTATAGTGGGTGCTTTTATAAGTTTTATACCTATTTTTATATTTTTTCTATGTAATTATACCTATTCCGCATCGAGTTTAGTGGGTACCGAAGCACCTCAAAATACAACATATGTCCTCCCCTTACTCCTAATGTGTTAAATACCATATTAATGGATCTTCCATCTTATAAACAATGCATATTTTGTCGAGGCAAAATTTTTGAAATGATACACTTATCTTTTATTTTTTTAGCTTCTTTATCACCTACTTTGAATTCACATTTCTATGAATAATATACACGAATCATTTCAATATTATAACTAGAACCATATTTTTTTACATCAATCAACCTTACATCAATAATACGCCCCCTTCCACTAATAGGTAATTTTAGACAAGTTTCTTTTAAAGCAGATACTTGAATACGAAGTATAGCTCATAACAATCAATCTTTCGGGGCATAGGACAATTATTTCACGAACTACAGTGTTAATTTACCTAATAACATATCACTCTTCTCTACTCAGGTTCCCAACATCACGATTCAATTTCTGTCTAAATTGTGGAGTAAATGGGCTTCTTAATGTGGTAATTAATTAGTTACTCTTTACGGCCTTGACTTGTCACATGAGTCTGAATTACATATTTTTTTATGTGAAAAAAAGTATAAATATCTTCATATACCAAACGCTCGCCAATAAGTACTACATCTTCAGAATTGTAACCCTCTTACAACATATAAGCTACTAATATATTTTTCTCCAAAGCAAGTTTTCCACCAACCGTAGCAGCACCATCAGCTAAAATTTGTCCCTTTTTATCCCAAGGAACCTAGGGTTTTTGATACATACATGATTTTTTTATTGGAACGTTGATATATAACTAATGGAATGATTATAATATCTTCATTGCCTGCAAAAAGAATCTTGTCAGTATAGGTTTAGTTATCAAGAAAAAATTTCATAAATTATATTTTTAAAATTTTGGTGACATGGCCTAGTGGTAAGGCAAAGGACTGTAGATCCTTTTTTTGCTAGTTCAAATGTGGGTGTCACCAGATCAACAAAAATTTATAAATCTCTTTTTTTCTTCTATTAGTATGTCCCGCTCGATGATTCCCCAACATAAGCAGAGAAAGCAGACAATTGATACTTGTTTTATTCTAAACATCTGGTTTGGGGTTTTAGTTAAAAAGTGTAACTCTCCTTACATTGAATGTTTAGGCTTAGGCTTCAAGGAAATATTCTAATAACATAGGGGTTATCAAAACTTCACAATTACCTTTTAGTACAAATAAAAATTTTATACTGTTAATTCATTATGTAATGATTGGACCCTGGGTTTGATTTAAGAGCCCGATAGGAAAAAGAAATAATTGTGGAAGGGGGGAAAAGATACTTTATAATATACGAGGAACTCATGAAAATATCTGAGTGCTCAAGTATCTAATCATTTGAAATGAGGGTCAACAAAAAAATAATAGGACCTTTTATTCCTACATGATACATTAGTAACATTCCCATGAGATATTACTATGAATTTTACTTGTATTTAATCATTTTCAATTAAAAATCATATAGAAATTTCTTATAAAAAGAGAGAATTTACACTTTGGTTTATTAATAGTCTTTATTTTTTTTTAACTATGCACCATTGATTCCACTATTATTAGTCAAGAGAAATAGGACAATTCCTTTATATTTATAGTGATACGAGGCATAATTCAAATGGATAGTATGTCTTGCTTGAGCTACTTTAATGGTAGTACTTACTTTTTCCCTTTCACTCGTAGTGTGGAGAAGGAGTATACACTAGGGGTACTACTAGTTGAGTTAAGGAAGCAAACTACATCAATATCAATTGATTTGTAGATCATTCTGCAACATGTTTGGAACAAATAAAATATCTTCATTTTAAAATTTCAATGGACTCGATTAGAGTAATTTATTATAGGAATCATACTCATTCAATCAAAGAACAATTTCAAAGATTCCCATGATTGTAGTACGAAAGGAAGATGATCTCAATAAACTTATTCAAACCTAATTCTTTCTAAATTTTCTAGTCCAATCAACGACCTTTTACTAGGTGATACTGAGGAGGGTCAGACTCTTTTCTTATTTGTTTCTTTCTTTACAATTCAAAGAAGAGGTTTTTTGTTAAGTGTATATGCATTTTGTGTGAGAAAGAAGGGATATAAATATAATGGTTTTCTAATATGATTCTAAGCAGAATAAGATTGTCGGGTAGGTCACATATTGTGCATTTACCGCTTTCATGCTTTAAAAATTAGATTTATACTTTATCGTCTTATTTCATATCATTGTTCAGGCATTAAAAATTAGTGAGTTTTACTCTCTATTTTTTATGGTGGTGGAACTACTGTCAATGGTTTACTCAATTACTTATTGGGAATGTTAAAAGAAAAAGATTACTATGTGATGTTTTGAATATGCCTATATCTATCTCTTTTTCTTTATTGATTTGATTATTTTAATAGAAACCAAGATTCATATTGGAAATAAAAAATATAGTAATTCAAACTATAAGACATAAGAGTAATTCCGATTGATCAGAACAAATAGATATAGAAAATAAATAGAATTGGGTTCTATGCCACTCCCTATATGGAATTGATATTCACATATATCAATATAATATTGGGGATTGATCTATAGATCCATATCAAATGCATCCTCTATATTTATTTTAATCCAGTGAGAAGCTACAATCTAACTAAAAATGCTATGGTAGAAATAAATAGATGAATCTTTCTACCATACTATCTATATATTAGAATACTACCGATTCTAGTCCACTCATTACATTCAACACATGAAATTGGAATTTTTTTCATTTTACTTTGAAAATTTTGGCTAAGAATTCAGAGGTCAAGTTTCATTCAAATTCATTAATAATTAATCATTTTGACTAACTGTTTTTACGTAACCGATAAGTAGAAAAGACGTAGGAACTAGAATAATAGTGCAGTAGCAATAAATGCAAAAATATTTACTTCCATAATCTCATCGATTTTTACTTCGTAATAAAGCAGGATTTAATACCGTGAGATAATGAATCTTTAACCTGTAAATTCAATGAATGAAAATTACCTCTCAATGATCTTGTATAAGATCAATATCTTGAATAATAATATTGAACTATCAAATCAATTTATCGTCGAGAATGAATAGTATAACATAGGAAGTTCTTTTATCAATACCGCCCCAAACTTGGATTTCCGACCCAATCCAACTAAAATTCCTATATTTAACATTTGTTTAATCATTTGTTCTTTTTTTTCTTTCTAATCTATCTAGTTCCTTCTTGTAGAATCATTTGATCAAGTTTCATCAAACAACTCTTCCACTTCCAGTAGCCACATAGTTACAAACTCAAACAAATAATAAAAGCTAAATAGAAAAAGAAAGGAGTTTAGAAAGAAACTATTTTGACTTGAAAGATAAAGAAGTGTGATGTATATGTGACTCTATAAATTGAATATTCTTCACATCTACTAGTCTTCAATTTGTTATTCTGTTGATGGGGTCCTAAAAAATGAAAAATAAAAAAAATAATTCATTTCACTATCTAAGAGGAGTAGATCTTCGGTTGATTTATCTTTCCCCCTATTTTTTAATAGATTATTAGCTCTAAGAAACCTTTACCAAAAGCTCGTTGTGCAATTTATATGGTATCTATTTTTGAACTTCAAACTAGTGAGGTTCCATAAATCTATAGCCAAAAAAATATATTGCTTTTTTTCTGTTTTTTTTCTGAAAGGTATTTTCTCATATTAAATTTTGTATGAGACAAGAATAGAATTCTATTTGTATATGCACACCTTAAAAAGGTATAGTACCCAATTCCATTACATACATCAGGGTCAATCAAAAAATCCAAAAATCTTTTAGAATACTGACTATAATGCTACCAATAATTGTATTAATCCAACCGCATATGCCTTTCTCCTATAAAAAGGAAAGAAAAAACAAATAAGTATTTCCCATTTTATTTGATAATGAAATTCTTCCTTCTTTCCCCTTCTTAAAAAGGAAAAGATTTATTGGATACGTTGGGACTGACGTGGCTCAAACCCGTAGCTTCTGCCTTGACAGGACGGTGCTCAAACTAATTGAACTATAATCCCAGGGAAATATGGGATTTAGCAGAAAATTTTATTCTTTTTAATGTCCGTATTAGGTATTTTTAAAGTACAAAGCTTATGTTATCTCATGGTGGATAGACGAATTATTGTGTCGAGCTAGATTTGAAATAGCGTAGACATCTTCCCAAAGAATTTATAGTCTGTCCCAATTAACCACTCAGGCATCGATCCAAAAAGAATCAATTTTAGACCTATTGATAATCCAAGATCAACTTCCTTTTGTAGTACCTTACCCCCATGGGAATTTGAATCCCCGTTGCCTCCTTAAAAGAGAAATGTCCTAAACCACTAAAAGATGGGGGCCTGCTTGACCAATGGCCAATATACTATGATCATATTATGATCAGTTTATTGAAAGAGTCAATATAATCGAATGATTTTATCTAAGGGATCTTTCCCTCTTTCAAAACTGCATAGAATTATTTTTTATTTTGATGAATTATTCATTCTAATGGCCATTAGAAATCTACAATATAGTAGTAGTATTTTAAATTATTTTAATTGAATTCATTTCGATTATTTTAGTATTTAAAATTTGATTTTAATTTCTTTTACTTACATTTGATTTATTATTAAGATGAGATATCCTTATCTCCCCCCTCCCTCTCACCAAGACAAGAAATTAAAAAATGAGAAATTTAATAAGATCAAGCAGAAAATTATTTTTTTCTCCATGAATTTAGTTCAAGAGACAAGTAGAATATCATTTCACAATGAAATATCTTGAATTTAGGTTGAATTACTATGTGTATGTACATGTATCAATCAAGTGAATTTTCTTCTAATGGGATCAATTCATTAGAAGAAAAAAGAAATCCGAGTTGGTCTTGAAACAATTCATTGCATTTTCTTCTAGACTTCCTAGGTAAATCCATGAGCCACTTGACACTATGTATCTACTGCACATATTTAATCCATATATACTTACATTTATAATATATGTATATATATATATTTTTAATCCACATAGTGAATAATTCTAAAATTAAATAAAAAGGCCCATTTAATTTAGTGGTAGAGTAAATCCATGGTAAGGCGTAAGTCATCGATCAAATCTAATAAGGGTCTTCATAAAATACAATCTAGTATTCATAAGAGAATTTTATTTTGATCTATATAAAAAAAGTAACTAACTGGATAATACATTATCATTATAATAAGTTATAAGGTTGAACATTTGCTTAGTCAATTTTTATTATTATGAATTTTAAAATAATAAAAAATCACTTCTTAAATTACCCATCAAATATTCTTATTTTTCATTATACCAACCAAATCCATTAGAAAGGTTAGAAATCAACACAAGAAAAAGAAAGTGGACCCAACCTATTGAATCTTGATTATATCCATTATTATGATACTAAAGTTCGATGTATATGAAATTGGAGCAGTTGAATTTTTTTATTTTATTTTTTGTTTTGGACTACCCAAGAATTTATTGATATATTTGATTGAATCTTCTTGTTACTAGATTTTCTCTAGAAAAAATTATAGGAATATATTGTTATTCCTTTCCTTTACAAAGAAACATTTCTTCAAAGTCAGACCATAAGAACCATTTATTAGCTTTCATTGATTCTAGATCAAAGATTAATTTCTTTCTAGATTATATATTCATATTAAGTATATTGTATATTTTGATATATATCTATAAGATCGCCGCTTCATACAGCAAAATTTTAATATCACTGCATGCGGTATTTTCTTTGTTCCAACAATGTAAGGAAGATAGATCTAAGAAAGAGACTTTCATTTTCAGTCTCCTAGTATTTTATTTATTTTATTGGATTTTAGATTTTCTAAAAGGGTAGATTCTCTCTCTTTCTAACTGAAAAAAGAATCTAAAAGTAAATATTATGTTGAACATTATTTTTTATTTCAATCCATGGAAAATATACTCTAGGGTTTTTATTTATTTATAATAAATATGAAAGAAAGAGACCGTTTGATCCTTAAAGAGTTCTTTCAACACAAGGGATTGATTGAATTGTCTTATTAAGACAATTTATGATTCATATTCTTAGTTAGAAGGAATAATCCAATGGAGTTTATGGATTTAACCAGGTCAGTTATTTTTATCTTCAAAACCAATTAGATAGGGAGGTGCATGAAAGATCATATAAAAATGATAGAATCTTTAAATGCCCTAAAAAAGATATAAGGTCCTCTGAAATGGTCAAAATAGTTGAATATGTGATTGCTATGACTATAGCCATTAGTAATTTACCGAAGGCGAAAGTGATTTATTTGATATTCTGAATGATTAGTTATTGTGAGACCATTTTATTTTTGTAGGTTTGTCTGGTTTATTTCCTTTTCCTTGTGCCTATTTCATTGTAGGGGATTGTTCACAAGTACGACCTTTTTAAATTCATCATATATCTAAGGATTGGCTGGTTCTTATTTGGAAAGTTGTAATTTCTTATTTGTCTCAATTTCAACTCCTGCTAATAGTTTAGCACATTTGTTGTTATTACTATGGGGTCCTGAAGCACAAGGAGATTTTACTCGTTGGTGTCAATTGAGGGGTATGTGAATTTTTGTTGCTCTCCATTGAGATTTTGGCCTAATAGGTTTCTTGTTATGCTAATTTGAGCTTGCTCGATCTGTTCAAATGAGACCTTATAATGCAATCGCACTATCTGGTCCAATTGCTATTTTTGTTTCTATATTTCTAATTTATCTTCTAGGTTAGTCTGGTTGGTCTTTGCAACTAGTTTTGGTGCAGAAGTTATATCTCAATTCATCCTATTTTTCAAGGGTTTCATAATTGGACCTTGAACTTCTTTCCGTATGATGGGAGTTGCCAGTGTATTGGGTTCTTCTTTGCTATAATCCACTCATGGTACAATAGTAGGAAATACTTTATTTTAAGATAGTGATGGTGCAAATACATTATGTTCTTTTAACCCAATTCAAGCAAAAAAAATTATTCAATGGTCACCTCTAACCGTTTTTGGTAAAAAATCTTTGGGGTACATTTTTTCAATAAAACTCTGATCACATATCTTTATGTTATTTGTACCAGAAACTAGTTTATAGATGAGTGATCTTGGAGTAGTCGGTCTAGCCCTGAACCTTCATGCCTATTACTTCATTTCTCGGGAAATTCCCACAATGGAAGATCCTAAATTTTAGCCTTTCTGCACCCAAAATATTCTCTTAAACAAAGGTATTCATGCTTGAATGGCAGTTCAAGATCGACCTTATGAAAACCTAATATTCCTAAGAGGTTCAACCATGTGGAAATACTATTTAATGTAACTTTACCCTTAGCTGATTGTGGAAAAAAACATTTTTTCTTGGTGTGTTAGGAGTGCCTGACTTATCAATTTATTCGATAAAATAATTGGGGTTCATGTATCCCATGCTAGATTAATCATATTCTTGGTTGGAGCAATGAACCTATTTAAAGTTCCCTCTTTCAAACCCTAGAATTTGAATTTGAATTGACTAATTGAATCTGGTTTATTTTCCACGTTCATAGGTAAGCATTTATGTATCTGCTTTAAAACATAATTTTTAGGGAATTTCTAATAATATCCAACCATGTTCCTAGTTTGGAATTTTTCATTTTAGGAGTGTTAGCCCCGATTAGCAATGGGCAAAAATCTCACTTATCAGATTACATTATGGAAGACATAGTTTTTCCTGAAGAATTCGCCATGAGATATCTAATCCATTCATAATATCAGGAAAAGTGGATACAATTTTTTACTGCTACTTAGTATTAGAAATAGGTCCAAAAGGTATTTAAAAATATCAAATTTAGATATTTGTACACTATCAAAGTAAGGAACCATGACATACATGATTGGAATAGATTCCATTTTTAAGTAGAATAGGAACCTTTTTGAGATACTTAAAAAAGAATTATCTAGCTAAAAGGTTTTATACATCTGCCCTTTCTTAATACATTCTTTAGACAAAGACTCCATTTTTTCCCTTGTCGAATGATAAATCTTTCTCAAAAGTGTGAATCAAACCCGCGTTTGAATTGAAATTGAGATACTGATGCAAGTTCTTCCCTTCTAAATTAGATAGATTCATATATGAAAGAGATCGACAATAAGTTCTTTCAAAATTGAGTATTTTCCCCTCTATTAGAGGTGTTCCAAAAATTTCTTTAATTGAGTAAATAGCTCGTTTAATTGGATCAACTTAGAAAATAGAAGGATTTCTACAAGTTATACTTTTTGTCACCGCTATGTGAAAAATTATTAGGCATGAATATGTTATATAACTATGACTCAATTGGTGAATTAGTATCTCTCCCTAAAAGCATATTTTCTAACCAACGGAGAAAGAAAATATTTTATTGGGAATTAAAAATATATTGAGGAGTTGTCCATACATAGAATAAAAATTATTGATATGGGCCTTTTCCATAGAAAATGGATCTTCTACTTATGATCGTCATGAATTGGATTATAATCAAACCGTTTTGGTTAGCTTATTCAGAGTTGTAAAGACTATAAGGGTATCAAGTTATTGAGTCACACTATGAAAGTGTGGGAATGGGTAGTAGATTTAAGGATGGGGAGGATCATGACTATTTTAGAGAATCAGTTTGGTTTCATGCCAGGTCACTAAACTAATGACACTATTGACCTCTAAGAAGATTAGTGGAGTAGTTTTGGGAGAGTAAGATGGACTTACACATAATTTTCATTGATCTTTAGAAGACGTATGAAAAGTCCCTATAGATATTATATAGAGGTTCTTGGAGGCTATAGGGGTGCCAGTGGCATACATTAGGTTAATTTAGAACATATACTATGGCAAAAGAACCCCACATAGTCTCCATCTTTCTATCACCATTTTTTTTCTTTAGTCCCCATCTCTTTATCTACTATAGTCTCTGTATCTATTATTGTAGTTTTGACCTTGGTTCCCTTGCCCTTAGGTTTAGAAACCAACCATTTGATAACATAAATAGTTAATTTTCTCTTCAAATTATGACTCGTATTCTTTGGAAGCCTACCCCTGTGTTGATACAACATTCACTTTCTCAAAATTAGCCGCTGCAAATTACTTTACTAGAACCTCTAAATTAGTCCTTATTAATGCAATTTCTTGAGCTACTGTATCATCAGCTGCTTTATAGTCGCAGGAGGCACCAATAACATAAGTACCAGATTCCCTCTCAACCATTCGAGTTTGCCACCCTCAGTTAGTGAGTGAGATCTATTCTAACATCTCCTAAGTTGTCTCCCATCATAATCTCATAAATACTTATCCAGATATGGTGTATTCCATGGATATGGAGCTGGTGTTCAGGGCTTTGTAGAATATTTTTGATAAGGTTGTCCCTATCAATTGATGATTTGACACCATGCTCACCTTTTTCTTCAACCTGACCTAAGCCTCGTACATGAACTCTGACTACAGATGCCTAAAATTATACATATTATCCTTAAGTTGTAGCATCCTTGAAGGAGGAAAGAACCTATTTATGAATTGCCTGCTCAATTTATTTCCAGTCATGATAGAGCCTCTTGGAAATTTTCCTAACCATAAAGATGTTTCTTAGATAAGTGAAAAGGGCAAAATCCTCAGTCTAAATACTTGCTAATCTACCCCTGGAATTGTATACTAGGTGCAGATCCTTAGGAAATTTGCAAGGTGCAAGTTTGAAACATCAGTAGGCAATCTTACAAACATACTGTACAAATTTGGAAGTTGGATCATGGCACTCGTGATGTCAAATTTGATGCCCAAGGCAAAACATGAGGTATTATGGCCCCAGACTCGGGCAGCTCAACCTATCCATTATCTTCTTCATCATCTATATATGGTTTCATATACTGATATGCTAGGATTACTTGAACATAGGAACCACTGGCTCTATTATGATTTCCACTAAGTTCTTCTCAATGGTCAACTGCTTGTCTCTGCTCAGTAAGATCTTATTTCCTAGCTACTCTCTAAGATTCTTTCATTTCCCTCTTCTTAGCTTCAGATTGATCTAACAACTCACTGATTTAATGATAAAAAATATCTTGTACAACTTCGTAATGAGGTACAACATCATGAACCACTTTAGGATTGTCAACACTTTACAGGTCAAACATCCTACCAGGTGTTTATAGGATCCTCTCTGGATTTAAATTGACTGGGAGAAACGGTTTTCCTTTATTCTATGTACGAGGCATACTTCGGCCTATGCCCAACTAAGTACAGAAAGAAAAACTAAAATCCAAAATATTGCAACAACCATAATCCACAAATCAACACAGTGTTCTACGATAATGGTACCAATTTCTTGATGACGTCAAAACAACACCTCCTTTTAGATTATAGAACCATCATTGTCAAAATATAGTAACCCAATAAGGTTAGGGTCAAATCCAAAGTGAACATGTGGATTAGCAGATATTAGTGGATTTAGTCTCCAGGTAAAACAAAAAAAGTAAACGGGGGACTTATTTGTAGCAGTCTCGAGAAAAAAACAGTGTTAACTTAGTTTAAAATCAGTCATGAGTGAACACTAGGATTTTGTTCCCCCTGGAATCTCAACTCTGTAGTCTTATCGTGCGTTCTTTAACCAACCCAATACCTTGCATGTAGAATCAATAGGTTATGTACCTCTTATAGTCCATTGTGTGACAATGGGTTGACAATTAACTCCTAAATTACTATTTTCTTTATCTTTTCCTAGTCACTACTTCTCTTTTGGTGTAAGTAGCAATATCTTGGTGGGATCGTAATGTGTGCACCCATTAAGAAATCAATCATAATGAAGATAAAGCAATGTATGCCATAGGTATTTGTTCAGATCAACAATTGCACTTTCCCAACTTTGTCAATTCGCCAGGGTTTCCACTACCATAGCTATGGGTTTTAACCGCTCATGACTATGAATAAATCAATAACATTCATATTTTAAGGCAAATATGAAATCATAATGATAAGATGAATAAAAACCCACAACCAAAGACTAAATAATCAATAAAAGTCAAGACAAAAAAAAACTCCCAAGATCAAAGATGGGATCTTGAAATCAAAATATGTTTCTAAGTGTTAAAAGTGTGTAACACTTACTAAAAAGTACATAAGGGATAGTTATAGTACAAGAGAAAATCCTAAACACAAAGCCCAATCGAAATAGGAGAGAATAGATTCAGTGGACACCTGCTCTTTGACCTTGCGGTCTGGAAGGTGCATACTGCAGGTTGCGGATAGAACAAATCCTGTAAGTTAGCTCTTGGGATTTTTGCTTTCTGGTAATCCATTGTGTACCTGAAGTTCGTAGGTCTTACTTGCGGTCTGTGGGTCAACTTAGTAGGTGTCAGGAGTCAGTTTTTCAGCTCTTCTTCAATTATTGAGCATACTTTAATCAAGATGAAGCTGGAAAACATCTTGAACACCCATAATATCTCCAACATTTGCCAAAAATACCTTTTTTCACCATTTTCATGAACTTATCATTCAAAACATGGTTTCCTGCAAAACATACCCAAAATAGATCAAATCGAATAAAAAAGCCTCAGAAACTTGTATATTTTTCTTATTTTAGGCATTGAAAGTTCTATATTTCTATAGAAAATCATACACTGCTTCAACATCCATCACCAAGTTAAATAAAAATAGTCTAAGAGTTAAATCCTAGTATATGTTCTAAATTAACCTAATGTATATCTATAGTAATCCAAACAAAACGTTCTAAATAAAGAACCAAAAGCAGTGTTGGTCGGGATAAGTCACCGACCCTAACAAATAACAATGACAATGTTAATTATAAAGATAACTGTCAACTTAATTCAGAGAGTTGAAATAGATGTAATGCCTAAGCCTTCCAGAAAATGTATACTCACCACTTCACTATAACGAATGCACGAACCGAGCTGATCAACCTAACTCTATGTCGGAAAAGTACACTTGACTTCGGACTCTGCATCACGTGGGGATACAGTGTTTGAAGATGGTTAGTGGGGTGAACACTAGTATCAAACTCAATGAAAAGGATAACATAATACCATAATCAACAGTTTTAAATCATTCAAATCCATTGCACATAATCAAATGCATATACACAAATATATCATATGTCAGGATAGGGAAGAAGGCTTAACATACACTTTATAATATTAGCCTGGATTGTGTAGTGCAACTATCATAACATACAAATGCACTGACAGGCTATATGGGCCTAGATCTCCCCCAGATGGTAGGGCCCTAGTGCATGTGTCCGCATGAACTAGAGGGTAAACTTATGCACTATGCGGGGCTTGCACCTCCCGCCATATCAAGGTAACATAAGCATCAAATTATCTAACATATTATAGGAAACTCAAACCTCAAATTATAGGGTACTAATAAGGGAGACTCAAATCGCCTGATCATATAGACCCCCTCATTGGCAACCACAATTTCCAGTATTGGTCTGTCGGACCTCCACTTTTATTACTTAGCTACACAACCTTTATTAACTCCCGATTTAAATAATTATCAAACAATCCCATCTAATGAACTACAGTACACATTTAGGCATACATTGTTGGTATCATTATACCAACTACACTTGCAAGCTAACATCAACCTTCCACACCAATTATCTTTACTTAGGGAAATTCACAATCCACTTGGTTTAATTTCACCATAGCTTGGGGAATAACACAACCCCATGAGGTTCAATTCAAAATCATAATGCAATAGTTCAAGAATAGTTCAATTCCCACATTTCTCATAATTAAAACCTTTTTCACTATATGGGGTTGGGGTCATAACCACTTCAAAGTTACAAATTTCTGAAATCACAATCCCTAGCTCATTCACTATTCCCATGCATCAAATTGACTTTAAACCCACCATTTAAATGTGACGCATGCAGGGATAAACATAAAACATCACATAAATAATAGTTTTACAAAACCCATAACCCATGTTTCTGAAACCAACCACAATACCATATGGACAACATTTTAAAAACGTATGTTTTTAGCAAATTAATGATTAGGGAAGTGTAACATACCTTAAATGCTAAGTTTCATAGAAGGATTTTAAATCTTGATCCGTTGGATGACCTACTTCTTTGTAACCCTAAGTATGGTTGCTGGAGAGAATTTTAGAGACTTTTGAAGTGTTTTAGTATATTAAGCTTAAAATATAACCCCCTTAAGTGCTTTATGGGTCTCCATACGACTCATATAGAATCATCACGACATGTCACCATGATCCATACCCAAGATAGTTCCCAGGACACCTACACACTATTAATCCTACGACTCAACTAGTACCACTATTAATGGGACCCTACAGCTCATAAGGTCCAGTTATAATCAACACAAAACCGAATTAGGTAAACACTGGACACCCTACGATTTTCACCCAGCAACTCATAATAAGTCCTTACGAATCATAGTGAGCCACTCATTCTTAGAGAAGAATATTACCACATACTTACTGATTTCATTATGATTGGGCCCCTAGGACCCATCAAGAATGACTTTGACTCGTAAGGGTAAGTGGTAGTTAAGACACTGAGGATAAAATTTCCAAAAATTTTCAAGAAACAAAATCACAGGGTAGTTCACCAACTCTTAGGCTACCTTGCCATATCGACTCAGAATATTGTGAGGTCCAACATAATCCAGACTAAGCTTTCGTTTATTACCAAATCTTTTTACCCCTTTCAAAGTAGATATCTTCAGATAGACAAAATCACTAATATCAAACTCAAGATCTCTCTTTCTCACATCTGCATAGGATATTTGATGACTCTAAGTAGTTTTTAGCCTTTCTCAAATCAACTGAAATTTTTCCGTTGCCTGTTGCACAAAATCTGGACATATTAAAGCAGCTTCACCTACCTCAAACAAACCAATTTGAGATCTACACCTTCTATCATAGAGAGCCTCAAATAAGCTATTTGAATATTAGAGTGATAACTGTTATTATATTCAATCTAAATCAAAGACAAGTGATCATCCCAACTTCTCTTTAAATCAATCACACACTTCCTTAATATGTCTTCTAAGCTTTAGATGGTTCTCTCTACCTGGTTATCTATTTTTGGGTGAAAATTTGTGCTAAGATGAACTTGGGTACCAAGGCCCTTCTGAAAAGCCTTCCAAAATTGAGAGGTTAACTGGGTATATTTATATGAAACAATGGTCCAAGGGACTCTATACAATCTCACTAAATCCTTAAGATAGAGTCTAGCATACTGTTTTGCTGAATCGTAAGTGTTAACTAGAAAAAAATAAGCTGACTTAGTCATTCGATCCTTGATAACCCAGATATAATACTATTGTCAATGAGTATGAGGTAACCCTATAAAGAAGTCCATATTACCACCTCCTACTTTTAAGTAGAAATACTGAATTCTTGATGCATACTACTAAGTCTCTGGTGCTCAGCCTTAACCTAATAGTAATATGGAAACAACCAAAAATTTTGTGATATCTTTATTTATGCCATCTACCAATAGACTTCCTACAAATTACGGTAAACCTTAGTGACTCCGGGGTGAAAAGAATATTGAGAACTACAAGCTTCAACTAACATCCATTGCCTCAAATGATCCACATCCAGAACACACAATCCTCCATGGTAGGAAAGAAAATCATCTCCCCCAAGGGAGAAAACCTCTACCTTCTAAGACTGCCTCTTTTAACTTTTGCAAAATAGGATTTCTATCTTGCTTTTCCTTCACTTCAGCTATAAAATAAACTTTCAAACCATTCTGAACCCAATAACTACCTTTGGTTGGATCCACCAACCAAATTCCCAACCTACAAAGGTGATGAACCACACAAACTAACTTTTCTTATCATTTTTTCACGTAAGCAACATTCCCCAAAGGCAATTGACTAAGGATGTCAGCCACAACATTGTCCTTACCTTGATGACATAATACACTTATAACATAGTCTTTTAACAACTCTAGCCACCTTCTCTAATGAATATTTATATCCTTTTGGCTGAACACATACTAAAGACTGTTATGATCAGTGAACACTTAAACATGAACCCTATAAAGATGATGCCTCCAAATTTGTAAGGAAAACACGACTGCTTCCAATTCAAGATCATGAGTTATGAGGCTTAAGTTTTCTAGAGGCAGATGCTATAACCATGCCCTGCTGCATCAAAACATAACCAATACTAAATTTAGAAGTATTACAAATAGACTATAAAACCATCTGAACCATATAGTAGAGTCAAAACTTGAGCGGAGGTGAGTCGAGTCTCCAACTCTTAAAAAGTCTACTCACAAGAATCAGATCACTTAAATTTGACTTTCTTCTGAGTTGTTCTAGACATGGGAGAAGAAATAGAAGAAAACCCTTCGATATACCATTAGTAGGAATTGACTGACCCCAACAAATTCCTTATATGTGATGGAGAGGTGGGTTTCTTTGATATTTTGATGATTAACTCAAAGACTTCATTAGAGATAATATAACCAAGGAATACTACTATTTTCAACCAAAATTCATACTTGATAAACTTAGAGAAGAACTAGTGAACTTTAAGAGTCTGCTAGACAATCCTCAAACTATCTATGTGTTCACCTTCACTCTTAGAATAAAGGAGGATGTTATCTATGAAGACTATAATGAACATGTCAAAGTACTTCTTGAACACTCTATACATCAAGCCATAAAAGTTGTTGGAGCATTAGGTAGTCTGAAAGACATAACAACAAATTCAAAGTGATCATACTGATTTCTAAAAATTATCTTCAGAGTGTCAAGATCTTTGACTTTGAGTTGATGATAACAGGGTCTGAGGTCTATCTTAGAAAACAATTACCACCCTAAAGTTGGTCAAAAAGTTCATTAATCCTCCGGATGGGATACTTATTCTTGAATATAACCTTGTTCAACTAGCGATAGTTAACACATATTCTAAGAGAATTATTTTGCTTGCTCAAGAAAAGAATTGGAGCACCCCATGGAGAGACACTTGGCCTGATAAAACTCTTATATAAGAGATATTTTAACTTTTTCTTTAATCACTTAAGCTCGAAAGGAGCCATTTTGTAAGGTGTAATTGAAATAGGTGGGGTATGTAGAAGGAGATCAATTTCAAAGTTAATTTCCCAGTCGGGAGAAACTCTGAGAAGATCTTTAAGAAATACTTTTGGATATTAATTTACTACAGGAACTAACTTAAGAATTGAGATTTAGAACATGAATCCTTAAATCAAACAAGATGATAGATGCACCCCTTGAAAATTAATTTTCTAGCCTTAAGAAAAGAGATAAACCGACCTATAGGTATTGAGGTACTACCCTTCAACTCTAAGACTTATTAATTTGGGAGCTAAAACTATACCATTCTATTTCTACAACCAACTAAGGAATAAAAAGATTAGAGCTAGTCCATGCCAAGAATGACTCTAAAATTTGTCATGTCCAACTCTACAAAATTGACTACAGTGACTTTTTAGGATACTATGACTAGGAAATTTCTGTATACCCATCAAGCTATGATCAAACTACTGACTGGAGTAGAAAATAAGAAGGTTTTTCTAGGATTTTAGGACTAACCCAAAAATCTACTGCTATAAAGGTAGTTACGAAGAAAAGTATTGTTCATAGATCTAGCAATGTATGAAGATGAAGGTGAAAGACTTGTAATATACCAGTAACCACATCAAGAGAACCTTTCTAATCCTTTCCATTCTAAAGGGAAGAAAACCTACCCTGATGTTGTCCACCAATTTTATCAAAGGTTGCACCTTACTGATTTGCGCGACCTACTAGAACTGTTGAAGAGTTAGACTGACTTTATTGATGAACATTTTTACCCCTTTGCAGAGTTATTGGGCATTCTCTAACTTTATGGCCTGACTTGCCACACCTAAATCAAGAATTGCTATGAGCCGTGCATTAACCCTTGTGGTTTCTACCATATCTCTTGCAAACTTAATTGGTGCAAGTACTATTCACACTACCCTAAGACTTAGAGTCTGGCACTCTATCTAGACTATTCTATCTAAACATGGGCACAGGGTTACTAGCATAATATGGGGATAGAAGTGAATATTTCTAGTAGAACTGAAAGTAATTTCCACTATCTGACTTTTGCTGAGAAATTAAAGCTACTAGTTCTAGTTCTCTTATTCTACCGTTCCGTCTCTTTGATCTTCTCCTCTTTTATTTGTTGGGCATGAATAATCAACAAAGAGATATCTATCTTCTTAACCAACATGTCCATCCTACACTCCTAGACAACGTCCTCGGAAATACCAGACACAAACTTACTCATTCAAGCCCTAAAATCAGTCTCCATACTTGAGTATAATTTGCCACCTTAGTAAACTTGAGTGGATACTCTTTTTTACTCATGTTTCCCTGTTTCAATTATATGAACTCCTGCACCTTGTCTTCCCTTAACTTAAGTTTTAAGAATTTATCCAGAAATACAATAATAAACTCATCTGACTCCACTAGCCCTGCATCTGTACCTCTATCTTCTTTTTACTGCATATACAAGATGTGAGCCCTCCCTTGGAATTGATAGGTAACCAATTCATCACTTTAAATACAAGCAACACCCATGATCCCATTCACTTTATGAACAATACCCAGGAACTTCTATAGGTCCTCTTCAAATTTTGACCTAAAGAATGCCAGAGGATTCATCCGAGTGAAGTCCCAATTTCTAGTTTCCTCTATATTCATACTTGGGTTGGTTAGGGCAAAAACTTATTGGTTATTCTAAGTAGTCATCGATTCGGCTAATGCCGTAAAGGCATCCATAAACTCAGTATGAGAGAACTTCTTATTCAAAAGGTCTTCGAGAACTAGTGATGGTGCTTATTAGTTCCCATTTCTTTTTCCATTGGTTCTTTTGGGAGGATTTTTTATAAACAGATAGAGGATGAGTAAAAAAAAGGATTTTAATAGAGTTCACACTACATCACATGACATGAATCATGAATGAAGTGAGACTTTCCTAAAATATTTCATTGCCTCTCTTCCATAAGTGTGGCATGCTTCACACCCATGAACAAGGCTCTACTTAATGCGGATTTCAGACAGCTTAGGGAATTTTAAAACTGTTGATCTAATACAATGTTTGTCACGACCATAGACTTACCCCTATTTGTAATACGATTCTTAGAGTCATAAGTGTTACCCAAACTAATCCATGGTATGACATAACTCTAAGAATATTTAAAAAGTAACAAAATACTGGGCAAAAGATAAACTGAAATAACTAGTGGACATCATAATAATGTAAAACTAAATATTGACCAAAACTGGAAATATAACAGCCTAACAAACAAACTTACAGAAAATCTAAACATCTTTCTAAAAGACTCTAAATCATAATAAGTTATTGGGATAAACACCCAACTAACTCCATTAATTACTAAAATTATACTAAAGGAAATAAATAATTGATAACTAGCCCTCACATGATGAGGACTCACCAATGACTGCTGCTGAGTGGTTCCAAATATGCTAAGAGCGACTAGGAACTGAGCATCCGAACCTATATTATAAGACAACATAGCACATAACGTATTCGATCAGTACTTTGAATGCACTAAGTATGTGAGATTAGAGAAATAACTAAATATAAGCTAAACATGCATGCATGAAACATGGTAAACTAAATCCAAGATCAAGTATTATCATGTAGAATGAAAATTTCATATCTGAATAGCTAAATACAAGGTCATGCAAATCTTAATGGAACAAAAATTTAATCATTAATTGAGGATTGTGGGAACTAAAAATACCTAACATAACCCAAATCTTAGCAAATTGAGGTCCAGCCTGTAACCATAGTTGGCAGGATTCTAGTACCTTGCCAAGGGTACCAACACTGGCTGTTGTTGATCTACTAAACTAATGCCCCAAAGAACTAGGTTGTCTATCATAAATAGCGGTTGACCCCTTATAACCTATGATAGAACTATAGTTTTTGAACATAAGGACTTCTACTAATGGTCTTTGTCCTCACTGATGGCTGAGACTTCATTCCTGCATTCACTCAGTGATAAGTACGACTTTCAACTGAATAACATTAAAAATTTATACATATACTTAAAATAGTAATATTCTTAAAAATAGAAGCATATACAAAATATGAAGTGCTCAAAACATGTTAATTGATGCCTGCATGAAATCCTAGATATTGGGTGTTCATAACCCACTAGCTCAGACTAATGCAACTGAATATGATAATATTTAAAAAATAGATCCTAATAAGGAATTTCATATGTCAAGCCAAAAGTCAATCATTGGTTAAATAAAGGGGAAAATTCAGATTCAGAGCATGTGAAGATGTTACTTATATGGGAAAATTCATACTCATGTTTTAATTACAAGACCAACTGAAGAAATTATGGAAAACTCATACTTGACAACCCAACTTGAAGGGGAATTAAACTTAAAGATTGAGAAATATTTGGGACTCAATGGGTGGAAGGAACCCATCATATACCTGGAGATGGAAGCCTTGAAGAAATCCTTGAAATTTGAACTTGAGATTTGGAAATCGTAACTTGGCTTTGGGGAAGATAAAATCACCCCTTTTTCCTAAGGGTTGAATGATTTCGAGTTTATGAGGTGTTAGTATAATATTAACACCCAATAACTAGTTTTGGAGTACCCAAATGATATGGGTTTGGGGTTAAAATAATGGGAAAAAAACTAAAAGCTCTTTATTTAAATTTTCAAGAATTGTTTGAAAAACAATTATCACAGCTCAGGCAAAGACTTATTTTGACTAGTCACGAGTTGTGGTCTGAGGACCTGAGTCCTGTGTCCTTTCTGTTATGACAGTGGCTCCCTTCCAAATGACTCATTAGGCCTAACAACGAGAAGTCATAGAGGTCTATTTTCCAATGGTTGTTTTCTTGGTTCCTTACTATTGAGATAATTGGTCCACATAATAACTCATTTTGTCTAACAATAAGTTATGTGGTTGACTCGTTACCATTGGAGGGAATTCTTTTGTCACTTATTGTTGTGACAACGAGTCTATGCCAAGACTCGTCGTGTCTCACAATGGGTCATTGCCAGCATCATCACCACTGGCAGCATAACAAAGCCTTAGAAGATTTGCGCAATGTTTTACTACGACATCAGATTAAGGCTAGACTAGCGGTGTTGGAAAGATAATTTAATGGGCTATCTTCTGGTGGGTATAGAGATGAAATTTTGGGGTATTACAAAAAATCCTAAACAATGCTCCTATTTTCACCTAATTTCTTTAGTTCGAGCATTTTTTCCTCTTCACAACTGAAAATCACCTTTATTTTGCTTATTTCTTTCATTATTGTCCTACTATCTTTCAAATATTTTTGAAAATATTTTTCTATCATTGTTACATGATTGAGAAGCTTTCAAAAGCACTCCATAACTAGTATTAGGTAGATTGCAGTAGTTTAGAAGCACTATAAATTTCTTTCTCCATTTCAGTAGCAAAGAGATCATCAATAAAAACCCAATTTTATTCATTCACATATTTGTATGGATTTTTTAATAGTCATCGACCAATTATAGATCGAGACCTTAATATAGGATTGATCAATGCAGTCTATAATAACAGTAGCATAATTTGTTATTACTGGAAGTGATTATATAGGAGTATGCGAGAAAACTCTCAAATGTTGGAATTGGAAATTTTGTAGTAACGGGATAGTTCCCATTGTGTTACATCACAATGATTTATACGATGATATGATTGTAAGAATAATTGATAGCATGGAGTTAGCTTGTGAGACAAATGACTTGGTGATTAGCTATGTAATGAATAAGAAGGTAAAAATACATCTCACATTCATAAATAATAAAAGGCATATAGTTATGTACATGTTGGATGTTACTTCCCATGACTCTAGGACTTTATTGATGAAAAATATTGTCGCAAGGTCTCTTTTTGAACTAATAAATTCAACCCCATCATTAGCACAACACTTGAAAATTGACGATGATGATTTGTTGAACATGATAGTTTGGATAATCATTCAATTAATATGGATGATCATACAATGGCTACGGAAGATCAGCCAATGGATATGGAAAATCTTGAATGTTTTCATGAATAGTGAAGAGAGTCTGGATTGACATTAGAACTAAATAATTTCTTCTCTGATGAAACTAATTTCTACAAAAAGTAAACATTTTGTAGCAAGAAAGAGCTAGAAATATTATTAGATGAATCATCGATGACAAAGACTTTTAATTTTGCTACATTGAAGAGGTTTAGTAAATAAATTAATGTGAAATGTGTATGTACTTATTGTGCCTAGATATTGCAGGCAAGGAAGTATGAATGCTCGAGCAAATTTTGCAGTTACAAGTATGTTGGCGATCATAGTTACGGTGTTGAACATGCCATGGAAAGCCATAGGAATGTATCGATTTTTTAATGCAATGATTGATTGCTTTAATAATTAATTTAACAAATCTGTTAAAAGTTTCCATTTTATGATTTTTGAACTAGGCAAATCTACTAGAATATTTATATGTATATGTATGCATGCATGTGTGCGTATGTATACACACACGCACTAGATTTTGTATCTCGTGCTATGCATGGGCCAAATATTTTTTATGTTTAATAATATTTTACAATTTATTGTCAATTAAACATCTTATGAACCTTTTAAAATGAAATTAATATAAATATATTTTTGTGTTATGAAAAAAGGAGACAACTTTTCTTATATTAATTTTCTTTTTCATTATGTTTATCTATTTTTGATTTATTTTTGGAACTCTTAGTAATATCTCAGAATTCTCATTCACTTTGTAATGATATTTATCAAATATGACACTTTACATGATAATTTCCAGTATATTAATTCTTTTAACCACATTTATAGTATTATTATATAGGTTTTAAACTTTTATTATACTTTTAAAAATGTTGTACACCACTAAATTTAAAAGTTGATCAAATTATCCTAAACATATTATTCGTAAAATAATTTCTTATTAAAGTTAAAATATATAGCTATATTTATTTAGTATTTTCAATTGTTTTAAAATTTTTAGTTCCTCTGAAATATAAATTATTTTGTTTCATACTTCTCTCATTTCGTTTCTTTGTTTAGAGAAAGAATTCATATTATATATTCATGTCTTTTGAATTTATATAACATTAAATTTTTAGTGAATCAGAAAAAGTATCAAAGTAATTTTGATCATAGATGAAGTTGTAAACTCCTGCATAATGATACTTCTCATGCTACATATATGAAATGGCGATATGTTTTTAAACTTTTCTTACAAATTATTTCCAAGTAGAGTATTAAAGTGGGAGGTCTTTTCATATACAATTAGAGAGTATTTTAATATTTTATTACCCAAAAATAACTGGGAACAAAATTTTATAACCATTTTGATTAAATAATTGCAACAATTGAAATTCAAACCTTGTTAAATGATATTAATTTAAGATATATAATAAACATTAAATTGTAGATTATTTTGAGAATTTTCATTTGGGTTATATAGCTAAGGTGAGATGTGAGAAGTAGCGCATTTTAAGTAAGAGCGAAAAGATTGAATGGAAAATAGGGCTCACAAAAAGAGTTGGGTTTTGGATGATGAATTTGAATTGTGAAATAACTATAATGACTTTGGTTGCCCCATAACTCACTCCTCTCTCCCTTTCTCTCTCTCTCAATATATATATACACACACATACATACTTACATATAAACGTACACATTCATAAATTATCATCGATAATGGCTTTAATTTAACATCTGTTAGATGGTTTTATACTTGACAAAATGAATGGTCGATAAGGTCTATTATCGAATGAAACCATTATCAATGCTAGACGATCGATATAATTGATGGTTTTTAGTATACGGGTCGATATAATGGCTCAAAAATATTAGTATATAGTAA
This sequence comes from Capsicum baccatum var. pendulum, assembly GCA_030864225.1. Classification (NCBI taxonomy): domain Eukaryota; kingdom Viridiplantae; phylum Streptophyta; class Magnoliopsida; order Solanales; family Solanaceae; genus Capsicum; species Capsicum baccatum. Next base: position 145,000,352 of record CM061552.1, read on the forward strand.
AAATTTATTAATTAAATAAATTATATTAAATTAAGGATCATCGATTGAGTCCATTGTAGATCCTAAGCTATAGTCTTACTTGGATGAGTATGTAGCTACCATTAGTATATCATTAAATTCTATTTTTAATTAAAGATTCTTTATTAAAAAAATCTTCTTGTTATGATTTATAAAAATGTATCATAATCTATTTAGCATAGTATAGAGTTAGGCCTTTATATAGGCTAGACTATAATTAGTTGGTAATTCACTGTATAGACAATGATACATGTTTATAGACCATTACTAGTACATTGTAAAAAAGGGAATAACTAATTAATGATAAATTAATTATTGGAATTTATACAATTTAAGGAATTTAAGTGTAATGACCCTCCAGGTCATTTTCTTAATTTGCATACATTTCCATCATTTTGAGTCTCCCCCAATGGCTACAGGTCATTTATCACTTGTCAAAATTATCGATTTGGTGGTTGGATAGTTTGTTTGGATTTTGGGATCATTTATCTAATTTGGAGCTTTTGTTGTTTAATATTTGGTCTTGGACCCAAACTCCTAGTAGATGACCTTAGATGAGAATTCTGACAGCGTCATTAGCTATGAAATAATGTTTTTAGCCTAGGAGGACCCTTGGTTTATTTTTTGAGGTTTGCAGACTTGATTTGGGTTATTGGATGGATTATGTGAAAAATGAAACTACAGATATGGGCCCCATATTTAGTTAAAATAATATCTAATGAAAGTTTCAATGGTTCCATTAAGTCTGGAATGTTGAATTTGGTATGGTATCATATTTTGTTTGCACGGACGGGGTTTCGAGCAAATCTCGAACACTCGGTCGAAGTCCATTCTAAACATAAAAGAGAACCTAGTGCATCAGGTCTAGTGTAACCACAATCATGTTGGGTAAATCATAATTTCCAATAGATTTTTTGCAGAATCACAATCGCAAAGGGTAAATCACGATAGACAAATACGATTTACTCTCTGTTTGCTTGAATCGCGATCACGGAGAATAAATTGGGATTGTGACTCCTTTGTGTAGTCTCTAGATGTTACGATAGTGAATTCGGGTCATGATAGCAAACTTGGATTGCAAGAGCAACACCCGATCACCTTGAATATGTATGAATACCTTTTTTCAACTCATTTTTACCATTTTCTCATACATTTCAAAAGAACTAAACCATAGAAGTTGATTATTCCAACATTTTCCTTCGAATTCATGGCAAAATTCTTTCGATTTCTTGATAAATTCTTTGGAATTAGGGAATTGAATTCTTAAACTTTAAGGGCCAATTTGAGATCCGATTTGTGCTCTGTTTGTACTAAACTTTTAAAACAACTTACTTGTCCTCCGAGCGACCTCATGATGAGTTCAATTTTGAATTTCCTTTGGAGCCCTGCCGTCCAATTCTTGACCCAAAATTTTACCCGACCTGTTATATGAAAACATGAGTCTTTTTTACTACTAATGATGCATAGATTATGATTTTGATATAGTAGAAGCCTTTTGAGATCGTGGAGTGAAGACGGACGTTTGGTAAATGATTGAAGGATTTATGGTTTGGTGTTGAGGTAGGCTTCTGTCTACTTTTCTTTACAAGATTATGTGTTTTATATTTGGCATGTGAATGTTAATATTAAGATTGATTATGGGTAGAACACCGTGACTTAGTCTTTATTATTAATGTTTGGGGACTTGATGAGTAATTTGACCTCTAAGGTTAAATTCTTATTACACTTTTAGGATCCTATTGCTTTCTTCATAAATTGAGATAATTAGTAGAATGACTATTATATGATGTTAGATTTGGGGTGTAGCCTAAGCATTGGAAGCGTGATTATTATGAATAAACTTATATGGAATATTTAGAGACCTTGACTCTGTAATTTTGGTGGATTTGACTTAATTGCTCATGTTCTAGGGGGCTAGTTATGGCCCATGTACCATCTAAAAGTCAATATAGGGACCATAGCTTATTCTGGCATGAAAATTGACTAAATATGGAATTCGAGGATTAGATATTGGTTCCTCTGGCCGACCTCAGGTCAAGACTTGTGTTAGCCCTTGTGGACTTATTTATACATATCAAACATAGTTGAGACTATTGATCCTTTAGTATAAGGTTATTTAGTGACTTCTGAATGGTGATGTTTTTCCTAGATTATGATTAATGGCTTGTATCTATGATAGGGCTTACAAAGTTGACTTATTACATAGTCTATCATCATGCTTAATAATTTTTAAGACCCAATTTATGAGACATAATGGAACCTACTAAATCCTGATAATAGGTAAGACAAACTATAACCTGAAGCTATCGCATTGGATTAACTTGGTGGAAAATGCCCAACATAGGGTAATTTCAAGAACACAATATATAAATAAGCCAAGTGTTATAAACAGCTAAAAATAGTCAATGAAAAATACCGTCACATGATCTGGTAGAGCTAGTACAAGAGCATCTAACAATAGAAATACAACGAGTAGTCAATACATCTATCTCAAATACAAAAGAATGAACAAAGAAAGATAGAATGAAATGGGTGACTCAGACTCTAAAAACTTACCCTATCTCTAGATATCAAAACCATACAAAAAGGAATCAACAACACAAAGTAGTACTTGGATCTGCACCAAAGAGGTACAAAAGTGTAGTATGAGTACCAAAATAATGGATACTCAGTCGGCATTATCGACTAACTGAGCTAAATCATGATATAAGTATGGTAAAATGCAACATATTATAACGAAGACAATGCACATAAATGAACCTGGATCATCTCCAATTCCACTGTACATAATAAGTAAATAACAAAAATAATAACACACAAGTAATCACAACTACAAAATTGGCTCCAATAAGCCAATTGTTGCAGAAAAGTAACTAACTCATCACAGACTCACATAGCACACTCAAGAATAGAATAAAGAAATCAACCAAAATTATAACTAACCTTCACTATCATTTAACCATCATTCACAATTTACCAACATTTCTCAAAGTACCCACGTTCCATAATGTTACCATTGTTTAAAAACTATTCAATACATATCCGCTAATATCTATTTATTAGATAACCATCATTTATCAACTAGTCATTATGTATCACTTAAGTCCATTTATGTCATTCCATATTATAACCATTTCCTCATTTTCCGACTTAGCCAAATTACTACCTTCAATCTCACACCCCTTTATTGTTACACATAAAATACTATCATTATAGCATATTATGCATATCCAAACTTGAATTGAAAAATTTAATCAATTTTTGGACTCGAACCAGTAAATATAATCAAAAGTAAAACTTGAACTAGTAAATATAATTATTACCTAGACTCGAAGCAGTAAATATAATTAATAGCCAAACTCAAGCTAATAAATCTAATGAATAGTTGGACTTGAACCGATAAAATATCATTAGTGCCATAATCATCCTTCGAACTTAAACTGGGTCTATATAATCAACAAATAATTATCTTCTAGACTCAAACAAGATATATATGTATATATACATACATACATACATATATATATATATATTAAATCAAACTCATAAATAGTATCATCAACATGCATAAATATTATCATAACAAATAAGCGCCAACCCTCACTTAACCAACATAACCATCATTCATTATAATTTCTTAATATTAACTCAATACACATTTCCAAGGGTCTAATAAACATAAACTATTTTACCAAAGCTAGCATGTATCATATTCTTAAGTGGGTTAAGAGCATACTTCTAATGCTCAAGTTCAATTTTAGGCGAATTTCTACCCAAACTGGGCTTAAGGTATCAAATATTTACTGATATTAACAAGCTTCAATTAGCCCTAAGATATAAAATTCACATGAATATGATAAACTATGTCAATTATGCCTAATTTAATTAATCTAAGGTATTCTCATTCTAAACATGAGGATTGACGTCTAATTTGCCTAAGGCATAAAGAAATAAGCTAAGTGTTCAACTCTATGATTTTAATAAGGACTAATGGTCCAACTACCCCAAGTATTGAATTTCATGAAACCAATAACTAAACTCATCCTAAATCTAACACAGTATCATAAGAACACTACAAAAAATCTCAATCTAAAGAGGGATAACCTAGCCTACCTCCACGCCATAGAAATGTTAATAAACTATTAAACTACTGCTTTTCCCTTCTGAGAAGCCTCCTCAAGATGCCAGCTATCAAAAATGCATTCTACTCATCAATACAAAAATATCAATATCCATATTTCACAATTGTACTTCAGGTCAAAAAAGAAACACCCTGGGTTTGATCCTTCAAAAATTTCTCCATTTTAGACCTTCTAAACATAATACGACTCATCAAACTAGTCATATAATAAGGTTACGAGGCATGTGACCCATTAATATATTGTCCAGTGTTGGGTGGTGTTGGGAGGTTCAATTTTGGGAATGGGTACAACTAGATATGTACAAGTAGTATGGTAGATAATAGGTTATTAGTTTGGGTTTTCCTCTACTTAATCTGAAACATAGTAACTTAACTTGGATCTGAGTATGGGTGGTTCACCATGATTTATGAGGATAGGGTATGAGTGGTATAGTCAAACTCGTATGTTGAACAGTGGTCAACTCCTTATGATTTTTCCTAGGGTATAATTTTATAGTACTAATTATGTGGTTGGGTATGGTTTGGCTTGGGTGGTCGTATGTTTGATAGTATTAGGGTCTAAGGTGAGGCCTAGGGAACGAATGGTGGGTACCACTCGTATGGTAGGGAAAGAATTATATGGGGTGGTTGTACCATCCTATAGGAATTTTAAGCAGTTTAAGTTAGGGGTAATCTGGATATTTTGCCTCTTAACCTCTTAATGTCCCATAACTTATATCACTCTTGGGAGATCATTTAATCTATTTGAAATCACTCAAACTCTCTTAAAACACTCTCAAATTCTCTCATGGCTCTTGGGTAAAGGAAGGCTAGGGTTTCATCAATAGGATCAATTTGGGGATTATAAAGGTGATTTCTCTCTGCGATCTTCATAATTTAAGTCATCTTACTCCTCCCTCATTGTTAGTTCCAACTAAAGGCATGTTTTGTTGATTGTTTTCATGGCATAATTATTTTATAGTTTTGTATTTTTAAATATAAGTTGGGGGCTTTGATTATAAATGCTTGGTTATGGTTTTCACATGGTTTAATTATTTATTTACATATTTTAATAGTGGTTTAGATATTTGGTTGCATGGGAATGGTTAATTGGTACTTTCTTTTGGTATTGGCATCACTATATCCCCAATATGTTTAATAAAATCCCTATGAGAATGCTTTTACTACAATATTGGACCTTTGATGGAACTATTACATGCTATATCTTGGTAATAGAACCCTAAATGGTATAAATTGTTTAAATAGTTTGGAATGGTTAAATAGTAAGGTCTTCGTGTTATGGTTATTCTAATTGAAAGCCTTGTGGGGTAGAAAGTAATCCCCTAAGAAAATATAATAATGATCACTTGTGAGGTACATGGGACTTCCCAAGTCAACTTAAATTTGTAATCTATAGGTACATGGGAATCCTTTCTTCTTAAATAAACTGTCTAAGGAAATTTCTTGGAAGCGGTAATCGATATGATGATACCGCTATTTGTAGCCTTGGTTACTAATGAATGGAATGGTGGTTTGGTTGTATGGTAATGCTTTTAAATGGTCAATAATAGTAGGGTGTGATAGCTAATCATGAAGGTGTGACTCCAAGGAATGAATACTGGAAGCTCGTATTTACTGACATGACGATTAGTAATAGCGACTATATGTGATACTTATAGGGTATATGTGAATCCCCTAGGTACACTAGTATATATGTCTTATGTAGAGCGAAGGGTACTCGACATTCCTCTATTCCTATGGTATCTATAAGTTGGCACAACTACACATATTAAGGCTCGTTCTAGGGGTTACATTGGACCCATATAACCCTTGGGTGGTTCTAGGATGGTTCAGCTATATATACATAGGTTAATGGTGTTAAAGGCATGCTAAACCTGATTCCCATTCCCAGCATGGTTATATCTATATACATACATATAAATACATATATATAATATGTATGTATGTATGTACAATTGTGAATAGATATAGTTGGTTTACCTAGATTTAATGGTTGACATTATTTTCTCCTTATCCTTAGTGCATTCTAGTATTCACTTACTAAACCATCTTTTTGCGGTTGTGTCCCCATTAGATACAAGAACAAGCCATTCTATTCCCCCTGCTTAGTGATTAGATTCTAGATTAGCTCAGTTAAATTAAGGTGGTAAACGTCCACATTCTGCAAGACTCTATTTCATGTCATGGATGTTTTTACATACTTTGGTTATTTCATAGACAATGGTTTTGGCTAAGATTACGTACATGTCCCACCAAGATGTTGTTTTACTTTTATTTAGAGGCTTTGTGGAACTACTATAGGGTGGTATAGGCGGTGTCGGTAGTGGTGTAAGACTTAGTATTGGCACTGGTAATGGGGCTGATACCGTTTTACTATATTTATGATTGTTCACTCATATTATGTTATGGACTCATACCTGGTTATTGTTTTGATTTGTTATTTGTTATTAGTTGGATATCGGTTGGTTGGGCTTAATTAGGTTGGTCATAGTTGTAGACTTATCCTAGATTCTGAAATTGTAATAAATGTTATCCTGTTATATATTCAGAATTCATCCAACTCAGGGTACGTGTTTGGAGGTTGGGTTGGGTAACAAGGTGGTCCCAGGTTTGGATCAGACTTGGGATACCTATTATAATAAAGTCTCAGTTTGGGTTGTGTGAAGTTGAAATTAGAGCTTTGGGTTCATGGTCTATTATGATTCCACAAGTTGTGTTGAGTTGAGTCTCTTTTAACAGTATGTAGCACACCACACTCTTAAGAGAGAGGATACAAGGCATTTAGGAATGTTTCTCTTTCCTTGTGTTCTATCTTTAAGATTGAAGTCTATTTCATGAAATCTTCTATAATTTATATTCGTTTACCTTTTAGATCATGCCTTGATAATGTGATACACGTGAAAAATCCTCTGTCCCAACAAATGACAATGTTGATGGGACACACTCTACTTAAGGCATCTATACTCGGTCTACAGGTCTAGTCCCTAATATTTCTAGAGTTCAACAAGTTACTTCTAGTCCTCATCAGGATCTTCAAGCAGACATGATGAATGCAGAGTTTTGTCAAGCGATCCATGTGATTTCTCAGTTGGTAGCTTCTCAGGCTAAGCATAGTGTATTTGGAATTGGATATTTTGATGCCACATAGGTTGGAAAGTTTATGAGGTTGAGTTATCTAACTTTAATATAATTAAGGTGGAGGAGGATCCTCAGGGTTTTTTTGATGAGATGGAAAAAATCATTAGGGTCATGCAGGCCATGAATATAAAAGGAGTAAAGTTTGCTACCTATTATCTAAAGGATGTGGCGCACCAATGGTATGAGAAATGAGATCAGTCAAGGGGCGAGGTTGATGAGTTATATCTATGGGAGACTTTCTTAAATTCTTTTTTGGATCACTTTTTTCCTCAGGAGTTAAGGGAAGCAAAAGCGGAGGAATTTGTTAATAAAAAATAAGGGAAGATATCGGTCAAGGAGTATGCATTAAAATTTCACAAGATGTCTAAGTATATTTTGGAAATTGTGTCAGATATGAGGGCTAGGATAAGAAAGTTCACTTTGGGACTGTCTCTTGAGTTTATACTTAAAAGCAAGACTGCATTGCTGATCAAGGACATATAGATTTCTTGGTTGGCTGTTTATATGCAACAGGTGGAGGGGAAAAAGAGAAATCAGGCTGAGGTAGGTCAAAGAAAAGGTAAGAGGTGTAGGTTTGTTGAGCATGGTGGTCGAGATGCTGGTAAGTGACCAAAGAAGAAGTAGGGGAATTCTGGTTCTTTCTCCACAACTAGTGCTCCCTGCTCGAGGTTATCGGGGGACATACGTCAACAGGGTGGCAATAACTTTAAGGCGTAGGGAACCCAATCTCAGACTAGTATGGCTTAGCAAACTTTATCGTGTCATCTTTGTAGGTTCTATGGTTAGTTGTATCAGGGTTTCTATGATGAGGGGAGGGACATATGCTTCAAATGTTGTCATCTAGGCCATATGTTTAGAAACTATGCAATTGGTAAGGTTGCTTCGTGAGCGAACAAAGTTCCAATTTCCTCTTCATGTACTCCTGCACGAAATGGGGCTGCTTTTGCATCTATTTTTGTTTTTGGTATTGGCATAAGCCGAAATAGGTTATATTCTCTTGTATCCTGATAGGAGTCTGAGGCATCACCTTTTGTTGTGATCGGTATGTTACAACTCTTTTCTCATAACGTGTATTGTTTACTTTATCTTTGGTCCACTCTATCTTACATGACCCCATCTGTGTTTGTATATTTTATTTTTGATCCCGAGTTTATTTTGTATACTTTTTTATTTCTACCCTAGTAGGTGAATCTGTGGTTACTTAAAGAGTCTATAAGGGGGATGTGGTATATGTTGGTAGTAAGGAGACTTTGGTGGATTTTTTTGAGTTAGATATGGTTGATTTTGATGTCATTCTGGGGATGGATTAGATACACTTGTGCAACGCATCCTTAGATTTTTGGACCTATAAGGTTTCCTTTAAGTTCCCTGGTGAACTGGTGGTTGAATGGGAGAGTGGTTCCTCAGATCCTAAGCATAATTTTATATCATATCCTAGAGCTCAGAGTTTAATCTTTAAAGGATATCTCCATTATTTGGTCTGGGTTAAATACTCTAACTCAAAAGTTCCTTCTTTGTATTCGATCTTGGTGGTGAATGAGCTTTCTGAGGTCTCTCTCGATTATTTTCTTTGTGTTCCTCAAATAGGGATATTGATTCTTGTATTGATTTGGTTGCAGACACTTATCCAATATCTATTCCTCCTTATAGAATGGCTTCGACTGAGTTCAAGGAACTCAAGGAGCAACTTAAGGATCTTTTAGATAAGGATTTCATTCATCCTAGTGTGTCCCTATGTGGTACATTGGTGATATTTAAGTGTAAGAAGAATGATTCCCTTCGGATTTGCATTGACTATCGGGAGTTGAATAAGGTGACAGTTTAAAACAAGTTTCCTCATACAAGAATAGATGACTTATTTAATAAGTTGCAAGCTGCCAAGTTCTTTTCAAAGATAGATCTTCAATTTTGCTATCATCACCTTAAGATTTGGGAGGTGGATATCCCTAAGACGACATTCTGTACCCAATATGGGCACTTTGAGTTCTTGGTTATGTCATTTGGTTTGACCAATGCCTAGACGTCATTCATGGATTTGATGAATATGGTACTTTGTCAGTTTCTAGTTCTGTTTGTCATTGTGTTTATGGATGACATTTTAATGTACTGTAAGAGTGAGGTGGACCATTACAATTACCTTTGTATGGTGTTTTAGACCTTAAAGAAGATGCGGTTATATGCAAAATTCTTAAAGTGTGAATTTAAGTTGAACGCTATTATTTTTCTGGGTCATATTATTTCTATTGAGGGGATCATAGTGGATCAAGAAAATATGGCAGTGGTTAAGAAGTGACCTAGACCATGACTACAATCCATAGTCGGACCTTCTTGGGTTTGGCCGGGTACTATAGGAGGTTTGTGGAGAGTTTTCTGATGTAAACTACCCCATTGACTAAGTTGACTTAGAGAAAGGTAAAGTTCACTTGGTTGGATGCTTGTGAGGGTAGTTTTGAGAAGGTAAAGGATACTCTAACTTCGACTCTAGTTTATACGTTGCGTGAAGTCAATAATTGTTTTATGGTTTTTTATGATTCATCCTACGTGGGACTTGGTTGTGTTTTGAGGCAGCATAGTAAGGTGATTGCCAATGCTTCTCGGCAGTTGAAGGTGCATGAAAGGAACTATCCTAATCATGATTTGGATCTTTCATCAGTGGTGTTTGCATTAAAAATCTAGTGGCACTGTTTATATAGAGTGCACATAGATATCTTTTCTGATTGTAAGAGTCTAAAGTATGTGTTCACTCAGAAAGAGCTTAATCACTAGTAGGACAGATGGCTTCAGCTTCTCCTGAACTATAATATGAGTCTTCACTACCATCGAGGTAAGGCTAATATTATTGTTGATGCTCTTAGTAGGTTGTCCATGGAGAGATTAGATCATGTGGATAAGGAGAGGTGAGAGTTAGTGAAGGATATTCACCGCTTGTTTAATCTTGAAGTTTTCTTTTTGGACTCCAAGAATTGTGGTGTGTTGGTACAAGAAGTAATTCAGTCATCTCTTGGTGCAGAGATCAAGGATAAACAAATGTTAGATCCTGTCTTAATGAAAATCAAAGGTAATGTAGGCGGGCAAAGGGTTATGGTATTTGAGATCAGTGGTTGTGGTACCTTGTGGTACCAATGAAGGTTATGTGTTACTGACATTGATGGTTTGAGATAAAGGGTATTGGCCAAGGAAAATGAGTCGTGCTACTTTGATCATCCCAATTTGATGAAAATATATCATGATCTCAAGGAGATGTGTTAGTGTAATGGTATGAGGAAGGATATGGCTGATTTTTTAGCTAAATGTTTGGAGTGTCCACAAGTGAAAGTTGAGCACATGAGCCCTGGAGGATTGTATTAGGAAATTTAATTTCCTGAATGAAAATGGGAAGTGATCAACATGAATTTCGTTACCGACCATTCACGGTATAGGAATCAATTTTATTCAGTTTGGCTCATCGTGGATAGAATTAAAAAGTTGACTAACTTTTTGCCAGTGAGGACTAACTTTTGGGCTTAGGATTATACGAGGTTGTATCTTCATGAGTTAGTGAAGCTGCATGGGGTACCAATTTTGATTATCTCTGATCGTGGTATACAATTTTTATCTCACTTTTAGCGGTTGTTTCAGAAAGGGTTGGGTAGTAAGGTTAGTCTGAGTACTTCTTTTTACCCGCAAATGGATGAGCAAGCAGAAAGGACTATTAATACATTGGAAGATATTCTTCGTCAAGGTGTGATTGATTATGGTGGTAATTTGGTTGAGCATCTACATCTTGTAGTGTTTGCTAACAATAATAACTATCATTCTAGCACTAGGATGACCACTTTTAAAGAATTGTATGGTATGAGGTATAGATCTTCTATTGGGTGGTTAGACCTTGGTGAGGCAGACATGTTTAGGACAAATTTGGTTTATCAGGCTATGGAAAATGTAAAGATAATTTAGGATAATCTTAGGCTACCCAAAGTTGCCTAAAGTCCTATGCAGATGTAAGTTGTAGGGACTTAGGATTTCAGGTTGGTGATATAGTGCTCTTAAAGGTGTCTTCCATGAAGGGAGTAATGCGTTTTGGGAAAAGGGAGTATTATTGTTTGCAATACTTTAACCCCGGGTTTCTCTTTATTGATTGTCCAAGACTTTTAGTTTTCTACATTATTTATTTTACTTTTAAATCATAATTCTCAAAAAACCTTTTTGTCATGTTTGCACCACTTTAATCTCAACCATTAAACTTGAATTCAATAGTTTTTAGAACAAGTCCCTGTGGGATCGATACTTGGCGTTTAAAGGGAAACTTTACTACTTGGTGATACCACGTACACTTACATGTGTGCTTGGGCGCAACAAGTTTTTAGCGCTGTTGTCGAGGACTTATAAATGGGAAACTAGCTTCTTTTTAGTTTATATATATTCAGTTATACTTAGTTTAGTATTTTTTTCTTTTATCTTTTTACTTATTTATCACACTACTTGATATAGCAGCCTGGGATAGATTCTTTTTGAGTGATGACGATTCTTGTTATTTTTGTGGGGGACCCCATCAAGAGGTTTCTTTGCTATATTTTGATGGAAGCGCGTGGATGGGACCTTCACAGTATGAGGTGGATACTATCATATCTATGGAGAGGACCACCGTTTGGTGTGAGGTTTGTGGAAATAATGGTCATTTTGCGGCTATGTATGCTGCCAATCTTGAATCATGATGTTTGTGGGCAATGCTCAAAGGCCATATTATGGGAACACCTATAATCAAAAGTGGCAGACTCAGCCACCAATTTAATCATGGAATAACCACAACAGAAGTTTTAGTTGCTACAGAAAAACACATAGAGGTATGTTAAAGAAGTTCATACCCACCTAAGAATAGTTGGATGTTGAACTTACAAATCGGCTACTAATTTTGAAGCACATTGAGAATCAGTTGGAGAATATCGAATAGGCACATGATGCCAAGTCTTAAGGTGGTTTGCCAAGTTAAAATAAAACTCCTAAACAAGTAATGGTAATCACTCTGGGGAATGGAAAATATCTCAACGAAGAACCTCCAAAGACGACTAAGGAGGTAGATACAGATTTGACATCCTAACCTATTGTCGATAAAATTATAGATCATTCGAGGAAGTCTGAGTACTCAAAAGCAAAAGTTGTTTAACAGGTTAAGGATATATCACTACCACAATATCTGTAGAAGCAGAGAAAATTATACAAGGATACTATCCAATTTGTAAATCAAGCACGAGAATTTCAACCATTCAACTATCATCTTTCTCTTGAGACTGAAATTGAGAAGATGGATAACAGTGAGTGTTTGGATGGTGTAAATTTTGAAGTGGGATTGGTTGGGCCTCATTCAAAGCACTTTTCTATATTATGTTTGAATGATGAAATATCTATGGGTATATTTTATTAAGAACTGATTTGAAGGAAACCCATGTTAAGGTATATTTTATTTTTAGTATTTTAGTTTTTAATTCACTATCTTTTGCTTTTGTTGATTTACAGGTTGATGGAAAGTTTGAGTACTGGAAAACCAGAGCTAAAAAACATGCCAAAGACTAAGTGTGGGGTCCTAGGACCCTCGTAATGTATAAAGATGCTACTAGCTAGGCCTAAATTCCTTAGAAAGTACTTAAATCTCTACTTTTAAGTACACTTTAGGGACAAAGTAGATTTTTAAGAGTGACGTGGGGAAATTCCCATTTTAAGGAGTAATTTTAAAAAAGTTTGTGTTAGAATAAGTGGGATGTTCTTGTTGGTGCTATATTTGACTGCATGATGCAAGGTTTTGGTTGTAAAAATGTGTTGATAGTATGAATTACTACTTTTGAGACTTCTAGATTCATGATTATGACTCTTGTAATTGTTGGATTAATGGTTTAATTCAAGTGATTATTTGGTTGAGAGTTTATGAGGACCCTACTTGAGTTGAGCATTTTCCATGTGTGTGTGAGGTTGTTGTGTATTCCTTGATGCATGTGATGTCTACAATTTACCTAGTGTTCATGTAAAGGGAAATGTAGAGTCTGGGTTTAGGAAATGATATAGGCATTTCCTTGATTGCCATGTTTATACCTTTTTTTGACCTAGCATTTGCATAATCCTAGTTAGCCCCATTGTCCCTTTAGCTTATTTTCTTTAGATGCCTTATATCTAGCCTATATACCCTTCTTTGATTGACCTTAATTTTATCTAAATATCCTAAGAACTTTAGTTAAAATGATGTAGTTAGGTAAAAGATTAGAGGATCTAGAGATCATGATCATACAATAAACAATACGAAGCAACTACAAAGATAACTAATCTAACCAATGAAGTTCAACAACTTAGTATGATTGTTCATAGTGATTTAACCCTGGGTTTCTCTTTATTTATTGTCCAAGACTTTTACTTTTCCGCATTGTTTATTTTTCTTTTAAATCATAATGCTCAAAACTCTTTTTTTCACATTTGTACCACTTTAATATCAATCATTAAACTTGAATTTGATAGTTTTTAAAACATGTCTTAGTGGGATCGATACTTGGCTTCTAAAGGGCCACTTTACTAATTAGTGAGACCGCATACACTTGCGTGTGCGCTTGGGCACAACATCAGCTTAAATCTGTAATCTATAGGTACAAGGAAATTCCTTCTTCTTAAAAAAGATGGCTAAGGACATTTCTTGCAAGCTATATTCGGTATGACAATACCACTACTTATAGTCTTGCTTAATAATTAATCGAATAGTGGTTTGTTGTGTGGTAATTGTTTTACTTTGGAGCTAATGGAGGGGTGTGATAGCTAATCATGAAAGTTTAAGTCCAATGGACGAACACTAGAAACTCATGTTTGCTGACATTAGGATTGGGCATGATGACTAAATATTATACTTATAGGGTACACGGGAATCCCCTAAGTACACTTGTACATGTGCATAATAGAGAGCGAAGGGTACTTGGGAATCCCCTACTCCTATGGTATCTTTAATTCATACAGCTACACGCATGAGGGCCTATTTAGAGGGTTACACTGGACCGATATAGCTCGTGGGTGGTTTTAAGACTGTTAAGTTACATATAGCTATGTTAATGGTTTTAAAGTCATGATAAACCCGATTCCCATTCCTAGCATGGTTATATATATATATATGTATGTATGTACAGTTGTGAATGCATATGGTAGGATTACTTGGATTTAAATATTTGCATTATTTTATCCTTATCATGAGTGCATGCTATCATTCACCCGTTAACCCATCTTTCAACATCCTTATCTCCATGCAATGCAGAAACCGACCATTCTACTCTTCCTGCTTAATGATTGAATTTGGGATCAGCACGGTTAGATTGAGGTGGTGATCTTCTATATTTTAGCAGGCTCCATTTCATGTCATGGATTTTTTACATACTTTGGTTATTTCATAAATATTTGTTTTGGCTATGGTTGGGGACATATCCCAATGGGCTATTGTTTTAGTTTCAATTAGAGGCTTTGTGGAACTACTATGGGTTAGTATGGGCGGTGTCGGTAGTGGTGATAAATTTCTTATTGGCATTGGTATTGGAATTGATACTGTTTGACTGTATTTATGGTTGTTCCATCCTATTATGTTATGGACTCATACTTGGTTATTGTTTTGTTTTGGTTTATGTTATTAGTTAGATATTGGTTGGTTGGACTTGCTTGGGTTGGTCATGGTCATAGACCTATCCTATAGTTTGGAATTGTAATAAATGCTATCATGTTATAAGTTTGAAATTCATCCGACTTAGGGTACATGTATGGAGGTTGGGTTGGGTAACAGGGGTGGGCCCCAATCCAGGTCGAACATGGAAAGCCCATAACAACAAAGCCCCAATTTAGGTTGTGTCAAAAATCACCTCAAACAACTTATGTGGGTCCCACTTAAGGTAAAAGCATTTCTGAAACAAACCCAGCATAATATAAAGATCAAGGAATCATTAAACTCATAAATGAGTAAAGACCAAGCTAAATTAATGCTATAATCAAGCTCTAAAGGTTTTGGGGTTTTGAACAAGAAATCACGAGATTTCACCAAGAAAAGTGTGAATTCTTGCCTCAAATCGGAAGATAATTGCGGAAAAAATGTTAATCTAGATTCCCAAGCTTCCACAAGCTTCAATTTCACTTAATATCTCTATGTAAATTTATTATCTCTCAACGAAGTGATGAAGAATAGCCAAAATTGAGAAAAAAGGGGTCATTTTATACCTATTCCAGGTCTTCGAAAGTCACTACCACGACCTGCTGCCTCACAATTACTCCATCTCTCGTCTGCCCAATGAATCGTGATTGCAACACTCCTTCGCAATCATGGCATATCCTCTATAAATCGAGTTTCTATCGCTGTCTAAGGTGGAATTATTGTGGTGCACTAGATTTTCCATGTCCAAAATAGCCTCAATCGGATGCCCGAGATTCGTTCCGAATCCCGTATATGCAAACAAACCATGAAACCACGCAAAATTCAATGTTCCGGACTCAATGGATCATTTGGATTTTCCATCCAAGGTCATTTCAACCAAATGTGGGTCGCATACCTATATTTTATTTTCTTATCTTCAACCAATAGGCCGAAATGAGCCTAGGTGCCTTTGGACGCAAACCAAAGGTCTACTACGCCTAAATAGATATTTTGGAGCTACTAACATAGTTAAAATTCATATACAAGATTGTTTTATTGTTATTTTTTCTCTGTAGCCATTTGAAACTAGCAAAAAGCTCCAAATAGGGAATTAGCTCTACCACCAAAATGAACTAACCAATAATCAAACTGTCAGTCCTGGCAAGTCATATATGACTTTGGGTAGCTATGGAAAATGATCTGAAGGGTCATTGCAATATCACTACTAAAGGAACTTTCATCTGCAAAAATTAAGGATTAAGATATACCTGAACTCTCGAACAGGTGAAGATACTGGGTCTGTATTTTTCTCTTGATATCCCAAGGGTCCTTCTCCACTGGGCAATTCCCCCACTGAAAATTAATTATAAGGATCTCTCTATTGCACAACTTTCTGACATCGCTATCCAAAATGAGCACTAGCTCTTCCACAATGGTCAATGCTCATCTAACTAGACTGAGTCCTTTATAAGAACATGAGACGGATCAGGAATGTATCACTGCAACATAGAGACATGAAAAAATGGATAAACAGAGTCAAAATAAGGAGGTAGAACTAACTCATTAAACCACCTTACCAACTGCGTAAAGAATCTCGGAAGGTCTAATATATATAGGACTGAGCTTACCCTTCCTCCCGAACCTCATCACACACTTCATGGGCGACATAAGAATACATGATAACTAACTCCAAATCTTAAGGCACAAAGCGTATGGTCTGCATAGGCCTTTTGCCTACTCTGAGCTGCTCTCAACCTATCTTGAATCTATCCAATGACTCTTGAAGCAATTCAATACCATGAGGCCTAACCTTAGAGGTCTCAAACAATCCAACTAGAGAAAGACATATGCTACCATAGAAATCCTCAAAAGGCGGCATCTGAATGCTCGAATGGTAACTGTTATTACATGCAAACTCATCCAAGGCTAAGTGTTGCTCCCACTGATGATCTCGAATCATGAAAATAATGAAGACCTCACGTCAACACTAGCAAGAAGCCTCCTAGGGTCTGAAACATAAATATGAACCATTAAGTTGGCTAAGGACTGAATGTCACGTGCCAACGGCCTATGAGAAACTAAAATAAAAGTGAAGCTACACATACTCACTGCTCTTCAACACAAGGCATCTGCTATAAAATTTCCCTTGCCCGAATGATACAAGATGGAAATAGCAAGGTCTTTAAGTAATTCCATCCATCTATGTTGTCTACCTTTAAGCTCCTTCTAGGTCCTAACATGATGAAGACTGCGATGATCTGTGAAAATCTAACAATGCACACCATAAAGATAATGCCTCCTAATATTAAGCGTGAAAACTACCATTGCCAACTCCAAATAATGAGTGGGGTAGTTGCACTCATGCACCTTAAGCTGTCTACAAGCATAAGAAATATCATGACCCTGCTGTATCAATACATAACCCATACCAACACCAAAAGCATCACAAAATATGGTGAATCCCTCACCTTAAATGGGATGAGCTAAAATATAAGATGAAGTGAAAAATTTCTTGAGCTTTTGAATGCTTGACTCACACTCCTTAGACCAACGTCAAATGAACCTCCTTCTCAGTCAACTTGATCATAGGGGCTGAAATAGTAGTAAATCCTTTGACGAATTGATAAAGCTCAACTTACATGTCAATTTAAGTGAAAGTCAGTCATTGTCAATATATTTAAAAAACTTTGGAGACGGGGTCGAATCCATGAGGAATAATGTGAGTGGCAGTCAAGTTAATTCAAAGTATTAGATACTTGTTAAATTCAAACCGATACTACAAAAAGATAAAAATGGGGGGTGAGAGTGGTTTTAACACTAGTTTGGCAACAAAACCCGAAGGGTGTCACTCATTGACCCTTTCAAGTACCGAATGAGTGCTTCCAACAAAATCACCTAAAACCTAAATTAAACACCCTTATTTCTCAGATAGTGCCTTAAGTATTGTCAACTTCACAATCACCCTTATATCTAAGATAATAAAGATGAGTCAACTATGATCATAAATTGTATATTATTGCCTTTGTTCCCATATCCCTCTTTCAAGGATGATGTGGGTCCCTAATGTTCACCTAAACCCCTATTTCAAGGATGGTTTGAGCTTTTAAGAGCTTGGGATTTTCATCCATCAAATCCATTTGGGTACTTGGGCCTTTCACCCACAAATCTCAATCAATTTACTCAACCAATAATAGAATACAACACCACAAACTAATAAATGCACAAACAAATCACATCCCACACATATTTATACCCTATTCTAGTATAATCCCAAGAGGAAAAACTAGCTACTCATAAGATAGATAAGTAAAGTCTTTACCCAAAATCTCCATTGATTTGATTTGAGAAAATCTATGTAAATATTACATAAAACTATGAGATCCAACAAATATTCAATGGGATTTAACTAATTCTTCAATTGGAAGTGACTCAGAAATATTCTTCACCCGAAATTTATACAATATATTCTTCTCAAAGAATAGAGGATACGAAACCATAGCACAATGTCTAAAAATTGGGGAAGATGGAATATCTCCTATGATTAGTGTTTGTGTATTACTTTGTTCAAATTTGGGATCAGCCACGTGCATTTACATTTCTGCCATTCGGCTGCATTTTTCCACAAGACCGCGACCACATAATCTTGGCCGCGACCGCAATTAGCTCATGCGACCATGGTAGGTTGACCTTATTGACTGACCATGACCACGGTAACTGATGCCATGTTTTCTTTAGGTCTTCAGTTGCACTTTTTTGCTTCATTTTTGTCCTTTTTAGCACAAATCTACATCTTGCCATCTCAGCAATAATGTGCCTGCAAAATGTGGATATTAGTGCATTCAATCACAATTATGTCTCATTTATTCTTTCAAAACATGGTAATGTACTTGAATGTTGAGTGCAGATGAGTAGTAAATCACCACTCATAAACACCCCCAACTTAAAGCTTTGCTTGTCCTCAATAAACACTAGCCCTTATCATGAAACATTACACTGTTATGCCCAATTTTTATGTCTTAAAGATTTGAATGACTTCAAGCTTAGTCACTACCACAAGTAGCTCATTACACATGGGCTAACATATTCTTACTACACCCCACATCAGAAAATATAATATCTAAGGATGCCTAATACTTTCAAGAGAAACAAAGAAACAACAACCAATACTCTAAAAGTGATTCATTTTTTATCAAAATTAAGCTATACTCCATTTGCCTCATTATTCAGAAGATTACAAAATCACCGACCTCAACTCATTCACATGCCTCCTCACAAGAAAGAAAATTCAACACACCAAGGTACCTAATATTCAATAAGGAATTTAAGTTCAAGAACTCTCTCCGTCATAAAAGAACTCTATATGTCAACAAGTGTTGTACCATAGTTTTGCCCCTATTTTCAATTGCCACTTCAAAGAAAGTAAATTGTTTAAGATCTCAAAGGATTTCTTGATCTTGTAACATAGGTTTGTGTTCGTGTAGGATATCATTTCGGAACAATATGGCTACACCCTTTCTTGAACATCTACATCACACTATTTAATCGACCTTTTTGATTATGGGCCACTCCTCTTTGATCTTTTCTCTTTTCATATGCCTACTTTTTGCCTCCTTTGTTCACCCATTTTCTTCTATTTCTTTTTCTTGCAATTTTTATGCAATTATTTCTTTTGTTTGACCCTTTCTTTTCTATTCATTTATTTTCAATGCTTAGGTACTTAGGCATTTCACTAACAACTTCTTGGCCCAAAAATTACTTCCATCAATTATTATCATCCCTAACTTAGGATTTAAACCTCAAGTTGTATATTAATGTTCAATGAGGGTATGATTCAAAAAAGAGATGAAAAAAATGGTTCACGGCTTGTAATCTATTTTCCAAAGAAAGGTCGAAAGGCTTAAAATGGGTAACTAAGGGTTATACTTATTCATGGGTAAGATATTTAGGCTAGAGAAGGCTTCCAATGTCACAAACATGGCCTAAGATCATTTCTCCACAAAAATACAATCAAAATTAGACTTCAAAGACTAATAGAGCCAGTTCTAAATAACACAAGTATACAAGAGATGAATGAAAAAAGCTCACCATACATGGCATGGAAAATTTGCCAATGTGGCTAAATTACCCCTCCCATTAGAGACAAAATTAGAGTATTTATCATTATTAACAAGTCAAACATTTTTGGAGTCACAAAAACAGAAAGAGTTTTATTACAAGGTTGCTCGAGTTCATACCATTAGTTTTAAACAAAAATTGGATAGAGGGGTTGTTTAATTTTGCAGTTTCACCAAGCTCAATTTGCTAACTCATGGATACAACCAAAGCGTTAGCCTCATATTTTGGCTTAATATGGGAAAACCAACCATATGGATACTCAAAATTTACCAATGGTGCATGATAACGCTCAATCTACAGCTCTCGTAGGAGTGTAAAGCGGTCGCTGTCAAATATATAACCCAACTGGGTTGGGTATCGATCCCACAGGGAATAGCCGGTCAATAAGTAAGCAAAGATTATTAGACTTTTTGTGAAAGTCTCATAAAAAAAGGGGGATTGTAACGTGCAAGTAATGTAAACAAAATAGTAAAGTAGAAACAGAAATAGCAAAGTAAACAGAAAGAGTGTTTAGTAAGATGTTAATCAATGAGAATTGAGATTTAGGGTTATGTCCACCTTATGAGTTATACGTCTCTATTGGCTATGATTTATGCAGAATTCAGACATGCATGTGCTTATAGATAATTGTATTCTATGGTAAATCCAAGCGTCTTTCGACCTTAACAAGGACTATTTCACTTTAACTCTTTCGAGCTTAAAGCGTGTCTAATGGTACAAATTCTCCAAGAGGTTAATCCAGTTACGGCACTAACTTTGTAACAGGGGTTGGTGCCCTATTACCTTGACATTATCTCTTTTCCAGACATATAACATTTCTTTCGAACAAGTTAATGCTATACTGGCATATTCTATGCGTTTGCAACCACAAGAATTTGCATTAAGATGAAGAGAATAATGATATAAGCAGCATACGTGTCGCGAATTCACAAACTCATAGCAATAGATAGTATCTCATTCGGCTTCCATAACCCCAACAGAGGAGTTTAGTTACCCATGTGTGCGAAGGAAATCACAATAGACATTGTTATTATACCACAATAAAGATCTCGTGTAATAAGGTGTGGTTTGGCGTTGTTAGGCGTGAACTCCCTTGCAAAGTAACGTTTCTCTTGTTGTGGAAATTGAGAATTGAGTAGATGAATAGAAGAAGAATAAAAAGTAGAATTAATGGAAGAATTATGATCCGAGTTGTAAGTTGTGGAATAAGTAGAATGAGAATGATAATAATCTCTAGAAAAATAGGGTATTTATAATACCCATATCCTATTCCTACAAAGCTAATGCATTACTTAACCCAATCCTACTAGGTTAATGTATCATTATCCTAATCCTACTAAGTTACTGCTAGTCCCTAAAGTCTTTAGAATTATTGTTTTTGCCCGGGACAGATTTTCCATGCGCCACTTTTGGTCCTTGGCGTCCAAGCTTTCCCTTCCTTCTTTCGTGAAGCTTTCTTTGGCGTCAAGTTATCCATAAAATACTGAAATCTGCATCATTTATACCTGAAAACTTGCTAATCACGTTTGTTAGCTAACTTACAGGAAAAAGGACTAAATGTGCATGAATTATATATTTTGTCCTCAAAACTTAGCTAAAATATGGGTAAAATATAGTACTTTAGGCGTGTAAATTCGCCTATCATCAACACCCCACACTTAAGGCTTTGTTTGTCCTCGAACAAACTATCATGTCCATCTAAACATGTACTTGGGATTTCACAGTAACAACACAAAATATTCATCAAGGTAGGCATGACAATCATTAACAAAGAGTAGTTTTCTGATCATTAGTAGAAACAATTCAACCTCCAACATAGACTCTTGATGATGGTCAATTTGTATTCAAAAAGTTATGGCATAGAGAATCATACACAACTACCCAAAACTCATCAACCATGTGTGTCTCACAATATATTACCCATAATCACTCATAAGTATTGTATATTTCGAACATGGGTATAGAATTATCCTTGATCTCACTCTCACAAAGAATTCATATGCTGCAACTGATGACCATAGGCTTGCCCTTAGTGTAATGCTCCACTAAATATCAGAATGCTAAGCTTAGGATCAAATAGGTCTTTTGCTAGTTGTAATGTAGGCTAAGGGACGGGTAGGACTATTTTGGCCAGAAATAGTGAATAAGTTCCCTAAGTGCTTTAATACATCACAATATGCCATTTATGCTTTCTTGAAAACAACCTTTTTGCTTTCTTTTAATCTACCTCCCTTTGTCACCTCTTTTGTTTTTGAACTTTTGAACATAACTAACTTTTTAGTTTTCTTTTACTTTTTCTTTTCATAACATACCTCTTATGATAGCAATTCTTTTTCATAACGACTTCAAGCACCAATATATTCTAAAGCATCATACTCACCCAATTTCCTCTTATTTTGTCACATGACTTTACACTTTAAAGCACTTAGGAATTTGGATCAAATTGTGGTCTTGAATAAATGGATTAGGCTTACATATGAGGTTGTCAAAGAAAATAGGCTAAAGGCTCAAAGGGGTTAACTAGGATAATGTCCATGGGTAGGTAAGAAGAAGGTAAACAATCATAGGTTGCCAAAGAAATGCCTAAATCATCTCCTAACTCACACTCTTTATTTCGCTTTACATACATACCAGGCATGTTCTAGCATCAGCCACAAGCATAGAATATACTATCATCTCACACACACAAGGCACATGGTCGACTTTATTGGAAGCAATATAGACTCTTGACCCAACAGATGAAGGAATTGAACCACATAATTATCACATAATGAGTCACTATTAGAGCCTAAACATCTCAATAGTCATGATTTTAGTACAAACTCTTGTCATAATCTCATGCTGCCTATTAGAATAATTTCATGCGAAGTTAAGTTACAAAAATTTAACTAAAAAAAATTAATTACTAAAAAGAAAAACAAAAAAAACATAAATGCAAATGCAGATAGAGAACTATAGTATGCAAATACCATCACCCCACACTTAGACGGGACACACTGCCCTCAGTGGAAAATAAATAAGAAAAACCTGGTTAGTCGGACTCCTCCTCTATGTCTGGGGTCATACCCCCTTCGTCGGAATCATCATTGGAGTCGTCGTCATCAGAATTCTCCTCCACGTTGGAGTCTGGCATTCGTCGATCATCATCGGTCGGCACATCATCATCAAGAGGTTCCTCAAAATATGTACCTACTCCACACATCGCCTTCGCGTGCTCATTCATTGGGTAGTCATAATCCAGTTGTTGGAGCTCTGCAGCAGTTGGAACACGACCTCTGCTCATCATTATAAATCGAGTCATGCCATAAAGATGGCAAAAGAAACTCTCATCTCGAGCATGCCTTTCTGAAGTGGTAAGGTTGACTCCATACGTGGTTTCATCATCTTTAACCTTCGTGAGATCAACCTTCTTTGGGTTGTGTGGGAGTTTATGATCAGCCGGTTCCTCTTCGATGTCTTCCTTCCTCAATATTGCGGTCAACAGATTGCCAAAACTGAAGTGGGACCTCTTGTGTAGCCTAGCTTTCCGCATTGTGGATCGAATAATTGCCCCAATGTTGATAGGGACATTCGTCATCAATGCGTATACCAAGCACACTCAATCTTATGTTATCTTGGTGTACTGAGTCCTTGGAATTAGGCAAGAGTTGACTATGCGCAACCATATTCTTGCTTCTCTATTCAAAGGAGCATATGGGAAGGTGTTGTGCCGACCCGTGTCCTTGTGTCTACTCTATCGTGCCATGGACCTTGTTCCACAGAGTGTGTTTCGAATGGCTCTATATGGAGGTCTACTGTACAGTCTCTTTGAATGGTGATGGATCAGCAGCAGGCAAGCCAAGAAAGGAGTTGAAGAAATCCGTATTGAGTTGTAAAACTTGGCCCCAAATCTTGACTTCGCTCCCTGTGGTTTTCGGTGACCAGTTGGCATAGAATTCTCTTGTTAGATCGAGATTGCACTCTCCCATGTCTCGTCAGATGAAATCAAGATGTAACGCCATGATCTTGGCCAACATTCGCGGTTCTTTCTTTGCTAGGCTTTCCTTGTTTATCAAGTCCACATGAAAATATTTCTTCTCTTTGTTGTTCCTATACCATTCCTTTGCTTCCTCCTCTAAAACCCATTTAATTTCGAACATGCGGCGTGGTAATTGCATCGAGGATGATTCTCCTTGCTCTTTTCGGCCTCTTTTCTTTCCTTTTTGTGAAGTGGTTGCCTTATCTTTGCCTTGTCTTGCTTTGGGTGCCATTGTACCTGAAACTAAAACAATGTTCATGTTAGCATCATCTCGATGGATACAATCTATAAACAAGTAGTAGGGGCACCACCCCACACTTAGTTTGTTGGTACAGACTAGTGAAGTGAAAGTTGTCGATTACTCAGACTTCATCGGCATACGTTTTAGGTGCTATATTCCAACAATAAAATCAGTGCAGTCATACTCCTTTGAATTTTGGCAATACTTTCATGTTTGATATATCAAGACTACTTCATAGGGATTGAATCAAGGTATAGAATCTAGAAATAATCACAACCTCCTATGTTGGTAGTCAACCATAATTCTCATCTTGATGAACAAGTTATTCCAACATGTAAGCTTTCTATTGACAAGATTATGCAATTTTTGTGACCATGTGAATTCCGCAAAAGTATGACAGTGCATCAAAATCAAATACAAGTTGGGAACAAGTTAAGATCGTCCTTACGTATATGTTCACTCACTTGGTTGTATCACAACAATTCAATCACATTCAAATCATCAATACTACTTCCATATTTAATAATTCATAATAGGCATAGTAGTGTAGTACTTACGGAATATAAATGAAGAACAAAGTAGTACTTACTTGATTGATGCCTTTGGATGATGTTCTTGTGAAGAAAAAGAGCAAAAGGAAACTTTTTTAGAGGATTTCGAGACTATAGGCGGCGCTTATGCTAGGTTTCCAATGTGTTTCTGGTTCAAGACTAAGTCTCTTATTTATAGGGGAAGGTTGGGTCGGGTTTTGACCCATTTAAAATCGATTTTGTAGACAAGAAGTGACCATATGCGGCGCCTTTTGCTTTGCCTATGCTAGGCATAGGCGGCGCTTTTTGCATAGCATTGTTGAGCATAGGCGGCGCCTATGCCATGGCATTCTTAGGCATAGGCGGCGCCTTTCACTTAGCAAATGAGATTCAGAGACAAAAGGCATTGGCATAGGCGGCGCCTATGCTATGGCATAATTGTGCATGGGCGGCGCCTATGCTATGGCACACTAGATTCCGAGAGCTTAGGCCATAGTATAGGCCTTGCCTTGTTCGTGGCCTAGTTTTACATAGGCCTAGCCTTGTTTGTTGCCTATATTTTCATAAGCACTGCCCAATCCATAGCCTTTTGCTTCTTCATTCCTAACTTACCACCTTTAACATGCAATACTTTCAAACCAAAATGTGAAACTGACCTCCTCGTTTTACACCTCTTTGCACCTACATTTACTCAAAAACAACAAACACGATTAGAACGATGGGTTGCCTCCCATCAAGCGCCTTAGTTTTGGTCGTGGCACGACTCTTATTTTTGGATTTTTATTTATTAAAAGCAAACACTTAATAGAACGAAAGAGAGATAGAAAGTAAAAAAAACAATGGGTTGCCTCCCATCTAGCGCTTGATTTATTGTCGCGGCACGACATAGTTACTTCGAGTACTTAGACTTCGTCAAGATAATTGATGGCCATATAGTTTATCGAATCAAGAGGACCGATATAAGGTTTCACTCGTTGGCCATTCACCTTAAAGACAACACCATTATTGTCTTCCAACTCAACTACTCCAGACGAGTAGACTTGGTTAACTTTGTACGGACCAGACCACTTGGACTTCAACTTACCTGGGAATAGCTTCAATCTGGAATTGAAGAGAAGTACCATATCATCCTTTTGAAAATTTCGTTGAACAATCCGTTGATCATGATACTTTTTCATCCGCTCCTTGTAGAGGTCCGATCTCTCATAAGCATATAGACGGAATTCATCCATCTTGTTCAATTGCTCTAATCTCAGATTCATTGCATCATCCCAGTTTAGATTTAGCCACTTCAAAGCCCACAATGCCTTATGCTCAAGCTCAATGGGCAAGTGACATGCCTTCCCGTAAACTAGTTGGTAAGGGGACATGCCAATTGGCGTCTTGAACGCAGTCCTATAGGCCCATAATGCATCGTCCAGCTTCCGAGACCAATCTTTCCTATTAGCATTTGCCGTCTTAGCAAGGATTTGCTTGATCTCTCGATTGGAAACTTCTACCTGTCCACTAGTTTGTGGGTGATAAGGTGTGGCTACCTTATGCTGCTTGACACCATATTTTGCCAACATGGATTTGAATAGTTTGTTGCAAAAGTGAGATCCTCCATCGCTTATGATAGTACGTGGTACTCCAAAGTGAGAGAAGATATTTCTCTTCAAGAATGCTACAACACACTTTCCCTCATTGTCGGCCAACGCTACTGCTTCAACCCAATTTGAAATATAATCTACAGCAACTAGGATGTATTTCATTCAAAACGAATTTACAAATGGACCCATAAAATCATTACCCCATACATCAAAGAGCTCTACTTCAAGAATTTTCGACATGGGCATCTCATGGTGTTTCGAAATAGCACCTTGTCTCTGACATTGGTCGCATCTTCTCATAAAGTCGTAGTCATCTCTAAATATCGAAGGCCAATAATATCCACTTTGCAATACCTTTCTTGCTGTCCGATTACCTGCGTGATGTCCCCCAACTTGGGAAGTGTGGCAAGCTTCCAATATATTAGGCACTTCTACATGGGATATGCATCGCCGGATAACACCATCCGTGCATCGTCGAAACAAATATGGCTCATCCCAAAAATAGTGTTTTACATCATGCATAAACTTCCTCTTTTGATGGTAAGATAAGTTTGCCGGTATCACATTACTCACCACAAAATTTGCAAAGTCGGCATACCATGGTAACTCTTCCATTATCGTTGCTAAGATCTCCCCGTCAGGGAATGCATCATCAATCTCGATTTGAGGCTGCACTATATGCTCGTTTTCGAGTCTAGATAGATGATCAGCCACTTGGTTCTTGCAACCTCTTCTATCTTTAACCTCGAAATCAAATTCTTGCAGCAGCAAGACCCATCGAATTAGTCTTGGTTTTGCATCCTTCTTTGTCATTAAATACCTTAGAGCTGCATGGTCTGTATGAACGATTACTTTGGTTCCCAATAAATAAGCACGAAACTTCTCAAACGCATACACAACCGCTAGGAGCTCTTGTTCTGTGACAGTGTAGTTCTTTTGGGCTTCGTTCAGGACCTTGCTCGCATAGTAGATAGGATGGAATATCTTCTCCCTTCTCTGGCCAAGTACAACGCCTAATTCTACCCCACTGGCGTCACACATGACTTCAAACGGTAAAGACCAATCTGGTGCTACCATGATAGGAGCTTCAATTAGTTTTCCTTTGAGGCATTCAAATGCCTTCAAACAATCTTTATTGAAGTCAAACTTTTCATCTTTCTCCAAAAGTTTTCATAATGGAATAGCAATTTTGGAGAAGTCTTTGATGAACCGCCGATAGAAACCTGCATGACCGAGGAAACTATAGACTCTTTTTATGGAAATTGGAGGTGGTAGCTTCTCTATAACTTCTATTTTGGCTCGATCAACCTCAATTCCTCTTTCGGAGATTTTATGCCCCAGAATAATACCTTCTTTAACCATAAAGTGGCACTTCTCCCAATTCAGTACTACGTTGAATTCTACACATCTTTGCAATGCGATACTTAGGTTTGCCAAGCACGCTTCAAACGTCTCGCCAACAACTGAAAAGTCGTCCATGAATACCTCTAAAGTATCTTCGACCATATCAAAGAAAATGGACATCATACAACATTGAAAGGTGGATGGGGCGTTACATAGCCCGAATGGCATACGCTTAAAGGCAAACGTACCATATGGGCATGTGAACGTTGTCTTCTCTTGGTCTTCGGGAGCAATATAAATCTGATTATAGCCTGAATAACCGTCTAAGAAACAAAACCATCCTTTCCCCGCTAATCGATCTAGCATTTGGTCCATAAATGGCATTGGAAAGTGATCTTTGAGCGTCCATGAATTCAGCTTTCGGTAGTCCATGCATACTCTCCATCCAGCGATGGGTCTGAGTGGAATAAGCTCATTCTTTTCATTCGCGACTATCGTCATGCCTCCTTTCTTGGGAACACATTGTATCGGGCTTACTCATGTACTGTCAGAGATTGGATACACAACCCCCGCATCTAACCACTTGATAATTTCTTTCTTTACCACTTCTTGCATAGGTGGATTTAGACGCCTTTGATGCTCAATGGTGGGTGTGCAATTTTCTTCAAGCTGAATCTTGTGTGTACAAATCCCAGGTGGGATATTAATAATGTCAGCGATGGTCCAACCAATGGCTCTTATATACTTTCGTAGAATAGCAATGAGAGCTGCAACTTGTTGCTCACCCAAATTTGCCGCCACAATGACTGGAAGTGTGTTTCCGCTTCCTAAGAATGCATACTTTACATGACTAGGCAGCTCCTTCAATTCTAACGTGGGTGGTTCTTCAATAGATGGCTTAGCTGGTGGTGTGGGTCGATTTTTGAGATCGAGGTCCAGCTTCTTGGGAGCGTGAGGATATGACCCTAATCCTGTCAGAGCACCAATAGTTTCTTCACAATTTTCAACATCCTTACTCTCACCATTCATGAGCACAACCGCCAATGGGTCATCAATAATTTGCTCTTCTTCAAGTAATTCTTCCTCATCTTCAAAGTAAATATCGGCCACCAAAAATACGTTCAGATCCTTGGGTTGCTTCATTGATTTGCACACATCAAAGCGAACTACTTCGTCATTTATTCGGAATGAAAGTTCATTAGCTCTCAAATCAATAAGCACACTTCCCGTAGCAAGGAAAGGGCGCCCCAAGATTATGGGAACTTCTGAGTCTGCCTCACAATCCAGAATTACGAAGTATGCTGGAAAGATGAATGAAGAAACCTTTACCAATACATCACATAGAATACCAACAGGTCGTTTCACCGACCTATCCGCCATTATGAGCCTCATATTGGTTGGAGTAGGATCACCCAACCCCAACTTTTTATAAATAGATAATGACATCAAATTGATGCTGGCTCCTAAATCGCACAATGCTTTGGCAAAATTCAAAGATCCAACGGTGCAAGGAATAGTGAAAGCACCGGGGTCAGCCTTCTTCTGAACTAATGATCGGGTAGCAATTGCACTGCAGTGATGAACGGTATCTTTTAACTCAAAGCTTGATGCACACTTCTTTGTCAAGAGATCCTTCATAAATTTTGCATAACCAGGCATTTGTTCTAGAGTTTCCACCAATGGAACATTAATGGTCAGCTGCTTTAACATCGTCATAAATTTGCTGAACCTTGTATCATCCACAA
Organism: Capsicum baccatum var. pendulum; assembly: GCA_030864225.1. Lineage (NCBI taxonomy): Eukaryota > Viridiplantae > Streptophyta > Magnoliopsida > Solanales > Solanaceae > Capsicum > Capsicum baccatum. The sequence goes on from CM061552.1 coordinate 145,029,846, forward strand.
TCTTCTCCAATCTTTGAGGAAAAGGTGGTGGTGGAAGTGGAATTGTTTTCTCCACGGCTTTCTTCTTCTCTTGCTTCTGAATTTTGGTAGTTTTAGGCTGCAAACCGCTAGGGGTGACATCATGGACGTCGTGGCCAGCTTCTGCGGAATCTTCTCCTTTCGCGTTATCATCAATGTCTGCTGCCTCGTCAACCACTTGCTTGCCTTTGGATGAAGTTTCCATCACCTTACCACTTCGGGTAGTAATAGCCATGCATGATCCGTCATTCCTTGTATTTTGCACAGTGTCGCTAGGTAAGGTGCCAGCCTTTCTTTGATTGAGTGCTGCTGAAAGTTGGCTCAATTGCTGCTCTCTTTGCTTGATTTAAGTGGAGTGTGATTCAATCAATTGTTTCATTGAGGACAAGTCATTTATTACCTCAGTTACTCCAGCGCTGGTTGTTTCCACTCCTTTCAATAGTTTAGCCATCATGTCTTCCATATTTCCAGAACCAGATGCAGTGGTGTCACGTCTTCCTGGGGGAACGTATAAACCACTCTTTTCATTCTTGTTCTTCCAACTTCCTTGGTCCTTGTTTCCAGATTTATCATAGTAGTTCCGACCTTGGTTTCCTTGGGTATTACCTCGGAAACCCCCCTGATTGTTCAAATAGTTGGCTTCTTCTTCTGAATCAGATTCGTCTCTTCCTTTTAATGCAACAGCTTTGACTTTTTTGGTCTTCCCTGATAATAGATGCTTTGTAAGAAGATCCACTTGTGTTTTCATGTACGCCATATCTTGATCACGTTCTTCTTCTCTTCTCCTTTGTTCAGCAATTATGCCAATAGATATAGTAGGGCTTGCTACCTCTGAATCCTTGGTATTCCAAGATCTACTTTGCTTCGTCATCCGATCTAGCATATTGCTTGCCTGCCCAAAGGTGAGGTCCATAAATGATCCTCCATCCGCATTATCCACCACTGGTTTAGTTATTAAATTCAAGGCTCTGTATAGTGTTTCCATTAGGTGGACATTGGTCATGTGATGGTTTGGGCACCTCATAAGCTTCGTCTTGAACCTCTCCCATGTTTCATGAAGAGCTTCGGTTGGAAGCTATCGAAAGTTGCTGATTTCATCTCTTAATTGTGCTCTTTTGGATGGCGGAAAGAATATTTCTAGGAAAGCGTCTCTCAATTGCCTCCAATTTGTAATAGAATCAGGAGTCAGCCCATTCAACCATAGAGTTACCTCCCTAGACAGAGACAATGGAAATAGGCGTAATAGAATTGCATTCTGACCAACGCTAGGATTGTCAAACGACTTGCATGTAGAAATAAAGTTGATAAGATGCATATTCGGATCATCGCCTGCTAGTCTACCAAATAATCCCTTGAGTTGCAATAACTGAATCATGGTGCTTGTGATGTTGAACTTGGCTCCGGGCGCCAATGGTGGAGGAATAATGGCTCCTGTGGCTCCTGCTCCATCAAGATCATCACCATCGTCGCCGAAAGATGGTTGTACAGGTTGGCGTTCATGCCTAAAACTTGCTTGACGATCTCTTCTATGGGCAGGTGTTGCGATCTCAGCAGCATGCCTAGGGTTTAGTAACTCGTCATCACCTAGGTCCTCGTCGTCAGGATTTATTGCTCGCCCGGGGTTATCAATATTCTATTGATGCACTTGAGCGGCGGCTAGAGAAGCTAGTCTCTCCTGTTCCTGTTGAGTAGCCATCCTTTCAATTTCATGTTGTGCCTCCATTCTGCCAATACGTTGTGGTTCAGGATTGATAGGTAATAACGGTTGACCAGAACTTCGAGTATGGGGCATGCATTGAATAAAAACCTGCAGAGAACAAAAACAAAAACTAAAATTAAAAGTACGAGAATCTTTGACCAAAGGGTCTAGTAATTATCACAAACTTAATTGACACTCGTATTCCCCAGCAACGGCGCCAATTTTTGATAACGCTCAATCTACAGCTCTTGTAAGAGTGTAAAGCGGTCGCTGTCAAATATATAACCCAACTGGGTTGGGTATCGATCCTACAGGGAATAGCCGGTCAATAAGTAAGCAAAGATTATTAGACTTTTTGTGAAAGTCTCATAAAAAAGGGGGGATTGTAACGTGCAAGTAATGTAAACAAAATAGTAAAGTAGAAACAGAAATAGCAAAGTAAACAGAAAGAGTGTTTAGTAAGATGTTAATCAATGAGAATTGAGATTTAGGGTTATGTCCACCTTATGAGTTATACGTCTCTATTGGCTATGATTTATGCAGAATTCAGACATGCATGTGCTTATAGAGAATTGTATTCTATGGTAAATCCAAGCGTCTTTCGACCTTAACAAGGACTATTTCACTTTAACTCTTTCGAGCTTAAAGCGTGTCTAATGGTACAAATTCTCCAAGAGGTTAATCCAGTTACGGCACTAACTTTGTAACAGGGGTTGGTGCCCTATTACCTTGACATTATCTCTTTTCCAGACATATAACTTTTCTTTCGAACAAGTTAATGCTATACTGGCGTATTCTATGCGTTTGCAACCACAAGAATATGCATTAAGATGAAGAGAATAATGATATAAGCAGCATACGTGTCGCGAATTGACAAACTCATAGCAATAGATAGTATCTCATTCGGCTTCCATAACCCCAACAGAGGAGTTTAGTTACCCATGAGTGCGAAGGAAATCACAATAGACATTGTTATTATACCACAATAAAGATCTCGTGTAATAAGGTGTGGTGTGGCGTTTTTAGGCGTGAACTCCCTTGCAAAGTAACGTTTCTCTTGTTGTGGAAATTGAGAATTGAGTAGATGAATAGAAGAAGAATAAAAAGTAGAATTAATGGAAGAATTATGATCCGAGTTGTAAGTTGTGGAATAAGAAGTAGAATGAGAATGATAATAATCTCTAGCAAAATAGGGTATTTATAATACCCATATCCTATTCCTACTAAGCTAATGCATTACTTAACCCAATCCTACTAGGTTAATGTATCATTATCCTAATCCTACTAAGTTACTGCTAGTCCGTAAAGTCTTCAGAATTGTTGTTTTTGCCCGGGACAGATTTTCCATGCGCCACTTTTGGTCCTTGGCGTCCAAGCTTTCCCTTACTTCTTTCATGAAACTTTCTTTGGCGTCAAGTTATCCATAAAATGCTGAAATCTGCATCATTTATACCTGAAAACTTGCTAATCACGTTTGTTAGCTCACTTACAGGAAAAAGGACTAAATGTGCATGAATTATATATTTTGTCCTCAAAACCTAGCTAAAATATGGGTAAAATATAGTACTTTAGGCGTGTAAATTCGCCTATCATCAGTGCACAATGGGATCCCAAATTTACAATGTCACAAGTACTCAGACCTCCCCTATATTAAGAACTTAAATGCCATAGGTACTAAGAATTCCCCTGCATTTATGGCTCAAAACCCAAACATAATACTTTACCCTTAAGAATGTCATCACTCAACCTATCATAGAGTAAGGCTTGTCATACATCATTATAATCAAAATAAGACTACAGTAAAATGAAAAGCTAAAAGTAAAACTACAGATAATCCATGAAAAACGTGGGCACCGTTAGAGTACCCAAATGTAGCATCCTAAAAGTAAAAATAAAACATCATGAAAAATGTCATCAAACAAAGCCAGAAATATATCAAAACAATATAGAGGCACCCTCAACTTCAAATCTAGCAGTGTCCCCACTGTATAGACTATAAGGCAAGAGAAAAGGGTGCTCCCTAAATCTGCCTCAGGAAGTAGTCTCTCTGGCAGAATCCACTTTATCTCCACCATCCTCAATGGCCGACCAATTAGTAGGGGCCTCATCATCACTCTCAACCCAGGGAGAAGGTAATATATCAAAGGGTTTTAGGACCTTCCATAGACCCTTAACACCCTTCAACATTTTGGTGAAGAACTTTTCCATTTTCTTCATTTTTCCATGCGACTCCTTAAGATCCTTATGAGATTCTGTCAATGCTGAGTATTCTCTCTCAAGCCTATCCACGGTGTCTCTCTATTTTTCCTGCTCTTTCTTGTACTTGTCATAATCTGTGAGTGATACATACGAGTGACACCTGGTGGATGGCTCTCCCAGCCCCTGAGGCAAACTTGAAAGAAGATCCCTGAAAGATCTTACGTCCATACCAATGTCCTCTAAGAGACTCACAGTGGATGGTCTACATGACTCTAACTCTTCAACTGTCAACTTGCCTAAGTCAACTTTTCTCTTTTTACTCTGACTGGGAGAAACCTCACCCCAGATCTTTAGTGGGAAGATACGGGAAATTGGATGCACCCAAGTATCTACAGCATAGTCCTTCGTTTCTTCCCTCCTACATAACTCAGTAATAAGGGAAGGAAAGAAAAGAGAGGTGCCCCCTTGGCTTTTGAAGTGCCTCCACTCTGAAAGAACAATCTTGCCTACACTCAGATCAATGCAAGATAGGATGCAAGCCACCATCCGTGGATGTAAATCTGTAAAAGTCGTCATGTGTGTGCAAGGCGATACTCTGCTACAAATGATTGCCAAACAAAGTCTACCCTCTACTGAAAAATCATTCATAGAAATGACTCTCTTGTTGGTATCCCAGGGAACTTCCTTGCAAGGACATAATATGTTCTCCATCCAAGTCCTAGGATCACATGTTTTTTCTTGAAATTAAGCCATGTTCGCATCAGAAATTCCATACACCTCATTGACCTGCTCAACTTTGGAATGTACTTCCTTTCTCAGAATAATCATTATAGGGTTTGTGAGAGATATTACTCTAATGTTAGCGTAGAACTCATGAAACTAATGCTCATTATCATCGTAGGGGTCTGGGGAAAAATACATCCACTCTGTAGTAGTAAGTCTGGTATGGAGTCTGGGAGTTTCTCCTCCACTTTATCTAGGCATATACACCTTTCTGAGAGTAATTTCTTCCTAGGCAGATCAGTATAGTAAAGGATTTGGTATTCAGCAGACATAAATATTTTATTGTATGATTGTCCTTTCTTTTTAACCTAGTACCTATAATTAACAAAATCTAGACCATTATTAACATTATCACACCAAAAACATTCTAGATTATTCAGATAAACTCATGCAGTGCTGTTATAAAGGGTTTTAGGGTGAGTAATGGGTGTGAAATTTTTTTTGTTTCTGCAGACAACCTCCCACAGGTATGGCAATCATGGATCAATGCTGCAATCATGGTCATTGGGACATCGATCGCAATACCTGAGACCATAGTTTATAGTTCTACACATTACTCAAAACATACAATTTTAAACCTAAATTTATGTTCCAACTAAGCACATAAACATCTTAATCAACAAATTATAGCCTAGCATGCATGATTATACCTCCAACTCAAACAAAATAACATGAAACTCGTTGGGGCATTGAATCGAACACATGGTGTACATGCTAATTTTGATAATTTTAGGCCTAAATCAGGGTACTAAAGACTTCCTCATTGGTGTGTACAGCAACAATAACAACTAATTACCACACTACTCAAAAATAAGCATAGATTTTGTGTTAAAAATACTATTTCAGGCCTTTCCCTAAACTACAAGTTCAAAGAATACAATTACATTAAAAAGAAGGGAGTTTGGGACAACATACCAAGTAGATTATGCAAAGTATTGAGATGAATACTTGGATACTCTATACACTGCCAAATATTTTGATGCAATTTGAGAGAACTTGAGAAAGTTGTATGTGAAGAAATTGCAGTCAGATAGTCATTTAAGCTTATTCATCCATGATTGTAGTCCTATATTCAAGATCACAATCACTCGGCCTCCACGATCGTGGAAGAATAGGCCGCGGTCGTGGTAACTGAGACTAAAATTGAGGACTCCTACACTCCTTTGTTCAATCTAAACATGCCAATTTCACAATTCCCTTTTTCAATTTCAATCAAAATTCCTCATAACACTACCTTTTCATGGATTATGAATAAATAAATGCAAAAATAAAATCTACTCTATTATGCATAAAACAAAAGGATATGATCAACTTTTTGTGGCTTGATCGGGTGACACCCATCGAGCGCTCAGTTTAACATCTTAGCATGACACCTCCTCAACTCCCATTTTTTCTTTTACTTAGAAGATTTGAATTTCCTTCCCAACTTTCATTCATGATTCATTGAGTGACATAGGGATACAAATTTTTGATCTTCCAAGATAAAACTTTGAAGATGCAAGGAAATAACGAGGGGGCTTCTATCTCACTATTTTGAATTCTTGAACCTTTAAACCAACTTTATATCATATTTATAGTTTGTCTCCTCGGGTAAAGGTATTAACATCAATAGGCCACTAGTTGTACATCGGAAGTTGAATTTCTTGGCCATTGATGGCGGGGCTTCCATGTGCTCCCTTAGATTGCCAAATCCCAAAATAGAGGGATTATACTCCTTCTCACAATCCAGCATTTGCCTTGGTAGATGGATTCTTAACACATCCTCTAAGTAAAATGTTGAAAAGTCATTTGAATGATGTCTAACCCGTAATTCTAGAATTGCCTCCTTCATAGCACTTTTACCCCCGAAATGAACTAGTCATCATAAGAGATGTGTTTTGGTTCTTCTTTTGACTCTAGTACTATTTCCTTTATTTGGACATATTACACATCATTTGATTTTGTTTGTTGGGAAATCATCGAGGATTCTTCGCTATGAAGCTCATCACCATAGCTTGGTTTCTCTTTTTGATTAATCTTCTCTTGCGAAATACTTAAGGTAGTGGTATTTTTCAGTTTTGATTCCTTTCCTATTTCCTCTATCTTTAAATTCCCTTCTGAATGCCTTATTGGATTAATGTATGTCTTGCACATTCTCCCCCATTGTAGTCACCTGATCCAAAATAGTTTAAAGCATTGCTTCAAAATAAATAGATTCGGTATGTTGCTCTTCCTTGTGTCATAATAATGCCTATAAAACTCATAAGAATAGCTAGCAACTCGGTTAGCATAACAAGAGGAGGGGGCATTTGGCAATCACTTCAATGTCCATCTTGACCACCACACAAAGAACAATCATACTCCTAATAGGATCACGGTGGTGTTTCTATCTATCTTCGGAGAGCATATGTACAATTTTTTTCCAAAGTGAGGTCTGTTACATATGGACATGGATCGTCAAGGTAAGACTTCCAACTACAAAAATCATATTTTATTGAAGATTCCATAGAGAAAATAAAAATAAAAATAAAAATCTACCAAACATAAGAAACAAAAAAAATCACAAACAAATATATACAAGTTTGAATTCAACAAAGAAAGCTAGAATTCTAAACTAATTCAATACGCCAAATTATTCCCCGGTAATTGTGTAATTTTTTATAATGCTCAACTTACACGTCAATTTAAGTGTAAGACGACCTTCATCAATATATTTACCCAACTTTGGAGTCGGGGTCAAATCCATGAGGAACAATGTGAGTGGCAATCAAGTTAATTTCAAATAATGGATACTTTTAAAATTCAAACCTATATTACAAAAAGATAAAAATAGGGGGTGAGAATGGTATTAACATTATTATTTATTTTTGGGATTTTCTAGTGTTAATTTGGGGCTACGAAAAATCAGAGTCTAAGCAATTAGGCACGGATATTGGGATTATGCTTTCCTTGGGGAAACATATGCATGAGTGTGTGATAATTTGATGCAAATTCTAAGTGTTGGTGATGTGGTGGCGATGTTGCGTGAATTTATACATTTTAGTGTTTTTATTCTTGCCTTGTTTTGAGGATGATTAATGTGCTTAATGTGGTTATAACAATATAAATGTTTATACAAGTATAAATGTATGTGTTTACAATTTTTAATAGTGTTTACACATAAGTTTTGATCAAAATTTATCATTTAGAAGTAACCCGAGAAAACTAGTGTGACTAGCTTGAGCTAGGTGTTTGTCTAGTTTATCGTGTTGGGTTCTAACGTGTTTAATGAGTTCCTAAGGTTGTTATTATATATTTATATGTGATAAAAATTGGTTTTAGTATTCAAATATCAATGGTATCAAGAAGTTAGAAATCAATGTGAATGAAGCCCAATCTTAGCTCGTCTTTCTAGTTCTCCATCTTTGATGTTGTGCTACTTTGAGCTCTAAATTGTTGTGTTTAATGCTATAGGATGCTTTTTTAATAGATTATTATGATATATGAATGATTTACAAGATTCAAATCAAGTGGAAACAACTCATAAAGGCTTGGAATAGATCACAAAAGCACAAAACACAACTTGACGCTAATTTGGAGACTTGAAATATATTGGGATAGTGAGGGCGCATGACAAGGGATATGGGCTCTTGCAACACATAAATAATCTCAGAGGGGACCAAAAAATTTTGTAAGTATGATATGAATGCGTCGAATGATCCATTCCTATGGAACACAACATGCGACGCATGGTCTATTTCAACCATGGACTGTACGTTAATTCCATGGCCAACTCGGCTTGGGCTTACCCTATTTCTATAAATACAACTTTTTAAATATTTTTAATCACTTTTGGATGTATTGGACTAGTTGTGGGCTGATCAACACTTCTTTTAGGGTTTATATCTCTTTACTTTAGTTTCTTTCATGGTTTGTATCATGAATCCAAGGGATTAGATGATGAATAATCCCATTAAAGGATAATACTCCTTATCTGGGGTTATGTCTAAAATCATGACTACTTTCATTTTGAATTAAGTTTGTTAATTTGAAATCATCATTCATTGTTTGTTTATTCTTGTTTTAATTATTTTAAGGATTATCTACCCTTAGAATACATCAATTGTCAACCTTGTAAACTCGGGAGAGGGAATATGGTGATAGAACATGAGAATAAGCAAAGTATGGTTTGTGTTTCTTTCTGAAATAAGGAATTCAAATTAGTATCTAGGACAGAGATGTACTTAAATATCTTACTTGATTCATATGTAGGATGATATTTGTAAAGAACTTCAGTAAACTATTACATTCCCGTTCTACTATGTAGTTGTAAGGTTCAACTTAGGTAAAGTATTATAGGTTGGGAAACCATAATCATGCAATTAACACTATGAATCAACAATCAAGATAAGAGATTTAATGAATGAAGTTCAATAACTTAGTATGATTGGTTGTATACCTTAACCCTGAGCTTCTATCCATAGATTTTCCTAAGTCATTACTTTTCCGCATTAGTTTAGTTTACTTTTAGTTTACAATTCTTAAACTTCCTTGTTTAATTTTTCTCAATTGTTGAACTAGATATGGATAGGTGGTGAATACAAGTCCCTGTGAAATCGATACTTGGGCTTTCTTGAATCCATTTTATTACTTGATAAGGCCATGTACACTTGCGTGTGCGCTTGGGCTCTATCAACTTTTTAGGGCTGTTGCTGGGGATTTGTAACTAGACAACTGTCTTATTTTTTGTTTTTCTATATTGAGTTTTAAATAGTTTCTTTTGGTTCTTTTTATTTTCCTTAATTTTTATTTTTATCACACTCTTCTTGAGATGTCAGCCTTGGATAGATGGTTTTTGAATAATAACGATTTTTCTTATTTTTATAGGGGACCACACAAGTGAATTATTGTCCAGATTTTGATGCAAGTGTGTGGATGGAAACTTCATAATATGATGTAGATAATGTTCTATCTATGGAGCAGACTGCAATTTGGTATTTAGTTTATGGTGAAAGTGGTCATACTATAGCTATATATGTTGTCAATCTCGATTCAATATTATTTGTGGGCTATGCTGAAAGTAAAAATTATATAAACAACTACAATCAAATGGTGCAGAATCAACCACAAATTCAATTATGGAATAACTAAAAGTATCAGTTTCAACAGGCCCAACAAAATAAGTCAACTAGCAACTTGGAAGAGATACTCAAACAACTTTTAGCATCTCAAAAATAGTTTATGGAAGACATGAAGAACTATCAGGACGATGTAGAGTAATTGAATAATAAGTTGTAGGTAGATGCAGAGCTGACTTCCCAACCTGATATAGATGAAGTTACGGATAATTCGAGAAAGTCTGAATACTTTGAAACTAAAATTATTAGATAGATTAAGGAGATACCACTACCACTATGTCCATAGATGCTAAGAGAAGAAAATATGAGGAGGATACTAGCAAATTTTTGGAAATAAACAAGAATCGCAGCCACTCAACTATCATCTTTCTTTTGAGAATAAAATTGAAAAGGTTAACAAAATGAAGCATGTTATTGATATTGTAAATCTAGAAGTGGGATTTGTTACTCCTCGTTCAAAGCACTTTTCTACATTATGTTTAGATGATGTCTTATTTGTGGAATCATCTAAAGTTGTGGAAGAGTGTGAAGATGAGGAACAAGAATCATATATTCTTGATTTTACACTGGACAAGCAACATAAAGACACACCTCACTTCAATGCCGAGTGGTTTACCATGCATCATCCATTACTCGGTCCCTTAATCTTTGTACCACTCCCTATGAGCGAGGAAAAAGATGGATGCTAAATAGGGGGTAAAATTCATATCCTCAAGGTGGAAGAAAAAATAGATATGGTTCATGCCTCGATACTAAATTTGGTGCTTCTTAGGAGGCAACCCAAGCTAAGGTTTTTTTTTTTTTTTTATTTCATGTAGTTTTTGTTTTTGGTTGAGTCACAGGTTAATGGAATGTTTGAGTACCATAATATTGAGCTTGAACATGGAAAAGAATTAGTGTGGTGTCCCACAGATCTTCTTTACTTGTAAAGATGTTTTTAGCTAGGCCTAGGGGACTCAGGGAGTATTTCTATCTGTTACCTTTAAATTCACTTTGGGGATAAAGTAGATTTTTAAGTGTGAGGTGGGGAAATTCCCCAAATTTTGGCTTAACTTAAAAGATTATTTCTTAGTGAGATATTTGAGTTGGTACTATTTTTGATTGCATGGTGCAAGTGTTTTGTTTTGTAAATGCATTTTGATTGTGTGAATTATAATTTTTGAGACTCCTAGGCTCATGTTTGGTTGGGAGTCTATGATGATCCTATATGAGTTGAGCATGTGCCATGTGTGATGTGAGTTTTTGTATATTCCTTGTCGCATATGATGTATAGAACTTTCCCAGTGTGTGTGAAGTGAAATAAAGAATGCGGGTTTAGGAGTTGGTATAGGCATTTCTTTGATAGCCTTGTTTTATACCTTCTATTTGTCCTACCCTTGTGCATTATCCTGGATAACCCCCATTAAGCCGTTATCTTTTTCTTTGGCAACCTCATAAGTAGCCTAATCCCTTATTTGATTGACAATAATTTGATCCAAAAAAGTTACTAGGCTCTTTAATAAAAAATTAATTGAACAAGGAGTTTGAGAAATAAGAGGAAAAAGGTGAAATTTATGCCCCAAGGTAATTTTTACTGGTGTTTATAATTGATGTAAGGTGGATGGATGTGATATAAATTATGCTAGAAATATTTCCATGATTGTGAAAAAGAGAAAATTTTATTCTTGAGGTAGTAAACTATGCGTCCACCAAATGTTTGTGAAAATGCTTAAAAGAGATGGGGCAAAAACAAAAGATAAGGGTGGATGAAAAAGTGTAACTTGGTTGTTGGAGATTAGTTTTTAAATGTATAATGTAGTGTATTAAAGCGCTTAGAGATGTTAGTCACTCTTCTTGGCAAAAATAGTCCCTACTCGTCCCTTAGACTACATTACAACCCAGAAAAGACCTATTTGGTCCTATACTTAACATTCTGATATTAGTAGAGCATTACACTAAGGGAAAGCTTATGGTTCATTATGTGTAACTTGTGAATTCCTTATGAGAGTGAGCGTAATTTGATTCTTGTAACCATTATATTATGAGTTATGTTATTTTGAGTGATTATGGGTAACTCTTTTTTTGTGGGGGGGAATATGTATAATAAATGTGGATGATTTTTATGATATCTTTGATTGAGCAATAATCATGATTTTCCAACTAGGTGAGTCAATTCTAGAGGCTAGGTTGTTTTTAAGTAGTGTTCTTGATCTTGCAATTGTATTGAAATATTCTTATTGTAGTAACTTGCATTATGTGTAGTCATTGTAGAACTAACTTGAGAGTCTTGAATGTAGTAGAAGTGTAGAGTTTCTTCAGTTCATGATTCTTATAGTTAAGAATTGTTCTAGGACAAACAAGACTTTAAGTGTGGGGTGGTGCGGTTGGGTGAATTTATGCATTTTAGCATTGCTATTCTAACCTTTTTAGCCTTTATTTGAGGATGATTCATGTTCTTAACATGTTTATAATCATATAAATGTACATATAAGTGCCCATTCATGTTTTTACAATGTTTAATAGTGTTTCCACATAAGTTTTGATTCAAATTGATCATTTAGAAGTCAACCAAGAAAACTAGTGTGATAGCTTGATCTAGGTGTTTGTCTAGTCTATCATGTTGGGTTCTAACAAGTTTAATGAGTTCCTAAGGTTTTCATAGTGTATTTATATGTTAAAAAACTTGTTTGTAATGTTCAAGTGTCAATTAGATCAAGACAAGAGTCAAAACAATAAGTAAGAAATCAAAGTGAATGTAGCCCATGCTTAGCTCGTGTTTCTAGTTCTCTATCTTTGATGTTGTTGTTTTGAGCTCTAAATTGTTGTTTTTAATGATATAGGATACTATTTTAATAGATTATGATGATATATGAAGGATTTACAAGATTCAAATCATGTGTAAACAACTCAAAAAATCTTGGAATGGATCACAGAAGCACAAAACATAGCTTGACGTAAATTTGGACACCTGAAATGTATTGGGAGAGTGAGGGACTGTGAGAAGGGATATGGTTGCATGCGACACATTAATAGACTTAGAAAGGACCCAAAACAGTATGTACTTGCATGTGTGCATCGCATGGTCCATTTCTATGGAATACGGGGTGCGACGCATGGTCTATTTCACCCCTGGACTGCACGTTGATTCCTTGTCCACCACAGCTTGGGCTTACCCTATTTCTATAAATACAACTTTGTGAACGTTTTTAATCACTTTTGGACGTCTTGGACTATTTATGGGTCTGCTCAACACTTTTTTAGGGTTTATATCACTTTACATTAGCTTCTTTCATGTTTTTTTTATCATTAATCCAAGAGATTGGATGATGAATAATTCCATTAAAGGCTAAAACTCCCTATTTGGGGTTAAGGCCAAGATCATGACTACTTTCATTTTGAATTCAGTTTGTTAATTTGATTATCATCATTGGTTTTTTGTATATTCTTGTTTTACTATTTTAAGAAAGATACCCTTAGAATACATCAATTGTCAACCTTGTGAACTTGGGAGAGGGAATAAGGCGATAGAACACGGGATTAAACAAAGTATGGTGAATTCAAATTAGTATCTAGGATAGGGATGTACTTAGATGCCTTACTTGATTCATATGTAGGATGATATTTGTAAAGAACTTAAGTGAACTATTACATCCCCGATCAAGGATGTAGTTGTAAGGTTCAACTTAGGTAAAGGATTAGAGGTTGGGAAACCATAATCATGTAATTAACCCTACGAATCAACAACCAAGATAAGCAACTGAACAAATGAAGTTCAATAACATAGGATGATTGGTCGTAAGCCTTAACCCTGGGCTTCTATCTAGTGATTTTCCTAAGTCATTACTTTTCTACATTATTTTAGTTTACTTTTAGTTTACAATTTTTAAATCTCTTTATTTAGTTTTTCTTAATTGTTGAACTGGAATTGGATAGGCAGCGAATGCAAGTCCTTGTGAGATCAATACTTGGGATTTCTTGAACCCACTTTACTACTTGATAAGACCAACTGCACTTGCGTGGGCGCTATCAGGTTGGCTAGGTTAGAAACCCTTTAGTGTAGTTTTTCAACAAAACCTCAAGAGTGTCACTCGTTGACCTGTTCGAGTACCTAATGAGTGCTTCAATCAAAACGACCTAATACCTCAATTAAACACCTTTATTTCTAGGATGGTTCCTTAAGTTTGCATATGAGTTTTTGAAATTCTGAGGAGTCTTGAGTCTTTCTCTAATCAGTTTTACCTTCTCCATGGATTTGTAAACCAAGTCAGTACTAGATAACCTAGTCTCACAAACCCCAAACCACCCAATAGAAGACCTACACCTCTTAAAGAGTCACAAAAATAGCCATTTGAATGATAGAAAGGAACTGCTAGCATATGTGAACTCAATAAGAGGCAAGTCAACCCCACTATGTCCAAAATCAATCACACAGTCCCTTAGCATATCATCCAAAGTTTGAATAGTATGCACTGCTTGTCTATCTATTTGAGGATGGAAAGCAGTGCTAAGGTTCACCTGAGTACCCAAACCTTTCTGAAATGAATGTCAAAAGTGGGACAAAAACTATGTGCCTCGGTTTAAAATAATAGACACTAGCACTCCATGCAACTTCATGATCTTCTAAATGAACATCTTAGCATAACCCTCTCCAGAATAGTTAGTCCTCATAGGCAAGAAATTAGAAGACTTAGACATCCTATCCACAATGACATAAATTGAATTATACTAATTGAGAGACCATAGATGAACCATAATAAAATCAATATTGATCATATCCCACTTCCACATAGGCAACTCTATCTCTTGATACATGCTACCAGGCCTCAAGTTCCCTAATTTAACTTTCTGACAAACCATATAGTTTGCCATAAAATTACTACATCCCTCTTCATATTGTTCCAAGATGGATAGCCTGTGAATATTCTTCACCAATACTCTTTTCTCCTTATCAACATGGGATAATCTCCCCATAGACAACCTGCTAAGAGCATCATAACAACATTAGCTTTACCTGGATAGTAGAGAAGGCTCTTTTCATAATCTTTAGGCAATTTAAGCCACCACCACTACCTGAAATTCAACTCCTTCTAAGTAAACAGATACTACAAGCTCTTATGAACTAAGAAGATATCTATATGTACCCCATATAGATAATGGCCCCAATTCTTCAAAGTGAAAACTACAGCTGCAATCTCTAGATCGTGAGTCATATAGTTCCTCTTATGAACTTTAAGCTACCTAGAAACATAGGCCACAACATTATTATGTTGCATCAAGACACAACCCTATCTCACACGGGACACATAACAAAACACAATAAAACCACTAGTACCCTAGGGTAGGATTAAACTGGTGCAGAAGTTAGCTTGTCCTTCAACTTTTCTAAACTATCCACTCAAGCATTGGACCACAAGAACTTAACCTTCTTCTGAGTAAACCATGTTAACGGAGCAGCAATACAACAGAAACTATGTACAAACCTCCTATAATACTAATTGAAACCCAACAAGCTCCTAATGTTGATTAGATTCATAGGTCTAGGCCATCTCTTAACTGCCTTAACTTTCTGTGTATCCGCCTTGATCCCCTCACTAGAAATAACATACCCCAGAAAAGTCACAGCATTGAGCAAAAACTCATGCATGGAAAATTTTGCATACAACTTTTGTTCCTTAAGGGTCAGCAACACAACTCGAGGTAATTGGCATGATCCTCCAGACTCTTAGAATACACCAAGATGTCATTGATGAAGACTATACCAAACAAATCAATAAATTTCCTAAAGACCTAATTCATAAGATCTATGAAAGCAACTAGAGCATTAGTCAACCCAAATGGCATAACCAAAAACTCATAGTGACCATACCGGGTTCGGAAAAAAGTCTTGGGAATATCAACCTTCCTAATTTAAATGATGATAACCCCAATAAAGATCAATCTTAGAAAAACATCTAGCACCCATAGCTAATAAAAATGGTCAACAATCCAACAAAGAGGGTAGTTATTATTAACTGTAACCTTATTTACTTCATGATAGTCTATACGTATTCGAAGAGACCCATCTTTCTTTTGAATGAAAAGTACAGGAGCACTCAAGGGAGAAACACTAGGATGAATAATACCATTGTCAAAAAGAGCCTTTAACTGCTCTTTTAGCTCTTTTAGTTCAGAAAGAGCCATTCTATAAGGAGGAATATAAATAGGATGAGTATCACGTAGAAGGTCAATCACAAAATATATTTCCCTATTAGGAGCAATTCCCAAAAAATTATCAGGAAACATTTTAAGAAATTCATTAACCACAGGGACAGATTGCAAGAAAAACTATCATAGCTAGAATCCTTAACCCAAACCAAATATTATAGAAACTCTTTTTAAATTAATTTCTAAGTTGTAAGATGGGAAATAAACTTCCCTTTAGGTACTAAGGAACTTCTCTCCCATTCTAATACTGGTTTATTAGGAAATTGAAAACTAACCTTTTGGATCCTACAATCTAGAGAAGCATAGCATGAATGAAGTCAATGCATCCCACAGAAAACATCGAAATCCACATATCCCACTTTATCAAATCCACCAATGTTTCTCCACGCAACCCCTATAGATTTTTGTAGCAATAATAGAGTCACCTACTGGAGTAGAAGTAGAAAAAGGGTAAAAAAAAATTTTAGGACCAAAACAAAAATGCATAGCTTCATAATGGTCACATAATATAGGGTAGAACTCAGATCAAGCAAACAAAAAACACACGATAAAAGAGCTATAATATATACCAGTAACAACATCTAGAGTTGCCTCAGATTCTTGGAAAGTAGCAAGTGCATAGAGGCACTTTCGGCCATGTTGCTACAAAAAGTAGCGCCCTTTCGCACAAAAGCTAAAGATGTGGAAATCGGAGCTTTATTAGACCCAGTGAAAACCTTCGCTGAAGGACAACCTCACTTCATGTGAACAATATGACCATAATTATAACACCAATTTCTCTCCTCCTCACAATATCTAGAATAAAGCTGCTCACAAAAATGATAAGGAGGATAAGGTGAGGCTGATTTAGCTCTAGTAGCCTAAGACTGGGCACCCTGAGACGTAGGACCACTGCTATCCTGAGAATGATGATCAGTCGAGGGCTTAGGATAAGGAGAACTGGCAGACAAATACAAATTTACCCAATTCTTTTTCTTAGTCCACTCTCTACCATATTTCCACTATTTAGCTAACCCCTACCGTTCTTCGAATACCTAAATATCTTTTTTTGCCTTTCTCCTATATCTGCCTGTTTCTTTTTGTCATCCTAAACCTACTATATATAAACCACAAGTCCGGAGATGTCCATATCATTGATCAACTTTGTAGCCTTACACTCTAATACCAAGTCATGGACAATCCAAAAGCAAACTTCCTAATCTTGAATTTCATGTTAGAAAGAAACTTTCGAGCATAATGAGTCAACTATTGAAATTTCAAAGCATACTCTTCACACTCATCTTACCCTACTTGAGATTAACAAAATCCTTAGCCTTAGCTTCCCTCAGCTCTAGAGGAAAGAAATGATGAAGAAAGTCCCGTAAAAAGTCATCCCACACAGCCTACTTGGCAATATTACCCCTCATAGCTTTCCATTTCTTATACCACTAAAATACTATATCTTTTAACAAATATGCAACAAACTCTACACCCTCAAAATCAGTAGCATGCATCACCCTAAAAATCTTCTCCATCTTACCAATGAACACCTTAATGATCCTCCTCAACCTTAGAGCCTATAAAGGTTGAGGGATTCAACCTCATGAAATGGCCAACCTGAGTGACCTCAGATGAATGAGCAATATAACAAAAAAGATCAAACTGATGAGAGTCCAATGGCATAAATTTAGTAAGCATATGAAAAGACTAACAGAACTCCACATTAGAGATCTCCCTGAGACAGCTGATCATAAGTATCACTATCCCAAGAAGCCTGGGGAGGACTAGTAACAACTTGTGGAACTCTACATATAGCGGCACAATCAGGAATAGGGACTTTCGATTGAGTTTTCTCTCTATAATTAGGACAAGTCCCTTCTACATTGTTGTCATGTAGGACAAAGTTCCTAATAGAGTTTCTACAAACGTCAGATCTTTTGGGAGGCATGATCTAAAATACGAGGAAACCAAGATTTAGAAAAGTTTCATAATATTAGATGCTATAGCCCAAAATAGAACACATAAAAGGGAAGTATTACTAAATTCCTTATATCCTTCTCTTTATAAGTATGGTATACTACACACCCATAAAAACACTCTACTCAACATAACTTTGTGGATACCAAATGACTCTAAACTGTTTTCTGATACCAAGCTTTTCATGACCCAAACCAAGAACGGGCCTTGATGGGTATCTCAATCACACCATAGACCGGAGACCAACCCCTTTGCCTAACCTCAAGATAATAAAAATAACAATAAAGAAGAATCCAATCAAGATAGTAATAAGAGATGAATAGATAACTCAAATGAAATTTTAAAGTCAAAACAACAACCAACCCACATTTGTCCATGAAAGCCTCTAAAACTAAAATAACTTCTAAGTCGGGGCATGCCTCCGAGTGTGACCAAAAAGAATCAAAAGGTACTTAGTCAATAAAGAAAGAATAATAAAGTTATAATGTCTTTCGAAGAATAGAGGCTCGCCACTTCACAAGAACTCTACAGATGTGCTCAAAAACCTAACGTTGCACAAAAGCAATAGAAAAGTCTTCAGACCCTACATCATGAAATATTGTAGCATCTTAGGATAGTCAAAAGGATAAGCTTGGCATGTAACTTAGGGAAACTGATGAAATAATGCCATGTACAAAAATTGTCAAAACCACATACACACATTCATATAAACATATAATGGATGCTAGGATAGAGTAAGGGTCAGGAATATGAGAGTTTAAAACTGTTAACCTAGAATATGTAGCTCGATCCATCTTAAAGGAACCTGTGGGCTATATGGGTTCAGCTCCCCTTACGGAAAAGGCCATAGTGCATGTTAGCCGTATGAACCAAGAAAAAATTGAGGGAAAACTAAATCAATGTGGGTAGTAGCTATCCCAAAATATATATATATCAAGTGTGTATCAAGTACATGCTCATATAGACACCCAACATCGGCAAATATGGTTTCAAGTGTTCATTCCCCGGGAATTACACCTTCGCGGTGAGCTACATAATCCCCTTTAAACCCAACTTAAAACAATTTGCACATAAAGCTAACTAGTAACTCTAGATTAATTTATTAAGGAATTTACCCTTTGGTATCATCATACCATTATGCTTGAAAGCTAAATTAAACATGCCAAACTAATTCACGTAACAACATTGATTCCTAATTTCCATTAAAAATTCAAACCATGGCCACCAAGTCCATCCAAATCTATTTTTTATCCATTTATCAATTAATGCAATGCATTGGGTTCAAAACAAGTTAAAACCTACAATTATCCATAATTAATATCAAGTTTACAAAGTGCGTTGAGGTTAATGCGAATTCCATGCTATAATTCATCCAATTTATTGGAACCCATGTCCCCCATTCCAATCATTTAAACAACACACCAACTCAGTCCCATAAATATAAATTTATAGCATGAATAATCAATTAAAACATGTGACAAGTGATTCAATTAGTAAAAACCAAAACTCTTCAACCCAATTTCAAAACCCATAATTTAAATCACATAAAAGTCCATTTAATTCATGCCAAAATGTAAAACTAATGTTTAGGGAAGAGAAATATGTCTGAAACACACAAGAAATTGAAGTCCCTTTGAAGTTTGAAGTTTGGATTAGTGATTTATTGAAATCCCCTTGAGCTTTCTTGGGTGGTGAGTTAAAGATGAATAAAGTAGAGTTTCATCCTTCGAATCTGAAGAAAAAGGGCCCCTTTTATGTTTATAAGTCATACAAGTAGTAAAAAGACCAAAAGCCCCTTACCCCAAGTGAACAAAAACAAAAGTCAATGAAACTAAAACACTATTGTGGTGAGCTGTTATCGCAGAGGTTAGCCTCTATGCCACACCAATATCATGGAGGTTAACCACTGTGGCATGGCTTTATCACAGAGCTTCACTGCCTCGGGGTCCCAAAATGGCCTCGAACCACTTTTAAAAAATCTAAAACTTTCCCCAAACACCCTTTTAGCAACCCTAAACACAATTCCAGTCAAAAGTCGACATTATGCATGGGGGAAGGTCAAAACTAAAATGATCAAAATTTTAATGGGTCTCACACCCATAGACTACTGAAGATAGAAAATGAACTCTATCGTTATGATCCACTTAAATCTACTAGACACTTGCTCTTTTACTAATAATACCAGTGTAACATAGGCTCTGATATGAATTTGTGATGATCCAATCTACTAGTCAGGACATTACCTACTCAATCCCACCAATAGATAAGTCGTACCATAACTCGAAGATATCACAATGGGTTAATTTGGTGAAAAATACCCAACACAGGTGAATTTCAAGAACACAATATATAAATAAGCTAAGCATACAAAATGATAAAAACAATCAATATAAGATACCATCTCACATCCTGGTATTGAGAGTAAAACATCATCTAACAATAGAAATACAACCAAAGTACCCATAGTAGTCAATACACCTGTCTCAAATACAAAAGGCTAAACATAGAAGATAGAAGGTAATGGGTGAATCGAACTCCAAGAGCTCACCCTATCTTCGAATATCAACACCATACGAACACGAATCAATAGCGGAAACAAGTACTCGAATATCACACAAGCTATCACAACTACAAAATTGACTCTCATACGCCAATTGGTGCGGCAAAGTAAATATCTCATCACAGACTCCCATATGCTTGGAGAGCACACTCACGGATAGAATAAAGTAATCAACTAACATTATAACTAACCTTCATCATTTAACCATCATTCCATGATTTACCAACATCTTACAATGTACCTACTTTACATAATATTTGCACCATTTAAAAAGTATTCACAACATATTCACTAATCTCCATTTATTAAATAACCATATTTATGAACTAGTCACTATGTATCACTTAAGTCCATTTATGCCATGCCACATTATAACAATTTCTTTATTTTCAAACATATCCAAATTAATTCCTTCCATCTCACACCCTATTATCATCAATCATAAAAATATATCATCATGACATATTTTGCATATTCAAACTCAAATCGATAAATATAATGAATAGATGAACTCAAATCAATAAATATAATCAATAGACAAACTCAAACTGGTAAATATAATCAATAACTAGACCCAAACTGGTAAATATAATAAATAGCCAAACTCAGACTGATAAATCTAATGAATAGTCGGACCTGAACTTGTAAAGATATCATTAGTTCCATAACTATCCTTCAAACTCAAACCAGGTATATATAATCATTAGAACCATAACTATCCTTCAAACCCGAACCGAGTATATATAATCAGCAACATAATCATCTTTTAGACTCGAATTAGATATATATCTCAAACATAGTATTATAAATATTCTTAAATATTAACAAAACAAATAGGTTGAACCCTTACTTAACTAACATAACCATCATTGACCATGATTTCTCAATATTACCTTAATACACATTTCCAAAAGTCTATTAAGCATAAATGGATTTACCAAAGTTGACACGACCTGAGCCAGGGCCTAGTCATGTCGGGTCCAGAGACCATCCCCAATACCCTACTCTTAACGACCCTACACCCCTTTTCAGATGGATTTAAAATATGTACAAGATAAAATGTTAATAATAAAGACAATAAAGTAAGTCTACAACCATAACCAAATAACCACAATCAAATATCCAACCAATACCAATCCTAATGGTAATACCAATAGCAATACAAAAACTAATATCGGCATCACTCATGTATATAGCAATTTTACTAAGCCTCTAACCAGAATCAAGGAATATCCGACCGGTACGTGCCCCCAACCATAGCCAAACCCAAAGACAAACAAATAACAATAATGAAGAGAAGTCGATAATATGAAATAGATTCTTTCGGAGTATACAAGCTCACTACTTCAATCTGTCTCAAAGCAGTCCTCGAATACAAGTTACTGAGTAGGAGGAATGGTCGTATGGTTGATTCCTGCATCGCATAGGGATACAACATCCAGATGGTTAGAGAAGTAGCATGTAACTCAGGGATAAAGATAAAATAATGCCATTATTCAAAACTAAATAAGATAACCATATGCAATCACACACACACACACATATATATATAAATCATAATAGGATAGAGATTAAGGCATAGCATATATTTAAAATCTTAACCTATATTGTGCATCTTAACCGTCAAAATAAATCCACTCACTAGCTATAAGGGTTCAGCTCCCCTTACTAAAAGGGTCTCGGTGCGTCTTAGTTGCATGAACCAAGGGTATCAAAGAAGACCAGGAAATGCCCCGATCCCATGTCAAACCAAGATACAATCATATCAATAGTGTGAACCATGCACACAGGTCATCAAGACCAAACCTCATGACGATAAATAACGAGTTTCCAGTGTCCGTCCTTCAGACCAACAACTTCACAACTAGCTATCACAACCGTCATTATTTCCCAATTAACACTTTAGCATCTAACTAAACCATCAACGCAAGAAGTAAATTATTAATACATTATATAGTGGTATCATGATATCGACCATATCTTGAAATAAATGTCACCAACCAACACTTAGCGGAGTCCTTTGTACCCCTTAGATTCCATTATAAAAATCACTAGGGGGATTCCTGTGTACCCCACAAGATTTTCAATTTAATTCAATTTATTGATATAAAAATATTTATAAAGTCCAACATTAATTACTATCATGTTTATGCCAAAGCCATAGTTCAAAAACACCATTCAATTTGTGAAAATATCATTCTCATTAATAATTTCACGAACAGGTTGAGGGTATGCCATTATCAAAGACAAACTCATCAAATTTTGGTGTTCAACTATGAACCCTCAATGATATCACCATTCCCATGCACCCATAGGTGCAAAAAAAATAAATTAAAACATGCATAATCACATTCCAAACCATAAAAAACAATATTCAATGATACGCATTCAAAACCTTCAACCTTTGTTTCGAAACCACCATTAATGATTCATAAACAATGCCTTAAACATATGTTTTTAATAAACTAACAATGAGGCAATAGTCCCATACCTGAATTACAAAGATTCACGAAGAGAAATTGATAATTAAACAATTAGATTCCAACTTTGGAAAAACTCGAGCCAATTTTGCTTGAGAGGATTTTGAGAGACTAAAGAGGATGTTTAATCTTTTAATGTATAGAATGAATTACCAAAAAGTGTTATAGGGATGTGGGGTCTTAATTGATTTAAGTGATAAATTTCTAAAGTACGCCTACCTAAAACTTATAAAAATATTGTAGGTAGATAGTAGTCGACCCCTTGACTCGTGACGACAACATACAAATCACACCCTTGAGTCATCACTAAGATAGTGAGTTAGACACCTATACACTGTCCACCATAAAAATCCTTGATACCAGACATGTCTGGACCATACGGCTCGTATGGCCTAGTTGTATCCATGATAGAACCCAAGGTATTGGACATTGTATAACACACGACTTAACCCTACCAATCTAACCTATCGTCATGGCTCTTGGTGAGACACTTGTACTCAGAGCCAAGTCAAGTCACTAAGTAATTGATTTGGTGAAGGATCTTCCTAATGACTCATTACCATCCAAATAGCTCATACCACCAAGTTATTAATAAGATAAAATCCTAACAACCATTCACTGGACACCTAACGATTAGGGTCGCCTAAACCATACCCACACCATACAAATCGTATGATGAGTTTTTACAAAGATTGTGAGCTCAAAGTAAAAGAATTTTCCAAGGGCCAAAATCTAGGGTATTTCAATTCTCTCCCACTTGGATCATTCATCCTCGAATGATAGGACAAGGTAGTGACTACACAATTTTACCCCCAAACATGTCTACTCTTACCTTTATGACAAAAAATAGATTTCACAACCTTTATTTAACAAAGACAGAGAACAAAGATTTTAAGATCAACACATACCTTAAGCATTATATTCTGGAATGTGAAATAGTAATGGATACTTGGACTTAATGTCCTCTTCAACTTCCCAAGTGGCCTTTTAAAACTTGTGGTTCCTCCATATACCTTTACCGAAGCTATGTACTTGGTCCAAAACCGATGAACCTGCCAATCCAAGTTTTCAACAGGGTCCTCCTCATAAGACAGGGAATCTGAAATACTAATTTCCTTGTGAGGAATAATTTGAAATGGATCAACCACACACTTTCTTAACGTCCAAACATAGAACACCGGGTGAATGGAAATAAAACTTAAAGGAAACTCATATTCATATGCAACATTGCAAAACCTTATTAAAACTAAGTACAAACCAATATACCAAGGACTATGCTTCCCCTTTTCCAAAATGGCATCACTCTCTTCATGGGGGATACCTTTAAGAACACCCTATCCCCAACCTTAAACTCTAATTCCTTATGACTCATAACTTCATTAGACTTATGGCAACTTTAGGCAGGTTCAAGCCTATCCCGAATTGCCTTTTCCCTATCCATGGCTCGGTGAACCAAATTCAGACCAAATATCTCTGCCTCACAAAATTCAAACCACCCAATAGTAGACCTACGCCTCCTATCATACAAGGCCTAAAATGAAGCCATCCCAATGTTAGAGTGGTGGCTATTATTATATGCAAACTCTAAATAAGGAAAATTCTTAACCCAACAACCATCATAGTCAATCACCTAAGCATGAAGCATGTCTTCCTATGTTTGAATAGTTTTTTCTGGTTTCCAATCCAATTGGGGGTGGAAAGCAGTACTAAGACTTACCTTATTCCCTAAACCTTTCTGGTATGGCAACAAAAAGTGCAAGGAAAATTGTGTACCACAATTCATGATAATAGAAATAGGTACCCTATGCAACTTCATAATCTCTTAGAGGAATAATCTCTCATAATACTCTGCAAGAAAATTAGTCCTCACTGGAAAAAAGTAAGAAGATTTGGTCATGGTATCAATGATGAACCAAATGAAATTGAACTGATTCTGAGATCGGGGAAGAACGATAGTAAAATCAATGTTGATCACTTCCCACTTCCACACAGGAAACTTAATTTCTTAATACAACTCTCCGAGACTCATGTTCTCAACTTTGACTTATTGGCACACCATGAACTTAGCCATAAAACTAGCCACATACTGCATCATATTGTCCCACCAGTATATTTATTTAAGGTCATGATATACTTTCATTGATCTAGGATAAATAGCATAATGCAACTATTGTGCCTCGTCCAAGATCCTCTCTTACAATCCAGCAATATTTGGAATGCACAATCTCCCTTGGTACCACAAGGCACTATCATCACTAACCTCAAAATCCATTATTTTTTACCCACCTACATCACCCTTGATTCTCATCAAGATAGGATCTAACACTTATTTCTCTTTCACCTCAGCACCTAGGGATGACTTTTCCACCTCCTAGACAAACACACTACCATCCTTAGAGTCTAAGAGGCAAACTCCAAGGTTAGCCAAATAGTGAACATCTTTCACTGATTCTCACTTTCCTTTATCCTTATGAGTAAGACTCCCTATGTATAACCTATTAAGAGCATCAACACCTATGTCAGCTTTACCTAGATGTTAGTGAAGACTTATGTCATAGTCCTTGAGCAGCTCAAGCCATCTCTTCGGCCTAAGGTTAAGCTCTTTCTGGGTGAACACATATTGCAAGCTCTTATAATTAGAAAATAATCCATATGGACTTTATACAAATAGTGATGCCAGATTTTTAATGAGAACACTAAAACTAATAGATCCAAGTCTTGAGTCAGACAATTTTTCTCATGCACCTTTAACTGTGTAGAGGCATAAGATATCACCTTACCATGCTATATCAAAATGCAACCAAGCCCCAATCAGGATACATCACAATAAACCATAAAACCATATATTCCTTCAAACAAAGTCAAGACCAGTGCCAAAGTCAGCTTATCCTTTAGCTTCTCAAAGCTACCCTCACAAGTATCAGACCATAAGAACTTTACCTTTTTCTAAGTTAACTTAGTCCACAAGGTAATTATAGTCAAAAAACTTTCCACAAAACTCCTATAGCAACTAGCTAAACCCAAAAAGCTACAAATATCAGTTGGATCGTGGTTCTAGGCCACTTCTTAACGACTACAACTTTTTGGGAATCCACTATGATCCCTTCATGAGAAATGATATGGTCAAGAAAAGTGACAACGTTCAACTTGAATTCACATTTCAAAAATATGGCATACAACTCCTAATCTTTTAAGGTCTATAATATAATATGGAGGTGATCGGTATGATCCACCTCACTCTTTGACTACATCAGAATATCGTCTATGAACATAATGATGAACAAATCCAAAAACTAATGCAACACTTTATTCCTTAAATACATAAATATTGCTGAGGCATTGGTCAATCTAAAATACATAACTAAAAACTCAAAAGGCCCATACTGGGTATGGAAGGTAGTCTTAGGAATATACATTTTCCTATTGTTTAGCTGATCATACCCAGACTGAAATTAATTTAAGAGAAAAAATTTGCATCTTGAAGATGATCAAACAAATTTATCCTTGGAAGAGGGTACTTATTCTTTACCGTCAACTCATTCAGTTATCAATAATCAATACACATATGAAGGGAACAATTCTTATTACTCACGAACAATATCGGTGTACCCCACGGAGACATACTAGGATAGATAAAACCCTTGTCTAAAAGATCCTTTAGTTGCTCCTTAAGATCCTTTAGCTCAACTAAAGCCATTCTATATAGGGGAATAGAAATAAGACGAGTTTTTAGAACAAAATCTATTCCCAAATCAATCTCCATATCGGGAGGGACATTAGGAAGTTCATTAGGGAAGACCTCAGGTAATTTATTCACTACCGAGATGAAATGTAATGAAAGACCCTATAAGTTAAAATTTTTAACCTAGACCAGATTATAGAGACATCCCATGGAAATTATTATCTGGGATCAAAGATATTATATGAGCCTCTCTGTAGGGGCTAGGGAACCACCCTTCTACTCAATAATTGTCTTATTAGTGAATTTAAAGACTACCTTATAGGTCTGATAGTCTAGATAAGCATAGCATAAGTGTAACCAAACAAACCCCAATATCATATTAAAATCAACCATGTCTAACTCAAATAGATCCACCAAAGTCTCCCGACCACCCACCAATACAACTCAACCCCTATAGACTCTCCTGGAAATGACAGAGTCACCCAATATGGTAGAAATAAAAAAAGGGTCTGAAATATGCTCGAGAATAAAACTAAAATACACAGCCATAAAAAGGGTCACATAAGAAAGAGAGAACCCCATATCAAGTAAATAGTACACATCACAAGAAAAGAGTTTCAACATAAAAATAATGATTTTAGGTGATGCCTTAGACTCTTAACGTGTAGTGAGAGCATAGAGTCAGTTTTGACTTGTGCTAGATCTAAATGGTGCACCCTTTGGTGCTGGAACTAATGAAGAGGCAACCAAAATCTTATTCTCCCCAGAAGCAAACTTAGCCACTGGATATTTTCGAAGTTTGTGCCCCAGCTGACCACAGTTAAATCACTTACCCTTTTCTTCAGCACAGTAACCTCTATACAACCGACCACAAAATTTGTAGGGAGGATAAGATAGAGTTGATTAGTCCCTACTGGTCTAAAATAAGGCACCCTATATCCTATAATTATTGCCACCATGAAAATGCCTACCACCCAATAGCTTTGGGTAGGGAGCACTAGGCATTGAGTAAGACCTAAAATTGCTTCATTTTATTTTGGAACACTTTCCACTATCCCTGCCACTTTGTTATTGGCCACCACCCTACTAAAAAAATTTAAACTTTTTGCTCTTTCTTTCCCCAATCTCTGTCTACTTCTTTTTCTCTTCCTCAACTTATAATATGTACATAACCAACTTGGAGATTTCCAAGTCCTTTCTCAATAAGGTAGACTTACTATCAAAAATCATGTCTCAAGACAACCCAAAAGTGAACTTCCTCATTTGAGCCGTCATGCTTGAAACCAACTTTGGCACATACCATGATAACTGGTTAAACTTCAAGGCATACTACTTGACTAACATATTTCCTTGATTCAAATTAACAAACTATTCCACCATCACCCCCTTAAATCTTGAGGAAAGAAGTAGTCCAAAAAGGTAATAGAGAATAATCCCACAGTATGGCAGAAACATCCTATAGTTTTTAGCTAAAAATTGAACCATTATTCCTACGTGTGTAGGCAATAATCCCATGATTTTATTTGAATTCATGTGTCATGATCATTATGATAGTGTTTTAAGTTATTTCGAGGTGAAAAATGTTCATTGAAATCACTTAGAACAAAATGAGCTAAAAGCCTTTGATTCGTCTAAAGTTTGGTATTCGATTCTACAAGGGTCTACTTTAAGAGTATATAACTTTTGATATTCGCGGATATTTCAATTCTAGGCCTAGTAAATGGTAGATAATTGAATTATCTTTCAAATTATACTAATTTTGCCTTAATCCAATACCCGAGCAAAAAGTTATATCCATTTTTGTGAGAGACAGTGAGTGGAAGTGATATGCCCACACCACCGGGCTATTACACCTGTATAGAGGGGGCACCGCGAAATTTAATCCCCTGAGCTAAAGCGGGCGGCGCCTATTCCATTCTCCCACTATTTTAACCTTTTTGAGGGTCATGGGGCACTTTGTTCCTTTCCCCTCAACCCCAAACATCCAATGGATGATTTATAACACCCCAAAGGGAATTATTTGCCCACTTTTCATCGTCAAAAACCTCACGTAAATTCTCTCTATTTCCACCAGGAACAAAGTTCAACTTTTTTTTCAGTAACACAAGGATTTAAATTTTGAATTCAATATTTCTTTAAGAATCAAAGACTTAAAGCTTCCTAGATCAATAAACCTTTAAGAAAAAATCAAGTATACAGTTTATTTCACAAGTTCATCATTCAAGTTCCAAGATTCAAGATTTCTTCACAATTCAAGAGAATTAAGGTATGTGATGTTATGATCAAGGATAAATCTTTCATCCTTATGCTCAAAACTAGTATTTAAAGATGAATTTACATGACTTTCAACTTAGGGTTCATTCTCAATTATGATTACTTAAATATTATGATAACACAAGTGATTTAAATGATGAAATGCATGTCTATTTTCACATCTTTATGCATGTGATATGATTTTACAAATTTCCAATTGAGTTTAAGCATGATATTGTGATTTTGATTTCATTACCTTGATATTTTTGAAGTATTTCAAGAAGTATATTGAGAATGAAGTTTTTCTATAAATTTGGGTGGGTTTTAAAAGTCCCATGTTTAAGTAATGATATCTCAACAAAATTATAATTTTGAGTCTCTTTTAAAAATTGTTTACAAAGATTTAAGAAAGAAAGCTGATATTTTAATCCAAAACTAACATAAGGAATCCACATTGTTCATACAGTTTGAGACTTAATGAAAAAAAAGCATAATTGGTTTTTATTACAAACCCTTATTCTATTTTAAGGTGGATTTCTTAAAGTTCAAAGCAAAACAATGGGAGTAGTACTTAGCACCGAGTTAGGCATGACTTTAAGGTCTCATACCCTAGAACTATGTACCACCTTAGGATTAAGATTAAGTGCCTATAGTGGGCTAAGTTAGTAATCACTTAAGATAAGGTTATACTCCTTGGCAAGATTTTGACATCTCTACCCAACATGAGGTTTAACCCTTAAGGAAAATAACCTTGGACCTTATGATAGCTCACCTGGTGTCTATCAATTCGAAGAACCTACCAAAGCCCTTAAGTCTTAAATCAAAATGTCAGAACAGTTTTGAGAAATCTAAGTGTAAAGGATCACAAATTGACTAAAACATTGTCTTACTTAAGACTTTAGTTATCATATTTTAGATTTAACTTTTCAGATACATAAAAGTGAGCCCTTTTCACTTATCCTGCATAATTTAAAGGACAGAATAAGTGAATAGTTTATTAGAACTAAGTGTGGCAGCTCACAAGAATTTATTTTATGCTTTATTATTAATGATTTATAATTTGTCAGGTTTTATTATTCAATCAAAGGTGAGTCACTCATATTTATCCTGCCATTTTTTCAATTTTAATTGAATTATTACATTTATTTTTTTACTTATGCATTAACCCCCACATTCTTAGTACATTCCAAAAGTACTAATCCATATATACATCTATGTGCTACATGTATTATAATGTAGGTAGTAGTTAAATTATAGTCAAAATATCATGATCAAATAGTTGTAGATTTCTGTCAGCAGATGATGAGTCTTACTTTACAGACTTCAGTTAGATATTATTTATTTACTTTACTTCCCTATTCATATGTATACATTAGTGGCAATTGGAGTCGTATCCCAGCTATCTATAGTCTGTATAGTAGAGGTTTTACTCATGTCAGTCAGAGTCGATCTTATAATTTTAGTTCTGCTATTTAATTTTATTAGAATTTAAAATTATATTAGTATTGTATTTTTCTCAGATTTAATCATGGTTATGTTTTCACACAGTAAACTCAGTTATTTTATACATATTTGAATTAGTTGCTTAATAGTATACTAGTACAAAGGTTAGCTTAGGATCACTTGTGGTCCTAAGCACCATATGATTTTACAGAGGATAGTT
The DNA here is from genome assembly GCA_030864225.1 of Capsicum baccatum var. pendulum. Classification (NCBI taxonomy): domain Eukaryota; kingdom Viridiplantae; phylum Streptophyta; class Magnoliopsida; order Solanales; family Solanaceae; genus Capsicum; species Capsicum baccatum. Next base: position 145,060,418 of record CM061552.1, read on the forward strand.
TTGAGGCATTACAAACATGGTATCAGAATAAAGAGTTAAAGTTTCCTAGTGTTCCTGTGAATCGGTGTCTAGTAAAGTCTTATAGAATGGTACAAAGATGTTTGTACTTTTCCTTGAGAGGCTATAGGGCAGTGAAGAAGAGTTTTCTTTTTTTCCTAATCGAGATCGTGTTGCAAAGTTGTTCCTTTAGAAAATTCTATCAATTCATGTATTATTAATACATACTTCTCTATCTATGTCATATTCTTGAGATAACATGATTAGCAAGTTCTAATTTCTCCCAAGATGATGCTCTCAGATTTACTATCACTAACTTCAGAAGTCACATAAGGGGATTAAGAGGAGCTCACTGGTGTGTTATAAGTTCCTCAACTTGAAATTTATTTCCTCATCTTAATAAGTTGCTCAGTTAAGGCAGAGTAATATATATATTCAGATTCCTTATTAACCCTTCAATACAAATAGTTCTTATAAGAGGTGATAGTATGAACCTTGATTATTAAATAGAGTTTGTATTCAAGAGATATTGACACTGAGAGTGTTAGGATTCATAAGTAGTAGAACCTTATTATAGTTTGAAGTATGGGTATTGAAGTGTAGTGACAAGAAAGTTAGTAAAGGCAACTAATCAGATGTTTATAGAAGGTAGATAAGAAGTTATTAGTTAAGGTGAATTGTGGTTTACTTTAGGCATGAAACGAGTTATGGATGGTATTTTTTGTGTTAGAAAGGTATAGGTTATTAAAGAAAGAATTTGCTTGTTGAGTATAGTTATATAATCTTTCCTTGAGGTTGCAAAAGGGGCTTAGTTAAAACTTATAGAGATATGAAAGTAATTTAGGGTATATATGGGTAAATGTTAGTAATGTATAGGAGGACACACTAACGGATTTTAATAAGCTATATTATAGGGGTATGATCGATTGTCATTGCTATAAGGTTATAGTGGACTAGTGTTTCCTATTTGACATGTAAGAATAATGTGTGAGGTTATGGTTAATCATGTCTAGTGCTAGACACTAAGTTTGAATAGTAAATAACCATCAAGGTGGAAATATTAATTGTTTGGTTAGTGATGCTAGTTATATGGAGTGATATAGTAGCCTTTAATAATGTATGCAGGAGATAACATTCAATTATTCATAATTAAGTATGATGTAGAGGTATGCCCATGGTGATATGGGGTTGCATTATTTTCTAAGGTTATTAAGTGTTGTGTTTGGTTAGTAATACCCTCGAGTTGCTAAGTGGAAGGGGGCTAGTTATATAGTATATGGTGTTCTTAATAGCTAAATTAAGGAGTTATGGATATATAATGATGAACACTTTTGAATGATTTTGTTTCTCATAGTTTAGGTATGGATATAAGTTTAGAGATATGATATTAGTAGGCTATGACAGAAGTAGCATGGTTTATTAATGGTTTGGGGATATCCATGTTAAGTGTTAGAACCTATGTTTGAATCTTTAAAGATTGAGATAATAGTAATAAAAGTTGAAGCTCTAGATGGTATGCGCTTCAAGTATGGTGACACTCATGAAGATTCTAGGTTAGTAAGTGTTCAAGTATTATATGATGACTATTGGGGTTATAGAAAAATAGAGTTGTATCTCAAAAAAAAGTACTAGCAGTTGGGTTTACACTTTCATGTGTAGACTTTTCCATTAAGTTTATTACTTATGTGTATTGTTATATCCCAAACTCTAGAGTACAGTGATTGTACTCTAGTTTAAAGTTTAGTAAAGGATTCCACAGATTTATAATAATGGCTTAAAGCTAAGGGGGAGATGATAGAACAAGGAACCAAATAAAGTTTTGAGAATTACACCATGATATATGTAAATAGGATTTGTGATAAAATAGTAATCCCTTATTACTCTAGTGTTTTCCTTTGATTTCAGTCATTATCATGACAAATTTATGTCCTATAGGATAGATCTATGACAAAAGGCCGATTTTCATACACTTCATGTGTATTCAAGTTTATTCTTTGCTTTTATTAAGTAAGTAATAGCTTTACTCTGCAATTCGAGTTATCCCTCATAAAATCTATGAACTCCAGTCTTATGTTGAATAGCTTATGATAAGTATGAACTCATGTTTCAGAGTATGATCAGCCCTCAGAAATTCATGATACTAGTGAAATTCATATTATATCATGTATGTTCTCAGTTTAGATCTCTTTAATAAATCCATGCGTTAGCCCTTCAGTAACCTCTTCTTATGTTAAGATAGTGGTGATGATAATTGATAAGCAATGGTTTAGATAATAGAGAGATGATGACTCTTATTAATAAAGATTATGTATACTTTTTCTAAGACTAGAGGATGAAAGAATATTGAGGTAAATCTTTGGTACATGTCATAGTTAGTTCAGAATACAGCGTATGTTTTCATAAGAATAGTACAAGAAATTTGTAATTGATAGAGGTTTAGAGAACCTGAGAAGTATGCCTTTATACGTGTTTGCCTTGAAGTTCATATGTGGTTATAATGATAGGCTTGAATTTTATATTGGGATGTAAGTGGATTAATGTAATATGCGCTAGTAGATCTATTGTAAAAATTCTGAGTTAGTGATTGAAGTGGTAAGGCATGTTATGCTTAGGGTGTGAGCTTTAAAAGAGACATAGAAGATTGAGTCATATGACTTATACTAGTATTACAGTGTGGCGTGTTGTACATTGTGATTTTGAGATAGGCTTGATCATGGTGAAAGAATTCAATTAAGTTTAGACTTTAGTAGATGGATTTATCAATGCCCAAGTGAAAATTTCTAAGTTGGACAAATGAGTATGGTATGTAAGTGGAACAGTATAGTTGAGGGAGTATTTGAGAAGTGTTTCTAAGCTTGAAAGTAAGAAGTTGCATCGCCTAAAGACTAGTAATTCTATCCTAGTTTATGATTTGTATGTCTATGTCCTATGCTATAGAGTTGTTTCAATTAGTTTATTCTGTAGTCAGATGTATTGTTTAGATAATGCCTAAAATTCATTGCTCACTAATGTTATTAGAATTTCTTAGAAGAGTGTTAATAAATACTACATTTTAGTATGAGTAGTCAGAATGATCTAGTTTGTATCGCCTGCAATCTAGTTTAGCAATCAAGCAAATAAGCTCCTATAGATTTTCAACTTCCCATTTAGTCTTACTACCCAATGTTTCACTAGTAAGGCCATTCCATGAGATAACATGTTCACACTCATGCAAATTACGAATTCATCTCAGTTCATACCTCATGCATCAATTTCAAATTAAAATATTAAGTCATGATTCAGCTCGTGAGTGTCCCATGCATCAACTCAGTCTTTCCTTAGTATTTTATCCAAGTCAACATCATTTAGGGGATGAACTATCCCAAGGAGAAGATATGGTAATACCCCAAGTTTTTATGTCCTGAACCTCTTAACTTTTCTTCACGAAATGAAATCCATCCTGAGGTAATGGTTACTCATAAGTTTAATCTCTCATTTCCTTCTCAGTCGTATAACCATTCTTATGTCATTGTATGCATCATGAAATTATTTTAATTCATATACTATGCTCAGACTCAGTTATGCAGTCATGTTCCTAGTCATGCATGTTCGGAATATGATCTCATTTACCTTGTATAGTACTCTCAGTCTAACCACTCTCATTCGAGGATAAATGATTCAAAGGGGGAGATAATGTAACACCCTATATTTTAAAGCTAGAAATTGAACCATCATTTCTGCGTGTGCAAGATCTAATCCTATTATTTTATTTGAATTCATGTTTCAAGATCATTACCAAAAATTTTGACGTTCTTTCGAGGTGAAAAATGATCATCAGAATCACTTAGAACAAAGTTGAGCTACGATCCTTTGATTCGGTCAAAGTTTGGTATTTAGATTTCTAGTGATCCTATTATATTACCTCTACAACCATATGAGGAAGATGACGAGGACATGGGATATGTTGAACCAATTGAGACAGGAGCAATCATTCCTCTACCTCTACTCTCCAATGTGAAGTTTGATCTTACTAGTGTGATGATCCAACTATTGAACTAAAAGGGTGTGTTTTCAGGGGAAGAAACTGATGGTGCGAATCTGTATCTTACTATGTTTACCGAGATCTGCACATCGTATACCATTCCAAGGGTAGACCAAGAAGCTTTGAGGTAGAGTTTTTTCCATTTTAGCTTACTGGAGAAGCACCACTACGGTTAAGAGAACTTTCGAGAGGTTCAATCATTTCTTGGTATGAGTTATGAAAATAGTTTCATAGTAGGTTTTTACCTCTTACAAGGATGTTATAGTTGAAAGATGAAATTTATAATTTCAGATAGTTACCTATAGAATCCTTATATGAGGCATGGTTTAGATTCAAGAAGAAGTTGAGCATGGTACTAATTCACCATATTAGAAGTTCAAATTTGCTAGAAATCATCTAAAGATCACTAAATGTCAGTTCGATAGCAATGGACGAACTATTTCAGGAGGTGCATTTATGCGACTTTGTTGGGCTTATTCATAAGAGATGTTAAATGATATTTTAGTGACAAATAGAGGATGGCATACAAGGGATGTTGATTGTGGTGCAGGTGCATATGCTATTGGAGCAACTGGTGATTATGGAGAAAATAATGACTTGTTCGTACAAGAGATTGATTACTTTAGACAGATATTGGGCTTCTTACTAAGTAATTTGTAGCAATGGGTGCCGATAAAGTAAATGCTGTTGGGACTTAGGCATCTACTTAGAAAACTTTTGAGATTGAACCTAAAGAGGAAGCAAAGTATCTTGATCATAGGTTGGCAGATTTTTGAGCCCAAGGGCAAGGGGATCTAGGTCAAAACTATTATAATGACAGATACAGAGAAAGAAATAGAGAGAGAAATGGTGATTGACATCGGAAAGATGACTACAAGGAGAAGAGTGATAAGTATGTTCTACCTAGAGGTCGTGATTCAGAATCCATAATGGAGGCACTTTTGTCAAAGTTAGTCAAAGAACGAGAAAACCAAGAAAGTTGGATACTAAGAAAAGATCTATCAAGGCTAAATCAAAGAGTTGAGTCAGATGCTACAACAATCAAACGGTCAAAGAAACAATTCAATAAGATATCATTAATAGTGAATTAGAGGTAACCAGGCTCTCTCCCTAGTAATACAGTTCAGAATCCAAAGAATGATGCTTATTTCCATGTCATTACAACTCGGAGTGGTAAAACCACCACAAACCTACTTTTTTCCACTTTATATGAGCATAAAAATGATAATGATCTTGTTGATGTGGAGAGAAGTATAAAGGAGTATAAAGAAAAACACAAGGCTGAGAAACTTGTGTTGAAGCATATCCCAAGACCTTCTTCTCTCTTAGTTCAAAGTCTAAAAAAAACAAGAAGAGGATAAGTATTAGAAATTTTTGTCTATGTTAAAGAGTTGTCAGTCAACATACCATTTGTAGGAATTGGAGAAGATGCCAGGATATGCAAAATTCATGAAAGATTTAATCAAAAATAAAATTTTAGTGAGTTATGAGATACTCAACAATATTCATCATTGTAGTGTTGTAGTTACTAGATCATTGGTAGAGAATAAGGAGAATCCTAGTGCTTTTACCATTCCTTGCACTACTAGATCTTTCAACTTCACTAAAGCATTATGTGATTTGGGTGCTAGCATCAACCTTATATCCTTTGCAGTATTCATATAGTTGGGGTTGGGAACTCCCCAACCAACTACCATGAGACTAGTGATGATGGATAGTTCAATGAAGAAGCCAGTTGGTATACTATATGATGTACTGGTGAAGGTGGCTTATTTTATTTTTCCGGCTAATTTTTTCCTCTTTGACTGTGAAGTGGACTTTCAAGTCCTAATTATTTTTGAAAGAACATTCTTGGGTACAAGTAGGATGTTGATTGATTAAGAGGAAGGACACCTGACGTAGAGATTCAATGATGAACTAGTGACATTCAATGTATGCAAACCTATAAAGTAGCCTGATGAGTTGAAAATGACATCGGTGATTGATGTATATGATGATAAGACAAATTCATTCCATGATATTCATACAATTACTATTTGGGATGATGGTTTGGATGTCATTATTCCTATTAAAGAAAGATTGGGTGTTGAAGCACTGGCAGCTGTAATAATAAATTTTGATACCGATGGTATTGATAAGTACAAAGAGATAGTATGTGCACTTCACGAAAGTGGTTCTTATGCTTATGAACCAAAGAAGCTAGATTTAGATTTGCAGAATAAAACTACTCCACCTTCTTTCGCATCAAGTAAGGAGCCACCTATTTTAGAGTTGAAGTCCCTCCCTTCTCATTTGCGATATGCATTTTGGGGGCCAACAACAGTTTGCATGTCATAATTGCAGCTAATTTGATATAGTCAAAAGTATAATCATTATTGTTAGTATTTTGGAGATTTAAGAGGGCCATAGATTGGTCCATTGTTGATACTGTGGGCATTCCGTCTGTGTTGTGTACTCATAAAATTGAACTTGAGTCAGATTATATTCCAAGTATAGAGCATCAGTGATGACTAAATTATCCTATACAGGAGGTGGTGAAGAAATAGATAATTAAGTGGTTTAATATTGGTGTAGTGTATCCTATTGTTGATAGTAAGTCGATTATTTTGCTACAATATGTGTCAAAGAAAGGTGGTATTACTATTATGCCTAATAAAAAGAATAAGCTAATGCCAATGAGACCAGTAACTAGATGGAGAGTATGCATGGACTATAGAAAATTGAATGCATGGACTCAGATGGACCACTTTCCCATGCCCTTCATGGACCAAATATTGGACAAGTTTGTGGGCAAAGGATGGTACTATTTTCTTAATGGGCATTCAGTTTATAATTAGATTACTATTGACTTTGAGGATAACGAAAAGATTATCTTCACATGTCTTTATGGGACCTTCGCATTTAGATGAATGTCACTTGGGTTATGTAATGCTCCAACCACATTTCAGAGATGTATGATGTCAATTTTCTCTGACATGGTAAAAGACACCATCGAAGTATTGATGGATGATTTTTCAGTCGTCGGTGATTCTTTTGAAGAATACTTAGTTCACTTGCCGAATGCTCTTCAAAGGTGTGAAAAATGCAACTTGGTGCTTAATTGGGAAAAATACCATTTTATGGTCAAAGAAGGTATAGTGCTTGGGCATAAAATTTTTGAAAATTGGTATTGAGGTAGACAGAGTAAAGATTGAAGTGATTGAGAAATAACCTCCACCAATTTTTATTAAGGGTAAAAGTAGCTTTTTGGGACATGCCAGGTTTTATAGGCATTTCATCTAGGATTTATCCAAGATAGCAAATCCTCTTTGAAGGCTTCTTGATACAAAGGTGAAATTTGAGGTTGTGTGATGTGAGTGCTTTGTGCTTATTGGCTGTACTAGGCCAACAAAATGAAAGATACTTCATCCCATCTACTATGCTAGTAAGGAACTAAATCTTTCTCAAAAGAACTGAACCATGACAGACCAAGAGTTTTTTGCAGTGGTTTTATCCTTTGAGAAGCTTAGGTCCTACTTGATTGGGACAAAGGTGATTGTGAACACTGATACGCCCAAATTACAGCTCTCGTTAGAAAGTGTAAGCGGTCGCTGTCAAATATAGAACCCAACTGTGTTGGGTGTCAAATCCCACAGGGAATTCTTGGTCACTAAGTGTTGCAATTATTAGTAGACTGTTGGTCGAAAATTCCACAAAAAAAGGGGGGATTTGATTATGCGTGAACTAATAATATCAAATTAACGAATGAGACGATGTATGTAGTAAGATTTAATCACAGAGAATAATGAGTTAGGGTTATGTCCACCTTGTAAAGTCTACTTCACTATTAACTATGAGTATCGTGGAATTTAGATATGCATGCACTTATAGAGAATCGTATTCTAATTCTAAATCCAAGTGTTTCCCAACCATCAAGGATTTATTCCACTTTAGCTCTCTCGAGCCTAAAGTGTATACTAATGGTACGAACTCTCCAAGAAGTTAATCCGGTTAAGGAATTAACGTGTAAATAGAGGTTGGAAGCCCTATTTCCTTATCACACTCTCTTTTCCAAACATGTAACTTTTCTCTCGAACAAGTTAATGCTATAATGGCGTGTTCTCTATGTTTGCAACCATGAGAATTCAATTAAAACGATGAGAGTAATGATATAAGTAGCATAACACATCAAGAATTCACAAACTCATAGCAATAGATAGTATCTTACAAGGTTTCCATAACCCTAACAGAGAAGTTTAGCTACTCATGAATATAACAAAAATCACCATAGACATGATCATCATACCACAACTAGAATAATCTTCGCGATGGGATGATTTTAACGTAAAATAAGAGATTGACGTTTTTCTCTCTCTCCGTTGGTGTAGCCCTAGCGTTTTTTCTCTGTCCCAAAACTTACAGAATCTGAAAACTAAATAATGAAAAGAACATGCTGAAAAATTCAGCAATAGGGTTTTTATAATGTCCTTGTTTACTAAATTACTGTTGCATCCCTAAGTATTTAGAAATACTGATTTTGCCCAGGACAAATTCTCCATGCGTCACATTCAGTCCACAAGCATCCAAAAACTGCCTTCCCTCTAATGTGAAGTTTTCCTTTGCTGCTCACAAGTCCATAAAGTGCTAAAATCTTCATAATTAATACCTGAAAAACATGCTAATCACGTAGGTCAGCTCACTTAAAGGAAAATGGACTAAAAGTGCAAGAATTATATATTTTATCCTCAAAACTTAGCTAAAACATGGGTAAATCATGGTGTTTAGGCGTGTAAATACGCCCAACATCAACACCCCACACTTAAAGCTTTGTTCGTCCTCAAACAAAATAAACATCCATTCAAACACCTAAATAGAATTTCACAATAGCAACACAAAATTTATCCTCAAGACATGCACGACAATTATTAACAAAGAGTAGTTTTCTTGATCATTACTAGAAACAACTCAACCTCCAACATAGACTTATTAGGATGGTTAATTCGTATCCACAAGTTAAGCCACAAAGAATCATACAAAACTACCCAACAATCATCAACCATGTGTTTCTCACACAAAATATCACCCATAATCACTCATAGTTTTGCATTTTTCGAAGCATGGGTATAAGATTCTCCTTGCTCTCACTCTCACAAAGAATTCTTATATTGCAATTGATGACCATAGGATTTCCCTTAGTGTAATGCTCCACTAATATCAGAATGCTAAGCTTAGGATCAAATAGGTCTTTACATGGTTGTAATGTAGGCTAAGGGACAGGTAGGACTATTTTGGCCAGAAATAGTGACTACGTTCCCTAAGCGCTTTAATACACTACATTTTGCCATTTACATTAGCTTTTAACAACCCCTCTTCCTTATTTTCATCTAACAACCCCTTTTCATCCAATTAGTTATTCACTCAGGAACACAAAGATGAATACAACTCTCTTATTTATATATTTTTTTCTTTTCTATTATTATTATTATTTTTTTATAAGCATCCCTATGATAGCCACTCTTTTTCACCTTACTTTCAAGTACCAATACACTCTGAGGCATCACTTTCTCCATTTTCCTCGTATCTTGTCACATGACTCTACAATTTAAAGCACTTAGGAATTTGGATCAAATTATGGTCTTGAAAAAAAATGGATTAGGCTACATATGAGGCTGTCAAAGAAAATAGCTAAAGGCTCAAAGTGGTTTACTAGGACAATATACAAGGGTAGGTAAAAAGAAGGTAATCAAATTAGTGCTGCCAAAGAAATGCCTAAATCATCTCCTAAACTCACACTCTTTATTTCACTTTACACACACACCAAGCAAGTTCTAGCATCAGTCACAATACAGAATATACTATAACCTCATCCACACAAGGCACATGGTCGACTTAATTGGGAGCACTATAGACTCTTGACCCAACAGATGAATGAATTAAACCATACAATTATCACACAGTGAGTCACACTTAGAGCCTAAATGTCTCAATAGTAATGATTTAGCATAATCTCTTGTTATACTACCATGCCGTCTATCAGAACAATTTCATGCAAACTCTAAAAAAAAATTTAACTAACTAATAACGACTAATTAACTACGACTAATTCAAACAAACAAAAACAAGATTAAATATAGGCAAAGAAGTATACTACAGCATACAAGTACCCTCACCCCACACTTAGACAGGACACACTGCCCTCAGTGGAAATAAATAAGGAAAACCTGATTAGTCGGACTTCTCTTCTATGTCTGGGGTCATACCCCCTGCGTCGGAATCATCTTCAGAGTCGTCATCCTTAGAGTTGTCCTCCACATCTGAGTTTGGCAGTCGGCGATCATCGTTAGTCGGCATGTCATCATCGAGAGGTTCCTCAAAATGTACCCCCACTCCACACATAGCCCGCGCATGCTCATTCAGCGGGTAGTCATAGTCCAACTACTGAAGCTCTGCATCAGTCGAAATATGACCCCCACTCATCATGGTGAACCTAGTCATGCCATATAGATGGCGAAAGAAACTTTCATCTTAAGCATGCCTTTCTATAGTGGTAAGGTTGATGCCATGACCAGTTTCAGGCTCTTTAAATTTTGTGAGATCAACCTTTTTCGGGTTGTGTGGAAGCTTATGATCTGCATGTTCTTCTTCAACGTGCTCCTTCCTTAAGATCACAGTCAATAAATTGCCAAAGCTGAAATGGGACCTTTTGTGCAGCCTTGCTTTACGCATTGACAATCGTATAACCGCACCAATGTTGATGAGGATATTCGTCATCAGAGCGTACACCAAGAATACTCAATCACGTGTGATCTTAGTGTACTGTTTCCCAGGAATCAAGCAAGAGTTGACTATCCTCAACCATATATGAGCTTTTCTGTTCAAGGAAGCATACTGGAAGGTATTGTGCCGATCGTTATCATTGTGATGAATCCACCGTGCCATTGACCTTGTTCCACACAGTGTGTGTCTGATTGCCCTGTAGGGAGGTCTGTGATAAAGCTCCTTGAGCGGTGATGGATCCACAGATGGAAGACCCAGAAAAGAGTTGAAGAACTCCGCATTCAGTTGCAAGACTTGGCCCCGAATCTTTACTTCACTTCCGATAGTTTTTGGGGACCAATTGGCATAAAACTCTCGCGTTAGATCAAGATTGCATTCCCACATATCTCAGAAAATGAAATCAAGAGTTAGTGCCATGATTTTAGCAAAAATGCGGGGCTCTCTCTTTGCTAGACTCTCCTTCTGCATCAAATCCACGTGAACATATTTTTTTACTTTGTTGTTCTTGTACCACTCCTTTCCATCCTCCTCTAGGACCCACTTTATCCCGAAAGTGCATCGAGATATTTGCAGAGAGGAGGACTCAGCTTGCTCTTTTCTGTCCTTTCTGTGAGGTGGACACTTTTTCTTTTCCTTGTCGTCCTTTTGGTTCCATTCTACCTGAGATCACAATAGAGTCATATTAGCTTCATCTCGGAAGATTCAATCGAAAAACAAACAGTAATGGCACCACCCCACACTTAATTTGTTTGCACAGACTAATTAAGTGAGTGATGTCGATTACTCAGACTTCATCGACATACATTTAGGCGATATGTTCCAATAACATGTTTAGCACAGTCATACTTTCATGTAATCTTCACTATCCTTTCCAACTCTTTTTCATGTAATCTTGACTATACTTTCATGTTTGGATGAATGCACTTTTTGAACAAGACCACCATATAGAGATCGTATCATGTTATTGCATAGAAATAATCACAACATCTTATGCTTGTGGTCAATCATGATCGGTATCTCGAAGAACGAGTCATTCAAACATTCAAGCTTTCAACTTTGAAGATTATGCATTAACTTCACAATTTAGATTCCATAAAAATATGACAATGTATAACAATCAAACACAAGTCGGAACAAAGTCAAGAACGCCCATACTTATCCTCTCACGTGACGAAATTCATCATAGCAAACCAACCATATTCTTTATCACCAAACATCACTTGAAAATATAATAAATCATTATACGTATAGCATCGCAACAACTACGGAATATAAAAGAATAACTTACTTAGTGATGGATCTGGAAGATGAGCTTGCAAGATTAGATGAACAAAAAGAAAAACATTGAGAGAATAGGGCAGCTTGGGCGGCGCCTATATTGAGAAAACAAATGCATTTTCTTCTAAGGTTGAAATTCTATTTATAGACTAAGCCATGGGTCGGGTTTTATCCATGTAAAATCGGGTTAGAAGACAAAAAGGCATAAGTAGGTGGCGCCTAATGCTTTGCCTATGCTTAGCATAGGCGGTGCCTTTGTCAATGCCTAGTTGGGCATAGGCGGTGCCTTTGTCAATGCCTAGTTGGGCATAGGCGACGCCTATGCTATTGCCTATGTAAGGCAGTGAGCATAGGCAATGACATACGCCTTGCCTTGTCCATTGCCTAGATTAGCATAGGCCTTGCCTTGTCCGTTGCCTAGATTAGCATAGGCCTTGACTTTTCCATTGCCTATGTGAGGCAGTGAACATAGGCAATGGCATAGGCATTGCCTTTTCCATTGCCTAGATTGGCATAGGCATTTCCTTGTCCGTTGCTTAGATTAGCATAGACAATGCCTAGCCGATATCCTTTGCTCCATAATTCCTAACTTACCACCTTTCGCATGGCTTACTTTCAAATCAAAATTTGGGACCAAGCTCCTCCTTTATACGTCTTGCACGTACACTTAATCAAAAACAACAAAAACGATTAGAAGGATGGGTTGCCTCCCACCAAGCACCTTAGTTTTGGTCATGGCTCGACTCTTCTTATTGGATTTTTATTTAACAAAAACAGACTCCTAGTAAAACAAAATGAATAAAAATGATGGTTTGCCTCCTATGTAGCGCTTGATTTATTGTCGCGCCATGACATAGTTATCTCGATTACTTAGTCTTCATCAAAATATATGGTACATCATTTTCTGAATGGATTCAGACGACGCTGATGCTTAATTGTGGGTATGCAATCTTCTTCGAGATGAATCTTGTGCATACATATCCCAGGAGGGATACCGATTATATCATCAATAGTCCAATCAATGGCTCTCTTGTATCTCTTCAGAACAGAGATGAGAGCCGCTACTTGCTGTTCACCTAAATCACCTGCAACAATAACCGGAAGTGTATTTCCACTTCCTAAGAACGCATACTTTAGGTGACTGGGTAGCTCTTTCAATTCTAGCACTGGTGGCTCTTCAATGGATGGTTTCGCTGGTGGTGAAGGTCAATTCTTAAGATCAAGGTCCAGCTTCTTAGGAGTATGAGAATATGACCTCATTCCTGTCAGAGCACAAATAGTTTCTTCATACTCTTTAACATCTTCACACTCAAAATTCATAAGCACAGCAGCCAATGGCTCAACAATAAGCTGCTTCTCTACAGATACTTGTTTCTCATCCTCATAATAAACATTAGCTACAGAGAACACATTCATATCTCTAGGATGCTTCATTGCTTTGCATACATCAAAATGAACCACTTCATCATTCATTCGAAATTAAAGTTCATTGGCTCATAAATCAATAAGCACACTTCCTGTTGCAAGGAAAGGACGACCCAAGATTATGGGAACTTCAGAATCCACCTCGCAATCCAAAATAACAAAGTCTGCGGGAAAAATAAAGGTAGAAACCTTCACCAGTACATCATATAAGATACCAACATGTCATTTTACCGACCTATCTTCCATCACGAGCCGCATATTGGTTGGTGTCGGATCGCCCAACCCCAACTTTCTATAAATGGATAGAGGCATCAAATTGATGCTAGCTCCCAAATCGCACAATGCCTTAGCAAAATTCATAGATCCCACCGTGCAAGGAATAGTGAAAGCATCAGGATCTGCCTTCTTCTGTACTAATGATCTTGTAGCTATTACTGCAATGATGAACATTATCTGCCAGCTCGTAGCTTGCTTCCCGCTTCTTTGTCAAAAGGTCCTTCATGAATTTTGCATACCCAGGCATCTATTCTAGCGCCTCCACCAAAGGCACATTAATAGTCAGCTGCTTCAACATGGTCATGAATTTACTGAACCTTATGTCATCAGCTTTCTTCTTCAGTCTCTGAGGAAAAGGTGGTGGAAGAGGAAGAGTTTTCTGCACCACTTCTTTTTTATCTTGCTTCCGACTATCAATCCTTTTCGACTGGTGACGTCTAGGTGTAGTGTCATGAACGTTCTCATTCTGATTTTTAGCTTCTGCAGAATCATCACAATCTGCTTCAATGACATTCTCTTCTGTATTATCAACCACCTGCTTGCCTTTGGATGGATTTTCCAACACTTTACCACTCCGGGTAGTAATAGCCATACATGATCCATCATTCCTTGGATTTTGCACAGTGTCACTAGGTAAGGTACCAGCTTTTTTGATTGAGTGCCGCTGATAGTTGACTCAATTGTTGTTCCAGCTTTTTTATTAAAGTGGAATGCGAATCAACCAATTGATTTATCGATGACAAATCATTCTTTACCTTAGTTACTCCTGTGTTGGTTGCCTCCACTCCTTTCAACAACTTAGCCATCATATCTTCCATAGACATCTTCCCAGAGCCAGATGTCGCAGCCTCACGGTTTCCAGGAGAAACGTACAAACCACTCCTGTCAGTCTTATTCTTCCAACTACTTTGATCGCGGTCCTTGTATCCATATTTATCATAATAGTTCCGACCTTGGTTTCCTTGGGCATTGCCTCAGAAACCCCCCTGATTATTCAAGTAGTTAGCTTCTTCCTCAGAATTGGATTCATCTCTTCCCTGTGATACAACGACCTTAACCTTTTCTGTCTTCCCTGATAATAAATACTTGGTAAGAAGGTCCATCTGTGTTTTCTTATGAGCCATACCCTGGTCAGTAGAGCTTGATACCTTAGAATCCCTGGTATGCCAAGATCTACTCTGCTTTTTCATACGATCCAGCATATCACCAGCCTCAATAAAAGTAAGGTCCATGAATGTCCCACCTACAGCATTATCAACCACTGGCTTAGTCACCGAGTTCAAAGCCCTGTATAATATTTCCATCAAGTGAATGTTGTTTATCTGATGATTTGGGCACCTCATAAGCTTCTTCTTGAACCTCTCCCATGTTTCGTGGGGAGCTTCAGTTGGAAGCTGTCGAAAATTGTTGATCTCATCACTTAATTATGCTCTCTTGGATAACGGAAAGAATCTTTCTAGGAAAACGTCTTTCAATTGCCTCTAATTAGTAATAGAATCAGGAGTTATCCCGTTCAACCATAGAGTTTCCTCTCCAGATAGAGGCAATGGAAATAAGCGTAGCCGATTGTATTCTGTCCAACTCCTGGATTGTCAAACGACTTGTATGTTGAGATAAAATTGATCAGATGCATATTCGGATCATCGCCTGCAAGTCCACCAAATAATCCTTTGAGCTGCAATAACTGAATCATGGTGCTAGTGATATTGAACTTGGCTCCGGGTGCCAAGGGCGGAGGAATAATAGCCCCTGTGGCACCAACTCCATCCAAATCATCATCATCATCATTAAAAGGAACCTTCACAGCTCGGCGTTCAGGTCTCATTCTAGCTTAACGATCTCTCCTGTTCACAGGAGCTGCCACCTCATTTGCACACCTTGGATTTAGTAGCTCATCATCACCCAGGTCCTCTTCATCAAGATTTGTTGCCCGACCTGGGTTATCAATATTCTGTTGATGCACTTGAGTGGCTGCCAATGCAGCTAATCTAGCCTGCTCCTGTTGAGTAGCCCTTCTTTCAATGTCTCGTTATGCATCCATTCTGCCAATAAGTTGTGGTTCAGGATTTATGGGTAATAATGGCTGACCAGAATTTCATGTATTTGACATGCACTTTACCAAACCTGCACAAAACAAAAACAAGAAACAAAAAGTAAAATTATAGAATCTTTGACCAAAGGGTCTATTAACTATCACAAACTTAGTTGACAACTGTATTCCCCAGCAATGGCGCCAAAATTTGATACGCCCAAATTACAGCTCTCGTTAGAAAGTGTAAGCGGTCGCTGTCAAATATAGAACCCAACTGGGTTGGATGTCGAATCCCACAGGGAATTCTTAGTCACTAAGTGTTGTAATTATTAGTAGACTGTTGGTCAAAAATTCCACGAAAAAGGGGGGATTTGATTATGCGTGAACTAATAATATCAAAGTAACGAATGAGACGATGTATGTAGTAAGATTTAATCACAGAGAATAATGAGTTAGGGTTATGTCGACCTTGTAAAGTCTACTTCTCTATTAACTATGAGTAACGCGGAATTTAGACATGCATGCACTTATAGAGAATCATATTCTAATTCTAAATCCAAGTGTTTCCCAACCATCAAGGATTTATTTCACTTTAGATCTCTCAAGCCTAAAATGTATACTAATGGTATGAACTCTCTAAGACATGATCATCATACCACAACTAGAATAATCTTCGCGATGGGATGATTTTAACGTCAAAGAAGAGATTGACATTTTTCTCTCTCTCCGATGGTGTAGCCCTAGCATTTTTACTCTGTCCCAAAACTTACAGAATCTGAAAACTGAATAATGAAAACAACATGCTGAAAAATTCAGCAATAGGGTTTTTATAATGTCCTTGTCTACTAAATTACTGCTGCATCCCTAAGTATTTAGAAATACTGATTTTGCCCGGGACAAATTCTCTATACGTCATATTCAGTCCACAAGCTTCCAAAAGCTGCCTTCCCTCTAATGTGAAGTTTTCCTTTGCTGCTCACAAGTCCATAAAGTGCTGAAATCTTCATCATTAATACCTGAAAAACATGCTAATCACGTAGATCAGCTCACTTAAAGGAAAATGGACTAAAAGTGCAAGAATTATATATTTTATCCTCAAAACTTAGCTAAAACATGGGTAAATCATGGTGTTTAGGCGTGTAAATATGCCCAACATCAAACACTGATCATGCAGCATTGTAGTACTTAATAACTAAGAAAGATGCAAACCCTAGGCTTATCAGGTGGGTACTTTTGTTGCAATAATTCAACTTTGAGGTAAAGGACAGAAAAGGCATTGAAAATCAAGTTGCGGATCATTTATATAATCTAAAGGAGGAAGCTATGCAGGCTGTTGAAGATGGCTTTGAGATTGATGATAGTTTTCTAGATGAATAGATAATAGTAGCTTCCCAAGTTCTAATTCCATGGTTTATAGACTATGCAAATTATATTGCAAGTGATCTAATCCTAGAAGGTCTCTTCTTTTAGCTGAGAAAGAAATTTATGCATGAGGTAAGGAAATTTTTCTGGGATTAGCCTTATTTGTTTAGAATTTGTGCGGGTGGGATTATTCACAGATATATACCTGAGGTAGAGATGATGAGCATATTTGAGGCTTGTCATTCTTCGCCAGTTGGGGTCATCATGAAGGAACATACACATCCTACAAAATTTTGCAATGAAGGTATTATTGGTGAACAATCTACAAAGATGCACATGGTTTTGCTTCCGCCTGCGAGTAGTGTCAATGACAAGGTAATATCTCTAGATGCCATGAACTTCCTATGACTCCTATCTTAGAATTGGAATTGTTTGATGTATGGGGTATAGACTTTATAGGCCCTTTTTGTGAGTTTATTTAGCATGAAGTACATACTAGTGGCTATAGATTATGTATCTAAATAGGTGGAAAAAGTTGTTCTTCCCAATAATGAAACACGTACTGCCACTGCTTTCCTAAAAAAGAACATTTTTTTTTGATTTGGCACCCCACGTACTATAATTAGTGATGGTGGGCCATATTTTTTAAATTATCAATTCAAAGGTGTATTTGAGAAGTATGGAGTGAAACCATGAATACAACTCCTTATTATCCATAGACTAGTGGACAGGTTGAGGTGTCCAATAGAGAAATTAGGTATTTTTTGGCATAGATAGTGAATACCAATATGACTGATTAGTCATGAAAGTTTGATGATGCATTATGGGCTTACCAAACAACATTAAAGACTCCAATTGGTGCTTTACCATATCAGCTAGTGTATGGAAAGTCATGTCACTTGCCTATTGAGCTCGAACATAAAGCACTTTGGACCTTGAAAAGCTAAATTTTGAGTAGCAAGATACAGCCAAATCAAGATTGAACAGGATGAATTAGTTGGATGAATTCCAACTCCGGTCATATGAAAGTTCTACACTTTAGAAGGAAAAGATAAAGTTGCATCATGATCACAAAATTGAGAAAAGAATCTTTGAAAAATATGACCAGGTATTGCTCTACAACTCAAGGCTTCACTTGTTTCCAGGTATGTTGAAGTCTAGATGGTATGGTCCCATTATTGTTCTTTGGGTGTTTCCATATTGTGATTTGGAATTAAAGAGGGATAGTGAAGCCCCATTCAAGGTGAATAGGCAAAGAGTAAAGTCACTACTTGGATAACACTAAGGAAACTGATATGATTTTTAAAATGACCCTAGTGAATCCCTGAGTAACCAAGGTAATTACGTTGTGCCATGGTGTTAAATCAAGCATTGTATGGGAGGCAACCCATCTTTTAGTACTTTCTTCATTATAAGGTAATATGTTTATTCATTATGCAGGATTAAGGAGTGTAGAATATATCCAAAGAAGTTGAAAAAGTTTTGGTTATAGGGACTCTTTACAAGTCATAGCTAGATGGTATGACTCATAAGTAGGAGTCGTATGGACCTAGGAATTCGGTAAAAGTTTTTAGAGTGGATACGACTCTCAGAATAAGTCGTAACCTCAAGATACGACTCATCACATTGAATTGTATCAACTCCAGAACACAGGTAAGGTTTCACGTCTATCTGAGTTAAAGAAAAGACTCGTAAGCCTGGGTACAAGTCGTATACACAACTCATATCCAAGCTTAACAGGTCATGGGTGCGGGTCATCCTTGCCTAGATCTTGAGTTAAAAAGGAAAAGAGGGGCATCCGATGGGCACTCGGTACTTGAAAATTGATCACACTCCATTTCTGAAGAAATTTTAAGCTTTCAAACACTTGAAATCACACACCAGTTTGCTCAATTTACTTACCCTACATAAGTTAGGAACGAATTTGGGAAGAACAAGTGGGTTCTTAAAGCAACTCTCAATTTCTCCAACTAAAGTAATTCGAACTTGATCCCATAGTATGTTGCATAAATGAAAAAATATGAGATTGCTTGAACTATTTTTGAGTTAAATTCACTTTATTGTTGAATTTTGAAACCCTAATTCTTAAAGGTTTTGTTGAAAAGTGGAGAAATAGGGATAAACTTTAATGTAGTAGGTCTTTTGTGTGTTGTGTAGACTAAAATGGGAGATATTTCACATAGAGTAGATGGGTATTTGGGTAAAACATATTGAGAGTCAAACTTTAAAAGTTAGACCTCTATATTATAGTGGATACGAGACCCCTTACGACTCATACCCACTGGTACGGGGTCGTAATGGGACTCGTATCCACTGACAACATGGAAACCAACAATTTTAAGGTTATGGAATGGATACGAATCATCTCAACGAGTTGTATCCAAACTATACGACTCCTACACTTAAAGTCGTACTGACCTGGGAGTAATAAAATTTCATTAATTGTTTTTCATCTTATTATAACTATTGGTAACGAGTCATACTATCTTGGTACGACTGGTTAAGAAGAGTCGTAAGCTAACAAGTGAACACTTGTTCATGCACTGTGTAACATACAACTCGCTCATACAAGTCGTACCCAGTCGATACGACCATTACCGCCCATTCATACCATTACCAGATCATGCATACTGAACTTTAGTTTAAAAATTTTCTTTTCCTTTATTTACTTATTTACTAATGATGGTGTGCTTGTAGGAACCATGCCTTCTAAAAATGCCTCATCTTCTAAGAAAGCAGCAAAAAAAGAAACAAGAAGGCATAAGCTTATAGCCCTGAGGCCACTAGCCTAGAATATTCTTTATCGTCTACTAGCAGTGGTGATCTATATCATGGACCAACAACGATTAAAGTTTCCTAAGAAAGGAAAGTATATGACAAAGGAAAGGGGGAAAATGCTGCACTGTTGGAGGAATCACCACTTCCACAGTGCCTGAGGAGAAAAAAATAGTTGATTCTTCTCCGTATACACCACCACCCTCTGATGTAGAATCAAACTTGAAGAAATCTAGCTCAAAAAATGCCTATAGTATAGAAGAAGGTGATGACACCCCAATCGACAGACAAGATCCCCACTTGCACTTACCACTTCCCTAGTGCCCATTGTTTAACATTGGGGGTGCCATGATATGCAGGAGACATTTAATATTGGGTTGAGTAGACTTCAGTGTGGAAAGATTAAATGGGTATTTTATATTCAGTAGAGGTTATGACCACTGGAATGTTAAAGATACCCCAATTCGAGAAGCGCTTCAGGCAGTATGGGTTTTAATAGATGATGAGAGCACCTGAGAAATATAGTGAAGCATTGGTGTGAGAATTTTATGCTGCATACAAGGGAAATCTTAAGCAAAAAATCCATAAGGTCAGTTATGTAATGGTAGAGACCATATTACTTCTCTTACTATTTAAGGAGTACGGGTGGATATTTCACCACGTGCCATTGTTTGGTTTCTATACGGACCATAGTATCAGCCTCCAATAAACACTGAGGAGATGGTCTATCAAATGGAATAAATAAGGAACATAACTCGGATGTCATTGGGTTCTGAGGAAAAGATGTTCTTTAGAAATATTATGGAGTGGATAGCTTTGAACGGACATAATGCAGTGTGGGTAGTAGGTGGCCCAGGTGTTACCTCACAGAAAATTTAGAAGAAGACTCTCAACTTCAATGGTAAAACATGGTGGACACTATACCAACCCAGGATATGTCCAACTACGGCTAAAAATGTTATAAGCCTAGTTTGGACAACCATGATAGCCGAATTTATAGCCGATCACAAGTTTGATGTTAGTGAATTTTTAGCTTAGGAGTTGAGAGATCAAGTGGTAGGAGGTGATAAGTATTTATTGGCTAATCCTTGTATAATCACATAGCTTTGCTTGGCTGTGGGAGTACAAGAACTCCTAGGTATCGAAGAGAGGTAGGAGGATACGAAAAACACTAACTTAGGCCTGATTTGAGATCCAGCCAACCCTTTGTCCTTGAAATCATAGAAGGCAACCAATTTAATGGAAGACATATTTTAGCAGCGCGAAAAGGCTGAGACTATTGAGGAAGCTAAGATAGATGAGGAGATGGAAACTTTGTAGACTGATACAATGGGTACCTATAGTTCCCCTCCTCTAATCCAGTTTGTGATACCTATTCCATGAGGTATGCCTTATGGGCTTATTATAAGTTCATAGGTGATATGGAAAAAATTTATAACCAGGTTACCCATATTGGAGGCAAGAGTGGGTCACATAGAAGGGGGTTTCAGGCTATGGCTTAATACACAATTTGAAAACCAGGATAGACATATTTCGGGCAGTATAGATCAATTTGAGTTGAGGATCACATGATAGTTGAGTGGAGGGAAGACACCTATTATTTCTAGGATAAAATCTAAAGTAGCAAAAATAAAATGGATGGTACATAAGCTATATGATAGACATGTGATTTTTGAGCTAGTGATAGAGACAGTGGTGCCCACTGTCCATGTTACTAATATGTGGGCCATTTTGAAGATAAAAGGTAAGACTTGAGATGAAAAATGAAAATATAAAAAAAGGTACGATGACAAAGAGGCTTTGAAGAAAGCGGTAGAGAGATATTACAAAGCGAGTAGGAGCCGGAGATGAGGGTTCGTAAGAAGGCCGCTGGAGTTGGTGGTTTAAGACTACCTATTATTGATGCTAAGGGGGTGGTTCAATACCCCTGACCATTGTTGTTGATTTAGTAGTAGTAGATGATAGGATAAGAGCTAAGAAGAGTGGGACTCGACCTGAAGGCCCATCGACTGAAGATATTGAGTCGGTGCCTTGATCTCCCAGTTATGACCCTTAAACCTTACTTTACATTTTTTGTTAACATTGGGGACTGTATAGGGATCTTCTATTGGGGGTGGGGGTATATCGAAATTTCTTTGAGCAGATGAAAATTTTAGTGGCTTACAGGTTCAGTGCTGAGATAGGGAGAAAATTGGCACCTATGGCAGAAGATGCTTTTAATTATTTTTATTAATTTTTGAGATATTTTGAAAAAATATTTGTAATGAATTATGATTGATCAATTGATTCAGTAGTTTGGAAACATTTGTTGATTTGAAATGATTATGCTAAATTTGTGTGTTTAATGAAATTGTGTTGAAAATTTT
Organism: Capsicum baccatum var. pendulum; assembly: GCA_030864225.1. Lineage (NCBI taxonomy): Eukaryota > Viridiplantae > Streptophyta > Magnoliopsida > Solanales > Solanaceae > Capsicum > Capsicum baccatum. Next base: position 145,082,706 of record CM061552.1, read on the forward strand.
GAGACCCCTCTAACAATATTTATGTTGTGTCATATGTATATCTGTGAAACTGTTGTGACTCCGATAATGGCATTAGTATTAGGGGTATAATAATTAGGGTAAAAATTTTCATAACTGGATAAGTAGTACTTAGCAATGCAATGCCGTGTGACTGTGCATGGGGTATTACTGAGTTCCCTGTGTAAAGGAATCTAGAACTTGCTTGGTTTCTTTTAGCTATGTCAAAGATAGTCGAGTATGTAGTGATCATAGGCCTTTTTTGTTATAATTCCACCTGAACCTGAATACCCTAACAAAAATTAATGAATCTCTTTGATCTAAATATTTGATCCTGAATAGACCATATTTGTTGATTACACCAATTTCACCTTCCCGTTTCCCTTACAATAAACATGTTTTGCCCTAGTCCTCCTTTGACACTGTGCACCTCAACTCAGGCAAATCATCTAAGTTGAGGGTCGATATTATAGGGATGTGTAGGAAAAAATAAGTATGAAAAAAGTGTGTAAAAGAAAAATAGTTAAAACTTAGATAGGTGTGATGCAAATAAAAGCTAAAGAAAAAGAGAAATAAAAGAAAAATAAAAGTGAGAAAACTATACCTAGTCCAATATGAATGTGATTATAATGAAAAGAGAGACATAAGAGCAAAAATAAAAGAAGTGAAAAATGAGCGTAGCCTAAGAAATGCCTAATGTCCAAGAGGCTTAGTCACTAAATAAATCCCAAAAGATATCATACCAACCTCAAGCCTACGTTACAAGCTGAATAAAGCCCTACAGTGATCCTATAGTGACTTTCCAAAAACTTAGTAAAAGAGCATAAGGGCAAGCCTATGGTATTCAATATATACTGGTGATACTTCTTTGTGAGTGAGAGAGTCATTTGTTATGTCCCTGAATAGATTGGTGTATTCGTACAGAGAGTGAATGGGCTTTCTTTGACTGGGAGAGAACATGGATTATGTTGTTAGATTGCTAAATTGTTTGGTGAATATAATTTATGTCTATTCACAGGTGTCTATTATTAATGTAATTCCATCATTGGATTTCCTCGTGTTTTGCCATGTGCTGAATTATTGTACATAGTGTGATTTTTAAAAAGTGAATTAGGAGAGATAAACAATGTATGAGAAAATTTAATTCAAAATCATTTCCATGAGTAGCTTATGATTTTCTTGTTTAAGCATCGTGTTGAATTATAGAGCTTAATTGTTGTTTGACTAAGGAAACGCAAAATTTTAAGTTGAGGGTGTTGATGTGACATGGAAACACAACACTTTCAATGCTAAAAAGCTTAAACTTATGTGGATACTCAGGTTATTTTAGTGGATATGATACACTTCTATGTTTATTTCAGGTAAAAATAGGTCTACAGTACAGTTGGGATAAAAATAAAAAGAAAACACCTAGAAAGACCAATTATGGCCAAGATACGAGTCACCTAATGAGCCGTCAACTCAATATATGACTCATATTATGACTCGTAAGCACAATAGAACCAAAGGCCCAAACAAAAAATCTAAGTGAAGAAAACATACAACTCAGCGCTACAAGTCGTATACTGCGGATATGGGTCATGAACAAGAGTCATCAGGAAAATAGTGTCCAAAGCTATAATCAAGAGTTAACGTCCTTGAAATATACTAGTCAAAAGTCTGAGTATGGCTCGTATAGTCAAATCATAAGCAAACCAGTGTCTAGGCTTGGAAGAAATGAACTTCCAAGTGTATATGAGAGTAATACATGAGTCATATACTCGTGTACGACTCGCAAACTGAAGTCGTAGGAAGAATAATAAGCTGAATCCTTGGGGGATCAGACACTGGAATGGATATGAGAAGGCATTATACGACTCTTATGATGCTAGTACAAGTTGAAGACCAAGTCATGCTGAGTTCCGACATAACTTACTTTTCCCTTTTTATTAGGATTTCTATATTATTTTGAGATACAATAAATACCGTAGGGTTTATCTTATATTAGGAGATTCATTCTTATAGTAGTTTACATACTTTGTAATTATTCTTGAGGTTTTGAGTTTTTATTCAATTTAAGACTTTGGAGTTTGTTCATCTTATTCTTGTGCATTTAATTACATGTCTTCTTCATTGATAATCATGGATTCTTGCATAAACATGAGCGGCTAATCTCTTTTTCTATGGTTGTGGGAACCCTGGAAGATTAGCTACATAGAGAAAGTGTGATAATCATCAATTTTAGGGTAACCCTAGAAGATTAGCTACGTAGAGGAAGTGTGATATTCATAAATTTTAGGATTTATTCATGTATCTATATCTGCTTTGCAATAATTAATCTCTGAGCTACTGTAGAAACTTGATATAGCCTATATTTGCATCCATCCTTACAAGGAAGTTTTTGATTGGAAAAAGAATACTAAGATGGTGAGTTGGGATTTACCTCCATTTTATAGCCCTTGTCATCTGATATAATCACTTGATCTTATATGGTGATAGTGAACTGAGGTTGTAACAAGGAGAAACAAGGCGATGCCCTAAGACTAAACCAGTAAAGGATTAGATTTATCTTCACGTTCATAAGATAGTTGATAATACATATCTTATAGACTTTACATGCATAACTACAGAATCATGGGGTGGAACATGAGAAATTTACAGAGTTAAGAATCTAGGGGGAACACAAGCCTAGTGTTCATCTTCTATTGTTTACAACTCAAAAGCACTAATGTTTTGGTTACTACTTGAGATTGATACAAAAATCTCCTTATTTACTTTACTATACTGCCCATGGATTAAAGTACGTCAAACAACTAATCTGTAATACCCCAAATTTGTCTTAGCTTCGTTCATCCCATAGTGTTTGTGGAAGATGTTTAGAACCTAAAAATTTAGCTAAGTGTTGGAGACTTAGCCTTATTTTTGGACTTTAAACTTCAATTATTTTAAAGTAATCTTCCCAACTCTGAGACATAAGTTTTTTAGTTGATTCATGTTTAGGGGTGTAAGTAACTTGTCTCGGGTAAGTTTTGAAATTTTTGGACGAAGTTTGGACCATGTCTAGATTGGGGCTCATCATGGTAGAATAGTGATAGAGGCCTTGGCGCATTGCGGTAAGGGCTCAATCGGCATTACAATTTCAAATTTAAATTTCCCAGGGGCTGTCAGGTCTTTTCCCATGGCCTCAACCAGTAAAAACACGGAATTTATCATCAGTTGAGGCATTAAATGCCCTATTTCCATAATTCCACTTTAAATAAATCCTATCCATTACCCAAATTCATCAAGTTCAACCATTATTTCTTTAATAAAACTCAAGAATTAAAGCTTCACCACCCAATAATGATCAAGAACGTCAATTCTCTTGCAAGATTAAAGCCTTAAGGTATGTTAAATATTCATTCATGGTCCTTTTCACCCATGGGGTCCAAGAATCCACTTTTATTTTTTAATTCATGAAATTACATATTTTTAATGAATTATCTCCATGAAACTCTTATGAATTTGATTATCAATTGTGTTTTCAAGTGTTTTTTGATGGAAGTTGACCTTACACGTTTGAATGATGGAAACTTTATTTTTAAATCCCTAAGTATGAATTTAGTATTTCAATTATGTTGCTCCCAAATGTTTCACCCATTCCCATGCTTAAGTCCATGAATTTCTTTCAATTTAGATTTCAAGTTAAGATTATAATTGGTTTCAAGTGGAATGCATTATAGTATGTTTTAAAAATTATTGTTTCCATATCATGTTCATGAGAATTCAGAATAAATATTAAATTTATGATTTTATCATATGATCATTCCATCTCAGCATGTTTAAAAGTATCCCTATGTTAAAGTCTTGATCCCCAAGTATTTGACAAAATGCCAAAGTGATGGATTTTGAGTAGCGATTCCTTATTGTAGTTTCAAACTCTTTCATATTTTCCTATTGTTATTGATATCGAGTCTTAGGGATTATGAATACCTGAACTTAGTTGTTTACTTAGTCTCAGTATTTTTAGAATGGGTTGAAAGATATATAAGCGTTATCAGTTCATTCAGCTATCATAATAAGTCAAACTTAGATCAGTTCAGTAATCCAAGTTAGTTCAGTTGGGAGTAGGATTCAGCACCGAGTAAACCCAAGGATGGGGGATCACCTTCCAATTGAGGGTGTGACCTTTAATAGTAGTCCCTATGTTCCAGAACTATGTAGCCAGCAAAGGTTTGAGATGTTAACCTGCCAGTTGAGGGTTGACATATATCTCACTAGACCACCTGCTAGTAGAAGGTGACTCTTTAGTCCATTGGAACTTTATTTCAGTGGATCCACACAACCAGTATTAGTACCCATGGCACGGTACTGACACCCTTCCAACTGGGGTCACAGGTCGGATCCTAATTATATCTTATTGGTACATGTTGGATAGATGATAGCTCCCACAGCCTCAGTCTAGTATTCAGTTCAGAGTTCAGTTTCAGGCTTGCTTGACCATGGCATATGGTTATTAGTTGTTCAGTATCAGTATTTCAGTATTTCTATTTATATAATATCTCAGTATCATGTCATATGCTAGTCATGCATTCTTAGAGTTTACAGCTTTCTCGCATACTATACATTAATTATCTCATGTTTTTTATTCAGTCAGTTATTATTAATGCATATGAGCCATGCATATCAGCCTAACCTCATGTAGCATACCAGCATATTTAAAGTACTGACCGCATACTTTTTTCTTGCGTTATGTGTCTCATATCATAGGTTCAAACACTTAGGTTTGCAATTGCACCTCGACATCCCAGCGCACCAGCAGTAACAACAATGGTGAGTCCTTATATTCAAAGGACTATTTATGTTTAATTTAGTGTTTCAGTTTATTAGTAGCCAAAGTTAGTTAGGTACATATCCCAGGAACTCCACAGTCGTTCAATTAAAGGCTTTCAGAAATTTTCAGACAGTTAGTCAGTTATCAGTTGTTATTGACAGTCTTTACAGTATTATTTTCAGATATTTTTTTTAGGCATATTAGTTCAGAGATATTTTTAAATGTTTAAACCTGATGGTGTATGCAGCTTTGTTTTCCACATATGTGTCCTTTATTATCAGTTTGTTCAGTGCTCACAGCGGGTACAAGCTCATGGGTCAGCTTGTGATCACTTATGACTATAAGCACCATGTGGCATCCAGGGTGTACTCCTGGGGCATTACAAACTTGGTATTAAAGCCTTAGGTTTTAAAGTGTCCTAGAGAGTCTAAATATCTTATGGAATTAAGTCTTATGCATAGGTGTGAAGTGCGCCACACTTATGGACTAGAGGATACAAGATGTTTTAGGAAAAGTTTTCCTTCTATCAGTATTCATGTTGTGCGAGTGAGCATGAGCTCAATTTAAACCCTCTTTCTAATTAAATATTCTTTCTATTTACTGAACATGCCTCACAAAAATAATAATAGAAGGAGAAATGGGAATCAGCTCGCACCTCTACTTGTTCAGGAAGATCCCCTAAATGAGCATATCTCCCATGCCGAATTTACAGTTGTATTCACTACTTTAGCTAACTCAGTAGCAGCCCCGAATAATTAGTCAGCTGCCATCCCAGCCACTTTGGTTGTTGATGTTGTCGCAGCTAGGATTTGGGATTTCACCAAGATGAACCCTTCTTTGTTTTTGGGATCTAAGCCTGATGAGGATCTGTAGGAGTTCCTTGACATAGTTCAGGAGGTAACTGATATTATGGGTGTGTCTTCTATTGAGAATGCAGAGTTAGTTTCTTACCAATTTCAAGATGTTTCTCAAACCTGGTATAACCATTGAAAGGAAAAAGAGACTAAGAGATCAAAAACAGGTAGCTTCAGTTTTGCTCAGCCAAGGTCAGAGGGTGGTGACCGTCTTTAATTCTATCATAAATCTCTATACCCAGCTCCATCTTTAGCTAGTGCACCAGTGCCCACATTCAAAAATGATAACTGATATAGGACACTAAGCCCTCAACTCAGCAAGGTGCCACTTCCAGTGCCACTAGTGGTCAGTGCCTAAATAGACGTATGAACTTTAGTCTTAGTAGGATCTGGAAAATTCTCCTGATGTGGTTACTGGTACATTGCAGGTTTTTCAATTACATGTTTATGCTTTGTTAGATCCCAGAGCTTCCCTTTCTTTTGTAACCCCTTACATAGCTGTTGATTTTAGTGTCGTTCTTGAGACTTTTGAAGAACCCTTTTCAGTTTCTACACTGCTAGGTGTCTCTATTATAGCCACATAGGTATATAGGAACTGTTCGGTCATAATATCCTAAAAAGTCACTTTAGTTAATCATGTGGAGTTAGAGATGGTGAATTTTAATTTCATTCTTTGCATGGATTGGCTCCACTCATGCTATGCTTTAGTTGATTGTAGAAACAAAGTTGTTCATTTTTAGTTTCCAAATAAACAAGTCCTAGAATGGAGGGGTAGTACTTCAGCACTTAGGGGTCAGCTTGTTTCGTACCTTAAAGCGAGAAAAAAAATAGCCAAAGGGGTGTGTATAGTATCTTGTTTGAGTTAAAGACTCTAGTTAAGAGACTCTCAATATCAAGTCAGTTTCAGTAGTGAGGGAATTTCTTGATGTGTTTCCCAATTTTCCTCCCAAAAGGGAATTGACTTTGGAATAGATATTCTTCTAAATACCCAACCTATCTCTATTCTACCTTATAAATGGCTCCAACAGAGATTAGGGAGTTAAAAGAATAGTTAAAAGATCTTAGAAAAGGGATTCATTAGGCCCATTATTTCCCTAGAGGGAAGTACTGTCCTTTTCGTGTATAAGCAAGACAGTTCTCTCAAAATATGTATCAATTATCGCCAGTTGAACAAAGACATAATCAAGAATAAGTATCCACTACCCAAAATTGATGACTTGTTCAACCAACTTTATGGTGACAATTACTTCACTAAGATAGACCTCAAATCTGGCTATCATCAACTCAGAGTCAGAGAATATGACATTCTAAAAATAGCTTTCAGAACTCGGTATAGTCACTTTGAATTCCTAGTCATGTATTTTGGTCTTGCAAATTCCCCAACAGCTTTCATGGACTTGATGAACAAAGTGTTCAAGCAGTATTTTGACATGCTCATCACAGTCTTCATAGATGACATTCTTGTCTACTCCCATAATGAAAATGATCATGCAAACCATCGTAAATTGTATTACAGACTCTTAGAGCCCATTAGTTGTTTGCCAAATTCAATAAGTGCAAGTTTTCTCTATGATCAATAGCTTTTCTTGTCCGTATTATTTTCGGTAGAGAATTAGAGTTGACCCTGAAAAGACCAAAGAAGTAAGAAACTAGCCCAGACCTATTTCTCCATCAGATATCAAGTGTTTCTTAGGTTTGTCTAGATATTACAGATGGATTTTCAAAAGATTTTCATCTATTACATCCCCCATGTCTAGATGGACTCAAAAGAAAGTCAAGTTTCAGTGGTTTGATTCTTGTGAGAAGAGTTTTCAGGAGTTGAAGACTCGACTCACCTCAACCCCAGTTTTGACCTTGCTAGATGGTTCAGATGGTTTAGTTCTTTACTGTGATGCTTCCAGAGTTGGTTTGGATTGTGTTCTAATACAAGGAGGTATGGTAATAGCTATGCCTCTAGACAGCTTAAGCCCCATGAAAAGGATTGTCCTACCCATGATCATGAGTTAGCAGTTGTTATATTTGCCTTGAAAATTTAGAGGCATTATCTGTATGGGGTGCACGTTGATATGTTCACGTATCACAAAAAATTTATTATATGTGTGTTTTTAGAGAAAGTTAAATCTTCATCATATGAGGTGGTTAAAATTATTGAAATATTATGATATGAGTGTTTTGTATCACCTGAGCAAGGAAAATGTAGTGGAAGATGCCCTTAGGGGATTATCTATGGGTAGTTTGACTCATATTGAGAATAATAAAAAGAATTTGGTTCAGGAGGTTCATTAGTTGGCTAGATTAGGCGTTCGTTTGGTTGAATCATCTAAGGGTAATGTATGGGTTTAAAATAATTCAGAATCCTCTTTGGTTACCGAAGTAAAGAAAAAGCAAGATAGGGATCCTAGTCTAGTTAAGTTAAAAAAGTTAGTCAAAGATCAAAAAGTATAAGTTTTCTCCCAAGGGAGAGATGGTGTGTTGAGTTGTCCGGGTAGACTGTGGGTACCATGTGTAGATGGTTTGAGAGAATGAATTCTTGCAGAAGTGCATGGTGAGCGTTACTCTATTCACCCAGGAGTTACTAAGATGTATCGTGATTTGTGACAAATTTATAGGTGGAGCGGTATAAAAAGAGATATTGCAGAGTTTGTTGCCAAGTGTGCTAATTCTCATTAGGTTAAGATCGAGTACAACAGGCCTAGTTTCTATTTATCATCCCTACATAGAAGAGGGAAGAGGTGAATATGGATTTTTTGATAGGGTTACCACGTTTACGTTGCCAGCATAATTTGATTTTGGTTATTGTGGATAGAATGACCAAATCAACCCATTTTTTGCCAGGCCATACTTCTTATTTAGCCGAGGATTATGCCAAGCTCTATATGAGAGAGTTGGTTAGATTTCATGGAGTCTCATCGTCTATCATTTCAGATAGAGGTACTCAGTTTACCTCTTATATTTTGTAAGGCTTTTCAAAAGGGTCTTGGTACCTAAGTTCATTTTGGTATAACCTTTCACCCTCAAATAGATAGGTTGGCAGAGAGGACCATTCAGACCTTAGAGGATATGTTGAGATCTTGTGTTATGGAATTTAACGGCAGTAGGGATGATCACTTACCATTGATTGCGTTTGCTTACAGTAATAGTTATCATTCCAGTATTCAGATGGCTCTATTTAAGGCTATCTTTGGGAGATGCAGATCTCCTATTGGTTGTTTTGAGGTAGGTGAGATTGTTTTGATAGGACCAAATTTAGTGTTTAATGCTTTGGAGAAAGTTCAGTTGATCAGAGAGAGGCTTAAGACATCCCAAAGCTATCAGAAATCCTATGCCGATGTGAAGAGAAGATATCTTTAGTTTCAGGTTGGAGATTTGGTATATTTGAAGATCTCTCCTATGAAGGGAGTGAAGAGAATTGGCAAAAAGGGGAAACTCAATCACCGATATGTAGGCCCTTACATAATCTTGAGTTGATTTGTAAAGGTAGCTTACGAGCTTGAGTTTACTACAGATTTGGCTTCAGTGCATCTAGTGCTCCATGTGTCCTTGTTAAAGAAGTGTATTGGTGACCCAGCTATGGTTGTTCCTTTATAAATTAGAAACGTTCAGGATAACCTTTCTTATGAAGAGCTCCTAGTCGAAATCTTAGATAACCAGATTCGCAGACAAAGGAACAAAGAAGTATCCTTGGTCAAAATTCTTTGGCGAAATCAATCCATTAAGAGAGATACTTGGGAAGCAAAAGATGACATGCGTATCAAGTACCCCACTTTTTCTCCACAAACTCAGACTCAGCTCAAGGTAACAGTTTTCCTTAGATTATCGCTTTTCCATTCTCAGTCCTAGCCCATGTGGTCATCTTCATGTCATTGCATGCATTAATGAATAAGTTCTATCAGTCACAATGTTTCAGACTTAGTCATACAATCATGTTTTCACTTATGCATATTCCGCATGTAAACTCAGTAAATCTGTATTTTCTCTACTTAATCAATCTCATTAAATGATAAATGTTTCCAAAGGGGAGATATTTTAATACCCCATATTTTTCTTAGCTCAGTATAGCCCATAGTGCTTGTACAAGAGGTTTAGAACCTAAAAATTTAGCTAAGTGTTGTAGACTTAGCTTTATTTTTGGCCTCTTAAGTTTGATGATTTCAAAGTTTGCTCTCTGACCCTGAGACGTAAGTATTTTAGTTGATTCATGTTCATGGGTGTAAGTAGCATGTCTAAGGTAAGTTTTAGATTTTTTGAATGACGTTCGGACCATGCTTAGATTTCCAAAATAGTAAGTCACTGCAAATAGGGTGCGTTGCGGTGAAATAGCAAAGGAGGCTTGGCCACGTCGTGGTGAGGGCTCAATCGGTATTCCAATACGAATTTAAATTTCCCAGGGGCACTCAGGTCATTTCCCATGGCCCCAATCCGTAAAAAAATAGGATTTATCATCAGTTGAGGCATTATATGCCCTATTTCCAAAATTCCTCTTTAAATTAAACACTAGGAACACACAAATTCATCAAGTTCAACCTATATTTCTTTAAGAAAACTCAAGAATTAAGGCTTCACCACCCAAGAATGATCAAGAACGCCAATCTCTTGCAAGATTAAAGCCTTAAGGTATGTTAAATGTTCATTCATGGTCCCTTTTCACCCATGAAGTCCAAAAATCCACTTTTATGTTTTAATTTAAAAAATTACATGATTAAAATGAATTATCTCGATGAAACTCTTATGAATTTTCTTATTAATTGTGTTTTCAAGTATTTTTCGATGGAGGTTGCCCTTACACATTTGAATAATGGAAATTTCATTGTTAAATCCCTAAGTATGGTTTTAGTATTGCAATTATGCTATTCCCACATGTTTCACTCATTCCTATGCTTAAGTCCATGAATTTCTTGCCATTAAAATTTCTAGTTTAGATTATAATTTGTTTCTAGTGGAATTCATTATAGTATGTTTTAAATATTTTAGTTTCCATATCACGTTCATGAGAATTCAGAATAAATCCTCATTTTATGATTTTTCATGTGATCGTGCTACCTCATCATGTTTAAAAGTATCCCCATGTTAAAGTCTTGATCCCCATATGTTTGATGAAATGCCAAAGTGATGGATTTTGAGTAGTGATTTATTATTGTGGTTTTAAAAGCTTTCATGTACTCTTATTTCTATTGATATCGACTCCTGGGGGTTATTAATACCCAAAACTTAGTTTTTTTATTAGTATTAGTATTTTCATAATGGGTTTAGATATGTATGAGCATTAGCAGTTCAGTCAGCTATCATAATAAGTCAAATATAGACCAGTTCAGTAATATTAGTCAGTTTAGTTGGGAGTAGGATTTAGCAACGAGGGAACCCAGGAATGGGGTTTTACTTAACAGTTGAGGGTGTGACCTTTAGTAGCAGTCCTTGCATTCCAGAACTATGTGGCCAGATAGGTTAGAGATATTAATCTTCCAATTGAGGGTTGACATATATCTCAGTAGAGCACCTACCAGTAGAGGGTAACTCTTTAGTCCTTCGGGACTTCATTTTAGTGGATCCACGTAGCCAGTGTTAGTACCCATGGCACGATACTGAAACCCTTCCGTTTAGGATCAAAAGTTGAACCCTAATTAGCTCTTATTAGGGCAAGTCGGTTATATTATAGCTCCCATAATCTCAGTCTCGTATTCAGTTCAAAATTCAATTTTAGGCTTGCTTGACCATGGCATACATTTATTAAATTTTAGTATCAGTATTTAAGTATTTTTGCTTTCAGAATATCCCAGTATCATGTCATATGCTTGGTCATGCATTCTCAAAGTTTACAGCTTCCTCGCATACTATACATAACTTATCTGATGCAATTTATTCAGTCAGTTATTATTCATGTATATGAGCCATGAATATCAGCCTAACCTTATTTAGCATACCAATATATTCAAAGTACTTACCGCATGCTCATTTCTTATGCTATGATGTCTCATATCATAGGTTCAGATGCTTAGGTTCCCAACTGCACCTAGATATCCTAGCGCATCAGCAGGTGCAACAGTGGTGAGTCCTTATATTTTGAGGATTGTTTATGTTTATTTTATTATTTCAATTAAGTAGTTAGATGGAGTTAGTTGGGGATTTATCCCATCAAATTCACATTCAGTCAGTTAGAGGCTTTCAGACAGTTAGTTAATTATCAGTTGTTATTGACATTCTTTATAATATTGTGTTCAGACTTTTGTTTTTCAGGCATATTAGTTCAGAATATTTTTAAATGTTTAAACCTTATGGAATATCTAGAATTATTTTCCACACATATGTATCCTTTATTATCATATTATTCAGTGCTCACAGCAGGTACCAGCTCATGGGTTAGCTTATGGTCACTTGTAACTGTAAGCACCGTGTGGCGTCCAGGGTGTACTCCCAAGGCGTGACATGTTCAGCATCTTCCCTATGGGTTTGACCCCAACCTTTTTGGGTTATTATATTTGGCATCGACCGTAGAATAGTTCTATTGGAGTTAGTTTTAGGCAACATCATTGAAACAAACAAAATAAGTAAAAATAACATACATTTTGATTAAAAATTGAGCTAGATTTTAAGTCTAGTAATTGACCAAGATGAATTTGCAGAACAAAAATAGAAATGAAACTCAATTAAAATAAATATAATTAATAGAAATAACAGATATTTTAATAAAAATGATTAAAAAACAGTAATGACTCAAATAAATTTTAGTAAAAAACATTGAGAATTTGAAATGCCAAGAAGAGAAAGATAATTTGGAGGAACTAACACCAATTTGACAACAAAAGTCTAATATTTTTTGAGAAACATTTAGACATACTTTAAGAATAAACATAGAAAAAAAGGAAAAAATGTAAATAGAAAAAGATCTTTTTTCTTTAAAGACTAGTGCTATGTGGGTCTATAAAGAAAAGGTATATGAAAGTTATGTTTAGGTTATTCGATTTGTTTGGTCTTTTCAAAGGTCATATAATGGATGTAAATGTTTTAGTATAATGATTGTGATTTATAGTTTATTGATCCTTAGACTGTAAATGTAGTATAATTGATTGTTTGGTCGATGATTGTAAAAATTATAGTATAATGAATAGAAAGAGTTGAATGAGCCTCTTAAAAATAACCACATGAACTACATGAATTGAGCTGGAATTAAGAATAATAATAATGATCATCTGTATGCTTAAGTTAAGGGTGATGATAAAACACCCCGAATTTTGGTCCTTGAAAATTTCTTGACCTATGAGCTTACTGCTCAGACTATGACTCTCCCTAAAAGTCATAGGATGTCATTATGGGTCGTAGGACCCTAATCATAGCATGACCAATGTGTTTGGACAAGTTACTACATTGATCATGAAGTGCCCAATGAGTTGTTAAGACTCATTATGAGTCGTGTAGTGGTTCTCAAACACTAACCAGTAAAGGTGTCTGATGTTTTTGTCTTGCCTACGATTTGACCTAAAGAGTCATAAGGTCTATTTACAAGTTGAAGGGCATGACTCATAGCCAGACCTACGTTGGTTCCCATGGAAATTATCCATCCTATGACTAAATACCACAATTCGTAGGGTGACCCTACAAGTCATAAGGTCACCCATAACTACTGGACGACAGTTTTTCAATCTTTTTGTTAAGGGTATTCTTGTCAATTCCCTTTTACCCTACTTATACCCCATATCCATCAAACACCTTTGGGTATTATTTTCATTAATTAACAAATCAAAACACTCTCTTTACTCTCTCAAATCATCACGCAAGAGCAAGAGAGAGTTTCTCAAGGTTGAATATCTGGGGGCTCAATTAGTAGTTTTTTCTCTATAACCCTTGATATTTCAGGCATGTGACTCTACCCTTAAACTTGTTTTACCTTAAATCATGAATTCATATGGTTATTTTTCCATGGGTTTTGATATCAGTAAAGGGCTTTGGCATGGTTGATTCTTAAAAGGTTTTCCCATGATTTATTATGCATTGTTTTTTCTTTATTAATATTTTGAACTTGTGGGATGCATGGGTATGGTGAATAAAGTAAGGGGTCATGGTTTTCCCTAATTTTATGATTTTGGATTATCATATGGTTTTGGAAATAGTATTCCCTCAATCCATTTGTGAAATTAATATTGAAACATAGATTTGTCATATAGTTTGACTAGCTCACTTAAACCATTACATGGCATAAGAGGATAATAAACCACGGATTAATTTTATTGAACTTTAGAGAATTGTGTATTCCCTATATGAATGAATAATTTAACCTAGGGGCTTATGGATTCCCCCATAGGATGGATAATGGATATGACATAATAATGTTAACTTGCAAGTAAAGTTTGTATGATGATACTAATGGTATGCCTTCATGAATGAATTAGTTCAATAAATGCAAATGCGTGAAAGATGTTTGAATTGGTCTTAAAGAGGGTTGTGTAGTTGGGTTATTAAAGTGGAGGTCCCAAAGGACCAATACTAGAAACCATATTTACTGGTCGGGAGGTCTAATTGATCAGGTGGTTTGAGTACCCCATGTTAAATGACTAGGTGCTTAAGTCACTATTAATTTATGATCGGGAGGTTCGAGTCCCCCATGGTACATATGTACATATGATTATTCTCTTGTTTTTGTGGGTACACATATTGGGGCCCTTTTAGCTAGGGAGAGTTAAACCTATATAGCATGTGGGTGCCTTCATATAACGGTCTGGCTACACATTCAAGGTTAGAGTTTTATAGTTTATGCTAAGCCTTGTTCCCTACCCGACATGTGATATATATATATAAATATGTATATGTATTTTTATATGGTTCTGTGCATTGATTTTATATTATCTTAAACTATTGATCATGACATTATTTTACTCCTTATACCTAAGTTATATGCTAGCAATCAACCCACTAACTATCTTTGAACGTTGTATCCCTAGCGATACACGGTCCAAAGCCACTTCTACTTTTCCTGTACAGTGATAGGATATTTAAGTTATCAGCAGTCAACTTGAAGTGGTGCGGCTTTTTTTTTCAAAAGTTCGTTACTTCAGGATTTATCTATTATTATTAACTTTTATTTGGACTTATATTTGGTTATCTGCGAAGGCATGTGCCGAATCAGATTGATTTGGTTTTATTATAGTCTTCATGTATTACTATGGACTGGGTATTAGTTGTTAATGTGACTTAAACTTTATGAGCTTATCTTTATCTATCTTTTTATATGTTTAGAATTCAGCTACTTTTAGTGTATTGTGTTCGATTTACTAGGCAAAGGGGGGTGGTCTTTGATCCATGATGGACTTGAGATACACGTCATGGCAAGGCCCTAGTTTAGTTCATGACAATTGGTATCAGTGCCTAGGTTCATGGTCAATTAGGTGACCACAAATTTGTGTCAAGTAGAGTTCTTATATGGGTATATAGTGCACCACACTTATAAGGGAGAGGCTACGAGGCATTTAGGAATGTTTTCCTTTCGTGTGTTCTATTTTTAGGCTATAGAGTCTAGGATATTGAAATCTCCTCTAATTACCATTTGTTCATATTTTAGATCATGCCTCCTCAAAGATTTGATGCTCATGAAACCTCTTCTATTCCACCTGAGGATAAGATGGATGGAACTCGTCCTGCTTATGGAGTTCAGACTCGAGCTAGGGTCCTAGCTCCTGACTATACTGCCCCTCCTAGAGTTCTACCATCCCCTGCCAGTCCTCCTTAAGCTCCTTAGGCTGAGGGTGATCATGCCCCACCGACTCAAGGAGACATATCTAATCTCAAGTTCTGCTGTTCTATATATCTGTTGACCCAGTTGGTAAAATCTTAGTCATATTAATTGAGTCCCATTGGTACTGTTGTGAGTTCTTCTGGGGTTACTCGAGTTGGTTAGTTTATTAGGCTTAATCCTCAACCTTTACTGGTTCTAAGATTAAGAAGGATCCTCAAGGGTTCATAGATGAGATGGAGAAGATCTTCTAAGTTATGCATGATTTTAACTCTGAGGGCATGGAATTTGTTGTATATCAGTTGAATGATGTGGCATATCAGTGGTATGAGGAGTAGGATCAATATAAGGGTGATGATGTAGAGTTGACATTGTGGGATCTGTTTTTTGGTGCCTTTCGGGATCATTTCTTTTCTCAAGAATTGAGGGAGGTTAAACCTGAGGAGTTAGTGAATCTAAAATAGGGTAGGAAAATTGTGAAAGAATATTCCCTAAATTTTAATTAGTTATATCTTTATGCTCTTGAGCTAGTGTCTAGCATGAGGACTAGAATGAGTAAGTGTGCTTCTTGGTTGTCTCAAGATTTGGTCCTAGAGTACAAGTTTGTAATAATGAATAATAACATAGATATATCTAGGCTTGTGGTGTATATGAAGTAGGTTGAAGATGAAAAAAAGAAATAAGTTAAAATATAGAAGGGGTAGAGTAAGAAATATAAGTATTCTAAGTAGAGCGGTGGCCAACAGAATAGTGGTAGAAATGGCAGATAGTGGTCTATGAAGAAATAGGGAAATTTTGGTTTCTACTCTAAGTCTAGTTCTCCATATCCTAATCCATCTGGTATTTATCGATTCCAGGATGATAGTGGGTATAGGTCACAAGGTATTTAATATCAAGCTAGTCGAGCTCTGTCGGCCCTATCTTATCCTCCTTTTTATTTGTATGGGCGGGTGCATCTGGAGTGTGTGATAAGGGGAGAAATAAGTGCTTTAAGTGCGGTCATCTTGGTCACATGTAGAGAGATTGTCTTGATAGAGTTGCTTTTGGTGATAATAAAGTTTTGGTTGCCACTTCATTAGCTCCTACACCAAATAGTGCCATTTCTAGCTCTAACACTGGTCAAAACTATTTGTATGCTCTCACCACCCATTAAGAGTTGGATGCATCTACTAACGTTATCACTAGTACGCTAAAACTCTTCTCTTGTGATGCATATTGCTTTCTTGATTCAGGGTCCACTCTTTCTTATGTTACCCCTTATATGGTTGTTTATTTTGGCTTTTGTCCTAAGTGTATTCTTGATCCTTTTTCTATGTCTACCCCAATAGGTGACTCTATTGTGACTAGGAGAGTCTACAGAGGTTGTGTATTATCTATTTCTGGTAGGGAGACATTGGTGGATTTGATAGAGTTAAAGATGTTAGATTTTGATGTTATCTTGGTATGGAATGGCTACATTCATGTATGTACCCCCTGATTGTAGGACCCAAAGGGTCAATTTTCAATTCCCGAATGAACTAGTGATTGAGTGGGAACGGAGTTTGCTATAGCCTAAGGGGAGGTTCATTGATTATTTAAGAGACTGGAAATTGATTTTCTTCTATATCACTTATATTGGGTTACGGATTCTAATTTTGTGGTCCTTCTTTACAATCTATCACTATAGTCTGTCAATTTTTCAAACTATTTTCTGGTGATCTTCCCAGTGTTCCTCCTGATAGGGAAATTGACTTTGGGATTGAACTTTACCGAACACTCACACTATATCTATCCCTCCTTATAGAATAGCTCTGGCTGAGTTGAAAGAAATTAAGGAGCAGTTGAAAGATCCCTTTGATAATAGTTTTATTCTTCTTAGGGTTTTTCCCACGGGGCGCTCCGGTACTCTTCGTGCGTAAGGAGGACGGGTCACTTCAAATGTGTATAGATTGCTGCCAGTTGAATAAGGTGATAGTGAAGAATAAGTATCCTCTTCCTAGGATTGATGATTTATTTCACCAGCTTCAGGGTGCAAATAACTTTTCTAATACTGAACTTTATTCGGGTTATCATCAGTTTAAAATTAGGAGGTGGACATCCTTAAGACTATTTTTCAAACCCGATATAGTCATTTTGAGTTTTTAGTGATAACCTTTGGTTTGACTAATGCCCCAACAACATTAATGGATCTTATGACTGATGAGTGGTGATTTTACCACTCATTTGCACCAAACATGTTTGCACACTATCATATTTAGTATAAAAAAATGCGGTATAATTATGATTTAAATGCACTAGCATCCATATTTTGTAGGTATATAGTTGAGAAGATCAAATGATATGGGTTAGAGCTAAAAAAGGGATCAAATAGAAGCAAAAAGGCTGCAGCTGGAGCCTTGGAATAGTTCAGCCTTAGTCACTACAACAACGGTCCTCAAGCCGCAGTCATGGTCAGCATAATGCAATCGTGTAGCACAACTACAGTCACATAGCTACGGTGGCGGTAAAGCCTGTGTGATCGTGGTTCAGTGAGAATATTACCCAGGGCAGTTTTGTAAAATTGCATAGACGAATCCCAAACCTCATATATGCAAAAACCCTTTCTACTTTAGGTATTGCTTACCTTATAGACAATGTTGAATTGGAAGCAAGAAACCCTAATTGGGTAAGTGTGTAATTAATTTTGGAGGCTTGATTTCTTAGTAATTTTGTGAATAATGAATGCTTTGGATAATCTTTATGGTATATCTCTCTTTACATTCTTTATGAGTAGCTAAGTAATTTAGTCTTGGGATTATGTTGACCTAAAGTGTAATTATGTGTGGGTGTTGTTGTGTTTGCATGAGTCTTAGTTTTTTAGAATGGATTCCACTATTGCTTGAACTTATGAGTTAGAATTTATGGGTGAAAACCCCAAAATATCTAAATGGGTTTGATAGGTGAAAACCACAAACTCTTGAAATCTTTCATCATCCTTAAAAGAGGGATGAAGGTGAAAATATTGTAACCCATAACATCCTTGAAAGAGAGTGATAGGGAGACCAGATAATGGTGTACAATTAAGCCTATGGTTTACTACCTTTTGCAATCTTAGAAATAAGTATAATTTAAGTTTAAATCATGTCAAGAGAATTATCCTAGAAATAGGGATGCTTGATTAAGGTTTTGGGTGATTATGAATGGTAACTTGTTAGGTGCTCAAAAGGGCCAATGGGTGAAATTGTTGTGGTTTTATTGAAATATTGACCACAATAGCCTTCGACCTAGCCTATCCTTTAGTTAACAACTAATCTTCATGTTAAACCATCATCAACCCACATATTTTTACCTTTAGGTAAACATAATACCAAGATCTCCTTAAATCATAATTTTAAATCAAAAGTATCATATTTGTGCATTGTTAATCAAAAATTGTTACAAACCAATCCGAAATCAATTCCCCTATTTTATTTTACATGTTGTATTTGTTAGCATTAATTCACCTTTTGTGGATTCGACCCCAAATCGAGTTGGGTTATTCACAATGACTGCCTCACTCTGCAAACATGGGATTGAGTTGAGCATTATTAATGACCTGAGTATTCCATTAATTCTTGGATTTGTTTGTAATGATGTTCATTGAAGATATTCTGGTATATTTATTAAGTAAGGAGGATCATGCAATCAACTCTATCTAGTGTTACAGACTCTCAAGAATTAGCATTTTTATGCTAAATTTTCCAAGTATGAATTCTGGTTGAATATTGTTACTTTTTTGGGTCATATTATTTCTAGTGAGGGATCATAGTGGATCTATAAAAAGTTGTGATTGTTAAAAGTGGCCTATACCCACGACTCCAATCGATATTCAGAGTTTCTTAGCTTTTGTTGGGTATTATAGGAGATATGTGCAGAGTTTCTCTTTCATTTCTTCTTTATTGACTAAGTTGACTTACAAGAAGGTGAAGTTTCTATCGTCTAATACTGGTGAGGGTAGCTTTGAGAATTTGAAGGATAAGTTGACATCAACTCTAGTTTTGACCTTACCTAAGGGTACTGATGGCTTTGTTGTTTATTATGATGCATCTCGTGTGGGAGTTGGTGGTGTATTGATGCAGCACAGCAAGGTGATTACATATGCTTCTAGCCAGTTGAAGATGTATGAGTAGAACTATACATCTCACAACATAGAGATGTTGGTTGTGGTCTTCGCTTTGAAGATTTGGCACCATTAGTTTTATAGGGTTCATGTTGACATCTTATCTGGCCATAAGAGTTTGCCCTATATGTTCACCCAGAAGGAGTTGAATCTCAGATGGAGGAGATAGCTTGAGTTGCTCAAGGACTATGATATGAGCCTTTACTATCATCCAGGTAAATATAACGTGGTTGCTGATGCTCTTATCAGGTTGTCCATGGGGATCTTATCTCATATTGATGATGAGAAGCGAGGATTGGTGAAGGATATTCACTATTTGTCTAATCTTGGAGTTCATCTTTTAGACATTAAGGATGGTAGCATATTGTTTAAGAAGTGGTGAAGTCCTCTATGGAGGTCACCAGAAAGTGAAGCCTTTTGAGATTGGTAGTGATGGTATCTTGAGGTACCAAGGTAGATTATGTGTTCTTAATATTTATAGGTTGCAAGATAGGATCTTGGTTGAGGCTCATAAGTCAAGGTACACTGTTCATCCAGGTTCGACAAAGATGTACCATGATTTGAAAGAGATTTATTTGTGGAATAACATGGAAAAGGATGTGACAAATTTTATGGCTAAGTACATGGTGTATCAGCAAGTGAAAAAGGAGCACTTGAGGACTGGTGAGTTGTTTCAAGAAATTGAGTTTCCAGTGTGGAAGTGGGACATGATTAATATCGATTTTGTTACCATTCTTCCACTATCTAAAAATCAATTTGATTCAATTTAGGTCATCATCGATAGGATGACTAGTTATTCAGTAGAGGATTATGCAAAGCTTTTCATTCAGGAAATTGTCAAGTTGCATGGTTCTCCAAATCCTATCATGTCTTATTGAGGTACTTAGTTCTCATCTCATTTTTGGCATTCCTTTCAGAGAGGTTTAGGAACTAAGGTGAGCCTTAGCACTGCTTTCCACCCTCAAGCAGATAGACAAGTGAAAAGGACCTTTCAGACATTAAAGTTTATTCTAAGGTCCTGTGTGATCGACTTTGGTGGTAGTTGGGTTGATCATTTTCCTCTTATAGAGTTAGCATATAATAACAGCTATCACTTTAGCATTAGGATGGATCCTTTAAAGGATTTTCATGGTAGGAGTTGTAGGTCTTCTATTGGGTGGTTTGAGGTTGGTGAGAATAGGTTGTATGGTCTTGACATGGTTTACCGAGCTATGGAGAATGTGAAGGTGATTCAAGATAGTCTTAAGACCACCCAAAGGTGACAAAAGTCCTATGTGGATGTGAGGTAAAGGGACTAAGAGTTTGATGTGGATGATTTGGTGTTCTTGAAGGTGTCTCGCATAAAGGGTGTGATGCGGTTCGGGAAGAACGGGAAGCTCAGTCCCTGTTATGTTGGTCCATATCTTATTATGAGGTGAGTGGGAAATGTGGCTTATGAGTTGAAATTTCCTTTGAGTTTGGGCTCCACTCACTCGATGTTTTATGTTTTGATGTTGAAAAAGTGCATGGGTGATCCTTCCTTTATTGTTCCTTTAGAGAGTGTTAGTGTTTTGGATTCCTTATCTTATGCGGAAGTCTCAATTAAAATTCTGAATAGGCAAGTCTGTCTTTGAGAATTAAGGATGTGGCTTCAGTGAAGGTTATATGGAGGAACTATAAGGTCGAAGAAGCTACTTGGGAAATTGAAGAGGACATGAAGTCCAAATATCCGTTCTTGTTTTCTAGCTCTGGATAATCGTGCTTGAGGTATGTTTATTTCTTAATATCTTTATTTCTATATTTGTTAAAAGAAAGTGTAATTGTGTTCTCTATTAAATCACTCTAATGGATGCCTTGACTCGTTATTCGAGGATGAATGATCCTAAGGGGGGAGAATGAAATACCCTGGATTTTGGTCATTGAAAATTTCCTGATATATAAGCTTACTTCCTAGACTACGACTAACCCTATGAGTTCTAGGGTGTCATACGGGTCGTAGGACCCTAATTTTATCCTGACTAGTGTGGTTGGCGAAGTATATGTGTTGATCACGAATGTCATCCAATAAGTCATTAAGACTCATTATCTTAAATTTTTTCCCATGATTTATTATGCTTTGTTTTTGCTTTATTAATGGTTTTTAACTTTTGGAATGCATAGGTATGGTGAATAGACTAAGGGGTCATGGTTTGGCCCAATATGATGGTTCTAGCTTGGCATATGGTTTTGGAATTGTATCCCCTCATTCCATTTGTCAAATTATTATTGAAATATGGTTTTGTCACATAGTTTAACTTTCTCACATATAACATTGCATGGCATAAAAGGCTAATGAACCATGGATTTATTTGATTAAATTTGAGGAATTTTGTATTCCCTGTACGAATGAATAATTGAAACTAGAGGTGTTAACTTGTAAGTGATGTTGGTATGATGATACCAATAGTATGCATTAATGAAAGAATTGTATTAATGAATGGTAATGTTTTAAAGATGTTTTATTAGGGATTAAAGAGGGTTGTGAAGCTGGGCCATGAAAGTAGACATCCCAATAGACCAATACCAAAAACTGTGTTTGCCAGTATAGGGGTCTAAATGAATGGGTGATTAACTCACTCTTAATATATGACTGGGAGGTTTGATTCGTCCATGGTATATATGTACATATGATTATACTCTGGTTCATGTGGCTACACATGCTGGGCCCTTTCAGCGAGTGGATAGCTGAACCCATATTGCCCATGGGTGCCTTCTTATGACGGTTGAGCTACACAATCCAGGTTAAGGTTTTGAAGTATATGTTAATACTTATTCCCTACCCCGTTATGTGATATATATATATATACACTTATCTATATTTGGATATGGTTGTGTGTATTGATTTCACATGATTTTGAACTATTGGTCATGACATAATTTTTTTAGCCCTTATCCCTGAGTTACATTCTAGCTCTCTATCTACTAACTGTCTTCGGACGTTGTATTCCCATGCAATGCAGGGTACAGGGACATTCTACTTTTTCTACGAAGTGATAGGAATTTTGGGTTGTCAACAGTCAGCTTAAAGTGGTGAGCCTCTTTTATCCAAAAGGTCATTACTTCTTGGTATTTCTATTATCATGGACTTTTCTTTTGACTTGCTTTTGGCTGTCGTCGGAGGCATGTTCCGACTTTGATTGATTTGGTTTTGTTAGAGACTTTGTGGATTATTGTGGACTAGATATTAGTTGTTGATAGGGATTAGACTTCATAAGCTTATCTTTATCTATCTTGTGATATATTCGGAATTCAGCCATTGTTAGTGTATTGTGTTCAATTGACTAGGAAATTAGTGGGTTGTCTCTGATCCACGATGGACTTGAGATACCCATCATGGCCATGCCCTAGTTTGGGTCGTGATAGATAAGATCATTGATAACGCTCAACTTATACATCAATTTGAGTGCAAGGTGGTCGTTTTTAATATATTTACTTAACTAGGAGTTGGGGTCGAATCCACAAGGAATAATGTGAGTGGTGATTGAGTAAGTATGAAATAATAGTTGCTTGCTAACTTCAAACCTATGGTACAGAATGGTTTGGGGGGTTCTCAATCTTTTCTAATGTGAAAGCAATTCTTGGGCTTCTAAAGGACTAATTCAAGTCTAAGAACAATTAGAGTGCAACTAATTAGGCATGAATCTTGGGATTATGCTTTCCTAGGGACAATTCGTGTATGGGAACATGATGATTTGGTGCAAATTCTAATCGTTCATGATGTGGTTAGCTATTTTAAAGTCCTTGAGGCTAGCTCTTCAACAAAACCTCAAATATGTCACTCATTGACCCTTTTGAGTACCTAACGAGTGTGACAATTAAAGCTACCCAACACCTCAATTAGGTATCCCTATTTCTAGCATGATACCTAAGGTATAGTCAACCTCATAATCACCCTTATGTCTATGATAGTGAGAATTAGCAAACTATGCCCATAAATTGTCTACTATTGTCTTGGTTCTAATATCCCTCATTCAAGGATGATATGGGTTCCAAAAGTTTGCCCAAACCCCTTTTTTAAGGATGGTTGAGCTTTTAAGAGTTTGGGATTTTCACCCATCAAATCCATTTGAGTATTTGGGGATTTCACCCATAAATCCCAACAAATTTAGTCAAGCAATAGTAGAACCCATAACCAACAAACTAGCATATGCACATATGAATCACGACCCACACTCAATTGCACCCAATTCTAACATAATATCAAGAGGAAGAACTAGCTACTCATGATCATAATAAACAAAAATAAACCAAAATCTCCATTAAATTGAATCATCAAAAATAAAGAGAATGCAAACCACCCTTTAAGTTTCAGTGAATTCTCAATGGGAATTGTCAATTCTCCACCCTTTAAGTTTCAGTGAATTCTCAATGGGAATTGCCAATTCTCCACTTAGAAGTCACTCTAATGTCTTCTTAGCTTAAGATTAGTATATATTTTGCTCCAAGTTCCAATAAATTACAAAACCCCCAAAATATTAATGGGAGGTAGGGTTGTAGAATGATGATGATGATTGAAGGATTCAAGCCTATCAAAGGATTTGAGCTTGGCTGGGTAAAATTATATCTTTGTCCTAGCTTAATTTACGCTCCCATGTGATCATGGATGATTGATCACGATCGCAAAAGAATTATTATGATTACCATTGGTTGACTAGCTTGACTGATCGTGATCGCAGCCATCATCCCATGATCGCGGTAACTGAGGGCCAGTTCCTTCTCCTGCTTCAGCTTGTCCAACTCTTGCACTTCCATTACCTTTTTTGTCCTCTTTAGCTCAAGCTTGCTTCTTTTCTTCTTAGAACTTATATACCTGCAAAATATAGGAATTAATGCATTTAACCATAAATATGTCTCACTATTACATTCAAATCATAGCAGTATGCACGAATGTTATATTCAAATGAGTGATAAACTCACCACTCATCAATGCCCCAACTTAAAATTTTGCTTGTCCTCAAACAACATTACCTCTTACCATGATACAATGCAAATTTATGCCTAAATTAGATGACCTAAATGATCATGATGACTTCAACTTAGATACTACTACCAATTCCTCTTCAAACATGGGTAAGACTATTTTCATTACACCCCTAAACATAAAATGCCATTTTCAAGGATGCAAAAGACTACAATGAGAAACTATGCTACAATCACTAATACTCTAGAAGTGACTCCTCTTTGACCTCAACTACATTATACTCTTTTTGCCTCAATTTTTTGGAGATGACAGAATCACCCACCTCAACTTGTTTACATGCCTCCTCACAAGGAATTTAAGTGCAAAACTCTCTCTCTTTCTCACTCAAGAACTCTTAATGTTAACAAGTACTACGCCATAGGCTTGCCCCTATTTTCAATCACCACTATAATGAATCCACTTGGTTGGAGATCTCGAAGGGGGTTTTTAGCTTGTAATGTAGGTTTGGGGTAGGGTAGGATATTATTTGAGAACATAAGGCTATACCCTTTTGAATATATACATCACACTCTTCTATTCAATATTTGACCATGGACCACTTTTTTTCTTTACAAAAGTGCCTACCTTTATTTCTGGGTTCGCCCATTTTCTTTTTATTTCTTTTTCTTATACATTTCGTGCGTTTGTTTCTTTTGTTGGATTTTGTCTTTTTCTTATACATTTTTTCCCAATGCTTTATCTCTCATGCACTCACTTATAACTTTGTTTCCCAAAGTTAACTATTCCAATCTCACCCCAACTTAGGCTTTTAGCATCAATTTATACCTTTAAATTCAAGGAGGATAGGGTTCAAAGGAACGATAATAATTGAAGGCTCACGGCTTACAATGTGTTTGCTAAATAAAGGTTTAAAGTATCAAAGTTGGTGACTAGGGATAACATCTATTTAATGGTAGGATTTTTAGGCTAAAGCGGACTTCCAATGTCACAAAGATAGCCTAGGATCATCTTACTAACCAAATACAATCAAAATTAACTTTGAGAGACTAATGGGGAAAGTTCTAGATGGTACAAGTGTACATGAGAAGTAGAAAAATAACCTCACCACACATGTCATGCAAATTCACCAAGGAGGCGCAATTGCCCCTCCCGCTAGAGACAAAAATGGAGTATCTACCAATTTTCACAAGTCCAAAGTTTGGAGTTACAAAAAGGGAAGAAGAATTGTTTAAATGTGGCTCATATCCATGCCCTTGAGTTTTGAAAAAATTGGGATGGAGGGGGATGTTTTCTTTGCATTTGCACCATGCACAATCTGCTACCCATGGCAATAACCCAAGACTTGGTCTCACATTTTGGCTTCATGTGGGCAAACCAACCATGTGGCTACTCAGACTTTGCCAATGGTATTCATGCAATCCCAAATTCACAATGCCATAGATACTCATACTTTCTTTACATTTATATCCTTGACGATGCGGGTACTCATACTTCCCCTGCATTTGTGGCTCAAGACCCAATCATAATAAGTTTTCCTTAAGAATGTCGTTACTCAATCTATCATAGGGAAAGGCTCGCCCAACATCATTATTAAAATAAATAAACACCTAAAAATGAAAATAATCAATTCACAAAATTTCCATGCTTTGTGTGTACTAAATTAAAGTTTTGCAAGCCAACGTGTACTCACACAACGGCAGGGCCACACACACCCCCAATAAAAAGACTTGTAGTGACCTCACTATAAAATAAAAAAGCATAAGAAGGGTCAAAGGGATCCCTGAAACCACATTTATATCAATGTTGAAATCTTTCATAGCGGTGCAATCGCGACATGGTTGGTGCGATCGCCATAACTGGAGCCATTTGCTTCTTTGTTTTGCCCTAATTTTTTGTATTGCTGCTACACTTCTAAGATTGGTTCTCCCTATTTTTTTTCTTCCAATCTGTCCAAAGCTCCTATAAATCATCAAAAGTATGTTACTTATTAAATAATAAATAATTTAAACATGAAAATGATGGGTTGCCTCCTATTAAGCGCTAAATTTAACGTTGTGGCACGACCTCTCTTTAATCATTATTTATGTCTCCACTTAGAGGATTTGAATTTCTAGCCCAATTTTTTATCAATACATCTTTGAAGTGTGTTGTGAAAATTCAAGGGCACAACGAAACATGTTCTATCACGCCACTTCGAGGACTTAAACCTTTTACCCAATTTTGCATCAAATTTCCAATACAGCTCTTTGGGTAGTAGTTGAAACATCGATAGGCCATAAGTTAAACATTGAAAGCGGATCTCCTTGGCCTTCGATTGTGGGGTTCTTATGTGCTTATATGGAACATCAAACTCTAAAATATAGGTATGACATTCCTTCTCCACAAAATCCATCATTTGCTTGGGTGGATGGACTTTCATCAAATCCACCAAGCATAATGTTGAAAAATAGTTAGAATGGGGGTAGGGGTCTTTCCCTTTATTCCAAAATTGCATCCATCTTAGCATTCTCACCCCAGAATGGGCTAGAGTCCTTAAGAGAGGTTTGTTTTACTTCTTTCTTTAAATCTAGCACTATTTTCTCAATCTTGCATTATCTCTCATGGTTGGTTGATTGGTTGGGAAATCACCAAGGATTCTTCAACATTGAGCTTATTCTGGAGAGTGGGACCATTTATGGTATCTAAAAGATTAGCCTCCATACCTACTTCTTCTATCTTTGCAATTTTCTCTTTGCATTCCCCTATGGATTTATGCATGAGATATATATTATCCCTCATTGATTCCACCCGATCCAAGATAAATTGAAGTACTGCTTTAATACCACTATTTTTGTGTTTCATTCTTCTTTTTCTTGATCATAAGACCTATCAAAATCAAAATACGAACTAGCAATTGAGTTAGCATAATCAGGGTAGAGCCATTTGGACAATCACTCCAATGTCCATCTCGACCACCACATAGAGAACAACCATACTCCCTATAAGATCAAGATGGTGCACAAATCTCTCTCTGAGGAACATATATACAATCTTGCCAAAAGTAGGGTCTATTATAATATGAACATTGATTGCCACGATAGGATCTCCAACCACCGAAATCACTTTTATTCCAAGATGCCATGGTAAAAAATAAACAAAAACAAAAGATTTTACCTAACACAAGAAACAAAATACAATCACAAACAAATAGTTACAACCAAAGCAAGTAAGCTTAAATTTCAAGCTAACACAATATGCCAAATTATTCCCCGGCAATGCCGCTATTTTATATAATGCTCAACCAACACGTTAATTTGAGTGCAGGGTGGTCGTTGTAAGTATATTTACCCAACTAGGAGTTGGGGTCAAATCCACAAGGAATAACGTGAGTGGCGATTGAGTAGGTCTGAAATAATAGTTGCTTGCTAAGTTCAAACCTATGGTACTAAATGGTTTGGGGGTTCTCAATCTTTCAAATGAGAAAATAATTCTTGGGCTTCAAAAGAATAATTAAAGACTAAGAATAATTAGAGTGTAATTAATTAACCATGGATAATGGGATTATGCTTTTCTAGAGGCAAGTCGTGTAAGGAAACGTGATGATTTGGTGCAAATTCTAATCGTTGATGATGTGGTAGGCTATGTTTAAAGTCCTTGAGGCTAGTTCTTCAACAAAACCTCAAAGATATCACTCATTGACCCTTTTAAGTACATAACGAATGTGAAAATTAAAGCCACCCAACACCTCAATTGGGTATCCCTATTTTTATAATGATACCCAAGGTATTTGTCAACCTCAAAATCACCCTTATGTCTAGGATACTAAGAATTAGCAAACTATGCCCATAAATTGTCTACTATTAACTTGATTCCCATATCCCACTTTCAAATATGATATGGTTTCAAGAACTTTACCGAACCTCCTCTTTCAATGATTGGTTGATCTTTTAAGAGTTCGAGATTTTCACCTATCAAACCCATTTGGGTATTTGGGGCTTTTACCCACAAATCCCAACATATTTCATCAAGCAATAGTAGAATCCATCACCAATAAACTAGAATATGCACATATGAATCACAACCCACACACAATTACACCCTATTCTAACATAATCCCAAGAGGAATAACTAGCTATTCATAATGATAATAAAAGAAATAAACAAAAATCTCCAATAAATTGATTCATCAAAAATAAAGAAAATGCAAACCACCCTATAAGTTTCAATGAATTCTCAATGGTTTTTTCCAATTCTCCACTTAGAAGTCACTTTAATGTCTTCATACTAAAGATTAGTACCAATTTAGATTCAAGATCTAAGAAATTACAATACCCTAAACTAAGGATAGGAGTTAGGGTTGTAGAATGATAATGATTGAAGAATTTAAGCCTATAAAAGGAATTGAGATCAGCTGGGTAAAATTATATCTTTGCCCCTGGTTCAATTTCCACTCTCACATAATCATGGAGGATTGATCGTGATCGCACCTACTTTTATTGCAGATGATTTATCACTATTGCCATTGGTTGACTATATTGACTGATCGCGATCGCGGCCCTCATCCCACGATTGCGATATCTGAGGGTCATATCCTGCTCTTGCTTTAGCTTGTCCAGCTCTTGCACTTACATTCCCTTTTTGATCCTTTTTATCTCAAGGTTGCTTATTTTCTTCTTAGCCCTTGTATACCTTCAAAATATAAAAATTAGTGCATTTAACCATAAATATGTCTTACTATTAAATTCAAATCATAGTAATGTGCAGTAATATTGAATACAAATTAGTGATAAACTCACCACTCATCAAATATCAATATTGGAATAAATGAGACTACAAATTATTTCCAAAAAATAAGAGTTTTAGCAACAATGGAGAAAAATTTTAAGCTTACGGTTAATAATAACTAGACTGGTAAAAATTCTATCAATTATGGTGTGGTTTTCTACTGAGAACCAACCAATTTGATCGGACTAAAAGGAAAGAAAAATAATTGAAAATTTTATGGCAAAAATAAGCATTAATTTTTATCTTGACCCAAGAAATCCAAAATATAATAGTAATTATGAAGCTCAAAATTCTTGAAATCAGAAGATAAAATATTTATAGCAACAAATGAAGTGCAGCGAGATTGGTAGAGAATATAAATCAAATGTAAAAATTTAAAATTTGAAGAAAAAGAGTGTGAGTAAGGTGGAGTGGGAAATGGACTAAAATTTACTTTAAACAAATAGTAAGGATCCTAAGGGGGTTGTTTGGCAGTGTATTAGCAAAAGATACTGCATGTTTATGCATTACTAATACCTTGTTTGATACATTTTTAAACCTATGTATAAAATGAGAGACATTAGTTATATTGTGTATTGAGGTGTGTATTACTAATACCTCAAAATCCATGGCATTAGTAATGCATGCATGAGCATGATTAAAGACATAATTATCGTTAGAATTTTTTTCTGCATCCTTTTCAATGTATATATGGAGAGTATTTTTGTAAAAATAATTTTTAGAAATTATGTAACTCATATTATTTTTACTACTTCAAATCAATTATTGCATAAGAAAAATAAAAGTATAACTAATGCAAGCATAGCTAATGCAAACATTACTAATACACCATATTTTATATTATTCTTATACACTCTACATAATGATCCCTTAGTACTTTGTTTTATTTATTTTTTAGCCTATATATAACTAATTCTTGCATTAGTTATACACTTTATTTTGTATGAAGGTGTGAATTACTGATACCACCTTTTTCATATATTCGTAATGCAAAAGGATTCAATACATGTGTTAACTTGATTAATGACATTATTACCCTATATTTGTGGGATTTAATTCCAATAAATGATTTATTCTAACATTTTAAGATTAAGCAACCATCATCTTCTGCCAAATTTAAAGAGATACTTTGCATACAGTTACAGTTCAATATTTCTAGAAGGGTAGAGTTTAGTAAGAAAGAGTAATTTTGTTGTGGATGGTAGATGGATTCGCGCATCCAATTGCTCAGATAACTATAGAGGAAGAGGATATGGGACAGTGGAAGTTTTACTGAACTATAATTTAGCTACTTTTTTCAATAATCCTTGCAAAATAGATCTCTCCTTCAAAGGTAAAAGAAATTTGTTGAAAAGAAAATGTATAAAGTTAAAGGAGGATAATTTTGTAAATTAACATTATTTTATAATAATTATGTCTTGCATTTTATTTTTAATACCCAAAATCACACAATGTAAGAAAGATAATTTCTGCATAACTAATACTAGCATTAGTAATGCAAGTACTGGTAATACTTTCTATTCAACATTATTCTTATACACTTTACGAAATGACCCCTAAATATATTTATAATATAGGTTAGAGTATGGCCAAAACTTAACAAAACAATTAAAGGGCCCATGACCCATAATTCTACCCTTTTTTTTCTTTTTAAATCCTAATCCTAATAAATAAAAGATTAAGAAGGCATGAACTACATTAAATTTTAAGTTTTGGGAGGGAGTAACTTTCTAGGTACAATTAAATAATAGGTGACTCAAGTGTTAATTGAGTATGGGTAATAATTACTAAATGATAGATTAAGAAAATTTGACCTAAATGTGATAATGCACTCAAGTTTTTTATTTTACACTTTGAACCAATATAAAACCATAATAACTAACTAAAAAGGGAGGGAAAATATGGGACACGAAAGTTGCTTTTGTTTTATTTCTCTTCACGTTGATTGTTGTTGTTCATTGTTGCTACTGCTTTTTTATTATTATTCATTATCATCTGCTTCTTCTTTATTATCATCTCTTCTTATTCATCATCATCTTTTTCTTCTTCTTTATTTGTCGTACCATTATTGTTGTTGCCGCTACTGTTGCTACTAGACCAAATTTTTAGATCAAATTTTGTTCGCATATCAATATACATTTAATTCATAGGTGATTTTGGTAAGTGTAATTGTGATTTTTAGTTCAATTTTTCATCTGGGTATATCTTCTATTGTTGTATTCAATAATACTGCTTATCCAACAACTGTTTGATAGTTTTCATTACTATTTAAGTAGTTATAATAGGTAAGTCATCTGTTACAATATATGAGCTACTAATTATCTGATATGAATCCAATAGATGAGTCATTTATTACAATATGTGACTCATCTTTTGGATTCAATACTGATAGAACATAAATCTAGATTTAATAGATGAGTCATTTATTGTAACAAATTCCTCACCTATTGCAACAGATAACTTATCTATTGTATCCATATTACAATAGTAGGATAGAACCTAAAGTTGAATTCAAATAGATGAGTCATTTATTGCAACAGATGACTCATATGTTAGATTCATGTTACAGCACTGGGACAGAACCTGAAGCTAATTATAATAGATGAGATATTTTTGCAATAGATGTCTCATTTGTTGATATATATGTTACAACACTAGGCCAGAATCTAAAGTTGAATTCACAAATGAGACATTTGTTTCAACATATGACTCATCAGTTGGGACATTGATAATGATAGTGCATATAATTTTTTATATTGTATATACTATATTATTATTAATTTTAATATAATATCATTATTAATTTTTTTAATAAATTTTTTTAGGTACTATTAATGGATGAATCAATAACAATAGGAGTTGATTGTCTTGTGATTGGATCAAGAAGAACAATCGATTTATTTGTCATTAGAAGGATGGTGAAATGATAGAGATTATAGCGATGACAGTCCAAAAAGATATTTTGTATTATGATTTTATAAAATTAATCATCAGCTATTGTAGACTAAATTTTCAACTGAAATATCTTGTCATCGGTTACTTGCACAACTCTTGCGAAAATCTGAGGGTCCTACTTTTTAAAACAAGATATCAGGTTTGTTTACGTGCTTGTCTGAGTGATTTATCTAGGCCTATTTTAATGGTGTATGTGATTGAAAAATTGATAGAGAATCAGAATCTAGAATAAGAACAACAAGATATGTTTAATGATAAATAGGATAATGTGGATACGAATATTTCAGATGATGATGAGTGTGGACATGAATGAAGGAATATCAAATAACTACACTCGTTGTTGTAAGCAATACAATATTCAGTTCTCAATCAAAACAGTCGAGTTATATCAAGATGATGAAATAGGTTTTTACAATGACATTCACGAACTAATCACTTTATTACATATTGCTTGCTTAAAAAAGACTTCAGACTCAAGAAGGTAATTAATTTGTGTAGTGTATATTTTTTTAGACATGTACATTCAGAGTGCAAGTGGTGGTTGAGGGCTCTGAAATTCATAAGTTCTAACAGATTTTGTGTTATAACTTATGAAAAGTATCACACATGTGATTTAGAGCATATTACGATCCATATGGTGTATGATTTAATTGTGGTCTTTTTGGTATTTTCCTCCCTTCAAACTCTTTCCCCCAATTAAAAACACCCAAAGACCCCTTTTCCTTTAGTTATCAAGATTAAACCTTATCCTTTTCCTCTTTAACACCCAAGTAAGAGATACTAGGGTTTTATAAAAAAATCAATACTTAGGCTCCAAACTTTGGGTCCTCTCCAAATTCTTTGGTATACAGGTATGTTGCTCATCCCTAACTTGTATTTTTATATTATGGAATTTATTTAATTATTATTCATGTGATTTTAATTATTGGGTTTTTAATTGGTTAAGGGATTTTTATAGTTATTACGTAGATTGTTTTTCCCTTATTTAAATGTATTTTTTTTGCTTTAATTGGTGGATTTTGGGACTGAATGGGTTCATTGTTATGAGGATTTGAATGGGGGACATAGTTTTTCCCAAATTGATGGATTTTTGGCTTGATAATGGTATTAACCTTAAACAACTTTAAAACTCTTGGTTAGAACATGCAATTTACATTATTTACCTTATCTTTGAAATATTGAATTGTATTAAAGGATAATTCATATTAAAAATGGTTTTGTAATGTCCTTTATGGCCATGGTTTTGGAATTTAAACGGAACATGGGAATCTAATGGTTACATGGATTGGTTTAGCATAATTTATAAGATTGCAAACATATTGGTATGATGATACAAGTTGGTAAATGCCTTAATGAATGACTCTTGGGTTAATGGTCAAGTTTATCTGCAAATTATTTTAATTTGGGCTTAAAGGGAATTGTGTAGCTCACCGTGAAGGTGTAGCTCCTGGGAGGACCAACACTACAAACCATGTTTGCCAGTGTGGGGTTCCATATGATCATGTTCTTGGTGCACATATTATATTTTGGATAGATATTACCTTGGTGTCTTGTCATGACCCAATTTCCCAAGTCATGATGGTGCCTACTATAACCCACCAGTAGGCAAGAAAATCCTGTAGCACGAAATAACTAGTATGGACTACCCAAAGAGATAAAGGAAAGAAAGTAGAATATATAAAATAAAATATCAATTACACAACATAGTCCCAAAACCTGGAGGTATCAGTACAAGAGCTTCTACATAACAATAATCCAAAGTGAAGTACAATGAATATACTGATATAATTCATCTCAATATACAACATAGAGACTAGTCTAGTATATAAGACAGATATAAGTAATACTTCAAACATCAGGAGGTCACTCTAAGTGTTAGAACCATGGATACTTTGCATGACACACACATCAATAATGATAACATTTACTATAATATATAGGCTGCAGATGTAACACCTTAGACTTTTTTCTCTAAAAATTTAAAATTTTAAACTCGCTGCGCTGACAACGACTTACAGTGCCACGATGAGTCATAGGACCCCACTCGTAAGGTAACTAGTGAGGATGCCTAAGATGTCTATACTCAGTACAACTTGACTTAATGAGTCATCAAGGCTTTACAAGTCATATGGTGTGAGTCTTAGGGTCACCACTGAGTGGGTTTTTGAGTTACTGCCTAGACTACGATTGGATATAATGATTCATAAGATCTGAATATGAGTCATAGGGTATGACTCATTATCAAACTAGTGTAGGTGCCGTGAGATTATGGTTACAGCATGATTCATGGTGTCTATATGTAAGGAGTAATCACAAGTCATAAGATGACTCCTCATGACTGATGACACTTTTTATCTTTTATTTAAAGGGAACTTTGGACATTTTACTCTTTCCTCAATAGGAACCCACAACCTAAAATACCCTAAGGGACCCTATAACTTCTCATTACTCAAATAATTACTCTCCTCTCTTATCTCAAATTCCCTATTCAAAGACAAAGTTAGGGTTTTAAGAGTTTGGTCTTTTAGGGATCAATGGTAGTTTCTTCTCCAAATTTGTTAGTGATTAAAGTATGCATCTCTCTACCTAAACTTGTGTTTTAAATTATGGCATGATTTGATTTGGTATTCACTTGATTTTGATATGGGTTTTGGAATAATGGGTTGAGGGTTTTCGATAATGATTGTTTAAATATTTTTCCCATGGTTTTTATGGATTAACTATGCTTTAAATTGATGGTTTGTTACCCATTGGGGTTCATGGGCATGATGATGGAATGGGGATCATGGATTACCTTAAATAATTGAATTTTTGTGTTAAAATTGATGAAAACCTCAACCTACTGGCATTATTGGTTTTGGATGTGGATAATTATTTGGATTAACCTACTACTTTAAATTAATGCCTCGCATAAATGGATAAAATGGTTTTGGAAAGTTATTAGGGGACATGTAATGGTTTTAAATTAGAATTATGGGGTCCTATTGGCCAAGGGGTTAGAGCCCCGCTAGGCTAGATGATTTGGTTATGACTTGGACGTTTGAATTCCTATTAGCTAAGGGGGTTAGAGTCTCAATTGGCTAAATGGTTTGGTTCCTTTGTGAAAAGTTAGAGCCTTGTTGGCTAGTAGGTTAGAGTCCTAATTAGTGAATTGTTTTGATTTGGCTTAATAATATTTGCTTGCAAGCTATAGTCGGTAAGATAATACCACTTAATATTTCCTAAATGAATGACTCATTGATTAAATAAATGGGTTATGTGCTAATTTTTTTAATTAGGCTTAAAGTGCGTTGTGTAGTTTTCCATAAAAGTGGAGGTCCTGAGAAGACTAGTACTGGAAACCACATTTACTGAGGTGGGGTTCTAAATATTTGGGTGAGTCACCCTTCATGTATGACTGGGAGGTTCGAGTCCCCTGTGCATATATGTTATTATTATTCTTTAGTTCATAGGGCTACACGCACTAAGGATCAGCCAGGGAGTGAGATCTAGGACCCGTATTGGCCATGGATACTATTAAGATGCTCAAGCTAAACAACCCAGGATAATGTTTTACTTTCATGCTAAACCTTATTCCTTATCCCATCATCTTATATATATATATACACACACACATATATATATGCATGCATGAATGTGAATATTTACATTAAGTTTGAACTGTATTTGAACTGCCATTACTTTATCCTTATATTGAGTTACATATTATCACTCACATTGTTAACCATCTCTGAATATTGTATCCCCACGTGATACAGGGAATGGAGACACATCTACTTTTTCTGTGCAATGATAGTATTTTTAGGTTTTTAGCAGTCATATTTGAAGTGGTGATCTTCCATTTTTCAAAAGGTTTATCATTTTGTAGACTTTTTTCATTTATGTCTTAAACTACTTCTATTGGACTCTTTTGGCTATCGTTGGGGGCATGTCCCAACATAGACTAGGTTTGGTCTATTTAAAGGCTTTGTGGATTACTGTGGATTGGGAGTTGGTATTATGGATTCTTAGCACATTCTTATTATTCCATATTCTATCTTGTTATATTTTCAAAATTCATACTCTACTAGTTGTATTGTGTTCTATTTTGCTAGGTAAAAGGGGTGGTCTTCGGTCAATTATAGACTTTAGATACTTATCATGATCAATCCCTAGTTCAGGTCATGACAAGTTGGTATCAGAGCCAAGGTTCATGGTCAATTGGGTGTCCACAAATTCGTGTCAAGTAGAGTGTTACACTTATAATGACTCTACACACCCATGGAGTCTCTTCTATGGGTGTGTAGAGTGCTACACTTATAATGAGAGGCTATGAGGCATTTAGAAATATTTCTCTTTCTTGTCCTCTAATTTTAAGCTATAAAGTGTAAGGTCTTGAAACTCTTCTAATCTTCATTTGCTTGTATTAGATCATGCCTCCCCAAAGATCTGATGCTTCTGGAACCTCTTTTGTCCCATCTTAGGACAATGTTTATGGAACTCATCTAACTTATGGAGTTCTGATCCGGTCTAAGGTCCCTAATCTTGGTTGTAATACCTCTCATAAAGTTCAATCGATCCCTACCAGTCCTCTTTGAGCTGATAATGATAATTTCCCACTGCCCCAAGAAGATATTTCTAATAGCAAGTTTCACCAATGTATTCATCTTCTAACATAGTTTGTGACTTCTTAGTCTTGTTATCCTGATCATGTTAGCTTTTCTACTCTATTTTCTAAGGTTACTAATGTTGTCCAGTTCATAACGTTGAATCCTCTAACCTTTATAGGCTCTAATATGGGGAAGGGTCCTTAAGGTTTTGTGGATAAAATGGAGAAGATAGTCAGGGTGATGTATGCCACTAATTCTAAGGGTGTGGAATTCACTGCATATCAGCTAAAATATATAGCATATTAATGGTATGAGCTGTGGAATCAGTCAAGGGGTGATGATGCAGAGTTAGCATGGTGGGATGAGTATGAAGAAGAATGCCCTATAATTTATTAGTTATCTTGATATGCTCCTGAGCTAGTATCTAGCATGAGGTCTAGGATGGTGAAGTTTGATTTATGCTTATCTCGGGACTTGGTATTGGAGTACAAGGCTATAATGTTGAATAATGACATGGATATCTCTAGGTTGGTGGTATACATGCAATAAGCAGAGGATGAGAAAAAGAAGTAAGCAAAAATTGGAGAGAGGTAGAGTAAGAATTTTTGATATTCTAAGTAGGGTAGTGGTCTAAGAAGAGTACTTGGGGAAAATCAATTACATATTCTACTGCTAGTGATCTATATCCAAAGTCATCTAGTGATCGTCACTTTCAAACTGATCATAGGTTTAAGGCACAAGGTGCCCAATCTCAGCAGTGGAGCTCTATCAGGTCTATCATATCCTCCATGTAGATTTTGTAGGATGGTGCATCATGGAGTGTGTGATAAGAGGAGCAATTAGTGTTTAATGTGTGGTTAACTTTGGCATATACAGTGGGAGTGTCCTTTAGCTAGGGTTGCTATAAGACAAAATAAGGTCTCGATTTCTATTTCTTTTGTTTATGTGTCAAAAGGTGCAATCTCTGGCTCTAGCACTGGTCGATACTATCTTTTTGCTATTGCCACCCATCAAGAATCTGAGGTGTCTCCTGATATTGTCACTGTGGTACATCACAGCTTTTCTCTCATGATGTGTATTATGTACTTGATCTGGGACTATTATTTCCTATATGACCCCTTATGTGGTTGTTTATTTTGGTTTTGGCCCTAAGTGTATTTGATCTTTTCTATGTGTCTACCATGGTGGGTGACTACATTATGTCTATAAGGGTCTATAGGGGTAGTGTGCTATCTATTTGTGGTAGGTAGATGTTAGTGGATCTGATAGAGCTAGATATGTTAGACTTTGATATTATTTTTTGGATGGTGGACTCCATTCGCATTATACATCTTTTGATTATCGAACCCGAAGGGTTAATTTCTAAATGAATTAGTGATTGAGTGGGAAGGGAGTTCCCCAGTTCTAAGGGAATATATATTTTTGATCTTAGAGACCTGAAGTTGATTTTCAGGGGGTGTCTTTACCATCTAGTTTGGGTTAAAGATTTTAACTCAGAGGGTCATTTCTTGCAATCTATTCTCATGGTTAATGAATTTCTTGAAGTATTTCCTGATGATCTTTCTGGTATTCCTCCTAGTAGGGAAATATACTTTAGGATTAATCTCCTTATGGATAACTTTCCTATCTCTATCCCTCCCAATAGAATGTCTTTGATTGAGTTGAAAGAACTTAAGGAGCAATTAAAAGATCTTTTGGATAAAGTTTTATTCTCCCTATTGTTTCACCCTGGGTGATCTTGTTCTATTCGTGCATAAGAAGGATGTATACCTTCGAATATGTATAGACTATCCGCAGTTGAACAAGGTGGTGGTGAAGAATAAATCCTTCTCTTAGGATTGATGACTGTTTGACAAGCTTTAAGGTGCTAAATACTTTTCTAAGATTAATCTTTATTTGGGTTATCATCAGTTGAATATTAGGGAGGAGGATATCCCTAAGATGGCTTTTCGTACCCGGTATGGCCATTATGAGTTCTTGGTCATCTCTTTTTGGATGGCTAATGCTCAAATAACATTCATGAATATAATACATTGATTATTCTATAATTTTATAGACTCATTCTTCATTGTGTGTATTGATGCCATCGTTGTATAATCTAAGAGTGAGGAGGATCATGCCAATCACCTCTGTATAGTATTGTAGACTCTTAAGGACCAGCGGTTGTATGCTAAGTTTTTAAAGTAAGAGTTTTGGTTGAATGTTGTAACCTATCCTGGTTATGTTGTTTCTAGTGAGGGGATCATGGTGGATCCACAGAAGTTTGACGCAATTAAAATGTGTCCTAGACCCACGACTCCAATTGATATTCAGAGCTTCTTGGGTTTATCTGGGTCTTATAGGAGGTTTGTAGAGTGTTTCTTTTCGATCTATGTTGAATTGACTAAGTTGACTCAAAAAAAGGAGAAGTTTCTATGTTTCAATGATTGCAAAGGTAGCTCAGTGAAGTTGAAGGATAAGTTGACTTTAGCTACGATTTTGACCCTACCTGAGGTATACTAGAGGGTTCATTGACTTAAGGGAATGAGTCGTATGATGGTGTATAAATGGTATTGTAACACCCCGTATTTAAGTACGTGTATTGGCATATTCAAGTACGTGTATTGGTCTTATTTATATGGAATTAATTTTTTTTATTTTATTTATACCAAAATTTTCCCGTCGATGGTTCCATGTGAAGGTTACTGAATAATCTTTCAAACGATATAAAGATTGACAAAAATGGATAGGTTTCGGATATAATCGAGCATGTTCGAAACTATAAAATAGTGGTCGGGATATTTGGGAATAGTAAATGTGCAGGAAAATTTCCTGCACACAAACTACTGAGGCCAGCTGAATTTTTGGGTCAACTTTGAATGATCATAACTCCCTTAATATAATAAATTGGGAGATCTTCGACCTACTAAAAGAAATATCTTTGAGTCTTCTTTCCAATGCAATTGGTTTCATCCAAATCTGACGTCTGAGTAAGGAGATATACTCGTTTTACTTCAGCCTATCAAAACAGATTTTTAGGGTCAACTTCAAATGATCATAACTCCTTGTACAGGAATAACTGGGTGGCCTACATTATATGAAATCAAATCCCTTTGAATTATCCTTCCAACGATACCAATTTCACCCAAATCCGATATCGGAGCAAAGAGTTATGGTCAATCTACTTTATCTTATCAAAATAGTCCACCAAATGACAGATTTGACATTATTTAAATTTTAAAGGCATTTTGGCCATTTTCTATTATATTATGGACGGTAATATGTGTATATATACATGTATATGAGTTCAAAAACTCATTTTCATCATCAATCATTGAGAAAAAACAAGCCCTAGCCAAATTTGAC
The DNA here is from genome assembly GCA_030864225.1 of Capsicum baccatum var. pendulum. Taxonomy (NCBI): domain Eukaryota; kingdom Viridiplantae; phylum Streptophyta; class Magnoliopsida; order Solanales; family Solanaceae; genus Capsicum; species Capsicum baccatum. The sequence goes on from CM061552.1 coordinate 145,122,776, forward strand.
CTTTAAATTACTTTTGATTCAACCGTAGAAATTCCGAAGTAATCTGATAACTGCGTTTGTCATCTCGAGAGCTTCTAATGGCACCTATTATTTGTGCAAACAGGATTTCATAATCAAGAGGTGAATTCTAAGGTATGAATATTGTTTGCCTTTATTCTTTTCCATATGTATATGTGTGATAGAGAATTATATGTATTGGTTGTTATTGAAAGGTGATGGAAATACAGTTATGGACTATTTTGCATGGTTTGGTTGTATTAAATTGTGGAAGGTGGATATGGTAATTGAGTTATGGAAGGTGGATATGGTGATATACTATTGAATTGATGATTATTTATGTCTATGGCTCAATTTGGTTTAATGGATTGGTTGGAAAGGATAACTGAATCGAAACTTGATATTAGAGGATGTTGTATGAATATGCATGGCATGTGAATGTAATTGGAGTATAAGAGGGTTAAAGTGACACCCCTTATGGTGTAATTAAGGCTTACTACTTAACCACTAGTTTGCTGAATTCAAATAATTGAATTGTGATGTTTGGTTGCTAATACTAGATTGCTATATATGTTTATTGTAGATAAGTAATCCGAAAAGAAGGGAAGTCCATTTGGGACTACTATTGAAGGTTGACAGTCAGGTATGTAAAGCATACTCTATACCGTATCTTTGGCATGAAAGTGAACAATTGTTCTATTAAGAAAGTTTCCAAAGTTATTTAATAACTTGTGATCCATAATGGCTTTGTATGATGTCCTACAGTACCAATGAACTTGTTTCCACCCTACAAGATGTCAAGACATTCCAATACTTACTTGTCTTCCAAATCGTACATGTTTATTTCACTAATGAATGTCAGCAGGTATCCGGTTACTCAAACAAGATCCATGTGCTATTAATGACTCCGAAACGTTTCATTGATATACCAATAAGTTCATACTTCATTGTTATGGCATTGATGACTCCAAATCACTTCATTGATGTGCCAATGAGTTCTTACTTCATCTTTATTGCATTGATGGTCTATTTATATGTATCTTATTAATGTATCATTGTTTTAAAGTATCAAAAATGCGGTGGCAACCGAAATAATAATCTCAAAGATTAATTAAACTAAGTGATGGAAGTTTCTCTTATCAGGTGATATCCCAGGGGCATAAGCCTATCATGGGTCTATCCCTATTTATGTTTTTATGGTTGGTATCCCAGGGGCATAAGCCTATCATGGGTCGATCCCAGTTGATATGTACTGGAAGTAGCCTGATAGTCACAGTACAGTACAGTAATGATTACAAAGATGATAAGAACGAAGGTAAAGTGATTGAATAAATACAATGTACAGGTTGTCACAAGTTCTAGTAAGTGTGGTCTACTTCTATTACAATTTATTCACTTATTACTGATTTCTATTAAGCTCCTGTATCATATGTGATTATCTACAGCTTTACATACTCAGTACATATTTTGTACTGACGTCCCCCACGGGGGACCTGTATTTCATGCTGCAGGCACAGGTACCTAAGCTCATACACCTCACAAGTAGGAGCCAGGATATCCAGTTGCTTTTGGTGAGCTCCAGTTTGCTTTGGGGCTTTCCGTGTCATATCCAGTCACTTTTGGTATTGTATAGAAGTTATTTATATGGCGGGGTATGTCCCGACCTTTGTTAAACTCTGTGTATTGTCTAGAGGCTTTGTAGATCTAATGTACAGTCAAGGTGGTATTTTGTTAATAAACGTGATGGCTCCAATGGCCAAGTATTGTATATACATATATATATGTGTGCTCGAGCTTATACATGTGATAATTTCCTTTTATATGTGACATGATGTTGTCCGAATTTCATTTGTCATTGAGGTATGCATGGGAAGTATAAGGTTATCAGGTGGTTCTCCCGGGCCTCCTTGGCTACGGGTGCCAGTCTGCCCCTATAGGATTTGAGGCGTAATAATAGTGGTATCAGAGAAGTTCGTCCTAGTGAGTCTACAAAGCCGTGTCTAGGTACAGTCTTATTTATTGGTGTATCATGCACCGCATCTATAAATAGGAGGCTATGGACATTTAGTAATTATTTCTTTTCTTCATGTCTTAGATCGTGCGATAGATCCTATATTGTATATGAAGTCATACTTGACCACTGAATCCATTTGTTTCTCTTATTATAGTAATGATGCCCGTTACCAAAAGCAAGAATAATGATAAACAAGTAGATGTGGCTGCCAGAGAGGGGACTAGTAAGTCACCCACTATACAAGCTAATCAAAGTAAGGCTCCAGCTAAGCATGCATCAAAAACTTCTTCCACTCCAAAAGAAATAAGGGGGAGGAGAACTATATCCCCAGAGCCACCTATTAATGCTACTGATCCAGATCTTAGAAATGCAGTGCAACTTTTGACTCGTATAGCTGCTGGGCAAGCTCAAGGGAAAACTATTCGGACCACGGGTCCTAGTGGTACAGATAGGGAGGCTAGCCTTCAAACACAGGATTTTCTTAAGATGGATCCTCCCACTTTTATTGGATTAGATCTTAACGAGGACCCACAGGACTTTATTGATCAAATTCAAAGGGCCTTAGATGTTATGCATGTAATGGGTAGAGAGACAGTGGAGTTAGTGGCGTATAGATTCAACGGGGAGGCTATATATTGGTACGAGGACTAAAAATGATCTAGGGGTATTTATGCACCCCCAGCTACTTGGAAAGAGTTCAAAAAGGCATTTCTTGATCATTATCTTCCATTCGACATTCATCAGTCCCACGCAGATCAATTTTTAAATCTTCGTCAGGGGAATATAAGCATGACGGAGTATAGTCTCTGATTTAATTCCTTGTTGAGATATGCTCCTAATGTTGTAGCTACTATAGATGATAGAGTTCATCAATATATGGATAGGCTGGATCCATATCTGGTTAGAGATTGTACTATTGCCACTTTGAATAAAGATATGGACATAGAGAGTATCCAAGCTTTTGCACAGAAAATGGAAGATCAGAGGCATAGGAGAAGAACACAGGAATTAGAAAGAGGATATTCCAAGAGGGACAGATCTACAGGGTAGTTCATGGCATCCCAAGAAAGGTTCAGACCACAGTTTTCTGCTAGACCACCTAGGCCATTATCTTCTTATTCTGTAGCTAGTTCCCCACCATATTTCCAAGGATCCAGAGGAAATCAATTTTGGCACAGAAGTGAGAGTAAGAGTTTGCGGACAGTGAGGTACCATAGGCAAGGGAATATGAGCCAATTGAGACCTCCTCGAGAGCCATACAATAAATGTGGAAGATATTATTTGGGCACATGTTAGATGGGGACCAATGTTTTCTTTTGGTGAGGTATGTTGGGGCATATGATGAGAGAATGCCCACGAAGGGACATAGGGGGTATGGCATGACCTACGGGGTCATTTGTTGCATCATCATCATCGATGCCTTATTCAGGAAGGGGTGAACAACCAATGGGTTGTGTTAGAGGTGATAGAGGAGCCACGAGTTCTAGCGGAGCTCAAAATTGTACGTATGCTCTAGAGGATCGATAGAATTTAGAGGCTTCCCCAGATGTGGTTACAGGTATGTTATCTATCTTTTTATTCGATGTGTATGCCTTAATTGATCCCAGTTCTAAATTATCTTATGTTACTCTATTGGTTGCTAGAAAGTTCGAAAGAATACCCAAACTGTTAGTTAAGCCATTTGAAGTGTCCACACCGATTAGGGAATCTATTATAGCTAGAAGGGTTTACCGAAACTGCATAGTAACTATTTGTGGTCGTGATACGATGGCTGATCTTATGGAGTTAGAAATAGTAGAATTTGATGTTATAATGGGTATGGACTGGTTGGCATCTTGTTATGACACAATTGATTGCTACACAAAAAAGCTATATTTTCATTTTCCAAATAAATTAGTCCTTGAATGGAAAGGTGAAATTGGCGCGCCAAGAGGTAGATTTATTTCTTATTTTAAGGAAAGAAGAATGATTTCCAAGGGATACATAATGATTTCTAAGGGATACATGTATCATTTAGTTAGAGTAAGGGATACAGAAGCAGAGCCACCAACTCTTCACGCTGTTCTGGTGGTAAATGAATTTTCTGATGTATTTCCTAAAGATCTTCCAGGTTTACCTCCTAAACGAGAAGTAGAGTTTGGTATTGATGTAATACCAGGAACCCAACCAATCTCCATTCCCCCGTCTAGAATGGACCCAGCAGAATTACGAGAATTGAAATAGCAATTGAAAGATTTGCTAGAGAAGGGATTCACAAGTCCTAGTATGTCCCCCCTGGGGAGAACCAATGTTATTTGTGCACAAAAAGGATGGCTTGATGAGGATGTTATTGATTATCGACTATTGAATAAGGTGACTATTAAGAATAAATATCCTCTCCCAAGAATTGATGATTTATTTGATCAATTACAGGGTGCCAAGTGCTTTTCTAAGATTGATTTGAGGTCAAGTTACCACCAAGTGAGGGTCAAAGAGAAGGATATACCCAAGACAGCTTTCCAAACACGGTATGGTCATTATGAGTTTCTAGTTATGCCATTTGGGCTAACAAATGGACCCGCAGCTTTAATGGATTTGATGAATAGGGTGTTTAAGCCATTCCTGGATGTATTTGTGATAGTTTTTATAGATTATATTCTAGTTTATTCTAGATCAGAAGAGGACCATGCCAATCACTTACGACAGGCATTGCAGACTCTTCATGATTGTAAGCTTTATCCAAAGTTCTCTAAATGTGAGTTTTGGTTAAATTCGGTGGCATTTTTGGGTCATATTGTATCTAGTGAAGGGATAAAGGTTAATGCTCAAAAGATAGAAGCTGTGAAGAACTGGCTAAGGCCCACAATGCCTATGGAGATTCATAGTTTTCTCGGGTTGTCCAATTATTATAGAAGGTTTGTTGAATACTTTTCTTCCATTTCAGCACCCTTAACCAAGCTAACCCATAAAGCATCCAAATTCCAATGGAATGATGCCTGTGAGAAGAGTTTTCAAGATTTAAAGAACAAGTTGATTTCTACGCCCGTGTTGGTACTTCCAGAAGGCACCGAAGGGTATACAGTGTATTGTGATGCTTCCAGAATTGGTTTAGGATGTGTATTGATGCAGCATGGTAAGGTAATAGCATATGCTTCTAGATAATTGCGGCCACATGAGAAAAATTATCCTACACACGATCTTGAGCTGGGAGCAGTTATTTTTGCTTTAAAGATATGGCGCCACTATATATATGGGGTTCATGTTGATATATTTACTGACCATAAGAGCTTGCAATATATTTTTAATTAGAAGGATCTAAATTTAAGGCAGCGGAAATTGGTTGAACTATTAAAGGACTACGATGTTGATATCTTGTACCATCTAGGGAAAGCAAATGTGGTAGCTGATGCGTTAAGTCATAAGGCTATGATGGCGGCTATAGAAAGGCAAGGGATGATTAAAGATCTTCACCAGTTATCTAGTTTGGGAGTTCGCCTTCTTGAAACTCCGGATAAAGAGCTTACCGTACATAATGCTGCGGAATCTTCATTAGTAGCTGAAGTGAAAGCGAAGGAATATGTAGATCATATTTTATTACAGCTTAAGGAGAACGTTTAAAGTGGTGCGACCAAGGCATTTGAGCTTACGCGAGAAGGAGTACTTCAGTGCCAAAACCGATTGTGTGTGTTGAATGTAGGCGGGCTAAGAAAGAATATTATGAAAAGGCATATTGTTCAAGGTATTCCATTCATCCAGGATCATCCAAAATGTATCAAGATTTGAAAGATATGTATTGGTGGAATGACATGAAGAAGAGCATTGTAGAATTTTTAGTTGAATGTCCAAATTGTCAAAAAGTTAAAGTTGAGCACCAAAAACCCGGAGGTTATATGCAATGCATTGATTTTCCAAGATGGAAGTGGGATATCATCAATATGGATTTCATTATTGGTTTGCCTCGTACATCCCGGAAGTTTGATTCTATATGGGTGATTGATGATAGGCTTACCAAATCCGCACATTTCCTACCAGTTAGGACCACTTACACAGTTGAAGAGTATGCAAAGTTGTACATTAAAGAGATAGTCCGATTACATGGAGTGCCAATCTCTATTATATCAGATTGGGGAACCCAATTTACCGCAAACTTTTGGAAGTCTTTTCAGAGGTGTTTGGGAACATAAGTGAAGTTGAGTACAACTTCTTACCCTCAAACAGATGGACAAGCAAAACGTACCCTCCAAACACTTGAAGATATGCTACGAGCTTGTGTAATAGATTTTAAGGGCAACTGGAATGATCATTTACCTCTTATTGAGTTTGCCTACAATAATAGCTATCATTCAAGTATCAAAATGGCACCATATGAAGCTTTATATGGAAGGAAGTGTAGATCACCAATAGGATGGTTCGAAGTGGGTGAAACTCTTTTGTTTGGACCGGATCTAGTTCACCAATCCATAGAGAAGGTTAAGGTAATTCAGGAACGACTGAAAATAGCCCAAAGTCGAAAAAAGTCATATGCGGATAGTAAAAGGAGAGGGCTAGAGTTTTCTATAGGTGATTGGATATTTTTGAAGGTATCACCAATGAAAGGGGTAAGGATATTTGGCAAGAAAGGGAAGTTGAGTCCACATTATATAGGCTCGTATAAGATCACTCAAAGGTTTGGACAATTTTAATATGAATTAGAGCTACCCCAAGATCTCTTATCAGTACATCCGATATTTCATATGTCAATGCTTTGAAAGTTCATCGGAGATCCATCACATATCACTTCTACTGAGGATGTGCAAGTTGTGGAAGATCTTACCTATGAAGAAGTGCCTATTGCTATTCTAGATCGCCAAGTTAAGAAGATAAGAAATAAAGAGATAACATCTGTGAAAGTAGGTTGGAGAAATTGTCAAAGGGAATAGATTACATGGGAAGATGAGGAAGAATAAAATCTAAGTACCCTTATTTGTTCAAAGATGAAGAGAAAGTTCAAGAAACGGAGTTAGAACATTAACAAGTAAGTTTTTCTTATATATACATAGTATTTATGTGATGGTATGAATATTAATGATGGACTTGAACTTGTTTCGGTTTAATAACTAAGCTAACATTCGAGGATGAATTTCCTAAAGGGGGGAAGGATGTAAAACCCCATATTCAAGTACGTGTATTGGCGTATTCAAGTATGTGTATTGGTCATATTTATATGGAATTAATTTCTTATTTTATTTTATTTATACCGAAATTTGGCCGTCGATAGTTCTATCAATACCAATTTTACCCAAATCCGATATCGGAGCAAAGAGTTATGGTCAATCTACTTTATCTTATCAAAATAGTCCACCAAATGACAGATTTGACATTATTTAAATTTTAAAGGCATTTTGGCCATTTTCTATTATATTATGGACGGTAATATGTGTATATATACATGTATATGAGTTCAAAAACTCATTTTCATCATCAATCATTGTTAAAGAACAAACCCTAGCCAAATTTGACCTTTAAATTACTTTTGATTCAACCATAGAAATTCCAAAGTAATCCAATAATTGTGTTTGTCATCTCGAGATATTCGAACGGCGCCTATTATTTGTGCAAATAGGAATGCATAATCAAGAGGTGAATTCTAAGGTATGAATATTGTTTTCCTTTATTCTTTTCCATATGTATATGTGTGATAGAGGATTATATGTATTGGTTGTTATTGAAAGGTGATGGAAATATGGTTATGGACTATTTTGCATGGTTTGGTTGTATTAAATTATGGAAGGTGGATATGGTAATTGAGTTATGTAACGTGGATATGGTGATAAACTATTGAATTGATGATTATTTATGTCTATGGCTCAATTTGGTTTAATGGATTGGTTGGAAGGATAAATGAATCCAAACTTGATATTGGAGGATGTTGTATGAATATGCATGGCATGTGAATGTAATTGGAGTATAAGAGGGATAAAGTGACACCCTTTAAGGTGTAATTAAGGCTTACTACTTAACCACTAGTTTGCTGAATTCAAATAATTGAATTATGATGTTTGGTTTCTAATACTAGATTGCTATATATGTTCATTGTAGATAAGTAATTCGAAAAGACTGGAAGTCTATTTTGGACTAGTATTGAAGGTTGATAGTCAGGTATGTAAAGCATACTCTATACCATATCTTTGGCATGAAAGTGAACAGTTATTCTATTAAGAAAGTTTCCAAAGTTATTCAATAACATATGATCCATAATGGTTTTGTATGATGTCCTACGTTACCAATGAACTTGTTTCCACCCTACAAGATGTCAAGACATTCCAATACTTACTTTTCTTCCAAATCTTACATGTTTATTGCACTAATGAATGTCAGAAGGTATCCGATTGCTCAAACAAGATCCATGTAATATTAATGACTCCAAAATATTTCATTGATATACCAATAAGTTCCTACTTCATTGTTATGGCATTGATGACTCCAAAACACTTCATTGATATGCCAATGAGTTCTTACTTTATCGTATTGCATTGATGGTCTATTTATATGTCTCTTATTGATGTATCATTGTTTCAAAGTATCAAATATGTGGTGGCAATCGAAATAACAATCTCAAAGATTAATTAAACTAAGTGATGGAAGTTCTCTCTTATCGGGTGGTATCCCAGGAGAATAAGCCTATCATGGGTCGACCCCTATTTATGTGTTTATAGGTGGTATCCCAGGGACATAAGCCTATCATGGGTCGAGCCCAATTGATATTTATTGGAGGCAGCCTAATAGTCACAGTACAGTATAGTAATGATTACAAAGATGATAAGAACGAAGGTAAAGTGAATGATTAAATACAATGTAGAGGTTGTCACAAGTTCTAGTAAGTGTGGTCCACTTCTATTACGATTTATTCACTTGTTTCTGATTTCTATTGAGATCCTATATCATATGTGATTATCTATAGCTTTACATACTCAGTACATATTTTGTACTGATATACCCCACGGGGGACCTGCATTTTATGTTGTAGGCATAGGTACCTCAGCTCATACACCGCACAAGTAGGAGCCATGATATCCAATTGCTTTTGGTGAGCTCCAATTTGCTTCGGGGCTTTTCGTGTCATATCCAGTCACTTTTGGTATTGTATAGAAGTTAGTTATATGGCGGGGTGTGTCCTAACCTTAGTTAAACTCTGTGTATTATCTAGAGGCTTTGTAGACCTAATGTACAGTCAAGGTGGTGTTTTGTTAATAGACGTGATGGCTCTAACAGCCAAGAATTGTATATACATATATATGTGTGCTCAAGCTTATATAGCTGATTATTTTCTTTTATATGCGACATGATGTTGTCCGAATTTTAGGTTGTCATAGAGGTATGCATGGGAAGTATAAGGTTATTATCTAGTTCTCCCGGGCCTCCTTGATTATAAGTGCCAGTCCACCCCAATAGGATTTTAGGCATAATAGGTATGGTCCTGTTGTATGCTAACCAGTATTGGCTGGTGGGATAGATTTTGGTTACTGAAATAGATACGACTTAGGGGTACGAGTCATATTGGTAGGTATGGACTATTTGGTTCCTTCATATAATCTTAGACTTGGTTACTTAGGTTAGATATGTGTGTGAATTGCTCACCGTGAGCCGCAAGCTAGCATTCAAGTCATAACATAGACTCGTATGGTGGATAGAGTCTAAATCTTTATTAGGTTTAATCGGTTAGTGGTATGGATAAAGAGTATGAATTGTAAGCTTTGGATACGACCTGCTTAGATGAGTCGTATGCTAGATAGTAATTGATCCAAAGTTTGAGGCTAGGATACTAGTGGATTGTACCAACTGTATTTGAGGGTACAACTAATAAGGGTCAGTCGTACCCCTGGGATGGGATTTTGTGCAACTTAAGTGTGGGTATTCTGAACATTTCCCCACTTATCCTAATTAGGTCCCACAACTTCTAACCTACTTGGGAGGTTATTTAGCCTATTATTCCATTCATTAACACTTAGAAACTCTTCTAAAACACTCTATAATTCTGTCAAAAACTATTGGAAAAGGGAAGCTAGGGTTTCAACTAGAGGATTGATTTGGGGCTTGTATTGGTGCTTTCATTCCATCATCATCTAGGTTTAAGGCATGTTCTCTCCCCTCATTGTTAATTCTTACTAGAAGCATTATTTTTATGAATGTTTTCATGACTTTATTGATTGTATGATTATGGTTTCCAAATATGAATTAGGGGTTTTGATATTAAATGGTTGGTTATGGTTTTCTATGGTTTTTATTATTTTTATGTCCATTAATTATTGTTTGGATAATTGAATTGCATGGTAATTGTTAAATGGTAATTGGAATTGGTTTTGGTTATATTATGTCCCCAATGTGTTTGAAAAAATTCCTATAAGTATGTTTTCATTGCATTGAGTACTTTTAATGAAACTCTTGCTTGTTTTAAAACCTGGTAAAGGAATTATGCATGGTTTTAATGGATTGGAAAAGTAAATGGCTAAATGGTTATGCTTGCGGGGTACATGAAATCCCCCAAGTGGTTTAATATGGTAAATAGAAGGGCACTTGGAAGTTCTCTTAAACCTATATATGGTTGGCTATGGATAGTACTTACAAGTATGGTTGGTATGATGATACCACCACTAAATGGACTTGGTTAATATAGGGTAAATGAATTATTTGGTGTCTTGGTAAACGTTTTAATTAGGCAATAATGGCGGGGTGTGTAGGAAAGTCGTGGAAGGTGGAGGTCCCGGGGGGGATCAAAATTGAAAAATCATATTTGATGATGTGAGGTTGGTCTTGGTGACCGTGTCCATTTAGGGGATATACTGGTCATCCTAGGTTTTCTTCTCTGGTTGTGCGGCTACACGCACTAGGGCCCTTTCAGCAGGGGGAGCTGAACCCATATATCCTGTGGGTTCTTTAGGACGGCAAATCTACACAGCCCAGGTAAAGGTTTTAAATGCATGCTAAACCTGGTCCCTTTTCCCAGCAGGATTATATATATATATATATATATATATATATATATATATGGGGTTGATGCATATGAATGGTTTTACTTATCTTTATAAATGTATTATTTTACCCTTACCCTGAGATCATGCTAGTGTTCACCTACTAACCCATCTACTGACGGTTGTATGCCCACACTATGCTGGAACCAACCGTTCTACTCCTCCTACATAGTGATTGACTCAGAGATCAACATTTGGAATGAAGTTGTGAGCTTTCATCCTTTTAGAAGACTCTATTTCATGTTATGGATATTTTTTGACACTTTGATTTTATTTTAGATATTGGTTTTTTCCATGTTTGGGGGTATGTCCCAACTGAATTTTAACTTCTCTTTGGTTAGACACTTTGTGGTACTACTATGGGTTAGAATTAGCGGGATCGGTATTGGTGTCGGTCTTGGCATTGGAGTAAGCTAATGGGCTGACATCATTGGACATAATTTCTCACTGTTCCATCATATTTTATTTTGGGATTAATTATATTATGTTTTGGAACTTATTTGGTTATGGCCTGGTTTGGTACGGTTGGGTGGTTGGTGTGGAATGGTTGGACTCGGTTGGGACGATCACGATTGTGATCCTATCCCAGAGTCTTTATGTAAGCTATTACACTATCTTGTTCTATGCTTGAAATTCGGCCAACTCAGGTGAGGCGATTGAAGGTTAGGTTGGGTAATATGGGTGGTCTCTTATCACAGTTGGTCTTGGGATGCACATTACGACAAGGATCCTGATCGGTTCATGTCAGGAGCTTATCCCATGTTGATGAGGAGAAATGAGGATTGGTGAAGGATATTCATTGCTTGTCTAATCTTGGAATTCTTTTTTTTGGACTCTCAGGATGGAGGTGTAATTGTGCAAGAGGTGATGAAGTTATCTCTTGGTGCTAAGGTGAAGGAGAAGCAAGTTTTGGATCCTATCTTTATGCATATTAAGAATGATGTGGGTTAGCAGAAAGTCATGGCTTTTGAGATTGGCGATGATGGTATCTTATGGTACCAAGGTAGATTATATGTTCCCAATTTTAATGGGTTGTGATAGAGGATCTTGGCAGAGGCTCGTGAGTCGAGGTTCACAATTCATCCTAATTCAGCAAAGATGTACCATAATTTGAAAAAATCTATTAATGGAATAACATGAAGAGGGATGTGGCCAATTTTGTATCCAGGTGTATGGTTTGTCAAGAAGTGAATATACAGATCTTGAGGCTTGGTGGGTTGTCTCAAGGTATAGAGTTGCCATCTGGAAATGGAAAGTAATTAATATGGATTTCAACACCAGTCTTCCGAGGTCTCGCCATGAGTTTGATTTGATTTGGCTCACCGTGGATAGGATGACTAAGTCCGCTCACTTCGTGCAAGTGAAGACTAATTATTTGGCAGAGGATTATGCTAATATTTTAATTTAGGAGATCACCAAGTTACACGGTGCTCCTGTTTCTATTATATCTAATCGAGGTACACCGTTCTCTTCTAACTTTTGGTATTTTTTTAAGAGAGGTTTAGGGACTAAGGTGAACCATAGCACCACTTCCACCCTCAAATGGATGGAAAATTGTAGAGGACTATTTACATCTTGGAAGATATACTAAGGGCCTATGTGATTGACTTTGGTGGTAGTTGGGATGATCATTTTTCTTTCATAGAGTTTGCATATAATAACAGTTATCACTTGAGTATTCAAATGGCTCCGTTCAAGGCTTTGTATGATAGGAGATGCAGGTCACCTATTGGGTAGTTTGAAGTTGGTGAGACTAGGTTGTTCAGACCGAACTTGGTTCACCAATCCATGAAAATGCTGGAGGTGATTTGAGATACACTTAAGACTGCAAAGAGTCGCAAAAATTCCTACGCAGATGTAAGGCGAAGAAAGTTGGAGTTTGATATTTTGGTATTAGGTGTTCTTGAAGGTGTCTCTCGTAAAAGGGTGATGAGGTTTGGAAAAAAGGGAAAGCTCAGTCCCCATTATGTTGGCCCATACTTAATTTTAAGAAGAGTGGGCAATGCCACTTATGAGTTGGAGTTGCCATCGAGTTTGGGCTCTATCTATCTGGTTTTCCTTATTTCGGTGTTAAATAAATGTGAGAGTGATCCTTCCTTGGTTGTCCATTTGGAGAGTGTAGGTATTTTGGATTCCTTGTGGTATGAGGAACTCTCAATGGAGATTTTTGATAGGCAAGTCCATCATTTGAGGACTAAGGACATAGCTTCAGTGAAAATTCTATGGAGGAATCATAAGGTTGAAGAAGCTACTAGGGAAGCTGAAGAGGACATGAACTCCAAATATCCATTCTTGCTTCCCTCTTTAGATAATCGTGCTTAAGGTATGTGTATTCCTTAATGTCATTATTTTCTGTCTTTTTTAAAGGAAATTTTGGTTGCGTTACTGTGTTAAATTGTGCTAATGAATGCTTTGACTAATCATTCGGGGTTGAATGATCCTAGGGAGGGAGAATGTAACACCCCAGATTGTTTCCACTTAAAATTTTGAGTTTTGAAATCACTTCCCTAACTACGACTTACCTAACAAGTCGTAAGGTATCACTATGGGTCGTAGGACATAAATTATAAGGTGACCAGTGAGGTTAACCAAGATGTCTTTTCAGAATACAAGAACGAGTCATATGGTGCAAGTAGTAGGGTCACCAGTGAGGGGGTCCCAGAGTTACTTTCTAGATTACGATTGGATCTAGAAACCTGGTCCTTTAAATTCCTATTGGCTAAGGGGGTTAGATCCTCTCTTGGATAAATGGTTTGGTTCTTACGTAGAGCGTTGGAGTCTTGTTGTCTAGTGGGTTAGAGTCCTAATTGGCTAATTATTTTAATTTGGTATAATGGCATTTTCTTGCAAGCTATAGTTGGTATGACAATATCACTTGATACTGCCTAAATAAATGACTCCTTGATTAAATGAAGGGGTTATGTGCTAAATTTTTTAATTGGTGTAAAGGGGGTTGTGTAGTTCACTGCGGAAGTTAAGGTCCCGAGAGGACTAATATTGGAAATCATGTTTGCTAGCGTGGGGGTCTAAATGATCGGGTGTTTGAGTCACCCTTGATGTATGACTGGGAGGTTCGAGTCCCCTGTGCATGTATAGAGGTGAGAGCTAGGTCCCATATAACCCATGGGGACTATTACGATGGCCAAGATAGACAGCCCTAGATAATGTTTTACTTTCATGCTAAACCTTGTTCCCCATTCCAGCATATCATAAATATGTATGAATATATGAATGTGAACAGGTACATTGAGTTTGAACTGGCATTACTTTACCCTTATCCTGAGTTACGTGCTAGTGCTCACCCCGCTAACTGTCTTCGGACGCTGTATCCCCATGTTATCCAAGGAATGAAGATACATCTATTTTTCCTGTGCAGTTATAGGATTTCTGAGTTTTCAGTAGTCATCTTTGAAATGGTGAGCTAATATTTATCAGAAGGGTTATCATTTGAAGTCTTGTTTACTTTATGTCTTAGACTACTTCTATTGGACTCTTTTGGCTATCGTCGGGGGCATGCCCCAACTTAGATTGGTTTTATTTTGTTTAGAGGATTTGTTGATTATTGTGGATTAGGAGCTGCTATTATGGATTCTTAGCACATTCTTATTATTGCATATTCTATCTTGTTATATGATCGGAATTCATCCACCACTATCTGTATTGTGTTTTATTTGGCTAGGCAAAAGGGGTGGTGTCCGGTCTACGGCGGACTTGACATACCCGTCACGGCTAGGCCATAGTTCGAGACTTGACAAAAAAAGTGTAGTATGAGTACAAAACATGGGGTACTCTTTAGGCAACTGCCGACTGAGCTCCAAAGAAAAAGCTGATACATATAACATAAAAACAGAATGGAAAACTAAACCCGAATATCCAGCAACCACATTAGACTGTCAATGAGATAATAAGGATAAATATCATATTCATGTCCAGGATACTAACATGATATGGCTAAGGGACTAATAAAATACACTATCTTTTCTCAGTCATACTTTAGAATCTCAACATTATACTATATATCATCGACCAACACATGAAATAAGGATGAAAGAAAGATATATACCAGTATATAAAACCAAGAAATAAATATATATAATCTGAGTAAATAAAGGTAAGGAGGGATATACAGTAATACCATATATACATTAGCTAGATATGCATACACACACACATATATACAAGAGATGTCAACTCGAAGTATAGCCTACATCATCATACTAGCATTTTAAGACCTCATAATCATAGTAGGAACTAATGCTAGCATACTCAAGGTTTCCAATTCATATGTCTAACCATGAGCTAGTCATGCATAATAATGAAATCATAAGATAGAAGATACGAGAGTCATACCTCAAATCTCGATAACGAATCAATATACAATCTGTATAAACTATCCATCACAATGGTCATAACAATGATAATAACAATATCAATAACAACACGAGAAACAGACTAGTCCAGACAATCAAATACCTATCCATCCTATCACGTGCCCCTACTTCCCTAGGCTCAGAAGGTTCAATAAGCATACAACACACCATAAGTCATACTCATCACCCATATTTATGCAACACCTCCCACCCCATATGGGTTGATAGATATAGGCGCATACTAGTGATAAGCGATGCGCATGCAAGGATGAATACAACTGAATCCACACACCAAATTAATCATGATAATAACAACCATCATCATCATCATAACTGTCATCATCATCATAACCATTATTATCATAATAATAATCAACATGATAGCCATCATCATTGTAACCATACTCCGACCTTGTCAAGTATGTAATTGCCATATGTAGTGCTAGCCGAAATCAAACTTATAAATGCATACATAGTCACATCAATATAATCATCCTCGACCTTGTCGAGTAACAATGTCATTATCGCAATATCCTCCGATGTTGCCAGGTATCAATAACATCATCAGAATATCCTCCAGCTTTGTTGGATATCAATATCATTATCGCAATATCCTCCGGCCATGCCGGTTATCAATATAATCATCATAATATCCTCTGGCCCTATCGGGTAAATAAGCATATCATCATATTCATCAATAGC
This sequence comes from Capsicum baccatum var. pendulum, assembly GCA_030864225.1. Taxonomy (NCBI): domain Eukaryota; kingdom Viridiplantae; phylum Streptophyta; class Magnoliopsida; order Solanales; family Solanaceae; genus Capsicum; species Capsicum baccatum. The sequence continues at coordinate 145,138,846 of CM061552.1, forward strand.
ACATATATACAAAACATTAATACTAAAATCTATCATCGGGTTTTATCCAAAAGCTATATCATTGATCCAGCATCTTCCTCCATCCTATACCGGAGAGATATGTTGTCACGCCCCAAATCCTATTAAGGCGGACTGGCACCCGTTGCCGGTAAGGCTCGGGAGAACCAACCTATAGCAATACATTTCCTATGAACATTATAAGTTACTTTTATACTAAGCATGCCCTTAAAAGATAAATGGGACTAGCAAGCCAAAAGATGTTGTATGACTAGGCCGTTGGAGCCACAATGTCTACGATACGATACATGACCATACTATACTTTACATAGTCTACAAAGCCTCTAGACAAGAAACATTATCTCATAAGGGTCGGGACAGGCCCTGCCTCATGATAAGATACTATACAATGCAAAAAGATATGATAAGACTCAAAGCCCCGAAGCAACCTGGAACTCAGTGACTGCAGTTGATATCCTGTACTCTTACTGGGGAGGTTTATTAGCTTCTGCACCTGCAGCATGGAATGCAGGTCCCCCAACAGGGACGTCAGTACGAAATAATGTACTGAATATGTAAGGCAACATGTACTATATATGAGATAAAAGCTCAAATGAAACCATACACTGCTGTAGGGTAAAAGACCACCTTTATGAATATTGTGGAGTCATGCATCTTATAACAATTATGTTACTTTACTCTTATCACTTGTATAATCTATGCATATCATGTAATACAGATGACCAGCTGATCAGTGGTAAATCTATATCAGGATCGACCCATGCTAGGCTTTCCTTTCACCCCTGGGATACCCCCTGTAATACTAGGATTGACCCATGCTAGGTGATTCTTTCACCCCTGGGATACCACCCAACAGAAGCAACTGTATACATATATCTTCTTATTACTTTTGAGATGAATCTTTGGTGGTCGTAACATTTGAGCTATAAGACTATAATCATGACAAATGACAAGTATGTGACCATGTAACATCATATCACAATGAAAAGAGTGGGTTATACAATTAGTGAAACATGTAGGACATAAACAACGTATGAACTTTATTTAGCTAAAAAGAAGACTCATATGTCATGGTATCCAATGTATGTATGCAGCAGTGACAATGCTCGAATCTGGACACACAAATACATGTGAAAGAGTGAAGTGGTTATATCGAAGTTTGTAAAGATCTCTATGTGCCAATAAATACTTTGGATTCAATGCCAAATAATAAGAGATCGAATAGCCTTACATACCTCGACATATCAACTTGTTTTTACCTCGAAATGACTTCTTTTCTTCCAACTATTTATCTACAATATCATGTTTTAAAGCTAGTATTAGCAGCTACTCAATGCATCTGGACAGCCCAATCTCACAAGACACAACACTTTGGCAACAAACGTATAACCATCGACTCAATGGTGTTATTCCGACTTTCTCAATTCTAACTGTCTTCAACCAGTACACATTATCATATACATGATTTATACAGACTATATTATCTCTATAACATGCTGGCAACAGTCCATAACTACAACACAGAACCATTTTACAAAACGCTCAACTAAGAAGCACAACATCTCGTCGTCTCCCTACATTTCGTCGTTAACAATTCATACTTGTCCCAACTTTGAACCAGATGCTCCCAACATATATATACATCAAATAAACCTTAACATAGTCACAAAATAGCTCAAAACACAGGGGGAAACGTGAAACATCAGCCCCCTCATCAAAACAGTCCAATACCATTTTGGAAGCACATAAGATCATATAAGGATACTTGTTTCCAAAGAACTAGCAAAAGAGTCCAGCAACCTTGGAAACCATATACACACTATAACATATTAATAACCTCAACTTTATATCATATTAAAGTCAAAAATCAGGGTAAGAATCGTTCCAAAGCCAAGAAAACCAAACAACAACTTTCAGGACACAAGCTGTCCAGAAATTCCTGCACAGTGCACCAGCCAACTTATCTTGTTTTCCATGGAAAATTCATATCAAGTATATGGTTATTTTTACATACCTTAACTCCCAAGGTGTAGGTATAATTCAAGAACTCAAAAAGTAGCCTTTGGTTGCCTTCCAAGGTGAAGAAATGCCAAGAGAAACTTAGAGAGAAAAGCTGAAATTTTTGGTCTTTTATTAGTTAACCTAAGGAGCTCGGTTTTGGTCCCTTTTTAAGGAGACCTTAGACCGACTTTCTCCTGATATTTGCAGCTGATTAACTCAAGTTGGTCAATGACTAATTTTCCCCTTTCACTTGGGCCTTTTGGATCTCTAAATCAATGGGCTTTAGTGGCCCATTTCCCTTAATATTTCTTGCACTTTGTTTGGGCCCAATTTTGTTAGTAGTGAATGAATGTAGTTGGGCATATTATATAAAAATCTTGGGCTGAAAATCTTGGCCCAATATAATGATTTATTGAATCCATAATGGATTCAATCAAGTTAAGTGATAAAAGAAAACTTGATTTCTTTGTTAGCTTTAGTAGAGTTCCAATGAAAAACGGAAAACCAACCGAAATGCCCGAATTTATTATTTCTAATCTAAGATCACTAAAATAAGAGGTTTTGTCGTTATAGAACATGGAATTCGATGGAATCAATGATAAATAAATACAAATAGAAAAGGAAAGGGAGGAAATACAAAAAAATAGAAGAGAAAAGTCATACAAAGTTATATACAAATCACTACCCCCCTTTTTTGTATTTCCTTAATTTATTTCCTTAATTGAATTTTGGTTGATTAGGACGAAGTTCCTTAAAAACCTCCGCCTTCTTTAAACCATTGGCTTTAATAGCCTCCCTAACTTGGGCTTCGTTTGTCACAAGACTTGGAAAGTTTCGGCGTTAAGCCTTGTCTTCGTTCCCCTTTCTTTTTACTAACGTCTAGACTTCAAGTGAGTTCACTTATGAATGAATTATTCTCCCTCATGTATATATATATTTTTTAAGCCAACCACACAGGTGACTCACCTGCTAGCTTCCTAAGTTCCATAAGCACGTCAATGATTTTCTCCGTTTAAGGCCACAGTCTCTAAATAGACTTCCATATAGTGCCCCAATCTAACACTTGAACACTTGAAAAAAAATTTTGGTAGTAATTAAATTAAGTCGTATGTCATTTTATGTGAACATTACTAGTACATGTAAAATGTGGGGTGTTACATCCTCCCCCCCTTAGGTACATTCGTCCCGAATGTTAACATAACTGTATAGTCTAGGCAGGTTTGAATTTCTGGTCACACAACTGTTAATAACATAACTAGTATTCAAACACATACCTATTAATGTTCCTCCTCTGTATCTTTTGGTCCCTCCTTGTCTTCAAATAGATGAGGGTATTTGGATGTCATTACTTCCTCCGGTTCCCACATTATTTCTTCTACTTGGTTGTTTCTCCAGAGTACCTTTACTGATGCCATTTCTTTGTTCCTTAACTTTTTAATTTGGCGATCTAGAATAGCAACCGGTACCTCTTCATAAGTAAGATCCTCTTTGACCTGTACATCTTCTATAGGAGTGATACGAGAGGGGTCACCTATGCATTTTCGAAGCATTGACACATGAAACACTGGATGAACCATTGAAAGTTCTTGGGGTATCTCTAATTCATATGCAACTTGTCCGACCCTTTTAGTAATCTTATATGGCCCTATGTAACGTGGGCTTAGTTTCCCTTTCTTACCAAATCTCATAACCCCTTTCATTGGTGATACCTTTAAAAATACCCAATCTCCAATAGAGAATTCCAGCCCTCTTCTCCGCATATCTGCATATGATTTATGACGACTTTGGGTTGTTTTTAGCCGTTGTTGTATCACCTTAACTTTTTCCATGGCTTGTTGGACTAAATCTGGCCCGAGCAAGGTGGTTTCACCCACTTCGAACCAACCAATTGGTGACCTACATTTCCTCCCATACAAAGCTTCGTAAGGCGCCATCTTGATGCTCGAATGGTAGCTGTTATTATAGGAAAATTCAATAAGGGGCAAGTGTTCTACCCAGCTACCTTTAAAATCTAATGCACAGGTTCGCAACATATCCTCAAGTGTTTGAATAGTACGCTCTGCTTGGCCGTCTGTTTGGGGATGGAAGGCTGTACTCAAATTTACTTGCGTCCCTAAACTCCTTTGAAAGGACTTCCAAAATTTTGCCGTGAATTGAGCTCCTCGATCAGATATAATAGAGAGTAGGACCCCATGTAGCCTAACTATCTCTTTGAGGTATAATTTGGCATATTCTTCAGCTGTATAATCACTTCTAACTGGAAGGAAGTGCGCTGACTTCGTGAGTCTATCAACTATCACCCATATGGAGTCAAACTTATTAACTGAACGAGGCAAACCAGTTACAAAATCCATATTAGTCATATCCCACATCCAAGTTGGAATCTCTATACATTGCATGTAACCACCTGGATTTTGGTGCTCTACTTTGACTTGTTGACAAGTAGGACATTGAGCCACAAACTCTGCAAGGTCCTTTTTCATGCCTCCCCACCAAAACACTCCCTTTAGGTCATGATACATCTTAGTAGATCCTGGGTGGATGGAATATCTTGAATGATGGGCTTCTTCCATTATTCTCCTTCTGAGTCTGTTAACATCAGGCACACACAATCTATTTTGGCAATAAAGTACTCCATCTTGTGTAAGCCTAAACTCCTTCATTATACCTTGACTTACTTTATCCTTAAGGCATTGTAGAATAGGATCATAATACTGTTTTTCTTTCACTTCCCTTATCAATGAAGAATCGGTAGCATTATGTACAATAATATCCTTTCTTGGAGTTTCGAGTAGACGAACACCCAGATTGGCTAGTTGACGCAGATCCTTAGCCATGCCTTGCTTTACCCCTTTCTGATCACTGGTACCCATGAGTGTCTTACGACTTAGAGCATCAGCCACCACATTTGCTTTCCCTGGATGGTATAATATATCAATATCATAATCCTTTATTAACTCTATCCACCTCCGCTGCCTCAAATTTAGATCTTTCTGCTTGAAAATATACTGTAAACTCTTATGATCTGTATATATGTCCACGTGCACCCCATATAAATAGTGGCGCCATATCTTTAAAGCAAATACAACTGCTGCTAGCTCAAAATCATGTGTTGGGTAGTTTTTCTCGTGTGGTCTCAATTGTCTCGAGGCATAAGCAATCACCTTACCATGTTGTGTTAGTACACACCCCAAACCAACTCCGGAAGCATCACAATACACTGCATATCCCTCTGAGCCTTCTGGAAGCACTAGCACAGGTGCTGAGGTTAGCCTGTTTTTCAACTCTTGAAAGCTCCTTTCACATGCATCATTCTATTGGAATTTGGTTTCCTTGTGAGTTAGCTTAGTAAGAGGTGCAGACATAGAAGAAAAACCTTCAACAAACCTTCTGTAATAACCTGCCAATCCAAGGAAGCTTCGAACTTCTGTAGGTGTCGTTGGCCTTGGCCAATCTTTCACAGCCTCTATCTTTTGTGAATCCACCCTTATTCTTTCATCCGATACAATATGGCCCAAAAATGTCAATGATTTTAACCAAAATTCACATTTGGAAAACTTAGCATACAACCGGCGATCACGGAGAACTTGTAGTACTAGTCGTAAATGATTTGCATGGTCCTTTTCTGACCTTGAATACACCAGAATATCATCTATAAATACTATCACGAACACATCCAGGAAAGGCTTGAATACCCTTTTCATCAAATCCATAAAAACTGCTGGTGCATTCATTATCCCAAACGACATAACAAGAAATTCAAAGTAACCATATCTGGTTCGGAAAGCTGTCTTAGGTATATCTTTTTCCTTCACCCTCACCTGATGATAACCTGATCTCAAATCGATCTTTGAAAAGTATTTGGCACCCTGTAACTGATCAAACAAGTCATCAATTCTGGGGAGGGGATATTTATTCTTAATTGTCACCCTATTCAGTTGTCGGTAGTCAATACACATCCTCAATGTGCCATCCTTTTTACGCACAAATAAAACTGGTGCACCCCAAGGGGACACACTAGGCCTTATAAAACCCTTTTCTAACAAGTCTTTCAGTTGCTCCTTTAATTCACGTAATTCTGTCGGGGCCATTCTATATGGAGGAATAGAGATAGGCTCGGTGCCTGGTAATAAGTCAATACCAAAATCTATTTCTCGTTCTGGAGGCAAACCAGGGAGTTCCTCAGGAAAGACATCAATAAATTCATTCACTATTGGAATAGACTGGATAATTGGTGATTCTGCCTCCATGTCTCTCACTCTAACGAGATGACATATATATACCTTTGATATCATTTTTCTGGCTTTAAAATAAGAGATAAACCTCCCTTTTGGTGCCCCAATATTGCCTTCCCATTCAAGGACTGCTTCATTTGGAAAGTGAAAGTACATCCTCTTGGTTCGGCAGTCAACGGTGGCATAGCAAGAAGCCAACCAATCCATACCCATTATAACATCAAATTCTACCATTTCTAACTCGATAAGATCAGCTAATGTATCTCGGTCGCAGACAGTCACTATGCAGTCACAATAGACTCTTCTAGCTATAATTGACTCCCCAGTTGGTGTAGACACCGCAAGTGGTTTATTCAATAATTTAGGTGTTCTATCAAGCTTCCCAGCAACTAATGGAGTAATATATGACAATGTAGAACCAGGGTCAATTAATGCATACACTTTATGTGAGAAGATGGACAATGTACCTATAACCACACCGGGTGAAGCTTCCAGGTTCTGTCGAGTCCCTAGAGCATATGTGCGATTTTGGGCCACGCTGGAACTAGCTGCCCCTCTAATACCTCTGCCGCGACCTATAGGAAATTTCTCACCTCTACCTGATGGAGGCACTGATGATGATGATACAACAGCTGATTCAGTAGGTTGTGCCATATCACCCCTGCGTCTTCTTGGGCAATCTTTTATTACATGCCCTGGCATACCACACCAATAACAAACATCCGTTCCCCTGCGACATGCACCTATATGATATCTCCCACATTGTCTGCAAGGCTGCCTAGGAGGCATTTGCTGGCTTCCCGAATATCCTGTTGTCCGTGTACCTTGGCCCTCACTTCTCTGCCCAAATTGATCATTTCTAGACCCTTGAAGTGGTGGTGGAGCACTAGCTGTAGAGTAAGAGGATGATGGCCTGGGTGGCCTATTAGAAAATCGTGGCCTAAACTCACCCTGGGGTGGTGTAAACTGTCCTGTAGATCTGGCCCTCTTGGATTGCCCCCTTTCTATTTATTGTGCCCTCCTTCTTTGTCTCTGATCCTCCAGTTTCTGTGCAAAAGCTTGCATCCTCGCTATATCCATGTCTTTATTCAAAGAAGCAATGGTACAATCTCTAACCAAATATGAATCCAACCTATCCACATACCGATGGACTCTATCTGCCATAGTAGCAACAACATTAGGAGCGTACCTGGCCAGAGAATTAAATTTAAGACTATATTCCCTCACGCTCATATTCCCCTGATGGAGGTTCAGGAACTGATCTGCACGGGTCTCTTGGATCTCTAATGGCAAGTAATGATCAAGAAAGGCCATTTTGAACTCCTCCCAAGTAGTTGGAGGTGTATCTATGCCTTTGGAATGCTTCCAGGCTTCGTACCACAGTATAGCCACACCCTTCAATCTATATATTTCCAACTCAGCAGCTTCCGAACCACTTACATGCATAACATCTAAGGTGCGTTGGATCTGATCAATAAAATCCTGTGGATCTTCATTTGGATCTGACGCGGTGAATGATGGAGGGTCTAAGTTGAGGAAATCACGTATTCTCGTACTGGCTGCCCTACCTGCACCAACTGCACCTGCAACTGGGCCTTCTTTTCTTTGACCTTGGCCAGCAACTATACAAGTCAACAGTTGAACTGCATTTCTCAAATCCTGCACAGAAGCATCAACAGGTGGTTCTCGGGGATTTTCACTACTTCCTGGTACATCAACAGATGGAGGGGTTGGAGATGTCTGTGATAGAGACTCATCTAGAGCCTCACTTTGTCGTCTCGCCCGATTGGGTATACCAACTACCACTTCTACTTCCTTTCCTTTACCTTTACTCCTCCTTGTCTCTGGCATACTTACTGTACAAAATAATTCAGGGGTTAGACATGGTACACTTATAATATTTGGCTCTATGGCACGATCTAAAGAATGAAAAGAAGTGATAACTCCTAAATGCCACGTACCCTCTTGTTTATAAATGGGGTGCACAACACATCGATAAACATGATTCTACATAGACACGGCTTTGTAGACTCCCTAGGACAACCTGGCTCTGATACCACTTCTGTCACGCCCCAAATTCTATTAAGGCGGACTGGCACCCGTTGCCGGTAAGGCTCGGGAGAACCAACCTATAGAAATACATTTCCTATGAACATTATAAGTTACTTTTATACTAAACATGCCCTCAAAAGATAAATGGGACTAGCAAGCCAAAAGATGTTGTATGACTAGGCCGTTGGAGCCACAATGTCTATGATACGATACATGACCATACTATACTTTACATAGTCTACAAATCCTCTACACAAGAAACATTATCTTATAAGGGTCGGGACAGGCCCCGCCTCATGATAAGATACTATACAATGCAAAAAGATATGATAAGACTCAAAGCCCCAAAGCAACCTGGAGCTCAGTGACTGCAGTTGATATCCTGTACTCTTACTGGGGAGGTTTATTAGCTTTTGCACCTGCAGCATGGAATGCAGGTCCACCAACAGGGACGTCAGTACGAAATAATGTACTGAATATGTAAGTCAACATGTACTATACATGAGATAAAAGCTCAAATGAAACCATACACTGCTGTAGGGTAAAAGACCACCTTTATGAATATTGTGGAGTCATGCATCTTATAACAATTATGTTACTTTACTCTTATCACTTGTATAATCTGTGCACATCATGTAATACAGATGACCAGCTGATCAGTGGTAAATCTATATCAGGATCGACCCATGCTAGGCTTTCCTTTCACCCCTGGGATACCCCCTATAATACTAGGATTGACCCATGCTAGGTGATTCTTTCACCCCTGGGATACCACCCAACAGAAGCAACTGTATACATATATCTTCTTATTACTTTTGAGATGAATCTTTGGTGGTCGTAACATTTGAGCTATTAGACTATAAGCATGACAAATGACAAGTATGTGACCATGTAACATCATATCACAATGAAAAGAGTGGGTTATACAATTAGTGAAACATGTAGGACATAAACAACGTATGAACTTTATTTAGCTAAAAAGAAGACTCATATGTCATGGTATCCAATGTATGTATGCAGCAGTGACAATGCTCGAATCTGGACACACAAATACATGTGAAAGAGTGAAGTGGTTATATCGAAGTTTGTAAAGATCTCTATGTGCCAATAAATACTTTGGATTCCATGCCAAATAATAAGAGATCGAATAGCCTTACATACCTCGACATATCAACTTGTTTTTACCTCGAAATGACTTCTTTTCTTCCAACTATTTATCTACAATATCATGTTTTAAAGCTAGTATTAGCAGCTAATCAATGCATCTGGACAGCCCAATCTCACAAGACACAACACTTTGGCAACAAACGTATAACCATCGACTCAATGGTGTTATTCCGACTTTCTCAATTCTAACTGTCTTCAACCAGTACACATTATCATATACATGATGTATACAGCCTATATTATCTCTATAACATGCTGGCAACAGTCCATAACTACAACACAGAACCATTTTACAAAACGCTCAACTAAGAAGCACAACATCTCGTCGTCTCCCTACATTTCGTCGTTAACAATTCATACTTGTCCCAACTTTGAACCAGATGCTCCCAACATATATATACATCAAATAAACCTTAACATAGTCACAAAATAGCTCAAAACACAGGGGGAAACGTGAAACATCAGCCCCCTCATCAAAACAGTCCAATACCATTTTGGAAGCACATAAGATCATATAAGGATACTTGTTTCCAAAGAACTAGCAAAACAGTCCAGCAACCTTGGAAACCATATACACACTATAACATATTAATAACCTCAACTTTATATCATATTAAAGTCAAAAATCAGGGTAAGAATCGTTCCAAAGCCAAGAAAACCAAACAACAACTTTCAGGACACAAGCTGTCCTGAAATTCCTGCACAGTGCACCAGCCAACTTATCTTGTTTTCCATGGAAAATTCATATCAAGTATATGGTTATTTTTACATAACTTAACTCCCAAGGTGTAGGTCTAATTCAAGAACTCAAAAAGTAGCCTTTGGTTGCCTTCCAAGGTTAAGAAATGCCAAGAGAAACTTAGAGAGAAAAGCTGAAATTTTTGGTCTTTTATTAGTTAACCTAAGGAGCTCGGTTTTGGTCCCTTTTTAAGGAGACCTTAGACCGACTTTCTCCTGATATTTGCAGCTGATTAACTCAAGTTGGTCAATGACTAATTTTCCCCTTTCACTTGGGCCTTTTGGATCTCTAAATCAATGGGCTTTAGTGGCCCATTTCCCTTAATCTTTCTTGCACTTTGTTTGGGCCCAATTTTGTTAGTAGTGAATGAATGTAGTTGGGCATATTATATAAAAATCTTGGGCTGAACATCTTGGCCCAATATAATGCTAAACCATTTGCTTTAATAGCCTCCCTAACTTGGGCTTCGTTTGTCACAAGACTTGGAAAGTTTCAGCGTTAAGCCTTGTCTTCGTTCCCCTTTCTTTTTACTAACGTCTAGACTTCAAGTGAGTTCACTTATGAATGAATTATTCTCCCTCATGTATATATATATTTTTTTAAGCCAAGCATACAGGTGACTCACCTGCTAGCTTCCTAAGTTCCATAAGCACGTCAATGATTTTCTCCGTTTAAGGCCACAGTCTCTAAATAGACTTCCATATAGTGCCCCAATCTAACACTTGAACACTTGAAAAAAAATTTTGGTAGTAATTAAATCAAGTCGTATGTCATTTTATGTGAACATTACTAGTACATGTAAAATGTGGGGTGTTACATATGTATCTAGATATGATAAGTGCACTGACTTAAGTCGCAGATAAAAGAGTGTAAATCCATAAGTTTGTTTCCTGGAGTGAACTTCGGGACTAAATTATTATAAAAGTATAGAAAGGGTCAGAATCTCTCACAACCGGAGTAATTAGTAGTATCAAATCTTAGACCGAAATTTATCTCGATCACATATTTTAAACATCATTAGTAATCTCTTTTACATATAGGTAATTCATTAAGACATTCATTTATTATGGTAAAGAAATCCATTTTAAATTTAGGAAGTAGGCTTTAACCTTATTTAGTGACAAGAATAATAAGATCATAATCTAATTGGAATCGTATCAATCGTTAATGTAACTATCATGAATGAACCAAATATATGTATGCTAACACTGGTATTCAAACAGTGGAACCATTAGCATTAATATATCAATAATCTACAATCACATCCTTTACAAGGATAAACACCTCATGGATGGTCAAATCATATCATAACATGGCCTTGGGCTTAATAATATGTCCAGAATAGTTATAACATCATAATCATGTCATTCGGCTTACATACATATCCAGAACTCATATCGATAACAATATCTATACATCATATCCTATTTATAAGCCATAGCATATTTATGAGGCATAACATCTCTATGAGACATAAAGAATATCTATAATCATCTCACAGCTAGGAGGTATAATATCAATAAGCATCTCTCATATAGGAGGCAAATATCAATAAGCATCTCTCATCTAGGAGGTATCACGTATATATGAGGTATAGAAGGCAAATATCAATAAGCATCTCTCATCTAGGAGGTATTACATATATATGAGGCATATATCATATCTATAAGGCATATTGAATCTATAGGCCATATATCATAACTATGTCTATGCCAATATTATCAAGCAAGTCAATGGACCACATCATACGACAAGTCCGAAATGCCATAGCATTGCTGCCAGCCATAAGTCAAAATCTGGGAAAATTGATCATAACTTACCATGTCGCAAAGTAACCTTATTCTAAAGGCTCAAAATCCTCAACTAGGCCAAACATCTACAACTAAGTCCAAAAGGTCTAACACAAGTCTTAGCCTAAGGTGTGCAGAAAGAAACCACTTCTAATCCTTAATTTCCATATTTAGGAAATTTATATCCCAAACTAGGCTAAGGTATCTAGTTTAACTTCTATATGTCACATACGCCATAACCAATCCTAAGATAGGAATTCCGTCTAGAAAGATGGACAATTAAGTCAACTCCACCTAAAGTTTCAATATCAAAACAATAGCCCAAATAAGGTTAAATATACTAACCAAGCTTTGAATGTGTAAACCACATCCCAAACATAGCATCATATCATGTTTGTTCTGCAAATTAGTGAAAACTAGGGTGAAGGCAATAGGATTTTAAAAGTATAATAAATATTTCAACTTACAGGTCCCCAAAAACTCTAATCTTGATATTCACATTCACATGCAATATATAACATGCATCATCTTATGAAGAAGAGTAGAAAGAAGCCTACCTCAAAGTTGAACCGCAAATCCTTAAATCATTCACCAAATTCTTATTTCTATTTCACAATAACAAAAATTCCATCACATTATCAAAAACGCAATTTGCTCAACAATACAAGAAAATTGATACCCATGTTACACCATTGTGCTTCGGGTCTAACAACGACACCAAAAAGTCCAGGTGGGTCTGACTTATGAAAAATGCTTTTTTGTTACCAACCTAATGTTCATACATGATCAAGGAATCATAAATCTTAAAAATGGGTGAAAACCAACCTAATTTGGGGCTAAAATCGAGCCCTCGAGATATTTGGAATTTTGGGTCAAGAACCATGAATTTCACCAAGAAAGGGATGAAATCCTACCGCAAATCAAAAGATAATCGTGAATATAGATTTTAATCAAGATTCCAAGTCACCCACAAGACACAATTTTCTCTTATCACACTTATTAAGGCTTTTGCTCTCATGAAAGGGGTGGAAATGGCCTAATCACAACCTAAGGTGCCTTTTTATACCCCTTCCAAGTTATCAGGTATAGCTATCACACACCCTGGTCTGAGAAGGAGGTATGGAGATCGACACACCCTTAGTACGATTTGACTACTCACTCTTTAGCTAATGGTGAGATCGCCACACCATCTAGTGTGATCACACATACACCAAAAAAACCAGTTGAACTTGGAAATTTTTCCAAGTTCCCACCAAGGTCCTGGGATTCATTCGAAATTCGACATACACAAATAAATTATGTAACCACACTAAATTTGATGTTTTAAAAGTGTGGCGATGTTGGATTTTCCATCCAAGATCCTTTTGACCAAATATGGGTCCCACACCCATATTTCTAATTGTCTAACTTTCCGACCAATAGGTCAAAATAAGCTCGGGTGCATCAAAACGCAAACCAAAGGCCTACCCAGCCTAAAATTGATATTTCAGAGCTTTTGGCATAGTCAGACTTTGCATAGGAGATCGGTTTACTTAATTTTTTGCCCGATGGACATCTGGAACCAACAAAGACTTCAAAACATGGAATTGGCTCTAAAAACTAAATGAACTATCTGGTAATTAAACTGTTAATCCTAGCAAGTCATAAATAACCTGGGACAGCTATGGTAAAGCTCTAACAGCAAAAATCAGTAGAAATATGAAAAATGATCCAGAGGGTCATTACAATATCCACTCCTAAAAAGACTTTCATCCCCAAAAGTCAATGGATAGAAAGATCTCAAAAGCATAAAAATATGAGGTACTAGGTCCGCATGCTTCAAGCATGACTTCCCAGATAACCTCCACAAAGAGAGAACACTTTTGAGGGATTTTTCCACAAGTATCCTTTTTCAACCACTCTGTCACTTCACTTTAAAATAACCAAAACTCAACTTCAACTACCAGCTGGTCTCTAACTGAATCAAAGAAGGATGATGCACGCAAACCTGACACATTGATATCGCCTTGATACCTGTACAAATCAATTAATGTCTTTTCCAAATCATAAGCAAAACAAGACATAAGTCCTATAATTGACTCCAAATCCAAACATAACCTTCTTTTACCAATCCATACTTACTATCTACTCCAACCCAGAAGAGAGATCGCTTGAGTTTCGTTGCAATCTCATCTTGGAGAACTCAATGAACTAAGGCTGATCTGCTAAAAGTCCATATGGAAAATATGTGAATAAGCTCATAAGGCAGTATCTGGCTACACAAATAGAGATAATCTAGAAATAAAATTTATGCTAATGCTACAACTAGACCAGATGGCAACCAAGACTAAAATCCAGAAGATCAAGGAATAACTACTTATCACTAAACGATCCACTCCAGGATGTACCATCAATAAAGAATGAAACCATACAAAATCCAACACAAGTATACTACTCCCACTGAGTATATCATCTAAAATTTCCAAAGAAAATAGAAAACCCATTGGACAAAGCTGCAGTATCCAATACCAGGTCTATGGCTATCATCTGAACACTTATCAACTATAACCCAACTGAAGTTGAGAAGGCCAAATAGGTAAACATGAAGTAGGATCAACCATCCTATGAATGAAATCCAAATTAAGATAAATCTAAAATAAAGGTTGCACTCTAGCTTTATAACTCCAAGCTCAAATATCAACCTCGGGGATGAACTGCTCAATCTCAACTTCCTAAACCAAACATGAATATGGGTAGGAATTGTGACATAACTCGAACCAGGGTCTTGTCATAATGGGCATCTCAAGTCCAACAAGGATAGAGATTACCCCTGATATCTAATCAAACCAACCAACAAACCCTAAAACAATAACCAAATTCATATCCATTCCATAACATACCCAAGTCCACAGTTTGTCCATATAATGCCTTTAAAATAATCCAAGAATATTCGATCAAGACATGCCCCCTTCCATAGCCAAAATCAATATCAAGTCTAAACTAATAAGGAAATAAGAAAACTCAAAACAAGAAATGGAGCCTTTCAAAGTATGGAAGCTCACCACTTCAAGTGAACACAAGTTGTCCCTAAATCTAAGTCACTGAGCAGGAGGTATGATAGTATGACCAGCCCCTGTATTAAGTGATGATACAATGTACAAAGAGGTTAAGCGGTTAGAGCGCTAGCATGTAACTCAAGAATAAGGATAATATAATGCCAACAGTTCAAAACCAACCAACCAATGCACATAACCAATGCAATACATATATATATTCAATATCGATATAGGGAATAGGATTAGCAAGAAGTTTGAAAACATTAACCGGGTTGTGTAGCATAACTGTCATATATCATGGCACCCACGACCTATATAGGCCCAGCTCTCCCCTAGCTGGAAGGGCCCTAGTCCATATAATCGCATGAACCAGAGAATAACCATAATCGTATATACCTATATGGGGGACTCAAACCTCCCAGCATAATCAAGGTTACTTAATCACTAATATATGTATTATGGGGTACTCGAACCTCCCATTCATATATTTATTTGCGGGACTCAAACCACCCGATCGTAAAGATACCTACACTGACAAGTATGGTTTCCACTGTTAGTCTTTTAAACTCCACTTTCATGGTCGGGCTACACATCTTACTTTAAAGCCTAATTTAAAATATTCATACACATGCACATAATCATTAGTATAATTACTTACCAAAGGAATCTCGTTGGTAGCATCATACCAACCCCACTTGCAAGTCTACAACATGCCATAACTATTATCATTTGACTTTGGGACTCAAACCTATTTAGCCATTTAAACAACAATGGTTACCATTCAATTCAACTTTTAGCCAACAAGGCCTTTCATGAAACCATTTACCAATCATTTACATGATTAGGCCAATGCCTTAGTTCAACACATTTCAATTCAATTTATGGTCATCAAGACCTTTACAAAATCATTTATCCTTCATTGACATTCTTATACCAAGCATTAGTTCAAAAATTAACTCATCATGTTACAAAATTCTTCTCCTAGGAATTTTCACAAACACATTGAGGGCACACTTTTACCAAGACCAACACCAAAGTAAAAAAATATCAAGTTTAGGTTTAAGCATGAACCAATTGTTAAACCATAATTACCAAGAACCCACACATGCAAAACCATCATTAAAACATGCATTTTCACAATCTAAACCAAGAGTAAGCAATATTCAACAATATGTAACTAAACCCTCAACATTAGTTTTTAAAACCACCCTCAATAATTCATAAACAAAGTTTTAAACTCATGATTTTCATAAACTAACAATGAATAAAGAGTCACATGCCTTACTCATGAAGATTCACGAAAAGAAATTGACTCTTGAGCCTCTAGATGAACACCTTGTTGAAACCCTAGCCCAATCTTCAAGATAAAGTTTAGAGAGGATTTTGAGAGTGTTTTAATATTTCAAAGTATGGTATGAGAGAACAATTAGTTTTATAGGACGTGGGGTCTTAAGAGTTTGGGGTTGGAAATGTCTAAATTACCCTCAACTTAAAAATTAAAAAAGATTCACAGTAGGGTAAAGTTTGTCCCTTCTACTTGTACCCACATCATATGTGTGGTACCCTTCATTCGTATATTGATAAGAATATGAGACACCATAATTTTTCAAACCTACGACCTCTTAGCATGAATCATACATTACTATATAAATAGTACCCACTCAAATCGTACTCTAGACGGAATGTTAAGGCTAAAAACTGAACAACATACGGTTTGGACCTTACTACTCGTACCATCATGTACGACTCTTATGATGTCCATTCATACCTTAGACTAAAAACAACCAAAACCATACTGAGGAATTTATGACCAACACCCCTAATCATACCCATATTATACGAAAAGTAACTATGAGTCGTATGATAATCAAAGAGCTCAAACTTAAGAAATTTCTAAGGGTCAAAATCCAAGGTGTTTCAATTCTCCCCCAGTAGGATCTTTCATCCTTGAATGATGGGTAAAGAAAAGAACGAGCATGATTTAACACAATATTACCTATCAAACTTCTTTAAACCAATATTAGGAAACAAATACATCATGGAATCAACATTTTCATTAACAATGACATAAAATAAAGATATTATGAACAACGCATACCTCAAGAATGAATTTTCAGAATGGGGAACAAAGGAAGATACTTGGACTTTATGTCCTCTTCAGCCTCCCAAATAGCTTCTTCAACCTTATGATTCCTCCAAAAAAACATTTACCAAATCCACATCCTTCATCCACAACCGATAAACTTGATGATCTAAGATCTAAACTGAGACTACCTCTTGAGATAAACAATCTGAAATACACAATCCTTCTAAAGTAACTATCGATTAAGGATCACCCACACACTTTCTCAACATAGAGACATGAAAAACTAAATGAATGGAGATCAAACTAGAAGGCAACTCTAATTCATACGCAACATTACCAACACTTCTCAAAACCAAGTACGGACCAACATAGCGGGGACTGAGCTTCCCCTTCCTACCAAACCTCATTACTCCCTTCATGGGATACACCTTAAGGAACATCCAATTGCCGACCTTAAACTCCAACTACCTACGCCTCACATTCACATAGGACTTTTGGTGACTTTGAGAGGCTTTCAACCTATCATAAATTATCTTTACCTTTCCCACGGTTTGGTCAACCAAATCAGGGCCAAACAACTTACCCTCACCAACTTCATACCACTTAATAGGAGAATAACATCTCCTACCATAAAATTCCTCAAAAGGATCCATACCAAGGCTAGAGTGATAAATATTATTATATGAAAACACAATAAAAGGAAAATGGTCGACTCAACTACCTCCATAGTCAATCATGCAAGCACAAAGCATATCTTCCAATGTATAAATGGTTCTCTCTGCTTGTCTATCTACTGTGGAATAAAAGAGATAGTAAGGCATATCTTAGTTACCAAACCTTTCTGAAATGACTACTAAAAGTGAGATAAGAATGGAGTACCACAATTCGAGATGATAGAAATTAAAGCACCATGCAACTTTATGATCTCTGCAAGATATAACTTAGCATAACCCTTAACCAAATAACTAGTCCTCACAGTTAAGAAATAAGTCGACATGGCCATTCTATCCAGGATTACCTAAATTGAATTAAACTGATTCTAAGATCGAGAAAGACTAGTAATGAAATCCATATTAATTACCTCCTACTTTTATTCGGGCAACTCAATCTCTTAGTACAAACCTCTGGGTCTCATGTTCTCAACTTTCACTTGTTGACACGCCATGCACGTAGCCACATATTTAGCCATGTCTTGCTTTATATTATTCAACCAATAGAACTATTTAAGATCATGATATGTCTTTGTGGAACCAGGATGAATAGCATAACACAATCCACGAGTTTGGTCCAAAATCCTTTCCCTCAATCCATCAATATCAGGGACACATAATCTACCTTGGTACCTCAAGATACTATCACTGCCAATCACAAAGTCAACAACCTTTTGGTTACCCACATTACTTTTAATGTGCATTAATTTGGAATCCAATATCTTCTATTCCTTTATCTCAACAAAAAAAGATGACTATGATACCTGATGCACAAATACACCATCATCCTCAGAGTTGGTGAGACAAACCCTAAAGTTTGCCAAATAATGAATGTCCTTCACCAATTCCTTCTTATCCTCATCCACGTGAGCTAGACTTCCTATGGATAACCTGCTAAGAGCATTAGCAACTATATTAGCTTTATCTAGATGGTAATAAAGACTCATATCGTAGTCCTTCAGCAACTCAAGCCACCACCTTTTCCTAAGATTCAAATTTTTCTAAATAAACATATATTGTAGTCTCTTATGATTAGAAAAGATATCAACATAAACCCCATAGAGATAGTGACACCAAATCTTTAATGAAAATACCACAGCTAACAACTCAAAGTCAAGAGTAGGGTATTTCTTCTCATGAACTTTCAACTACCTAAAAGCATAGGCCAACACCCTACCATGCGGCATCAGCACACAACCAAGACCAACACGAGAAGTATCACAATACACTACAAATCTATCATTACCCTCGAGAAAGGTTAAAATCAAAGCTTAAGTCAATTTATCCTTCAACTACTCAAAACTTCCCTCACAAGCATCGAGCCATAAGAAATTCACCTTAATTTGGGTCAATCTAATCAATGGGGTGGCTATAGTCAAAAACCTTTTCACAAATCTCCTATAGTAACTGGCTAAACCCAAAAAGCTCTGAATGTCGATTGGAGTCGCGGGTCTAAGCCACTTATTAACCATAACAACCTTTTATAGATCCACCATGATCTCTTCACTAGAGATAACATGACCAAGAAAAGTAATAGGCTTTAACTAAAATTCTCACTTAGATAACTTGGCATACAAAAGCATCTCCTTCAAGGTCTGTAACACAGTACAGAGGTGATCAACATAATCCACCTCACTCTTAGAGTATACTAGAATATCATCTATGAAGACAATGATGAACAAATCTAGAAATTGATAAAAAACCCTATTCATCAAATCTATAAATTCTATTGGAGCCTTGGTCAACCCAAAAGACATAACTAGGAACTCATAATGACTATATCGTGTCTTAAAAAGAGTCTTAGTGATATCCACTTCCCTAATTTTAAGTTGATGATAACCCGAGCTAAAATAAATCTTAAAGAAATACTTTGCACTTTGAAATTGATCAAATAAGTCATCGGTCCTAGGGAGAAGATACTTATTCTTTATAGTTATCTTATTTAGCTTACGATAACTGATGGACATACGAAGGAAACCACCTTTCTTATGCATTAAAAACACAAGAGTGCCCTAAGGAGACATACTAGGATAGATAAAACCCCTAAGAGATCTTTCAATTTATTCTTGAGCTCCTTCAACTCAGTCGGAGCCATTCTATAAGGAGGGATAGTTATAGGATAAGTTTTTGAAAAAAGATTAATCTAAAAATCAATTTACCTATCGATAGGAACACCAAGAAGACCATTAGGGAAAACGTTAGAAAACTTTTTAACCACATGAATGAATTCTAAAGAAGGAGCTTTTGAGTTAAAATCCTTAACATGGACTAAATCATATAAATACCCTATGGAAATCAATATTTAGGCTCTAAGATATGAGATGAACCTTCCCTTGGGCACTAAAGAACCCCCTTCCCATACAATGACTGGATCATTAAGGAATTTTAACATGACCTTATGGGTCAAACAATCTAAGGAAGCATAGCACAAATGCAACTAATCCATCCCCAATATGACATCAAAGTCAACCATATCTAACTCAATTTTACTACCACTAATAAATACTACACACTCTTTATAGACTCTTTCAGTAATTAGTGAGTCACCAACTATGTTGGATACAAAAAGGATCAGAAATAGACTCAAGGCCAAAACCAAAATTCACAGCCAAAAATGGGATCACATAAGAAAAATGAAACACCTTGGTTTATGGGCCTTAGAAAAATTTCCTGGAATTATGGTCTCTGGACCCACCATGAATCAAGGGTACAATTCGTATATTAGGTTAAATATGGTAAGCTTCAGTCGTATACTAACTTGTGTTGGTTAGTGGGGTTGATTTTGATTACTGTAATAGATACGACTTAGGGGTACAAGTCGTATTGGTTGTTACAAATTGTTTGGTTCCTTAACTTAATCTTAGACTTGGTTACTTCGATTGGAGTTGAGTATGAGTGTATCACTAAGACTTGTATGGTGGACAATGTTTAAATTTTCCTTGGGTTAAAATTTGCCAAGGGTATAGATCGTATGCTATCAATATGACTTGGTTGGATAAGTCATATATTGGATAGTATTTTATCCAAGCATTGAGGATAGGATGTGAGTGGCGGATAACAATCATATTTGAAGGGTATAACTCATATGTGTTAGTTATATCCCTGTGATGAGATTTTGGTGCAACTTAAGTGGGGGTATTATGGACATTTCAATAATTATACTAATAGGGTCCCATGACTTCTAACCTACTAGGGAGGTTATTTAACCTATTTATCCACTCATCAACACTTTGATACATTTCTAAAAGACTCCACAAGTCTCTCAAGAGCTTTTGGGAAAGGGGAGCTAGGGTTTCATCTAAAAGATCAATTTGGGGCTTGTCTTGGTGATTTATTTTCATCATCATATTGGTTTAAGGCAAGTTATCTTACCTCATTGTTAATTTCAACTAAATGAATAGTTTTATGATGTTTCCATGATTTCATTAATTGTATAATTTTGGTTTTGAAATATGATTTGGGGGTTTTGGTATTAAGTGGTTGGTTATTGTTTCCCATGTTTTAATTATGTATTTATATACTTAATTTATGGTTTTGGATAATTGGATTTCATGGGAATGGTTTAATGATAATTGAAATTGGTTTTGGTCATATTATGCCCCCAATGTGTTTGATAAAATGCTTATAAAGATATGTTCATCGCATTGACTATTTTTAATAGAACTTTTGCTTGTTTTTAAACATGGTAAAGAAATTATGCATGGTTTAAATGGATTGGAAAGGTAAATGGAAAATTTTTATGCTTGATGGGTATATTAAATCCCCCAAGTATTTTAATATGATAAATAGAAGGGCACTTGAAAGTCCCCTTAAACCTTTATATGGTTGGATATGGATAATACTTGAAATTAAGGGTTGGTATGACGATACCAATATCAATGTCCTTGGTTAATGAATGAAAAATGGTTTGGTTATTTAGAAATTGGTTTTAATTAGGCAATAATGGTGGGATGTGTAGCAAAGTTGTGGAAGGTGGAGGCCCCAGGTAGACCAAAACTTAAAACTCATATTTTTTGATATGAGGTTTGTCTTGGTGACTGTGTGCATGATGTCACACTCTATATTTGAGGGATGTACTAGTCATCCCAAGGTTTTCTTTCCTGGTCATGTGGCTACACACAATGGGGCCCTTTCAGTAGGGTAATTGAACCCATCTAGCCCATGGCTGGTTTAGGATGGCAAAGCTACATAACCCAAATAAAGGTTTTAGAGGCATGCTAAACTCGATCCCTTTTCCTGGCATGGTTTTATATAAATATATATATATATATATATATATATATATATATGTATGTATTTATGTATGCATGCATGTATGGTTATGTGCATATGGATGGTTTTACTTGGTTTTATAAAAGGAATTATTGTATCCTTACCCTGAGATAATGATATTGGTCACTCACTAACCCTGTCTACTGGTGGTTGTAAACCCACTCTATGTAGGAACCGACCGTTCGACTCCTCCTACATAGTGATTGACTCAGGGACACCATTTGGACTTAATTGGTGAGCTTGCATTCTTTAGGAAGGCTCTATTTCATGTTATTGATATTTATAGACACTTTGATTTTATATTGGATAATGTTTTTGTCTATGGTTGGGGGCATGTCCCAACGGAATTTTATTACTCTTTTGGTTAGAGGCTTTGTGGTACTTTTAGGGGTTGGAATGGGCTGGATCGGTATAGGTGCCATCCTTGGCATTGGAATAAGCTTGAAGGATGGCATCATCAAACATAATTTCTTATTGTTCCATCATGTTTAATTTTGGGATTGTGCATATCTTATTTTGGAACATCCTTGGTTATGGCCTAGTTTATAGCCCTTGTTTTTTTATTGGTTGGTATGGTTGAATTATTGGTATGGGATGGTTGCACTCAGTTTGGTTGGTACCATAGTCTTTATTTGAGATGTTACACTATCTTGTTACATGCTCAAAATTCAGCCAACTCAAGGTAGTTGGCTGGAGGTTGGGTTGGGTAATGGGGATGGTCTCCGGCCCTAGTCGGACTTGGGACGCCCATTATGACAATGCCCCAGGCTGGGTCATGTCAAAAGAGGGGATTCTTGATCAAGTAAATAGTATACATCATGAAAGAAGATTTTTAACATACCAGTAGTGACATCAGGAGATGCCGCAAAATCCAAATGAGATACAAGGGCATATAACCAACTCCGGCCCGTGCCAGTACCAAATACAGAAATAGATATAGAATCAGCACCCTTTTGTTACAGGAATAGATGAAGAGGCAACAAGAACTTTGTTAGCCCCAGAAGCCATTCTATAATAATAGTGTCATTGCATATGAGCAATCTAACCACAATAAAAGTATTTGTTCTTCCCTTCCTCAAAGAACCCAATTGTGCAGCCTCTTATAAAATCTATAGGGAGAGTTAGATGGAATCGACTGAGCCCAATAAGCCTAAGATTAGGAACCATATGCATGAAATCCATCATCATGCTGAGGCTAACGATCACCCAATGGATTTGGGTAAGGAGCACTAGCGGTGGAGAAAGAACCAAAACTCCCCCACATCTTCTTTCCCTACTTACCATTATCTCTTAGCAGGACTAAATTTCTTCCCTTGCCTCTCACTAAAATTATCCTATTTCCTTTTATGTTCCACTACCTACTTCATTTACATAAAAAATCTAGAGATGTCCATGTCCTTAATCAACAAGTCAGTCTTACTCTCAAGGATCAACTCATGAGACGATCCCAATGGAAACTTTCTCATCCTAGTCCGCATGCTAGTAACCAACTCTAAGCATATCGTGACAACTGTTGCAACTTCAAGTTATACTTTTTGACCATCCTACCTTGCCTCATGTTCATATACTCTTCTTATTTTGCCTCCCTCAACACTTGGGGAAAAAAGTAGTTCAGAAATGCACTGGAGAAATCTTCCCACATAGATGACTCGGCACCGTCACCCCTTGTCTGAACCCATTCCTCGTACCATTAGTATGCCACATCCTTCATCTGGTAGGCGGCAAACTCTACTCCCTCTATAATAGTGGCATGCTTAAAATGACAAACACCACTATCATCCTGAGTAACTACAAACTATGCCAACATATGAATAGATTGACAAAACTCAGCATTTATTACGTCAGCCTGAGAAGTTTGAGATGGATTAATAGGAATTGATAGAACTCTAGAAAAATCAGGAACTGGACCCCTAGACCAAGTATGGATCCATGAGTAGAGCGTGTCCCATCAACGTCATCTCCAGTTGGACAGAGGAGTCTTTGTAAGCTTCAGATCATCGAGGCGTGATCTAAAAAGCAAACAAATGGGAATTAGAGAAGATTTTAGGACTTAGACACTACATCTTAAGAACAGAACAAAATAAAGAGAAACATTCCTAAATTTCTCATAGACTCTCTCTTATAAGTGTGGTGCACTACACACCTATAAAAGAGACTCTACTTGACATGACTTTGTCGATACCCAATTGACCATAAAACCTAGGCTAAGATACAAACTCAAACATGACCTGAACCAAGGCCTTATCATAATGGGCATATAAATTCCAATAAGGACCTTAGATCAGCCTCGATATCCAATACAACCAACCAATAAAGCCAAAAATGATAACCGTATACATATCTATCCCATAACATACCCAAGTCCAAAGTTTGTCTACGCAAAGACTCTAAAGCAACCTAAGAATATTTGATCGGTACATACCCCCAACCATAGCCAAAACCAATATCCAAGTCTAAACCAATAAAGACATAAGAAAACTCAAAACAAGAAATAGAGCCTTCCTAAGTATGGAAGATCACCACTTCAAGACAACACAATATGTCCCTGAATCCAAATCATTAAGTAGAAGGTGTGATTCTATGACCAACCCCTACATTGCGTAGGGATACAACATTCAAAGATGGTTAAAGGTTTGAGAACTAGCATGTCACTTAAGGATAAGGATATTAAAATGCCAACAGTTTAAAACCAACCAACCAATGCACATAACTAATGTAATACATATACATACATATATAAACTATATTGGGATAGGGAACAGGATTAGCATGAACTTTGAAAAATAAACTCGAGCTATCTAGCATAACCGTCATATATCAAGGCACCCACAGGATATATAGGCATAGCTCTTCCCTAGCTAGAAGGGCCCTAGTGCGTGTAGCCACATAAACTAGAGAATATCCATAACCGTATATGCCTATATAATGAACTCAAACCTCCCTTCATAATCAAGGTGACTTAAGCACCAATAAATGCATTATAGGGGATACAAATATACCATTCATACATTCATTTGGAGGACTCAAACCACCCGTTTATAAAGATACCTACACTGGCTAGCGTGGTTTCCAGAGCTAGTCCTTCTGACTTCACTTCCATGGCCCAGAAACATATCTTTCTTTAAAAACTAATTAGAAACATTCTTACCTATGCACACAATTATTAGTCCAATTACTTACCAAAGGCATCTCATTGGTGTCTCCATTCTAACCCCACTTGCAAGCATATAACATGCCATAACCATTATCATTTGACTTTGCGACTCGAACCCATATTTATACCAACCCATCAATTCAATTCAAAATTTAAGGACTCAAACATATTTAGCCATTTAAACCACCAATATTACTATTCAATTCAACATATTGCCAATAAGGCATTTCATGAAACCATTTACCAATCATTGATAACATTAGTCCAATGCCTTAGTTCAATGCATTTCAATTCAATTTGTGGTCATCAAGACCTAGACAAAATCTTTTATCCTTCATTGACACTCTTATACCAATAATTAGTTCAAAACCTATTTCATCATTTGATAAGATTCTTCTCTAAGGTATTTTCACAAATACATTGAGGAAATACCCTTATTAAGACCAAAACAAAAGTTAAAAATCCATTAAGTTTAGGGTTAACCGTGAACCAATTGTTAAACAACAATTACCAAGAACCCACACATGAAAAAACATCACTAAAACATGTATATTCACAATTTAAACCAAGAGTAAATAATACTCAACAATATGAAAAAAAAACATCAACATTGGTTTTCAAAACCACTTAATGTTCATAAACAAAGTTTTAAACTCATGATTAGCATGAACTAACAATGAGGGAAGAGTCGCATGCCTTAGTCACAAAGATTCATGGAAATAACTTGAATCTTGATCCTCTAGATGAAAACCTTAAAAAAACCTTAGCTCAATCTTCAAAAGAGAGTTTAGAGAGGATTTTTGTAATATCGCATATTTCTCAAACTTAACTTAACTCTTAGTTCATGAGTTATTGAATATAAAATTTTTCAAATACTCATTATTTTCTAGTTTAGAGCCTGTCATTGCATAGGAAATTGAATTAGCTTTCCAACAATATAAAATTTTCCTAAATCCGATAACCGGGAAAGAAATTATGGCTATTTTAAGTTTCAGTCATTAAACACCATTATTCAGGCCAGTAGCGCATCGCAGAGTGTGTCGAAATGGCAAATGTCAGTTTCTAGTGAGGTACCATGATACTGACGTGTTACACCACCAGCTAATTTTCCAATTGTCAGAATCCAGTGTTGCTCTGCTATATTGGCGTGTCACGCCAAGGACCCAATCTATAATTGTCAATTTCCAGTAAAGCAATGTGATTATACCGCGTCATGCCAAGCTTTCATGTCCCATCCAGTAGTGCAACGTGATTCCACCATGTAGCGCCACCAGCCATATTTTCGGTTGTCATTTTTCAGTGGCTTGGCGCGATAGTGGCGCGTCGTGCTAGGTGCCCAAATAAGGAATTTTTCAATAACAATTTTAAATCATTCCCAGGGGTAATTGAGTATTTG
This sequence comes from Capsicum baccatum var. pendulum, assembly GCA_030864225.1. Lineage (NCBI taxonomy): Eukaryota > Viridiplantae > Streptophyta > Magnoliopsida > Solanales > Solanaceae > Capsicum > Capsicum baccatum. Next base: position 145,165,501 of record CM061552.1, read on the forward strand.
TTTCATGAACCAAGTTATCCTTTAACACGTAAATTACCCCAGATTAACCTAGGTACATTATTATTATTCAATTTTCCCCAAATTAAAGGCATTATCTCTTAAGAAAACAAACCCTAACTTTAAGAATCAAGATCAATACTCAAGAATTTCTTCAAGCACCTTCAAGAATTACTTTCCAAGGTATTTAAGTGTTCATATATGGGTCCCTTTCACCCATACAGTCCTAGAATCTATTTTTAAAACTTTTAGAGTTATGATTTATGATTTCCATACTTGGAATTAAATGTATTCGTTATTATGATAGTAATTGGGATCCAATGCATATTTAATTAAAAGTTTTCATGAAATCAAGATAGCTATGTGGTGAATTATATGAATTGCATGCTTAACCCTTGAATTTGAAATTGAATGTTATATTCATGATTACATGTGTTGACCATCATCATATGAAACACCCCATGCTCCCGAAGTATTTATTAAAAGGACTATGTAAAGTAGATAGTGGAATATTGACGTGTCATTATGTAGTCCCAATCATGTACAAGCTTAGGCCCTATAAGTGTTTGATGAAATGCCTTTATGTATGAATTATGGAAAAGTGTACATTGTTATGTATCTCAAGATCATGCTATGCTTTATTTTTCATACTATCAAGTCCTGAGGGAATTTAATACCCGACCATTTAGATGTTTAACTAGAGACAGTGTCAGTTATAGAATAGTCTCAGTCCTGTCATGATTAGTAGTACTCTCAGTTAATTATAGAACTCAGTAGAACTCAGTTAGTTATAGAACTAGGGAAAATTTAGTAAACTCAATATCAGTTCAGTCTTGTGTAGTACACTCAGTTCAATGTAATTATTGGGAGTAGGATTCAGCACCAAATGAACCCAAGGATGGGGTCTCACCTACTAGAAGAAGGTGTGATCCTTATAAGAAATCCTTGCATTCTAGAACTACGTAGTCAGCGTAGGTTAAGACATCAAACCTAGCAGTTGAGGGTTAATGAGGTGATTTAACCTGTCAGATAAGGCTTCCACCATTTGCATTAACATACCTGCTAGATAAGGGTAACTCTTCAGTGTCTTTACCCATGGTATAGTATTGACACCCTTCCACTGGGGTCATAGGTTAGACCCCAACACAGTTATCTTATTTAGGGCATGTCGGTTAGATGATTAGCTCCCACAATCTTAATTTTAGTCTTTAGAATATAGCTCAGTTTAATTCTATAGAATTAGGACTGTCAGATACAGTTAACCAGTATCAGTAACTTCAGATATTAGTTACTTAATATCAAACTTAGGATTTAGCTTCAGATAAGCTTAGTCACAGTATTTATTTATATGCACAGTAGTGCATACTTAGTATTATAGAAGTATTAGTTATCCATGTACTCTCATGTTCAGTTACTCTCTATCATGCAGTCAGTTATTATTCTTGCATATGAACCATTGCATTCAGCCTTACCCTATCTAGTATACCAGTATATTCCACGTACTGACGCATACTCTTTCTTTATGTCATGATGTCCTATATGATAAGTTTGGATGCTCAGGTTCCTGATCGTGCATAGATAGATCCAGATTCAGCCAACAGTAGATTTATCAGTGAGTCCTTATCATTTGAGGATATTCTTTTATTTCATTATTTTAGTAGACTCAATATTTCAGTAGATGAAGTTATTTAGGGGATTGTCCCATCAACTCCACTTTCAGACAGTGTTCAATTTTTCAGATTGTTATTTTAGTTGATACACTTTATCAGTATTTATAGATTTTGAACCTTATGGCATTTTATCCTATTTTTTGTATTTATTACTATATTATATTTCAGTGCTCACAGCAAATATCAGTCATGGATTAGCTTGTGGTCTTTCGGGGTCATAAGTATAGTATAACATCTGAGGTACAAACTTGGTGCGTTACAAACTTAGTATCAGTGCCAAAGGTTCAACAGTGTCCTAGGAATTCTGAAAGCCACATCTAGTAGAGTCTTGTGCATGGGTGTGTAGCGCGCCACACTTATGGACAGGAGTCTATGAGATGTTTTTGGAAAATTTTCCCTTTTTTCAATATTCATATCGTGCGAGTGAGCATGATCTCAAGTTAGACTCTCAATCTAGTTGTTTCTTCCTTTTGTTTTTAGATCATGCCTCCCAAAAGGACTAACAAAAGGCAACTGGAAGCTAGTCAACACCTCATCCCATTCAGGCAGATCCCCTGGATGAGCATGTCTCCTATGAAAAATTCAGAGTTGCATTCACTACTCTAGCTAATTTTATAGCAGCTCAAAATAAATGGCTAGCTGTTGTTCAGGCCAACCCAATGGATACTACTATAGCCAAGATTTGGGACTTCATCTGAATAAATCCTTCTATTCTCAGGATCTAAGTCAAAAGAGGATCTACAAGAGTTCCTCGATCAGGTTCATAAAATCACAGACATCATGGGAGTAACTTTCAGTGAGACTGATAAGCTAGCTACCTATTAGCTACAAGATGTATCTCACACATAGTTTAAGAAGTTAAAGGTAAACAGGGGCAAAGATGCAAAGCCCATAGAGTGGGAAGAGTTTGCTACTACTTTTCTAGACAGGTTATTTCCCTTAGAGTTGACAGAAGCCAAGTTTCTAAGAGTTTATTAACCTAAGGTAAGGCAGTATGAGCGTGAAAGAGTATTCCCTCATGTTTACTCAGTTATCCAAGTATTCTCCCCATTTAGTAATAGATAGTAGGTCCAGAATGAGCAAGTTCATATCTGGGGTGTCAGATAGTGTGGTTAAGGAGTGTAGAATAGCGATGTTGATTAAGGAGATGAACATATCCAGGCTCATGGTCCATGCTCAATAGATAGAAGAGGCTAAGATTAGAGAGAGAGAGAGAGGCAACATAAGAGAGCTAGAATAGGTAGCTTCATAATCAGCTTAAGTCAGAGGGTGGTAACCGTTCCCAATTTTGTCTAAAATCTTTAGTTCCAGCTCAGTCCTCAACCAGTGCTCCAGTTCCTAAATTCAAAAATGGTAATAAAGATATGTCACAAGGCTCTAAATCTCAGGGTAGTGTCAGTAGTACTTGAATAAATCCTCTATGTCAGAAATATGGTAAGAACCACCAGGGTGTCTGCAGAGCTGGCAGTGATGTTTGTTTCGGGTGTGGTAAGCCAAGCCACAGAGTCAGAGATTGTCCTCAGTAACATTTTTAGGGTCAGCATAATCATCCCACAGCTTATTTTTTGGTAGCCTAAATTAGTAGGCTGCCGCTTTTAGTGCCACCAGTGGGCAACGCCTAAACAGGATTTATGCAATTCAGACTAGAAAAGATCAGGAAAATTCTCCTGATGTGGTCACTGGTATGTTACAGATCTATCATTTATATGTTTATACCTTGTTAGATCCAGGGGCTTCTTTATCTTTTGTAACTCCTTACACAACCATTAACTTCAGAGTTAGTCTAGAAATTCTAGAATATCTTTTATCAGTTTCTACCCCAGTGGGTAAATCTATCGTAGCCCAACGCATATACAAGAACTATCTGATTATGATGTCTCATAAATTTACTTCAGTAGACCTTGTAGAGCTAGAGATAGTGGATTTTGATATCAGTTTCTGCATAGATTGGCTCCACTCATGTTATACCTTAGTTGATTGTAGAAGCAAAATTGTTCTTTTTCAGTTTCCAAATTAAGAAGTCCTTGAATGGACGGGTAGTACCATAATGCTTACGGGTCAATTGATTTCATACCTTTGAGCGAGAAAAATGATATCCAACGAATGTATGTACCATCTTGTGAAAGTTAAAGACTCTAACTCAGAAACTCTAACTCTTGAGTCAATTTTAGTAGTAAATAAATTCTCAAATATGTTTCCTGAAGATCTTCCTGGAGTTTCTCCCATTAGGGAAATAGACTTCGGAATAGACCTCCTTCCAGATACTCAGCCTATATCTATTCCACTATACATAATGGCACTAGCAGAACTCAGAGAGTTAAAAGAATAGTTGAAGGATCTCCTAGATAAAGGATTCATCAGACATAGCATTTCCCCATGGGATGCACCAGTCTTATTAATGCATAAGAAAAATTGTTCTCTCAGAATGTGTATAGACTACCGTTATTTGAACAAAGTCACAGTCAAGAATAAGTACCCACTTTCCATAATCAATAACTTGTTCGACCAACTTCAGGGTGCTAGTTACTTTTCTCAGATAGACCTCAGATCAGGCTATTATCAGCTCAGAGTCATAGAATATAACATTCCAAAAATAGCTTTCAGAACCCAGTATGCTCATTTTGAGTTTCTAGTTATGTCCTTTGGTCTTACTAATGCCTCAGTAGCTTTCATGGACGTAATGAATCACGTGTCCAAGCAATACTTGGACATGTTCATTATAGTCCTCATTGATGACATTGTTGTCTATTCCTGTAGCGAGAATGATCACGCAGATTACCTCTGAATCGTACTTCAAACTCACAGAACTCGTCAGTTGTTCACCAAATTTAGTAAGTGTGAATTTTGGCTAAGGTCAGTAGCATTCCTTGGTCATATTATTTATGGTGATGGAAATAGAGTTGATCCTCAAAAGACTAAAGTGGTGAGAAACTAGCCTAGACCCATCTCTCCATTAGATATTAGGAGTGTTATGGGTTTAGATGGCTATTAACGTCAGTTTTTTGAATGGTTCTCATCTATTGCATCCCCCATGTCTAGGTTGACTCAGAAGAATGTCCAGTTTCAATGTCAGATTCCTGTGAGAAGAGTTTTTAGGAGTTGAAGACTTGATTTACCTCAGCCCCAGTTTTGACTCTATTGGATGGTTTAGATGGTTTTATTATGTATTGTATTATATCCATAGTAGGTTTGCATTGTGTCCTCATGCAGAGAGGTAAGGTCATAGCATATGGCTCAAGACAGCGTAAGCCCCATGATAAAATATCCGACTCATGATCTTGAGTTAGCAACTGTAGTATTTCCCTTAAAGATTTAGAGGCACTATTTAAATGGGGTGCATATAGATGTGTTCACAGATCACAAGAGCTTGCAGTATGTCTTTTCTCAGAAATATTTAAATTTACATCAGAGAAGGTAGTGTATGGGTGCAAAATAGTTTCAAATCATCTCTAGTTTCCAAAATGAATGAAAAGCAGGATAGAGATCCCAGTCTAGTTAAGTTAAAAGAGTTAGTTGAAGATCAAACAATAGAGGTTTTCTCCTAAGGAAGATATGGTGTTTTGTTTTGCTAGGGTTGACTATGTATGTCAGATGTAGATAACTTAAGGAAATAAATTCTTACAGAAGCACATGGTGCGTGGTACTCTATTCATCTAGGGGCAACTAAGGTATACCTCAATATGCAGGAGATCTATTGGTGGAGTGGGATAAAGAGATATATTATAGAGTTTGTAGCTAAGTTCCCTATATGTTAGTAGGTTAAGATTGAGCACCCGAAGCCTAGTGGGTCCATGCAATAGTTCAATAATCCCACATAGAAATAGGAAGAAGTGAACATGGACTTTGTGATGGGTTTGCCTCATACTCGTCATCAGTATAATTCTATTTGGGTTGTCATAGACAGGATGACCGAATCAGCTTATTTCTTGCCAGTTCATACCTCTATTTAGTCGAGGACTATACCAAACTCTATATCAGAGAGTTGGTCAAGTTACTCGGAGTCCTAGTATCCATCATCTCAGATAGAGGCACCCAGTTAACCTCTCATTTCTGGAAAGCATTCCAAAAGGTTCTTGGTACTCGAGTTTACCTTAGTACAGCCTTCCACCCTCAGACACTTGGTGAAGCATAAAGGACCATTCAAACTCTAGAAGATATACTAAGAGCATGTTTTTTCAATTTTAAAGGTAGTTGGGATAACCACCTTCCTTTAATTGAGTTCATATACAATAACAGCTATCATTTCAGTATTCAGATGACTTCATTTGAGGCTCTCTATGATAGGATATGTAGATCTCTAATTGTTTGGTTCGAGGTAGGTGAGGCCGTAGTAGTAGGGCCTAACCTAGTATTCGATGCCTTAGAGATGGTTTAGTTAATCAGAGAAAGACTTAGGACTTCACAGAGTCGATAGAAATTTTACATAGATATGTGGAGAAAGGATCTCGAGTATGAGATCGGTGATTTTGTTTTCTTGAAAATCTCTACCATGAAGGGGATAAAGAGGTTTGGAAAGAAGGGAAAGCTCAGTCCCCGATATGTCGGCCCTTACAAAATTCTCAACCATTTTAGAAAGGTAGCATATGCACTCAAGATGCCTTCTGAACTAGCTTCAGTGCACCTAGTATTCCACATCTCCTTGCTAAAGAAATGCATTGGTGACCTAGAAGTCATAGTTCACTTAGAGGGCGTAGATATTTAGAAAGATCTCTCTTTAGAAGAGGTTCTAATCCAGATCCTCAATTGTCAAATTCGCAGGCTGAGGAACAAAGAAGTTCCCTTAGTTAAAGTCTTTTGGAAGAATTAGTTCTTAGAGGGAGCTACTTAGGAAGTAGAAGCAGATATACAGACTAAGTATCTTTACCTCTTCTCCGCAAACTCAGATCCAGCTTAAGGTAACAGTCTTCCATAGCTTTACTCAGTTCTATGTTCAGCTATAATTATAACTTGTATCCATTAACATTTCATATTCAGTTAAGCATTCATGAATCAGTTCAGTCATGTAGTCATGCATCAAATGTGCATGCTCAGTATGAAAACCTAGCTTATCAGTAGCTTTAGTCATGTATTCCATGCATCAGATATGCATGTTCAATGTAAAAGCTTAGTTTGACAGTATCTTAGTCATGTAGTCATGCATCAAATATGCATGTTTAGTGTGTAAAATCATTCTATTAGTGTCTCAGCTTAATCAGTCTCATTTAAGGATGAATGTTCCCAAGGGGGAGATATTGTAATACCCCATTTTTCTCAAGCTTAACTTAACTCTCAATTCATGAGTTATCTAATATAAAAAATTTTAAATACTCAGTATTTTTTTAATTTACAGCCTGCCATTACATAGGAAATTGAATTAGTTTTTCAACAATATAAAATTCGCCTAAATTCGATAATCGGGAAAGAAGTTATGGCTATTTTTAGTTTCAGTCATTAAACACCATTATTCAGGCCAGTAGCACATCGTGGAGTATGTCAAAATGAAATGGTTAGTTTTCAGTGAGGTACCACGATACTGGTGTGTCGCACCACCTACTAATTTCCTAATTGTCAAAATCCAGTGTTGCTCTACGATATTGGCATATCGCGCCAAGGACCCAATCAACAATTGTAAATTTCTAGTAAAGCAACGTTATTTTACCTCATTGCACCAAGCTTCCAAGTCCTATCTAGCATTGCAATGTGATTCCACCGCATTGTGCCACCTATCACATTCCTATTTGTTATTTTTCAGTGGCTTGGCGCGATAGTGGTGGGTCGCGCCAAGGGCCCAAATTGGGAATTTTTTAGTAACATTTTTAAATCATTCTCAGGGGTAATTAAGCATTTTTCATGACCCCAGTCATACTTTAACACATAAATTACCCCAAATTTACCTAGTTACATCATTATTATTCAATTTTCCCCTAATCAAAGGCATTCTCTCTCAATAAAATAAACCCTAACTTCAAGAATCAAGATGATCCTATTCATGGAGATTCTGTAACTATTTAAAAAATGGAAATTTTGAAAAAATTGGGATTTATTTTTTGGAAATTAGAAGCAGTTACTAATTCATGATCTAGCATGTACAGAATGAAAACTTCATTCTTGATTCTACGAGAATTTTTATGAAAGCCTTTCATTTGCTTCTCTTTGATGGAAGTTTTATTTTCCCAGAATGTATAAACTCAAGAATGTCTTCAAGCTTCAAGAATTAACTTTCCAAGGTATGTTGGGTGTTCATCTATGGGTCCCTTTCACCTATAGAGTCCAAGAATCCATTTTTAAAACTTCAAGAGTTATAATTTATGATTTCCATGCTTAGAATTGAATGTATTCATGATTATGATAGTAATTGGGATCCAATGCATGTTTAATAATAAGTTTCTATGAAATCAAGATAGCTATGTGGTGAATTATATGAATTGCATGCTTAAACCTTTAATTTGAAATTCAATGTTGTATTCATGATTACATGTGTTGATCATCATCATGTGAAATACTCCATGCTCCCCAAGTGTTTGTTAAAATGCCTATGTTAAGTAGATAGTGGACTCTTGATATGTCATTATGTGGTCCCAATCATGTACAAGCTTATGCCCTACAAGTTTTTGATGAAATGCCTTTATAAATGAATTATGAACATGTGTACATGTTGTGTATCTCAAGAACATTCTATGCTTTATTTTTCATGCTATCGAGTCCTGGGGTTATTTAATACCCGACAATTTAGCTGTTTACCTAGATCCAGTGTCAGTTATAGAATAGTCTTATTCCTATCACGATCAGTGGTAATATTAGTCAGTTACAGAACTAAGTAGAACTCAGCCAGTTACAAAACTCAGGAAAATTTAGTAAACTAAGTGTCAGTTTAGTCCATTTCAGTATGCTCAGTTTAGTGTCTTTCAATTGGGAGTAGGATTCAACATCGAGTGAACCCAAGGATGGGGGCTCACCTGCCATAAGAGGGTGTGATCCTCAGAAGTAATCCTTGCATTCCAGAACTACGTAGCCAGCAAAGGTTGAGACATCAAACCTGCCAGTTGAGGGTTGATGAGGTGTTTTAACCTGTTAGATGAGGGTTCCAACATTCTCACTAGAGTACCTACCAGATGAGGGTAACTCTTCAACATCTTTACCCATGTCACGGTATTGACACCTTTCCAATTGGGGTCACAGGTTGGACCCCAACTCAGTTATCTTATTTAAGGCATGTCATTTAGATGATTACCTCCCACAGTCTCAGTTTTAGTCTTCAGAATATAACTCAATTCAGTTCGACAGGATAAGGACTGTCAGATATAGTAAACTAGTATTAGTAACTTCAGATATCAGTTACTCAGTATCAGAACTCAGGACTTAGCTTCAGATAAGCTTAGTCATAATATTTATTTATATGCACAAAAGTGCATACTCAGTATTTACAGTAATATCAATCATCTATGTACTTTCATGTTTAGTTATTCTATATCATGCAGTCAGTTATTGTTCATGCATATGAACCTTTACATTCAGCCTTACCCAATCTAGCATACCAGTGCATTACGCATACTAACGTATACTCTTTATTTGCGCTATGATGTCTCATATCATATATTTGGATGCTCAGGTTCCTAACCGCACATAGATAGATCCAGATTCAGCCACCAGTATATTTAGTAGTGAGTCCTCATCATTCATGGATATTTTTTCATTTTATTATTTTAGTAGACTCCGTATTTTAGTATAAGGAGTTATTTGGGGGATTGTCCCAGCAACACCACTATCAGACAATTTCATATTAGAGGCTTTTCAGACTAGTTTTCAGACAGTGTTCAGTTTTGCCGATTGTTATTTCAGTTGATACACTTTATCAGTATTTATAGATTTTGAACCTTATGGCATTTTAGCCTATTTTTCTGCATTTATTATAGTATCATGTTTCAGTACTCACAGCATATATCAGTCGTGGATTAGCTTGTGGTCTTTTGGGGTCGTAAGTATCGTGTAGCATTTGGGATACAGACTCGGGGTGTTACAATTTTGAAAGTATTTTGATTCTTCAGAATGTGTTATAAGAAGCCAATTAGTGTTATAGGACATGGTGTCTTAGGGGTATATGGTGGGAAATGTCTAAATTACCCTTATCTTAAAAGTTGTAAAAAGGACTCGTGTGAGGGTTCGTTTTTCCCCTTCCACTCCTACCCACATCATACAAGTGGTACCCTCCACTTGTATGTTGATCAGAATGTTGGACACCATAATCTGTAAAACCTATGAATGCTTAGCATAAATCATACCCTACCATACGACTAGCACCCACTCAAATCACACCCTAGGTAGAATATTAAGGCTAGATACTGAACAACATATGGTTTGGGCCTTACTACTCATGCCATCATATACGACTCTTATGATGTCCATTCGTATCTTGGAAAGAAAATAAACAAAACCACACTAAGGAACATACGAACAAGGCCCCTAAACCATACCTACATCATATGACAAATAAGCATAAGTCGTATGATGATCAAAGAGCTCAAACTCAGGAAATTTCTAAAGGTAAAAAGCCAAGTTTCACCAAAATACTCCAAATCTCCATCACAAGGCGTTAAATCTAAAATTGAGCTAACAAATCTAAACTAAGGTCAAATACTCATATCGACCATAATATTTTAATTAGAAATATCTCTAATAGATTATACCAAGCTGAGATCAAAACATAGCTGAAGAACATACAGTCACAATAGAGGGTAAATCATGGCTGAAAACACAGGAAATCCACTCCATATCCGCAGAAAGGCAAGAACTATCTAAGCATACTTAAGAACTCATATGGTCCATAAACCATACTAGTAATGGTAAGAACTCTAGCACTAAGAGAAATATAACTCAATACAAAAACTAACCAATCCAACACTCCATCTTGGTAAAGAATAGCCATAGGCAAATATCATCCAGGAGAAACACTTCACCCAGACTTATTAGGCTGAATAAACTCTAGAATAGGGATTTCTTAAATCCATCCAAATAGTAAAATCATAATTCATCCATGAATCTCATCATCGGAGAAGAAAAATACCAATCTGGAAACCAAGGTCAAAGTCATGACCACTACCAAAAAAAAAATCAAACAACTCAAGATAAAGAATTTTTGTTTGCCAACTTAAGAAGTGATCATAGGAAAGGCCACCTTCGTCAAACTCCCTAACTCTATAGAAGACAAGAATCACATTTTGAGGGAAATGTAGAATCCAACTCCACACTTATAACAAGGGCAAACAATCACTAAGAGATAAATCCAATGAATTAGAGAGATGAACCCACAATATCTTGATCTCAATATCAATCTTCTATTAGGCAATGAAATAGCCAAAATGGAGAATGGACCATAAACTAGTCAGTCGCACAAATGGAAATTGTAGAAAGGTATAACCGAAGAGAAAACCGTCACAACCCAAGAGGCAAGGCTCAAAATCTCAAACTCAAGAATAAGCAATATAACTAAATTGCCAACTCTAGAACTATATCAGAACCACAGAAGGTTAACTTACCTTCCATATTATAATACATTCTTGAATCAACCTAAAACAACTAACCAAGGTAAAAAACAATCAACCTCGCCTTTCTATAAGAATGAAATCAAGAAATTGGGTTATAGCTGCTTAAGCCATCGAATGAGAATCGCAAAGAAATAGAATTCTAACTAGATAACACTAGTCTATACAACTAACCAGCAAGAATTAATTACATCAAGTAGTAATTCCAATAATATCAATAATATTAACAATAGAAATAGCAATATTATCATCAGTATAATGAATAGGCGGTTCTAAAATGAACATCAATATCAAGTACCACTCAAAGTTACATAATAAGGCTAATGTGCCAAGGTAAATGGCACTCAAACCCAATTTATACACCCATAGCTATCAAAAATATCAATACAGATCTACCCCATCCACAACTAAAGAAAATAAACCACAGGGTAGTCATATAAGCATAAATTTAATAACGAGGTGCAAAATAATAAATATGAACTTATCAGGGCATATCATCATAAATAGGTATGAATACCCCAATAAACATAATGAAAAAGGTAAATGTAGGGAAATAAAAGCACACCAATCATGATTAAATTTGCATGTGACTAATTTTGAGGACCTGGTCCCTCACTGTGAGGTGCAATCCCCAAGGTTCCAAAAGTTTGTCTCTATTATTAATGAATTTCTTAAAGTCTTTCTCAATGGTCTTATTAGAATTCCTCTTGCTAGGAAAATAGATCTCGATATTGATATTCAATTGGATGCCTATCCCATTCATATTTCACCTTATAGAATGGCTATATCTAAATTAAAAAAGCTAAAGTAGCAGTTGAAGGATTTTCTTAAGTAAGGGTTTCATCCTTCCTAGTATTTATTTATGGGGAGATCTTATGCTTTTCGTGTAAAAAATAGGTCTCTTTGAATGTGTATAAACTATCATCAGTTGAATAAGGTTACAATGAAAAATAAGTATCCTCTTACAAAGATTGATGACCTCTTCAACCTGATTCAGGGTGCTAGGTGTTTCTCAAAGATTGATCTTTGTTTGGGCTACCATCAGCTGAAAGTTAGGGAGGTTGAAATTCCCATGACCACTTTTTGAACTTGGTACGGCCATTATGAGTTTCTAGTTATGTCCTTTAGGTTGACTACTTCTTTGGCTGCTTTTATAGATCTTATGAATCAAGTGTTTAGGTAGTTTCTGGATTTATTTGTTATAGTCTTCATTGTTGATATCTTGGTGTATTCCAAAAGTAGGAAGGATCATACCAATTACCTCTAAATTGTGCTGAGAAAATCTGAAAGCCCAGAACTTATATGTGAATTTTTCTGAGTCTGAATTTTGGAAAAGTGTTGTGACCTTTCTTAGGCGTGTTGTTTCTAGTGAGGGGATCAAGGTAGATCCCCAAGAAGTTGAGGTAGTTAACAAATAGTTCAGACCCACGACTTCAATTAACATTAGGAGCCTCTTAGGCTTGGGTGGGTATTATAGGAGGTTTATAGAGAGTTTTTCATCAATTGTTTCCCGCTGATAAAGTTAACTCAGAAAAAGGTTAAGTCTTTATTGTCCGCTGCTTATGACGGTAATTTTGAGAAGTTGGATGATAAATTGACTTCTATGCCAATTTGACCCTGCTCTAGGGTACTAGTGAGTTTGTTGTATATTATGATTCATCCCATATGGACCTGGGTCATGTTTTGATGCAACATGGTAAGGTTGTAGCCTATGCTTCCTAGCAGCTTAAAATTCATGAGAGGAATTACCTGACTCACAATTTAGAGTAGGCGGCTATTGTTTTTGCTTTGAAGATCTGGCACCATTATCTGTATGGGGTGTGTGTTGATATTTATTCAGCCCATAAGATCATGCAATATGCATTTATGCAAGAGGAATTGAATCTCAGGTAGCGGCAGCTGCTCGAATTGCATAAGGATTATGACATGAGCCTTCACTACCATCCAACTAAAACTAATATTGTTGCTAATTCTCTTAGTAGGTTTTCTATAAGGATTTTATATCATGAATGAGGACAAAAGAGGGTTGGTGAAGGATATTCATAAGTTGGCTAACTTGGAAGTCCATCTCTTGGACTCTGAGGATGGGGGAGTTATTGTTCTAGAAGAGGTTAAATCATCTCTTGGTGATAAGGTAAAGGAAAAATAGGCTTTGGATCCTATACTTATACATATTAAGAATGACGTGGGTCAGCAAAAGGTTATGGCATTCGAGATTAAGGGAGTTGGTATTCTGAGGTACTAAAAAAGATTATGTGTTCCCAAAGTTGATGGACTATGGGAAAGGATTTTGACTGAGTCTCATGATTCCATATATATTGTTCATCCTGGTTTGACTAAAATGTACCATGACATAAAGAAAATCTACTAGTGGAATAATATGAAGAGATATGTGGGAATTTTAACATGACTCAAGAGAAATAATTGCCCATGTGGAAGTAGGATATGATCATTTTTATAGGTCTTCTGCGGTCACACAATTAGTATGATTCTATTTTGGTCATTGTGGATAGGATGACTAAGTCTGCTTTCTTCTTACCGGTGAGGACTAATTACTCATAAGAGGATTATTCTAAGTTGTTTACATAGGATATTTTTAAGTTTCATGGAGAGCCAGTGTCTATTATTTTAGACCAAGGTTCACTATTTTCTTCTCACTTCTGGCATTTATTTTAGAAAGCTACTAAGGTGAACCTTAGCACTGCTTTCCACCCTTAAATGTATGGAAAATCAGAATGGACTATTCAGATGTTGGAGGATATGCTAAGGTCCAGCGTGATTGATTTCAAAAGTAGTTGGGTTGACCATTTTCCTCTTATTAAGTTTGCGTACAGTAACAGATATCATTGTAGCATTCAGATGGCTCTTTATATTAGAAGGTATAGGTCTCCAATTAGATGGTTTGAGGTTGGTAAGACTAGGTTTTTTGGTCCTAATTTAGTTCACTAGCAAGTTTGGCCTCTGACTATCCTATTTTCCGTGTGTCAATGCTGAAAAAATATGTAGGTGACCCCTTTTTAATAGTGTATGTTGAGTATGTTGGGGTTTCGAATTCATTATATTATTAGGAAGTCCCAGTTGAAATATTGGATAGATAATTTTATAGATTGAGGACAAAGGATGTGGCTTCAGTGAAGGTTCTTTGGAGAAATCAAAAGTTGAAAGAAGCTACGTGGAAAGCTAGGGAAGCTATGAGAGCTAAATACCTATCCTTATTTCCAGTGACGGATGCCAGTGTTTAAGGTATGAGTTTTGTTTCCCTCTTATCGCATTTTCCTATGTAGGGAGTTGGGGAAGATAAAAGATCCAAATAGTCGTCCTTGTTTCCAGCAATGGATGCCAGTGTTTAAGGTATGATTTTTGTTTTCCTCTCATTGCATTTTGATCTTTCCTTGGATTTTGTCTGTACTATTTCTTTTACCATACTAAGGGTGCCCTGAATTATCATTAAAGGATGAATGATCCAAAGGAAGGGTAATATAACACACCAAGTTCTTGAGCTCTAGACCTTCCAAGAGATAATAATTGAATTAGCCAAGTTACTGAAGTGATGTCAAATTACCCGGGACAATGGGCCTTGAAAATGACTCGTTGTCAAACATAATGAGTCATTATGAGGACTCATTTCCATGGCAGTAAGCAAGCCCAGGCCTTAGTCCCTTGACAACGAGTCTAGAGTACAACCTATTATGAGACACAATGAGTCATTAAGAGGAACTCATTGTCACAGCAGAAGGATACCCTAGAGTTTATACCTTGACCACAAGTCTACATTGCGACTCATGATGTCAGATAATGAGTCTTAATGAGAGACTCTTCATCATAACAATGAAGGACTAGATGTTGACCCTTAAGTAACGACTCTAGGCCACGACTTGTGGTCAGACCTAACGAGTCATTACCTAAGCTGTGATGACCGTTCTCAAGATTTTCCTACATATTTTAGTTAGAGTCTTTTTGGTGTTTTTCTCCCTCCAAACTCATTCCCATGATTTAAAAACATCCAAAAGACCCCTTTTCCTTTAGTTATCAGGATTAAACCTTACCATTTTTATATTTAACTCTCAAGGCAAGAGATACCAGTGTTTTATAAGGAAATCAATATTTAGGCATCAAACTTTGAGTCCGCTCCAAATTCTTTTTTCTGTCAGGCATATTGCTCATCCCTAACTTGTATATTTATATTGTGGCATTTATTTAATTATTATTCATATGATTTTAATTGATGGGTTTGAAATTGTGTTGAGGGCTTATGATGGTTATTACTTGGCGTGTATTCCCAAGATTTAAATATGATGTTTATGCTTTAATTGATACATTTTGGGACTGAATGGGAGCATTTTTAGGAGATTGGAATAGGAAATATAGGTTTCCCCAAATTGATGGGTTTTTGGCTTGATAATGGCATAAATCATAACCCACTTTAAAATTCTTTGTTTGAACATGAAATTTATATTATTTATTATATCTTTGGAACATTGCAATGCATTCAAGGATAATGGATAATAAAAATAGTTTTGGAATGCCCTTGGTGGCCATGGTTTTGGAATTTAAATAGAACTTGGGAGTCTAATGGTTACATGGATTGATTTGGCATAACTATATAAGCTTGAAAGCATATTGATATGAAGATACCAAGTCGCTAATTGACTTAATAAATGACTCCTCGATTAATAGTTTTGTTTATGTGTAAACTATTTTAATTTGGGCTTAAATAAAATTGTATAGATCACCATGAAAGTATAGGTCCCGGGGGGCAAACAACCACGTTTGTCGGCATGGGGGTCTATTTGTTTGTGCGCTTGGTGAACACATTATATTTTGGATGGCTATCTCTTTTGTATCTTTAGCCTTTCCTCGATTTCTTTAGTTCGTGCAGCTAACACGTAAAGGGGCCTTTTTAACAGGGGTATTTAAATCGATATAGCCCATGGGTGCCTTTAGTATGGAGCGAGCTATAAACTTTAGGTTAATATTTTAAAATCTCATGTTCATGACCCTTGTCCCTATCCTTACATCTTATATACGTATGCATAAATGTTGTGCATGTGGTTTTGAATATTTTTTGACAATGGAATTATTTTATCCCTTTCCCCAAAGTTATATGTCAGCGGACTCTTTACTAAATATCCCTGGATGCTGCATTGTTTCATTATGTAGGATATGAAGGACTTTCTGTTACTTCTGTGCAGCATTAGGTATTGTAGTATATTGGTTAAGTTATTATGAAGTGGTGAGCCTCCATCTTTCAAAAAGTCCTTCCATTTTATGAGGTTTTTTCATTGTTTGGGGATTGAGAATTCTCTTTTATCAGGGTCAGGGGTGTTTCCCAACCTAGTTTGGTATTTCTTATTTTAGAGTCTTTTATGGACAATATTGGGATGATTAGCTATCTTGTTTAGACTCTTAGATTTCATTTGATTTATCTATCTTATTCACTATTTTGGCTTTCTTCCATAGTTTTTTTTATTTTTCTCTGGAGGTAAGGCTAAGGGGGTGGTCTTCGTCCCACAGTGGGTTTGAGATACCCATCGTGACTAGGCCCTTGTTTGGGTCATTACATCTTGTTGTTGGTTTAGTTATAAACTTGAAAATTTTAACTTATTGTTGGTAATATATATTATTTTTAAGATAAAATATGTTCTTATTTATGGTCCAATAATTAATTTGTGCAACAATAAAAAGGTAACTGGAAATTAAATAAATACAACAGAGTACAAAAATATTTCCAACAGATGGGACTTCTTTTGAAATAGGTGACTCATCTATTGGAAGAAATCAAAATAGTTCTTGCCACTGAAATGAGTTCCTCCAATAGATAATTTATCTGTTGTAATAGATGGGTCATCTATTGGAATAAATCAAACCACTTGAAGACCTATTTAGATCTTTTCCAACAGATGATCAATCTGTTGCAGCAGATGAGTCATTTGTTGGAAGAAATCAAACCACTTGAAAACTAATCATCATTCAATGAAATTACTACAAAGGGAAAGTAGATGTAATTATAAACAACAAGCAGTCATTAATCATAATATTGGAGATAGATACATGCAGTCATTCACATATGTAAAAATAAGGCACGGATCAATTAATAAAGTATTCGTGCAAGGAGACATATATCTATATGAATAAAAGCTAGGATTATATGCTCTATCTACCAAAAAACTTTACCAAAAAGAGGGGTGGGAAGGGTGCGAGTCATAGGACCTACGAAGATCAAGAACCTAGAGCAAAAGTAATCCTATCTACTCAGCAGCTGATATAAGGAAAAGGAACACTTTTTAAATATGGGAACAAGATAAATATGTAAAAAGTGATGATAGGTATAATCTTACATCGCGTATATTTTTATAGGTATAGAATGTTTAAATAGTCACTTGGGGATAAACCCCAACCACATGAAATAAAGATGGACTGCTTAGAGTCAAAAATAACAAGAAGGAGGAAAACTAAGCTTGAATACTTACTGGATAAGAGTAAATTTGATAGACAAAGTAGGCATATAAATGAGATTGGAATAAGATAAAAGCTGACCAAAAGAAGGTATTGGATAGTATCAAAGATTAGCCACCATGGGAACATCTCTCAACCTCAAGAAAAATGGTTGAGAAAGAGTATTGAGTACTCAGACAAAGGGACAAGTTTTTTGATCGCTTGGAAACGTTTAAGTTTCCTTAGGATTAGACTAGGTCTAGATTTTAGAACTGGACCTTTTATATTTTTTATTTTATTTTGTTGAAGAAATGGGATTCGTCCTTTTTTTAATTAATAAATGGTCCTTCTTGTAGAGTAAATTGATGAAAAAATATCTCTTCCAATAGGTGACCTATCAGTTGTAACAAGTGACTCATCTATTGGATGAAATCAAATCAGTT
This sequence comes from Capsicum baccatum var. pendulum, assembly GCA_030864225.1. Lineage (NCBI taxonomy): Eukaryota > Viridiplantae > Streptophyta > Magnoliopsida > Solanales > Solanaceae > Capsicum > Capsicum baccatum. The sequence goes on from CM061552.1 coordinate 145,183,564, forward strand.
CTTGCTACTAGATTGAGTTTTTCCAATAGATAACCCATCTATTACAATAGATGAGTCATCTGTTGGAAGAAATCAAACCTATTGAAGACTTATTTGATCTTATCCAACAAATGACCTATCTATTGCAATAGATGGGTCATCTTTTGGAAAAAATAAAACCTCTTGAAGATATAAAGTCTCATATCCTAACTGAAGTTTTATTCATCACTAGATTAGCTAGGAAAACAGCCTGATGGTTATTCTGAGTAGCCACAGAATGGGCTAAAGCTGTGAAAGCGGCCCAGAATTCAGTGTGAGAAACATGTTTATTCAGGGGATCTTTTAGAATAGGTGGTGGTGCAGGATGATCCCCATTTCTTCTTTTGTTGTTTCTTATGGGATGTATTTTCTGTAAATGGATAAAGGATGAGTTAGAAAGGGAATTCAATAGAACTCATGCTCTTTTGCATGACATGAATACTGAAAGAAGGAAAACTTTCCTAAAATATTTCGTAGCCTCTTGACCATAAGTGTGGTGTGCTTCACATCCATGCACAAGACTGTACTCAAAGCGGATTTCAAATACCCTAGGACACTTTGAAACCTTAGGCTGTAATACCAAATTTGGTCATGACCTAAGGCTACCCCTAGTCTCAACATGATGCTTAAGGCCACAAGTGACCCCAATCTAACCCATGATCTAGTACTTGTTGTGAGCACTGAATAAAATAATGGTAAAGTATCATATGTGAAATCTAAATTGATATAAATACCAATATTTTTGAATTACTGGTAAAAGAAATTGAAAATAAATATGAATATCTTAAGATCTAGCCTGACCATTAGAAAGCCTCTAAAGTATAAGAAGGAGATGGGATAAACCCCCAACTAACTTTGACTGACTGAAATAATGTAAAATGCTGAAAGTAACTAAAAATATCCTATCCTGGATGGATGAGGACTCACCACTACTACTACTGAGAGGTTCTGAGGTGGCGAAGGTTAATCGGGGAAATTAGCGTTCGAACCTTATTGTGAAATCAATATAGCATAAAAAAGAGTATGAGATTGGTACTTCGAATGTACTGATATGTGTTATAGTGACAAACTAAAATACATATGGATACTGAACGTGAATGCATGGGCATGTAAAATGAATGCAAGACCAAGTAAACCATGTACTAATATGAGTTAAATAACTAAATAACTGATATCTAAATATTTGATACACTTACACTTGGTCATGCAAACCTATACTGATATAACCTGAATACTGACCTGAAACTATGGGAGCTATCATGTAATCAACATGCCCCAATCTAAGCTAATCGGTGTCCAACCTATAACCGCAGTTGGAAGGGTGCCAGTACCTTACCAGGGTACTAACACTGGCTGTGTGGATCCACTAAACTGGTGTACCGAAGGACAAGGGTGTTACCCTCTACTGGAAGGTGCCCCTAAGAAAGTGTCAACCCTTATTTGTCAGAAAGACCTCTCAAAACCTTATTGTCTATGTAGTTCTGAAAATCAGGAATTGCTACTAAAGGTCACACTCTCTACTGGAAGGTGATCCCCTATCCCTGGGTGAACTCGGTGTTAAATCTTACTCCCAACAGAATTGACGCAAATTCTGACTAAAGTTAATTGGACATCATAAATGATAATGCTTTATATGATCATAGCAAACTTAGTATGATTATAGAATCAAGATTTGACTGAGTTATAACTTAATAGTATAAAACATATGTAAACATATAGGTATCAGGTGTTCATAACCCGGCAACACTAAATGATACTTTATGTACGATAAAATTATTTAAAACACTGGTAGAAAGTCATGAGTCGGAAACCTAAAACATAGTATATATCACTGAACTGATAAAATCTATGAATTTTCAATATAGGGATGTATTAAACTTGCGAGGACAACAAGCTCCCATAGTTTAATTCATTATTTGGAAAATTGATATGGTATTCACTAAACATGATACGGGTGATTGAAATTCAATGCATGTGATAACATAATCCACATGGGGAAATATATTGGCATGGCTTAAATTAAAAGCTACTACAAAAACATAGGTTAAATTCATGATTAACATTGGCAGTTTCATAAAAGAAGATAAGAAGTTCATACTTGAACAAAAGGGGATTTTAGGACTCAATGGGTGGAGGGAACCCATTTATCAATACCCCACATACCTTAAATGCTTTAATCCTTGAAGAAAAATCTTAGAATTGGAACCTTGAATGGTTGAATCCTTGGGAAGAAAATTTGAAATTATGTTCTTGGGAATAGGGATGGGATTACATATGATAATTGATGGGGAATGGGAAAATTGATGCCCCTCTAGGGTTTTTATTTCATAAATTAAGTTTTTGGGGAGAGGGGGAAAGACCAAAATTCCCCCTTGGACTCTAATTAGAATTGTAGGAAAATATAGCCTCTGTAGCACAAAGTCTATTTCAGAGACTGGCCTCCATGACACAGCATGTATCACAGAGACTAACCTCTATGACATGTTGTCTATTGTGGATGTCTAGTCTTCATGACAGATCACACTCACCTATACTTTAGTTTTGATATAGGTTGATCGTTTTCAATAAATCTCAACTTACATTGAGGTCGGCTCCGCCAGGATTGAATTTAGTCTTCAAACCCTATGGGTTTTGATAATGTCTAAGTGTATGCCCATAGTGTAAAAGAAATGAAATGCATGAATTAAAATAGGGGTATTTTTGGGAAATTTATTTTACAAAAGTCTATTCAAAATAGTAATTAGAGGTAACAATTGTGAATGAGATTTCAATATGAGACAAGTCTTGGGATTATGTCATCCTAGGGGAAATCCATGGGTTTGTGACAACTAGAGGTAAATTCTAGTTGATGACTACGTGGGTAAGCTAGGTTAGGGGTTCTTGATGCTAGTTTGTCAACCATACCTCAAGATTATCACCCATGGACCCTTTTGTGTACCTCATGGATGTGGCAATCAAACCCATCTAATACCTCAATTGGTCAGCGCTATTTCTAGGAAGATGCCCAAGACCTAGCTAATTCTTAATTCACCCTTATGTCTAAGATAATTAAAAGAGAATAAGCTACATCTAAATATTGTTCACTAATACCTTGTCACCCATATCTCTCTTTCAAGGATGATATAGGGTTCAAAGGTATACTCACATCCCTCTTTCAAGGAAGATTTGAGAGTTTGGAAATTTGAGGGTTTCACCCACAAATCTATTTTGGAAATTTAACGTTTTCACGCACAAATCCCAACTAAACTAAGCAAGCATTATCAAAACCAATCATCAACAACAAAGAATATGCACTAATACATTACAACACATATATATTTGTACCCTATTTCAATATAATCCTAAGATAAATGATTAGCTACTCATGAAGTTAGGGAGAATAAATATACCAAAAGGATCATTCAATATTTCCATGAAAATTGAATGTAAGAAGATTCTTAAATTCAACTTCAATTACACTAAACTCAAATTGGAAATTTAAACACAATAGTTTCCCTAAATTAGTAGGGTTTACAAAGTCTCCAAATTCAATTTTCAAAGTGTAGAATTCCAAATAAAAAAGGGTTTTTGCCTTTTATGGGATTGAGGGTCGACTACAAAAAATTACACAACTGCCCCTAGGAAAAAACCCGCTATGCTGCGATCGCTACAGCTTGCCCACGATCATGGCTATCGTGACCATCGTAAGACCCTCATGATTGATGATGGTTTACAAAGCTTGACTTGCCTCAATTGTGATCGTGGTAACTGAGGGTCAGATCCTCCTCCTACTTTTCCAGCTTTTGCACTTCTCTTCCCCTTTTGATCCTTTTTCAGCTTATTTTTCTTTTTTTCCTCTTATCACCTGTTGACCTGCAAAATGTGGGAACTAGTGCATTTAAATGACGAAGTTGCCTCATTCATATCATTAAATCATAGTAGTGGGCATGGATTTAGACGTAGATGAGTGGTAACTTTACCACTCATCAACACCCCCAACATAAAACTTTGTTTGTCCTCAAGCAACACTACGTCTTATCTAATGAGACAATGCAAATTTAAGCCCATTTATACAACCAAATGATCACAAAGACTTCAAACTAGATTAAAACAAACATATAGATCTAAAACATGGGCAAAACTATTCTCAGGACTCCCGTCAACATAAAACACCATCTCAAGTGTGAGTTCCTGAGCTCCGTGTGAGACTCTGCCAAATATGAATAGGCCTTCTTAAGCAAAGCAACATTGGCTCCCTATATCCTCTGATCCTTCTAGTACCTCCCATAATCAACTGAGCCATACAGAAATGTCAGCTAGTGGAAGTTTCTCCTGGTCCCCGAGACAAATTGGACACTAGCTCCCTAATTTTCCTCATATCGATTGAGATCTCATCAATCGTCCCTGCTATGGATAGCCTGCATGAGTCTGTGTCCTCACATATAGACTTGCCCAAGTTAATCTTTATTTTTTTATCTTGCACAATGCTCCCTCACCCTAAATCTTGAGATGATAAATAGGGCTATTTGGGTGCACCCAAATGTCTCTAGGGTACTCCTCAACTCTGGCTCTCTTGTATAGCGCATTAATCAAAGAAGAAAATAAGAGAAGTGTACCACCGTAGATCTTGAAATTCTTTATGTCTGAGATAATAAGCCGACCAACATTCAAAGGAATGTTTTCTAGTATACAAGCAACTATCCAGGATCTTATATCTGGAACAGCAGTCATGTGTGTGAATGTAAAAACCTGACTACAAATAATGTTCAGCCATATCCTTGCCTCTGTTGTGAAATCATTCATCAATATACCCCTCTTGGTGGATGCCCAAGGAACCTACCAGGGCACAACTTCTTATCCATCCAACTCCCCGGTTCACACTTCTTTGCCACAAATCAACTAATGTCCTCATCCAATAACCCATATAGATCATTAATTTGCTTGACCCTGAAGTGCAAATTCTTCTTCTAGATCTGCACAAATGGTTCGGAGAAAGATATTATGCTATGTTTAGCATAGAATTCCCTTATCCAATACTTGTTTTCCCGACAAGGATTCGGGGAAAAAAAACTCCACCCGGTGGCAACCAATAAGGAATGACATGTCAGGAGATTCTCTAGTACCTTATCTAAGTAAATGCCTCTCTTTGAGAGTAATTTGGTTTTGGAGAGGTCAGCATAATATTGATTGTGGTATTCCGGGACCATGAACCATTTTTTATCATATTCATCCATATTGAGCCTTGAAAACCTACTAACAACGCAACAACACTCATCATTAACATTTTTATGCAAAACTATGCTATGTTGTCCAATTAAGCTCATGGGAGGGTGCCTAAGCTCTTTTTGGGAAAGAAATAGACTGAGCAGATTTTTCTTATCCAGGCTAAAAACTATCTCGAGTATGGCAATTGTAGGCCACCAGGCCATAATAGAAATGCCGCGATCCCAATCCAATGACTGGGAATGAGGTATATGAGACAAGGCCGGACCCAATTTTTGAAAACTAAAAATTTAAAGTACCATTTTAGGTCATCACTACAACATAGTTTCTAAGGCCTTCAAATATACATAAAAGAGGGATTTCAAATCACATACCGGATTGAGGGATACAAGAGGATGTTGATGCATAGTTTGGATGCCTAAAACTTAGCCAAAATGTCATGACCCGAGACTAACTCCTAGTCGTAACATGGAGCTTGGAACTACAAGTGATCCCAAGCTAACATATGAACTGGCATACTATTGAGAAACTAATTTAATATGTATACAACAAAACATAATTTACTGAGTGGGAGCATAATCATGAGAAAATCTGGTTGAATGTAATACTGAATAAGTTTACAACATGATTCATCTGAAGAAAGAACTTGATTTACAATATCATAACTATGACTGACTATCTATGAAGCCTCTCTTATACTGACTATAGATAGTTGGGACATGCCTCCAATTACTACTAATCAATACATATGAATAATCAAAATAAATTACATGAACTACAATAGACCAGAGTCTCCAAAACAGGAAAACTCATCACTTGTTGGTTAGAAGATGTAAACTGTTTAAGCATGATGTGTAGGCTATAACTGGTACCTACATTATGAGATAATGTAGCACATAGACATATATATGGATCATTACTTTGGAATATACTAAGTAAGTGGGGGTGAATGCAATAAGTAAAATTGATTAGGAACATAATCTTAAAACATGCATGCTAAGTGCAAGTAGACTTACCAAGAGACTAAAATAAACTGAAAGCTGGAGTATCTTTAAACATGAGTAACAAACATGATGTAATAAGCTGGTGCATTACTACACTTAGTTTCTTAAATCTTTAATTTTGTAGAATAAGTAAATCTGAAGCTGGAAGGCTATAAAAACATAAATGTTGTTAGAAATTCTCTTGTAAGGTTGAATATGCTATAAAAGTTGTACTAAGGATTACGTATGAATATTGGGTCTGAAACTAGATAGTGGAAACTGACATAACTCAAGGGTCTAAATATACAAATATACTGACCCTGAACCAATAACTATAAAAAACCAAACATAGCATGTACTACATAGATCTGATTAGTTGAATGGTTGATGCCTATGTGACTGGACAACTAAAATCTAAGTGAATGGATGATTAATGTTTTATACTAAGTAGCTGATATATGAATATTAAATAAATGACATCTAAATAGCGATTAACTGATATCTGGATACTTATTATCTTGTATTTATACACTGATTAACTGATAAGTACATACTGATTAACTGATAACTGAATACTGATCATGTAAAAATGAATTGTACTTAGTCTAAATAATTGGACTAAAATTGTGGGAGGTATCATGTAACCGATATGCCATAATCTGAACTAATCGGGGTCCAACCTGTAACCCCAGTTGGAAGGGGGTCATTACCATGACACGGGTACTAACACTGGTTGTGTGGATCCACTAAACTGGTTTCCCGAAGGACCATGGTGTCAAGCCTAAACTGATGGGTGACTCATGAGAGAAAGTCAAGCCTAAATTGATGGGTGATCCCTTATATCCTATGCTGGCTACGTAGTTCTGGAATACAGGGACTACTACTAACCACTCTGCCTAATTGACAAGGAGGTCGTCATCCCTGCATTCTCACGGTGCTAAATACTACTCCCAACTGAACTGATACTGGTAATGAACTAAACTAAGTTTAATTGAACATTATTAAATAACTAATAGTTCTCATCATGATCATAAATATCTAAGTAAATAACAAGAGTCATGGTTTCACTGAATTATTACTTGAAAGATCTTAAGTGCATGTAAACACATAGGTATTGGGTGTTCATGACCCGCCAGGACTAAATAACCATAAAGAACGATATGAACACTTAAAACTGTAGGATGGGAATCATGGTTCAAAGACCCAAAACATGAAAATTCCACCAAACATGTGAGAATTATAAACTTGAACAGGGGAATATCTTAAACATAAGAAAATATCATAGTTATGTGACAAAGATCATAACTTGATAATATAAATATGAAATTCACTTGAATATAACATAAGAGATTGAAGCTTAAATCATGAGATAACCTAACTTTTCATGAAATCATTCCTGGACATAAATAGAGACAAACTGCTAAGGAAACGCATGAATTTAATCCATCTTGAACATACAAAACTCCATAATAAGAGAAAATCCATTCTTTAGTTAAAAATGGGATTTTGGGCTCCATGGGTTAAAGGAGCCCATGGATGAATATCCCACAAACCGTAATTGAATAAATTCTTGAAAAAGCTTGAAATTGGAACTTGAATCCTTGAATTCTAGTGGAAGAAAGCTTGAATCTTAGGACTTGAATGATGAAATTGTGAAAGGAACCCTATTCTTGATGTTTTCTTAAAGATTCTTTAACTTGGAAGCTTAACCTCTTAATTTATTCTGGAAAAAGAGTTTGGATTTTTGTTCTTGGGAAGGAAAGGATTTACATATGGATTTGATGATAAAAAGTGGGCAAATAATGCCCTTTTGGTGTTTTAATCCGTCACTTGGGTGCTTGGGGGCAAGGAGAAATGACTAAAATACCCTTTGGTCTTGTACTTTCAGATGCAGGAATAGTATCCTCCGTGTCGTGGAGCTTGATGTGGTAACTTAGTCCTGCATCACGGCACTATCGCAGCAGCTTACTGGTTCTGATGAAAATGGTCATAACTTTTTGCTTGGGTATCGGATTAAGGCAAAATTGGTATCATTGGAAAGATAATTAAATTATCTATAATTTAGTGGGCCTTGAGATTAAAAAAATCCAAATATTTAAAAATTTATACATGTTCAAAGTTGACCCTTGTAGAATCAAATATCAAAATTTGGCCGAATCAAAGGCTCTGAGCTCAAATTTACTCTAAGTGATTCGTATGAAGATTTTTCACCTCATAAGCACTTCACACACTAGGATAAATATCATATGTATTCAGACATAAATTGTGGGATTAGAGTTTACTTATGTAGAAATGATGGTTCGATTTCTAGCTCAAGAATGTGGGGTTCTACATTATCTCCCCCTTGAAATCATTCATCCTCAAATGAGACCAGTTAGACTGAGAATACTAAGGTAACTGTAACCATATATTGAACATGCATGACTTGGAACATGATTGCATAACTGAGTTTGAGCATGATACATAAACTAAACTGATTTCGTGATTATAATCAATGGCATGAGAATGGTTATAAGGCTGAAATAGAAATGACAGAGTCAACTTATGAGTAAACATTACCTCAGGCTGGATATGGTTTCGTGAAGAAAAGTTAAGAGGCTTAGGACATGAAAGCTTGGGGTATTACAACATCTCCCCCATGGGATCATTCATCCCCCGAATGATACTGAATAGGTTGCAATACTAAGGAAAGACTGACATAATACACGGGACACTTACGAACTGGGTCATGATAGAATATTTGAATCTGAAACATGATGCGTAAATTGAACTGAATTCACAATTTGCATGGATGAAAACAAATTACCTCTTGGAATAGCCATACTCAAGAAACTTCAGATAGTAAGACTAGATCAAAAGGTGGAAAAAACGTAGGAACTTGTCTGTCCAACTGCTAAACTGAATTGCTGGTTATTCTAAGTAGTTCTGATAACAGTAAGGACCAAAAAACTTGGGAATGATTTGAATAAGATATATGAGTAAGGACTCTTAATATGGCTATAACTCTATAATATGGAACAGAGGCCTATGAAACATAAACTAGGATAGAATTACTAGTCCTTAGGAAATGTAACTGCCCAATTCAATCTTATCCTCCATCCGTAAATGCTCGTATGGGTACATATAACTACTCCAGCCAAAGTCTGAGTTGAACTATGTACTCTCACCATGTTCAAGCCTAACTCAAAATTACAAGGTACTACACAAAACACCATAATGTTTGTCTGAACTAAGAATTCAATACCCCATGCTTTTTCACAAATTCTCATCTCAAGAATCATTTCTCTTACCACTTCAACAACTAAATTCAACCTCTTACTAGGAATTTACTAGTGCGCAATACACCCATCTACTTATATAACAACATGACATTCAAGCCTATCATTATAACCACCTACGAAATTCTAGGCAAGCACCCATAAAAGCATATTTCTCATATTCTCTAAACCTCTATCAACAACAACTTTTTTCAACTATTCTTAAGAAGACACACATGAATTCCTATTTAACCATGACATACACCAAAATATTTGCCTCAATTTTCCTTCACACTTATAGGCTTAGCTAGAATAAGCATACAACAATCTTTTATTTAAAAGAAACATTTACTCTCTCTCATTTAAACAATTATCTATCACCACTATCTTTACATAAGGAGAGGTCACTGAAAGTTAGAACATGAGGACCTGAAGCATGAAAGGATAACTATGCATAACTTGGACACTTAACTGAAGCCTAAGGAATAGAGTATCCACGACATGGATTAATTAAGAAGATCAAAACTATGGATATACATAACATAATCTGAATTTCACTAGTTATTAAAGGTGTATCATAAGTACTTAGAACTGAGCATTCTATAAAGAATGAGTACATGAGTCATGAGCTGTATGACCTGAGTTTGGAGTTCATAATTTTAGGGAATATGATTTGTACTGTTGAGTGAACTGGAACTCCTCATAATAGGAACTAGGAGCTTACATAATTTTATGGGAAGTGCATGAATATGAGCTATGATCATAGAGCTGACATGTAAGGCATGAGCAGATATCATGATGACTGAATTACAAAACTTTGCACAGAGATAAGAATGGGTCAGACATCTTCCTCCCCTACTGCTGCTTTACAACAAACTTGCCTCACTACTAGAATCTGAGAGCCTAACTTGGTTCCTTCTTCTATCATCTCCTCTTTAACTTTAATCCATCATGCTATGTTTGTGGACTCCTTTAATAAACTCTAAAGTGAACTGTAATCACTTTAGTCTATAGCCTGATCTATAATAATACACATAAATAATAAACTCAACTTGAAAGACTACACCTGAAAGTGTAAAGCCCACTACTAATACTTCATCTGAGATACAACTCTTAGATTTATATAGCCCCAATAGTCATCGTATAAAAACTTAAACATTGACTTACTTAGAATCTTCAAAAGTATCACCATACCTTGTGTTCACACCATCTAGAATTTTAACTCTTCTTTCTATTATTTCAACCATCATAATTCAAACTTAGATTCTAACACTTAACATGGATATCCCAAAACCATTAATTAACCATACTTACTTCCTTCATATCCTACTAATATCACATCTCTAAACTTATATTTTTCCCTAAACCATGAGAATTATCATTACACCAACATACCCAGCTTCATTAACCTACAACCCATAAGTTAGTTGATAAGAACATCACATACTACATAGCCTCATTCACACTTAACAACACATGGGTACTATCTAAGCACACTCACTATTAAAACTTAGAAATAATACAATCCCATATCACCTTGCATACACTTTTAGATTATACACATATCATCATACTTAATTTCGAATCAACAACCTAAATTCTTACATACACTATTTCAAGCCTACTGATTCACCTTTTGTACAACTAGAACTATGGATAGATAATCTACTAGATCCAGATAAGCACTATTCCTACATTACTACTACTAAACTTTTGGGTTCATGCTTCTAACTCTAGATCATATGCTATCATAGAATTTTAAAAGGGATCTGAGGGCACATATGACTTTAGCTTAGTGCATGATTTTTATGAACATAAATAAAATCTTTAAAACTTTTGGAACATAATGGCACTGATAGGATACTTTTAAGCCAACACGTAATCCCATTATAGTCTGTGGGGACTGTTTGATAAAACTCTTTCTATTGGAATTTAAGCTTGACTATTTTACTACCTCAAAAATAAAGCAGAGTTAGGATGAATAAAGCAAGATAAGAATTTGTATAAGTTTCTTAGAGAACATCTCCACAACACAATCTAGGATATAAAAGAAGGGAAACTTTTCTTAAATGCCCTATAGCCTTTCGAAGAAAAGTACAAACATCACAATATCATTTCACAAGACTCTACTAGACACAGCTTTATAGACACCCTAGGACACTTGAAACCTTCCAAAGACTACATCTTAGTCATAACACAGTGCTTGGAATCACAATTGATCCCAAGCTAACCCATAAACTAGCATACTATTGAGCAACTGATTTAATATGTATATAACAAAACATCATTTACTGAGTGGAAGCATAATCACGAGAAAATCATATTGAATGTAATACTAAATAAGTTTACAAAATGATACATATGAAAAAATAACTTGATTTACAATATCATGACTCTGACTGAATACCTAAAGCCTCTATTATACGAACTGACACTAGTTAGACTAAGAATATTATGGTAACTTTGACCATATACTGAATATGCATGACTTAGAACATAATTGCATAATTGAGTCTGAGCATTATACATGAATTGAACTAATTTTGTGAATACATGCAATGTCATGAGAATGGTTATAAGGCTGAGATATAAATAAGATAGTCAACTTATGAGTAACCATTACCTCAGGCTGTATTTGGTTTCATAAAAAAAAGTTGAGAGGTTTAGGACATGAAAACTTAGGGTATTACAAAAAATTAGTTGCAATTTGATAGAAAATTAGAAAGAAGTGTGGGAGAAAATGAATGGCTCTTAAGTTTTTAAACTAACTTGACCGTGATAACGGTTTGAGTTACACGATTACGGTCATGCAGCTACTCCGATCGTGCTAGCATGCATACTGGAATCTTGGTAATTGAACCCAAATTTTATCCTCTATTTTCCCCTATTCAGTCCACTACTCAAATGCACCACACTTTCCCTTTCTAAAACTCATTCAAAACACTTTATAGTACCATAGTGTCATGGATCAATCACCAAGAAAAATTTAGTCTACTTAATCAAAAAATAAAGGATACAAGACACTTTCGTGGCATTAATGGATTACCTCCCACCTAGCACCTAATTTATTATCGCAATACGATGTTCTTTACCTTTTTAAGTTTGGTCCTCAAGGGACCCATCATTCACCTCCGTTTCCTCAACATTAATGATGGACACCATCTGCAACTCCATGGGTTATTTCTCAGCTTTGCACACCTGGAAGGATACTTTATCATTATGGACCCGAAATCTTATTTCTCTTATATCCATATCAACAATAACTCTTCTAGTTGGAAGAAAAGGTTGGCCAAGGATTATAGGTACCTCTTGGTTGATTTCAATATCAAGCACCACAAATTCCACTGGAAGGATAAAGTGGTCCACCTTCACTAAAACATCAAACAAAACCCCAACCGATCTCTTGATAAATAGGTCCGCCATCAATAGTCTCATTGTTGTTGGAGAAGGAGTGCCCAACCCGAGTTTCCGATAAATTTCATAGGGCATGATATTAATGCTTGCACCAAGGTCACACAAGGTTGTCTCAAACTTATCTGTCCCTATGGTGTAAGTGATTGTAAAGGCCCCGGGATTTTCTTTCTTTTATGCTATAATGCTAGTCATGATAGCAGTACACCCATGGGTAATTTTGTGGTTTTACCATCAACAATAAATTTCTTTAACATCAACTTCTTCATAAGCTTAGTATATCCTAGGATCTCTTGAATTGCCTCTTGAAATGAGATATTAGTTGATAGATTGCTAAGCTTAGCAAGGAACGTCTTGAATTTAGCATTGTCCTTCTTCTTTTTGAGACTTTGAAGGAATGGAGGGGGAACCTTCATTGTAGGAAATGGATCACTTTGCAATTCATCATTCTCAACAAGCTTCCTCATTTGAATAACCACAAGCTTCTTCTTCACATTGGTTTGGTCAATATTAGTTTCTTTTTACAACTTCTACCACAAGATCATCGAGAGCTTTGCCACTCCTAGTGATGATCTCCAATTCTTAGGCATTATCTTTTGACATGACCTGAACCAGAGCCTAATCATGTTGGGTATCTCAGGTCCAACCAGGACTGGAGACCACCCATAATACCCAATCGTTAACTACCCTACACCCTATGTCTAGTGAATTCCAACCATATAACAAGATAAGATAATATTAAACTAAAGACATGACAATAAGTCTAAAATCAAAATTGAAAGCCACAACCAATTAACCTTCCATTACCAATCTCAATGCCAATACCAATACCAATTCTAATACTAATATTGACACTGCCCATGCCCATAGTAGTCCAACAAAGCCTCTAACCAGAATCAAAAGATATCCAGTCAAAATATGCCCCTACTATAGCCAAAAAAAACAAAGAAATAAAAATGATATAATAAAGTCCATAGCAAAAAATAGGGTCTTTCGGAGTTAGGAATCTCACCACTTCAGTATGACTCAAAAGTTTCCCCGAATCACCAAGTCACTGAGTAGGAGGAGTGAAAGTATGGATAGTTCCTCCATTACGTAGGGATACAGTGCCCGAAGGCAATTAGCGGAGTGAACGCTAGCATATAACTCAGGGATAAAGATAAAGTAATATCATTAATTCAAAACCAAATAAAATAACCATATGCAATGACATACATACATATATATGTATATCATGCTGGAATAAGAAACAAGGTTTAGCATGAATTTAAGCCCTTAACCTGGATTGTGTATCTTTACCATCATAAATCTACCCATGGGCTATATGGGTCCAGTGTTACCCTCTGAATGGGTCCCAATGTGTTTTGCCGTATGAACCAAAGATATCATAAATGTCTGGGGATTCCCATGTACTCTTCTCCCTCTATGATACATATATACAAGTATAGACTTTGGGAATTCCCATGTACCCCACAAGAATATGGTCACCAAGACCAACCCTCAAATCGGCAAACATGAGTTTCCAATGTCCGTCCTTAAGACTCACACCTTCACCGCTAGCTATCACAAACCCCATTATCGCCCAATTAAAAGATTTAGCACATAATCAATCCACTAATTCCAGGAGCCAATTATTAAGGAATTATTAAGTGGTATCGCCATACCAACTATAGTTTGCAAACAACGTCATTAGCCAACACTTAGCGAATTCACATGTACCCGTAGATTCCATTATTAAAATCACTTGGGGATTCCAGTGTACCCCATAAGGTTTTCATAAATCATTTACTTAGGGGATTCTATTTTAACATATAAGATTTTTAAAACCATCCATAATCATTTAACCATTTATACCATGCATTAGCTTTAAGAAATAAGTCAAACCAAACACTTTGGGAATTTCATTGTACCCCTAATTCAAATTCCCGCCTTTCTCATAACTACTAACCAATTTTACAATATAGGATTGGGGTCATAACCACTTGATAAGTAACAAGTTTAGAGAAAATTACCATTATCAAGTTCCACCACCATACCCATGCACCCACATATTCAAAACCATATTTAAATCATGGAAAATTATAATTAGACCATGGGAAAACATCATTCAACATTAAGCATTCAAAGACCCCCAATCTTTATTTCAAAACCATAACAAATACCATGAAATTCATACATTAAAAATATGTTCTTTAAGTAAAATAACAGTGAGGAAAGAGTAACATGCCTGAAATACCAAGAAATTTGGAAGAGATTGTGCCCTTAGAACCCTAGAAGACCACTTTCTTTGAAACCCTAGTCGTAGCTTAAACAGAGAGTTTGAGAGAGAATTTAGGAGTGTTTTATTGGGAATGATATGTTAATGCATTCTAAGTGAAGGTTTAATTTTATGGTACCAAAGGGACTTAAAAGGGGAAATATCCAGAATGACTCTAACTTAAAACTGTAAAAAGTCATCCTTGGTTATGATTCGACCCATAGTATCATCACCATATTACACGACTCGTATCCTTAAGTTGTATCCTAGATAGTATGTTGGACACCGATATATTCTCCACCTTACGACTTTATGATACCACACGTAACTTAACCCAATGACTCATAGGGTCTAGTCATAACTAACATAGTACCTACCTAGGTCAGATACTAGACAACCTATAACTACACATAACGACTCGTAACCTATTCTTATGGCTCTTAGTGAGACATTCAGACTCAAAGCAGAACTTAGACAACTCCACACTAGTTTGGTTATGACTTAGGCCCATATAACTGTAACCATACCATATGACTCATATGATGAGTCGTCAAAAAGGCAGTGAGCTCAAAGCTTAAGGAATTTTGCAAGGGCCAAAAATCTGAGATATTCCATTATTGAGTTCACAACGTTATCACTAGGTAGGCCTCCTCATTGTCTAACATTAAGTTAAGTGGAGATTTGTCCAATTTGTCTAATACATCTTTGGTCCTAAATTTTGTGGAATCAATAGAATTGGAATATATACCCTTTACTCGATCATGGGGAGGCACATATCAATCATATTCCTTTTTCTTGTCTCTCCAATCATGATCTCTATCATGATCAAACCAATTTTGCTAGCTTTCATGCTTCATCCAACCTTGGTTTCCACCTTGCCTTTGCTAGGTCGGGTGGTAACCCACCAGATAGTTAGCCAAATACCAAATTTCTTCGTTAAGCCTCTTGGATTCTTCTTCATCATAACCCTTGGATTCCACGTCATTCAATATTTTTATTGGTGCACTTATCATATATTTCGTTAGCAACTCTAATTGTGTCATAGTTTTTGCTATATTTTTCGCTCTCTCTTTATCTCTTTTTCTTTGCTCTTTATAAACATAGAAAGTGGTAGGATACCCTTTAGCTAGCTCGGTGTCATGGGTATGCCATCCCTGATTTTGCTTTGTGACTTTCTCTAGAAAATTTGTAGCCACAATATAAGACAACTTTACAAGTGAACCCCCAGCTGCATTATCCACCACGATTTTGTTTAGTTGATCCAAAACCCAGTAGAACATTTGGAGAAGCATCTTCTCTGGAACCTCATGGTTGGGACATTGCATGAGTTTCACACTAAATCTCTCCCACACCTCATATAGAGGTTCTCAATTCAATTAATGAAAATTAGTGATTTCTTCATAAATGGCAACATCTTGGATGATGGGAAGTATCGATCTAAGAATGCAATGGTAAGTTCATCCCATGATATGAGCGGACCATCCAAAAAAGATTGAAGCCACAATACAGCCTCACCCATTAGAGAAAACTAGAAGAGACGTAACCATATGGACTCTAGTGAGATGTGAGCAATATCGAATGGGGCACAAACTTCCACAAAATTCTTCAAATGCAAGTTGGGGTTTTCATGAGCTTGCCCCCTAAAGAGACCCTTTATTTGAAGCATGTACAACATAACACTCGTGACGTGGAATACCTTGTTCCCTTGATTAGGTGGGATATGGATGGTACTCATGTGTACAATATAATAGAGTTTCTCCTTGTCATCAAGTGGACCATCAAAAGTCCAGGCATTGCTGCGTGGTAACTCATGGTGTCGTGAACACTATTGTATTCACCAAAAAAATAAAAACAACAAAAAAGTAAGACAAAACTACCACGGGTATACCCAAATCTACAATCAACACCAGACAAGTGAAAACTAAGTCTCACTAACCGGCATTGGCGCCATTTTGATCATTCTCACCTATACCATAGTTTTCATATAGGATGATCGTTGTCAATAAAGCTCAGCTCATGTTAAGGTTGAATCCCCTAGGAATAAATCTAGTCTTCAAACCCTATAGGTGTTGATAGCGTCTAAGTGTATGCACACAGAGTCAAAAGAAATTAAATGCATGAATTAAAATTGGGGGATTGGTTTGGAAAGTTATTTTACTAAAGTCTATTCAAACTAGAAATTAAAGGTAATTGTGAATGAGATTTCAATATGAGACAAGTCTTGGGATTATGTCTTTCTAAGGGCAAATAATGCATGGGTTCATGACAATTGGAGGTAAATTTTAGTTGATGACTACATGGGTAACCTAGGTTAGGGGTTGTTGATGCTAGTTTGTCAACCAAACCTCAAGATTATCACCTATGGATCCTTTTGGGTACCTCATGAATATGGCAATCAAACCCACCTAATACCTTAATTGGGCATCCCTATTTTTAGGAAGATGCCTAAGACCTATCTAATTCTCAATTCACCCTTATGTCTAAGATAATGAAAAGAGAATTGGCTACATCTAAATATTGGTCACTAATGCCTTGTTACCCATATCCCTCTTTCAAGGATAATATAGGGTCCAAAAGTATACTCACATCCCTCTTTCAAGGATGATATAAGATTTTAGAAATTTGGGATTTTCACCCATAAATCCCAACTAAATCAAGCAAGCATTAATAAAACCATCATCAACAACCAAGAATCTAAACTAATAAATCGCAACCCACACATATTTGCACCCATTTCAACATAGTTAGAAGATAAATGCTTAGCTACTCATGAAGTTAGGGAGAAATATTATACCAAAAGGATCATTCAATGCTTCCATGGAAATTGAAAGTAAGAAGATTCTTTAATT
This sequence comes from Capsicum baccatum var. pendulum, assembly GCA_030864225.1. Taxonomy (NCBI): domain Eukaryota; kingdom Viridiplantae; phylum Streptophyta; class Magnoliopsida; order Solanales; family Solanaceae; genus Capsicum; species Capsicum baccatum. The sequence goes on from CM061552.1 coordinate 145,201,541, forward strand.
TAACTTCAATTGTACTAAACTCAAATTGAAAATTTAAACACAATAGTTTCTCCAAATTAGTAGGGTTTACAAATTATCCAAATTCAATTTTGAAAGTGTTGAATGCCAAATAAGAAAGGGTCTTTGCCTTTTATGAGATTGGAGGTCAGCTACAGAAAATTACATAATTTCCCCTGGGTATAAACCCGCTATGTCACGATAGCTGCAGCTTGCCCATGATCGCAACTATCATGACTGTTGTAAGACCCTCGCGATGGTCGATGGTTGACCAAGTTTGAATTATTACGATTGCGACCCACATACCATGATCGTGGTAACTGAGGGCCAGATCCTCCTCGTGTTTTCCAGCTTTTGCACTTCTGTTCCCATTTTGATCCTTTTTCAACTCATTTTACTCTTTTTCTTCTTATCACCTGTAGACCTGTAAAATATGGTATTAGTTCATCCAAATGACAAAATTGTCTTATTCATATCATTAAATCATAGTAGCGTGCACAAATGTGGACCATAAATGAGTGGTAACTTTAGCACTCATCAATGACACACCCAAATCGCAGAGGCGTTCTATATTTGAGGTCCAAAAACACCCCAAACCTATTTTAAAAATTCCAAAACTCTCCTGGATTACCCTTTTAATATCCCAAAACACATTTCAACTCAAAAATAGATGTTTTAAACTCAGGTAGCCCAAAAATAAAATCTTCAAAATCTTGGGGTCTTAAAAATGGCTAAGTTTTTTGTACTTAGTGTGAAATTAAAGCCTTGGGCCCCTTTAAACATGCATCTAGTAACTGAAACATGTCAAGAATCTTATGGGGTATTACAACATCTCCCCTAGGATCATTCATCCCCAAATGAAGATACTAAGAAAATTGAGATCAAACACTGAATACTTATGATCTTAATCATGATTAAATAACTGAATCTAAAGCATGATACATGGACTAAACTAAATTCATGAATGCACGCAATGACATAAGGATGGTTATATAACTGAATTATAAAATGAGAGGATCACTTAAGGAAAAACCATTACCTCACACTGGATCTGAATTTGTGGAGAAGAGATGCGGATACTTGGCTCACATATCTATTTCTGCTTCCCACATAGCTCCTTCAATAGACTAATTTCGCCATAGAACTTTAACCAAGGGACTTCTATATTGCTCAACCTACAAATCTGATGGTCAATAATCTTAATTGAGACTTCTTAGTAAGAGAGACTATCTTTCATATCTATACTCTCTAAAGAAATAACAGAGGTTAAGTCACCAATACATTTCTTTAGCAAACAGACATGAAACACCGGATGCACTGAAGCTAAATCTACAGGGAACTCTAACTCATAAGCTACCTTCCTAAAACATTTCAAAATCCTTTATGGGCCAACAAATGGGGATTGAGCTTTCCCTTCTGGCGAAATCTCTTCACCCTTTTCATACATGAAATTTTAAGATAAACTAAGTCACCAATGTCAAACTCAATATCTCTTCTCCTCACATCTTTATAAGATTTCTGATGAATTTGGGTTATCTTCAGCCCTTCTCGGATTAACTGTAATTTCTCTATTACCTCATGCACTGAATCTGGTCATATCAAAGCAGCCTCACCTACTTTAAACCAACTAATAGAAAATCTACACCTCCTCCCATAAAGATCCTTAAATAGAGCCATCTGAATAATAAAGTGATAGCAGTAGTTATAGGAAAACCCAATCAAAGATAAGTGGTTATCCCAACTACCATTAAAGTCAATAACACGAGCCCTCAATATGTCCTCTAAAGTCTGAATGGTTTTCTCTTCCTGACCATCTATCTAAGGATGAAAAGTTGTATTGAGATGAACTAAGGTACCAAGACCTTTCTAAAAAGTCTTCTAAAAGTGTAAATTAAATTGAGTACTTCTATCTAAAATGAGAGTTAGCGGAACTCCATGCAACTTTACCAACTGTCTAAGATAGAGTAGCAAAATCCTTATCTGGATACAAAGTATGAACTTGTAAGAAATGGGTTGACTTGGTCATTCTATCTACAATGGCTCAAATTGAATCATGTTAATGACGTGTACGAGGCAACCCTATCACAAAATCCATGTTCACTACCTCCCACTTCCAAGAAGGGATATTGAATTACTAAAGCATACCACTAGGCCTTTAGTGCTCAACCTTACCCTACTGACAATTCGAACACTTAGCCATAAACTCTGCAGTATTTTTCTTCATATAACTCCACCAATAGATTTCTCACAAATCACAATACATCTTAGTGGCTCCTGCATAAATAGAATATCGCACACCATACAATTCAGCTAATATCCGATGCCTCAGATCATCCACATATGGAAAACATAACCTGCCGTAAAAATGAAGCACACAATCTCCCTCTTAGGAATAAACCACAACCTTCTGATCCCTAATTTCCTTCTTCAACTTGATAAATATAGGATCCCTATCTTACTTTTTGTTCACTTAGGCAATCAATGAAGAGTTTAAACCATTCTAAACCCATATACTACCTTTAGCTGAATGAACCAACCAAACACCAAACCTACCAAGATGATGAACCTCATGGACCAACTCTTTTTTATCATCCTCAATATGTGCAATACTTCCTATAGAAAATCTACTAAGGGCATCAAGAACTACATTGTCCTTACTCGAGTGATACATCACAGTCATATCATAGTCCTTTAAAAATTCCAACCACCTTCTTTGATGAAGATTCAGGTCTTTCTACATAAACACATACTGTAAAATCTTATGATCCGTGAACACATCAATATGAACCCCATAAAGGTAATACCTCTAAATCTTTAAGGCAAAGACAAATTTTGCCAACTCAAGGTCATGGGTAAGGAAAATTTTCTCATGGGGTTTAAGATGTTTAGAGGGATATGGTATGACCTTACTTACTACATTAACACACAACCAAGACCACTCTAGAATTATCATAATAAACTACAAACCCATCCGTTCCATTTGGTAAAGTCAAGACTAGATTGAAAGTAAGTCGAGTCTTCAACTCTTGAAAACTCCTTTCGCAAGAATTTGACCACTAAAATTTGACTTTCTTTTGGGTTAATTGAGAAATGGGGAAAGCAAAAAAAGAAAACCCTTCAACAAACTATCTATAGTAACCAACTAAACCCAAGAAACTCTTGATATCTAATGGAGAGATGGGTCTAGGTCAATTTTTTACTGCTTCGATCTTTTGAGGATCAACTTGAATACCATCACCAAAAATTTTATGACCAAGGAAAGCTACTAATCTCAACCTGAATTCACACTTACTGAACTTATCAAATAACTGGTGATCCTTAAGAGTCTATAATACAAGCCTCAAATAGTCTGCATAATTACTTTTATTATGGGAATAGACGAGGATATTATCTATGAAGACTATAATGAACATGTCCAAATACTTCTTGACCACTCTATTAATCAAGTCTATAAAAGTTGTAGGAGCATTCGTTAGTCCAAAATACATAATTAGGAATTCAAAGTGACCATATTGAGTTTTGAAAGCTATCTTTGGGATGTCATATTCTCTGACTCTAAGCTGATACGAGACGGATCTGAGGTCTATGTTAGATAAATAGCTTGCACCTTGAAGTTGGTCAAAAAAGTCATCAATTCTAGGGAGAGGATACTTATTCTTGATCATGACTTTGTTCAACTAAAGGTAGTCAATGCACATTCTGAGGGAACCATCCTTCGTGCATATGAAGAGGACTGGAGCACCCCATGAAGAAACACTAGACCTGATAAAACCCCTATATAAGAGATCTTTTAATTGTTCCTTTAATTTTTTAAGCTCAGATGAAGCCATTCTATAAGTTGGAATTAAGATAGGTTGGGTGTCTAGAATAAGATCTACTCTGAAGTCAATTTTCCTTTTAGGAGGAACTCCGAAAAGATCTTCAAGGAATACTTCTGGAAACTCATTCACTACTCGAACTGACTCAAGATTTAGATTTTTAGAATTTGACTCCTTGACTCGGACGAGATAGTAATACATCCCTTGGATATCATCTTTATTGCCTTATATAATAGATAAACTAAACCTTAGGAACTGAAGTACTATCCCTCTATTCAATAACAGGCTTATTAGGAAACTGGAACTGGACATCTATTTCTACAATCAACTGAGGCATAACACAAGTAAAGCCAATCTATGCTGAGAATCACATCAAAATCAATCATCTCTAACTCCACAAGATCAACTAAAGTAACTTTCTGAGACACTGTAATCAGACAGTTTCTATATACCCATCTAGTTATAATAGAACTATCCACTAAGGTAGATACTGAAAAAGGCGCTACTAACATTTTGTGACTGACACTAAAGTTTATAGCTATATAAGGAGTCACAAAGAAAAGTAAAGCTTCAAGGTCTAACAATGAATAAATATGAAGATGAAAAACTTATAACATACCTATAACCATATCAAGAGACCTTTCCTGATTATGTCAATTTTGGAGAGCATAAAGTCAGTTCTGATGATGCCCACTGGTGGCACTAGAGGTGGTGCCCTGCTGAGTTGGGCGACGTGATGTACCTAATGAAAAGTTGGACTGGCCTTATTAAAGAACATTCTTTCCTTTTTTTGCCAACTACTAGGCAATCCTTGATCCTATAGCCTGGATTGCTACATCTAAAACACACATCACTGCCTGCTCTATAATCATCCTGATGATTCTTACTATATTTCCTACAAAGTAGATTGGTATGACCACTGTTTACACTACCTTAGGACTTAAATCCTAGAACTTTATCCTGAGTTTCTTGCCTAAATTTAGGCTCTGGTGCCCTGGCTGAACATGGGCTGAAGCTAAAAAATTTTAGCAAAACTGAGAATGATTACAACCTTTAAACCTTGGCTGAGAAAGTTGAAGATACCTGTTTTGGTCCTCTTATTTATCCTTTTCTTCTCCTTACGCTTCTCCTCCTCAATTTTTTGATCATGGACTATCAACCTAGAGAGATCTATCTCCGTGATCAATATAGATATTCTTCAATCCTTAACCATTTTCTCAGAAACTCCTAATACAAACTTACTCATTCTGTACCTAGAATCGGCCACCATAGTTGGAGCATACCTTGCCAACAAAGTAAACTTGAGTGTGTACTATTTCACACTCATATTACCCTACTTCAAATTAATGAACTCCTAAACTTTTTCCTTCCTCAACTCTAATGGAAAGAACCTATCAAAGAAGGTCGTGGAAAACTTCTCCTACTCTATAGGTCCTATCTCAACACGTCTGTCCTCCTTCTACTTCTTAAAATAAGTATGAGCTACTCTCTACACCTGATAAGCAGCTAAGTCAGAACTCTTACTCGAAGTGATACCTATAATGTCGGTCACCTTCTGCACACAATCTAAAAACTTTTGTAGATTCTCCTTAAACTTGGATCCAAAAAAAAATAGAGGATTCATTTGAGTAAAGTCTCAGATCCTAACTGAAGTTGTATTCATCACTATATTGGTTAGGGCTGGTTATTCTGAGCAGCCATAGAATGGGCCAAAGTTGTGAAAGGTGCCCTGAATTCGGCATGAGAAATATGTTCCTTTATGGGATCTTTCTGAACATATGGTGGTATGGATTGATCCCTATTTCTTCTTTCGTTGTTTTTTCTAGAAGGTATTTTCTATAAATGGATAAAGGATGATTTAAAAAGGAAATTCAATAGTGCTCATGCTCTTTCACACGATATACATACTGAAAGAAGTAAAACTTTTCTAAAATATCTCGTGGCCTCTTGCCCATAAATATGGTGAGCTCCATACCCATGCATAAGACTTTACTCAATTCATCCTTTAGATACCTTAGGAAACTTTAAAACCTTAGGCTCTATTACCAAGTTTTTTCATGACCCAAGGCTAACCCCTAGTCATAACGTGGTACTTAAGGCCACAAGTGACCCCAATCTAACCTATGATCTAGTACCTACTGTGAGCACTGAATAAAATAATAATAAAATATCATATGTGGAAGTTGAATTGATATAAATACCAACATGTCTGAATTACTAATAAAAGAAACTGAAAATAAATTTGAATATCTAAATATCTAAATAACTAGTTTGACCATTTGAAAGCCTCTAAAATATGACAAGGTGATGGGACAAACCCCCAACTAAATCTGAATGACTAACATAAAGTAAAATGATGAAAGAAACTGAAAATATCCTATCCTCAATGTATGAGGACTCACCACTACTGTAGTTGAGAGGTTTTAAGCTGACTAAGGATGATCGGGGAACTGAGTGTCTGAACCAATATTGTGAAATAAATATGGTGCAACGGAGAGTATGCGGTCAATACTTTGAATGAAGTGGTACTTAAGATAGGGACTAATTAGAATGCATATAGATACTAAACATAAATACATACACATGTAAAATGAATGCAAGACCAAGTACAACATGTACTGATATGATCTAAATAACTGATACATAAATGTTGATAAACTAAACACTTGGTTATGCAAACCTATATTGATATAACCCAAATATTAAACTGGAACTGTGGGAGCTATTATATAATCGATATGCCCCAATCTGAGCTAATCGGGGTCCAACCGGTAACCCCAGCTAGAAGGGTGTCAGTACCTTGCCATGGGTACTAACACTGGCTATGTGGATCCACTAAACTAGTGTTCCAGAAAACTAGGGTATCACCCTATACTGGCAGGTGCCCCTATGAGAGTGTCAACCCTCATTAGGTAGAAAGACCTCTCAAAACCTATATTGTCTACATAGTTTTAGAACTCCAGACTGCTACTAAAGGTCACAACCTCTATTGGCAGGTAAGCCCCTATCCCTGGGTTTACTCGGTGTTAAATCCTACTCCCAACTAAACTGACGTTGATTCTGACTAAACTTAAATAGGCATCCAAACTAATAATGATCAATATGATTATAGAAAACTGAGTATGATAATAGAATCATGATTTGTTTGGCTTTCTACTTGAAAGTCTGAAACATGTGTAAACATATAGGTATCGAGTGTTCATGACCTGCCAGCACTAAATGATACTTTAGGTATGATAAAATCATTTAAAACACTACTAAAAAGCCATGAGTCTGAGACCCAAAATAAAGTACATCTCACTAAACTAATAAAAACCATGAATTTTCAATTTGGGGATGTGTTAAAATTAGGAGAAAAAAATGCCCATATGGTTTATTCATTATTTGGGAAACTGATATGGTATTCACTAAACATGATATGTGTTATTGAAATTCAAAGCATATGATAACATAATCCACATGGAGAAACATATTGGCATGTCTTGAATTCAAAACTACTACAAAAACATGGATTAAATTCATGATTAACATTGATAGTTTTATAAAAGAGGACAAGAAGTTCATACTTGAACAAAAAAGGGATTTTAGGACTCAATGGGTGGAAGAAACCCATTGATAAATACCCCACATACCTTAATTGCTTTAATCCTTGAAGAAAAAGCTTGGAATTGGAACCTTGAATGGTTGAGTCATCAGGAAAAAATCTTGAAATTATGTTCTTAAGAATGGGTATGGGTTTTACGTATGATAATTGATAAGGAATAGGGAAATTAATGCCCCTTTAGGGTTTTATTTCATGAATTAAGTTTTTGGGAAAGGGGGGTAAAAAACAAAATACCCCCATGGACTCTAATTAGACTTGTAGGAAAATATAGCCTCCATGGCACGGAGGCTATATCGAAGACTAGCCTTCGTGACATGGTGTGTATCGCAAAGACTAACTTCCATGAAACACCATGTATTGCAGAGGTACAGCCTCCGTGACATGCCTAAATTGTGGAGGCATTCTTCTTCTGAGGAAAAACACCCCAAACCTATTTTGAAAATTTTAGAATTCTCCCAGATGACCCTTTTAACATCCCTAAACACATTTCAACTCAAAAGTTGATGTTTCAAACTCGATAAGGCCAAAAATAATATCTTCAAAATCTTAGTGTCTTAAAAATAGCTTAGACTTTTGTACTTAGTGTGAAATTAAAGCTTTGGTCCCCTTTAAACATGCGTCTAGTAGCTGAAACATGTCTAAACTATTACGGGGTATTATAAACTCACAGCCTAGACTATGAGTCATGGTGACGACTCGTGGCCAGTGACCACGAGTCATTATAAGACCCGTAGAGACTAAGAGCTATTTTCTTGCACGTTCTTCATTAAAAATAATTTGGTCATTTCACTTCCTATACACTATTTCTATGACATAAAACATTCCCTTAGCCCTATTTCCACGCATTTAAAATAACATAAACACTCTCTTCTCTCTCAAATTCTCCAATCAAGAGCAAGGTTAGGGTTTCTTGGGATTTAACATCTAAGGCTCAATTTGTGGTTTCTCTTTCAAATTCCTTGGTATTTCAGGCATATATGTCCTTCTTTAACTTGGTTTTTCATAAATGGCATGTGTTTAATTATTGTTTATATGATTTTAAGATGTGGAATTCTAATGATCAGTTAAGGGTTTTGAATGATTGTTACTTGGTTTGTTTTCCCATGGTTTTGGAATTATTATGCATGTTTTAATTTACTGGTTGTTGAACTAAACATGTTCATGGGTTTGGTGAATAGTAAGGGATTGTGGCATTCTTGTAATTTTATAAAACTTGGCTTGGCATTAACATTAACCTCAACCCACCTGTAAATTTGGTTTATGAACATGGAAATATGCATGAGTTAACCCACTGTTGAACTATTACATTTTATACAAGGTTAATGGAACATAAATGAGTTTGGAAAGTCCTTGATCGCCATGGTTTGGTTTTAAATTATTTTATAAGGCCTTGCCAGCCATAGTATAAATTTTAAATTAGAACTCATGGTTCATGGATTCCTATAGGTTGATGGATAATTGGAATGGCATAATTCTATAAGCTTGCAAGCGTATTAGTATGACTATGCGATATGGTAAAACCTAAATGGAAAATTTCTTGGTCAAATGAAAGGGGTTATGTGTAAATATTTTAATTGGGCTTAAAGTGGGTTGTGTATCTCACTGTAAAAGATGGAGGTCCCGAAAAGACTGAAACTTGAAACCGTGTTTTCCGGCGTGGGGGTCTTTATGATCGTGTCCATAGTTCACACTTACATATATATATAGGCTGGGTTCGAGGCATTCCCTGGCCCATCCTAGGATTTACCTAGTTCTTACGGCTAACACGTACTGGAACCCTTTCAGTAGGAAAAGCTAAACCCATATAGCCTGTGGGTTCCCTTAGGATGGTTAGAGCTACACAATCTAGGTTAATGGTTTTAAATTTCATGTGTAAAACCTTGTTCCCTATCCCAACATTATGTATATATATATATTCTCATGTATATGAACATGTATATTGAGTTTTGAATTGATTTTGAAATGGCATTATTTTATCCCTTCCCTGAGTTACATGCTAGCACTCACCTTGCTAACCATCCCCAGATGCTATATCTTTTATGATGTAGGGTCCTAGGGGTTTCTTCTGTTCATTTATGCGGTGTTAGATGGAGTGATTGTCTATCAGATTTGTGGTGAAGTGGTGAGCTTTCATCTTTCATAAAGCTTGGTCATTCTATCAGTTGCTTTCCATAATTTAGAATTTAAGAGTTTATATTAACATTATCATTATCATTGTCACTGACATGGTCAGAGACATGTCCCGACCTAGTATGATATTCGTGTTGGTTTATAGGCTTTTGTGGACATATGTGGGTTTGGATGGTGTTTTTGACTCTTAGATCTTATTCTTGAGTTACATTAACTATTTTTATCTCTCTTTGGTTGTCTTCCATTTTGTTATTATTTTGATTATGTTTGGATTGGACAGGCTATGGGGGTGGTCTCCGGACCTCGGTGGGCTTGAGATGCCCGTCACAACTAGGCTCGGGGTTGGGTTATAATAGTTAGTCATTTGTTGCATTTTGCAGATGTCTATATCTATTTGATTATTTCCAACAGATGAGACATCTGTTACAACTGATAATATATTTGTTGCAACAAATGACTTATCTGTTTGATTATTTCCAATAGATGTATCATCTGTTGCAACAGATAATGCATTTGTTACAATATTTGAACTTAGTAATCTATTTTTAGGAATTATTTATAAGTTTCCAAATCTAAGGATAAAATAGAATTCATGACAATACAAGTGGACTTCAATTTAAATTACTAAACAATTGTCATCACCAATTAAAAAATATAATTAACTAAAATACTAAACATAAATTATTGTCATCAATAATATTTTTACACATCCAGGTAAATAAAATACAACCCAAATCAAGGATCCAAACTTTTACAGGCTACCCCAGCAGCCCAAACCTCTTGCATCCTTGCCACTGTGTTGTCATTCAATATTGACCCTTGAATTGTCATAACTGTGCCAATTTGCAAACATTCAATAAATACAAGCAAGTATGACCTAAACGCGGCACCAGTCTTATTTTTGGGAAGGTCCCATTTTTGACCTTCAAAAGACCTTCTTTCGTTGAGCAAATTCTCTAGCAAGTGATTCATTATGCCACTTTACTTCAACATTTTTGGGAACAACTCCAACAGTGGCTCCATGCAAATCAAAAATTCTAACTCTTCAAAGACTGGTAAATTATAGTCGTAAAAATTTATGACTCTCTTATTCATAAGGATCTTAACAATCACAATATGTTTATTCTTCAAGTTCATTATTACATCAATCCTCTTTGCCCTAATCCCATCCATGGCACATGAAAATGGCATTTTCCCTCTACAATAGTCAATGACATCATCATCCCATACAAACTCAGCAATTAACTTCTCGATTTTTCTACCACCGAGAGTTTTCGCTACTTCACTGAGTTTGTTGTACCTACTTAAGAAGTTATTGTAGAAGTTGAGGTCCATGATCTTATCCTCAAGATAATAATGCTTTGTGAAACTAAGGTCCCTCTTCCTCGTAGGGTAAAGAATTCCATCAACATACTAACATAAGAATATATTTTAAATAAATTAGTAACTTACAATAAATATTGAAATGATATAACAGATAGGCCATTTGTTTGATAGGTTCTCTAAATTTGCTAACAGATTACCTATCTACTACAACTTATACAACAGATGGGTAGTCTGTTTCAACATATGGTCCATCTATTGCATAGGTTCTCTGAACCTGTGTTAATAGATTACCCATCTACTATAACTTATACAATAGATGGTTCATCTATTGCATAGGTTCTCTAAACCGTGGTAACAAATTACCCAATCTACTGCAACTTATGTAATATATAAGTAATTTGTTGCAACAGATGACTTATTTATTTTAATGAATCTCTAAACCTATTGACAGGTTACCTAATCTACTGCAAACTAATATAACAGATGAGTAATCTATTATAATGGATGACTTAGAATTCTAGAAATAAAATAAATAAAATGTTAGAAAGGTAAACTTATCCAGTCCTCATACCACACCTTGAAGTCTTTTGGCCCAAATTCATGCATGGAGTAGAATTCTAAGGACTTTTTGGAGCTGATCAGTATGTTTAGCTTAGAATTCTTGGTGGCTTTCACCAACTTGTAGATATTCACCTTCTTTAGTTGTCCGTGCTCTCCAGTAGCCCCTTGAACTTGCTCAAAATTGTAAAGAGAAGGAGTTGTAATTTTTCTTGATTTAATATCGGATAGTACCTTTGAAATTACTTTTTCCTCCTCCTAACCTCCGATGGAGTAAACGGATCTGTTAACTTCCTTGATGGTACGACACCCTTCTTAGATGTCAATTTCTTGACAGCAACAGTTAGAGCATCAATGTTTTTAATCAATTTTTTATGTCTGTCTTTGCACTCTTAGCATTTACAAGCAAAACATGATCTTGAAGAGGGACCAAAAGAGGTGGTATGCCCACTGAAAAGGGTGAATCCACTATATCCACCATAGCCACCACCAATATGACTATCATCATGGTCAACTCTTTTTTCAAACAAATATTCATAGGCGTCATCAATATGCTCGTCACCATGCCTGATACCAATATTACAAATTCCATCACAATCACCAACTCCAACACCATCATCACCACCACCAGTACCCAAATCTGTTGCATCATCATCAAAAATATCATTAACAATCTCATCAAGAACAAACTAACCTTTCCTAGCTGTTTTGCTTTTGATGGTTGTTGTTTCATCCAATTATTTCCTTATTAAATCCGCCTTTGGGTCTATTTTTGTTTCAACAATACCTAGAGTAGGAAAGGAAGGCATCTCTAACTCTTGCTCAATAGGTACAAGCCGGGAATGCACAACCTATAAATAAAAGTAGACATATTAAAATAAAATAATAATTTGTAAGACATATACAATAGATAAGTCATATGTTGCAACAGATTACCCATTTATTACATTAGTTTGCAGTAGATTGGGCAATATATTAATAGGTTCAGAGAACTTATGCAATAGATAGACCATCTATTGTAATAAATGTCTCATCTGTTGGAACAAATGATTTATCTATTGTAATAGATTACCTATCTGTTGCATTAGTTTGCAGTAGATTGAATATTGTTAATAGATTCAGAAAACCTATGCAGCAGATAGATCATATATTGCAATATATTGACCATCTATTACATCAAATAACCTATCTATTACATTAGTTTGTTATAGATTGGGTAATATGTTAACAGGTTTAGAGAACCTATGCAACATATAGATCATCTATCGCAACAGATGACTCATTTATTGCAGTAAATGACCTATCTATTGAATTAGTTACAGTAGATTGGAAATCTACAGAGATAAGTTGCAACAGATGAATCATCTATTGTAACAGATGACCCATCTATTGTAATGTTTTAACTTAAGTAAAATTATTATATTTGAAAAAGACTTACTGCATCATCGGAAAGGATGAAGAGATCAAGGGGATTTATCTTTGAGTTATTCTTAGCATACAACCATATAAGGATCCTTGGATGAGAAACCTCATTTGAATAGCCCTTGACTTGTTATCGGGGGTGAGAAATGACTTCAAATGCCCAAGCCTAAAAATATAAACATGATGAAAAAAAAAGTCAGAATAAGTATTCAATAGCATAAATAAATTAAAGACTAAGGAAATAATGACAAAATTTACCATGAAAGCCCAAGGAAATCATATATGAAAGTTGTATAAGTTGATCGTCTTTAGAGATAACTTTGTCAATAAATATTTGATAGTCAAGAAATAGCTTTCATATCCCCATGGATACTTGTTGAAGGCCATATAATTTTGAGTAAGCACTAACAATTCAGGTTTTATGACTTTGTTGATGTCTCTAGCCCATAAAATAGAATTAACAAACCAAACTAAGCACAATGGCTCCTTGTGATTCTACTGAAACTTTTTATTTTGGATATCAAATACCAATTGCCTGGCTGTGTACCTAGGTCCAAGATTATCCAACAACTCATTTGTTTTTTCTTTACCTTTGTTGATTTTTATGGGTTGCTTGAATAATGTCTTGTCTTTCTTTGCTGCTGATTTTGGTATCCTTCTTGCCTTTGACCTTTTCAAGGGTGTTCTTTTTGAAAGAGGTTCAAATGGAGGATGGAATCTCCATTCAGTCACTATGGCAAACTTTTTCATGTCAAAACAAACCAGCATGCCGCAGTAGTTAGCCAGATTTTATCTATCTTCTTATCCTGATCCTTCAATTCTTCATCATCACCCTTATACTTGATCTTGTGCTTGAGAAGACCATATACCATGGTCATTTGAAGTATGCACAGTTGTCCTCTGGTAGATCAAGAAAGTATCCTAAGCAGTTGGACTTGAAATATTCCTCCAATGTTTCATCCCTTAAAATCTTTCTAAATACATCGAAATTCTTACCTAAGATATATTTAACTACAAAATCACCAGTCAAATTTGTAGGGTTATCTATAGATATCTCAACTTGAAACTTGTCAATACTAAAACTTTTGAGAAGACCATGTTTCTTTTTCAATCTACGTTCACGTTCGATCGATGATAGATCATTTTTTTCCTCTTCATCTCCTTTCTCACTGTCTTATTCCTCTTCTCAGCATTTTCATCATTAACTTCATCCTAACTTTCATCCTCACCTTCCTCTTCATCTCCTTCATGACTTTATTCATCACCTTTATCCTCACTATCTTTATTTTCTTACTTATTTTTATTTGTACCTTTCCACTCTACAACCTCTTCTTTATCTCCCCCAACTTTCTTTTCTACATCATCACTAGATCTTACAAATGTATCTCCTTTAGTATATTGTGCAATATGTCTATCTTTTTCCACATCTTCATTCTCTACAGATGATAATACTTTATTTGTTTGTGAAAAAGCTTGTTCAACAAGCTCTTCTAATGGTGTTTGTAATTTAGCCTTTTTGATTGTTTTGTCAGAAGTTGATCAACTTTTTTTCTTTTGGGATCTATTTTTTTATCTACAAATAAGAGAAAAACAAAAAAGATTACAATAACAAAAAAATTAATAAAATAACATATTAAAAAAATGTTTCCAATAGATGACCCATCTATTGCAATAGATGACCTATATGTTGCAACAAATTACTAATTTGAAATAGATGGGTCATTTGTTGGAAGAAATCAAAACAATCTTGCTACTGATTTGATTTCTTCCAAAAGATTACCCATTTGTTGCAACAGGTGGGTCATTCATTAGAAGACCGATTTTAATTTCTTCCCACAGATGACCCATCTATTGCATTAAAAGAAATCAAACCAGTAGATAGATTGTTTTGCTTTCTTCCAACAGATGACTCATCTGTTGCAACAGATGAATTGCCTATTAGAAGAAATCAAACCAATAACAGGTCCTGTTTTGCTTTCCTCTAACAGATGATCCATCTGTCGCAACAAGTGGGCCATCTGTTGGAAGACCTATTTTGATTTATTCCAACAGATGACTTATCTGTTGCGATAGATGAGTCATTTGTTGGAATAATTCAAGCTAGTTAACCAATAGATATATAGTTGTTTCCAACATATTACACATTTATTGGGCAACATTATATATTAACAAGAACAAGAACACCACCACTAATAACAACAAGTTGTTATATCACCACACACACACATACACTCTTGAACAACACTAGTGTTTTTGCCAATACGCCACCACCACCACCACCAACACCAATAATACCAATAACATCAATAAAACAAAACATACTTAGAACGCAAACAACACCAACAAATAAACAAAGAACACCAATAACACCAACAAGTACCAAGTGAAGTGATTCCGCAACAGATGACCTACTATTGCAACTTGTGGGTCATCTGTTGGAAGACTTGTTTTAATTTCTTCCAATAGATGACCTATTTGTTGCAATAGATTGATCATCTGTTGGAAAAAACCAAGCCAGTTAACCAACAGATTACACGTCTGTTGGGCAATATACAAATGTCAACACCACCAACACCAATAATACCAACACCACCACCCACATCAATAAAATAAAACATACCAGAACACAAACAAAGCCAACGAAAAAAACAAACAAACAACACCAATAATACCAACCAACAGCACCAACAAGTACCAAGTGAAGTGATTCAATACAACAACAGAAACAAGATGACAAAATTGTCACAACAAATATCTTTGAAAAGGTCAAAGTTCAAGTTTGTGCTATTTTACAACAATGTTCGAGAACAAGAATAACATCAATAATAAGAATTGATATTTCACTCAAAAAAAATACCTCATTTCCATCAACCACCATATTAAGAGAATAACTACCGCAAACTAGGGTTTCTTAGGTTCTTCCTACTTTTTTAGCATCAAAAGTCAAAATTATTTACCCATACTTCACGGTAATGCAATTAAAGTTCTTATTTTTCTTCATTAAATAAAACCCCCTAATTTTCAAAAAAAAATAAAATAACAAATATAGAACTCTTACTTGCATTGAGAGAGAAAATGACAGCTACGAGGAAGAAACAGCTACAAGAAAGAAGGAAGTCGAAAATAACAACTTATATGGTCAGAAATGGAAATAAAATCGATCCATCGTGATGGGTTTCAGGCAATTTGTTGGAACAAAAAGTTGAGTTATTGAGAGAAGAGAAGAGGAAACGTTCTCAGAGATATTTTTGGAAAACTGATGGGACATGATTGTCGTATATTTTTATTACATATTAATTAGAATTGGGGTTGATTTGTAATTTAAAAAAATTAATAAATTTTGAAAATGTTGATTTGGTCCCAAATATCTTGATTAAGTTTTTAAAGGGGATTTTGACCCTTCTTTGGTCAATATCACCAATACTCAAAAAGTAACTTAAAAGACTCTTTTTGTTCAATTTTTTCAACATTCTAAGTAGTCGTTTGGCCATAAAAACTAAAAAATTTTGAAGTTGAAGTTAGAATTAGAGTTGGAGTCGTTTTGACTAGGTCTTTTTGGTAATATTTTTTAGACTTTTGAAAAGACTTTTTAAAATATAATTTTATACCCTAATTTTTAAAAACTATCAAAATCACTCAACTTAACTAATTTACCTACAAGATACAATAATGTGACAGAAGATAATAATGTTACCTTTGTTGTTGGTGTTATATAAAGAGTCACAAGAATGAGCGGATTAAGTTTCCATTGTATTATGAGGAAATTTTGAGGAAAAGGAAAAAAATAAAGTTTTCTTCAATTTTAAGGTTTTTTATCTATGAAAATAAGAAGTGACCAATGTGGTGATTAGACATTTAACTCCAGTTGTTGATAAAATTAATAGAGTATTTTTTAAATAAAAATAAAATTATTTATAATAAATGAAGTTGAAATTGAAATTAAAAAAAAAATAAGTAAAATTTATTTTTATTTTTTCAAAATAATTTAAAATTAAAATTAAAATTTTCATAGCCAGACATATTAATTTTGACTAAAGTGTAAACAACTTTTATTGGAGGATAATTACGGCTCTCTATCAGCACCGTTCATTTTGGAAACTGAAGGCAAAGCAGAAAACTGCTCTCAATTTTATTCTTCATATCTCCTGCGCTTCAGTTTAAACAAAGTTTACATTGCAAGATTTCATGGTTGGGCTGTAAAACTATATTTGAGCATCCACACGCAATAAAGAGGAAGTCCATGGCTGCTTCTTTGAATTCTCTCCTGGGCTTTCCCTCAATTGTATGTATTGCATCTCCTTCCAGTTCTCTTTCTTTTTTCGCTGAAAATTTATCTGTTCATACTTCTAACGATTCTCTTTCATGATCACCTTCTAAATTCATTGCTTTAAATGGAATATTACTTGCTTGGCTATTTTTGGGTTTGATAGACACTTGTGGGTCGTTTGGTTGGGAAAGAGTTATCCGGGAACAATTAATTCCTAGTTAGTTCACCATTTATATGGAATAACTTATCCCACACTATGGAGATAACTTATCTCATCACTATGGTGTAAATGTTGGGATAAATAATTGCTGTACTAACTAGTGCCTCCCACTAAAATGGGATAAAATAGTCCTCATTTTATCGTGGGACTATTTATCTCTTATACCTCACACTAAATGACCCTTAGTGTTAATTGTGGTTATTTGATAGTAAATTAATCTTGTGATTAGATAGCATAGAGGGAGTGGAAGCAAGAATTTATTTTCCTTAACGTGTAAATAATAGGAAATGAACATAAACCGTACTTCATTGACATAGGCTTAAAAGGCAAGAAAGCCAAATTGATATCATATCCTTCCCGTGAAATATGATACATTAAAAATATGGTCAAGCCTCACATTGATCAAAAAAACAGGCGCATGAGATCTGAATATATGAATATCATATAGCAGTTAGGCACCTCCATAATAAGCAATGAGTTGGGATCTTGACACCAATGTTGAAGGAGATGGACCACAGGCCCAAGTCGCAAACTCCAGTGAGGACAGAATACTATGCAAGGATCCTGCCAACTTGTTCTGAGCACATAACATTAGACTAGCTGACTAGGTCAATGATATTGATGGTCACAGCACCTCCAATAACATTTATTTTCCAATAACCGCATACAGCAACGAAATCAAAAGATGAAAAAGGGTAGAAAAGTGTAATAAAGCCAAAATAGTGTCTGCGGCAAGCTTATAAGCAGGTTACTGTGATCATTTCTTTAGCTTATATCTCGACGTGAGGGGACAGAATTTATCTTACAGGAATTCCGACCCGACCCGACCTCCGGCCCTCGGCGCCGACCCCCGTCGCCGCTCCCCGCCGCCCTCCGTCGCCGACCCCCGGTTCCAATCCGTCTCCCCCCCCCCCTCCGTTCATACCCCCCCTCTCCGTCCATACCCCCCCTCCTCCGGCTCCGGCGAGATCCAACAGCCCCCCCCTCGGTCTCCAGCAGCCGCCGCCCGATCCCCAGCCGCCGATCGATCTCCAACAGCCGCAGCTCGGTCTCCAGCCGCAGCTCCGTCTACACCCGCCGCTCGGTCGCCAGCAGCCGCAGCACCCAAACGACGACTAGTTCCCTCGGTCTCCGACAGCCGCAGCTCCCTCTCAGCACCGGAACCCTGTCTACGCTGGGTTTGGTTTCCGGCTTGGTCTACAAGCGTAACCCGGTGACTTCTAACCTTTGTTATTTCATTTTTCGTATTATGCTAGTATTATCCCCTGTACCTTGACTTGCGTTTGATTTGTTGATATTGTCTGTTGTCTGTTGTTGCTGTTGCTGTGGTCGTTTCTTGCACTGCTTTTGATTGGGTTATCGGCTTGGGGCTCTGTTTTGGGACTGTGGGTGTTGAGTCCAGTGGTGTTTGCTCTCTATTTGAGTTTAGTTTTGCTTCTTGATTATTTCTTTGAATTTGTGTGAGCCTTGTATTTTTTGCTGCTGCTTTGCTACTACCATTGTTTATATTTTCTTATATTTTCTTGTAGTAGTGGCTGTGGGCGGTAATGGTTGGATAGGGTCATGTTCGAGGGGGTTGGGGCGTGGGGCCGTTGTGGGGGCGGGGGATGAGGAAAGGGCGGGAGTGGGAGGGAGGCCAAGGTTTGGCCGCGGGGGTGGTAGAGGAGGGCGTGTGGATAGTGATGGTAGGCTGAGGGTTGGGTCTTGGAATATAGGGACCCTTCAGGGTAAGTCCATAGAGCTTGTGAAGATTCTTAGGAAGAGGAGGATCAATATTGCGTGTGTTCAAGAGACCAAGTGGGTAGGGACTAAGGCTAGGGATGTGGATGGTTACAAGCTGTGGTACTCTGGGAGCGAGAGGCGTAGGAATGGAGTTGGCATCTTAGTAGATGAAGAGCTTAGAGGTCAGGTAGTAGAGGTGAAGAGGATCAACTATAGGTTGATGACTATTAAGGTGGTCATTCGGGGGTTTACCCTGAACGTGTGTAGTGCTTATGCGCCGCAAGTAGGCTCAGAGGGGGAGGAGAAGATGCGGTTTTGGGAGGCTTTGGAGGAGGTGGTGAGAGGCATGCCTAGCTCGGAGAAGATTGTTGTAGCAGGAGATTTCAACGGGCACATCGGGGCGTTACCGGGAGGCTTTGGTGATGTGCATGGTGGTTTTGGTTTTGGGGAGAGAAATGAAGAGGGGGCTACTCTATTGGAGTTTGCGAGGTCCTTTGGGCTGGTGGTGGTGAACTCGGGCTTCCTGAAGAAGGACGATCACCTGATCACCTTTCGAAGCGCGATAGCCAGGACCCAGATTGACTTTTTGTTGCTTAGGAAAGGGGATAGGGTGTTGTGTAAGGACTGTAAGGTCATCCCGAGTGAGAATCTTTCGACCCAGCATAGGCTCTTGGTTATGGATTGGGGTATAAAGAAGAATAGAAAGAGGAGGAGTAAGGAGTGTAGACCTAGAATTAAGTGGGGCAGCTTGACGCCAGTGGATGCGTGGGAGATAGGGGAGAAGTTGGCAGGAATGGGGGAGTGGGAGTGTAGGGGGGACGTGGATAGTATGTGGGATAGGGCGGCTAGGTGCATCAGGGAGAATGCAAGTGAGGTGTTGGGTGTTTCTAGGGGCCGGGCCGGGCATCATCGAGGGGATTGGTGGTGGAATGAAGGGGTGGAGAAGAAAGTGGGGACCAAGAAAGGGGCGTATGCTAAGTTGGTTGAAAGTAAGGACGAAGAAGAGAAGCGGGTAAACAGGAAAGAGTACAAGCTAGTTAGGAAGGAGGCTAAGTCAGCAGTCACGGCAGCTAAGATGGCCGCTTTTGAGAGCTTGTATGCAGGGTTACAGGGGAAAGGAGGGGAGAAAAAGTTGTTTAGACTCGCTAAGGCTAGGGAGAGGAAGGGTCGTGACCTCGACCAGGTGAGGTGCATTAAGGAGGAGGACGGTAGAGTGTTGGTGGAGGACGGCCACATTAAGAATAGGTGGCAGTCGTACTTTCATAGGCTCTTGAATGACGAAGGGGATAGAGCTATTGTGTTAGGGGAACTGGAGCACTCAGAGGAGTGTCGGGATTTTAGTTATTGTAGACGTTTTAAGGTAGAAGAGGTTAGAGAGGCTGTTCGCAGGATGCGAAGGGGTAGGGCGACGGGGCCGGATGAGATACCGGTGGAGTTTTGGAAGTTCGTTGGAGAGGCTGGTGTAAGATGGTTGACTGGATTGTTTAACGAAATCTTCAAGACGGTAAAGATGCCCGAGGCTTGGAGGTGGAGTACCATGATCCCTCTCTATAAGAATAAGGGTGACATCCAGAGTTGCAATAACTATAGGGGGATTAAGTTATTGAGTCACTCTATGAAGATTTGGGAGAGAGTGGTCGAGGTGAGGCTAAGACGGATAGTGTCTATTTCGGAAAACCAGTTTGGATTTATGCCTGGCCGCTCGACGACGGAGGCAATTCACCTGGTACGGAGGCTGGTGGAACAGTATAGGGAAAGGAAGAAGGACCTGCACATGGTGTTTACCGACCTGGAGAAGGCATACGACAAAGTCCTCAGGGAGGTGCTATGGAGATGCTTGGAGGTGAGTGGAGTCCCGCTGGCATATATCAGAGCAATTAAGGACTTGTGTAATGGAGCGAAAACTCAGGTGAGGACGGCGGGAGGAGACTCAGAGCATTTCACTGTCTTGACAGGATTGCATCAGGGATCTACTCTTAGTCCCTTTTTGTTTGCTTTGTTGATGGATGTGTTGACGCGGCGTATTCAAGGGGAGGTGCCTTGGTGTATGCTTTTTGCAGACGATGTAGTTCTGATTGATGAGACTCGAGGGGGTGTGAATGACAAATTAGAGGTATGGAGACAAACTCTTGAGTCTAAAGGGTTCAGGTTGAGCAGAAGCAAGACAGAGTATTTGGAATGCAAGTTTAATGGCGTGAGGCTGGAGAATGAGGTGGTAGTGAAGCTGGAATCACAGGAGGTATGTAAGAGGGATAGTTTCAAGTATCTCGGGTCCGTGATCCAGGGTAACGGTGAGATTGACGAGGATGTCTCGCACCGTATTGGGGCAGGATGGATGAAGTGGAAGCTCGCGTCGGGGGTGTTGTGTGATAAGAAGGTGCCGCCCAAGCTTAAAGGCAAATTCTACAGGGTGGTAGTCCGTCCGGCCATGTTGTATGGAGCGGAGTGTTGGCCAGTTAAGAACTCCCACATCCAAAAAATGAAGGTCGCAGAAATGCGGATGTTGCGCTGGATGTGTGGGCTGACTAGAGGGGACAGAGTTCGGAATGACACTATCAGGGAGAAGGTTGGTGTGACTCCTGTGGAGTGCAAGATGCGGGAAGTCTGATTGAGATGGTTCGGACACGTGAAGAGAAGGGGCATGGATGTCCCGGTTCGTAGGTGTGAGAGGCTAGCGTTGGATGGTTTTAGGCGGGGTAGGGGTAGGCCGAAGAAGTACTGGGGTGAGGTGATTAGGCGGGACATGGAGCAGTTACAACTCACCGAGGACATGACCCTAGATAAGAAGGTCTGGAGGGCGCGAATTAGGGCAAAAGACTAGGGCCAGTTTGGGTCGCTAGTGTAGGGAATTACTTGGTGGGGGTATTATTCTTGTTATGATTCCGTGTCCCATGTTTTATTACGAATCTGGGTGCTTTCCTCTGTTTTCGATTTTTTATGGGTGCCGTATTTATGTTATGAAATCTTGTTCTGTGCTTTACTATGTATTTGTGTGGTATCTCGTGTCTTGAGTCAGGGGTCTATCGGAAACAACCTTTCTACTTCTTTAGAGGTAGAGGTATGGACTGCGTACATCTTACCCCCCCAGACCCCACTAGGTGGGAATACACTGGGTTTGTTGTTGTTGTGTAAATAATAGATTAGGATCAATCAGATATTGTCATGTTTCGATAGGAAAAAGGGCAGCTCAGTGCACTAATCGCTCCTGTTATGACAGGATTCAGGGAAGGGCCGGATCACAAGGAGGTTATATTGTATGTAGCCGTACCTATGATTCTATACTTCTTAAATAGAAATTATGGTTTGCTTGGTTGTGTAATGGGCTAGTCTTGTTATCATATTTGCATTTACAGATCATAGAAGTTTGTATCTATGTATAAGAAGGCAATAAAGAAGGAAGTCGTCAAGCGATAGATGTAGTCACAACTTCTAATAAGTACATGGCATGGAGGATATGGTCGAGCTAGTAATAGGAATAAAGAAGGAAAGAAATTCTAGAGTTTGCTATAACTAAGACATAGGACCCATTTGACCATAGACTTCCCAATTAGGTTTTAGTGTTTGGTCATACAATCTATCATTATTTGGTAAATAATCGAAATTCCCAAATACTAGAAAATTCTAGTATTTGGGCCATATTCCAATTTTTGTGAACTTTTAAAACTAAAATATGCTTCCCAAATACTATGGACAAACACATGGTGGAATTTCACAAATCTTCACCCAAAAATGACTTGCCAAAAATATTTGGGAATCTATGGCCAAGCACTAGCATAATATAACACAACAACAACAACATACCTAGTGAATTCCCACAAAGTGGGGTCTGGAAAGGGTAAAGGGTACACAGTCCATACCATTACCTCAGATGAAGTAAAGAGATTGTTTCCGCTAGACTCCTGGCTCAGGACAGAAAGGTATAAAGAGAAGTAATAAAAACAAAAGACAAGATGGAATAACACACCAATATAGAATAACTGAAACAAGACATCCACAACAGAGAACTACTAACTATCTATTTGAAATAAACATCACCAAAACACCACAAACAAGAAACTACAAAGCTCACGCAAAGCACCACTACTACTGGCACGGCTACAAGCAAAGCATCCCTTCCTAAAAGCAAGGGCACATTCCCACCTGCTAACCCTCTACCCTAACTTGCGTCCTTCACACTTTCCTATCTAGGGTCATGTCCTCAGTAAACTGTAATTGTTCCATGTCATGTCTAATCACCTCCCTCTAATACTTCTTCGGTCTACCTCTACCTCGCCTGAAACCATTCATAGCCAACCTCTCACACCTCTGTACTTGGACATCCATGCACCTCCTCATCACATGCCCAAACCATCTCAACCTCACTTTTCACATCTTATACTCCACGGAAGCTGCTCCTACCTTCTATCTAATAGTCTCATTCTTAACCCTATCCCTCCTAGTAGGACCGCATATCCAACATAACATCCTCATCTCCTCCACATTCAACTTTTGAATGTGGGAGTTCTTGACTGACCAACACTTCACTACATACAACATTGTTGGCCGGACTACCACACTATATAACATTTACATTTAAAGACTGCAAGGTTACATCAGGAGACGCCTTATAACCCAAAATTTTTTGTTTCGGTTCTGAATGTAAAGCGAAAATAGATAACAATTGCAAGCAACTGAGAATTAGGTGGGAACTACTAAAGAACACAAATCAAATAGCATTTAGGGACAAGTTATTAAACTCTTGGGAGCAGAGCAGATGCTCAGCAGAAGGAAATGACAACTTACATTAAGAAAGTACTAGGTGAAGTTACATATATGTCGAAAGGCCTAATTTCTCGACCACAAGAATCATGGTGGTGGAATGAGGAGGTACTAGAGCTGTTAAAGTAAAAAGAGAGTGGTATAGGAAGTTACTAAAGTAGAAGATGGAGAAACTTTGAAAAACATAAGAGAGCTAAGAGTGAAAATAATAGGATGTTAGAATAGCCTAAAGTATAGTCCTAGGTGAATCTCTTACCAAAAGTTAGGAATGTGAGAAGGGGAAACAGAAATTATAAACTAATACAATTGAGAGAAAAGAGAGGTAAAGACTTAGGTCAACTTAATTTTATTAAAAACAATTGTCAGTAAGTTTTGACATGAGATAGGGAAGTCAAAGAGAGATTGAGAGGCTATTTTGATCGATTGCTTTACTCAAATCACGAGGATTACTTTAAAGATTGGTACATCTGGTCTAAGAGAGGAGCCTTGCTACACTCTTCGAATTAGATTTGCAGAATTGGTAACATGCTATGAATATGAAGATTAGCAAACTTGTGGTCCATATGGTATCTTATATAGGTTAGGGAATGCTTAGGATAGCCAGCATTAATATGGTTTATCAAGCTATTCTTAGTTATATTAGTAGCTGAAAGATGCCAGATAAATGGAAATGAAGTACCTTGTTTCAATATATGAGAACAGCTGATCTATTTAAATATGTATAAACTGTCTGGTATTAACTCAATGAGTCATAGCACGAATCATTGTGAAGAAGTGAGAGAAAATAGGCTTATGGGCATTATAAAAGTCAGAGAAAACCATTTTGGCTTTATGCCTTTTAAATTAAAGGCGGAGGCTGTATCTTTGTTCAGAAAATAAAGAAAGTTTACAATGAAAGAATGAATTTTCTCCTTGTTATATTCATTGAGGTACAACTTATGATAAAATGTCTAGAGAAGCTCTTTCATGGGTGCTAAAGAATAAATGAATTCCCATCATATACATAAATTTCATAAAGGATATATCAGAGAAGCCATTACAATAGAACAAGGGGATGAGATATATAGGAGTTCTCTATTTCTGTGGTTTTTACAACAGGAACTGCTCTAGTCTATTTACCTTTTCTTTACCCTAGTTTGTGGATTCTCTGGCTCATTATATACAATATGGTGTCATAGTGTATGCTATTTGTAGACAAATGTTGTGTTGGTGACACTAGTGGAGAAAAACTTGAACTGTAGAGAAGAAACACAGAGAGAAAATTTTAATATAAGATAAATTGTATGCAATACAAGTTTAGCCAATGTCAGAAGAATGAGGTTCAGATGATATCAGATTACATTGTGGCGCCTAAACGCAAATATTTCTTATATCTTAGTCGGTCTTTGAGGAGAATAATACGATGGATCAGTATATACCATAAAATTAAATAGGCTGGCTGAAGTGGAGGGTTTGAGCAAGAGTTTTGTGCGATTGGAGGACTGTACTAAAGTAAAAGGCTAGTTTCATATAATTGTGGAACCAACAATATTATATCAGACTGATTTTGGGCCCTCAGGCCCAATATATCCACTAGTTAGGTATCATAGAAAACATAGAGGCTAGGAGATGTGAGATCAAACGAGATTGAAAATTATTAATCGGATAGTTTGTGCAAGTACAACATATGGAGAACAAAGAAGAAGAGAAAGTTGTTTGAGATGGATTGATCGTGTTTTATGTAGACCTCTAATGCACTGGTAAGTTAATGGCTCCATGATAGTTGTGTTAAAATGTGGCCAGGTAAATCTAAAATGACCTGAAGGAAATATCTTCAATTAAATGTAATTTCTAGAATCAATGTAGGCCTAGGAAATTGCAGGATAAATAATAGCGAAATGTCCATAAAGGCAATACTAACTAGCTGGGGTTAAGAGAAATGTTATTGACATACTTACATTAGGTCAAATTATTTGACACGAGTCTCTACTTTTTGGTTAGAGGTTATATGACAGTTGTGGGGGATGTAAATGAGATTTTGGGAATCCCAAACTATAGTTTAATTTGTCCTATCCCGAGAAAAAAGGGACCGGAATAAATATGGATTATTCATATAGAGACCGCAAGTAGTTTATGATTAAGGGTTGCTATTTTTATCTAGGTGGGGAGTTATGCTCACAGTTCTTGATTTATGCATTTGGTTTATCACCGTGTTTATTTGTTTCTTCTCAACAAAAGCTGCAGGCAAATTACTGTAATCTCTCTAGGAGTGCCTCACTGCAGAATGCTCCGCACTATCCATCTTCCTTTCAGATGCTGGGGTTAAAAAGATGTGTGCCAGTCACTAGACAGAATTTATTTCTTTTAGTTGCTAAAAGTGATCGTCTTGAAAGGGGAGTTAGTTATACGGACTCTGTAAATGCTGAAGGCTCATACTCTGAAGCTATTACACCAACTGTGACTACATCATCCTTTGAATCTTCAAAAACAGAGGTTGAAGTGCAGCCCAGTGGTCAAACTGAGTCGGCAGCGCAAGAAGCTAAAGTTTCAAATGGATCTGCAACTTCTGCAAACTTGCAACAGGAAGCAGCTTCTTCCAGTCCAAAGCCAACTTTGAAGAGATCTCCATTGACAGCAAGAGAGAAACTTAGGGCAGCCCGGGTTCTCAGCCGGTACAATGAATCAAAGGCCTCCTCTAAACCTCAGCTGGGTAGCAAACTTATTGAGGCCTTACGAGAAAGTGAGAAGGGGAAAAAGAGACCTGGACTTCCAGAGGCGCCTACAAATTTGTTCGATGATAGCAAAAGAGGGATGCCAAAACCAGGATGGACTTTTGAGTTTCCAGGAGGATTTGATGTCTTCCTTCTTGTATTTTCATTTGTATTCATCAGCACAGTTATGTTTGCTACAACATACATTGTGTGGAAGGTTGGTGCTATCCATTTCAACGAGTATTGAGGTAGATGGTTATGTATAGCTGGTTTCCTTGGTTTTTGGGACATGGTACTGGGATACCCCATCCACAAGCACCCGAGATGAGCAGAGCTTTGTGTAGAATATGTGCTTTATTTTCATGGCTAAGAATTGTACTTTTCGCTCCAGTCTAAGGTTCTTTTGAATCTAAAGATCCCAGGTGGGTAGGGATGGCCGCGTGCAGTTGAATACAAAAGTGTAGTCTTCAACACTATTTTATGGAACTGTCTTGTTGCCTTATATTTGGTTTATGATTTTTGATTGATGAAGTTAAATGTACATTTGCAAACTGGGATTTCATGTTCTTGTACTGTGTTCCAACGAGTATCTGCACATTCATGATAATTTTCAACCATCTTTACGGCTGTATTAACATTTTACATAAGAGAATAAGGATCCTTATATCAACTAAAGGCGCTCATCATATTGAATCGATCTTTAAATAGAGTTGGGTATATTTTCCTATAAAACTCCCCTTCCCGTTCTCAAATGCATGAATAAAAATCATTTTTTTCGCTTTGGTATTGTAGTTTCTATTCGTAACAATCTGTGTTTCACTTCGATTTGGAATAATTCGAATGTGTGCACACCATTTTCCTATTTATTGAGCTGCCAAAATTTCCCTGCATGCGCATCCAATTTGTGTTTGATCCTGTTTGAGCCACCTACTGTTGGAGCTGTTCTACTTCAGTATCTTTACAGATTTTGTATTATCTTACACTACATTCCCCGTGACACCGACAGTGCTTGTAAACTACAGGATAATTGAACACATAGAGATGTGATGGGACCAAGATAAGAGAAGGGAAAACAAGTAAACAAAATTGCAAATCGCAGCAGTAGTTGAAGTACCTACCACAAATTTGGAGGAAAAGTATAAGAAGGGAATTCCGAAGACCACACATTCTAAAAATAAATATAAGGTCACGGGAAGGGGATATGGTAGCTTGCTTGTCTTATCAATCCTTTAAACCCTCTTTATGGTTGATGTTACAAATGGCAATGAGTTATTCCGACCCTATACCATAGACTTATGGATGATCATCAATGAAACTCTTTTGTCCTCTTGTGCAAGGACATTTTTATTCGAACTTTTTATTAAAAAAGTTTGACTATAGAAAAATATCTAATCTGCTTATTCTTAATCATGTCTAATTCCCTAAATCCATCAAGAAACTGTTCGATTCTAACAATTTAATGAATTACTGATCCAGTTGCTGAAAATCTCGGCCAATTTCTATGTCCAAAAAAGGTCTTCTGCTGGGAATCTCACTTTTGCCCAACCAATCTGTCTGACAATCTTGGGAATTAATCTTTGACATTGAGGTTTATACTTAATCCATTAATGTCAAATTAATCATGACATTTTGATTTTAAACTTATCCAATAATGACAAATTAATCCTGACATTCTGATTTTACACTTATCCAGTGATATTTTGCTTTATACTTGTTCATCATTAATAGAAATCCATTAGTCTAATCTCGTGGCGTATCAAGTCAGATCAGATGCATCTGGAATCATTACTTCTAGCTCGAACTCTATTTTTAAATTTTAGATTCGCCATTACCTGATTCTGTTTATTTGTTTTACACAATCAATTCCAAATTAGCTGGACGTGAACCAGCAAATTGATACAAAAAAACAAGGAACTACACGAAATACACACCCAAATCAGTCCACAAGTTCAAGAATCGAGGACTCTCTTGGTGACCACTCTCGGATTCAACAAATACACCAAGAATAAGATAACAAAGGTGTGTGTTCACACCAAACCATCCAACAAATCAAACTAAGTTAACAATACAAAATGATGAACAAGATAACAACAACAATGTGAAACAACAACAACCAAACGGTTTAGGATTACAAGACACAAACGGTTACAAGATTACAATAAACAAAAAGATATGTTTAGGATTACAAGACACAAACGGTTACAAGATTACAATAAACAAAAAGATAGATAGTTAGATAAGTGAAGGTATAATCTTAAGGACCCAAGAATTTGGTGGACTCATGGACCCTTAACACTACATACAACAAACACCTAACTCCTATATTGACACAAGAGGGACTTTACCTCCTCTAAACACCAACGTTTCCAAGCTTGAATGCAACACAAGTGAAATCCACACTTGTGAATTACCCTAGTTGTAAGATTCGGCCATAGGGGTCTTTCTCACAAGAGAGAAATGTTCTAAGTGTTTACAACTTTCAATATTCAACAAAAACTAACTACTAAAAACCCTAAAGGGTTCTATTTATAGTATATTACAAAAGTAAGGTGAAATGACCAAAAAGACTCTTTAATGAATGGCTTCAAGTAGGCGCCCTTGGAGTGCTATGTATGGACGGTTTTGGTGTCTATTTAGGTGCTCCTTTGCACTTCATTTACATACACCAAGTCTCTGGTTCAACATACGCCCTCATAAGTCCATCTACGTGATCGTATTTGTATCATTTTTCCCTTCTTAAAAAGGATTTGACCTCGAATCTGTACCTTGCAAATAAAAAAAAGACAAATAAGCACACATCCTCATGACATGAGGATTAGGGTTAGCAAAATAAACACAGCAACATGTCATTCCGAGGGGGAACAAATTTGAAGTATATCCACGGGTCCTTTGTATTAAACATGGAAAGACTAGTACAAATGTTACAAAGGAAGTGGCTCGGATAAACATCAAAACCAAATGAGCCTAAGCCGAGAATAATCTTTTCCCATTCTAAGTTGGCACCGGGATCAAATGGTAGTCGTAACCAAGGTCTTAGGTCTCAGCTACTCCTACATTCCCCTATGGTGTCGTCCTCAAAATTAAGCATACCCTTATCACTATGGAAAATATCATGAGAACAAGGAGGGTAGAGAAAGGTGTCACACAAGTCAACTCCAACTAGGGTGTCCTCATGTAAGTACTTACTAATTTCTTATTCATCATCATTAGTATGCTCAACATAGGAAACACACGAAGGAGTAGATAACATTTCTAGGAATACAACGCTTTCTCTTTCAAGAGAGTAGTCCCTACATAGGCATAAACTATCATGCGCAGCAAAGAGATCACACTCAAGAAATAAAGAACAAAGGTCGAGACTACTCCTACCATACTCTAAGATGGTACCAGGGTTAAATGGTAGAAGTAGCCATGGGCATGGGTTTCGATAGCCATGGGCTTGGGTTTCGATCATACTCCATTTCAAATAGGTAATCAGCGCTTATATTCACACCATCACTAGCATCCAAGGGGTTACGACCAAAACCATTTTCACAAGTATAATCACAATTCGAGTTTCCTATACTTTCAAACAAATCAAGGTCATCTTTACCTGATTGATCATTTTGCACACTCTCACTAGTTGTTGGTAACCCATATACCAATGTAGACGCACCTTGGTTTTCAAAAGGGTCCACTAGTACGTGAGTACTCTTGTCAATTAGTAATGGAACCTTGTTCAAGTTATAAGGGCTAGCACTAGATGGACATAAATCATTCTTACACGAGGAATCAATTTCGTCATCTAAGGGATCAACTAGTGCTTGCGTACTTACAACAAGAGTTTGGTCCTCACGTGACCTAACATCACCAAGAGTATCACCATAGGGAGACTCAACACCTCTACTCTAGGTAAATCTGCAACTACATCCAATTGGCCACGACTAGACACATCACAATATTTTAAGCTTATAGGAGTGTAGGGGATAGAGTTTTTACCTCATAGCTCACACGATCTACGACCTTCCTCTTGACGTGTGTCTGGGCATCCTACTTGCTCCCTTTGACGTACCATATGATCCAACCTTTCATTTGCCGTAGCTAGGTCTCGAGACATAGTGTCAAGGTAGGCCAAAATGACATTGGTGGCATTGTTGTCCATGGGTTGAGAGGTTGAAGCCGTGGGTTCCCTTGTAATTGTACCTAAAAAGGGAAAAGAACAAGCCTACAAATCAAAACAAAAGTTAGTTCGAAACAACCTTACCACACTCTCACACACTTGATCGTCTCACACTTGGTTTCACAAGTCTTGCAAGACAGCTTATAGTTTGTAATGAGTAGAGGGGTGAGTCTACTCTTTTATTGGAATGGATTATTTGTTTGACGACTCAAGGAAGTAATGTCTGAACTTGAACCAAGAAATTCTATTATTCAAAAAAAAGCACAAAATAACGCTAACACGAAGAAACGTACTCAAAAACTAATTTACAATTTAGTAGAGGAGTACTAGCTTGTCAATTAGTTATTAGAGTCAACAAATGAAACTAGGAATCAATAATAAGAAACTAACAATCCAAGTTTGAGCTCAAATTAACATGGGAACAGTAAATGGATGACTTGTTACCCTCGAGTTGACTGCGGGTTCAACAAATTTTAATTATCAATTTGATGATTTGGTCATTTCTCAATTTGGAATGGATGAAATTGGTTTTGGAGGGAAAGTGTAAGTCTTAGAACCTTTTTCAATTTCAATCTTCAAAAGGTGTGACTTGACTTGTACTATTCCCTCAAAATAAGGCCCTTGAAATAGGGAAAGTGGTTGAAAAAGTTGTGGTCAAGTCAAGAGTGATATGAGCTAGTCCTATCACCAACAAGTCTTCCAACTTTGTCTTTCACCTTTTTAGATCTATTAGGTACTTTAAGTTGGTCAAGATATGGGAGTGGATGAAGAACAACAAGAACACCATAGTAATTTTTTTTCAAGAACACAAAAAACACACCTAATGTTTCAACCAAAACCACAACAACAAGTCCCTAACACACGACCACTTCAAGTTCACAACAACAATGTAAATGTTTTAAGCTCAAACTTTAGATCTAGACACTTGTAGTATTAGTGATAAAGAAACCAACACTAGAAACACTCAAAACAAGAAAAAGACTACTAGATTTAGACAACACAATTCGGCCAAGACAACAACAATAAGATCTTCAAGTTCTCGGCCAAGAACACTAAACACAAGGACACTTCTTTTTTTTTCTTTTTAATTTTCTAACAAGCAAGCCCAAGATTGATTTTGTAGGAATAAGATCAATCGATGTTCTGATATCAAATAATACAAGAAAAATAATGAACTACACGAAACATACACCAAAATCAGCCCATAAGTTCAAGAACCGAGGACTCTCTTGGTGATGACTCACAGATTCAACAAATACACCAAGAAATGAGATAACAAATGTGTGTTTTCACACCAAATCATCGAACAAAACAAATTAAGTTAACAATATAAGATGATGAATAAGATAAAAACAACAATGTGAAGCAACAACAACCAAATGTCTTAGGATTACAAGACACAAATGGTTACAAGATTAAACATAAGCAAAAGGATAGATAGTTAGACAAGTGAGGGTATAATCTTAAGAACCCAAGAATTTGGTGGACTCTTGGACCCTTAAGATTACACATAACAAACACCTAACTCCTACGTTGACACAAAAGGGACTTTACCTCCTCTAAACACCAACGTTTCTAAGCTTGAATGCAACACAAGTGAAATCCACACTTGTGAATTGCCCTAGTTACAAGATTCGGCCATAGGGGCCTTTCTCACAAGAGAGAAATGTTCTAAGTGTTTACAACTTTCTATATTCAACTAAAACTAACTACTAAAAACCCTAAAGGGTTCTATTTATAGAATATTACAAAAGTAAGGTGAAATGATCAAAAAGACCCTTTAATGAATGGCTTCAAGTAGGCACCCTTGGGGTGCTATGTATGGACGCTTTTGGTGTCTATTTAGGTGCTCCTTTGCACTTCATTTACATACACCAATTCTCGGGTCTAACATACGCCCTCATAAGTCCATTTACGTGATCATACTTGTATCACAAATGGCCATATTATTTGTTTGGCTAAATATATACTGTCCTAGAAGCTCACACATGTTTGATAGCTGGTTAGAATTATGTAGATATTAGTGATGGAGATATAATTATCTGAGTATTAATTATTCCATCTTATATCACACTTTAGCTAATACATTATTAGTATCCTTGTAACTTGCATGTATTAATTATGGGAGGTTCTAAATTACAAATCAAATATCATATAAATTTTACAAATGAATAACTTCTTTCTTACCTAACTATCATACGTTGTATACTTTGTAGAGAAATTAATAGTACATAAATAAGGTGTTTCTTTTTCTTTACGAAAAAGGCTCAAAAATACCCCTGAACTATCTGAAATAGCTCAAAAATGCCCCTCATTAGATTTTTGGCTCAAAAATACCTCTCCGATAAATATTTGGCTTAAAAACACCCCTCCCTCTAATGGAATTCGAAAAAAGATGAAAAATACCCTTGAACTATCTGAAACGGGTCAAAAATACCCTCTGTTAAATATTTGGCTAAAAAATACCCCTCCCCTTAACGAAACTAAATTATTTCGATTGAATTAAACCCTAACTTTTTAATCCTAACACTTTAATTTTTTACATAAAAGTATTTTTTTAATTTTAAAAATAAGATAATGAAAAAAGTATTTGAATTATAATCTAAATTGGTTGAGTTTGATTTGAAAAAGAAACATACATTTATTCTAAAAAGGTATTTTCACTTTACATCTTTTTAATCTTTAAAGAAATTAACGAAATTAACGAAATTAACGAAATATAAATTTTTACTTAAAGAAATTACTGAAATATAAATTAAATGATGAACTGTATATAAATTAACGAAATAATCGAAAGAATTTAATTTCGTTAAATACCCGTCTGTTAAATATTTGGCTAAAAAATACCCTTCCCCTTAACGAAATTAAATTATTTCGATTGAATTAAACCCTAACTTTAACTTTTCAACCCTAATACTTTAATTTTTTAACATAAAAGTATTTTTTTAATTTTAAAAATAAGATAATGAAAAAAAGTATTTGAATTATAATATAAATTGGTTGAATTTGATTTGGAAAATAAACATACATTTATTCTAAAAAGGCATTTTCACTTTACATCTTTTTAATCTTTAAAAAAATTAACGAAATATAAATTTTCACTTAAGGAAATTAACGAAATATAAATTAAATGATGAACTTTATATAAATTAACGAAAGAATCGAAATAATTTAATTTCGTTAAGGGAGGGGTATTTTTGAGTCAAATATTTGACAGAGGGGTATTTTTGATCCATTTCAGATAGTTTAGTGGTATTTTTTATCCTTTTCGGAATTCTATTAGAGGAAGGGATATTTTTGAGCTAAATATTTAACGGAGAGGTATTTTTGAGCCAAAAATCTAATGAGGGATATTGTTGAGCTATTTCAAATAGTTGAGGAGTATTTTTAGCCTTTTCCGTTTTATTTAATATCCTATATCATCAAAGGTTTCTGTTGGTTGAGAGTGACTAGGAAAAAAGTTATTCTTGAATTGACGTTGTCATAATTGATAAATCCAAATATGATTTTCACTTGACCAATTAAAAGTTACATTAGATATCACACCAATCAGCATCAGTCCTTGAACATTACGCGTAACTACGAACAGTGACACCCAATTTCAATTGTGTTCTTTAAAAACACTCTCAGATATATCAATTTCATAAGATTGAGAAGGAGAAAATAGATACAGGACATAATGGACAATTCCATTTGCTCAGAATTTTGGCCTCAAACCAATGATCTCAATCAAGATTCACTTTTTTTACTCCCACAGATTCCTAATATTACCTCCTTCCAACTTCAAAATTACCCTTGTTATTTCCCTGAATGCTCTGAATCCTTCCAAGATAGGACAGCAAGTGCTTCTAGGAGCCACAGTGAAGCTGAAAAAAGGCGTAGAGACAGAATTAATGCTCAGCTTTCTACTCTAAGAAAACTCATTCCCACTTCTGAAAAGGTAAACATGTACACCGACTGAATTTGTCTATCTAGGAGTGATATTCTAGCTCACCAAATTCTTCTGAATTTAACTTAGAATTGTATAATATCAGCGTACTTTAACTAGTTGTAGCGGGTAACTTGGTTACTTGCCTTATTTTTCACATGTTTATGAACGATTAATACGGTTATCCTTTAGCCGACCATGACACACTATTTTT
Organism: Capsicum baccatum var. pendulum; assembly: GCA_030864225.1. NCBI lineage: Eukaryota > Viridiplantae > Streptophyta > Magnoliopsida > Solanales > Solanaceae > Capsicum > Capsicum baccatum. The sequence continues at coordinate 145,236,354 of CM061552.1, forward strand.
TTTTTTTAAAGTATAGCAGTAAAACTCAATTAGCTTTACATGATTACCAAATGACTTTTGACTCCTCTTTCTTGTAGATGGATAAGGCAGCTCTACTAGGAAGTGTAATCGATCATGTTAAGGATCTGAAAGGAAGATCAACAGAAATCAGCAAAGTGTTGAACACTCCAACTGACATTGATGAAGTAACAATTGAGCATTTAAATGAGGAAGAAAACATAGGGTCCGCGAGCGCGAGCAAGAGGAAGGATAGTGTGATTCTTAGGGCCTCTTTTAGTTGCAGTGATCGGCCTGAACTATTCTCGGAGCTAAAGCGGGCAATTAAGAACCTGAAACTAACAGTGATGGAGGCTGATATAACTAGTTTGGGTGGCAGAATTAAGGGTATTTTTGTGCTTTGTCCCGGTGAGAATTCTGCGAAAGATGTTTGCATGAATTCTCTCAAGCACTCTCTCAGAGTAGTCCTTTGTAGAATTGCTATAACCCCATCTACATCCAACAGCAGAATTAAAAGCAAGAGGCAGAGGTTCTTCCTGCCTGCTCAGTTTTCTTAATTTCCTTCCTTTGTGAGTTTTATCTTTTTTATACCGTCAGTTACTTAAACATAAGTGTAAGAGATTACTCGAAGTAACTGGAACTAACCAAAGATGCAGTCCGATGCACTAAAGCTCCTATGCGCGGGGCTAAGAGAGGGTCGGATCACAAGGATCTATTGTATGCAACCTTATGCAAGAGACTGTTTTCACGACTTGAATCTGTGACCTTCTAGTTATATGACGACAACTTTAATTATCAGTAAGTGGAACTAGTTATCTTAAAAATTATAAGGTGGACAACCTGCTTAACATGTTAAGTTACACTGTCTTCGACTCTTTGCACTGTCTATGAACAAAATTAAAATTCTTTTTCATTTTTGCCCCTGGTTCTGCATATTCTTTGCTAGGGAAAGTATCATAGCATTTGGCATGAAAGAAAACCTTGCTGGCAAGTGAAAAGTCCCTCGAGTAGATTTAGATATTCAATGTGATTTTTGACCCTCGTATTCCTGTGCTTCAGCCTGATATGACTTGTTTTGTTACTATTGTTTACCGACTGGAAAACGGGACAGTTTAATTCTATGAGGTCAAGGACATAATATCTTAACTCGTTAGATTAAGGTTATTACCAGTTGAATATTCGATAATAATTAGTGAAAAGCGAAATAATAATAATAAAGCAAATAAGTTAAAGTTTGTTTAAGCTTCGATGAAGAGCTTTTAGGCTGGATCTAGTGTTGCTCAACGCATTCAGCCTACTATCCGAGAACGATATATAAATAAAGCTGTAGATAAAGACGGTGAAATGTGGAAAGCTTGAAGCACAACAAAATACTCCCTCTCTGTTTAAAAAAGGATGATCTATTTTCCTTTTTAGTGCATTTAAAAAAGAATGATCGCTTTCTTTTTTTGGCAATACTTTAATTTCAACTTTTCATATGACATACTTAGAACCACAAGATTAAAGGGCTTATTAACACAACTTTAATTTAAGGCCACATGATTCAGAAGTCTTCTGTGTTTTCTTAAACTTTGTGTCAAGTCAAAATAGATCATTCTTTTTTTAAAGGGAGAGAGTAAGTAAATTGCTATTGTATTCCTTAAAATTAGATCCTTTGTAATTGTGTGAAAACTGCTATTTGTAGGCTACAAAGGTAATTCATAAACCAATAAGGCACCACTCAATCCCTAGAGTTCTACGACCAATGGAAGTTATCCACGTTGAAATGCTGTTAGTGGAGCTATTCAATATTCCTCTGGTACATTCATGAAAGACGGAATACATATACAGGCCCGTGAAATATTCACTTTTCCTGTATAGACACCTCAATTAAGAAAGGTACCTATTGAACCCTTTACTCCTTCAGAAATAGTTTCAATTGAGCCCAATTCTCCGACCTGGCAGTTTGCGTGTACTCACATCTGGGAGGCGCGTGAAATGTCATGGAACCAGCTTATGTTTCACCCAACGGATCTTTTATCCTCTTTTTATACCCAATTTTTTTTTTAAAAAAAGCCCTAATTCTCACTTTCTTCCTCTTTTTTATACTCAATTCTTACTATCCACTACATTTGTCTCCTAAATTCTCCTTCTCCTCTTAAATCCCTTCTTAGACTTTTCTCTTGCTCTTCTTAAACTCTCTTACTCTTATTAATTTCTCTTTCTTACTCGTGTTTAGTAGTAATGTCCAATTCATCTTTTTCATTGTCTTCATCTTCTTCAATTCCAAAATGAGTATGTTTATGTGGGATGAAAGCTGAAATTAAGACCTCGTGGACGCAACTCAACACTGGTTGGAGATTCTTTTGCTGCAAAACTTCAAAGGTATTCATCTTTTGCTACTTCATTGGACGAAATGCAATTACTTCAATTAGTGGATGCAATTTTTTAATTTAATTTTTTCTTTAAACCTGTAGGCGATAGGTGGATGCAATTACTTTGATTGGTATGATGATGAAATGTCTCCTCAAGCAAAGAGAGTGATTTGGGGTTTATTGAAAAAAGTCAAATCATTTGAAGAAGAGAGGAATCGATCAAGAAAATTTAAAGTGATATGCGTTGGGGCGATAGTGATTTTGGCTACATGGGATTTCTTCAAGAAATGTTCTTAGATTTTGGCAAATATTTGCTTAGGTTTCTTATATATGAGACTATTTTGATTTGGCTAATTCTAAAATATATTAGTTGTATTGGGACTATTTTGCTTTGGCTATCCTGTTGTAGTGAGATTGTTATGTATGAAACAATTAAGAAGGAATGAAGATAAGTTGTGAAATGTTATTCTCTTACTATGTTTTGATTTTGCTTTACTATTGTAATTGGTTTAGTTAGATCACTGTACTCTATTTTTTTAGAGTTCAAATGATTCATTTAAATGATTCAAAGCTATCAAATGTTTCACACAAAAGGAACCACCATTTAATAATTATATAAAGCGCAAGAGAACAAGTGCAACTGATCGACATTTTAAACACAATAATCTACCATTCAACTACTCAAAATGAGCTCCAACCATACATTAAGTGTTCATCAAAAACTAATTTAAACAGACCACAAAAAATAGTTCAGAATCTTCAAATACCCCAACAAAATACCAAAGTAACCATATAACTAATCACCAAAATATACATTGTACTAAAAACACAATTAATTCAACAACTTCATATTCCTCCTGGTGCACTAGAACTTTCAAGTTGGCTTCTTTTTGACTGACTCATACTCTGCAATTGAGAAGTTGTGACAACATTATTTCTCTTCCACTTTATTCCTCGAGGCTTATAACCAATATCAATATTTGTTTGGGTTGCATCTTTGTAAACACCCGGAGTGACAACTGTTTCACCTCTAGTTGCAGGCTGCAAAAATGAAGTAAAATTATATTTGTCAAAAGATAATTAAAAATTACATGAATTGAAGTTGTAATTCACATTTACATTTAATGTTTTAATGCCACTCATTTGATCAGTTTAGATACCAAATCCTACTGTCTTAGACTTCTTTTGTGCTACTGATGATGTTGATGCTCCAATGGTCCTTTTTTCCCCAAGTTGTTGATCAGACACACTTCATTTTTCTCTACCTCTGCCAGTGCCTCTTCCAAATACTTTGACTTTTCCAGCTTCCCTACCTTTGTTAGTACCTCTACCTCTACGTCTTCCAGTTGGCTGCACTCTTATAACAGCTGAGGTATCAACACACATATAACTGTTGAAGCTTGGTTGACTGCTAGAGCTTGGTGGTTGGATGAAGCTTGGTGGCCTGGTAGAGCTTGGTTGCCTGCTAGAGCTTGGTGGTTGGCTGAAGCTTGGTGGCCTGGTAGAGCTTGGTGCCTGGCTGAAGCTTGGTGGCCTGCTAGAGCTTGGTAGTTGGCTGAAGCTTGGTGGCCTGCTAGAGCTTGGTGGATGGCTGAAGCTTGGTGGCCTGCTAGAACTTGGTGGCTGGCTGAAGCTTGGTGGCCTGCTAGAACTTGCTGCCTGGCTAGAGTTTCCAGGTTATCCCATTTCATCCCTAACAATAAAGGATATTAAATATATATTATAAATATCAGAATTTAATTATTGAATTAAAAGATATAAGTGCATTACCTGAGCTTTACAGAGAGTTCTGTTATGACCAATTTGATGACATTTGGAGCAAGAAATTTTTAGTCCTTTCCTGGATAGCTTCCCATACTTCTTCTTAGGCTCATTCTTCCCTTTTTTCTATTCTTTCCTAGTCTACCAAACATTGTTCTAGGCTCAGGAGGATCAATCACTACACCACTTGTGTTAGGCCACATTTTTATATTAGGTATTGGCCGAAGAAAGTAGTCATAAGCCTTCAAGAATGTATCTTTCTTATACCACTTTTCACATAAAATTTAGGCTCTATACCTTTATGCTGATAAGCCAATACAGCATGTTGACATGGTATGCCTCTCAATTACTAGCTTCTACAAGTGCAAGTCCTTGCCTTAATATCAACTATATGCCTATAAGGACCATCTAAAATTTCATACCCAATCTGTCCATTGAACCTAACTATTCAATTTCTAGTCATATCTTTTTTTCTTCAAGTACTAGCAAAGCCATAGGAGAGATGTCTGAAATCCAGGTATCAACAAACTTTCCCATTTCAACATTTCTATTCATTATCTTGTGTATAATCTCCTCTAACATACTGATTATAGATATATGTATAGCAGCTAAAATCCATGAATTAAAAGTCTCACACATATTATTCTCAACAATGTCACATTTAGAATGCTCCCTAAAATATGCCCTGTACCATGGTTTTTTTTTTCATAATTTAATAAGTCCTCACAAATATTCTTACCAAGTTGACTGAGTTTGCCCATCTCATCCAAAAACTTTACTTCAAAAATGGATTTAGCACACCTCCAAAACTGTTTTCTTCTTTCTTTTCCTCTCCAGATCTGATGCCAATTGGACCAGATGTGTCTTACACACCACTTCATTTCTTGCACACCACCTCATTTCACAATCTAGTAGCAACTCAAGTATAGTAGGTACAAGACCCTACATCAGCATAAATACAAAATCAAAACACAACATATATGAACATGGACTGTATAGTAAATAAATAGAAGACATCAAAATTAAAGTTTAAAAAGTAGGCTAACCTTTTGCATATCTGACATGACAGTAAGTCCATGTCCAGTGCCTAAGTTCAAATCTTGAATCAAGTGGTTAATGAAGAAACTCCAGCTATGTTTTGTCTATTGATCAACCACTGCCCAGGCTATTGGATACATTTGATTATTTCCATTTCTCCCAACTACAACTAACAATTCACCCTTGCAAGAACCTTTCAAAAAACAACTATCTAACCCAATAATTTTTCTGCACCCTGCCAGCCAGCCTCTCTTTAATGCGTCAAAGCACAAATAAAAATAAACAAATCGATTTTTTTCAGGTTGAGACTCTCTATCTATCCTCACCCAATAAGAACTACCAGGATTAGTATGTTTTATTATGTATGCATAGTCACACAACCTTGAAAATTCCATTTTCCAATCACCCAGGAATTCTTTAATGATTCTATGCACTGCCCTGCTATAGACGGTTTTTCCTACATACAAACCCAACTTTTTTCTCACCAATTCCTGAATTTTCCATAGTTTTATATAAGGTTGTAAAGTTATGTCATCCTTGAACTTACTTGCAATAAATTTAGATGTGCACAACTTGTTTTTTGTAGTAGTAGTATATACATGTACAGGATAGTAGTGCTTGATAACAAAGTCACCAGAATGCTTATCAATACTAGCAAACAACAACTATTTACCTTTCTTGTCCTCACACCTAACTTTAACTCTATGTTTCTCATTAGGCTTAAGCTTCAATCTAACTTTGTATTCAACAGCACACTCAGCTACAGTCTTTCTAAATTTCTTAGAATTTTCAAATATCATACCAAGCTCAAATATAGACATAACACAATTAGGATCAAATCTTACCTTTTTACTTTTCCTTTTGGCTGGTAAATTAACACCTCTAACAACTTTAGGTTCCAGTCTATCAGCACTGTCATCACTATCAACTTCTGAGCTATCTATATACTCCTCATCTCCCCCTAATCTTTCGTTAATAGACCCTTTGGTCAAAGATTCTCAAACTTTACTTTTTGTTTTGAACAGGCTGACTCTTGTGCATGCCAAATACACGGATATTAGGTCAACCATTATTACCTATAAATCCTGAACCACATCTCATTGGCTGAATGGATGCACAACGAGACTTTGAAAGAATAACTGCTCAACAGGAGTAGGCTAGGTTAGCTGCATTGGCAGCTACGCAAGTAAATCAGCAGAACGCTGATAACCCAGGTTGGGCACCAAATCCTGATGATAAAGATCTGGGTGATGATGAGCTATTAAATCCAAGGCGTGCAGATGATTTGGCTGCACCTGTCAACAGAGATTGCCATGCTAGAATGAGACCCAAACGCAGAGTTGTGCAGTTTGCTTTTGATGATGATGATGATGAACTGGATGGGGCTGGTGCCACAGGGGCTATTATTCCCCCGCCTTTAGCATATGGATCCAAGTTCAAAATTACTAGCACTATGATCCAGCTGCTGCAACTCAAAGGGTTATTTGGTGGACTTGCAGGCGACAATTCGAATATGCATCTGATTAATTTTATCTCAACATGCAAGTCATTTGACAATCCAGGAGTTAGACAGAAGGCAATTCATCTTCTCCTATTTCTATTGTCTCTTTCTGGAGAGGCAACTCTATAGCTGAATGGGCTAGCTCTCGACTCTATCAGCATTTGGAGGCAACTGAAAGACACTTTCCTAGAAAGATTCTTTTCGTCGTCCAAGAGAGCATAATTGAGAGATGAGATAAGCAATTTCAGACAGCTTCCAACTGAGGCTCTCCACGAGACTTTGGATAGGTTCAAGAAGAAGCTTATGCGGTGCCCAAATTATTAGATGACAAATGTCGATTTGATGGAGATATTATATAGAGCCTTGAATTCAGTGACTAAGATAGTGGTAGATAATGCTGCAGGTGGGTCATTCATGGATCTCACCTTTATTAAGGCATCTAAGATGCTAGATCATATGACAAAGCAGAGTAGAGCTTGGCATACTCGGGATTCTGAGGTAACAAGATCTACTGTATCTATTGGTATGCCTGCAAAACAGAGGCAAAGAGAAGAAGAACGTGACCAAGATATGGCTCACATAAAAATACAGATAGACCTTCTCACTAAGCATTTATTATGAGGGAAGACAGAGAAGGTTAAAGCTATTGCATCACAGGGAAAAGTCAACTCCAATTCTGAAGAGAAAGTGAATTACTTAAACAATCAGGGAGTTTTTTGAGGAAGTGGCCAAGGAAACCAAGGTCGGAACTATTATGAAAAATCTGGATACAAGGACTGAGACCAATGGAATTGGAAGAATAAAAATGACATGAGCGGTTTATATGTCCTTCCTGGAAATCGTGAAGCTGCTGCATCTAGCTCTGGGAAGATGTCTATGGAGGACATGATGGCCAAGCTATTAAAAGAAGTGGAGGCAACCAACACGGGAGTAGATGAGGTAAAAAATAATTTGTACTCAATTAATCAATTGGTTGACTCACATTCCACTTCGATAAAATAGTTAGAACAACGAATGAGTCAACTATCGACAGCATTCAATCAAAGAAAAGATGACACTTTACCAAGTGACACTGTGCAAAATCAAAGAAAAGATGGATCATATTTGACCGTTACTACCAGGAGTGGTAAGGTGTTGGCATATCCATCCAAGGGTAAGCCTGAGATTGATAGTATGGAGGAGAATGTTGTTGAAGCGGATTATGATAATTTTGTAGAAGTTGAAAATCAGGATAAGGTCATTCATGATACCACACCTAGCTGTCATAGTCTGAAAAGATTGATAATGGGAAGCACAATGAAAAGGAAGTGGTGGAGAAAACTCTTCCAAAACTACCACCCTCTTTTCCTCAGAGATTTAAGAAGAAGGCTGATGATACTAAGTTCAATAAATTCATGACCATGCTGAAGCAGAATACTATAAATGTGCCTTTGGTGGAGGCACTGGAGCAAATGCCAGGGTATGCCAAATTCATGAAGGACCTTTTGACAAAGAAAAGGGCAGCAAGCTATGAACCGACAGATAATTTCCATTATTACAGTGCGATTTCTATAAGGTCCTTAGTACAAAAGAAGGCAGATTCGGGTGCTTTCACTATTACTTGCACGGTTGGGTCTTTGGATTTTGCCAAGGCTTTATGTGATCTTGGGGCTAGCATTAATTTGATGCCGCAATCCATTTATAAATAGTTGGGGTTGGGAGATCCTACACCAACCAACATACAGCTCGTAATGGCAGATAGTTTGGTAAAACCGCCTATTAGGGTTTTGTATGATGTGTTGTGAAGGTGGCTACCTTCATTTTTCCTACAGATTTTGTTATTTTGGATTGTGAGGTGGACTTCAAGGTACCCATAATCTTAGGTCAACCTTTTCTCACAACTGAAAGTGTGCTTGTTGATCTGCGAGCAAATAAACTTTTATTCTGGATGAACGATGAAGTGGTGCATTTCGATGAGTGATGCATTTTGATGTATGCAAATAAATGAAGTGGCCCAAAGAAATAAATGTGTTCTCTATAGTTGATATTTATTATGAGGAAGAGTTAGAATTATCTTTGGAGAAGCAGTTTACTATTGAGCCATTGGCTGCTGTGCTCATGAACTTTGAGCGTGAGGATATTGATGAGTATGAAGAAACTATCTGTAGTTTGACAGGAATGGGGTCGTATTCTTATGCGCCTAAGAAGCTGGATCTTGACTTTAAGAATCGACCTTCACCACCGACAAAGCCATCTATTGAAGAGCCATCAATGTTATACTTGAAGAAACTACCTAGTCATCTGAGGTATGTGTTCTTGGGTAGTGGAAATACGCTGCCAGTTATTATTGCTGATGATCTCGGTGAACAATAGATGAAATCTCTCATCTCTGTTCTTAAGAAATACAAAAGAGATATTGGTTGGACTATTATAGATATCATTGGTATTCCTCCATGCATATGTATGCACAAGATTCAGTTAGAGGAAGATTGTGTACCCACTATTAAGCATCAGCGTCGCCTAAATCCACCTATACAAGAGGTGGTGAAGAAAGAAATCATTAAGTGGCTAGATGCAGGGGTGGTGTACCCAATCTCAGACAGTAAATGGGTGAGCCCTGTATAGTGTGTGTCTAAAAAAAGGGGCATGACGGTAGTGTCTAATGAGAAGAATAAATTAATTCCACTCAGGCCTGTCATAGGTTAGAGGGTGTGTATAGACTACCGAAAGCTAAATTCGTGGACACTAAAAGATCACTTTCCAACGTCATTCATGGATCAGATGCTTGATCGATTAGTAGGAAGAGGCTGATATTGTTTCTTGGATGGGTATTCCAGGTATAATCAGATCTCCATTGCTCCTGAGGATCAGGAGAAAATGACGTTCACATGCCCATATGGCACATTTTCTTTTAAAAGGATGCCCTTTGGATTATGTAATGCACCGGCTACATTCTAGATGTGCATGATCTCGATTTTCTCTGATATGGTCGAAGACACCTTAGAGGTGTTTATGGATGATTTTTCAGTGGTTAGAGATTCCTTTGACTTATGCTTGCTGAATCTAAATAAAGCATTACAGTGGTGTGAAGAGTTTAACCTGGTCCTTAACTGGGAAAAATGCCACTTCATGGTGAAAGAGGGCATTGTTCTCGGTCATAAAATTTTTACAAAAGGTATTGAGGTTGATAAGGCCAAAGTAGAGGTTATCAAGAAACTACCTCCCCCCATCGCTGTAAAAGGGGTGCATAGCTTTCTTGGATATGCAGGATTCTACCACAGATTTATAAAGGATTTCTCAAAGGTTGCAAACCCATTGTGGAAACTTCTTGAAGAAGAGGCTAACTTCTCTTTTTATGATGACTGCAGGCAGGCGTTTGAATGCATTAAGCTGAAGTTAGTGGAGGCTCCAGTTATTATTTCTCCCAACTGGACAAAGCTGTTTAAACTAATGTGCGATGCTAGCGGGGTGGCGCTTGGATCTGTGTTGGGCCAGAAAAAGGATAAGTTGTTTCATCCAATTTACTATACCAGCAAAGCCCTGAATGGGGCTCAAAAGAACTACACTGTCACTGAATAAGAACTTCTAGCTGTAGTTTACGCCTAATTCAGGGTGTATTTGCTAGGAACTAAGGTGGTGGTCCACACGGATTATGCAACTCTGAGGTACTTAATGGCTAAGAAATATGCGAAGCCAAGATTGATCCGGTGGGTATTGTTGCTTCAAGAATTTGACTTTGAGGTAAAGGATAGCAAGGGGTGCAAAAATCAGGTGGCTGATCACTTATCTAGACTTGAATGCAAACAAGCAATCAAGGATAAATTAGATCTTGATGATTCCCTTCCAGATGAGAAGATACTAGCTGCTAAGTTTGAGTAGATTCCATGGTATGCTGATTTTGCAAACTACGTGGTAAGTGAGGTGATTCTAGAGAATCTTTTCTTTCATCAAAGGAAAAAGTTCCTTCATGATGTTACCTAGTATTTCTAGGATGAGCCCTATCTTTTTCAGCGATGTGCAGATGGTGTTATTAGGTGCTGTGTACCAGATGTAGAGATGCTTAATATTTTGGAAGCATGCCATGCTTCATCTATTGGTGGTCACCATATAGGCGACCACACAGCTCAGAAAGTATTGCAGAGTGGATACTATTAGCCCACACTATTTAGAGATGCATATGAGCTTATTTGTAGATGTGATCAATGTCAGAGACAAAGATCAATCTCCAAATGTCATGAGATGCCAATGTCTAAGATGATGGAAGTAGAGTTATTAAATGTATGAGGAACTAACTTCATGGGCCCATTTGTAAGCTCGTATGGGTTAAAATACATCCTAGTAGCTGTAGACTATGTATCGAAATGGGTAGAAGCTATGGCGTTGGCTGATAATGAAGGAAAAAAAGTTGTGGCATTTCTGAAAGAGAACATATTCTCCCGCTTTGGAGTACCAAGAACCATCATAAGTGATGGGGGATCCCATTTCTGCAAAAAAGTGTTCAGGGATGTGTTGGAGAAGTACGGAGTAAAACAACACCATGTAGCAACTCCTTACCACCCACAAACTAGTGGGCAAGTGGAGGTGTCGAATCGCGAGATCAAGTCCATTCTCGCTAAAATGGTGAATGCCAGTAGACAAGATTGGTCTCAAAATCTTGATGACGCCTTGTGGGCGTATCGAACTGATTTTAAGACACCAATTGGCATGTCACCATATCAGCTAGTTTATGGGAATGCGTGTCATTTTCTAATTGAGCTGGAACATAAGGCTTTATGGGCTCTAAAAAGGCTGAATATGCATTGGAAGGAAGCAACTAATCTAAGATTGAGCAGATTAATGATATGGATTAATTCCGTCTTAGAGCCTATGAAAGAGCTGATTTGTACAAAGAAAGGATGAAAAAATACCATAACCAAAGGATTACACAGAGAGAATTTACGAATGGTGATTTAGTCCTTCTTTTCAACTCTAGACTGAAGCTATTTATGGGTAAGTTGAGGTCTAAATGGTCAGGCCCATTTAAAATTAGCGAAGTCTACTCATCTGGAGTAGTCGATCTTGAAAATGAAGATGGTAGTGTCTTTAAAATGAACGGTCAAAGAATCAAACTTTATATTGGTCCAAAAGACCTAATAAAAAGTGTTGATGTCTTTTACCTTGATAAAGTTTGAGTATTTGAGATACCCAAGTCGTGCCACGATGTTAAATCAGGCGCTAGTGGGAGGCAACCCACAACATGTTGTTGTAACCATAAGTAGAGTCTATTTTATGTTTTTAGGAAATTTTGATGTGTGTATGAAGTGTGCAAGACCAGAAGTGCTGTAAAGAGGAAACTTTGGGCACATTTTTTCTATTGGAAAATTGCGATGGTACACTTGACGACCTGCCAAACAGCTAACGGACTGCCACACTCAACCATTACAAAAAGGACAGAAAATGCATTCAATGGATAGGGTATGACAGTATAAGTGGCGGACTATCAAGTATATGGTGGACCATCAATTAAGACGTCAGAAGCGAGACTGCTGACTTGCACTCTGGTAAGTAGTGATGGCCAATTAGGTGGGCCATCACAACTATGGTTGACCGTCCCATTAACCGTCACACCAAAATAGAAACTCATCGACTCAGTTGAGGGGTGACGTTCCCAGTGGTGGTCCGTCACACTTATGACGGACCGTAAATTCGACCATTACTTTAACCCTAATTCTGAATCAGGTTGGGTTAAATCGGTACTCTTTATAAGTACTCCGTATTTGACCCGGAATGAGATTTTAAGAATAAAAGTGAGCAGGTACACTCATTGTAACCGTTCCATGACCTTTGATTTTTCCACTTCCCCAAGATTCAAAGAACCTGAACTGAGTTATCCTATTTGAGACTCTTCCACTCCTCCATCATTTTTCTATTTAAGCTAGGTCATTCTTTCCCCATCCCCATCACAAACTAAAGAGTAACAGAAGTGATAGAGGTTGCAAGTAGTTCAGTCTCTGAAGTCTCTAGCAAGTAGAATACTACAACATTAAGGTATTAGCATTTATTTCTCTCCTCTTTTTCATTTGAAAAGTAAGGGCATGGATTGTTTCATGATTTGGTCTAATGGTGTTGAGTTTGAATGACTTATGCTTAAGTTTGATTTAGTGGATGAAGTCTTTCTTAAAATATGGTTTTAATGCTGTTGCTCAAGCTAAAAATTAATTTGATCTTAAGCTGTGCTAAAAATTAGTCGAACCCATAAATGTTCCTGAGGACGAAGGTTTGACGGTTAACATGGCGGACCATCAACTTTGTGATGGACCACCAAGTTAACTGTCCCAACGGTCAAAGAAAATGAGTTTAGGATTGTATTTGATGGTCAGACTGGTGGACCATCACATTTTTGATGGACCACCAAGTTGACCATCCCAAAAGTCAGAAAAATAAAACATACTGAATAAAGCTAACGGTGGATATGACGAATCGTCCCACCACTGGTGGACCGTCAAATCTCCGGTCAGGATTTACAGTGAACTGTTTTTGCCTCTGTTTTACCTTGCACTGATTTCTTAATCCATTTTCAGGTCACATGGCTCCTAAAAATACACAAACCAAGGGAGGAAAATCTCAGTGAGGTAGAAACACATCCGCACCGGCCTATAACACCAGGCCTAGAACGCCGATTCAATGATTATGGATTGGCATGGATGAGCACGCCACCAGGGGTGTACCAACTAAAATGGGTAAGGGAATTCTTTGTAAATTATATTTGTCTGGTAAAAGGTGAATGTCCGAAGGGGACTCCGATTTCGAATAGACTAAACAGGGAGTTTGTTCCAGTCTGAGAAGTTGTTGTTGATATCTCGGCCTGAATTATTAACAGAATATTATTTGGGCCAGAATATGAAGCTCTACCTGTTGTTCCTGATTTCGAATATAGAATGAGAAATATTTCTAGCTAGAGATGTTTGGCAGTATCATTGATCACTGATGATAGAAATCCGTCCTGGGCAACTAACCCCAAAGAACGCATTGCAAAATTCACATTTAGTTTCAAGGCTAAGTTTTGGTGGGTTGTTGTTCGATTGAGGTTAATACCAACTAAAGGACATGGAAACCTGGATAATTACAAGGCCGTGATGGTAGCCAGTCTGGTTTTAGGTTTGGACATTGATTTTGGCCAGCTAATTGCAGATGAGATATTTGTGAGGGCACATAAGCAGACTACTTCCATACCTTTCCCATGTTTGATTACTGCATTATGCAAACAAGCTGGTGTGCCGCTGATTCGAGGCATTGATAATGAAGTTTCATCCACTCATAAACAGGACATTGAGAAGTCCAGAGATGAGTCAAAATTTGACATTCGGGTGAATAAGCCTCCAGCACATCAGTCTCAGTCTGCACCAGTTCCCGCGGCCTTAGAAAAGCCCGAAGGTATGCCTTTACCCATTACCACATATGTGTCTCCTAATTATGTGCCCCAGGGTACGTCTGCAGGATCAGATTCTATGCAGTTTGCTAGTGGAGCAAATTTTGTGGAATACAGATTCAACCCGGTGAATTTTGTCAAAGTTGTGAAAAATCAAAAGAGGTTCCAGAAGCAGTTAGAAAAGTGGGCTGGATATTTCAAACCTTTTGTTGATGAAATCATAGCCGAAGCAGTCAGGCCCTTTCAAACTATTCAAGTGAGGATGGATAACATGGAAGATCGCATCAACAAAAGGGTAGATTCACTATCTCTTCCTGATCTTGCCAAGCTCATGGCTGAATTTGAGCAGGCAAAGACTGAAATAGCTGAGTTAAAGAAGAAACAATCACAACTACCTGCATTTGATATGACTCTGGTGGTAAGTTATGATAATGATGGTATTTTGGATCTGATGGGTAGACCAGTGAAGGATAAAGGCAAACAGCATATCGATGAACAAGCAGCAAAGAAAGAAGAAAAAAGGCAAAAGAGAGAAGCAATGTCACCTGAGGAGTTAGACCAGCATAATCTGAGGAGATCTATGAAGAAATCAAAGAAGTAAGCTAAAAGGAATCAAAGAGAACAAAAAAATAAAGCGGCAGGAGTTTCTACTAGTGCTGCCCCAGAAAGGGGGCGAAGTGCAGGTTTAATTTGGGAAATCGTCCCTCAAAATATCGAGAGTGAAGTTGTGAGTGCTCCTACCACTATAGGGGATAACGTTTTGCAGGGTAAGGACGATGAAGACTCACCGTATTTGACAAATACCTCAAAAGAGTGAGAGGCCACGTAAATATCTTATTTCTCATGTACAATAATTTATTGCTTTGAGGACAATGCATAGTTTTCTGTGTGGGGGTGGGGGTATTTACACCATGGTTGGATGTTGTTGCTGATATTCTGAATCCAATCATTTGCTATCTAGTAGAAGCGGCATGTCTAGGTTGTTTTATTTTTCCATTTAAATTCTGTAAAGCGTAATGTAAATATAAGTGTTTAATCTATGAATTGGTTTTGTTTCAGTACTTAGTTATAAATATGGAGAATAAATGATGTTGGCATAAGACATTGAACATGTGTCTATAATTATTTACTTTTTCAGTTAAGCATATGCAAATAACCATCAGTAATTCTGTATTCAGCATTGTTCTGTAAAAAGTGCATGAATTATGTAATGAGCATTTGGAGAATTGTAAAGGATGTTTAACTTCGATACCTGTGGGTGTGAGTATTTACTTGCAGTTCTTTCATAGGGTAAGACCTAGAACTTGCTTGAGCCATGGATACAGTTTTCTAGTGGAGTCATTAGGATAGGATAACAGGCCTCCTTGAAGTTCTAAACCTTCTAAACTTAAGAAGCAACCTGTCCTGATAGATTGTTCCTGTTTGAACCTATCTTGAATTGGTTTAACCTCCTGTCCCTATCAGTAACTCTATATAGGACTTTAACATCCAGCTCTGAACTTAGCCAAATGCTAACATTGTATATTTTAACTTAGACGAAGCATCTAAGTTGAGGGTGGCTAATGTAAAAAAAAAGGACATAAGTAGTAGATTGAGGGTGAAAATATGCTAAGGCAAGGAGAGTTAAGTTTCAATGAGTCACTTCACCTGGAAACATACCCCCCTAATCCTAAACCTTGTTGTAAGCCTTGAAAAGACCTGTTCGATCCTAGTGAGTCAACCGTGAGGACGTGTCATATGGCCAGGGCAAGCCTATGGGTACTTAGGCTATGTTTGAATTTGTTTGTGAGTGTAAGAGCTGTACAGTGTCCACATTATATAATGAGTGGTGGACTTCTTTGTTGTGAGGGCAATCGAAGTTTTACTGAATTTGCTTTTATCCGTGGGATGTAACATTCATGCTTGTGTGCTGAATTATAAAAAATGCTTGGTGTAGATTCTTTTGTGTTAAATGCATGAGATTAAGCTGATGAGTGAATGTTTGCATAAGAGAATGTTTCAATGGTTGGTTGCCTATCATTTTATTATTCATGTACGCAAGTTGGTGTTGAGTTGATTGAGGACAAGCAATGATCTTAAGTTGAAGGTGTTGATGTTTCGGTGTTTTACGGAACATTTAGCATCATTTTCTTAGGAAAATTGTATGTTTTCAAGAAACCAAAGTGATATTTAATGAAAGTTTTTAGTGTTTCAGTGAAAGGAGATAACCACAGAAGAAAACTGGAAAAATTAGCAGAAAAAGGGAATTGACAGTCAAAATGATGGGTCGTCAGACATAAGATGGACCACCATACTGACCGTCATCTCTTATCTAGAAGCTTCCTTCCAAAAGAACTCCATGAAGGGAAATATGGTGGACCGTCAGTCCATCAAAGGACCGGTAGTTCTTATCCAGAAGCCAATTTCCAAAATAACTCCGCGATGGTAAAGATGGCGGACCGTCAGTCCATCGACAGACCGCTAGGTGTACCATCAGTTCTTATCCAGAAGTTGCCTCCCAAAAGGACTCCGTGATAGTAAAGATGATGGACCGTCAGTCCATCAATGGACCACCAGGTGTACCGTCAAATGTTATCCAGAAACTGCCATTCGGATGAGTCGAGTGACGAAAAGATGGTGGACCGTCAGATCTTGGATAGTTCGTCATATGGACCATCAAATGGGATGCGGTTTTTCTGTTTTTAAATTTTAAATTATTTTTTTTAGCTGGGATATAAATACCAACTTTTAGGGTTAAGAACACATCTTTTACCTTTTACAAGTTTTCTTCTCATTTATTGAACTTTTTGGTATCTAAGTACTTTGGATAATTTTAGTATCAAATAACTGATCATTGAAGATTCAAGAACTGATTCTTGGGATTCTTTGTAAGTAGACATTCCATTTATTTATGAATAATACAAGAATAAATTCTTTATCTTCTATGGAGTGTTGTGGCTAAATCTCATAACTAGGGTTATGAGATCCTTAATGTGAATTACACCTATGGGTTGGGAATCAATTTGAGTTCCATAATTAAATAACATTTCATAAACCTTTCTTCAATTTCATGACTTTTCTTGGTTGCAAACTTGAAGAGTAAGCCCTAGAACACCACTTGTCTGAGAGGAAAGTGTTTATAGGGAAAAGAAGGTGTTTACATAAATTCTGAGGGCCTTAACCCTTAGAGTAATAGCTAATTCCCTAATAGGATTAGCTTACATGAGAACTAGGTTGAGAGAATAAGACATCCTATGAGTTTGAGAGAATTATAGGATAATTTATCCATTTAGGTTGAGAAACTAATGAATATAGAATAGGATTTAACCTTTTGTTCAATTGAATTTGTTAAGTGGAATTCATAAATAATTCACAACCCAAATGATTCTGGCATTTTGATGATCATAACCCTGGTTTGATTAATCTTATAAAGTTACAAAATAAGGAGAAAATCATTAGTTGAACGAATCTTGTTATAATTTATCATTTGACAAATTAAAGAGAAACCAAACCCCCATTTTGGTTAAGAAACTCTGATCAATAGTCTAATAACAATTACGACACTTAGTGAGCACAGTATTCCCTGTGGGATTGACACCCAACTGAGTTAGGTCCTATATTTGACAATGACCGCTTACATTCTCATAAGAGAGTTGTAATTTGGGTGTATCAGGTTAATTCTACATTATTTCTTGGGTAGGATTTAACTTGATTCAACTTTTTGATGATGTCAAAAAAGAAAAGAAAAATAAAGGTTGTGTAATATTTATAACCCATTGGCTAACCCGTTTCATTCTAGTGTTTCCTGTCTAAGTGTCAACAGGTAAGCATATTGCATGCAAAAAGACAAAAGGTTTATCATTGTAAAAAAAGAGAATTTGTTGGGTTCCATTACGTTTTAATAATTGAAAAAAAATGAATGGAACATGTTGGACAAACTGGTTCATGGGTGCACATGATGATAAGCTCATAAGATGACCATTGATATGAGAAGACAAGGTTGCTCTATTGAAGTAATACATAAGTTACTATATCTGATAAAATCAAAAAAGTTATCATGTGTGAAATTAAGGAGTTGGAGTTTGAATAAAAATCTTGAAGAAGTTTGAGTTTGAAGTAGAAGTCCCACTTGAATAGAACTCTAGAAAATGAGAGTTCGGATGAGAGAAGAAGTTTGATTTGAAGAACAACTCTTTGGAGAGTTGTGTTTTAATACGGGGAGTGACATTCACAGTCATTCATGCACTTACAAAGCAAAAAAGACAATTGACAAATTGACTTGACAAAAGTGTGTAATTTGTTGTTGCTGAGGCTCAAGTTATTTAGTGAAGATTGAGGTGAAATCCCATGAGGTGCAGGTCGTGGTTTTTCACACCTTTTTGAGTCAGATATTTTACATGTGAAAATAATTTACTCCTTTACTTATACTGTTACTGCTTCGTTGAAACATATTAGGCAACCTGTTTCATTCTTAGGCAACTCTTAAGTAACTATAAGTAAATTGATTGGTCGTGTAAAATACCAAAAAGTGAAATTTTGTAAAAACATATAAAATAGAAGTTCACGTGGTGCAATCACCTTTGGATTTTAATGTGATGTATCTCAAAAGAAAAAATCATACTCCCTTCGTCCCAAATTACCCTTTTCAAATTTTCTAATTTGATTTCCCATTTACTTGTCGTTTTTCATTAATCAAGAAGAGATAATTTTTTTTTCATATTTACCCTTTGCATTAATTATTTTTTCTTTAAA
This sequence comes from Capsicum baccatum var. pendulum, assembly GCA_030864225.1. Lineage (NCBI taxonomy): Eukaryota > Viridiplantae > Streptophyta > Magnoliopsida > Solanales > Solanaceae > Capsicum > Capsicum baccatum. Next base: position 145,255,123 of record CM061552.1, read on the forward strand.
TTAAAATGCAAACATCATTTAATAGGAACATTATGGTAAACTAGGCATGCTATTAATTATTTTTCTTAATCAATATGCCATCTCAATTTGGGATGGGTAATTTGGGACGAAGGGAGTATAAACCTACACCCAAAGTGGATATTGCGTGTTATTAATTTTGGTCGTGAAAATTATGACATTAGAGCCAATACCCTCCGTGTAATGGTGGAGCAAACCTCAGAGGACGCTGGTGTTGTATGTGACATCCTAATGAAAGGCAGGTCGAGCAAGACTGATAAACTTTTAGCTACGCTGACAAACTTTTAAAAGATGAGGTGCACATAAGATCTTAGATGAATTTCATATCGAAGTTGAAGAGCTTTATAAGGCATAGAAACTTACATTTGGATACATGTTTTTGGGATTTGATTACGTAACTTAAAACACAAATTTGTTAATGTAATTACAGAGTCACTTGATCTGAATGCTAAGTGAAGAACATAAGCCATATGACAAAAAAGAAAGATTTAGAATGGAGGAGATCATGTGATCTGAAAAATTTGGATTCATATTATACATATATATTTGTACAATTTGGAAAGACTGATTCATCAAAATAAAAATCTACTTCAAGTGATGCCCTTAGGCATGCCTATAAGTTAGGCATGTCTATACATAACTTAGATATACATTTGGAAAGGGTAAATAGTTAGCTGGAATACTGGGTGTTGAAGTAAAACTAAAAGAGAGGGGAAATCGACAACATTAAACTTACCTTCTAGACAAATTAGATGAAAAGCAAACAATTGTGAGTTTGAATGGTTATATTTTGGTTGCTTAAGTTCAATACTTATCCTAATCGAATAGGCCGTTTCCTTTTTCAGATAAAGCTTAGAAGTAAGGGAATTTATCTTAATTTCATTAGCTAACGTCCACGTCATTTCAGCTCAAAATATGTTTTTGTCGTTTCTATTGATAGTGAAATATATCTTTTTTGTCTGAATTGCCAAATATTCCAATTTAATGCAATTTTGAACGCGGAGATTTCCAGCATTTGTAAGCTCCAGTCACTGGCTGATGCAATGACACTATGGTTTCTTAACAACACTGATTACTGTCTTTCTATCGTTATTTATTTCGTAGAAGGCATCTGGTTGCAATGATAATGTTAAATCTTATGCTGTATATACAATATTTATATCCACATAGTTTTTTCGATCATGACCAATTCAATTTCTTTTAAACAGTCTCAAATTTTAGATATGAGTTCGTTTCAATATTTTGAGTCTTTTTATATATTATTCACTTGGGTTGTATTTGTTTTTTTTTTTAAGATTCAGAGGTCTGAATCTAAATGCACGTCTGAATGATTAAGACATTGTCTCTAGATCTGAAAACTGAATGATTAAGACTGTTTATTTTTCAACATCTGAATGTACAATTTTTTTTTTGTATATATAATAACATAAAAAATACAATTCAAATAAAAAACTACTTATAAATCATAAAAATATGTAATTTAATACAACAAGATTATTATTTGATTGAACAAAAAAATATTTATGTTTGTAAGTGATAGTGAAGATGTTTTATAATAGTAGTTGCGGTGACAATAATTGATGTTAGTGATTAGTAATGTTAGTGGTGATAGTTGTGAATGTTGGTATTGTAGTGACTATTATGATGGTGGAAATTGATAGTGGTGGTGGTGGGATTGTGATGTGACGTTGTTTGATGTTAGTAGTTGGAAGTGTTGATTATGATGGCTAAAAAATGAAAGAATGATGGCTGATGATGTGTTGGTGCTAGTTGGAGATATTGTTGGTTGTGATGGTGGAGATGGTTGTTAGTTCAGATAAATTGTAGCGATGGTAGTGATTGAAGTGATGGTAGAGGTGACGTTACTAGTGACAATGGTGGTGACCACCGAAGAATGTGTGGAGTTTGTGATGTATTAGTGGTAGTTAGTGGTGGTGCTAGTTGTGATAGATGAGTTGGTCGATAGTAGGGATTGATCGGTAGTGGTTGATGATGGTGGTGGTATTGACGGTGGTGGTGACATTAAATATAATTAGAATAATAGAGATAGTAGGTGTGGTAATGGGTGACAATATTTGTTGTCGATGTGATTGTGATGGTGGAGGTGGTTGGTGGTGGTGGGTGGTGGTTGACAATGATGGCGGTGGCAGAGCTGTTAAATGATGATTATGAATAGAGTGGCGGTGAAAATCATCCAATACCAGAATACCTCTTCAGACCTATTAAGACTTGATTCTATATCTAAATGATTAACACCTATTCAAATTTATTAAAAGCTAAAATCTTAATAAAAAACAAATACACTTAATGGTCTGAAGTCTTTACCTCTCCTACTCCACTACTTCCCTCCTTCAAGGCGTGATTAATGCGCCTTAAACCTCTCTCTTGAAAAAGAGCATTTTTTAGTGGAGCCTTAGCACGTGAACCCATAGGAACAGGGCCCTTCTTCTTTGCAAAAAAGCTTCTGAATTATCATCACATCAGTAGGCGCAGAAAGCAAATCTGAACCATTCACATTCAGACCTCCATTAAGTGCAAACAAATGAGCCCTTAAAACGATTCACGTTTGTGGCACCTCAAATTTTAAAATTGAGCTTTGAAGATGTTCTAATTGCTAATAAACTCTTTTGATCTCAACAAACTAAATATCTCCACTAAGCAATTCCAAATTTTTGATATGAACTTCTCTCAATTGTTTGAGTCTTTTGATATATTATTTACCCAAAATGATTCACGTTTGAGATATATTGAGGTGTAAAATGAAAATTTGAAAAAGCTTTAATAGCTGAAAGTCAACTGTCATCCAAGCAGAGGCGGAGCTACAACCATCAAATGGTGATTAGTTGCACACCCTTCGTCGAAAAATCACATTATATATGTAGGTTAAATTCTGCTTTTAAGGAATATATAGTTAATGTTGCAAATCCTTCACACAGTCTTGTCCCACGACGCGATGGTTAAGGGTGTTCAGTTCTGACCAAATGATTCCGGTTGATATCTCTCGTATTGCACAAGATATAGTGCTAAATTGCATCAAACAAAGAATTTTAGTTGGAAGTTTATAGATAAATTTTATCCAAGATGCAGTACACTTTGAAAAGGTAATAAACTGATAATTGGGTGATTTGTGTAAGTAGAAATTTAAACTCATTTGTTCAGCCGCTGTTTCACTTTATACAGTAATTTGTATACTTCTATTAAATAAATTAATGCAACAGAAAATAAAATAATAGATATTGGGATCATTCATAGCAAAAATGATAACATTAAATTCACTTATAAAAAAGAAAAATTCTTGAACACCCTTCAAAAAGTTTTTGATCCCGCCGTTGCTTCCACTTAGCTACTGCTATATTGGATAGTCTCTAAGAATTATAATAATTTTCTTTTATTATTCTCCAACAACATATCTAGATTTGAGAAATCAATCTACTAATAGAGAATTTAAGAACTGTCAATAATCCGTTAGGCAAGACAATAAGAAGAGAGCAGTGAAGAAAAAAGAAAAAACTAGAAGTTGAAGAAGAAAACAAGAGGCAGGAGTAAAGGAGGAAGAAATAGATGAGTATTGTAGTGAAATTCACTTTAGCTAAACAAAATGTATAAAAATTATTTATTTATTTTAAAATAATTTTTATTTGATATGTATTGGAGAAGTCTTGCTGTTAAAGTGTATTTTAGAAGTTAATTATATTACTTGGAGAGGTGGCTAATTAATGGAGTGTTAACTTCTTTACATGAAATCTTGTCCAAATATTTATCGATGAAACAAATTAATGACAAGTGTAAAGGAGCAACAATATTTGTCATATTCTTATACCACGTTTAATACTATAAATAGCTCTTCTTTTGTGCCATTCAAGATATAAGAAAACTTGTCTAAAGTTATTTTGAGCAACAACAATTAACCAATGCCCATCCTCTCTTTGATTCTTATTTTTCAGACCAAATAAATAATTCTTTCCTTCATATTTATAGTTTATCTTACTAATATTTGTATTAATAATTTTGTTAATTTTTGTATCCTTTGATTAATTAAGAAAGACTAATTTTAATCTTGAATATCCTCTAATTAATCAAGAAAGTACGTGTTTAATTATGAAAAAATATTTCACACTATTGAAATAGTTTTCCTAGAACAGTGCCAAACACGACTCAAGTATAATTATTATATCACTTAAAATAATATCATTGTAATATTTATTTAACATTCAGTATCATTAACTTGCTAAAAAGTAATTATATTATTGTTATAACTATTATATTGATTATAATATTAATATTGTAGTAGTAATGTTATTATACACTATTATTCTATTATAATGCTAATATTATTATTGTTATATTATTATTTTGTTAACAGTTTAATAATATTAGTGTTGGAGTTCTTATCACTGTTACCCCAACAATCTAAGAAACTATGACATATAATATTGATCCTAAAATTATTGATGATACTGATGTTGGTTTTGTCCTGACTGCTCCTGTTTTAGTCATCTTGTCAGAGATTTATGGTATTACAAATTATAGATATAAAAGTAAATATGATTGGATGCCCAATGCTAATAGTAAAACCTTCACAAAAAACACATCTCAGTGCAAAAAAATTAATATGTGAAAGAAATGACAACTCCGTTAAGTCAAAAGTAAATTTGACTAAAATGGATGATATATATAACTATTACGGTTATTTCAGAAATGAATACTGAGGCCAATGTAAGAAATTGAGTGATAGACTCTAGTGCTACGAGAAACATTTGTACAAATAAAAATAATTTTGTGTTATACACTCAAATTGAGAAAGGAGAAGAAATTATTTTTCTTGGGACCTCAAGACTACTAAAGTTCTCGAAAAAGGCAAAGTCTTCTCAAACTCACATCTGATAAAACTCTGGCATTGAGTAATGTGTTGCTTTTTCCTAATATCAGAATCAATTTGATTTCTGTGGGGTTATTAGAAAAAGTTGGGGTGAAGGTTATTTTTGATAATAATGAAGTCATATTAACTAAAAATAATATATTTATGAGGCAATGGATATTGTAATCATGACTTAATTGTGCTTAGTATTTATAATAATATTTGTGAAAGTGCATTTACTTTCACTTATATGATTGAGTCTATTTCTTTATAACATGCTAGATTAGGACATGTTAATTGTAAATATATCAAGAATATGCAATCAATCACTTGGTTTAATATCTAATTTAGACTCAAATAATTTCGATAAATGTGAAATATGTGCTGAAGTTAAGTTGATGAATCTATTCATAAATCTATTTATCAGCTTAGTTATCCGCACCCCCTACAAATGGTATCAAAGCACAGTAATTTAAAAGATATGGAAGTGAGATACGTGTTAGAATTAGTTAGATTAAATTTAGTTAAGTTAGATTTAGTTATTTATCAGCCTAGTGAGAAGACCATTTAAAAATAGAGAAGCTTTTAGAAAAATTAAAGAATCTTTAGTTAGTAATTATTCAGAATATATAAGTCTAAATAAAACAAAAGAAAATCCAGAAAGATTAGCTTACCTAATTACATTAATATCTAGTATTGAAGCAAAATTAATAATCCATTTAAAATCTAGAAGAATGAGATATATACCACCTAATTATGATAAAATTAGATTCAGATATCCACCAAAATATTATAAGTATAATTTAAATGAATAAAGAGCAAAAATACAAAGAATTAAAATAATTTATCTCTGAAAAACGTAAAGAATTAAAAATAAGAAAAGAAAGACTACATTATAATATATTTGCCGGAGTTAGTAAAAATCCAATAAATATACAAAAAGATGAAATATTAAAATTAGAATCACAAATAGATAGTTTAGAATATATATACCAACATGAACTATTCACAATAAAATGAACAAAGAAGAATTTATAATAGATGAAAAAATATATGAAAATCACGAAGGATCAAAAATAAAAATAGTATTTTCGAATCTAGAAAGAAGATATAAGAAAATAGGTGAACATTTATACCTAATGTTAGAAAAAGAAGAATTAAAATTAGAAGATAAATTAACAGCAATGGTAAGAATAGAAAGAGAAAATGAAGAAATAGATAGAAAAAAGGAAATAGAAAAAATTAAACAACAAACTACGGAAGAAATAGGAAAAATAGAAGAAACTAAAAATAGTAGAATTGCTGAATTAGAAAAAGAACTACAAATGTTAAAAGATTTGTATGAACAAAGACAAAAAGAAAAAGAAGAAAAAGATAAAGAACAAAAATTAATAAACGAGATAAATCAATTTAAAGAAAAAATTAGAAATAAATAATATAGAGGTAGAAGAGACAGATAATTATGATTCACAAGATAGTGAAACATATACGGAAATATTAACAAATATAAAAGATTTAGAAATTAACAAAAAACAAGAAAAAATTAATGAAGAAAACTTAGAAAATAATAACACAGAAATAAATACTCTTGATAAAAAGAAGATGACAATATACTACCTAAGACAACAGAAATAAGAAAACCTATATATTATAAAAATAAATTTAAAAGATATAATGAATATGACAAATGGACACCAAAACAAATAGTTAATAAAAATTATAACTTTTTAGATCTAGACTGTGTAATAGATACAGAAAAGACAATACAATTATGGATAGGATATATGACAAAACAATTATTAGATAATAATATAAACATAACAGATGCACCAGAATATATAGAAAAAACACTAATAGGATCAGTAAAATTATGGTTTACAAATTTAACTGAAAATAGTAAAAAAGTATTAAGAACTAATAAACCTATGGAAGGAACATCATCAACAACAACTAAACTAACACCTATAGAATTATTGAAAAAATATGAAACAGCTATAAAAGATGAATTTGGTAGTATGACAACATTAGAAGAAGAACAAGATGAAGAAAAAGATACAAATAGGAATTTAATGATAAAATTAATAATATGTAATATGTGTTATATGGATGAATATACTTGCGCATTTAGAGAATATTATTATAAAGGAGCATATAGTATCGAAGAAAGTAAGAAAATAAGAAAAGTATATTATAATAAATTACCCGAACCATTTAGTTCAAAAATAATAAAAAGTTGGGAAGAAGCAAAAATAGTAGATACGTTAGGAGCTAGAATAAAATTTTTACAACAATGGTATAGAAACCTATGTGAAAAATATAGAGAAGAATTAAAAATGGAAAAAACATTAATAAGAAATTTAGCATGTTGCAAAAATAAAATAGCACCCCAATTAGAAAAGAAAGAGACATAAGAAATATAAAAAATATAAAAAATTAAAATATAAATATAAGAAACCAAGAAAAAGATATTATGTAAAAAATTATAAAAATAAAAGACCATATAGAAAGAAAAAATCTATAAAAGAATGTACATGTTATAATTGTGGAAAGTTAGGACATTTAGCTAGAGATTGTAAATTACCTAAAAATCCAAAAAATAAACAAATATCAGAAATAAAAATAAAAAATACAGAATATATGCAAATAAATTGTATAGATTATGAATTAGAAAGTGAAGATAGTATATATGAAATTTCAGAAAAAGAAACAGATACTGAAATAGATAGTGAAATAGATGAATCAAATGACTGAAGAAGATATAAAAATAATAACAAAGGAAGAATATTTAAATGACGAAGGAACAGAACAAAAAATAATATTTAACAGTAATATATTTGATGAAATAAAAGGAAAAGAGTTAGATTTAAGTGTAGAAAAAATATTTAAAATACCAACAATAAAAAATATTTTTAGTAGGAAAAAAGATGAATATTATGTAGTATGCCAAAAAGAACATGTAATAGACTGTAGATATGCAAAAGGAAAAGCTAGTATACCACTTGTAACAAAAAGGATAATTAATAAAGAAATAAATGATATAAAAAGTAAAGGAGATCCAATAAAATATGTACACCTTGGAGGTACAGAAATATTAATAAAAGCATGTTTTAGAGAAGGAATAGATACACCGATAGAATTATATTTAGCAGATGATAGAATTATAAAACCTATAGAAAAAAGCATAATAACTGCCGTAAAAGGAAACTTAATATACCAAAAATTTAAATTTATAATAAGTGCAAATTATTCAGTAGCAGTAACAGATAGAAATATAGATAAATCACTAGTATTATATTGGAAGATATCAGGAATAAAATTAACCCCAGGAAGTAAAATATTTACAGCAAGATGTAAAAATTTATATGTATTAACAACAAAACATAAAATAACAGGGAAAAATAAAATTAACAAAATACAAATAGATAGCCCATTTGAACAAATTGTAAAAACAATAGATTATAATGATTATAGCTATAGAGACATAGATATAGAAGAAAATTTAGAAATAGTAAATGATAGAATAAGTACAACAAAAAGAATATCTAATGAAAAACCAGAGTCATCGAGCTCATAAAAAAGAATGAGTTATGAAACAAATTCAATAAGTAATCTAAATCAATATTATATAACAGGAAAAAATAAATGAAAAAGAATATTTAATACTATTAAACACAGGACAAGAAGAAAATTATATAGCAAAATGTTTAGTAAAAAATGAAGAAATAAAAACCGATAATGATATATGCCCAGATCTATCGAGAAGTTTAATAAATAATAAAGATATAGCAGAAAAAGAAATAATAATAGGAGGAATTAGAAAAATAAAAATAGAATTTGAAGTAAAAGAAGAAATGCAAAAAGCAGATATAATATTAGGAATAAAATGGTTAGAACAAGTAAAACCATATAATATAGAACATACACAATTAGCCATAACATATAATAGGGAAAGATTATTCTTAAAAAGAGCCTTAACATAAAATGAAAATATATGTATTAATGAAGATAGTAGTGGAAGGATATTACAGTAGATATTATACGCCTATGATAGATATAGGAGCAGAAACTAATTTATGTAGATATAATTGCTTACCAGAAAGTAAATGGGATAAATTAAAAATACCAATAGTAGTTAAAGGATTTAATAATGAAGGAAGCTTAATTACTTATAAAGCTAGAAATGTAAAAGCACAAATATGGGATAAGATATTGACAATAGAAGAAATTTATAATTATGAACTAACATCAAAAGATATACCTTTAGGAATGCCATTTTTAGATAAATTATACCCACATATAATAACTAGAAACGATTGATGGTTTACAACACCATGTAAACAAAAAGTAAGAGCACAAAGAGTTAACAATAAAATAAGAAAGAAAACTGATTGGATAAAAGGAAGTGAAAAAATTACACAAAAGTTAGAAAATATAAAAACCACTGAAGATACAATAGAATTAGTAGTATTTTCGATAAATAAAACAGAAATAACTATATTTTCAATAAATAAGATAGAAATAGTTAAGAAAAAATTAGAACAATTATATAGTGAAGATCCGTTAAAAGGATGGGAAAAACATAAAACTACCATAAAAATTGAATTAATAGACAAAAATAGTATAATAACTCAAAAACCATTAACATATAATTTTGACGATTTAAAAGAATTTAAAATGCATATAGATGAATTATTAGAAAAACAATATATACAAAAAAGTAATAGTAAACATAATAGTCCAGCATTTATAGTAAATAAACATAGTGAACAAAAAAGAGGAAAAAGTAGGATGGTTATTGATTATAGAAATTTAAATGCAAAAACTATAACATATAATTATCCAATACCAAATAAGATATTAAAAATAAGACAAATCCAAGGATATAATTATTTTAGCAAATTTGATTGTAAATCAGGATTTTACCATCTAAAGTTAGAAGAAGAGTCTAAAGAATTAACTGCATTTACGGTACCACAAGGATTTTATGAGTGGAATGTATTATCATTTGGATATAAAAATGCACCAGGTAGATATCAACATTTTATGGATAATTATTTTAAACAATTACCTAATTGCATAGTATACATAGATAATATATTATTATATACAAAAACTAAAGAAGAACATATAAAATTATTAGAACAGTTTACAGATATAATAGAAAATTCAGGAATAAGTCTAAGTGAAAAGAAAGCCAAAATTATGAAAAACCAGATAGAATTTTTAGGAATACAAATAGATAAAAGTTGAGTAAAAATGCAACAACATATAGTACAAAAAATAATAAATTCGAAAGAAGAATTAGATACAAAAAAGAAATTACAATCATTTTTAGGATTAGTAAACCAAGTAAGAGAATATATTTCAAAATTAGCAGAAAACCTAAAACCACTACAGAAAAAATTAAAAAAGGATATAGAATATAACTATGATGAAGAAGATAAAAAACAAGTTCAAAAAATAAAATTACTTTGCAAGGAATTACCAAAATTACAATTTCCAGATGAAAATAAAAAATTTATATACATAGTAGAAGCAGATGCCAGTGAATATAGTTACGGAGGAGTACTTAAATATAGATATGAAGCAGAAAAAATAGAACACCATTGTAGATACTACTCAGGTACGTTCAATGAGACAGAAATAAAACGAGAAATAAATAGAAAAGAATTATGTTCATTATATAAATGTTTGTTAGCATTTGAGCCATATATTGTATATAACAAATTTATTGTGCGAACAGATAATACACAGGTACGCTGGTGGCTAACAAAGAAAATACAAAATTCAGTTACAACAAAAGAGATTCGGAGACTAGTTTTAAACATATTAAATTTTACATTTGTAATAGAAGTAATCAGTACTAACAAAAATATTATTGCAGATTACATATCAAGACAAAGCTACATAAACTGAAATGATAGAAGAAAATATACATGAAAAGATACTCAATGCCCTGACTACGCTTTCATTGAAAGTGGACAGTATGAGTACTGAGATAGTAAAGATGGGTACTGAGATAAAAACGCTAAAGCTAAAGACTAGTGAAGATAAACTGAAGTCTATAGCTATGAATCAGCTAACTCAGCAATGCGCAGAGCTATGTCAATCATAAGACAATAAAATTCCAGAGCTAGAAGGAGACGTTGGGATACTCCATAAAACCCATAACGCTTATCAATCTACTTCTGCAGGTACAAGCAAAGGAGTTAGAAAAAATATGAACCTAAACAAGCTATTTGACAAACCATATACACCAAATACATCAAAAGACCCCATATTTATACCCCCACAAGTTACTACATATCGAGATAGTCTAAACCAAGACAAAAAGACATACAACTACATAGCCCGCACATATATAAAAAATATCTACAATGTACAAACATTTTTAAATAGCAACCCCAAAGCTACAAATATCCAAGAACCAGATACAAACTATATAACCCAGAAATTGACCGGATACAATAAGCTAATTGCTTTACCTAAAATCAAACCAAGCTTAGTTAAAACTTGCTACGAATATGGACTACTTAGCACCGTATATACCACAGACGGAACTGAGATATCCACTATACCAGAGATATACGAAGCATTTACCACATTTAAAAGAATAACCAAAGGTACTTTATTTTTTATAAAAATTTACACGGCACCAGCAGAGATATTATTTGATGAAGTTAAAAAACCTATACAAGTTGTAAAGATAGGAATGACACGAGATATGATTATACCACAAGATATAAGTTCACAGCCAGAGATACCTAGAATCGAGATACCAAAGTTTTATGCGAACAAAAGAATTATCGGACTATCTACAATTTTACAAGAGCTAGCAAATACATATTGCAACCAAAATCCGATATGGAGCTACTATTCAAGAAATCATGTATTAATATATTCAAATTCAAAAGAGTTACGAGAAACAGATATGGAAACTATTAGGCAATGGATTATCACGTTGCTTAAACCAGAAACAGAATCTATTGCCAGAGCTATCAGAGAAAAATTTATTTCAGAAGAATTATTAACCAGATATTGCAAGACTATTGGACACAAATATCCAGACCACAGATGTTCAAAATGTAATGGAGGAGATAATGACGTCCCAGCAGTTCATCTAGAATAAAAGAAGATAAGGACGACAGCTGGAAAGATAAGACCAGAGCAATAATGGAGATACAACAGATATGACAAAATAGACGGAAGACTTATTTGTACAAAGTTGTTTACATAAAGATAACATTAGTTAGTAGCATTAAATGAGAAGTTAATGTAAAGTTTGAAAGTCTTATAGGTAGGTAGGAGAAAAGACTTTTAAGTCTTTTTAGCTTTTTAGTTTTTTAGTATTTTATTGAATAGTTTTTAGACGGATGTAAAAAATTTTGTATACTTTCATTCTATAAATAAGAGAAGGAAGGCATTGCAAAGGGCAAGCCTTCTCACATTAGCCAAAAAACTCTCTCTATTCCGTTCAAAAATATTTAGCCCAGTTAATTAAATATATACACTGCAATGGAAAAAGCTATGGAGCAACAAACCTTAGAAATATCAAAGCTACCGGAATAGGTATATCTATTTATAATTATGAATAGCTAAATTCATAATTCCCGACAATCATGATATGATAAAATAAATTCATATTAGTTACTTTATAGTAGAATTATTCGAAAAATAATATGTTAAGAAGTTTATTAGCAAAGTGGAAACGGAGAAAAATCCCTAAGGACTATGCCATCCTAAAGGTGAAACCAATGGGGCAAGAAGCCGTGGCGGGGAGTAACCAAAGTCGAGGTGCTGTTTAAGGGAAAAAGTATCTGAATTACCATGCTAATAGTGACCGAAGAACATGTTGTTTAAGAATAATCTAGTATATAGTAATCTGAGATGACTATATTTTATTATGTACATGGTTAAAGGGAATATTTTGAAAAAAACAATTTTATGATAATGAATGATAATATATCTGATGTCATGGTAGATAAATTCAAGATACTTATTTTGTATGTACTTAGAGATATAGATGTTGCAGATATAAGAAAAATTATATTAGAAAAAACATATGGAGAAAATTATACGGATAGAATAAGTTATATACCACACATACCTAACTACTCTTATAAATATTTATTATGTTAGGATCACGTAGAAATCTTAAAAATATGCGAAATATACAGTTAATAGAAAAACAGATAAAAATAAATATAGTAAGATACATGGAAAATAAAAAATATATAAAATCTCTTAATATAAATATGCAAAAACTACTAAGTCTAAAACAAATAACTATAAAATATCAATTATAGAAAATAGATCATTTAGACTACCTTAGAGTTTTAATCTTATATATACTTAAAGATATAGAAATAATAGATATTAAGAAAATGATATTAGAAGAAGTAATAAACTACGAAATAGAAATGATAAATGCCTTAGAACAAATATACGAAGACATATACCCAGAAGGATATTATTCAGATCAAGATTGTGGATGTTAGAATATATTAGAAAAACTAGAGAAAACCAAGATAATCTAAATAACGAAATTAATTATAGAAACCATATTAGAAAAATAATGGAAGATCTAAAAGAAAAGTTAATTTGGATAGAAAAAACCTTAGAAAATTTAGAAAAAAGTACATGTAACAGTTTATATAATATAAAAAACTCACTACGAGAAGAACAACACAAGATAATAAATGACATAGAAAATCTAGAATTAGATATACACTACAGTACATAAAGAATAACTTATTATACAGAAATTTGTAACTCAGCAGTTACTACAGGATAAAATAATAAACTAAATAAATTAATGAATACATCTCACAAAAAGAATAATTTATTAAAAAATCTAAAAAATATCCACGCACAAAAAAGAATAGATTCATCAGTTATAATAAATCTATTTATCAGCTTAGTTATCCGCACCCCCTACAAGAAATGATGAACTCTATGTTAATTAGCTTTAACGCACATGCGAATTTGTGGGGTGAAGTTATCTTATCTACATGTCATTTGCAAAATAGAATTTCTCATAAAAGAAACAACAAAACTCTTTATGAAATGTGGAAAGGTTCTAAACCTAATTTAAAATATTTAAAAGTGTAGGGTTGCATTACTAAACAACCTCTTCTGCCTAAACCTAAAATGAAAAAAATAGGTTCAAAAACTGTTGATTGCATGTTTATCAGATATGCTGAATATAGTGTTGCATATAGATATCTTGTTTTAAAAGTGATGTACTTGATAACAATACTATAATTGAGACAAAAAAAATGCTAAATTCTTTGAATATATTTTTCCACTATGTGATAACTCATGCACCTGTTGAACGAAAAAATAAATCTACGTCTAATATTAAGGAGATGGGAAGGAGTTAAAAGCCTAAAAAAATATTTTTCTATTCGAAATGATTTTCAAGCTTTTCTTTTTCTAATGAACCATCAAATTATTGTGAAGCCATATCTTCTTCTGACGATAAATTTTGGAAAGAGGCAATAAAAAATAAAATTGATTCAATTATGAAAAATAATTGATGAATTTTAAATGATTTACCTTCTGGCATAAAAGCTATTTATTGTAAATGAATTTTCAAAAGAAAACTTAATCTCGATGGATCTATTAATAAATATAAAGTTCTGTTAGTAGCTAAAAGATTTTCTCAAAAATAATATATTGATTGTTGTGATACATTTGCATTAGTAACAAGAATTTCTTCTATTCAAAGATTAATTACCTTGGCATCAATTCATAATTTTGTTATCCATCAAATGAATGTAAAAATAACTTTTCTAAATGGCGATTTAGAAGAAGAAATTGATATGGTTCAACCTGAAGGAAGCGTAGTTACTGGAGAAGAAAATAAAGTTTGTAAATTAATTAAATCTCTTTATGGCCTTAAACAAGATCCTAAATAATGACATGAGAAATTTGATTAAATCTTAATAAAAGATGTTTTTTCTTCTATTGAAGTTAATAAATGTGTTTATACTAAAGTGGTAGACAATGATTATGTGATAATTTACTTATATGTTGATGACATGCTTATATTTGGTACAAGTTTCTATATTGTAGAACGTACCAAATAATTTTTGTCTACTAGCTTTGATATGAAAGACCTAAGTGAAGTGAATGTGATATTGGAAATTAATGTTATAAGGAGTGAAGATGGTATGATATTATCACAAGAACATTATGTTGAAAGACTTCTTAAGAAGTTTGAATGTTGGGAGGTAACTCCTATAGCCACTCCTTATGATGCTAATTCTAAATTTAAAAAGAATAATGATCACTCAATAGCTCAGTCTAAATATGTACAGATTATTGAGAGTCTGATGCATTTGATGAATTTTACTAGTCCTGATAGCCTATGCTATGCGTAGATTAAGTAGATATACTCATAATTTCAATAAAGAACATTGGTATGCATTAATGCGACGGACAAAATATCTGAGAGAAACCATGAATTATTGTATCTTGTATAGTGAATTTTCCTCTATTTTAGAATGGCATTATGATGCAAACTGAATCTTTGAGTTAGATGAGATAAAATCCACTAGTGGTTATGTGTTCACCCTTGGTCGAGGTGCAGTATCGGATAAATCTGCTAAGCAGACGATCATTGTTAGATCAACTATAGAATCAGAGTTTGTGATTTTGGAGTTAGTTGGATTTGAGGTTAAATAGATATGAAATTTCTTAGTGAATATCCCTTTAAAAAGGATGATATGTTGCCTCATATCCTTTTTAAAAATGATAATTTGATTCCTAATATACCTTTGAAAAAGGATGCTCTATTGTCTAATATCCCCTTCAACAAGGATGATTTGATTCCTCCTGTGTACATACACTGAGATTGTCAAGCCGCGATTGCTATTGCAAAGAATAAATATTACAGTTGTAAGAGTAGACATACGGAATTGAGACATGATATTTTTAAGAAGCTATCGAGATATGAAATAATTTTCATTAATTATGTGAATTCAAAATTGAATTTGAACGATTCACTGACTAAACATGTGGGAAGAAAATTAATTCTTAAAACCTCAAAATATTTGAGGTTCAGGCCAATAAGATTGTCAATATAGAGTGTAATCCAACTTATGCTATTGGAGATCCCATGAAATAAGTTCATATGGGTATTAATAAGTCGATATTGACTCTGTACACTAACTGAGAGTACTTGAACTGCTGTTAATATTGAGAGAGTTATTAGCCCTTAATGAATTCATAATTTTTATGAATGATATATTTAAAGCAGTATATACTTAATGAATTTACCTATATGAGAAGTGGAATGAGTCCATTCCAATGAGAATTTTGGCCTTAATCTCTAGAGCTCCCATGAATACTAGGCACACACATGACCTATTGGTGTAGAACCGCGTTGAACAGTAAAATAATGACCAAAACGTGATTGATAAATTCTTTGGATTATAATAAAAATTATTAGGGTCATCGAGATGTTATATTTCACTGATAATTTTGTAAGTTTAATTTTATCGATCTAAATTTTCATAGTCCAGAAGACACCAAGCCTACTGTATTTTGTCCATGCAAATCCGGTAAGTTAAACATTTTTTTCTATAATCTCTTTTGAAATAATGTGGGGATTGAGAAAAATTATTTATTTATTTTAAAATAATTTATATTTGAACTATATTGAAAAATATATGTCATTAAAGTGTATTTTAGAAGCCAATGACATTACTTGAAGAGGTGGCTAATGAATGGTGTTGGCTTCTTTGCATGAAATCTTGTCCAAGTATTTATTAATGAAACAAATTAATGACAAGTGTAAAGTAGCTACAACACTTGTCATTTTCTTATACCATATTTACTACTATAAATAACTCTTCCTTTGTGGCATTCAAGATATAGGAAAACTTGTCTAAAGTCATCTTGAGCAACAACAATTAGCCAACGCCCCTCCTCTCTTGATTCTTATTTTTCTTACTAAATAAATAATTCTTTCCTTCATATTTTATAGTTTATATTGTTTATATTTGTATTAATAATTTTTTTAATTCCTGTATCCTCTGGTTAATTAGGAAAAACTAATATAATCCTGAATATCTTCTAATTAATCAGAAAAGTATTTGTTCAATCTTGGAGAAATATTTCATGCTGTTGAATAGTTTTTTAAGATAGTGTTATGCATGATTCAAATATAATTAATATATCACTTACAATAATATCATAGTAATATTTATTTAGTATTGAGTATCATTAACATGCCAATAAGTGATTATATTACTATTATAATTATTATATTAATTTTAATATTATTATTGTAGTAGTAGTATTATTATACAATATTATGTTATTATACTGCTAATATTATTATTTTGCTACTAATTTAATAATATTACTATTGGAGTTTTTACCACGATTCCCCAACAATAAAATGTGTAGAGTGGTTACTCAGTGATAATGGATTTATTTTTGGTAATTTTTTTTTTATCTAACAAACATTTTGTTTAGTTTTGTCTTACAAATGTGAAAGAAAATATGAATATGTAAATTAATTTGTTTAACTTAGTGAGGTTATATCTCATTTTTTTAGATGCAAATTAGCCTAATTCATGTTGTATAATGGTTTGAGTTATTACATTTTTACTAACTTGATCTATTTTGATTGATCGAATATTAACCTCACCCACCCAATTAATCCTCCTCAACTACGACCTATAAATATATGGCCAATTTTAAAATGTTCTAAATTAACATTTGTTGTGTAAATGGAGAGACTAATTCATGCATTTATTATGATCGAAATAACTAGGTGTTATTGTCGTGACATGATTTCATGGCACTTTGATGCTTAAAATGGTGAAAATATGCACTTACTTGTGCTATTTTGTCCGATGTGATGCGTGTTATATTTGTGTTGCAGGTAAATTAGGTGGAAGTGTCATGGATCAGAAATGGATGAAAAGACTCCAAAAAAGTAAAGTATTGATTAGACCACGAGTTGTTTAGTCACCTAATGACTCGTGGTCCAAGTCATTATGATAGTAGTGAGGAAGACTGACTTTAGAAGCAAATAGAAGACTGGCTACAACACATTATGAGGGACAACGATCCATAATGAGAGTCGTTCTGAGTATAAGTGACAAAGTCTTGAAAAATGACAAGTTGAGGTTCCAGTGAAAACGAGTGAGGACCACGAGTCGTTATGACTAACAAGGACTAGTGGTGAGGAGTCGTTCTGACAATAGGTCCAAAAGTACTGAAAGTTGAAATTCATTGGAGTGAAAAAGAGTCCTAACCAATGACTCATTACGTCTAACAATGAGTCATTAACACTGAAGATAGAAAAGAGTAATGATAACAACTAAAGAATTGTTATCAGTCTAGACGATTCGTTATCAGATGAAACACCACTACCGATTTTGTTTTTCAATTTTGTTTTGGTTAGGTTTCCCTTGTTATTTTGAGACTCTATAAATACCCTTGGGGTCCTTATGTAATAGTTAACACACTTTGATATATTTTTACACACTTTATACTCTTGTTCTTGGTTTTTGGTTACGTAATTAATTTGAGACTTTGGATTTTTCTCTTTTATCATTGTGCAATTAATTCTATGTTTTATTTATCGAATTCCATGTATTGTTACATAACCATAAGAGGGTAACTTTCTAAGCTAGGGTTATGGGAACCTTGGTGGACTAATGAAGTAGGGGAAATGCGAGATTTATTTAAATCATTGTTGCTGATGCATTGTGATCTTCTTCATATTAATTGCTTCCTAAGCTATTGCAGAAGCTAAGGTCTTGCCTATATTTGAGATCTTCCTCACAAGGGAGTTCATGATTGTTAAAAGAAGATTATGATAGTGATTCAAGGCTATTAACCCTCGTCTAATAACTTGAGACCCACAAGGTGATAATTAAACTAGGATCAAATGCATGGTTAGTAAGGTGACACCCTAAGCCTCACAAGTTGAAGGGTACAATTTACCAATGAGTTCCCAAGACGGTTGGTAACCCATCTTGTCAG
Organism: Capsicum baccatum var. pendulum; assembly: GCA_030864225.1. Classification (NCBI taxonomy): domain Eukaryota; kingdom Viridiplantae; phylum Streptophyta; class Magnoliopsida; order Solanales; family Solanaceae; genus Capsicum; species Capsicum baccatum. The sequence continues at coordinate 145,274,006 of CM061552.1, forward strand.
ATTCTGCATGCACAATAGTGGAATAGTTGGATTGAGCGTGAGAAACCTATGGAGTTAGAAGCCAGGGGGAACATAGTCCTAGTGTTTGTTTCAAATTGTTTACAACCAAAAACATTCAAGTTTTATTACTATTTATTGATTACAGCAAATCCCCTACCCCCCAATTTACTTTTCTACACTGCCCGATTATTTCAATAAGTTTGAGAGATAGTTCCACGTATTACCTGTGGGTTTGACCCCAACCTAATTGGGTTAATATATTTTGACATCAACTGCTTTATACTCTTGGAAGTGTACGTTTGGGCGTTATCAAAATTTTGATGCCGTTGTCGGGGAATACAATTACGAAGTTGTAGAATTTTATGGGTTTACTTTTCTGTTCTTCATGAGGAATACATCGGTGTATAACTAGTACTAAGATTCAAGAAAATCCCTTACTCCCACTTCATTCTAAGACACTAAGAATCTTTTAGCAAAATTGTAGAATGTCAAAACACGGATGAGAAGGGGAGCTTGAAGGGGTTCAGCGAAACCCAAATAATTTGCCTCCCCCTCTTCCGAGTGTAATTTAGGAGACTACAAATAAGAATACTAAGAGATTATTGGTTGCAGAAAATATAACAAGGAATATTGAGGCGGCACAAGGAAAAGCTAGTAATATAAAGACAGAGGTAGAATGGGTAGAGATCAAGTACTCCCAACCTATCAATATTGGCCAGTATATGATAATCCAGAGGACGAATTATCATATGATGATTCTACCGAGATAGGAGAAATCATTCCTCTTGCATTGCCACTAAATGTGAAGTTTTATACCACTAGTGCTGTGATCAAACTATTAAATTTAAAAGGTGTGTTTGCGAGCTTGCCTACTGATGACTCAAACATGTACCTTATCAATTTTATTAGGATTTACTTGTTATACACTATACCTAGGGTGGATTAGAAAGCTCTTAGACTAAGGTTGTTCCCATTTTCTCTAGTTGGTGAAGCTATATTATGGTTAGGGAACTTCTTCGTGGGTCCATTACTACTTGGAATGAGTTGCAGAGGCATTTTTAGACCATTTATTTCCTCTTTCCAGAATTCTATAGTTGAAAGATGAGATCTATAACTTCAGGAAGTTACATTCAGAGTCTATGTATGAGGCATGGTTTTGGTTTAAGAAAAAATTGATGTATTCTACAAATCCCTAAATACCAGTTCTAGAGATATGAAAGACACCATTACTAGTGGACCATTCGTACGCCTGCAATGGGAGAACACATTAGAGATATTAGATCATGTCTTTCTTACCAATCGAGGGTGGCATACTCAGGAGGCTGAGAGAGGTGCTGACTCTTATGCTATTGTGCCTTCAGTGAGCATAGATTTATTGATGACACAGTGGCACAAAATATTACTCAACTAAGGATGGAGGTTGAGTTATTTACAAAATAGTTCCTGACAATGAATTCTGAGCAGATGAATGTTGTGGGTTCATAGGGTAAGACCTCTAGATCATATGATTCTGATGTATAAGAAGTGATAAAATATATAGATAGAGAGTTAAAAGGTTTTGAGCTAAAAGACAAGGGAACTAAGGTCGAAACTACTTTAAGGATAGGTACAAAGATCAGAGCTGAGACAGAGATAGTGATTGGAGATCTAAGGATGATTACAAAGAGAAGAATGATGTATATGTGCCACTAGGTAGCTGTGATAGTGAATCAAGGATGGAGACTTTATTGTCCAAGCTAGTAAAGGGTCAGGAAAGTCAGGAAACTTGACTTAAGGAGATTAAGGCAGACATCATAGGTTTGACCCAGAAAATTGAATCACATGCGACTGGGATCGAACAACTGGTGTAATAATCAGGTCAAATGTTAGCAACCTTGAATCAACGACATACAAACACCCTTCCAAGCAATATATTTAAGAATTCTAAAAATAACGATCATCATCTTGCCATCACCACTTAAATTAGTAAGACAATTGTCGACCCCCCTATGCCTATGGTTGATGATTAGTGATAGTGTTGATGTTGATGAGACACCTAAAGCTAATATAGAAAAATTGACAAGTGGTGGTAAACGTGTGCAGAATAATACAGAAAAAGGGAAGGTAGTTGAGCCTGTGTTAAAGTCTATTCCATGATCTCCCCCACTTTTTCCCTAGATAATAAGAAAGAAATAAGAGGCGGCTATGTACTAAAAGTTCTTATTGATGTTAAAAGAACTGTCAATTAATATTCCTTTTGTAGAAGTTTTTGAGTAGATGCCTGGCTATGCAAAATTTATGAAGGACTGGGTTACTAAGAAGAGGATGCTAATATTTCAGCACCCAGATAATGTGCACTATTGTAGTGTTGTGGCTACCCAATCATTGGTGGAGAAAAAAAAGGACCCAGGAGCATTCACTTTCCCATGTACGATTGGGTCTTTCAATTTCTCTCAAGTGTTATGTGATTTTGTAGCTAGCACTAATATTATATTGTTGGTGGTATATAGGCTGATGGGGTTGAAGGCACCCAAACCAATGTCCATGAGGCTATTGATGGCTGACCGAATTGTCAAAAAAATCGACTAAAATTTTGTGTGATGTATTGGTAAAGGTTGTATCCTTTATATTTCTGGGTAAATTCATGATCCTGGTCTGTGAGGTGGAATTTGAAGTCCCTATCATCTTAGGAAGGCCTTTCCTAGCTTTTGATAGGTCCTTGGTTGAATGGATCTGAGGAAGATGAAGTTCAGACTCAATGATAAGCTAGTCACTTTTAATATTTGTCAATCTATACAATAACTGAAGGATATAAGAGTAGTGTCTATGATTAAGACTATTGATGATAATGAAGTGACTGTACTTATTGAAGAAAGACTTGGGGTTGAGGCATTAGCAACAGTCAACATGAATTTTGAAAGGTAAAGACCAGTCTAGAGACACAATGATGGGCGCCGAACTCAACATCTCCTTTAAGCATTTGAAAGTAGTGAGACATGTATCAAAAAACACAAATTTCATCTCCTTCTTTAAAATTTTTCATAGAGTACTTGCAATTTTAGATAAGTCCTTGATGAACCTCCTATAAAGTCCTGCATGACAAAGAAAAGCTCCGTATGGCTCTAACTGACACTGATAGTGGCAATTTCTCAATAACCTTATTCTTCGCTTTGTCTACCTCAATACTATGTTTGGCTATATTATGCCATAGCATGATATCTTATTTTATCATGAAGTGACATTTTTCCCAGTTTAGCACCAAATTACACTTTCCACATCTCTGTAGTGCACTAGGAAGATGGGCCAAACAGTCATCGAATGAGTCCCCAACCACTAAAAAGTCATCCATGAATACTTTGGTAGTGTCTTCAACCATATCAGAGAATATGGATATCATACATCTCTAAAAAGTGGCAGGTGCATTACATAATCCAAACGACATCCTCTTGAATGCTAAAATCCCCTAGGGGCAAGTGAAAGTAGCCTTTTCTTGATCTTTAATGTAATCATAATTTGATTGAAACCAGAGTACCCGACAAGAAAATAGTACCAACCTTTGCCTGCTAATCTATCTAGCATATAATCCATGAATGGCATAGGGAAGTGATCCTTTTGTGTCCACTTGTTCAGATTTCTATAATCCATGCAGACTCTCTAACCAATAACTGGTCTCCTTGCTACTAATTCATTATTTTCATCTTGAACATCTGTGGTTCCCCTTTTCTTGGGAATGCATTGAATCGGGCTTACCCACTTATTATTTGCAATGGGATAAACCACCCCATCATCTAACCACTTGATTATCTCATTTTTCACCACTTCCTGTATAGGAGGATTCAGTCACCTCTAGTGCTCAATACTGTGAATGATGTCTGGCTCAAGCTATAATTTGTGTATGAACATACCTGGTGGAATCCCCATAATTTTGGCAATGGTCCACCTAAGAGCTCTCTTGAATTTATACATTACTGATGTCAAGGCTTCCACCTATGCTTCTTCCAAATCTATCATAATAATCACCGATAAGATTTTGTTGGCCCCTAAGAATGCATACTATAGATGACAAGGGAGGGTCTTCAATTCCAATACCGATGGATCCTCAATATATGGTTTTGTAAGAGGTGTGGTTCTGTTCTTCAAATCAAGATCCAGCTTCTTAGGGGCATATTTGTAAGAACCTATGCTATGTAGTGCATAACGAGCTCACCATATTCGTCTATCCCTTTAATCTCAAATTTTATGATCACTACTGCTAATGCTTCTACCTCTAATCTTTCCTTATTAGGCACATCTAGTGAAACCACATCATCACCCATAACATCTATCACTTCTACCACTCTTCTATTATCAGGCCGCTGAACTGTCATGCATATATTCAACACTATTTGCTCATTTTTCCACTTGAAGGTGATCTTCTCTAGGTCCATATAAATCAACACCCGACCAGTGGATAAAAAGGGGCTACCCAAGATAATCAGAGAGTGGGCAGCCACTTCACAGTCTAAAATCATAAAATCTGTCGGATAAGTGAATGATGCCACCCTTACCTCTACATTGCACATAATACCCACTGGATCCTTTATAGATGAATCAACCATCAGCAACCTTGCAGAGGTAAGCTTTAGTTCTCTTAACCCCAAAACCTTGTATATCACTAATGGCATTATATTTATTCTTGTTCCCAAATCATAAAGATCCTGTTTTATATCATAAGGCTAATATAGCGTGCGATGGTGACTGCTCATGGGTTTCTTTTTTTTCTACAGATGGTGCATGAAAATTTATGCCAAACTGTTGCACTAAATCTTAGAGCTCTTATGCAACACAGTCTTCACCATCATCACTCTCTAAATCATCATCACTATATATCGGTTTCTCAAATTTAGCTTTAGGTGGCTCATCAACAACAATTTAATTCTTTTTTGTTTTCTTAGTAGTAGGAAAAAATGCTCATTAGGTAGGAAATCACCCTAGTGTTAATAGCCAGAAAATGCATATATGTCGGAGGATTCTGCACAGTGTCACTAGGACGGGCACCTGTTTATCGTTGGGCCAAAGTGGCAGAGATTTGCCTATACAACTGCTCCAACTGCTTGATAGTAGTTGAATGTGACTCAACCTTCTAGGTCAATCCTGAAATATCAACCTTGAGTTCTGTAAGGCAAGTTTCTTGGCTCTTTTGACCCTTTATCAACTTCATTAATATTTCTTTTATTCTTTATTCAACATCTCATCTGCCAGGTGGAATGTATTTGTCTCCATATTAATAGTTCAAAACTTGATTCCTTTGACTTTGGGCTTGAAAACCCACCAACTGATGATCCATATACTTTGCATCCTCCTCTAACTCAGACTCATGCACCCTAAAAGACGCACCCTATGCCCCTACTACATTAAACTTTGAAGGTTTATTATTGCAAATTGTTTGGATAACTCCCCAATATCAATCCGTAATAATGAAATTTCCTGAGCTACAATATCTTCAGTTACTCTTCGCTCGCCAAAAAATCTTATGGGACAAATGTAAGAACCTCTATTAACCTACCGAGTTTTCCACCCTTAGTTAGTTAATGAGATTTGATCCATAATACTGAAGCTATCTCCTATCATAATCTCATAAATGATCTTCCAGAGATAGTGTCTGCTATTTCTATAGAACTAATTGTCAGGGCTCTATAAAATATCACCAACGAGTTTGTCCCAAAAATACGATGATTGGGAACCATGCTAAGCTTCATCAAGAGCTTAAACCTTGCCACATACATAGATTATGACTGCTTCTTGAAATTATAAATATCATCCTTAAGATACAATACCCTAGATGGAGTAAAGAACCTATTTAAGAATTATCTGCGTAGCTCATTCCAGGTAGTGATATATCCTCTTCAAAGTTCCCCTAGACATAAAGATTCTTCTCCAGTAAGTGAGAAGGGAAAAACCTCAGTCTAAGTGCCCCTTGATCTACCCCAGGTATGGTATATAAAGTAAATATCCCAATAAAATTTTCCAAGTGCATGTTTGCATCGTCTGTAGGCAACCCCACAAACACACCCTCCAAGTATAAGAGCTAAATCATAGCACTAGAGATATTGAACTTGACATCAAGGGGTAATAAAGGAGGAATAATGGCTCCAGTATCTATAGGCTCAACGTATCCAAGATCTTCTTCATCATCATTATATGGCTGAACATGTTGGGATCACTTGAGGTCAGTTTTACCTAACTCTATTCTGATTTCCATCAAGTACTACTCAGCGGTCTGCTTCCTTTCTTCTTTTAGCTAACTCTGCCTCCCGATCAAATCGTTAAGCTTCTTCTATTACCCTTCTCTTATTTTTAGCTTGAGCTAAAAGCTCACTTGTCTATCGATCAATGATATCCAGTGTTTCTTAAAGAGAAAGGCATTCCAAATCATCTCTTTTCGGCTCTATCAACCTACTAGGTGTTTGTAGGATACTATCTGGATTCTAATTTAGTAAGGGTAAGTGATTGCCTCTACTTCGAGTGCTAGGAATACACCGGCGTATACCTAACTAAGAAAAAGCAAAAAGAAAAACTCATGAACTGCAACAACTTCAATTCACAAATCAACAATGTATTCCCCTGCAACGGTGCCAAAATTTGGTGACATCCATGCTACACCTTCTCTCAAAAGATGATACGGTTTTTGCCAAATATAGTAACTCAACAAAGGTTGGGGTCGAATCCTAAGGGAATATGTGAAATCATTTCTCTCAGCTATTATAATCAAAGGGCAAAACTAGAAAAGTAAATGGGGGTATTTGAGTATCAATGTCGAACTAGTAGCAAATATCAACTATAGTTATAATTAGTCGTAAGTGAACACTAGGATTATGTTCCCCCTGGCTTCCTAACTTTGTAGGTTTATCGTGCTATGTTGAAGTAGCCTGATACCTTTCATGCAGAATCAATAACTTATGTACCAGCTACAGTCTTTTGGACGAGCAGACAAATTTCACCCTTTACCTTTTGAGTCTCTGGATGTCGCCTTACTAACCCTTCGTTTGATCCCATATAGCTATTACCATTTGAGTCCCTAGTTATTATATAAAAGCTAACCATCTAACTTAGATAATATCTAGTAGCGTGGATCGATAGTTAAACCTCAAATTACTGTTGTCATTATATTTTCTAGCTACTCTTCTTTTGGAGTAAGTAGCAATAATCTAGGCGGGATCCTAACATTTGTAACCGCTACAATAACTATTAAAGTAAAGATAATACAATGCATGCATAGGTATCGGTTCTGAAAAACAATAGAATTTCCCCTACTTCATCAATTCACTAGGGTTTTCATAATCCTAGCTATGGGTTTTGAGCCACTCATATTTGTGAAGTAATCAACAACATTCATGATTGAAAGCATAAGATGAAATCACAGTAATAAGAAGTAAAACCCCAAAACCATAACTGAATTAATCAACCAAAGTCAATACAATAGAATTACAATACTAAAATCGAATCTTGGAATAAAAATATGTTTGTGGTATCAAGAGTGTGTAACTTCTACTAAAAAATACATAAAAGGTATTTATAGTACATGAGAAAACCCTAAAATCAAAGACTAAATGAAATAGGAGAAAAAAGAGTCAGTGGTTCCTACTGGCGCCCTGTCCTTGGTTGCAGGTAGTACTTGCAGCTAATAGGGAGGGCGTAAGTGGCGACTGCAAGTGCCAGACAAAATTTTCTACAGGTCAACTCTCAGGATTTTGTACTTCTGGTACTTTCTTTGACCACATGCGGTCCATATGTACTACATGAAGTCCATATGTTGACTTAGAAAGTGTCTGGAGTCATCTTTTCTTCTCTTCTTTAATTCCCGCATATGTCATTATCACTAACAAGCCGAAAAGTGTCACAAAATCCATAATTGCTCCAATAAGTAGCCAAAATACCATTTTTCATCCTTTTCAAGAACTTAGCATCGAAAGCATGATTTCCTACAAACATACCCAAAACACATCATATCTAACTAAACAACCTCAAAATCTTGCATATTTTCCTCATTTTAAGTATCGAAAATGTTATATTTCTGTAGCACTTCATGTATACCTAACATCGAGAACTAGTGTAGGCTTAATCTTTCTATGCAGAGAGTTGTGAAGAAAGAAATTATCAAGTATTTAGATGCTAACAACAAGTGGGTTAGGTCGATTTAATGTGTAGTAAAAGTGTGGGATCACTATGTTCCCTAATGAGCAGAATGAAATGTTTCTCTTGATGAAACGGGAAGGGAGGGGGTTGCACGACACCATGAGGGACCAGGTCCCTTAGAGTGAGACACATGCAATAAAATAGTAAAGTAGTAGGGAAGCTAAAACTTTGCAGGAATTTAAAGAACACAAGGATTTAACATGGAAACCTCCTTGCTTAAGGGAGGAAAAATCGTGACTTACCCTCATAAGCACTCAAAAATCCACTATAATAAACCTCCTTATTATAGACTCAATTTTAACCTAACTCTAGGCTCAACTAGTTTGTAATAACTCCATTACAAACCTACCTTGACAACTTTGTTAAGAACTCACCTTGATATTGATTAACTCTAATCCAATATCAACCAGAGGTACCTCTACCTAAGAACTATGATGAACACATATAAAGGAGCATTACTCTTAAAACATGAGTAATTCAACAGACTCAAACATGACTTAAGAACACTCACTATTTTAGCACACAGAAACTTTGAACTTGAGCAATATTGCGAAGTTTGGTTTTAGCCTCTTTCCCTCTTCTATATTTTGACTTTCAAAAGCTCACCAATCTAGAAGAATTGTTTGACCTTTCTAGTGGAATAATGATTAGGCTAGAAATATGATTAGGACAGGTGTCCTGATGGGTACAAGCTCACATTCGTATCTTGTTACACTAGAAGACAAAACTACGCAAGACAGTGACATCTATATATTTCCATGAAGTCCTAGGGACCTGGTCCCTATTTTTAGTTTCTTACCATCAAAACAATATATATCAATTCGAAGACCCAGGGACCTGGTCCCTTATTGTCAGCTGATCATCATCAAAATAAGATATAATAATTTTCTCTCTTTTTTATTGATGACAAACCAACTGCAGATTTTGAGAATCAATGTTCATTCATCACATTTAATCATAGTGATCACTACTACTGTAGATGAATGTTCCCTCTATCAATATGCAACTTACTTTGCCTTAGGAGACCTTCTTTTTTCATCTCTTATATAATATTGAACCTTAGGATGATTTAGAAATCGTTTCATCACTTCACTAGGTTTGTTATCTAGTATTTATTTTAAAGATCTGATTCGAGTCTGACATTTATTGTTCACTTATGATGCAAAACTTTCAAGTTGAGTCCAAAAATTATGGTGTGAAGGGATTCTCTAAAATTATTTCGGTTATCACTTACTTTAAGTTTAATATTATCAATGACTATTCCTTAATTGTACCCTTAGGGTTTATGGGGGCTCGATTAGGTAAATCCTCTCTGGTTTGTGCCTTCTAGATTTATGGGTGTCTATCTAGATTATAGTTAGATTTCCTTTGGATTGATCATCTTGTTTACTTACCATTAGTTAGTCAGCGTATTATTTCTTATTTACCCCATATCCCTGACTTTAGTTTCATTCTTCTACGTTATTGTGATTTTATTATGATTTATCTTGTCGGCCAATGATGCCTACTGAGTACCCATTATTTAGGTACTCGTACTACACTTCATCATTTTTTATGCAAATTAGAGTGTAACTCACTGCTTGTGACATTATATCCAACTTGCTCTTAGGATTCTGTGATAGGGCGAGCTTTCAGAGTCGAAGCTGATTCTCTTTTTTTGAATTACTTTTAGACATTATTTAGCTATCAAGAGTATCTGTATATATTGGAAACTATTTGGTACTCTGATTCTTTTGAACTTAGTGATTCTTTTGAACTTAGTGGCGCTTGTACTGACTTACTAGGTTGTGAGATATTTCACTATTCTCTTTCTCTCTCTTATTTAGTAGATACTATATTGTACACATATTTTACTTTCTATTCCATTGTAGGCTTATTGTTTTTTTGGTGTTTATGAAGCCTTGTTCCAACTATCTCATTATTTATTATTTCGAGCAATGATTTGTCTTACTTTTAGTATGTGTCATCATGACTCGTGAACCCAGGCCATGAGAAATTGGTCTCAGAGCCCAGGTTCACTAGTTTTGGTGGTATAGGAGCAATTGTATAGTAGAGTCCTACGAATCAGTATGGTGATAACTGCACCCTATTTTTGGAAGGCTACAGGGCATTCTAAGGGAAAACCTCATTTTCCTTACTTATTTTCGTGTGTCAAGTCTATATTGGTTTCTAAAGTTCTTTTTTTTACTCTTTCATAGATGGTTAGGACACAAGCTGTGACAATTGAAAATAAAGACCCAGGTTTGCAGCTAGGGCACTCGCCAGATGATGTGGCTGAAACAAAGGGCGAGTCCATTCTAAGGGTACAACCTCTATTAGGGGTAAGGACAGAGAGCCTTTACCAGATACTGTAATTGTACTCAAGCCAATGATTTTAACACCCCATCCATTAGTGGGATGGGGGAGACCAAGCACCACTAGGGGTTATTTTTTCTTCAGAGCTCTGAGATGACTAGCTTTAGTTATTGGTATTAGTAGGTGGTGCACCATTTGATGGTGCACAATCAACAAACTAGAGAGGTAGTTAGTTGGGAGTATAGCCTATACTTGCTGCTCCTAAAGTTTAGATTTCTCCTGCATTAATAGTTCTATAACTAACAGTTGTTTAGCTAGCTAGGACAGTCGAGGAGCAAAAAATATTGTACAGATTCTTAAGATTGAATCCACCATGGTTTGTAAGGGCCTCAAGTGAGGATGCATTTGAGTTTTTAACTTCTCATAAGGAGAGTCTCCATAATTTGGGCCAGGTCACATAGGTTTGACTACACTACTCTTTAGTTGGACTTAGAAACTAGACATTGGTGGGGATATTATATTGATTCCAAGCTAGTTAGATCACCTTTTATGATATGATTCAATTATCTAAGGGTTTCTTGGCAAAGTATATGCCTCTTAATCTTTAAGAGTTCATGAGAGATTAGTTTACCAGGTTAGTGTAGTCTTTTATGGTGCTTGTGAAGCATTCAGAAAGATTTTATGATTTGGACTGGCTTGCTATGATGATCCTACATATTGAGTATGATCAGATTTGATGTTTTATTATAGGGATAAGAATTTGCCTTTACATGGCTACTCAGAGTTTAGTTACCACTGGTATAACCCTTATTGATAATCCTAATTATGTCCAAATTATAGGGGAGATGCATCATAAGAACCAAGGGATAGTGATAAGATGCCACATTAGTAGAGTTATTTTAGTGGGAGCCAGAGTGGCTCATAGTTTAGAGGTAGAGGTTCTCAAGGTAGTTACTCTCTACATCGGTGTTATCAGCATGAGGGACATTCTAGCAGGACCACTTAAGAAACATATTAGATCATGGGTGGAGGTCAATCCGATTATTGTAGCTACAATGGCTAGAGAGTGGCCCGTCTTTAAGAGGTGCAAATTCTAGATCTTCTAGCCAATGTAGCTATTCTGGGTTGGCCGAATCTTCTAGACTGGGCAGAGCACTCAGCGCTTATTATATTTTTAGGGTTGCTGGCCAAAAATCTAGAGAGTGTCCCAAGTGTGGGATGATTTATCCATCAACACAAAGTGTTAAGACAATTAGATTAGTGCTATCTCCAGTAAAGAATGGTTGTTATGGTTATAGGGCTGGTCCCTAGGGTTCTAGAGCAGGTCCTCAGGTGGGTAGGATGAGTGGTCGATTAAGTGCCTCATCCGAAGGCCGACATGGCTAGTTGTATGTTGTACCTAGTAGATTGCATGTAGAGTCTGTAGATTCTATTATTATAGGTATGATTTAGGTATTCCATCATCTTGCTATTGCCTTATGTTATTTGAGATACACTTATTCATATATTTTTGCTAATTATACAATGCGATTAGAGTTTTCCTGGGAGCCTTTATTTATTCCATTGCATGTGTCTAATCTCGTGGATGATTCTTTAGTAGTGTATCAACTTAGTATATTATGTGTTATAATTGGTTGAGAGTTTGATACTTAGGCTGACCTTACTGCATCAGATATTTTGGATTTTGATATAATTTTAGGCATGGACTGGTTATCCCCTATCATACAGTCTTGAATTGGTAAGATTTTTACCTTATCCATGTCTGACATACCCTCGATTATGTGGTAGGGTTCTTTAATACCCCTATATCTAGTCTAGTAGATTGGTGTAGAGGGGTTGCTAGTCTTATCTTTCTTTATGGTCATGATATTAGTGTCAACATTCCTTTTCTTGATTCTATTCCTATTGATTTTTAGATTCCTGATGTTTTCCATACTGACCTACCTGGACTTCCTCCTGAGTCAGTTATTAAGTTTTCTATTGATCTTGAGTCGGGTACCAAACTTATTTCCATGGAACCTTATTGTGTGGCTCCTACTGAGCTTAAGGAGCTAAATTTTCAACTCTAGGATCTCTTGGGTACGGTTTTCACTAGGTTGAGTGTATCTTCTTGGGGTGGTCCTATCTTGTTTGTGAAGAAAAAGAATGGATCCATGCATATGTGTATCGATTATATGCTAGAGAATAAGGTAACTGTGAAGAATAAGTATCATACGCCTTAAAGTAAAGATATATTTGACCGATTTATGGTGTGGCAAGGTTTTCTAATATTCACTTGAGATTCGATTACCATCAATTGAGGATTCAGGTGGAGGATATCCCTAAGATAGTCTTTAGGACTCCTTATAGTCACTATGAGTTCTTGGTAATGTATTTTGGTTTGAATAATGCCTAACCACATTCATGTACGTGATGAATCTTGTTTTAGCCCGTATTTTGACTCCTTTGTGTTAGTGTTTATTGATGATATCCTTGTTTATTCGAGGAGTGGAGAGAAGCACAAATAATATTTGTGGTTGTGATCTAGACTTTGAGAGATTATAGGATTTTTGTCAAATTCTCAAAGTGTATTTTCTGGTTATATTCTATGAAATTCTTTGGACACGTGTTGTCTAAGGTTGGGATTATGGTGGATCTGATAACGATTGAGAGTATTTGCTATTGGGTTAGACCAACATTTCCAACTGAGGTTTGTAATTTTATTGGTTTAGTAGGCTACTATAAGTTGTTTATTGAGAGATTTGCTGCTATTAAGTACCTATGACTAGGTTGACTTAGAAGAGGTTTCTTTTTTAGTGATTTGATGAGTGCGATTTGAGCTTTTGGAAGCTCAATGACTTGCTCACTTATGTTTCAATTTTTTATCTTCTAGTTGAGGGTGAGGGGTTTATTGTTTATTGTGATTCTTCTAGTATTAGTTTGGGATGTGTTTAGATGCAGCAGGGTTCAATTATTGCTTATGCATTGAGAAAGCTAAAGGTGTACGAGTGTAACTGATGCATTGAGGAAACTAAAGGTGTATGAGCATAACTGATGTCACCCAAAAACTAACCTCCAAAGAAGGATGTTGCGGTGGATGTCAAATATAGTAACCCAAACAAGGTTGGGGTCGGACCCATAGGGGATACGTAGGATAGTCACTCAAACTTGACAAAATCCATGAGCAATGCGTAAAAGTAAATGGGGGGATTTGAAAATCAACAGTAACAAGTAGCCGAACTTTGATGATTTAGTTTGTAAACAATAGAAGATGAACATTAGGATTGTGCTCCCCTTGGCTTCTCAAGTTCGTACATTTCTCATGTTTATCTACCTACTCCACTGCTCTTCGTGCAACGTTGACAAGCTATGTATAATCAACCACCTTTTGAATGTGTTGATAAATCTCACCCTTTACCTTGTGCGTCTCAGGGTATCGCCTAGAGGTCCCTTGTCTATAACCTGTCCCTTGTCTATAGCCTTAGTATAACTTTCAAATTTTGAGTCTCGAGTTGATTAGATGAGGGTTGATATCCTCAAATCACTATCGTAACCTTCCTTTCCCAATATCAAACTCCCTTGTGAGGATGTTATTGAATACAGGTAATTCCTAAGCTTCTGCAGTATCCTGGGGTACGATTTATATGAAAAAGATTTCAATACATTCAACTACAATAGAACAGATGAATTTCCCACTTTCCATACGTAGCTAATCCCCAGGGTTCCTACAACTCTAGTTGAGGAAATTAGCTGCTCATATTTATACAAGAATCCATGATAATGAATGAAGAAGATATGTAATTAATTGCACAATATTGATAGAGTACAATCCAAATTCTCCAATTGAATACGAAACAAAAAATTCAAGAATAATAGTGTCAATGATCCAAGTATACGAAAGTATCGAAAAAATTATCAAAAGTGTGTAACATAATAAGGAAAAAACCCTAGGGAATTTACGGTATCTAAATATAAAAAAGGAATCCTACATAAAATGGAATAGGAAAATTAAATGAACAGTGGTTATGCTCTGTCAACGAGTCGTTAGATCTCCTTATGACTCGCTGCCTGTGATCGTATCTTTCTTTTGTCTTTAGTTGTGATGACTTGTATAGTCATATTATGAATTGTATCCTACTTATCATAGTCACACCAGTAGCTATTAATCTTCAGGGCACTTGAGTTTGTTGTCGTAACCACTCCTCATCACAAGTCGTATTCAAACATTACGACTCGTGGTCTTCACTCATAGAAACTAGAGCATCCTCTTCAATTCTTCAGACACTGGTCATAGTATGATTTCCCACTATGAGTCGTAGTCTGTCATTATGACTCATAGCCTTTCTTTTCTTAGTTTCTCCACTTATATTTAGTTATTGCTATCATTACGAGTTGGGTTATGAGTCGTAAGGTAACATGATGACTCGTGGCCTGATCAATGCTTCAATTCTTGAGAGCATTTTCTTTTATTTTTTAGTCTAAGCTACTCCCTACCTAATTTTCTTGCAAAACACATAAAACACATATCATATCTGGCAAAACAACCCAAGTAAATGCATAATGTCATAATTTAAGTATCAAATGTGCCATGTTTCCACGGAAAATAAACACCCTCAACTTAGAATCTTTGCATATCCGCAGGCACAACACAATGCAACATAAAAACATAAATGATGTTTAACCATGAAAATCCTAAGATACCCTTGGCAGTCGAATTATCAATAGTTGCTTAAAACATATTATTCCCCTAACCGGGAAAATCCTAATATACCTTTGGTAGTCGACTTATCAATATTTGCTCAAAACACATTATTCCTCTCCTATTTTAACTTTTTAGGAACCCAACTATACATATTGATATGGTATAATAATGTGACACATAGTAATCAAATGATAGCATTACATTGGCAACAAACAACTAGGCATAGCTACAATATATACTAACCGAATAGATAAGTAATCTATCAACGCAATCCATATACCATTTCAGTCAAAGAAATCCCTATCACTCAGTTCAATCAACATATTCATACAAGGATAATGAAGAGACACTCATACTCATAAATAAATTCCAATTAATATACAAATAACGCCATAGGCTTGCCCATATGTTCTTTACTTGAGTTTTCGGATAGTTGGTTTAGGATCACTATAGGACTTTGTTAGGATTGTAACATAGGATTTTAGCTAGTATGGTACATTTGACGATTTTTTAATTGACTTAGCCACCTTGGTATTACGATTTCTCTGTGGTCTACTCTTTTGCAACTTTTCTTTCAATCCACCATTATTTCTCCCTTTTAGTCTTTTCTACTTATTCAGACTTCGTGTGGTCTTTTATTATTTTCTTTTTTTTTTTCTTTACAAATTTGTTTTTTATATTTTCTATTTTTTTACCACTCCCAAACTTTTCTTTTTTTGTTCACAGCAATTCTTCATATCTGCTCTATACAACACACCTCTATGGTCGCCACCCTCAACTTAGGAGATTTTCCTAAGTTGAGGTGCATAATGTCCAAAGAGGACCAGGGAAAAATAGGTTCATTGCAGTCTAAAAAGGAAGGTGAATTGGTTTAAATCAAAATATGTAGGTCTATTTAAGCTTAAAATTGGGGTCAAGGGATTCATATATCATTTTATTGGGCAATTTAGGCTATAGTAGATTAATCACAAAAATTGCCTATGATCATCTCCTAATCAACCACCATAAAACATAGGCAAGAGCAACTAGGAAAGTTCTTGATTCCACACATATCGCGAACTAGGTAACTCCTCATCCACATGTTGTAGAGGGTCACATTTATAGTTACTACCTATCTAATTCATGATATTGTTTTCCATAGCTATTTCAGCACTAATTCTAATGGCATTACTAGATTCATAGTATTCCCACACATACACACATCACATAGTTTATCAAATTTTTTAGGAGGGGTATAAATTTTTCAAACAGTTTCAACAAATTCAGCACATCACTCGAAACGTATCTACTATCTTAGTACAAATTTTCTTCCTAATTGAGCATCATACAACACAAAAAAAACAAAAAAATAAATAAAAAAACACATATTTAAACTAGACAATCCAGTTCCACATTCAAACTGCAACCGACAGGAAAAGAAAAACGACAATAACAACCCACGGTGGATATGCAGTACATCCTAACCCCTAACTAAATACCTATGCACTATCCCCAGTGCATATAGAAATACAAAAAAAAGGGAAGCAGACATACCTGGGGGCCTTAGGAGTTGGATCAAACATCATTAGCACGGGGCCACCGAGCACCACTCTCATGAGTGGTGGTCCCAACAGTTGTCAATACATCCTCATCAATCATGGTAATGGTGGTGACCAATGCTATCAATGGTGGATTAGGTAGTGGACTACTGCTAATTCCAACAGCATCTGCGGGTCTCGACCGACCAGCCTTCGCTGCTATCTCTTGGACCTTATCCTGCTGGCCCAACTTATCCTGTACACTCTTTATTTTTGCCACCTAAATGTTTTCTTCCTTGGATATTTATCTCTTCCTCTTCTTATTTTTATTTCTTTCTTTCATATTGGGTGCAGGGGTCATATCATCAACAACCCAAATACTTTCGACCATATCCTCTCTATGGGTCTCCTCAATAATCGACATCGAGAGGATTGGTTTATACATATAATCTACTCCATATTCCAAATCTGTGGTGTTGGCTAAAAGTACAAATTATAGACCATGTAATATCTGGGATATTGTCTGAGTAGATATGTTCACCCAAGTAACTCAAATCACTAAGTATAACATTGGGTCTGCTACCTTCCATAAATTTGCTTGAGGGATTTTCCATTTCAACTCTATTTTGTTTGCTACATAAAACTTACATATCATCGCTTCACTTTACTGGCCCAGTGTTCTAGTAATCTACTCAAACTTGTATGGCTTGAATCGAGCGTCAAATGTAGTCATCTCACATATGCCGATTATGGTTATGATTCTCTCAAGATAAAGACCACTAAAGGGCTTTCTGTTTTTGGGGTTTATGGCCCTGTGTTGTTCATATAGGGCCTATATTCTAAGGTAACCCCACCATTCAACTATGGGCATCGGAGCGACATCAATGAAAAGTGGAGTGCGTGGTACTTGTGGTGGTTGTACTTCTCTAACTTGACTACCACTCTTCTCATTGTTGTCTTCTACAGAAGCATACCCATCGTCATGATAATTTTCATCCTCATTTTTATCCTCGAACCCTGATTCTTCCTCACTATCATCCTCACCATTTTCTTTTTTATCATTGTTATCATCACCTCCTCATTAGAGGATGATGATGAATAGGGTGGTATAATTCTAGGCTTTTTTATCCTAGGTGTGGACCTAGGGGGTGTGTATTCCTCCACAATAATTACTTTCTTATCCCTAGATATTTTTTCGCTTGCTCTACCTGCCTCTTTATTAGAGATTCTCGAGTTCATTGCTTGACTCGTTGGTGTCCTTATTTCTGACATAAAGAGTGGACTTTAGGGCAGGCTTCTTTTGGGTGTCCTTCTTTGGTATCAGCTTCTTTGATGAATCACCTTTAGGTGCCATTGGTACCTGTTAAAGCAACCCCATTAGTGATAATTATGAAATATAAAGAAAAAATAAGAAAATAATGTGTCAGTGTGGTAGGGTCTGGGCACACTATGAATCCTGAGTGCAAGTCGTTACCTTTGATTAAGAGTCGTAGTGAGACTCGTAAGGTGGAAGACTGCCTATTTAGTATTTATCGGTTAGGTAAAGACTCCTCCTAATGAGCTGTCATATTGGACTATGACTCGTTAACAACACTTGTTATCTAACCAAAAAATACTTTCTTGATGCAATACCCTTCCTAGTCATTATGAATCTTGACTACGAGTCATATAGTGTGAGTACGATTCTTTGAGATAAGTTGTAATGTTAAAAAAACCTAAACTTTTCTAATCAACCATGTTTCCAGTGGTTACATATCATGTAAAGGCTCGTTCACTGACCTTACAAGTCATTAAGAGTCTCATAACCACTTTAACATGGATGATTAGAGTAGCTGGTTCCCTACTCATTCCTAATACACAATATAGACATTTAACATCATCAAGCATTTCTAATTCATACCTTTCAACAAGCTCTAGTCTATATTAAGTCATTTTCTCCCATTATCACTCAAATTTATCAGGACTCGAGCTCTTCTACTTATATGCCTACGTATTTTGAACATAAAGATCAAGCAACTAGTTCAAATTGATGTGTTACTTTAGCACTTAAGATTTTATACTTAAAATACTTTATTTATGCTTGACTAGGATTCTTCTTGAACTTAATTAGCAAATTTTGATCCTACCCTTTTGAGAATTTTTAATCTGTGGGGGATTTTATTCCACTTGATGATGGGATAAAGTTAGAATTTGGTTGAGTGGATTTGGTTATCGAAGAGAATGGAGGGATCTGCTAATTTAAATGATTGGAATACCAATTATTTGACCCTTTTACTTTATTTAATATAATTTTTTTAATTTTAGCCAGGTCAACCCACTGGGTCTATGATGTCGAGCCTGGTTATGAGTTATCGTACTGAATCATAACCAATGAATACAAGTCTTAGACTCCCTTCGTAAGGACTGGAACCTTACCTGGGTTTCCAGTTATCGTAACTCAAGGTGACAAGTCGTAATCATTGATTACGATTAATTTGAGAGTTGTAATGACTCTAGAAAATAAACACCTGAGAATGGTCGTAGTTCCAGAACCCTGTAACTCCTGCTTAAGTGTCATTAATTCCATAAATGAATCATTACAAGAGTCATGATGCCTGGCACCAAAAAGTTTTTTGGTCTTTTTCTGCAATCTCCAGCCCTGCACATTGAACACCCAAGTTACCCTATAATCAATTAAGTACAAAACATGGGCTGCATCCCATGCAGCGCTTGATTTAACATTGTGACACAATGTGACCTGGTTGGATACTAAAATTTCACCAACCATCCCCTTAAGTTGCCTCCCATAAAACGCCTAATTTAACATCGCAACACGACTTAGTTGCCTATGTTACCCAGACTTCACCAAGGATCACATCATTAAACACCTTTTTTTTCTCAGTGATTCCCATATAGTGTTTTAAACTTTGCCCATTCACTTTTAATGGGGCTTAACCATCACACTTCAATTTTGTAGCACTATATGGTAACAACCTCATTGTAGTGAACGACCCATACCACCTAAAATTTAACTTGCCTGGAAACAAGTGAATTATCAAATTATACAGCAATGCCTGGTCACCTGGATCAAATACTTCTTTTTTCAATTTTTCGATCCTAATGTATCTTCATCTTCTCCTTGTATAGTGTAGAACTCTTTTAAGATCAAAGTCAAAATTCATCCAACTTATTCATTTTGTTTATCCTTATCTTTGTTGCATCATGCTTGTTAAAATTTAGCTTTTTCAATGCCCATAGTGGCTTGTGCTTAAGTTTGATGGGCAAGTAGCATGATTTTCATACACAAGATGATATAGGGAGGCAACTATAGTGGTTGTATAAGCTTTCCGATAGTCCCACAATATGTCATACAACTTTCTAGATCAATCAGTCCTATTGTCAATCACAGTGTTTGCCAAAATGGACTTAATCTCTCTATTGGAGACTTCAACCTATCTGCTTTTCTGAGGGTGACAAGTTGTGGACACCTTATGCTTTACTCCCTATTTCTTAAGGAAACTCTTGAACAAAAAATTACAAAAATGCAATCCACTGTCAAAAATCATTGCACGCGGAGTGACAAATTGAGAAAAGATATGTTTTTTGAAGAATGTGGTGACACTTTTTCATTCATTATTAGGGAGCACTACCACTTTCACCCACTTGGACACATAATCATCAACAACCAAGATATATCTCATTCCATATGAGCTCATAAACAATCCTATGAAATCCACACCCCACAATCAAACAACACCAGGTCTAAAATAGGGGTCATAGGGAGTTCATGACGCCTCAAAATATTGACTTGACACTGGCATTGGTCGCAGACTATAGAGAAGTTATGAGAAAATTTGTATATTGTCGTCCAGTAGTACCTACACTATAAGATTTTATGGGCTATGTAGGTTCCTCTATGGTGACCCCCAACAGGTGAAGCATGACAAAACTCAAGAATACTCATCATTTCCATCTATGGAATGAATCTACGAATCATATCATCCGTATAAATTCTGACTATAAAAGGTTTATCCAAGAAAAAATCTTACCTTATGGATAAATATCTTCCGCTGCCAAAAGGACAAGTCTTCTTGGATAAGATCACTTGCTAAGTAATTGAAAAAATCAATAAAACAGGGAATTAAGGCTTGTGATGCTGCCAAAATCTACTCGTCTGGAAAAGTACCATTGATTTCAGGCCCATCCCTTATTTTCTGCATTACTTTTTTATCATGTCTGAATAAGTGATCTGCAACCTGATTTTCTGTATCCTTTTGGTATTTAACATCAAAATTGAACTCTTGTAGAAAATAAACCCAACAGATCAATATCGGCTTTGCATCTTTCTTCACCATTAAGTATCTTCAGGATGAATGGTCTATATGAATATCAACCTTAGTGCCAATCAGATAAGACAAAAATTTTTTGAAGGAAAAACCATTGCTAGTAACTCTTGTTCTGCAATAGTATACTTCTTCAGAGCAGGGTTTAACGCCTTGATGGTATACTAGATAGGGTGCAGAATTAGGACAACACCTAGGGCCACACTTCTTACATCATACATGATTTTGAATGGCAAGGACCAGTCAGGGGACACAATGATAAGAGATGTCACCAATCATGCCGTAGGCACTAAAAAGATTTATGACATGTGTCATCAAAATAAAACTTGACCTCTTTCTCAAGGAGCTTGGAAAGAGGATTAGCAATCTATGAGAAATCTTTGATGAATCATCGGTAAAACCCTGCATGACCTAAAAATCTTTGAATTCCCTTCACTAAAATTGGAGTAGATAACTTTCAATCACTTTAACTTTTTCCCTGTCTACCTCTATTACCCTTTTTGAGATCTTATGCCCAAGCACAATTCCTTCTTTCACCATAAAATGACACTTCTCCTAGTTCCATACGAAGTTGCATTCTTCACATCAAGGCAGAACATTATCCAACTGGATAAAATAGTAGTCAAAACACTAACCATAGAAAAAATTATCCATAAACACGTCAATTGCGTCTTTCACCACATCAGAGAATATCAACATCAAGCATCTCTGAAATATGGATGGAGTGTTGCACAACCCAAATAGCAACATTCTCTTAAACATATGGGCAGGTAAAAGTTGTTTAGAAATTGTGATCTGATTGTCACCCGAATAACGATCTAGAAAAAAATACTAGTCCCTTCTTGCAAGTCAATCTAGAATATGGTCTATGAAGGGCATTAGGAAGTGGTCCTTTTGGGTCCATATGTTTAGCTTCCTATATTCCATGCACACTCTCCAACTTGTGGGTGTATTATTGGCTCGAGCTCATTCTTCTCATTTGGCACGATAGTAATTCCACCTTTCCTGGAACACACTGAATAAGACTGGCCTACTTGCTATCAGCAATAGGGTAAACTACACCAACATATAGCCTCTTATTGATTTCTTTCTTTACGACCTCCTGCACAGAAGGATTTAGCTGGTGCTGATGCTCAATACTCAAGATGTAGTTCGGTTCAAGCTAGATTTTGTCGGTACAAATGCCTGATGGAATACCAACATTATCTGCAATGGTCCACCCTATAACTCTCTTGAACCTCTGCAATACTGATAATAATATCTCTTCCTTTGTCTCCACTAAGTCAGCTGTAATAATCACTGACAAGGTGTTGTAATCCCCCAAAAATTCATAGCTCAAACAAGATCGGCGGGCTTTTAACTAAAAGACCAGTGGCTCCTCAATTGACAGACGAGCGGGAAGAGTAGTTCTATTTTTCAAATATAGATCAAGCTTCTTGGAGCATAAATTTAAGATCCTCTACCATACGAAGAACCTACCATGTTGTCATATTCTTTGAACCCATCACTATCAATATTCATAATCACTATTGTTAATGCTTCAACACCCAACCTCTCATCAATTAAAATAGTTACTGCATCAGCCTTGCCGTCAATGGTGTCTATCAAAGACACAACTTTCACATCATCTGACTTTTGTATAACCTTGAATACATTAAAGATTACCTATTCATCATTGATTTTGAACTTTATCTATCCTAATTCCATATCAACCAATGTCCTACCTGTATCTAGGATGGGTCTTCACAAGATGATAGGGACTTGGAATTCCACATCATATTCAAGTATCATGAAATCATTTGGAAATATAAATGATGTCACCTTCACCAACATGTCACGAATAATATCGACAGGCTTTTTTATGGTTCGGTTAGCCATCAATAATCTCATAGATGCTAGTTTGGGTGCCCCCAACCCTAACTGCTTAAACACAACCAGCAGTATAAGATTAATACAAACTCTAAGATAACATAAAACCCTAGTGTAGTTGAAGGACCCAATAGTACCTGGAATGGTCTAGGCTCCAGGATCCTTCTTTTTCTCTACGAATTAGCTAGAGGCAACAACACTAAAATGATGCACTTTGTCCATAGGCTTATAGTTCACTCTCCAATTTCTAGTGACCAAATCTTTCATGAATTTTACGTAACCAGGAATATGCTCTAATGCCTCTACAAGTGGTATGCTTATAGAAAAGTTATTCACTATTGGTAGGAAATTCTGATATTTACCTTCTTCATGCTTCTTCTTTAACATCTAAGGAAAAGAAGGGGAAAGTCTCAAAATAGTAATTAGAATAGGTTCTTCAACCTTACCCTTATCTTTATCCTTCTTACTACCTTCAACACTGGATGATTTTCCAACTTCCACTCCAGGTGCTTTCTCAACATCAACATGGTCATTATCATTCTTTGACTTTCTCACAGTCGGCATGGGAGGATCCATGTTTGTCTTACCACTTCGAGTGGTAATGGTATGTCAATGACTATCATTCTTCAAATTTTGCACTGTACTATTAGGAATAGTGCCAGATTGCCTTTGATTTAATATGGTCGACATTTGGCTAAACTGTTGCTCCAGTTGTTTTATTTGAGTGGCGTGCAACTCAACTTTTTGATTCAGCCCTCATATGTCTACCTTAATCTCCTTAAGGCAACTTTCCTAGCTTTCTTGGCCTTTTACTAACTTTGACAACATTGCCTTAATTCTTGAGTCTGTATCTTAGCTATTCGGTGGAACATTTTGGTCACTCTTCTCCATATACTTTGCTTCCTTATCGGTATCATACTCATAAGCCTTTGAAGTAGTTCTTTGTTCCCTCACTATGTTTACCTTTTTAGCAGTCATTACTGTAAATTATTTTGTAAGCAGCCCAATATCTGTTCTGAGTTGTGCAACTTCTTTTGATACCAAATTATCACTAGCTCTGTAGTCATTAGTATCCCTAATAACATATGTACCAGTACCTTTATCCACTTTTCTACTATGCCACCTTCGGTTAGTGATAAAGATTTCATATAGCATTTTCAGTGCTATAACCCAATAAAGTCACATAAGTGCGCCTGTAGATATAATGTCTGCCATTTCCTTAGAGCTAAAATTCAGGGATCTATAGAATATTTCCAATAGATTGGATCTAGGAATCTAGTGATGAGGTACCATGCTTAACTTTTTTTGAAATCAAAACTATGCTTCATACATAGACTCTGCAGGCAACTGTCGGAAGTTATAAGTCTCATCTTTTAGCTATAGCAACCCAGCAAGAGAAAAGAATTAATTCAAAAACTATCTATGCATCTCTTTCTATGTTGGATTGCGCCTCTACGAAGTTCCCCCAACCACAATAATGCTTCTCCTATTAGCGAAAAGGGAACAACCTCAACTTCAAAGATTTTCGATCCACTCCTAGTATGGTATATGAAGTATAGATCCCAATAAAATTGTCAATATACAAGCTTACATCATCCATTGAAAATACCATTAATACACCCTTTATGTTCAATAGCTGGATCATTGCACTAGTATTATCGAACTTCACATTAGGGAGTAGAGTAGGAGGAACAATCCCTTCTATATCAGTAAGCTGAACATAACCCATGCCACCATCTTTATTATATGGTAGTAAATACTGATAATATGGTATCACTCGAGCTCTGCTACCACGTGCTCTATCTTTACCACCATTGAATGCTCTACGATGATTAGTTGTTGGTCTTGTCCTAGTGAGCTCTACCTGCTGAGCAAACTTTGATTTCTCGGCAGCTCTTATCTTTTGTTCAGTAAGAGATTGACTTGATTCATAGTTCTAGGCATATATCAACGTATACCCAACTAAGGAACAGAAAATAAGGCCTGTGAACTTTACCAACTTTAATCAATAATTCACACTATAGTTCCTTATAACAGCTACAAAATTTGTTGTCACCTGAAAACTAACCTCCAAAGAAGTATGCTACAGATGATGTCAAATATATTAACCCAAGCAAGGCTAGGGTCAAACCCATAAGGAATAAATAGAATAGTCTCTCAAACTTTATAAAATCCATGAGCAACCTATAAAAGTAAATAGGGGATTTTACAATCAATAGTAACAAGTAGCTAAACTTAGGTACTTTAGTTTGTAAAAAATAGAAGATGAACACCAGGACTGTGTTCCCCCTGGCTTCCCAACTCTATAAGTTTCTTGGGTTTGATTCACCTACCCTACTTCTCTGCATGCAAAGTTGACAAGCTATGTATTATCAACCATCTTTTGAATGCGTTGATATATATCACCCTTTATCTTATGAGTCTTAAGGTGTCGCGTTGCTTTCCCTTATCTATAACATCAATACAACTCTTACCTTTTGAATCTTGAGTTGATTATACGAGGGTTAATAGCCTTGAATCACTATAATAACCTCCTTTTCCCAATCTCAAACACCCTTGTGCGGACGTTATTGAATACAAGAAATTACCAAACTTCTATAGAAACTTGGGGTATGATTTATATGAAGAAGATTACAATACATACAACTACAATAGAATAGACAAATATCCCACTTCCCTTACGTAGAGAATCGACCAGGGTTACCATAGCCCTATTTAAGGAAATTAGTCATTCATGTTCATGAAACAATCTATTATAATCAATGAAAAAGACATGTAATTAATTTCACAATAATGAAAGAATAAAATCCAAATTCTCCAACTGAATACAAAACTAAAAATTCAAAAACAATAGTATGAATGATCTAAGCATGCAAAAGTATCGAGAAAATTATCAAAAGTGTGTAACATAATAAAGAAATAACCCTAAGGTATTTATAGTATCTATAAATAACAATAGAATCCTAATCAAAATAGCATAGGAAAATTAAGTCGGTAATGGTTACGCCTCTAGCAATGAGTCATTAGGTCTGTTTATGACTCACTACTTGCTATCATAGCTCTCTTTTATCTTTAGTGATGTGACTCATCTAGTCACATTACGAGTTGTATCCCGCTAATTGTAGTCACTCTAGTAGATTTTCATCTTTAGGGTACTTGATTCTATTTTTATTATGAAGCTTCAACACGAGTCATATTCAGACATTACGAATCGTGGTCTTCACTCGTAGCCAATAGAGAATCTATATTCAAAGCTTTAGACACTGGTCATAGTACAACATCAAATTATGAGTTGTAGTTTATCATTATAACTTGTTTCCTTTCTTTACTAAGTTCCTCAACTTGTCTTTAGTTACTATTATCATTAGGAGTTGTGATACGATTTGTTAGGTGACATGACGACTCATAGACTAATCAGTGCTTTACTTCTTGAGATTATTTTTTTCTATTTTTCAGTCCAAGCTACTGCCTACCTAATTTTCCTATAAAAACATAAAACAAACATTATATCCGACAAAACAACCCAAGTCTATGAGTAATTTCACCATTTTAAGCATCACATGTGCCATATTTCCATGACACATCAGTAACTACACTACTCATTATTTGGAGTTGGCAGTATTAGTTTTTGAGCTTAAGTTTTGGAGGCATTATTTGCATGGTGTTTGTTGTAGGATCTATACTGACATCATAGTCTTTAGTATATTATGAATCAACATTTTCTTAATTTGAGACAATACAGATGGATTGATTTGGTAAGGGACTATGATATCTCTATTCTATACCATTCGAGCAAGACAAATATATTAGCGGATGCATTGAGTCAGAAAGCGGTGAGTATGGGTAGCTTGGCCTTCATTTCATTTTCAAAGAAGCCACTATGTTGCATCTAAATGCACATTCAAGTGTACCGATCATACAAGGAATATAGGATTGAGAGACCAAATATCATACCCACAAGGACTTGTCAATTAAATATTTGCTAAATTGGACTAATACTAATTAATTATTAAAGGGTTAAACTCCAAAGATATATTTAACAATTAACTAAACGAAAAATATAAAGAAAATAACTAATGGAAAACTAAGCAAATAAAGAGTAGATTTTTACACAATCAATGAATGAACTATGTAGATATGGATTCTCTAACAATTATGTCGATTATCAATTTCATCAACTTATTTGATTATCTAGTTGTTGATTTATGTGGTTGATTATATGATCATTGTATTTTGAGCCTCTAATCATCTATCCAAGTTGACATCACAACTACATCATTGAGCAAAAATATGATAGCTAAATTCGAATGCATTTATATATCTTTCCATTTTGTAACCAAGTAAGATGATCTAGGCATATTCCTATCCTAGCCATAAATTAATTTTTTATTTTTCTAAAATAACAATCTTACTTCATGTATTCTTCATTCTATTTTATTGATTCTACTTTGAGTTCACGATAAGAATATAAATATATTTTAATACTAGATAAGCATTAAAATAGTAAGCACAAGAATATAAGAACAACTATGCCGATAATCAAATAAATTGAATCAAGAAGTTACCAAACAATCATGTTGTTAACTATCATAATCCTAGAAATTGAAGTTTAACTCCGTATAGACATAGAGTAATTACAAAAAACAATCCATAAAAATA
The DNA here is from genome assembly GCA_030864225.1 of Capsicum baccatum var. pendulum. NCBI lineage: Eukaryota > Viridiplantae > Streptophyta > Magnoliopsida > Solanales > Solanaceae > Capsicum > Capsicum baccatum. Next base: position 145,301,503 of record CM061552.1, read on the forward strand.
ACATAAAAATCGATCATATATGACAAAAAAAAGTTTAGCCAATATTCTTCGGCCTCCATGGCGACTCCTAGCTCTCTATAGGTCAAACGTTGTATGTAAACTGTTTTTATGAAGTATTTATCGGTGCAGGAAAAATCCCCAAATAAAATAATAGAATCCAAAATAGATTGAAAAAATTAAATACAGAACAAACTCCTCTATGACAAGGAGATCCGTGCGCCATATTAGCAATGTGTCACCCCAAATTGCCTCCAACGACTAGATTGGTAGGCTAATCTCAATTCCAATTGAAAGCTCACTTTTGATTATTTTATTAACTTTAACTCATTAAACTTCCAACTTGATTTCCTTATATAATCTTCCATCTTTAATTTATTTTGGCTCCAAATCTCTTAATTTTTATACTATTTTAATCATAACATCAAATATAAAATTACGCACAATCCATAAATTAATTTTGAAAAAGAACAAATAAAACTACTAATTATGAAACAAATAATGACTAAGAACATATAACTTTAGACTAACATAACATTGGCCCGGGATATTCAGTCCTTAGCCACCTTAATGGTTTGAATTGATATTTTAGACCTCAAGAGGATTCACTCCAGTGTTGAGGGTAGATGTACCTTGATAGAGAAAATTTGAGATCATCAGTTTAAGAATAGTAGACATTTAGCATTCATGATCAGGTGCTGAGACGTGAGTCCAGCCACTCTACCTTGAACTTTGAGGGTATTGTGAGGTTTGATTTTTTGCATTTATGTTTTGAGGGTTGGAGACATAATTCAACTAATATTAGGGGAGGTTCATAGCTCTCGATAAACCAGAAAATCTAGGAAGACTAAGATGTATAGAGATTTGAGGCGACACTACTGGTGGTGTGGTATGAAGAAGTTATAGCTTCTTTCCTATGTTATCAGTTGGTAAAGGCTGAGCTTCAAATACATAGTGGCCTTATTTAGAGACTACCTATTCCTAAGTGGAAGTGGGAGCGGATCTCTATGAACTCTATGAGTGGTTTACCTCGTACTTCTCATAATTTTTATGGAAATTTGATTATTACAGATAGGTTGACCAAATCAGCCCATTTTCTCTTGATTCAAATATTTTTTAGTTGTTAGAGGTTTGCTTATATCTATGTTTATGAGATAGTTCACCTGCATGGAGTGTCTGTGTCTATTATTTCTGGTAGAGGCTTAATGTTTATCACTAGTTGGAGAGCTTATTAGGAGGATTTAGGTAGTTAAGTTGACCTCAGAACCACTTTTCACTCTCACACTAATGGAAAATCAAAGAAGACTATTCAGGTTTTTGATTACGTGCTCTATACGTGTTCTATGGACTTTGGAGGTAAGTGGGAGTAACACTTAGCTTTAGCAAATTTTGCATAAAATAATAGATACCATTTAAGTATTGAGATAGAACCTTTTAAGGCATTATATGGTAGCCGTTATTGATCTTTAATAGGTTGTTTTGAGTCTTATAAAATTAGTCCTTGTGGTACACTTACTTCATGAGTCATTAGATAGGGTCCCAATGATTTTGGATAGGTTGAGGGCAACATAGAGTTGGTAAAAAAGTTATTCTGACCGTAGTCTTTGTGCCTTGAAGTTTGGTATTCATGATTGGGTTTACCATAAAGTATAAACCACTAAGTGCATAATGAGGTTCAAGAAGAAGGAAAAGCTTAGCCCCTAGTAGATTAGGCCATTTGAGATACTTTGTACTGTTAGAGAGGTAGCTTATGAGTTGGGCTTTCCCTCAGAATTTTTAGTTCTTCACCTAGTTTCCCATATATCAATGTTGTGGCGCTATTCATGATAAGTCATATATACTTTGATGGGGCTCAATTCAGTTAGACGAGAGGTTCAACATCATGGAGGAGCCAATTTTTATCTTAGCCAGGAATTTCAGGAGGTTGAGCTCTATAGAGATTCTAGTAGTTAAGGTTCAATTGAGAAATCATCTAGTTGAAGAGTCTACCTAGGAGATCAAGAGTGAGATATGGGCCTATTATCCCCACCTATTTGAGCCGTTAGGTACATTTTGATCCTATACTTTCCAGGGCATAATTTTTTTTAGTAGTAGATATTACAATGACCCTCCAAGTCATTTTATGCATTTTCATAATATTTTAGTGTTTAGAGATTTTACGTAGCTGCCCAATTCATTCATGACTTGCTCGAGCCAATAGTTTTTTTATTAGGAAATTTGTTTGATTGTTAGTGCCAAATCCTTATTGTGAAGTTTTCGCTATCTAGAGTTAGTTATCAAGATCAAACTATAGGTAAATAACCTTGTATGCCAATTCTAATAGTATTGCTGATCTAAAATGTTTACTTTAGGCTAGAGGGACACTTGGTTTGGGTCCCAAGGCTTCCAAGAACAAATTTCATCAAAACAACCTCAACTAGAAATTAGATAGTGCCTTTGTGTCTGGAATGTTAAATTTGTAGGGTAGCATACTTTATTTACTTTCATAGGATTTTGAATAAATCTTGAGTATCCGATTGGAAATTTAGAACTTTGCCAAAATAGTTCGTGCAACTTCAGTTGGTGTAGGCAAAAAATAACCTTGACATTCGCGAGGAGTTGGCTGCATATGCAAAGTCCAAGATAATAGACTATGGAGATTGTAATACCTTGGTCACATTTGTAAAGGCCATTATTATCTGATATTTAATTCACAAGTGTGTCTTCACATTTGTGAAAAGTCTCCTCTAGACTGGACCAGACCTTCTCATTTGTGATCACGGTGGACCGACTGTATTCACAAAGTATAATCCAGTTCTTCGTTTGTATTCATGATATGGCCCCTACATTTGCAAAGAAAGGATCTTTGGCAGTATTTATTTTTGTGGAACCTGAGTTCTCTTCCATTTTTCTTACTCCTAACTTCATAAATAACCTTGGAGAGCTTAGAAAAAAAGGAGATTGATAATTAGATGTTGGAAGTTAGTTAGAGACCTCATTGTATCCAATTCCCCATTATTTATTGTGTATGTCCCCTGTAATTTCGTAGTTGATTCTTTGATTTAAATTCAAATCCTTAGTTTACATTATGAACAAATTTATAATTTATTTATGCTCGAATTTCACCCATTTTGGAATTTTTAGCTCAATTTTTGACCTACAATATTTATATGTAATATGGATATTGTTATTCTTATGTTAATGAATAAATTATTATTTTGATAGCATGGTATTGTATGGAGGTTTCTTGGAAGGGAAAAGCTTTGATTTAGTGTACTTTATCGTCCTTTGTTGGCTTCTAAGTATGCTCAGCTTACTTCCACATAGATTGAGCTTTATTATGATATTAGTATAGCAATATGCTACAATTGGGTTGAGATTTAAGGCTTGGTTTCATGTTTAGTTAATAAAGGATTAATTAGCCTATTAGAGAGCCATTATAGGTAGAATTGACCCATTACTCTTCTCTTTGAGTTAAATTATGATTTTACAACTAGTTTCGACTAATTTAACTCCTTACAATGGATCTTTGAAGCCTTAGACTAGTTTTGGAGAGTCATTTGCCTTAGTGTTGACTTTCGAGGTTAGTATTGGGCCTTATTGACCCCCTTTTTAGGCTAAATATCTTAGTTAACACCTTATAGATCTAGGAGAACTTCTTTTTTCATCTCGTATATAATATTTAACCTTTGGATGATTTAGATATCATTTCATCCCTTGGAAAGTCTTATCTAGTTTTTAGTTTAAAGTTTAGATTTAAGTCTGGTATTTACTATTCATTATGGTGCTAAAGTTTTGATTCAAGTTTGGCATTTACTGTTCACTTAAGGTTCCATATTATGGTTTGAGTTAAGAAAATTTGGTGTGAATGGATTCTCAGATATGAGTTTGGTTGTCTCTCACTTTATGTTTACTATTATTGATGACTCTTCCTTGATTGTACCCATCGGGCTTATGGGGCATTGATTATGTACATCCTTTCTTATTTGTTCCTTTTGGACTTATGGGGGTCTAAATAGGTTGTATTTATCTGGTATTCCTTCTGATTGTTCACTTATATACTTACCAGATGTCAGTCATAGCATTATTTTGGGTTTGTTCCTTTATCCCAAAAATTAGTTTCATTCTCATAACTTATTATGTTTTTATTATGATTTAGCTCAGTCTATCAATGATACCTATTAAGTACCCTTTATTTTGGTATTTAGACTACACTTTTGTATTTTTTCCTGATGCAAATTCAAGTACGAGTTATTGCCACTGACGTTCTATCCAAATTTCTCTTAGATTCGAAGATAAAGTAAGCTTTTAGGTGGAGCCGACTCTCTCTTCGTCCATTACTTTTTAACATTCATTAGTTTCAAGACTATCTATATATTGGATACTTAAAACTCCATAGATGTTCGCCCTTAATTTTTTTTTAGTTCTGAGCTTTCTTCCCTGGAAACAACTCACCTGACGCATCGTAATGTGTATTTACTAGTCATAGAGCTAAGTAGTAATGAGCCTAAAAGGATTTGTCTAAGTCATTTGTTTGATATTAATAAGACTTAACGTGTTATATAGAATCCTAAAGAGTTATAATGAGGGTATTTCATTATGTGTCCAGTGTTCACCCAATTAGGTTCTACTCTGACTACGACTTAGATCCTACAAGTCATAGTTGTAGGGCCACGTGACAAGTTGGTTGACTGAGCCATAAAGAAAACAACAGGTAGGGGTCCTGAAGACTGTTTTGGTTATGACTAGTGGTGACGAGTTGGAAGGTGTAGTTATGAGTCAATAGGTGACTGGTATCCAAGGGTGATACTTTTTTAATTTTAAAGTTGAAGAACTTTGGACACTTTCCCCTTTAACCCTTTTGAACCTATGACTTAAAACCATCTTTGGGACTTCATTATCACATAATTCCCAATCAAACACTCTCAAGTTCTCTCTCAAACTCTCCCTTCAAGTCAATATAGGGTTTCAAAGAAAGGAATCATCTAGGGTTCTAAGGGTGCTATCTCCTCTAAATTTTGTGGTATTCATGGCATTTTTCTCTTTCCTCATTGTTAATTTTTAAAATAACATGTTTAAAAGTGTTACTCATATGGAATTATTATGGTTTTGAAATAAGAGTTTGGATTTTTGAATGCTTGTTGTTGAATAATGTTTTCCCATGCTTTATATATGATTAATCATGCTTTAAATATAGTTTTGAACCTGAGGGTGCATGGGAATGGTGATTAACCTAAAGGGTTATGGTTAACCCCCAATTTTATGATTTTGCCTTATTATGGTTTTGAAAATTATATGCCCTTAATATGTTTGTGAAATTGTCAATGAAAAGGCTTTTGTCACACAGATTAGTTTACCCACTTGTAATGATGCATTGAGATAAAAAGGATAATAAAGTATGCATGTGTTCCTTGAAAATCCATGGTGGCCATGTATAAATGACGTAATTGGAACCTTATGGGTTCAGTGTATTAAATGTGTTTGAGTCCTGAATGATTGATTATTTCAATATCTTTTAACCCATGGGTTTGAGTCCTAGTTTGTTGAGTAGATAACATGGCATGATGATATTAGATTACAAGCGAGGTTGGTATAAAAATACCAACATGATTCCTTGGTGTGTAAGTGTTTTATTAAAAATGGAAATATGTGTCAATTGTTTTAATTGGGCTTAAAAGAGAGTTATGTAGCTAACCATGGATGGTGAATTTCCCGGGGGAGGGGGCTGGCACTAAAAACCACGCTAGCCGATGCAGGGGTCTTTATGGCTTGAGAGTTTGAGTCTACCTTATTATTACCGTAATCATTGGAGGGTTCGAGTCTCCTATATCACATTTCATGATCCAGTGCTTAAGTCACCTTTGTATATGATTGGAGAGTTCGAGTCTACCGTGTATATATATATTATGTTTCTCGGATTTGTATGGCTATATGCACTGAGGCCTAAACAGGGGGTAAGAACTGAGTCCCACATAACCCATGGGTACTATTATTATGACAGTTAAGCTGCAAAACCAAGGTTAAGATTTTCAAGCGTTCATGTTAAGCCTTGTTCCCTATCTAGGAATGTGGTGTATATATATATGCATATGCATTTGATTATATCATTGGATATTGAATTTGAAACTGTTGATCATGGAATTATGCTATCTTTGTCCCCAAGTTACATGCTAGCGTTCACCACACTAACCGTCTTCGAACGCTGTATCCCCACATAATGTAGGAATTTTCCATACTTTTACCTCTCCTGCTCAATGATTTGGATTTGAGTTCCTTTCGTATGTTGACATTAAAGTAGTGAGCTTCTATACATCAAAAGTCTACATTTCATGTTTTGGTCTCCTAGGTCTCAGATTAGTTATATGTGTTTTTGCTATAGTCGAGGGCATGTCCCGACACCTTATTGGTATTTAGTTTTGGTACTTTTTTTAGAAGTCTTTCTTGGATTACCTTGGATTTAGGTGATATTGATCTATTGTTGGTTATTGATTATAGAAGTATCCTTTATTCTCTGAATTTATCTTATTATATATTCGAAATTTATCCGACAGAGGTGATATTATGGTGGTTGGTTAGGTGCAAGGGGGTAATCTTCGGTCCCCGATGGACTTGAGATACCCATCATGGTCAGGAACTTGTTTGGGTCATGACAATACTCTTTGTTCTATAATTCTTTTGGATTTAGTGGCTCTTGTACAGATATTTCTATGTCATGAGATATTCTTTTGTACTCTTTCTCTCTTTCTTTTTGTATATACTCTATTGCACTTATATTTTATCACTTATTATTCCACTGTATGCTTATTTTTTCCTATTTATTATACCTTTCACCACCTAGTTGTTACTTGCTATTTTGGGCTAGTTGGCTTAACTACTGATAGGTTAAAGTAGGTGCCATCATGTCCCGTGAAATTGGGCCGTGACACTAATACCATATGTTAGGATCAAAATAGTCATGCAAAAACTAAAAATCAAAACTTGAAAGATGATAAATGAAATAAGGATACTTTCAAGTCAATCCTTATACAGTCTCTCTCACCTACAAAAAACATAGCTAAATCATGAATCCTTCCGTGTGTGCTAACAAGTCGGGAGTGTGGGGGTGGTTTGCTTTCTCTTTTGTCAAAACAAAAGGACATAAGAATCCAACTAAAGGTAAAGACTTTCTTAAATTAATTAGTAATTCAATAAGTTGAAAATATGAAGCGCGGATGACAACAAACTGTGCATGCCTTTTTGGAACACGTACTTGACCTATGTATTCGCATAACTCCAGCGGATTTCAGCTTATCTATATTCGGAGCCACTCCCCTAGTGGTCCTATCACCACGCCACAGAATTGGAGTTTGTGTTGAGACCGTTAATCTTGTGTAACAGTGGTAGAATGTAACAAAATATTATGTCCATCTAAAAGAAGGAATGAAGGTACTTTGAAGTCACTAAAAGAGACATTTAATTTAACAGTTTCTAATCAATAAATCTACATTGATAGATGGTGATGAGAAATAATATATATAAAAAAGACTACAAAAATATTGAGATATCCACTATTTACTTTAATTATTTTGGTAAAAGTAGATTCAAAAGGATGGGTTTGGTATTTATTTTTCTAAACACTCCACATATTGATTTGTGCAATTTGAGATGTTATATGACATTAGTTGAACTCAACTTTTCTCCTTCACTTTTTCTAATTTACTTTGCTTTTATTTTTCATGGGCAAAATATTAGGAGTCTAGTATTCTCTATTGTTATTGGAAAAACTAGACAAAATATTTCTTGGGATAAATTTTTATCGCCTAAAATAATATAATTTCAATTTATTTCCTAAAAATGGGCATTCAACTCTATTTATTATTAGCAAAGTGCATTTCTTACATTTAATTTAAGATAAGTCATTTTTGTGATGGACAATGACATTCCTTCAAATAATATGCAATATATCAAGCATAAACTACTAAATCAATATTCAATCTTGTGGGGAAATGGTGGGGACGAGAGACCTTCAAACCTGGTTAAAACAAGTTGACGAATTAGTCCTTGAAAATCAAGCAATAGTCCCTTTTTAAAATCCCATCACTTTGACTTTTACAATGAGTTAAGTAAAAACAACAATGTGTAAAAACTGTTAAACTAATTCTAAGTGCAACTAAATATTATCTCTAATGCTAATCCAAAGAGTTGGGAAGAAAGAAAGAGCATGAGAAAGAAAAATAGAACATTCTGTCAGTCAAATTTTGAAAATTGACCTGTCATAGACGTGAATCATTTTAAATAAATAATATATAAAAAGACTTTAAATATTGAGAAGAGCTTAAGTATAAAATCTGGACTGTCTAGAGGAGATTTTTGTTGGTTGGAATTGTAAAAAATTTGATCATGTAGGAAGATGAACTTATGCAATATATAAATATCATATATATATATATATATTGTATATAGATGTATATTGATGTGACATGGTTTCATGGGAATTTCGATGCTTAGAACGAGGAAAATATACATTAACTTAGATTGTTTCATCGGATATGATATGTGTTTTTTATATGTGCAGGTTAATTAGGCTGGAATTGGTGTTTGTACAAAAAATATGAACAAAAGCATTAAATGACTGAATTTTTGGTTAGGAAACAAGTCATTAAGTAACCTTACAAGTCATAGCCATACTCGTGAGGATAATAGTAACTAAAAATGAGCTAAAATAGCTAAGTAAAGACTGACCACGACTCGTAAGAAATGACTATGAATCGTGGTGTGCAATCATATTAAGAATAGTACTAAGAACTCCTGAAGATCGATAAAAGATGATCCAAGGGTAACAAGTAAAGACCGTGAGTTGTAAGGACTATCTATAACTCCTGGTGAGGGGTCGTCTAAAAAATAGACTCATAATTTCGTAAAGAGAAAATTTGCTGAAGTGACTATGACTAGCAGCCTACGGATTGTAAGGAAACTTGATGAGTCATGACCACTAAAGACAGAAAAGGCCTACAATAGCAGGCAACGAGTCATGACCAGTTCTATTGACTCATTTCTAGAGGCGTAACCACCGCCGACACATTTTTCCTATTTTGATTGGCTAGGTATCCTTTGTTATTTTGACACTCTATAAATACCCTTAGGGTACTTTTGTAATGGAAGACGTACTTTTGATATTCTTTCACATACATTGAGTTCTTGATACTCAATATTTTTGTTCTTGGTTTGTTATTCAATTTAAGACTTTGGGATTTCTTCTTTCGTTATGGTGAGATAGATTTTGTAATTTTGTATGTGGATTCCATGATTCATCTCATAACTATGAGTGACTAGTTTCCTTAGTTAGGGTTGTGGGAACCATAGAGGATTAAAAAAGTAGAGGAAGTGCCAAGTCGTTCTAAATAAAGATTTTTGTAACTATTGAGTTTTCTTTACTTTGATTGCTCTCTTAACGGGTGCACACATTAAGATATCTCCTAGATATTGCTACTTACTCCACAAGAGGAGTAGTGACTAGGAAACGAAGATTACAAGGGTGATTTGGGGTTAACTACCGAAGCAAGATTACCTGTACTATTTTTTAACCCGGTTAACTTTCATCTAATAACTTGAGACTCAAAAGGTAATAGTTTAACTGGGATCCAGGATAAGGGTTAGTAAGGAAAAACCCTGAGACTCAAAAGGTAAAGGGTGAGATCTATCAATGAGTCAACAAGACAGTTGATGGAACATAACTTATTAGATTCTTCTTAGAAGGTATTAAAATTATTCGACTGTGCATGATAAATCTATGGTGTTAAAAATCTAGAAGGAACACAAGCCTATTGTTTGTCTTAGACTGTTTACAACTAATAACATTCAAATCTAGTTACATTTACTATTTCAACAAATCCCTTTTTTTTTACTTTTCCGCATCGCCTGATGATTTTAAAAAGCTTGAGAAGTATTTCTAACATATTCCCTGCGGTATTGACCCTAACCTAGTTGTGTTACTATGTTTGACAATGATTGGTTTATCCTTCTAATGAGGGGTACTTTGGCCATTATCAAATTTTGGTATCATTGCTGGCATATACGTCTGTAGATTGATAGATTGGAATTGTTGAAGTTGACAGGTTTTCTTTTCTATTCTTTTTCAGGTATACACTAGTGTTTGCCTACTATTATAGATATGACCACTTGTCCAAAAAAAGTATGGAGTGATGAAGACTTCTTGATTATTGATCCTTATTCATTTAATATGGTGTGATAGTGTAGAAGTGTGGCAGATATCGTATGTAAGAACAAGAATAGCCTGTCGAAAACACTGGCACACCTTATCCACAAAAATCATGAGCATATTTAAAAGGTTGATCAATTTTTCCTGGATATTTACCACTTACAAATAGAGTTGGATGCAAAAGCTGCTACGTGTAACGTCCAACAACTTAGTTATGGGTGGTATAAGACTGAAAAATTTTTAAGAGACCAACTTGAGGAGCTAAAATTGGAGGGGTCTAAAATTTCTCATAATCTTATGGATAGTGTCACTCTTAAGAAGAGCATACTGGAGTTATGTAGGGATGTAAATATGACTTCAATTCTTGAGTTGGGACGTATTACACTTTATTCTAAGAATTTTTCCACATTTTGTTTGGATCGTCAGATCTTGATTGATCCATCCAAGACTGTAGAAGAGTGCGAAGTGGAGGAGGAATATGTCTATATCTTGGAATTTTTCATGTCATCAAAAAATTACATTCCTCACGTTAGGGACAAGAAGTACCATAGGACACATCTATTTCTTAGGTCCTTTATTTTTATACCTCCGCCTGGAGCATAATGGGAAATTAGAAAAACAATTAGTGGGGAAATTCATAAGTTCAAAGTGGAAAGAGAAAGATGGAGGCCAACTCCGGGGATACCTTTATGAAGTCTAAGTAATCAAGGTACCCTTTGGTATATTGGTGAAGTCTGAGTACCCAACCAAGCCCTGTCATGCCACGACATAAATCAGATACTACTTGAGAGAAAACCCAAAGTATTTTGTTGTTATATTCAAGTTATGTGGTTGATGTCGAATCTCCGTACCTATGGTACCATAAGTATATTCCTAACTCTTTTTTTTCGCAGCTTGATGTATTGGGGACAATGCATATCTTTAAGTTGAGGGCGGGGCTGCTTGTGGATCTTGATGTCCTCTAGGGTTTTTATTGCTGTCCTTCTTTTCCCCGAAGTCTTGTTACTAGTAGAGACGACATTTTTAGGTGTATTTTATTTTTTTTTGTGATGTTTTGTTTGATGTTTAATTAGGAAAGAACATTTGTACCTAAGACAATCGGTGTGTTTTAAGTAATTGTGCTGAAATTCTTTTGAATTTGTTTGAGTAAATGGTACCCCTCCTAAAAAAATAGTATAATTGTGTGCTATGTGTATTCTTATGAGCACTGTGAATACGGTAATGTCATAAGAATTAGGGAAGGCAAAAAAGTTCATAAAATGTACAGGGAGTAACCAGAAATATGACCCTGTACAATGTGTATATGAGGTGATACCTAGTTCCCAGTGTGGATGGAATCTAGAACTTTCCCAATTGGTCTTGCCTAGGTCTAGGGTAGTCGGTTAGGAAAGTATCATAGGCCATTTTTCATTGCTAATGTAATGCCATAATCTGATTCCTATGTGTCACATTGTTGTACATGATCAACATATATGGTTGAATTTTTGAAAAATTAAGAATAGGAGAGGGTAATATGTTGAGAGCAAGGATTGATATGTCGACTTCCAAAGATATCTTTAGATCTTCCCCGTTAAATATCATTTGTATTTATGTTTTTTAGTTTTTGTTTGAGGACATACAAGCGTTCTATGTTAAGGCTGTTGTGCCATGGTTGCATGGAACTTTTGATGCTTATAACAAGGAAAATATTCATTAACATAGGTCATTTCTTTGATATGGTGTATGCTTTGCATGTGTGCAGGTTAAATAGGTTAGAAGTGGTGTTTGCACAAAAATGAGAATAAAAGCTCTGGAAAATTGAATTTCTGGTTAGGAAATAAGTCGTTAAGTCACCTTACGACTCATAGCCATACTCGTGAGGATAACAGTGGCAAAGGCTGAGCTGAAGGAGCTTAAATAAAGACTGACCACGACTCGTAAAGAGTGACTACGAGTCATGGTGTGCAATCGTACTAAGAACAGTAGAAAAAACACCTGAAGATAGAAAAAAGAGACTTTAGTAGTAATAAGTGAAGACCAGGAGTCGGAAAGACTGACTACGACCTGTGGTGAGGAGTCATCCTGAAAAATAGACTCAAATGTCTGAAAAAAGGAAATTTATTTGAGTAGCTGTGACAAGCAGCCTACGACTCGTTAGGACACTTGACGAGTCATGACCACAGTAAATAAAAAAAGGCTACCATAGCAGGCTACGAGTCATGATCATTCCCATCAACTCGTTGCCAAAGGCATAACCACTACCGACATAGTTTTACTATTTTTAGTTGACTAGGTTTCCTTTGATATTTTGACACTCTATAAATACTCTTAGCGTAAGGGGATGTAGTTTTGATATTTTTCATGTACATTGACTTCTTGACACTCGATATTTTTATTCTTGGTTTGTTATTCAATTTAAGACTTTGGGATTTGTTTTTTTCATTATCTTGAGATTGATTTTGTAATTTGGACTGTGAATTTCATGTTTCATCTAATAACTATGGGCGGCAAATTCCCATAGCTAGGGTTGTGGGAACCTTGGCAGATTAACAAAGTAGAGGAAGTGAAAAGTTCTAAGTAAAGATTCATGCAAATATCGGGGTTTCTTTGCTTTGATGGCTTTCTTAACGGGTGCACACATTAAGATCACGCCTAGATATTACTACTTACTCCATAAGAGGAGTAGTAACTAGGAAAAGAAGATCACAATGGTGATTTGAGGTTAACTGCCGAAATAAACTTACTTGTACTATATTCTTAAGACAGTTAACTTTTACCTAATAACATGAGACTCATAAAGTAATAGTTAAATTAGGATCCCGGTTAAGGTTTAATAAGGCGACACCCTGAGACTCAAAGGTAAAGGGTGAGATAAGTCAGTGAGTCCACAAGACACTTGATGGTATATAACTTATCAGATTGTGCTTGCAAAGTATCATAATATTTTGAAATGCACAATAAATTTGCGGAGTTAAAAAGCAAGGGGAACACAAGCCTAGTGTTTATATTAGATTCTTTACAACCTAGAACATCCAAATCTTTTCACATTCACTATTTCAAAAAATCCCCCCATTTTTTTTTTTGCATAGCCAGGTGGTTTCAACAAGTTCGAGAAGGATTTTGGATGTATTCCATATGGGATCGACCCCAGCCTAATTGGGTTACAATATTTGATAGTGATTGCTTTATCCTTCTAAGGAGGGGTAGTTTGGGCATTATCATATGTACACCTCTCTCTCTCTCTCTATATATATATATGTATGTATGTATGTATACACCCCCCACTGAAGAGATTTAGAGCTCAAATTTTAAAATTCGACCTGCCATAAATATGAATCATTTCAAATGAATAATATATCAAAAGATTCTAATATCAAGAGGAGATCATATCTAAAATTTGTGATTGTTTAGACCATATTTTATATTGTGGGAATTGAAAAATATCAACTCGATGAACGGTCACAATGTATAAATATTGTTTAAATATGATATATGAATGTCTATACATCTTTGATATATAGTTATACATTATATATTTATGTTTATACACTACTTGTCTAATATCTATCTATTAGGTAACTATTTATACAATTTTGATACATTGCATATACCTATAGCCATGTGAAAAAAAATTTGATTGCCTGTAAAGTTATATAAGAAACTCATTGATATTCTATGTTGCGCTAAAACCTAAGATAATTAAATTTTAAAAATATCACAAATATCAAGTCATAATTAATAGGCATAGCTAATGAGTAAAATTATTACCATTTGTGGCTATGATTCAAATTAAGTAGCTAAACAAACATATCTTTTGTATTTAATTATTTGTATCTTTTGAGGCTAATAGAGAAATCTCACGACTCATATACAAATCTCTAATTTTTGGGGCTACCTAATTTCAGGGCTCAGATATGTTGTGGTGAATATATGAGTCATGATGGTACCTACTCTATCTCACTAGTAGGTAAGCCAAACCATAGGTCAAAGCTATTTGCAATGGGCTAACTTGGTGGAAAATTCCCCAAAAGAAAAAAATAGACAATACAACCCATAAATAAGCAAGGCAATATAAATAGTCTAAAGCATAGCCATAATATAGAAAACCATCCAATGACCTGGTAGAGTCAGTACAAAAGATACTACAACACACCATAAGTTCTAGAATAGTCAATATAATCTGTCTCGAAACTAAATACTTGACATAGATAAATAGACTAAAAAAGGTTAACTCCGGCTCCTAGAGCTCACCCAATCTCTGAAATCAACTCTGCGCAATCGATAAAACAACAATGACAACTAGTACTCGGGTCTTCACAAAAAAGCTACAGAAGTATAGTATAAGTACCAAAAAAATGGATAGTTAGTAGGAATCATCGACCGACTGAGCTAAATTATAATATGAATACCATAAGATAGAAGATAACATAAACTAGGTTAAGAGAAAAGGGAAAACCTCAAAATAAGCTCCAACACTACTGTACATACATAAATAAATAGAACTGGAGACGACATAACAATCATACCTTTATAACTACTGAGTTGGCCCCCATAAGACAATAAGTGCAGAAAACTAAATAACCCAATGCAGTCCCCCATAAGCCTGGGGAGTATAATCAAGAAAAGTAAACCACCATATAATCGTAATTTATCGATTTCTACATCATAACAAAGAGTCCATTCGCCCCACACCACATTGTGAGCAACTGTTAATACTGGACTTGAACTGAAACTCACTACCAATATCATTCACAATAGTCAGATTTGAACCAAAACTCATATTATAAATACTATTAACATTTGTCGAACTTGAACCGAAACTCATAATTATAAACCACATTGATGGACCACATTAGTGAGCCATTTCAATAAGCCAAACACAAAAGATTATACCAATAAATCATAGCTATAGACAACATCCTATTGCTCATAATTATAAGCCAGATAAGAAACTATATCCGCAGATCTCACCCAAAATCATGTCTTTAAGCCATATTATTGACCAGATTCATAGACCATACCAATACTAATGTTCATAAACAATGTTATGAAGCATATCCAGAATTCATATTAATAACAACATCTATAGACCACTAATTTTATATAAAGGTCGTTAGTCGCGTCTATATGCCACATCATTTCTATAAGCCATATTATGTGCATATATATGTATACATGTGCATATATATGTATACATATATATAAGCCGTATCATATCTATAAGCCACATTTTATTTATACAAGCCATATCATACCCATGAGACATATTACATATCTACATAAGACATATCATCCAAACAATCCATTACACCTTAATTATACCGATATCTATAACATTAATCTTTTTAATAGGCCAAGCCATTAACATACTCAGAATTCATACCAATAATCACATGCAGATGTCGTAAATCATACTTATAAATTATACCATTAGTCATGTCTAAGGGAAACATCATTAGTAGTATCTGAATTTTCATTCATCATTCTATACCCAACTAACATACTGACTAATTATATTTAACCCTCTCAAGTGTTAACCTGCCATTTATAAGAGCATATCATATACAAATGAGTTTACAAGGTTATCACAAGTCCTAGCCTGAGGTGGGATAGAGGGGCCGACTCCTAATCCCCAAAGATTCTCTTAGGCAATTTCTACTTTGGACTAAACTTAGGCAACTAAGTTTATTCCTAGATGTCAAGTAGACCTAATTATACCTAGGATATAAGTCCTCCCCAAACACGATTAACTAAAGCAATCCATTTAGGACAATAGAAATTAAGAAAATTCCCTTAGATTAAGAAATTAAGAACAATTCTTCCCTAAAACAAGTAACTGGACAAATTTACCTACCTTGAGTAATTAAGGAATTTCCATTCTAACTATTTACCATGAAGCCCAATTCACCTAAGCCAAGACTAACTATGCTAACCACTCTATACCTAAGGTTTCAAGGTAGCCTAAGGTTCCAATTAACCCAATATCCTCATTCACATTTCCAATGCCTAAATTCCACCCCATATCTATCGTAATATCATAATTATACTACGAGATAACTCAATCTATGAGTCGACAAATCTAAACTACCTGGGTGCTGAAGAAAGCCTAAAAGATCTGCTAAATCACCAATTTTCCCTTCTGAGAAGCTTCGACAAGGTGCCAAGCTACCCAAATCGCAATCTACTCATCAAAACAAGAACAATGATACCCACATTGCACTATTATGCTTGGATCTAAAATTATGTAAAAATCTCACGCGGAGCCCATTTACAAAAATCATGTTGCCAATACCAAATCAACGTCACTCTATGATCAAGGAATATTTACCCTTAAAATGGGTGAATTCCAAGCTATATTGGTGTTAAAATTAAGTCACTGAGATTTTGGGATTTTTTAGATGGAAATGGAGAAAGCAACCATGATATAATGAAATTTTACTGCAAATTGGAACAAGGATTGTGTAATTAATCCTTTCCCAAGACCTAAAATTACCCACAAATGCTATCCCCGAGCATTCTTTTTATTTATAGGATTTAAATATCTTAGAGATGGATAAGAAATGATGAAAAAGGGGGATAAAGGGGGTATTTATACTCTCCTAGGTACATGAGTATCACATACGTGACATGAGGGTCATATATGTGATATTTGGCTAAAAGTGTAGAAGTCACACAAGCAACATAATCATCATATATGCAATATCTATGGTCTGGCATAGATGTCACTCACGCAACAAAGAGTATGACTTATGCAATACCCGTCTACTTCTACGGAAACCAATTATGTGACTACCAATGTCACTTACGTGACACTCTACAGGTTTTACCAAATTATGTATGCAATCATTAACTCACGAACGTAGGTGCACCATCTTATAAGTCTCCGCTAACCCCTCAGGATTCATCCGAAATCCTGTTATTCAAATGTTCTATGCTACTTTATCAAATTTGATGTTTTGGACTTAATGGTGTAATACAAATTTTCATCCGAGGTCATTTCAATAAAAAAGTGGGTCACACACCATCTTTCATTTTCTTTAACTTCTGACTAATAACTTGAAATGAGATCGGGTTCCTGAGGACCCAAACAAGGAGTCCACCTACTCTAAAATTGAAATTCTGGAGATGTTTGAATAGATAGAGTTGGCATACAAGGTCGTTTGATATAAAATTTTGCCCGATAGCCAATTTGAACCAGTGAAGACTTTTAGATTAGGAATTGGCTCTAAAAACCAAACGAACTTCTCAATAACTGAACTATCAATTCCATCAAGTTATTAATGACTTTGGGCATCTATAGGAAAGCTCTAAGGGTAAAAATAGGTATAAATATAGAAAATGACCTAAAGGGTCATTATAATATCCACTACTAAAAGAACTTTCGCCTAGTAAAGTATTAGGATGTACCTGATGCCTCAAACATGTAAGGATACCATATCCACACTCACCCAAAATTTCCCAAGTAGCCTCTTATACTAGGCAGTACTTCCACTAAACCTTAACTACTAGAATCTCTCTAGTGTACAACCGTTGGATATCCATAACCAAAATGAGCACATGCTCCTTAATAAAAGTCAACCGCTTATACAACTGGACTGAGTCCCATCTATGTACATGGGATAGATTAGGAATATATCGTCGCAATATGGAAACATGGAAAATTGGGTGGACAATAACAAAATTTAGGGGTATGATTAACTCATAATCTACCTTACGCACTATGCAAATATTCTCGAAGGGTCCAATATATTTAGGGCTGAGCTTGCCCTTTCTCCCGTACCTCATCACACCCTTCATGGGTGACGCACAGAAGAATACCCAATCACCAATACCAAATCTTAAGGTAAAAGTATATGATATGCAAAAGCCTTTTGGCTACTCGGAGATGCCCTCAATCTATCCTAAATCACCCTGACTCTATATAATAACTCCTGAAGCAAGTCAATTCCATGGGATTTAACCTTGAAAGTCTCAAACCATTCAATCAGGTAATGAAATCGCCTGCTACCCAAATCCTCAAAAGGTGCTATCTTAATACTTGAATGGTACCTATTATTATATGCAAACTCTACCAAGACTAAGTGATGCTCCAACAGACCTCCATAATCCACAACACAGGCTCAGATCATATCCTTAAAAATCTGAATATTCTACTTCAATTATCCATCAGTCTGATGATGGAAGGCGTACTAAGATCCACCTGAGTGCCAAACTCCTACCAAAAAGCTCTCCAAAAGCTAGAAGTGAATACTAAACCCAGTCTGAAATAATAGATATAGGTATGGCATACAAATGGACTATATCACTAACATAGATATGAGTCAACCTCTCGGCACTAAAGGACGTTTGAATAGGAATAAAATTTTCTGATTTGGTCAATTGATTCCCAATAACCCAAATACCATTAGAATCATGGGAATTATGAGGCAAACTAACAAAGTCCTATTTGGTAATTTGCTCCCATTTCCCCTTGAGAATGGGTAACCTCTGAATCAATCCACCATGTCGCTAATGCTCATTCTTTACCTGATGACAACATAGGCAATAAGCTACAAAGTCAACCACATCTCTCTTTGTGCAACTCTACCAATAATGTTGTCTCAAGTCACTACACATCTTAGCTGTACCTAGATAAATAGAATGCCTAGAGCTGTAAGCCTTGTGCAGAATTAACAAAATCAAGTCATCGATCCTTGAAACACAAATAAGTCTATCAAATATCAAGACACCCTCAGAGTCTATGGTAGCCCTCTTAGACTTACCTCTCAACACCTAATCATGAAGGATGTAAAGTCTTTTATCTCAAATTGGCAATCTTAAAAATTCTCAAATAGCTAGGATCTCATATCAACAATAGCAAAAATCCTCCTGTGGTCTGAAATATTAAGTCGCATCATCAAGTTGGCTAAGGACTTAATATCTCATACCAATGGCCTTTAAAAAATTATAATACAAGCCAAGATACCTATATTTATTGCCCTTCTTCTCAAGGTGTCTGCTACTATATTTGCTTTGCCCGGATAATACAAGATAGAGATATTATAATCCTTAAGTAACTCTATCCATCTATGCTGGCTTGTATTTATCTCTCTCTGGGTCATAAGATATAGAAAACTAAGTTGATTTGTGAAAACATCACAACGCACACCATAAAGATAATGCCATCAAATCTTAAGCATGAAAACTACCATTGCCAACTCTAAATCATGACTGGGGTAGTTGCGCTCGTACACCTTAAGCTGCCTCAAAGAATAAGAAATAAAACAAACTTATTGCATCAATACACAACCCTAACCAACACCAAAAGCCTCACAATACATGGTGAACCCCCCACATTCAATATAAAGAGCTAAAATAAAGGCTAAAGTAAGAAATTCCTTAAGCTTTCCAAAGCTCGACTTATACTCCTTGGACTATAAAAAAGGAACCTCTTTTTGAGTCAATCTGGTCATAGATGCTAAAATAGTAGCAAATCCCTTGAGAAAGCATCTATAATAACTTGCTAAGCTAATAAAGCTTTGAACCATAGACGAAGATGTAGTCCTTTCATAATCACAAATAGGCTCAATCTTTGTCAGGTGTAGCATAATTCCATCCTTAGACACCATATGCTAAAGGAATGTCACTAACTCCAGCCAAAACTCACACTTAGAGAATTTGTCAAAAATCAAATGATCTCTCAAAGTCTGGAGCACAATCCTCAAATATTGCAAATGCTTCTCTCTACTCCTCAAATATAAAAGAATATTGTTTATGAGCACAATCACGAAGGAATCCAAATAAGGCCTGAACACTCGGTTCAAAAGATCTATAAACATAGCTAGGGCATTAGTTAACACAAAAGACATCACTAGGAACTCATAATGACCATAACGGGTCCTAAAGGCTGTCTTTGGGATATCCTCAGCCTAAATCCTTAACTGATGGTACTTGAACCTCAAATTAATCAAAGAGAACACTGCTCCTCCCTGAAGTGGGTTAAACAAATCATTAATGCAAGGCATAGAATAACAGTTCTTCACCATCACCTTATTAAACTGCCTATAATGAATGCACATACATATGAAGCCACCCTTTTTATTTCCAAACAATGTAGGAGCTCTGTAAAGAGACACACTTGGTCTAATAAAACCCTTGCCAATAAGATCCTGACGCTGAGAGTTTGGCTCTTTAAGCTTGGCAGAAGCCATATGATAAAGTTCCATTGAAATAAGTTTGGTGCCTAGCTCAATATAAAAAAACTCAATACTATTAGGAGGAAGGCTAGGTAGATCTATAGGGAAAAAATTAGGAAACTCATGAACTAAAGGAATAGAGTCAAGCAACAGACTCTCTATACTAACATTATGATTATAAGTGAGATAGGACTCGTTGCCCCTTAAAATAAGATTCCTAGAACAGATATAAGAATTAATCCCCATTGTATTATGACACACATATCCTTGCCACATCATCAGGGGTATGTCGAGTATGGCTAAGGCATTGATCTTGGAAAAATAATCCATGATTGCATTATAGTGGGATAGCTAGTCCATGACCCAAATCACATCAAAATCCATCATGTATAATATAATAAGATAAACATGAGTATAAATAACTCTAATAATCATAACAAGTGATTTGAAAGACCAAGCCACTACTAAAGAATCTTCTACGGGAGTATATACACGTAATGGCATAGATAATAAATCCCAAGATAACTCTAATCATGGTGCAAAAAAAGCAGACAGATAGGAATGAGTAGATCCCAAATCAAATAAAGCAAAGGTTGACCGACTTCACACCAAAATTGTACCTATAATAACAACATCCAAAGACCAAGCTTCTGGTTTAGTAGGTACTACATAAAACTGACCATGCTTGCCACCTGGATAGGCTCTTAATCAACCTCCTATCCTACTTGCCTAAGAACCTCCAAGAGCATCTTGGGGACCAACCCTAAGAGCATGCAGACCATCTTTAACTGGTATATGAACTACCCTAGAAGGTGAAACATTCTGAGATAAAGGGATAATTGCTCCACGACTTGGGTACTCCCTAGAAAAGTGACCAAAAGCTCTATAACCATAACATGCCCCAGTTGCTAGAATGAAATTGGAACCTTTGGCTAACTTAAAATAACCGTCAAGACTAGAATATCCTAAAGATGAAACCGTCAAAGATAGACCATGACCCTCTTTAAAAGAATCACTAGAGTTAGACTATCCTCCCTCAGTATTTTGAAGCATGCCCTGAACGGGTCTACCAGACTAACCTTGAAGCTGAAATGAATAACATGGAGGATACTTAATAATACCTAAGCTACACCTTTACTCCGAAGGTTATGCGATCACTGTTAAATATAGTAATCCAACAAAGGTTGGGTTGAATACTAAGGGATTATGTGTAATCGTGGCTCTTAGCTTCTGTAATCAATGGGCCTAACTGGAAAAGTAAATGGGGGGCTTTGAGTAGCAATATTAAATAAGTGGCGAATATCAACTTTAGTTATAATTAGTCATAGGTGAACGCTCGAATTATGTTCCCTTTGGCTTCTCAACCCTATAGGCTTATTGTGCTTTATTGAACCAATCTGATACCTTGCATGCAAAATCTAACAAGTTATGTACCATCTACAGTCTTATGGATGAGCAGATAGATTTCACCCTTTACTTTTTGAGTCTCGAGATGTCTCCTTACTAACCCCTTATCTTGATCCCAGTTAACTATTAACCTTTGAGTCTCTAGTTATTAGATGAAAGCTAACTATCTTACATAGATAATACCTAGGAGCATGGATTGACAGCTAAACATCAAATTACCATTGTAAATATCTTTTACTAGTCACTATTCTTTTTTTAGAGTAAGTTCAATAATCTAGGCGAGATCCTAACATTAGAAACTAGTAAGATATTTTTTTAATAGATGATAATACAATGTGTGCATAGGTATTGATTCAGAACAACAATAAGACTTTCCCTACTTCGTGATTCTTCCAGGGTTTCAACAACCCTAGCTATGGATTTTTATCCACTCATGTTTATGAAGTAATCAACAACATTCATGATTCAAAGCATAAGATGAAATCACAATAATCACAAGTAAAAACCCAAAATCGTAACTTAATTAATCAACTAAAATCAATACAAGAGAATTCCAAGACCAAAATCAAATCTCAGAATCAAAATATATTTGTAAGTATAAATAGTGCATAAATTCTATTAAAAACATATAAGGGGTATTTAAAGTACACGAGGAAACCCTAAAATCATAGCCTAAAATAAAAAGGAAAAAAATGAATCGGTGACCACATATGGTGTCCACATACGGCATGACCTTGGTCGTATGTGACACATGCGGCCTGTGGCTGGGTGTATGTGGCCACTATATGTGCTCGGACAAAAAAATCCAACAGCATTGCCCTCTGGATTTTTTATTTATGACACATGCTTTGCCCAAATATGTTATATACGGTTCGTGTATTGACATAGGTAGGGACCAAAAGTTTTTTTTCAGCTATTTCACTCTCGGGATTATCTAGATCTTCAATTGAAGCACTTACCTTAGTCTCATACAGACCATATATGCAATATATGGTCCACATGTAGACATAGGTAAATGTCAGGCCTTCCAACACTTGAAACCATGCATCAAATCCTCAACCTTTATTTTATGCTTTGGTTGCATACAATCTGAAAAGTATCACGAATACCCAAGATTGATCAAATAAGTAGCCAAAAACACCATTTTTCATATTTTTTCACAAACTTATCATCCAAAACCTAGTTTTCTGCAAAACATACCCAAAACACATCATATCTAACAAAACAATCTAAAAAATTTACATATTTTCATAGTTTTAAATGTTGAACATGCTATATTTGTATACCACATCAACACCTTCAACTTAGAATGTTTGCATGTCCCTATGCAACAAAACAAAACAAAATAAAATAAAACACGATGCTTAACTAGTGTATTCTAGGCTATTCAAGGCAGTCACCAACATTTTAAGCTATTGCCTCAATACCCCTCTTGTCTCACTTTTCAAAACCAATTGTGTATAAACACGAAGTACAACAATATGACATAATGGTATCAAGGTATAAAATTACATTAGCAATAGACAGCTATGCTTATGTATAAGTTACACTTCCCAAACACGTTAGCAGCTAGCAATTTTACTTATGTGCCCTCACGATAAATATTTCCCACTAACTTATATGAAATAATGCATGTTAGTATAGTGATAGTTAAGAGACAGTCACACTCAGAAGAGAAGTTCCAATCAATGTGCATCAAATACAATAATATTGCCCTTATTTTCTTCACCATAGTATTTAGACAGTCAAGTTAAGATCAGTACAGGACTTGTCTTGACTTGTAATGTAGGCTCGTGGGCTGGTATGGTACATGTGGACATATCAAGTGACTAAGCCTCCTTGGCACTACACTAATCTTGGGGTCTAACTAATTAGCCAATTTTCATTTATTTCCTCTCTTATTTCTCCCTTTATATTTTAAAGAACATTTAGGTTGGTGTGATCTTTTATTCTTTATTTTTCACTTTTTTTTTCATAATTTTTCTTTTCTTTTACTTTTTTTCTTTTTCTACCACACCCAAACCTACAAACTTTTTTTTCTTATTTTACCCTTCTACATACCTACTTTACATCAGTTGACCCTATGATAGCCACGCTTAACTTAGGAAATTTTCCTAAGTTTAGGTGCATAACATCTAAGGAAGAATAGGCCAATATAGGTTATTACAACACAAATTGGAAGGAGATAGGTAAAATAAGAAAAATAGGCTATAATGATCAAAATAGGGATCAAGGGATATTATTTCTTATTATGAAGGTCATTTAGGCTACAAGTGGAGTAAAATCAAAGATGACCTATGATTCTTTCCTAAATGACTATCCTACAAACTAGGCAAGACTAAACAGACATGTTTTGAATTCAACACATAAAGGGAACTATTTAGCATCTCATACACATATGCTTAGAGTTAATATTATAAACTACTACTAATTCGGTTAATACAATTGTTAGAAAGTGATTATCATGTACCTAATTCTAATGCCATAGCAAGATCCACAATGTTCACATATATATACATTCACACAGTTTTAAGACACAATTTTTGGAGGGGTATCATTTTTCTCAAAAATCAATCAAAAACTTTACAACCATCATAAATACTTAGAAATCTTCTAATTACACAAAAACACAACACAATACGAAATAAAACACAATATGAAACAAATTTTAGTCAAGACATGCCGGTTTTACAACCATATTATGGACGATAGAAAAAGAAGTACGACAATAAATTGTATACTCCACCCCAACTAAAAACTGTGCACTATTCCTAATGTACTAAAATGATATAAACAAATAGAATGAGGACATTCCTGGGATATACTAAGAGTTCGTGTATCTTGGGTTACCTCCCAAGTAGCGCCTAATTTATAGTTACGGTACTACTCAGTTCCCTTGGCTACTCAGACTTCACCAAGGTCAAGATCAACATAAGCTTTTAGTTCCTTTAGGTTTCTATGTAGTGTTTCACTCACTTCTCGTTTACCTTGAACGGGATCTCACCGTCACGCCTTATATCTATAGCACCATGTAGGAATACCTTAACCACAGTGAATGTTCTAGTCTACCTAGATTTCAACTCATCAGGAAACAAACAAAGTTTTAAATTATATAAAAATACCAAATCAACAGGTTTAAATACTCATTTCTCAATATTTTTGTCATGATAGAACTTTATTATTTCTTTGTATATGGTCGAGATCTCATAAGCACGGAGTCATAATTCATACAGCTTATTCAGCTTGCTCAACCTCAAGTTTTCTACATTATGCCACACAAATTTTATCCTTTTCAACGCTCATAGTGCCTTCTGCTCAAGCTTAATCGGTAACTGGCATGCCTTTCCATATATAAGTTGATATAGGGAGGCACCTATGGAGGTTTTATAGGCTATCAGGTAGGCCCATAATACATCATCTAATTGTATAGACCACTCAATCCATTTGGAATTCAAAGTTTTTGCCAAGATGGACTTTATCTCTCTATTAGAGACCTTAACTTACCCGTTCGTCTGAGGTTTTTAAGGAGTTGCCACCTTATTTCTTACACCATATCTATCAAGCAGGGCTCTAAACAAGTAGTTGCAAAAGTGAGACACACATCATCGCTAATTGCACGAGGATTACCAAATCGAGAAAAACAATTTCTCAAATGAGTCCCCAACCACTAAAAATTCATCCATGAATACTTCAATCGTGTCTTCCACCATATCAAAGAATATGGACATCATATATGTCTACAAAGTGAAAAGTGCATTGCATAACCCACACGACATGCTTTTGAACGCAAAAGTCCTATAGGGGTAGGTAAATATAGTCTTGTCTTGGTCTTTAGAAGGAAACATGATTTGATTGTTACCTGAGTACCCATAAAAAAAATACTAACCCATGACTTCTTATCTATCTAGCATCTGATCCATGAACAACATAGGAACTATTCCTTTTGTGTCCACTTATTTAACATTCTATAATACATGTGGACTCTCCAACTAGTTACTGTCCTTGTTGGTATAATTTACACTTTTCATTAGGAACCACTGTGATCCTCCATTATTCTGTACTCATTGCCCGAGCTTACCCACTTTCTGTCTCCAATAGGGTAAAAAACCCTAGCATCTAACCACTCGATTATTTCTTTTCTTACTACCTCCTATATAGAAGGGTTTAGTCTCTATGATGCATAATACTGGGAATGTTATTCGGCTCAAGCAGTATCTTGTGTGTAAATATACCTGGTGGAATCCCCACAATGTCAGCAATGCTCTACCTAATAGCTCTCTTAAATTTCTATAGCACCGAAGTCAAATCTTGCATTTGTACTCCTACCAAATCTGTCGCAATAATCATCGGTAAGTTATTATTGGCCTCTAAGAATGGATAGTGCAAATAAGATTAGAGGGCCTTCAATTCCAATACTCGTGGTTCCTTAATATATGGTTTTGCATGAGGTGTGGTTCTGTTCTTCAATTCAAGACCCAGCTTCTTAGGGGCATATTTATAAGAACAAATGCCATATAAAGCATTAACCAACTCATTTTATTTATCTATCCCATCACTCTCAAAGTTCAAAATTATTGTTGCTAATGATTCTAACCCTAATCATTCTTCAATAGGTATAACCAATACAACCATGCCATTATCTATAACGTTTATCACCACTACTCTTATATCATCTGGCTACTGTACTATCATGCATATATATATAATACTATTTGCTCGTTATTCAATTTTAAGGTGATCTCCTACAAGTCCATATCAATCAAAACCCGACCAGTAGATAAGAAGGGTCTACCAAAGATAATTAGAGCTTGGGTATCCACTTCATAGTCTAAAATTATTAAATCTACCGAATAGGCGAATGATGCCATCCTTACTTCTACGACGTGCAAAATACCCACTGGATCTTATATAAATGAATCAACCATTAACAATTTTTCCAGTGTATGCTTGAGTTCTCCTAACCCTAACACCTTGTATAGAACTAACGACATTATATTTATTCCAACTACGCAATCACATAGAGCATAATTAATATCAAAAGGCTTAATATAATATGGGATGGTGACTGCACCTAGATCCCTCTCATTTTCTATTGATTGTGCATGAGAAATCATGCTAAAATATTGCACTTTATCTTTGAGCTCATCTGCAACCCATCGTCACCTTAATCACTCTCAAAATCAAAATCACTACAAGTTAGCTTCTCAAACTTATCTTCAGGTGGCTTATCAATAACAATATTATTCTTCTTTGGCTCATTTGTAGTGGTCAAAAAATGATCACAAAGTGGGGAGCCACTCCTAGTGTTAATAGACGGACAATGAATAAGTGTTGGAAGATTCTGCATAGTGTCACTAGGAAGGGCAACTGATTATTTTTGAGCCATAGTGGTAGAGATTTAACCATACTACTACTCTAACTACTTGATAGAAGTTGCATGTGACTCAACCTTTTTGGACAAAATATCAGCCTTAAGTTCTTTTAGGAAAGTTTCTAGGCTCTGTTGACCCTTCATCACCTTAGATAACATTTCTTCTATACTTGATTTTGCATCTCATATGCTAGGTGAAATGTATTTGCCACAATCATCTTAATAGTTTTGACCTAGGTTTCATTTCCTTTAGGCTCAGAAACCTGCCAACTGATGATCCAAATACTTTGCCTTCATATCTAACTCAGACTCATGAACTCGAGAAACGGTACCCTTAGCCCCTATTGCATTAGCATTTGTAGAATTTATTATTGAAAATTATTTGGAAAACTGACCAATATCATACTTATTAGTGAATCTCCTGAGCTACATCATCCTTAATTACTCTTCACTCACCGGAAGCTTTAATGGAATAAATATCAGAACCTCTCTCAACCTCTCGAGTTTGACACTCTTGATTAGTTAATGATATATGATCCATAATACTCAAAGCTATCTCCCATTATAATATCATAAAGGCTCTTCTAGAGATAATGTCTGCCATAGCTCTAAAATTGATAGTCAGGGCTCAATAGAATATATCCAACAATCTTGTCGCTAAAATACGATGGTTCGGCACCATGCTAAGCTTCTTCTTAAAGTTGAAATATGTCTCAAACATAGATTCTAATTGCAGCTATCAGAAATTATAAATCTCATCCTTTAGCTATAATCCTCTAGATAGAGGAAAGAATCTATTCAAGAATTGTCTATATAACTCGTCCTATGCATTGATAGATCCTATTAGAAGTTCCCCAGCCATAAGGATGTTTATCCAGTAAGCAATAAGGGAAACAAGCATAATCTAAGTGCCTCCTGATCTGCCCCAGGTATGGTATATGAAGTGCAGATCCCTATAAAATTTTCTAGATATATGTTTGGATCGTTCGTAAGCTACCTTATAGATACACCCTTAAATTATAAGAGCTGGATCATAGCATTAAAGATATTAAACTTGACATCAGGGCAGAAGATAGGATGAAAAATAACTTCAGTCTCTTCCATCTCAACATATCAAAGATCTTCTTCATCATCTACTTATGGCTACACTTACTGATATGATGGGGTCACTTGAGAAATTCCTTCTCTAGCTCTGTTCTATTTCCACCAAGTGCTAATCAGTAGTTTGTTTCCTATCTTTGCTCAACTAGCTCTACCTCTTAGCTATCTGCTGAGCTTCTTGTATATCTCTCCCCTATTTAGTGGCTTGTGATAAAAAAACACCCGTCTACTGATCAGCAGTACCCTAAACGTTTTTAGGAGAATAGGAAGGCACATCATCATGAGCCCTATTAGAAATATCATTTCTTTTCTATTCTATCATCCTACTAAGTGTTTGTAGGATCTCTATAGTTTCAGTTTCACTGGGAATAAGGGATTTCCCCTACTTCATGTATTAGGTATGCACCGACATATACCTAACTAAGAAAAAAAACAAAAAGAAAAACTTGAAAATTGTAACAACTTAATTCATAAATGAACATCGTATTCCTTGACAATGGAGAAAGAATTTGATAATTTCTAAGCTACACCTTCACTTTGAAGGTTATGCGGTCGCTACCAAATATAGTAGCCCACAAACGTTGGGGTCCAATCCCAAGGGAATATGTGGAATCGTTGATCTTATCTGTTGTAATCAATGCACTGAATTGGAAAAGTAAATAGGGGTGTTTGAGTAGCAATATCAAACATGTGGCAAATATCAACTTCAGTTATAATTAGTTATAGGTGACTAATAGGGTTGTATTTCCCTTGGCTTCTCAACTCTCCAGGCTTATCATGTTTTATTGAACCAACCCAATACATTGTATGCAGAATCTTATAAGTTATGTACCATCTCTAGTATTTTGGATGAGCAAATAGATTTTACCCTTTACCTTTTGAGTCTCAGGATGTCGCCTTACTAACCCTTATCTTGATCCTAGTTAACTATTGCCTTTTGAGTCTTTAGTTATTAGATGAAAAGATCATAGATCAATAACTAAACTTCAAACTATGACTATAATTATCTTTCCCTAGACACTAATCCTCTTTTGGAGTAAGTAGGAACAATCTAGGTGGGATCCTAATATTTACAACCGCTAATATGTTTGTTAAAATGAAGATAATGCAATGCATGTATGAGTAATGGTTCAGAACAATAATAGCACTTCCCCTACTTCATCAATCTTCTAGGGTTTCCATAACCCTTGTTAAGGATTTTTAGCCACTCATGCTAGTTATTAAATTAATGACATTAATGATCGAAAGCAAAAGATAAAATAACAATAATAACAAGTAAAAACCCAAAACCGTAATAGAATTAATCAACCGAAACTAGTACAAGAGACTTCCAAAACCAAAATTAAATCTCAAAATACAAATATGTTTCTAAGTATCAAGGGTGCATAACTTGTAATGAAAACACAAATGGGGTATTTATAGTACATGAGGAAACCCTAAAATTAAAGCTCAAACAAAAAAGGATAAAAAAAGGACAGTGAGAACACGTGGTGTCCATATGCGGCTTGAGGCTAGGCGTATATGGCCGCCATATGTTCTCACATAAAAATTCCTGTAGCTCTACCCTTTGGATTTTGGACTTCTAACACATGCTTTTCTACATGCGGTCTATATGTGCTACAAGCGGTCTACATGTTGACATAGGTAGGTGCCGAAAGTTCTTTTTAGCTCTTTCACTCTCTAGATATTAAATTCCAACACTTACCTTAGACTCATATTAACCACATATGCTGCATGTGGTCCATATGTAGACATAGGTAAGTGTCAGGCCTTTTAACACTTACAACCAAGCTTCGAATCCTCAAACTTAATCACATTCTTTGGTTACATACAATCTGGAATGTGTCATAGGCCAAAACACCATTTTTCATTTTTTTCATAAACTTAGCATCCAAAACCTAATTTTCTTCAAAACATACCCAAACTGCATCATATCTAACAAAACAATCTAAGAAACTTGCATATTTTTATATTTTTAAGAATCGATGGTGCTATATTTTTATTGCACATCATTACCTACCCTGAGAACCATTGCCTCTAAATAGGGAGCTACTACAACTCGCACTAAACCTACCCTGATATTGTAACCTCTTTTCACTGCCCTCTTTGACCTCGCGATGCATCTCCTTTATAAGATGAGCATAATAAAAAACCTTAGCAAAAGACCTACTTGCAATAACTAAACTCTAAGTAGATATATAAAGAGGAAGTCTCAATCATCAAACAAAGCAACAAACCCTATTATACTTACTAGTCAGAATAAAAGTAGTATGCCTAGACATCTCATAAAAAAGAGCCTCATACTCCATATCCATAATGAAGACCTACTCTAAGTTTAAGAAATGATCCCTCAAATGATCCTTAAGGATATTAGGCATGAATGTCTCCAACAAGATCTTAGAGAGCTAGGCCTATGTAAAAGATGAAGATCAAGATGGACTAGAATTAAGATGACCTCTCCACCAAGGCTGAGCTTCCAATTCTAATAGAAAAGTAGTGTAATCTACACAATGAATCTCAAATGGGCCTAAATTACGAAGCGTACCCTCATAAGCAATCAAAAAATCATATACATCCTTATTTGATGGACCAAAAAACCTAGGCAAAGACAATTTAAAAAATCTACCAACTTCTTTTACTCCTCGACAAATATATCAGGCTTAGAAACCATTAGTTGAGCAACTAATAGCTGAGAAACCAGCAATATAGCAGAGACATTAAGTCTAGGAGATGCAGCTATAGGTTGTGCCCCTACCATAGTACCACTCTGATATGTACATTGTGCAGCATAAAATGGTGAACCACAAACCAACAATAAAATTTGAATCAAATAATCCCTGAGCACTAAATAAGGAACAAATAATGATGGATCATGGGCTAGTCCTAGCGTACTGCTGGCTACGGAGAAACAATTTTTGGATCAGGAGTGGGTATAAGGCCTGGTAAAGTATAGAACCCCAGAATTTTGGCCTTTGAAAAATTTTAAGGTTTGAGCTTACTTCCCCAACTACAAATAACCTAATGAGTTGTGAAAACTCTATATATGAGTCGTAGTGCCCCAATCATTGGGTGACCAGTGTAGGTACCAAAGTTTTTATCCTAGGTACGATTAAGACCATATGAGTCATGGTGAGATATTATGATTTGTAGTGTGGGATTTATAGTCTCACCAATGTAGTGGTCCCTTGTTTCTATCATGGCTATGATTTGACCCTCTAAGTCATAATATAGGACTTAGAGTCATAAGGTACAACTTGTAAGGTCAATAGTTGTGGTGCCTTGGGACACTGCCTAGACTATGACTCATGGTGACAACTCTTAGTCTATTTTTACAAATCATAAGGTAGCCCTTAATGACTGGGTAATAATTTTTCAATTTCTTTATTAAGAGAACTTTGGTCAATGTCTTCTTTCCCCACTTAGAGCCCACGTCCATAAAAAACCAAAAAATAATTTATTTCCATTCTTTATCATAATCAAATGCACTCTTAAACTATCTTAAATTCCTAAGTCAAGAGCAAGCTAGGGCCTCTCAAGATTGATAATGTAGAGCTTCCAAGTGGTGATTTCTCTCTAATATTATGATTCATTCAATCATGTACCTCTCCCCTTAAACTAGTTTTACTTAAAGCATGTGTGTAAATAGTTGTTCATATGGATTTGAATATGGGTTTTGATATGGATTGAGGGTCTTAAAATGAATGTTACTTGAATTGTTTTCTCATTATTTTATATGCATTGTTATGTTCTATTAATAGTTTTTGAACTAATTAGGTGCATGGGTATGGGAAATGGAAAAGAAGGTTGAGGAATTTCCCAAATTTAATGATTTTGGTTAGGAATTTAGTTTTGGAAAATGTGTTCTCTCAACCCAATTGCGTAGTTTGATTTACATTATGGTTAGTCACATGATTTGTCTTACTTCCCTAAAATATTGCATTGCATAAATGGCTAAATGAATAAAAAGGGTTTTGAAGGCCTTGTTGGCCATGTTTTGATTTTAAAATTACCTAATGAACAAGGTGGTTGTGGCCTTTCCCCAACTTGATTTAATGAAAAAACATTGTTATGGTATTTCCCCAACTTGATTTAATGAACAAAGAGAGCCGTGGAATTACCCCAAGTTGATGGAATTGGTATAACATAAGTTATCAAATCTAATGGTATGATGATATCTATGGTTGATGCCTTAACGAATAATTTCCTGGGTAAATGGATGGGTTATTGCTGAATCTTGTTTTAATTGGGCTTACATGGGGTTGTGTAACAAGGCCATGAAGGTAGAGGTCACAGGGGGACCGATACTAGAAACTCACCTTCGCTGGATTGAGGGTTGGTTTTAATGAACATGTGCTTGGGTCACACTATATATATTTGTATCTTAATTTGACGTGAGGTTAGGGAATTCCTTGTTCTTTCTTAGATATCTCTAGTTCATGCGGCTAACACACACTGGGGCCCTTTCAACATGGAAAGTTGGGCCCATATTGCCCGTGTGTGTTTGTATGATGGTTGAGCTGCACAGTTCAGGTTAATGATTTTAAATACTATGCTAAAACTTTTTACCTATCCCATCAAATTGTATATAACCATATATGTCTCAATGTATATGAATATATACATTGAGTTCGGACTAGTTTTTGAGTTGGCATTATTTTATCCTTATCAAGAGTTATATGCTAGCGCTCACCCTGCTATCCATCTCTAAACTCTATATCCCATGCGATGCGAGGAACAAAGACACTTCTACTCTTCATGTGTAGTGAGTAGGTAATTTCTGAATTGATCATGAGTCATCTTGAAGTGGTGTGCTTCTATTATTTAGAATACCCTCATTTCATATTTTGGTTTCACTATATCATAGACTATATTTTGGTTTCTTTTGTCTATTATTAGTGGAATGTCTTACCTTTGATTGATTTTGACTTTTTAGGGGCTTGTGGATTATTGTGGATTAGGATAGATGTTAAGGTTCTTAGATTTATCAATTAGTTAGTTTAGTTTCCTATCTTTTTATATGTTCAAAATTTATCTGCTACTAGCTATTTTATGTTCTAGTTGGCTAAGGTACAGGAGGTGGTCTTTGATCTTTGGTGGACCTGAGATACCCTTTATGGCTAAGCCCTAGTTTAGGTCTTGACAAATTTAGTATCAGAGTGTAGGTTCATGGTCAATTGGGTATCCACAAAGCCATGTCAAATCAAGTCTGTTATATGGGTGTGTAGCATGCCACACTTATAACAGAGAGGCTATGGGTTATTTAGGCATGTTTCCCTTTTTTTATGATCTATATTTTGGGCTATAAAGTCTAAGGTGTTGAAATCTCCCCAAATTCTATTTGTTCGTATTTTAGATCATGCCTCCTTGAATATTTGATGCTTGTGGAAAATCCTCTATCCTACCCAAGTACAATATGGATAGAACTCATTCTACTTATGGAGTATAGGCCGAGTCTAGGGCTCTTGCTCCTGAATGCCTATTTAAAGTTCCACCAGTGCCTACCAATCATCCTCTAGCTTTTTAGGGTGATGATGTTCATGCCCCACTGCCCCAAGAAGACATTTATAATGCCAAATTTTGTCGATCTATTCATCTACTAACTCAGTTGCTGACTTTTTAGATAGTTCTATTGCTCTATCTTCTGAGGTCACTAGAGTTAGCTAGTTTATGAGATTGAATTCTTCAACCTTTACAAACTCTAAGGTTGAGGAGAATCCTTAGGAGTTTGTTAATGAAATAGAGAAGTTATTCAGGGTGATACATGCTACTAATGAGGTGGGTGTG
Source organism: Capsicum baccatum var. pendulum (assembly GCA_030864225.1). Lineage (NCBI taxonomy): Eukaryota > Viridiplantae > Streptophyta > Magnoliopsida > Solanales > Solanaceae > Capsicum > Capsicum baccatum. The sequence goes on from CM061552.1 coordinate 145,335,494, forward strand.
GATTTTGCCGCATATTAGTTAAAGGATGTGGCATACCCATGGTATGAGGAGTGGGAGTAATCAAGGGGTAATGATGCTAAGCAAGCTATATGGGAGGAATTTTTTGGTGCTTTTATTGATCGCTTCTTTCCTTAGGAGTTAAGGAAGTCTAAAGCTGAGGAGTTTTTAAACTTATAACAGGGAAGGATGACTATAAAAGAATATGCCTTGATGTTTGATCAATTGTCTCTCTATGCTCTGTATTTGGTATCTAGCATGAGGGCAAGAATTAATAAGTTTTCTTTGGGTTTATCTCTGGACTTTATGCTATAGTGTAAGACAGAGATGCTGAACCATGACATGGATATCTCTAGGCTAGTGGTGTATATGTAACATACTGAAGATGAGAAAAAAACAATCAAAAATAGGAGAGAGTTAGAGTAAGAAATTTTGATATCCAACCAAGGCGGAGGCCAATAAAATAGTGGTATAAATGGTAGATAGTGGGAAAGAAGAAGACATAGAGAAACTTTGGTTCCTATTCTATAGCTAATTCTCCTTATCCTAAGTCATCTAATGATTCTCACTTTAGGGATGATATTTGGCTTAAGACACAGCGTGCCCAAAACCATATTGGTGGAGCTCAGTCAACTCCATCGTATCCTTCTACCAGCTTTTATAGATAGATGCACCATGATTTTTGAGATAAGGGGAGGAATAAGTGTTTAAGATGTGGCCAACCTAGTCATAGTCTGAGGAATTATTTGTCAGCAAATATTTCTACTAGAGCTAATAAGGTTCTGATTTCTACTTCTTTATCTCTAACATCAAAGAGTGCTATTTCTAGTACCTACATAGGTTGGAATCATCTTTATGCTCTTGCTACCCTTCATAAAGCTAAGGAATCTCCTGATGTTGGTACTGCTATGCTATAACATTTCTTTTATGATGTGTTTTGTTTACTTGATTTAGGGTCTAGCTTTTCTGATGTGACCCCTTATGTGGATTTTTATTTTCATTTCGATCCTGAATGGATTTCTGATCCCTTCTTTGTGTCTACATTGGTGGGTGGTACTATTTTGGCTAAAAGGGTTTATAGGGGTTGTGTGGTATCTAGCTATTGTTGGGAGACCTTGGTGGATTTGATAGAGTTGTATATGTTAGATTTTAATATGACATTGGGGGTAGATTGGCTTTCTTTTGCTATGCTTTTCTAGATTGTCGGACCCAGGGGGTCTTTTTCTAATTCCCAAATGAACCGATACTTATGTAGGAAGGGAGTTCCCTGGTACCCAAGGGAAGGTTTTTTTTTCATATCTTAGAGCTCGAAAGTTGATTTCAATGGGGTGTCTATACCATCAAGTTTGGGGTTAGAGATTCTAGTTCTAAGGTTCTCTCTTCATTATTTGTTCTTCTGGTTAATAGGTTTTCTAATGTGTTACCTAATGATCTTCCTGGTATTCCTCCCAAAATAAAAATAGACTTTAGGATTGATCTTCTATCAAATACCCATCCAATCTCTGTTCCTCCTTATAGAATGGCTCTAGCTGAGATGAATGAAATTATAGAGCATTTAAAGAATCTTCTTGATAAGGGTTTTATCCATCCTAGTATTTCTTTGTGGGGTTCCCCTGTGATCTTTATGCATAAGAAGGATGGTTCCTTTCGGGTATGTATAGATTATCAGCAACTGAATAAGCTGATGATGAATAATAAGTACCCTTTTCCTAGGATTGATGATCTCTTTGACTAGCTTCAGGGTGCTAAATACTTTTCTAAGATTGATCTTTGATTGTGGTATCATCAGTTGAAGATTAGGGAGGCGAATATACCTATAAATTCCTTCCAAACCTGATATGGTCATGATAGGTTTCTAGTGATGTCATTCGTACTGACTAATGCTCTAGCTGCATTTATGAACTTGATAAATTGGATATTTATATAGTTCTTGGATTTATTCATAAATGTGTTTACTAATGACATGTATGTATATTCTAATAGTGAGAAGGATCATGCCAATCACCTTCGAGTATTGTTATAGACTCTTAAGGATCTATAGTTGTATGCTAAGTTTTAAGAGTTTGAGTTTTCATTGAATGTTGTGACCTTTCTAGGTGATGTTGTGTCCTGTGAGGGGATTATGGTGGATCCATAGAAAGTTGAGGTGGTAAAGAAGTGTCCTAGACCCACGACTCCAACAGACATTAGCCAAGTATTATAGGATATTTATACAAAGTTTTTTATCTAGTGCTTCTTCGTTGACTAAGTTGACTCAGGAAAAGGTGAAGTTTTTTTAGTCTGATGCTTGAGATGATGGTTTCTAAAAGCTAAAGGATAAGTTAAATTTTTCTCTGATTTTGATCTTGCCCGAGGGTACTGATAGATTTGTTGTTTATTGAGATACACCATGTACGGGACTAGGTTGTGTATTGATGCAACATAGTAAGGTTGTTGCCTATGCTTCTAGGCAACTGAAATTTAATGAAAGGAATTAATCGGATCATGATTTGGAATTGGTGGTTGTTATGTTTACTTTGAATATTGAGCATTATTGCATATGTAGGGTTGATGTTGATATCTATTCAGATCACAAAAACTTTGTATTCACCCAGTAGGAGTTAAATCTCAGGCAAATGATATTACTTGAGTTTCTCAAAGACTATGAAATGAGTCTTCATTACAATCCAGGTTAAGATAATGTGGCTGTTAATTATCTTAGTAGGTTTTCCATGGGTAGATTGTCTCACATGGATTAGAAAAAGATAGAATTGGAGAAGGATATTTACCAGTTGGCTAATCTTGGAGTTCATCTTAGATTCTGAGGATGGAGGTATATTATACAGGAGGAGGTGAAGTCATCTCTTTGTGCAGAGGTAAAGGACAAATAAATTTTTGACCCCATTATGATATATATTAAGGCTGAGGTGGGTCAGCAAAAGATCATGGAATTTAAGAAAGGTGGAGATGGTATCTTGATGTACCAAGGTAGGTTGTGTGTTCCTAAATTGATGGGATACGATAAATAGTTTTAATGAGTCTATGAGTTGAGGTATACAGTTCATCCAGGATCAATAAAGATATTTCATGACCTAAAGGAGATTTATTGGTGGAACGACATAAATAAAGATGTGGCTAACTTTGTGGTTAAATGTATGGTGTGTCAACAAGTGAAGGTTGAGCACTTGAGGCCTAACGGCCTATCCAGAGAGGTTGTGTTTCCTTTGTTGAAGTGGTAGGTGATCAATACAGACTTTATTATGGGCCTTTTCCACTCTCGATATCAACATGATTTAATTTGGGTCATCATGGATAGGATAACTAAGTCAGCTCATATTTTACCCCTAAGGACTACTTTAACTAGAGAGGATAATGCGAAGTTGTTTATTCAGGAGATCATCAAATTGAATGGTGCTCTAGTTTCCATCATTTTGGATCGAGGTATGTAGTTCTCTTCTTGTTTTTGGCATTTGATTTAGAAGTGCTTGGGAACACGGGTGAACCATAGCACCACATTCCACCCTCAGACAAATGAACAAACAAAAAGAACTATTCAGACTTTGGAAGATATGCTAAGGGCCTATGTGATAGATTTAGGTGGTAATTGGGTGTATCATTTTCCTCTTATTTAATTTATATATAATAAAAGTTATCATTCTAGAATTAGGATAGCTCCTTTTAAAGCTCTTTAAGGTAGAATGTGTAGATTTCCTATGGGTAGTTTTTATGAGACTAGGTTGTTCTATTCAGACTTGGTCTAACAAGGTATGGAGAAGGTGAAGGTTATTTGGGATAGACTTAAAACTGCTCAGAGCCACCAAAAGTCCTATGTGTATGTAAGGCAAAAAGAGTTGGAGTTTGAGGTTGGTAATTGGGTTTTCCTAAAGGTATCTCCTATGAAGGGAGAGATAAGATTTGGGAAGAAGTGGAAGATCAGTCCCCCGTATGTGGATCCATACTTAATTTTGAAGAGAGTGGGTAATGTTGTTTATGAGTTGGATTTGCCTTCAAGTTTGGATTCATTCATCTAATTTTTTATGTTTCAATATTGAATAAGTGTGTGGTGATCCCTCTTTGGTTGTGCCTATTGAGAGTGTTGGTATTATAGATTCCTTGTCTTTTGAGGAAGTCCCGATGGAGATTTTGGATAAATAAGTCTGCCATTTGAGGACTAAGAATGTGGTTTCAGTAAAGGTTCTATGGAGGAACCAAAATATTAAAGAATCTACTTGGGAAGCTGAAGAGGACATGAAGTCCAGATATCCATTCTTGTTCCCGAAATTAGACAATCTTGCTTGAGGTATGTGTTTTCCTAATCATCTTTGTTTTCTTCCTCTATTAAAGGAAATAATGGATGTGTTTTGGTCTTAGAATCATGCTAAGGGATTCTTTTACTAATCACTCAGGGACAAATGATCTTGGGGGGGGGGGGGAGGAGAATGTAACAACCAAAAATTTTGGCCTTAAAAATTTTTTGAGGTTTGAGCTTACTGCTCCAGCAATGACTTACCTAACAAGTAGTAGTTCCCCAATCATAGGGTGACCAGTGCAGCTACCAAAGTTTCTATATGAGGTATGATTAAGACAATACGAGTTGTGGTGAGATATTACATGTCGTATAATGGGATTCATAATCTCATTAGTGTAGTGATCCCTTATTTCTATTATTGCTAGAATTGGAACCTATGATTCATAATGTAGGACTATGAGTCATATGGTACAACTCATAGGGCCAATAGTTAGGGTGCCGTGGGATACTTCTCAGACTATGAGTCAAACGGATGACTTATAGTCTATCGTTACGAGTTGTAATGTTACCTATAATGGCTGGGCAATAATTTTTAGTGCTTTTATTAAGGGATCTTTGGTCAATTCCCTATTTCCCTACTTAGACACCATGTCTATAACATACCAAAAAGGGGTTATTTCCACCACTTGTCATAATCAAACTCACTCTTAAAATCTCTCAAATCCCTAAGTCAAGAGCAAGCTAGGGTTTCTCAAAGTCGATTATTTAGAGTTTCTAAGTGGTTATTTCTCTCTATAATTGTGATACTTTCAGGGATGTACATCTCCCCTTAAACTATCTTTACTTAAAACATGTGTTTAAATGGTTGTTCATATGGATTTGAATATGGGTTGAGGCTTTTTGAACGAAAGTTACCTGAATTGAATTCACATGATTTTATATGCATAGTTTCTGGTTTATCAATAGTTTTAATTGGTCATTATCAACATGAACAAAAGCAAATGCAATATGGTATTCATAAAAATCCATATACTTGAACTTTGCAAAGAGATACTTAAGCTATATGGGTGAAAGTTACTCATGAATAAACACTTGGCATACCTGAGTTAATGAATTTAGAAGGATTGATAAAGAGTTCTTGTGATTTGGTCCTTGAATTTGAGAGTTAGGGTTTCTTGGCTTGAGAGAGAGCAACTCAATTTAGGAAAAATAGTGTGAATGATAATATCCTTAGGTCATGTAGGGTTAAATTTTGTGTTTAATTCAAAACTAAAATCATGGGAAAAGATCTATTTAACCCTAGACGCATCTTTTGATTTTTGTGAAAATTTCCCGATCTGGACCCCTGGTGCGACGCGGTGCGATGTGTCACTGGAATTTGATAACTGGGAAATTGAATGGAGGCATGATGTAGGTACATCGTGGAGCTCTATTGGAATTTGACAATTGGCATTTTAGCTTGTGGCGCGGCACGCCACTGACTAATATGGCGCTCTTTTACGATGGAAACGTGAAATAGTCAAACTTCTTAATCGGTTATCGGATTTGGGAGAAGCTTATATCAATGGAAATATTATAGTATTTTACATATAACTAAAAGTGAAAAACTTTTAAATTCCCCATGAAATAAACATCATTCAATTTAGAAGCTAATACTTGACTTTCTTAGGACGAAATTAGTTAGAAAACTTTAGGGTATTACAATTTCCGACTTGTATATCAACCATGTATCATATTTATCAACATACCAAGCATCCTATATCATCTAAAACCATAAATTAGAGCTGAAAACTACATAGAATCCAACACGATAAACTAAAAAGGAAAATAGCTCAAGCTAAAACTACTAGTTTCCGTGTTTGAACATTAACTTAATGTTTTGACTCCAAAATCATTACAAACACACTAAACACTACAAAAGCATTACCAAACACTTATATGCACATTTATATAATGCCTCACTTAATAAGCACTCAGGAAGTCCTCAAAACAAAGTTAAACAAGCATAGATAATGATACTTAGGTGCATAAATCTACCTAAGATCAGTCCCTCCACTGTATCCTCCTTTACTCTTTTAAATCATTGATTAAGTAGATTCTTTGAATATTTAATGGCTTATCTTCAATGAATTGATTGAAGCTGGATATCTTTATAAAAAAAATATTCTTACGTTGTTAATAATTGTATCATGTATTTCAAAAAAAAATTCAGAAACACTTTTTTTGTCTTACCTAGCCATATCTACTTGACAAAAGCAAGAAGTTTTCCTTCCCTTTACCTTTATTTCATAAAAAAAGATTGTATAGAGTTTCAAACTTTTTGTTTATGTGGTTTGTGTTTTTTAGAAAGTTGAAATATGGATCTATTCATGTTTTTGTTCATAGGAAATTTCATATTCGATGATATGGTTGTATATTTCTAGATTTTAGGTGTTATTTACTTGCAATATTGTTCACTTTTTTTTGTTCACCCAACATTGTCTTCTTTTCACTCGTAACGTATAAGTAGAATGACTATTCTTTAGCTTGATATCTCTTTAGTTATTTTCCACTTCTCACCTTAAATTTGTCAAAGTAGCTTATTAGAGTGTTAATAAAGTATGATTGTAAGTCAGTTTGCATTAATGGTATGTTCATTTCCGTATATATCTAAATTAGAGAGATTGTGGTCATCTTGCTTATGATTTCATTAGCCTAAATTGTGTCTTTAAGTGCAAAAAAGTAAAAATCTAGAAATTAGTAAACCTGTCACTCCATTTTCTTTAAGTAAATTTAGCTGAGTATTTGCATAATTTTTTTCATTATGAGCATTCCATTCAGAACATTGAGTTTACATAATTTAGCCATTAATGAAAATCTTTGGTTTGATGCAAGTTTCCCTCTTGTCATGTTTCTAATCTTTTTCTCTTTTGTCATTAATCTAATGTTTCTATCTTTTTATTGCATGAACAACCTTTGTCGGAGTCCAACTAGAAACACATCCATTGAATTTCATCAATGGGCTACGAAGGCCTAATCTGTTGAGTCAAGCCTCTTTTTTAAGTCCAAAAAATAAATGAATGTCATTAAGATCAAGGATGTATACAAAGATGTACAATAGATATACATCATATTCAAGCCTTGAAAGATGATATCAAGATACAAGGGAGCAAAAATAAAGCTAAGGAAGTTGGTATACAAAGTTGCAAGCTGATACATAATATCTATACAGCTAAAATGTGAAAGAGAAAGGCTATGATATACAATCAATATTCATTGATGAAAAAAATGGGCTAAAACCCCAAGTCCAAAGTTGGGCAAATTAAATTGGTCCCAACAACCCATTCTCTTATCCTTTTATCTTTATTTGTAATGTATTTATGAAACACCTCGTATTTTGTCCCTTGAGAATTTTCTGAGTTCTGAGCTATCTTTCCTGGCAACGACTCACCTGACTAGTCGTAATGTGTCTTCACAGGTTATAAGACCCAGTCATAAAGAGCCCAAAAGGATTTTCCTAAGTCACTACTTTGGTAATAACTAGACTTAATAAGTTGTATGGACTCCTAAGGAGTCATAAGGAGAGTATTTTATAATATGTCCACTATTCACTAATGTGTCGTGGAACCATAACACTTTCGATGCTTAAAACTATGAATTTATGCATGTACTTAGGTTGTTTTAGTATATATGATGGATGTTTGCATTTATTACAGTTAAAATAGGTCTACATTAGTGTTGGAAAAAAACTAGAACAAAAAGACCTGAAAAGACCAAGTTTGTGCAAGATATAAGTTACCTCAAGAGTCGTCAACACACTATACGACTCGTAGGATGACTCGTAAACATAACAAAACCTAAATCCAAACTTAAAATCTAAATATAGGGAACATACGAATCAAGCATCTAATTTTTAAGCAAGTATACGAGTCGTATGTAGAAATCATAAGCATGACAGAATTTAAAGCTACCATCCAAAGTTAAAGTCTCAAAATTATACGAGTCGAAAGTCTGAGCACGACTCGTATAGGGAAGTAATAAGTAGATCAGTGTCCAATCACTATAACAAAAATTCCTATATAAGACCAACATTTAGGGGCAGGTCAATAATTTCATCTCTAAAAGTATACTTATTAGGATGAGATTAAATTTCGGACCCTACTTGTGCATTTTTTAGTGAAGGTATAAAATTTGGTCCTAAGAAAATGATTAGCCGGTCCCTATTAATAATTTATATAAATTAAAAGTACTGCCAAATAATTAATCTAATAAAATTTTAATTAAAAAAAATGCGTAAAATGTAACGCGCCAAATTAAAATGGAAAAACCCTCCGTATTCTAGATCCAAATATATATCATGCCCAACTTATTTGCTCCAACATTAATATTGATTAAATTTCCATTGGCTTTTCTCATATTTGAATGCTCAAATCATGCCCTAATCTCTCTGATTCCCATTGCAGCTTCCATTGCAACCGATCGAGGTATGATTTCTCATCCATAAAATCTCATCTCTCTATTTTCCATAGCAACGACCTGCTTTACCTCTATATTGGTACTCATAATGCCCTTGTAGCTTCTTATCCTATTCTGGAGGATGATAATTGTGCATTTTAAGGTGTTTTCTTGTTCCAGCAAATTGTGCATTTTTAGGCGTTTTTTATTCCAGCAGTGATGAAGTAGTGTCTCATGTAATAGTGATCCACATTCATTTATGGTTTTAGTTTCTTGTTGTTTGATGAAGTTTTAATCTTTTTGTGTTCCTTTTTATTTTCTTTCACTCTATTGGATCAATTCTGTGTGAGTTTTATTATGAAAAGAGTTTTGAGATATGTATTTGTGATCTCTTATTTCATAAAATTTTTAGATATATATTTGTTTATTTTTAGTTCAATAGAATTTTATTAACTCTATTGGATCTCTTGTTTCAGAGAATTTTCAGTTCATTTATTGATATGTTAATTACTAGATGCATTTTTCATCTTATCTTGTAAGTTGTTAGATTTGCCCTTTTTGTTAGATGAATGAAATAATCTAGTTACTTCATTAATTTAGTGTTGCTAATGGCATCTTCCTTCATTCATGGTAAAGGTAACAGTTTCTGTCCATATATAAATACATGGTGGAAGACATAGGTCTTAAGTCATAACTCATAACTCATGTTTATGATGCTACCTCTCAGTGTTAATAAGATATAAAAAAATTTAAAAACATTCAACCAGAAAAACATAGAACTAGTAGTAGGAATCGTAGCATCAAATACATCATACCAATTAATTCACACCATTCCAGCTCTAAGTCCTCGAGTCAAAGTGTCTGTTGTATTGATGTTCTTTGTGAAAACTACCTGCATCTAGGCCAAGACAATAGATTTGATTAGATAACAACAACACCAAGCCAACACCTTCAATAATGTAGCATCTTTGAAACAATGGATTGGATCAGCTACGAAGAACGTCTCCTTCAGACTATCTTAAACTGAAATGCAAAGAAAAATAATTCGGTTATATCACCTTATGAATGACTATAAAGTTAATAACTTGTGGTGAATCTAAAGATATTTTAAGGAGTGTGAAGTCCTTGTGACAACTAACAAGGCATCTAGTTCAATGTTGATGGCATTTGTAATTAGCAAGTGTTAGAAAGAATTCAAGTATCCAATCAACTATGAAGTATCCAGTGCCTCCATTCTCATCAAAAATGAAATTAGTCCTTTTGGGATATTGAAGGGAATATACTAAACATGTAAAACATTATAATGTAAGACGAAAAGGCCTTCCTATACGCCGGATATCCACAGGTCACCAAACACAAAATGGATGCAAATATGGGAAGGACAAAACATGGCCAGATATAATTATAGAAGGTGAGATGTGTATGTTTAAGTTAAAGATCTACCCAAATTAAAATCCATAAAAGCTATTCTATTGATCATGCTTATAAAGCAGCAGAGACAGAAATGTAAAATTGAGGTACTAATAGTAATATACTGATTGGTTAAGTGGAAGATTCATCAAAATGTTATGAAAATAAGGCAACAAATGGACTTCTAACCTTGTTCTTACAATTGAGCCATGTAATTGATCCAAAAAACTGTATTTTTCTAGACATTGCTTTAAAACTCACTTAATAGCTTAGTTTCTTTGTCTTACTTGTAAATTTCAATTTGTTTGGACTCACTCAAACTCCCAATGCATCTGGTGTTATTATGATTTTTGTATATACTGATTCTTCATCATCAATTTTGGTTACTGTTTTGGTTACTTTCATTATTTCTTTTACTTTAGACAGATAAACGACTATCGATGGGTAGTTCATGTTTTACACCGACCTATCATTTGAGTTGGCAGGGCATGAGAAGTTGTTTTGAATAGTATTTAAGTGGTCTGTGATCTTGGTCTCATAAACCAAACCCGGTTTCAGTTGTCCAGACATAGTTGCTAGAAAGAACACATTTTTAACAAAATCATATCATTATTCCTCCATAAATCTAACTAGTATATAAAATTTACATATTTACTCTTCTGCTTCACCTCATTTCCTATACACTAGTAAGCACATTACAATTTAACTAGTATTCCATCTCATGTGGGTTAAAAATCTTAAGATGTATTCTAAGAAGGTGTCAATTCTATTCATTCATGATAGAAAGTTCTTGAAGCACTAATTACTAATGTGGGTTTTAGAATACATAAGGAATTAAGCATATACCTGCAGTCTGCACACAGGTTCAAAAGATATCCAAGCCTCATTCCTTACATTTTGATTCAAATTTCTAACATTAACTCTACCCAGATTCAAATTATTCTTATTTACATACAAAAGGGGAAAAGAATCCAGTCCAAATATTTTCATTGTTTCTCTTGCATCTAAACTTTCTTAGTAGCAACAGAAACAAAAAGCTACTAACCTTTGAAAAATTACAGTAACACCAGCAGGTAGCAACGTCTTCATAGAAGAAATTAGAGTAATTTTAGTTGAATAGAGTAATCGAGACTCAAGAAGAATATTTAATCAGAGTTGGGGGCAGAGTACCAACCTAAAAAATTTTGCGTAAGTTAGGAAGGTTTATCTTTAATAGGTTTATTTTGACAGCCCTACTAACCTTTCAGTTTCTTATTGTTTGGATAAGTGTTAATCTTCTTTGTGTAGTCTTTACTAATTTCTTTGCTGCAAGTTTTTATCTCCTAAGTGCTTTTCTGCGATGCTTTGGTGAAGTTTCAATGGCGATGTAGTCTTTACTGATTTCTTTGTTGATAAGTTAAACTATTATATGAAGTGATTTGGTGAAGAAGATCTTTTTTCTAGTATGATGACACTGAATGGTCGTTGTTTACGGAGTTTTTATTTGATCATTTTTGTCTACCTATATGTTCCCATAACTTTGTAGATCAAGGCACATCCAAGATCTATGATTGGTGATTTATTATTACATACATAAGAGAACTTAGTTATACAATTTTCATTTATTTTTCTTATATTGTTATCATTCCTAAGTCGGAGGTCTATAGGAAGCAGCGTCTCTACTTCACCTATGGTAGTGGTATGGTATGCATATACTATGCCCTTCTCAGACCCCACTGTGCAGGAATACACTGGTTTACTCAAACTAACAATTTGAAGAGGTTAACTAGATGAAAGTTGCCTCTTCTTGATCCTAGAATACCAACAATCTAAACCGAACCCTATAAAAGATAATGAAATACCAAAGTATGATACAAAATTAGAATTTTTGATTTGAAATCAAATTTGGTTATATGTGACACTATATTTTCCTCTTGACTTTAATGGGGCCTAAACAAATGTTAGAACTATTTTTACGGATACTTTATATAGCCCAAATTACACCTCCCAAAAGTATAGATTAGTCTTTCTTACTTTCTCAGTGCCATTTTCTTCCCTATACCTTTCTGGTGAATAAAGATGTAGAATAGAAACTTTGAAACTAAAACTTACTGGAAAACACATTATCCTCTGTCTGGGAATTGACCTTATAACCTCACATAGAATTATTTTGTTAAGAATGTGTCTATGTGTCTATGCATCTTAATTATAATTTTCTCATCTTTTATTTTTTTCAATCTAATATTATATGTATTTTACAAGATTATGGCACCTAGTAATCAATGAATGTGACTTATTAATAACCGATCTAATGAAATCTACAAAAATGGAGTGAAAAAGTTTTTTAATTATGCTTTCCAAAAAACATGAGAAGAATATGAAATACGATGTCCATGTGCCAACTATTTCAATTCTACTTTGGGAGCTCGTAAAAACAGTTGATACACATTTAAAATTACATGGAATAGTTCAAAATTATACTTTCTAGTTTCATCGTGGGGAGTGCTTGGGTGAACTATTATCTTAATTTGAATCTGAATCTAAAGAAGAACATGATGATAAAAAGGAAGAATACGAGAGTGAAGATGAAGTTGAAGAATTATTGAGACATGTCTATCCTAATCTTGATGGTGGACCTGCATACACTAATTGTGATGATTTGTTTAAGGAGGAGCCAAATTTTGGAGCAAAAAGAATTTACGAACTATTGAAGGATTTTATGCAAACACTGTACCAAAATTCAAAAGTGTCAAAGCTTTCCTCTTTGATTAAATTGCTTCACATCATAAGTATGGGCCATTGGAGTAATGCATCATTTTTAATGTTATTAAAAATTTTGAAAGAGGAGTTGTTGCTTGATGGAGCCAATTGTCCAAACTCATATTATGAGGCAAAGAAAATCATTCAAGAACTTATACTTTCTTATAATAAGATAGATGATAGCACTAATAATTGCGTGTTATACTATAAGGGAGATAGCTTACTCGATTCTTCAAAAGTTTGTGGTGTGTCTAGGTGTACTATAAGTGCTTTGCTACAATGCTTTGGTGATGTTTCAATGGCGATGTAGTCTTTACTAATTTCTTTGTTGATAAGTGAAGCTATTATATGAAGTGATTTGTTGAAGAAGATCTATTTTCTAGTATGATGACACTGAATGGTCGTTGATTACTGAGTTGTTATTTTATCATTTTTGTCTACCTATATGTTCCCCTAACTTTGTAGATCAAGGCACATCCAAGATCTATGATTGGTGATTTCTTATTTCATACATAAGAGAACTTAGTTATACAATTTTCATTTGTTTTTCTTATACAATTATCAGTCGTAAGTCGGAGGTCTATAGGAAGTAGCCTCTCTACTTCACCTACGGTAGTGGTATGGTATGCATATACTATGCCCTTCTCAGACCCCACTATGCTGGAATATACTGGTTTACTCAAACTAACAATTTGAAGAGGTTAACTAGATGAAAGTTGCCTCTTCTTGATCCTATAATACCAACAATCTACACCGAACCCTATAAAAGATACTGAAATATCAAAGTATGATACAAAATTAGAATTTTTGATTTGAAATCAACTTTGGTTATATGTGACACCATATTTTCCTCTTGACTTTAATGGTGCCTAAACAAATGTTAGAATCATTTTTATGGATACTTTATATAGCCCAAATTACACCTCCCAAAAGTATAGATTAGTCTTTCTTACTTTCTCAGTGCCATTTTCTACCCTATACGTTTCTGGTGAATAAAGATGTAGAAAGATAGAAACTTTGAAACTAAAACTTACCGGAAAACACATTATCCTCTGTCGGGGAATTGACCTTATAACCTCACATAGAATTATTTTGTTAAGAATGTGTCTGTGTCTATGCATCTTAATTATAATTTTCTCATCTTTTATTTTTTTCAAACTAATATTATATGTATTTTACAAGATTATGGAACCTAGTAATCAATGAATGTGACTTATTAATGACCGGTCCAATGAAATCTACAAAAATGGAGTGAAAAAGTTTTTTAATTATGCTTTCCGAAACACAAGAGAAGAATATGAAATACGATGTCCATGTACCAACTGTTTCAATTCTACTTTGGGAGCTCGTAAAAACAGTTGATACACAATTAAAATTACATGGAATAGTTCAAAATTATACTTTCTAGTTTCATCGTGGGGAGCGCTTGGGTGAACCATTATCTTAATTTGAATCTGAATCTAAAGAAGAACGTGATGATGAAATGGAAGAATATGAAAATGAAGATGAAGTTGAAGAATTATTGAGACATGTATATCCTAATCTTGATGGTGGACCTACACACACTAATTGTGATGATTTGTTTAAAGAGGAGCCAAATTTTGGAGCAAAAAGAATTTACAAACTATTAAAGGATTTCATGCAAACATTGTACCAAAATTCAAAAGTGTCAACGCTTTCCTCTTTGATTAAATTGCTTCACATCATAAGTATGGGTCATTGGAGTAATGCATCATTTTTAATGTTATTAAAAAGTTGGAAGAGGAGTTGTTGCTTGATTGATCCAATTGGCCAAACTCATATTATGAGGCAAAGAAAATCATTCAAGAACTTATACTTACTTATAATAAGATAGATGATTTCACTAATGATTATGTGTTATACTATAAGGGAGATAGCTTACTCGATTCTTTCAAAGTTTGTGGTGTGTCTAGGTGTACTATAAGTGCTTTGATACAATGCTTTGGTGAAGTTTCAATGGTGATGTAGTCTTTACTGATTTCTTTGTTGGTAAGTGAAACTATTATATGAAGTGATTTGTTGAAGAAGATCTATTTTCTAGTATGATGACACTAAATGGTCGTTGTTTACTGAGTTGTTATTTGATCATTTTTGTCTACCTATATGTTCCCTTAACTTTGTAGATCAAGGCACATCCAAGATCTATGATTGGTGATTTCTTATTTCATACATAAGAGAATTTAGTTATAATATTTTTATTTGTTTTTCTTATACTGTTATCAGTCCTAAGTGGGAGATCTATAGGAAGCAACCTCTCTAATTCATCTACGGTAGTGGTATGGTCTGCATACACTATGCCCTTCTCAGACCCCACTATGCTAGAATACACTGGTTTACTCAAACTAACTATTTGAAGAGGTTAACTATATGAAAATAGCGTCTTCTTGATCCTATAATACCAACAATCTAAACCGAACCCTATAAAAGATAATGAAATATGAAAGTATGATACAAAATTAGAATTTTTGATTTGAAATCAAATTTGGTTATCTGTGACACCATATTTTCCTCTTGACTTTAATGGGACCTAAACAAATGTTAGAACCATTTTTACGAATACTTTATATAGCCCAAATTACACCTCCCAAAAGTATAGATTAGTCTTTCTTACTTTCTCAGTGCCATTTTCTTCCCTGTAATTTCTGATGAATAAAGATGTAGAAAGATAGAAACTTTGAAACTAAAACTTACCGAAAAGCACATTATCCTCTGTCTGGGAATTGACCTTATAACCTCACGTAGAATTATTTTGTTAAGAATGTGTCTATGTGTCTATGCATCTTAATTATAATTTTCTCATCTTTTATTTTTTTAATATAATATTATTGGTATTTTAGAAGATTATGGCACCTAGTAATCATTGAATGTGACTTATTAATGACCGGTCCAATGAAATCTACAAAAATAGAGTGAAAACGTTTTTCAATTATGCTTTCCGAAAAACAGGAGAAGAATATGAAATACGATGTCCATGAACCAATTATTTCAATTCTACTTTGGGAGCTCGTAAAAATATTTTATACACATTTAAAATTACAAGGAATAGTTCAAAATTATACTTTCTAGTTTCATCGTGGGGAGCGCTTGGGTGAACCATTATCTGAATTTGAATCTGAATCTAAAGAAGAACATGATGATGAAATGGAAGAATGTAAGAGTGAAGATGAAGTTGAAGAATTATTGAGACATGTGTATCCTAATCTTGATGGTGGACCTACACACACTAATTGTGATGATTTGTTTAAGGAGGAGCCAAATTTGGGAGCAAAAAGAATTTACAAACTATTAAAGGATTTCATGCAAAAACTGTACCAAAACTCTAAAGTGTCAAAGCTTTCCTATTTGATTAAATTGCTTCACATCATAAGTATAGGCCATTGGAGTAATGCATAATTTTTAATGTTATTAAAAATGTTGAAAGAGGAGTTTTTTCTTGATGGAGCCAATTGGCCAAACTCATATTATGAGGCAAAGAAAATCATTCAAGAACTCATACTTTCTTATAATAAGATAGATGATTGCACTAATGATTGCGTGTTATACTATACGGGAGATAGCTTACTCGATTCTTGCAAAGTTTGTGGTGTGTCTAGGTGTACTATAAGTGCTTTGCTGCAATGCTTTGGTGAATTTTCAATGACGATGTAGTCTTTACTGATTTCTTTGTTGATAAGTGAAACTATTATATGAAGTGATTTGTTAAAAAAGATCTATTTTCTAGTATGATGACACTGAATGGTCGTTGTTTACTGAGTTGTTATTTGATCATTTTTGTCTACCTATATGTTCCCTTAACTTTGTAGATCAAGGCACATCCAAGATCTATGATTGGTGATTTCTTATTTCATACATAAGAGAACTTAGTTATACTATTTTCATTTGTTTTTACTATACTGTTATCAGTCCTAAGTCGGAGGTCTATATGAAGCAGCCTCTCTACTTCACCTACGGTATTGGTATGGTCTGCATACACTATGCCCTTCTCAGACCCCAGTGTGCTTGAATACCCTGGTTTACTTAAACTAACAATTTGAAGAGGTTAACTAGATGAAAGTTGCCTCTTCTTGATCCTAGAATACCAACAATCTAAACCGAACCCTATAAAAGATAATGAAATATCAAAGTATGATACAAAATTAGAATTTTTGATTTGATATCAAATTTGGTTATATGTGACACCATATTTTCCTTTTGACTTTAATGGGGCCTAAACAAATGTTAGAACCATTTTTACGGATACTTTATATAGCCCAAATTTCACTTCCCAAAAGTATAGATTAGTCTTTCTTACTTTCTCAGTGCCATTTTCTTCCCTGTACCTTTCTGATGAATAAACATGTAGAAAGATAGAAACTTTGTAACTAAAACTTACCGAAAAGCACATTATCCTCTATCTGGGAATTGACCTTATAACCTCACATAGAATTATTTTGTTAAGAATGTGTCTATGCATCTTAATTGTAATTTTCTCATCTTTTATTTTTTTTTCAATCTAATATTATATGTATTTTACAAGATTATGGCACCTAGTAATCAATGAATGTGACTTATTAATGACCGGTCCAATAAAATCTACAAAAATGGAGTGAAAAAGTTTTTTAATTATGCTTTTCGAAAAACAAAAGAAGAATATGAAATACGATGTCCATGTACCAACTGTTTTAATTCTACTTTGGGAGCTCGTAAAAACAGTTGATACACATTTAAAAGTACATGGAATAGTTCAAAATTATACTTTCTAGTTTTATCATGGGGAGTGCTTGGGTGAACCATTATCTAAATTTGAATCTGAATATAAAGAAGAACATGATGATGAAATGGAAGAATGTGAGAGTGAAGATGAAGCTGAAGATTTATTGAGACATGTGTATCCTAATCTTGATGGTGGACCTGCACACACTAATTGTGATGATTTGTTTAAGGAGGAGCCAAATCTTGGAGCAAATAGATTTTACAAACTATTGAAGGATTTCATGCAAACACTGTACAAAAATTCAAAAGTGTCAAAGCTGTCCTCTTTGATTAAATTACTTCAAATCATAAGTATGGGCCATTGGAGTAATGCATCATTTTTAATGTTATTAAAAATATTGAAAGAGGAGTTGTTTCTTGAAGGTTCCAATTGGCCAAACTCATATTATGAGGCAAAGAAAATCATTCAAGAACTCATACTTTCTTATAATAAGATAGATGATTACACTAATGATTGCGTGTTATATTATAAGGGAGATAGCTTACTTGATTCTTGCAAAGTTTATGGTGTGTCTAGGTGGAAAATCGATACCCATAGTGGGGAAACAAGGAAGAAAAGAGGTAAAATGATAGCACCAAAAAGTTTATGCTATTTTCTCTTAAAGTCTAGACTTCAGAGGTTGTTTAGGTCGACAAAAACATCTACTCTAAAGACATGGCATTAGGATGAGAGAATTGATGATGGAATAATGAGGCACCTAGCTGATTCAATGGCATGGAAGTCACTTGATGAATTTTATCCTTCATTTGCGACCGAGCCTCGTAATGTTAGACTTGGAATTGTAGTGATGGATTTCAATTATTTAGGAATTCAAAAACCTCACATAGCATTTGGCTTGCAGTTCTTATTCCTTATAATTTACCACCTTTGTTGTGTATGAAACAAGAAAAATTTATTTTGTCAATGCTTATTCCTGGTCCAAATAGTCCTGGAGATATAATTGAGATATATCTTCAGCCATTAATAAAGAAATTGAATGAGTTATGGGAAATTGGTTTTGATACCTATGACGTATCTACTAAATAGAATTTCGTGTTGCATGTATCTTTGTTATGGACCATCAATGACATTCCAGCACATGGAAATTTATCTGACTGGAGTTCCAAAGGAAAAATAGCATTTCCCTGTTGCAATAAAGACACTTTCTCAATTTGATTGGCTAACAGTAAGAAATAGTGTTTTATGGGTCATCGATGTTAACTTCCTCTTAGTCACAAATGAAGATATAAGTAGTAGTCATTTGATGGTATAGAAGAGAAAATACCACCACCCAAAAATTGTTCTGGTACTGAGATACTTAATCAAGTACAAGATCTTGAAGGGCAATAATTATGAAGAAATCCAAAGAAAAGAAAGAAGATATCATATAAAGATAGAAAAGATAACTCAAACAAGAAAAGTATCTTTTTAAGATTCCATATTGGGAGTATCTGTTTTTGCGACATAATTTAGATGTTATGCATATTGAAAAAATATATGTGAAGCTTTTATGGGGACATTCATGAATATTAACGGAAAGACCAAGGATATAATTAACACTCGACTAGACTTGCAATAAATGAATATTAGAATGGAATTGCATCTTATCAAAAAGATGGAGAAATTTGAAGTTCCAACTGCATGCTACACATTGCCTTTTGAAGAATAGAACAAATTTTGTCTTTTCTTAAAGAATTTGAAAGTTCCTGATGGTTTTTCATCTTATATTTTTGAATGTGTGAATTGAAAAGATCACCAGATATCTAGGTTGAAAATTCATAATTGTCGTGTTCTTTTACAATATTTACTCCCTTTTTCACTTTGTGGTATGTTGTTCAAAGATGTGTGTGAACCACTTTTTGAGTTCTCTTATTTTTTTAATGTGCTTGGATCCAAGGATTTGAGAATTGATGATTTGGAACATATTGAAATACAGATTCCCATAACATTTAGCATGTTAGAAAAGGTCTTTCCTACTTTATTTTTTGATGTCATGGTGCACTAGCCTATTCATTTAGCTACAGAATCTAAGATTGTCGGGCCTATTCATTAAAGGTAGATGTATCCTGTGTAACGATGGTTGTATTTTTTAAAATCTCTCATTGGTAATAGGGAATTCCCTAAAGGCTCTATTACAAAGGGATACATTTCAAATGAGTGTATCACCTTGTGTTCAAGGTATTTGCATAGAGTTGACACAAAATTCAATTGGCCTAAATGAAATTATGATGATGGTTTAAAAGAATCTGATGGAGGTTTATCTATATTTTATCAACCTGGAAAAACTTTGGGAGATAAAGATACATGTGAGATTGAGGCCAATGAATTAGAACACGCACATATATACATATTGAAGAATTGTGATGCAGCCTTACCATATCTTAAGTATGGAAAGCACTCATGTAGTCTCATTTTTATTATTTACTTTAGGGTAATTTCTTTTCTATATGAGATTTATGATTCACTTTAATTTTGTAGAGAATTTGCACAAACTCAAAAGAATACTATTCGATACTTGTCTGATGTAGAATGGAACCGACAATTTATTAAATGGGTAAAAGATAGGGTAAGTAATACATAACCATCACATTTACTGTTTTAATATTATATTACTCATTCTAAAGTATTAAGTGCAATATTATTGATAGATCGGACAATTGCATAAAGGAGATGACAGTAGGATCATGGAAGGTCTACTTTCACTTTCACGCAGTCCTACGACATATTCGACACATTGTAAGGGTTATATTGTTAATGGATATAGATTTCATATAGAAGATTATGATAAAAATTTAAGAACTCAAAATTGTGGTGTTGTTTTAGATGCGATAATAGTACTCCTGGTGAGAACGTTGATTACTATAGATTTTTAATAAAGGTTATTGAGTTAGAATTTGTACCGTTTGATGCAATTGGTTTGATGTTTATGATGAAATAAAGGGGGACAAAAAAAATGAGTATGACTTCGTAAGTGTTAATTTGAGGGTGTTAAGCTGGGTGATCATCATGAACATATTTTGAGATGGATGAATGAGTTATGGAACAAATGGAGAGGATAATTATATGTAAAATATGTGAAAAATAAGTCAATTGCATAAGCTTTAAAGAATAAGCCAGATGGAATAGACAAGAAAGAATAGGAGTGGTTAGTAAAGGAACATTTTTCTTTTAAAACTTTTCGTGTATACAAATACTTTTATCTATATTCCTTGTGGGGCTTTAGGAAACTCCCTTTTGTATTATAATTTTTATTTGGATTATTTTTTTACCAATATAGGAAAGAAGCAAAAAGAATGTAGCAAATTGAGCTAAGTTGACGATCCTTCATCACATGGGTAGCAAGCCTATTCGAGATATTATTTTTGGAAAGGTATTATCATAAAGTTATTTTCCTATAAAAAAATTATAAGTCGTTATTTTACATGTTTGTCTTTGATGTAAAGGGGGGAAAGATGGCAATCCACTAGATTTGGGGACTATTTTCTATGAGAATCAAAAAAAAGGATAAAAATCTAATTGAACCTAAAGCAATTCAAAAACATGTGTGTTTGGTAAAATTAATATGTATAGTAATTACTTAAAATTATATGGAATAATGATAGAAAATATTTCTTTCTATATTTTGCAGGCTTAAATAGAAGAAATAGTGAATGCATAGCCATTTTTATCTAGCATAGAGATTGTTGAAATGTGTTTTGGACCTCAAAATTGAAGCCATGTATATTACATTGGGGGTGGCGTAAAGGTAAACGACTTAAAAGGTTGCACTGCCTCTAAGGCTGAATTATTGTCAATGCTATGTTCTACTCGAGAGGAACACAAATACTTGAATGAGAAAAATAAGTTGTTGAATGATCATCTATCTACCTTAGAAGATGAGATGAAAGAAATAAGGAAAATGAAAGAATTCTTTACTGCTCAACAACCATAAGTCATGGCTACAACATCGTCAATTTCAAATAAATGGTCATCGTCTTATGCTCTCCAAGTTAGTAGCCATAGACCTTCACACTCCTCTCGGTGTATTTATTGTATTGGTTTGAGAAATTTGAAATACATTAACTGTAGAAAGTGGTTGGTATATGTAGCATGCAATTTTTGTAAATCCTTTTTAAGGTTTTATTTTGCTGAATGAGGTTCTATTTTGGGTGGTTTCTAAATGAGGTTAATCCTTTAACACATGTATATGGTTGGTGTCTGAATGAGGTTTTATTTTGCTATAACTATAACAACTTGCTGACTAGAACTCACAATCTTTGGGTTGGAAGTGAGGTGTGCTTGGCATCTGACAAGTCCATCTTATATATTAGTTTGATAGGTCATATGTCTCATCCATCTACTCAGGGACATGAGACTGTGAGGAATGGAATACTAGAATAGCCGCTATAAATTACTTGTGTAGTAGTACTATTAATTGCCTGGGTCATTTAACTTACCTGTAGTACCATTAATTGGATGGATCATTCAACTTATGGTCATTTAAGTTGCTATATCTTATGTAAATTACCTATGGTAGTTACCTGTGAAGTATTAATACCATTAGTTTCTACAATTACATGAGTCTTGTTGAATTTCTGGCCAGCTAGAGCTTCTCACTTATGTATATTTGTTACTGTGTTTAGCACATTTGACAAACTAGAAGCTTTTTTGACTTACTATTAAATAACAAATTCCGTCTTGGTCAGTGTCGATGTGTCATTAAATCTATTAGTAACATGGTGTAACACCATGAGACAACACCCTTGTGTCACGCGGTGCTTATAATCCCGAAGAACCTCAAGTTAACCCATGACTAGTACCTGTTGTAAGCACTGAGTAATAATTATGAAGACATGTGCTCAAGTAAAACTGAAAATGCCATAAGGTTCATAAAACTAAAACCAATAATAAATACATCTTTATAATAACAACTAACTAATAGTGTCTAAAATCCTCTTAACATCTGAAATCAGCAAGTTGATGGGACAGGACCCAACTAACTCACAATTGTTGTTTGAAAGTAGCTGAAAAACTAAAATACTGTGAATAATAAAGTGACTAAATAAGTTTCATGCCCTCGATGGATGAGGAATCACTACTGTAGTTGTGGCTGATCAACTAAATTTGACCAAGTACAGTCAGGAATCTTAGCGTCTAAATCTATTATATGAGACATCATAGCACAATCAAAAAGTATCTGTCAGTACTTTGAATGTACAGGTATGCTAGCCGAGGTTAGGCTGATATGTATGGGTTCACGTGCATGAGAATAGTAACTATAAGTACTGAACATGCAATACCAAGCATATATTGTCTGTCTGAATTAGTCTGAAGCTAAAGTACTAAGTTTATGATAACTGAATAAGTGATAACTGTATGTCATGATCGTGTAGAACTTAACTAAGTTCTGTACTAAATACTGAATACTAATTACTAAAATTGTAACTATGGGAGTTATCATCTAACCTACATACCCCGATTATGGACTGATTTGGAGTCTAAACTATAACCCCAATTAGAAAGGTGTTAGCACTTTGCCATGGGATACTAACAATGTTGTGTCAGCCCTAATTTGGCAGGAAGACTCATGGAATATATATATGATTGCGCCAAACCTAGTCTGGTAGGAGGATGACTTACCCTAAGTTTGATACATAGTTCTATAACTCAGGGATTACTACTAAAGGTCAAACCGTAACAGGTAGGAATACACCAATCCCTAGGTTCGCTCAGTACTGAATCCTATTCCCAACTGAAAGACACTGATCCCTAGATTGTACTAATCTTAAATGAACTGACCCTGATTATGTTGACTGACTGAACTGGACTGAGTTCACTTAGTTCTGTTAACTGACTAAGTACTATTGTTCTTGACCTTTATTGGGACTATTCTATAAATACTGCAACTATGTAAATAGCTAGATTTTGGGTAATAAATACCCCCAGGACTCGATAAATAATTGATAAACTCATATCACAACTTTAGCAACACAAAAATAGGTTACCGTGCATAATTTACTCATATGGACATTTTATCAAACATTTGGGGAGCATGATTACTATACATGAGAACTAACCACATAGGGCATCATAACTAGAAGATGCAACTTGCAAATTCAAGGATTTTGACATGAGAGCTTCATAATTCAATGCACATGCTAACTTAATTTCATGGAAATCATAAAAGATCTTAACTTGAAACCCATACAACAATACAAACATGAGCATAATTCAATTCATAACATAGGAATCATAATTTAAGTTTTGAAAAGGG
The DNA here is from genome assembly GCA_030864225.1 of Capsicum baccatum var. pendulum. Classification (NCBI taxonomy): domain Eukaryota; kingdom Viridiplantae; phylum Streptophyta; class Magnoliopsida; order Solanales; family Solanaceae; genus Capsicum; species Capsicum baccatum. Next base: position 145,359,308 of record CM061552.1, read on the forward strand.
TTCTTGAACTCTAAGGGTGGGAGGAGACCCAAAGATGAACACCTAAACATATCTGAGTAACAGAATTCATGCAGATTGTTGGGGATTTCTTAGAACTTGATATTGATCTTGATGAATTAGGGTTTATTTCTTTAGAGAATTTTGTCAATGAGTGAATGTATTTTCCTATTGAGGGGCTGAATTTCATGTTATAGGGGTTTAATATGGGAGAAAAATGACTTAATTTCCCCCAAAGCCCATAGCTAAATATGTAAACTATACCCACTGATGCGATAATAGATAGGCTACGTCGATGACATGATAATAGATGTGCCACATCGATGATGCAATAATAGATGCACCACATTAAAAGTGTCGATGCAATTATCAATGTGTTGCATCGATGGTGGCAATGTGATAGCCAACACGATTCATCCTCATCGTGTTGGCTTGCTATTTTAGTCATCCAAATGTGACTCAAATGATGTCCAAAAATTTTGAAACTCACCCAAGATGACCTATAGATAACCCTGATCATGAATCAATTTAAAAATTGGCAATCTAAGGCTGGGAAGATCAAATATAAAACCATTGAAATATTGAGGCCAAAAATAAGACTAAGTGTCAACACATAGCTAAAATTTTCTAAGTCTGGGGCCTATTTTAGCATATTATAAAGGACTAAAATGGGTTAGAATGTTATGGGGTCGTACCCATACCCTCGTACGTGATTTGTCGGTGTAGAGGCATACTGGAGAATCACTTAGTTGTCTAGATTGCAAATCTTGATCCTAAAAGTGTTGTGTGGTTATTGTGTCGCATAAAAGCTTTTATGGGAAGAGGTATAATTGTAAGTCTCGCAGTTATGTTGGTGTTTAGCAAGCTAGATAGCCAAATGGTTTTTTTTTTATTTTAATAAATATATATTTTGTAGCATCTTCTTTTCTTTGACCCTGACATTTTAACGTTATTCCATACGTCATTGTTTCCTTTTGTGGTATGCTAGTGGAGAAACATGATACTCCTATATAGATGTGAGTCAATCATCCAGGGAAAGTATTTGTGCTTATTTAGTTGGGTGAGATCTTTCCCTTATTAATTTAGGTGACAAATGAATATGGAACAAGCATGCTACTATATATAATGGACATAGATCAAAGCTATCACTTCCATGTGTAGAGAATCTCATAGATATAAAATTTTTCTTTCTATCTATTTTCTTAGTTTAAAGGTAAGTTAGCTAAAATATATAGGCTGGTAGGGTGTTATTCATTTGATCAAATAGAAAGGGTATTTGAGCTTGAGGTGGTGCTACAATGTACCAATCACGTAAATATAGTATCAGGCTATATTGTTAGTTTAGTTGTAAATCAAATTGGTAAGCACTAATACCAGTTGATATGTACACAAAACATTCGATAAGTACTCTCTCGCTTACACACACACACATATTTGTTTCACTCTAAGGGCCTATGGGTCTGTGTGTTATTTCCTTCAGAGCTACGAGCATTAACATGATTACTTTTCATGAAATATGTATGTAAAACATTGTATAAGTATACACAACACATATATATGTTTGTTGCACCAAAAGAGCCTATGGGTATGTATGTTATTTCCTTTAGAGCTCTCTTGTTTTATATCTACTGATTTCAATAGATGTTGTCTTAATGTTATGGTATCGTGATACAATATGAAACTTATAATTAAGATGTTGATTTCCTACAATCTTCTTTTCATAGAGAAAAAAACTACCAAAAAATATGTATCCTGGATATGGTTAGATTTATTAAAATACAGGATTTTGATAGTTTTGCATGTAAGGTGGTAGATTGTTTGGCCACATTAGTTGTAATTTCCCATCTGTAGAGTTGATTTTCATAGGTTGTGGTAAACCATTTTCTGTAGATTCCACATAACAAAGCAGCAGAGCTTAGCTACAACAATCATAATATACCTGGTATAATCCCACAAGTGAGGTTTGGGGAGGATAGAGTGGACACAGACCTTACCCCTATCTTAATGGGTAGAGAAACTGTCTCCAGTAAACCTTCAACTCAAGGAAAGTGAAAAAAAAAGCAGCAGATTTTAGCCATCACAGAAAATGAATATAAACTATGTGCAAAGACTTATGTTAAAGAAAAAAATTATAAAAAGAGTATAAAAAAGAATAGTCATACTCACGGAAACAAGTTTAGCATCTCATGTGATTTTGCTTCTGAGATTCTGGAAAAACAATGTACTCTGGAAAAGCCAAGCACATAAATGATAAAAAAGACCTTTTTTGCTACTAATTTATGCTTTGGATAATTAAAGTCAGTAGCTTTGAGAGTTGAGACCAAAAGTAGATACTTGGGACTCAAAACTGCAGTGTTTTAAGTCCAAACCTTTGTTTCAAGTATGAACTACTATGTCGTTTTGATAGCTCCAAAACTGCACATACTTTGGACTCAAATACACTAAACTGAGCTTTTGAAATACTTTTTTTTGTTACTTTTTGAGTTTGTATATAGAATATTTGAACTTTGACTATATGTCATATTAGGATAGTATTTACTCCTCTATCTGTGTTCTCCTGTTGTGGGTCAGTTCTGAAGTTGGATGTCTAATTATACTCATAGAGATATAAAGGTGAATTACTAAATATTTCAACCTACTCCTTAACGTTGAAATACTAAATATTTTTATATGTGATTTATGAATAGCTCAACCAATTTCATACATTATTTTTTTCTAAAGTGATGTACTAATTTTGTTCTTTACTATTTCGGGAGTTTCTTCATTTAGGTGAAGCAGTAGGAACTAAAAGTAGAGGACTTGATTATTTTTTACCCTGTGATAGAAGTTGGTAATTTAAACTAAAAGTCGAGGACTTAAACAGTAGAAGCATGAGTTACTTGATTATTTTTTTGCTATATATTTAAATCTTACTAAAAATTTGATATCATACTCTAGCTTGATCGGGATGGTAACTATGTTTTTTGTGAAACAAATATTGAAACTAGTTCATGGGATGTTAACTTAGTTTTCTGGTCTCTAATTATATCATATTTTGTATCGAGATTCTCGATTGCAATTTGACATAAATTAATGAAATTTATTATTTTGTAATATATATTAGCCTCATTTGTGGTCAATTATAGACTAGAAATATTTCTCATCTTTAAATGTTTATCTACAACTACTGGTGTTGCTCGTCTTTAAAGATTGATCTAGGACTAGAATATTGCTCATCTTTAAAAGATAATCTACGACCAGGATGTTTCTCGTCCTTAAAGGTTGATCTAAGAAAAGAATTTGGCTTGTCATTAAAGGATAATTTAGGACCAAGTATTTCTCATCCCTAAAAGATAATTTATGACTAGTTAGTTAGTCTATTTGATACGAGATATATCATTACTAAAAGATAATTATGACCAAGTAGCTAGTCTATTTGGGATGAGATATATCATTGCAAAAGGATAATTAGGACCGGATTTTTTGTTGTCTCAAAAGTTTTTTAAGGAACGGATTTATTGCCTCACCACTATTGAGCTTTTGCGGTAGATCTTGTTAGGACGGGATACGACCAGTTTTTTCCCGTCCGAAGAAACCAATTGGGATGAGATTTGGAATTTTTGGGACCAGATTTCCCTTCCATATTGGTTGTTTTTCTTGTAGTGTATTAGAAAGACAGAAGTCCCAGTGGATACAAGTGAAGGACACGAGTCGTATGGTCAAGGTACTCTCATGAGTAGAAGTCTTATGATGAATAGAAAGTTGAATCCTTAGGAGATCAGACACTAGAGTGGATACAAGATGGCATGGTACGACTCATATGATGTCGATATGAGTTGAAGGCCGAGTCGTAACAATTTCCCAGATAACATTACCTTTTTTTATTTTTATTAGGATTTCTATGTTATTTTGAGATCTATAAATACCCTAGGTTTTATCTTTTATTAGGTTAGACATTCTTACAATTGGTTACTCACTTTTACATACTTTACAATTATTCTTGAGATTTTTGGGTTATTATTTAATTCAAGACTTTGGAGTTTATTCATCATATTTTGTGTAATTAATTACATGTTTTCTTCATTGTTAATCATGGAATCTTAAATGAACATGAGCGACTAATCTCCCTGACTAGGGTTGTGGGAACCCTACCGGTTTAGCTACATAGAGGAAGTGTGATATTCCTCTATTCTAGGGTTTATTCATGTATCTCAATCTTCTTCGCAATAATTAATCTCAGAGCTATTATAGAAACTTAAGATAGCCTGTATTTGCAAATGTCATCACAAAAGAGTTTGTAATTAGGAAACGATGATTAAGACAATGATTTGAGATTCACCTCCACCTTATTATTATTCCATCATCTCATCTAATCACTTGAACTCAAAAGATGATTATGAACTGAGGTCATAGCAAATAGAATTAAGGCGATGCCCTGAGACTGAATCGGTAAAGGGTGAGATTTATCATTATGTTCACAACGTGGTTGATAATACATATCTTGTAGACTTTACATACAGAATAACAGAATAGGTGGGTTGAATATGAGAAATCTACGAAGTTGAGAAGCCAGGGGGAACACAAGTCTAGTGTTCATTTTTTATTGTTTACAACTCAAAAGCACTCAAGATTTGGTTACTACTTGCGATTGATAAAAAATTCCCCCTATTTAATTTCCTGTACTACTCATGGATTACATCAACTCAAGAAACTATTCATGTTTTCCCAGTGGGTTCAACCCCAACCTATTTGGGTTATTATATTTGTAATCGACTGTAGCATACTTCTTTTGGAGATTATTTTATGGGGACATCAAATTCTGGCGCTATTACTAAGGAAGATGATGTAATTATTGATGGAATTTGGTGAAGTTTGCGAGTTTTATTTTCTAATTTTGATCGGGCATATGCCGATGTATGTCTAACATGAGGAGTAGAGGCAAAACCTTACTCTTTTTTTATCTTGAGCTAGAGAAAATTCATCAAAAATCAAGAAGGATATCAGGATAAGTTTGTAATAGGGTTCAAGAACCTCTACTTGTTGATCCAAATATGGAATTCTTGAGTGTTCCACTAGACCCACAAAATATTTTAGACTTATAGTCTCAACAACTTCTATAGCGAAAGAGAAAAGAAGTTGAATAAGATTAATTAGCTGAGGAGGCTGGGTTGGCCTAACAAGATGGATAAACTAGGCCAAGATAAGTACGTTCATAAAGAGGTGGAGTTTAGGTGATCCCTGCTTATCAGTATTTGCAACCATATGAGGAAGAAGATAAGGATATAGTATATTTGTAACCTGCTAAAACCAGAGCTATCATTACTCCATCTCTGCCCCCAAATATGAAGTTTAACATTACTAGCGCTATAATCCAACTGGTTAACTTAAAGGGTTTGCTTTCTAGAGAATTAACTTATGATTTAAATCTATAACTTACTAACTTTACTAGGATCTTCACATCATATACTATTCTAGGGGTGGATCAGGAAGCATTGAGATTTAGGTTGTTCCCATTTTTGCATACTGGAGAAGCATCACTATGGTTAGGTAAACTTCCTAAAGGTTCAATCATTACCTAACATGAGTTGCAGAAATAGTTTCTTAATAGATTTTTCCCTCCAGCAAGTATGTTACATTTGAAATATGAAATTTATAACTTCAGATAGTGACCAATAGAATCCTTGTATGAGGCATGGTTTGAATTTAAGAAAAGCAGAGCATGGTACCTAATCAGAGAATTCGAGGGTCAAATTTACTAAAAATCTTCTACAAATCACTAGTTGTCAGTTTGAGAGTAATGGCAAATGCTATTTCAGGAGGTACATTTATGTATCTTCGGTGGGATTATACGTAAGAGATGTTAATGATATTTAAATGACCAATAGTGGATGGAATATGAGAGATATTAAATGTGGTGATGTATATGCTATTGGAGCAGGTGGTGATTATAGAATGATTAATGACTTGGTAGCATAAGAAGTTGCTCAACTTCGGATAGATATTGGGCTTCTTATGAAGAAATATACAACAATGGGTGCAGAAAAGGTTAATGTAGTTAGGGCTTAGGCATCTATTTCTAAAACTTTTGAGATTGAATCTGAAGAGAAAGAAAAGTAACTTGTTCATAGGTTGGTGGATTTTTGAGCCCAAGGGCAAGCAAATTAAGGTCAGAACTATTATAATGACATATACATAGATAGAAGTAGAGAGAGATATGATGATTAGTGTTAAAAAGATAATTATAAGGAGAAGAGTAATTAAGTATGTTCCACCAGATGATCATGATTTAGAATCTAGAATGGAGGCACTTTTGTCAAAATAAGTCAAGGGATGGGAAAGTCAAGAGATCTATCTTAAGGAGATCAAGACAGATGTCAGGGCTAAATCAAAAAGTTTAATCACATGCTACAACAACCAAATAGTTGGGGTAATAATTCAGTCAGATGTCAGCCATAGTAAATCATAGACAGCTAGACACTCTTCCCAGTAATATAGTTTTGAATTCAAAGAATGATGCTTATTGCCATGCCATTACCACTCAGAGTGGTTAAACCACCCCAAACCTACCTGTTCCCACTATAGATGAGCATGTAAATGATGATCATAATATTGAAGTATAGAACCATAGTAAAGAAGACAATATAGAAGACAAGGTTGAGCATCCTGTGTTAAAGCCTATCCTGAGATCTCATCCTCTTTTTCCTCAAAGGCTGGAATAAAACAAGAAGAGGGTAAGTATCAGAATTTTTTACCTATGATAAAAGAGTTTTCAGTCAACATCCCGCTTATAGAGGCATTAGAACAGATGCTAGTACATACAAAATTCATGAAAGATTTGATCACCAAGAAGAGGTTAGTGAGTTTGAGCCAGTCGACAATATTCATCATTGTAGTGTTGTAGTTACTAGATCTTTGGTAGAAAAGAAGGAGGATCCTGGTGCCTTCAAAATTCCTTGCACTATTGGATCTTTCAACTTCATTCATGCACTATATGATTTAGGTGCTAGTATCAACCTTATTCCATTAGTAGTATTCAAATAGTTGACATTGGGAGCTCCCAATCCAACTACCATGAGACTAGTTATGGCTGATAAGACAATGAAGAATCCAGTTGGTATTCTATATGATGTATTGGTTAAGGTGGCTTCTTTTATATTTCCTTCTGATTTTATGGTTTTGGACTGTCAAGTGAACTTTTAAGTTCCAATTATTTTGGGAAAATAGTTCTTAGCTACAGGTAAGACATTGATTGATTTGGTGAAAGGGTATATGATGCTAAGACTCAATGATGAATAGGTGACATTCACTGTATTCAAATCTATGAAGCAGCTAAATGATTTAAGAGTGATATCCATGATTGATGTGAATAATGAAGATATTAATTTATTCTATGATATTGACTCACTGACTATTTAGGATAGTGTTTCAGATACTATTCCTATTGTAGAGAGGTTGGGTGTTAAATCTTTGATAGCCGTCATTATAAACTTTGACAGTGATGGTATTGAAGACTATGAGGAGTATTTGCTCTATACAGGAGCGGTTCTTACATGTATGCAAAAAAAGAAGCTTGATCTGGATTTAAAGAATAGAACTACCCTACCTGCTTGTTCATCTATTAAGGATCCACCCATCTTAGAGTTGAAGCTCTCCCATCTCATTTGCAGCATGAATTTTTGGGAGCTAACAACACTCTGTCAGTTATCATTGCAGCTGACTTTGGTGATACTAAAAGTGGAAACTGTGTTATCAGTGCTATAGTGATTTAAGAGGGCCATAGGTTGGTCCATTACAGTTATTATGGGTATATTTCCTGGTATTTTAACTTATAAAATTCAACTTAAACTGCATTGTTTTTCAAGTATAGGGCATCAACTTTGACTCAATCCTTCTATGTAGGAGGTGGTGAAGAAAGAAATAGTTAAGTGGTTGGATGCATGTTAATTTTCCCATTAATGATTGTAAGTGGGTCAGTCCGTTACAATGTGTTTTGAAGAAAGATGGTATTATTGCTGTGCCTAATGAGATGAATAAGTTAGGGCTAATGCGGCCAGTCACTAGATAGAGAGTATGCATAGACTAGAAAATTGAATGCATAGACTCAAAAGGATAACTTTTCCATACCCTTTATGGACCAGATATTTGATAGAGTTACAGGAAGAGGATGGTACTATTTTCTAGATAGGTACTCGGGTTACAACTAAATCACTATTGCACTTGAGGACCAAGAGAAAACCACCTTCACTTGTCCTTATGAAACCGTCATATTCAGACGCATGCCATTTGTGTTATGTAACGCTCCATCTATATTCTAGTGATGTATAATATTAATCTTCTCTGACATGGTAGAATAAACCATTAAAGTTTTTATGGATGATTTTTCTATTGTTGATGATTATTTTGAAGACTGCCTTGTTCACTTGGAAAATTCTCTCAAAAGGTGTGAAGAATGCAACTTGATACTTAATTGTGAAAAGTGTAATTTTATGGATTTTATTGTCAAAGAGGGTATAGTGATTGGACACAAAATTTCAAAAAAAGGTATTGAGGTAGATAGAGAAAAGATTAAAGTGATAGAGAAATTACCTCTATCAATTTCTGTAAAGGGTGTTCAGAGTTTTTTGGGTCATGCTAGGTTTTATAGGCGATTCATCAAGGATTTCTCCAAGATTGCTAGCCCTCTTTGTAGGCTTCTTGAGAAAAACGTGAAATTTGAGTTTACTGAAGCATGCTTGAAGGCTTTCAAATGTATGAAAGAGAAGTTAATGACTACTCCTATCATCATGTCTCCATATTGTTACTTTCCTTTTAAGATTATGTATGATGCAAGTGGTTTTGCCTTAGGGGTTGTACTAGGTCAATAAAAATAAAATATCCTTCATCCTATCTACTATACTAGTAAGGCACTAAATCCTGCTCAAAAGAACTATACCATGACGGAGTAAGAGTTATTGGAAGTGGGTTTTGCCTTTATAAAGTTTAGGTCATATTTTATTGGGACCAAGGTGATTTTGCACACTGATCATGCGGCATTGCGGTACTTAATGGCAAAAAAGGATGTAAAACCTGGACGAATTAGATATGTGTTATTGCTACAAGAATTCGATTTTGAGGTCAAGGACAGAAAAGGCACTAAGAATCAAGTTGCGGATCACTTGTCTAGAATTGAGGATAAAGCTATGCAGAATGTTAAAAACAGGCTAAAGATTGATGATAGTTTCTAGATGAACAAATATTTGTAGCTTCCCAAGATCTAATTCCATGGTTCATCGATTATGCAAATTATCTGGCTAGTGATCTAATTCTAGAAGATCTTTCCTTTCTGCAGAGAAAGAAGTTTATTCATGAGATAAGGAAACTTTTCTTTGATGAACCTTATTTATTATGAATTTGTGTGGATGGGATTAGTCATAGATACATACCTAAGATAGAGATGATGAGCATACCTGAGGCTTATCATTCTTCGCCAGTTGAGGGTCATTATGGAGGAACCCACACAACCCATAAAATCTTGCAATGTGGGTATTATTAGCCAACAATCTACAAAGATGCATATGATTTTGCTTTAGCTTATGATCAATGTCAATGAAAAGGTAATATCTCTAGACTCCATGAACTTTCTATGACTACGATCTTAGAATTGGAATTATTTGATGTATGGGGTATAGATTTCATAGGACATTTTGTGAGTTCGTTAGACATGAAGTATATACTAGTGTCTGTAGATTATGTTTCTAAATGGGTGGAAGCAGTTACGCTTCCCAATAATAAAGCATGCAACATTTCAGCTTTCTTGAAAAAGCTCATCTTTACTAAATTTGGCATATCACATGCTATTATTAGTGATAGAGGGTCACATCTTTGTAATTGTCTATTCCAAGGTCAGCTTGAAAAGTATGGAGTGAAACACCAGGTGGAAACATATTATCACCTACAGACTAGTGGACAGGTTGAGATGTCTAATAGTGAAATTAAGTCCATCTTTGCTAAGACAAAAAATTCTAATAGGACTGATTGGTCGTGTAAATTAGATGATGAATTATGGGCTTACTAAATAGCATTCAAGACTCCAATTGGTGCTTTATCTTACCAGCTAGTGTATGGCAAGGCAGGTCACTTGCCTGTTGAGCTTGAACATAAAGAACTATGGGCCTTGAAGAAGCTGAATTTTTGAGTGGCAAGATGCAGCAAAGTCAAGCCTAAACAAGATGAATGAGTTGGATAAATTCTGACTCTGAGCTTATAAATGTTTTGCACTTTACAAAGAAAAAGTGAAGTTGCATCATGATTGAAAATTTGAGAAAAGAATCTTCGAACAAGGTGACCGGGTATTGCTCTATAACTCAAGGCTTCGGTTGTTTCCAGGTATGTTGAAGTCTAGATGGTATGGTCCTTTTACTATGCTAAGAGTGTTCCCATATGGTGCTTTGGAGTTGAAGAGGGATGGTAAAGCCCTATTTAAGGTGAATGGGAAAAGAGTAAAGCATTATATGGGAAACAGTAAGGAAATTAATGTGGTTTATGAAATTGACCTTGGTGAAGTCTAAGTAACCAAGGTAATTAAGTCATACCGCGATGTTAAATCAAGTGTTGCATGGGAGGCAACCCATGGGCTATTTGGCAAAATTTGAGTACCCAACTAAGCCACGTCATGCCGAAATATTAAATCAATCATTCCATGGGAGGTAGCCCATGATATGTACTTATCTATTTATAAGGTAATATGTTTGTTCAGTGTGCAGGACTAAATAATGTAGAAACGATCCAAAGAAGTTGAAAATGTTTGGTCATATGGATTTTTACGAGTTGTATCATACTCTACGACTCATGAGTAGGAGTCGTAAGCACCTGGGAAATTAAGCTGATTTAGGTAAACATATCTAGAGTGGATATGATTCTCAGAACGGATATCCAATACCTAAAACTCGAACAAACTCTATTTCTGAAGGAATTTTGAGCTTTCAACTCACATAATCACTAGAAAACATTAAAAATCACACACCACTTAGCTCAATTTCTTCACCTCACACTAACTAAGCATGAATTTGGGTAGAACAAGTGAATACTCAAAGAAACTTCTAATTTCACCAAATCAAGTGAGCATTTCAAACTTAAATTCATGATATCTTGCATAAAATGGAAAATGTGAGATTGCTTGAACTTGTTTTGAGTTGATTTCACTTTGTTGTTGAATTTTCAAACCCTAGTTCTTAGGTTTAGGTTGAAATTGGTAAATTGGGAATGCACTTGAATTTGGAGTGTTATTATGTGTTGTTTTGACTGAAAATTGAGTAAAAATGCTCTACAATAGATGGGTAGTTTGGGTATTTTGATATGGAGTCAAACTTTAAAGTTGGACTTTAACATTGCAGTGGATACGAGACTTCTTATGACTCATAACCATTGGTGATAGGGTTGTAATAGGAGTCGTAGCCACTAACAACATGGAAGTCTAATAAATTTGAAGTTTTGGGATGGATAAGACTAACCTAAATGAGTCGTACCCAAACTATATGACTCATACACTTAAAGTTTTACTAACCTAGGAGAAATAATATTCAATAAAATGTTTTTAATCTCCTTACAACTGGTTAGGAGGAGTTGTAAGTAGACTAGTGAGAAATGTTTCATGCACTGTGTATCATACGACTCGGTCATACGAGTTTTACCCAGTCGATACGACCAGTACCCATACTCGTACCCGTAACAGAACATACATACTGAACTTTAGTTCCTTATTTTTGCTTTATTTTCTTTATGTTACTTACTAATAATGGTGTCCTTGCTCGTATGATGCCTCCTAAAAACACATCATCTTCTAAGCAAGTGTCCAAAAAGGCCAACAAGAATTTACTGGCTACTAGTTCGGAATCAGTTTGTTTTGAGTTCACTGTGTCATTCGAAAGTAGTGATCACCTATATGAAGGACCAATAAAGGTCAAGGTTGCCCTGAAGGAATAAAAAGCTGACAGAGGAAAAAAGATTGCACCTTCGGAGAAAACACCTTTGCGGGGTCTATGGAAAAAGAACCCAACTGTCTCTCCTCTGCATACACTACTACCTTCTGATCCTGATAATGATTTTGTGTCTAGTTTAAGGAAATCTAGTTCTTAGAATGTCCATAGTGTAGAAGAGTTTGATTCTACCTCAATAGATAGACATGACCCTCCGCTAGCACTTACCACTGCTCTGATGCCCATTGTTGAATGATGGGGGTACCCTGATATGTAGGAGACTCTTAACAATGGGTTAAATATACTTCGGGGTGCAAAGAACAAATGAGTATTATATCCAGAAAAGAGACTGACTACTACTGGGATGATGAATATTCCCCAGTTGGAGGTGCGCTTCAAATAATATGGCTTTGACTGGATGATGAGAGTACCCTGGAAATACAGTGTAGTGATTGTAAGAAAATTTTACGTTGCATACGAGGTTGAATTGAAGAGACAATATCCAAAAGGTCAATTGTGAAAAGGTGGTGAACCTATTGCTTTATTTACCATTTGAGGAGTATGGGTATACATTTCCCCAAGTACCATTGGTCGGTTCTTATATGTACCGAAGTATCAAACTACGATAAACACTAGGGATATGGACTATCACACGGAAGAAAAGAGAAAGATCACTTGGAGGATATTAGGTTCAAAAGAAAATATGGATTTATTTAGATGGAATAAAGAGCAAATAACTTTGAACGGACAGAATGTAGAATGGGTAGTAGGTTGCCCAAGTGTCCCTTGCAAAAGATTAAGAAAACTACACTCAACTTCGAGGGTAAGTCATGACGGACATTACCTCGACACCGGCTCTGTCCCACCATGGTAGATAATGTTTTGAGCCTAGTTTGGGCAGCCATGATAGCCAGATTCATAGCCGATTATGATTTTGATATTGCGGAATTTTTATCTCAAGAGATTGGAGACCGAGCGGTAGGAGGTGAAAAGTCACTATTGGCATATACTTGCATGATCACACAGTTGTGCTTGTCTATGAGAGTACAAGAACTCCCGGATATCTCCGAGATATTAGAGGCCACAAACACCACTAACTTAGTCCAAATTAGATACGCAACTAACCTTTTGGCTCAGTAGGATAGGCAAGTAGCAACTTTGATGGTTGATATATTCTGGCAGAGTGGTCAGGCCGAGACTACTTAGGTAGGTGTACAGACAGAGAATACATAGACTAACACAGCGGGTACATCTAGTGCCCCACCTCTAATATAGTCTATACCACCTAGGCCATGAGGTATGCTTTCTGGACTTGTTATGATTTCACAGGAAATGTGGACTCAGGTCATCATCCGACTAGCCACAATGGAGGATAAGGTTTGTCATATGGAAGAGGGAGTAAAGCCTTATCTTAAAACATAGTTCACAAACTAGGACAGACGGGTCTAAGGGACGCTTAAAGCATTTGAATTAAGGATTACTCAACAGGTGAAAAACGTTGAGGCACCTGATATTACTAGTATCATATCGGAAGTTGTTGAAATTAAGAAGATGACATCTGATTTGTATGATATACCGGTGATTTTAGAGCTTGTGATTGAGATGGTGGTGACCACAGTGCATGTTACTAATATTTGAGCTATTTCGGATCAAGCAATGGAGACTAGAGAGGAGACCCAAGAGAAAAGAAAAGAGATAAAAGCATGAAGAAAAAAAATGCGAATACAGCTCGGGTTGATAGCATTCAGGATGAGCAGGACTGGGAGACACGGGTTCATGAGATGGCTACTAGAGCCAGTGGTTTGATACCACCCATTAATGATGCTGAGGGGGAAAGTGTTGTGCCCTCAACTATTGATGCTTATTTAGTCCCCAGGTATGACCTCTTATCCTTACTTTACATTTTTTAGCACTGGGACAGTACAAGAATTTTTAGCTAGGCGTGGGGGTATACCTGATTCTAAATATCTGGGAGTAGCTAAAGATCCCATGGTTCAACCATGGTCATTTTGTGGAGTATATCGGCTAGTACGACACTGTAAAATGCATAAACCAAAAAAAACACAAAACATACAAAAAAAAAATCAAACAGTCAAAATTCCAAAATGAACTATTCTACTTACCCTAACTATGCTTTACCCGATGCCTCAGGCCTTGATCACGAACCTCCATGGTATACATGATATGTCGCGGTATTCCCTAACTCATGAACTGACCATGAATCTAAATCATTGTGTAGGAGAAGTAGAAGTATGGCCAATTGTTGCATCGCATGAGGATACAATGTCTGGAGACGGTTAGCAGGGTGAACGCTAGCATGTAACTCAAGGATAAGGATAACATAATGCCATGCTCAATAATTTCAACTCATTCAAAATCCAATGCACCTAATCAAATGCATATACATATATTTATGCATATCACATGTCGGGATAGGGAACAAGGCTTGACATGAATATTTGAAAATCTTAACATGGGTTGTGTAGCTTAACTATAATAATAATAGTACCCATGAGCTATATCGTCCCCAATTTTCACCTTTAGGTCAGGCCCTAGTGCGTGTAGCCACATGAACCAGAAAAAGATCATACATATATGGATAATCATATACTAAGGTTATTTAAGCACCCAATCATGAAATATGAAATGGAGGACTCAAACCCTCTAATCATAATGATGAAAATAAGGTGCAAAGAGTCCAAAGAGGACTAGGGCCAAAACAGGTTCATTGTAAGGGAAACGAGAAGGTGAAATTGGTGTAAACAACAAAATTGGGTCAATTAGGCTCAGATATTTGGATCAAAGGGATATATTCATTTTGGTTAAGGAATTTTAGGCTCAAAAGGACTCACAACAAAAACACATATGATGACTTCCTACTCCACTATCCTAGACCTAGGTAAAAGCCTGTAGATACATAATTTTGTCTCTCCCAGAAGCCGAATTTACCCATTTACCCCGCCTAACTATGTACCTTACCCCTATGTGATTATCCCTCAATAAAAATACATAAATAACAAAAAATTTAACAAATTAACAACCCATCCAATCAAAATTAACAACCTACCTAATCAAAATAAACCACATCACCTTATCCTCACCACCCCACTCTCTAACCCACCTCACCACTAACCGATAAACCCCCTAACCCCCCTAAGGTCATATTTTTTCCCGCTTCATAACAAAATTTACACATATATACCTCAGATATAAGAAAATACACTCTCACAGATTCCATACACAACACATATAATACATATACACACTGCCATGCATAGATACACACACAGCTTACACACATTCTCAACAAATAAATACATATAATATATATACATACATACCGATAAAACAAAGGGAGAGAATCCATTATCACACACTGCATATTTAGACCTTACCAAAAAATCCCATACATTGAAACCTCACCGAAAAAACTCACTCACTTACAAATAGCTCATGATATACATATGTTGTAAATACACACACACACACACACACTAGAAATAAAGATTTAAAGGAAAAAGATGAGAAAATCAAGAGAGACCGGGAGAGGTCGGAGAAATAGTGAATGAAGGGAGCTAAATCAATAGGTCTTGAGTTTTTCGACAAATATTTCACCGAAATTAGCCACCACAGAACCTAAAATCTCCAAGCCCCTCTATTTCTTGTTTCTTTTGGGGTTGAATCTTATTGGTAAAGTTGTTCCATCGACTAGTAGCGTCTATCAAAACTCCGGCGAAGTGAGTCATCACCAAAAAACTATAATCAATCAATTGCAATGCCAAAATCCCACTGAAAATAATCGAGTTTAGGGGAAAATGGAATTCAGGTCGAAGCCTTTAATTTGGGATCTGCTATTGAGGTTCGGATCTAAGATCTTGGATGTGGTTCTAGTCGGAAGGAACAATTACACTTGAAAAGCTTAAATTTGAGGTCCATTTCTACTCTTGTTCTCTATTTTAATCTCGAATTTTAATTATTATTATGGATGTGAATGACTTGTCTGTGTACCATGCTTGGATCTTTATTGTGAGTATGTGGTTGATTGTTAGATTCAGATCTTTAAAGGTTCAAAAGATAGAGAATGAATTGATAATCGAAGAATTGGTTAATCATTATTTGAGAATGAAATTTAGGGGCGGGAATTGAAAATCGATAAAAGTGAATATTGTTGTGCCTTGATTCATCGATTGTTGTTGGATTTGAAATGAATGTTAATTTTGTTAAACGCGATAGTATCCTATTTTAGGTCAAGAATCAATAGGTAAATTATAGAAATTAATGATTGTTAAGTGACTGAATTATTGTGTTTGAGATTGTTTTATTTTATCGAACGAAATTAAAATTGTATTCATTTACTGGGGAATGCCTCAAGGTACATTTTACTTATTCACCGAGGAATGCCCCAAAGTATCATGTATGCAAAGGAGGTTCGTGATCAAGGTCCAAGGCGTCGGGTAAATTATAGCTAGGGTAATTAGAATAGTTTTGGTTTTCATTCCTAAATTTTTATATCGGTTTGTAATAAATTGGATTGGACACTATTATTTTGGAGTTTTGGTTATTTGATTGTTTGTTTTTGTTGCTGCATCTTTTGTTTGATTTACGCATTTTATAGTATCATACTAACTGATATACTCCATGAGGCAACTGTGTTATAACCAAGGGACCGAGGGATGCCCAACACCTTCCCCTCGATCAATAGAATTACTTAACCGGAATCTCTATACGTGGATTAGTTTTAAAGAGTCAAACCATTTTGATAAAGAATTTCCAATGTTAACTTGGCACACCAAATTTATTTCAAGTGGGGAATCTGAATTCAAATAAAAAAAATCCTTTTTGAAACAAATTTTATCTTTTGTCACTTAATAATAAAACCATTTCAAACTTAAAATTGATTCTTTTGGGTAAAAAAGGGGTGCAACATCTCTGGCAATTCTTCTGGGGATTTTTTAGAATTTGAGCTTATTTTTGAGTTGTATCGGCTTAGTGTGACACTATATATGTATAGACGTCTTGTTTGTGTTATCGTGTGTTACTTTTTTAACATTGTTGAGTGTAGACATGCTACGTGTTTATAGTTTTTCTCTTATGTGTTACTGTGTTATATCTGGCATCATGTGCATTATCCAGAGTCATTCTTTCAGAACATATCTCGTAGTACATGTGTGTACACGACCTCTAGTTGAGCCACACTTATTTTAGGAGGGGGCCATTAGGTATATGGAGTACATGGAAAGCTTTCAGAGCCACTATCGACCATACGATCCCCTGAACAGCTTTGTAAGTAGACCCCAACCAAAGTCATCCTTTTGGTCATGCTTATCTACATCATATTGAGGGCTAGCGGGACCAACTTGGTTCTTTGTAGGATACTCACCCATAAAGCATACTTATATGCTAGTTGTTGCACTTTTGAGGGTAACAGGGTCAACTGACGAACTGATTTGTAGGAAAACATGGGCTGGAATTAAAGAAAGATGTATAGGCAAGGAAAAAATCAGTAAAAAATAGAGAAAAAGACAAATGAGTAAAAAAAGAGTTTTGTAGTTGTTTAGAGCTTTTATGGCTTTTATTTTTCATAATTCAAAAGTTCAAAAAAAAAGAATTTTTACCTTTTGCACTTATTTCCTAAAGAGAAAAAAGTTTTTTTTTTATTCTCTTTAGCGAGCATTCATAATTCAAAATTTTCAAAATAATTTTTTTCAGTAGTAACATTTTTTTTATAAAAGAAAAATTCAAAAATGATGGTAGAAGTTTTGTACATTTTATATAACGAAAATACCAAAAAGATTTCTATTTCATAGCTGTTGATGTCATTTTTATGTGAAGTATCGAATTGAAAATTCAAAAAAGATTTTATTGATATTTTTCATCGTATGTTTGTGGTTGTGTCTCCCAAGTTGTGGCTTAGTCTATCCGTTATTGTTTAATTATTCAATCTGGAAAACTATGCACACCTGATTCTCCTC
Organism: Capsicum baccatum var. pendulum; assembly: GCA_030864225.1. Lineage (NCBI taxonomy): Eukaryota > Viridiplantae > Streptophyta > Magnoliopsida > Solanales > Solanaceae > Capsicum > Capsicum baccatum. The sequence continues at coordinate 145,377,210 of CM061552.1, forward strand.
TCTTGAGAGTGAGATACGTAGGCAGCCCTTTTAGGGTTCGGTGATCTTATTTAAAAAATCCAAAAAATATTTTATTGACTCTTCAGAGTAGGTATGTCACATACATCTTTAAAAGAAAACTACAAAAAGATTTTCCTTTAATAGTTTCAAGTTTTATTTTCATATGAAATAAAAAATCGAAAACCAAAAAGATTTTTCTTTGGTAATCATAGGTTTTATTTTGTATAGGGAGTTTAAAGCTAAAAATTCAAAAAGATATTCATCAATTCTTTTGACTATTTATTATTATCTATTCTTATAAAAGTTTCAAAAAAAATTAAGGAACAAAACAGAGTTTGATCGGCCATGTTATGCCAAAACTTTACAAACTACACACACCTAATTCTTCTCTCTCGGGAGTGAGATACGTAGGCTCCCTTCTTGGGTTTGGTGATCTTTTTCATAAGGAAAAAAAGATTTTAAGGAAATTTTGAACTCTAACGAATTTGTTATCTCTTGTTTAGTTAGTTTAATATGGTTGGTTTGTGGCATTTTGGTTGGTCCTCCATATTACACTAAGTCGAAGAAAAATTTATGGCCAACAAGGATACCAAGGTTGTTGTCAATAATCAGATCGGGAGTTTGGGGAATGAGAATTTAGAAGCTAATGTAGAGATACGGAAATTAAGGCAACAAATGATAGAAATACATCAAGCTTGGGCTAATGGGTTGCTGCCTCCTCTATTTCCCACTTATAATCTGGAATGTCTTTCTAGCTTGCCTCAAGTGTCACATGCACAGTGCCCTATTTTTATTGACAGGCATCAACATGCATTAAGATTTACTTCGGGGCAACGCTATCCTAACACTTTTAATATTCCTCTCCTAGCTCCTTAATACAAAATGACCACATACTTGGGTCCACTTGTAATTCCCATTTTTGCAGCTCCAACCCCACCTGAAGCTCCTACTTTTGATGTGCATCCACCGATTATGCCTCCCCACTCTACAAGGGAGCCTGTATTGAATATTTATGGTGATCAATATTATGATTTTGAGCCCACATCTAAGTTGACTAGACCTCATGGTGACACTCAATCACTTGAGCTTTTTTTTAACGCCAAAAATCCTATTGTGATAGAAAAATAAAATGAAATGACTAGAAAGGTGAAAATATCAGAACATTCCATGAGAAACTTGCAGGGGCTCGGGGGTTATACAAGTGTATAGTATAAAGATTTGTGTATGTTTCCAAATGTTAATCTCCCTCTTGGTTTTAAAATGCCAAAGTTTGAGAAATACGAACGACATGGTGACCCAGTGGCATATTTGAGGCATTATTGTAACCATATAAGGGGTGCTGAAGGGAAGAAAAAATTACTCATGGCTTATTTCGGTTAGAGTCTTTCAGGTCTAGCTTTAGAATGATTTGTTGACCAAGACATCAACGAATGAAATAGTTGGGATGACCTAGCTAATGAATTCGTGCAACAATTCCAATACCACGTGGAGTTGATTCCTGATGACAAATCCCTAACTAATATAAAGAAGAAAAGTACTGAAAGTTTTAGGGAATGTGCAATTAGATGGAGTGAACAAGTCGCTAGGGTGAAACCGCCAATGAAAGAAAGTAAGATAGTGGAGGTTTTTATTCATGTACAGGATGAAATATATTACCAACACTTGTTACCTGCATTAGGAAAGTCATTTATTAAGGTCCTCAAAATGGGGAGATGATAGAGGATGGAATTAAGACCGGTCACATTGTAAGTTTCAAAACATTTAAAGCAACTACCCAAGCAATTCCAAAGGGTTCACGAAATATTGGAGAGAAGAAGAATAAGGAAGATGTAGTTGATATTATAGTTGAACAATAGGCACGTCCAAGAAGGCCACGTTTCTATTACCCTCAGTCTCAAGCCCAAGTCCGTAATGAACCTCCATATAATCACTCCCAAAACCTATTATATTTTATTCCACTACCTCCATATCATGTATATAGAGACTAACCATATACTCATCCATATTCTTATCCACAATGGCATGTATTGGTACCTCAACATCATCCTCGACCCCTACATAGTTACAAAGGAACTTCTAAGTCTAAGTTTCAACCGAGGTTGGAATTCGTAAAGAAAGAGGAAGTCAAAGGATAATTTTACATGAAATGTGTCTAATAGCGGTGAAAGATCTTGTCATGATGATGTACAAATCAGTGGCTAATATGCCAAGCTCAGCAATTGGGAAGTCACTTCTCTCCTTACTTGGAAGGATTGTTGGTAGTTTGTTTTGTTTTTCTTTCTATTTTTAAATTATTTTAGGGTTGTAATTCGAAATCTATCTTGTTTTGTTTCTCAGTCATATTAATTTAAACCCTTCTATTTTATTTTCAATAAGATGTGGTGTCCCTTGTCGTTTTGTCTTATTTCAAGTTGTTTGGTTGTCTTCTTTACACAGTACATTTTAGGTTAATTCTAGTGTTATAACATGCTTGCAGAATTTTCAGCCAGATCTTAAAATCCAGTTTAATCATGAAACATTGAATTAGAGGGATAAAGTTTTAAAAAATAGGCATCTGAGAAATTGGTAGAGTGTTAAGATATTTGGTGACCACGTTGAAGCCTTCTTTCACAATTAAGTCAATTATTTTGAGAATCACAAGAATAACCTGGTCATCAATTGAAAAATATATCTCAATTAGGTTAAATAGCAGACGCGTGATCCCTAACAAGAGAAATAGGAAGATATTTAGCTCCAAGAAAGAATAGGTCATTCGATGTGAGGAAAGTACAACAAAGGTGGAGTTGTATGTTTGACAAGTGTAAAAGAGAAGTGACACACATGCTTAGTTGAAGTTAGTGTTGTGAAAGTGTCACAAATGATTTTCAGCTTTCACTTCATATTGCATGACATGTACTTGCATTTTCAAGGATTGATATGATGAAGGCATTTCATTCTGTTATCCAAATATTGTGTCACCCTTTGTTTACCTATTTCGAGCTTTAATCTATTTTCTTTCGTACCTTTCTTTTGGAATCAAGATAGAGTCGGCAAAGTATAAAAGAAAAGATGTCGAGCAAAGTAATCGAGTCAGAAAAGTTCAAAAAAACATTAAAAAAAAGACAAAATATGTCCAAAAGAAAAAAAAGAGAAGAGTTTTAAGAAAATAGAGTCAGAAAAAGTCTCAAAGAGAAAAAGAGTCAATAAAAGATCAGAATCAAGTAAAAGATTAAGTCACTGAAACTACGTGTGACCTGATTCTCCTCTCTCGGGGTTGAGATACATAGGATGACCTACTCTGGGATTGGTCCAACCAAATGAACAATTTAAAATTACACAGTCAAAAGAAACTAGGCATGAGTTAATCCTTGTATTTGAGTCGATTCCAAAAGTTGTAAGTCTCACCCCACTTCAAGTGTCGTTTAGGCCTTATTCGATCCTTTCTTTCTAATCCTATCCAAAATCCAAGTTACAACCATAGAAAGACCTTCAGATAAATCTTTGAGAATGTTAAGGCTAAGTATGCAATGGATACGATGATGCATTTTGAGTACTACATATCTTCCTCAGCATAAGAAATTAGGAGAGAAATTAAAATAAAATAGTCTTATTGGTGAAAATATTCACGAGCATCATAAGTCTATAGTAAGTTGAGAGAGCTAAAAATGAGAGAGTCTTATTGGTAAAAACCTTCACGGGCACCGAAAAATAATTGTGAATTGAGAGATATGAAAATGAGAAAGTCTCATAAAGTCTTATTGGAGAAAATTCTCCTGAATACCGTAAGATGGTGGTGAGCTGAGAGAAATGAAAATAAGAGAGTCCTATTGGTGAAAACCCTTATGGAAACTATACGAAGATGGTGAACTGGGAGAAAGAAAAATGAGATAGGTTTGTTGGAAAAAACCTTTCAAGGTGTCATTAGCCAAATGAGGTCTATAAGAGAAATTGACCTGAGGAAGCAACTCAATTTCATGACCACTAATTCAATAATAATTGGTGGAAAGTTTAGATGAAAAGATTAGGTAACTAAATCCAAAAATGCATGGCATAATCATTAGAATTGATTGTCATTTTCAGATAAATGTTTGTGTTCTTTATTTTAAAAAAAGGACAAACCTTTTATTTTCTTTCTCCTCTTTGTTTCTATTTTTGTCATTTTGAGTTTGTCATTCAGACAAAAATAATTATTCTCGTGTATTATTTTCAAATCCACATAATAACAAGTGAGAAAGGATGTCAAAACTTGCTACCAACTCCTTCAATTTCACAAAGCAAGACAAAAGGCTAGCACATGAAAGAAACATGATTGTAAGTTAACACGAGGAATATAGAAAGTTTTGCCAACAGACAAGTTTGAGAATTCATGAAAATATCAAGTTTTAATGAATTTATCTGAGAGATACACCAAAGTGTAGATACTACTTTTGCTTTTGAGTCACTTTTAATGATTTAAGTCTGGGTCGATGGTGCAGTAAGACAAGTGCAAGAGAAATTGCCTCAAAATCTAAAGCCTCAAGCCAACCACCCTGTTTTAAACTCACAAATTTTCTTTGTATGAAATAGGAACAGTTCCTAACTTCTAATCAAAGTCTTCAAAGCGCAAATATATAGAGGTGCAATTCCTTATCTCTACAAATACAAGAGCAGTGTTGTTGTACAGGCTTGGTCATCACAATTATGGTAAAACTCATCATCTTGTTCCCCTAAGAGATGCATTCTACAATTCGGGTCTTTCATGTCTCATGGATTTGAGGTGTACTTTCTAATTTAAGAAATTAATCCTAAAAGATGAACTTTCACCAAATAATTTTCACTTTCACTCTTAAGAGACGGACTTTTTGGTCTCACTCATTCAACTTTACCTTCAAAAGGTGCATTTGTTGATAAGAATCTTAATTCAACTTTTCATTATGCATTGTTATAAGTAGTGATTTGGTTTGTCTCCCACAAAAGCTTTTGATGATAAATTCGGGAAAAAAGATAATTTAATTCTTGTTATTAGGAACTTCACTTTAGGACCCTCCTAGTAAAATCAGACTTTATTTTTCTAGAAAATAAAATCTTTTTTTATCATAATCTTTGCGTGGGGTAAATTTTATTCTAGATTTGATTTTGAGTTCAGGAGCCTTCCTGGAGAACAATATGATGAAATTGAAATTCAGGAGCCCGTCTAAAGAACAAGGTGACGAAATTGTAAGTAAGGAGCTCACCTAAAGAAAAGGGTGATGAAATTAAAAGTTAGGAACCCACCTAAAAAATAGGGTGCTAAAATTGCAAGTTCGGAGCCCACCTAAAGAATAGGGTGATGAAATTACAAGTCAAGAGCCCACCTTAAGAACAGGGTGATGAAATGGCAAGTTAGGAGCCCGCTTAAAGAACAAGGTGATAAAATTGCAAGTTAGGATCCTGCCTGAAGAACAAGGTGATAAAATGTAAAGTTAAGAGCCCGCTTAAAGAACAGGGTGATGAAATTAAAAGTCAGGAGCCCACCTCAAGAATAGGGTGATCAAATTTCAGGTCATGAGCTTGACTGAAGAACAAGGTAATGAAATTGTAAGTCAAGAGCCCACCTAAAGAACAAGGTGATGAAATTGCATTTCTGGAGATCACCTAAAGAACAGGGTGATGAAATGACAAGTGTGGAGCCCACTTGAAGAATAGGGTGCTAAAATTACTAGTCAAAAGCCCGCCTGAAGAACAGGGTGATAAAATGGCAAGTCAGTAGCCCACCTAAAGAATAGGGTGATAAAATTGCAAGTTAGGAGCCCACCTTAAGAATAGGGTGATGAAATTACAAGTTAGGAGCCCACCTTAAGAATAGGGTGATAAAATTGAAAGTCGGGAGCTCGGCTGGAGAACAGGGTGATAAAGTTATAAGTCAAGAGCTTACTTGAAGAACAGGGTGATGAAATTGCAAGTCAGGAGCCCGCTTGAAGGATAGGGTGATGAAATGGCAAGTCAGTAGCCTACTAAGGAACATGATGATAAAATTGCAAGTCAAGATCCTTCCTGAAGAACAGGGTGATAAAATGGCAAGTTAGGTGCCCGCCTGAAGAACAACTTGATAAAATTATAAGTCAAGAGCCCGCCTAAAGAACAGAATGATGAAATTACAAGTTAGGAGCCCACCTGAAGAACAAGGTGAAGAAATTTAAAGTCAAGATACAAGGTTAAGAGATTAAAAGTCAAGCAACAAGGTGAAGAAATTAAAAGTCAATAAAGTAAAGAAATTACAAGTTGGGAGCCCGCCCGAAGAATAGGGTGATGAAATTGAAAATCAAAATATTAAAAAATAGGAAGTCGGGAGCCCACCTGAAGAATAGGATGAAGATTTTTAAATTCAGGATCAAGTTTTAGAAGTACCACCGATAGAACATGGTCAATTTATGAGTTCATCTCCAATATCAAAATTTGTATTAAGAAAGAATCTATTCTAAAGTTTAACCCAAAGAATATCAGATATTTTGTCAATTTTGAAAGTATTAGAAACTCAAGTCAAGAGTCCAAAAGAAACTACTTAGATAGGACTTTTGTAATTTCAGTTTTCTTTTTGACTTCTAATTTTTATCTTTGATGTAATGATAGAGCCACAGACTGTAACCTCAACAGGTCCTTACTGGACTTTCCAAATCGGTAAAGTCGTATTCCTTGTCAATCCTAGAACTACATGTACTTTGACTCCCACATAACTTGAGACAGGTAGAGAGCCATCAAGACCCGGTTTCCCTTCTTCCTCCTGTTTCTCTCCTTGAATAATGCTCGGGTCAAAATTTTGTGTCGTTGTCTACTTCTTTGTCTGAAAATACATTGTGTTTACATCCAAAGAAGGGCATGATGTAGACACATACTTTTGTCCCTCTCTAAAGTCGAATTTAACCATTTACCCTGCCTAACTCTGTGCCTTACCCCTATGTGATTATCCCTTCATAAAAAGATAAAAATAATAAAATTCTTAACAAATTAACAATTCACCCAATCAAAATTAACCACACCATCTTATCCTTACCACCCCACCCCTACCCTACCTTACCTCCTAAACTATATACCCCCTCTAAGGTCACATTTTTCCCCTCTTCATAACAGAATTTATACATATATACCCCTAAGACACAGCAAAATACACACTTACATGTTCCATACACAGTATACACAATACATATACATACTTCCATACATAGTTACAAATATAAATCACACATAGAGTTCACACATAGTCTCAACGAATAAATAAACATAAGATATATACATACACACAGACAAAACATAAGGGAAGACTCCTTTAACACACAGTGCACATCGAGAACTCACAGAAATAAATCACACATCGAGACCTCACTAAAAAAACCCACACATCAAAACCTCACCAAAAAAACTCACTCACTCATAAAAAACACATGATACATACACACTCCGTAAATAAACACACACATACTGGAAATAGAGAGCTGAGGGAGAAAGAGGAAAGACTCAAGAGAGATCGAGCAAGGTTAGATAAATAGTGAATAAAGGGATCTAAATCAATGGGTCTTGAGTTTTTCGGTGAATATTTTGCTAGAATTGGACACTGAAGTCCCAAAATCTCTTAAGCACCTTCATTTCTTCTTCCTTTTGGAGTAGAATCTCATCGAGAAAGTTAATCTATTGACTAGCAGGGTCTATCTGAACTCCGATAAAGTTAGTCATTACCAGAAAACTATAATCAATCGATTCCAATTCTAAAACCCCACTGGAAATAGTTTGGTTTAGGGAAAAATGGAATTTGCATCAAAGCCATTAATTTAGGATCTGTTGTTGAGGTTTGATTAAGATATTTTGGATGTGATTCTAGTCACAAGGAACAATTACACTTGAAAATCTAATATTTAAGGTCTATTTATACTCTTGTTCTCTATTTTTATCTCAAATTTTTAATTATTATTGTGGATCTGAATGACTTGTGTGTATACCATGTTTGGATCTTTATTGTGAGTATACAGTTGATTGTTGAATTCAAATTTTGAAAGATTGAAAAGAGAAAGAATGAATTGACAATCAAAGATTTGGTTAATCATTATTTAAGAATGAAATTTGGGGGAAGGAATTGAAAATCGATAAAAGTGAATATTATTGTACCTTGATTCACCAATTATTGTTGGATTTGAAATGAATTTTAATTTTGTTAAACTCGATAGTATCATATTTAAGGTTGAGAATAGATAGGCAAATTTTAAGTTTGGGGTAGGCAAATTATAGAAATTAATGATTTTTAAGTGATTGAATTATTGTGTTTGAGATTGTTTTATGTTATCACACAAAATTTAAATTATATTCATTTACAAAGATATGCCCCAAGGCATATTGTACTTATTCACTTTGACATTGAAGTGGTGAGTTTCTATACATAAAAAGCCTATATTTCATGTTTTGGTCTCCTAGTTCTCATATTATTTAGATGTGTTTTTGCTATAGTCGGGGGCATGTCCTGACATCTTATTGGTATTTATTTTTGGTACTTTATTTAGAAGGCTTTGTTGGATTACTATGGATTTGGGTGATGTTGGTCAGTTGTTGGTTATCTATAATAGAAGTATTTTTTATTCTCTAAATTTATCTGGTTATATATTCAAAATTTATCTGACAAGTGTGATATTATGGAGGTTGATTAGGTGCAAGGAGGTGATCTCATCCCTGCCGGACTTGAGATACCTATCACAGCCAAGCCTTGGTTTGAGTCGTGAAAACGTTATATCAGAGCCTAGGTTTGGTGTCATTGGGTGTCCAATAAAGCCGTATTATATAGAATCTCTTTTAAGAGTGTGTAGTGTGCCACACTTATAAGGGAGAGGCTATGAAGCCTTTAGAAATATTTTCCCTTTCTTGTGATCTATTCTTTGAGCTATGAAGTATAAGGTAATGATATCTTCTCTAATTTCCATATGTTTTCTTTTCATATCATGCCGCCTAGAAAATTTGATACTCATGGAAACTTTTCTATCTCATATAATGACAATGCAGATGGAACTAATCTTACCCCTGTGGTACAAACCCAGTTTAGGGTCACTCCTTTTGATTACCCTAGTGGAGTTCTATAGTTCCCCCTTGTCCTACTCGAAGAGCTTAGGGTGAAGTGTCCAATGTGGAGTTCTACCATCTTATTCATCAGTTAACCTAGATAGTAACCTCTCTGTGATAACGCTCAATCTACAGCTCTCTTAGGAGTGTAAAGCGGTCGTAGTCAAATATAGAACCCAACTGGGTTGGGTATCGATCCCTCAGGGAATAGCTTGGTCAACAAGTAAGCAACAATTAATAGACTTTTAGTGCAAGTCTCGTAAAAAGTGGGGATTGTAATGTGTACCCAAAATATTAAAGTAAAAACTAAAAATAGCAAAGTAAAAAGAAAGAATGTTTAGTAGGTTGTAAAACAATGAGAATTGAAGAGTTAGGGTTATGTCCACCTTCTGAGTTTACGTCTCTATTAGTTATGAGTTATGCAGAATTCAGACATGCATGTGCTTATAGAGAATTGTATTCGATGGTAAATCCAGGCGTCTTTCAACTTATTCGAGGATTATTTCACTTTAACTCTTTCGAGCTTAAAGCGTATCTAACGGTACAAATTCTCCAAGAGGTTAATCCAGTTACGGCACTAACTTTTTAATAGGGGATGAGACCCTACTACCTTGACATTATCTCTTTTCCAGACATATAACTTTTCTTTTGAACAAGTTAATGCTATACTCGCGTATTCTTGCATTTGCAACCACAAAGAATTTAGATTAAGATGAAGAGAATAATGATATAAGCAACATACGTGTCACAAACTCACAAACTCATAGCAATAGATAGTATCACATACGGCTTCCATAACCCCAACAGAGTGGTTTAGTTACCCATGAGTGCGAAGGAAATCACAATAGACATTGTTATTATACCACAATAAAGATTTCGTGTAGTAGTAGTGTGGTAGGCGTTAGGCGTGAATTCCTAGCAAAGTAACGTTTCTCTTGTTGCGGAAATTAAGAATTGAATAGATGAATAGAAGAAGAATAAAAAGTAGAATTAAAAGTAGTAGTGAATGAATTGTAAGGTAAGATGAGAGTTGTTGTTAAGTAGAATGTCTATAAACCTTTAGCAAAATAGGGTATTTATAATACCCATATCCTATTCCTACTAAGCTAATGAAATACTTAACCAAATCCTACTAAACTAATGAAATACTTAACCCAATTGTACTAGGTTAATGTATCATTATCCTAATCCTAATAAATTACTGCTAGTCCCCAAAGTCTTCAGAATTGCTGTTTTAGCCCGGGACAGATTTTTCATGCGCCACTTTTGGTCTTTGGCGTCCAAGACTCCCTTTTCTCTTTTCATGAAGATTTCTTTGGCGTCAAGTTATCCATAAAATGCTGAATTCTGCATCATTTATACCTGAAACTTTGCTAATTATGTTTGTTAGCTCACTTACACGAAAAAGGACTAAAAGTGCGTGAAATATATAATTTGTTCTCAAAACATTGCTAAAATATGGGTGAAATATAGCACTATAGGTGTGTAAATTCGCCTATCATCAACACCCCACACTTGAAGCTTTGTTCGTCCTCGAACAAACTATCATGTCCATCTAAACATCAACTTAGGTTTTCACAGTATCAACACAAAATATTCATCAAGACAAGCTCAACAATTATCAACAAAGAGTAGTTTTCTGATCATTAGTAGAAACAATTCAACCTCCAATATAGACTCGCGATGGTAGTTAATTCATATCCAAAAGTTAAGGTACAAAGAGTTATACACAACTACCCAAAACTCTATAAACCATGTGTGTCTCACTATATATTACCCATAATCACTCACAAGTATAGCATATTTTTCAAACATGGGTATAGAAATATCCTTTCTCTCGCTCTCACAAAGAATTCATATGCTGCAACTGATGACCTTAGGCTTGCCCTTAGTGTAATGCTCCACTAAATGTCAGAATGCTAAGCTTAGGATCAACTAGGTCTTTTATGGGTTGTAATGTAGGCTAAGGGACAGGTAGGACTATTTTGGCCAGAAATAGTGACTATGTTCCTAAGCGCTTTAATACATCACATTGTATAATTAACACTTTTCTTTCAAACAACCTTTCTACCTTCTTTTATTCTACCACCCTTTTTCTCCTTTTTTGTTTTTCAATTTTAAGCAACATTTCAGCTTTCCTTTCCTTTTTCTTTTCTTAACATACCTCTTATGATAGCAATTCCTTTTCATAACAAATTCAATCACCATTAAATTCTAAAGCATCATACTCACCCAATTTTCTCTTATGACTTTACACTTTAAAGCACTTAGGAATTTGGATCAAATTATGGTCTTGAAAAAATAGATTAGGCTTACATATGAGGTTGTCAAAGAAAATAGGCTAAAGGCTCAAAGGGGTTAACTAGGATAATGTCCATGGGTAGGTAAAAAGAAGGTAAACAAGTGTAGGTTGCCAAAGGAATGCCTAAATCATCTCCTAAACTTGCACTCTTTATACCAGGCAAGTTCTAGCATCAGCCACAAACATAGAATATACAATATCCTCACACATACAAGGCACATGGTCGACTTTACTGGGAGTAGTATAGACTCTTGACCCAAACAGATGAAGGAATTGAACCATACAATATCACATAGTGAGTCACAATTAGAGCCTAAACATCTCAATAGTCATGATTTTAGCACAAACTCTTGTTATAATCTCATGCTGCCTATTAGAATAATTTCATGCGAAGCTAAGTAAAAAAAAATTTAACTACAAAAAAACAAAAAACAAAAAAAAACTAAAACAAACAAACATAAATAAATGCAAATGCGGATAAAGGAGTATAGCATGCAAATACCCCCACACTTAGACGGGACACTGCCCTCAGTGGAAAATAAATACGAAGAACCTGGTCAGTCGGACTCCTCCTCTATGTCGGGGGTCATACCCCCTTCGTCATCAGAATTCTCCTCCACGTCGGAGTCTGGCATTCGATGATCATCATCAGTTGGCACATCATCATCAAGAGGTTCCTCAAAGTATGTACCTACTCCACATATCGCCCATGCATGCACATTCATTGGATAGTCATGATCCAGCTGTTGGAGCTCTGCAATAGTTGGAACACGTCCACCACTCATCATTGTGAACTGAGTCATGCCATAAAGATGGCGAAAGAAACTCTCATCCTGAGCATGTCTCTCTGTCGTATTAAGGTTGATGCCATGTGTTTATTCAGCATCTTTGACCTTTGTGAGGTCAACCTTATTCGGGTTGTGTGGGAGTTTATGATCAGCCGATTCCTCTTCGATGTCTTCCTTCCTCAAGATTGCAGTCAACAAGTTGCCGAAACTGAAATGGGACCGCTTGTGTAGCCTGGCTTTCCGCATGGTGGATCGAATAATTGCCCCAAATTTGATAGGGACATTCGTCATCAGTGCGTATACCAAGCACACTCTATCTCTTGTTATCTTGGTGTACTGGGTCCCTGGTATAAGGCAAGAGTTGACAATACGCAACCATATCCTTGCTTCCCTATTCAAAGGAGCATATGGGAAGGTGTTGTGTCGTCCGGTATCATTTTGTCTGCTCCACCTTGGCATGGATCTACTTCCACAAAGTGTGTGTCGAATTGCTCTATATGGAGGTCTACTGTACAACTCTTTGAATGGTGATGGATCGACTGAAGGCAAGCCAAGAAAGAAGTTGAAGAAATCCGCATTGAGTTGTAAAACTTGGCCCCGAATCTTGACCTCGCTGCCTGTGGTTTTCGGTGACCAGTTGGCATAAAATTCTCTTGTCAAATCGAGATTACATTCTCCCATGTCTCGGAAGATGAAATCAAGATATAATGCCATGATCTTGGCCAACATGCGCGGCTCCTTCTTCGCTAGGCTTTCCTTTTTTATCAAGTCCACATGAACATATTTTCTTTCCTTGTTGTTCTTATACCATTCCTTCGCTTTCTCTTCAAGAACCCATTTTATTCCAAACATGCGGCGTGGTAATTGCATTGAGGATGATTCTCCTTGCTCTTTGCAGCCTCTTTTCTTGCCTTTTTGGGAAGTGGTAGCCTTATCTTTGTCTTGTCTTGCTTTGGGTGCCATTGTACCTGAGACTTAGAACAATGTTCATGTTAGCATCATTTCAATGGATACAATCTATACACAAGCAATAGGGGTGCCACCCCACACTTAGATTGTTAATACAAATCAGTGAAGTAAAAGTGGCCGATTACTTAGACTTCATCGACATACGTTTTAGGTGCTATATTCCAACAATCAAATCAGAGATGTCACCCTTCTTGTAATCTTTGAAATACTTTCATGATGGATATAGCATGACTACTACATAGGGATTACATGAAGGTATAGCATCTAACAATAACCACAACCTCCTATGTTGGCAGGCCATTATAAGTCTCATTCCGATGAACAAGTCATTCCAACATGTAAGTATTCAAGTGACAAGATTATGCAATGTTAATGACTATGGAAATTCCATAAGTAGTATAACAATGCATCAAAATCAAATTCAAGTTGGAAACAAGTTAAGATTATCCCAACGTATGTGTTCATTCACTTAGTTGTGTATCAATAATTCAAACACATTCTTATCACCAATATTTCTTCAAGATTTAGCAATTCATAATAGGCATGATAATGTAGTACTTACGAAAAATAAATGAAGAACAAAGAAGTACTTACTTGATTAATGCCTTTGGTTGATGTTCTTGTGAAGAATTAGAGCAAAAGGAAAATTTTAGAGATGATTTGGAGAGTATGTGCGGCGCCTAGTTAGGTTTTTCAATGTGTTTGTGTTTCAAGACTAAGTCTCCTATTTATATAAAAACGTTGGGTCGGGTTTTGACCCATTTAAAATCGGTTTTGGAGACAAAAAGTGACCATAGGCGGCGCCTTTAGCTTTGCCTATGCTTGGCATAGGCGACGCCTTTTGCTTTGCCTTTGGTGAGCATAGGCGGCGCCTTGTGCCAAGCCTCTAGTGACCATAGGCGGTGCCTTTCACTTTGCATTTGAGATTCAGAGACAAAAGGCTTTAGCATAGGCGGCGCCTATGCTATGGCATACTTCAGCATGGGCAGCGCCTATGCTATGGCACACTAGATTCCGAGACCTTAGGCCATAGTATAGGCCTTGCCTTGTTCGTGGCCTAGTTTTACCTAGGCCTAGACTTGTTCGATGCCTATATTTTCATGAGCAATTCTCAATCCATAGCCTTTTGCATCTTCATTCCTAACTTACCACCTTTACCATGCAATCCGTCCAAAACGAAATTTGAAACCGATCTCCTCGTTGTATACCTTTTGCACCTACATTTGCTCAAAACGAATGAAAACGATTAGTACAATGGGTTGCGTCCCACCAAGCGCCTTAGTTTTGGTTGTGGAACGACTCTTCTTTTTGGATTTTTATTACTCAAAAGCAAAACATATACTAGAATGAAAAAAAATGAAAAACGATAAACGATGGGTTGCCTCCCATCTAGCGCCTTATTTATTGTCGCGGTACGACATAGTTACCTCGAGTACTTAGACTTTGTCGAGATATGTGATGGCCATATAATTTATCGAATCAAGAGGACCGATATAGGGTTTAACTTGTTGGCCATTCACTTTGAAGATAACACCATTGGTGTCTTCCAACTCAACTACTCCAGACGAGTAGACTTGGATAACTTTGTATGGACCAGACCACTTGGACTTTAACTTACCTGGGAATATCTTCAATCTGGAGTTGAAGAGAAGCACCATATCATCCTTTTGAAAGTTTCGTCGAACAATCCGCTGATCATGATACTTCTTCATCCGCTCCTTGTATAGGTCCGATCTCTCATAAGCATGTAGACGGAATTCATCCATCTCGTTCAGTTGCTCCAATATCAGATTCATTGCATCATCCCAATTCAGATTCAATTACTTTAATGCCCACAATGCCTTATGCTCAAGCTCAATGGGTAAGTGACAAGCCTTCCCATAAACTAGTTGATAAGGGGAAATGCCAATTGGTGTTTTGAATGCAGTCCTATAGGCCCATAGTGCATTGTACATCTTCCGAGACCAATCTGTCCTATTAGCATTTACCGTTTTAGCAAGGATTTGCTTGATCTCTCGGTTGGAAACCTCTACCTGGCCTCTAGTTTGTGGGTGATAAGGCGTGGCTACCTTATGTTGCTTGACACCATATTTTGCCAACACGGATTTGAATAGTTTGTTGCAAAAGTGAGATCCTCCATCGCTTATAATAGTATGTGGTACTCCAAAGCGAGAGGAGATATTTCTCTTTAAGAATGCGACAATACACTTTCCCTCATTGTCGGTCAACGCTACAGCTTCAACCCATTTTGAGACATAATCTACAGAAACTAGGATGTACTTCATTCCAAATGAATTTACGAACGGACCCATGAAATCAATACCCCATACGTCAAAGAGCTCTACTTCAAGGATTTTTGACATGGGCATCTCATGGTGTTTCGAAATAGCACCTTGTCTTTGGCATTGGTCGCATCTTCTAACAAAGTCGTAGGCATCTCTGAATATCGAAGGCCAATAATATCAACTTTGCAATACCTTTCTTGCTGTTCGATTACCTGCATGATGTCCACCAACTTGGGAAGTGTGGCATGCTTCCAATATATTTGGCACCTCTACATGGGATATACATCGTCGAATAACACCATCCGCACATCATCGAAACAAATATGTCTCATCCCAAAAGTAGTGTTGTACATCATGCATAAACTTCCTCTTTTGATGGTAAGATAAGTTTGCAGGTATCACATTACTCACCAAAAAATTTGCAAAGTCGGCATACCATGGTAATCCTTCCATTATTGCTGCTAAGATCTTCTCATCAGGGAATGGATCATCAATCTCGATTTCAGGCTGTGCCACATGCTCGTTCTCGAGTCTAGACAGATGGTCAGCCACTTAGTTCTCACAACCTCTTCTATTTTTAACCTCGAAATCAAATTCTTGCAGCAGCAAAACCCATCGAATTAGTCTTGGTTTTGCATCCTTCTTTGTCATTAGATACCTTAGAGCTGCATGGTCTATATGAACTATAACTTTGGTACCCAACAAATAAGTTGGGAACTTCTCAAACGCATACACAACCGCTAGGAGCTCTTGTTCTGTGGCAGTGTAGTTCTTTTGGGCTTCATTCAGGACCTTACTCGCATAGTAGATAGGATGAAATAGCTTCTCCTTTCTTTGTCCAAGTACATCACCAACGGCTACCCCACTAGCATCACACATGACTTCAAACGGGAGAGACCAATCTGGTGCTACCATAATAGGGGCTACAATTAGTTTTTCTTTGAGGCATTCGAATGCATTCACACAATGTTCATTGAAGTCAAACTTTGCATCTTTCTCCAAGAGTTTGCACAATGGACTAGCAATTTTGGAGAAGTCTTTGATAAACCGTCGATAGAAACCTGCGTGACCGAGGAAACAACGAACACCTTTCACAGAGATTGGGGGTGGCAGCTTCTCAATAACTTCAATTTTCGCTCGATCCACCTCAATTCCTCTTTCGGAGATTTTATGCCCAAGAACGATACCTTCTTTTACCATAAAGTGGCACTTCTCCCAATTTAACACTAGGTTGAATTCTACACATCTTTCCAATGCCATGCTTAGGTTTGCCAAGCACGCTTCAAAAGACTCACCAACAACTGAAAAACCATCCATAAATACCTCCAAAGTGTTTTCAACCATATCAGAAGAAATGGACATCATACATCGCTGAAAGGTGGCTGGTGCATTACATAGCCCGAATGGCATATATTTGAAGGAAAACGTACCATATGGGCATGTGAACGTTGTCTTCTCTTGGTCTTCGGGAGCAATACAAATCTGATTATAGCCGGAATAACCATCTAAGAAACAAAACCATCCTTTCCCCGCTAATCGATCTAGCATTTGATCCATAAATGGCATTGGAAAGTGATCTTTGAGTGTCCATGAATTTAGCTTTAGGTAGTCCATGCATACCCTCCATCCGGTGATGGGTCTAAGTGGAATAAGATCATTCTTTCCATTCGCGACCACCGTCATGCCTCCTTTCTTGGGAACATATGGTACCGGGCTTACCCATGTACTATCAGAGATTGGATACACAACTCCTGCGTCTAACCACTTAATTATTTCTTTCTTCACCACTTCTTGCATAGGTGGGTTTAGACGCCTTTGATGCTCAATGGTGGGTGTGCAATTCTCTTCATGCTGAATCTTGTGTGTACAAATCCCAGGTGGAATACCAATAATATCCACAATGGTCCATCCAATGGCTCTTATATACTTTCGTAGAATAGCAATGAGAGCTGCAACTTGTTGCTCACCCAAATCTGCCGCCACAATGATTGGAAGTGTATTTCCGCTTCCTAAGAATGCGTAGTTTAAATGACTTGGCAGCTCCTTCAATTCTAACGTGGGTGGCTCTTCAATAGATGGATTAGCTGGTGGTGTGGTTTGATTTTTGAGATCAAGGTCCAGCTTCTTGGGAGCATGGCGATATGTCCCTAATCCTGAGAGAGCACAAATAGCTTCTTCACAATTTTCAGCATCCTTACTCTCACTATTCATAAGCAAAGTCGCCAATGGGTCATCAATCAGCTGCTCCTCTTCAAGTAATTCTTTCTCATCATCAAAGTAAACATCAGCCACCTAGAATACATTCAGATCTTTGGGTTGCTTCATTTATTTGCAAACAGCAAAGCGAACTACTTCGTCATTTATTCGGAATGAAAGCTCATTAGCTCTCAAATCAATAAGCACACTTCCCATAGCAAGGAAAGGGCACCCCAAGATTATGGGAACTTCTGAATCTGCCTCACAATCAAAAATTACAAAGTCTGCTGGAAAGATGAATGAAGAAACCTTTCCAATACATCACATAGAATACCAACAGGTCGTTTTACCGACCTATCCGCCATTACGAGCCTCATATTGGCTGGAGTAGGATCACCCAACCCCAACTTTTTATAGATAGATAGTGGCATCAAATTGATGTTGGATCCTAAATCACATAATGCCTTGGCAAAATTTAAAGATCCAACGGTGCAAGGAATAGTGAAAGCACCGGGGTCAGCCTTTTTCTGAACTTTTGATTGTGTCGAGATTGTGCTGCAGTGGTGAACATCATCTTTCAACTCATAACTTGCTGCCCGCTTCTTTGTCAAAAGATCCTTCATAAATTTCGCATACCCAGGCATTTGTTCACGTGCCTCCACCAATGGAACATTAATGGTCAGCTGCTTTAACATAGTCATAAATTTGCTGAACTTCGTGTCATCCGCCACCTTCTTCAATCTTTGAGGGAAAGGTGGTGGTGGATATGGAATTGTTCTCTCCACGGCTTTCTTCTCCTCTTGCTTCCATTTTTCAGCTTTTTCAGGTTGCAGATCATTGGGGTTGACATCATGGACGTCGTGGCCTTGTTCTGCGGATGCTTATCCTTTCACTTTATCATTAATATTCGCTGCTTCGTCAACCACTTGCTTACTTTTTTCTGAAGTTTCCAGCACCTTACCACTTTGGGTAGTAATGGCCATGCATGACCCATCATTCCTTGGGTTTTGCACAGTATCGCTAGGTAAAGTGCCAACCTTTCTTTGATTGAGTGCTGCTGAAAGTTGGCTCAATTGCTGCTCTATTTGCTTGATTGAAGTGGAATGAGAATCAACTATTTTTTTCATAGAGGACAAATCATTAACTACCTCCGTTACTCTCGCGCTTGTTGCTTCCACTCCTTTCAATATTTTAGCCAGCATGTCTTCCATACTTCCAGAATTAGATGTGGTGCCGTCACGTCTTCCAAGGGGAACGTACAAACCACTCTTTTCATTCTTTTTCTTCCAACTACCTTGGTCCTTGTTTCCAGATTTATCATAATAGTTCCGACCATGGTTTCCTTGGGTATTCCCTCGAAAACCCCCCTGATTGTTCAAGTAGTTGGCCTCTTCTGCTGAATCAGATTCGTCTCTTCCTTTTGACGCGACAACTTTGACTTTTTCGGTCTTCCCTGATAATAGATGCTTTGTAAGAAGATCCACTTGTGTTTTCATGTGCGCCATATCTTGATCAGGTTCTTCTTCTCTTCTCCTTTGGTCTGCAGTCATGCCAATAGATAAAGTGGGGCTTGCTACCTCAGAATCCCTGGTATGCCAAGCTCTACTTTGCTTCATCATACGATCTAGCATATTGCTTGCTTGGCCAAAGGTGAGGTCCATAAATGATCCTCCAGCCGCATTATCCATCACTGGTTTAGTTATTGAATTCAAGGATCTGTATAATATCTCCATTAGGTGAACATTAGTCATATGATGGTTTGGGCATCTCGTTAGCTTTGTCTTGAACCTCTCCCATGTTTCATGAATAGCTTTAGTTGGAAGCTGACTGAAGTTGTTGATTTCGTCTCTCAATTGTGCTCTTTTGGATGGCGAAAAGAATCTTTCTAGGAAAGCGTCTCTCAATTGCCTCCACTTTGTAATAGAATCAGGAGTCAGCCCATTCAACCATAGAGTTGCCTCCTCAGACAGAGACAATGGAAATAGATGTAGTCGAATTGCATTCTGACCAACACCAGGATTGTCAAACGACTTGCATGTAGAAATAAAGTTGATGAGATGCATATTCGGATCATCGCCTGCTAGTCCACCAAATAATCCCTTGAGTTGCAATAACTGAATCATGGTGCTCGTGATGTTGAACTTGGCTCTGGGCGCTAATGGTGGAGGAATTATGGGTCATGTGGCTCCGGCTCCATCAAGATCATCATCATCATCGTCGAAAGCTGGTTGCATAGCTCGGCGTTCAGGCCTAAACCTAGGTTGACGATCACTTCTGTTGGTAGGTGTGCCAATCTCAGCAGCATGCCTAGGGTTTAGTAACTCGTCATCAACTAGGTCCTCGTCTTCAGGATTTATTGCTCGCCTAGGGTTATCAATATTCTGTTGATGCACTTGAGCGGCGTCTAGAGCAGCTAGTCTCGCTTGTTCCTGTTGAGCAGCCATCCTTTCGATTTCGTGTTGTGCCTCCATTCTGCCAATATGTTGTGGTTCAGGATTGATAGGTAATAACGGTTGACCAGAACTTCGAGTATGGGGCATGCACTGAATAAAAACCTGCAGTAAACAAAAACGAAAACTAAAAGTAAAAGTACTATAATCTTTGACCAAAGGGTCTAGTAATTATCACAAACTTAATTGACACTCGTATTCCCCGGTAACGGCACCAATTTTTGATAACGCTCAATCTACAGCTCTCGTAAGAGTGTAAAGCGGTCGTAGTCAAATATAGAAACCAACTGGGTTGGGTATCAATCCCTCAGGGAATAGCTTGGTCAACAAGTAAGCAAAGATTACTAGACTTTTAGTGCAAGTCTCGTAAAAGGGGGGATTGTAAAGTGTAACCAAATTATTAAAGTAAAAACTGAAAATAGTAAAGTAAAAAGAAAGAATGTTTAGTAGGTTGTAAAACAATGAGAATTGAGGAGTTGGGGTTATGTCCACCTTATGAGTTGTACGTCTCTATTGGCTATGAGTGTGCGGAATTCAGACATGCATGTGCTTATAGAGAATTGTATTCGATGGTAAATCAAAGCGTCTTTCGACCTCAACAAGGACTATTTCACTGTAACTCTTTCGAGCTTACAGCGTATCTAACGGTACAAATTCTCCAAGAGGTTAATCCAGTTACGGCACTAACTTTTTAATAGGGGATGGGATCCTATTACCTTGACATTATCTCTTTTCCAGACATATAACTTTTCTTTCGAACAAGTTAATGCTATACTGGCGTATTCTATGCATTTGCAACCACAAAGAATTTAGATTAAGATGAAGAGAATAATGATATAAGCAACATACGTGTCGCGAACTCACAAACTCATAGCAATAGATAGTATCTCATATGGCTTCCATAACCCCAACCGAGAAGTTTAGTTACCCATGAGTGCGAAGGAAATCACAATAGACATTGTTATTATACCACAATAAAGATTTCATGTAGTAATAGTGTGGTAGGCGTTAGGCGTGAATTTCCCTTGCAGTAGTAACATTTCTCTTGTTGTGGAAATTAAGAATTGATTAGATGAATAGTAGAAGAATAAAAAGTAGAATTATTTTGATGGATGGATGGATGGTGGATGGATGGGAATTGATGGAATGGAGGAATTGTGAGGAATTAATTAAAATCTCTAGCAAAATAGGGTATTTATAATACCCATATCCTATTCCTACTAAGCTAATGAATTACTTAACCCAATCCTACTAGGTTAAGGTATCATTATCCTAATCCTAATAAATTACTGCTAGTCCCCAAAGTCTTCAGAATTGCTGTTTTTGCCCGGGACAGATTTTCTATGCGCCACTTTTGGTCCTTGGCGTGTAAGCTTTCCCTTCCTTCTTTCGTGAAGCTTTCTTTGGCGTCAAGTTATCCATAAAATGCTGAATTCTGCATCATTTATACCTGAAAACTTGCTAATCACGTTTGTTAGCTCAATTATAGGAAAAAGCACTAAAAGTGCATGAATTATATAATTTGTTCTCAAAACTTAGCTAAAATATGGGTAAAATATAGCACTATAGGCATGTAAATTCGCCTATCATCAAAAAGTCGTAATTTGTCTTCACGGGTCATAGGACTCAGTTATAATGAGCCTAGAAGGATTTTCCTAAGTCACTGCTTTGATAATGACTAGACTTAACGAGTCGTATAGACTCTAAAAAAACCGTAAGGAGGGTATTTCATAATGAGTCCAGTGTTCACCAAGTTGGGTTCTGCTCTGTCTACAACTTGGACCTTATGAGTCGTAGAATCACGTGACAAGTTGGTTGACAGAGTTGTAAGGATAACAGTAGGTGGGGGTCCTGGAGACTATTTTGGTTATGACTCGTGGAGATGAGTCGTAAGGTGTGGTTACGAGTCGATAAGTGACTCGTAGCCAAGGGCGACAATTTTGTAATTTTTAATTAAGGGCACATTGGACATTTCCCCTCTTCCCCAATAGTAACCCACGACTTACAAACATCTTTGGGACTTTATTATCACATTATTCCCAATGAAACACTCTCAAATTATCTCTCAAACTCTCCCTTAAAGTCAAGTCAAGGCTAGGGTTTCGAAGGAAGTGATCATCTAGGGTTCTAAGGGTGCTATATTGAAAAGACCTAAAACTAGGCCATGTCATTTGGGCACCTCAAGCCTATATGAATTAGAGGTCACCCCGATGACCCATCCTAATCATCACATCAATCATAAGAGTCGAGTTAATCCCGACCATATAATAAGATAGCGGAGAACATACTACAAGTCATAACTTCAACATGTATAAACACTTCATTAGAATCATCAAACTAACCAATGTACCTAACTTTAAAGTCATCCACAATACCTCTATACAAACCAATGTTTAGAAATTTATGTGTTGGGACAAGCCCCCGACAATAGCCAAACTAAATCAAAATAAGACTAAGTCTAAAGATAGCAGACCAAGAATAAATATCTTCCGAAGTAAGGAAATTGACCACTCCTATGTTGCGTGGGAACATTGTGTTCAGAGACAGTTAGTGGTTGGACTGCTAGCATGTAATTCAAGTATAAGGATAAAACAACATCATCAATCAACAACAAGTCAATATATCATATTCAACCATATTTATGACCTTATCCATCATATAGGTATATCATATGCCAAACAATTAAATGAGTCCGAGCAACATTCTAAAAGCACTCAATCATGAGACATAAAGTGGAGGACTCCAACCTTCAACACTTAGATTCAAAGAATTCTTATTAGGTATGGGACTCCAACCACATTCACATATTACTTATACAAAGAACTTTAACCACAGATACACTCATTAAGCAAGGGACTCTAACCACATACACATTCACTTAAGGAAGGGACTCTAACTATAAAGGAAACTTTATTTAGGCAAGGGACTCTAACCACATGCCCACACAGTAGGCAAGGGACTCTAAACTTATGTTGTATTAAATAGGGGACTCTAACCAACCCATTTCATTTGGCGAGGTACTTCAACCTCAAGAGATCTCATTGTGCAAGAGACTTTAACCGCAAGCGATTTCATTAGGCAAGGAACTTTAACCTCAAGCCCTTTCATTAGGAAAGGGACTTTAACTTCAAGCCATTATGACTATCATTAGTCGACATTGGGACTCCAACTCTTTATTCATTCATCATCATCTATCCAGTTCACTCTTAAGGACTTTAATCTATTTAGACAATTCAACATTATACATAACCACATGGTCCTCATGGGAGCCTTTGTTGCTAAACCCTTTCAATATGCCAATGCCTTAATTCAATTCATCATACAATTCAATTTATGTCCATCAAGACACTCATAAACTATTCATATTTCATTAGCAATTTTATACAACACTTTAGTTCAACACACAATTTAAGTTCATTTTCATGTTTAGGTACTTTAACCCCTCATTAACCATCAACCAACAAGGTCATAAATTTCATCATACATGGATTATAATACCTTTACAATATCATTTAACAACTAGTCATACTTATTAGGCCATTTCCCTAGTTCAAAACATCACCAACATAAGACTAAACAATTTACACAGATATTTTCACAAACAACTTGTGCATCCCTTTACCAAGCCCTTTTTCATGGTATAAATCATCAAGCTTAGAGTTACTCAAAACTCACGTGTTATACCACATACAAAAATTACCCACATGTGCAAATCATCATCAATAACACAAGACTAAGCAAAAGTCCACATTATTCATCATTAGGCAATAATACCTTTTTTCATTTGATTTCAAAATCACCATGTACACTGACTAATTCAAGTGCTAAATACATGGGTTAAGAGTTATTTATAAAGGGGAAGAGTTACATGCCTTAGACAACTTGATTCACCAAGAATATTGACTCCACTTTTCCTCTAGAAGATCACCCTTGAAACCCTAGCCTCCAATTCTTCATAGATGAGTTTGAGAGAGTATTTTAGATGTTTGATCCACTCAAAATGTGTTAAGGAGGCCATATACACTTATATAGTATGGGGAATTAGGGTTTTGGCTGTATGAAATGACCATAAGGCCCTCAAATAAAAGCTAAAAATTGGCCACGATGTTGGGTACGACTCACTTGAGTCAACTGTACTCTAGGGTATGAGTGGTACCCTAACTCATACCCTAGGCCTCACTAAGGATTCATACACCGGTTAGGGTACGACTACACCACCTAGACTCATATCCAAAGGGTACAAATTGTACCCTTAACTGTACCCCTATCTGATACCAAAAATAGTCCACTCTTGTTCAGGTTCCAAGCACCAAATGACTTACCTAGGTACGACTCGTACCTTAGTGTACGACTGAAGAAAGGCTAAATTGTATAGTGGAAATTATGCTATCCTCATCGGCATATCAAGGTACGATAGGATTGGAAAGAGTAGGTATGACTCATACACTAGTTTACAATTGACATTCCTAAATCATACCACGGTTAGAATGCCCAATTCAAGAGATGCTTTCTAAAGGTACAAGCCTAGGTGTTTCAATTCTCCCTCACCTGGATTATTCATCCATGAATGATGGGTAAGGAAAGAATAAACACAAGTTAACACATTATCACACATCAAACCAACATTTAAAAAAATTAGAACAAATCATACAACAAGGATACAACACATAACATGATCATCGATGATCGACTATTCATTTTATTCACTTCGGAACTCAAACCCATTATTTATCAAAAACACTTGTTCATTTCAAAGCTTAGGGACTTAAACCCCTTACTAATCAAATCTTACTCATTTCACTACTTAGGGACTTTAACCCATCGACTTATAAAAGATATTTGTTCAATTCAAGGACTAGGGACTTGAACCCATTATCTATTAAAGGCATGAATCAACTCAAAGTACTGGGACTTAAACCCATTACAACAAGGACACACATAATAGCATTAGGGACTTGAACCCATGGTGTAACAAGACCTAAGTCAATTCAAAGCTTGGGGACTTTAACCTATTGTCTATCAAGACATAAATCAAGGTAAGAAGATTAAAATATACGTTCATCATAATTTCCTGGAATGGGAAACAAATTTGGATACTTGAACTTTATGTCTTCTTCCACCTCCCAAGTAGCTTCCTTGGACTTTTGGTTCCTCTGTAGTACTTTTACCAAAGCCACTTCTTTCCTTCGCAACAAGCGAACTTGCTGATCCAAGATCCTTACCGAGATCTCCTCATAAGACAAAATGTCTGAGATATCAATATCCCTCAAGGGAACAACCAACAAAGGATCACCCTCACATTTCTACAACATAGAGACTTGGAATACCGGGTGAATGGAGTTTATGCAAGAAGACAACTCCAACTCATAGGATATATTGCCAACCCTCTTCACAATTAAGTAGGGACCAACATACCGGGGACTAAGCTTCCCATTTTTAACAAACCACATCACTCCCTTCATTGAAGAAACTTTCAATAATACCCAATCGCCAACACTAAACTCTAAGTCCCTACACCTCACATCCGCATAGGACTTTTGTCTACTTTGAGTGGTTTTCAATCTATGATGAATTACCTTCACCTTCTCTAAGGCTTTGTGAACTAAATTGGGGATAATTAACTTACCCTCACCAACTTCGTAAAACCCAATAAGAGATCGGCATGTCTTACCATACAATGCCTCAAAAGGGGCAATGTCAATGCTAGAGTGGTGGCTATTATTATAGGTGAAATCAATCAAAGGCAAGTTATCATACCAACTACCACCATAGTTAATCCCACAAGCCCATAATATTTCCTCCAAAGTTTGGATGGTCCTCTACACTTTCCCATCTATTTGCGGGTGAAAAGTGGTACTAATGCACACTCTAGTACCCAAACCTTTTTGGAACAACTTCTAAGAGTGGGATGAGAACGGAGGACCACAATACAAAATGATTAAAATAGGAGAATCGTGAAACTTCACGATCTCTACGAGATATAACTTAGCATAATCATCCACCAAGTAATTAGTCCTCGCGAGAAAAAAGTGAGTGGAATTGATCATTCTATCAACAATGACCCAAATAGAATAACATTAATTCTGAGATTGAGGAAGACCAACAACAAAATCCATATTAATTATCTCCTACTTTGATTCGGGTAATGGAATCTCTTGATACAAGCCCTCGAGCCTTATGTTCTCAACTTTCACTTGTTGGCACACCATGTAATTGCCCACATCACTATCTATATCTCATTTCATATTACCCCACTAATAGAACCCTCTAAGATCATGATACATCTTGGAGGAACCAGGATGTATAGCATAGTAAGATTTATGAGCCTCGGCCATGTCCCTTTCCCTCAATCCATCAACATCAGAAACATATAGTTTACCTTGGTATCTTAAGATACTATCACTACCAATCACAAAGTCCGCAAATTTCATTTGGCCCATATTACTCTTAATTTTCATCAAGTCGGGGTCCAATACATTCTTATCATTTATCTCAACCACAAGAGATGACTAAGATACCATATGCACAATTACACCACCATCCTCGGAATCCATAAGTTGAACTCCAAGATTTTCCAAATTGTGAACGTCCTTCACCTATTCCCGCTTATCCTCTTCCACATGGGCCAAACTTCTCATGGACAATCTACTAAGAGCATCGACGACTACATTAGCTTTACCTGGGTGGTAATAAAGACTCATATCATAGTCTTTCAACAACTCAAGCCACCTTTTTTGCCTTAGGTTCAAATCCTTTTGAGTAAACACATACTAAAGGCTCTTATGATCAGAAAAGATTCAATATGAACCCCATAAAGTTAATGTCACTAAATCATTTATGCAAAAACCAAAGCTAAAAACTCTAAGTTGTGAGTAGGGTAGTTATTTCTGTGGACTTTCAATTTCCTAGAATCATAGGCTACCACCCTACCATGTTGCACCAACACATAACCGAGACCAATACAAGAAGCATCACAATACACCACAAAGCCATCATTACCTCAGGCAAGATCAAAATCGGAGTCGAAGTCAATTTATTTTTCAACTTCTCAAAACTACCCTCACAAGCATCCGACCACAAAAACTTGACCTTCTTTTGGGTTAACTTGGTCAATGGGGCATCTATAGTCGAGAAACTCTCTATAAATCTTTTATAGTAACCGGCTAGACCTAAGAAGCTTTGAATGTATATTCGAGTCATAGGTCTAGGACACTTCTGAATCGTCGTAACCTTTTAGAGTTCTACCATGATCCCTTTACTAGAGATAACATCATCAAGAAAATCTATGGCTTTGAACTAAAACTCACACTTGGAGAACTTAGCATACAAATGATGATCCTTCAAAGTTTTCAACACGGCACAGAGGTGATCGACATGATCCACCTCACTCTTAGAATAGACTAAGATATCATCAATGAAGACGATAACAAATATGTCCAAGAACGGATGGAATACCCTATTCATCAAATCTATTAATGTCGCCGGGGCATTGGTCAACCCAAAATACATGATGAGAAATTTATAGTGACCATACCAGATTGTAAAGGCAGTCTTAGGGATATCTGCATCCCTAATTTTAAGCTGATGATAACCTGATCTAAGATCAATCTTACAGAAACACTTTGCACCCTGAAGTTGATCAAACAAATCATTTATCCTAGGAAGAGGATATTTATTCTTTATGGTCACATTGTTCAACTAATGATAATCAATGCACATACGAAGGAACCATCTTTTTCGCACACAAACAACATGGAAGTACCCCAAAGAGACACACTAGGGTGGATAAAACCTTTATCTAAGAGGTCCTTCAATTTCTTTTTAAGCTCCTTTAGCTCTATTGAATCCATTCTATAAGGAGTGATAGAAATTAGATGAGTGTATGAAATAAGAGCAACTCTAAAATCAATTTTCCTATTGGGACGAATACTAGGAAGATCATCGGAAAACTCATTAACCAGAGGAACAAATTTTAGAAAAGGCTCTTCCGAGTTAGAATCTTTAACACGAACCAAATGATACAAACAACCCTTTTAAAATCAACCTTTGGGATTTAAGATAAAAAATGAATCTTTTCTTGGGCACCAAAGAACTCCCTTCCCATATAATGACTAGCTCAATAGGAAATTTGAACATGACCCTATGGATCCGACAATCTAAGAAAGAATAACACAAATGCAACTAATCCATCCCCAAAATGATATCTAAATCGACCATGTCCAACTCTATCAAGTATACAAGAGTATCTCTACCACCAACAGATACCACAGAACCCCTATACACCCTAGAAATCATAGAGTCTCCTACCAGGGTAGTAATAGAGAAAGCAACTAATAGATTCTCGAGACCACAATCAAGATGCACAGCCACATACGGGGTCACATAAGAAAGTGTAGACCCTGGATCAAGAAAATAATATAAATCCTGGGAGAAAAGTCTTAATTACCCATGACAATATTAGGAGATGCCTCAGTATCTTAGTGAGTAGCAAGTGCATGGAAGCAGTTTCGACTAGCACCAGTACAAAAAATAGAAGCAAAAGTGAACACAGCACCCTTTGGTGAATGAGTAGATAGAGTAGAAATAGAAGCTCTATTGTCCCAAGAATTTGCTACAGAGGGGCACTCATGTTGCATGTGGCCGATCTGACCATAACTAAAAAAATTGTTTCTCCTCTTCTCACAATGACCATAATGACTCTGACCACAAAACTTGTAAGAAGGGTGGGGTGAAGCCAACTGGGCAACACTAGTCTGGAATTAGGCACTCTATGCCCGGAACCCACCACTAAACTAAGGCAAGTGATCACCTGACAAATTCAGTAAGGAGAGCGAACACTATCCAAGGAGAAAGAACTATCCCTCACTTCTTCTGTGGCCATATACCACCATCCCTACCACTAAGCTCAAAAGACCTAAACTTTTTCCCTTTCCTTTGACTAAACTCAACTTGTTTTTTTTCTCTTCCTGCACTTGTTGTATATACGCAATCAACCTAGAGTTGTTCATGTTTTCAATCAACAAATTTTCCTTTCTCTCAAGGACTAACTCACAGGACAATCTTGAAACAAACTTATATATCTGATCCCTTATGTTAGAAACCATCTAGGGAGTATACCTTGAAAATGTATGGAATTTAAAGGCATACTTTGAACAGACATTCTTCCTTGCTTCAAGTTTACAAACTCATCTACTTTTGCTTCTCTCTAAGAAAGCCTCAGAGAAATCCTTCTATATGGCGAGACTAGTATCTACGCCTCTAGAAAACTCATAGCCCTCGTACCATTGGTACGCTGCACTTTTCAATTGGTAAAAAGAATGCTTCAATCTGTGAAGCATGCATGATTTGGAAGATCTTCTCTATTTCATCAATAAAGACTTGAGGATCTTACTCAACCTTTGTATATATAAACATAGGAGGGCTTAACCTTAAAAATTAGCTAATTCTTTTCACCTTAGAAAAAACAGTAGTCGGAGCACCACACTTAGATTGAGAGGCTACCAATTAAGTTAAGAGGTTGATAGAGTAATTAAACTCAACATTAGTAGCATCCCCTTGAGGTGACGGAATAGGAGGGTGACTCTCGTAGTTGGGTTGAGGGGAAAAGTGGAACCCTATGAAGATGGATAGATGTTACAACCCTAGCCCAGGTCTGAACTCCAAAATTTTGATGAACTTCATCTTTAGGTCCCTTAGAAGGGTTTGCATAAGTCTTAGATCTATTTTGAGGCATGATGCAAAATATAGCAAACAAAAATCAGAGAAATCCAAGACCTTAAACTCTATAGCTTGAGATGGAAACATAATAAAGGGAAATATTTCCTAAAATGTCTCATAGTCCCTCATATTTTCTAAGTGTACCGCACTTCATACCCATAAAGAGACCCTACTTGACACAGCATTGTGGACACCCAACTAACCATGAACCTAGGATCTAATACCAATATGACATAATCCAACACTAGGCCATGTCATTTGGGCACCTCAATCTCACATAAACCAGAGGTCACCTCGATAACCCAACCTAATTATCACATCAATCATAAGAGTTAGGTAAATCCCAATCGTGTAATAAGAAAGCAGAAAACAAACAATAAGCCATAACTTAATCATGTCTAAACACTTCATTAGATTCATCGATCTAACCAATGTACCCAAGTCTATAGTCATCCACAATACCTCTATATAAACTGATGTTTAGAAATGTATGTGTCGGGACAAGCCCCCGACAATAGCCAAACTAAGTCAAAATAAGATTAGGTATAAAGAAAGGAGACCAAGAATGAATGTCTTCCAAAGTAAGGAAGCTCACCACTCCAAAGTCAAGGCACAAACTGCTTTGATCACCTAATTACTATGCAAGAAAAGAAGATGATGTTGCAGCCCCTATGTTGCATGGGGACATAGCATCTGAAGACGATTAGCAGTTGTAGAACTAGAATATAAATCAAGGATAAGGATAAAATAACATCATCAATAAACAACAAGTCAATATATCATATTCAACCATATTCATGACCTTATCCATACATATAGGTATATTACTTTCCAAATAAGTAAATGAGTCCTAACTAAATTCTCAAAGAAATCAACCATGAGATATAAAGTGGAGGACTCTAACCTTTCACACTTAGATTTAAACAATTATTATTAGGTATGGGACTCCAACCACATTCACATATTACTTAGACAAAGGACTTTAACCACATGTACACTCATTAAGTAAGGGACTCTAACCACACACGCACTTTCATTTAGGCATGGGACTCTAACCATATTTCAACACATTAGGCAAGGGACTCTAACCTCATGCCATATTTGAAAGGGGACTCTAACCCATAATATTTCATATGGTGAGGTACTTCAACCTCAAAAGATCTTATTTTGTAAGGGACTTTAACCTCAAGACCTTTCATTAGGCAAGGGACTTTAACCCCAATCCATGAAGACTATCATTATTCGACATTGGGACTCCAACCCTTTTCCCATTCATCATCATTTATTCAATTCACCCTTAAGGAATGTAACCCATTTAGATAAGTCAAAACTATACATGGCCACATAGTCCTCATAAGATCTTTTGCTGCTTAACAATTTCAATAGGTCAATGCCTTAATTCAACTCATCATATAATTCAATTTATGATCATCAAGAACCTCACAGGCTATTCATATTTTATTAGAAATCTTATACCACATTCATGCCATACTTTAGGTCAACACACTATGTAAGTTCATTTTCATGTTTAGGGACTTTAACCCCTCATTAACCATCGACCAACAAGGTCATCAATTTTACCATACATGGTTCATAATACCTTTACAATACCATTCAATAAATTTCATACTTATTGGGATATTTCCCTAGTTCAAAATATCACCACATAAGACTAAACAATACACTTAGATACTTTCACAAACACCTTGTGTGCATGCCTTGACCAAGGCCTTATTCATGATAAAAATCCTCAAGATTAGAGTTAATCAAGATTCACGTGTTATACCATATACAAAAAGCACCCACATGTGCAAATCATCATCAATAACATGTATAAACACAAGACTAAGCAAAAGTTCACATAATTTATCATTAGGAAACAAAACCATTTTTCATTTGATTTCAAAATCACCATGTACACTTACTAATTTAAGTGTAAAATACATGGGTTGAGATTTATTTATCAAGGGAAAGAGTTACATGCCTTTGATTCACTAAGAATGTTTACTTGAGTTTGCCTCTAGAAGATCACCCTTGAAACCCTAGCCTTCAATTCATCAAGTTAAGGTTGAGAGAGTATTTTAGATGTTTTAACCACTCTAAATGTGTTTTAGGAGGCCATATACACTTATATAGTTAGGTGACTTAGGGTTTTAGGTGCAGGAAATGACCATAAGGCCCTCAAATAAAAGCTAAAAATTGGCCACGATGTTTGGTATGACCCACTTGAGTCAACCATTCCCTAGGGTATGACTACACCACCTAGAATCGTATCCAAAGGGTACAACTTGTACCTTTAACTATACCCCTATCTCATACCAAAAATGGTCCACTCTTTTTTAAGTGAGAAGAACTATATGACTTACCTAGGTACGAATCATACCTTAGTATATGACTAAAGAAAGGAAAAATCATATAGTGTACAGTATGCTACCCTCTTAGGCAGCTCAAAGTAGGAGAGAGGGGGGACTAGTGGGTATGACTCATACACTAGTGTATGAGTGACATCCCTAAATCATACCATGGTCAGAATGCCCAATTCAAGAGATGTTTTCTAAGGGTCCAAGACTAGGTATTTCATATCTCCTCCAAATTTTGTGGTACTCAAGGCATGTTACTCTTTCCTCATTGTTAATTTTGCAGAAGCATATGATTTAAAGTACTGTTCATAAGATTATTATTTTGGTTTTGAAAACAAATGTTGGGGGTTTTGAATGTTAGGAATTGAAAAATATTTCTCATAATTTATATATGATTAATCATGCTCTAGATAGATTTTTGAACTTGCGAGTGCGTGGGAAAAGTGATTAAACTATGGTGTTTTGGTTAACCCCTATTTTTATGATTTTGTCAGGATTATGGTTTTGGAAATTGAATGCCTTAACATGTTGGTGAAGTTGTCAATGAAAAGGTTTTTTTCTCATAGCTTAGTTAACCCACTTGTAATAATGCATTGGCATAAAATGGATAATGAATTATTCATGTTTTTGCTTGAAAGGCCTAGGTGGCCTTGTATTAATGGTAGAATTGGAACCTTATGGTTTCAGTTGATTAAATGGGTTCAAGTCCTAAATGATTGATTAATCGAATATCTTTTGACCAATAGGTTCAAGTCCAAATTGGTTGAGTAGGTAAAATGGAATGATGATATTAGATTGCAAGCGAGGTTGGTATGAAGATACTAATGGGATAAATTGGTTTGTAATTAGATTAATAAAAAATAAATATGTGTTAAATTCTTTAATTGATCTTAAAAGAGGGTTGTGTAGTTAATCGTGGAAGGTGGAAGTCCTAACGGGACCAAAACTGGAAACCGTGGAATCTAGTGCGGGGGTCGTTATGGATTGAGGGTTCGAGTCCCCTTACTAAGAACAGGTGGTTCGAGTCCACCTTATTGTTTTTATTATGATTGGAGGGTTCAAGTCCCCTATATCACATTTCATGATCGGGTGCTTAAATCATCTTAGTATATGATTGAAGGTTCGAGTCCCTTGTGCATGTATGTATGATCTTTCTATGGTTCATGTGGCTACATGTACTAGGGCCCAACCAAAGGGTGAGAAGTGGGTATTATATAGTCTGTATGTACTATTATTATGATAATTAATCTACATAGTACAGGTTAAGATTTTCAAATATTCATGTCAAGCCTTATTCCTTATACCAACATGTGATATATATATATATAAGTATATACATTTAATTATGTGCATTGGATTTTGAATAAGTTGAAACTACTGATCATGGCATTATGTTATCCTTATCCCTGAGTTATATGTTTGCGTTCATCCCGCTAATCGTCTTTGGATGTTGTATCCCCATGTGAAGTAGAAATTAGACATACTTCTAACTTCTCTCTCACAATGATTCTAATTTAAGGTCAGTTCGCAAATTGACATTAAAGTGGTGAGCTTCCATACATTGGAAGTCTACATTTCATGTTTTGATCTCCTAGGTCTCATATTGTTTAGACATGTTTTGGCTATAGTTGGGGGCAACTCCCGTCATCTTATTGGTATTTTTTTTTGGTACTTTGTTTAGAAGGCTATGTAGGATTACTATGGATTTGGGTGATGTTTGTTAGTTGTTGGTTATTGATTATAGAAATATCTTTTAATCACTGAATTTATCTATATATATGTTTGGAATTCATCCGATAGGGGTGATATTGTGGCGGTTGGTTAGGTGCAAAGTGATGATCTCCGGTCTTCAACAGATTTGAGATACCCGTCACAGCCAGGCCCTGGTTAGGGTCGTGATAATCTACTACTTGTTTGAAGTTAAACTCTTAAATATGGTTAAATTTAAATTAATTTCCCTCTAATTTGTTATTTTTGTTTTATCTTAGTATTTTTCTTTTTTATTATTTATTATGTAGCACATTTTAGAATTAATAAAAAGGAGCTTTTTCATGTCTACTCTTAAAATGAACCTTTAAGAATAGAAATGACATTTACTTTTATTCATGTGACTAATTATTTATTAAGGTTAAAGTGATGTTTTTCAATTTCAAAAACTAATTATCTCAAAAATTCAAATGTTTACAATTCGATTTGGCATTTTCATAAATAGTTATATGTTGTAAAAATATTGCTTTCACTTTTGGCTAAAAGTGATTTCCTTCCTAAAAACAACTATTTTATTTAAAATTTGTATTTCTCAAATTTTATAGAAATTCAAAATTAGGTTAGACAGATTTTTGTTTAATTTGAATACAAGAATTTTCACTTGAATAAAAAAGAATATCATATTTTACAAATGAATTGAAAGATCTTACAAAATTAGCCACAATTTTAAAAATAGTCAAATAAGTTAGATTATCTTTTGGTCAACCATTTTTAACGGATGATCTTGAGTGCCTTAAAATGTTCACAAGGAGTTACCTGAATACTTACCTAGTTTCTCTATTTCAAAGGATTGTTTTTGTTTTAAGCTTTTGAAATATTGTCATTTTCCTTGATATTTTCTTAAAAAAATCAAGTGGCGACTCCGCAATTTCTTAAATTATTTTGAAATTTTCTCTAAGTTTCTAAATAGTTAAAAAAGTTAAAATTAGTGTTTTCTAGCCCTTTAAGCCGAAAGAGGATAAAACACTTATCTGTTTGGGTAGTGTAAATTGCATATATTCCTGATTGTTGGTTGCTAGTAATATCATTACATTATTCCTTTGTGTCATACTATTGTGATACATAAATCCACACTGGGTTTTTAAAAGTTGGAAATAGGAGAAGGTAAGAGTTTTTGAGCCAAAATTGAACTGACTGTCATAGGTG
Source organism: Capsicum baccatum var. pendulum (assembly GCA_030864225.1). Taxonomy (NCBI): domain Eukaryota; kingdom Viridiplantae; phylum Streptophyta; class Magnoliopsida; order Solanales; family Solanaceae; genus Capsicum; species Capsicum baccatum. Next base: position 145,412,223 of record CM061552.1, read on the forward strand.
CCTTAGGTTTCTCTTAATTAAGCATTGTGTTGTGTTGGTTATTGTAACACCCCAAATCTGTTACCCGGAATGCTACATGGTGCTAGTCTTTCTGAAGGACCATAAGCTAATCCATGACTAATATCTGTAACTGAGCACTGCATAATATGTTGTCTAAATGCGGAATAAAACGGCTGAAAGGCCATAAGGTTCAAATATCTGATAAAACATAACATCTATAAATACGGTATATATGTGATAAAACATAACATCTAGAAATATGGTATATCAATACCAAAACTAAATAAATCTGAGCATGCTAGTATGAAAGCCTCTAAACTATCTGAAAACTGTGGAGTTGATGGGACAAGTCCCCAACTAACTCTATCTACTAAAACTGAAATAATGAAGTAATGAAATAATCTTGTTATCCTCGAATGATGAGGACTCGCTGCAAATTTACTACTTCGGGCTGATCTGAAGCTAAGTGCGATTGGAAACTTGAGCGTCCGAACCTATGGTATAAAACACCATAGCACAGAAGAAAAGTATGTGTCAGTACGTCTAAATGTACTGGTATTAAAAGTGAGGTAGTCTGAATGCATGAGGTTCATATGCATAAACAATACTAAGTGACTAAATAGCATGAACGTGAGAATATATGCATGAATACATAACTGTAAATGAGATCATGATAATACTGACCACTGAGTCTGAATACTGATAACATGAGTTTCGTATAACTGATATATTGTTAACTGAGTGACTGTGTCTGATAGTCCTGATTCTGATGGAACTAGTTGAGTTCCGTACTTAACTGAGTAACTGTAGCTGACAGTCCTGAATTTGAAAAACTATCTGTATTCTTTTACTGAGACTAAGATTGAGACTGTGGGAAGTAATAATCTAACCAACATGAACCAAATCTGAACTAGTGGGTTCCAACCTATAACTCCAACTGGAAGTGTATTAGTATCATACCACGGGTAAAGACAAGTTATGAGTTAACCCTCTTTGACAGGGAGCTCTTCCATCAAACCATCCTAGTAGGAAAACTCAAATAAGATGTATAATCCCTAGACTCATAGGGGTACATCTCAACCTATGTTGGCTATATAGTTCGGGAATGCAAGGATTTCTTCTAAGGATCAGACCGTCTACAGGCTGACAATTGTGCCCTCATCCCTGGGTACACTCGATGTTGAATCCTACTGTTAACTGAATAGACACTAAACTGATTTCCTAGTTCAAACTAGGCTTGACTAAGCTGTCACTGATCGTGTTACTAACTAAACTATACAAATTTCACTAAGTTTCATTGACTGATGGAATACTACTGAGATTTGATAACTGACTAAGATTACTCAGACTACTGAGTACTCTGAAGGACGACACTGATACTAAATTTACTAAGTTTTCCTGAGTTATGTGACTGACTGAACTCTAAGGATCATGGCATAACTGAGAGTATATTAAAAACTGACACTGGCTCTAGGAACACATCTAAATTGTCAGGTGTAAGTACCCCCAAGACTCGATAGCATGATACTGACAAGACATGACAGTTCTTGAACACAGGACCATAGTCAACAATTCATAGTACAAACATTGGGGATTTTCATGAAGTATTTGTATGTCATAAGCTTACAAATGAATAGGAACACATATAAACATGTCATAATTTCATAAGTCTAATCTCATGAGCATTCCACTAAACCATTAAAATGCATAAGAATAACATGGAGGTCATTTTGAAAATAAGGGTAAAGTATGGATTCATCAATTTGGTCGCAAATGAGTCATAAAGCATAATTCTTATTCTTTTAGGCATTTTAGAAAACACCTTGCATGCATAACTTGAGGCTTAGGCCTGAAAATTAAAATAATACATCATGACAACATTTTTCACTTCAAATACAAGAATTCCAACCATATGCTAACATAATTTCGTTATATGTATTAAGGATTTCAACTTGGTATTCATACAACAACATAAACATGGATATGATTCAATTCATAACATGAAATTCAAAATTTATATTTTTGAAAGGGTTTCTTGAGCTTCTTGGGTGAAAGGAACCCATGAATCAACACTTTGCATACCTTAGATGGAAGTTTCTTGAAGATTAACAGTGGAATCTCCTAGATTAGAACCTTTAATTGAAAACCCTAGACTTGTTCTTGAGGGAATTTGAGAGAAACAACATAATTTAGTAAATACCTAGCTGAATCTTATGTTATAGGCTTATATAGGGAATTTGAGAGAAACAACTGGGGCGATGCACAAGGTACTTACGAACTAAATTGTGACTGAATATCTGGGATCTGAAACTAAGATGTGATTCATGAACTAAGCTGAGCACGCAACTTCCTGGTTGGTCCATCATAGTATGATCACATTCGTAGGACTCTAGATAGTGCGACTAGATGGAACAAAGGGAAACCACACCATCCGAACTTGTTTGCCTAACTGATAAACTAAACTATTGGTTGCTTAAACCAACTCATACTAAAAACTAATACTTAACTAAAGTAATTCTCTGACACTCGTTCAACTATACTCTCCACCTTAGTAAAACACGTCACTCGAGACTACCAAAAATATTCACATGGTAATTGAGAATGACTGCTTAAATATACTGCTCATCTAATTAATTGATGGACTGGTAACTAAATACTAGGTCTATAAGACTTAACTGAACTTAGTCTGAACAAATGGACTGAAATGATAGAGTATAATGCTTTGAAGGTAATGACTGACTGGGTAAGATGAGGTAACTGAGCATAAGTGAGTTAAAATTGTATTACCTTAACAATGCAAGATCATGCATCTAATATATTTTGGAAAAATTCTGTAAACTGGGGTACTAAAATACTAATAACTAAGAAACTGATGGGCATATGCTATCTCAGGAAATCCAAAAATAAAACTGAGTTACTGAACTGATTATAGGTCTAGGACTAGGACTTATATTATAGCTGAGATGGTAATTGAGACTATAATCCTAACTAAGACTATAACTAAAACTGAACGATAGTTTCTAATAAATGAGGTTTAGACTGGTATTGAAGTACTAAATTCTGATGGCTAAGTAATTGATAACTGAAAGCCATGGTCCTGTAGGACTATCTGAGTCCTTTACTAAATATTTATTACTGAACTGAATCCCATAACGAAATCCTAAGGGATAGAGAATCAACACCACGAATTGACCGAGGGATCTAAACTGAGAGTACACGTGACATAATCTGAGTTTAGCTAATCACTAGGAGTGGAGCATGAGTCATGAGTTTCATGACCTGAGCCTAGAATTTTTGTGTTCATGGGACATGATTCGTAACACTAGGTGAACTGGAACTCCTCATACTAGGAACTTAACACACGCTATTCTATGAAAAACACGTGGATATAAGTTGTATTCGTGAGACTAAAACGTAAATCATACGTATCATGATGGTCGAAGTACAAAACTTTGCACTGAGGCAGGAATGGGTTGGGAATCATCTTTCCTTATGGATTTCCTATACATACTAGTATTACTACTGGAATCTGAAGGCCTGACTTTTTAAGATATCATAACCGAAAAGTCCCTGTATACCTGTCGGGCTATGATGGCCTGACTGAATGGGTGGAGACTGAGAAAGGTCCTATTAACATTTGGTCTGACCTTAAAGTTGACTGCTATGTAAAGAGTTACAAAATAAAAAGAAGCTCCTGAATCTGAATAAATATGTACATGTAAATGAGAGATCGGTAAAGTACTAGTGGCTACATCAGAAGGATTTTCCTAATTCTTTCGGGACTGAAGAGCATAGAGTCTGTTTGGGCGTTGCCCACTGATAACGCTGGAATTTACACCCTGCTAATTCAGGAAACCGGACTGGGCTGAAGGATGATCGTGCTTACTTCTATGACCAAATTTAGGATAGTCTCAGACCTTGTGACTTGACTCACCACATCCATAACACACATCACTACTGGCTCTACACACCCCCTTATGATACTTACTACACTCTTCACAAAGCGGATTAGTAAGAATCCTACTCTCAATGCCCTGGGCTTTGGAGCTTGGCGCCCTATCCCTATGGTTATTTCTGAACTTTGGTAATGGCACACTAGTTGAGGATGAAACTAGGACTGAAAAATTTTGACTATGTTGAGAACGATTACCACCCTGCGACCCTGGTTGAGAAAAACTATAGCTACCTGTTCTGGCATTCTTATTCTCTCTCTCCTTTTTCTTAGCCTTGTGCTCTTCAATTAGTTTAGCATGGACCATAATCCTAGATATGTCCATCTTCTTAATCAACATCGTAGTCCTATATTCCTTAACCACTCTACCTGATACCCCAGACACAAACTTACTCATTCTGGATCTACTGTCTACTACTATATGGGGAGCATACCTAGCTAACTGAGTAAACTTGAGGGAGTATTATTTTACGCTTATGATACATTGTCTGAGGTTGATAAACTCTAACACTTTGGCTTCTTTCTGCTCTAGGGGAAAGAATCGATCTAGGAAGGTAGTAGCAAACTCTTTCCACTCTATGGGCTCTACATTTATAGACCTATCTACCTTTCACTGCTTAAACCACGTATGATCTAAATCTTATAGCTGATAAGCAGCTAACTCAGCACTCTCACTGGAAGTCACTCCCATGATATCTATGACTTTCTGAACTTGATCGAGGGACTACTGTGGATCCTCTTTGGATTTAGAACCTGAGAATAGGGGAGGATTCATTCGGGTGAAGTCTCGAATCCTGGCTGTAGTAGTAATGGCCACGGAGTTATCCAAAATAAAAGTTGGTCGTTCATTTTAAGTTGTGACTGACTTGGCTAGAGTTGTGAATGCATTCCTGAATTCTGCATAGGAGCCATACTCGTCCAGGGGATCTGCCTGAACGTGCTGAGGGTTTGACTGATTTTTGTTTCTTCTTTTAGGAAGCATGTTCTGTAAATATAAAAGGAGAAACGGATTAGACTGAGAGTTAAATTTGAGCTCATGATCACTGGTACGACATGAATACTGAAAGAAGGGAAACTGTTTCTAAAATATCTTATAGCCTCTTGTACATAAATATAGTATGCAACACACCCATGCACAAGACTCTACTAGATGTGGATTTTCAGACTTCCTAGGACTCTATTGAGCCTTAGGATCTGGTACCAAGTTTGAAATACGCTGAATCTAATACCCAAAATGCTACACTGTGCTAGAAATCACGAATGACCACAAGCTAACCCATGACTGATATCTGTAACTGAGCATTGCATAATATGTTGTATCAATACGGAATAAAAAGGATGAAAGTCCATAAGGTTCAATATTTGATAAAATATAACATCTGGAAATACGGTATATCAATACCAAAACTAAAATAAATTGTCTGAACATGCTAGTCTGAAAGCCTCTAAACTATCTGAAAGTAGTAGAGTTGATGGGACATGTCCCCAGCTAACTCCATCTACTAAAACTAAAATAATAAAGTAATAAGATAATCATGCTATTCTCAAATGATGAGGACTCACTATAAATCTACTATTGCTGGCTGAATCTGAAGCTAAGTGCGATCGAGAACTTGAGAGTCCGAACCTATGGTATAAAACACCATAGCGCAGAATAAAAGTATGTTTCAATATGTATGAATATACTGGTATTCAAAGTGAGGTAGGTTGAATGCATGGAGTTCATATACATTAATAATACTAACTGACTGAGTAGCATAAATGTGAGAGTCCATGCATGAATATGTATCTGTAAATGAGATCGTGATAATACAGACTACTGAGTCTGAAAACTGATAACATGAGTTTCATATAATTGATATATTGTTAACTGAGTGACTGTGTCTGATAGTCCTGATTCTGATGGAACTAGCTGAGTTTCGTACTGAATTTAGTGACTGTAGCTGACAGTCCTAAATCTGAAGAACTATCTGAGTTCTTTTACTGAGACTAAGACTGGGACTATGGGAAGTAATCATCTAATCGACATGCCTCAAATCTAAACTGGTGGGGTCGAATCTGTAACCTCAGCTAGAAGGGTGTTAGTACCATGCCACGGGTAAAGACAAGTTGTGAGTTAACTCTCTCTGATAGGGAGCTCTTACGTCAATCCCTCCTAATAGAAAAACTCAAATGAGATGTATAATCCCTAGACTCGTAGGGGTACATCTTAACCCACACTGACTACATTATTCTAGAACGTAAAGATTGTTTCTAAGGATCAGATCCTCTACTGTCTGGCAGGTGAGCCCTCATCCCTGGGTTTTTTCAGTGCTGAATCCTACTCCCAACTGAAAAGACACTGAACTAATTTCCTAGTTCATACTAGGCTTTACTGAGCTGTCATTGATCGTGTAACTGACTGAAATAGACTGATTTCACTAGGTTTCATTGACTGGCAGAATACTACTGAGATTTGATAACTGACTAAGATTACTTAGATTACTGAGTACTGTGAAGAAATAGACTGATACTAAATTTACTAAGTTTTCCTGAGTCATGTGACTGACTAACTCTAAGGATCATGGCTTGACTGAGATTATACTGAAAACTGACGTTGGCTCTAGGCACACAGCTAAATTGTCGGGTACAAGTACCCCCAGGACTCGACAGATGATATTGACAAGACATGACAGTTCTTGAACACATGACCATAGTCAACAATTCATAGTACAAACGTTGGGGATTTTCATAAAGTATTTGTATGTCATAAGCTTACACATAAACAGGAATACATATAACATGCCCTAATTTCGTAAGGTTAATCTCATGAGCATTTCACCAAACCATTAAAATGCATAACAATAACATGGAGGTCATTGTGAACATAAGGGTAAAGCATGGATTCATCAATTTAGATGCAATTGAGTCATAAAGCAAAATTCTTATTATTTCAGGCATTTTAGCAAACACCTTGCATGCATAATTTGAGGGTTAGGCATGAACAATAAAATATACATCATGGCAACATTTTTCACTTAGAATACAAGAATTCCAACCACATACTAATATAATTTCATTATATGTATTAAAGATTTCAGCTTGGTAATCATACAACATAAAAATGGATATGATTCAATTCATAACATGGGATTCAAAATTTATATTTTTGAAAGGGTTTCTTGAGCTTCATGGGTGAAAGGAACCCATGAATCAACACTTTACATACCTTAGATGGAAGTTTCTTGAAGATTAATGATAAAATCTCCTAGATTAGAACCTTCAATTGAAAACCCTAGACTTGTTCTTGAGGGAATTTGAGAGAAACAACTATATTTTTGTGAAAACCTAGCTGAATCTCGTGTTATAGGCATATATAGGGGGTGAGAAATTTACCCTTTTTCCCTTAAAGATGCAGAAATTAAATGACTGAAAATTGGACATCGACATGATTGGAGACATGACGCGTTAATGGAACCAATGCGATACTCGATGCATCGCGCCATAATCATGCCAAGCCTCAGACTTTTGGCTCTATCAACTTGCAACAATGTTAACCAATGTGATAGGCGATGTGCCACACCAAGATCGCAGTTCTCCACTATTTTGGAATACCAAACATGGTCTAAACGAGGTCTGAAAAATCCAAAACTTGTCCGGGAACACCTATTGACCTCCATGGTCATGAATTAGCAAGAATACTGACCATTAAAGGATATTAAGGTCGCGAAATGAGATTGCCAACTTTTGAAGGCCAAAAATAAAATAAATCTTGAAACTTAGCTAGAATTTTCTAAGTTTAGGATCCCCTTGACAAGACTTAGCTAGAATTTTCTAAGTTTAGGATCCCCTTGACAAGCTTAAAAGACTGAATTAACCTTAGGAATTTTGCGGGGTCTTACAGTTATGTGTTTGTTTCTTGAGGACCTGCAAACGTCTTAATTTAGGGTGTTGATGTTTCATGTTTTAATGGTACTTTTGATGTTCAAAATAAGGTAAATATGCAAGTACTTAGATATTTTTTTTTAGATGTGATGTGTTTTTGTGCTTATTTTGTAGAAAAACAAGTTTTGGGGAGAAGAGAAAAAAATGATGAAAAATATTTTTTGCTACTTACTGACCCAATTACCAAATAAGAAGGAACAATACTCAAAGCCTATAGAATACTATAAATAAATGTAGTATCAATGAAGGAGTCACACTCGGGATCGGAGGAACACCATAAGCAAACTCTGGCACAAATAGAAGTACAACACTTAGAGTTAGAAGAATAACAGTTGCACTCAACAGAACACCCTCCGAATGAGTCAGTAAATGAATCAATAAACCCTTTAAGATTGGGGTAGTAGTACTCTATGGAACCTGAGTAAGACCTGTATCTGTAGCCTACTTAACCTCGGGCTCAGGGGATGCCCTCCTAATACTACCTCTGGAAGGGAAAGATCCTCGTGCCTATCCTCTACCTCAGGCCCGTCTACGACCTCTGCCTCATCCCTAGATTCCCTCCTTTGGTGCCAGCTCATCATCCCTAGTCTCATTGGATCTAGTCACCACCATTTACGCAGAAAAGAGTGAAACACAGTTTAGAATATAAGGTATGATAAAAACCACATGATAAGGAGCAAAATAAGTAAATTTCCTAAAGATATTTTATAACCTTTCAAACATAGACACGGACGTCTACATACTGATCTGCAAGACTCTACTAGTCACCTTGTTCTTATGCTGAAGAGATCCACTAACCTGGCTACTCTGATACCAATTTTTCGCTACCCAAAAACTCAGGTAAAGATGACACTTATTGTAACTAAGACTTGATAAGTAAGACGATCACCCAAACTGATATGTAAAAGAAAATCATAGCATAAATTTAATGGTGCGACTTCTAGAACGAAGTCTAACCATTCATGCATAGTAATAGCGGAAGTCTTAATAACAATAAAAATCATAAACCATCCCAAAACTTGGTGTCACAATATAAGAATAATCTATGTACAACTCAAAGTCTGAAAATACAACTGATAAATAAAAAAAGAGACCACAAATTTGTCTATGAATATAAAATAAGATATAAACTAGATAGGATGAGGTCAAAGATCGACTCTGAAAGCGTAGAACGACCACTACCTCAAATACACTAAATCACCATCTAGACTCAGTTGTCTTGCAACTCATACATACTTAAATCTGCATCAAAAGGGCATAGTAGGGATGAGTATAGTCCATTTGTACACAGTAGGTATCATAGATCGGCTGAAAAAAGTAGAAAATGAGATATATAAATACACACTAAGAGCACGTCACCTACAAGTAGAAAATGTCCCACATGGTAGCTCACATCGCCTCCACTAGCAGTTCTAAATATACTACATAAGTAGGAAATAGGTACATACAAAATAAAATAGACATGCATTAGATAAAATATAGAAACACAAGACTTAAGATTCATGAATGAATGAAGATGATAATGATGATGATGTGATATGATCAAGATTATCGCATAACCTCTGTATACATCTACCGAGCATCAATGCTTCCAAGTATGGCCTATGAGGGATTCAAAAGTCATATATTATCTTAATATCTATATTTTCTCTCTGACTCACTGGCTATGGCAGAAAATTTTGTAAAAGTGTCTCATTTTTATTAAAAATCAGTGTTTCCACAATGACACCAATATCTCATGTATGATATGTGTATGTAAAGCTTACAGCCAAACCAGTATGAGGATCTCAAATCCAGTCAATATACACGTACATGAGCTAAAGATCTACTAAATATGACAACCATCCAAGATTCAATATAAGCCATGTGTCATTAGAGTGAAATATACTAGTAATACATCAATAATATCATAATAACCCCAATTTAGGCATTTCTATCACGAAAAAAGCAATCAAATGTACACAAGATTGACAATATCAAATAAGACCCCCACACGGGCCACACATAGAAATTATCATCTCAGATCACCAATAACATCAACATAAGCCCCCATACGGGTACACAATAGTAATAAAATTATTTCTATGATTATTAATCATACCTATATCATGCTTTATTAAAATTATAACTACCCAATCCAGTCTGAAGAAAGTTAAGCCATAACCTACCTCAAAATGATGAAATCCTAGTCCAAATCCCTTCACGTGAAGCCTTCTCCTCTCAAATGACCTCAGAAATAACTAAAACATATACATATAGAATCTATGCATTAAAAGAAAGTCAACGATATCGATATTGTTTATTTTAGAATCAAGATCAAAAGGATTTCCCAAAATGGATTTTCAAAATGAAGGAGTAAAATCAAAATTTTTGTTTATACGCACTTTACCCATGATTAAAGGTAAACATAGAAGAAAAATCAAGTAAAACAAATTTAAAGATAACCCATCTTTAACCATTTTTATTAATTGAGTTATGGCAACAGATTGTATATCTGTTGGATCAGATAACCCATCTATTTCAACAGATATACTATCTGTTGCTCTAAATCGACCATCTGTTTAAGGAGCTTTTTTAATTTCTTCTAACTGATTCATAAGTCGCAACAGATGAGGAATTTGATGCATCAAAAGCATTTTTTATTTTTGTTTGTTTGTTAAATGTGTTTAGACAAAAGTCACAGTCAAGACTATTCATTAACTTTTTTTCTTAAAAATCATATCATCATATATATATATCTTAATTAAATTAATCCAATGTTGTGACTTTTTTGAAATTAAATAATCTTTCTTTTATGATTATAATATCATTTAGTTCCCTATTATTTATTAACGAACCATTTTTAGGAGAATTTTTCATCATGACCGCATCCCTAACTCCAACCGCTGACATATTTTGAATAGGAAATAAATAGAATGATAATTAAATATGGAATAAGAACTAAAAATTCAAAATCGACCAAACCAAACCAAACCAACCCAAATATATACATGGATTTTTTTGAATCCCTTATAGGTAGATCGGATATTATAAAGAGAAATACATACGCTAAACGAAAGAGAAAATATAACCTAATTATTATTATTATTATTATTATTATTATTATTATTACTACTATATTATTGTCAACTTGACAATTTTCATCCGGCAGCAGCAGGGCCCTCCTCAGCCTTGCTCGGAAGTCGGTCAAATCCCTTTGGAGTTCATCAAACTGTCTTTGAAATTCCTGCAAGGACTCGATATAAACCTTCTTGTACGAATCTGGATCTGACATATTAGTATTGTAAGTACAGTGGAATGAATGAGAGTAAGTGAGAGTGAGTGAGGAGGCTGGAGGGGCCTATTTATAAAATGATTAAGAATTGGAAGGGACTAGACTTAGTGAAACAAAAAGCCATGACTGTTCATATCCCTTAAAAGGAAAAATTACACAAATCCCATATTTAAGACACCATATTACACAATATCCCTTAATGTTTTAAAAAATTACGTAAAATCCCGGATTCATATTTACAAGTGATACATATGCTATATGTATCACTGCTTAACATATGTATCACAATTTGAAATTCTAGAATAAAACATAATTAGCAAACTATCCGGAATTTAATGCAATGTTGCTGAAACTATCCGGGATTTATGTGTTGTATGTGTTACTTAAATTATACTGGTGACTTTATTAATAAGTAAATTAGAAAAAAAATGGATCTAAATACAACATTTATCTTTTTGTTGTATTTTTGAAAGATAAATATTGGTATTCTATTGCAAAATATATTCCACCTATCAGATAACTTACAACATATGGACAACCTGTCGCAATAGATAGATATATCAGTTTGCTTTTCCTTTAGCTGTGGCATCTGTTGCAACTTTCTAGTCATCTATTTATTCAATTTCATCGAGAGAAATCAATTTTTCTAAACACTTCTTGGCCAAATTCAATTTTTGCTCTTAGATTGCTTCTCTTTTTTTCTTTGCATCCTTCAACCAAAATAAATTTTTGCTATTGGATTGATGGCAAAAATTGAATTTGGAGGCCAGCTTGAAGGATGCAAAGAAAAAAATAGAGCAGTCTAAGAGCAAAAATTGATTTTGGCCAAGAAGTATTTAGAAAAATCTATTTCTCTCGATGAAATTGAATAAATAGATGATTAGCAAGTTGCAATAGATGCCACAGCTGATGGAAAAGCAACAACTCAGTCATCTTTGATAACAAATTGAAATTTTATTTGATAACTAAATCAGAAACGTCATCTGTTACAACAGCTATCAATATCTGTTCGAAAATTTCCAATACTTCATTCATCTTTCATAATAGATGCAAATATCTATTTGATAATTAAATAAGAAATGTCATCTATTGAAATAAATATTGTTATCTTTTTGAAGTTCTCCAACAGCTTAGTTGTTTGTTGCAATGGATTTCATTCCAATTGCTTTAGGATGAACTAGGGATGAAAGAATGAGCTGCTCATTAACTTAATATTAAGAATAATAATAGTACCTACATCGGTATAGGTGGAATGAGGGATGAATAAATGAGCTCACAGGGTCAATTACAAATCCAATTGAGTCGTTGCATTTGCATGGTGTTAGTATTGCGTTCATCCCCACCCGAGTTGTCGATCGATCACTTTGAGTTGAAATGTGTTCTCATTAACTTAATGTTAAGATTAATAATAGTACCTACATTGATATAGGTGGAGTTAGGGATGGGTAAATGAGCACAAAGGGTGAACTACAACTTTAATTGAGTGTTTTGGCAATTGCATGATGAGACGGTACTGCATTCCTCCCGACAAGAGTCATCGATCGATCACTCTGAGATGAACCGATTCTTAATACCTCTTATGTTCAAATAATACCTTAATTGAATAATCTGGGACTAGGGGTGAGTTCTCATAGGGTCAACTGCAACTTCAATTAAGTCTTTTGGCAAATGTATGATGAGACGGGACTGCGTTCCTCTCGACAAGAGTCATCAATCAATAAATCTAAGCCAAAGTGATTCTTACTACCTTATATATCTAAATAATACCTTAATTGATTAATCTAGGACTTGGGGTGAGTTCTCATAATGTCAACTACAATAGATGACAACGCCTATTTGATAATTTACAACAGATGGGTAATATATTACAACATATGACTCAATCCATTTGATAATATATAATAGATGGGTAATCTGTTTCAATAGATGACTTAATCTATTTGATATCTTACAAAAGATGTGTAATATATTGCAACAGATTACATAATCTATTTGATTTGATCCAATAAAAAAGACATATGTCGCAACAGGTTGAGCATTTGTTTTTATATAATTCAATTGAGTTCATATGTTAGACTAATATCTTAATTGAATGTGAGTTATCATAGGGTCAACTACAACTTCAATTGAGTCTTTTGTCAATTACATGATAAAACAGTACTGCGTTCCTCCCGACCAGAGTCGGTGATCGATCACTCTGAGCCAAATCGATTCTTACTACCTCATATGTTAGACTAATACCTTAATTGATTAATCTAGGACTAGGGTACTAATACCTTTATTTAATAATCTAGGACTAGGGGTGAGTTCTCATAGGGTAAACTATCGATTAATCTAGGACTAAGGGTGAGTTCTCATAGGATCAGCCATAACAGATGGCAGCGCCTATTTGATAATTTACAGCATATGGATAGTCTGTTGCGACATATGACAATCCATTTGATAATTTACAACATATGAATAATCTATCGCAATAGATGACTTAATCTATTTAATAATTTACATCAGATTCATAATTTGTTGTTACCTAATCTGATTGATAATTTAGAGCAGATGAGAAATCAGATGCAATATGTTGAACGTTTATTTTTTACAATTTCAATTAAGTTCATATGTTAGACTCCTAAATTGATTAATCTATGACCAGGGGTGAGTTTTCATAGGGTCACCTCCTAGAGTACTCGGTCAACTACAACTTCAATTATTTTTATATGATTTTAAAATTTACGCATATATTTTATGATTTTAAAAATAATTAAGATCATTTCGGACCAAATTAACATTTTCAAAACTACTTGTCATTCTTTTCCAAAATACAAATCAACCCATACAAAATGTTTCATCATTTTAAATCTCGAGGTCTGGATCTTTCTCTCTCATTCTCACTCAATAATATAGTACAGACAACAGCTACTTAACAAATTTGCTTAACCCTCCACAACAGATCACTTTTCTTCTTATTTCCGACTACATAGATGTTATTTTTGACATAATTATTGCTTGTATCAGTTGTTTTCTTTGTCTTCATAGGTAACAGAGTTTGAGAAGATCTCTATATTATTTTTTTTCTAAAAAATAAGGCCTTTTAAGTTGATGATGAAAAATAAAACTTTTAGCTGTATTATCTTTGAGAATGGGTTTACAATTTTATGTTTTGATGGTAAAATCATAGGACGAACTCGAGAAATCCCTAGTTTCCATTGCAGTGTTCTGTTGACTGTCATGGTATAGTTGGATGGTGTTGTTTTTGGTGGTGGTGGTAGTGTTTGTGGTCATCGTGGTGGCACCGATGGTGGCAGTGGTTGGTGATGTTTGTGGTGGTGTCGATATTTGTGGTGTTTGTTTTTTTGTTGGCATTGATTGGTGGTGTTTGTGGTGGTGCCTGTTGGTTTGTCGGTATTCGTGGTGTTTGTAATGTATTTTTTAAAATCTATGCATACATCAACTGTAATGTAATTTTTATTTTTCTTTGTTTATAGGTAAAACATGTCTCCCAAAAGAAAAAAAAGTGAAAGTGGATCAACGTTTGACCACTAAAAAAAGGCTACAGTACAGAGGGATTCAGAGAAGCTTCCTGAACAATCTCAGTCAGGGAAAAGTAAAGCTGAGGAGAGATGTGAAAACAACGTTGAGGGAGGTGGACAAGGGTCCGTAGATAGTGATAAAGAAAATGAAAGTGAGAAAGAGAAGGAATTGGAGAGTCAGTAAGAGAAAGAGGACCACATTATACGGCTTTCCTTGGGCTTTCATGGTAAAATTAATCACTAATTTTAGTCATCCATTAATTTATATTGAATATAGTTATTATGATTTTGTTGCTTGCTTCCTATTTACACTTTTGGGTATTTGAAGCCATTCCCCCCTCCTCGAAAGTAGTTAATGGATTACCCGTATGAGGTTTCTCATCCTAGGATGTTTAGGTGGTTGACTGCAAAGAGCAAAAACAATATTAAGGAGGATGATATCTTTAACCCTCCGGATGATGTAGTACGTCTTATTTAAGTAAAATAATTCTACTCAAAAGTAAGAAAGATATTGAACAGATGTATATCTGGTGAATGAGATACTATATCTGATGTACCAGATGGGACATCTGTTGGGATGGGGTATATCTTGCATCAGATTACCCATCTGTGGCTTTGGTTCTCTGAACCTGAATCCTAAAGGATTAGCCATCTACTGCTTATTATGCAACATATATTTAATCTAATAACATATCGTTCATCTATTGCGACGTACAGATCATCTGTTGCATAGCAGATTACCCATCTTGTGCAGCTGTTGTAATAGATGATTGATATTTTGCATCAGATTATCCATGTGTTGCTCTGTTTCTCTGAACAAGACTCAAACAAATTTTTACCATATACTACAAACTATGCAACAGATGGGTCTTTTTTTTTAAATGTATCCCAGTAATGAAAATTATTATATTATAGAATTTAAATGCATCTGTCTTTTTTTTTCTTTTTATAGATTATGCATCCATGGATCGTGCCTGCTAAGGAAGAGTCGGTGATGACTTCTTATATTACTCTTTGTAATGTTAATACTATTTCAGACCCAATGGTGGAGTTAATGAAGAAGGAATTGGCTGGATCAACAACCATAAGAAGAGCAGTTAGGCAAGGTCAGCCTAATGTTGAGGCTCTTTATGACCAACCTTTTACTAAGGAAGATCCGGGTGTTTTTTCTGGTGGAGTTGTTGGTGTTGGTGGCAGGCATGCTGATGCTGCTACCAAAGAATAAATATGTTTGAAAACACCCCTTTTCTCTCTTACACAGCTCCCTCTTACCTCTCTTCACCCTCGTGTTCTCATTGAGAATGCGATGAGTGCAAGGAAAGACAGGATAAACTCTTTGAAAAAGTAGAGGCTTTCTCTAAAGTTATTAAAGAGTTTAAATCCAAGAGGTGTGTCATACCATCCAAGAAGATGAGAGAGCCACACACTCCTACAACGTTGGTTAGGAGAAAGAAAAGAGCAATTAGAGACGTACTCTCTACTCAAAAATCAAAAGAAATTATAATTCCTCTCTCTCCAAAAGCTATTGAAGTTTAGGGGCCAGTCAAGAAGGTGGAAATATACACAGAACTTGGCGCTGAAGAGAAGAGGGATCTGCGATAGGCCAAATCCATACGACAGTAGCTGGACCGAGGCAAAAAGGATTCTTGCAGTCATTAGCATAAACGAACTGCATTATCGGGCTGTTGAGATACTATTCGAGGAGAGAACTATCAATGTTTATGACTCCAACGTACCTATCATCAATGATTTCAATCGTTTTCTCCTCATTGAGCCACTGATGGTGCTGTTGCCCATCTTATTAAGGGAGAGTAAACTGATGAATCATTTGTCAAAGGAAGTGTTGATGAAAAAATCATGGGATTTTGAAGGTCGAAATAGGGGAATGATCCTTCCAAAAGATAATATCGCTAAAGAGAGAGGCTCGTACGCTTTTGCACACATCAAATGTTTGCTGACCGGCACAAAAATGGATGACCCAATGACTTTTCTATAAGACAACGTTGTGGCAAACCTACAAGAGTTCTGGGCTTATGGGGTACTAACTGGACGCTTGAAGTCTGTGTATATAGAAGAGCCTGTGAAATAAAAGAATTTAATTTCAAGTCATGCTTCACTTTATTACATGTACATGTAGTGGTAATAATTTTTTTCTTATGAAAGTTGAGTTTTTTATAATGCAATAGATTAGATTGTCAATCTATTGCAACAATGGGAAAAATTATTTAAATAATCTAATAATCTAAGTCTAATATGTTGCAACAGTGGGAAGACCTGTTTGATAATTTCTATGAATAATCTAATAATCTAAGTCTAATCTATTGTAACAGTGGGAAGACCTGTTTGATAATTTCCATAGATGACCTAAATTTTACAACATATGCCTAAATCTTTTTGATATTTTCCAACAGTTACGCTTGAATATCCATGTGCTCGTCGACAACAAACCAGTAGCAAATACACACACCATCATGAAAATTTCAGCAATTAGGCTTCAATATCCATGTGCCCAACAACACCAAACCAGTAGCAATAACGACAGCAATGTAGTATCTTCTTGCTCGATTTTGTTTCTTTTCAGCAGCCTTGACTTTGTTCAAAAAACCCCAGATTACATGATTTGCTTGTGAAGGGTGTCGTTCTTCATACCAATCAAAGTAATCGCATCCACCTAATTTCTATAAAAAAGAGAACACAATTACAAAATAATTATAAGTCAATAATTAATCAATTAATTGAATAAAAAAATATTACCTTTGAAATCTTACAAGTAAAAAACCTACGAATTTTTTTGAGTCCAAGAAGTCTTTAACAGAGCTTCATGACTGTACTTACAATATCAAAAATCTTTATCACAAAAAATAGTGAAAGATATGCTTGACATTGTCAAGGTCAATTGGAAAAAATAAAAGTAATAATTTGAAGAAGTTGGATAGATAAAAGAAGATGACGATGAAGAAGAAGATTTGGGAATTCAGGGTTAAATTTTAGTAGGAAGATGAATATATAAGACAATGGGGGAAAAAATGACCGTTGGGGGCCAAGTGACGGCGAGTCAGCGAAATGTGCCAGGACTGACACTAACACATTTGATGTCTATTTTTTTTACGTCTTTAAATGAATATGTCTACTTAATTCCTATTTTATTTTAAGTATTTGAAATGAACACCGTTGATGGGTTGCACTTTTCTTATTTTAATTCACTTTAACCTTCTTAATCATAACGGTATTTTTTATGTCCAACAAACTTTGAATTTTTATAATGCAACAGATTCTCCATCCGTTGTAATAGTTATCCTACCTGTTCTAGCGTATAGTTTATCTGTTGCAATAGGTTGGTCATCTGTTGCATTATCTCAATGTTTTTATCTAAAGTCCATCTGTTGGAATAGTGGGAAGATATGTTTGATAAATTCCAACACATAACCTACCTGTTGCAACATATGTATAAATCTGTTCGATTCTTTCAATAGATATGTCGTCTGTTGCAATAGACAAAGTCCATCTATTGCAACATATGTCTAAATCTATTTTTTCCCCAAAAGATGCGTCATCTGTTGCATTATCTTGATATTTTTATCTAAATTCCATCTGTTACAACAGTGGGAAGACTTGTTTGATAAATTCTAACAGATCACCTACCTGTTGCAACATATGTCTAAATTTGTTTGAATTTTCCAATAGATGTGTCATCTGTTGCAATAGATACATTATCTTTTACAATATTTGAATCTAGTATACCTTTTCAATTAATAAGTTCAAATATAAGGAATAAATAATATTGTAGACAAAATAAAATAAATCGAAGCCTTCATAAATTAGTTGAAATAAGTCAACGAATAAATGAAATGTAAAAAAATTGTTATGGGTACAGATTTCAACAAATACATTTACAATAATTTAAGTATACTGCCAAGGATTGTTTTGACAGGCTCAAGATATAAAGATCTACTCAGTATGGACAAGTTGTTCTTCATCCGGTGCTGTGGAATTTGACTTTGCTCGTCGTGGATCTTTATTGATGCTTGCATACAGTTTCTGCGCTTTTTGTTCTCCATATTTCCATAAAAAGAGTAGCATATTTTCAATGTTGTTCAGCAGTATCTTCTTCTACATCCACCTGGAAATCCAGTATTGGTTAATGCTAATCATGGAGATACAACAAAATGAAAAAGGATAACTCATCTCTTCTAGCAAATCAAACAGGTCTTTCTCCCATTTTAAATTGTTTCAAATATATTATATTTTTGTTGCAACAATGAATCAACTATTGGGATAAATTTCTACATGAGAAAGAGCCTGTGTGATAATTTCCAATGGATGAACCATCCGTTGCAATATATGAATCATCTGTTACAGCAGATAGGTCATCTGTTGGTACAAATAAAAGATATACGAAGAGTTGTTTGATTTGCTAAAACAGACAAGACATATGTTGCACCAGATAAAGTATCTGGTGCAACAGGTTAGTCAACTATTGCAACAGATGTATATATCTGTTTGATAATTTTCAGTAGTTGTGTCATATGTTGAAATAGTTATGTGTCTGTTTGTTTTGTCAGTTGGAAGACATATAATATATTCACCTTCTTCAGCTTGTGCTGCTCTTCTTTGGACATTATATGTTGCTTACTGCAATACACAGACAGAGGAGTTGCAATTTCAATTTTTTGGATGCCTGATAATTCCCTAAAAATCACTCTCCTTCTTCTCTTTGATGGAATGATACCCCTCTTAGATGTCAATTCCTTTATAGAATCAATTAACGCATTAATAGATTAATCACTACATCATGTTTTACCTTGCAGTCTTGACATTTGCATGCAGAACATTCGCTGGGAGAGAAAAAATCTATATAACCAGTATGATCATACTTATAATGGTTTGCTTTAAATACTATAAGAGGAGCATCATTAGCACCAACAACAGCAACACCACCACCACCAACAGCTCCATCAACAACAACAAGCCCACCCTCTAAATTTGTTTTTCTTGTAATGGCTATTGCTAAAAAATATTCCATTTTTATTCTGTCGATGACCTTAGGGTCCGATAAAGTTTGCATAGACCATAAAGTAAGAAAAAAGGGCATCTTTAACTCTCGATTGGTCGAAACTAGCGACAAATGTACATTCTAACATAAATCATTACATATATTAGAATGATGATTAGATCATTAAACAAACATTAATTAAAATAAAAAATTAATTATAATTATACTTACTGCATCCTTCGGGGGGTTGAAGAGATCAAGAAATTTTGCATTTTTATGAGTTTTGGCCGACAACCATCTCAAGATTCTTGGATAGGAAACTCCTTCCTGGTAGTTCACTTGTTGTCTCAAATAAGTAATGGCTTCAAACGCCCAAGCCTATAAAATAATGCCATTAAATCAAAATCATTATTGAGTGAAAAAATGAATGATATCATAATAGAAGAAAGAAATATTTACCATGAAAGCCCACGGGAAGCCATATAAGTTGACTGTCTTTGGCGCTAATGAAGTCAACAAATATTTCACAGTCATTTTGAAGATTTCATAACCCCATGGATAGATGTTAAATGCCTCAAAATCCTCAGAGATCTTTATTAAACCGAGGTTTATGTTGTTGTTAACATCTCTCGCCCAAAAAATATTATGTACAAACTAAATAAAGCATAATGTCTGCTTGTTTTTTTTTGAAAGTCCTTTACCTTTCAATGCTTCTATCAAATTTTTGTTTTTGAAGCTTAGACCAACAATGGACACCAGGTCATCACGATCACACGATTTGCCTTTGCCTTTTTTGGGTGTGCGGGGTGCGTTTTTTGGGTTAGAATAGGTATAACTTGAGAAGGAGGATAACATTTTAGTCCAGTAACTATGAAAAACTCCTTACAACCAAAACAAATAGTATGCCACAGTAATTTATCCATACCTCATCTATCTTATCTTTGTTTTCATACATAAACCTATGCTTGAGAAGTTCATATACCATTTACATGTGAAAACAAGCATTGTTGTCTTCTGGCAAATCAAGATATTTCCCAAAGTAGCTATTCCTAAAATAAGCATCCAATTTTTATTCTCGAAGTATTTTTCTAAAGGTGTTGAAAGATTTTCCCATGGCTGACTTAACCACGAAATCATCCATTAAATCTGTGGCACCATCGCACTGCATTATCATAGGATAACGATCAATGCTGAAGGCTTTGACCAGCTCTTCGGTGGAAGGGCTATTAGCATCTGCATCATCTCTTTTGAAACATTCCTCCTCCCTGTATTCATCATATTCTGCTCCCGATTGAGATAACGCTTGTAAAGCAAGCTCATAGAGTGATGGATGTAGCCTAGCTGCTTCACTTGTTCCTTTACTTAGACTTGATTCGATTTCTATTCTTTTCGGAACCATATTATCTAAAATTAACAGGAACATAAAATAATATATTATTGTTGATTAATGCATCGTTAAGAAAGGATAACAGTAAATCAAACAGGCAAAATAATAAAATAATAGTAACAATAGATCACCGATCTGTTGCACCAGGTAGTATATCTATTGCAACATATAACCAAACTATTGCAGTAGATGAGTAATTTATTGCAACAATACAAAACATAACACTCATCTTTTAAGACAGATGAATGGTCTATTCAACAGATCACACAACTGTTGTGACATTATTTTTTGTAACATAAGAGTGATCTGTTGGAACAGTTAAATAATTCATAGCAACGACTTAGTAATCTGTTGCGATAATACAAAACATATCACTTATCTATTGAGAAAGATGAATGGTCTATGCAATAGGTCACACATCTATTGCAACACATGAGTGATCTGTTAGAACAATTATCAATGATCGATAGTGTTTAGATTACTTCTAACATAGAGTCTTCTATCCTGGTAGATGAATGATCAGTTGGAAAAATCAAGTCTTGTACTTTTCCTGTAGGAAGAGTTGGTAGAATTTTATCCAACAGAGGTTCATCTGTTGCATCAGATCATTAATCTGATGGTTCTTCCATTTCACTATATGGTTAATTAGTTGCATCTGATTTTTTATCCGAAGCTTAATCTGTTGCAGCATATAGGTAACAATGTTGCATTGGATTATTAATCTGTTGTATCATAATTATAATCTGACGGTTTCTCTGGTGCATCAGATGGTTGATCTGTTGCATTATATGATGAATCTGTTGCATTAGATGGTTAATATGTTGCACCAAATGGGTAATCTATCGGAGGAAACAGTAGCATGATTTTGTTAAACAAAAAACAACAATTTCACTATTTTTACCAAGAATAAGAACAGAACAAATCAAACCAAATTATCCTTTTGTTTTTATAAACACAAACAACAAAAATCAAACTTCAAAAAAATGCAACAAACAACAAAATATCATAATTCACTTCGATTAGAGAAGAGAAGAGAAGAAATACCAGAAATTAGGATTTTATTCAGACCACATTTCAAATTAGTGCAACAAATATTGAAATTTTTAACCAAAACTATAAGAGAAGTTGGCTCAAGTTCCTCATTTTCTTCTAAACTAAAAAGGCCATAAATTTTTACTGTGAAAGAAGAAAAGGACCGATGAAGAATTCGAAGCTATTGTGGATGGAGAGCAAGGCTGTCACGTTGATTGAAGTCGCAAACGAACTGGAATCGCAACTATTTGTAGTCGGATGTTGAAGTCACCGATGATTGAAATAAGAAATAATCAAAAAAGTTGGTTGGGAGAGAGTTGAGAGAAGCTATCGAGAGAGGAATGAGAGACAGGTTGATTGAATTGAAGAGGGGAACTCGAAGCCCAACTATTTATCATCGGGGGTTGAAGGGAAAAACTTGCAGAACTGTTGGTTGGGAGAGAGAAGCTATTGAGAGAGAGAGGAGGGAGTGGTTGATTTGAATTGAAGAGGGTGTGGGTTGGGTTGATTTGTATTTTTAAAAAATTGGAAAGTTTTGAAAAAATTAATCAAGTCCACAATTAACTTGATCAAGTTTCCTAATAATGTTTGACTCTATCTGTTGGTCAATGTCACCAATCTTTCATTCAAGACTTAAAAGACACCTATCCTTTAATTTTCTCATGAAGCTAATAACTTGCGTGAGATCTTTTATTTTCTTCTAAGTTATGGAGACATAGTAGAAAAACTGATGCAAAATAAAAATAAGATGGAGAAATTAATGACTGTGTGTTCTTTGGGCATAGAACTTACAGATAGAGATCATAATAAGAGATCTAATAATGGAAAATTCAAGATATTTGACGGACAAAAAAGGTGTATCTTCTAATTCTAAATTAGCTAGGAGTGATGAATAAAGCTCTACATGATTTAGTTTCTCGCAATATTGGAGAAATAGTTAATGAAGGAAATAAGGACAAAATCAAGAAAAATATAGAAGAAGAAACAACTGATGAAGAGAAGAAGTTAACAGTGAATCAAATTTCTAAATTTGTAGATTTATCTCTAAGGAACACTAACAAAATCAGAAGAGGGAAAAGAAATTGAAATTTAGATGCACAACAAGTGGAAAAAATGATTACAAAGAGCAACAAATGATACTGAAAAAGGCTTTGGAACATTAGGTCAGTTAGGATCCAAAAAGCCTCCACAGGTTAGAAATGTTGAATAGACAACATCATTTTATTTTTATAGAACTTTTGAAATCATTTCAACAACAAAGATACATTTGAAAATATCAAAAAACTCTACGCATGGGAATAAAAGTTCTTCAGAATAATTTGGATGTTGAAGTTCTTCAGGATGATCAACAATAAATGTCTCTTGAGCTCTTCGTTCATGAGCTTAATCTTCATTTGGTAACTATTTTAGTATACGCTAAATGTGATGTAGAAGAAAGGAGACAACTATGGGAAATAATTTATCATATGGCAAACAACATGATTAGTCCCTAATTACTAGGTGCAGATTTTAACTCTATTTGGAATAACGAAGAGAAGATTGGGGAAAATTCTTTTTTACCCCAAGACACTAAAGATTCTGAGTTGTGCATTAAATCCTTTCATATAAAGTTTCTTTAAGTAAAATCCATTCACCTGGTAAAATGGAAGAATTACAAAAGGAAATGTTATCTAAGAGAGATTGAATAGGGTGGTAGAAGATCAATCTTCAATGAAGTTGTAATGACCCTCTAGGTTATTTTTATACATTTCCACATATTTTTGTCATTTAGAGAGAATCTATAGTTGCATCAAGTCACTTATGACTTGGTGGAGCTGAAAGTTCGTTTACGGGGCAGTTCGTTTGATTTGTAAAGTCAATTTTCTATTCTGAATCTTCGTTGGTAAGAATTGGCTATAGGGAAAAACTTTACTCAAACAACCTCATATTCCAAATCTAAAAGTTCCATTAGCTTTGAAACTTTGATTTTAGGATAGGTGGACCTTTGTTTTGGATCCTAAGGATTTTGAACTCGTTCCGAACTATTAATCAAAAACTTATAAAATGGCACTTGGGTATGGGACCCACTTTTTATCGAAACGATCTTGGATGGAAATTTTAACCGCGTCATTGAGTTCAAAATTTCACATTTTATAGGGTGGCATAGTCCTTTTGCATTTATAGGATTTCAAATAAATTTTAGTGATCATAGAGACCAAAAACAATTCCAAGTCTTCAGCTAGTGCATTCGCTTAAGCTCCCCTTGGGTTGCTTAAGCAAAGTCAGCTTAGGCGGCTAACTGGTAGCTTAAGTAACTAGGATTTCCTAGTTGAGGGCTGCTTAATTATAGGTTGATTAAGCAACAAATAGTTCTCTTAAGCAATTGGTGTGCAGGCAGCAATACCACGACGCAGCACTTGGCCGCTCTAGCGGCCCAGAATCCTCTTAAGCAACATCTGAATAGCCTTAAATTCCCAATTAGCTTGAATTTATCTCATTTTCACACAATTTAAAGAGTTTAGAACCCTAGATAGTGTAGAAACTTGAAAGAAACATTAATTGATGATTTTGGGGAGAGGGTTTTTGTGAGATTGAATTACTCATTTCTTCTTCGAATTCTTGGTATGTTCCAATTAATTTCATAGTTAATTTCTCAATTATTTTCCAAAATTCCTAGATTTTTAGTGGGTTGATTTTATCACTTGATATCAAAATTTACCCACTCTTGAGAGTAAACATTCCTTGAGAATAGAGGGATACATTGACAATTTTGAAAGTGCGATTCCACAAGCGGGTCCAATATGTGATTACGTAATTTTAGACCTGAAGCATAAAAATGTAATATGGGTACCATTGATCTTGTAACAATGATTGAATTATTATTCTGATAGCATGGCATCATGTAAAAGCTTTTCAAAATAGAAAATCACTGATTTAGTAGATTTCACCAGGCTTTCTTCGGCGTCTAGGTAGGATAGATTTACTTTTCATTTAGATTGAGTTTAATCATAGTATATATATGATAATGTGATAGATATTAATCATACTATATTTATGATAATGTGCTAGATATGGATTTTAAATTAGGTCTTGGTGGCATAATTAGTGTTATTTGGATTATTTAGCCTATTAAGAAACCGTAAACTAGGCGTAATTGACTTAGTTATTCATGCTTAGGGTAGAATTGATATATTAGGGGATAAATATGACTCATTTAATAGCTATAATATAATTTATATGCCTTATCCTAGTATGAGGTAGAATTTTCCTTAGAACAAATTTCGGAGATTAAAAGTGGCCTCCCCAATCCACCTTTGGCCAAGAATATCATTAGCTCCTTCTAGACTGTATAGGCATGTTTTGTCCTTTAAATCATATATTTAGGATATTGAAGAAGTTGGTTAAATGATGCTTATGCTATATAGGTACTTGGGAGTTGATGCTAGTTTCGATTTAAGTCCACCAATTTGTGATTTTGACTTTTGGTTCAAGTCTGATAATTAGTGATATGTGTTTTGATTCAAGTCCGACAGATGATGATGATGACGACATTGAGTTCCAATCTGAGTCTAGCATTGAGCGGTTATTTATAGTATGTTATGGTATGAAAGGATTTGCAGTTATGATTTTGAGATACGGTTACTTAGGACGATTTTGATTATTACTTCTCTTTGATTGCACCCTACAGGATTATGGGGCTCCGCATTAGGTTATTTAATTCTCCATACTTATTGGATTATGGGGGCTAATTTTATAAAATATTAGTTATGCTGTCTTTCACATTATGACTATTCCATATATTTAATTTCAGCATTTAGAGTATTATTCCAGGTTTGCACCCTACCTTGACTTAGCCTATTTATCTTGCTTTTTATTACATATATATTATGATTTATCTTAGTAGGCTGATGATGCCTACTGAGTGCCCATGGATTTGGTACTCATACTACACTTTTGTAGATTTTTTGTGTAGATCTGAGTACTAGTGATCGTTTCTAATGCTATGAGCATGCTGATTAGAGTTTAAAGATAGGGTGAGCTATCGGAGCTGGATTTGACCTTTTTTCCTTCTTATACTTTTGTTAAGTCTTTCAAATTTGAAAATGATGTACATTTCACTATTACAATACACATATAATTTTGTTAGTGGCTCTTGTATCGACACTACTAAGTCGTGGGATGTTATTGTTATTTTATCTATCATTTGTATTATTATTTTTTCATTATTTATCGTTGTTAGTCTTACTTGCAATCATTTTGATATTTATGCCATTTTCCACCAAATTATTCCATTGTTTATAGCTCTACGCTATGGTTTGGATTACCTACTTTTACGACCCAAATTTTCAGGTCATGATGACATATACTATAACCATTCAGTTGGTAAGCCAACCCGTAGTCCAAAACTACTAGTAACAAACTACCAAGATAAATGAAGGATGAATGTGAAATAAATATAATAAAGGACTAACATATATATAAGATAGTCCCAAATCCTGGTGAAATCAGTACAAGAGCTTCTAATATAATATGACTACAAAATGAGTACTAAATAAATATACTGATACAACCTATCTCTGAATACAACATAAAAATTAGTCTAGTACATAAGAGGGTGAATAGTAATACTTCAAATTCTAGGAGGTCACCCTACATCTCCGAATCATAGATGCTCCGCACAATGCACACAATAATGGTAAAGTGTAGTATGAGTATGATACACGTGGTATTCAGTAGGCGATTGTCAATTGAGCTCCAAAGATAATGAAAATAAAAATAACATGCAAGAAAGAATGTAAACTATACCCAAATATTTAGGAAAACCAACATAGTAAAACTATAGAGACAATAAGGATAAACAATCCTATTCTAGCCATACCTAGGGACCTAAGAGCTATACCATATATCGCTGGCCAATATACGAAAAAGAGCAAAAGTTAGATATATAGTAGTATACAAGGCTAAGGAATGGATATACAACATGAAAAAATGAAGGAAGGGATGGATATATGGTAATACCATAATTACATATATAGATAGATATATACATAAACAAGGCTAACTCAAAGGTACCACCTAAAGTAGTCATACTAGCATCTTAAGTCCTTTTAATCATAGTAGGAACTAGTACTAACATAATTAGGGTCTCTAATATATATGTCTAAACATGAGATAATTATCCATAATAAAACCCATAAAGAAAGGAATCAAAATCATACCTTGAATATGAGTACAAGTCCAATAATCAACCCGTCACAAACTAACCATAATAATAATAATACAGTAACCGACTCGCCCAAAAAATAATAACTAAACTGACCCTCATAACTCAAAAGGTCCAATGAGTACATAACACACAGCAAGCAATGCTCATTAGCTATACCTATGCAACCTCTATAAGGATGATAGATATAGGTACATACCGGTGATGGGAAATACACGTGCAAGGATGACTGCAAAGTATAATCCATACTATTATAATCGTACCAAGTACCATAATGTAACCCAGTGTATAAATCTCCTCCAGATCCATGAATCGCAAAGGCAGGACCTACGACGACCTCTCTTCTTTGACATGACAGATTATAGATGAAGGGTCTCCTAGGGGATTCGGGAATACCCATATACACCGACCTGATCCCAATTCAATATTTCCAATTATTATCATTATTGTCCTCATCAATCTACTCCGATCAATACCGGAGAGATGTGTGTATACATATGAATGCACATACTTGAACAGTGGGTAAAAGAGTGTGTAAATCTGTAAATCCATTGTTCAAGGAAGGTTTCGAGGCTAAATCCTCACAAATGTGCAGAATGGGTCAAAGTCTCTCTCGACTAAATTAAATAGTAGTAGTAAAATAGTGGATCAAAATCCATCTTAGTCAATTCTTTAAAACATCATTTCTAGTGTCAAGGGATCATAAATCATTCATTAAGATGGTAAGATTCTCGTTATGAAAGAATCATTTTTAAAGGTAAAGATTGAGAATAAATCTCTTTCTAGGAAAACAATAGTCAAATCATATTTTTAGTTGGAATTGTACCATTTATTATTTTAGTGAGCATGAACATAACGAGTCTACGTATGCCATCACCAGTATCAACAATATAATTATAAGCTTCTAAATGTCAATAAACTAAGAAATGTCCTCTAGAAAGATACATCACTTTTTGAAATTCAACTAATATCATAATTACGTCCTTGGGCCCAACAATGTACAATCAATATAACCATATCATAATCCAGAAAACCATCAAAATCTATCGAGTAAATTAGTAAAACTCATACTAAAGAGTTATTTGCCTCAACTATGCCTAAAATGCTAGAAAACTAGGGCAATAGGATCCTAGATGCATATACGTATTTCATCTTAGGGGTCGATTTACCCTTCTATCCCTGAACTCATGAATTAGGATAAGGCACAGTGTTCTAACCAATATCACATCTTAACATCACTATTTAAAATAAAACTATATAATACACTATCTCGTAAAGAAAGGCAGACCGAAGCCTACCTTGATGCTGAACCACAAATCTTTGAATCGCCCATAAATCGTCTGCTTTGCTACACCATGTCAAAATACTGCCACACAATCAAAATCATAATCTACTCATCATTAGGAGAAAAATAAGACCCATATTGCTATATTAAGGATCGGGTCAAGAAGGGACCCATAGGGCCTACAAATAAAATCCAAAAGTGAATTTGTCATGAGGTCCTTCTAAGGACAAGGAATGTTTGCTTAAAAGTTGAGCACAAACGGAGAACATATTGGGACTCAAATCAACTCTTGAAGTTTAGGAATTTAAGACCTTATTTCTAAGAATTTACCATGAATTAGAATGGAAATTAAAGGAAAAATTAATGGGAAATGACCAAGGATGTTTAGGCTAGCTTACCTTAACTTGAATGGATGATTCCCCTCTTTTCCTGCTCTTTGAGTTCTCAAATTGGTGTAAAAATAGTGGAAAATGAAGTGGAGAAAGTAGGCATAAAAAAGGATCAAGTGCCGCTAAAACTCCTACTGCTAAAACGGTATCTCGACCACTTTAGTAGTTTGGAAACAATCGCGGGTGCTGCTAAAGCGATTAGTGTATGCTTGCCATTGGGCCAGGGCTGCTAAAACGACACATGGGAACTAAAGCATTGATCGCTAAAATGGTCCTATCAGGTACCATGCACCAGATTTTTACAGGACTTTGATCTGGTGCTCGAGATTTATTTTGAACCCTGTGCCTGCAAATAAACTATGCTACCATACCAAATTTGATATTCCAGACTCAATGGAACCATCAAAACTTTTATTCAATATCATTTTGACTAAATGTAGGGCCCACACCTAAGTCCTATTTTTCACATAATTTACCTAATAGCCCAAAACAAGTCCAGAAGCCTCGGGACCAGAACCCTGGATCACCCTAGCTTAAAATCATTGTTCCAGAGTTGATGGCGCTGTTAGAATTCTCATTTGAGGACATATACTAAGAGTTTTGTTCCGAGATCATATCCTAAATAATGAAAGCTCCAAAATAAAGAAATGAGCCTAAAATCCAAATGAACTATCCAACAATCAAATGGACAGTTCTAGCATAACATAAATGACCTGTATCCATTGTGGAAAGGCTTAAAATACTAAAAATGGATGCAAATCGAGGAAATGACCTGGAGGGTCATTAAAATATCCTTTACTAAAATGACTTTCATCTACGAAAGTCAAATGGATTATAAAAAGCATAAAAAATCAAAGGGATGAGGTACTGGGCCCGCATGCCCCAAGCACGACTCCCAAATAACCTTCAAGAAGGAACAACACTTCCAAGGGATTTTGCTATAGGTATCTCTTTTTCAACCAACCTCCTTTTTTCACTCCTCAAACATCAAAAAATCAACCTCAACCACCAACTAGCCTCTAACTGAATCGAGGAAGCTAATACATGCAAATCTAAACCACGACACATTGGTACCGTATTAATACCAACATAAAGTAAAGACTCATCCAAATTGAAGGAAAACTAAGTATCAAACTATGTAACCAATACTAAAATCCAAATGTAACTTCTTTTTTCCTTTACTAACTAGCTATCCACTCCAAACTAAGAAAAAAGCCACCATAGTCATGCTTGTGTTGTTCCATCACACTAATCTTGATGAACTAAAGATGATCCACCAAGAATCCATAAAAGAAAGCATGAGACTAAGCCCATAAGGCTCTACCTAGGCATACAAATGGTGATAATCAAGGTCTGCAATCTATGCTGATGCTATAAATGGTTCGAATGACTATCAAAACTGAAATTTACAAGTATGAAGCACACACACTCACCACAGAACGATCAACTGTAGGATGTCCCATCAATTGAGGATAAAAATAAGCTAAGCTCTACCTAAGAACACTATTTTTACCAAGTAGATAATCTAAAAATTCTGATTAAAATTGAAACCCGAGGTTAAACCTGAAGGAACCAATAATGTGCCCACAGACTATCATCTAAATGTCTATTAAGCACAATGCATCTTTACTGAAAAAGACCAAATAGGTAGGTGTAGAGTAGGCTTAGATAGCCTATAGATGAAATCTAAACTGAGACAATTCTGGAAATAAGGCTACACCTAAGCTCTATAGCTTCCAGCTGAAATCTCAACACCAAGCCTGAACCGCTCAATCTTTACTATCTAAACCAAATCTGAAGATAGGTGATCACCCACACTCTAAATCTATCATAACTTTTGAATCACCATTCCAAGGAGACAAATCCAAAACTGAGCTAACGAGTCTGATATAAGGTTAATTACCCAATCGACCTTAGTATCGAAATTGGACATATCCTTACTGAATTATATTAGAATCGAATCCAAAATACTGCTGAAGAAAAAAATCACCACAGAGGATAAATCATCAGCTGAAAATACAAGCAATAAACTTCCTTATTTGTTGGAGGGCATGAACTACAAAAGCATGCTTGATAATCACTAACTCTACTTTGAATAATAACCATACTGTGACCCAAATGGAGTACCCAACTCTACACTGATACTAAGATCAAAGCTATCACTAGAAGACGGACCCAATAGACCTAAAAAGAAAATCCAAGACCTCTCATCATTAATATCAAAATTTCAACCGAGCGATAAACTAGTCAAATTGAAAGGATGAACCCTAAATTGGTCAACCTCAAAAATAGACTATGAAAATGAACTACCAGCTCTAGATCGTAATAGAACAATAGGAGGCCAACCTATCTTTACTTACATCACCCACTTAAAAATCGATCTAGCATAGCTAACGAAAAAAATGACCATATTCACCTTGCTACAAGAGAGAAATCATCTAACAAAGATAGCCACCCAATCCAACAAACAAGAATCACGAGAAAGAAAATTTAATTAGATAATACAACCTAGACATCTACCAAACGAGGATCGATTAACATCAAGCAATGAAAATAATATAAAAAATAATATAAAAATTAATTTAAGAGGTTGGTGGTGCCCAAAAATGGAAACCAATAACAAATAACGTTCTAGGGCAATAAGAAGGCCAATACACCATGGTAAATGGAACTCAAACCCAAATGCTACACCTCCAGGGAAATTTCAATACTGATCAACACTATCTACTACTAAAAGAGATAATCTAAGGAGGTAGTCATATATTCATGAAATCTATATCAAGGCACACAAAATTGATATAAACTTACCAATGCATATGATTATCGATGGGCACGACAACCCCAATACGCATAAATGAGAGGGTAAAGGCAGGAAATAAAAAGGTGCACCTTTCACAATAGAATCTAAAGTGACATACCTAACGTGCTCGAGGGAGTATGAATTTGAGTTGGTCCAAACTTGGACTGATCATTCGAATTATAAATCGAGGTGCTAAGTGCACTTCCTATAATTAAAGGTTCTACAACACTGTGAGACTAATCTAGATAAGCTGAATGATTAATAATCCCATATCAGAGATACTCTCTAAACTAGTGACCAATCTTTATTCAGTCATATCAAACCCTTGAAGCCCTAACCTGGCGAGAAACAAGAGCTAACCCTAATTGGATAACCAACCAATATTGAAGTAACTTCCTATTAAAATGACCATCTTCTCTACAATTATAACATACCTCAAGAACTGTAGGCTAGCAAGGAATATAAATTGATCTAGTCTGAACAACCAAATCACATCTAGGGCACTCTTTAGACCAATTAACAATCTTACCAGAACCATGACAATCTCTTTAAATACTCTAAGATATTGTGCCTCCTAATCTAAAATGTACTCCATGGCTTGAAGACCAATATTGAATACTCTGTAAGTTCTGATTAGAACTCTGCCTTGTGACTACTATAGCTAACCTGAGAGCCACCTATCATCTAAAATGCTACATATAAAGAACTGATAGGCTACAAATAAAGCTGACCTCTATTGGGAGGATCCGCATTCCTAGATGTAATATAAATAACACTAAACGGATGACATAACCTCTTATCTATATCTTCATAAGTCTCAATATATGTTATCTTTATGACCTTTAGATGATCAACAACCTGAGAAAATAAAGACCCAACTGATATCAAGTTCTCTGATGCTAATCAGAATAGAAGTGCTAATCATTTAATAAATCCATTCACCATGTCATGCTCTGAAGGATATAGTAAAGAAATATGCCCAACCTACTCGAAAAACCTAATTTTGTACTTTAAAAATAATAAGAAACCCTATTGAACACCAATAAACCCAATTATGGACTGAAAAATATTAAAAAAACTAGATATCATCCCTGTTTGTGAGGTATCTGAAAAAAAATATGGGATCCCTAATGCCGAATCCCAAATTACCGAAGTAGTCAAAAACTCTACCAGAGCCTGGACTGGCCTTATGCCATCTGACCGATGCTGAAGGTCTTCGACATCTATCCTTAACTCCTTGGTTTGATGATTTTCTTAAACTATGGAAACATATGCCAAAGTATAACGACCTAATTTTTGATGATTTAAGTAAAATATTTATTTCTATTTGATTTAGCTATTTTACCCCTCCCAGGGGTTGCGTTGTGGTATTTTTGGGGTGTGGGGATATTTGGCATGGTTCCCAATGTATTTTCGTGTGATTTATGTGAAATTATAGTATTTGGCGGATTGAAAAACCTTATAGTTGACTTCATTCAACATTTATTGATCAGTGCATCAGATAGAAAAATAGACTATGACAATAGATTCAAAACATCAATTTTAGGTTGTAATATGATCGGTGTTGTTTTATGGAATTTATATCTCAATTCAACCCTCAGTTTAGAAAGTTGTGAAATTGAGTTTTGGGGGTCAACTTTGTGAAAATGTCATTTATTCAGAAATTTGATAGCGCTATTGGGTCTAGAGCATCAAATTTGATAGTGTAGTATAGTTCATTTGCGTTCATGGCATTCCAGATGAATCTCGAGGAGTCTGTAGAGACTTGGAATACTCCAACTCTCCACCTGGTGCACTCGCATTTGCGATGGATTGATTGCTTACATGACTCTGCTGACTAGATACAAGTGTCGCTGATGCAATCTTGGTCGTGATTATGAGACCCCCATAAGTGATAACGGTTTTGCATATGTGATACCTTTTCTTAGGCCTGGTACTACGTACGTGACCTGGTGATCGTGTATGAAATGCCTGGGTCCTTGATATGCCCATGTTTCTTTATTTCAACTATTTTATCCAAATTTCATCATATAATTCTTATATAAATGTGAATTAAAAAGGTAGAACTTGGGGATTTTGGCCCGTAAGGCCTAAAAATTATAATTCTCTGATTTAAGCCTCGATTTCAATTCATTTTCACTTGGGTGAGTTTGTAATCTTATAATTATCACTTTTATTTTGATTTTATCATGAAAACAACTTCAATTTTTGATTTTAAAATTATTTTCAAGGATTTTTGTTGGTAAAGATTAAGCATGGTTTTTCTTTAATTTGGACTTTATTTTTAACTTATTTCTGCTTGGGTTTTCATGTGTAGACTCCTATAAATATGGGAAATATGTATCAAAATAAAATTATGATTTACCCTTATTTTTTAAAAATCTATTTCAGGGGTTCATTTTTAGCCTAAAACAAAAATTTGTAATATAGATATCGTTGGTTTTGTTTGATACATAGATTCTATATTTGTATGATTTAGTTAATTTTGAGTCCGTTCGTGAGGAGTAAGGCTTTGGTATTGAAGTCTTTTGGACTAAATTTCGGCATTTAAGGTAGGTTATGGCTTAACTTTCTTTAGACTAGGTTGGAAAGTTAATATTGATACAGAAACATGTTAAGGGTATGGGAACTAATTATGAAAACGACTATACTTACTGTGTTGTTCCAGTTGAGTGGCTAGATACTGATGTGTTTTATGGTTTTTGGATTATTATTTGTTATGTGTGATCGTGTGGGTTCTTATATGATGTTGTTGGCCTTGTTTAAGTGAAATTAATTGTATCCTATTAATAAAAAGCCTAATGTGGTATCAATACAACAAAACCAACAATAACATACCCATTGTATTCCCACCAAGTAGGGTTTGGGGAGGGTAAGTGTATGCAGTCCATACCACTACCTCAAATGTGCGATAGAGAGGTTGTTTCTGATAGACCCCCGACTCAAAACAAAGCAATCTAAGATAAGGAATAGTAATAGTTATGAGTAGTAATAAAATAAGATACAATAGAAATTAACATATTCAATAATACCAAAATCAAGATACTCCAAGTACAACACCAAAACATACAACATCCTAACCTCATACTAACCTTCTAACCTAATCGCCTCCTCCACAACTTCCTACCCAGGGCCATATCCTCGATAAGCTGAACCTACTCCATGTTATTTATAATCGCCTCCCTTCAATAATTCTTTGGTCTACATCTACCTCCCTTGAAACCATCCCTAGCCAACCTCTCATACCTCCGTATTGGGGCACCCGTGCTCCTCCTCATC
This sequence comes from Capsicum baccatum var. pendulum, assembly GCA_030864225.1. NCBI lineage: Eukaryota > Viridiplantae > Streptophyta > Magnoliopsida > Solanales > Solanaceae > Capsicum > Capsicum baccatum. The sequence goes on from CM061552.1 coordinate 145,447,265, forward strand.
ACATGAACAAACCATCTCAACCTCGCTTCCATCATCTTGGTTTTATTTTTATCCTATCTTTTCTATTACCCCCACACATCTACCAAAGTATTTTCATCTCCACCACCTTCATCTTCTAGATATGGGTCTTTTTTATAGGCCAACACTTCACCCCATACAATAAAGCCGGTCTAACCATCACTTTATATAACTTGCCTTTAAGTTTGGAGGTACCTTTTTATCACACAAGATACTAGAGGTGAGCCTTTATTTCATCCACCCTACCCTAATCCAATGAGTGACATCCTCATCAATCTTTCTATTCTCCTAAATCATCGACCCTAGATACTTGAAACTATCCCTCTTATTGATCGAACGAATGTCAAGCTTAACAACCGCATCGGACTTATAACACACCTTACTGAACTTACACTCCAAATATTCTATATTAGAACTACTCAACCTAATCCCCTTAGGGTCAAGAGTTTTCTCCAAACCTCCAATTTTGCATTAACTCTACTATGTATCTCATCAATAAAGACTACATCATTCGCAAAAACCAAACAATAAGGTACCTCATCCTGAATGTGCCACATCAAAACATCCATCACTAAGGCAAAAAGAAATGGACTAAGCATTGAACCTTAATGTAGCCCCATCAAGACAGGTAAGTGCTCCGAGTCCCCCCTCCAGTCCTAAATCGAGTATTGTCTCTGACTCCCCACTCCAGTCCTAAATCGAGTATTGTCTCCATCCTACATATCCTTAATCACCCTAACATACACTACAGGTACACCTATAACCTCCATACACCTCTAAATAACCTCCTTGGGAACTCTGTCATAGGCCTTCTCTAGGTCGATAAGCACTATGTGCAAATCCTTCTTCTTTTTCGTATACTGTTCTACCAGTCTACTAAAGAGATAGATGGTTTCTGTAGTTAAGCATATTGGCATAAATCAAAATTAATTTTCAGAAATAGTAACAATCCTCCATAACTTCAACTCTACCACACTCTCTTAAACCTTCATAGTATGACTCAACAACTTGATACCTCTACAATTATTGCAATCCTAAATATCACCCTTATTCTTATACAGCAGAATCATTGTACTCCACCTCCAAGCTTTAGGTATCCTTTCTAACTTGAAAATTATGTTAAATAACAAAATGAACCATTCCAAATCTGCCCCTCCTATGCACTTCCAAAAATCTACCAGAATCTCATCAGGCCCTGTTACTCTACCTCTATGCATCCTACTAATGCACTTACAATAACTATAACCGTGAAACCTTTTAGAATGCTCCAAATCCCCCAACACAATTCTAGTGTCCCTTCCTTCATCCAGGAGCTTATGAAGGTAAGACTTCTATCTCTTTCTAATATGAACCTCATCTACCAAAACATTTCCATCCATATACTTAAGACACTTCACCTAATACAGGTCCTAAGACCTTCTCTCCTCAGGCTTGGCAAACCAATACAACTTTTTATCCCTACCTTTACTATCTAACACTGTACATAAACTCTCAAAAGCAACATCTTTAGCCCTCTTGATTGCTAACTTCGCCTCTCATCTAGCAATCTTATACTCCTCCCTATTCTTTTATTTATCTTCTTTATCCTAACTCTCCGCCAACTTTGCATACACTCTCTTATTGGACTCCACCTTCCCTTTCACCTCTTCATTCCACCACCAGTCTATTTGGTGCTTAATAAAACGACCGTTCAATACCCCTAATACCTCTCTAGCTATTTCCCTGATGTAATTGGTAGTATCATCCCACATACTATCTACATTATCTCCACTCCCCAAGCTCTTTTCGCCATTAACCCATCCCATATATCCAGTTCACTGGCTAAATTCAAACTGCTTCATTTAATTCTTAGTAGATCCTTCATACCTTTCCTTCTTTGCTCCTTTAAGATCTCTAATTATATCACCAAAAGACTATACTGGTTCCAAAGACTCTCACTCGATAAGACCTTACAATCCTTAAAAATACCCCTATCCCCTTTCCTAAGGAGAAAAAAGTTAATCTGAGTATTGGCCACCAAACGACAAAAGGTAACCAAGTGAACTTCCTTCTTTGGAAAGTTTGAATTAACTACCACCAATCCAAACACTCGAGCAAAATCAAGAAATGCCACTCCTTCAATATTTCTTACACCAAAACCATGGACTCCATGCACATCATCATAACCTTTCAAAGAAGACCCTATGTGGCTGTTGAAATCCCCTCTTACGAAAAGCTTCTCATTATTGGGGACACTCCTCACCATCTTGTCCAAATACTCCCAAAATATCCTCTTCTCTTTATTATCCAAGCCTATACACTATGTATACGTAGTAATAATATTCCAAGAAGTCCCTCCAATAACTACCTTAATTGACATCATACTATCATTGACCCTCTTAACCTCTACCACTTGCTTCGTAACCTCACCGTCTACTAAAATACCTACACCATTCTTGTTCCTCACACTACTTGAGTACCATAACTTATAACCATCTAGTACCCTTGTCTTAGAACCTACCCATTTAGTTTCTTGGATACAAGTTATATTAGTTCCCCTTTTCCTAAGAATTTTCAGTATCTCTAATGACTTCTCAGATAAAGGCCCTATGTTCAACTACCCTACTCTTAACCTATAGTCATCCCTAGCCCCTTTACCCTTCCTACCCCTGCCCCTACCCTCATCCTAGACCATGACCCCAATCCCAACCCAAACCTTACCCAAAGACATAACCCTACACCAATACCATCAACCACAGCTACCAGAGATAAAATCGATCAATAAAACTAAGAGCACAAAGCTTAGGCAATAGTGCAAACCAAAAAAGTACGATCAAGTCCACACATCAAAACTACTAAGAACAACACAAAAGGCCCAAAAATAAATAGAATTAAAAAGTACAACATTACTATAAAATACAAAAATCAACAAGTAAAATCATCACCTACAATTAAATAGTCAGCCAAAAAAAGGATCAAATAGGAATAGTAAATAAGACAACCAATAGCAACCTCTAAAATCAAAAAATATATACATAAAACTAAAGAATATGGAGTGAGTGTACCTAATCAAAGATGAGTTGGTTTACTTGGTTGAGTCACGGATTTCGACAATTTGTAGCAGAAATTGGTCACCAAAATTATATTATTTCCACCTGAGAAGGTGTGCTGGATCATAACTTATAGTAATTGCAAAGGGTTAGAAATAAAGAAAAAAATAGAGATCGCCGAAAATTGGTAACCAAAAATGTTCACCGAAACCTCGACAGTACAAGAAAGAGTCACTGGCAGAGGAGTCCATTAAAAAGGCTGGTTATGGAAATAGATTATAGTAGTATTGAACCCCAAGTGAATAAAGCGAGGTTTCGGTCATTTGGGTCTGACCAGAATGAGACAACAGAGTGATTTAGTAGGATTTTGCTAGTATCAGAATTGGAGTCTATTTTGATCTCATCGACATTGATGTCGGTCTTTTACTCAGATCATACGACAATGGTGATGTCCTGATGATGATGGTTAATTTGGGAATTTTCGATCACTTTGACAATGGAAAATGATTATTGACGGTGATGGGTTGTTCTTCCTGTGCTGGCATATAACCAAGAAATTCTTTACAAATTCGTAGAGCAGAACGCTAATGAATGACTACATTTCTAGTATCACTAGTTCTTTTTCAACATTCTGCACCAAAGGCTGGTGATCTATTCTATCTTATCATTTTTTGAGAATCTTAAACATTAATTTCTTTTAAACTTTATGGTGTAAGAATGAAAATGTACAGGAAGCTGAGAGGAAGATAGATTTTCTATGCTCAATGGTGTAATTTAATTATATTATACTCTCTTAGCATCTTTTTTATGTTGGAATACATAGATGGTTGAAAATATTAAGTAGATTATCGGCTCACTTGGTTGGTATATTTGTTGAATATGGAAATGCTCATTATGTTTGGTTGTGAATATTACATCCTCATAGTATATACATTAATGAAACATTGGTACCACATTGTAAATATTGAAAACACTGGTTTTTTCTTATAGAAAATATGACATCTTTAAAATATTCTACCAATGGATGTATCTCAGAGGAGTTATAGATATTGGTATTAGATATTGATTATTTATAGGTTGACAAACCCCCTATGGGTCCTATGATGGAAATCTTTAGCTCTGTAGGTATATACAGAGGTTATGTGAAAACCTCAGGCATCATCATCATCATTAGCATCATCATCATTTCTATTGCATTTATATTTACTTTGAACATTTCTATGATGTATTATTTTCCTTGATGTGATACCTATATATGTGTATTTATTCCTTTATATTTGTATGTGTGATACCTGTATACTTGTACTTTAATTTTGTATTGTTATAGTGTATGTAAATATTATAGAACTATTAGTGGAGATGGTGTGCTACAATTTAGGACATTTTCTGGTTGCAGGTGATTGACCTTAGTGAGTATTTTGTATGCATTATTTTTTTCTTTGCTCAGTTGACTTATGATACCTATGGAGTACAATTGGATCATACTTACACCTACTATGCCTTTCGATGTAGATCCTATTTTGAGTGTTCCTTTTGGTGATTGACTTCGGGCAATACTTTAGAGATATTTAGTGGTTGGATTCTTACTTCTAGAGTTGACTACTACCTTTTTTTTAATTTAGACTATGTCTTTATTTTGCATTTAGAGAAATAGCTGTTCCTATTTTGGATATCTTATGTATTTTGATCTCGAGTTGTATTAGTAATGTTCTTACACTGTGACACCAAGTTTGGGATTATGGTATGATATCTTTGGTTATGTTTTTCCACTTTTATTATATTATATGGTTTAACTTTATTCTACAAGCCTTGCTTTGTGTTATTGTTATTATTATTTTTTTTGTATCAGTTTGTGTGATAAGATTACTTGTCAAGGCTTTTCATGATATGTGCCATCATGACCCTTGGTTTTTGATTTATGAAAATTGGGTATCAAAGTCAGGTTCATTCGATCTCAATGATATAAGAACAAGATTTCTAATAGAGTCTCATGGATCGATACATAGATTTTTGTATCAATCTTTGAAAGGTTATAAGATGTCTTTAAGAAATTTCCCTTAATTTGTATGTTATTATGTGAATTTCATTCATACCTTGTATTCTAAGTCATATTTCACTCTCTCTGTGCAAATGGTGATGACTAGGCCTCATGAAGTAGGAGATATAGAGACTTTATCCTAGGAGAGACCTAAGTCTAGAGGGTGAGTTACAAGTTGTGGATGGGCTTGAGGTGGTGGATGGGAATGTGGATCTTCCCCATCTTAGAGTAGTGCTAGGGGACCCTTACTTGAGATTTGGTTTGTGTGTGTTGGGGATGTGGGTACTACTTTAGTTCCACTGAGTTCTTATACCCTAGTCTTGGATGGGTTATTGGTTCTCTTGTTGACCCGTTTAGAGGGTTATCCTTTGACTATGCTTGGTATTCCCTAAACTCTTAGTATTCAACCTCCGTTTATGCCATGGTCTGCTTATGGAATTCCATAATCCCTGATTGTGGGTCCTCCAGCGGTACCTAATTCTGATTTTGTACTATAAAGACTCCAAGTGTTATTTCCCTTTTAGAACTTGTATTCGTGTATGGTATTTTGAGGTCAATAGTTTAGCCTTTATCTATGTTGCCTCCTTAGGTGAGATATCAGCCTACTAGATTCACCATTCTTTCTCTCATTCCAAGTGTAGTTATGACTTTTGAGGATCAAAAGTAGTTTGATATGTTCACTTATTTAGGTCCTCCTAGGTTCAGTGGTGCTATGGGCGACAAATCCTATGGTTCTTGATTGACTGTTGTGAGAAGTTTCATAATCTGGGTTCGCTTGAGCCGTATGGTATTATGTATACTACTTATCAGTTGAGGGATGTCCTAGAGTTTAATGACCCCTCAGGTTATTTTTCATATATTTGCTTATTTTTTCTATTGGAGCTTTCCCATAGCTGCCCCAAGTCATTTATGACTTATTGGGAATGATAGTTTGGTTACGGGGCTGTTCATTTGTTTTTAGAGCCAATTCTTTATCTAGAAGTCTTTGTTGGTTCTAAATAGCCACCAAGTGAAAGAATCAATAAAATGATCTTGGATGCAAATTCTAACTACGCCAATAGCTCTATAATATCAATTTTAGGCTAGGTAGACCTTTGGTTCAAGTACTGATGCACCCAAACTCATTTTGACCATTGGTCAAAAAGTTGGAAAAATAAAAAATATGGGTATGGGACCCAAGTTTTGTTGAAATGACCTCCCATGAAATAACTAACTTTCCAATGCATCCAAAATGTCGAATTTAGTGTGGTTACATAGTTCATTTGCGTAAATCAGATTCTGAATGATTCCCTGGGCCTTAGTAGAAAGTTTGAAATATTTCCAAGTTTAACTAGTTTTTTGGTGCTACAAAGGATACTGCATTTGTACCAAGAGGTATAGTGATCACAGTATCTCCTTCTAAGACTGGTGATTGTGATTGGACACTCAGGACTACAATAGCAACACCTGGATACCTAGTATGGGTATAAAAAGGCCCCTTAGGCTACATTTTGGGCATTTTCACTCACTCTTGAGAATCAACAACCCTAAAAGGATGGGACATCTTTAAATTGGGTCTTGGGAGTGACTTGGGAGCTTGATTAACATATATTATCGCAAATATATCTGAATTTAAGGTAATATTTCATCCATTTTTGGTGTATTTCTTCGTTTTTGACATAAAATAACAAAGAGCTCAAGGGCTTGATTTTAGCCCATGCTTACCTAGGTTTTCACACATTTTTTTGAGGGTTATGGTTCATTGATCATGTATGAGCATTGGGTTGACCTTGGAAACATGACTTTCATAAGTCAGACCCATTGGGGTTTTTGGGTATCGTTTTTGGATTCAAAGCACAATGGTGCAATATGGGTATTGCTATTCTCATTTTGATAACTAGACTATGATTTTGATAGTGTGATGATATTTTGGGATTTTAAAGTGAAGATGGAAGTTGGTGAATAATGTAAGGATTTATAGTTTGGCTTTGTGGTAGGCTTCTTTCTACTCTTCTTCATAAGATAATGCATGTTATATATTACGTGTGAATGTGAATATTAAATTTGATTATGTTTCGAATGACTTAGTATTGTATATTAAAGTTTGGGGATTAGATGATGGTTTTGACCTGTAAGGTGAAATGCTTCGTACTCTTTTTGAATCCTATTGCTTTCTCCCTATAATGAGTTAATTCATAGAATGGATTTGATATGATGTTAGGTTTGGGATGTGGTTTTAGCATTGTAAATATGGTTAGTATATTTAACCTTACTTAGGCTATTTTTGTGAGCTTAAAACCATAGTTTTTGGTGGCGTAAACTTAAATGACCATGTTCATAGACGAAGTTCCCATCTTAGGATAGGTTATAGCCTACTTGACATCTAGAGTTTGAACTAGATACCTTAGCATTGTATAATCATTTTCCGGCGGCTTGAATATGAGTTGAGTACTAGTTGGTGGAAGGGTTTCAACATATATGGGGTTTATTTTATGGCTACTATATGGATGATAGTGGTATATGTTTGAATTTGAAGGCTTTTATGGAGAGGTATAAGTGGAGTTTTTAGGATCTTGGGTATAATGGGTAGGCGAATATAGAGGAGTTGGGATATTTTGGTTGTTTTGGATGGGATTGGGAAGGCTTTGGACATTTGTAGGAATCTGAGGTTGAGGATGAGGTATTGAATGATTGGGAGTTTGGGACTTTCTTATGGCATAATTGTTAAGGTTGCAGCTCAGAAGTTTTTAGGTTAAGAGAAAGCTTGGCTAAGTTGCATACTTGTGCCATTTAACCTTGTAACTCCAAAATTCTTTGCTCCATTTTCAAAATTATTTAATTTTGTCCAATGATACTGTCTCCCTTAAAAATAGTACCATCTTTATCCCTAATATCAGGATGATCACCTATCACTTCTTTACTTTTGAGAATTGTAGGTAGAGGAGGAGCCCTTTTTGATTGGGTATGGTAGGCCAGAGTGCACAAATCAACCTTTGGGAAGGGTAAAACAAAACAAAAACAACAAAGGTGAAGAAATTAGTGCGTTAGTGGTGTAAAGAAGTAAATCAAATTAGCACATAGCAAGCACGTTGTTTGACATTTCCTATTTGGGGAGTCTCTTTTGAGCCAGAGGTAGGCCTATCATTGTTTGAGAGATAATTCAGCCATAAAATAATGTCATTTTCTCATAAATAAACCCCCCAAAAAATTAAACTTATTTGCATTCAAAATGTCTCACAAATTGAAGGAAAGGAAAAATACAAAAAAAATCTGAAAAATGGAAGCTAAACTAAATTCTAAACACATCTTTTTCTTGTTCCTCCTTCTTGTACGTTTCTAATTCTTTGTCAAAGTGATGGCACCTGTTTTCAAGATAATACAATGCTAACCTTGCTCCCATGCTTCCCATGTTAAGACAGACCCTACTTTGTTTGTCGAATTCATCATGAAGTTTTCTTCTTCGATTAAAGCATGGTGCTTCCAAAACTCCAACTCTTTCACCATTTTGGTGATCTCCTTTTCATTCTCCAAAAGTATTTTGTAGTGGCATGCTTTGGATACCAAAGCCTTCTTCTTAAACTTGCGATTGAGAACTTGTGCCTCAGTTTTTTTGACGTTGACATGTTTTTCCCTTTTGACTCCCGGAGTCACTTTGTTTTTTAAGTCGGCGTGAAATAATTTAATGTTGCCTATTGTGTAGCCTGGATGGTACCTATCTGGCTCAATGCTCTTTTTTTCTAGGTGAATCTTTTTGCCACAAATATTGGCAAGCTGATTGGCGTTTGGGATCCTATTGTCTTCGTAGTCCACTCGATGTGCGTCCATATTGGTGACCCTTGGGATTACTTGTTTTCTTCCTGCTTGCCTCATCACTCTAGTAGGAGCATATGGATATAGCCTATGAAGTCCAATCAAAACTAGGTAAACATGCTGCTAAGTGTAGATTATAAAGTCCATTTTAGGAAATTATTCCAACATCGATTGAACGGAGTCTTCAGTCAAAGCGACCACATTTGCCCCAATTTTTCTACCTCATTTAGCCTTTTGATATTTTTGACTCCTAATGTGAATCGGGTATCATGTGCTATGATGTTTTTTTATTTCAATCAATCTATACATGCTTTCCACACCAAGAACCTTTTGAAGATTCTCAATCAACCACAACTGCAGTATCAAGTTACACCCCTCAAAACGTTTGGCCCTATTCTTGCAACAACCTAGGGACTGGTAAATGTCTACCACTACTATAGGTACAATTGGGCAAAGCCCCTTCATCGCATAAGGCATTGGCTACAATGATAAGGAAAATATGTACCTCTTGTTCTGCTTTATTTGAAAAGACCACTATTCCTAGGAAGTAGATGATAAAGACAAGGATTCACTTACTTTCCGATGACTTAGAGTCAGAACTCTCTGCTTCATACTTTTCTTTCCCTTGCTTGTGACCAAACATTTAAACTAAGTAGCTGCTGAGAATTCTGGACTTCATCATAAATGTACCATTCTACTGCCTTGAAGACCCAATTTGTTGTTGATTTCTTCTAGGGTGACGCTCTTAGGGATGATAACCTCAATCTTTAGCCACCTCATTTTAAATGATACACTCTTGTTTCCACATGCCCGTCGATTTGCTCAAAGATTAGGGTCATTTTTATATCTCCAAATCTAAATACTAATCTTGTATCATCCCAAAATGCAGTGGCAACTTCAATGAGATCTGTACATGGGGTGACTTGCATAAGGGATGGAAATCTCCCCAATTACTTCTTTACTATGTTTTGTCCGTAAGACCCTAAGTCCACCAATACTCCATGTACGGTGGTATGCACCAAATCATGATAAACCTCGGATGAAATTAGAATTGCCATTGAATCTACAAAATAAAGTGTTATCCTACCCTACCCTCAAGGATCAAATGACATCATTCAATCATGATTATTTCTCAAAAGGCACATAAGTAATGAGGCATTCTTTTTTAGGATTGGGAAATCCCTTAGAACTTAGGGCAAGGCTTTCTAACATAACATCCTAGGTTTTTGGGATGTTTATTATTTTGTAAAGGGATAAATAATTAGTCTCTTGGAATAAGAGTGGCTACATACACAGTCCCCTCAAGTGGACAACTTGAGAGTAGGAAAGCTCTTGGCTTATAATGCACCATTGATCGACCGATCCAAAAGTCATTTCCCAAAGGATATTTTAGGAAAAAATGTTTATGTGCTTACTCAATCGTTCATAAAATAAAAATAAAAGAGGTTCCAATTGGAGGAAATTATGAGCGAGATGGCAGTTATGTAAAGTAGTAACACGTAGCACATAGTAAGAATACAATAACATGTTTAGAAATATTAAAGTAAATAAACATTAAATCATATAGCCAACAAAAGGGGAAATGGGGAAGAGATAGGAATGGAGAAAATAAAAATACATACAAAGGGGAAGGAAAAGGGACTAACATGTAAAAAACAAGAAAATATATAAATCACGATATAAACAGGGAGATTATGACAAATAAATAAAACAAAGAAAAAATAGAATCTCACATAAAACACAAAGTCGTAACATTTAGAACCTAAGTATTCCTAGTAGAGTCTTTATTATGTTGCACCCCATTTTTCTTGCAAAAAGAAAAATTCGACGTGAAAATTATTTTTGAAATTTTGTTAAGATTGAATAGTCTCCACCTAACGTATTAAGGTGCGTTAGGGAACCATTCCAGGTTAATTACTAACCTATTTTTGTTTTTTAGTCTAGTTCACCAGAAATTTGGATAAGTGTCAAATTACCTCGAACGGAAGGTGTTAGGCACCTTTCAAGGTCCACAAATATGGTTTCCAGCTGAATTCGTATATTTATGTGGGGATTCTCTATGACAATTCACTTATTTTCTAAACTAAATATTTGCTAGGTGATAAGGTAATGAATAAAAAAACATGTAATTTAATTATTATTAGATATTAATTATCTAAGTGATGAATAACAAAAGAATAATGAAAGAACAAGACAAGCGAGAAGATAGAATGTAATACCCACAGTTTTTTCTAGCTTGAAATTTCCCCCCAAGAATGTTAGAAGCTTTATTTGAAAGATGAATATACCTTTATATATATGGTATTTTCAAAATTTTAACTTTTTATCATGTGGGGAATCGAATAAGCTTTCTATAGATACCAAATTCACCCAAATCCGACACCCGGGTGAAGAGTTAGAGCCTTTTTAGTGAGATAGTGTATCACCTGAGACTTCAGCACGTCGCGGAGATAGATCAAATGGCAATTATCAATTTCCAGCATTTCTCTGTGATAGCTCCACATCGCGCCACCATGCAGATTCCCAATTGTCTAGTTCCAATGACTTAGCGCGATAGTGGCACATCGTGCCAAGGATGAAAATTGGGAATTTTCCCAGAAATTAAATATGTGTCCTAGGGTTAAAAGGGTTAATTTTCCACCCTATATAAGCCTTATAACATGAAATTTGGCTATAATTCAGCAGCTTATACTCAATTACTCTCAAAAACTCTCAAAAACAAGCCCTAGGGTTTTCATAGAAGGTTTAATTCCAAGGGAATTCACCATCAAATTTCAAGAATATCTTTATCAATCTTTGTAAAATCATGAACTAAGGTATCTGTAGTGTTTATTTATGGACTCCTTTCGTCCATGAATCCCAAGAATCTCTTTCGTAAGTTTACATTTATGGATTTCTTTATGAATTTCATGTTGGGTTTGTTTTGTTTATGTTGAGAATGATCAATTGAAATCAAATCCATGTTGGGTGATCAATTTATGTGGAATTGATTTGTATAGATTATATTCATGTGAAACTATGAATAAACCCTAGGATGATGAAATTAGAGATGAATCATGATGATTAATTATTGTATAATGTTGTCTACATGTGCTATGCCTACCATGCGTTGAATTAAATGCCTAGATGAAGGAACAATGTCCAACTATTATGATATCATGAAATCCCCAGGTATGTACAAGCTTATGCATATCACATGTTTGATGAAGTGCTTCAATATATGAACTATGAGTTGTGTTGTTGGACATGTGTTCAAGTAAGCCATGCTATGTCAGTTTCTTCTCATCAAGTCCTGGGGGTACTTGTACCTGAATATTTAGCTGTATGCCCATATCCATGTCATGTTTTCACAATCTCCCTAGTCAAGCTATGATCCATAGCACTCAATCAGTCATGTGACTCTGGAAATCTCAAAAATCTCAGTAATCTCAGTAGGTCAGTAATCTCAGTGATATCAGTACTCAGTAATCTCAGTAAACTCAGTATTCCTAGTCAATCTCAGTAACCTCAATACTCTCAGTCAATCCTCAGAACTCATTAAATTCCATCAGTCAGTAGAACTCAGTAAACTCAGTTTAGCTCTGCTAAAAAATACTATTAGTATCAATTCAGTGTCTATTTAGTTGGGAGTAGAATTTAGCATCGAGTGAACCCAAGGATAGGAACTCACCTGTTATTCAGCGGAGGGTGTGATCCTTAAAAGCAATCCTTTTATTCCATAACTACGTAGCCAACGTAGGTTGAGATGTCCCTACACCTAGGGATAATATATCTTATTTGATTTTTCCTAATAGCAAGGGCAGATGGAAAAGGGATCCCAAATAGAATAGGGTTTACTCACATGTTATCTTTACCAGTGGCGTAGTATTGACACCCTTCCAATCAGGGCATGAATTGGACCCCAAATCAGCTTTTATAGCATAATTGGGGCATGTCGATTAGATGAATACTTTCCACAGTCTCAGTTACTGTCCCAGTCTCATTAAAAGAACTCACAAAGTTCTTTAGATTTTAGGACAGTCAGATACAGTTAATTCAGATACAGTATGGAACTTAGATAATTCCATCAGATTCACGACTATCAGATATAGTCACTCATGTTATCAGTTATATCAGTTCTCAAAACTCATGTTATCATTATTCAGCTTCTGGACTGTCAAATACAATCAACCAGACCAGTTCTTCATAATCAGAGCTGTTAGACATAGTTTTTCATGTATCAGTAACATAGTATTAGTCCCTCAGTATTCATTAATACATTATTAGTCTTTCTCACTCATCAGTGACTCAGATGTCTATATCAGTAAACTCAGTAGTCAGAACTCAGTATTCAGTCCTATCACAATCTCAGTTACAGTTATGTAGTCCTGTATGTATTCTCACATTTATGTTAGTCAGTTAGTTAGTATTGTTCATGCATGTGAACCATTTGCATTTAGCCTACCTCACTTGTATACCAGTACATTCAAAGTACTGACACATTTGCACTATGGTGTCTTATACCATAGGTTTAGAAGCACGAGCTCCAAAGAACTAGTAGCATCCCAGTTCAACGATCAGAGTTAGCAGTGAGTCCTCATCCTTTGAGGACATGATGATCACATTACTATTTTAGTTTTCAGTTTATTTCAGTAGTCGGAGTTAGTTGGGGATATGTCCCATCAACTTCTTATTTAGACAGTTTAGAGGCTTTCAGAATATAGTATGTTCAGACAGTTATCTCAGTTGTTTTGGTATTGTTATACTATTTTCAGACATTACTCTTATCAGATGTTTATCCAATCTGAACCTTATGGCCTTTTAGTTCATGTGTTCCACATTTTTCGGTCTTTTATATAGTATACCGGTACAAATACCAGTTATGGGTTAGCTTGTGGTCCTTTGGGGTCATGAGCACCGTGTAGCATTCTGGTTTAGAAAATTGGGGCGTTACATAGAAAGTGACACAAATTATGGCAAAGATATTTATCAATTTATATAACATAAACTACTCTAAATAAATAAACCTATAAAATAAATAAAGAAGAAAAAACAAGTTCAAAAGATCTGACAAAGGCGTTATTTTGTTTTATTCGACTCAGTACCCAACTTATTAATCATCACCCGACCCATTAACCGGCAATTAAATTATAAATGGATAACAGTGTCATATGTCATATTATTGAATTATAATTAGGTAATTATCATCTCCGAATGCCTATCCACCCCCACCTAGACTGGTTGTTCAACTTAAAAATGCTCTAAAATAAAGGTTAAAACTAGCGCATCTCAAATGCCTATCATCCCAACCTATCGCCCAAGAGGCATTGGACTTTTCTATTTTGGATTTGAGGTCTAGACAAATAAACTAGTTTTTCTAGTTAGACTCAAAGAGCGTAAACACATAGGACAATATTTAGCATATAATAGTCCCAAAGAAGCCTCTTGTTTATTTAAGGATTGGTTAAAGTAACTAACATGCTAAGACAAATAATTACTCATTTTGGTGTCATTAACCTATATGCATAATGTCTAAGTAAAATCTGATTGTTCATTGATGAAAGCTAATTGTCAAACCATTTCTAAACAATGTTGTAAAAAAGGCATGTCGAAATAAGGTAAATACATTGGGAGAGTTATACCCATTAGTTTTATTATGCAAAAACCAAGTTTTAAATTAGTAAAGTGTTGAGAGTTAATTTTAGGACACTATGAGACATATTTTCTTGCTTGAAATAATTAACATGCAAAAAATTACTTTTGAAAATTAAAAATATTACTGAAAATTCATTTTTATGTTCTGAAAAACTCATTTTTTATACTGAAAATTATTCTTAATAAACCAACAGTGATTTTTCTTTGACTGCTGAAACAGTTTATAATAGCTTGAAATTATCTTTAAAGACTGGAAAATAAAGCTAATTGCTGAAAATTATTTTATATGCTGAAAATTATAAAAGTATGTAGGAAAATAAATACAAACATTGGAAAAATTCATTTTTACGTGCCACAGATTAAATTAACATTCTTTATTTTAATTTAATATGTTGAAAATTAATTAGAACTCCTAAAAGCAAGATTTCTATATGGCAAAAATAAAATTGTTATCGATCTTAATTTTAAAGTTTTCCTAAGTGATTCATATAAACATATAAAGCACATAAACCCCGCCTCCCAACCAGTCCTCCATAATTATTACTACATAATAGTGTTTGTACAATAAATTATAGACCAATAAAATGAGACTAAACAAAAGAATAAATGAAACACCCTTCCCAAACTCCCAGGTGACTCTTCCCTTTTTGAAATACCATTTTAAAGATTCTTTTTAATATAATAAAAAAATACCACATCATACGTAAACAAGCTAGATACCAACACACTCAAGCGGGGAAGCAACGAGATAAGGACGTATCAAAAAAAGCACAAAATAATTATTTCAAATTAGCTCCTAGAGGCATGCTTTCTAACAGTTTCTATAACACAACAAATTTAACACATAAAGAATGAAAATTGCATCGGTTAAGAACTCAACAATAGGAAGAAAAAGTAATAATAAGGAAAACGTAAGCGAAGTAATTGAAACTGTGAAGCAAGCTGAATTTTTCGTTAGAATCAGGAAAAAAACTAGAGAGCTTGAGAAATATAATTTACTTTTGTATTAGAGCCCATAGACAGAGGTATTTTTTCTTAATTTGAGAGAGTAGTAGTAGTAGTCTTTTTACTGAGGGAATAATAGCTAGCCAAAGAGGTGATTGTCAATTGAAAGAGGGGCTGTTTATATAGGTTAAGGGTTGTGAACCCTTACTAAAAATAAAAATGAAAGAATGATTTTTTAAAATCAATTAAACAAAAATTTCCTAAAATCGGTGATTGAGTCAATCATGTAAAAGTTTAGCTAGAGAAAATCAAAAGGAAAAGAATATTTACGACACCATTGGTCAACGATATTTTCCATAAAACACTTATATCAATCAAGAAAATTTTTCTCAATCAAATATTTCAAATTTACCATAAATAAATATAAAAATCTATCAACATTTAAATAGGTAGAAAAATCAGCGAAGAAATAAGTGTTTATCAATAAAGAAAAATAACAGATTTTCATAAAAAATTAATAAAGTAACTAGTCCAAATGTTATGAAAATCAAGCAACTAGTCCAAATTAACTATTATTTCCAAAATTTTATAAAGAAACTTACCATAAATTTCACAAAAATCAAGCAATTAATCCAAAAACTGTTCAAATACATGTAGGAAACTTATCACAATTATAGTTTAGGAAATCGCAGGATTAACAAGTCAAAATTACTAAAATCCTAACTTGATTTGAGACAGCTTGTAGCTGAAAATTTAAAAAACGATTCAACAATCTACGAAAATTAGGCTTTTCTTACATATGTCAACCTAAAGATGTTATGTAACTCAAAATTAAACCTTCAAGCAACAATTATGTTCCAGACATTATGAATTTCACATATCAAGATCCGTCTAAGAAAGATGACAAACAAGCATAGTGTAGCAAATAGTAAATGAACATGTAGTCATGAATTTAGAATAAAATCAATGAGAGAACCTTGAAATCACACGGGTTTCACCCTTTTTTGGAAGATCGATTAGTTTCTTTATCTTTTGACTTAGGTTAAAGCTTTATCGACTTTTGTTAGCAGTGTCTCATCAATCGTCACCTTCGGTGGGACAACATCGATGAAGGGTGGGAGAGCGTGATGATAGGCAAATTTACACGCCTATATCAATATATTTTGCCCATATTTTAGCCTAGTTTTGAGAACAAATTATATATTTCATGCACGTTTAGTCCTTTTTCCTATAAATAAGCTAACGAACATGATTAGTAAAGTTTCAGGTATAAATGATGTAAACTTCAGCATTTTATGGCTTACTTGACGCAAAAGAAAGCTCATGAACGAAGGAGAAGGAAGCTGGACGCCTAAAGGACCAAAACTGGTGCATGGAAATTCTGTCCCGGGCTAAAACAACATTTCTGAAGACTTTGGGGACTTACAGACACATAGCTGGATTTAGACAATGATACATTAACCTAGTACAATTGGGTTATGTATTTCATTATTTTATTTGGATTATGATAATGTTACCTTAACCTAGTACATTTGGGTTAAGGATTTCAGTAGTCTAGTAGGATTTGGTTATTTATCTCATTAGCTTAGTAGGAGTAGGATATGGGTATTATAAATACCCTATCATGTTAGAGATTTTTATTCATTCACCATTAATCTTACAATCATCTTACACTCTTCAATTCATCTTCTAATCTTTCCATTAATTCTTCTTCTACTCTTCTATCCTTAAATTCCACAACAAGAGAATCGTTACCAAGCCAAGGAAACACGCCACACGCCTATCACTCGATCTACACGGCATTACTCAATATCGTGATATAATAACAATGTCAATCGTGATCTCCTTCGCATTCATGGGTAACTAAACTTCTCTGTTGGGGTTATGGAAGCCGGATGAGTTACTATCTATTGCTGCAAGTTTGTGAGTTCGTGACACGTATATTGCTTGTATCATTATTCTCTTCATCTTAATCTACATTCTTTGCGGTTGCAAACGCAAGAATACGCCAGTCTAACATTTAACTTGTTCGAGAGAAAGGTTATTTGTCTGGAAAAGAGATAGTGTCAAGGTAGTAGGACACCCTTTCCTATTAAAAAGCTAGTGTCGTAACTGGAGTAACCTCTTGGAGAATTCGTACCATTAGACACGCTTTAAGCTCGAGAGAGTTAAAGTGAAATAGTCCTTGTTGAGGTCGAGAGACGCTTGGATTTACCATCGACTACAATTCTCTATAAGCAATTGCATGTCAAAACTCTACACACTCATAGCCAATAGAAACGTATACCTCAGAAGGTGGACATAACCCCAACTCCTCAATTCTCATTGTTTACAATCTACGTAACAATCTCTCTTTTTACTTTATTAATTTCATCTTTTGTTTACATTACTTGCACAACAAGAATCCCCCCTTCTTACAAGACTTGCACCAAAAGTTTAGTAATTTTACTTACTTGTTGGCCAAGCTATTCCCTGTGGGATCGATACCCAACCCAGGTTGGGTTCTATATTTGCTAACGACCGCTTTACACTCCCACGAGAGCTATAGATTGAGCGTTATCAAAAATTGGCGCTGTTGCCGGGGAATACGAGTTTCAATCAAGTTCGTGATAATTACTAGACCCTTTGGTAAAAGATTCTCGTACTTTTACGTTTAGTTTTTGTTTTTGTTTACTGCAGGTTTTTACTTTAGTGCATGCCCCATACTAGAAGTTCTGGTCAACCGTTATTACCAATCAATCCTGAACCACAACGAATTAGATGAATGGAAGCACAAGCTGAAATCGACAGGATGGCTGCTCAACACGAGCAAGCAAGATTAGCCGCCCATGCTGCTGCTCAAGTCCAACAACAAAATATTGATAATCCTGGGCGAGCAACAAACCCTGACGATGATGATTTAGGTGACGACGAGTTAATACACCCAAGGAATGTTGCTGAAACTGCAACACCTGCCAACAGAAGAGGTCGACAAGCTAGGTATAGGTATGATCGCCAACCTTTGCAACAAGCTTTTGACGATGATGATGATGACTTGATGGTGCCGGAGCCACTGGAGCTATAATTCCACCACCATTAGTGCCCGGAGCTAAGTTCAATATCACTAGCACCATGATTCAGTTGTTGCAACTCAAGGGATTATTTGGTGGACTAGCAGGCGATGATCCGAATATGCATCTCATCAACTTTATTTCTACATGCAAGTCTTTTGACAATCCTGGTGTTGGTCAGAATGTTATTCGATTACGTCTATTTCCATTGTCTCTGTCTGGGAAGGCAACACTATGGTTGAATGGGCTGACTCTTGATTCAATTACAAATTGGAGGCAATTGAGAGACGCTTTCCTAGAAAGATTCTTTCCGCCATCAAAAAGGGCACAATTGAGAGATGAAATCAGCAACTTTCGTCAGCTTCCCACTGAAGCTCTTCATGAAACATGGGAGAGGTTCAAGACAAAGCTAGCGAGATGCCCAAACCATCATATGACTAATGTTCAACTCATGGAGATATTGTATAGAGCCTTGAATTCAATAACTAAACCAGTGGTGGACAACGCAACTGGAGGATCTTTCATGGACCTCACCTTTGGTCAAGCAAGTAATATGCTAGATCGCTTAACGAAACAAAGTAGAGCTTGGCATACCAGGGATTTTGAGGTAGCAAGCCCCACTTTATCTATTGGCATGACTGCAGACCAAAGAAGAAGAGAAGAAGAACGTGATCAAGACATGGCGCACATGAAAACACAAGTGGATCTTCTGACAAAACATTTATTATCAGGGAAGACCGAAAAAGTGAAAGCTATGGCGCTAAAAAGATGAGACGAATCTGATTCTGAAGAGGAGGCCAACTACTTGAACAATCAGGGGGGTTTTCGTGGGAATGCCCAAGGAAACCAAGGTCGGAACTATTATGATAAATCTGCAAGCAAAGACCAAGGTAGTTGGAAGAAAAACAATGAAAAGAGTGGTTTGTATGTTCCCCCTGGTAGAGGTGATACCACCACATCTAATTCTGGAAGTATGGAAGACATGATGGCTAAGCTATTGAAAGGAGTGGAAGCAACGAGTGCGGGAGTTATGGAGGTAATTAATGATTTGTCCTCCATGAAGAAATTAGTTGATTCTCATTCCACTTCTATCAAGCAAATAGAGCAGCAATTGAGCCAACTTTCAGCAGCATTCAACCAAAAAAAGGCTGGCACCTTACCTAGCGATACGGTGCAAAACCCAAGGAATGATGGGTCATGTATGGCCATCACTACCAGAAGTGGTAAGGTGCTGGAAACTTCAGCAAAAGTCAAGCAAGTGGTTGACGAAATTGCGGACAGGGATGTTACACCTAGTGACGTTGCAAAAGGAGATGATGCCACAACAACTACTTCCAACGTCAAGGACGTTACACCCTGAAAAAATGGAAAAACGGAAGCAAGAGGAGAAGAAATACACGGAGAGAACACTTCCATACGCACCACCATCTTTTCCCCAAAGATTGAAGAAGGTGGCGGATGACACTAAGTTCAGCAAATTTATGACTATGTTGAAGCAACTGACCATTAATGTTCCACTGGTAGAGGCACTTGAACAAATGCCTGGGTATGCGAAGTTTATGAAAGATCTTTTGACAAAGAAGAGGGCAGCAAGTTATGAGCTGAAAGACGATGTGCATTATTATAGTGCAATTGCTACCCGATCGATAGTTCAGAAGAAGGCCGACCCCGGAGCTTTCACTATTCCTTGCACCTTCGGATCTTTGAACTTTGCCAAAGAATTATGTGACTTAGGAGCCAGCATCAACTTGATGCCATTGTCGATCTACAAGAAGTTGGGGTTAGGAGATCCTACACCAACCAATATGAGGCTTGTCATGGCGGATAGGTCGGTAAAACGACCTGTTGGTATTTTATGCGATGTCTTGGTAAAGGTTTCTTCATTTATATTCCCAGCAGACTTTGTCATCTTGGATTGTGAAGCAGATTTTGAGCTTCCCATAATCTTGGGGCGCCCTTTCCTTGCTACAGGAAGTGTGCTCATTGATTTGAGAGCTAATGAGCTTTCATTCCGAATAAATGACGAAGTGGTTCATTTTGATGTTTGCAAATCAATGAAGCAACCCAAAGATCTGAGTGTATTTTTTGTGGCTGATGTTGTCTTTGATGATGAGAAAGAATGACTTGAAGAACAGCAAATTCTTGATGATCCTTTGGAGGTTTTCCTCATGAAAGGAGAGATTGAGGATGCTGAAATTTCTGAAGAAGCTATTTGTGCTCTATCGGGATTAGGGACCTATCGCTATACTCCCAAGAAGATGGATCTTGATCTCAAGAATCGACCCACACCACCAGCTAAGACATCTATTGAAGAACCACCCACGTTAGAATTGAAGGAGCTGCCAAGTCATTTAAAGTACGCATTCTTAGGAAGCGGAAACACTCTTCCAGTCATAGTGGCAGCCGATTTGGGTGAGCAACAAGTTGCAGCTCTTATTACGATCTTGCACAAGTATATTAGAGATATTGGATAGACCATTGCGGATATTATTGGTATTCCACCTGGGATTTGCACACATAAAATTCAGCTTCAAGAAAAGTGCACACCCACCATTGAACACTAAAGGCGTTTAAACCCACCTATGCAAGAAGTGGTGAAGAAGGAGATTATTAAGTGGTTAGACGCAGGAGCTGTATATCCTATTTCTGATAGTACATGGGTAAGTCCTGTACAATGTGTTCCCAAGAAAGGAGGTATGACGGTGGTCGCAAATGCGAAGAAAGAACTTATTCCACTCAGGCCCGTCACTGGATGGAGAGTATGCATGGACTACCGCAAGATGAATTCTTGGACGCTTAAAGATCACTTCCCAATGCCATTTATGGACCAAATTCTAGATCGATTAGCGGGGAAAGGATGGTTTTGCTTCTTGGATGGTTATTCAGGCTATAATCAGATTTGTATTTCACCCGAAGACCAAGAGAAGACAACGTTTACATGCCCATATGGTACGTTTACCTTCAAACGTATGCCATTCGGGTTATGTAACGCACCAGCCACCTTTCAACGTTGTATGATGTCTATTTTCTCTGATATGGTTGAAGACACGTTGGAGGTATTTATGGACGGCTTTTCAGTTGTTGGTGAGTCTTTTGAAGCATGTTTGGCAAACTTGAGCATGGCATTGCAAAGATGTGTAGAGTTTAACCTTGTGCTGAATTGGGAGAAGTGCCACTTCATGGTAAAGAAGGAATCGTTCTTGGGCACAAGATCTCTGAAAGAGGAATAGAGGTTGATCGCGCAAAAATAGAGGTAATTGAGAAGCTACCGCCTCCAATTTCGGTGAAGGGAGTTCGTAGTTTTCTTGGCCATGCTGGGTTCTATCGTAGATTCATCAAAGAGTTTTCCAAAATTTCTAGTCCATTGTGCAAACTACTGGAAAAAGATGCGACGTTTGACTTTAATGAAGATTTCTTAAAGGCATTTGAATGCCTTAAAGGAAAACTCATTGAAGCCCCCATCATGGTAGCACCAGATTGGATTCTCCCATTCGAAGTCATGTGTGATGCTAGTGGTGTAGCCGTTGGTGCTGTTCTTGGACAAAGAAAGGAGAAAATATTTCATCCTATATACTATGCGAGTAAGGTCTTAAATGAAGCTCAAAGGAACTACACTGTTACTGAACAAGAGCTCCTAGCGGTTGTGTATGCGTTTGAGAAGTTTCGTGCCTATCTATTGGGTACTAAGGTGATCGTTCATATAGACCATGCAGCTCTTAGGTATCTAATGACAAAGAAGGATGCAAAACCAAGGTTGATTCGATGGGTGTTGCTGCTGCAAGAGTTCGATTTTGAGGTCAAAGATAAAAGAGGTTGTGAGAACCAAGTGGCCGATCACCTATCTCGACTTGAGAATGAACATGTGGTGCAACCTGAAATTCAGATTGATGATGCATTCCCTGACGAGGAGATATTAGCAACAACAATGGAGAAATTACCATGGTATGCGGATTTTGCAAATTTCGTGGTGAGTAATGTGTTACCTGCCAATTTATCTTACCATCATAGGAGGAAGTTTATGCATGACGTTCAGCACTACTATTGGGATGAGCCTTATTTGTTTCGAAGATGCGCGGATGGTATCATTCGACGATGTATATCCCATGAAGAAGTGCCCAATATATTAGAAGCATGCCACACTTCGCAAGTTGGAGGACATCATGCAGGCAATCGAACGGCAAGAAAAGTTTTGCAAAGTGGTTATTATTGGCCTTCGATATTCAGAGATGTATACAACTATGTAAGACCATGAAATGCCCATGTACAAAATTCTGGAGGTAGAACTCTTTGATGTGTAGGGTATTGATTTCATGGGTCCATTCGTGAATTCGTTTGGAATGAAATACTTCTTGGTTGCGGTGGATTATGTTTCGAAATGGGTTGAAGCTGTAGCATTGGCCGACAACGAAGGAAAGCGTGTTGTAGCGTTCTTAAAGAAGAATATCTTCTCTCGCTTTGGAGTACCTCGTACTATCATAAGCGATGGAGGATCTAACTTTTGCAACAAGCTATTCAAAGCTGTATTGGCCAAGTATGGTGTCAAGCAACATAAGGTAGCTACGCCTTATCATCCCCAAACTAGTGGACAAGTAGAGGTTTCCAACTGCTAGATCAAGCAAATCCTTGCAAAGACGGTTAATGCGAATAGGAAGGATTGGTCTCGAAAGCTAGATGATGCACTATGGGCGTATAGGACTGCATTCAAAATACCCATTGGTATGTCACCTTATCAGCTAGTTTATGGGAAGGCTTGTCATCTACCCATTGAGCTCGAGCACAAGGCATTGTGGGCATTGAAGCAATTGAACTTGAATTGGGATGATGTGAAGAATCTGAGGTTGGAGCAGCTGAACGAACTAGATGAATTTCGTCTTCATGCTTATGAAAGATCAGATTTATACAAGGAACGGATGAAGAAGTATCATGATCAGCGGATTGTTCGATGAAACTTCCAAAAGGGTGATATGGTACTACTCTTTAACTCCAGATTTAAGCTCTTCCCAGGTAAATTAAAATCGAAGTGGTCTGGTCCATTTAAATTCATCCACGTCTACTCGTCTGGAGTAGTCGAATTGGAAGGCAATAAGGGTGTTGTCTTCAAAGTGAATGGCCAACGTGTTAAGCCTTATATCGGTCCTCTTGACTCGATGAACAACATGGCTATCACTTATCTCGACAAAATCTAAGTACTCGAGATTATTATGTCGAGCCACAACAATAAATAAGGAGCTTGGTGGGAGGCAACCCATCGTACTAATCATTTTCATTTGTTTTGAGCAAATATAGGTGCAAGAAGTATTCAACGAAGAGACTGATTTCAATTGACGATTTGGACGCATTGCATGGTAAAGTTGGTAAGTTAGGAATGGTGATGCACAAGGCTATGGATTGAGCATTTCTCACGCCAAAAAAGGCTTCGACGAAGGCTAGGCCTTGGTAAAACTAGGCCACGAACGATGCACAACCTATCCTATAGCCTAAGGTCTTGGAATCTAGTGTGCTATACACTATGCGCCGCCTATTCCTAGGTATGCTTTTGAGTATGCGCTGCCTATGCTATGGCATTTGGTCTCAGTATCTCATATGCCATAGACTATGCAGCGCATATGTCTACAAATGCCATAGACTATGCGGCGCATATGTCCCATTATACCATAGACAATGCGCCGCATATGTCATTGATATGCCAAGCATTATGCGCCGCATATGTGGGATCTTTGTCTCCAAAACCGATTGTAAATGGGTCATAACCCGACCCATTCTCTTCCTATATAAAGGGGACTTAGTTTTATAACACAACCATATTAGAAAATACCCTAAAGGCGTCGCATACTCTTCCAAATCTTCTCAAAATTTTCTTCTTTTGCTCTTCCAATTCACAAAACCATCTCCACAAGCTTCAAGCAAGTAAGTACTCTCTTATTCTTCATTTATTTAGCGTAAGTACTACGTTGCTATGTTGATTATGAATTGATAAATCGTATAAGATCGTTGGTGATGTTCATGTGTTTGGATTGTTGATATAAAATCATGTGAGTGAACATGTACGTAGGAAATTCTTGACTTGTTTTCAACTTGAATATGGTTTCAATAGCATTGTTATGATATTTGCGGAATTATTATGGCTATGAACATGACTTAAGGTTGTTGTTTGGATACTTACATGTTAGACTATCCCGGCCGTCGGGATAAGACTTATAGGTCCTACCGACTTAGAAGGTTGTGATTGTTGTATGAATAACGATTCCATGTGGTAACCCCTATGTAATAGTGTTGCTATATCTACCATGAAAGTAGTCCAATAGCTGCAAGTAAGTGATGCATTGCTGATTTTCTTGTCGGAATACAATCCTAAAACGTATGTCGACGAAATCTGAGTAAATCGACTACTTTCACCTCACTTATTTGTGTTAACAAAACTAAGTGTGGGGTGGTACCCCTATTGCTTGCTTATAGATTGTATCAAGTGAGATTGTGCTGCAACTAACACTAATTCTAGTCTCAGGTACAATGGCACCTAAACCAAGGCAAGGCAAGGAGAAGGCTACCACGTCCCAAAAGGGCAAGAAGAGAGGTAGAAAGGACCAAGGAGAATCATCCTCAGCACAACTACCCCGCAGAATGTTTGGAATAAAATGGGTTCTTGAGGAAGAAGCCAAAGCATGGTACAGCAGCAACAAAGAAAGAAAATATGTGCACGTCGACTTGATCAACAAGGAGACCTTATCAAAGAAGGAGCCGCGTATATTGGCAAAAGTAATGGCTTTGAAGCTGGATTTCATCTTCAGCGACATGGGAGAACGCAACCTTGATTTAACAAGAGAATTTTATGCCAACTGGTCGCCGAACACAACGGGCAATGAAGTCAAAATTCGGGGCCAAGTGTTACAGCTCAATGCGGACTGGATCAACTCTTTTCTTGGCTTACCTTCGATCGACACAACACCATTCAAAGAGCTGTACAGCAGGCCTCCTTATAGAGCAATACGACACACACTTTGTGGAAGCAGATCGATGGCAAGGTAGGGCAGACATAAAGAAACAGGCCGACACAACACCTTCCCCTATGCTCCACTGAATATGGAAGCCAGAATCTGGATGCGTATTGTCAACTCATGTCTTATTCCTGGGACTCAATACACCAAGATATCAAGAGATAGAGTGTGTTTGGTCTATGCTTTGATGACTAATGTCCCTATCAACTTTGGGGCAATCATTCGATCTACCATGAGGAAGGCCAGACTCCACAAAAGGTCCCACTTCACATTTGGAAATTTGTTGACAGCAATCTTGCGGAAGGAGGATATCGAAGAGGAACCAACTGACCACAAACTCCCACATAACCCAAAGAAGGTTGATCTCACCAAGGTCAAAGATGCTTAAACAACTCATGGTGTCAACCTTACTACTGCGGAGCGACATGCTCGTGATGAGAGTTTCTTCCGTCATCTCTATGGCATGACACGATTTACTATGATGAGTGGTGGACGTATTCCAACTGCTGAAGAGCTCCAATAGCTGGACCACGACTACCCAATGAGCATGCATTCACGGGAGATGTGTGGAGTGGGTGTATACTTTGAGGAACCTCTAGATGATGATGTACCGACTGGTGACGATCGGCGCTTACCTGATTCTGATGAGGAGGAGAACTCTGAAGACGACTCTTATGATGATTCAGACGAAGGGGGTATGACCCCCGACATTGAGGAAGAGTCCTACTGACCAGGTTCTTCGTATTTATTTTCCACTGAGGGCAGTGTCTCATTTAAGTGTGGGGTGGCGGTATCGCATGCTATAATACTTCTCTGTTTGCACCTATGTTTGAGTTTTTTACTTTGTTTTTTTTGTTTTTATTTTTTTTTTGTTTTTTTTATTTGTCGTTTTTTTTAAAAGTTTTTTCAGGAGTCAAATTTTTTCTAGCTTCGCATGAAATTATTTTGATAGGCAGCATGAGATTATAACAAGAGTGTGTGTTACAATTGTGACTATTGAGACGTTTAGACTCTAGTTGTGACTCATTATGTGATATTTTGTGGTTCAATTCCTTCACTTGTTGGGTCGAGAGTCTATATTACTTCCAATCAAGTCGACCATGTGCCTTGTGTGTGTGAGATTAATATTATCTTCTATGTATGTGGTTGATGCTAGAACTTGCCTGGTATGTATGAAAAGCGAAAATAAGGAGTGTAAGTTTAGGATATGATTTAGGCATTTATTTGGCAACCTATACATGTTTACCTTCAGTTTTACCTACCCATGGATATCATCCTAGTTAACCCTTTTGAGCCTTTAGCCTATTTCTTTGACAACCTTGTATGTAAGCCTAATCCATTTCTTTCAAGACAGTAATTTGATCCAAATTTCTAAGTGCTTTAAAGTGAAAAAGTCATGTGACAACATAAGAGGAATTTGGGTGAGTATAATGCTATAAATTATAATGGTGCTTGAATATGTTATGAAAAAGAAAGTGCTATCATAAGAGGTATGTTGTGAAAAGAAAAAGGAAAAGAAAGCTGAAAAGTGAGTTGTGCTTAAAATTGAAAACCAAAAAAGAAGAACAAGGGTGGTAGAATGAAAGAAAGAAAGGTTCAAAGAAAAATGTGTCAATGATACAATGTGATGTATTAAAGCGCTTAGGAACCTAGTCACTATTCTTGGCCAAAATATTCCTACCCGTACCTTAGCCTACATTACAACCATCAAAAGACCTACTTGATCCTAATCTTAACATTCCGACATTTAGTGGAGTACTACATTAAGGGCAAGCCTATGGTCATCAGTCGCTACATATGAATTCTTTGTGAGAGTGAGAGCAAGGATATTTTGATACCCATGTTTGAAAAATATGCTATACTTGTGAGTGATTATGGGTAATATATTGTGAGACACACATGGTTGATGAGTTTTGGATAGTTGTATATAATTCTACGCACCTTAACGTTTGCATGCGAGATGATCACCATCACGAGTCTATGCTAGAGGTTAAATTGTTTCTACTTATAATCGAAAAGCTACTCTTTGATTGACAATTGTTGTGCTTGCCTTGATAAATGTTTTGTGTTGTTGCTGTAAAAACCCTAAGTTGATGCTTAGAAGGACATGATATTTTGTTCGAGGACGAACAAAGCTGCAAGTGTGGGGTGTTGATGATAGGCGAATTTACACGCCTATATCAATATATTTTGCCCATATTTTAGCCTAGTTTTGAGAACAAATTATATATTTCATGCACTTTTAGTCCTTTTTCCTATAAATGAGCTAACGAACATGATTAGTAAAGTTTCAGGTATAAATGATGTAAAATTCAGCATTTTATGGCTTACTTGACGCAAAAGAAAGCTCACAAACGAAGGAGAAGGAAGCTGGACGCCTAAAGGACCAAAACTGCTGCATAAAAAATCTATCCCGGGATAAAACAACATTTCTGAAGACTTTGGGGACTTACAGACCCATAGCTGGATTTAGACAATGATACATTAACCTAGTACAATTGGGTTATGTATTTCATTATTTTTTTGGGATTATGATAATGTTACCTTAACCTAGTACATTTGGGTTAAGGATTTTAGTAGTCTAGTAGGATTTGGTTATTTATCTCATTAGCTTAGTAGGAGTAGGATATGGGTATTATAAATACCCTATCATGTTAGTGATTTTTATTCATTCACCATTAATCTTACAATCATCTTACACTCTTCAATTCATCTTCTAATCTTTCCATTAATTCTTCTTCTACACTTCTATCCTTAAATTCCACAACAAGAGAATCGTTACCAAGCCAAGGAAACACGCCACACGCCTATCACTCGATCTACACGCCATTACTCAATATCGTGATATAATAACAATGTCAATCGTGATCTCCTTCGCATTCATGGGTAACTAAACTTCTCTATTGGGGTTATGGAAGCCGGATGAGTTACTATCTATTGCTGTGAGTTTGTGAGTTCGTGACACGTATATTGCTTGTATCATTATTCTCTTCATCTTAATCTACATTCATTGCGGTTGCAAACGCAAGAATACGCCAGTCTAACATTTAACTTGTTCAAGAAAAAGGTTATTTGTCTGGAAAAGAGATAGTGTCAAGGTAGTAGGACACCCTTTCCTTTTAAAAAGCTAGTGCCGTAACTGGACTAACCTCTTGGAGAATTCGTACCGTTAGACACGCTTTAAGCTCGAGAGAGTTAAAGTGAAATAGTCCTTGTTGAGGTCGAGAGACGCTTGGATTTACCATCGACTACAATTCTCTATAAGCAATTGCATGTCAAAACTCTACACACTCATAGCCAATAGAGACGTATACCTCAGAAGGTGGACATAACCCCAACTCCTCAATACTCATTGTTTACAATCTACATAACAATCTCTCTTTTTACTTATTAATTTCAGCTTTTGTTTACATTACTTGCACAACAAGAATCCCCCCTTCTTACGAGACTTGCACCAAAACTTTAGTAATTTTACTTACTTGTTGGCCAAGCTATTCCCTGTGGGATCGATACCCAACCCAGGTTGGGTTCTATATTTGCTAACGACCGCTTTACACTCCCACGAGAGCTGTAGATTGAGCGTTATCAGAGCATTGTTGGGAGGGTGGTGATACTGGTGTGGCTTGCTAGTTGGATGTTATTGTTATTTCCATTAGTGGCACTGGTGGTAGGAGGTGGCAGTTTCTTGTGGTGGCAGGAGAAGGCTGTTGCGAGGTGCTAGGGTTGCTAATTCGATGAGAGGCGATGTTGGTGGATGGCCTTACCGGGTGCATGACTACTGTGCCATCTTCGAAGAAATAGGGTTTACTGGAGTTGATTAGTTCACCAGTAGATTGGTAGTTGTTTTATAGAGAGAAAGAGAAAAGAAAGAGAAAATAAAGTAGGTGCGGTTGTTCTTGAGAAAAATGAGGGTTAGGGTTTATTTTGGGGTATAAAAGGAAAGAGAGGGTTGAATCGATCTCAACCATTGGATCATCTTTGATGAATGGTTAAGATTAAATTAATTTAAATATAGGTCAGAATTTGCTTGTCAATTTTGGATCAAAATTGATGTCAATTTTGGCTAAAATAGACGTCAATTAAAAATAACAAGGGCTAAAAATTAAACGTATATAAAAATCATGTAAAATGGGCTGTTAGTTTAATAATAGTAATAATAATAATAATAATAATAATAATAATAACAAATATGATGCTAAACAAGAATTCTCAATATGAATAGATACAAGTGAAAATAATGCCATGTAACATAAAATACTAATTTTTATGAAATGTTACAAATAAAATAATAATGGTAAATAATAGAAATAATAATAAAGATAACAATAGTAGTAATAATGCTAAAATACCATCAAAGGATGTGGTGCAGTGGATGGGGCTGCTCCTCCTTTAACCAGAGGTCTCGGGTTCGAGCCCTGGGTATGGAAAAATCCTTGGTAAGGAGTGCTACCCCCCGAATAGGGCCCTACCTGGTGCGGATCCAAATTATTTGGGATCCAATGAGGGTACAGGACACCGAATAGGAAACTAAAAAAATAAATAATAATACTAAAATAATAATAAAACCACATAGTTGTAAATTACAGGTGTGAACATCATATAATTGAATAAATATTAATGAATTACATACAGTGTTATATTTAAATTAATAATATAAAAAATAAAAATAAAAAATAATTATATATTTTCAGATCATGAATGTAACATATCAAAAAGTCTAAGAAGAGTGTCGGAAGATAAAAATTAGGTGTTAATAGTGATGAGGTTTGGGAATAGGGGCAATTTTATCCCCAAGTATATTGGGACATTTAAGATTCTTTGAACTGTTGGTGATGCGGCTTATGAGTTAGCTTTGCCCCATATTTTTCAAATATTCATTCAGTTTTTCATGTTTCCATGCTTTGCCGTAACATTTCGAATGAGTTTCATGTCATTCGTTGGGATGCAATTCAGTTAGATGAGAGGTTGTCTTTTGTTAAGAAGTTTGTCTTCATCTTGGCTAGGGATGTTAGATGGTTGCGTTCTAGAGATATTCGGTGGTTAATGTCCAGTGGAGACATTGACCTAAAACTCAGGCTACTTGGGAGGTTGAGTCTAATATGCGTAGTTCTTATCCTTGACTTTTTGCTAATTTAAGTATTTTCCTTCCCTTTAGTTCAGGACGAACTAAATTTTTGGTGGTGGATAATGTAATGTCCTGATCTTTGATGATTAATGTGAATTACTCATTTTTGTGTGATTTGACCATTTAGCCCCTCCCCATGGTTGCGTTATGGTATTTCTGTAGTGTATGGATGCTTGGCACGGTTCATAATGCATTTATGTGTGATTTATGTGAAATTATGGTTTTTTGCTGACTTGGAAAGCCTTATAGTTAATTTCAGTCAACATTCATTGATCTATGCATCGAATGGAAAAATGGACTACACCAACAGATCAGAACGTCATTTTAGGTTGGTAACATGGTTAGTGTGGTTTTATGGATTTTATACATCATTTCGACCTTTGATTTAGAAATTTATGAATTGGGTTTTGGGGGTCAACTTTGTAAAAACATTATTTTTTGGAATTCTGATATAGCCATTTACTCAAAAGCACTAAATTTGATAGGGTCACATAGTTAGTTTACATTCACGCAATTCCAGATGAATCTTGAAGGGTCCATAGAAACTTGAAATTCTCCAAGTCTCCAACTGGTGCACACATATTTTTGATAAATTCGTCACTTAAACAACTCTGCTGACCAGACGCATGTTTCACATACGTGACATCTTGTTCGCGATCATGAGACTCGCATAAGCAATGATAGGTTCACATATGCAATATTTTCCCTCAGGCCACTTACCGCGTACGGAACCCAAAGATTGCGTATGCGATGCCTAGGTCCTTTATATACCCATGTTTCACCATTTTCACTATTTTGAGACTTAGAGCATATGGTTTCATGATTTTGAGAAATTTCACCAATTTTAACTTGGTTAATCTCTATAACACCTATTTCAACTATTTTCTTCAAGTTTCATCAAGTAATTCTTGTTTAAACACAAACTAAAAAGGTAGAAATTGGGGATTTTGGCTCGTAAGGCCTAAAATTTATAATTCTCTAATTTAAACTCTGATTTCAATATATTTTCACTTGGGTGAGTTTTTAATATTATAATTATCACTTTTATTTAATTTCATCTTCGAAACAACTTCAATTTTTGATTTTAAAATAAATTTTGAGGATTTTTCGGTACAGCTTAAGCATGATTTTTCTTCAATTAGGACATTGTTTTTAACTTTTTTTAACTTGAGTTTTTAGATTTAGACTCCTAAAATATAAGGAACATGTTTCAAAAATAAAATTACAATTTTACCCTTCTTTTTTCAAACCTATTTCGGGAGTCTGTTTTGATCCCGACATAAAAATAGGCAATATGGGTATCGTTGGCTTTCTTTTGATGTATAGATTCTATATTTGTATGATTTTATTGATTCTAAGTTAGTTCGTGAGGAGTAAGGCTTTAGATTGAAGGCTTTCAGAGTGGTTTTTGGTATTTGTGGTAGGTTATCATTTAACTTTCTTTAGACTTGGCTGGGTAGTTAATGTTGATACAAAAGCATGTTAATTGTATGTGAACCAATCATGAAAATGGATATAATTATTGTGTCATGCCCGTGTAGGTGCCTATATATTAATGTATTTTATGATTTTGAAATATTATTTATTATGTGTGACTGTGTGGGGTCTTATATTATGATGTTGGCCTTGTATGCGTGAAATTAATCATATCCTATTAATGAAAAAGCCTAATATGGTATCAATTGTGTAATTTAATTCCATTATACTCTCTTGGCATATGGTTTATGTTGGACTTCATGGATGGTTGGAAATATCGAGTGAATTATTGGCTCACTTTGATGGTGTATTGGTTGGATATGGAAATACTCATTTTGATTGGTTGTAAGCATTACATCCTTATATATATACATTTATGAACCATTGATACCACAATGGAAATACTGGAAATACTGGATTTTTCTGACAGAAAATATGACATCTTTAAAACCCTCTACCGATGGATGTGCTAAGAGGAATTATGGATATTGGTATTTGATATTGGATTTTATATGGGTTGACGAACCCCCCACGGGTCTTACGTTGGGAAGCTTTGGCTCTATAGGTATATACAGAAGTTTTGCAAAAATATCAGGAATCATCATAATTATCATCATCATCTCCGTTGCATTTGTATTTACTTTGTACATTTCTATGATATATTATTTTCCTTAATGTGATACCTATCTATGTATATTTCTTCCTTTATATTTGTATGTGTGGCACCTGTATACTTGTACTTATCTTTTGTGTCATTATGGTGTATGTGAGTATTATAAAACTATTAGTGGGGATGCTGTGGGCTATCGTTTGAGACATTTTGTTGTTGTAGGTGATGTGCCATTAGTGTACATTTTGTATGCCTTTTTTATTTGCTTTTATCAGTTAAACTGTGATACGTATAAGTACAAGTGGACCATACTCACCCCTACTGCTCCCTTTTGGTGTAGATCCTAGTTCAAGTGTGTCTCATGGTGGTTAACTTCGGGTGATACTTTGGAGCTATTCGAGGTAGCGGTTGGATTCTTGTTTTCAGAGTTGAGTACTACCTTTCTCTATTTAGACTGTCTTTATTTTGCATTCAGAGGAAGAGTTGTTCCTATTTTAGATATTTTATGTATTTTGATCTCCAGTTGTACTAGTGATTTTCTTACATTGTAAAACCAGGTTTTGGGGTTATGGTATGATATCTTTGGTTGTGTTCTTTCACTTTTATTATATTTTGTGGTTTGACTTCATTCTAGAAGCCTTACTTTGGGTTGTTATTATTATTTTCCTTTATTTGCAAATTTATATGATAGGCTTACTTGTCAAGGCTTGCCGCGACAAGTGGAATGATGAATCTTGGTTTTTGGGTCGTGACACGAAGTCCCAGCTCTGTCGACAACTTCATATCATATATCTGGGATAGAATAGATTCAAAGAACATACTTAGGGCTCATAGAAATATGAACACACGAGAAGGAGTCAAGAATATAATTTCCTAAGAATTCCATGTAGCTTCTCAAAGGTTGGATACAAACGTCTTTGCACCAATCCACAGGACTAAACTAGAAACTAAGCTCTTGTACCAACACACTGGTAAACCTAGCTTCTGATACTAATTTGTCCTGTCCCATTTTCTTAGGTAATCTGGCACCTACTATAACCTGCCAGTAGGTAAGCCAACCCGGTGTCTGGAACTACTAGTAACGGACTATCAAGAGCAATGAATAAAGAATGTGAAATACATATAATAAAAGACTAATATACTGAGATAGTCCCAAAACTAGGTGGAGTAAATACAAAATATTCTAATATAATAAGACTACAACATGAAGTACTAAATGAATATACTGATGCAACCCTTCTATGAATACAACATAGAGATAAGTATAGTACATAATAGAGAGAATAGTAATACTCAACACGCCAAGAGCTCAACCTACGTCTTGGAACCATAACTGCTCCACATGACTCACACAATAATGGTGTAAACCTATACTTTGATCTGCAAGCAACAAAAGTGTAGTATGAGTACCAAGAACATGGTACTCAGAAAGAAACTACCAACTGAGCTCCAAATATTTGCAAATATAAATAACATGTAAGAAAGAATGTAAAATACACTCAAATATTTAGGAAAACCAACATAGTAAAACTAAGGAGACAATATGGATAAACTATCTTATTCTAGCCATACTCAGGGACCTAAGCACTATACCATATATCTCTGGACAATATAAAAATAATTAGCATAAGATGGATATAGAGTAGTATAAAATTCTATGAAATGGACATACAACAAGAATAAATAAAGAAAGGGAGGGATAAATGAAGGAAGAGAAGGATAAATAAACAAAGCTAACTCAAAGGTGCCTTCTAAAGTAGTCATATTAGCATCTTAAGGCCTCTAAATCATAGTAGGAACTAGTTCTAGAATAATTAGGATCTCTAATCTATACGTCCACACATGACATAATTATCCATAGTAAAATAACCATAAAATAAAGGAATCAGAATCATACCTCAAATATCATTACCAGTTCAACAATAAACTTGTCATGAACTAATCATAATAATAACAGTAATTTAGTAATTGTCTAGCTCGAACAAACAATACCTAAACTGGCCACATAACCCAAAAGGTCCAACCACCACATAACACATAAAAAGCAACATTACCTATACCTATGCAATACCCCAAAGGCTAATAGATATAGGTGAATACTGGTGATAGGAAATGCAAGTGCAAGGATGAATGCAAAGTATACTCCATACTACTATATCAAACCAAGTACTATAATGTAACCCAATGTATACACCTCCTCTAGCTTGAATTCTCACAAATGTAAGACCTAAGGTAACCTCTCTGCTCTAGCACGACAACTCATAAACGAAGGGGCCCCTAAAGGGTTTGGGGGTAGTCATATACATTGACTTAGTCCAAACCCAGGATTTCCAATCATCATCATCATCATCATCATCAATCTAATCCAATGAGTACTATATATATATATATATATATATACACACACACACACAAGCACAGAATTGATTAATTGCTAAAAAGGGTGTACATCTATAAATCTATTTGGGATGAGGAGGAGTTTCATTGCTAAATCCTTATAAATGTGTAGTAAATATTAGAGCCTCTCTCGATCGTAGTAAATGGTAGTAGTAAAATTGTAGACCAGAATCTATCTCGATTAAATCTTGAAAGAATCATTTTCAGTATCAAAGGCTCAAAAATCATTCATTAAGGTGGTAAGATTCCTATTATGAAATAATCCATTTTAAAGGTGAAAATTTGGAATAAATCCCTTCTTAGGAAAACAATAGTAAAACCATATATTTAGTTGGAATCATACCATTTATAATTTTAGTGAGCATGAGCGTACCGAGTTTATGCATTCCATCTCCTTTATGTAAACAATATAATTATAAGTATCTAAACATCAATAAACTAAGTCACATCTGCTAAATAAATACATCACTTCCCAATGTCCAAGTAATATGATAACTATGACCTCGGTCCCAATAATGTACAACCAACATAGCCATATCATAGTCCGAGGAACCGTCATAATCCATTGAGTAAAGTAGTAAACCTCATTCTAAAGGGTTATTAGCCTCAACTATGCCTAACATGCTACTACCCTAGGGTAATAGGATAAGATGCATAATATGTATTTAATCTTAAGGGTCTATTCACCCTTCTATCAACGGACTCATAAATTAGGCTAAATCACAATGTTCTACCCCATATCACATCTAAATATCCTTATTGGACGTACAATATATATAATACATTATCTCATAATGAAGAGTAGACAAAAGCCTCAATGTCGAACCATAAATCCTTGAGTCTCCGACAAATCATATGCTTTTGCTCCATGATCATGAAATTCTACCACACTATCAAAAGTGTAATCTATATGTCATTAGGACAAAAAAGAGGCCCATATTTCTATTTTAAGGGAGTGGTCAAACTTGGGTCAAGAATGGGCTTGTAAGGCCCATGGAATCTAAAGAAGACCCTTGTAATTAGGCCAGGGCTTGAGCACTTTAGATGTTTGGCAATAGTCATAAATGCTGATAATGTGGTACCCACTTTAGTGTCCATTAACCATTAAAGAAGACCCTTGTAATTAGGCCAGGGCCACTAAAGTGACCCATGGGCACTAAAGCACGAAGTGCTAAAGCATCCCAAGATGCTAAAGCCATCCTATTAGGTGCTATGACCTAGCTTTTTACCGAACATCAAACAGGTGCTTGAGATTCTTTCAAAACCCCGTGGCATAAATAAACTATGCTACCATACCAAATTAGACGTTTTGAACTCAATGGAACTATCAATACTCTTATGCAATATCATTTCGACTAAATATGGCCCCTATACCTACGGTTATTTTTTTGACATACTCTGCTCGATAACCCAAAATGAGTCCCAAAGCCTGGGGACTTGAACCAAGTGTCCTATTAGCCTAAAGTCAATGTTCCAAAGATGATGGTGTTGTCAGAATTGTCATCTGAGCGCATCTAGTAGGAGTTTTGGTTCAAGACCAAATCTTAAATAATAAAATCTCTAAAATAGGGAAATAAACATAAAACCCAAACAAACTGTCGGATAATCAAACTGGCAGTTTTGATAAGTTATAAATAACCTATAGCCACTGTGGGAAGGCTTAAAACTTCAGAAATGCATGTAAATTGGGGAAATGTCTTAGAGAGTCATTAGACATACTAGTGGGATAAAGTAGGTGCCTTCATGACTCAAAAATTGGATCATGACATAAGTTTTTATTGATAGCATTGAAGTGAAACATCTAGCCAAAAT
The DNA here is from genome assembly GCA_030864225.1 of Capsicum baccatum var. pendulum. Taxonomy (NCBI): domain Eukaryota; kingdom Viridiplantae; phylum Streptophyta; class Magnoliopsida; order Solanales; family Solanaceae; genus Capsicum; species Capsicum baccatum. The sequence goes on from CM061552.1 coordinate 145,484,183, forward strand.
AGATTTTGACCATACTCCATTTTATTACTTTAGGAACAACTCAACCAAATTTTTAGAAATCATTTAGATTTTCTGATTTTTTTGTTGGATTATGAGGACTTTTAAAATATTGTGGAAAAACATTGTAAGCTAATTTTCGAAGTCATTATTTCCTCTTGTTTAAGAACAAAAACAATAATGTTAAGAAGGCTTTATCTATATGGAGTAGAGAGAAATATAGGGATATTTTCAAGGAGTTGTCCTGTAGAGAAGAGATTGTAAAGATTAAGGAGAAAATTTTAGAATAAAATGCTTTAGATAATAGAAAAACTATTTTGTCGCATGCTTAGGTTGAGTTAAAAAAGTACTTGCATTATGAAAAGAGTTTGAAAGAAAAAATCTAGAATTACCTAGCATGCTGAAGAGGATAAGAATATTAGATTTTTCTTATGATCTAGTATATGGTAGAAGAAAGAGATTACAAGTCAGAAAAATTACCAATTTAGATGGTGATTTGGGGGAAGAGGATCACAAGATTGTAGGGGCTGCTATAGCATTAATTTACTCAAGAGGAGGAAGGTTCTAATTTCAAAATTTTAATATATGTTCCTAAACTAGTGAATGAAGAAGATAGCATAAGCAATAGTGCTTTGCGTAATCTGAAGGAAGTTAAAATGTTGTTTTCTCTCTAGATGGAACTAACTCAAGTGAACCTGATGATCGTACTGGGAATTTTTTCAAGCATTCTGGAATATTTTGCATGATAACATTGTTGATGTAATGCAAGTTTTTTAAAAGTGAATATTTTCTAAATTTGTTATTCATACTAAGTTGGTTTTACTTCATAAAAAGTCAATCAATAAGACTTTCATAGATTTTAGACTAATTAATTTAAGTAATTTTGATAAGGTGGTTCTCAAGTTTTTTCATGGAATATTAGATGGTTTGCTATCCAATAGTATTTTCTCTAATCAATGTTAACTCAGAAGATAATAATAGGCATAAAAAAAAGATGTAAATCTACTAATGTAATTTTGAAGTAAGATATGCCAAAGACCTATGACAAAGTTTCTCGATTATATTTGTGTAGAGTTTTGAGAAATGAAGGTTCTCAAATTTTTTTATTAACATGATTTGGAATTCTAAGTAATTGCTACTCAATTCTAATTAATGGGTAGAGTCATGACTTTTGCACTCCACTAGGAGAGTGAAGTAAGGAAATTCTTTGTCTCATCCTTTATTCTTTTGATCTGCTAAAGTTCTCTTTAGAGCTTTAAACTTTTTATTTGATAACTGAGAGTAAATAGGGTATGGGATCACAAAATGGAGTACCAATTTGTTCGTGTTTCCTGTGTTGATGATACCATAATATTTGCATTCTTTGATAACACCTCATTGGAAATAATTATGAAATTGTTACATGAGTATGAGAAATTTTATGGGTAGGTTACAAACAAGGAAAATAATTGAGTTTATATGTTCAACAAAATAACATCAGCTTAATCATAGGAGGCTAAACAAATTAGAAGATTTGGAAAAGGAAATTTTCCTTTCAAATATTTAAATTGACCTATATTTTACTCTTGAAAGAAGAAAGTGTTATATAATTATTTAATAAAAAATATCAATAAAAAGTTGCAGGATTATAAAGGTAGATTGTTATCATATAAAGGATAGGAAATGTTAATTAATAGTGTTCTCCAAAGCAGGCCTGCATATCTATTAGCTCTTTTTCTACAAAATACAATACCGAAGAGGTGTACAGAATTTTTCAAAGATACTTTTTTACCAACAAAGAAGAAGGAAGAAACAAACATTGGGCTTCTTGAAAAATCTTATGTTTTCCTAAAGATGAAGGATAATTATGCTTCCGAGATTTTGTTGATGTTTCAAAGGCTTTGTTTGAAAATTTATGGTGAAAATTTAGAACTACTAGGTCTATCCATTCTAATTTTATATGGAATAAATATTGAAAAAAGTTTAATCCTACTTTAGTGCAATGGAAGAGAGGTTTTCAACTATGGAAAAATATTTTAGAGGCAAGAGACAATATTGAACAAATGATTTGTTGGGAATCTAGAAGTGATTGTTCTAGTGTTTTTTTTTTCATAATAGGACAAGACTTAATCCCCTTACATTCATTGTTTCTAATAACTTTTCTTTAGATGAAAATATTGAAGATATTAATTATTTCATGGAGGATGATAAGTGGAATGTTCATTTTATGTAGCAGAGCTTACCAGAATATATTGTGGAGCATGTTACTTCTGATGTTATCCTTTATAGAAAATCACACTCATGGGATAGTGCAATGCAACTTAAGGTTATTTTCTATATTTCTTACCTTTTCAATGTTTAGAGCTTTCCCAATGTTGCAATAAGTCATTTATGACTTGTTGAGATTGACAGTTCGATTACCAAAAATTTTATTTATTTTTTAGAGTAAATTTCTTAGTTTGGAGCTTTTGTTCATAAGAAATAGGTATCACACTTAAACATTAGGTAAATGGTCAATTTGATAGTTCCATTAGCTCCGAATTGTCAATTTTGGTCTAGCGAAAACTTGGTTTGGATCTCTTGGTTTCCAAACTCATTTAGAGATATTGGGTGGAAATTATTTAAAATAATCCTTTAGGTGTGGGACCCACAATTATTCAAAATAACCTCAGATGAAAATTTTAATGGAACCATTGATTCTAGAGTGTCGAATTTAGTGGATATAATTGTTTGTTCGATATCATAGAATTTCAAATAAATCTTGAAGGTCTGATTGAAAACTTGGCATTTTGCTAAGTTTGCTGGAGATGGGTATCATCAAGTGCAACCGCTTAAGCTGCTAATTGGTCACTAAAGTGGATATTGATTAAGATACAACTAGACTACTTAAGTAAAGATCGGCTGCAAGTGGCTTGGTCACTTTAGTGATATCCAACCTCTTAAGAGGCGATCTCTAATACCCTCTCTCTATATATTACTTTCTATTCATCAAAGCTTATTTTAATAAATCCTAAAACACCATTACTAACCCTATAGAGCGGTGAGAGTGTGGGTATCTATCGTTAGGTGTCGGGGGTGAGTTGGAGACATCTTTGTGGTTATTTTCGTAAGTTTCCATTTCATTTCTATTTTAAATTCCTGATTTAGTTCTTAGATTTTGAATATTGTTGGGTTCGTTTGAGATCTGATTTCATCCAAACTTTAGGATAAATTATCCTTGAACTATGAGCAATCTGTTGACGATTTTAATTTCGTGATCCTGCAATTGGGCCCCATATGGGACTTTTGGTTTACTCTTTGATTTAAAGCATTTATATGCAATATGGGTATCATTATTCTCATATTAATATATAAATTATTATTTTAATAGCGTGATAACTCCCTGAGTCTTCTCAGAATGAAAAAACTCCAACATAGTGGACTTTCTCAAGCTTTCAGTGCTAGGTAGGCTAGGCTTACTTTCCTCAGAGATTGAGCTTTATTATGGTATTAATGTAGCATTATGTTAGCGATGGGTAGGTAGTTACTAATTGGTTGTTAGTTTGATAAGTTATGGGTTAATGTTAGCTGGTTTGGAGCCGTTTGATATAATTTGACCCGTCTTCCCCATCAATAGTAACAGAACTAGTTTTGGTTTTGCTTAAGACCTTAGGTGAAATTATAAAGATAGTATAGGTTTGGGTAGATACGTGCCTTCGTAGGGATTCTTGGGACTAGAAGCAGTCCCCATAAGACCTCCCTTTTTCAGTTAAATACCTAAATTAGCCCATGGTAGATTAAATAGTATTATGCCTATATTCTCACTATATGTTTTAATAAGGACAAACTAATAAGAAAATATCTTGCAGGATATACTGAAGTTTAAAAAGATCCCTAAGGAATCAATAAGAATATCCAAGATAGGAAGCAAGGTTTCACTCACAAGAATGTCAATACCAAGATATGAAGAGTGTCAATTATGGAGATCGTCGACTTCCCAAATTCGTGGTGAATGAATCAATCAAGGAAAAAGCAAAAGGAAAGAAAAACACACCCTCTACATGGAAATATCTGATATGGACATGTACAACTATAGAGGAAGAACCACATATGGACATATTTTACGATGCTATCCCTCAATCAAAGAATCAATTTAAATCCTTAATTGAGAAAAAATCTCTTAGGGTTCCATATAAAGAATGGAATCTTAAGCAACTGAAGAGTATAAAAGAGACGACTGAAGATAGAAGTACTTACACAACTTCAAAGGAGAATCTCAGTTTGTCTCAATCTTAGTCTCATAAAGCTTTGTACTTTTTAGTTTACAATAGTTACACAAGAATAAGATCGAGTAAACTTTGTAATACAAACTGAGGCTGTCACAAGATCTGAAAAATAAAATAAGTTTTCAAAACTAGTTTACCACCATTGTCCTCGAACTATATTTTGAAAAGATCTAAGAAAACTTTGAAACCCAAAGGGACTGGAAGTAGCACCACATTGGTGTTCTGAACAAGGAAAAATTATTGTGTATTTATTTCAAGTTACTTATTTACTTTCCTGTTTATTCAAATCTAATTTGGTTTGTAAAGTATACAGATTTGCAGGTAAGTCAATTCTAAAGGGTCAACAGTCAACTCAAGAACAATTTTCAATTCACCCTCTCTTGAATTTGAATTGGTATCAAAGCAGGTCTCACCAATAGTGTTGTTTAACTGCATTTGAGTAAAGATTAAATTAGGAACAACCAAATTCCCGATTCTCTCATTTAAGAATGTCACTCTTCCATAAGACCACCATACTTCAATGGATAACACTACTCTTATTGGAAGAACAAATTCAGAATCTTCTTCCAATCAATTGAATTCCAAGCATGGGTTGTCATTAAGAAATAACCTAAGCAAATTCTAGGACTCTAGGAAAAGAAGAAGGACAAGGAAAAAGATAAAGAATCAAGCATTACTAATGTAGAAGACCTTGACAATTTCAAAGTCACCAAAGAACAGCAAGAGGAAATTTAAACTTATTCAAAAGGTATAAGTTTACTTCTTTGTACAGTAAACAGAAAAGAATATAATAAGATTTCAATCTGTGAAACTGCAAAAGAGATAAGGGACAAACTGGAGGTAACCTATGAAGGAACTAGTAAAGTCAAAAAATCAAAAATAGATGCTTTGGTCAATGTATATGAGCTTTTCAAAATGGAAGAAAATGAAAATGTGTAATCAATGTTCGCTAGATTCAGAAAAATAATATGTGAGTTGAAATCACTAGTATGATCTATCCACACAGCCTGCAAGTCCAGAACCTTGTCAGAACTCTTTCTAAAGTATGAGAAACTAAAGCTACTATCCTAGAAGACGGACATACAATGAACTATGAGGTAATATTATTGCTTATAAATGAAATTATATCAATACGTACAACAAGGAGAAAAAGAAGAAACCAATAGATTTTAATGTTTTATCAACTGATGAGGAAGATCTCATGGAAGAAGCTAATAGTGAAGAATGGCTCTCATAAACCGTGGCATTAGGCAGATCCTAAAAAGAGATTGTAGAGACCCCAAGGATTCAAAAGTAATGAATCAATAAGAATGATGATCGCTGCTATCACAGTGGAAGGCCAGGTCACTTTAAACAAAATTGTCCAGAATTTAAAAGAAAATACTTCTGAAAAACAAAAACTTTAGGGTTTGGAGTGATGAAGATGAATCCGAGGAAGATATAGAAGAATCCAACATATGTTTCATGGAAAAAGGTGAATTAAGTGAGGAACATATCCATGAAAGCTATAAAAATAGAATGCGGTTTATCCATATTGGTTGTTATAGACATATGATCTGAAGAAAATAAAAGGAGGATCAGTCAGATTCGGTGATAATGCTAAAGTCAATGTCATAGGAGTCTACTCAGTAAATATCAACTCCTCATGTGAAATTATTGAAGTATATCTCATAGACATACTCAAATACAACCTTCTCAGTATCAGTTAGCTGTGTGACATAGGGTTTGTGGTCTTCTTCAAAGCTGAAAGCTGCTCTATCAAACATGATAAAAGAGATATTTCTCTTATCTATGAATGCATAGATAATATTTATGTTTTAAATATTATTGATTTTGACCCTTACCTACCTTACTATGAAAACCAATGACACTTGGTTGTGGTACAGAAAGCTTGGGCATGCTAGTAAGCATATCATTTAGAAACTCTCCAAAGTGGAACTAGTGAAGGGTCTGCCAAAACTTAAGTTTTACAAGGATCACATCCCTGATTCCTTCCAATTGGGTAAATAGACTCGGACATTATTCAAAGTCAACGACATTGTCTGGACTACCAACCCCCTTATATAACCTACATCGATTTATTTGGCCCCACTAAGACCGCAAGTATTGGTAGAAGAAGATATTTTTTTGTTATTGTTGATGATTAATCCCTTTTTACTTGGGTAATGTTTCTCTCTCATAAACATAAGTCCTTCACGAACTTTGAGATCTTTTGTAGAAAAGTAAAAAGAAAAGTAGGACATTTCATCACCTATGTTCATGGAGGAGAATTTGAAAATAAAGCTCTAGAGGAATACTGTGCTTAGAGCAGGTACTCTCAAAACTTCTCATCACCTCGGTATTCTCAACAAAATGGTGTGGTGGAGCAAAAAAAATAATCTCTTCAGGAAATTACAAAAACCATGCTACTAGAACACAAACTTCCAGATCTCTTTTGGGTAGAGGCATTAAGCACAACCTGTCAAATTATCACTAGATGCCTTATCATACCTATTTTAAAGAAGACTCCTTATGATATATGGAGAGGGAAGAAGCCAAATATTATATACTTTTATTATTTTGGATGCAAATTATTTATCTATAACAATGGTACGAATAACTTGGGAAAATTCACTCCTCGAAGCGATAGAGGTATTTTTATTGGGTAATCTCCCACTAGTTGTGCCTATAGATCTTATAATAAAAGAAAATTATGTGTTAAAGAATTTATGCATATCATATTTGATGAAACTAATAAGCCTTCTATGAGTTTAAGTATTGATGAATAACAGGTGAATGATATACAATCTGGAGCCAATGTTAGTACAACTCTAGAGATGTCAAAAGACCAGTTGATTACAATTCTTCCAAAGTCAACTCCCAAATTTGAAATAACCAAAACAAGTGTTCCAAGAGAATGAAAACACAATTTTGGCTATCCAAATGGTTTTATCATCGAAAATCCAGATGATAGGGTGCAAATAAGATCCTCATTGAGAAATCAAGTATTTTTTTCCCTTGTGTCTCAAATCAAACCCAAGAAGACTGATGAGACCCTAAAATATGAATCCTGGGTCAAGGCCATGAAGGATGAATTAGACCAATTTGAACAAAATCAAGTTTGGACTCTAGTTAAGAATTCTTAGTAATTTGAACCAGATGGGTCTACAGAACCAAATTGAATATAGAAGGTAAGGTTATCAGAAACAGGGATAAACTTATAGCTCAAGGTTACTCTCAATAAAAAGGTATTGATTATGATGAAACCTTTTCTTTCGTAGCAAGGTTAGAATCAAGTAGCGTTTGTTAGCTTTTGCTTCCTTCAAATGTTTTATGCTATATAAAATGGATATCAAAAGAGTTTTTTTAAATGGATTTGTTGATGAAGAAGTTTTCATAAAACAATCCCCCAGTTTTGAAAATCCATCTTATCCAAACCATATTTTTAATTTTTTACAGACACTCTATGGTCTCAAACAATCTCCAAAGGTTTGGTATAAGAGGTTGAGTACTTTCTTGTAAAATAATAATTTCCAAAGAGAAAAAATTGATACAAATATATTCATACAAAATCTTGACTCAAATTTACTTATTGTGCAAATTTATGTTGATGATATTATTTTTTATAGTCCTAACATCTCCTTGTGTGAGCATTTTGCTAATTTGATGAAAGGAAGATTTTGAATGAGCCTTATAGTAGAGCTCACATTTTTCTTAGGATTAAAAAATATGCAAACTCCCAAAGGTACTTTCATTAGTCAAGCCAAATACACAAAGGATCTTATCAAAAAGTTTGGCATGGAAAAAGGGAAGGACTATGGAACTCCAATGGGTCCATCCACAAGGGAATGATTGGATAACTCCTCTACTTGACCACCAATCGACCAGACATTATGTTTAGTATGTGAAAGTGTGTAAGGTTCCTACCAGCTCTCAAAGAGTCCTTTTTGACTGTCGCCAAAAGAATCATTCAGTATCTCTTTAGAATATAGGATACTGAACTATGGTACCCCCTCTCCGCTCATTTTGAATTAATTAGATATTCACACACTGACTTTAGAAGTGATAAGAATGATAGAAAAAACAGTAGTGGAACATGGCAAATTCTTGGTGATGCCCTAATTTTGTGGCATAGCAAGAAACAAACTTCAGTTTCTTTATCAATAACTAAAACTGAATACATAGCTATTGGAGGTTTTGGTATTCAAATTTTAAGTATTATGCATCAACTACTTGATTTAAATTTTTCTTTTGAATTTGAACCAATAATGTGTGATAACCCCAGTGATTTTACTTTGTCAAGATATACTGTGCATCATTCTAGGGATAAGGAAATTGATATTTAACATCATTTTATTTGAGATCATGCAGAAAATGGAGATATTTCCTTAATATTTGTTGATTCTGAAAATCAATTGGCAGATATTTTTTCCAAACCCCTATTAGAAGAAAGATTCTGTTTCCTTCAAAAAGACTTGGTATTATTAACATTAATGACTCATAAGTTTTATTTTTGGACAATTTTTGTAACTGCCTTATTATTTGTTATGAATTTTAACTTTGGAAAACCTTTTTGAAAAAGTGGTATGATTACTCTTCCTTTTTCTACCCCACTTTTGCAGCCTTCTAACCCTTTTATCTTCCCGACACCCCCTTCTGTCGTTCTTTTACCTCACTAGTTTCCTCATTCACCTTACTTCCCTTCATCTTCTCCTTTATTCATTCACCCATCTTATCTATCCATCTCTTCATCTTTATCTATGTCCTTTTAAAACCCTTGTTGAAAACTTCTCTCAAACAATAGGAAATCGCTTCATGGAAAATCTATCAAAATTCCTTCTAGACCCTCTCTCCGATAATCATGTCCTCACTATGAATCATCTGAGTAATCTTTATCCCACTCTCATCAGTCAACTATTACCATAAAACATTATGCCCTTAGTCCAACCTCTTCTATCACGAAACCACATTTAAACCCTCAAGATCCTTTTTCTCTAGAGACATGCATAAGTTTTGGACTTTCTCAATAAAAATACAAGTTCACCGCCTTCAAAAGTCAATCTATGGTACTCATTCAAGTAGTAAATCTCTATCAATAAAAAGAAACTCATTTCAAAGTCAACCACTTCTTCAAATTTTAGGACTTATCACTTGTTTTTCATCTATGTTAACTTAAAGTTTATGAGGAGCTGATTCGAATATTCTATTCCAATCTCTATATCTCTCTAGACAATGGTGAATTAGAGACTCCAATTCTCATCGCAAGGATCATACTCAATGATTTTTTTGTTTGAAAAGATGTTTGATACAAAGTTCTCTAGGATGATTCTCTTTATGAATGGTTCCTAGCCCGATGATTTTAAAGTTAGTTTGGAAGAAGTGAAAAAGACCTTATCTGACCCGGACACAATGTCTTATAAATTTGGTCCCTTATCTCATTATTTTAGGTATTGAATAATAGAAAACATTAATCACCAAAAAAGGCTCCCTCAGCAACATGACCTACTAAGATGTGTTTATCCTATATTGCATGGTCAAAAATCTAAAGATAAATTAGGCCAATTGGTTTTGTGAATATATTCTTGAGAGTGATTCTGATGATCAAGCCTCAACCAACTTTCCTTATGGACCACTAATTACCCAGATTCTCCTATATTACACTATTGACATCTCTATATATCCCTCGGTGGAAGTCTCTACTACTTATGACTCCAAAACTTTTGCCAGCATGGGCTACATTTTGGTAGAAAATTAATAGTGTAAAAAGGACTCTACCTGAGAAAAATAAGATCTCCCTAAGGTAAGAAAGTCAGTTTCTAACCCCATGCTTATTATATTGAAGGATTTAGAGGAGCTCAAGGATGGCCTAAAAAATGTTAAGGAAGGAGTGATGATGCTTCAAGAATCGTCTTCTAAGCTACTGGAGCTTGGGAAAAGTACAAGAACTGATATAGGAAAGGTATGACTAACCATTGATGGATTCAACAAAGAAGGCGTCAAGATATTCACCAGAGTGTTTACTCATATGGAATCCCTCTAGACGAATGTCAACTCCACAAATGATGACCTTGCTATATCCTTCTAGAATTCCTACCCCCCTTCTCTAAATTATTGAAAAGGCTTATGAAAAATTCAACCATAACATGTATAATACCCTTACATACTTCCTGGCCAAGTATTGAATGATGATTCTATTCAAAAGCGGGTCCTATCCCTTTTTTAGGTTGTAAAATGATTTTTCCGCACTGTCTACCGCACTTTTTACTTTTTGTTTAGTTCATTGGTAATTCATTTGTCTTTTTACATACTATATGTCTGCTATCTCTTTTGTCTTATCTACTACATTATTCTTATTGATTATGCCAAAAGGGAGAGAAAATAGGAACATCAGAGGGGCTTCTAAGTTAAGGGAAACAAGTCAATCATCAAGGGATAAGCGCCAACTAATTCTCAAGGAATCCAGGAACATAAAAAGTGCTTCCATGTCATGGGGATTAAGTCAAACAAATGATAGAGAAGTTACTTGATTATTATTATTTGTCTTTACAAAAAATGGGGAGATTGTTAGCCCCATATTCTCACTATATGTTTTAATAATGACAAACTAATAAGAAAATATCCTGCAGGATATACTGAATATACAAAAGATTAAAAAGATCCGTAAAGAATCAATAGAAATATCTGAGAAAAGAAGCAAAAATTTACTCACAAAAAAGTCGGTACCATGATTGGAAGAGTATCAATCATGGAGATCATCAACTTCCCAGATTCATGGAAAAAATCAATAAAGGCAAAACAAAATGGAATGAAGACCACACCACTTTCATGGACATATATGATATGGACATGTATGGATGTGGAGGCTACGCGATATATGGTCATATTTGATATGTACATACTTTATGGTGCTAACCCTCAATCAAGGAATCAATTCAAATCCTTTATTGAGAAGAAATCTCTTGGGTTTCCTTATGAAGAATAGAAGATGAAGCAGCAGAAGACTATAAAAGAGAATATTAAAGATCGAAGCACTTACACAACTTCTTAGGAGAATCTCAGAGTGTCTCATTCTTAGTCTCATAAAGCTTTGTACTTCTTAGTTTACAATAGTTACACAAGAATAAGATCGAGTCAATTTTATAATACAAATTGAGGCTGTGTCACAAGATGTGAAAAAGAAAATAAATTTATAGAACTTGTTTACGACCATTGTACTTAGACTCCACTTTGAAAATATCTACGAAAACTTGGAAACCCAAAGTGACTAGAAGTAGGCACCACATTGGTGTAATGATGTAGATATTCCCCTTTATTGTTGACTTAATTTATATTCTTATATTTTATTATACTTTTATTGTAATTTATCTCAGTTGATCAATGATGTCTACTGAGTCAGGATAAGATAGAGCTACAAAAAAACTAAGGGTCAGGATAGGGAGCCCTTACTAGATCCTACTATTAATTTTGGGCTAGAGGTATCTTCCAAGATTCAGGCGCCTCAACCACTTATGGTTGTAGGTAGAGCCCTTGCCTCACTAGGGTTTATTTATTTCTTAATTATCAAAGATGCCTTGCTTTAGTTACTAAATTTAGTACATGGTACACTATCTGATGGTGCTCAATCATCAAACTGGAGTGGTACTGATATAGAAGTTCAGCCTATATTTGTGACACCTAAAGCTAATGTGCTAGACACTGATATAGTAGTGCAACCTATATTTATGACTTCTTAACTTGAGGTTCCTCTATAACTGGTGGTATCACTATTGATAGTTTCCCTACTAGTTATGACCACCAAAGAGTAGAAGATGTTGGGCCATTTTCTGTTATTGACTCCATCTTGGTTTGTAGGCCCCAAGTGTGCATATATTTAAGATTTTGGCCAGTTTTAGGGAGAGTCTCTATAATTAGGCCTAGTATAGTTACTTGGTGTGTCCTATACAATCTTTTAGTTTGATAAGGCTTCTAGATAGTCGTGGAGAGGTTATATAGATTCAAGTCTAGCTGAATCTCTACATATGACATAGACTCAATTCTCTAAGGCAATCTTGGAGAAGTATGTGTCATCTTGTATGAGTGCCTGAGGTATTAGTTTACCAACTTAGAGAAGGGTTCTATAATACTTGTTAAGTATGGGTAAGGTTCTATGAGTTGGCTCGACATGCTACTATTATTTGATCTATTGAGTATGAGAGAATTAAATGTTTTGTATGAGAAATTATACTTTCTCTTTGCATGGATACTCAGAGTCTAGTTTCTAATAGTGGGTCAGTTATAGATATTTTTTATTATCCTAAGATGATGGAGAAGATACATTGCGAGACCCAAGTGGCAGTGATAAGAAGCCACGCCTGTAGGGTAGTTTCAGGGGGATCCAGAGTGGGTCATAGTTTAGAGGTAAAGGTTATCAGGATAGGTACACTCAACTTTAGTCTTATCAGCACCAGGGTCAGTCTTGTAGGCCCTTCAGGAAACACTTCAGATTACTAATAGGGATTAGCCCAATTATAGTGACTATATTCACTTGAGTAGTGTTCAGTCTTCACGGGGTACAAAGTCATTATCTTCTAGATACAATGGACATTCTTAATCAATCAAACCTTATAGTCAAAGTAGAGTGTTCTAGGCATGCTATGATTTTGGGGTATTCATCCATTTCTCCAAGTAGTATCCAAAGCATAGGATCATTGGCCCATAACAAAGAGTGTTCAATCAATTGTATTATTTATTCCTCTAGATATTTATGGTTTATAAGGTCATAAGAATGGTCCGTAGGATTATTAATGAGGCCCTCAGTTTGGTGTGTACAAACTGTCAGTCAGGTACCCAGTTTGGAGGCAGATGGGGTCAGTTGTATGCTATACTTGGTAGGCTGAGGTAGATTCTTTAAATGATACTATTTCAAGTATTATTTTGGTATACTCTCAACCAGCTATTACCTTATTTGATCAGAGAGCGACTTATTCTTATGTTTATCTTATTATGCACTATGGTTAGAGTTATCTTAGGAGCCTTTATCTATTATATTACATATATTTACTACCATGGGTGATTATTTGGTAGTGGATAGAGTTTATAGATCACATAATACTACCATTCGAGAGTTTGATACTCAGGTTGACCTTATTCTATTAGACATAGTGGATTTTAATGTAATTCTGGGCATGGACTAGTTATTCCTCTATCATGCAATCTTGGAATATTTTTCTAAGACCATTACCTTATCCATGCCTAGCGTACCCTTGGTTTTTTTAGTTGTACACTGATGGGTCTTATTTCTTATATTTGAGCTAAGAGACTAGTATTAAGGGGATGCAAGTCTTATCGTCCTTATGTTCAGTATATTAATATGTAAAGTCCTTCACTTTATTTTTTCAGTATTATACATGAGCTTCTTGCTATTTTCTCTACTAACCCACCTGGCATTCCTCATGAGTGTGATATTAAGTTTGCTATTGATCTTTAGTTGGGCACCCAACCTATTTATATGGAGACTTATCGTATGTCTCCTATCAAGCCTAAAAAGCTAAATTCTGAGCTTTAGAATCTTCTAGGTAAGGGTTTTGTTATATTGAGTATATTGCCTTGGGGTTCTCCTATATTGTTCATAAAGAAAAAAATGATTCTTGCATATTTGTATCGACTACAGGCAACTGAATAGAGTGAGATCCAAAAATAAGTATCATATGCCTTATATTGACGATTTATTTGGCCAACTTGAGGGTGCAAAAAGTTCCTTAAGATTCACTTGAGAAACAGTTACCACTAGTTGAGGATTTAGGCAGAGGACATCCCTAAGAAAACCTTCTAGACTTGTTAGGACAATTATGAGTTCTCGGTGATGTCTTTTGGGTTGACCAATGCCCCAACATTATTCATGGACTTGATGAACCACACTATTAGGACTTATTTGAACTAGTTCATATCATTTTTATTAATGATATCCTTGTTTATTCAAGAAGTAGGGAGGAGCACGAGTAATATTTATGTATTATGCTCCAGACTTAAAGAGATCATAAGATTTTTGCCAAATTCTCAGATTGTGGGTCAGACTTTTTAAAGCTCCAGGACTTGTACACTTAGATCCTAAATTGATTTTTCTAATTGAGGACAGGGGATTAAACGTATATTATGATAATTCTAGTGTTGCTTTTGGTTACAATCTAATGTAATAAGATCGAGTTATTAAATATGCATAAAGAGGGCTATTTCTTCGCCAACTAAATAGTTCAATTTGATATTTTAGATCGCAAGAGGATTCTTTCTAGTGTTGAGGCTAGGTAGACCTTGTTGGAGAAAATTAAATATTGTCAGTTTGGGGATGGTAGACTTTGTGGAAATATTATCATGTTCTAAGTGGTGAGTCCAAGAGGGCTACATTAGACTCTAAGGGTATTTTGAGATTTGATGGTCATATTTTTATTTGAGGGTAAGAAACTTTATTCAGTTGTTACTATGGGAGGATCATAGCTTTAAATATTTTATTCATCCTAGGACAACTAATATGTACAAATATGTAAGGTTACATTACTTTTGGGGTTGCATGAAAAAATATGTAGTCGACTTTGTAGATGATTTCTTGTGTTGTCAACAGGTAAAGATAAAGTACTTGAGACTTGGGGAATTTCTTTAGAGGCTACCCATTTCTAAGTGGAATTGGGTACGGACTACTATGGATTTTGTGAGTAGTTTACCTTGCACTTATCATGGATTTGACAATATTTACATCATTGTATATCGATTTACCAAATAATCTCATTTCATCCATATTTAAATTTTCTTCAGTGTTGAGAGGTTAGCTCATTTCTATGTTCAATTAATAGTTTGGCTTTATGGAGTACCTATGTCTATTATGTTAGAGGTTGCGTTCCATTCTAGCTTCTAGAGGATATTCTAGGAGGAGTTGGGTACTCAGGCTGATGTTAGCATCACCTTTCACCCAGACTACTAAGAAGTTTGAAAAAACTATCTAGGTTTTGAAGGATATGATTCATACATATTTTATGGACTTTGGCGGAAAATGTGAGCAACATTTATACTAAACAGAGCTTACTTATATAATAATAGCTACCACTTGAGTATTGAGATACACCATTTAAGGTATTGTATGGTAGGCATTGATAATTTATAATTAGTTGGTGTGAGACTTCCATGGTTAGACCCTATGGTATCGACTTGCTTTGTGAGTGTTTTGATAAGGTTTGGGTGATTTAGCATATATTAAAGGTAACTCAGAGTAGCCAAAAGAGTTGTGCTGATTGCAGGCTTTGTGCTTTAAAGTTTTGGTAATCGGTTTCCTTCAAGTATTGCCCATCAAGGGTGTGATGAGGTTTTGGAAGAGGGGAAAGCTTAGCTCCAGGTATATTGAGCCATTCTAGATACTTGAGATAGTTGGAGAAGTGCTTATAAGTTGTACTTATCCCTAGACTGTTCAGGAGTCCACCCCACTTATCATGTATCTATGTTGTGGAACTACATTCCATATGAGCCTCACATGCTTTGTTGGGACTTAGTTCAGTTAGATGAGAGGTTGAATTTTGTAGAGAAGCCAGTTTTTATATTAGCCAAGGATGTCATACAGTTATATTCTAGAGACAATAAAGTGGTTATGGTTCAGTGGAGACGCTGTCTAATCAAGAATGCTACCTAGGAGATTGGGAGTAAGATGCAAGCCTAGTATCCCTACCCGTTTAAGACCTTAGGTACGTCTTAATCTCTTACTTTAGCATATGAAAGTCCTTTTGGTTATGGATATTGTAATGACCCTCTAGGTCATTTCCTGTGTTTCTATAACTTTTGATATTTAGAGCATTCCCATAATTGTACCAAGTTATGTATGAATCACTAGGAATGAAGACATTCCAGTCACTGGGTAGTTTGTTTATTTTTAGAGCTAATTCCCTAATTTGGAGCTTTCTACATAAAAAAAAATGGGTATCAGACCTATAATTTAGGTAAATGGTCAAAAATTCCAATTTTGACTTTTATTTTAACTATGGAATGTCTATTTTGGGCTATGGTGACCTTGGTTCGGGTCTCAAGGCTTTAAGTCTCGTTTTAGAATTTTGGATGGAATTTAGTCAAAAGGATCCTTTAGGTGTGGGACTCATATTTGATGAAAATCATCTTGTATAAAAATTGGCGCCATTGATTCTAAAATGACAAAATTTTTGGGGTGGTGTAGTTAGTTTGTGCTAATAGGATTCTAAGTGAATCTTGAGGGTTCAATACAACTTTATATTTTTCTAATTTTACCGGTGACGGTGCAGCTTCTCAAGCGGATAATTGGTCTATAAAGCAGAGGTCGCTTAAGTGATAATTGGACCGCTTAAGTGAACGACAACCATAAGTGGCTTGGTTGCTTTTCCGATATCCAGCTGATCTTGGGTGTATTTATATGCCTAAGCACCATAACTTACCCATATTTTAGCTATGTTTGGAGAACCAAGTGCCTAGTTTCTTATGTTTTTACTCTACTTCTATGTAATTGAGCTAACGATGTGATTAGCATGATTTCAGGTATTAATGAGGTAGATGGAGACATAATGGGACTATGGAATGCGAATGGCATATGACATAAGAGAGAGTAGCAGTCTGGACCAAATGTGGTGCCTAACAAGTATGTTCAAGACTAATTTGTTATTTAGAGTTAGTCTAGGGACTTAGAAGGAAATTATGAGGGAAAAGTTATTAAAACTACTTGATGGTGAAAATTCACGTATTTTTCATTATTCTATATTTTTTTTGCACTGAGAGTGGCGGCTTAGCACTAAGGGAGAACACAATTTCTTCTTCTCTACCAAAAATTGGATTTACTTTTTGGTATGAAGAATATTTCTATTGTGATTTCTGTTTTAGTCATGAGTAGCTAAGTTTATTAGTTAGGGTTATGGAAGCCCTGTAACATACAATCTATTACTTTGGGTTTATAAATTCATCATGTATTGATCTACTTATATCATACTCTCTTTGTTTATCTTGAATTCTCATGGTTGCAAACATAGAGCATGTGCCTTAAAACTCAACTTGTTCGATAGAAAGGTTGAGGTTTGAAAAAGAGTGTAGTGATAAGAAAATAGGATTTCAAACCCATATTTCATATGTTAATGCCTGAACAGGATTAGCTACTTGGATATTTCGTATTGTTTTTGTAAACACTTTTGATTCGAGAGAACTAAAGTGAATTAGTCCTTGATGATTGAGAAACACTAGGATTATGTTATTAAATATAATATGTTTCTCTGTAAGCATGATACATATATGAATTCACAAAGCCCATAGTTAGAAAGTATTGAAAACTACAAGGGGTACATAACCCTAGCTTACTATTTCTCTGAAGTAGAATACTACTAAACATATCCCATCTTGTTAAATTGAAACCGTTAATTTGTGAACTGAATCAAATTTCCCCTTTTTGTTTTACGGAAATGAATGATTAAAAGTCAACTAATCTGTACACAACTTAATTAGCGCCATATTCCCTATGGGATTCGACCCCAACCTAGTTGGGTTATATATTTGAAAACGACCACTTATGCTCTCGTAAGAGTGGTGTAATTTGGGCGTATCAAATTTTGGCGCCATTCTAATTGACTGTTAGTCAAGTTTCCTTATTTTATGTTTATTTGTTGTTTTTATTCATTACAGGCTCATTGTTGTTTATTCCACAAACCAGAAGTTAAGGAGAAACATTATTACCCTTCAATCTTGAGCCTCATCTCATTGAAAGAATGGCTAACCAATAGGAAGCTAAAATATTAGTTTCTTTGGTTAATGCTCAATTAAATCAACTGAATGTAGATAACCCAGGTCAGGTACCTAATCTAGATGTAGAAGACCTGGGAGATGATGATTTAATTGACTTGGTTAATAGGAGGCGTGCAGTGAGAGTAGTTGCACCTGTAAATCGAAATCGTCCATTCAGAGGAAGACTAGACCACCAACCTTTGTAGTTTTTTATATTGACAACGATGAGGACAATTTATATGGATCTGGAGCTACAAGGGTAATCATTCCACCACCACTAGCTCCTGCAGTGAAATTCAACATCAACAGTACTATGATCCAGCTACTGAATTTGAAAGGATTCTTTGGTGGATTACCTAGTGATGATCCAAATCTACATTTGATGAATTTCATCAATATTTGTAAGTCTTTTGATAATCCTGGAGTGGGACAAAATGCTATTCATTTGAGATTGTTCCCACTATTTCTGTCTGGAGAGGCAACTATGTGGTTGAATGAGTTGACTCTTAATTCTATAACAAACTAAAGGCAATTGAAAGGAGTTTTCCTAGAAAGGTTCTTTTCGCCCTCCAGAATATTACAATTGAGTGATGAGATCAACAACTTTAGGAAATTGGTTAATAAGGCTTTGCATGCCACTTGGGCGAGGTTTAAAAAGAAGTTGGCTCAATTACCAAACCATTAGATGACTGATGAACACTTGATGGAAACATTCTACTGATCTTTGAACTAACTTACAAAGCCAATAGTGGATAATGCTGCAGGGGGAGCTTTTATGGAGCTCACCTTTACTGAGGCTGTAGATATGTTAGAAAGAATGACTAAGACAAGTAGATCTTGGTATACCAGAGATTCTGTGGTAGCAAGCAATATTGGGTCTAGTGTAATATTAGCAGGGCAACATAGGATTGAAGAGAAACGTGATTAGGATATGACTTGCATGAAAACCCAGATGGATCTGCTCATGAAATATTTGCTATCACAAAATATAGAAAAGGTAAAAGCTATGGGGTCACACGGTAAAGGAGCTAAATCAAACACCGAGGAAGAGGCTAACTACTTGCATAACCAGGGGGGTTTTCGGACCGATTGTCAAAAAAACCAAGGTTGGAACCATCAAGGAGATTGGAAGAATAAAAGTGATAGGAGTGGACTGTATGCACCTCCTGGAAGTCGTGATAATGCTACCACCAATTCAGTTAAAATGTCCATGGAGGACATGATAGAGAAACTATTAAAGGGAGTTGAGGCGACCAATTCTGGGGTGATTATGATGAAGAGTGACATATCTTCCATGAGTTGACTAGTAAATTCGCACTCAACTACTATTAAACAACTGGAGAAGCAGATGATCTAATTATCCACTGCATTCACCAAAGATAGATTGGGACTCTACCAAGTAATATATTTTAGAATTCGAGGACTGATGGATCGTGTATGGATACTACCACTAGGAGTGGTAAAATGTTAACTAGTCCAGGATTGGGAGCATCCTCTCATACTGATGCGGTCGGAATGGATTAGGAATTAGTTGATGAGTCTTCAGTGGTGCCTGTGGAGTTGGGAGGTTCAGAAAAGAAGAGTGCGGAAGTAAAACAACCACTTAAGCTGAAGTATGTTAGTAATATGGATCAACGCATAAGAAAGGAGATAAAAGTTCCTCCAGTTGAAATCCCAAGGCCACCACCCGTATTTCCACAATGATTAAAAATAAAGAAGATGAAGGAAAGTTTAACAAATTAATGGCTATGTTGAAGCAATTGACAGTGAATGTGACTTTAGTTAAAGAACTTGAGCAGATGCTAGGATGTGCTAAATTTATGAAAAATCTTGTGACGAAGAAAAGAGTGGTAAGCTACAAACTGGTGGATAATCTCCATCATTGTAGTGCTATTTATACAAGGTCATTAGTGCAGAAGAAGGCAGAACCAGGAGCATTCACCATCCCTAGTACGATTGGGTCTCTGGATTTTTCTAAGGCCTTATGTGATCTGGGAGCTAACATCAATCTGATGCCACTAGCTGTTTATAAGAAGTTGGGTTTGGGAGACCCCACACCCACAAACATGCGACTTATAATGGCGGATAGATCAGTGAAAGGACCAGTTGGGATTCTACATAATCTACATATAAAGGTGGCTGATTTTATATTTCTTGCTGACTTTGTAATTCTTGATTGTGAACTGGACATTGAAGTACCCATAATTTTGGAAAGGACATTCTTACCAACCGAGAGAGTGTTAGTTGACCTGGAGTTGAATGAGCTAAAATTTAGGCTCAACGGGAAAAAGGTTAGTTTTGAAGTATGTAAATCCATGAAACAACAAAAAGAGATGATTATTTTCTTGATCATTGATATATTCTATGAAGATGAGATACAAATTATATCATCGATGTATCTTAACGAAGGCTGAGTAGACAAGATAATCGAGTTGTGCTGCGACGTTAAATAAGGCACTGCATAGGAGGCAACCCATGATTTTATTGTTATTTTATCATGTTAAATATAAATTCAAAAATAAGTCAAGCCATGACCAAAACTATGGCGCTTGGCAGGAGGCAACCCATCCTTCTAATGATTTTTTTAATTAAGTGTAAGAGTATGAAGTACTAAAGAGGTGATTGGTACAAAATTCAATTTGAAATTGAGCCATATCAAAGGTGGTAATTTTAGGAGTAATGGCAACATTACAGGTAAGTTGGATAGGTCAAATGTTAAGTCTCGAGTCTTGATTCATGTTAGAATTGTAACTTGAAATATGTTAATCTGACTTTAAAAGTTCCACGGATGGACCTTTCTCAATGCTTTATATGAAGAATAGGGTGCATGAAATCCAATTGTAAGTGTACTACAGGGTGTGTGGTGCCCAAGTTTACATAGGCCATGGCAAAGGCATCGCCTAAGCTCACTGCCCACATAGGAGTTACGTTATTCGTTGCCTAAGTCAACTTGAGCATCAGGCGGTGTGGCACATACCTTGATTTAGGCGATAGCTTGTGCATCACATACCCAACTATACACCCTCACTATTTTAAGTTGGCGACTACTTATGCGATGCTTAAGTTAACTTATATACCTTAGGCAACACACACATATGGTTAGGCGATGCTTAACATAAGGCATAAGTTCACTGCCTAAGGTAGGCCATCACTTGTGCGTTTTATTATCTAATGTAGGCGATAACTTGGGCGCCACATAATTACCCTTGTGTAATAACATGTGTGATGCCAACCATACTGCATAGGCTCACTATTTTACTTGTGCGATGCCAAATGCAACTCACACTTAAACATGTGTCATTCATTGTGCGTCACATACCCAATCCACTTCAACATACCACTCATCCTTAAACTGGATCAACCTAACCCAGATTTCATTCTTTAAATAGACTCCATACCCTAAATGTCAAAATTCATCCTTATTTCACCCCTAAGCCATACAAAATTCCTCTCTCACTATTCTCTTTGTCCTTCAAGATTACTCTTTGCTTAACAATCTCAAGAATTTTTTCTTTCCTTCCTCAATCTTTCATCTTTAAGGTAAGTTTTTCTTTTCTTAATCCTTAAGTATTGTGACTTTATGTTGTAATTGTTAATTGGTTTCTTGAGGATTATGGATTAAGTTCTTGCCATGGATATGTCAAAGAGAAGTTTGAAGCATCTTGGGAAGATGAATATCATTGTTGTATTATACGCCATTGTTGTATTACTTTGAGCTTTTGCATGTGATTGAATTGTTCATGACAAAAGTATTTTAGTTGTGTGGTCATTATTTCACAACTTACTTGATGGAACATGGTGTTCGTTAAATCATATGAAAGTGATGGTGTTTTGTGTATATTGATATACTGAAGCTCTAAGGCATAACTTTGTTCAAAAATTATTTCATTGAAGTAAATTGTTGGAATTGAAGTGAGTGAATTTTATTTTGACTAATGTTGGTGCACCATGTCAAAGTGTATGTCAGAGAAGTCTGAGTACCTAGTAATAACACATAATTGGCTTATACTAACAAATTAAGTGTGTGGTGGTGACTTTACCACCTTCATCTTAATTGTAGTTAGTTTCATTATGTGTGGCTGACTTGGATGATGTGATGAATACAAGAAAAATGGATCCGATGATGATATCCATGCAGGTGGTATGACTCCTAATGTGGATGAAGAGGACTACTAGAAAGGTTCTTTATCTTGTTATTTGCACTGGGGACAGTGCCTAGATTAAGTGTGGAGTGGCTGGTTCCTTTGCTGCTTGTTTTGTAAAAAATTAGTACCTTCTCCTTAATATACTTCTTTGATAAGATTAGTTATTTTGTTTATGCTATTTCTTGTTAGATGCATTTTTAATTTAGTCATAGTTAGGTGCTTTTCTCGATGATGGATGGATGACGACCGTCTTAAGATAAAATTAGTCATTTGTTGCATGTAAATATTCTTGGGGATCACATGGCATTATAGCATGAGTATGCGATGGATTATTACGTTTGAAACACCTAGGCTCTAGTTGTGACTCTTGTTGTGATTGTTAGTTTTAGTTGAATTCATTTAATTATTGGATCAAGAATATATAATGCTCCTAATTGAGTTGACCATGTTCCACGAGTGTGTAAGACTGTTGTATATTATTTATTGTAACTGATGCTAGAACTGTCCTGGTGTGTATGCAAAGCAAAATAAAGATTATGAGTTTAGGAGATGAATTAGGCATTTCTTTGACAGCCATTGTTCATGCCTTCTTTTGACCTACCTTTGCACATTAACTTAGCTAGCCCCATTGAGCCTTTATCTTGTTCACTTGTTAGCCTCATATGTATCCTAACTCATTCTTTAATAGACCGTAATTTGATCCAAAAGCTCCTAAGCGCTTTAATGTAAAATCAATTTGAGTGAGGAGTTTGACAATAAGAGAAAAAAGGTAAAATTAATGCCCCAAAGTCTAGTTATTGGGGTGTGAAATTGATGTGGTTGGGAGTAGCAAAAATTGTTGAAAATGGTCCAAATTTTATCCTGGACATGTTACAATGAACCTGTTTTGGCCATGGTCCTTCTTGGACATTGTGCACCTCAACTAAGGCAAATTGCTTAAGTTGAGGGTGAGTATCATAGGGGTGCGTAATGTGAAATAGGTGCAAACAAAATATTTGAAAGGGTTGCATACTCCCACCATAGTGTTATTTATTGAGTTTAATGGGATGAGGTGAAACTAAAAAATATGGATAGATGAAAGTGGTGTAAATTGGTTGTTAGAAATTGGTCTTAGCTGCATAATGTAGTGTATTAAAGCTCTTAGGGAAGATAGCCACTATTTTTGGCCAAAATAGTTCCTACCCATCCTTTAGCCTGTATTACGACCCCTAAAAGACCTATTTGATTCTAATCTTAGCATTCCTATATTAGTGGAGCATTACACTAAGGGAAAGCAAATGATCATCAGTTGTAATTTGAGTAATTATTGGTAAATTTCTTGTTGTGAGGGCACATGGTTGATGAAGGTTGGATAATTTATATGATTTCTTTGCTTAAATTGTATGCATGAATTTTCGAACTTAATGAGTCTATTCTTTAGGGTAGGTAGTCTCTAGTAATGATCCATGAATTTACTTCTTGTTCATAATTGTTGTGTGAGCCTATTTGAGCATCTTGTTTTTCCTTTATGGGTGTTAAGACTTGTGTAGTATGCATAAATGGATAAGTTGTTCGAGGAAAAACAAAGATTTAAGTGTGGGGTGGTGATCTTGGGTGTATCGATACGCCTAAGAACCATAACTTACCCATATTTTAGCTAATTTTGGAGAACAAAGTGCCTAGTTACTTATGTTTTTTCTCTACTACTATGTAATTGAGCTAACTAACGTGATTAGCATGATTTCAGGTATTCATGAGGTAGATGGAGACATAATGGGACTATGGAATACAGATGACATATAACACAAGAGAGAGTAGCATTCTGGACCAAATATGGTGCCTAAAAACAATGTCCAAGACTAATTTGTCATTTAGAGTTAGTCTAGGGACCTAGAAGGAAATTATGAGGGAAAAGTTATTAAAACTACATGATGATGAAAAGTCACGTATTATTCATTATTCTGTATTTTTTTGCATTGAGAGTGGAATTTTAGCACTAAGGGAGAAACACAATTTCTTCTTCTCCACCAAAAATTGGATTCACTTTTTGGTATGATGAGTATTTCTATTGTGATTTCCATTTTACTCATGAGTAGCTAAGTTTATTAGTTAGGGTTATGGAAGCCTTGCAACATACAATTTTTTACTTTGGGTTTTTGAATTCATCATGTATTGATCTTCTTATATTATACTCTCTTCATTTATCTTGAATTCTCGTGGTTGCAAACATAGAGGATGTGCCTTAAAACTCAACATGTTCGATAGAAAGGTTGAGGCTCAGAAAAGAGAGTAGTGGCAAAAAAATAGGATTTCCAACCCCTATTTTATATGTTAATGCCTTAACAAGACTAACTACTTGGAGATTTCGTATTATTTTCGTAAACACTTTTTATTCGAGAGAACTAAAGTTACTTAGTCCTTGATGGTTGAGAAATACTAGGATTATGTTAGTAAGTACAATATGTTTCTCTGTAAGCATGATACATGTATGAATTCGTAAAGCCCATAGTTAGAGAGTATTAAAAACTACAAGGTGGATGTAACCCTAGCTTGCTATTTCTTTGAAGCCGAATACTACTACACGTATCTCATTTTGTTAAACTGAAACCATTAATTTGTGAACTGAATCAAATTTCCCCTTTTTGTTTTACAGAAATGAATGATTAAAAGTCAACTAATCTGCATACAACTTAATTAGCTCCATATTCCCTATGGGATTTGACCCGAACCTAGTTAGGTTATATATTTGACAACGACCACTTACGCTCTCGTAAGAGAGGTGTAATTTAGTCGTATCACCAGCCGCTTAAGAGGTGATATATTAAGCAATCATTAGTCGCCTAAGTATCAGTCTCTGACTTACCCTCTATAGATCTCATTTCCTATTTGGTCAAATAAATTTTTCTAAGTCTTAAAACACCATTATTAACCCTATAGAACTAAGAGAGTGTTGATATTAATCATGTGGTGTCGGTGTGAGTTGGAGACATCTTTGTGGTATTTTTCTCACCTTTATATTTGTAAGTATTTTTTTAATTTCTGTTTTTTTACTTAGTTCATAGATTTTGAATATTTTTATGGTTGATTTGTCGCTCATTTGAGATTACATTTCACCCACACATTTGGGTAAATAATCCATGAGCTATAAGGGGCACATTGACGGTTTTACTTCTATGATTTTAAAAGCAGGCCCCACATGAGATGTTTAGTTTGACATTTGACCCAGATCATTTATATGTAATATGGGTATCATTATTCTTATCTTAATGTAGATATTATTATTCTAATCATTTGGTAGTGCTTGGAGGCTTCTTTAAAAAGAAAGATTTGGAATAGTAAACTTTCCTGGGCTTTTGGTGGTGTCTAGGTAGGCTAGGCTTACTTTCCACAACAATTGAACTTTATCATGGAATAGTGCATTATTATGCTAGCGATATATAGGTATTTATCACTAGGTTGTTAGATTGGTATTTTTGGGTTTAAGTTAGTTGGTTTGGGGCCTTTCTTGATAAAATTTGGCTTGTATCCCTATGAATAGTCATAATGATACCTTAGGACTAGATTTGCATTTATTTAAGACCTTGGGGTGGAACTGTAAATCCTTAGTCTAGGTTCGGGTAGATATTTGCCTTAGTAGGGATTTTTATCACTAGTAGCAGGCCCCACTAGCTCTATCCCTTTTAAGTCAAATAACTAAATTTGTTCCTGGTAGTTCAAATAGACCTTCATTTGTCATATTTGGAAAAATCTTGAACCTTAGAATGACTTAGGCCATTTATCAAGTTCTAACTAGTTTTATTACCCGAATTATAATGTGATTGACCTTTAACATCCTTCTTGGTCTTAGTGGTTTTAACTTGCTCCTTTTATGGATTTAACCACTGGATTTGGGAGTTTGAGACTAATTTTGACTTAATGGGAGTTGTGATTTCGATCTTTATTAATTGAAACTTATTTATTTGTTCCGTTCATTTCCTACATTCATGGCCTATATATGGCACCTATTTATGATGATGTTACTTACTAGTTCCGGTTTAAGTCCAGTATTTATAATCTACATGTGGCACTTCTATGATGTTTTTCTTACTAGTCACAGTTTAAGTTCGACATTTATGGATCTAAGGAAATTTTAAGTATGTTATAACTTATGAGCACACACTAAATTATTATATTTGTTATTTCCTCCTTGATTAAACCCACCTGACTTATGGGGGCTTGATTGGGGTTTATTTTTGTTCTGGGCTTATGGTCCCCCAATCATGTGTAGTTAGCTTGGATTTACTTTTGTGTTCTTTTTATTATGTATATTTGTTGCTTTCATCTGATCAGAGTATTAGTTCTATTTATGCACTTTTATTCCTGACTCAGTTTACATTCTTACATTTTATGATACTTTTATTATGATTTAGTTCAATCAGCTAATAACTTCTACTGAGTAACCATTGTTTTTCGTACTTATACTACACTTTTGCATCTTTTTTCTAATGCCGATTCAAGTAGGAGTTACTGCCACTGACGATTTATTCAGGCTTTGCTTTTAGAGATTCAGAGATAGGGTAAAATTTTAGAGCTAGAGCTGATTCTATCTCCTTTTTCTATTTTGGGACAGACTTTAACTTTTTGAGACTATATGTATATTTGATACTCTTTAGTACTCTACTTTAGATTTGGTGGCTCTTGTACCGACCTTACAAGGTTAGGGGATACTTTTTTGTGCATTTCCTCTATTTTAGTACTATCGTAATTATGTATTTCACACTTATTATTCCTATTTCATGCCTAAATTTTTTATTCTTATATCTTCTATCATTTAGACCATTACTTATTATTCTAGGCCATGATTTGGCTTGTCTACTAGTGGTTAAAATTGGTGCCATCATGACTTGAGAAGTTGGGTCATGATAGATAGACCTTGGAGGATGGTTACATATAGTGGAAATTTTTTAGTTGAGAGTGCATGGGAATTATTATGGCACAAACAACATAAGTTTTCCTTTCAAGATTTTTTTTCTTATGGAAGTTGTGGAGAAGGAAAATTCTAATAGATGAACCACTTTCTAAATATGTAGTAACTATTTCTTGTAGATGCATATGTTGTGATTACCCTTCTGAAGAGACTACTGATCATATATTACTAACTTGGTCTTTTGAAAGGAGTATTTAGCTAATTTGAACCACAATACTAGGTTTGCAAGGTCCATTTGTGTAGATTAATTACAATATTACCTCATGATAGTCAATTGATAAACCACTTGTAATGACTCTTTTCATTGTTATAATATAACTTATCATACTAAAAATTCAAGATATGATTCTCCCATAATTAAGTGTTTAAAATTGTAGGCTAGGCCAGTATTGGATAAATTTAAGGTATGGTGTGATCTTGGTAAATTCGATAATAGTTAGGCTGATGATTTTATGATTTAAGAAAAAAATGTATTGGCTAAGAAGTTAGGGAGTTAGTTGAAATTTTTAGAAATGGATATAACATTTGATGTAAGAGGTTAGTTTGAGTGGTTTAAATACAGGAGTGTGTCATAATATTTGGAAAATCTAGGAAGCTACCAAACTCATTGCCTCACTAACTCTATGATACTTTATGGAAAGCCGCTACTGCAGTTTCGCTATAGCAGAAGTCAAGATAGGTCAACTCCACTATAATGGACAAATCCTGCTATCATGATGCCGCTATAGTTGGAATCAGACAGTTGTAGTGGGATAAGAAAAATAAATAGTAATTTTTAGACATAAAATGTATTTTTTATTCTAAACTCATTCAAAGGTCAAGTTAGGGTAAAGGAAAATTTCTTCCTGTTTCTACTAAAATTCACCATTGATGTAAATTCTTTCACCCGCCTAACTAGATTTTCATTTGTTAATCCTTAAAATATCTGGGTTATAATCATGGTGGAGGTGTTAAACTTAACCGACGTGGATTTTTAAGGTGCAAAGTGGTGAAAAAGGGTATAAAACTTTGGATTTTGACCAAGGGTTTCTAGGTTTTGATTCTAAAGTTAAATTGGTGGTAAAAGGACTGTTTTGAATGTATAATTTCTAGATTACATAGTTGCTAGTTATTTATAATTGTTAGTTAAGTGTTTACATTTATTAAGTTGGGTAAGTCTATGATCCTAGCGGTACATAGTTGTTTCAAACTAATATTACCTTGTACTTTTTTTTGTTGAGTGCAAAGCATATTTTAGCAACTTCAACGAGACCTTATCTAGAGATTTAGTGTGAATTCTGGTGCAAGGGTCGAAACATCTGCTGAGCAACCATAGATCTAACTTATTTATATATTGTTCTTTATTTTGAACATAAACAATTTAGTTATTTTTAGTTTTCTATTTTGTACCCATGGATTGTTTCAGTTTGATGTTTTGGCATGACATCCTTCTATTTTTGGGGAGATATTAGTATTGATTTTTTTCTACATTTTACTTATACTATTTTTAGAGATATTAGTGATATTAATAGATCTGCTTTTGTTCTTACTTAAAATGGTTAAGTGTTTGGTGTTAGTTATTCAATTTAGATGGTTCCCCAAAGGAGTTTAGTATGGCTACCACTCATGATAAGTTTGGATCATGACAAGTTGGTATACATACCTAGGCTTGTCGATATCACCATACAAAAATGAGTTGAGTATATTATTATGAAATGGTATGGAGATGTCAAAAATTTCTTTGGGAGGCTACATGACTTTGGGAAACTTCACTTGCTTCTTTGTTTTATGTTATGACTTCATTCCAATTGATATCTAGTGATATAGATTGGTATTTAATCTCTTCATTCTCTTGGTTTCACAAATGGTGAATCAAAGAGCTTTAAAGTTAAAGCAGAGGTTCCTTGTAATGTCCCTCTAGGTCATTTTCTATATTTTTGCTCATTTTTGCTATTTAGAGCTTTCTTATAGCTTCCCAAAGTCATTTATGACTTATTAGAATTGACAGTTCGGTTACCAGGTAGTCCATTTATTTTTTAGTGACAATTTCCTATTTTTAAATCTTCGCTCATTTAAATTGGCTATTAATAAAAAAATTGATTCAAAAAACCTTGTATGCCAATTCTGTCTGTTCAAACAACTCCAAAATATTAATTTTCTACTAGGAGGACCCTTGGTTTGGGTCCCAAGGCTCCCAAAATAATTTCATACTATTCACTGAAAGTTAAGAAAAATGGCAAGTGGCTGTGTCACAAACTGAGACTATCCCCTAGTCGTAACATGATGGCTACTGTCATAAGTGCCCCTAAGCTAACCTATGGCCTAGATTGCATTTAGATACTAAATAAATTATCAAAATACTGTACAGAAGCTAAGTGAATTAACTGGTGGAAATCATAATAATTTAAAGCTGAATATCTATCATTGTTGGAAATAGAACTATTTGACAACCCAATAAGTTGGAAAAAAACTAAACATCTGTCTGGAAGTCTCCAAACATAATAAGCTATTGGGACGAACCCCGAACTAACTCCAAATGACTGAAATGAAATAGTCTGAAAGAAAATAGATAACAGATAGCTAGCCCTTGCATGATAAGGACTCACCAACAATTATTGCTGAGTGGTACGGGAACATGCTAAGAGTGGTCTGGTGACTGAGCTTCCGAACCTATATTATGGGGCCATATAGCACAAAAAGTATGTGATACATACTTTTAGTGTACTGAGTATGAGAGATGGGAAACTAACTAGCATAAGATGATCATGAATGCATGAACATGAAAACTGAATGCAAGACCAAGTACTATTATATACAGAATAAAAACAGAATATATGAATAACTGAATACAAGGTCATCGTTAACCTGAACTGAGCATAAACTAAATCATAAATTGAGGACTGTGGAACCTACTAATAATCAACATACTCCAATATAAGCAAATAAAGGTCCAACCTATAACTGCAGTTTGAAGGGTGCCAGTACCTTTCCGAAGGTATCAACACTAGCTAGCGTGGATCTACTAAACTAATATCCCAAAGAACTAGGGTGTCATGATTCAATTGATGGGGGAACCCTTTTACCTATGGTGTCTCCGTAGTTCTAGAACATAGGGACTTCTACTTGTGATCTCTTCCTAACTGATGGGGGAGCCATCATCCCTGCATTCACTCGGTGTTATGTATGACTCCCAACTGAATGATGCTAAAGCATAAACTAAACTGCTCATCATAATATCATTCTGAAAATAGTATTGCATGCATAATTTGAAACACTAATAATCATGTAAACTAATGTATGTTTGAATTCCTAGGTATCGGGTGTTCATAACCCATAAGCTTTGTCTAGTGCAACTGAGCATGATGATAATTTAAAGCTGATCATTGTATAGCATTTTATAAAACATACCCACAAACAATAATTTTTCAATAATAAGGAAATTCATAATTTTTGAACATGGAAGATGGCACTCGCATGGAGGGAAATTTATTCATGGTAAGATTACAAAACAAACTGAGTAAATTAAATAAAACTTAATATTTCACCTAGAACCCAATTTGAGGGGAAAGTAACTTGAGGGGTTAAAATCATTTTTTAGGATTCAATAGGTAGAAGGTACCCATTGATAAAATCCACATACCTAAAGGTGGAAGCAATGGAGAAATCCTTGTAATTGAACTTGAGATGGCGAAAGCTTAACTTGCTTTGGAGAAGAGGATAATTTCTTATTTTGATAAGTATAGAATGATTTATAATTAACGGGTGAATTTGGGAAAGTTTAGTCTTATATACCCCTCTTGGGGAAGCCTAAACAATGTGGTTTAGGAGTTTAAGGGATGGATAAGGACTAAACAACCCTTTTTAAACAACGCAAGAATTTCTATTTCCAGTCATAATAGCTCAAGCTATGACTTGTTATGCCTTGTCATGAGTTGTGGTGTGGAATCATGACTTGAGGACCTTATACTTGTGTCCTTACTATTATGATAATGACTTCCCTCCTGTTGACTCTTTGGGTATGATCATAAGTCTTTAGGATTAGTCATTGTTGGGGACTTGATTTCTTAGTTTCTTTATGTGATAAGAATGAGTTTACCTAATGAATCATTAGGAATGATAACGAGTCATTAGATAGACTTGTTACCACATGACTGAATTTCTTGAATAACTCACTACCGTGGAAATGACTCCACACAACGACTAGTTACGTCTGGTAATGGGTCTTTTCTTGATTCGTTATCACTAACAATTTAATAGTCCCTCAGTCAATCGATCATAACTTTTTTCCACTCTATCAAACTAACGTGAGACTGGTGTCATTGGAAATCTAATTTAATGGCCTATATGATAATGGGTCTAGAGCTAAAATAACTTGAGATATTATAATCTATAGGACCTACTTTTCATCGAATGACCTCGGATGGAAATTTCAAATAGGCCATTTAGTCCAGAATGTCAAATTTGATAGGGTAGCATAGTTCATTTCCATATATGGGATATTGAATGAACATCTAGGGTTTGGAAGAGGCTTCGAATTTCTCCATGTCTCAACTGTTGCTAGTGTATCACTTAAGAGATACCTCTAATTTCTTAATCAATCTGCCAAGCCCCAGCAAGTATCGCTTAAGCGACGAAGTGTGTCTCTTAAGCATATAGGTTAGTGACTAGCCATTACATAAGCGATACTTATTTCATATATATGACATTTGCTTAGCTACCCAGCTATTCTATAAGTGATTAGCTGATTGCATAAATGACTTGTGTGCTAGAGCATAAGTATCGCTTAAGCGATCCAAAATTTGCTTAAGCAATACCCATGCACTTGGGAAGGGTATAAATACCCACTTAGCCCATTTTTCTCCATTCTTCATCCATTCTAAGGATATTGGAATCCTAGAAGGTGGAAAGCTTGGAGAAAACACTTGTGGGTGATTTTGGAGTTTTGGTGGAGATTATTTATGCGTTTCATGTTTGAATTTGTGGTAAGCTTACACCTATTTGAGGATTAAATTCTTCTTTTCTTTGAGAATCCCTTCAATTCGGGTGGCTTGATTCTTGTATTTAGGACTCAGAATTCATCTATTTTGAGGGTAAATATTTCTTGAGCATAGAGGGACATTGTGTTGGTTTCAAATATGTAATTCCATTAAAGGGCCCAACATGGGATTTTATGTGATTTTTAGACCCAAAGAATAATAGTTTCATATGGATATCATTTTTATATTTTTGATGAGTAAATTGTGATTTTGGTAGCATGGCATCTCGCAAAAGCTTTTCAAGAGGGAAAATCATTGGTTTAGTGGATTCTTTAAGCTTTTTTTGGGATCCAGGTAGGCTAGGTTCACCCTCTCATAGATTGAGCTATTTCATTGTATGATTATAATATTTTACTAGATTTGGGATGGAATTAGGTGTTTGTGGTATTATCATTAATATTTAGGGTTAGTTGTACTGTTTAGGCTATCTTAAAATCATAATTTAGGCATAATTGACTTAGTTGCTCATGCTTTAGGTAGAATTTCTATCTTATGGGTAATTAAGGATTGTTTAACATCTAAAAGTGGATTTAGATACCTTATCCTAGTCTAGGGTATAATTTTCCTTATAATGGACTTCAGGGAGTAGAAGTGTGCCCCTCTAACCGGCCTTAGCCCAAAACTTAAGATAGTTTTTATTGTCCTTTATATGTTTATTTTACATTTAGAAGCACTTATTATGGGATTTTGAGTATATTAGATATTTAGAATTTATGATGGTTTCATTTTGGAAAGTTGATGCTAATTATGGCAAAACCCATTAGTTAGTAATATTGACGAGTTCCGATTTAATTTTAATAATTGGTTATGATATTCATGATTTGAGTTTTGGTTTGAGTCCAGCAATTGATCATGATATTGATGATACGTGTTCCAATTCAATTCCAACAATTGATTATGATACTGATAATATGAGTTTTGGTTGAAGTTCGATAACTGATTGTAATGATGATTATCTACTGAGTTTTTAGTTGTGTCCGACATTGATAGATGTTTATGATATGATATTGTATGGATGGTTTCTTAGTTATGGAATGATGGTTTGTAAATTATGGTCACTCAATTATTTACTTTTGTTTGATTTTACCCTACAAGATTATAGGGGCCTGTATTGGGTTTAGTTTTCCACACTTACTAGCTTATGGGGGCCAATTTATTAGATGTAATTATGTGATTTTTACGTTATTATTTTTGATTTATTTAATTATTTATGCACAACAGTATTGGAGTTGATTTCTAGGTTTGCCCTTTTACCTTGAGCTAGCCTATCCTATCTCGCATTTTATCGTATTTATATCACGATTTATCTTGGTCAAGCTAATGTTGCCTATTGAGTGCCCATGGTTTTGGTACTCATACTACACTTATATAACTTTTTGGTGTAGATCTAATTACAAGTAGCCACCTCTAACATGACGATCATTCTTTATTGGATTTCAGAGATAGGGTGAGCTCTCAAAGTAGTTGCCCATTTTCCTTTAATTTATCTATGTCTAGCCTTTTGATTCTGAGACAAATTGTATTTGACTATTTTAGAACTTGTAGTGTATTTGTAGTAGATCTTGTACTAACTCTACTAGGTCTTGGGATGGTATCTATGGTTTTTCAATCTTTTAGATTATATTCATCGTCATGTTTTATCATAACCCTTAATTTGTTGATTTCTAGCATTTTTGGCCATTTTTCACCAAAGTTGCCCATTGTTTAAAGCTCCGAGATACAGTTTGGCTTACCTATTGGCAGGATATAGTAGGTGCCATCAAGTGGAGCTTGGGCTACAAATAATCCATCCAAGTAGAGATCTGAGTCACCTTCCTCATTCAAGGATCATTAGGATGAGATGATGAAATTGTAAATTCTAGAGGTAGAGGATATTGCACCTATTTAGGGATGTGCAACCCATCTATAAATGTCTTATAAGATGATTTAATAGGTTTTTAGTGTTTTGAGTGGGTTGGCTAGTGCTGGGTCCATTTTTGTAGTTTTTATTCGCTGCATCTGGGGATGCAATATCCTTTCGTTGTAGCCCTTAAAATTAATGAGGTTCTAGGAAAAGAAAAGTTTTCTTATCCAGTGTTGGGTTTTGTTATGACTAGGAATAAACATGAATTGTTATACAAGTTCCTAGTGATGAAACACTCATTTTCTTGGTTCTGAGACAGAGAATTCCTTTTGTTTTATTGTAAATTATTATAAGTGGTTGGATAAGATTTGCATTTTGGAGTAATGTAGAGTTGAATTTGTGACCATCCAACTATAAGGAGATGCTAAGCAGTGGTGAAGGGGATATGGGGAGTGTCGATCTTCAACATTATCTTCATTATTTTACACTAAGTTCCACACTTTTTTCTAGAGAAGTATGAGCCACACATCTTGCATGACTAGAAGAAAAATTTATTTTTCACCCAAGAGCAGGCAATATGGAAATGCAAATTATGAGGCTAAGTCCCATATATTTTCACCCAACTACTTTACACTGGGAAAAAGCGGATTTATTGCTTTATAAAGGGTTTGAATACTAAGTTGTAGGTCTAAGATTTATAGATGACATCTTTAGGGAAGAATTTTAATAAGGTGGTAGGGTTTATGAAGAAAGTAGATGGATTTAGTTATGATGGGTATGCCAAGATGATAGGAAAGAAGGCCAAAAATGTGGGTTAATTTTGTAGATCTTTCTCTAAAGGCCATAGTTCTCAAACCTACCTTATACCTTTGATACACTTAGCTTTGCTAATATCTATGGGGGTCTATTAGGGACCATTCATCAGCCTTCATACGTGGGTAGCCAAGGTATTTTATATTCTTAGGCTAATCAACCTTTGTTTGATCAAGTTTGTTTTATCCATAGGTAGTTGGAGAAGAGTTATCCCAATAGTAGGCAGGCAGGATTTCATGGTTAGCAGTAATCCAGAGCTTTGGTTTTGGCTAGTAGAGCAAGTAGAGAAAATAGTATGGGTCATGCATAGGGTAGGCGTAGTGGTTATTAGGTAGGCTATGGTGGTAACTAGGGGGGTAATGCAGGTAGTGGATGTATAAGGCAGAGGTTTCAGACAATGTCATTACAGGTACCATTCTTGTCTGTGACCGGATGGCCTTAGTTTTATTTGATTAGGGTACTATTTTTTATTTTGCCTCTATTAAATTTTCTTGGGGATAGACATTGTTTGTGATATGCTTGATTTACCTATTTATTTATCTACTCCAGTTGGAGATTTTATTAAAGTGACTCAAGATATCATGTTTTTTTAGTGATATTCATGGTCTTTCAGTGTTGATGGGATTTGGTAATTCTAGGTATGTTAGATTTTGATATCATTTTGGGTATGGCTTAGTTGTCCCCATATCATGCTATTCTAAATTATAAGGCTATCTTAGCCATGCAAGGAATAGATAAGCTAGAATAAGACTGTATCAATAAGCATAGTCTAGTGAAAATAATTTCCTTCATTCATGCTTAAAAGTTAGTAAGAAAGGAATTCTCAACTTTCTTGGCACATCTAGGACACTAGTGCAAGTCCCCTCTATTGAGTTAGTTCCTATAGTGTATGAAATTAAGGAAGTATTCTATACTAACTTGTCTGGTATGCCTATGGATCCGGACATTGACTTCTATATTAATTAAGAGTTGTGCACTCGCCCTATAACTATTCCTTCTTATAGGATAGCTCCAATTGAGTTAAGAGAGCCTAAGAGTCAGTTGCAGGAGTTGCTTCATTGGGGTTTCATTTGTTCCAGTGCTTTTTTGTAGGGTACTCTAGTGTTGTTTGTTAAAAATAAAGATGGTCGTATGAGAATATTTATAGATTATAGATAGATGAATAAGGTAACCATTCAAAAAAATTACCCATTACCTAGAATTGATAATTTCTTCAATCAATTAAAGGGTCCTTTAATGTTTTTGAAGATAGATTTATGATTATGGTATCTTCTTTTGAAAATCCGACCTGATTATATTCCTAAAACAACTTTTAGGACTCGTTATAGGCATTACAAACTTTGTCAGCAATGGCTTGACTTCTAACAATGGCCCTAAATAAATAGAGATATAGTAGAGTATGTGGATAAATGTCAACAGTGAAATACGAGCATTAAAAACTTATGGGTTTGCTTTAGAAGATGCCTATTCCTAAGTGAAAATTGGAGATTATTGTATTGGATTTCATGATAGGTTTTCCTAAGATCCTAAGACAATATTATTCAATCTAGTTTATTGTTGATAGGATAATAATGTCCACAACATTTTATTATAGTTAAAGTGAACTCTAACTCAGAGAAGTTAGAAAATCTATGTTAAGTAAGTTATATGATTGCCCTAGTCCCACCCAGACAACTGTAGGCTAACACCCATCTATTTATCTTGAAACATAGGGTTGAAGTCCTTATCATATCCGATAGACCTAAGTAATTTTCCTCCAAGGTTTGGCATAAGTTGCATGAGGAGTTGGGTACAAAGCTTGAGCTTAGTACCTATTTTCATCCTTAGATTGATGGGTAGTCTGAGAGGACCATTCATGTGCTAAAAGTCATGCTTTGAGCATGTATTGCTGACTCTAGTGGTCATTGGGATTATTTTCTTCCGTTGTGAAAGTTCTCCTGAAATACTTGTACTTTAGTATTAATATGACACTATTTATGGCTCTATATGGAAGGAGATGATATGGGTGATGCAAAAGCCTTGGGCAAAAATTTGGTAAAACAAGCTTAAGAGAAGGTTAGGTTTATTCAAGACAAGCTATTAAAGGTTTATTAAAGATCAGTTATTGGCATCCCAAAGCATTAAAAAAAGTATATAGATCACAATGTAAGATATATATTCTTTAAGAAGGTTGAATATATGCTACTAAGGTTCTCCCATAAACGGAATGATATGGTTTGGCAAGAGGTGCAAGCTTAGCTCTAGGTTTATTGATCTATTCGAGGCTTTTGATGATATGGATAAGATGGCTTAAGAACTAGCATTGCCTATAAGTTTGTTAGGAGTATATCTACTATTTCATGTCTCTATACTTAAGAAAT
Organism: Capsicum baccatum var. pendulum; assembly: GCA_030864225.1. Lineage (NCBI taxonomy): Eukaryota > Viridiplantae > Streptophyta > Magnoliopsida > Solanales > Solanaceae > Capsicum > Capsicum baccatum. The sequence continues at coordinate 145,521,270 of CM061552.1, forward strand.
TCCATGGCTATGGTGTCTACAACTTCCATTATCACTCACTTTTGTTTGGTAAGAGCCTCTCTACTATTTCTTTGCTATTTTCCCTACTTTTTAATAATGATTCAGGAAAAAGTGATAGGAAAATTGGTACATGTTGTAATGACTCTTTTTGTAATTGGGGTATAACTTAGCATGCAAAAATTTGGGTTAAGATTTATTCTGGATGAAGTGATACATATTTTAGGCTAGACTAGTCTTTGATGAATTTCAGGTATGGCGTGGTCTAGGTAAATCCGATAATGTAAAGGTTGAGGATTCTATGATTTAAGATAAAAACGTGTTAGCACTAGTAAAAAGTTTAGGAAATGAACTTGGGTTAGTACAATTTCCAATATAGCATTCGACTCAATGGGGTTAGTTTAAGAGTTTAAAATTTTGGTGTGTGTTATAAAATTGGAAAAAATTGGAAATCTGGCGAACTCATTTCCTCACCTACCCTTCTATAGCAAGTGGAAGGTTGTTATTGTGGTCTCGTTGTTGTGGGGATTGTCTCTCTATAGCATAAGTCAACATAGGTTATCTCCACTATAAGGATGCTGTTATAGTGTGTATCAGGATGCTATATAGGACTAAGTGTAGTAATAGCAATTTTTATATTTAAAAACATATTTTCATTCCAAACTCATTCAAAGGTTAGGTTAGGGCAAAGGGGAACTTTTCTCCAATTTCTACTCAATACCACCTCTAAGGTAAGTTTTTTCACCTATCTAGCTATATTTTCATTCATTAATCCTTCGAATCTCTGGTGTAAGGTGGTGAATGGAGGCATAACCCCTTAGAATTTGACCAAGGGTTGCTACGTTTTTATTCTTATGCTAGAATTTTCCCTAGTAATGTAATATATAAAGAATTATCGTTGATAAAAGGTAGGAACACCCTAAAACGAGGAAATTATTCATGAATCTAACCTCAGTATCATGAATTTAGGTTATAATACCTAGAATTTGTGAAATATTGGTTGAATTATGTTTGTTGATTTTAGATTGAAATCATGTTAAAGATAAAAGTAAGGGAATTTCTCATGTCCATTAGAGCATTGCAAGTCTTTGATTGATGTCGGTGATGGTTGATTGGAATTAAAACTCAAGTTGATTTTATGTGTGTATGTTAACTGATAAAACCCAAGTTGATCATATATATCCATATTAACTGATAAACCCCAAATTGATTATATGTGTGCATACAAATTGATTATTTGCCTACTTGTTGTAATGCATACGAATGTATGTCAAACCTTTTTATTGTATTAGGATCCTTATGAGGTCTAATTTATTGGTATTATATTTGAATCCTTGTGATATCCTATTTATTAACACTATATTTGGATCATTCTATAGTTTATGTTGTTGATACTATACCTGAAATGAGCTAATACTTACTGTTGACACTAATAAAGTGTTTATGAGAAAGTGCTAAATTGAGGTACTATGGGTTATATTGAAGTCGAATTGAATTGAACACCATTTGTTAAAAGTGATTCATTATTTACTTGACTTGATTGGTTAAAGTGAAAATTATGGCAGATGGTCTATTTTGAACGCATCATTGCTAGATGTCATGGTTGCTACTTATTTACAAATTGTTAGTAACATCGATTAAATTTGGCTGGCATATGATCCTATAAGTACATAGTGGTTTTATAGTGATACTACCTTGTACTCTTCTTTTTGTAGAGTGTAGAGCATATTCCAATGGCTTTGATGAGACCTCATCTATAGATTGTAGTGTGACTTTTTATCCAAGGGTTATCAACATTTACTGGGTAACCATGCATCTATCTTATGTATATCAAGTCCATTATTTTAGACACGTACAAGGATATCCCATTGGAGAGTTAGTATGGGCTCCACTCACAATGGGTTTGGATCATGACACCACCAAAACTCAAACATATTCTGAAGATTCTCCTTACCATCATAGGAGGACAAATTTGGAAGTGGAGAAATTCTATTATTTATGGAGATAGGGTGTCCAGATACATAGTTGTTTATGAGATCAATTAAAATATTTATGTTTTAGCGAAGGTACTTTATCCTTGGCTAAAGTATATACCTACTGACTAGTCTTATATGGTGTAGTATTTTGAAGGATATGTACAAAACATACATGCAACTTTGTCAAGTGGAATTACACTCAAGAAGGGTGGTTCAAATTTAATAATGATGGTGCTTCTAAAGGTAATTATGGGGAAAGTACTATGGTCTTTGGTATAAGGGATATCTGGGGAGATTTGATCTATGCTAGAGATAAGACTATCCTAGATACCAAAATTTTGTTTCACGACCTGATTTATGAGTCATGATGACACCTATTATATCCCGCTATGAGGTAAACCAAACCGTAGACCAGAGCTATAACAAATGGGCTAATTGCTGAAAATGGCCTAAGAGGCCTAAAATAAAAAATTTAATGCTTGTAATACTGGCAAGGTGATTAATATAGTCTAAGGATAGATAAAGTATAACAACCATCCCACGACCTACTAGAGTTAGTACAAGAGCTACTACAAATATACCACAAGTCCTGAAATAGTAAAATACAATCTATCTTAGAAACAAAAGACTAGACATAGATAAAAAGAATGAAAAAAGGGGAACTCTGGTTCACGAGCTCACCAAATCTTAGAAATCAACCCTGCATGAATGTCCAATCAGCGACGATAACAAGTACTTGGATTTACACCAAAAAGGTAAAGTAGTGTAGTATGAGTACAAAACACCACGGGCACTCAGTAAGGATCATCAACCGGCTGAGCTAAATCATGGTATAACTATGATAAAATGCAAGATAAAATAATCTAAGTCAAGGAAAAAGTAGTAAACCTAGTATTAAACTCCAACAACACTGTGCATAAGTAAATCAATAAATCTGAAATAATAACAAAAGATCACACAATTATATCTACAAAATTAACCTCCATATGTAAATAAGTGCAGAAAAGTAAGTAACCCAATGCAGGCCCCCATAAGACTGGAGGGTACAATGAAGGAAATTAAATAATTGAGTAACCATAATCTACCAACTATCCTTCCATGACCAAAAATCCATCTGAACCATAACATATCATAAGAAATTCTCAATTGCCAGACTTGAATTGATTCTTATATCATCAATATCTTATTCAATTGACTGGCTTAAGTTGGTGCTCTTATCATTATCATAATCAATTTACCAGGTTTTACCATAAATAACATCAACTCCAAAAATCAAACCATCATGACCATTAAGTATTTAATTTCCTCAAATCCTATAGTAAGTACTTTGAAATATAAAACAAGAGAATAATGGTCTACCAAAACTAGCTCAAGTCTTGGCCTAATGCACGCCAAAGGGACCGCCCACTTCTAATCCCCAAAGTTCATTATAAGAAAATTCTACCCCAGACAAGGCTAAGGTATCTAAATGAACTTTTAGATGTTAAAAAAGCCTTAAATAGCCCTAAGATAGGAATTCTAATTAAATATGAGCCACTAAGTATGCATAAATTAACGTTTAAGGATAGCATGACCAGTCCAACTAATCCTAAATGTTGACAATCATACCTGCAATACCGAAATCCCATCCCTAATCTAGTATAAAATCATAATTATACTCCGAAATAGCTCACCCTATGAATAGGGTAAGCCTAGCTTACTTGGACGCTAAAGAAAAGCTCAAATAATCTTCTAAACCACTAATTTTCGCTTTCAAGAAGCATCTGCAAGGTGACACACTATCAAAATCACAATCTATTTATCAAAACAAGAATAATGATACACATATTGCCCTATTATTCTTTGGGTCCAAAAATCACATAAAATCCCATCTGTGTCTCCATTACGAAATTGCACAATCAAATACAATACAACGTCCCGCTATGCTCAAAGAACATTTATCCAAAAAAATAGGTGAATTCTGAGATTTAATAGTGCTAAAATCAAGACACCAAGCTCTTAGAGATTTAGAAGAAAAAGAAGGATTTAATCCTAAAATAGATGGAAGCTTACCACAAATTTGAAGGAGACACGAATAAATAAACTTTACCAAAGCTCCAAAACCATACATAATTTATTCTCCCAAGAATTCCCACTTTTTGGGGTTGAATAATCTAGAGAATGGACAAAGAATGGTGAAACTTAGGCTAAGTGGGGTATTTATACCCTTTCTAGGTAAATGGGTATTGCTTAAGTGAACTTCGAATCACGTAAGTGATACTTATTCTCTAGGACCCATATCGCTTATGCAATCAGTCTATTGCTTACACGATATATGGCAAGCTGAGCAGATGTCGCATACGCGATAATAGTATCAGTTAGGCTATACTTGCTCCACTACCAAGCCTATTATTTAAGAGACATTTGATTGGCCTGGCAAATTGCTTAAGTGATTATAGGCAATGCTTACACGATGCACCATCACCATCACCATATGAGACTTGGAATTTTTCAAGTCTCCACCAACCCTTCGAGATTAATCTAGAATCCCGTATACCTAAATAGAATATGTCACCCTATAAAATTCGACATTGCAAACTCAATGGCGCAACTAAAATTTCCACTTAAGGTCGTTTCAATGAAAAGCAGGTTCCATACCCATTTGCCATTTTCTTAACTTTCATACAATAGCCCAAAATGAGTCTAGGAGCCTTGGAAACCAGACCAAAGGTCCTCTAGCCTAAAATAAATATTCCAGAGCCGTTGAAATAGACAAAATTTACATATAAGATCATTTAGTTGGAGTTTTATCCCGGTAGACAATTTGAACCAGCAAAGACTTCAAAATAAGAAATTAGCTCTAAAAACCAAACAAACTACCCGATAATCAAACTGTCAGTTTTAGCAATTCATAAATGACTTAAGGTAGCTATAGGAAAGCTCTAAATAGCAAAATTGAGCAAAAATATGGAAAATAACCTGGAGGGTCATTACAATAGCCACTGCTTAAAGGACTTTCATTTTCATATGTACAGGATTAAGATGTACCTAAAGCTTTGAAGGTGGGGATACTGGTTCCATATATTACTCTCGATCTCATAGCTAGCCTCCTCTATTAGGAGGTCTCTCTACTGAACCTTAACTATAGGAATCTTCCTAGTGTGCACCACCTAGAATCACTCGCCCATATGAGTACAAACTCCTCCACGAAGGTTAACCGCTCATCCAACTCAACTGAATCCCATCTGAGAACATGAGATGGATCAGGAATATATCGCCATAACATAGAAACATAGAAAATCGAATGTACTAGAATAGAATTTAGGGGTAAGGATATCTCATAAGACACCTCACCAACTGTGCAAAAGAATCTCAAAGGGTTGAATATATCTGGGGTTGAGCTTGCCTTTCCATTCGAATCTCATCAAACCATTCATAGGTGATACTCATAGGAATACCCAGTCACCAACTCCAAATATCAAGGCTCAAAGTCTATGATATACATAAGACTTATACCTACTTTGAGTTGCCCTCAACCTATCTTGAATTATCTTGACTCTGTCTAACAACACCTGAAGCAAGTCAGTACCACGACATCTAACATCAAAAGTCTCAAACCATCCAATCGGAGAGAGATATATCCTACTATATAAACCCTCAAAAGGTGCCATCTCAATACTCAAATAGTAGATCTTATTATATGCGAAGTCTACTAAGGCAAGTTCTGCTATCACTGAGCTTTAAAATCCATAACACTGGCTTGAAGCATATCCTTAAGAATTTAAATAATCCACTCCGACTGCTAGTCAATTTGATGATAAAAGGTTATACTAAGATCAACTTGCGTACACAACTCTAATTGAAAAGCACTCCAAAAGCTAGAGGTGAACATTAATCCTCGATCTTAGATGATAGATATAGGCACACCATACAATTAGACTATCCCACAAATATAGATATAGGCTAAGCTCTCGGGACTGAGGGATATCTGAATAAGAATGAAATGGGCCAACTTGGTCAATAGATCCACAATAAATAGGAATGGGCAACCTCTAAATCAATCCACCAGGTTTCGGATCCTAGACCTTCACCTACAATAACATACAAAGTGTGGCATATCTCTCTTCATGCCCTTCCACCACTAATGTTTTCTTAAATCTCTATACATAGTAGATATACCTAGGTGATTTGAATATCTGATGTTGTGATCCTCATGAAGATCAACTAAATTAGGCCACCAACCCTCCAGAACACAAATGAAATTATCAAATCTCAAAACACACTTTGAATCTATGGAAGTCCTTTAGGACTCACCACTCTACACCTGATCATGGATGATAAAAAGTCTTTTATCCTAAAAGTAATGATTTTGAATCTGTTCAAAAAGTTAAGACCTTGCGTCAAAACTAACAGGAATCCTCCTAGGGTCTGAAATATCACTCGCACTATAAAGTTGGATAAGGACTAAATGTCCCACTTCAATGGACCTTTAGAAACTAAAATACAAGACAAGATACCCATACTTACCATCTTTTGACTCAAGGTATCCACTACTATATTTACCTTGCTCGAATGAAATAAGATGGAGAGATCATAATCGTTAAGAAACTCCATCTATCTATGATGCGTAGGATTAATCTACCACTGGGTCATAAGGTAATGAAGACTATGATGATCTGTAAAGATCTCATGATGCAAGCCATAAAGATAATGCCTCTATATCTTAAGCATGAAAACTATTGCTTCCAACTCTAAATTATTAATAAGGTAGTTGCGCTCATGCACCTTCATCTACCTCAATACATAAGTGATAACAAGACCCTGCTACCTCAACACACAACCTATGCCAACACTAGAAACATCACAATATAGGGTAAATCTCTCACCCTTAACAAAAAAGAGACTACATAAGACCTAAAGTAAGAAACTTCTTGAATTTTTAATGCTCGACTTACACTTCTTGGACCATCAGAAAGGAACCTTCTTACGAGTAAATATGGCCATAGGTGCTACAATACTAGAAAAACTCTCAACAAATTGCCTATAGTAACCATCCAAACCAATGAAGCCACAAATCTCAATCAGAGATATAGGTTTGGCCCAATCAGTAATTGCCTCAATCTTCATTCATTCTACCATAATCCCATCCCTTGATATCACATGCCTTAGGAATGTCAATAACTTAAGACAAAACTCATACTTATAGAATTTGTCAAAAAGTAAATGATCTCGCAATATCTGAAGCACAATCGTCATATGCTAAGCATGCTCCTCTCTACTCTTTGAATACACAAGGATATCATCAGTGAACATAATCACAAAAGAATCTAAATAAGTCCTAAATTCTCAATTTATCAAGTTCATAAATGCAGCTAGAGCATTAGTCAACCCAAAAGACATTATTAGAAACTCACAATGACCATAACGAGTCCTAAAGGCTATCTTCGAGATATCTTCTACCCAAATCCTTAAAAGCAGACCTTAATTTAATCTTGGAGAATACTGTTGTTCCCTAGGGACTATCCCAATAACCAACATACCACCTCTATCTAAGGAGTGAATGGCCTTAATAGGTGTAACACCCTGAGCTGAAATAGCAATCTCTCCATAACTAAGGAACTCTCGTATGAAGTGAGAAGAAACTTCACAAATATGACACACTTTATGAACTGTACCAAAAATAGAAGATCCAAATTATCAGTATAACTTCCATGACTTGAATAACTAGAAGATGAACCCCTTGAAGACTGACCACTACCCTGGACAGGATGATCACTAACATTAGACTAACCTCCATCGATAATTAAGAGCACAGCCTGAATGGGTCTACTAGACTGAGCCTGAAGCTGATAGGGTTGACACAAAGGTTATCTACCCATAAAATCACTACATCTGAATCATAAGCCACTATGGCTCCCACTAAAGCTACCTTTATATCTTGGCCTTTTATCAATGAACCTTTGGGCTTGCATCTCTTTCATGACTTGAGCGTGGTCTGACTCCTCATTAAAAGTCCTACCCATAATAACCAAACTTTTCATAGACATACAAATAGAAATTCTCAATCCCCTAACAAAGCAAACCCTCTCATACTCAAAAGTCAAAAAATAATTATCATATGTAGGCAACTTAAGAAAATGAGCCTTATACTCAACAACTATCATGAAGCCCTGCTCCAACCTCAAGAACTAATATTTTAAATAATCCTTTAGACCATGAGGCATATACTTCTATAGGAAGATCTTAGAGAACTGAGTCCATGATAAATGAGAAGATCTAGCTAGACTAGAATCAAGATAACCTCTCCACCAATGTATAACTACCAAGTCCAATTGAAAAGTAGTGTAATTTACACCACGAGTCTCAACTAGGCCTAAATTATAGAGCCTACCCTCACATATAAGTAGAAACTCATAAGAATCCTTACCTGGTGCACTAGAAATCCTAGGCGGAGCCATTCTCAAGAATCTACCTAATATCTTCTACTCCTTAACAGACATAGTAGGCTAGGAAACCACTAGATGAGCAATCACCATCTTAGGATAGACCTTAACTTTAGGAGCCACATCTATAGGTTGCATCACCGTCTGAGTACCACTCTAATCTATAGACTATGCACCATCAGAAGATGCACCATCAGAAGATGCACCACCAACTAATCCCCTCAATAAAATCATTCTTAAGAAAGGAAGAAAAAATAAACGCCAGCGGATCCTAGGCTTGTCCCTAGCCCACGTTTGTCTGGGGTGAAAGAATCTATAGCCTAAGCACAGAAATAGGGTTTGGATAAGAACTCCTATTCTAGTCCTTTGTTGGGGATGCATCAATAGGTGGTCCATGACCTCTAGGTTATCCATGGATAGTTATAGGATCCCTAGGCATGATGTTAAGATCCTTGTCTCGTGTAGAGGCAACACGCATTCTAGCCGTTTTCAAAGAGTGAAATCAAAGGAATTCTTTTGAAACCAACTGAGACTCTTAACACAAAATTAGTGAAGTAATGAAGAACTCTTAAGAATGTCCTAGCCTCTCAAAAATAAGAATTAAACTTCATTATTTTAATATGTAAGACTCTAACAAACACTTTCTCTTATACCAACAATGCTGGTGAACCTAAGGTCTAATACTAATTTCACATGACCCAATTTATAAGTCATGATGGCACCTACTATATCCTTCCAGTAGTTAATGTAAATTGTAGCGTAGACCTATAAGAAATGGGCTAATTGGCATAAAATGGCCTAAGTGGCCGAAAATCAACAATTTAGTTCTGCATTAATGACAAGATAGTAAATATAGTCTAAGTATAGATAAAACATAACAACTATCCCACGACCTAGTAGAGTCAATACAAGAGCTACTACAAATATACCAGAAGTCCTGAAATAGTCAAATACAATCTGTCTTTGAAACAGAAAACTAGACTTAGATAAGTAGAAGGAAAAAGGGGAAACTCAACTCCAAGATCTCACAAAATCTCTGAAATTAACCTTACACAAGCATTGAACCAACAATGGAAACTAATACTTGGATCTACACCAAAAAGGTTTAGAAATGTAGTATGAGTACTAAAAACCAAGGGTACTTAGTAGGCATCATCGGTTGACTTAGAAAAATCATGATATAAATATAACAAAATGCGAGATAAAATAAGATAAAGTGAAGGTAAAAGGGATAAACCTGGAATTAAACTCCAACACCACTATGCATAAATAAATTAATAAATCCAAAATAATAAAGTAAGGATCATACAATTATATCTAATAAATTGCCCCCATAAGCCAATAAATATGGAAAATTAAATAACCTAACACAGGCCCTATAAGTCTGGAGTGTACAATCAAGAAAAATAAATAATCGAGTATCCATAATCTACTAACAATTCTACTATGACCAAAAATCCATCCGTGCCATATCATATCATAAACAATTCTCAATTGTGGAACTTGAACCCGTACTCATACAATCAACATCATAATTTATTTTTGGATTTCAATAGATGCTCATATCATTAATATCATAAAAAATTGTTGGACTTGAATCGAAGCTCATATCATTATTATCATAATCAATTTATTGGGTTATACTATAAATAGCATCAATCCACAAAATCAAAACATCATGACCAATAAGTATTTAATTTTCTCAAGTCCCATAGTAAGCATTTTGAAATGTAAAACAAGCGCATAAGGGTCTACAAAAACTAGCTTAAGTCTTGAAAAAGGCGGGGAGGGGCCAACTTCTAATCCCCAAAGCCCATTATAAGGAAAATTATACCCCATACTAGGCTAAGGTATCTAAATGCACTTTTAGATACCAAACAAGCCTTAAATTGCTCTAAGATAGGAATTTTACTAAACATGAGCCACTAAGTCGATTATGCATAAATTATGATTTTAAGATAGCCTAAACAATCCAACTAATTCTAAATATTGATAATCATACCTCAAACACCTAATTCCCATCCCAAATCTAGCATAATATCATAATTATACTAAGAAATAGCTCAATCTATAAAGAGGGCAAGCCAAACCTACCTGGATGTCAAAGAAAAGCTTAAAAAATCTCCTAAACCACCAATTTTTCTTTCTAAGAAGCATCCACAAGGTTCCACACAATCAAAATCACAATCTACTCATCAAAATGAGAAAAATGATACCTATATTGCACTATTGTGACTCGAGTCCAAATATTACATTAACTTGCATGTGGGGCCTATTTATGGAATCAAACAATTCAATCCAACACAAGGTCCACCTATGCTCAAGGAACATTTACCCTCAAAATTTGATGAATTCCAAGATCTAATGGTGATAAAATCAACCACCAAGCTCTTAAGTATTCTAGAAGGAAAAAAAGAATTTAATCCTAAAATAGATGGAAGCTTACCATAAATTTAAAGGAAAAATACGTAAGTAAAATTTACCAAATATTCAAAACCACCCATAATTTATTCTCTCAAGAATTCCAACTTTTTAGGCTTTAATATTCTTGAGAATGGAAGAAGAATGGTAAAAATTAGGTAAAGTAAGGTATTTATACCCTTCTTGGTGCACGGGTATCACTTAAGTGAACCTTGAGTTTCTTAAGAAATACTTGTGCTCTGGCAGCCATATCACTTAGCGATAAGGCTATTTCTTATGAGATATACGACTAGCTGAGTAAATGTTGCATACGTGATAATAGTATCACTTTGGCAGTATTTGCTACACTATCAAGACTATCACTTAAGTGACAAAAAGTGTTGCTTAAGTGATATTTCCTGGTCTTGGCAGATCACTTAAGTGATTTGAGGAGTTCCTTATGTGACGCACCAACCAACCCTTTGGGATTAATACAAAATCCCATACATGCAAATATATAATGCCACCCTATCAAATTTGACATTGCAGAATCAATGGCGTAGTTGAAATTTCTATCCAAGGTCATTTCAATGAAATATGGGTCCCATACCCACATGCTATTTTTTAAAACTTCCAGTGAATAGCTCGAAATGAGTTTAGGAGCCTCGAGACCTAGACTAAATGTTCCTTAGTATATAATCGATGTTTTGAAGTTATTAGACAGTCAAAAGTTGCATACAATAATTTTTAACAAAAATTTTTGCCTGATAGCTAATTTGAACCAGCAAAGGCTTCAAATTTGAGAATTATCTCTAAAAACCAAATGAACTATCCAGTAAACAAAGTATTATTCCAAGAAGTCATAAATGCCCTAGGGTAGCTATAGGAAAGCTCTAAATGGTGAAAATAAGCAGAAATATCTAAAATGACCTAGAGGGTCTTTCGTGCCTTGAGTTTTTGGTCCTTGAAAATTTCTGAAATTTTATCCTCACTGTCTTGACTACTACTTACCCCTACAAGTAGTAGGGTAAATTGATAGGTTATGTTACCCTGATTATAATGTGCCCAGTGAATGGTGTTTGAGTTGATGTCCTGACTATGACTCCCCTTATATTTCATAGGAATCTTGACAGGTCCTAGGGATCCAAGTTGTAACGAAATTAGAAAGTAAGTTGCTAAGTTCTGCTCTTAGTATGAGTGGTTCACTATGAGTCATAAGAACTTATTACGAGTCATTGGGTGCAAATTGTAGGATATCCAGTATTTACCTAAATGGGTTGTATGTTTATTATAACTATACCCTAGGTTATTGGTATCTTAGAAACTATCCTAGTTATGACTTAGGGTGATGAGTCATAATGAGTCGATATGAGTCATATAGTGACCCATAATCATTAACGACTAACTTTCAGCTTTTATTTTGAGGGTACTTTGGACAATTTCTTCCTTGCCCAATTAAAACCACACGTCCATAAAGCACTTAAAAGGGTTATATTTCAACTTTAACATACTCAAACACCTCCAAAAGCTCTCTCAAATTCTCTCAAGCAGCCATACTTGGGGTTTCCAAGAAGTAGGTCATCCAAGGGCTCAAGGGTTGAATTCCCATCGTGAAACTTGGTATTACACCCATGTTACTCTTCCCTAATTATTAAATTACTAAAAGGATGAGTTTTAATGTTTTGTTCTTGAGATATGGATGTTGATTTTTAAAACATGGGTTGAGGTTTTTGGTAGAACTATTATAATGTGATGTTTTTAGTTTGTCCCTTCATGGGTTAGGTTTAAATTTTTGTATTAAAGTTAATTTGATGCAAGGGATTGGTGAATGAACTAGGGATTATGATTTCCTAAATTTATGAATTTTGAAGTAGTTATGACCCCAACCCCTTATGTTGATATTTGTTTTAATTATGAGAAATCTGGTAATTGAACTATTCTTGAACTATTGCTTTATCATTTTGACTTAAACCTTATGCAATTGTGCAATTCCCTAAGAGAATATAAAATTGAACCAAGGGGGTTATGAATTCCCCCAAGTAAAGATAATTGGTGTGGCATGTTGATGTTACCTTGCAAGTATAATTGGTATGATGATACCAACAATGTATGCCTAAATATGTATTATAGTTTGATGAATTAGATTGTGTGATAAAAATTTTAATTATGCTTTATTGAAGGATGTGTAGATGAGTCATGAAAGTGGTGGTTTCAAGGGACCCATACTGGAAACTACAGTTGTTGATGTAGCGGTCTATATGACTGAGTCGTTCTAGTCCCCATTATTAATATAATTTTATTAGAATATTTCATTCCCCAACATCTTATTAGATGATTTGGTTCTCATATCACCTTGATACGTAGGGAGGTTCGAGTCCTCTATAGTGTATATGTATATACCATTTAGTTCACGCGACTACACGCACGAGGGTCCTACTAGTTAGGGGAGCACTAGGCCCATATAGCCTGTGAGAGCCTTTGTATGTCTAGGGTTGCTACTTTTGATTGCCCTGATGGAACTCCACCAATTCCCTCTATCCCTCCCCAGGTACATTAGGCTAGTGTATCTAATGTTGAGTTTTGCGAGTTGATTAATTTGCTTAACCATTGGTGGCCTCTCAAACTGAGCATGTTTCTTTTGTTTCTCCACCATTTGAGTTCACTAGTTTTCCAATTTATGAGGTTGAGTCCTTATACTTTCACTAGTTCTAAAGTTGAGGAATATCTATAAAACTTTATTGATAATTTGTAATAGATCTTTTATTGATATATATTACTGATATGGAAGGTGTAGGGTTAACTACTAATCAGTTGAAGGATGTAGCATACCAATGGTATGTAGAGTAGGAAAAACTTAGGTGAAACACCTAAGGTTCTAGTCCTTAGATAGAAATCATACGACTCACAAAACTAGTCATATGGTGAAGGTATGATTTATATGACCCAGTTGTATATTTTCCAATGTTGGATGGTGATTAGGTGGTTGATTTTTTGGCATAGGTAAAACTAGGTGGGTACGAGTCCTATGGTTGGTGAGGGGTTGCTGGGTTGTGTTTTCCTTTACTTAATCTGTAACTTAGTAACTTAACTTGGATTTGAGTATAAATAACTCACCATAAGTTTTAAAGATAGAGTATGAGTGGTATAGCCTAACTCATATGTTAGGTAGTGTTAAACCCTCTAATTTTGTTATAGGTAATGGTTGTATGCTTAGATACGAGTGGCCTTGGTGGTTATATGTTCAATAGTGTTGAGGGCCCAGGGGATGTCTAATGTACAAATGGTGGGTACCACTAGTATGGTAGGGTATGATTGGTGGGGGTTGATCGTTTCCTGTGTGATATTTGTACAATTTAAGTTTGGGTATTCTGGATATTTCCCCTTATAACTCCTTAGGACCCCACAACTTAAAACATATTTGGGGCATAATTTATCCTATTATTCTAATCTCAAAACACTATAAACTCTCTCAAATTCTCTTAAGGCTCTTGGGTTAAACAAAGGCTTGGGTTTCCTTCAAGGTCGTCAATTTGGGCTTACAAGGGTGGTCTTTTTTCCTTCTTTTTCTTCATAATCTAAGGAATGTTACTCCTCCCTCATTGTTATTTACACTAAAGACATGATTTATTGCATAGTTTTCAAGGCATATTTGTGTATGGTTTGGATTTTAAAATATATGTTGGGATTTTGGGTTATAATGGTTGGTTGTGGTATTCCCATATCTTTTACTTATAGTTTTCATGTTTTAATGATGGTTTGAACATATGGTTGCATGGGAATGGTTAATTGATACTTCATTTTGGTTTTGGAAACTATATGCCCTCAACATATTTGATAAAATGCCTATGAGAATCCTTTTGTTACATATTTGAACTTTTATTGAAAACTTTGCAAGGTATAAAGTAGTAATGGAGCCATAATTGGTTTGGATGGTTTTAAATAGTTTAAATGGTTAAACGGTAAGGTCTTGGTAGTCATAGTTATGAGTTAACTGAAAGCCTTATGAGGTACTTGGGAATCCCCTAAGCAAACATAATAATTAACTACTTGTAGGATACATGGAAATCCCTCAAGTAAACTTAATGATAATGGAATCTACGAGTATCTGGGATTTCATTTTATTTAAAAAGGTTAGTTAAGGACATTACTTGCAAACTATAGTCGGTATGACAATATCACTTCTATAGCCTTGGTTAATAATAGATGGAATTGGTTGTTTAGTTGTGTGAAGATGGTTTTAATTGGTAAATAATGGTAGGGTGTGATATCTAATCATGAAGGTGAGAGACTAAAGAAGGATATTCATCGCTTGGCTCATATGGAAGAAGGAATGCAAGAATTAGTAAAGGATATTCATCGCTTGGAAAATCTTATGGTTCTTCTATTGGACTCCAAGGATGGTGATGCAATGGTGCAAGAAGTGATTAGATCGTCTCTTGGTGCGGATATTAAGGAAAAAAGTGTTGGATTCTACCTTGATGAAAAGCAAGGGTAGCGTTGGTGCACAAAAGGTGGTAGATTTTGAGATTAAGGGTGATGGTACTTTGTAGTACCAAGGAATATTGTATGTTCCTAATGTAGACGTTTTGCAGCAAAGGATCTTGGATGAGGCACATGATTCGCGCTATGTTTTTTACCCTAGTTCAACTAAGATGTACCATGATCTCAAGGAGATCTATTGGTGGAGTGGCATAAAGTGGGATGTGGTCGATTTTGTGTCCAAGTGCTTAGTGTGTCAACAAGTTAAGGTCGAGCACATGAGGCCTTGTGGGTTGTATAAGGAGATTAGGTTGCTTGAATGGGAGTGAGAGAAGATTAATATGGATTTTGTTGTTGGTCTTCCTTAGTCTCGAAACCAATTTGATTCAATTTGAGTCATCGTGGATAGGATTGTGAAGTCTGTGCATTTCTTGCCTGTGCGAACTAGCTTTTTGGTGAAGGATTATGCAAAGCTTTTTCTTCAAGAGATTGTAAAACTATAGAGGGTGCCTGTTTCTATTATTTCCAATCATGGCGCGCAGTTTACGTCCCACTTTTGGCAGTCTTTCCAGAAAAGGTTGGGGACTATGTTGAGTCTTAGTAGGGCTTTCCACCCGCAGTTAGATGGACAGGCAAAAAGAACTATTTAGACATTGGAAGATATGCTTTAAGCCCGTGTGATTAATTATGGCGATAGTTGGATGGAACATCTACCTTTAGTAGAGTTTGCTTAAACAATAGTTATCATAAGTGTATTGGTATTGCAACTTTTGAGGCGTTGTATCTTAGGAGGTGTAGGTCTCCTATTTTTTGGTCTGAGCTTGTTGAGGCTGATTTGTTTTGTCTAGATTTGGTTTATCAAGCTATAAAAAAGGTGAAGGTGATTTGGGATAGGCTCAAGGCAGCCCAGAGTTGTCAAAAGTTGTATGCGGATGTTAGGTGTAGAGATTTGGAGTTCACAGTTAGGGATTAGGTTTTCCTTAAGGTGTCTCCTATGAAGGGAGTAATGTGGTTTGGAAAAAATGAAAAGTTCAGTCCTCGGTACATTTGTCCTTATGAGATTTTATGGAGAGCGGGTAATGTTGCATATGAGTTAGAGTTGCCATCTAGTTTGAGTTTGGTTCATCCGGTATTTCATGTTTCTATATTGAGGAAGTGTGTTGTGATTCATCTTTGATTCTTCCTTTAGAAGGGTTGGATATCTTGGATTCTCTATTTTATGAAGAGGTCCCAATTGAGATATTAGACAGGCAGGTTCGTCTGTTGCGGACCAAAGACGTGGCTTTGGTTAAGTATCTATGGCAGAACTACAAGGTAAAACGGGCCACGTGGGAAGTGAAAGAGGACATGAAGATCAAGTATCCGCTCTTGTTTTCTACTCCTGGTATTCGTGCGGAAGGTATATGTTCTTGAACAAATCTTTATTTTCTAAATTTATTAAAAGAAAGATTAACATCTTTGAATCTTTGTTTTCAAACTTTGTTAAAGGGATGTTTGATAATGCAAATGACTATGTGTTTGGTTACCCCTACCTTATCCATCATTCGGGATGAATGTTCCTAGTGGGGGAGACTGAAGTATCCCAGGTTTGGACCCTTAGAGAATTTCTAGGAATCTCATTCTTTGGACTCATTATGACTCATGGTACGAGCCATAAAATGGGGTATGAGTGGTGAAAACTTGTCGTAAGATGACCAATGTTAGTATGTAGGATTGTCTTGGGATTTTGGAATGGATACAACTTAAGGGTATGAGTTATAAGGCATGGGTATGAGTCGTATAGGTGACTCGTAAGGTGGTCAATGTTTGATCCTCCTGGTGTTACATTCTGCTAGGGATACGAATCATGGGTATGGATTGTATGCTGAGGTTACAACTTGGTTGGATGATTTATATACTTGACAATATATTATCCATAGTTGAGGATGTGCTACGATTGGGAGGGTATCAAACGTAAGCTAGGTTACGACTCGTAACGAGGTCAATCGTAACCCTTTGTCGGGTTTTTAAGGAATCTAAGTGGGGGTATTCTGGACATTTTTCTACTTACCCTAATAAGGACCCACAACTTCTTATACACTTAGGAGGTTATTTACCCTATTATCTTACTATCAAACACTTAGAATCTCATCTAAAACAATCATAATTCTCTCAAAAGCTTTTGGGGTAAAGAGCTAGGGTTTCAACTAAGGTATTACTTTGGGGCTTCTCTTGGTGAATTCTTTCCATCAATATTCTTGGTTTAAGGCAAGATTATCTTCCCTACTTGTAATTTTAATTAAAGGCGTGGTTATATGGTTGATTTCATGGTTTTTACTAATGCATGGTTTTGGTCTTCAATCATTGATTTGGGGGTTTTGATGTTAAAGGCTTGGTTATGATTTCTTATGGTTTTAATTATGCTTTCTACGCATTAATGGTGGTTTTGGATAATGGAATTGCATGGTAATGGTTTAGTGGTAGTGGAATTTTATTTTTGGTTATACTATGCCCCCTAGGTGTTTGATAAAATACTTATAAAGATATGTTCATTGCATTGACTCCTTTAAAAGAGAACTCTTACTTGTTTTCAACTTACATATAAAACCTTAAATGTTTTTCAATGGCTTACAAAGGTTAATGGATAATTGGTAATGCTTGTGGAGAACATGGTAGTCTCCCAAAAGGTTAATATGGTAAACAAAAAGGGCACGAGATTCCCCTTAATCTAAATTGTCTGGCTATGGGTAATGCTTGCAAGCATGTTTGTATAATGATACCACTAGTTTATAAAATGGCCTTGGTTAATAAGTGGATAATTTGATTGTTTGTACTTTGTTTTAATTGAGCATTAATGGCGAAAAGTGTAAGCTAAGCCATGGTAGGTGGCGATCTGGGGGTTCAAAACTAGAAACTCATATTTGCCGATACGAGGGGTCTTTAATTACCATGTGCGAGTGCCATATTTATATTGTAGGTATGAACTAGTAATCCCAAAGTTATTGACTGGTCGCAGTTAAACGTACCGGGACCCTTTCAGCAGAAGGAGCTGAACCCATATGGCCCGAGAGCGGCAGGATAGCTAGGCTACATGACCCAGATTAAGGATTTAATTGACATTCTAAACCCGATCCCTCTTTCCAACACTCATGCATGTTACTAAAGAGGAGAGTGTAGAACTGGAATCGTATAGGATGAAGGATATTGTGTATGATTGGGTCACTATGTGGAAGGATGGTAAAGGTAAGAATGTAACTCCTATGAGTTGGTAGGTGTTTTAGAATAATTTTTTGGATAGGCTCTTTCCTTGTGAGATGAGAGAGTCTAAAGTAGAGGAGGTCATGAATCTAAGATAGGGATCTATGGAAGTGAAAGAGTACTACCTTAAGTTCACTCAGTTAGCTAAGTATGACCCAGAGTTTTTATTTGATACTAGAGCTTGTATGAGTAAGTTTGATACTGGGGTGTCTGATTTGGTGGCCAAAGAGTATTGGACCACCATGCTAATTGGGGATATGGATATTGATAGATTGATGACTCATGCTCATCAGATTGAGGAAGAAAACTTAAAGGAAAGGTAGAAGAGAAATAAGAGAGCTAGGACTGGATAGTTTGAGTAGAGTCAAGCAAGGTTAGGAGGGAGAAGCCATTCACAGTTTTAGGGTCATTCATCAGTGCCTATGCTAGCTTAATCCTGTGACCCTACACACAGGACGAGGTAAGGGCAAAAGGGCAGGACTTCAAATTCTAAGTCTCAAAAAAGTGTGGTCGAGTGGCCCTGTTACTCGACGTGTGCAAAGTATGCCAGTACCTATCCTATTTAGTGTATGATAGGTAAATAGGGTTGCTATGGTTGTGATAAGATGGTCCACAGAATCAAGGAGTGTCCGTGTGCTAAGAAAGGAAGTAGAGATGCTCAGTGTCAAACTCAGGCTACTTATCCAGCAACCCAACAAGGTTGCCTAGTTCCCTAATAATACACATACTACTAGAAATTAGCCCTATGGAAACGGTTCAAAAATATATGCAATAGTTAATAAAACTATTGCCATAGATCTACCATAACGGTTAGGCAGGCGTTGCATATGTGAGCGTTGGGATAGGTCTATCAGAACGGTTTTTGCAACGGTTACCACAACTGTTGCAACAGATAGATCTATTGCAACGGTTTTCCTAACTTCCTATTGCGACGTTTTGTATCGTTTATAGAAACGGTTAAGAACAATTACAATAGACTATATTGCAATGATGGAAAAGCATTGCAATAACCCTATTACAACAACTTTCGAATATCTACTGCAACGCTTATTGATCTTTTGCAATGATTTTTAACCACCTATTGCAACTCTTTTTAACACTTATTGCAACGGTTTTTTTAGGTATTTTGTAAGATTTTTTGCTACGTATTGCAACTATTATAATTAGCTATTGCACTAATTTTTGCCACCCATTCCAACTACTACAAATACCATTAATAGTTCAAATACCAATTGAAATAAATATACACACATCATAACAAAATCTTTCATTAATAACAATCCAAATTAAAATATTCAACAAACTAGTAATCTAAACCCAAAAGAAAAATGTTAGTCAAATGATCGTTAATTTTCCCACTTAGTATCAAATTCGTGTGGCGATAAGTTTACAAAATTAAAAATCAAAAAGTTAAATATTAAAGCCTCTATCAACAATTCAAAATCTTGTCAATTTCTTCATCACTTCTTTCTTCATCTCCTTCATGATTTTGGACACCTATAAAAATGAATAAATAATTTCAATTAATTTGCACTTAAATGGGGAATTTTCCCATTGCTATTCAATTTACACAAATTTGATCTAACAGTGTATATTTTATGATTGATCAAATTAAGCAGCTAAACTATATGTGTTAAGCAGCTTCTACTAGTTTTGAATGATCAATGACACACAAAGGACTACTACATAGTCAAGAAATAGAAATATCTGATTCAAATCAATTATAACAAACCGTTACTAAAAATAAGGCTCACTACAGTTAGTCACTTGTTCTTTAACTCAAGATCATATTGGCGATTGGTTGTGTTCTTTCCGTGGGGAAGGGCATTATAGCTAGGCCACGAGTAAACCCTTAAATATATTAACATTGACCTTTTCTAATAGAAAACATCATGAATAGTCTGACAGCTTGGTATCAGTCAACAATCAAAACAAACTTGTTGGACCTATACATTGTATAGGTTGGACATATATCTAGATCTTCTTTAAACAAAGAAAGTCTCAACTGCTTGACCAATTTCTACTCAATCTATAGAATGTTACAATGGTGAAGGGTATATTTATGGTAAACAAGGGTAACACAGACGTAACTCATATCTCAAAGAGGTAGAGAGATTGTTTACGAAATACACTCAGTTCATGTACCACATAAGAAAGTAATGTAAGAAAAATCAATACACAAAGAAGACACAACAAATAAATAAAAAAAACTATTACATAGCATTCAAGAACATTAGCAATTTAAACAAAACGTCAAAAAGAATTCATCCAATTTCCTATAACTTCATATATGGGGCATCTCTAGAACCACTTCACGATGAAGTAGTAGCGCACACAAATCAAATTCTTCGACACAAATTACAAAAGGGCATTCAGAATAACTTAAAAAAGGTCATATGCTACCAAATTTCTTTCTTTGTACTCATCCATGACATCTTGACCAAAAGAAAAATTAACATCCTTCTCCCTGAGATAACATGAAAGAGACACACTAAGAACTCAAGCCTCAATTACAATTATATTACTAAAACTACAACATTATTATTCTGCAGATACATCAAATAACAAGCAATACAAGGCGGCGAGTGGTGAGAAAACACAGAAATATATATCTCAAAGATTCTTAAGAACAATGTGTAAAACTTACCTCGTCGCGGGATACGGACTTCCTATAGTTCACATCCTCGATAACCCTTGTGTTGTAATTCAAAACCTTCTTAAACCCACTAAGCTGCTCAAGCTGGAAAAATCAAGATAAAACAAAAATTAAACATTTCAATACGATGTTATCAAAATAGAATATGTAGCCAATCAAAAGAAATCACCGGAAGATGAATTTGTTCAAATGGTTATATGTTGCCTGGAAAAGGAATTAATCTATTAACTATGCGCTTTCACACAACAACATGTTATGCAACATCTTAAGCTCGATATAAGCACATTTATATGTAGTAGTTGACATTATAAGAATCTTGAAAAATGCATTGTACCAAGTCAGGGGTTGTTTTTGAATCATAAGTGAACCTTGAACCCACTTAACAGAAGAACTACTACTTAAGGTATGAAGACTTAGAGATTCGCCTTTTAGATCAACCTATGAACAAGAAAATCATCATTCATTCAAGCATCGACACTCAATATTCTGTTCTAATGGTTATATGAACAAACCTTGTAGGACCATTTTTGTTTTGCCAAGACTCTTTGACACGCACACACAAAAAAAATAGATTCATTAGTTACAATAAATCTATTTATTAGCCTAGTTATCCGCACCCCCCTACAAATGGTATCAGAGTCCGGTAATTTAAAAAGTACACAAGTGAGATATAAGCAAGTTAGATGTTACAAAATTAATTATGAGAAGACCATTTAAAAATAGAGAAGATTTTAGAAAAATTAAAGAATCTTTAGTTAGTAATTATTCAAAATATATAAGTCTAAATAAAACAAAAGAAAATCCAGAAAAATTAACCTATCTAATCACATTAATATCTAGTATTGAAGCAAAATTAATAATCCATTTAAAATCTAGAAGAATGAGACACATACCACCTAATTATGATAAAATTAGATTTAGATATGCACCAAGATATTATAAATATAATTTAAATGAATAAAGAGCAAAAATACAAAGAATTAAAACAATTTATCTTTGAAAAATGTAAAGAATTAAAAATAAGAAAAGAAAGGTTACATTATAATATATTTGTCGGAGTTAGTAAAAATTCAATAAATACACAAAAAGATGAAATATCAAAATTAGAATCACAAATAGATAGTCTAGAATATGTATACCAACATGAACTATAATTCCCAACAATCATGATATGATAAAATAAATTCATATTAGTTACTTTATAGTAGAATTATTCGAAGAATAATATGTTAAGAAGTTTATTAGCAAAGTGGAAATGGAGAAAAAAATCCCAAAGAACTATGCCATCCTAAAGGTGAAACCAATGAGGCAAGAAGCCGTGGCGGGGAGTAACCAGAGTCGAGGCGCTGTTTAAGGGAAAAAGTATCAGAATTACCATGCTAATAGTGACCGAAAAACATGTTATTTAAGAATAATCTAGTATATAGTAATCTGAGCTGACTATATTTTATTATGTACATGGTTGAAGGAAATATTTTGAAAAAAACAATTTTATGATAATGAATAACAATTTATCTGATGTCATGGTAGATAAATTTAAGATACTTATTTTGTATGCACTTAGAGATATAAATGTTGCAGATATAAGAAAAATTATATTAGAAAAAGCATTTGGAGAAAAAATTATATGGATAGAATAAGTTATATACCACACATACCTAGCTACTCTTATAAATACTTATTATGTTAAAATCACGTAGAATATTTAAAGATATACGAAATATACAGTTACTAGAAAAACAAATAAAAATAAATATAGACAGATACATGGAAAATAAAAAATATATAAAATCTCTTAATATAAATATGCAAAAACTACTAAGACAAAAACAAATAACTATAAAATATCAATTTTAGAAAATAGTTCATTTAGACTACCTTAGAGTTTTAATCTTATATATACTTAAAGATATAGAAATAATAGATATTAAGAAAATGATATTAGAAGAAGTAATAAACTACGAATTTGAAATGATAAATGCCTTAGACAAATATACGAAGACATTTACCCAGAAGGATATTATTCAGACCAAGACTGTGGATGTTAGAATATATTAGAAAAACTAGAGAAAACCAAGATAATCTAAATAATGAAATTAATTATAGAAACCGAATTAGAAAAATAATGGAAGATATAAAAGAAAAGTTAATATGGATAGAAAAAACCTTAGAAAATTTAGAAAAAAGCACATGTGACAGTTTATATAATATAAAAAACTCGCTACGAGAAGAACAACACAAGATAATAAATGACATAGAAAATCTAGAATTAGATATATACTACAATACAGATAGAGTAAATTATTACACAGAAATTTGTAACTCAGCAGTTACTACAGGATTAAATAATATACCAAATAAATTAATGAATACATCTTTCAAAAAGAATAATTTATTAAAACAAAATCTAAAAAATATCCACGCACACACAAAAAAGAATAGATTCATTAGTTACAATAAATCTATTTATTATCCTAGTGACCGCTCAATATGACTGGACCTCGAACTCCTGAATTCCACGTATCATAATGTACGCCAACATTCTGTAATATATTTTAAAAATGTTAAAATTATATGATTCTTTACAATAGAGGTTCAGTTCCTACTACTAGCATTGGGGAAACAGGAAGTAGAAATCAAACCGAGAGACCAATGGGAACACTGATGCCACATATACAGTTCCTACCAATGGAAATACTGATTCCCCATATACAGTTATATACCAACTCTTAGCTTCACATTCACACTATATATAAGTTTAGGATTATACAACGCCCCATATACAGTTCCTACCTAAAATTCGATAATACATAGAAATTACGAGATGCACATACTAAGAAAATATAGTTTGTTATGAAAATCATGTTGTCATAGTCTCGAATAGAGTGATGTTTTCTACAATATGCTAGTTTTCCATTGACAAAAACATACAAGACATGACCAGCCGACATAATAGTGAGATAAGGGTCCTTTCCGTTCTTTAAAAATCCTTCATTTGTTGCTATATTTACACTGGAGAAAGTAACAAAAATATTATCCAACGAAACCAGTTATAGTCACTTGAAAAGAGCAAAAACATGTAAGGTACTCACTCTGTCATGTACCACAGATAGTCTGATGAATCTCTGGTGACATTTTTCTGTTCCCATAGTCGGTTAGCGTGTTAAATTAAAATCAAACAAACTAACTAACTGAAACTGAGAGAATAGTATAAATCAAGTAGCTTACACTATGTGCTGATTGTTCTAAAGGATGGTATAGTCATGGAAATCCAGTGTTGGGTCAAACCAGAGGTAGATATGTTCTTGTCTACCTGTGTGAACACTTGTATTTCCATAAAGATTTGTCTGCAGAACCCAATCCCTTCTCTTCTCATGCCTAAGTAATTCAAAGTGTATTTCATCATGGTTGAGAGGGAACATACTGAATTTGACAATGGGAAATGGAACTAAAAAGAAAAGTAATTAGTCCAACATTAGTCCTAATATTCAGTGAAAAAGAAATCAATAATTTAATTATATTTCCAGTTATGTGGAGATTAATTAGTAATACCTAAAACATTTGATTTCTGATATTAAACTATACATAACTTGCAGATTTTAATACCAAAATTGTACTAGTTATGGGGCATGCGTGGTGTGAATTGAGAACTATGAAATCTCACTTTCAAATCAATCACACTGGAAGAAAAGATATTAAGATATTTGTTGTTTCTTTTTCTATCCATCCAAGCCTACAGAGATATTCGGTACATGTGCTGATGAAAAGTAACGAATATATCCCATAAAATTAATCAAAATGTGTTAAAGTTGAACAACACTGCTCAATTATATAAAAAATAAAGTTATAGGGGCGTGAATAAAACTTACATAAAAGGCAACAAGAACTCTTGATGTAAAATGAGTAGGCAATTTTAGTTCTGCATTGAAGAAACCATAGTGATATTTTTCCTTAGAGATCAGTCCAGAACCTATGGAGGTACCAAAATAGTAACAAGATCTGGAGGAACCTTCTTCTCGATCCATATCTGTTTTTGTTTGTTTCTCACCTAGAGCCAAAAATACCCAAAAGATAATGTGAAAATAAAAACTATACCTAAAATTGATAGATACAGAGATACTAAGTTGTCGTTAGTAATTGAATTAAACCATATATAAATTCCAGTTACAAATCAGAGAAAATTGGAGCAAATTTGAGAATTTAAAAGAAGAGATATTCCTACTCACAGTAGTGGCCGGAGCATAATTGAAATCAAGGTACGATGGTCGAAGTAGTGGTACAGTCGAAGAAGAATGGTTGTTGGAGCAACGGTACGATGGTAGGCATAATATGGTCGAAGCAACGGTATTGTGATTGACGTATGGTGGTCGGAGCAGTGGTGGATCGGACTTAGTGAAAATTTTTTGGGCGGATTGAAGTACGCTAGATAAAAAGTGATGAAAGGTTTTTTTGGAGGATTGGAGAATAAAGGGTTTTTGTTGGCGAAATTAGCAAAAATTTTTTGGTGGGAATAGTTATACGGTTGCAATAGCTTTTTTTTTCAATAAAGTGTTGCCATAGATAATGTTATGGCAATGGTTCGTACAACCGTTGCTATAAGACATTTATTGCAATGGTTCTTCAACTATGACAAAGGTTATATTATAAAATTTAACTCCTAGAACAAGTTTTTGTGCAACGGTTGTAACAGTTACAATAGAGCGTCTATTGCAACATTTTTTGAACCGTTGCAAAAAATTTTATTGCAATAGGGGCAATTTTTGGCAGTAACATCATCTAGTACTAGTGGTGGTCAGTGCTAGAATTGATTTTATGCTTTAACATTTCGTCAAAAGCTGAAGAGTTCTCTAGGTGTTGTGACTAGTATGGTTCATGTTTTTCACCTTAATATATATATATATATATATATATATATATATATATATATATATATATATATATATGTGTGTGTGTGTGTGTGTGTTGTTAGAGCGGAGCTCAATTCTTTCTCATATGTAACTCCATTGGTTGCTTTAAATTTTGGGGTAGGTCCTAAAAATATCTCTAAGCCCTTCTCAGTTTCTACCCTAGTGGGTGATTCAATTATTGCTAGACGAGTTTATAGAAAGTGTCCTATAATTGTCCTTCATAAGATCACACTAGCGGACCTAATAGAGTTAGATATGGTAGATTTCGATGTTATTATGGACATGGATTGTCTCCATTCATTCTATCCATCAATGGATTTTCACACTCGTTTGGTGAAGTTTTAGTTTCCTTACGAGGCAATTTTCGAATAGGAGGATAGTTTTGTGTTTCCCAAAGGTCGTTTCAATTGTTATCTTAGGGATAAAAAGTTAATATCAAAGGTTTTATTTACCATTTAGTTTGTTCAAAGATACAAAGTCTTAAGTACCAATATTTTAATTAGTCTGGGTAGTAAATGAGATTTTGGAGGTAAAGTTCAACCAAGAGTACCTCTAGATAGGGAAATAAAGTTTGGTATTAATCTTCTTCCTGATACTCATCCCATCTCTATCCCTCTATATCATATGACTTCAGCGTAACTTAATGACTTAAAGGAGCAGCTTGAGAACCTCTCAGATAAAGGTTTCATCAGGCCCAACATTTCTCTATAGGGTGCTTCGATTCTTTTCTTATGCAAAAAAGATGTCACTCTTAAAATATGTATAAATTATAGACAGCCAAACAAGGTTACTATCAAGAACAAATATCTCATTCCTAGGATCAATGAATTGTTTAATTAGCTTCAGGATGCCCGGTGGTTTTACAAGATTAACCTTAGGTTGGGATACCATCAGTTGAAAGTAAGGAAGCATGACATTCCAAAAACAACTTTTTAAACAAGGTACAACCATTTTGAGTTTGTGGTTATGTCATTTAGACTTACAAATACTCTTGCAACTTTTATGGATTTGATGAACAAGGTCTTCAAGTAGTACTTGAACATGTTTGTCTTTATTTTTATCAATGACATACTGGTATATTCTAGGAGTGAGGAGAAGTATGTAGACCATTTAATAATAGTACTACAGACCCTCAAGAACAATCAAATATATGCCAAGTTTAGTAAATATGAATTTTGGTTGGAATCTATTACTTTCTTAGGTTATGTCATTTCAGGGCTGATATTTATGTAGATTCTTAGAAGACTAATATAGTGAAGCACTGCCCTAGACCCATCACTCCATCTGGTATCAGGAGATTTTTAGGTTTGACTGGGTATTATAGAATATTTGTTAAATGATTCTCCTCTATAGTTGGACCATTGACCAAGATGACCCAAAGAAAGTGAAGTTTATATGGTTGGATAAGTGTGAGAAGATCTTCCAAGAGTTGAAGGATTGATTGACTTCGACTTCAGTGTTAGCTTTTTTGGAAGGGTTAAGCGGATTTATGGTATATTGTGATACTTCTAGAGTTGTGTTAGGCTATGTGTTGATGAAAAATAGGAAAGTGATAGCTTATGACTCCAAGTAACTTAAGGATCACAAAAAAATTACCCAACTAATGACTTGGAGTTAGCTGCTATGGTATTTGCCTTGAAAATTTTGAGACAATACCTCTATGGTATGTATGTTGATGTTTTCACTTACCACAAGAGTCTTCCGTATGCATTTTCTCTGTGGAAGATGAATCTTCATTAGAGAAGGTGGTTGGATTTATTGAATTATGACATGAGTGTGCTCTATTATCCTACTAAAGAAAATGTGGTGGTAGATACACCGAGTACACTATCTATGGATAGTCTGTCATATGTTAAGGAGGAAGATTAGATATTGGCCAATGAGGTGTAAAGATTAGCCTATTTAGGAGTATGTTTGCTCGATATTGATGATGGGTGAGTAGTAGTTTAGAATGGCTAAGAGTTATCTTTATTTGTGGAAGTGAAGGAGAAATAGCAAAATGATCCAATACTTAGCCAAATATTGGGAGAAATCCTACAACAGAAGGTCGAGGTTTTCTCCCAAGGGGGAGATGGTGTACTTCTCTATCAAGGTAGGCTTTGTGTTTTGAATATAAAAGGTTTAAGGAAAAGGATACTAGTAGAGGCTTATGGTTTGAGGTATTCCATTCATCTAGATACTACCAAGATGCATAGCAACCTATGGAAAATCTATTGTTGGAACGATATTAAGAGGAACATAGCAAGTTTGTGGAAAGTATCCCAACTATCAGTAGGTCAAGGTTTAACACTAGAGACTTGTAGGTACGCTACAAGAGATCAGCATCCCTACTTGGAATTGGGAAGTAGAGAATATGGATTTCATTACAGGGTTGCCTCATACAAGACATCAACATGATTTAGTTAGGTTCATAATAGATCAAAGGACTAAATCAACCCATTTTACCTTTCAACACTTCATACACAATAGAATATTATGCCAAAATGTATATTCACAAGTTAGTAAGAATTCATGGGATACCTTTAACCCTCATCTCAGACAAAGGGTCTTATACACTTCATAATTTTGGTAGTCTTTACAAAAAGTCCTTGATATAAATGTTAAGCTTAGTACTGCTTTTAATTTGTAAACCAATTGTCAGGTTGAACTTATAATTTAGACATTAGAAACATACTGAGGGTGTTTGTTTTGGAATTTAAAGAAAGTTGGGATGGCCAACTACTTTTGATTGAGTTCACTTATAATAACAGATACCATTCTAGTATTCAAATAGCTCCATTTGAAGCAATATATGGGCGTAGATGTAGATTAATCATAGGATGGTTTGAGATTGGTGAAGCAGTAATTTTCAATTCATATTTTGTTCTTTAAACTATGCAAAAGGCTAGTTGATTTGTGAGAGATTGAAAACTATTCATAGCCATCAAAAATCATATGCCGATGTAAGAAGGAGAGAGCTCAAGTTTGAAGTAGGAAATTGGGTATTCTTGAAAGTGTAAACGGTGAAGGTAATAATGAGACTTAGAAAGAAAGGGAGAATGAGTCACTAATTTTTTAGTCCATATAAGATAGTGAACCGGGTACGAGAGGTTGCTTACGAATTGAACCTTCCATCAGAGTTAGCTGCGGTTCACCCAGTTCCATGTTTCAATGCTTAGTAAATGCATTGGAAATCCATCCTTAATAGTTCACCTAGAGAGCATTAGAGTCAAAGATAACTTGTCTTCTGAGGAGATTCCTGTGGAGATACTTGATATGCAGGTTCGAAAGCTAAGTAATAAAGAGGTTGTGTCGGTAAAGGTTCTTTGGAGAAACCAATTGGTTAAAGGGGTCATTTTGGTAGGCGAAGGAGACATGATGACTGAATATTCTCACCACTTTTCTTCCAACTCAGTACATACCGAAGTTAATACTATTTTCATCCAAAAATCTTTCTTTTTATGTCTGTTAAAGTATTCTTAAGTACTTTATATTGTGAGAAATTGGATCCTTGTGATAAATATAAAGTTTAGTTGTAAGTCTAATGTAGAGGTGTTGATTCTTTTCCAAATCCAAATCCTAGCTGAATCATTTTCGAGGAAGTATGTTTCTAAGGGGGAGATATTATAATACCATATGTCTAAAAGCCACTATGCAATATACGACTCGTTTTCTTAAGTTGTACATACAACGTATGAGTCATATATAGTAGGTCATAGCTATAGCAGAATGAAGTAGTTGACGTCTGTTGTCGATATGAGCTGACCCTATAATTCGTCAAAGCATGGTATGAGTCATACGAAGTTATATTATGAGTTCAGCAGTATGAGTTCAATAAGTTTCTGTCGAATTTATGATTGGTTGTTTTAAGTCATATAAACATGGAACGAGTTGTAAGTTACCACTCAGATGTTGACTAGTGCATGCTATCTTTTCCACTTCTAAGATTACAATTTACTAGTCCCAACTTATTTCCTCACCATGCGAGTCGTATGTTGGACTCGTGAAGACTGGCAGTCAATATTTCTCTAAGTTCAGTTGAGTGGCCTTTTGGTCTTTTCCCCTCTCATAACTCCCAACCCATGACCAATAACCCTAAAGAGGCATTATTTTCCTACATCCTTCAGTCAATTAACAACATGTTCTCTCCTCTTATGTTTAAGAATAATAAGATTAGGGTTTTCTCACCAAGTCATCTTTTAAGTCTCAAAGTTCAAGTCTTCTTCACAAGTCAAGTAATTATGGGTATGTGGGATTTCTGAATAAGGTTAATCTTCCATCTTTATTCCCAGAAAAGCATGATTTTAAGATTGAGTTTACCTATTTTATATTTGGGTTTATCAATCAAACTGTCTTATATTGAAGCAAATCATTATCTTGTGATTTTAAGGCTAAAGATGCTTAAAGGTTTGTGTGTATTCATGTTTTGAACTTTAATATTGATATTTTGATTTGAGTTTCATTACTTTGATATGGATTCTGATGAAAGATTTCTATATGAGTGTTGATCCTGCTATTTTATTATGTGTTATTATAGAACGTAAGAGTTTAAAGATTCAAGAAGAAGCATTATGTTTACAAGAAAGTTTAAGCTTTTAAAGTTCCATTTATGTGAAATACATTAAAATTTGAGAAATATTGATCCTTTGATCTAAAGATAGGACATAAAATCCATAATTGTTCATCTTGCTTATGATTTAAAGTAAAGAGAAGTGTAACTAGTTTTCATTCTATAAACCCTTATGCTATTTTAAGGTGGATTTCTTAAGTATGAGCATACATATATTTTGGGAGTAGTATTTAGCACCACGAAGGGAATAAGGATGAGTGTATCCAAAATTCCTTGAAACTACGAGCCACCATAAGTTAATTTTTTTCCTAATATGGATGAAGTATAGTGATCACTTAAGTTAAGGTTCTATTCCGATGGCAAGGGTAAAACAGCTCTCCCCAATGTGAGTAAAACATTGGACTCCATGGTAGCTCACATGGTTTATGTTGGTTAGAAGAATTTCCTGTAAGAAAGATTAAAATTAAAGATTTTAGAAACTAAGTGTTATGGCTCGCTAAGCTCATTCATATGCTTCATTATTCATTATTTATCATTTCGTTGTCTTTATTTTTACTCAAGTCCTAGGTGAGCCATTTACAATTAGCATGCATTATCAGAAAGTGTATACATATATAATATTTAGTTAATGTTTTACTTATGCATTCACCCCCACATACTCAATATATATCAGAAGTACTAACCCATATACATGTCTATGTGCTACATTGTCTCATAATGTAGGTTCGAGTACTTGTTTCCAACAACACGATTGACTACAGACATCATCACCTGCATCCTGACTTTTGGTGAGTCCTCATATTATGAGGACCCAAATTATCAGACTCTTATTCAGTATTGAAAGTTATTCTCGATCTTTGATTTCCATTTAGGTTTGGGTCATCTGGGGCCTGTCCTAGTAGCTCTTTAGTTAGTATTAGAGGTTTGTTAGACTGTGTATATTTTAAGTTCAAGAATTTACTTAAGGTTTCCAAATTTACAGATTTATATTACGATATGGACTTGTTACCTTCAGTTTCTATGCATTTTCGTTCACTTTTCATGTGAGTTTCAATCTAAATGGATATCACAGGTTATATTGGAACTATTTGTAGTATTAAGCACCGTATGTCATCCAGGGGGTACTTCTGGGGTATTAGGTATGGTCTTGATGATTTTGACCAAGGTACGTCTCCGAGGGTACTACTGATATACTATGATATGACTTGGTCTTTTATTGTCATATGTTAATCAGTATAGGGGTTCAAGGGGAGGTTTACGGTACGAGTAAGGGTACCACTCATACCCTAGGGTACGATTTAGGGGGGATGGTCATACCCTTCTGTATATATTTTTTTAGCTTTTGAGCTGAGAGTAATATGGATATTTCCCATCCCAAAACCTTTATGTCCCCACATTATATATCATGTTGTGGCCTCTCATAACACTCATGGAAGATCAAAATATTCCAAAAAACTCTCTAACTCTCTCTTAAAGATTGGAGGGTAGGGTTTCTACAAGTGTTCATCTAGAGGATAAAGGGGTCAAATTCGTTTTGTGAATCATCTTGTATAAGGCATGTTACTCCTTCCTCATTGTTAGATCCAATTAAAGTCATGTTTTAATGTCTTTTATACATTGATTGTAAATCATGAATGAGGGTTTTGAAGACCAATGTTGAGGGTTTTGATGGATACTCATGAGTATTGCTTACTTTTGGTTTAACTATGTTTTCATATGTTTTTGTTGATAGTTTACTCATGTGGGTGCTTGTTCGTTATGGTTTATCAAATGGGTCATGGGTAACACTAAAATTGATGGTTTTTTCTTTGGTTTTAGTCTTGGTAAAGGTATTCGCTCAACATGTTTGATAAAATGACTATGAGAATGTTTTTACTATATTGATGAACTTTCATTGAAACTATTGCATGGTATGATTTGGTTATGAAACCCTAAATTTGTTTGGATAGTTTTTAAATGGTTTGAATGGTTTTGAAAGGTATGAATGGTTTGGAATTGTTAAATGGTAAGGTCTTGGTGGTCATGGTTATGGGTTAATTTAAAACCTTAAGGGGTACATGGTAATCCCCCAAGTGAATAATATAATGAAATTGGTTTGAACGATGAATGAATTGTGGAATACACAAGAATCCCCCAATTAAGCCTAATAATGATGTACTTGTGGGGTACATGGGAATCCCTCAAGTAAACTTAATAATGTAACCTATGTGGTATATGGGAATCCTCTAAGATTGGCTAAAGACATTTCTTGCATGCTATAGTCGGTATTTACCACTAATGATAGCCTAGGTTAATAACAAATGGAATTGATGGTTTGGTTGTGTGGTACTGGTTTTTAATTGGAGAATAATGGCGGGGTATGATAGCTAACCGTGATGGTGTGAGTCCAAGGGATGGACACCAAGAACTCATATTTCCTGACATGACAATAGGACATGACGATATTATATTATTCTTATAGGGTACACGAGAATCCCCTAAGTATACTTGTATATATGTATCATGGAGAGTGAAGGGTAGATGGGAAGCCCCTACTCTTATGGTATCTTCGATTCGTGTGGCTACACACATCAGGGCCTGTTCAGGGGGTTACACTGCATCCATATATCCCATGGGTGGTTCTAGGATACTTAAATTACAGATACCCAGGTTAATTTTTTTAAAGGCATGCTAACCCGGTTCTCTTTCCCAGCATAGATTTTCTATATATATATATATATATATATATATATATATATGGAAATGTATGCATACGGTTGTTTGCTTTGTTTTAAAGGTTGACATTATTTTATCCTTTTCCAGTACTTGCTAGCGTTCACTCGCTAACCCATCTTTGGGCGGTTGTATCCTCACGCGATACAAGAATCGGCCATACTACTCCTCTTGCTTATTGACCGAATTCAGGAACAGTCAGTGTTGGATTGTAGTTGTGAGCTTCCATAGTTTGGAAGGCATCTATTTCATTTCATGGATTACTTTACATACTTTTGTCTTTTTACAAACTTTGGTTTTTTCCTATGGTCAGGGAAAGTACCAACTAGATACTCTCTGGTTTGGTTTATAGGATTTGTATGAACAACTGTGGACATGGGTATGGAATAGTTATGATATATATGTGTATATATACAGACACACACATTAGATTATCGTCTAGGTGTCGTTGGTTGGTTATGGGATGGATTGGCTTGGTTGAGTTGGTCTAGTAAGTAAACCTATCCTAAAGTCCTTATATCTTTAAATGTAATATGTTTTTATGTGTTAGGAATTCATCCAAATCAGGGTATATGTTGGTTAGTTAGATTGGGTATTGGGGGTGGTGTTCAGTCCCAGTTAAACTTAAGATACCTATTATGACAAGGCCCCGGTTTGGGTCGTGTCACTTTTATTACAAAATATGCATTGGAAAATATGGAAATTAAACTCAAATTGGTTTGGTTGGTTTTAAATAAATTTGAAAGGCTTTGGTGGCCTTTAGAATGGTTTAATTGGAAAATTTGGAGTCAAATTCGTTTAATGGTTTTGTTATGGCATAATTGTATACACTTGCAAGCTCTTGTGTTGGTATGACTATACCAATGGTTAATGCCTTGTAAATAAAACTCCTTGGCAAATGGGTAATTATATGTGAATTTAGTTAATATGGGCTTGAAGCGGGATATGTTAGCAAAGCAATGGAAGGTGGTTGTACCGAGGGGATCAATATTGGAAACTCATGTTTGTCGATGTGAGGTTTTGGGAGATATACTAGTCATCTCAGGTTTTCTTCTCTGGTTTGTGCCGCTAACACGTATTAAGTCCCTTTCAGTAGGGGGAGATATTTCCATATAGTCCATGGGTGGTTTTAGGATGGCCAAGCTAAACGATCCCAGGTTAAAGTTTTTAAATGCATGCTAAACCCGGTTCACTTTTCTCGGCATAGTATATAAGTATATATATGTATGAATATGCTTGAATATAGTTATTTACTTGGTTTTTAAATGTTGGTATTATCTTATCATTATTTTAAGTTCATGCTAGCGTTTACCCTCTAACCCATCTTTGGGCATTGTTTCCCTACGCGTAGCAGGAATTGGCATTACTAATCCTTCTGCTCATTGATCTTAGATTCAAAGAAAACTTATATTGGACTGAAGTGGAAAGGTTCTTTACTCAGAATGACTCTATTATATGTAATGGATTTCTCTGCATACTTTTTTTTATTTCTTGGTCTTTGGTTTTAGCGATGGTCAAGGGCATGTCTCGACCAGATGTTGTTTTACTTTCAAATAGAGGCTTTTTATGAATACTTTGGGATGACATGGGTGGTTTTGGTATTGGTGTCATCCTTGGCATCAATTTTGTTATTAGAGATGACATCGTCCAGATATATTTGATTTATGATTATTCTATTCTATCTTGTTATATGCTCAAAATTCATCCGACATAAGGTGTAGGGCGATTAAGTATGGGTATTGGGAAATCTCCGATCTTGGTTTGGTCTTGAGGCACCCGAATTGACTACGCCCTGGTTCGAGTCATGTCATATTATTATTAGATTCCTTTGTTCATTCTCACTTGGGATTCTACAAAGTAATGTCTAGTATAGTCTCTTTTAAGAGTGTGTAACACACCACTTTAATAAGGGAGAGGCTTCTACGCATTTAGGAATATTTCCCTTACTTATGTTCTATTTTCAAGCTTTAGAGTCTAAGGTCCTAGATTGTTCTCTAATATCTATTTTTTCGCTTTTCAGATCATGCCTCTTCAAAGATCTAAATCTCAAGGAAACTTCTCTATCCCACTTGGGAACAATATTGATAGGACCCATTCTTCTTATAGGTTTCATACCTAGTCTAGGGGTCCAGTTCCTAATTGTTCTCTTGGAGTTCCACTGGTTCCCTCCGGCCCTCCTCTAGCTCTTCAGATTAATGTAATGAATGTTGAGTTCCATTAGTCTATTAATATGTTGTCTTAGTATATAGCTTCTCAGGCTGAGTGTGGTGCATCTGTTAATTTATTTTCTGATGCCACAAGGGTTGGCCAGTTCATAAGGTTGAACCCTTTGACCTTTACTGGTGTTAAGGTGGATGAGGATGTTCAATGGTTTTTGGATGAGATAGTAAAGATCTTTTGTGTTATGCATGCCACAAATGTGTAAGTTGTAGATTTTGCCGCCTACCAGCTGAAATATGTGGCATACCTATGGTATGGGGAAAGGGATTAGGCAACGGGTGTTGGTGATGATTCAGCTCTACGGAAGGATTTCTCTAAACTTTCCTTGACTGCTTTTTTCCTCAGGAGTTGAGGAAAGCTAAAGCGGAAGAGTTCATTAATCTGAAGCAAGGGAAGATGTCAGTCAAGGAGTGCATCTTGAAGTTTCACTAGTTGTCTCATTATGCTCTAGAGAAGGTTTCTACCATGGGGGATAGATTAAGTAAGTTGCTTTTGAGTTTTCCAGAGACTTGATTTTGGAGAGTAGGGCTTCCTTATGGAATAAGGACATCGGTGTTTCTAGGTTTTTTGTGTATATATAGTAGGTGGTAAAAAATAAGATGATGTAGGCTGAGATAGGAAGGAGGCAGGGTAAGACGCTTAGGTTCTCTGAGCAGGGTTGTGTCCAATAGCAGAGTGGCAGGAATAGTCG
The DNA here is from genome assembly GCA_030864225.1 of Capsicum baccatum var. pendulum. Lineage (NCBI taxonomy): Eukaryota > Viridiplantae > Streptophyta > Magnoliopsida > Solanales > Solanaceae > Capsicum > Capsicum baccatum. Next base: position 145,557,516 of record CM061552.1, read on the forward strand.
TAAGTGGCCCTAGAAGAAGTAGGGCAACTGTGGGTCTAACTAGATAGCATGTGCTCCCTACCCAAAGTTGTCAGGTGATAGGCATTTTCATGATATCAATAACTTCAGGGTACATGGTGCTAGTCTCAGGCTAGTGGGGCCCAGTCTGCTCCATTATATCCTCTCTAAAGTTTTTATGGTAGATGGGATTGTGGTTTCTATGAGGAAGGATAGGGCAAGTGCTTTAGTTATGGCTAGCCATGGCACATGATTAGAAACTGTCCTATTGGTAAGGTTGCATCAGTGGCGATCAAGGTTTCAATTGCTTCATCATCAGTTCTGACACCAAAGGGTGCACTATCTATGTTCTGACACTAGTCAGAACTATCTTTATCTCTCACTACTCGATAGGAGTCCTAGGCATTGCTTGATGTCATGACTATGCTGAAACTCATTTCCCATGGTGTGTACTATTTACTTGATCTGGGGCTACTCTTTCTTAGATGACCCCATTTATGGATATGCATTTTGGTTTTGGTCCAAAGTGTTTTTTGGACCCTTTTTCTATTTCTACCCAGGTAGGTAACTCTGTGATTGCAAGAAGAGTCTATAGGGGGTGTGGTATCAGTTGGTAGTAAAGAAACTTTGGTGGATCTGTATGAATTAGACATGGTAGATTTTGATATCATATTGGGGATGGATTTATTGCACTACTTCTATTCTTCTCTAGACTGTTGAATCCATAAGGTTGTATTTAAGATCCCTAATGAATAGATTATTAAGTGAGAGGGTGGTTCCCTAACTCCTAGGGGAAAGCTTATAACCTATCTTAGAGCTTAGATATTAATCTTAAAGATGTGTTTCTATCTTCTAGTCCTAGTTAATGATTTTAATTTGGACGGTCCTTCTTTGCATTCTGTCTTGGTGGTGAAAGAATTTCTTGAGGTCTTCCCTGATGACCTTCCTAGTGTTCCTCCTGATAGGGAGATTGAGTTTGGGATTGATCTTGTTCCGGTCACTTGTCTAATTTTTATTCCTACATATAGAATGGCTCTGGCTTAGTTGAAGGAGCTTAAGGAGTAACTCAAGGATCTTTTGGATAAGGGTTGTATCAGTTCTAGCGTGTCCTTGTGTGGTGCATCGATGTCATTTGTTCATAACAGGGATGGTTCTCTTCGGATGTGTATTGATTACCAATAGTTGAATAAGGTGGTAGTAAAGAATACATATCCTCTTCTAAGGATAGATGAATTGTTTGATCAGTTGCAGAGTGCTAAGTTTTTCTCCAAAATTAATCTTCAATTTGGATATCATCGTCTAAAGATTAGGGAGGTGGATATCTCTAAGACTGCTTTTCATACCCAGTATGGGTATTTTGAGGTCTTATTTATGTTGTTTGGTATGACTAATGCCCCAACAACATTCATTGATTTGATAAATAAGGTGTTCTCTCAATTTTTGGATTTATTCATTATTTTGTTCATAGATGACATCTTGGTGTAATCGAAGGGTAAGGTGGATCATATGAATCACCTATGCATTATATTGCAGACCTTGAAAGAATAGAAGTTGTATGTCAATTTTTCAAAATGTGAATTCTAGTCAACGCTGTCACTTTTTTCGGTCATATCATTTCTAGTGAAGGGATCATGGTGGATCTATAGAAGGTTGTAGTAGTTAAAAAGTGTCTTATACCCATGACTCTAATTGATATTCGGAGCTTCTTAGGTTTATCTAGCTGCTAGAGAAGGTTTGTAGACTGTTTTTGACTATAGCTATCCCGCTGTCTTAGTTGACTTAAAAGAAGTTAAAGTTCTTGTGGTCTGATGCTTGTAAGGGTAGTTTCAAAAAATTGAAGGATAAGTTGACTTCAGCTTCGATCCTTACTTTTCCAGAAGCCATTGTTGGGTTTGTTGTTCACTGTGATGTATTCCATGTGGAACTTGGTGGCATTTTGAGGCAGCATGGTAAGGTTATAGCTTACGTCTCTAGATAGTTAAAGGTACATAAGAGAAATTATCCAACTTATGACTTTTAACTTTTGGCTTTGGTGTTCGTGTTGAAAATCTGGCTTTGTCATTTGTATGTGGTGTATGTGGATATATTCTCTGACCATAAGAGCCTACAGTATGTGTTTATTCAAAAAAGATTAATCTCATGCAATGGAGATGGCTTGATCTTCTCAAAGATTATTATATGAGTCTTCACTACCACCTAGTTAAAGCTAACATGGTTGTTGATGCCCTTAGCAGGTTATCCATGAAGATACTAGCATGGAGATATCCAGGTTATCATGTGGATAAAGAGAAGCAGGATATGGTGAGGGATATTCACCATTTTTCTAATCTTGGTATTCGTCTTTTGGACTCCGAGGATAGTGGTGTTTTGCTTCAAGAAGTGGTGCGATTATCTCTTGATATTGAAATCAAGGAGAAGCAGATGTTAGATCCTATCTTCATGAGGATTAAGAGTGATGTAGGCTGGCAGAAGGTAATGACCTTTGAGATTAGTGGTGATGGTACTTTGCGATTCTAAGAAAGGTTATGTATTCCTGATGTAGATGGTTTGTGTGAAAGAATTTTAGCCAAGGCACAAGAGTCGCGTTATGTTTTTCATATTGGTTCGACAAAAATTTATCATGTATTCAAGTAGATATATTGGTGGAACAATATGAAGAGGTATATGGCTAACTTTGTAGCTAAGTTCATGGTGTGCCAATAATTGAAAGTTAAGCACATGAGGGGCGGAGTATTATATAAAGGGATTGAGATGCCTAAATGGAAGTGGGGAGTGATGAACATGGATTTCATTACTAGTCTCCCTTGGTCTCAGAATTAGTTTAATTCGGTTTGGGTCATCATGGATAGGATGATAAAATCAGCTAACTTTTTTCCAGTAAGGATTAACTTCTCGGCTAAGGATTATGCAAGATTATTTCTCCAAGAGATTGTAAAGTTTCATGGGGTCCTTGTCTCTATCACCTCTGTTCATGGTACACAATTTTTATCTCACTTTTGGCGGTTGTTTTAGAAAGGGTTGGGGACTAAGGTTAGTCTGAGTACTGCTTTTCACCAGCAATCGGATAGGCAAGCAAAAAGGACTATTTAGACGTTAGAGAATTTGCTTCATGCTTTATGATTGACTATGGTTGTAGCTGGGTTGAGCATTTGCCTCTTATAGAGTTTGGCTATAATAATAGCTAATACTCTAGCATTGGGATAGCTCCATTCGAAGAGTTGTATAGTAGGAGGTATAGATCTTTTATTAGGTGGTTCGAGCTTGGTGAGGTAGTTATGTTTGGCCAATATTTGCTACACCAAGCTATGGAGAAAGTGAAGGTGATTTGGGATAAGCTTAAGGCTACCCAAAGTCTACAAAAGTCCTATGCGAATGTGAGTCAAAGAGAGTTAGAGTTTTAAGTTGGGGATAGGGTATTCCTGAAGGTATATCCCATAAAGGGAGTAATGTAGTTTGGGAAGAATGAAAGCTCAATCCTCGGTATGTAGGTCATTATGTGATTTTGTAGAGGGTTGGTAATATTGCATGTGAGTTGGAATTGCCTTCGAGTTTGAGCTCAATTCATTCGATGTTCTATGTCTCTATGTTGAGGAAGTGTATTGGTGATTCGTCGCAAATTATGCCAGTAAGGGATATTGGTATTTTTCATTCCTTTTCATATTAAGAGATTTTAGTTTAGATCATAAATCATCAGGTTTGTTGGTTTTTGACCAAGGATGTGCCCTTGGTAAAGGTACTATGGAGGAACCATAAGGTGGAATAGGCTACTCGGGAATATGAAGAGGACATGAAGTCCAAGTATTCATTCTTGTTTTTTGCCTAAAAATTCATTCATAAGTTATGTGTTCTTCATAACTTCTTTATTTTAAAACTTTGTTAAAGGAAAGTTTGATTTCCTTGCGTCTTTGTTTTATGTCGATGTTAAAGGTAAGAGTAGAGATGATTGGGGGTTAAATCGTGCTTGTACTACCTTGTTCTATCATTCAGGGATGAATGATCCAAGTAAGGGAGAATTGAAACACCCTGATTTTACACTTAGAAGTTTCCTAGGTTTTGAACTTCTGGAAATCATACGACTTGAGGGTACTTGTCATATGATATGGATACGGCTTGGTGACCTTAGCCGTGTATTGGTCAGTGTGATATTGGCCAAGTTCTTCTAAGGTACGAAAGGAAAGAATACGGATTATGTGGAGTTTATACGAGTGGTATTGTCCAATTCATATGTTATCTAGTGTCCAACCTCTTGATTCTATCTTGGATACGGTTTGAGGGTACCTGTTGTATGGTATTGGTACAACATGGGCAATGGGTCGGATGGTGGGCAGTATGTGGTGTCCAATATTCTGTCTAGGATACAAGTGGTGGGCACCAGTCATATGTTGTGGGTATGGTTTGGAGAGATGGTCATACCCTCCTGCGGGAATTCATAACATTTAAGTTGGGGATTCTTGACCTTTCCCCTCTTAACCCCTCTTGACATCAAGACTTAAAACACTCTTGGGACTCTATTTACCCTATTATTCTCAATCAAAAACACCTTAAACACTCTTAAATCTCTCTTAAGATTTAGTTCAAGAAAGACTCTTGGATTTTATCACGGTGATTCCATTAGGGGATTGCAAGGGCATATCTATCTGTACTCTTTGGTCTCTAAGGCATGTTACTACTCCCTCATTGTTAGTTCAAACTAAAATCATTTTTTCACTGATGGTTTTCATGGTTTTATTATTTTATGGCTTGGGTTTTGAAATATATGTTGGGGGTTTTGGTTATTTATGGTTGGATATTGTTTTCCCATGTCCTTTTTATGGCTTTCATATTATATCTATGGTTTTCGACATGTGGTTGCAGGAATGGTTAATTTTGGTTTTGGATACTATATGTCTCCAACAGGTTTGTTAAAATGCCTATGAGAATGGTTTTATCACATAGTTTGACTTTTATTGAAAAACTTGCATTGCATAATATGGAAATTGAACTCAAATTGGTTTGGTTGGATTTAAATGGATTAGAAAGGCCTTGGTGGCCATTAGAATGGATTAATTGGACACTTTCGAGTCAAATTTGGTTAATTGTTTTGGTATGCCATAAATGGATAGACTTGTAAGCTCTAGTGTTGGTATAACGATACCAATGGTTAATTCCTAATAAATAAGACTCCTTGTTAAATGGGTTGTTATGTGTGAATGATTTTAATATTGGCATAAAGAGGATGTGTTAGAAAAGTCGTGGAATGTAGAGGTCCCGAGGGGACCAGTACTGGAAACTCACATTTGCTGATTTGAGGTTTGGTCTTGGTTACCGTGTGCATGATGCCACACCTATTTAATGGGGGATTTACTAGTCATCTTAGGTTTTATTCTCCACTTCGTGTGGCTAACATTCACCAAGTCCCTTTCAGCAGAGGGAGCTAAACCCAGATAGTCCATGGGTGGGTGGTTTTAGGACGACCAAGCTACACATTCCCAGGTTAAAGTTTTTAAATGCATGCTAAACCCAGTTCCCTTTTCTTGTCATGGTATATAAGTATATATATTTATGAATGTGGTTATATATGGTTATTTACTTGGTTTTGAATGTTGGTATTATCTTATCCTTATCTTGAGTGCATGCTAGAGTTCACCCTTTAACCTGTATTCGGGTGTTATATCCCCACGTGTAGTAGGCACCGACCATAGTACTCCTCCTTCTCAATGATCTTGTATTCAAGGAAAACTTATTTTGGACTGAAGTGGTGATCTTCCATACTCCGGAAGACTCTATTTCATGTTAGGTATTTCTCTCCATACTTTGTTTATTTCTTGGACAGAATGTTGTTTTACTTTTGGATATAGGCATTGTGTGACTATAGTTTGGTATGGGCGGTATCGGTATTTGATTTATGATTGTTCTATTCTATCTTGTTATTTGCTCAAAATTCATTCGAGATGAGGTGTATTGAAGTTAAGGTTGGGTATTCGGGGTGGTCTCTAGTCCTCGGTTGGGCTTGAGGCATCCGACACGACTAGTCCCTGGTTTGGGTCACGTCAATAACTCAATCATACAAGTAATAAGAAGTGAAAAGTGTCAAAACATTTCAATAAGACATAAACCAACTAAAGAACTCAATTAATCAAGTTCCCAACACCTATTGATATTATTAATCAATTAAAGTTTATTAATACTCAGTTAAGATTCAATATTATCCCTGTATTACGGCATTGATATCCACATAAGTGCTTGTTATTTCATTTATATGAGCCCCCGTTTACTTATAACTCATTACTCAAGAAATTAGCAATACAAATACTTTATAAGAGTCTAAGAAGTCTCAACTTGTTTTAAGTTTGAAGTATAAATGATCAAAGAACAGACTTTAACTTCTTGAAAACCTCTTATAATCCCCATTTATTCAAATACATAATCTATGTAAGCATAATAGTCTACAGACACCTACATTCCTATACTTCTATCCCAAATCCTAAATGTCAACCCTATGCCTTAAAGTTCAAAATTAAATTTCTCATAACTCTTCTTTCAAAATATGACTTTTTTTTCAAATGCATACATTTATTACATAGATTTTTTAAGAAGACTTTATGCACATAAGGTACAAGCTTGCATCAAGTCATCATATTTTTCTCCCATTATGTAATATTTATGAAAAATAATTTCTCCAATAATGGGTGTGAGTGAGATGAGTTTAAAGTGATCACTTTTAGTATGCTTTTTCTCTATTAATGACTATTGACTTGAAATTTTATTTAATGCCTTTTAACATAAATTTTCTAACATGAGCAACTATTTGACATATTTATACTTGTGAGGTGAGTAATAAGCCATGATTTCTATTATTTGTATTTGGTCTGTAATGAAAGCATTGTTATGTTAAGGGATGAATAACTATAATGGGTCCAAATAAATTGCTTTTGAGTAAGTTGTGTCACTTCAAATGATGATTGACCTTCGATTATTGATAGCTCTGATGAAACAGGATCCATTAAGTTATGTTTATCCCAAAAATTTGATTTGCCTAAAGGTGAGGCACCACCTGAAAGTTTGGCACCCAGATTGATGTGATTTCCATTGAGTTGGCATGTGTTAACTTATTAAGCCATTAACAAATGATATGACTAGATGAACTTTTTAATTTGATTTTAGCCTTGCACTATTTGACATGATTTTGAGCAAGATGAAATTGATTAATTCTTTATAATTGATGATTTTACTAAGTTTTAGGATTTACTCTATCATTAAGTTTTGACTTTTCCATTACAACCTTTTTCTCACTATTATATTATTATTTTACTATATAAACTTATGTCCTAAGACACTCACTAAGTATGCAGTACTCATGCATATCATCATTTTTTGTGGTGTATTAAATACATGAAAAGAAAAACTTTAAGTGTATTGCAACATCTAGGAAGAACTTGCCAACCTAACAAATTATTTTTGAGAATATATTCTTAATCATGTATCTCGAATAGAAGGGGGAAACACTCTCGATCCTTTATACTTATAGATTATAAATCTTTTTAAGGCTCTACTATTTGAAGCAAGGTTTTAGAACCTAAGTTAGAAAAAGATCAGAAGACTGGATCCCATGATAATATTGAGAAATTACGACCATACCAAAAGGTCATGGGAATGAGGGATAGAGTTAAAGCCTACAGGATTTGAATTGTAGAATAATAAAATGACTACATTGTATGGTCATAGGTAGAAGACACAAAGTCATACTGAGGATCTCACTAGAGAAGACCTGAAGATGTGAAAGTCCATGAGTAAACCACAAACACCTAGGATGATCGTGGAATCAAACCACAATCACCTAGGATGATCGTGGAATCAAACCTATTATAAGAATTTTAAGGCACATTTTTTCTCTTAGAATTTCAAACATTGATTTTAAGGGTTTTTATTCAAAGTGAGATCTTGAAGTTTTTCATATTCTTATTGTAAGTTCATAATTATGTTTTCATATAAAAATTCTTATTTTTTTCTAGCAATTATTAGTAGCTAAACACCACAACTAGGATTATGGAAACCATGATGGATTAACAAAGTAGTGTTCGTAGTACAGAGTAATTTTTAATTGATATCAAACATGCATTGTTCTTTCCTTATGTTTGATTGTTTTCTAGTGGTATGAATTTCTAGAACCTTCCTTATATTTACTCATGACAAAAGAAATAGTATGAATGGGAAGAAAGGAATAAAAAACTTAGACTTGGAGTTACCAACCTCCACTTAATAGCTTGAGTCAATAATTCGTGATAGATAATCTGGTATCCAAGATAGGGGTTAGTAATGCAGGCTCAAGAGAAGAGAAAAATTACTTGAGGATCATATATAGACAGGCATAAGGTTTTCGTAAGTCTGTATATCAAACACCAAGAGGATTAAAAAGTCTAAAGATCTTGTGGAGTTATGAAGTTATTAGGGAAAACAGTCCTTGTGCCTCTCTCATACTGATTAGAAATCCAACAAATCAATAATTGTTTCTATAGAATTATTTATTTGAAAAAACATACCTTATTCATTGGATATTATTATTGATTACCTCACTACTCATTGATAATACGTTGACCAATTTCCTGTGGGATCGACCCCAACCTTTGGTTAGGGTCTATATTTCATAACAACTGATATATAATTCATTGTGAGGTATAGTTTTAGTTATATAATTTTTTTCCATTGTCGTGGAATAAAGTTACTAATTTTATTTGATTTTGCTTATTGGGTTTGTTGGTTATTGTTTCTTAATTTTACTTTTCTATTGTTTTTTAAGGCATAGACCGATGAATGCCCGATACTCAGAGTCAAGGCAACTCCCTAGTTCCACTTGATAAAAAGATGGAGAGAACTTTGAGAATTAATCAAAGAATGGTGAATGAAGGAGTTCATAATCAAGGAGCCTTACTCGAGAGAACTTATAAAGAGGCTACAATCATCAATCGGCTATAAAATCATTGTAATGGTCAGGAAATTATTGAACATATCACAGATTGGTTCATGGCTAAAGAAAATATTAGATAGATGTTTCCAAGAAGTCAACTAAGGAATAAAGGACAAGATAAAATAATGCAAACCATCTAGCTACACTGGATGAGAGGGATAGGTAGAGAAGGAATAAGGGACAACAACCTCTACAATATTATCTCCCTCACTATGAAGATCTAGAAGAAGATTTGGATTGCTTAGAGATAGTTGAAATAGGTGTTATCATCCCTCTAGAATTGCCTCTAGAGACTAAGTTTGACATTACTAGTGCCATTAATTACTTGATGAACTTGGAGGGGGTATTCTCAGGCCTACCTATTGTTGATGAAAATATGTACGTGATATAATTTATGGGGATTTGAACTTTCTATAATCTATCTAAAGTGAGTCAAGAGGTTATTAGACTACGGTTGTTTCCTTTCTCTATGATGGGAGAAGCTATATTATGGTTTGCTAAATTACCAAATGAATTAATTAAAAATTTGAATGAGTGGAGGACTCAGTTGTTGGACCAATTTTTACCACCTTACAGAATAATGCAATTAAAGGGTTAGATTTATATTTTTAGGCAGTTGCATTCTGAGGAAGTATATGAGACTTGGTTTAGTTTTAAGTAGAAGTTTCAACATGTTTCAAATCATAGGATGACTGGTAGAAGTTTGCTTGAGATCTTATACACAGCCTCAAATTCAATCACCAAGGATGTAGAAGACGATATCACTGGTGGGGCATTGATGAGGTTTTTTTAGGAGCATACTTCTAATATCATATATCAAATCACGAAAACCAACTAAGGCTGGCAAACTCAAGATGTGGATAGACTCATATAAATTATATAATTGGAGTATCTATAGACTACAGAGCATTAGATAAGATGATATCTCAAGAGGTAGCATAAATGAGGACTAATATTGGCTTGCTTATAAAAATTTGTTACAGTGAGAGCAAAAAAGGTGAATGCAGTTGGTGTACAAGGCAAGAAACCTAAGTATGTGGATTCAAATACTAAATAGGAGAAAAGTATATATGTGGAAGGTTTCCAAGCCAAGGTAAAAATTCTAACCATGACCATTGGAACTCTAGGAAAGGGAATCAAGGTCAGAACTACTATAGAGATAGCAATTACAATAATTCTAGGTGTAGAAATAGTAGTAGGGATCAAGATGGTGATGGAAGGAAAAATGATGGCTATATAAATAAGAGTGGCCTCTATGTTGCACCTAGGAACTGCGATTCTGGTTTGAGTAATTTAAGGATGGAATACAAGCTTATAAAGGTTGTGAAAGGGGTAGAGAAAACTGAAGACTACATTAAGGAGATTGAGGTTGATATTTTGGGAATTAATCAAAAGATTGAATTAAATGCTATGGTCATAAAAATATTGAGTAATAGTTTTCTCAAATTTCTATGGCATTGAATTATCGCCAATAAGGCACTCCATGTTACACCATCCAGAATCCAAAAAATATTGACCATTTCCTTGTTGTCACTACTAGAAGTGGAAAGATGACCACGTATCCACCTAAGCCCATGATTGTTGATAATGAAGTAGAACCAGAGGTTATAAATGATGAGAAAGTTTTTGAATCTGTAGACTCGGTGGTGGATGAGAAAACATTTGTAAAGATCTAGTTGATAAACATGAGTCCAAGGCAAGAAAGAGGAAGGACAAAGAGGTCCCAATAGTATTAACTCTTATCCATAACCTCCTCTTTCTTTTCTACAAAGATTGAAAAAGAAAGCCATATATGGGAAGTTCCAAAATTTTATTTCTATGTTGAAGGAGTTGACTCTTAATATCTCACTAGTTGAGGCCCTTAAACAATTGTCAAGTTACAAAAAGCTTATGAAGGACTTAGTGACTAAAAGGAGGATGGTGAGTTATATGCCCAATGAAAATGTTCACCATTGTGGTGCAATAGCCTCTAATTTTTTGGTTGATGAGAAGGAATACCCATAGCATTCATTATCCCATGCATTATTTGGTCTTTCAACTTCATAAAAGATTTATGTGACTTGGGTTCTAGCATTAACTTTATACTACTAGTATTTTATAGACAGTTGGGGGTTGGGTTCACCCAAATCTACTTTTGATTAGACTTCTCATGGCAGATCACACTTCAAAGAAGTTGACGGGAACCTTATGTGATATTTTGGTAAGGGTAGCATCCATTATGTTATCAATTATTTTTTGAATCCTTGACTATGTTGACTTTGAGGTTCACATTATTAAGGGGAGACCATTCCTTATGACTGGGCATGTGTTGGTTGATATGGAGACTGAGCAGATTAAATTTTTCTTAGGTGACGGACAAGTTATCTTTAATTTATGCTATTCCATAAAGTAGCCAAAGAATATGTGTGTGATTTTTGTGATGAATATAGTCAACGAGAATGATTTGGTATCTCCTATTGAGCAGACACTTAGAATTAAGGCCCTCGTATAAGTAATAATAAATTTCTAAGGTGATGATCCTAGGGGGTTTTGATGGGATGGTTAGCCCACATAAAGTTTAGTGTCCATACAATTATTTACCAAAGATTCTAAATCTTTGTTTGAAGAATAGAGTGACCCCACCAGCTCAGCCTTTTATTGAAGAGCCTCTAATCGTATAGGTCAAAACTCTTCCATCTCATATTTGTTATGCATATTGATAAGAAAACAATATTTTTCCATTTATTATTGTAGATAATATGGTAGATTGGAGAGTTGAGGTTGTGGTTTCTATTTTGAAGAGGTTCAAAAGAGCCATTGGCTGGTTCATTACTAATATATTGGGCTTTCACCTAGAATTTATACACACAAAATCCAACTTGAGCTAGATTATGTGCCTATTACTGTGCATTAATTGAAATTTAATTTATCTATACAAGAGGTGGTGAAGAAACAAATCATCAAGTGGGAGATCTTAGGCGTATCTATACACCTAAGTGTCATTATTTACGTGTATTTAGATTATCTTTAAGGAAACCTTGATGGGATAAATAAAGTACGAAGTGTGTATTTGTCTACTAAGTTATATGTTAAGAATTTTTAAGGTGAATTTTAAACAATAAAAGAGTCAAAATAATCAATAGATTTTAGACTAGAAAACTAGTTTAGCTAGCCTATGGTATACTTTTTCTAGTGTACTTTGATGAGATCTATTGTGTTGTATGGAATAATGTTTGTTATGAGATGTAGTGTAAAACCATTGGAGAATAAATGAAAGCTAAATAAAGTCCAAAACATCCACAAGGAGTGGGGAAACAAGGAATAAAAAGACAAGAAGAAGGAAGATTGGTTGAACCTCCCCTTATAGGGGCAGCCATGCGTCGCATCCGCATAGAATAGGAGTTGGACAAGTTCCTAATCTCTTATGGTGAAGGTAAAATTCATGGGGCCTACTATGTTCATGCATATCACCCCTTGTCCTTGCAATGTCCATGCGACACAAGGTCCCCCCCTTCTCCCTCAAAACATCTAAAGAGTGGTGTCTTCTCTATTTAAGTTAGGGAAAAAGTGGTCAATGTTTACGATTCATGTTAGGAAGATTATGGATGAACTGAAGGACTATAAAAGGAGTAATTATCCATATCTACAAGGTATCTTTAAAACAACACACATTTGGAGAGAGGAGAAATCAACAACTACTGTACGTGAGGGCTTTTCTTTCTTTTAACTTTTAGTTTATGTAGTTTTACTTATGAATTCACTAATGGTGATTTTTTGCATAAATATGAGTAGCTAATTGGTATATTTCTATATTTGAGAATATGAACATGATTTCTTGGCGTATATCAGGTTGGTTAAAGTCAATTATCATATTTGGTTATTTTTATGTTCTCGTACCTACTATTCTATTTATTGCGACCTATAGAATACATCTATGTTTCTTTTGTGAGCATGGAAGAAGTAAAATTGGATTAGAATATGGAAGCTAAGGAATGGATTCTTGTATTTCAGATGATTAAAGACCATATTAGAAGTTAGGATAGGAATATACCTAATCTAAGACCCCACAAAATCATAAGCTTAACTCAGTACGTTAAAGCTTGAAAAGAGGTCCCAGACTTAGAACTTTCAGCTAAGTTATTATACTTTGAATGATTTTAGCCTTCATAAGTTGTAAATCCTATTTTACAACCCTTATGACCTTAAAACGTTGATCCTTCGATTGAATCATGATCAGGTGTGTCAATAGGTCACTCCGGATGAGTTTCAGATTTTTTAGACCTTGTTTGAATCTTATTCAAGTGACTAAAACAATGGGTCGACGCGATATTGATGCTTCACGTCTCCCATCACATCAACAAATAATTTTTCCCTAGCTTTAAGTGCAATTCAAGTGAACCAATGCAAACTCAACACGGTGCAATGGTCATCGCGTTGATGCCATCAATGCGATGCGTCAGTTGGCGCATCGCTAGGCATGATTTTCAGTAATTAAATCCACATCCAGAGGTATATTTGGGACATTTTCTCCACTTTTATTCATCCCCAAAACACGAGATTAAACCCTTTAATAGGAAAATACTCTTATTATTTACTAAAATCCTCTCAAGAACAAACCCTAGTCCATCAAGTTAAGATCAAGAATTAAGAAATTCACCATCAATCTTCACAAATTCAAGTATCAAGGTATGTTAGGTGTTCATCTAAGGGTGTCCTTCCACCCTTGGAGTTCAAGAACCCTTTTCAAATTAAAAGTTGATTTTTTTCACGAATTTCATGTTGGATTTGATTATATTCATGATTATGATGTGGTTGGAGTTATAGTCCATGATTAACTACAAGTTTCTTGGGAAATAAATAGCATGTGTGTGATGTTATATGTTTTCATGTTAAAATCCCTTGATTATTTTATTTTTGAATTTTGATCATGATGATTGCATGTTGTAGCATAGCCATGTATATAAATCATACTCCCCAAGTGTTTGATGAATTTTCCATGTGAGCTAAGTAATGAAAACATATCATGTTAGCATGTATACAAGTTCATGTCATGCAAGTGTTTGCTAAAATGTCTCAATAAATGAATGGTGACAAAGTGACTAGTTATCATCTTTTTAAGATATTGCTATGTTTTACAATTTATGCAATCGTGTCCTGGGGTTATCTAATACCCGACAATCTAGTTGTTTATCTAGATTTATAGTATTTTCCAAATAGTCTCAACGATGTCACGCCCAGTAGTACTCAGACAAATAATAGAACTCAGTACATTTAGCCAATTAATAAAACTCAGAGTATTCAGTTAGTTATCTAAACTCAGTGAACTCAGTCCAGTTCAGATAGACAACACGATCAGTAATAGTTTAGTCAGGCCTTGTACAGTATAGAAATAATTTTAGTGTCTATTCAGTTGCGAGTAGGAATCAGCACCGAACGAACCCAGGGATGGGGGCATTCCTGATAGTAGAGGGTTTGACCCTTAGTAGCAATTCCTACATTATAGAACTATGTAGCCAGCATAGGTTGAGATGTCTTCCTTCCAATCTAGGGTTGATACATCTCGTGCGAGTTTTCCTTCCAGCGAACATTGATGAAAGAGATTCTTGATAGAGAGGGTTAACTCATAGCCATTGTTAGTAACCCTTGGCAAGGTGCTAACATCCTTCAAACTGGGGTCATACGTTAGACCCCAACTCAGTTCCTAATCGAGGTATATCAGTTAGATAAACACTCCCACAATTTCAGTTTTAGAATCAATATAAAACATTAGTTCAATTTTAGAATCAGAACTATCAGATACAGTCACTCAACTCAGTATAGAACTTAGTTTATGTCTATAGAATTAGTACTATCAGAAATAGTCACTCAGTTAGCAGTAATACAGTATTAGTAAACTCAGCTATAAGTCATTCAATTTTTAGAACTCATTATTTAGTGTTAATGAAATCTCAGTTAAAGTTTTCGTAGTTATGAACTCATGCATTCAGCCTTACCTCACCTAGCATACCAGTAGATCCAAAGTATTGATGCTTACCTTTATTTTACGCTATGATGTCTTATATCATTGGTTCAGATGCACGGATACCTGACCGTACCTAGTAGCCCAGATTATCAGCAACAGATTTAGTGGTGAGTCCTCATAGTTTGAGGAAAGAGTATAATTTTATGTTATTCGTACTTCAGTAGTTAGAGTAAGTTGGGGGCTTATTCCATCAACTCTACTTTCATACAGTTCAGTTAGATGTTTTTCAGACTAGAGTATTTCAGACAAATTTTTAGTTTATAGTATTGCTTTTTAGTATTCAGCATTTGATTTACTTTTGAACCTCATGGTAATTTTCTGCCTAATTTCCACATTATACAGTATTATTATTCAGTGATTGAAGCAGGTACCAGTCATAGGTTAGCTTGTCGTCCTTCAGGATTATGAGCACCATATGATGTCTTAGGTGCAACTTGGTATTAGATCCTAAGGTTCAATAGAGTCCTAGGAAGTCTAAAAGCCACGTCTATTAAAGTCTTGTGCATGGATGTATAGCGTTCCACACTTATGGACAAGAGGCTATAAGGCATTTTCGGAAAATTTTCCCTTCTTTCAATATTCATATAGTGTAAGTGAGCATGAGCTCAAGTTATACTCTTAGTCTAATCCTTTTCTTACTTCTGCTTATAGAAATATCTCTCAAAAAGAACAATGGAAGGAGAACAGGAAATCAGCCAACACCTCCGCCCATTCAAGAAGATCCCTTGGATAAGTATGTCTCCCACATAGAATTCAGAGAAGCTTTCACCACTCTAGCTCATTCTGTGGTAGTCCAGAATGAATGCCCAGCTGCTATTCTGGCCAATCCAGTGGCCAATACTGCTGCATCTAAAATTTAGGACTTCACCCAAATGAACCCTCCAGTCTTTATTAGGTCTAACTCTGATAAGGACCCATAAAAATTCCTTGATCAGGTGAAGAAAGTCATAGATATTATAGGGGTGACTATGAGTGAGAGAGCATAGTTAGCTGCATATCAGTTAGCGGATGTGGCCCACTTATGGTTTAAGCAGTTGAAGGCATAGAAAGCCAGCGATACAGGGCCCGTAGAATGGGAGGAGTTTACCATTGTATTTCTGGATAGGTACTTCCTACTGGAGTTGAGGGAAGCAAAGGTTTTGGAGTTCATTATTCTGAAGCAGGGCACTGTGATAGTGAAAAAGTATTCTCTCAAGTTTACCTAGTTAGCCAAATACGCCCCTTACGTGGTAGCAGATAGCAGAACTTAAGATGAGTACGTTTGTGTCTAGCATGTCTAATAGTATGGTCAAGAAGTATAGGACCATAATACTGATTAAGGAGATAGAAATATCAAGGCTCATGGTCCATGCAAAGTAGATAAAGGAGGATAAGAATAAGGAGAAAGAGAGGGATAAAAAAGAGCTAGAATAGGTAGCTTTAACTTACTCAACCTTAGTTAGAGGGTGGATATCATTCTAAGTTCTGCCTAAAATCTTCAGTTATAGATATGTCCATAGCCAGTGCTCTAGTGTCGAAGTTTATAGATGCTAATAAATATAAGGCACTAGGCCCTAAACCTCAAGGTAGTGTTAGCAGTGCCCAAACGAATCCTTTTTGCCAGAAGTATGGAAGAAACCACTAAGCCCTCAGTAGGGCTGGCCGTGATGTAGGTTTCGAATATAGAAATCCAGGCTACAAGGCCAAAAAGTATCCTCACGTGGGTTCGTAGAGTCATCATAATTGTCCCCTAGCTCAGTCCGATTGCTTAAATTAGCAGGGTGCCACTTCTAGTACCACCAGTTGGCAATGTCCAAACAGGCTTTATGAACTTCAATCCTAACAGGATCAGAAAAGTTCTCCTGATGTGGTCACTAGTAAATTACAAGTTTATCATTTGAACATATATGCTTTGTTAGATCTAGAGCTTCTTTGTCTATTGTAACTCCTTATATAGCTATTTACTTTGGAGTTAGTCCTGAAATCCTAGTAGAGCCCTTATTAATCTCAATCGTAGTGGGTAAATCTATCATAGCCCGATGGGTATACAGGAATTGTTCGGTTATGGAATCTCAGAAATTCACTTCAGCAGACCTAGTAGAATTAGAGATGATCAATTTTAATGTAATACTTGGCATGGATGGTCTTAATTCATACTATTCTTTAGTCAACTATAGAAATAGAGTTGTCCATTTTAGGTTTCCAAATGAATTTGTCCTTGAGTGGAGGGGTAGTACTTCAGTACTTAAGGGTCAGTTTGTTTCCTACCTTAGAGCAAGCAAAATAATATCTAAAGGGTGTATTTATCATCTCGTTCAAGGACTCTAGTTCAGAGACCCCTAATCTTGAGTTAGTTCCAGTAGTATGTGAATTCCCACATGTGTTTCCCAAATATATTCTAGGAATCCCTCCCGAGTGTGAAATTAACTTTTGAATACACCCTTTTACAAATACTCAGCCTATCTCTATCCCGCCATGTAGAATGGCCCCAGCAGAACTCAAAGAGTTAAATAAACAGTTGAAGGATCTCCTATATAAGAGATTCACTAGACCGAGTGTATCCCCTTGGGTTGCACTAGTTCTATTCGTATGTAAGAATAACGGTTCTCTTAGAATATGTATAGACTATCGTCAGCTAAATAAAGTCACGGTCAAGAACAAGTATCCACTTGCTAAAATTGATGACTTGTTTGACTAACTTCAGGGTGTCAGCTACTTTTCTAAGATACTTTTCAAAGATAGAACTTAGATCAAGCTATCATCAGCTCAGAGTCAAAGAATGTGACATTCTAAAAACATCTTTCAGAACTCAGTAAGGTCACTTTGAATTATTAGTCATGTCAGTCGGTCTTACCAATGCTCTAGTAGCCTTTATGGACTTGATGAACTGTGTGTTCAATAAGTAGTTGAACATATTCATCATAGTCTTTATGATTGATATTTTTGTCTACTCCCGCAGTGAACATAATCATGCAAACCATCTCAAAATAGGATTACAAACTCTTAGAACCCATCAGTTGTTTACCAAATTCAGTAAGTGCAAATTTTAGCTAAGGTCAGTAGCTTTCCTTGGTCATATAGTTTCTGGTGATGGAATTAGAGTTGATCCTCAAAAGACCAACATAGTGAGAAATTGGCCCAAACCCATCTCTTCATTAGATATCAGGAGTTTCTTGGGTTTTGCTGGCTATTACCGATAATTTGTTGAGGATTTTTGTCCATTGCATCCCCCATGTCCCGATTGACTTAGAAGAAAATCAAGTTCCAGTCGTCAGATTCTTATGAGAAGAGTTTTCAGGAGTTTAAGACTCAACTTACTACAACCCTAGTTTTGACTTTACAATATGGCTCAGATGGGTTTGTGGTATATTGTTATTCTTTTAGAGTGGTTTTAGGGTGTGTTTTGATGTAGGGAGGTAAGGTAATAGCCTATGCCTCTAGACAGCTTAAGCCCCATGAAAATAATTACCTAACTCATGATCTTGAGTTAGCAGCTGTTGTATTTGCCTTAAATATTTGGAGGCATTATTTGTATGTGGTACATGTAGATATGTTCACTGACCATAAAAGCCTACAGTATGTATTTTCTCAACAAGATCTAAATCTACGTCAGACAAGGTGGTTAGAGTTGTTGAAAAAATATAATATGAGTGTCTTGTATCATTCGGGCAAGTACAATGTAGTGGGTGATGCTCTTAGTAGGATATCTATGGGTAGTTTTGCTCATGTGTAAGAAGAATCTATTTTAGGAAGTTCATCAGCTTGCCCGACTACGTATCCACTTAGTCGATTTAGCAAAAGGTAGTGTGTGGGTATAGAATAGTTCAGAATCTTCTCTGGTTTCCAAAGTGAAAGAAAAGCAGGACAAAGATCCCAGTTTAGTAAAGTTGAAAAAGTCAGTCAGAGATCAGAAAGTAGAGGTCTTTTTTCAAAGGGGAGATAGTGTGTTGCGTTGCCAAGGTTGGCTATGTGTGCCAGGTGTAGATGACTTGAGGTAATAAATTCTTGCAGAAGCACATGGTGCACGTTACTCTATTTATCTAGGGGCCACTAAGATGTACCATAATTTATAGGAGATCTATTGGTGGAGTAGGATGAAGAGGGACATTGCAGAGTTTGTAACTAAGCACTCTACATTTTAGTAGGTTAGGATTGACCATTAGAAGCCTAGTGGATCTATGCAGGAGTTTAGTATTCCCACGTGGAAGTGGGAGGAAGTGAACATGGACTTTGTGATGAGTTTGCCCCGTACTCATTATCAGCACGATTCATTTGGGTCATTGTAGATAGGATGACCAAATTAGCTTACTTTTTGCCAGTTCATACCTCTTATTCAGCTGAGGACTACACCAAACTCTATGACCAAAAGTCCGAGTATCCATTATCTTAGATAGAGGTACCCAATTTACCTCTCATTTATGAAAAGCCTTCCAAAAGGGTCATGGTGCCTAATTTTACCTTAGCACAGCCTTTTACCCTGAGAAAGATGGTCGAACAGAAAGGATATTCAAACTTTGGAAGATATGTTAAGGGCATATGCCATTGACTTTAAGGGTAGTTGGGATGACCACTTGCCCTTGATTGAGTTCGCATATAATAACAGTTACCATTCCAGAATTCAGATGGCTCCATTTGAGGTGCTCAATGGGAAGAGATACAGATTTCCCATTGGTTGGTTTGAAGTGGGTGAGGCCATAGTGGTAGGGCCTGACTTGGTATGTGATGCCTTAGAAAAAGTTCAGTTGATCGATGAAAGTCTTAAGACATTTCAGAGCCGACAGAAATTATATGTTAATGTGCGAAGAAAGGTTCTCGAGTTTAGGATTTATGAATTTATGTATTTGAAAATCTCTCCTATGAAATGAGTGAAGAGTTTTGGAAATAAGGAGAAACATAGTCCCCAATATGTCTGTCCTTACTGAATTCTCAGCCATTTTGGAAAGGTAGCTTACGAGCTTGAGTTGCCGTCTAACTTAGCTTTAGTGCACCCAGTGTTTCATGTCTCCTTGCTAAAGAAACGCATAGGTAACCTAGTAGTTGTAGTCCCGATAGAGGGCATTGATGTCTAGAACAGCTTCTCATATGAGGAAATCCCATTCAAAATTCTCAATTTTTAGTTTCACAAACTAAGGAACAAAGAGGTTTCTCTAGTCAAAGTTCTTTGGAGGAATTAGTTCGTTGAGCGAGCTACTTAGGAAGCAGAAGTAGATATGCGGAACAAGTATCCTCACCTCTTCTCCTCAATCATAGACTCTACTCAAGGTAATAATTTTTCTTGAATTTACTCAGTTCCATTCTCAGATTACCTTTACAACTCTTTATCGGTTAAGTTGCATAGCATTGTCATATCATGTATACCTTCATAAAAAAATTCAGTCATGTGTCATGTTTTTATAAATCAATCATGCTTACGTTATGAATGTCAGTATGACAATATATTAGTACTTTCAGTCATGTAACCATGCTTAAGTTGTGCATGTTCATTATATATAGATTCAGTCTATCAGTATTCCCAGCATAGTCAGTCTCATTCGAAGACGAATGTTCCTAAGGGGGGGATATTTTAAGACCCTAAAAAATCCTAAGCTTAACTCAGTATGTTAAAGCTTGAAAAGATGTCCCAGACTTAGAAATATTATCTTAGTTCTTATACTTTGAATTATTTTATTCTTCATAAGTTGGGGATCCTATTGTATTACCCTTATGACCTTAAACCATTGATCCTTGGATTGGATAATGATCAAGTGTGTAATAGGTCACTCCGGGTGAGTTTCGGATTTTTTGAACCTCGTTTAAATCATATTCCATTGACCAAAATAGTGGGTCGATGGGATCTCGATGTGTTGCTTCGCCTATGGCATCAAAAAATAATATTTTCCAGCTTTTAGTGCAATTCATGTGAACAAATGCAAACTTGATGCAGTGTGATGGTCATCGCATTGATGCCATCGACACGGCACGTTGATAGGCCCATCCCTAGGCACGCTTTTTAGTAATAAAATTAGCATCCAGAGGGGTATTTGGGACATTTTTTCCACTTCTATTCAGACACAAAACATGATATTAAACCCCTCAATAGGAAAAATACTCTTATCATTCACTAAAATCCTCTCACGAACAAACCTAGTCAATTAAGTCAAGATCAACATTCAAGAAATTCATCATCAATCTTCATGAATTCATGTATCAAAGGTATGTAAGGTATTCATCCAAGGGTTTTCTTCCACCCTTGGAGTTCATGAACCCTTTTCAAATTACAAGTTGATTTCTTTTCATGAATTTTATATTGAATTTGATTGTATTCATTATTACGATGTGTTGTTTTATGTGAAACAAATAGCATGTTTGTGATTTTATATGGTTTTATGTTAAAAGCCCTTGAATTTGAGAGTTTAAGATTTTGATCATGATGCTTGCATGTTGTAGTATAGACATGTGTATAAATCATGCTCCCCAAGTATTTGATGAATTGACCATGTGAGTTGAGTAATGAAATCATATCATGTTATCATGTACACAAGTTCATGTCATGCAACTGTTTGCTAAAATGTCTCAATGAAAGAATGGTGACAAAGTGACTAGTTATCATGTTTTCATGATTGTGCTATGTTTTACAATTTACGTAATCGAGTCCTGGGGGTATCTAATACCCAATAATCTAGTTGTTTACCTAGATTTATAGTAATTTTAGAATAGTTTCAATGATTTCACGCCTAGTAATAGTCAGACAGATTATAGAACTTAGTACATTCAGCCAGTTAACAGAACTCAGAGTATTCAGTCAGTTATCAAAACTCAGTGAACTCAGTCCAATTCATATAGACAACAAGATTAATAATAGTTTAGTTCAGCTTAGTAAAATCTAGAAATCAATTAAGTGTCAATTTAGTTGGGAGTAAGAATCAGCACCGAGCGAACCCAGGGATGGGGGCATTCCTGATAGTAGAAGATTTGACCATTAGTAGCAATCCCTGCATTACAGAACTACGTAGCCAGCATAGGTTGAGATGTCTTCCTACCAATCTAGGGTTGATTCATCTCATACGAGTTTTTCTGGTAGTGAGGGTTGACAACAAATCTTTCAACCAGTGAGGGTTAAATCATAGCCATTGTTATTATCCCTTGGCAAGGTGCTAATACCTTTGAAACTGGGGTCACAGGTTTGACCCCTACTCAGTTCTTAATCGGGGTATGTCAGTTAGATGAACACTCCTACAATTTTAGTTTCAGAATTAGTATAAAACCTCAGTTCAGTTTCAGAATCAGGATTGCCAAATACAGTCACCCAGCTACACAATTAGGACTGCTAGAAAAAAAGTTGCCCAGTTAATGATGATAGGCGTATTTACACACCTAAACACCATAATTTACCCATATTTTAGGCTAAGTTTTAAGGACAAAATATATAATTACTGCACTTTTAGTCCTTTTTCCTGTAAGTGAGCTAACAAACATGATTAGAAAGTTTTCAGGTATAAATGATGAAGATTTCAGCATTTGATGGATAACTTGACGCCAAAGGAAGCTTCACGAAAGAAGAAAAGCAGAGCTTGGACGCCTAGGGACTAAAAGTGACGCATGGAAAACCTGTCCCGGGCAAAAACAGCATTTCCAAAGACTTTGGGGATCAGCAGTAACTTAGTAGGATTAGGATAATGATGCAGTAACTTATTAGGATTAGGATAAGTACGCAGTAGCCTAGTAGGAATAGGATATGGGTATTATAAATACCCTATTTTGATGAAGTTTTTCATACTTCATTCTTTTCAGACTTCAGACTTCATACTTCGTCAATCAATTACTTTTTATTATTCATTCAACACTTTCAATTCATTCTCTTTCAATTAATTCTTATTTCTGACAATTTTCTTTCATCTATTCGACTTTTAATTTTCATAACAAGAGAAACGCTATTTTGCAAGGAATTCACGCCACAAGCCCTACCAAAACATACTTCACGTGAGATTTTTATCTTGGTATGCTGATAATGTCTATTGTTATTTCCGTTGCACTCATGAATAGCTAAACTTCTCTGTTAGGGTTATGGAAGCCTTATGAGATACTATCTATTGCTATGAGTTTGTGAATTCTTGACACGTATGCTGCGTATATCATTCTTCTCTTCATCTTAATATAAATTCTTGTGGTTGCAAACATATAGAATACGCCAGTATAGCATTAACTTGTTCGAAAAAAAAGTTACATGTCTGGAAAAAAGAGAATGTCAAGGAAATAGGGCACCAACCCCTATTTAAAAGTTAGTGTCGTAACTGGATTAACCTCTTGGAGAATTTGTACCATTAGATACACTTTAAGCTCGAAAGAGTTAAAGTGAAATAGTCCTTGATGGTCGAAAGACGCCTGGATTTACCATAGAATACGATTCTCTATAAGCGCATGCATGTCTGAATCCCGCATAACTCATAGCCAATAGATACGTATAACTCATAAGGTGGATATAACCCTAACTCTCAATTCTCATTTATTAAAACCTACCAAGTACTCCATTTTACTCTTCTATTTTCTGTTTTTACTCTACTATTTTTTTTACGTTATTTGCATACACAAAATCCCCCCCTTTATTCGCAGAACTTTCATCAAAAGTATAATAATCGTTGCTTACTTAGTGACCGAGTATTCCCTGTGGGATTCGACACCCAACCCAGTTGGGTTCTATATTTGACAGCAACCGCTTACACTCTTACGAGAGCTGTAGTTTGAGCGTTATCAAATTTTGGCGCCGTTGCCGGGGAATACGGTTGTCAACTAAGTTTGTGATAATTACTAGACCCTTTGGTCAAAGATTCTCATACTTTAATTTTAGTTGTTGTTTTTGTTTTCTGCAGGTTTTTGTTCAGTGCATGCCAAATACTCAAAGTTCAGGACAACCATTATTACCCATAAACCTTGAACCGCAACTTATTGGAAGGATGGATGCACAACGTGACATTGAGAGAAGGGTTGCTCAACAAGAGCAGGCTAGACTAGCTGTGTTGGCTACGGCTCAAGTGCATCAACAGAATATTTATAACCCAGGGCGAGCAGCAGATCCTGATGATGAGGATTTAGGTGATGATGAGCTAATAAACCCTAGGCGTGATGCTGAGGTGGCGATACCAACAAACAGAAGAGATCGTCAAGAAAGATTTTGGCCCGAACGCCGAGCTATGCAAATACCATTCGATGAAGATGATGATGATCTTGATGGAGCTGGTGCCACAGGAGCCATTATTCCTCCGTCATTGGCACCC
Source organism: Capsicum baccatum var. pendulum (assembly GCA_030864225.1). Lineage (NCBI taxonomy): Eukaryota > Viridiplantae > Streptophyta > Magnoliopsida > Solanales > Solanaceae > Capsicum > Capsicum baccatum. The sequence continues at coordinate 145,581,688 of CM061552.1, forward strand.
GGAGCCAAGTTCAACATCATTAGCACCATGATTCAGTTATTGCAACTCAAGGGATTATTTGGTGGACTTGCAGGTGATGATCCAAATATGGATCTGATCAACTTTATTTCTACATGCAAGTCATTCGACAATCCAGGAGTTGGACAGAATGCAATTCGGCTGTGCTTATTTCCATTGTCTCTATCTGGAGAGGCAACTCTATGGTTGAATGGGCTCACTCCTTATTCTATCACTAATTGGAGGCAATTGAAAGACGCTTTCCTAGAAAGATTCTTTCCGCCATCCAAGAGAGCACAATTGAGAGATGAAATCAGTAATTTTCGTCAGCTTCCAACTGAAGCCCTCCATGAAACATGGGAGAAATTCAAGAAGAAGCTTATGAGGTGCCCAAACCATCACATAACCAATGTCCACTTGATGGAGATACTATACAGATCCTTGAATTCAGTAACTAAACCAGTGGTGGACAATGCGGCTGGAGGATCATTTATGGACCTCACCTTTGTTCAGGCGAGTGATATGCTAGACCGGATAACAAAGCAAAGTAGAGCTTGGCATACCAGGGATTCTGAGGTAGCAAGCCCCACTTTGTCTATTGGCATGACTGCAGAACAAAGGAGAAGAGAAGAAGAACGTGATCAAGATATGGCGTACATGAAAACACAGATGGATCTTCTTACAAAGCATCTATTATCAGGGAAGATCGAAAAAGTCAAAGCAGTTGCATCCAAAGGAAGAGAGGAATTTGATTCTGAAGAAGAAGCCAACTACGTGAACAATCAGGGGGTTTCCGCGGCAATGCCCAAGGAAACCAAGGTCAGACCTATTATGATAATTCTGGAAATAAGGATCATGATCAAGGTAGTTGGAAGAACAAGACAGACAGAAGTGGCATGTATATTCCTCCTGGAAGACGTGACACCACTATATCTGGTTCTGGAAATATGTACATGGAAGATATGATGGCTAAGTTGTTGAAAGAAGTGGAGGCAACCAGGACGGGAGTAACTGAGGTAATAAATGACTTGGCCTCAATGAAGCAATTGGTTGACTCACATTCCACTTCAATAAGACAGCTGGAGCAACAATTGAGTCAAATTTCAGTCACATTAAATCAAAGAAAAGCTGGCACCTTACCTAGCGACACAGTGCAAAACCCAAGGAACGATGGAACATGAATGGCCATTACTACCAGGAGTGGTAAGGTGCTGGAAAATGCATCCCAAATCAAGCAAGTGGCCGATGATACCACAAATAATGCACCAGCCGCTGAAGAAGCTGAAGAAGAGGTTAATGACGTCACCCCTCAGCGTCCACAGCCCAAAAAGATTGCCAATCCAAAGCAAGATGAAAAGAAAGTCGTGGAGAAAACTATTCCCCTTCCACCACCATCTTTTCCTCAAAGATTAAAAAAGAGAGCTGATGATACCAAGTTCAATAAATTTATGTCAATGTCAAAACAGCTGACCATTAATGTTCCATTGGTTGAGGCACTAGAACAGATGCCTGGCTACGCAAAATTTATGAAGGATCTTTTAACAAAGAAGTGGGCAGCAAGTGGTGAGTTAACAGATGTTGTTCATCATTGTAGTGCAATTGCTACCAGATCACTAGTTCAAAAGAAGGCCGACCCCGGAGCCTTCACTATTCCTTGCACTGTCGGATCTTTGAATTTTGCCAAGGCATTATGCGATTTAAGAGCCAGCATCAACTTGATGCCACTATCCATTTACAAAAAGTTGGGGTTGGGTGATCCTACTCCAACCAATATGAGGCTTGTGATGGCTGATAGGTCGGTAAAATGACCTGTTGGTATTTTATGTGATGTATTGGTGAAGGTTTCTTCATTCATCTTTTCGACGGACTTCGTTAGTTTAGATTGTGAGGTAGACGCTGAAGTTTCCCTAATCTTGGGGCGCCCTTTCCTTGCAACAGGAAGTGTGCTTATTGATTTAAGAGCTAATGAGCTTCTATTTTGGATGAATGACAAAGTAGTCCGCTTTGATGTAGGTAAATCAATAAAGCAACCCAAAGATCTGAACGTGTTCTCGGTAGCTGATGTTTATATTGATGATGAGAAAGAATTATTTGTAGAGGAGCAGCTTGTTGATGACCCATTGGCGGTTGTGCTTATGAATGATGAGCATAAGGATGCTGAAAATTATGAAGAAACTATTTGTGCTCTAACAGGATTAGGGTCATATCCTCATGCTCCCAAGAAGCTGGACCTTGATCTCAAAAACCGACCTACACCACCAGCTAAACCATCCATTGAAGAGCCACCTACATTAGAATTAAAGGAGCTACCTAGTCATCTAAAGTATGCATTCTTAGGAAGTGGTAACACACTTTCGGTTATTGTGGCGACAGATTTGGGTGAGCAGCCAGTTGCAGCTCTCATCACGGTTCTACAAAAGTACATGAGAGCCATCGGTTGGACCATCGCTGATATCATTGGTATTCCGCCTGGGATTTGTACACATAAGATTCAGCTTGAAGAAAATTGCTTACCCACTATTGAGCATCAAAGGTGTCTGAATCCACCTATGCAAGAGGTGGTGAAGAAAGAAATTATTAAATGGTTACATGCAGGGGTTGTTTATCCAATCTCCGACAGTAAATGGGTAAGACCGGTACAATGTGTACCAAAGAAAGGTGGCATGACGGTAGTTTCAAATGAAAAAAATGAGTTAATTCCACTCAGACCTGTCACAGGGTAGAGAGTATGCATGGACTACCGTAAGATAAATTCGTGGACACTTAAAGATCACTTTCCAATGCCCTTTATTGACCAAATGCTTGATCGATTAGCAGGGAAAGGATGGTTTTATTTCTTAGACAGTTATTCCGGCTATAATCAGATATGTATCGCCCCCGAAGATCAAGAGAAGAGAACATTTACATGCCCCTATGGTACGTTTGCCTTCAAACGTATGCCATTTGGGCTATGTAACGCACCCGCCACTTTTCAGCGTTGTATGATGTCCATTTTTTCTGACATGGTGGAAGACACTCTGGAGGTGTTCATGGATGATTTTTCAGTTGTGGGTGAGTCATTTGAATCGTGCTTGGCAAATCTAAGTATGGCATTGCAGAGATGTGTTGAATTAAACCTGGTGGTGAACTGGGAGAAGTGCCACTTCATGGTGAAAGAAGGTATTGTTCTTGGGCATAAAATCTTCAAAAGAGGAATTGAGGTGGATCGAGCTAAAATCGAAGTCATCGAGAAACTACAACCCCCAATTTCTATCAAACGAGTTCGTAGTTTCCTCGGGCATGCAGGTTTCTACCGAAGGTTCATTAAAGACTTTTCCAAGATTGCTAGTCCATTATGCAAGCTCTTAGAGAAGGATGTAAACTTCTACTTCGGTGAAGAGTGCTTGAAGGCATTTGAATGCCTCAAAGGAAAGCTTATTGAAGCTCATATCATGGTAGCGCCCGATTGGTCTCTACCGTTTGAGGTGATGTGTGATGCTAGCGGGGTAGCTTTGGGTGTTGTACTTGGCCAGAGAAGAGAAAAGTTATTCCATCCAATCTACTATGCAAGCAAAGTCTTGAACGGAGCCCAAAAGAACTATACTGTCACGGAACAAAAGCTTTTAGCGGTAGTGTATGCTTTTGAAAAGTTCCGTGCTTATCTGTTGGGAACCAAAGTGGTAGTTCATACAGACCATGCAGCTCTAAGATATTTGATGACAAAGAAAGATGCGAAACCAAGTTTAATTCGATGGGTATTGGTGTTGCAATAATTTGGTTTTGAGGTAAAAGATAGAAGAGGTTGTGAAAACCAAGTGGCTGATTATCTATCTAGACTCGAGAACGAGCATATAGAGCAGCCTGATCCAGAGATTGATGATGCATTCCCTGATGAAGAGATCTTAGCCACCATGATAGAAGAGTTACCATGGTATGCAGTCTTTGCAAACTTTGTGGTAAGTAATGTCATGCCTATGAATCTATCATTTCATCAAAGAAGAAAGTTTATGCATGATGTAAGACACTACTTCTGGGATAAGCCATATTTATTTAGACGATGCGCGGATGGTGTGATCAGACGCTGCATATCTCATGAGGAGGTGCCAAGTATCTTGGAAGCAAGTCATGCTTCACAAGTTGGTGGACACCATGCAGGCGGTCGGACAGCAAGAAAGGTATTGCAAAGCGGCTATTATTGGCCTTCGATATTTAGAGATGCCTACGAATTTGTGAGAAGATGTGACCAATGTCAGAGACAAGGAACAATTTCGAAGCATCATGAAATGCCCATGTCAAAAATTCTTGAAATCGAGCTCTTTGATGTATGGGGTATTGATTTTATGGGCCCATTCATGAATTCATTTGGAATGAAATATATCCTAGTTGCTGTAGATTATGTTTCAAAATGGGTCGAAGCAGTAGCATTGGCTGATAATGAAGGAAAGCGTGTTGTTGCATTCTTAAAGAGAAACATCTTCTCTCATTTTGGGGTACCGCGTACTATCATAAGCGATGGAGAATCTCACTTTTGCAACAAACTGTTCAAATCCGTGTTGGCAAAATATGGTGTCAAGAAACATAAGGTAGCCACGCCTTATCACCCACAGACTAGTGGACAGGTTAAGGTTTCCAATCGAGAGATCAAGCAAATCCTTGCTAAGACTGTAAATGCTAATAGGAAAGATTGGTCTCGGAAGCTGGACGATGCACTATGGGCATATAGGACTGCATTCAAAATGCCAATTGGCATGTCCCCGTACCAACTAGTTTATGGGAAATCTTGTCATTTACCCATTGAGCTCGAGCACAAAGCATTGTGGGCACTGAAGCGACTAAATTTGAATTAGGATGATGCTATGAACTTGAGGTTGGAGCACCTGAATGAGATGGATGAATTCCGTCTACATGCATATGAAAGATCAGACCTCTACAAGGAGCGGATGAAAAAGTATCATGATCAGCGAATTGTTCAATGAAACTTTCAAAAGGGTGATATGGTACTTCTTTTCAATTCCAGACTAAAGCTATCCCCAGGTAAGTTAAGGTCCAAATGGTCTGGTCCGTACAAAATTAGCCAAGTCTACTCGTCTGGAGTAGTTGAGCTAGAAGACAATAATGGTATTGTCTTTAAGGTGAATGGCCAACGAGTAAAACCATATATCGGTCCTCTTGACTCGATAAACTATATGACCACCATCTATCTCGATGAAGTCTAAGTACTCGAGGTAGCTATGTCGTGCCGCGTCAATAAATCAAGTGCTTGATGGGAGGCAACCCATCATTTTTAATTGTTTTTATTGTTTTTGTTTTCCTAAGAAGAGTTGAGCCACGAAAAAAACTAAGGCGCTATATGGGAGGCAACCCATCGTTCTAATCATTTTTGATTATCTTTTAGTAAATGTAGGTGTAAGAGGTGTAAAGGAGGAGATTGGTTTCAAATTTTGATTTGGAAGTATTGCATATTGAAGGTGGTAAGTTAGGAATGAAGAAGCAAAAGGCTATGGGTTAGGCATTGCTTATGAGAATATAGGCAAAGAACAAGTCAAGGCCTATGTAAATCTAGGCCACAAACAAGGCAAGGCCTATGCTATGGCCTAAGCTCTTGAATTCTAGAGTGCCATAGCATAGGCGCCGCCTATGCAAAAGCCTTTTATCTCTGAATCTCATATGCCATGGCATAGGCGCCACCTATGCCTAACAATGCCATAGCATAGGTACCGCCTATGCTCAACAATGCTTTGCAAAAGGCGCCGCCTATGCCAAGCATAGGCAAAGCATTAGGCGCCGCCTATGGTCACTTTTGGTCTCCAAATCCGATTCCAAATGGGTCAAAACCCGACCCAAGCTTGTCCTATAAATAGAACCTTAGTCTTAACACAAAATTGCACTGCAAACCATGTTAAGCGCCGCCTACTTCTCCAAATTATCTCAAAAATTTTCCTTTTGCTTTTTTACTTTGCAAGAACATCATCCGAGGCCATCAACCAAGTAAGTACTTCGTTGTTCTTCTTTTATATTCCTTAAGTACTACACTACTACACCTATAATAAATTGTTAAATCTTGAAGTAGTATTGGTAATTTGAATGTGGTTGAATTGTTGTGATACAACTAAGTAAGTGAAAGGATACGTAAGGATACTCTTGAATTGTTTCCAACTTGAATTTCATTTTAATACACTGTCATACTTTTGCGGAATTGACATGGTCAAGAAAATGGTATAATCTTGTAACTTGAAAGATTTCATGTTCGAATTACTTGTTCATTGAGATGAAAAATCATGGTTAACTACAAACATGAGATGTTGATTATTTCTATGTCATAACTTGATACAATCTCTATGTAGTAGTCTTGTTCAAAAGGGTACATCAATCCAAACATGAAAAGTATTGTCAAGATTACTTGAGATAGAATCGAAAAGGATAGTTAAGATGACTAGAAAAGTATGACTGCACTAATCATATTGTTGGAACATAACACCTAAACGTATATCGATAAAGTTTGAGTAATCGACATCGTTCACTTCACTAGTTTGTGCCAACAAATTAAGTGTGGGGTGGTGCTACTACTGCTTGTTTGTTGATTGTATCCACCGAGATGAAGCTAACATGACTATTATTTTAATCTCAGGAACAATGGCAACAAAATCAAGACAAGGAAAAGAAAAAGCAACCACTTCACAAAAAGGCCAGAAAAGGGGACGAAAAGAGCAAGGAGAATCCTCCTCGCTACAAATACCTCGCCGCATGTTTGTAATCAAATGGGTACTAGAGGAGCAAGTAAAGGAGTGGTATAGGAACAATAAAGAAAAAAAATATGTTCATGTGGAGTTGATACACAAGGAAAGCCTAGTAAAGAAAGAACCTCGCATGTTGGCCAAGATCATGGCGTTACATCTTGATTTTATCTTCCGAGATATGAGAGAATGCAATCTCGATCTAACACGAGAATTCTATGCCAATTGGTCACCGAAAACTACAGGTAGTGAAGTAAAAATTCGGGGCCAAGTCCTTCAACTAAATGCGGAGTTCTTCAACTCTTTTTTAGGTTTGCCATCTGTTGATCCATCACCACTCAAGGAGCTGTATAATAGACCTCCGTACAGGTCCATTAGACACACATTATGTAGAACAAGATCTATAGCACGGGGGAGTAGACACAAGGACACCGGTCGGCACAACACCTTCCCATATGCTTCCTTGAACAGAGAATCTTGAATATGGTTTCGCATAGTCAACTCTTGCCTGATTCTAGGGACACAATACATGAAGATTACACGAGATAGAGTGTGCTTTGTGTACGCATTAATGACGAATGTCCCTATTAACATTGGGGCAATTATTCGATCTACAATACGTAAGGCTAGGCTGCACAAGAGGTCCCATTTCATCTTTGGCAATCTGTTGACTGCAATATTGAGGAAGGAAGACATCAAAGAGGAACCAGCTAATCATAAACTTCCACACAACCCAAAGAAGGTTGACCTCACAAAGGTTAAAGATGTTGAATCCATACATGGCGTTAACCTTACCACTGCAGAACGTCATGCTCGGGATGAGAGTTTCTTTCGCCATCTTTATGGCATGACTCGGTTTACCATGATGAGCGGAGGTCGTGTTACAACTACTGTAGAGCTCCAACAGTTGGATTATGACTACCCAATTAACGAGCATACAAGGGCTATGCGTGGAGTAGGTGTGTACTTTGAGGAATCTCTTGATAAAGATGTGCCAACCGATGATGATCGCCGTATGCCAGACTCCGACGTGGAGGAGAATTCAGATGACGATAACTCCTATGATGATTCCGAAGAAGGGGGTATGACCCCAGACATAGAGGAGGAGTCCGCCTAATCCAGGTTCTTCTTATTTATTTTCCACTTAGGACAGTGTGTACCATCTAAGTGTGGGGTGCTGGTATTTGTAGGCTATACTTCTTTATCTGCATTTACATTTATTTATGTTTATTTGATTTGTTTGTTTGTTTTATTTTTTTAGTAGTCAAATTTTTTTTTTTGTTAAAAACTTTGCATAAAATTGTTCTGATAGGCAGCATGGTATTGTGACAAGAGTCTAAAATCATTACTATTGAGATGTTTAGGCTCTAAATGTGACTTATTATATGGTTCAATTCCTACATCTGTTGGGTCAAGAGTCTATACTACTCCCAATAAAGTTGACCATGTGCCTTGTGTGTGTGAGGTGATAGTATATTCTGTGTTTGTGGCTGATGCTAGAACTTGCCTGGTGTGTATGTAAAGTGAAATAAAGAGTGTAAGTTTAGGAGATGATTTAGGCATTTCTTTGGCAACCATGTGATTGTTTACCTTCGTTTTACCTACCCATGGACATCATCCTAGATAACCTCCTTTGAGCCTTTAGCCTATTTTCTTTGACAGCCTCATATGTAAGCCTAATCAATTTTTTTTCAAGACCATAATTTGTTCCAAATTCCTAAGTGCTTTAAATTGTAATGTGACAAAATAAGAGGAAATTAGGTGAGTAGTGCCTTAAAGTGAATTGGTACTTGAATTCGTTATGAAAAAAAATGGTTATCATAGAGGCGTGTTATACAAAAAAAAAGATAGAAAAATGAAAATGAAAATAAAAAGTTAATTCTGTTCAAAATTGAATAACAGAAGAAGTGAGAAGGGGTGGTAGATTAAAAGAAAGTAGAAAGGTTGTTTGAAAGAAAGTGTTAATGGCATAATGTGATGTATTAAAGCGCTTAGGAACATAGTCACTATTTCTGGCCAAAATAGTCCTACTCGTCCCTTACCCAACATTACAACCTGTAAAAGACCTATTTGATCTTAAGCGTAGCATTCTGATATTTAGTGGAGCATTACACAAATGGAAAGCCTATGGTCATCAGTTGCAACATATGAATTCTTTGTGAGAGTGAGAGCAAGGAAAATATTATACCCATGTTCGAAATATATACAATACTTGTGAGTGATTATGGGTAATATCTTATGTGAGACACACATGGTTGATGAGTTTTGGGTAGTCTTGTATGATTCTTTGTGCCTTAACTTTTGAATACGAATTAACCATCACCACGAGTCTATATTGGAGGTTGAATTGTTTCTAGTAGTGATCAGAAAACTACTCATTGTTAATAATTGTTGTGCCTATCTTGATGAATATTTTGTGTTGTTACTGTCGAAATCCTAAGTAGATGTTTATATGGACATGATATTTTATTCGAGGATGAACAAAGCTTTAAGTGTGGGGTGTTGATGATAGGCGTATTTATACGCCTAAACACCATAATTTACCCATATTTTAGGCTAAGTTTTAAGGAAAAAATATATAATTACTGCACTTTTAGTCCTTTTTCCTGTAAGTGAGCTAACAAACATGATTAGAAAGCTTTCAGGTATAAATGATGAAGATTTCAGCATTTGATGGATAACTTGACGCCAAAGGAAACTTCACGAAAGAAGGAAAGCAGAGCTTGGACGCCTAGGGACTAAAAGTGACGCATGGAAAACCTGTCCCGGGCAAAAACAGCATTTTCAAAAACTTTGGGGATCAGCAGTAACTTAGTAGGATTAGGATAATGATGCAGTAACTTATTAGGATTAGGATAAGTACGCAGTAGCCTAGTAGGAATAGGATATGGGTATTATAAATACCCTATTTTGCTGAAGTTTTTCATACTTCATTCTTTTCAGACTTCAGACTTCAGACTTCTTCAATCAATTACTTTTTATTATTTATTCAACACTTTCAATTCATTCTCTTTCAATTAATTCTTATTTCTGACAATTTTCTTTCATCTATTCGACTTTTAATTTTCATAACAAGAGAAACGTTATTTTGCAAGGAATTCACGCCACAAGCCCTACCAAAACATACTTCACGTGAGATTTTTATCTTGGTATGCTGATAATGTCTATTGTGATTTTTGTTGCACTCATGAATAGCTAAACTTCTCTGTTAGGGTTATGGAAGCCTTATGAGATACTATCTATTGCTATGAGTTTGTGAATTCTTGACACGTATGCTGCTTATATCATTTTTCTCTTCATCTTAATATAAATTCTTGTGGTTGCAAAAATATAGAATACACCAGTATAGCATTAACTTGTTTGAAAGAAAAGTTACATGTCTGGAAAAGAGAGAATGTCAAGGAAATAGGGCACCAACCCCTGTTTAAAAGTTAGTATCGTAACTGGATTAACCTCTTGGAGAATTTGTACCATTAGATACGCTTTAAGCTCGAAAGAGTTAAAGTGAAATAGTCCTTGATGGTCGAAAGATGCCTGAATTTACCATAGAATACGATTCTCTATAAGCGCATGCATGTCTGAATTCCGCATAACTCATAGTCAATAGATACGTATAACTCATAAGGTGGACATAACCCTAACTCTCAATTCTTATTGATTAAAACCTACCAAGTACTCCGTTTTACTCTTCTATTTTTTGTTTTTACTCTACTATTTTGTTTACGTTATTTGCACACACAAAATCCCCCCTTTATTCGCAGAACTTTCATCAAAAGTTTAATAATCGTTGCTTACTTAGTGACCGAGTATTCCCTGTGGGATTTGACACCCAACCCAGTTGGGTTCTATATTTGACAGAGACCGTTTACACTCTTACGAGAGTTGTAGTTTGAGCGTTATCAGTTAACAGTAATACAGTATCAGTAAACTCAGATATCAGTCATTCAATTATTAGAACTCATTATCCATTGTTAATGAAATCTCAATTACAGTATTCGTAGTTATGTGTATAGCATCGCATAATCAGTATTTACAATAGTTTTAGATATATATGTACTCTCATTCAGTTATGTTTATGCCATTCAGTCAGTTATTGTTCATGCATATGAGTCGATGCATTCAGCCTTACCTCACCTAGCATACCAGTACATTCAGTTTGCTGATGCATACTTTTTTTTATGCTATGATGTCTTATATCATAGGTTCAAACTCAAAGGATCCTTACCTCACCTAGCAGCCCATATTATCAGTAGCAAATTTAGTGGTGAGTCCTCATAGTCCGAGGATAGAGTATTATTTTTAGTTATCAGTACTTTAGTAGTTGGAGTTAGTTAAGGGAATTTCCCATTAACTCTACTTTTGAACAGTTCAGTTTGAGGCTTTTCATAATAGAATATTTCAAATAGATGTTCAACTGACAATATTGATTTTCAATATTCAGTATTTGATTCAGTTTTGAACCTTATGGCAATTTTTTGCCTAATTTTTGCATTATACATTATTATTATTTAGTGATTGCAGCAGGTACCAATCATGGGTTAGCTTGTGGTCCTTCGGGATTATGAGCACCATGTGACGTCTGGGGTGCAGACTCAGGATGTTACACCTAATTTTCCTTGTTTGGCTTAAATATGTGATGAAATACAACTGTGTTTGATTTAGTTCAAACATTCCTTCTCAATAATTTTATTGTGATGCTAATTTAAATAGACTATTAGAGGATCAAAATACAATAATCATAATATTAAACCCGTGATTGAATAACAAAGATACATAACTTAACCAATAAGATTATTTAGCTTCACAATGTGTAATGACCTAAATTTTGATGAAATATGTATTTTTATATGATTTGAATATTTTACCCTCCTCATGGTCGTGTTGTTTTATTACTAGGGTATGGGGATGATTTCCATGGTTCTCAATGCATTTTGGTGATATTTATGTGATTTTGTGTTTTTTGGCGACTTTGAGAGCCTTGTAGTTGATTTCAGTTGATATATTTTGATCCATGCAACAGATAGCAAAATAGACTACATTAATAGATCTGAAATATTGATTTTAGGGTAGCAACTTGGTTGGTGTAGTTTTATGGATTTTAAATCTTATTTCGACCCTCAGTTTAAAAGGTTGTGATTTTGGGTTTCGGGGTTCAACATTTAAAAATGATATTTTTTTCAAAAATGTTATGTAGCCAGTGAGTTCGGAGCGTCACATTTTATAGCATAGTATAATTCATTTGTATTTACGAGATTCCAAATGAATCTTGGGGGGCCTTAGAGACTTGGAAATTCACCAAGTCCCCAATTAGTGCACCACTCAACTTATGCACCCTCAATTGCGACAGGAGTATCGCGATTGCAATTGGGATAACATGGAATTTTTTACAATCATAACACCCCTTTTGCAATTACACTAGGCTTTCTAGTCAAGTTACTGCAATCACAACCTAAGGTCCATATCGCAAGACCTTTATATATAAATACCTATTTTCACTATTTTTTAAACTTAGAGCCTAGGGTTTCATAGTTTTGAGCAACTTTATCCATTTCTATACTTGGGTAAGCTCCATTACACTTATTTGAATTAATTTCTTCCATCCTTAACATTAATTTACTGTTTAAAACATGAATTGAAGCACAAAATTTAGGGATTTTGGCTTGTATAGCCTAAAAATAGTATTCCTCCAATTTATTCCTAATTTCATTCCTTTTTCACTTGAGTGAGTTTATAATCCTATAATTATTTATTTTTCCTCAATTTCACCTTTAAAATAATTTTGATCTCGATTTTTAAATGGATTTTGAATATTTCATTTGGTAAATTTTAAAAATGCATTTTTGTTAATTCTGACCTAGTTTTTAAATCTTTTTCACTTGGGTTATAAGTTGTAGACACCTAAAGATATGGGAAACATATTTTTGAAACAATGTTAGGATTTTGCCCATCTTTTTTGAAAATCCATTTCGAATGTCTTTTTTGACCTTGAGTTGAAAATAGGGAATATGGGTGTTGTTGGCATTCCTTTGATGCATAGATTCTATATTCTGATGCTTTAGCTGATTTCAAATCCATTTATGAAGATTATAGATTCGAGATTGAATTATTTTTAATCAATTTTTATCCTTTGAGGTAGATTATGGCTTAATCTTTCAATCTAGGTTGGGTAGTTAATTTTATACAAAATCCTGTCAAGAGTATGAGAACTAATCATGAAAAGTGGTTATGTTATTGTGTTGTGCTCGTGTGGAGGCCTATGTGTGGTATTTTGTGGTGGTTTTGGAATTTTATGTGATATATTTGACTATATGAAGTCCTATGTGACATTAATAGTCTTGTATACATGACGATAATTATACCTTATTTGATAAAAAAGTTTGTTGTGATACCAATTGTGTGTTTTGATGTATTCGTACTATATTGGCATATGAATCATGTTGGATTAAAAATGGTTGGAAATAATGAGTGGATATTTGGCTCACGAGATGACATATTGGTTGGTTGTGGAAATACTCACTATGGTTGGTTCTACAAATACTCTTTGTGGTTGTTTATGAGAATTACACACTCATACTCATTCATGAAACAATTGTACCACCACAGGAATATTGTGAAACACTGACAACACATTTTTATGACAAAAAATTTGACATCTTATAAAACCTTCCTTGAGGGATGTTCCAAGGAGGAGATATAGATATATGGATTATATATGGGTTGATGAACCCCTCATTGGTCCTATGTCTTGTAGCTTTATCTCAGTAGGTATATACAGAGACTATGTGATGGTCTATAAGGCTATAGGATATCCTAAAGGTTGTGCGACAACCTCATGCATTACATCATCATCATTATTCTTATTGTTCTTACTTTTTTCTGCTCGTGATGTGATCTTATATTTTGTTTGACTTGTTACCTATCCATTATTCTAACCTTTCTTACTTGTACATGATTCTCTCATATATGTTATTCCCCTTTCCTTTGCTTATATGTGGTATAAATGTATACTTGTATTCTTTTTTAGTACTTTACTGTATTATATATGGATATTATAGAACTGTTAATTCAATGAGTATGGGCTACCATTGTGGGGTAATTTTTTAATTACAGGTGACGTGCACTTAGTGTGTATTTTGTATGCTTTATTTTCTACTTTGGCCAGTCGACATATGATACCTACTGAGTACAAGTGGATCGTACTTATCCCTACTGTGCCTTTTTTGGTGTAGATTCTAGTGCGGATGTATCTTATATCGATAGATTTCAGGAGCCTTCAGAGTTGTTTAAGGTAAAGATTGGACTTTCATGCGTCTGGGTCCACTTCTATCTTTTTATATTAGATTATGTCTTCACTAGTATTTGGAGACACATATTGTTCCTATTGAATACTCTAATGTATTTGACTCACGGATTGTATTAGTAGTTCTTACACTATTAATAGCATGTTTTAGGAGTTTGCTATAATATCTTTGGTTGCATTTTCCATTTTCATATTATATTTACATGGCTCAACTTTGTTAGCCTTCCCTAATGGTTATTTTTATCTTTTCCCTCTTGTGTATCAGTTTAGGTTATAGGCTTACTTGTTTAGGTTTGCCACGACAAGTGTAATCATGACACCTTGGATTTTAGGACGTGATAAATTTGAATCAGAGCAACCCAGTTTTATATGTCTCAATAACTTAAGAACGAGATGTCTAATAGAGTCTCGCGGATTAGTATATAGACGTCTGTATCTATCTTCGAGAGGCTATAAGATGTCTTTACAAAATTTCCCTTATTTTATTCCTTGTCGTGTAAATTTATTTTATACCTTGTGTTCTAATTTGTATTTCACTCTTTTTTGTACAAATGGGGCTAACTATACTCGTGAGGTTAGAGATACAGAGCTTTCATCTAGGGAGTGAGCCTAGTCTAGAGGGTGAGTTGTGTGTTGTGGATGGACTAGGGGTAGTGGATGGGCACGTGGATGTATCCCATCAAGGAGTAGTGCTAAGGGACTTTCCCCTGAGCATCAGGTTAAGAATGTTGGAGGTGTCGCTCCTATTTTAGTTTTACTGAGTTTTTCTACCCTAATTTTTGAGCGATTATTGGTTCACTTATTGACCCATTTGGAGGGTGCTCCCCTTGATCCCCTAATTGAACCTTCTTTTACTATTGGTAATCCTCAGACCTTGAGTACTATTCATATTTCATTATCGGCAATGAGTATAGTATTCTAGGTTAGGAGTTCAACCTTCATCTATGTTACCTCCCCCGATGGGATTTCAGCCTACTAAATTCACCATGCCTCCTGTTTCTGCGAGTATAGTTATGTTTTTTGAGGATCAAAAGAGGTTTGAGAGATTTACTTATTTTGGTCCTCCTATATTTAGTGGTGTTATGGACGAGGATGCCGATAAGTTCTTAATTAACTGTCGGGAGAAGTTGCATAAGTTATGTTTGCTTGAGTCGCACAAGGTCGCACACACTTCTTATTAGTTGAGAGATTCTGCTAGAGTTTGGTGGTCACTATTTAGTTGCAGACCTTTTGATTCTCTCTAGATGACTTAGGATTAGTTTTTTGATGCATTTTTAGAGAGATTTGTGCCTTATAGTATAAGGTATCCAATAAGAGATAATTTTGATCACCTAGAATATAGCTGTATAATTGTTGCAGAGTATGAGGCATGCTTCAATGCCTTTTATATATATTCTTATGCCAGTATTTCTATCAAGTCTAAAAAGATCCAGAAGTTTGTAAAGGGTTTGGATGTCTCTCTTCAATTTACTACATCCTAGATTATTGCATTTAAAGCAATCTTTCGTAGTATTGTAGATTATTCTAAGATGACTGAGGGTACTTTGGGAGCATATCAGGGAGGCGCCAAGAAGGTGCACTATTTTTGTGAGCTTAGAGGTCAGGCATCTCGAGGTAGAGATTTTAGAGGTTCTCATAGGTATCTCGGTAGACTAATACAGACAGCCTTATAGAGTTCAATTATTGGGTCTTCTGGTCTAGCAGTTTATGGTGGTTGTTTGAGCCCACTGGTACCTTCTCATATTAAGTGTAGCTGAAGATTTTGTATTTTATGTGATAAGGTTATCCATTTAGCCAAGGACTATCCCTACTGTGTAATTAAAGTTATTTTTTTAGCTGTAAGAGGTAGGGGTTCTACTAGAGAGGCGAGAGGTAGAGGTAGTGGTGCCTATAGTAATGGTCGTGGGACTACTCAGTAAGGTAGCTATCATGGGTAGTGTTATGCTATACCCACTAGGCCAGCAGTAGAGGCTTCTAATGCTATGATCATATATTTTATCCCCATTTATTTTAGATCTGCATCTGTGTTATTTGAACCAGGATTGACTTTCTCCTATGTGTCTGCATATTTTGCTTAAGGTTTTGATTCTTTTAGTGAGCCTCTTGCCATGTGTATTTGCGTATCCATCCTTATTGGATATTTTATAGTGGTGGATCAGTGTATCGATCTTGTATTATGACTTTATCGAGGTATGAGGCTTGGGTAGATTTGCAAGTGTTAGATATGATTGATTTTGATGTTATTTTTTATATGGAATTGTTGTTTGCTTATCATGTTGTACTAGATTGTTTTGCTAAGACTGCGACCTTAGCTTCATCGAGTGTGCTAAGAATAGCTTGGCAAGGTGCACTTCATTCAGTTCCTAAGAAAGTTATATCTTATGTTTAGGATCTTCCATCAGTTAAGAGGGTATATTTGTCTTACTTGGATCATATTCGTGATACTAGTGTTGCTTCTCCTCCTTTTTTGAATTATGTTCATGTTGTCTTTAAGTTTATAGATGTTTCCCTATAGATTTTCTTGGTATGCCTCTAGACCGTGATATTTATTTTTCTACTGATGTTGAGCTAGGAACCAAGACCATCTCTATTTCTCCTTATAAGATGATCATAGATAAGTTAAAGGAATTAAAGGATCATTGCAGGAGTTATTGGATAAGGGATTTATCTGACCTAGTGTATCACCTTGAGTTGCTCTTGTCTTATTTTTAATGAAGAAGGATTGGTCTATATGGATGTATATCAATTATCGGCAGTTTAACAAGGTGATGATTAAGAATAAGTATCCTCTTCTTCATATTAATGATTTGTTTGATCATCTTTAGGGTATCATGGTGTTTTTAAAGATTGATTTGAGATTCGGGTATCACTATCTATGGATTAGAGCTTTGGATGTTCTAGAGATAGCTTTTTGGACATGATATGGTCATTATGAGTTCTTTGTCCTATCCTTTGGGTTGAACAGTGTCCCAATCGTATTCATGGGGTTAATGAATAAGGTGTTTCGATCATATCTGGACTCCATTATTATTGTATTTATAGATGATATCTTGGTATATTTGAAGAGTAAGGTTGGGCACGTAGAGCATTTTCAAATTGTGCTTTAGAGATTGAGGGATGAAAAGCTATATGTCAGGTTCTCCAAGTATAATTTTTGGTTGGAGTTGTTTCTTTCTTGGGTCATGTGGTCAATAAAGAAGGCATTACAATTAATCTAGCCAAAATTATAGAGGCTTGTAATTGGGCTACACCTACTTCGCCTACCGAGATTCAGAGTTTTATTGGCTTGGCAGGTTAGAAGCAACATTTTGTTGAGGGGTTTTCATCTATTGCAACTCAATTAACCAAGTTGACTCAGACGAAGATTTCCTTTAAGTGGTCTGATGCTTGTGAGGCGAACTTTCAAAAGCTGAAGGATTTTTGGACTTCAGCTCCTATCTTGACTTTGCCCTAGGAGAATGTGGGTTTTACTATCTTTTGTGATGCTTTGGATATTGGATTACGTTGTGTTGTTAAAGGATGGTAAGGTGGTTGCTTATGCTTCTTGTCAGTTGAAGCCCCATGATAAGAGTTACCTTATCCATGATTTGGAGTTATAAAAAGTTATTTTTGCTTTGCAGTTATAGAGGACTACCTTTATGGAGTCCATTGTAAGATTTTCTCAGATCATCATAGTCTTCAGTACTTCTTCTCCCAATAGGATATTAATATAATGTCATGTCATTGATTGAGTTACTTACATATTATGACTTGACTATTCTCTATCATTCATGTAAGACTAATGAGTTTGCAGATACCTTAAGCCAAAAGTTGACTAGCATGGGTAACTTGACATAACTTTTAACCCAAGAGAGGCATTTAGCCTTAGAATTTCAGTCTTTAGCGAACCAGCTAGTTAGGCTTGATATTTCAACAACTAGGCAAATTTTGGCATTTGTGGAGGCTAGGTCTTTTTTGATGGAGCAGATTTGAGCTCATCAATTTGGTGATGTTTGATTGAGGGTGATTTGGGATAAGGTGTTAAGTGGTGAGGTTAAGGAGGCCTCACTAGATTAAAAAAAGTTTTCAGAATTGGTAGCCAAATTTTTGTGCCAAGAGTGGGTGACAGGATTAGGTTTATTTTGGAAGAGGCACATTATTCTAGGTATTCTATCCTCCCAGGAGTAACTAAGATGTATGGTGCTTTGAGGCATCATTACGGTTGGGTGGTATGAAAAAATATGTAGTTGAATTTGTAGCTCGTTGCCTTTATTTCCAACAGGTGAAGATCGAGCATTTGAGATCGTGTGGATTGCTTTAGAAATTGCCCATTCCTGTGTGGAAGTGGAATGAATTATTACAGACTTTGTGACTGGATTACCTTGCACTTTTTATGGATCCGATAATGTTTGGGTCATCTACGATCTATTTACCAAGTATACGTATTTTATTTTGGTCCAGGTCTCTTTCAGTGTTGAGAGGTAGACCTGTATCTACATTCATGAGATTATGTGACTACATGGTGTGCCAGTGTCTATCATTTCTGAAATAGCCTGGGGTTCTGGACCATAGAAAATTTCCTAGATTTCTGTTCTCTGGAAAGGATATGACTAGGGGAAATGACTCGTACGCTGGGATACATATGGTATGGGTTAGTCGTATGCTGACCAGTGTTGGTTGGAAAGTTGGATTTATTTTTTAGAATGGATACGACTTGGTTGGTATGAGTCGTATCGGTGGACATGGGTCATTTGGTTTGGGTCTTTCCTTCACTTAATCATAGTATTGGTAGACTAAGTTAGTTCTGAGTATGAGTGTCTCACCATTAGCTGCAAGCCAGGGTACGAGTCATACCACGGACTCGTATGGTTGGCAGTGTTCAATCCTCTTTAGATTTTATTCTGCTAGGGGTATGGATCAAGGGTACTAACCATATGCATGGATATATGGTCTCAGGGAGATAACCTTGGGTACTAGTGGTGGGTACCCCTCGTATTGGAGGGTATGATTGGTATGGTTAGTCATATCCCTCTAATAGGTTTTTGGTGTAGTTTAAGTGAGGGAAATCTAGATATTTCCCCAAATAACCTATTGAGGTCCTACGACTTTAACTCACTTAGAATGTTATTTGCCCTATTATTCTATTCTTTAACACTTAGAAAAACACTCTTTAATCCTTTCTAAAGTTCTTGGGCAAAGGAAACTAGTGTTTCCTCCCAGAGAATAATTTGGGGCTTATGTTAGTGATTTTTCTCCATCATCTTCTTGGTTTAAGGCATGTTCTCTTCCCTCATTGTTAGTTCCAACTAAAGGCATAGTTTTTTATAATGTTTTCATTGCTAGATTATTGTATGGTTTTGCATTTTCAAATATAATTTGGGGGCTTTGGTTGTAAATTCTTGGTTATGTTTTCTCATGTTTTAATTATTCTTTTATATGCTTTAATGGTGTTTTTGGATAATTGGTTGCATGGGAATGGGTATTTGGTAATTGTCTTTGGTTTTGGAAATACTATGCCCCCAATGTGTTTGATAAAATGCCTATGAAAATGTTTTCACTACATTGTTGGATTTTTAATGGAACTTATGCTTGGTTCTTGGTAATGGAAACCTAAATGGCTAAATGGTTTGGAATGGTCAAAATAGAATGGCTTTGGGTTAACAAATATTCTTATGGGGTACAATGGAATTCACCAAGTAACCATAATAATGGAACACTTTTGGGGAACATGGGACTCCTCTAAGTTAATTGGACAATGTGATCTATGGGTACAGTGGAATCCCTTGATCTAAAAAGGGTTTGGCTAAGGACAATACTTTCATCTTTTATTTGGTATGAAGATACCACTAAGTATTGCCTTGGTTAATAATAATGGTTTGGTTGGTTGAAAATGGTTTTAGTTGGGCAATGAAGTCGGGGTGTGATAGCTAACTATGAAAGTTGGAGTCCAACTAATGAACACTAGAAACTCATGTTTATCGAAATGAGAAGTAAGTCATGGTGACCTTATATGATACTACGAGGTATATGGGAATCCTCTACGTACACTATACATATATAAATCATGGAGGTTGAAGGATACTTTGGAAACCCTTACTCTTATGGTATCTCAGGTTCGTGCGGCTACATGCATCGGGGCCCATTCAGGGGGCTACACTGGACCTATATAGCCCATGGGCGGTGAAGGACAGTTAAGCTACACATACCTAGGTTAATGGTTTAAAATACACGCTAAACTTGATTTCTTTTCCCAATATGATTATATATATTATATATATCGTTTGTATGTATATGGATGGTTTACTTAGGTTTGCCAAATGGCATTATTTTATCCTTATCCTGAGTTCCTGCTAGCGTTCACCCGCTAACCCATCTTTGAGTGGCTATGTCCTGACGTGATGCAGGAACCGGCTATTTCACTCCTCCTACTTACTAATCAAACTTCGGGATCAGCTATTGGATTGAAGTAGTAAGCTTGTATATCTCTGAAAGGCTCCATTTCATGGATGTTATTTAATACTTTGGTTTATTTATGGATATTTATTTTGGCTATGGTTTGGGGCAGTTCCCAATAGAATTTTTGTATTCTTTTGGTTAGAGGATTTTATAGAACTACTATAGGTTGGTATGGGCAGGATTGGTATTGGTATCATCCTTGGTATTGGGGTTGATACCGTAATACTAAGTTTCTCACTGTTCCATCCTATTTTATTTTGAGATTACATATATTTATTTCAGAACTTATATGGTTATGGTTTGGATTATGGTTCGGTTGGTATTAGTTATCGGTTGGGTATCAAATGATTAGACACATTTGTGTGGTCACAAATATAGAACTATCCTAGAGTCTGGGATTATGCAATAACGTTATCTTGTTATACATTCTAAATTTATCCAACTTAGGGTATGCATTGGTAAGTTGGGTTGGGTAACGGGGGTGGTCTCCAGTCCTGGTTGGACGTGGGATGCACATTACGGTAAGGCCTTACTTTGGGTCGTGTCAAGCTAGTATCGGAGCTTTAGGTTCATGGTTAATTTGAAGTCCACAAAGTTGTGTCTAGTAGAGTCTGTTTTAGGGGTGTGTAGGGTGCCACACCTCTAAGAGAGAGGTTATAAGTCATTTAGGAAAGTTTTACTTTCTTGGTATTTTATTTTAAATCTTACAGTCTAACTCTCAAAATTTCCTCTAGTCCTTTTCTATTCGCTTTTCAGATTATGCCTTGATGATCTCGAATACAAATAAATTCTTTTGTCCTATCTAGGGATGATGCTAATCGGGTAAACCCTACACCTAGAGTTCGCATTCAATCTTAGGTTCCTATCCCTGATTGTTCTGGAATTCTCTTGATCGCTACTAGTCCTCCTTAAGGTGAGGTGACTAAAGTGGAATTTCACCAATCAATTCATATTATTGCTCAATTGGTTATTACTAGGTCTGAGCGGGATGCATTGGTGTTTTATCTTCTGAGACCATAAGGGTTGGATTATTTATGCAGATAAATCCTCCTACTTTTACTAGAGAAAAGATGGAGGAGAGTCCTTAAGCTTTCTTGGATTAAATAGAGGAAATATTTAAGGTGATGCAGGCCACAAATATGGAAAGGATATGCTTTGCAGCTTATCAGCTTAAGGATATTGCATACTGGTGATATGTGGAGTGGGATATGGATAGAGGTGAAGTTAAGAAGAGTTTTACTTATGGGAGTCTTTTTCAAATACTTTTATGGATTGCTTCTTTCCTCAAGAGCTGAGAGAAGAGAAGATGGAGGATTTTGTCTATCTTAAGTAGGGAAAGATGTTTGTTAAGGAATATGCCGTGAAGTTTCATCAACTGTCAAGGTATGCTCCAGACTTGGTGTCAGATATGAGAGATAGGATGACAAAGTTCACTTCTAGGATATATCGAGATTTGATCCTTGAAAGCAAGATTTCTTTGCAGATTAGAGATATGGATAATTTAAGGTTGGTTGTCCACATAAAGCAGGTAGAGGATGAAAAGAGAAAATAGGAAGAGTTTGGGGAAAGGTAGGGTAAGAGGAGCAGGTTCTCTAAAAAGGTTGGTGCTCAGTAGTAGGGTGGTCGGTATGGTGGCAAATGGTCGAAGAAAAAGTGATAGAGTTCTATTTCCTTCTCTACTGCTAGCGCTCCTTACTCGACTGATAATTTTTTAGCACAGGGCGCCCAATCTCAAGCGAGTAGGGGCTCAATCGTCTTCTTCATGCCCTCCTTGCCACTTTTATGGTCATCTTCATCAGTTCTTTTGTGATTAAGAGAGGGACAGGTATCTTAAATATGGTCATCCAGGCCATATTCTCAGAAACTATCCGACTGGTAAGGTGCTTCGGTAGCAGTCAAAGTTCCGATTGCTTCATTTTTTGCCCATACGCCTAGTGGTGCTACTTTGATGTTTGCTCCTATTTTTTATATTGGCACTGGCCGAAAGAAGTTGTATGCTCTAGCATCTCGACAGGAATCTGATGTATCACCGATGTCGTTACTGGTACATACAACTTTTTTCTCATGACATGTATTGTCTTTTTGATCTGGGGTCCACTCTTTTCTCTATGACCCCATATGTAGTTGTATGTTTTGGTTTAGATCTTAAGGTTGTTTCAATCTTCTTTTTTGTTTCTACCCCTGTAGGTGACTCTGTTATTGCTAAAAGAGTCTATAGGGGGTGTATGGTATCTTTTGGTAGCAAGCAGACCTTGGTAGATCTTTTTGAGCCAGATGTGGTAGATTTTGACATTATTTTAGGGATGGATTGGTTACAGTCTTGTTAAGTATCCTTAGATTGTCAAACTTATAAGGTTGCCTTTAGGTTCCTTAGTGAACCGATTATAGAGTGGGAAGGTGTTACCTTAGCTCCTAGTGGAAGGTTTATTTGTTGCCTTAGAGCTTGAAGATTAATCTCCAAAGGGTGTCTTTATCACTTTGTCCGGGTTAAAGATTCTAACTCAAAGGGTCATTCTTTTTATTCAGTTCTGGTGGTAAGTGAGTTTCCTGAGGTCTTTACGGATGATTTTCTTGATGTTCCTCCAGATAGAGAGATTGAGTTTTGTATTGATTTGGTTTTGGAACCTCGTCCAATATCTATTCCTCCTCATAGAATAGCTCCCGCTGAGTTCCAACTTAAGGACCTTATGTATTAGGGGTTTATTCATCCTAGTGTATCCATGTGGGGTGTACCATTGTTGTTCGTGTTCAAGAAGGATGGATCTCTTTTGATGTGCATTGACTATCAGTAGTTGAATAAGTTCATAATTAAGAAAAAGTATCCTCTTTAAAAGATATATGACTTATTTTATCAGTTGCAAGGTACCAAATTTTTTTCTAAGATTGATCTTTAGTCTGGGTCTCATCAACATAAGATTATGGATCAGAATATCCCAAAGTGGGCTTTTGAAACTCGGTATGGGCATTTTGAGTTCTTGGTTATGTTATTTGGCTTGAGTAATGCCCCGATGACATTTATTGATTTGATGAACAGGGTTTTCAAGCAGTTTTTGGATCCTTTTTTCATTGTGTTTATTGATGACATCTTGGTGTATTCTAGAAGTGAGGTGGATCATGCCAATCACCTCTGTATTATGTTGCATACCTTGAAAGAGCAGCAGTTGTATGCCAAATTGTCCAAGTATGAGCTTTGGTTGAACGCTGTGACTTTTCTTACTTATATTATTTCTAGTAAGGGGATCATAGTGGATTCTCAAAAGATGATTATGGTTAAAATGTAGCCTAAACCCACGACTACAACAGACACTCAGAGCTTCTTCAGTTTTTTTGGGTGTAATTGACGGTTTGTGGAAAGCTTTTCAATGATCGCTGCTTCTTTGACTAAGTTAACTCAGAAAAAAATTAAGGTTTTATTGTTCAGAAGCATGTGAAGGGTTCTTTGAGAAGCTTAAGGATAATTTGACTTCAGCTCCAGTTTTGACCTTACCAGAAGGTACAGGGGGGTTTGTGGTTTATTATGATGGGCCCGAGTGGGACTTGGCAGTGTTTTAAAATAGCATGGGAAGGTGATTGCCTATGTTTCCAGGAAGTTGAAGGTGCATGAGAGGAATTATCCTACTCATGATTTGTATCTATTTGAGGTTGTTTTTTCTTTGAAAATCTTATGGCATTATTTGTATGGAGTAACGTAGACATTTTTCTGATCATAAGAGTCTACACTATGTGTTCACTCAGAAGGATCTCAATCTCAAGCAAAGGAGAAGGTTGGATCTTCTCAAGGACTATGATATGAGTCTTCAATACCACCCAGGTAAAGCTAACGTTGTTGCTGATGCTCTTAACAGGTTGTCCATGAAAATTGTGGCCCATGTGAAGAAAGGAAAGTTGTGAATTGGTAAAAGATATTCACCACTTGTCCAATCTTGGAGTTCGTATCTTGGACTCCAAGGATGGTGGGGTAATGGTTCAGAAGTGTTTCGATCATCTCTTGGTACAGAGATCACGGAGAAGTAAGTGCTAGATCCTATCTTGATAAAAATCAAGAGTGATGTTGGTGAGCAAAAACTAATGGTCTTTGAGATTAGTCGAGATGGTAATTTATGGTAATAAGGAGGTTGTGTATTCCTGATGTCAACGGTTTACAATAAAGGATTTTGGCTGAGGTGTATCATGATATCAAGGAGATATACTGATGGAATGATATGAAGAGTGATGTGGCTGATTTTGTAGCCATGTACTTGGTGTGCCAATAAGTGAAAGTTGAGCATATGAGACCTAGCCGGTTGTATCAAGAAATTGAGTTACTCGAATAGAAATTGGATGTGATCAACATTTATTTTATTATCGGTCTTGAAACCAATTTGATTATATTTTGGTCATTATGGATAGGATGACCAAGTCTTGTCACTTCTTGCCAGTGAGGACTGACAGGCCAATGCAAAGTTGTATCTTTATGAGATAGTAAAGTTGCATGGGGTACCTATTTCAATTATCTCTGATCAGGGTACATAGTTTTTATCTTACTTCTGGCAATCTTTTTAGAAGGGAAGAGTCTGAGTACTACTTTTTATACCCAAATTGATGGGCAAGCGGAAAGGACTATTTAGACATTAGAGGATACGCTTCGAGTTTATGTGATTGACTATGGTGGCTGTTGGGTTGAGCGTCTACCTTTGGTAGAGTTTGCATACAATAATAGCTATCATTCTAGTATTAGGATGACCCCTTTGGAGGCATTGTAAGGTGGGAGGTATAGATCTCATATTAGTTGGTTCAAGCTTGTTGAAGCGGATATTTCAGTCTGGATTTGGTTTATCAAGCTATGGAAAAGGTGATGGTGATTCGGGACAGGCTTAAGGCTACCTAAAGTTGCCAAAAGTCCTATACAGATGTAAGGAATAGAGACTTAGAGTTCGAGGTTGGAGATAAGGTATTCCTAAAGGTATTCCTAAGAAGAGAGTAAGGCGGTTTGGTAAAAAGGGGAAGCTTAGTCCCCAGTTTATTGGTCCTTCTGCAATTTTACGGAGGGTTTGTAATGTGGACAATGAATTAGAGTTGCCTTCTATTTTGAGCTCCATTCATGGAATATTTCATGTATCTATGTTGAGGAAGTACCTTGGTGATCTTTCTTTTGTGGTTCCTTTGGAGGGCTTAGGTATCTCAAATTCTATGTCTTATGAATAAGTCCCGATCGAGATCTTTGATAGGAAGGTTTGTCAGTAACAGACCAAGGATGTGGCCTCGATTACTTTTCTATGGCGAAACCACAATATGGAAGGGCTACATGGGAATTGATGGAGGACATAAAGTCCAAGTATCTACATTGGTTTTCTTCTCTTGGATTCATGCAGAAGGTATGCATTCTTCAACAAAACATTTTTTCAAACTTTGTTAAAGGAAAGATTAATATTTATGCATCTGTGTTTTCGAACTTGGTTAAAGGTTGGATTAATATTTGATAATGAAAATGAAAAGCACTTGTGGTTACCCTACCTTGACCGTCATTCGGAAATGAATGTTCCTAGTTGGGGAGACTAAAACTCCCTGGGTTTCTGGACCTTAGAAAATTTCCTTGATTTCTGGTCTCTAGACAGGATACGACTAGGGGAAATGACTTGTAAAGAGATACAAGTAGTATGGGTTAGTCGTATGCTGACCAGTGTTGGTTAGTCAGTTGGATTTAGTTTCTGGAATGGACACGACTTAAGTGATAAGAATTGTATTGCATAAAATGGGTCATTTGGTTTGGGACTTTCCTTCACTTTATCTTAGACTTGGTAGACTAAGTTAGATATAAGTACGAGTGGCTCACCATGAGTCGTAAGCCAGGGTAAGAGTCGTACTATGGACTCATACGGTGGGCAGTATCTAATCCTTTTTTAGATTCTATGATTCTAGTGGTAAGGATCATGGGTATAACACGGTTTAGGATGAGTTGTACCTTAGACAGTATTGGATCCATGGGATATGGCCATGGGTATGAGTGGTGGGTACCACTCGTATTGGAGGGTTCGACTAGTATAGATTATTGTATCCCTCTGATAGGATTTTGGTGTAGTTAAAATAAAGGGAATCTAGACATTTCCCCACTTAACCTAATGAAGTCCAATGACTTTAACACACTTGGGAGGTTATTTTCCCTATTATCCTATTCTGTAACACTTAGAAAAACACTCTCTATTCTTTTTTAAACTTTAGGACAGAGAAAGCTAGGATTCCCTATCATCTTCTTAGTTTAAGGTATGTTCTCTTCCCTCATTGTTAGTTCTAACTAAAGGCATAGTTTTATACAATGATTTCATGGCTTGATTATTGTGTGGTTTTGGGTTTTCAAATATAATTTGGGGTTTTTTATTATAAATGCTTAGTTGTGGTTTTCCCATGTTTTAGTTATGCTTTTATATGCTTTAATGGTGGTTTTGGATAATTGGTTGCATTGGAATGAGTATCTGATAATTGTCTTTGGTTTGGGAAATACTATTCCCTCCAATGTGTTTGATAAAATGCCTATGAGAATGTTTTTACTACATTGTTAGATTTTTAAATGAAACTTATGCATGGTTTAAACTTGGTACTGCAACCCTAAATAGCTAAATGGTTTGGAGTGGTCAAAGGTTTTGGGTTTCACAATCATTCTTGCGGGGTAAAATGGAATCCCAAAACTAATCTTATTAAAGGAACACTTGTAGGGTACATGGGACCCCCCCAAGTTAATTAGATAATGTGATCTATGGGTACATGGGAATCCCTTAATCTCAAAAAGGTTTGGTTAAGGACAATACTTGCAAGTTATAGTCGATATGATGATACCACTAAGTATAGCCTCAGTTAATAACAATGGTTTTGTTGGTTGGAAATGGTTTTAATTGGGTAATAAAGGTAGGGTGTGATAGCTAACCATGAAGGTGGGAGTCCAATGGATGAACACTGGAAACTCATATTTTTTGACATAAAAGGTAGGTCATGGTGACCTTATACAATACTACGAGGTATATAGGAATCCTTTAAGTACATTGTACATGTGTATCATAGAGGCTAAAGGGTACTTGGGAATACCTTACTCTTATGGTATCTCTGGTTCATGCGGGTACAAGCATCGGGGCCCATTCAGGGGGTTACACTAAACCCAAATAGCCCATTGGTGGTTAAGGATTGTTAAGCTACGCATACCAAGGTTAATGGTTTTAAATGCATGCTAAAGCTGGTTCATTTTCCTAGCACGATTAGATATATTATATTTATGGTTTATATGCATATGGATAGTTTAACTGGTTTTTTAAAATGGCAGTATTTTATCCTTATTCTGAGTTCATGCTAGAGTTCACCTGCTAACCCATCTTCAGGTGGATGTATCCCCATTTGATACAGTAATCAACTATTCTACTCCTCTTGCTTAGCGATCGGGCTTTGGGATCAGCTATTAGATTAAAGTAGTAAGCTTTCATCTTTTCGAAAGGCTCCATTTCATGGATGTTATTTCATAGTTTGGTTTATTTATAGATATTGGTTTTTGCTAAAGTTGGGGGCATATCCCAACTGGATTTTAGTATTCTTTTAGTTAGATGCTTTTGTGGAACTATTATGGGTTGGTATAGGTAGGATCAGTATTGGTGTCAGCCTTGGTATTAGAGCTAATACCGTTAGACTAAATTTCTCATTAATCCATCCTCTTTTGTTTTGGATTGTATATAATTATTATAGAACTCATATGGTTATGGTTTGGATTATGGTTTGGTTGGTATTGGTTATCGATTGGGTATTGAACGGTTGGACTCATTTAGGTAGTCACAAATATAGACCTATCCAGAGTTTAGGATTATGCAATAACACTATCTTATTATATGTTTGGAATTCATCCGACTTAGGGTATGCATTAGTCGGTTGGGTTGGGTAATGGGGGTGGTTTCCAGTACTGGTGGGATTTGGGATGCCCATTATGACAAGGACCTGGTTCGGGTCATGTAAATTTTGGATCGAAGTTTTTTGTTTACTTTTTACTCTTGTAAAACCTTTTAGAATGAGTTGGAAACTTGGGTTGGTCTTAGCACCATATTTAACCCCGGACTGACGGTCAGTCAGAGGGGACTATTAAGGTTTAGGAGGATATTCTCTGCACTTCTGTGGTGGATTTAAGTGGCCAGTGGGTGCAGCATTTAGCCTTAGTAGAGTTTGCGTATAATAATAACTACCATTCAAATATCGATATGGATCCTTTTGAGGTATTTTATGGTAGGCGTTACGCTCTCCAGTAGGTTAGTTTGAAGTTTCTAAGGTTAGACCTTGAGGTACGGAATAGCTTTGTGAGTCTTTAGATTGAGTTTGGATCATTCAAGATAGACTTTCAGTGGCTCAAAGTTGACAGAACTGTAATGGTGATCTTTGACTTTGTTCCTTGAGATTTGGTATTGGTGATCGTGTTTTTCTTCGAGTTTCACCCATGAAAGGTGTGATGAGTTTTGGGAAGAGGGTAAAGTTTAGCCCTAGGTATATTAGTCTATTTGATATTCTTTAGACTTAAGTGATATGGCTTATGATTTAGATTTTCGCCCAAATTTATTAGCTATTCATCTAATTTTTCATATTTCTATGCTTCGCTTTTACATTCCTGATGATTCTAATGTCATTCATTTGAAGGGTTAAGTTACATAAGAGGTTTTCTTTTATTGATGAGTCTGTCTCCATTTTGGCTAGGGATGCTAGATAGTTGCGCTATAGATTTATTTCTGTGATTAAAGTTCAGTGAAGGCATCAACTTGTAGATGACACTACTTAGGAGGTCAATCTGATATACGTAGTTTTTATCCCCAGATCTCTGTTAATTCAGCTATTTCTCTTACCTTTAGTTCAAGGACAAACTAGATTTTAGTGGGGATGATGTAATAATCTGAATTTTGATAAAAGATGCGAAATATATATTTTGTGTGATTTAACTATTTTACCCCTCATAGTTGTGTTGTGGTATTTCTGGGGTGTGGGAATGATTGACATAGTTCTCGAAGTGTTTTGGAGTCATTTATATGGTTTTGTGGTTTTTGGTGACTTTGAGAGCTTTATAATAAATTTCGATTAATATCTTTTGATTCGTGCAACAAATGGCATAACGCTCTTTGCCAACAGATTAGTAATGTCGATTCTAGGGTGGTAACATAGTTGGTGTGCTTTTATGACTTTTAAATCTCATTCCGACTCTCTTTTTGGAAATTTGTGATTTTGGGTTATGACAAAGACATTCTTTTAAAAATCTGATCTCTACATTGAGTCTGGAGCATCGAATTCGATAGGGTAGCATAGTTTGTTTGTGTTCACAGGATTCTGAATGAATCTCGAGGGGGCTACTGAGACTTTGACTTTCACTAGGTTCCTAGCTGGTGCACCTGCAATCACGATAGGAGTATCGCGATCGTGATTGCTCTAGAAGGGCAAGTGTCACAATCATGACACTCTTTCGTAATCGTGATAGGCTTGCCGGTTAAGGTATTGCTACCGTGACCGTAGGTCTGCAATTGTAATACCTTTGTATATAAATACCTATTTTTGATATTTTTCACCATTTTTGAGACTTGGAGCTAAGGTTTTTGTGATTTTGAGCAATTTTCTCCATTTTTAAGTTTGGATAAGCTCTATTATAGACATTTCAACTAATTTCTTCCATCATTAACATTAATTTCTTATTTTAAACATGAATTGTATAGAATTTGGAGATTCTGGCCCTAAGGCCTAAAAATGCTAATCCTCTCATTTAAAACCCAATTTCACTCCTTTTCACTTGAGTGAGTTTCTAATCCAATTATTATCCATTTTGCCTCAATTTTACCATCAAAACAACTTCGATTCTTTATTTTTAAATAGATTTCAAAGATTTTACTTGGTAAAATTTTAAAATAGATTTTGTTCGATTTGGACCTTATTGTTTACTCATTTTCACTTGAGATTCAGATGTAGACTCCTAAAAATAAGGGAAACATATTTTTGAAACAAAGTTATGATTTTGCAATTCTTTTTTAAAAATCCATCTTAGGGTCTGTTTTGACCCTGAGTTGAAAATAGGCAATATGTGTGTCGTTGGCTTTCTTTTGATGCGTAGATTGTATATTCTGATGTTTTACTTTATTTTGGGTCTATTTGTGAAGAGTAAGGCTTCAAAATTGAAGTGTTGCGGATAGATTTTTGGCCTTTGAGGTAGGTTATGGCTTAACTATTTAAAACTCGTTTGGGTAGTTAATTTGTATACAAAATCATGTTAAGGGTGTGGGAACTAGTCGTGGAAAATACTATCTTATTGTGTTATGTCTTTATGGGGGCCTATGTGCGATATTATGTGGTGGTTTTGGAATTTTATGTGCTATGTATGACTATGTAGGGTCCTAGGTGATATTGATAGCCTTGTATAAAAGATGATAATTATACCTTGTTTGATGAAAAAGTGTTTTGTGGCACTAATTTTGTGTTGTTATCCATTTATAATCTATTGGCATATGAATCATTTTTAATTTCATGAATAGTTGGAAATAATAAGTGGATATTTGGCTAACGTGATGGTATAGTATGTTATGGAAATACTCATTGTGGTTGGTTGTGGAAATACTCTTTGTGGTTGGTTGTGAGCATTGCATCTTCATACTGATGAATGAAATAATGGTACCACTGTGGAAACATTGAGAAACACTGGCAAAACCTTTTTATGATAGAAAACGTGATATCTCATAAATTCCCAGGGATGTACTGGGGGGAGATGGATATATGGATTGTATATGTGTAAGCGAACCCCCTATGGGTCCTATATCTTGTA
Source organism: Capsicum baccatum var. pendulum (assembly GCA_030864225.1). NCBI lineage: Eukaryota > Viridiplantae > Streptophyta > Magnoliopsida > Solanales > Solanaceae > Capsicum > Capsicum baccatum. The sequence goes on from CM061552.1 coordinate 145,612,922, forward strand.
GCTCTAACTACGTAGGTGTATACAGAGATTGTGCGCCAGTCTCAGAGGTTGGGCAATGGCCTCCAGCTTATGCGACAACGTCGTGCATTATATCATCATCATCATCATCATTCTTATTGTATTTACTTTATTATACTCGTGATATGATTGGATATTTTGTTTGACTTGTTGCCTATCCATTATTCTAACCCCCCTTACTTATACGTGATGCTCCCGTAGGTGTTGTTCCCCTTTCCTTTGCTTATATGTGGTATAAATGAATACTTGTATTCTTTTCTGGTGCTTTGATGTATTATATGTGGATATTATTGAACTGTTAGTGCAAGCAGTGTGAGTTACCATTGTGGGACATTTTCTAATTGCAGGTGATGTGCTCTAGTGTATATTTTGTATACTTTATTTTCTACTTTGCCTTGTCAGCCTATGATCCCTATTAAATACAAGTGGACTATACTCATCCGTACTATGACCTTTTAGTACAGATTTTGGTATGGGTGCATTGTACGTGGCTTGATTTTGGGCGCCTTCAGAGTTTTTCAAGGTAGCGGTTGGAATTTAATGTATCTGGGGTCCACTTCTATCTTTCTAGATTAGTTTATGTCTTCACTAGTATGTGGAGATAGATATTGTTCCTATTAAATATTCTGATGTATTTGACTCATAGATTGTATAAGTAGTTCTTACACTATTGACACCAGGTTTTGGGAGTTTGGTATAATATCTCTAGTTGTATGTTTCGTTTTCATATTATATTTGCATGGCATGGCTTCATTCTAAAAGCCTTGCCTTAGGGTTATTTTTGTCTTTCCCCCTTGTATATTAGTTTGGGTGCTAGGCTTACTTGTTAAGCTTCGCCACGACAAATGCTATCATGACCCCTTATATTTTGGGTCCTGACATCTTGAATTATCAAGATACCTCAACCCTTGAATCCTCCTAATTATTGTTTCCAACACTTTTAATTTCTATTATTGTCCATTGTTACTTTTAGCAGAAAAAAACTCAGGCTATTTTTGGTTGCAAATAACACTCATTTAACTTTGATAGTTTTACTTAGAATGGATTGTGTGCTAAATATCAAGTCCCTATGTGATCGATATGTTGCTCGCAAGAGCCACTTTATTACTTGCATGACCATATACACTTTCATGTGCGGTTGGATGCAATACAAGTTTTTGGCAACATTGTTGGGGACTTACAAAATTAGTAACCTTCTAATTTTTGGTCATAGTATTTTCTTTTATGATCCATTGTCAGGCTTTTGAGAAAACCTATGATGAGTTGTATACCCCTCTCAATCGTATTACCCAAGTTAATCTAGAATGGCAAGGTAATGTATTTAGAAGTATGGTGAAAATCATGTAACCTTGTTAACTATACCCTTTCAAATATGTATAATTGAGGCAGATAGTATCACAGTATTGGCTTAACGGTTGTCCTCTTTTCATAACCAGATGATGACTTAGTTCAACAAGTTGACTGTAGCTCAACCTCAGGCCAAGTTAATGCAGTTCAGCAGGTTTAGGCTTGGGGTAGAATTTGTGGTACTAGTGGTCAATCGGCGGACTTGTGTAGAGAAAATTTGAAATCGATGAATTTCATAGGCAATTCATAAAAAAAAAATTAGAACTAGGGTAATGCCTACAATCATAAATAGCAGTTTTGGCCGAACTACTCATTTGTGGCAATAATCAACTTCAACCTCAGTAGTTTCAAAAACAACAAGGCATTTAGAGCAACACTTAAGCCAACAATATAGAAGAGACTTTAAAAGAGATTCTAGCCAATCAAGAACAAAAGGTTGTAGAGATAAAAAATTATCAATTGGATTAAAATAATTTAGAGATGCAGATAGATCAAGTTGCTTAGGTGTAAAACACAAAACTTCAAGGGGGTTTTCCTAGTGATACAAAAAATCCTAAACAAGGATGGCAATTACCTTGAGGAGTGGTAGATATTTGAGTGACACACCTCCAAAGAAAAATCTTAAGGTGCAAGAAGAGTTGACCACAACTAAGAAGACAGAAAAGCAATTTAGTCCAAAGAAGTTGACAAAAAGGGAAAGTCTGAGTACATAAATGCAAAACTAATTGACCAACCTCAAAAAACACCACCATTACCTCAAAAGATAAAGAAATCCAAATAGGATGGTATTTTAAAAAATTTCTTTGGCGCATTTAGAGTTCACATTAACTTCATCTGTTAGATGTTTTGCAGGGAATGCCCAAGTATGGTATGTACTTAAAGAATGTCGTGAAAAATAAGAGGAGGCTCGGTGATATTGAAACTGTAGCACTTATGGAAGAGTGAAGTTCGATGGTTATTAGCAAGATGCCCAAAAATCTCAAGGACCCTAGTGCTTCACCCTCTTTAGAAATTGGTGAAAGTGATGTTGTTCAATCTTAGAGTGATTTTTGGGAAAACATCAATTTAATGACCTTTTTTATGTTTGAAATATTAGATTCCGGAAGGCCGAGGCCTTTTTTAGTTGTTCTCCAAATGGAAAACAAAACTAGTGCAGTCCCAAATGAATCATAGAGGATATTCTCATTAACATTTATAAGTTTATTATTCCTAATGACTTTATTGTTATGGAATATAATTCAGATGAAGGGTATCAATCATATCGGCATGGCCATTTTTGGCTACTAGGGAGCATTGATAGATGTTAGAGAGGGCGTACTCAATTTGATATTAAACGATACAGATATGGTCTTTAGAGTGTATAAAGAAATCAATACACCCTCACATTACAGATATTAGGCAATAACATAATAATGGAAGTGGACGAGTATGGGGCGGAGGAGAGCAAATCTCTTACTTCCTCTTTAGACCCACTCATGGAGTTGGTCAAATTTGCAAATAAACCTGATCTTGAAAAGATTGAAGGGAATCATAAGATCTAAGTGAATAAAAATATGTAGACCTTGATTATGAACACTAAATATATGACAAAAGAAGGAGAAGATAGTCCTCGACTAGAAGGAAAAGGATGAATGAATATGGATAATAGTTGTTATGAAGTCGTGTAGTGAAAATAAACCAATCGCTGCGTGGGATATAACCTAAGTTTTTCTTTAATATCACCTTTGATTTTTTTTTCTATTGATAGGTTGAAGGGAAGGCTGAGTACCTTAGATCTTAGATAAGGAGCATGGCAAAAACTAAATATAGGGTCCCCCAAAACTCCTTGACGGATATAATATTATTAGCCAGGCCTAGTGGCCGCCTTAGGGAGTATTTCTAATCTCCATTCCTTAATGTATACTTTAGTGGAAAAGTATGGTCTTAAGGGTGGGGTGGGGAATCTTTCGATTTAATTATAACGAAGTGCGATATATGATGTCTATTTTAATTTATTTTTTTGTTTTAGACTAAATTTAAAAAATTACAAAAGATTTTATCCTTATTTACCTTTAGTTTTTGTTGACTTGTTTGTTTATTATAAGCACACTTTACCCACCCCTAGATTTTTCCTTTTTGTTCTTTTTCGAGGGGGATCCCTTTGAACACAGTATTCTTTTTATTATTTTGGAATAATTTTAAATTTTTTGTTATTTGGAATAAATAGAGATACTTTATTTAGGTACTACACATGATTACTTGTTGCAAGTGGTGTTGAATTCTAAGGAATGATGTGAAAATTGAATGACTTATATGACATATGTGAAAATTGAATGACTTATATGACATACCTAATCTATTTTATCTATCCCTTATGTGATTTTGACTTAAATTTGAATTCTTATTCTTGCTTGGTTGAGTCTCTCTTGATTTACACATTTTCCATGTGTGTTGAGGTTTATGTTGTATTCTATGTTTGTGTATTGATGTGCAGAACTTGCCCAGTGTGTTTAGGAAGTAAAATAACTAATGTTGAGTTTAGGAGATGATATAGATATTTACTTGAAGACCTTGTTTTATACCTACTTTATCAACCCTTTGTCCATGATCTTAGTTAGCTCCGTTAAGCCTTTAGCCAATTCTTTGGTATCCCCATATGTAGCTTATTTCTTTTCTTCTAATTGATCATAATTTGATTCAAAACTCCTGAGCACTGTTGTTAAAAAACTAAAGTTGGTAAGGAGGGAGAAGAGAAGAAGAAGAAATTGAAAGTCAGGCCCTAAAATAATAGCTATGGTGTGTTGAAAAAGTTTATGTTTTGTAGTTGGGAGTAATGTAATGAAAAAAATTGATTAGTGAATCATGTTTTTATGGAAAATACTCCCTACTAAAGAGGTGTAAGGCAGCTTAAAAATATGGGACAAAAAAAGAGTGGTGAGAAGATAAAATAGGTGAAAAATAGGTTGGTTAAAGATGAATTGAATGTAAAATGTGATGTATTAAAGTTCTTAGGAAAGACAGTCACTATAACTATCTAGAATAGTTCCCACCTGTCTCTTAGCCTAAATTAAAATCCTTAAATACATACTTGATCTTGAACTTTTATATATTATATTAGTGGATTAGTACACTAAGAGAAAGCTTATGGTTCATCTTATGTGATATATGAATTATTTATGACAGTGAGCGAAATTTGATTCTTATACCTATTCTTCTGATAAAGATCATATTTTTGAGTGAATAGAGGTGACTCTCTTATGGTAAGGGCACATGTTTATTGATGTATATGTGACTTATATGATCTTTTTGTTGAGTAGTGTTCAGGAGTTTTCCAAGTTGGTAGAGTTAATTCTTGAGGCTAGGAAGTCCTGAAGCAGTAATTAAGTGTTTTTCAATTGTAATATGACATGCCTAATGTGGAACTTGCTATTCATGTATTTGTTTAGTTCTACCTTGAATTTCTTAGTTTAAGTAGTGATTTACAGTTTTCCTTGGTTGCGCTTAGTTTAGTTAGTATTTTGAGTACGAACAAGCCCTTAAGTATTGGGTGGCGATCTTAGGCATAATTATATACGTAAATGTCATCATTTATGTGTATTTAGATTAGTTTTGAGGAGAACCTGATGGTACTAATAAAGTGTAAGGTGTGGATTTATGTTGTATGTTGAAACAATGCAGGAGTCGAAATAATCAAATAGAGTTTAGACGAGAAAACTAGTTCGGTTAGCCTATGTTGTGCTTGTTCAGTGCACTTTCGTGAGCTCTATTATGATGTATGGTTTAATATTTGCTATGAGATGTTTAAGGATACCATTGTATCATCTATTTAATCTAAATTAAGCCACAAAAATCCTCAAGGAGTTAAGAAACAAGGAACAAAGACATAAGAAGAAGAGAGAAAAGATTGACATTTACCATACCTTGTGGGGACATCCATGCGCCGCACCACCCACATAATGGGAGAGGGACATGTACCACACACCCTAGGGAGAGGATACACTTCCTGGGACCTTCTATGGGCCTACTTCACACCCCCTTATCCCAACGATGGCTATGCAATACAACCCTCTCCCTCTCTCCCATAAAAAAAATTCTAAAAGTTATCTGTTTGTTGGTTTAAGTTGGAGGTAAAGTAGTCAATTCCTATGATTCATTTGGGGAATCTTCTAGATTACCTAAAGCAATAAATAACAGTAATTAGATACATTTACAAGGTATCTTTAAAATAACACACAATAGAGTGAGAAGAAGGCAACAAGCGCTCTACATTAAGGGTTTTTCTCCCTTTAACTTTCACTTTTCTTGTCATTTTAATTACAAATTAATGAATGGTGATTCTTTCCATGACTATGAGTTGATAAAGGACTATCTCTCTATCTTTAAGGACTCAAATAGAATTTCTTAGCGTACATTCAAGTTGGTTAAAGTTAATTATCCTATCTGGTTGTTCTTATGTTCTTATACCTACTATTCTATTTCTTTGCGACCTCTAGATTAAATCAATATTTCATTTGTGAGACGGGAAGGATTAATAGTAGATTTGAGCATGGAACATAAGTAATATGTTCTTGTCTTTCAAATGAGTTAAAGACTAGATTCATGGTTAGGACAGGAGTACACCTAATCTGCCCCATTTATCTCAAATACTTGATGAAATACAAATGTATTTGAATTAGTTCCCATATTCACACTCAATGATGTAGTTGTGAGGCAAATTGAAATAGATGATTAGAGGCTCAAAAGACCATAATAATTATATTATCCTAGTGAATCAATAACTAAGGTAGATAACTTAACCAATGAGATTGTTTAGCTTTGCATAAATATTCTAAATGCCTTGACCCTAGAATTCTCCTAATTATTGTTTCCAACACTTTTAGTTTCAATTATTGTTCATTGTAACTTTTAGAATAATAAAACTCAATACCTTTTTGTTTATAAATCGAACTCATTTAATTTTGATAGTAATACTTAGATTGGATTGTCTACTTAACATCAAGTCTCTATGGAATCAACATTCGGCTTGTATAAGCCACTTTATCACTTGCACGACTATGTACACTTGCATAGGTGGTTGGATAAAGTACAGTTGTTTGATGCATGCATGGTTTATCTAATTGCAAATAGCAACTGGGTAAGCCCAATCCAATGTGTGCCAATGAAGAGTGGAATCATTTTGGTTCTAAATAAGAAGAATATCCTTATTCTTTTGAGGCTAGTCATTGGGAGTCATATTTGCCTGGACTATAGAAAGTTGAATGCATGGATAGAGAAAAATCACTTCTGATGCCTTTCATGGATCAAATATTAGACTAACTTACTTGAAGAGGAGTGAATTATTTTCTTGATGATTATTCGAGTTATAATCAAATTTTTATTGCTCTTAAAGACCAACAGAAGACCACTTTAACTTGTGCATATGGGACTTCTACATTATAAAGAATGCCTTTTGGTCTGTGTAATGCACCCACAACATTTAATACTGCATGATGGCTATTTTTTGGCATGGTTGAGGACATTATTGAGGTGTTCATATACGAATTCTCAATTGTTGGTTTCATTCAAAGATTATTTGGCACATCTTTTTAATGTTTTTAGGAGATTCAAATATTGTAAATTGATTTGAAACAGGGAGAAGTACCATTTCATGGTGAAAGAAGGAATAGGTTTTAGTCATAAGATCTCAAAAAGAGGGATTGAAGTTGACAAGGAGAAGCTTGAGAAATTGAAAAATTGCCTCCTCCAAAATCTATGAAGGGTATTTGTAACTTTTTTGGGCATTCGGGATTCTATTGGATAATCATCAAGGACGTCTCTAAAATTGTAAATCATTTGTGCAAGTTGTTAGAGAAGGAGGTGAATTTTGTGTTTTATGATGCATGTATGAAAGCATTTGAGTGCCTAAAATATAATTTTATTTCAACCCCTATTATCATGTCTCTTGATTGATTCTTGTGGTTGAAGGCTATGTATGATACTTTTGGCATAGTCTAGTTGTAGTTTAAGGCTATAGAAGATTGAAGATCTTACATACAATCTACTATGCTAGCAAAGATTTTAACCCTGCTTAAAAATTATACTATGGCTGAACAAGGGTTTCTTATTATGGAGTTGGCAGTTGAGAAACATCTTATTTGCTTGGCGCAAAAGTGATTGTGCATACTGACCATGCAAATCTTAGTTACATCATGAAAAAGAATGATTCGAAGCCAAGGTTGATTTGTTGGGTACTTTTATTACAAGAATTTGACATTGAGGTCAAGGACTAAAAAGGGACTAAGAATCAAGTGGCTAACCAGTTATACACCTTAAAGAAGAGACCATGCCAAAACTAAAGGATGAGCTTGAGTTTGGTAATACTTTTTCTGGAAAAATAGGTACTGACCGCATCATCAGATTTAATTTTGTGATATGTAGACTTTGAAAATTATTTGGTTAATTATAAGGTTCCTGAAGACCAGTCATTTCAGCAACATAAGAAATTCATGTATGATGTGAGAAAGTTGTTTTGGGATAAGTCATACTTGTTTTAAAGCCGATCAGATTGAATACTTTGGAGATGTATTCCTGAAGTTGAGATGATGAGTATCATAGAGGTATTTCATAACTTGGGGGTCATCGTAGTAGTGTACAGATTTTGCACAAAATCTTCTAGTGTGGATACTACTATCCCACTATTTACAAAGATACATATGACCATGCCAAGGTTTGTGAGCAATGTCAATAACAAGGAAATAAGTTGCAAAGGATAGAGCTTCTAATCGCTACTATTCTTGAGATTGATTTTTTTTTATATACAAGTAATTAAATTCATGGGCCCTTTCGTGAGCTCGCATGGTATGAAGTATATTTTAGTGGTTGTTGATTATGTTTCAAACTGGATAGAGGTAATTATGCATTCAAATAATGAGGGTAAGACTATCACAACATTCTTGAGAAAGAATATATTTTCTAGATTCAGGACACCAAGGCTTATCATTTATGTTGGGCTGACCCACTATTTCAATCATCAATTCAAAGCCTTGCTTGTGAAATATAGTATGAAACATAAAGTGACAACACCTTACTATTCTCAGACAAATGGGAAAATTGATGTTTTAAATTATAAGATCAAGTCTATTTTGGTGAAGAATGTGAATGTTGATTAGATAGATTGGGATAAAAAGGTTATATGATTCATGATGGGCCTATTATACTACATTAAAGACCCTTATTGGTTCTTCCCATATCATTTTGGGGGCACCGAAGAGGTTGAATCTGGAATGATGTTATGCGAGTAAATAAGACTTAAATAGTTGAATGAGATCAATGGATTCCATTATTACGCCTATGAATGGTCAACTTTACACAAAGATCAAATGAAATTATAACATGATTGAAATATTGAGAAAAGAGAAGTCACCACAGGTGATATGGTATTGCTATATGAGTTTAAGATGAAATTATTTCTAGTCAACATAAAGACAAAGTGGAGAGGACCATATAGAGTGACTAAAGTGTTCCCCTATTCTACAATTTAGATGGAAAATAAAAAAGGATGAAAGTTTAAGGTTAATGGCCAAAGGGTAAAATACTACCTCAGTGACATTGATGAAGTAAAACTGACATGTGAAGCAAATCTAGATGATGCTTGAGAATTCAAGCACACTCAAATCATGCTGCAATGTTAAATTAGGCCCTTCATGGTAGGCTACCCATGGGCTAGTTGGTTAAGTTTGAGTAACCAACATAGCCAAGTCATTTTACGATGTTAAATCAAACACTTTTTTAGAGGCAACCCATTATTTTATACATTTTATTCTTATAGGGTAGGGTGTTACTTGTGCAGGAATTTTTCAGAAAAAAAAACTTCAAAACTAAAATCAACACTAAACCCATAAAATAATTACATCCCCAATGTCCAGAGGGATAGAATATATGAGTAATCTTTTGATAGGCCATCACAATTATACTTTGATGTCATGATTGTGGTATCAACAGTCTAATCAAACTTATAAAAATAATCATGTAGGATATTGAACTTATAATTGCAAGGAACGGCTGTGGTTATATATTCCAATCATCCTTAAGGTTCGTAGGTTCCCAAATAAGTTTTTTAAATCCTCCTGGTATGAATAGGACCCATAATCGTGGTAATAACCAATGGTCGCGGGTAAGAGTCATCTGTTGGTTCAACTTATTTAAGTATGACATAATCCGACTTGACCCATATTGGGTTTAGCATACTTATACCCTATCACTTAGACCAAATGGACCAAAATTGTGATTCAAATACATTTCTCATACAATCAATCAGTCAAAAAAGAAAAATTAAGAATTTTCACCTTAAATTTGTGTGATTTCACCAATCTTTTTAGTATTCAACCTCAGACAATGTAAAAGCACTAAAAATGATAAAACAAATCATTGTATGTCATTCTTTATCACTCATTCAGTTACACCCATGTTTAAATTATAGAATAGTAGGTTTAAATTTAAATAGAATAGCAATTAGGTTATTTAATTCCATTAATGTCTATGAAATTGGATGAATGAATAAGGAGGAAACATGGGTACCTATTTTAGTTTAAAATAACTGGTCAAATAGGGAAAAATAAAGGTCAGGTCAAATGTTAAAAATTGACCAAGTGTCAATGCATAATTCGGGCACAGTTCACAATTGTCATTTTAATGTACCATCATGGGTTGGATCATTATGGGTTCCAGATGTTAACTTGCAAAAAGTTCATCAGACGGTCACATTCCACAATTATAGTTTTATGGTAAGATCATCACATGTTCTCGTCTAATGTGATGAAACACCCTGGTTTCAGGACCTTAGAAAAATTCCTGGAATTATGGTTTGTTGACCCAATATGACTCATGGGTACGATCCCTATGTTGGGGTATGAATGGTATGGTCTAGTCATATGCTGACCATTTTTGGTTGGTGGGAAGGATTTTGGTTATTAAAATGGGTACGACTTGGTGGTACGAGTCTTATAGTTGGATATGGGTCATTTGGTTCCTTCACTTAACCTTAGACTTGGTAACTTAAGTTGGATCTAAGTATGAGTGGCTGACTAGGAGTAGTAAGTCAGGGTACGAGTCATACCCTAGACTCGTATGGTTATCACTGTTCAAACCACCTGGATTCTATCCTACAAGGGATACAATTTATGGGTACCGACTATAAAATGGAATATGACTTGAGTTAGTGTGTCATACATTGGAAAATGTTGGGTTAAAGAGGGAAAGTCTTTGGTTCGAGTGGCTGGTAGCACTCGTACAGGGAGGATACGACTTGTAAGGGTCAGTCGAATCCCTATGATGGGATTTTTGTGCAACTTAAGTGGGGTTAATCAGGACATTTCCCCACTTATCCCACGACTTATATTGCACTTGGAAGGTTATTTTCCCTATTATTCTATTCTTAAACACTTGGAAAACAATCTTAAATCCTCTCTAGAATTCTTGGGAAAAAAAGGGTAGGTTTTCATCTAAAGGAGTAAATTTGGGCTTGTCTTGGAGATTTCTCTCCATCATCATCTAATTTTAAGGCATGTTCTCTTCCTTCATTATTAGTTCTAACTAAAGGCATTATTTTACACAATGTTTTCATGATTTGAATATTGCATGGTTTTGGGTTCTTAAATATGATTTGGGGGGTTTTGGTTATAAATTCTTGGTTATGGTTTTCCCAATTTTAATTATTCTTTTATACACATTAATAGTGGTTTTGGATAATTGGTTTCATGAGAATGGTTCTTTAGTAATGGACTTTGGTTTTGGAAATACTATGGGCCCTACTTTGTTTGATAAAATGCCTTTAAAAATGTTTTCCCTATAATATTGATTTTTCAATGGAACTTATGCTTGGTTTAAACTTGGCAATTGAACCCTAAATGATATAAATGGTTTAAATAGTTTTAAATAGATTAGAATGGCCTTGATGTCCATGGTTTTGATTAAATATAAATCATATGGGGTACACGGAAATCACCTAAGGATTGGCTAAGGACGATACTAGTAAGTTATCATTGGTATGATAATACCACTACTAATTGCCTCGATTATAATAATATTATAATGGTTTTTTTGGAAAATGGATTTAATTGGGCTCAAAGGGGAGGTATAGCAAAGGCGTGGAAGGTGGAGGTCCCGAGGGTATATAAATTGGAAACTTATATTTGCTGATATGAGGTTTTATCCAAGTAACCATATGCATGATGTCACACTTTATATTTGGGATATGTACTAAAAATCCCAATTTTTCGTCCTTGGTCATGTCGCTTCACGAATTGGGCCCTTTCAGCAAGGGGAGTTGAACCTTAGCCCTGGGTGGTTTAGGATGGCAAAGCTACACAACCTAGGTAAAGGTTTCAATGGCATGCTAAACCCGATTTCCTTTCCTGGTATAGTTATATCTATGTACAGTTGTATGCATATGGATGGTTTTTGCTTGGTTTTTTAAATGGTATTATTTTACCCTTATACTGAGTTCATGCTATCATTCACCCGCTAGTCCATATTTGAGCAATGTATCCCTACGGGATCTAGGAAGCGGCCATTACACTCCTTCTATTAAGCAATTTGGACTTTAGGGTCAGCATTTGGATTGAAGTGGTGAGCTTCTTGCTATTTGGAAGTCTCCATTTCATGGATGTTATTTCATACTTTGACTTATTTATGGATATTGGTATTTTCTATGGTTGGGGGCATGTCCAAATCAAATTTTGGTATTATTTTAGTTAGAGGCTTTGTGGTACTGCTATGGGTTGTTATGAGCGGGGTCGGTATTGGTATCAACCTTAGCATTGGTCCCGATTGGACTTGGGACACCCATTACAATAAGGCCCCCAGTCGGTCGTGTCAAGCTGGTATCAGAGCTTTTGTTCATGGTCAATTAGGAGTCCATAAAGTCATGTCTGGTAGAGTTTTTTTTAGGATTATGTAGTATTCCACACTCATAAGAGAGTGGCTACAAGGCATTTAGGAATGTTTCACTTTTGTCGTATTCTATTTTCAAGCTTGGAGTATAAGTCCTAGAATTCTTCTCTAATCCTTGGTTGCTCACTTTTTAGATCATGCCTCGACGATCTGGAACACAAGAAAATTCTTCAATCATACTTTGGGACAATATTGAGTGGGTATGTCCTACGTCTAGAGTTCTTCTTCGATCTCAGGGTCCTATCCCTAATAGTTTTGGATATCCTCTTGTTACTACTAGTCCTCCTTAATATGAGGTACTAATGCAGAATTTTGCCAGTCTATTCATATTATTGCAAAATTAGTTGCTGCTCAGGCTGAAGGGGATGCATCTACTGGGTTGTCTGCTTAGGCTACAAGGGTTTGTTAGTTTATGAAACTGAATCCTTCTATTTTTACTAGTGAGAATGTGGAGAAGGATCCTTAGGGTTTCTTTGATAAAATGGAGAATATATTTAAGTTGATGCAGGTTACTAATATGGATGGTGTAAACATTATAGCTTATTAGCTAAAAGATATTTCATATTAGTCGTATAAAGAGTGGGATAGGGATAGAGGTGATGTGAAGGATTCATACTTATGGATTGTTTTTTCTGGTGCCTTTCTGGATTATTTCTTTCCTAAAAAGATGAGAAAAGAAAATATGGAGGAGTTTTGAATCTTAATCAAGGTATAATGTTTGTCAAGGAATATGCCTTTAAATTTTACCAGCTATATAAAGGTATGCTCCTAATTTGGTGGCTGACATAAGGTAGAGCAAGAGAAAGTTTGTTTCTGGGCTTTCTCAAGATTTGATCTTGGAAAGCAAAAGTATTTTACTAATCAATGATATAGATATTTTAAGGTTAGTTATCCATATGTAGCAGGTGAAGGATGAAAAGATAAAACAAGTAAAGTTTGAAGATAGGCAGGGTAAGAGGAATAGGTTTTCTAATTTGGGATATGCTCAGTTACAAGATGGTCAAAAAAAGGCAAATGGCTGAAGAAGAAGTGGGGGAGTTGTGGTTCATTCTCAAGTGATAGCACTCCTTACCCGAGGTAGTCGGGTGATAGGCATTATCAAGGTGATGATAAATTCCTTGCATAAGGTATCCAATCTCAGGTGAGTGGGGGTCAGTCGGTCTCTTCATGCCCCTTATAGGTTCTATTGTTATCGTTTTTGGGGTTATTATAACGAAGGAAGAGACAAGTGTTTTAATATGGTCAGCCAGGCCATATGCTCAAGAATTATTTGGTTGGTAAGGGAGCTTCAGGAGTGGTCAAAGCTCTGGTTGCTTCATCTTCTAATTTTACGCCTAGTGATTTTGTGTCTGCTCCTATTTCTGGTACCAGCACTAGCCAGAAGTGATTGTATGCACTTGCGTCTCCATAAGAATCTAAGGAATCCCCTAATGTTATTACTATTACATTACAACTCATTTCTCATGATGTGTATTATCTGCTTAGTCTAAGGTTTACTCTTTCTTATGTGACCCTATTTGTGGCTATATATATTAGGTTTTATCCTAAGTTTGGATTAGATCCTTTTTCTATTTCTACCCTGGTTGGTGAATTAGTTATTGCTGAGAGAGTCTATGGGGGGTGTGGTATCTGTTGGTGGAAGGCAAACTTTAATGGATTTTTTTAAACTTGATATAGAGGATTTTGATGTTATTCTAGGATGGATTGGTTACACTTGTTATGCGTCCTTGGGTTGTCAGACCCGTTAGGTAGTCTTTTTGTTCCTTAGTAAACCAATTATAGAGTAGAAGGGTGGTTCCCTAGCACCTAGGTAGAGGTTTATTTCATATCTTAAAGCTCGGAGGTTGATCTCTAAAGGTTGCCCTTATCACTTGGTCTGGGTTAAAGATTCTAACTCAAAAGGTCCTTCTTTGCAGTCAGTTTTGGTGGTAAATGAGTTTCCTAAGGTCTTTGTGTATGATCTTCCTGATGTTCCTCCTGATAGGGATGTAGAGTTTTGTATTGATTTGATTTCAGAAACTCGACCAATATCTATTCCTCCTTATAGAATATCTCCGGCTGAGTTGAGGAAACTCAAGGAGCAACTTAAGGATCTTTAGGATAAGGGGTTTATTCGTCCTATTTTATCCCCTTAGGGTGCACCAATTTTGTTTATGCATAAGAAAGATAGTTCCCTTCAGATGTGTATTGTCTTTCGGCAGTTGAATAAGGTAATAGTCAAGAACAAGTATCCGCTTCCAAGGATAGAAGACCTGTTTGAATAGTTGCAAGGTGCCAAGTTATTTTCTAAGATAGACCTTCGGTCTGGGTATCATCATCTTAAGATTAGGGAGAAGGATATCCCTAAGATGTCTTTTCGTACACAATATAAGAACTTTGAATTCTCGATGATGCTATTTGGTTTTACTAATGGCCCGACTGTATTTATGGACTTATGAATAGGGTCTTCAGGTAATTCTTAGATCTTTTCATCATTGTGTTTATTGATGACATTCCAGTTTATTCCAAAAGTGAGGTGGATCATGGTAATCACCTCCTTGTGGTATTATAGTCCTTGAAGAAACAATAGTTGTATACCAAGTTCTCCAAGTATGATTTTTGGTTGAACCCTGTGACTTTTCTTGGTCAAATTATATCTAGTGAGAGGATCCTAGTGGATCCGCGAAAGGTGGATATGGTTAAAAGGTGTTCGAGACCCTTGACTCCAACCGATATTCATAGATTCTTAGGTTTGGCTTGGTATTATCAGTGATTTATGAAGAGGTTTTTGATGCTAACTGCTCCTTCAACTAACTATACTCAGAAAAAGGTAAAGTTTTCTTGGTCAGATGCTTGTGAGAGTAGTTTTGAGCACCTGAAAAACAAGCTAACTTTGGCTCCAATCATGACATAGCCTGGGGGAAGTGAGGGGTTTGTGGTTTATTATGATGTATCTAGGGTGGGACTTGGTTGTGTTTTGATGAAGCATAGGAAGATGATTGCCTACGCTTCTAGTAAGTTGAAGATGTATGTGAGGAATTATCCTACTCATAATTTGGAGCTATTGGCGGTGGTTTTTGCTTTGAAATCCAGGAGGCATTATCTTTATGTAGTGCACGTAGACATCTTTTCTGATCATAAGAGTCTACAGTATGTTTTCACTTAGAAAGAGCTAAATCACAGCCAAAGAATATGGTTGGATCTTCACAAAGACTAAGATATAAGTCTTCACTATCTCCTAGCTAACGCTAATGTGGTTGTTGATGCTCTTAGAAGGTTATCCATAGGGAGTTTGGCTCTTGTGAAGAAAGAAAGTGAGAATTGGTGATAGAAATTCACTGCTTTAGAAATCTTAGAGTTCATCTTTTGGACTCTGAGGATGGCGGGCTGATGGTACATGAAGTTGTTCGGTTATCTCTTAGTGCATAGCTTGATGAAAATCAAGATTAATATGGGTATAAAAAAGGTAATGGTGTTTAAGATCAGCGGCGATGGTACTTTTATGGTACCAAGGGAGGTTATGCGTTCCTAATGTCGATAGTTTACTGTAAAGGATCTTGGCTGAGGCACATGAAGCGCGCTACATGGTACATCTCGGCTTGACAAAGATGTATCATGGTCTCAAGGAGATTTAATAGTTGATTATAGTGGCAGTTGGGTTGAGAATCTACCTATGGAAGAGTTTGCTTACAACAATAGCTATCATTCTAGTATTGGTGTAGCCTTTTTTGACACATTGTATGGTAGGAGGTGTAGATCTCTTATTAGATGATTTGAGCTTGGTGAGGTCGATATGTTCAGTCCAAAAATGGTCTATCGGGCTATGGAAAAGCTAAAGGTAATTCAGGATAGGCTTAATAAAACCCAAAGTCACCGAAAGTCCTATATGGATGTAAGGCATAGAGACTTGGAGTTTGAGGTTGGGGATAAGGTTTTCTTTAAGGAATCTCACATGAAAGGTGCAATGCAGTTTGGAAAAAAGGGAAGATCAGTCCCCAGTATATTGGTCCATATGTGGTTTTGTGGAAGGTTGGAAATGTTACTTATAAATTAGAGTTGCCTTCTAGTTTGAACTCCATTCATCCGGTATTTCATGTCTCTATGCTGAGAAAGTGTCTTGGTTATCCTTCTTCGATTATTTTTGTAGAAGGGTTGGGTATCTTGGACTCTCTGCCTTATAAAGAGCTCTGATAACGCTCAAACTACAGCTCTCGTAAGAGTGTAAACGGTCGTCGTCAAATATAGAACCCAACTGGGTTGGGTGTCGAATCCCACAGGGAATACTTGGTCACTAAGTAGGCAACTATTAATAGACTTTTGGTCAAAAATTCTACAAAAAAGGGGGGATGGTTTAGGCGTGAATTAAAAGTAACAATATAGCAAAGTAAAAACGGAATGTTTGGTAGGTTTTGATCAATGAGAATTGTAAGTTAGGGTTATGTCCACCTTATGAGTTTTACGTATCTATTGGCTATGAGTTATGCGGAATTCTGACATGCATGCGCTTATAGAGATTCATATTCTATGGTAAATCCTAACGTCTTTCGACCATCACAGATTATCTCACTTTAACTCTTTCGAGCTTAAAGCATATCTAATGGTATGAATTCTCCAAGAGGTTAATCCAGTTACGGCACTAACTTTTAAACAGGGGTTGGTGCCCTATTTCCTTGTCATTCCCTCTTTTCCAGACATGTAACTTTTCTTTCGAACAAGTTAATGCTATACTGGCGTATTCTATATGTTTGCAACCACAAGAATTAAATTAAGATGAAGAGAAGAATGATATCACCAGCATATGTATCAAGAATTCACACACTCATAGCAATAGATAGTATCTCATAAGGCTTCTATAACCCTAACAGAGAAGTTTAGCTACTCATGAGTGCCACAAAAAACACAATAGCCATTATCATCATACCAAAATAAGAATCTCATGTGAATTCCTTGAAAATAGCGTTTCTCTTGTCGTAAAAATTAAAAGTCGAATAATGCCAACAATGAATTTGTGAAGAAAAGGAGAAAGGATCGAATAGGGAGGAATAAGGATGCGGGTGGCAGAAATTTTGTTGCTGAAAAGTTCAGCAACATAGGGTTTTTATAACACCTATATCCTATTCCTACTAAGCTACTGCATACTTATCCTAATCCTACTAGGTTACTGCATCCTTTTCCTAATCCTACTAAGTTACTGCTGGTCCCCAGGTCTTTGGAAATACTGGTTTTGCCCAGGACAAGTTTTCCATGCATCACTTTCAGTCCACAAGCTTCCAGAAGCTGCCTTTCTTCTCACGTGAAATTTCTTTTGGCATCCAATTTCCGTAAAATGCTGAAATCTTCTTCATTTATACCTGAAAACTTGCTAATCACGTTGGTTAGATCACTTACAGGAAAAAGGACTAAAAGTGTAAGAATTATATATTTTGTCCTTAAAACTTAACTAAAATATGGGTGAATTAAGGTGCTTTAGGCGTGTAAATACACCTATCATCAAGGTCCTGAGTTAGATCTTGGATAGGCGGGTTCGTCGGTTGTGAACCAAGGAGATGGATTCGTTTAATTTTTTGTGGTGGAACCATAAGGTGGAAAAATCTACATGCGAAGAGAAGGAGGACATGAAGTCCAAGTATCCGCATATGTTTTATGCTCCTGGGATTCATGCAGAAGGTATGTGTCTTTGACACATCTTTATTTTTTGAGTTTGCTAAAAGGAATATTAATATCTTTGCCTCTATGTTTTCAAATTTGGTTAAAGGTTGGGAATCTATTTGATAATTTAAATGACTCGTGTGTGTGGTTACCCCTACATTGTCTATCATTCAGGGATTAATGTTCATCATGGGGGAAACTAAACCACCTTAGTTTATGGACATTAGAAAATTTCTTAGATTTTTTGTCTTTGGACCCAATATGACTCATTTGTACAATCCCTATGTTGGGGTATGAATGGTATAGTCCAGTCATATGCTGACTAGTGCTGGTTGGTGGGAAGGGTTTTGGTCATTAGAATGGGTACGACTTGGTGGTACAATTCTTATGGTTGGATATGGGTCATTTGGTTCCTTCGCTTATCCTTAGACTTGGTAACTTAAGTTGGATCTGAGTATGAGAGGCTGACCAGGAGTAGTAAGTCAGGGTACGAGTCATAGCCCAGACTCGTATGGTGAATAGTGTTCAAACCACCTGGATAATATTCTGCAAGGGATACGATTTATGGGTACCAACTATAAACTTGAATACGACTTAGGTAGGGTGTGTCATACATTGGATAGTGTTGGGTCAAAGGGGAAACGTCTTTGATTCCAGTGGCAGGTACCACTCGTACAGGGAGGATACGACTTGTAAGGGTCAGTCGAATCCCTATGATGGAATTTTTGTGAAGCTTAAGTGGGGATAATCTGTACATTTCCCCACTTATCCTAATAAGGTCCCATGACATATATTGCACTTGGAAGGCTATTTGCCCTATTATTCTATTCTTCAACACTTGGAAAACAATTTTAAAACCTCTCTAGAGTTCTTGGGCAAAAGAGGCTAGGTTTTTATCTAAATGAGTAAATTTTGGCATGTCTTGGAGATTTCTCTCCATCATCATCTTATTTCAAGGAATATTCCTTCCCACATTATTAGTTCTAACAAAAGGCAAGGTTTTATGCAATGTTTTCATGATTTGAATGTTGCATGGTTTTGGGTTCTTAAATATGATTTAGGGGTTTTGGTTATAAATTCTTTGTTATCGTTTTCCATGTTTTAATTATGCTTTTATATGCATTAAGGATGGTTTCAGATAATTGGTTGCATTGGAATAGTTCTTTGGTAATGAACTTTGGTTTTGGAAATACGATGGCCCTAATGTGTTTGATAAAATGCCTTTAACAATGTTTTCCCTATAATATTGATTTTTCAATGGAATTTATGCTAGGTTTAAACTTGGTAATTGAACCCTAAATGATATGAACGGTTTAAATGGTTTTAAGTGGATTAGAATAACCTTGATGGCCATGGTTTTGATTAAATAAAAATTATATGGGGTACATCCCTTAAGGATTGGCTAAGGACAATACCAGTAAGTTATCATTGGTATGATAATACCACTACAAATATCCTCGGTTAATAATAATCTTATAATGGTTTTGTTGGAAAATGGCTTTAGTTGGGCTCAAAGGGAGAGGTATAGCAAAGGCATGGAAGGTGGAGGTCCCGAGGGGATATAAATTGGAAACTCATATTTGCTGATGTAAGATTTGGTCCTATTAACCATATGCATGATGTCACACTTTATATTTGGAGGAAGTACTAAAAATCCTAGGTTTTCATCCCTGGTCATGTCGCTTCACGAACTGGGCCCTTTCAGCAAGGGGAGTTGAATCTTAGCTCGTGGGTGGTTTAGGATTGCAAAGCTACACAACCTAGGTAAAGATTTCAATGGCATGCTAAACCTGATTTCCTTTCCTGGCATAGTTATATCTATGTACGGTTGTATGAATATGGATGGTTTTTACTTGGTCTTTTAAATGGTATAATTTTACCCTTATACTGAGTTCATGCTAGCATTCACGCTCTAGTCCATATTTGAGCAATGTATCCCCATGCGATCTAGGAAGCGGCCATTCCACTACTTCTATTAAGTAATTCGGACTTTGGGGTCAGTATTTTTATTGAAGTGGTGAGCTTTTATCTATTCAGAATGCTCCATTTCATGGATGTTATTTCATACTTTGACTTATTTATGGATATAAGTATTTTCTATGGTTGGCGGCATATCCTAATCAAATTTTGGTATTATTTTAGTTAGAGGCTTTGTGGTACTACTATGGGTTTGTATGGGCGGGGTCGGTATTGGTATCAACCTTAGCATTGGTATCGGTATTGGGGATGATACCGATTATTGATATTATTGGTTGTTCCATTGTATTTCATTTTTTAATTAATCATATTATGCTTCGGATCTTATTTGGTTATGGCCTGGTTTATGGTCCAGGTTCGGTATTGGTGTGGCTTGGTGGTATGGTTGATACGGTTTGGTAGATGGAGTGACTTCGCAGAGATGGGATAGGAATAGACCTATCCCAAAGCAAGTCCTTTTCCAATTATGCTATCTTGTTACATGTTCAAAATTCAGCCAACTAGGGCAGGTGGCGGGAGGTTAGTTTGGGTAACAGAGGTGGTCTTTGGTCCCTGTTGGACTTGGGATGCCCATTACAATAAGGCCCCCAGTCGATCGTGTCAAGCTGGTATCAGAGCTTTTGTTCATGGTCAATTAGGATTCCATAAAGTCGTGTCCGGTGGAGTTTCTTTTACGAATGTGTAGTATGCCACACTCATAAGAGAGTGGCTAAAAGGCATTTAGGAATGTTTCACTTTCATGGTATTCTATTTTCAATCTTGGAGTCTAAGTCCTAGAATTCTTCGCTAATCCTTGGTTGCTCACTTTTTAGATCATGCCTGACGATCTTGAACACAACAAAATTCTTCAATCATACTTTACGACAATATTGAGTGGGTATGTCCTACGTATAGAGTTCTTCTTCGATCTCAGGGTCCTATCCCTGATTGTTTTGGATATCCTCTAGTTACTACTAGTCTTCCTCAATGTGAGGTACTAGTGCAGAATTTTGCCAGTCTATTCATACTATTACAAAATTGGTTGTTGTTCAGGCTGAAGGGAATGCATCTAGTGGGTTATCTGCTGAGGCTATAAGGGCTTGTCAGTTTAAGAAACTAAAGCCTTCTATTTTTACTAGTGAAAAGGTAGAGGAGGATCCTCAGGGTTTCTTGGATAAAATGGAGAATATGTTTAGGGTGGCGCAGGTTACTAATATGGATGGTGTAAACATTATAGCTTATTAGCTCAAAGATATTTCATACTAGTGGTATAAAGAGTGGGATAGGGATAGAGGTTATGAGAAGGATTCATCCTTATGGATTGTTTTTTCTAGTGCCTTTCTGGATTGTTTCTTTCCTAAAAAGCTGTGGAAAGAAAATATGGAGGAGTTTTGAATCATAAGCAAGGTATAATGTTTGTCAAAGAATATGCCTTTAAATTTTACCAGCTATATAAAGGTAAGCTCCTGATTTGGTGGCTGACATAAGGGAGAGCATGAGAAAGTTCGCTTCTGGTCTTTCTTAAGATTTGATCTTGGAAAGAAAGGCTATTTTGCTAAGCAATGATATAGATATTTTAAGGTTAGTTATCCATATATAGTAGGTGAAGATGAAAAGATAAAACAAGTAGAGTTAAAAGATAGGCAGGGTAAGAGGAACAGGTTTACTAAATTGGGATGTGCTTAATTGCAAGATGGTAAAATAAAGGCAAATGGCTGAAGAAGAAGTGGGGAAGTTAGGGTTCATTCTCTACTGATAGCACTCCTTACCCGAGGTAGTCGGGTGATAGGCATTATCAAGGTTATGATAAATTCCCTGCATAAGGTGTCCAATCTCAGGAGAGTTGGGGTCAGTTGGTCACTTCATGCCCCTTATAGGTTCTGTCGTCATCTTTTTTGGGGTTATTATAACAAAGGAAAAGACAAGTATTTTAATATGGTCAGTCAGGCCATATGCTCAAGAATTATTTGGTTGGTAAGGGAGCTTCAGGAGTGGTCAAAGCTCTGGTTGCTTCATCTTCTACTTTTACGCCTAGTGATTTTGTGTCTGCTCCTATTTCTGGTACCAGCACTAGCCAGAAGTGATTGTATGCACTTGCGTCTCCATAAGAATCTAAGGAATCCCCTAATGTTATTACTATTACATTACAACTCATTTCTCATGATGTGTATTATCTGCTTAGTCTAAGGTTTACTCTTTCTTATGTGACCCTATTTGTAGCTATATATATTAGGTTTGATCCTAAGTTTGGATTAGATCCTTTTTCTATTTCTACCCTGGTTGGTGAATTATTTATTGCTGAGAGAGTCTTTAGAGGGGTGTGGTATCTGTTGGTGGTAAGCAAACTTTAATGGATTTGTTTAAACTTTATATGGTGGATTTTGATGTTATTCTGGGATGGATTGGTTACACTTGTTATGCGTCCTTGGGTTGTCAGACCCGTTAGGTTGTCTTTTGGTTCCCTACTAAACTAATTATAGAGTGGAAGGATGGTTCCCTAGCACCTAGGTAGAGGTTTATTTCATATCTTGAAGCTCGGAGGTTGATCTCTTAAGGTTGTCCTTATCACTTGGTCTGGTTTAAAGATTCTAACTCAAAAGGTCCTTCTTTGTAGTCAGTTTTGGTGGTAAATGAGTTTCCTGAGGTCTTTGTGTATGATCTTCCTGATGTTCCTCCAGATAGGGATATAGAGTTTTGTATTTATTTGATTTCAAAAACTCGACCAATATCTATTCCTCCTTATAGAATGTCTCCGGCTGAGTTGAGGGAACTCAAGGAGCAACTTAAGGATCTTTAGGATAAGGGGTTTATTCGTCCTAGTATATCCCTGTGGGGTGCACCATTTTTGTTCATGCATAAGAAAGATAGTTCCCTTTAGATGTATATTGTCTTTCGGCAGTTGAATAAGGTAACACTCAAGAACAAGTATCCGTTTCCAAGAATAAAAGACCTGTTTGATTAGTTGCAAGGTGCCAAGTTCTTTTCTATGATAGACCTTCGGTCTGGGTATCATCATCTTAAGATTAGGGAGAAGGATATCCCTAAGATGGCTTTTCGTGAACTTTGAATTCTTGGTGATATTATTTGGTTTTACTAATGGCCCGACTGTATTTATGGACTTATGAATAGGGTCTTCAGGTAATTCTTGGATCTCTTTATCATTGTATTTATTAATGACATTCTAGTTTATTCCAAAAGTGAGGTGGATCATGGTAATCACCTCCTTGTGGTATTGTAGTCCTTGAAGAAACAATAGTTGTATACCAAGTTCTCCAAGTATGATTTTTGGTTGAACCATGTTACTTTTCTTGGTCAAATTATATCTAGCGAGAGGATCCTAGTGGATTCGCGAAAGGTGGATATGGTTAAAAGGTGTCCTAGACCCTTGACTCCAACTGATATTCAGAGATTCTTAGGTTTGTCTTGGTATTATTAGTGATTTATGAAGAGGTTTTTTATGCTAACTGCTCCTTCGACTAAGTATACTCAGAAAAAGGTAAAGTTTTCTTTGGCAGATGCTTGTGAGAGGAGTTTTGAGAACTTGAAAGACAAGCAAACTTTGGCTCCAATCATGACATAGCCTGGGGGAAATGAGGGGTTTGTGGTTTATTATGATGTATCTAGGGTAGGACTTGGTTGTGTTTTGAAGAAACATAGGAAGATGATTGCCTACCCTTCTAGTAAGTTGAAGGTGCATGAGAGGAATTGTCCTACTCATAATTCGGAGCTATTGGTGGTGGTGTTTGCTTTGAAAATCAGGCGGGATTATTTGTATGTAGTGCACGTAGACATCTTTTCTGATTATAAGAGTCTGCAGTATGTGTTCACTCAGAAGGAGCTAAATCACAGGCAAAGAATATGGTTGGATCTTCACAAAGACTAAGATATAAGTCTTCACTCTCTCCCAGCTAAGGCTAATGTGGTTTTTGATGCTCTTAGAAGGTTATGCATGGGGAGTTTGGCTCATGTGGAGAAAGAAAGTGAGAATTAGTGATAGAAATTCACTGCTTTAGAAATCTTATAGTTCATCTTTTGGACTCTGAGGATGGAAGGGTGATGGTACAGGAAGTGGTTCGGTTATTTTTTAGTGCATAGCTTTATGAAAATCAAGATTAATATGGGTATAAAAAAGGTAATGGTGTTTAAGATTAGTAGCGATGGTACTTTTATGGTACCAAGGGAGATTATGCATTCCTAAAGTTGATGGTTTACTGTAAAGGATCTTGGCCGAGACACATGAAGCGCGCTACGTCGTACATCTCGACTTGACAAAGATGTATCATGGTCTTAAGGAGATGTATTAGTTGATTATGGAGATATGTATAGTGGTAGGTAGGAGAGAATAAGGATGAGTAGTAGTAGGATATGATGTATGTGGTGCATCTATATTGAGATTGTATTAGAGTTGTGTAGATCTTTTGGAATAGATAGCTGGTAGAGTGGATGTTAAAAGTTAGATTAGTGAGATAGTGAGGAGTAGGATATGAATGTTATTAGATATATGCTGGTGAGGTTAAAGGTATAGATGGATAGGATAAGGAAGAAAGTAAATAGGATGAGTAGGAGAAAGGTAGATAGTACCTATATGGAGAGGATTAGAGTGGAAGGAATTATAATATTGGGAAGAATGTGTTTTTGAATTATTATATTGGAAGTTATTAAAAGGTAATAGGAGGACATTGTATGGTAGGATGTAGATCTTGAATATTTGAGCTTGTGAGTATATGGTCTATTTGGTCTATCGTGCTTGGAAATTAAAGGTATTGGGATAGGCTTCGGTCACGATCTATGGATGTAGGCTTTGAGGTTGGATAAGGTTATCTTGAATCTATGAAACAATCAGTTTGGACATCCCAGTATATTGGTCGTATTGATTTGTGGAAGGTTGGAACTTATAGGTTGACTGAGTTTGAACTTCGGTACATCTCGCTGAGAAAGTGTCTTGGTTATCCTTCTTCGATTATTTCTGTAGAAGGGTTGGGTATCTCGGACTCTCTGTCTTATAAAGAGGTCCTGAGTCAGATCTTGGATAGGCGGGTTCGTCGGTTGTAAACCAAGGATATTGCTTCATTTAAGGTTCTGTGGTGGAACCATAAGGTGGAAAAATCTACAAGCAAAGAGAAGGAGGACATGAAGTCCAAGTATCTGCATATGTTTTCAGCTCCTGGGATTCATGCAGAAGGTATGTGTCTTCGACACATCTTTATTTTTTGAGTTTTCTAAAAGGAATATTAATATCTTTGACTCTATGTTTTCAAATTTGGTTAAAGGTTGGGAATCTATTTGATAATTTAAATGACTAGTATGTGTGGTTACCCCTACCTTGTGTGTCATTCAGTGATTAATGTTTGTCGTAGGGGAAACTAAACCACCTTAGTTTATGGACCTTAGAAAATTTCTTAGATTTTTGGTCTTTGGACCCAATATGACTCATTTGTACAATCCTTATGTTGGGGTATGAATGGTATAGTCCAGTAATATGCTGACTAGTGCTGGTTGGTGGGAAGGGTTTTGGTCATTAGAATGGGTACGACTTGGTGGTACGATTATTATGGTTGGATATCGGTCATTTGGTTCGTTCTATTAACCTTATACTTGGTAACTTAAGTTGGATCTGAGTATGAGCGGCTGACCAGGAGTAGTAAGTCAAGGTACAAGTCATACCCCAGACTCGTATGGTGGATAGTGTTCAAACCACCTGGATTGTATTCTGCAAGGGATACGATTTATGGGTACCAACTATAAACTTGAATATGACTTAGGTTAGGGTGTGTCATACATTGGATAGTGTTGTGTCAAAGGGGAAACATCTTTGATTCCAGTGGCAGTTACCACTCGTACAGGGAGTATACGACTTGTAAGGGATCAGTCGAATCCCTATTACGGAATTTTTGTGAAACTTAAGTGGGGATAATCTGGACATTTTCCCACTTATCCTAATAAGGTCCCATGACATATATTGCACTTGGAAGGCTATTTTCCCTATTATTCTATTCTTCAACACTTGGAAAACAATTTTAAATCCTCTCTAGAGTTCTTGGGCAAAAGAGGCTAAGTTTTTATCTAAATGAGTAAATTTGTCCTTGTCTTGGAGATTTCTCTCCATCATCATCTTACTTCAAGGCATATTCCTTCCCTCATTATTAGTTCTAACAAAAGGCATGGTTTTATACAATGTTTTCATGATTTGAATGTTGCATGGTTTTGGGTTCTTAAATATGAGTTGGGGGTTTTGGTTATAAATTCTTTGTTATCTTTTCCCATGTTTTAATTATGCTTTTATATGCATTAAGGATGGTTTCAGATAATTGGTTGCATGGGAATAGTTCTTTGGTAATGAACTTTGGTTTTGGAAATATGATGGCCCTAATGTGTTTGATAAAATGCCTTTAACAATGTTTTCCCTATAATATTGATTTTTCAATGGAATTTATGCTTGGTTTAAACTTTGTAATTGAACCCTAAATGATATGAATGGTTTAAATGGTTTTAAATGGATTAGAATGACCTTGATGACCATGGTTTTGATTAAATAGAAATTATATGGGGTATATCCCTTAAGGATTGGCTAAGGACAATATGAGTAAGTTATCATTGGTATGATAATACCACTACTAATAGCCTCGGTTAATAATAATGTATAATGGTTTTGTTGGAAAATAGCTTTAATTGGGCTCAAAGGGGAAGGTATAGCAAAGGCGTGGAAGGTGGAGGTCCCGAGGGGATATAAATTGGAAACTCATATTTACTGATGTGAGGTTTGATCCTATTAACCAAGTGCATGATGTCACACTTTATATTTGGGGGATGTACTAAAAATCCCAGTTTTTCATCCCTGGTCATGTCGCTTCACGAACTGGGCCCTTTCAGCAAGGGGAGTTGAACCCTAGCCCATGGGTGGTTTAGGATGGAAAAGCTATACAGCCTAGGCAAAGGTTTTATTGGCATGCTAAACCCGATTTCCTTTCCTGGCATATTTATATCAATGTACGGTTGTAATCATATGGATGGTTTTTACTTGGTCTTTTAAATGGTATTATTTTACCCTTATACTAACTTCATGCTAGCATTCACCCGCTAGTCCATATTTGAGCAATGTATCCTCATGCGATCTAGGAAGAGCCATTCCACTCCTGCTATAAGCAATTCGAACTTTGGGGTCAATATTTTTATTGAAATGGTGAGCTTCTATCTATTCGGAATGCTCCATTTCTTGGATGTTATTTCATACTTTGACTTATTTATGGATATAAGTATTTTCTATGGTTGGCGGCATGTCCTAATCAAATTTTACTATTATTTTAGTTAGAGGCTTTGTGGTACTGCTATGGGTTGGTATGAGCGGGGTCGGTATTGGTATCAACCTTAGCATTGGTATCGGTATTGGGGCTGATACCGATTAATGATCTTATTGGTTGTTCTATCATATTTCATTTTTTGATTAATCATATTATGCTTTGGATCTCATTTGGTTATGGCCCGGTTTATGGCCTAGGTTCGGTATTGGTATGGCTTGGTGGTTTGGTTTATATGGTTTAGTAGATGGAGTGACTTCGTAGAGCTGGGATAGAAATAGACCTATCCCAAAGCCAATCCTTGCCCAATTATGCTATCTTGTTACATGTTCAAAATTCAGCCAACTAGGGTAGGTGGCTGGAGGTTAGGTTAGGTAACAGAGGTGGTCTTTTGTCCCGGTTGGACTTGTGACGCCCATTACAATAAGGCCCCCAGTCGGTCGTGTCAAGCTGGTATCAGAGCTTTTGTTCATGGTCAATTAGGAGTCCATAAAGTCGTGTCCGGTAGAGTTTCTTTTAGGAATGTGTAGTATGCCACACTCATAAGAGAGTGGCTACAAGGCATTTAGGAATGTTTCACTTTCGTCGTATTCTATTTTCAATCTTGGAGTCTAAGTCCTATAATTCTTCGTTAATCCTTGGTTGCTCACTTTTTAGATCATGCCTGACGATCTTGAACATAACAAAATTCTGCAATCATACTTCGGGACAATATTGAGTGGGTATGTCCTACGTCTAGAGTTCTTCTTCGATCTCAGGGTCCTATCCCTGATAGTTTTGGATATCCTCTTGTTACTACTAGTCCTACTTAATGTGAGGTAGTAATGTAGAATTTTGCCTGTCCAATCATACTACTGCAAAATTGGTTGCTGCTCAGGCTAAAGGGGATGCATCTATTGGGTTGTCTGCTGAGGCTATAAGGGTTTGTCAGTTTATGAAACTAAATCCTTCTATTTTTACTAGTGAAAAGGTGGAGGAGGATTCTCAGGGTTTCTTAGATAAAATAGAGAATATGTTTAGGGTGACGCAGGTTACTATTATGGATGGTGTAAACATTATAGCTTATTAGCTCAAAGATATTTCATACTAGTGGTATACAGAGTGGGATAGGGATAGAGGTGATGAGAAGGATTCATCCTTATGGATTGTTTTTTCTGGTGCTTTTCTGGATTGTTTCTTTCCTAAAAAGCTGAAAAAAGAAAATATGGAGGATTTTTGAATCTTAAGCAAGGTATAATGTTGGTCAAGGAATATGCCTTTAAATTTTACCTGCTATATAAAGGTATGCTCCTGATTTGGTGGCTGACATAAGGGAGAGCATGAGAAAGTTTGCTTCTGGGCTTTCTCAAGATTTGATCTTGGAAAGCAAGACTATTTTGCTAACCAATGATATAGATATTTTGAGGTTAGTTATCCATATGCAGCAGGTGAAGATGAAAAGATAAAAAAAGTAGAGTTAAAAGATAGGCAGGGTAAGAGGAACAGGTTTTCTAAAATGGGATGTGCTCAATTATAAAATAGTTAAAAAAAGGCACATGGCTGAAGAAGAAGTGGGGGAGTTGTGGTTCATTCTCTACTAATAGCACTCCTTACCGGAGGTATTTGGGTGTTAGGCATCATCAAGGTGATGATAAATTCCTTGCATAAGGTGTCCAATCTCAGGTGAGTTGGGGTCAGTCTGTCTCTTCATGCCCCTTATAGGTTCTGTCATCATTTTTTTTGGGGTTATTATAATGAAGGAAAAAACAAGTGTTTTAAAATGGTCAGTCAAGCCATATGATCAAGAATTATTTGGTTGGTAAGGGATCTTCAGGAGTGGTCAAAGCTCTGGTTGATTCACTTTCTGCTTCTACGCCTAGTACTTCGGTGTCTACTCCTATTATGTTCCCAGCACTAGATAGAATAGATTGTATGCTTTTTCATCTCGGTAGGAATTTGAGGAATCCCCTAATGTTAGTATTGGTACATTACAACTCATTTCTCATAATGTGAATTATCTTCTTAGTCTAGGGTTTACTCTTTATCATGTGACCCTATTTGTGGCTATATGTATTAGGTTTGATACTAAGTTTGTATTAGATCCTTTTTCTATTTCTACCCTGGTAGGTGAATTAGTTATTGCTGAGAGAGTCTATAAGTGGGTGTGGTATCTGTTAGTGGTAGGCAAACTTTAATGGATTTGGTTAAACTTTATATGGTGGATTTTGATATTATTCTTGGATGGATTGGTTACACTTGTTATGCGTCCTTGGGTTATAAGACCCGTTAGGTTGTCTTTTGGTTCCCTAGTAAACCAATTATAGAGTGGAAGGGTGGTTCGCTAGCACCTATGTAAAGGTTTATTTCATATCTTGAAGCTCGGAGGTTGATCTCTAAAGGTTGTCCTTATCACTTGGTCTGTGTAAAAGATTCTAACTCAGAAGGTCCTTCTTTGTAGTCAGTTCTGGTGGTAAATAAGTTTCCTGAGGTCTTTGTGTATGATTATCTTGGTGTTCCTCCATATAGGAATATAGAGTTTGGTATGTATTTGATTCCGAACACTCGTCCAATATCTATTCCTCCTTATAGAATATTTCCGGCTGAGTTGAGAGAACTCAAGGAGCAACTTAAGGATCTTCAGGATAAGGCATTTATTCATCCTAGTTTATCCCCGTGGGGTGCACCAGTTTTGTTCATGCGTAAGAAAGATGGTTCCCTTCAGATGTGTATTGTCTATCGGCAGTTGAATAAGGTAACACTCAAGAACAAGTATCCGCTTCCAAAGATAGAAGACTTGTTTGATCAGTTGCAAAGTGCCAAGTTCTTTTCTAAGACCTTCGGTCTGGGTATCATCATCTTAAGATTAAGGAGAAGGATATCCCTAAGATGGCTTTTTGTACATAGTATAAGAACTTTGAATTCTTTGTGATGTTATTTGGTTTGACTAATGGCCCAACTGTATTTATGGATTTATGAATAGGGTCTTCAGATAATTCTTGGATCTCTTCATCATTGTGTTTATTGATGAAATTCTAGCTTATTCCAAAAATGAGGTAGATCATGGTAATCACCTCCTTGTGGTATTTTAGTCCTCGAAGAAACAATAGTTGTATACCAAGTTCTCCAAGTATGATTTTTGGTTAAACCTTGTGACTTTTCTTGGTCAAATTATATCTAGCGAGAGGACCCTAGTGGATCCGCAAAAGGTGGTTATGGTTAAAAGGTGTTCTAGACCCTTGAATCCAACTGATATTCAGAGATTCTTAGGTTTGGCTTGCTATTATCAGTGATTTATGAAGAGGTTTTTTATGCTAACTGCTCCTTTTACTAAGTATACTCAGAAAAAGGTAAAGTTTTCTTGGTCAGATGCTTGTGAGGGGAGTTTTGAGAACTTGAAAGATAAGTTATCTTTGGCTCCAATCATGACAAAGCCTGGGGGAAGTGAGGGGTTTGTGGTTTATTATGATGTATCTAAGGTGAGACTTGGTTGTGTTTTGATGAAGCATAGGAAGATGATTGCCTACGCTTCTAGTAAGTTGAAGATGAATGAGAGGAATTATCCTACTCATAAATTAGAGCTATTGGCGGTGGTTTTTGCTTTGAAAATCAGGCAGCACTATCTGTATGTAGTGCACGTAGACATCTTTTCTGATCATAAGAGTCTACAGTATGTGTTCACTCAGAAGGAGCTAAATCACAGGCAACGAATATGGTTGGATCTTCACAAAGACTAAGAAATAAGTCTTCACTACCTCCCAGCTAAGGGTAATGTGGTTGTTGATGCTCTTAGAGTGTTATCCATAGGGATTTAAGCTCATGTAGAGAAAGAAAGCGAGAATTAGTGATAGAAATTCACTACTTTAGATATCTTAGAGTTCATCTTTTGGACTCTAAGGATGGCGGGGTGATTGTACAGGAAGTGGTTTAGTTATCTCTTAGTGCATAGCTTGATGATAATCAAGATTCATATGGGTATAAAGAAGGTAATGGTGTTTAAGATCAGTAGTGATGGTACTTTTATGGTACCAAGAGATGTTATGCATTCCTAATGTCGATGGTTTACTGTAAAGGATCTTGGACGAGGCACATGAAGCATGCTACGTGGTACATCTCGGCTTGACAAAGATATATCATGGTCTCAAGTAGATGTATTGGTTGATTATGGTGGCAGTTGGGTTGAGCATCTACCTATGGAAGAGTTTTCTTACATCAATAGATATCATTCTAGTATTGGTGTAGCCCCTTTTGACATATTGTACGGTAGGAGGTCTAGATCTCTTATTAGATGGTTTGAGCTTGGTGAGGTCGATATGTTTGGTCCAGATTTGGTCTATCGAGCCATGGAAAAGTTAAAGCTAATTCAGGATAGGCTTAACGAAACCCAAAGTCACCGAGAGTCCTATACAGATATAAGGTATAGAGAATTGGAGTTTGAGGTTGGGGATAAGGTTTTCTTCAAGGAATCTCTCATGAAAGGTGCAATGCAGTTTGGAAAAAAAGGAAGATCATTCCCCAGAATATTGGTCCATATGTGGTTTTGTGGAAGGTTGGAAATGTTACTTATAAATTGGAGTTGACTTCTAGTTTGAACTCCATTCATCTTGTATTTCATGTCTCCATACTGAGAAAGTGTCTTGGTTATCCTTCTATGATTATTTCTGTAGAATAGTTGGGTATCTTGGACTCTCTGTCTTATAAAGAGGTCTTGATTCAGATCTTGGATAGGCGGGTTCATTGATTGTGAACCAAGGATATGGCTTCATTTAAGGTTCTTTGGTGGAACCATAAGGTGGAAAAATCTACATGTGAAGAGAAGGAGGACATGAAGTCCAAGTATCCGCATATGTTTTCTGCTCCTGGGATTCATGTGGAAGGTATGTGTCTTCAACACATATTTACTTTTTGAGTTTGCTAACAGGAATATTAATATCTTTGCCTCTATGTTTTCAAACTTGTTTAAAGGTTGGGAATCTATTTGATAATTTAAATGACTCATGTGTGTGTTACCCTTATCTTTTCTGTCATTCGGGGATTAATGCTCGTCGTGGGGGAAACTAAAACCACCTTATTTTATGGACCTTAGAAAATTTCCAAGATTTTTGGTCTCTGGACCCAATATGACTAATTTGTACAATCCCTATGTTGGGGTATGAATAGTATGGTCCAATCATATGTTGACTAGTGCTGGTTGGTAGGAAGGGTTTTGGTTATTAGAATGGGTACGACTTGGTGGTACAATTCTTATGGTTGGATATGGGTCATTTGGTTCCTTCGCTTAACCTTAGACTTGGTAACTTAAGTTGGATCTGAGTATGAGAGGCTGACTAGGAGTAGTAAGTCAGGGTACGAGTCATACCCAAGACTCGTATGGTGGACAGTGTTCAAACCAATTGGATTGTATTCTGCAAGGGATACGATTTATAGGTACCAACTATAAACTTGAATACGACTTAGGTTAGGGCGTGTCATACATTGGATAGTGTTGAGTCAAAGGGTAAACGTCTTGGATTCCAGTGGTAGGTACCACTCGTACAGGGAGGATACGACTTTTAAGGGTCAGTCGAATCGCTATGATGGAATTTTTGTGAAACTTAAGTCGGTATAATATGGACATTTCCCAACTTATCCTAATAAGGTCCCATGACATATATTGCACTTGGAAGGCTATTTGCCCTATTATTCTATTCTTCAACACTTGGAAAACAATTTTAAATCCTCTCTAGAGTTCTTGGGCAAACGAGGCTAGGTTTTTATCTAAAGGAGTAAATTTGGGCTTGTCTTGGAGATTTCTCTCCATCATCATCTTATTTCAAGGCATATTCCTTCCCTCATTATTAGTTCTGACAAAAGGCATGATTTTATACAATGTTTTCATGGTTTGAATGTTGCATAGTTTTGCGTTCTTAAATATGATTTAAGGGTTTTGTTTATAAATTCTTGGTTATCCTTTCCCATGTTTTAATTATGCTTTTATATGCATTAAGGATGGTTTTGGATAATTAGACTTTGGTTTTGGAAATACGATGGCCCTAATGTGTATACGATGGCCCTAATGTGTTTGATAAAATGCCTTTAACAATGTTTTCCCTATAATATTAATTTTTCAATGGAATTTATGCATGGTTTAAACTTGGTAATTGAACCCTACATGATATGAACGGTTTAAATAGTTTTAAATGGATTAGAATGGCCTTGATGGCCATGGTTTTGATTAAATAGAAATTATATGGGGTACATCCCTTAAGGATTGGCTAAGCACAATACTAGTAAGTTATCATTGGTATGATAATACCACTAATAGTTGCCTTGGTTAATAATAATGTTATATTGGTTTTGTTGGAAAATGGTTTTAATTGGGCTTAAAGGGGGAGGTATAGCAAAGGCATGGAAGGCTAAGGTCCCGAGGGGATATAAATTGGAAACTCATATTTGCTGATGTGAGGTTTGGTCCTAGTAACCATGTGCATGATGTCACACTTTATATTTGGGGGATGTACTAAAAATCCTACGATTTCATCCCTGTTTATGTCACTTCACGAACTGGGCCCTTTCAGCATGGGGAGTTGAACCCTAGCCCGTGGGTGGTTTAGGATGGCAAATCTACACAACCTAGGTAAAGGTTTCAATGGCATGCTAAACCCGATTTCCTTTCCTGGCATAGTTATATCTATGTACGGTTGTATGCATATGGATGGCTTTTACTTTTTCTTTTAAATGGTATTATTTTACCCTTATACTGAGTTCATACTAGGATTCACCCGCTAGTCCATATTTGAGCAATGTATCCCCACGGGATCAAGGAAACGTCTGTTCCACTCCTCCTATTAAGCAATTCGGACTTTGGGCTCTGTATTTTTATTGAAGTGTTGAGCTTTTATCTATTCGGAAAGCTCCATTTCATGGATGTTATTTCATGCTTTGACTTATTTATGGATATTGGTATTTTCTATGGTTAGGGGCATGTCCTAATCAAATTTTGGTATTCTTTTAGTTAGAGGCTTTGTGGTACTACTATGGGTTAGTGTGAGCGGGGTCGGTATTGCTATCAACCTTAGCAATGGTATTGGTATTGGGGATGATATCGGTTAATGATATTATTGGTTGTTCCATATTATTTCATTTTTAGATTAATCATATTATGCTTTGGATCTCATTTGGTTATACCCTAGTTTATGGATCAGGTTTGGTATAGGAATGGCTTAGTGGTTTGGTTGACATGGTTTGGTAGATGGGGTGACTTGGTAGGGTTGGGCTAGGAATAGACCTATCCCAAAGTCAGTCCTGGTCTAGTTTTGCTATCTTGTTACATGCTAAAAATTCAGCCAACTAAGGCAGGTGGCTGGAGGTTAGGTTGGATAACAAGGGTTGCTGGTCCCGATGGGACTTGGGATACCTATTACAATAAGGCCCCCAGTAGGTCGTGTCAAGTTCGTATCAGAGCTTTGGTTCATGGTCAATTAGGAGTCCACAAAGTAATGTCTGGTAGAGTCTTTTTTAGGAGTGTGTAGCATGCCACACTCATAAGAGAGTGGCTACAAGGCATTTAGGAATATTTCACTTTCTTGGTATTCTATTTTCATGCTTGGAGTCTAAGTCCTAGAATTCTTCTCTAATTAGTTTGGAGTTCCTCTAGTTACTACTAGTCCTCCTTAATATGAGGTACTAATGCAAAAGTTTGCCATTCTATTCACACTATTGAGAAATTGGTTACTGCTCAGGCTGAAGGGGATGCATCTAGTGGGTTCTCTGCTGAGGCTACAAGGGTTGGTTATTTTATGAAAATGAATCCTCCTATTTTTACAATTGAGAAGGTGAAGGAGAATCCTCAGGGTTTCTTGGATAAAATGGAGAATATATTCAGGGTGATGTAGGTTACTAATATGGAAGGTGTAAACATTATAGCTTATTAGCTCAAAGTTGTTTCATACTAGTGGTATGGAGAGAGGGAAAGGGATAGAGGTGTTGTGGAGGAGTCATCCTTATGGGATGCTTTTTCTGGTGCCAAACTGGATATTGTCTTTCCTAAAAAGCTGAAGAAAGAAAATATGGAGGAGTTTGGAATCTTAAGCAAGGTATTATTTCTATCAAGGAATATGCATTTATATTTTACCAGCTATATAAATGTATGCTCCTAATTTGGTGGCTGACATAAGGGAGAGCATAAGAAAGTTCGCTTCTATGCTTTCTCAAGATTTGATCTTGGAAAGAAAGACAACTTTGCTAATCAATGATATAGATATTTTAAGGTTAGATATCCATATGCAGCAGGTGGAGTATGAGAAGAGAAAATAAGTAGAGTTTGACGATAGGCAGGGTAAGAGGAACAGGTTTTCTAATCAGAGAGGTGATCAGTTGCAAGATTGTCGGAAAGAAAGCAAATGTTTGAAGAAAAAGTGGGGGAGTTTTGGTTCATTCTCTACTGATACAACTCCTTACCCGAGGTAGTCGGGTCATAGGCATCATCAAGGTGGTGATAATTTCCTTATACAAGGTGCCAATCTCACGCGAGTAGAGGCCAGTCGGTCTCTTCATGCCCCTTATATGTTCTGTGGTCATCTTCTTCGAGGTTATTATTGTGAAGGAAGAGACAAGTGTTTTAAATATGGTCAGTCAGACCATATGCTCAAGAATTATCTGGTTGGTAAGGGATCTTCAAGAGTGGTCAAAGCTCTGGTTGATTCACCTTCTGCTTCTACGCCTAGTGCTTCGGTGTCTGCTCCTATTCTGTTCCCAGCACTAGATAGAATAGATTGTATGCTTTTGCATCTCGGTAGGAATTTGAGGAATCCCCTAATGTCATTACTGGTACATTACAACTCATTTCTTGTGATGTATATTATCTGCTTAGTGTGAGGTTTACCTTTTCTTATGTAACCCTATTTATGGCTGTATATATTAGGTTTGATCCTAAGTTTGGATTGGCTCATTTTTCTATTTCTACCCTGGTAGGTGAATTTGTTATTGCTGAGAGAGTCTATAGGGGGGTGTGGTATCTGTTGGTGGTAGGAAATATTTACTGGATTTGTTTGAACTTGATATGGTTGATTTTGATGTTATTTTGGGATGGACTGGTTACACTAGTTATGCGTCCTTAGGTTGTCAGACCTGTTAGGTTTTCTTTTGGCTCCCTGGTAAACCAATTATAGAGTGGAAGGGTGGTTCCCTATCTCCTACGTAGAGGTTTATTTCATATGTTAAAGCTCGAAGGTTGATCTCTAAAGGTTGTCCTTATCACTTGGTCTGGGTAAAAGATTCTAACTCAGAAGGTCCTTCTTTGTAGTCAGTTCTGGTGGTAAATAAGTTTCCTGAGGTCTTTGTGTATGATTATCTTGGTGTTCCTCCAGATAGGAATATAGAGTTTGGTATGTATTTGATTTCGAACACTCGTCCAATATCTATTCCTCCTTATAGAATATTTCCGGCTGAGTTGAGGGAACTTAAGGAGCAACTTAAGGATCTTCAGGATAAGGGGTTTATTCGTCCTAGTGTATCCCCGTGGGGTGCACCAGTTTTGTTCGTGCATAAGAAAGATGATTCCCTTCAGATGTGTATTGTCTATCGGTAGTTGAATAAGGTAACTATCAAGAACAAGTATACGCTTCCAAGGATAGATGACTTGTTTGATTAGTTGCAAGGTGCCAAGTTCTTTCTAAGATAGACCTTCCATATGGGTATCATCATCTTAAGATTAGGGTGAAGGATATCCCTAAGATGGATTTTCTTACACAGTGTGAGCACTTTGAATTCCTGGTGATTTTATTTGGTTTGACTAAAGGCCTAACGGTATTTATGGACTTATGAGTAAGGTCTTCAGGTAATTCTTTGATCTTTTCATCATTGTGTTTATTGATGACATTCTGGTTTATTCCAAAAGTGAGGTGGATCATGGTAACCACCTACTTGTGGTATTCCAGGCCTTGAAAAAACAATAGTTGTATACCAAGTTCTCCAAGTATGAGTTTTGTTCGAACCTTGTGACTTTTCTTGGTCAAATTATTTCTAGCGAGAGGATCCTAGTGGATTCACGAAAGGTGGTTGTGGTTAAAAGATGTCCTAGACCCTTGACTCCAACCGATATTCAGAGATTCTTAGGTTTGGCTTGGTATTATCAGTGATTTATGAAGAGGTTTTTGATGATAACTGCTCCTTTGACTAAGTATACTCAGAAAAAGGTAAAGTTTTCTTGGTCAGATTCTTGTGAGGGGAGTTTTGAGAACTTGAAAGATAAGATAACTTTAGCTCCAATCTAGACATAGCCTAAGGGAAGTGAGGGGTTTGTGGTTTATTGTGATGTATCTAGGGTGGGACTTGATTGTGTTTTGATGAAGCAGAGGAAGATGATTGCCTACACTTCTAGTAAGTTCAAGGTGCATAAGAGGAATTATCCTACTCATAATTTGGAGCTATTGGCAGTGGATTTTTTCTTTGAAAATATGGTGGCATTATCTGTATGTAGTGCACGTAGACATATTTTCTGAGCATAAGAGTCTACAGTATGTGTTCAGTCAGAAGGAGCTAAATCTAAGGTAAAGGAGATGGTTGGATCTTCACAAAGACTAAGATATAAGTCTTCACTATCACCCAGGTAAGGTTATTATGGCTGTTGATGCTCTTAGCAGGTTATTCATGGGGAGTTTGGCTCATATGGAGAAAGGAAAGTGAGAATTGTTGATAGAAATTTACCGCTTTGCAAATCTTAGAGTTCATCTTTTAGACTCTGAGAATGGAGAGGTGATTGTACAGGAAGTGGTTTGGTCATCTCTTAGTGCATAACTTGATGAAAATCAAGAATAATATGGGTATACAGAAGGTAATGGTGTTTATAATCAGTGGCGATCGTACTTTTATGATACCAAGGGAGGTTATACGTTCCTAATGTCGACGATTTACTATAAAGGATCTTGGCCGAGGCACATGAAACACGCTACTTGGTACATCTCAGCAGTAACCTATAAGGATTAGGATAATGATGCAGTAACCCAGTAGGAATGGGTTAAGTAATGCAGTAGCTTAGTAGGAATAGGATATGGGTGTTATAAATACCCTATTTTGCTAGAGATTTTGAGACATTCTTCTTCCATTAGTTATAATTCATTCAACACAACATTATTCTCATCATTCACTACTTCTAATTCTTCCATTAATTCTACTTTTTATTCTTCTTCTATTCATCTATTCAATTCTTAAATTCCACAACAAGAGAAACGCTACTTTAAAAGGAATTCACGCCTAAAGCCATACCACACCAAACTACACGTGAGATCTTTATTGTGGTATAATGATAATGTCTATTGTGATTTCCATCGCACTCATGAGTAGCTAAACTTCTCTGTTGGGGTTATGCCGTATGAGATACTATCTATTGCTATGAGTTTGTGAGTTTGCGACACGTATGCTGCTTATATCATTATTCTCTTCATCTTAATGCAAATTCTTGTGGTTGCAAATGCATAGAATACGCCAGCATAGCATTAACTTTTTCGAAAGAAAAGTTATATGTCTGGAAAAGAGATAATGTCAAGGTAATAGGGCACCAACCCCTGTTAAAAAGTTAGTGTCGTAACTGTATTAACCTCTTGGAGAATTTGTACCGTTAGACACGCTTTAAGCTCGAAAGAGTTAAAGTGAAATAGTCCTTGTTAGGTAGAAAGACACTTGGATTTACCATAGAATACAATTCTCTATAAGCACATGCATGTCTGAATTCCGCATAACTCATAGCCAATAGAGACGTATAACTCATAAGGTGGACATAACCCCAACTCTCAAATCTCATTGATTAACATCTTACTAAACACTCTTTCTGTTTACTTTGCTATTTCTGTTTTTACTTTACTATTTTGTTTACATTACTTGCATATTACAATCCCCCCTTTTACGATACTTTCACCAAAAGTCTAATAATCTTTGCTTACTTATTGACCGGCTATTCCCTGTGGGATCGATACCCAACCCAGTTGGGTTATATATTTGACAGCGACCGCTTTACACTCTTACAAGAGCTGTAGATTGAGCGTTATCAAAAATTGGCGCCATTGCCGGGGAATACGGTTGTCAACTAAGTTTGTGATAATTACTAGACCCTTTGGTCAAAGATTCTCGTACTTTTACTTTTAGTTTTTGTTTTTGTTTTCTACAGGTTTTTATTCAGTGCATGCCCCATACTCGAAGTTCTGTTCAACCATTATTACCTATCAATCCTAAACCACAACGTATTGGCAGAATGGAGGCATAACACGAAATTGAAAGGATGGCTGCTCAACAGGAACAGGCGAGACTAGCTGCTCTAGCAGTCGCTCAAGTGCATCAACAGAATATTGATAACCCTGGACGAGCGACAAATCCTGACGATGAGGACCTAGGTGATGACGAGTTACTAAACCTAAGGCGTGATGCTGAGATAGCAACACCTTCTAACAGAAGAGATCGTCAAGCTAGTTTAGGCATGAACGCCGACCCGTACAACCAGCATTCGACGATGATGATGATGATCTTGATGGAGCTGGAGCCACAGGAGCCATTATTCCTCCACCATTGGCACCCGGAGCCAAGTTCAACATCACAAGCACCATGATTCAGTTATTGCAACTCAAGGGATTATTTGGTGGACTAGCAGGCGATGATCCGAATATGCACCTGATCAACTTTATTTCTACATGCAAGTCGTTTGACAATCTTGGTGTTGGTCTGAATGCAATACGATTACGCTTATTTCCATTGTCTCTGTCTGGGGAGGCAACTCTATGGTTTAATGGGTTGACTCCTGATTCTATCACTAATTGGAGGCAGTTGAAAGACGCTTTCCTAGAAAGATTCTTTCCGCCATCCAAAAGAGCACAATTTAGAGATGAAATCAGCAACTTTCGGCAGCTTCCAACCGAAGCTCTTCATGAAACATGGGAGAGGTTCAAGACTAAGCTAATGTGTTGCCCAAACCACCATATGACCAATGTTCACCTAATGGAGATACAATACAGATCCTTGAATTCAATAACTAAACCAGTGGTGGACAATGCGGCTGGAGGATCTTTTATGGGCCTCACCTTTAGTCAGGCAAGCAATATGCTAGATCGGATGACGAAGCAAAGTAGAGCTTGGCATACTAGGGATTCTGAGGTAGCAAGCCCCACTTTATCTATTGGCATGACTGCAGACCAAAGGAGAAGAGAAGAAGAACGTGATCAAGATATGGCGCACCTGAAAACACAAGTGGATCTTCTTACAAAGCATCTCTTATCAAGGAAGACCTAAAAAGTCAAAGCTGTTGCGCTAAAAGAAAGAGACGAATCTGATTCGGAAGAAGAGGCCAACTACTTAAACAATCAGGGGGGTTTCCGAGGTAATACCCAAGGAAACCAAGGTCGGAACTATTATGATAAATCTGGAAACAAGGACCAAGGTAGTTGGAAGAACAAGAATGACAAGAGTGGTTTGTATGTTCCCCCAGGAAGACGTGACGCCACTATATCTGGTTCTGGAAATATGGAAGATATGATGGCTAAACTATTGAAAGGAGTGGAAGCAACCAGCGCGGGAGTAACGGAGGTAATAAATGATTTGTCCTCAATGAAGCAATTGGTTGACTCACATTCCTCTTCAATAAAGCAAATAGAGCAGCAATTGAGCCAACTTTCCGCAGCATTCAATCAAAGAAAGGCTGGCACTTTACCTAGCGACACTGTGCAAAATCCAAGGAATGATGGATCATGCATGGCTATTACTATGCGAAGTGGTTAGGTGCTGGAAAATT
The DNA here is from genome assembly GCA_030864225.1 of Capsicum baccatum var. pendulum. Taxonomy (NCBI): domain Eukaryota; kingdom Viridiplantae; phylum Streptophyta; class Magnoliopsida; order Solanales; family Solanaceae; genus Capsicum; species Capsicum baccatum. The sequence continues at coordinate 145,653,803 of CM061552.1, forward strand.
CATACAAAGGCAAGCAAGTGGTCGACGATGTAGTAGACAACGATGATAAGGCTAATGGAGAAAATGCAGTAGAAAGCTAACCACGACATCTATGACGTCACACCAAGTATATTGCAGCCTAAAAAAACTGAAATATGGAAGCAAGAGGAGAAGAAAGTTGTGGAGAAAACAATCCCACTTCCACCACCACCTTTTCCTCAAATATTGAAGAAGATTGTGGATGATACAAGGTTCAGCAAATTCATGACAATGTTAAAGCAGCTGACCATAAATGTTCCGTTGGTGGAGGCACTAGAACAAATGCCTGGGTATGCGAAATTTATGAAAGATATTTTTGACAAAGAAGCGGGCAGCAAGCTATGAGTTGAATGATACTGTGCATTATTCCAGTGCAATTGCTACCCGATCACTAGTTCAGAAGAAGGCCGACCCCGGTGCTTTCACTATTCCATGCACAGTTGGTTCTTTAAATTTTGCCAAGGCATTATGCGATTTAGGAGCCAGCATCAATTTGATGCCATTATCTATTTACAAAAAGTTGGGATTGGGTGATCCTACTCCAACTAATATGAGGCTCGTAATGGCGGATAGGTCGGTAAAACGACCTGTTGGTATTCTATGTCATGTATTGGTAAAGGTTTCTTCATTCATCTTTTCAGCAGACTTTGTTATTTTGGATTGTGAGGTAGATTCAGAAGTTCCCATAATCTTAGGGTGCCCTTTCCTTACAACAGGAAGTGTGCTTATTGATTTAAGAGCTAATGAGCTTTTATTCTGGATAAATGACGAAGTAGTTCGCTTTGATGTGTGTAAATCAATGAAGCAACCCAAGGAGCTGAGCGTATTCTCGGTGGCTGATGTTTACTTTGATGATGAGAAAGAATTACTTGAAGTGGAGCAAATTATTGATGACCCATTGGCGGTTGTGCTCATGAATGTGGAGAATCAGGATGCTGAAAATTATGAAGAGACTATTGATGCTCTAATAGGATTTGGATCATATCCTCATGCTCCTAAAAAGCTGGACCTTGATCTCAATAATCGACCCACACCACCAGCTAAACCATCTATTGAAGAGCCACCCACGTTAGAATTGAAAGAGCTGCCTAGCCATTTAAAGTATGCATTCTTAGGAAGCAGAAACAAACTTCCAGTCATTGTGGCGGCAGATTTGGGTGAGCAGCAAGTTGCAGCTCTCATTGCTATTCTACGAAAGTATATAAGAGCCATTGGTTGGACCATCGCTGATATTATTGGTATCCCACCTGGAATTTGTACACACAAGATTCAGCTTAAAGAAAATTGCACACCCACTATTGAGCATCAAAGGCGTCTAAATCCACCTATGCAAGAAGTGGTGAAGAAAGAAATTATTAAGTGGTTAGATGCAGGGGTAGTGTATCCAATCTCTGACAGTACATGGGTAAGCCCGGTACAATGTGTTCCCAATAAAGGAGGCATGACGGTAGTAGCGAATAAGAAGAATGAGCTTATTCCACTCAGACCCGTCACCGGATGGAGAGTATGCATGGACTACCGAAAGCTGAATTCATGGATGCTCAAAGATCACTTTCCAATGCCATTTATGGATCAAATGCTTGATCGATTAGCGGGAAAAGGCTGGTTTTGTTTCTTAGACAGTTATTCTGGATATAATCATATTTGTATTGCCCCCGAAGACCAAGAGAAGATAATGTTCACATGCCCATATGGTACGTTTGCCTTTAAACGTATGCCATTCGGGCTATGTAACACACCAGCCACCTTTCAGCGTTGTATGATGTCCATCTTTTCTGATATGGTTGAAGATACTTTGGAGGTATTCATGGATGGTTTTTTAGTTGTGGGCGAGTCGTTTGAATCGTGTTTGGTAAACCTGAGTATGGCGTTTCAAAGATGTGTAGAATTCAACCTTGTGCTGAATCGGGAGAAGTGCCACTTTATGGTTAAGGAAGGCATCGTTCTTGGGCACAAAATCTCCAAAAGAGGAATTGAGGTTGATCGAGCTAAAATTGAAGTTATCGAGAAGCTACCACCTCTAATTTCCATGAAGGGAGTTCGTAGTTTCCTCGGGCACGCAGGTTTCTATCGGCGGTTCCTCATAGACTTCTCCAAAATCGCTAGTCCATTATGCAAACTTTTAGAGAAAGATGCAAAGTTTGACTTAAATGATGATTGTTTGAAGGCATTCGAATTCCTCAAATGGAAGATAATTGAAATTCCTATCATGGTAGCTCCAGAATGGTCCCTACCGTTTGAAGTCAAGTGTGACGCCAGTGGGGTAGCTTTGGGCGCTGTACTTGGCCAGAGAAGGGAAACGTTATTACATCCTATCTATTATGCGAGCAAGGTCCTTAACGAAGCCCAAAAGAACTATACTGTCATAGAACAAGAGCTTCTGGCGGTTGTGTATGCTTTTGAGAAGTTTTGTGCTTACTTGTTGGGAACCAAAGTGATCGTTCATACAGACCATGCAGCTCTGAGATACCTAATGACGAACAAGGATGCAAAGCCGAGGCTAATTCGATGGGTATTGTTGCTGCAAGAATTTGATTTCGAGGTAAAAGATAGAAGGAGTTGCGAGAACCAAGTGGCTGACCATCTATAAGGAATGGGTTAAGTAATGCAGTAGCTTAGTAGGAATAGGATATGGGTGTTATAAATACCCTATTTTGCTAGAGATTTTGAGACATTCTTCTTCCACTAGTTATAATTCATTCAACACAACATTATTCTCATCATTCACTACTTCTAATTCTTCCATTAATTCTACTTTTTATTCTTCTTCTATTCATTTATTCAATTCTTAAATTCCACAACAAGAGAAACGCTACTTTAAAAGGAATTCACGTCTAATGCCATACCACACCATACTACACGTGAGATCTTTATTGTGGTATAATGATAATGTCTATTGTGATTTCCATCGCACTCATGAGTAGCTAAACTTCTCTGTTGGGGTTATGCAAGCCGTATGAGATACTATCTATTGCTATGAGTTTGTGAGTTCGCGACACGTATGCTGCTTATATCATTATTCTCTTTATCTTAATGCAAATTCTTGTGGTTGCAAATGCATAGAATACACTAGTATAGCATTAAATTGTTCGAAAGAAAAGTTATATGTATGGAAAAGAGATAATGTCAAGGTAATAGCGCACCAACCCCTATTAAAAAGATAGCGCCGTAACTGGATTAACCTCTTGGAGAATTTGTACCGTTAGACACGCTTTAAGCTCAAAAGAGTTAAAGTGAAATAGTCCTTGTTAGGTCGAAAGACACTTGGATTTAACATAGAATACAATTCTCTATAAGCACATGCATGTCTGAATTCCGCATAACTCAGAGCCAATAGAGACGTATAACTCATAAGGTGGACATAACCCCAACTCTCAAATCTCATTGATTAACATCTTACTAAACACTCTTTCTGTTTACTTTGCTATTTCTGTTTTTACTTTTTTATTTTGTTTACATTACTTGCACATTACAATCCCCTCTTTTATTAGACTTTCACCAAAAGTCTAATAATCTTTGCTTACTTATTGACCGGCTATTCCCTGTGGGATCGATACCCAACCCAGTTGGGTTATATATTTGACAGCGACGGCTTTATACTCTTACAAGAGCTGTAGATTGAGCGTTATCAGTGCCTATTTTGAATATCTTTGATCGTGGTACGCTGTTTTCATCTTATTTTTTATGGTCTTTTTATAAGGGATTGGTACTAAGGTAAGTCTGAGTACTACTTTTCATCCTCCGGTAGATGGGCAAGTGGAAAAGACTATTAAGACACTGGAGGATTTGCTTCGGGAATATGTGGTTGATTATGATAGAAGTTGGGTTAAGAATCTACCTATGGAAGAGTTTGCTTACAACAAGAGCTATCATTCTAGGATTGGTTTAACCCCTTTTGACACATTGTATGGTAGGATGTGTAGATTTCCTATTGGATGGTTTGAGATTGGTGAGGTCGATATGTTCTGTCCAAATTTGGTCTATCGAGCTATGGAAAAGTTAAAGGTAATTTGGGATAGGCATAAGGAAACCCAAAGTCACCAAAATTCCTATGCGGATGTAAGGCATAGAGACTTGGAGTTTGAGTTTGAACATTCCACATATCATTGTAGATGAGATTCAATATAGAGTGTTATAGTTCAGTACTACTCAGCCATTCCCATTCCTTATCACATTGTTATTGCAGGATTCACAGGTACAAATCATTTTAGAGGTTGATAGATTTATCTAGACAATGAAAAGCACAGACATTGATTTAATTAAGGATTTGAGGAATCCGAAAGATCCAACCTAGGGCCCTTTACCAAATTTTCCTCCATAGGTAGCATGGCGTGCCCCAGATACTAGGATCCTAGTATCTGAAGCTGGTGATATATCTTTATCTTTTCAAAAGGCCATAATACCTTTGGGTGCTCATCTATTTTATGCCATTTGGATTTATTTTGATTCCCACTACTTCGTTGGAATAGATCATATGGTATCAAATATTGCATGATGCCTAAATATATAAGTTAGAGGTAGGGGTAAAGCCCACTGTAGTGATCAAGATTAAAGAGAAAATACAGGTGGTTTAGATCCATTTTGATAGATTCTAGAGACGCATGATGGCTAAGTTAGAGGAGCTTTGGGTTCCTAATATGAGCACTATAATGAAAGATTTGTCCACATTGAAGAAAATGATTAAGGAGCTTACCGACCGAACCATCTCAGTTGTAACTCCACCACCTCTTTCTTTTCCATTCCTAGCTTATCATATGGTGGATATAGATTTGCAGGTCCTTGATTTTTAAACTCAGTCCTTTGTAGTTAGGAGTAATAAATCAGATATTAATGAGATATGAGATGATTTTCAACCCCTTAAGAGGAAAAGGACAAATAAGAGTAAGAAGAAAAAAGAGACAAAGTGAGTGCGCAAACCTTTAAGGTACACATTATGAAGGGTTTTGAGAAACCACTTGTTGTTAATGTGTTTCTTCAGGCAAATAGGGGTATGGATAATGCCTCCATAGTGACATTATTGAGTGCATCAGACACCATTAGTGCCTACTTATCAGAGAGTGCCCCGGCCACAGTTGAGGCCATTAGAATGGAGGATGCTAGAGGGGTCCCCATCTCAGAACCCAGATGATTAGTGTAATACCGATGTCTAGTACACCTTAGATATGTCCCTCACCTTTGTTTTTAATTTCTTATGTTTTATGTAATAGGGACGTTGTATGATTATAAGTCAGGTTGGTGGTGTACCATAATTGAGGGTTTTGTTGTCGTGTTTTTTTTTCTTGACTATACTATCATAAGCATGTTTAGGAGTCTTAATTATGTGCTTTCTTGCCATGTTTTTCTTTTTGTGTGATCAAGAGAAACATAAGAGAAATTGGTCCAGTCAAAACAAAAAGAGCATGCAAATTTATTTTTGAATGATATAAATGATACCCTCCTAAATAATTAATATTTGTATTGTGTTGGGTAGCTATCTGGACTGTAACCAATGTTAGATCATTTAGTGACATTAGGATTATAGACTTGATGGCCATTACCTATAATTGCATAAATTAAATAGGTAGTGACTAAATACAGAATCCTAAGCTAGGAGAGTGTGAGATTTTACCTAGTTAGTGTGTATGCGAGATCTAGAACTTGCCTTGTTAGTCTCACAAAAATTGAAAGATTTGCGGTTAGGAAAGGATCATAGGTTGTAATTTCAACTAAGTCAACTAAATGCCTTAAAAGCCTACCAAATGAATATGATATCCCTCTATCCTCAGTTTGGGCCTAAAAGAACTTTTCTTTGATCTAACATATTCACGTTCTTGATTATTTAAAATGAACCTGGCTTGTCCTTAGTACCTCCTTGGACACTGTGCACCTTAACTCAAGGAAATCACCTAAGATAAGGGTAGCTATCATAGGGGTATATAAAATATTAAGCATGAAGAATATGTTAGTAGAAAGAAAAAGGAGTCGGATACAATAAAGAATAACAAGTATACTGAAAAGAAAGGAAAAAAGAGGGATTTGATAAAATAAAACCACTCGAGGTTCGAAAAGCTAGCAAATAGAATAAACATAAAAGAATGTAGGAAAAGTGGAGCTAAAAATAGTGCAGTTCCAAGGAGAAATAAGTCATTGTACCTATATGTACCATATCTATCCCCTTATCCTACATTACAATACAATAAAAGTCCTAGAGTGATCCAAATTCGTCTGTCTAAAAATTAAGACGTGGAAAATAAGGTCAAGCATATGGTACCAAACATATATTTCCTAGCTTTATTGTGAGAATTAGAGATTTGATTTAGTACCAATGTTTGCATTTATAGCAAATTCTAAGTTATAAGGACTTCCTTAGCGTAAGGGCGTTGGGGTTGTAGTTTTGTTGTTGCTTATTTGGTTAGTGTCATTAGTTTAAGTGCTGGGTTTTTCTATTGATAATGTGATTCCATTTCTTGATCACATCGTGTTATGGTTAGTGGTTTGTATACACTACTTAAGTTAAGTTTAATGATATTGGAACGCGTTGACTTGAATTTTGGGAATGTGTGCTTAAAATAATTTTTTTATGAAAATTTGACTAGCATAGTGATCTTAGTTTTTTCTTAGTTTAGCATCGTGATATCATAGTTGGTTATTGTTCATTTACCTAAGGACATGCAAATGGTCTAAGTTTATGGTGCTGACATTTTGTGAACTTATGACACTTAAAATGGAGGATATGAAAGTACAAGGGTATTCAATGTAGGTATTATAATGGATTTTGGATATTTGCAGGTCAAATAGATTTGGAGAAATGAAGTGTCGCATTTTGGACAAAAAGTGCATCTGACAAACGCATACCCAGATTGTACATTAGTGTCACAATAATACAATCTAATCATCAGAAGGACTTCCTGAAAACAAGACTGTAGAACCTAATTGAGACAAAGATCAGATGATGGATCCCATAACTGTACCTAGAAAAGAATAGTCGTACCAAGTAGTAGTAAGAATGAAGGCCAGAGTTGACATCTGTCGAAGTTAAATTATAGGATGATCAAACGACCACATAAGGTCGTAGGTAGAAGATAATGATTCATACAAAGTACCATACTAGAGAAACCCTGAAAATGACAAAGTCCATGAGTAACCCATGAGCACCCAAGATGATCATGAAACAAGACCACGATCTTACCTTTCCTTCATCAGAGATGACTGACTCAAAAATCTTGTTATTCTTATGATAAGTTTTCTTTTGTATATAAATACTCTTATTTATTCTTTTGTATTATCTTATGTTCTATTACATGATATAAGGGTTTTAAGGAACATTCTTGGTTTTGGAACTACAAATATTAATCTTTTGGTTTTAATTCAAAGTTAGATCTTGGATTTTTTCATATTCTTATTGTAAGTTCATAATTATGTTTTCATATCATAATTCTTCTTGTCTTCCTGCAATTATGAATAACTAAACACTACAACTAGGGTTGTTGGAACCATGACTGATTAGTAAAGTAGTGTTTCTTAGTACGGAGTAATTTTTAACTAGTTTTCATACATGCATTGTTTTGTCTTTAGGTTTTATTGATTTTTGGTTGTGTACAATGTTAGAACTCATTTTATCTTTACTCGGGATAAAATGGGTAATATGGAGGGGTAGAAGGGAATAAATAATAAAGACTTAGACGTAGCAACCTCTACTTAATAGCTTGAGATGATAATCCCAAATAGCTAATCTTGGATCCAGGATAGGGGTTAGTAATGTAGGATTAGGTGAAGAAAAAACATACTTTAAGGATATTGATTAGACAAGAGTTTAAAGATATCATAAATATACATAGCCTATTAATTTTCCATGCCAAACACCAAAAGAGATTACGAAGATCTTATGGAGCTAAAAAGTTATTGGGGAACACAGGCCTCTCTCATACTGATTACAAATCCAACAAATCAAGAACTATTACTATGAAATTATTTATTTACGAAATCCCCTTTTTCATATGAAATTTTTATTAATTGTCTCACTACATATTGGCTAATATTTTGAACTATTCCTTATGAGATCAACACCAACCTTGGATGATTTTATATTTGACAATGACAACTTTATACTTCATTGCGAAGTGTAATTTAGGTGATATCAGATAATGAGTCAATTGGCTTTTAAAGTATAGCATATCTTCGGGTTGCGATAAGAGTACACTGGCATTGTAGTAGGGGACTAAATAAGAATTTTGTACTAGTAAAAAAGGTTGAAAATGGGGAATATATCACCATACAAGCTATTCATTTAGAGCATAGGGGTATCTAATCCCCAAACTTCTAGGCCTTGAGAACCAACTTCAGATTACTCCTTATATAGTTAGTATCAACAAAGGGTAAGGTTTAAATTTTAGAGTTTTAACTTTTGTGTCTAATCTCATTAAGTATATCGCCTATTAATTGGAATTTCCCTCCTCAACCAGTGGTGGAATCGACCTCCCAAACTATCCTTGAATAAGTAAGGGAGAGTATAATGAAGTAGTAGAGTTTTGTACTTTTTGGGATCCTCCCTATCTCCTGATTGAACCTGTATAGGTACATGTTGACTAGTAAGGCTGATAGTGATACATTTTTTGGAATAAATAATCTAACTTAGGATGTATCTCGAGAAAGGTAGTTCTTTGACGTAGTTTGAGAATATGCAGACAAATTACCCAATAAATAACATCTTCCATTATCCTATCATGTATTAAGTGGATATTTTGTGTATTTTAAGGGAATTAAAGTCAGTCGTTGATGCCTTCCAATGTCTTGAACCCCATTAATTTTTGGCTCAATTCCCCCTTTGTACTACAAAGAATGAGATTCTTGCTGAATCAGAGTTTATTATTCCAACTATTACCAAACTGATAGTACAGGAGAGTAGCCAACTTTAAATTTTACCTGATCAAAATATAAAATAAAAAGAGCTTCCAAAATAAAGGGTACTAAATAAGATCTTTCTCCTTCAGCTTTAGGAAGAAAGATAGGATTCAAACAAAATCAATGATTCCCTAATTTTATTATTTCATTAGATCTTGAGTTGTATCTTAATTTATTTAATATTCATAGAGGATCCATAAATAGATATTGTGTCGTGGATATATATATAGGTAATTGCTTCACTTACAGGTCATACTACTATGCTACGTTGATTTATATATCCTGACTTCCACATGTATATTATTATTTCATTTAATAATTCTTTCCTTAAGTTATTTACATACCTTGTAATAAATTATTATGAATTGAATTAAGTATTTTACAGGGCAAATCGTGTGATAATCAAATCAATAGGGTGTAATGAGCCTCTAGGTTATTGTCTCAATTTTTGTGTATTTTTAGTATTTCAAGCCATCCCACAATGGCTACGAGTCATTTATGACATACTAGTATTATTGGTTTGGTCATCAGATAGTTCATTTGGATTTTAGTCTTAATTCCATATTTTTTTAGCTTTTTCTATCAATGAATTGGTCTTAAACCAAAACTCTTAGTAAATGGCATCAGATGGAAATTCCAACAATGCCATCAGCTCAAAATTATTAATTCTAGGCTAGTGTAACACCCTGAATTTTTCTTGGGCTAGATTTCAAACCATCGTTCCTACCCGTACAGACCCGAACCATATGATTCCTTGTTAATATATGTGTTATGATCAATTATATAGTGTGGGAATGCCTTTGAATATGAATTGAGGTCACAAATATCTCCTAACTCAAAGAGGAGTTGAGAACGTTTCTATCGATTAAGTTTTATTGAATGTTTCAGCTTGGGTCAATTTTCAATGACCATTACTCCAACTAAATAATGAGTTACGTGTCCTTCTATATAACAAAGGAAAGATCTTTGAGTCCTCTTTCCAATGCAACTGGTTTCACCTTAATCCGATATCGGAGTAGAAAGTCATGCTCATTTTACTTCAAAGTAACTGACTGCCAAAAAGTGATGACTAAGTAAACGAGCCGTCAACTAAGTGACAACCCATCAGACCTAGTCTTTACCCTAGGACAGTAAAGGGAAATTTCCAGAGCAAAAATGAACACTTAGGTGACGATCCATCACCTAAGTGATGGCCCATAAACCTTGGTCATCAACTGAAGAATTTCTGCAATTTCTTTGGTTTCTTTAGGGGTCTTTTTGTCTTCTCCTCACACCTAAACTCCTTAACCATGAATTTAAATCATACCCTAAGCATTATAATCCATATTTTATCAATTTTAAACACATTTCAATCCTCTCTACTCTCAACAACAAAAGAAATTAGGGTTTTCCTTCAAGGCAAGAATTCAAGCCTTTCAATCCAAGATTTCAAAGAAACAAATCAAGATTCAGGTTCTACTCTTTATACTAAGTAATCTAAGCTACGTGGGATTTTCCCTAAACTACATAGGCATGGTGAAATTGCTTCGATGATGTTTAAATGTTGAGAAATCACGAATTTACAACGGGTTTTAAATTTACATTTACAATAATGCATTGTGAATCCTTTTGATGATAATGTTTTTGGTCTTGAAGCCTTTCCCTAAATTTAATTTGTACTCGTATATAAGTATGTATGTGTTTTTGAGTTTGAATGTTCAATGGAGAGCATTAACATTTAAAATCCCTCTCTTGTTATAAAGCCTCTTGTTTTTATATATTATGAATTATTCAATTGCATATTGAGAAGCATGATTCAAATGTCCTTACTATTGTTTAAGCCTTGATTCTAGATATGAACTGAAAAGAGGATGATTCTTGTTAATATAAATGAAAAGTGGTGATTCAAAGAGATTTCATGGTTTGTTACAAGATACTTGACCACTATGTGTGTGTGAATTAAAATTGAGGATCGTTGCCTAAGTTTTCATGAATTTTACTATATGTTTTCTCTTATACTATTTGAATAGTTTAGTGGTTTGAACGTAAGTTTTGAAAGAAAGTACTATAATATATTATTGAATGACTTAAATACAACTTGGAAGTCTTAGTATGATGATACCAAATTAGGTAAGTCTATAATAAACTCAAAATAGAATACAGATTTTATTTCAGATTTCAGATTTCAAATTCAAAAAGATGCATTTTAAGAAAAGGTCAAAATGGGCAGTAAAAGAGTTAAGTGGTTACTTAAAGTATTCATGAGTCGTACGATTCATTGCCCAGAACTATGTTTGATCGATACGGGTTTATCATGTCTTCAAAGAGGGATTATACACTAGCCTAGTGCCCTATGGCGTATCAGATTCAGATACTCTAACTCTTGTGGCAAACTTAGGTTGGGGGCTTGGCTGCCAAGTTAAAGGAAGATCTCATATAGCCCATGGGATACTTTCAAATATGTAGAGTGTACCACCTAGCTTAGAAGTAAGCCAAAGAGTGAGTCATGGTTTCAAAGAAATATTTTAAAGTCTTTAAAGTGTGCCCATGTGTTTTCATATATTATATGTAAAATATTTTATGGATTTCTCTCACTTATGTTATATGTAAATACATTATTTTGGAATGCTCTGCATACCAGTACTTCTGTATTGACCCCCTATATTTCAGAATTTGAGACACAATCCCGGGGTCTTGCTAAGTTGTAGTTGGGTTGTCTGAAGTTGCAATTGGTGAGCCTTCCTTATTTTGGATGGCCTTGTTGATTTGACATTGATATTTCATTATAGTTTATGGTCCGACTGGGGGCCTTGTCCCAGTATTCAGATTGTAGTGTTTTTGAGTTGTTAGAGATTTCATAGACTAGTATCAAGTCTTTTTTAATATTTCATGAACTCATTTTCGTATTGTTCAGTTGAAGTAAAAGAATGACCATGTTTCCGTCTTGTCATGTTTTTCTACATATTCCTTAAAGTATATGAATTGATTATATGATTGACAGTTATAGAAGGGCTCTTGGTCCTTCACGTTTTGAGATGTCCATCGCGGCTTGGGCCTAAGTTCGGGTCGGGTCGTGAGAGCTAGGTAAATACTTAGTTCAGGTCCCAATACTTTTGGACTTATTTTGGGTTGTAAAGTACAATTTAGTTAAAATAGAACTAGGTGTAGGACCCACATTTAATTGAAATAAACTTTTGATGGTTCCATGGAGTCTGGAATGTCAAAATTGTTATGGTAGCATAGTGTATTTGCAGGCATGGGGTTCCGAACGAATCTCAAACCCCCAATTAAAGTCCATCTGGACTTAGTAAATTCTACTACAGCAGTTACTAGTGCAACAAATCCTTGGCCTTTGCACTCTAGAGGCTTGGACATTTGAGATGGTCAAGGAGTCTTGGCCTTACCATTTGTGAGATAACCATCGCGTTTGTAAAGAAGAAGCTGACTTGACCGACCTAGCTTTAGACTTGGCATTCATAGTAGACTGGCTACATTTACAAATCTCTGGTCTGGGATAACATCGAATTTATATCCCATGCACCACTTTTGCACAGGTTAATCTTGGTATGCATTGCGAACATGACCCTCGAGTTCTGCATTTGGTTGGGCAAAGGCTATCAGTATAGAGCCCTTTTTTCTAATTTCTTCCTGATTTTCTTGCCACTTTTCGTCATTAAATTCTTGATCTTGGAGAAGAGTAGGAAATCATAAGTTATAGCTGGGTATGAGTTGAGGGTGCAGAGGTGATTATTTTTCACTAGTATATTTGTAAGTTTTTGACCTAAATCCTCCATTTAATTCTTGTTTTCTCTCTTATTTTAGCCATCTCCTGAGGATGACTTGAGCCCCAATTTATAGTCTATTTGTTCTCAACTTTTGAGAATGCATTCCTGGTCCTTCGAGGGACTACGTGATAGATTTAATTTTAAGATTTTTATAGCTGGCCGCATAGGTCCATTATTGATCCAATTTTGGGCCAGGAGTTTTATATAGAATCATGGTTATCATTTAACTCCAATTAATGCATTTATAATTTTTTTGATAGTATGACGTTATTTTGGTATCATGGAGCAAAGATGAGTGATTTATGGCATTTCAAGAATACGGTTCAACATCAAAGTAGGCTTTAGACTACTTTTATTTATGAGATTGTGTATAGTATGTATTGCATTCTAGGTAGGAATTATAGGCGGGGTTTATGACTAGTATACGATGACTTATCCTATTTAGGGATTTTGGGATAAAAATATGACCCAAACCTTAGCATAGGGTACTTTCTATGTCCTGAGAAACCAATTAGCCTTGAATATAGACTTGATAATCATATATTAACAATACATATCCCATATTATAATACGTACCACTTGACTTAGTGATTTAAGCAGTATTTTCCCCGATCAGATCCTTTAAGTGATTTTATGCACTTAATTATCGTAGTTTCTTGGGGTATAAGGATTTATGATGTTTATTATGTATTGTGAGGTAGATGATAAGGTTTCGATGCTAGTTAGACACCATATTTGTACTTGATCCTTAGAAAGGATGTGGTTATAGTTATGGAAACATAGAGGGCTATGGTTGTATTGTTTGAATACTAGTAATGGCATGCATAATTTTAGGCATATTCATGTTCAGTTTGTGGTATGCTTCCAACCAAACCCTTGAATTTTCTATTTTTTTCTAAGGAAAGAATTTATTCCCACTATTCACTTATAAAAAAAAAAGATTTTTCTACTGTAGGAATCATACCACCTTATTTAATGAATTATGAACTTTAAAACTAAATGTGATATTCTAAAAACTTTTCTAGATTGATTCTGGTCCATTTCTATTCCACTATTTTACCACTAATATTTAGTTTAGACACGACAAATTCTAGTCCTTTCTATTCTTTTAGGCATATGAGAAGCATGATTCAAATGTCCTTACTACTGTTTAAGACCTGATTCTGGATATGAACTGAAAAGAGGTGATTCTTGTTAATATAAATGAAAAAAGGTGATGCAAAGATATTTCAAGGTTTGTTACATGATACCTGACCATCACGTATGTGTTAATTGAAATTGGGGATCATTGCATAATTTTTCATGAATTTTACTATACGCTTCCTCTTATACTATTTGAATGGTTTAGTGATGTGAACATATGTTTTGAAAGAAAGGAATGTAATATGATATTGAATGGCTTAAATACGAATTGTAAGTCTTAGTATGACGATACCAAATTAGATAAGGCTATGAAAAAATCAAAATAGAATATAGATTTCATTTTAGATTTTTGATTTTGAATTCAAAAAAATGCATGTTTAGCAAAGGTTAAAAATGGACAGTAATAGAGTTAGGGATTATCCGAAGTAGGCATGATTCATCCAATTCATTATCTAAAATCATGTTTTGTCGATATGGGTTTATCATATCCTCAAAGAAGGATTATACACTGGCCTAGTGCCCTATGGCTTATCAGATTCAGGTACTCCAACCCTTGTGGAAAACATGGGTTGAGGGCTTAGCTATCGAGTTAAGGGGGGATCCAATATATCCCGTGCGATACTTTTAGATATGTAGAGTGTACCACTTAGCTCAGAAGTAAGACAAAGAGTGAGTCGTGGTTCCAAAGAAATGTTTCAAAGTCTTTGAAGTGTGCCCATGTGTTTTCATATATTATATGTAAAATGTTTTATGGATTGCTCTCACTTATTTATATACAAATACATTATTTTGGCTTGCTCTACATACCAATACATCTGTATTGACCCTCTATATTTTAGGATCTGAGACATAATCCTGAGGTCCTACTAAGTAGTAGTTGGGTTGTCCGAAATTGTAGTTGTGAGCCTCTCTTATTTCGGATGGCCTTGTTGATTTGACATAGATATTTCATTATAGCTTATGGTCCAACTAAGGCTTTCCCCAGTATTTAGATAGTACTGTTTTGGGTTGTTAGAGATTTCATAGACTAGTGTCAGTTGTTTTTGAATGCTGGATGAACTCATTTTTGTATTGTTTAGTTGAAACAAAAGAATGACCATGTTTTCATAGTGTCATTTTTTTCTATATTTTCCTTACAGTATATGAATTATGTATATAATTTCTAGTTAGAGAAGGGTTCTCGAGCCTTTACTATTTGGGATGTTCGTCACAGCCAGGGCCTCAGTACGGGTCGTGTCAAACTTGGTAATAGATCATGGTTCATGGTCCTAGGGTGCCTACAAAATTATGTCTAGTATATTCTTTCTTATAGTTGTGTTATGCACCACACCTAAAATTGGGAGGCTACTAGGAATTTAGGATTTATTCCTGATTTTTTTTCCTACTCTAGTTCGTGCTATAGCGTCATCCATAAGAAAGTTATCCATATTTCTTCCTTGCTCTAATTTAATGGGACATGCCTCATTGTTGAGGCGATATAAGTCTAAGAGTCTAGCTTTCCCAGCGATATGGCTCTCTCTGATTGAGTTATTCATACAGTTATGAGATAGCACAAGGACTTGAGAGGAGTCCAATAGTGCTCCAAGGTATTTTTCTTTGAGTGTATACCTTTATCATGATGAAATTATGCTTTTCAGACTGAGGTACAAAGTGTATTCAGTCCCTTTTTAAAAATTCTTGTTGCAGATATCATGCATAGGGGTAATGATGTATAGAAGAATGTTGGAACTGTATTTCCACCCGAGTAGTAAGATGGGTCAAGAAATTGGAGATATGAAGTCACAAGGTTAGAAGTTAGGGTGGGGGTAAATTTTGTGTAAATAAATAGTTTTAGTTGTATAACCGTCGATTGAGGGATGGTTTGCAATTTTATAGTGATAAACAAATGTGGTAGCAATAATTGTAGATTGTATGATAGTTTGTAAAGGAAGTGGCTAGCTATGATTATTATTTACTCAAAATAGGTAAGGATCTCAGAATGGATAGTTATGGTGGTTTTAGAAATCATTTATAGGCTATTAATGGAAAAAGGTAGATTAGTCAATAAGTTATGGGTGGAAATTCATTATCATACATGGAATTTTAAACCTAGTGGCGATGTATGCGTGGTAAGTAAGTATGATTTGAGAGAGTGGAATATGTTGAAAAGATCCCAATGGGTTATAATATAAGATTAAGATTGTCTATCCCTATTATGTGACTTTGCCCCCTTAATTGTCTTCTCTCTAGTTATTGTAAACTAATACTATGTGTAAGAAGGTGTGTGGTAGATTTAGAAGTGTTGTAGTAATATCGTGGAGAGGATGAACTTATGGGTCATAGTCAAGTGAAGTAAGAGACTTAGGTTAATATTTCTATTTGATGGAATAGTATAATATACAGCATGCTTTATCGGTGTTACATGATCGGTGTTAGACAATAGGTTGAACTTTAGATGTGGATTGTGGTAGTAAAAATAGTAGCTTAAGATTAATGATATATGTTTTGTGGGAAAGAATTAGTAGGACTTGATGTGATTTGTGAATAGCCTAGGTTGGAAGTTTGTGGAATAACGAGTGGTCAATTGTGATGTGTATATATACATGAGACTAGTGTTAGGACGATAAATCGTGGTTAAGTCATTAAGTGGATAAGAACATGAGTGTATAGGAATTAGTTGAACCCCGTGGTAGCATATTGTTAGATGAGTCATCATGTGTATAAGTGTCACATATACCTAATCTCGTTCTTGAATTTTATAGTGTGAAGAAGTCTGGGAAGTTGTTGTATGGTGTTCTTTAGATTTGAACTAGGGAGATATAGGTAGGCAATGTGCGCCTTTGGTGTAGTTTTGCTAAAATTTTTAAGTTGTAAGTTGTGTGATTATAGGTGTAATGCTACTATTCTAAGAAATTGATGATGGAGCGTTAAGTGTTTAGAAGCATGGTGGCTATGCCCATAATAATGGTAATCGTAAGTTGATGACTTTGGGGGTTAGAGGAAATTACGATTAGTGTCCCTGAAAGGGATTTTTAGAAAGAATTTAGTATCGTTATATTAAAATTATTAAGGGGAGTTTGTGTTCATGTTTATATTGATACCCCTTTTGTGATAAGGAGTGTAGATGCGTACACTTATAAGAGTGGGAGTTGTAGAGTGATGGCTATTGAGGATAGCGAAAGTTAAGAGTAGCATTTTCAAAAAGCGAGGCCTTTAGAGTATAGTTCATCGAGGAGAGTTTAAAGTTTAAGTATATGGTGATGTCTTTTTTGTGTTGAGGGTTGTGGCTATAGATTTTGATATGAGGTTATGTCCACAAATCGAGGAGTGTGACATTGATCTAAGGGGGAGATGATGGATTAAAGTAGTTCTCGAATTTTCTTGTTGTGTCAAGTTTCAAATAAGAACCATGAGAAATAAATTCATATGCAAGCAAACTCATCCTACTTCGATTTGAATGGCAGCTACCAATGTCTTATGTATTCATGTCTTGCTTATGCCTAAGGTTTGTGCTTTCTATGTAACTCATGTCATGCTCCGACGTCCAAACTAGAAGAAATAAGGTCTTTCAATGACCCAATCCTTCAAGTATTCAAGCCATATGTTATGTTGCTCGTGATCCATAAAGATCTATGTCTCACAACATACTTGGTCCTAATAAAATATATTTCTATATGTTACTAATTCATTCTATGCCGGAATTATCCAAAGTGATAAAGTTTATGCTAACTCATGGGAAATTTTATTTCTTCAAATAAGGCTCAATAGCCTCAAGTGTCAATCCTTGTTTTAGTTGTTAGCTACACAAATTTCAGCTTTATGTCATAAAATATAGCTCATGATATGTGCACCCATGTCTCTCACTATGGTTCATCCTAAGAAATCATGTTGTGTTGTGTTATGCTGAACAACTCTTTACTTATGATCCAGACAATCGATTTATGAAGCCCTTTATGTCTATTCAATCGTATCTCTACCTCATGTCCCTCTTTGAGTAGTTCAATAAGTATAAGTTATAGTCGAATAGTGTCACTCCCTTTTCATAGTGCTCATGCTCAGGTCCCTCATAGGATAGTCCGATAGTAGTTATGGAAAAGTAGTGATGTTTTAGGTAGGGGAGTAGATATTCTTGAATGTGAAAATTTTGAGATGATTTCTTTATCTAAGGTTATGGGTGAAGGGGGAAAGAAGGATACAAACTTTTGTTACGTAAAATAGTTAGAAAGGAAATATGTGGCTAAAATCTTTATGAGTGCAATTAAATTACAGGTCTTAGTAAGGAGATCCACGTAGTGGGTGGAGTAATGATAGGCTTGGATGTGGTGATTGATGAAGACAGAAATGCATGAACTATGTGGTTAGTACCCCTCAATTTAAGGCAGAAGGTTGTTTAATTATAGTGATAAGATGGAGAAGTGTTCTTAAAGGGATGTAGAATATGGGGTCCCAAAGCTTATACCATCTTTTTACTCTGGGTTAGGTTTCACCATGAAAGTACAATGCTACTGGACTCAAGATCTTGTATTTATGAATTGAGTGGGGGAATTATAAGATTTGGCATGTTGAAATGTGGTATTCATAGTTGAAATCATAGTGGAGAAGCATCGAAAATATTTAAAGGCTACTAGACGTATCATTTGAGGTAGAGAATATTTCTATTCTATTCTTATGTCTTATGAGAATCTCAATCTCAACTAGTATCTTGTACCAATCTTAATCAGTCCAACGATTCTTAGAAAAATTCATGCCTTACAATGTTTTAATCATGTGCCATAAGCATATGCAAAAATTATATCGATGTCAACTTTCGTTATGTCATGATTTGTGCTTACACAATTTATTTGGGCATGCCATAAAGCTCTTCTTGAATGTCTACGTATGTTTCATTGAGGGAAATGAAATTCCTAATGTGAGATTACGTCCATTATTCCATACTTCTATAGCTTCAACAAAATCCTACCCATCATTCGAGGATGAATGATTCCAAGAGGGAGATAATGTAACACCCCATATTTTTTTGGGGCTAGATTTCAAACCATTGTTCCTACCTGTATAGACCTGAACCTAATGATTCTTTGTTAATATAAGTGTTATGATCAATTCTAACATGTGGGAATGCCTTTGGAAATGAATTGAGGTCACAAATATCTCCTAACTCAATGATGAATTGAGAATGTTTCTATCGATGAAGATTTATAGAGCATTTAACCATGGGTCAAATTTCAACGACCATTACTCCTAGTATATAATGAGTTACATGTCCTTATATATACCAAAATAAATATCTTTGAGTCCTCTTTCCAACTCAACTGGTTTCACCTTAATCTGATATCGAAGTAGAAAGTTATGCTCATTTTACTTTGGAGTGTCTAACTGCAAAAAAGTGATGATGAAGTTGATGACTTGTCAACTAGGTGACGACTAAGTTGATGAGCCGTCAACTAAGTGATGACCCATCAGCCCTAGTCATCAGCCTAGGACAGTAAGGGGAAATTTCCAACCCTAAAATGACAACTTAGGTGATGAGCCGTCACCTAAGTGACAGCCAGTCAACCATGGTCATCAACTGAAGAATTTCTACAATTTCTTTGGTTTCTTTAGGTGTATTTTGATTTCCTCCTCACCCTAAAACTCCTTCCCCATGAATTTAAATCATACCCTAAGAGTTATAATCCATCTTTTATCAGTTTTAAACATATCGCAATCCTCGTTACCCTCAAGAACAAAAAAAATTAGGGTTTTCTTCAAGGAATGAATTCAAGTCATTCAGTCCAATATTTCCAAGAAACAAATCAAGATTTGGGTTCTAATCTTTAAACTAAGTAACCTAAGGTACATGGGGTTTTTCCTAAACTACATGGTCATGGTGAAATTGTTTTGATAATGTTTAAATGTTTAGAAATCATGAATTTACAATGGGTTTTAAATTTACATTTACAATTATGCATTGTGAATCCTTTTGATGATAATATTTTGTTCTTGAGGCCTTTCCCTAAATTTGATTTGTACTCATATATATGTATGTATGTGTTTTTGAGTTTTAATGTTTAATTGAGAGCATTAACATTTAAAATCCCTCTCTTGTTAGAAAGCCTCTTTTTTTCATATGTTATGAATTATTCAATTGCATATTCAGAAGCATGATTCAAATGTCCTTACTATTGTTTAAGCCTTGATTCTGGATATGAACTGAAGAGAGGGTGTTTCTTGTTAATATAAATTAAAAGTAGTGATTCAAAGATATTTCATGGTTTGTTACAATATACTTGACAACCACGTGTTTGTGAATTGAAATTGAGGATCGTTGCTTAAGTTTTCATGAATTTCACTATACGCATCCTCTTATACTATTTGAATGGTTTGGTGGTCTGAACACAGGTTTTGAAAGAAAAGATTGTAATATAATATTGAATGGCCTGGATATGACTTCCAAGTCTTGGTATGATGATACCAAATAAAATAAGTCCATGAAAAACTCATAACAGAATACATATTTTATTTCAACTTTTAGATTTCGAATTCAGAAATATACATGTTTAGAAAAGGTTAAAAATGGGCAGTAAGAGAGTTAGGGGGTTACCCAAAGTAGGCATGAGTCATATGATTCATTGCTCGAAATCATGTTTTGTTGATATGGGTTTATCATGTCCCCAAAGAGGGATTATACATTGGCCTAGTGTCATATGGCGTATCAGATTCAGATACTCCAACCCTTGCAGCAAACATGGGTTGGGGGCTTGGCTACCGAGTTCAAGGCAGCTCAAATATAGCCCATGGGATACTTTCAGATATGTAGGGTGTATCACCTAGCTCAGAAGTAAGATAAAGAGTGAGTCATTATTTCAAAGAAATGTTTCAAAGTCTTTGAAGTGTGCCCATGTATTTTCATATATTATATGTAAAATGTTTTATGGATTTCTCTCACTTATGTTATATAAATACATTATTTTTAATTGCTCTACGTACCAGTACATCTGTGTTGACCACCTATATTTCAGGATTTAAGACACAATCCCTGGGTCCCGTTAAGTAGTAGATTGGGTTTTCAAAGTTTCAGTTGGTGAGCCTCCCTTATTTCTCAAGGCCTTGTTGATTTGACATTAATATTTCATTTTAGGTTATGGTCTGACTGGTGGCCTTGTTGCAGTATTCAGATAGTAGTATTTTTTAGTTGTTAGAGATTTCGTAGACTAGTATCAAGTGTTTTTGAATGTTTTGTGAACTCATTTTCGTATTGTTTAGTTGAAGTAAATGAAAGACCATGTTTTTGTCATGTCATGTTTTTCTGTATTTTTCTTACAGTATATGAATTGTGTATATGATTGCCAATTAGAGAAGAGGTCTTGGTCCTTCACGATTCGGGATGTCCATCACGGCCAAGGCCTCAATTCGGGTCGTGACATCAAGGGAGAAATTCAGTTCAGGTCCCAATGCTTTTGGACTTATTTTTTGTTGTAAATTACAATTTAGTTAAAATAGAACTAGGTGTAGGACCCATATTCACTTGAAGTAACCTCGGATGGAATTTTTTATGATTCCATTGAGTTTGGAATATTAAAATTGTTATGGTAGTATAGTGTATTTGCGGGCATGGGGTTCCGAAAGAATCTCAAACCCCCAATTAAAGTCCATTTGGACTTAGTAAATTCTTCTACAGTAGTTGCTAGTGCAACCAAGCCTTGGCCTTTGCACTCTAGAGGTTTGGATATTTGCGATGGTTAAGGAGTCTTTTCCTTAGCATTTGTGAGCTAACCATCGCGTTTGTAAAGAAGAAGCTTACTTGACCAAAACAGCTTTACACTTGGCATTCGTAGTGGACTGGCTCCATTCACAAATATCTGGTCTAGGCTAACATTGAATTCATATCCTATGCACCACTTTTTCACAGGGTAATCTTGGTATGCATCGCGAACACGACCTCGAGTTCTGCATTTGTTTAGGCAAAGGTCTATTAGTATAGAACCCTTTTATTGAATTCTTTCACCATTTTCTTGCCACTTTCCGTCATTGAACTCTAGATCTTGCAGAAGAGTGGGAAAGAGATGATCATTTTTCACTAGTATATTTGTAAGTTTTTCTCCTAAATCCTCCATTTAATTTTTGTTTGCTCTCTTAATTTATCCATATCTCGAGGATAACTTGAGCCCCAATTTATACTCCATTTGTTCTCAATTTTTGAGAATGCATTCCTAGTCCTTCGAGGGACCTCATAATAGATTTAATTTTGAGATTTTTATATTTGGCCGCATAGGTCCATTATTTATCCAATTTTGGAGCCAGTGTTTTGTATAGCAATATGGGTATCATTTAACTCCTATTGATGCATAAATAATTATTTTGATAGTACGATGTTATTTTGGGATCGTGGAGCAAAGACAAGCGATTTATTACATTTCAAGAATGCGGTCACATTGAGGTAGGCTTTGAACTACTTTTATTTATGATATTGTGTATAGTATCGATTGAATTCTAGGTAGGAATTATAGTATGGATGTATGACTGGTACACTATGACTTAGCCTATTTAGGGAGTTTGGGATAGAAATATGACCCAAACCTTAGCATAGGATACTTGTTATGGCTTGAGAAACCAATTATCCGTTAATATAGACTTGTTAATCATAGATTAACATTATAAATCCCATATTATAATACTTACGTTTTTACTTAATGATTTGGGCAGTATTTTCCCCGATCAAATCCTTTGGTGATTTTATGCCCTTAATTATTGTAGTTTCTTGAGGTGCGAGGATTTATGATGTTTTTTATGTATTGTATGGTTGAGTATGTGGTTTTGATGCTAGTTAGACACCATATTTATACTTGATCCTTAGAAAAAATATGGTTATAGGTATGGAAATATAGATGACAATAATCGTATTGTTTGAATAATGGTGATGGCATGCATACTTTTAGGCACGTTCATGTTCACTTAGTGGTATGCTTCCAACCAAACCCTTGAATTTTCTAATTTTTTCTAAGGAAGGAATTTATTCCCACTATTCACTTATAAAAAAAGATTTTTCTTTTGCGAGAATTGTACCACCTTATTTAATGAATTATGAACTTTGAAACTAAATGTGGTATTCTGAAAACTTTATCGAGATTATTCTGGTCCATTTCTATTCCACTCATTTACCGCTACTATTTAGTTTGGACAAGATAAATTCTAGTCCTTTCTTTCCTATTATGAATATTTAGACCTGATATTGATCTTAGGAAAACGATTTACATATTTATCTTTTTTAGTCATGTTTTAAGTCCATTCACTTATTATACTTATGTATATATCTTCGATAATGGACAAAGTAGATTGATTATTATAATTATTAGATGTTTTTGGGACCAGGTAATGTATACGAATATCCCAAGTCCTCTATTAGTCTCTTCATCCATTATTCATAGTGCAAAAAATGGATGATCGCCATAGGTCTTTCCTTTAAAAAATACTGAGCTCGAGGAGATTTATACACCTGGTACATTATGACACTTGGATTGGACATGGTATTATTAGTTTTGGTTTTATTCGTTTATCCATATGCATTACCTATTACCAGTATAATTGTTTGGTGTTTACATCAATTATCCTTATGAGGGGTTGTATAGGCATAAGATATGATTGTTCTTTGATGAGTGCTTGTTTTCACCTTCTGAACCTATAGGGCCCAGTTAGGTTATTGTTTGTGTGGACTAGCCAATTACTTTATTGTTGGTTATTATGGTTGGTTATTAGCAGGATGATTGTTGACTGATATTCAAGATTTTTAATACATTTCTGATTCTTTTTCTTTCTCATAGGAGAATGTGTTATTGTAGATTATCTCATGTTTAGTCATCCCTTAGTTAGAGGCCCTGATTATGATAATATTAGTTTTCCAACTTGGTTAGTATTTCTTTAGATGTAGGTTAGCTACCCTAAGTTATTACCTTTGAGTTAGTCCTCCCCTAAGTTATTACCTTTGAGTATGTATATATATGTATGTATGTATATATATGTGGGTGGGTGTATATATATGTATATATGTATATATTACCATATATCTTTCTCCTTCATTACATATTTATATTGTATACATATCTTTTTCACTTGTATTACTACTATATATACTTCTTTCACTTCTCATTTGTTTATTGACTATTAATATACGGTATTTTATTTAGTTCTTGAATACTATTAGAATGGGATAGTTTATCCTTATTTCTCCCTTAGCATTAATAGGTTTAGTTTCTCAGATAGCTACTTGTATTTATATGCCTACTTTGCATGTTATTTATACTTGATAATCTCTAGAGTTCAGTCGATCGATGCCTACTGAGTAACATATGTTTGGAACTCATAATACACTTTTGTAACCTACAGATCATAGTGTGAATTCTTATCATTTAGATGTGCATCATGAAGAGTAGAAATGGATTAGAGAATTTTGGTAAGCTCCTAACATTCAGAGTATTCCTTCTCTTCCTTATATTGATTCGACTTATCTCTATTTTCATATTTTGGAAATAGTTTGTACATGAATATTTATTCTGTATTTCCCTTTGTACTCAATTATATTGGAAGATAATGTTCTAACTTCACTAGCTCTTGAGGTTGTAATCTATATTAGTCTCTTGATTTGATTACTTTCCACTATTTCTATTGATAGTCTGTTACTAGCTATTCCAAATTATAGGCTGGCTTACTTACTGATGGGTTATAGTGGGTGTCAGCATGACCTAAGAAATTAGGTTGTGACAAATAGGTATCAGAGCCAAGTTTTAATCATTAGATAGTGCTTGCATTGGAGCATTTAGTAGCAGTTGGGTCATTTTTCTATCAGGTTGTTAATCACAAGAGGACCATAGAAAGGATGTGTATTAAGATATGTGGAGGTAGAGGTACGTGGAAATGTCATCAGTATAGTGTTATTGGTGTTCTATTTGGGAGTAGGGAACCTCCCAGCTGGGATTTGAATTACTTGTAACTTGTAAGTCCGTACAGGTAGCATCTCAGGATATAGGTGGCTCTTAGATCAATTGAGGTAGTCATAATAAAAAGAGTTCTCATCAGACATCATTGAGTGTTCGGTATAGAACTTTATGCCATGATAGTCATTCAGTGTTAGTAGGTATAGTCGACCAGAAAATCTCAGGGGCATATTTGAAGGAGAGGTTGGTCATTGGTCTAGGGAATGTCCCAAGCATGAGTTGGTCATTCATACAAGATCAGCATATGTTCCTAGCCATCATAAAGCTTCTAAGTTAATTTGTGATTGTGGGGAAGATAATTATTTTAGCAGAGAGTATCCTTGGAGTCAGTTGGCCAGCTTGTGGGGAATAACTCATGTTTTTCACTTGGTTTGAGCTTTAGGGGTTTGGTACGACTACATGGAGATTGTTCACTAATCTAGAGAGTGTCACCAGTGTGGGATTTATAAGTCATTCAACTCATCCAAATCAATCTCATCTAGTTGTGGCATCTTTAGTTAGAGGTGGTGCACTTAGCCCCTCTATTAGGGATTCAGATGCTCAGTCCAGATTTGGACACGCTCAGATTCATACTCTTTTGGGCAGATTAGGATTATGACTTTAGACTTTATTGATATAGGTGCGTTTTGATTATAATCTTTTGGTTTCTATTTGAGTTAAGTTGAGGTTTTCATACCGATCGATGATTATATGCCTTGGTATTTTTATATTAGTTATTGTATGCCTTAGTGTATATTTCATACATATATGACAACTCTTATAGATAATTTATTTTAGTAGTGGATTAAGTTGATCAATATTGTGATTACCTTGGGGTGTAGCATTTGGGTTAAAATATTATTTCTTTTGCATATAAGCCTTATTGAGATCTTAGAACAATATTGGTCATTTTCCATTTTGGTGTTACTTGTACTTTATATAGTCATTATCATTGTCATTATTTTTATGTTGATTGATTATTACTTGAAAGATGGACAGACTAGCGTTACCTAGTTAAAATTTTTTTCCTCACAATTCTCATTCATTGGCTTAGACGGCTAACTCGACTATTCGGCTTTCTCTCTTTTATTGAGATGAGCTTAGTTGTTTTCCTTCTTGGGTAGCAAAGATAGATTGATTTTTAGAGGTACTGAAGCTAGGTTATCTTTTCATTATTTATTGTGATTCTAGAGTTGGCAATTTGATTATATTGCCTATTTATATGGAAAAGTGTAAGGCTTGCTTTCTGGCTTGTTGAGATTCTAGCATTAGCTATTTTTTTTGTAGCCCATTCCCAAGGTTGATAAATTTGAGATATGTTCTTTTGATTCATCTAGTTTATCGCCCAGTAGTGGTCTTAATATTAATGTTGATAATGAGTTGGGTAATCTGTTCTTACTACAATGTGGTTTAGGATTCAATTGAGCTAGAGTTGGTGTAAATGGGTGAATTTAAAAAATTCTCATTTTGGCATTTTCGGCCTAATATGACTTCATAGGGTGTTTCTGCTTTGTGATATGTGCCTATAGGTATTTATTGTCATAGATTGAGTATTGAATTGTCCAGATTCATGCTTGGATAGTAACTTTCTAAGTTACTTGGGATTATACTACCACTAGTATTCCTTGCAGCCTTGGTAAATCCTTGGTTGTTCCTTGATGTATTATGACCTTAGCAAAGTAGGATTTGACTACTCATATCTTTATCATACAGTTTTCCTCAGTTATGATTTCATTCTTTAGCATTATTCCAGTTTTGACTATTGCGAGAACTACTAGGGATATTCCTAATTTTTGATAGTAAGGTTATTTGGGTGCTTGGCCTTAGTTCAGATTTGTTAGACCAGGTTTTGGATTTTGACTCTTTTGAATAGCGGCATGAAGATTATGATAGATTCGGTCATATAGATGTATACTCGTTAATAGGATCAGTACAGATAGTTGAGATCGAGTAGTTTGGCTTCGATGTTGAGTTTATAGCTATGGATTCCATAATTTGATTGCAGATCGAGTAGTTTGGCTTCGATGCTGAGTTTATAGCTGTGGATTGCATAATTTGATTGCAGACCCATTTCTAGATTTGTTTCAGTTGGACACTCATTTACAAGTTGACTAAGCATACTCAATAATAAATGGTTAAATTCTTTTCAGTTCAGGTAGATTATAGTTGATAAATATTCGGAGGATAGTCTATTGACTCACAGTATTGGCTTTTACTATTTTTGACCTGGTTCTTAGTCTTTTTTAGAATTTTTGAAGCTTACTAGTTTGGTTTAGTGTGGTTTAACCCACAATTAGTGGAGTATAAGGATCATGGTTTCCAGGGTCCTCCAAACCAATTAGTATCTTGGCAGAGATTGCAGACATTGGTCATCACTATTTGAGTACTCAAGTAGAGCATTATGGTATTGATTCATATACTAGTCCATACAAATTTTAGAACATCATCTTCAGTATTTTAAGGTTAATATTAGGAGATTATACGGATATGACTCGAATGATATTGGTAAGATTTTTGATAATTTAGAGTTAACATCTGGTCTGAAATGGCAAAATATTTAGATTTGGAATTTGAAGTTGGTTGTATAGTTCATGCCTTGGGTTATCATCTTCTTAGTTGAGTTTTGCTTGTTTGTGCCGGTATCGGTGTAATGCCAATATGTTGTAGTTTGAGTTTGCATGCTTCAGTCATTTTCAATTCTATTGGATGCCAGTTAGTTATTGAGATTGAGTTTGTGTTTATTTGAGAAATGAGGTAAGGAAGCTAGTGAAAAGGGGATACCTTTGGTGAAATCGCTTGAAAGTGTTGTTTCTTCTTAAAGGTTATCTAGGGAGTCTTGCACGGAGCATGCGGGCCCATTACCTCATCTTTTTATCTTTCAAACTCTTCTTATCCCTTGATTTTTGTAGTTGTAAGTCCATTTAGTAGTGTACATTATAATGAACCTCCAGGTAATTTTCACAAATTCCACTTGTTTCCAATATTTTGAGCCTTTTCATAGTGGCTACAGGTCATTTATGACTTGTCTAAACTATTGGATTGGTTATTGGACAATTTATTTGGATTTTAGGCTCAATTTTCTATTTTAGATCTTTCACTGTTAAGGAATTAATCTCGGATGTTAACCCCAAATAAATGGCCTTGGATGGAATTTCCGACAACGCCATCATCTCTAGAATATTGATTTTAAGCTAGGGAGACCCTTGATTCAGGTTTGGAGTCTTCCAAACTTAGTTGAGGCTATTAAGTAGAATTTAGTTAAAATCAAACTAGGTGTGGGACCCATACTTAATCAAAACGACCTAAGATAGAAACTCTGATGGTGATATTGAGCCCAAAAAAGTGAATTTAGTATGGTAAAATAATTTGTTTGAGCGCACGGAGTTTCGAACGAATCTTGAATCCTCGATCGAATTCTATTTGGACATAGGGAAATTCTAGTGTAGCCAAGCCTTGGACTTTGCATTGGCGAGGGTTATCCGTATTCACAATGGTCAAAGAATCTTAACCTAGACATTTACAAGCTAGCCATCGACTTCGCAAAGAGGAAGCCAGTTTGAATAGTCCAACTTTAGTCTTTGCCGTTGTAGTGGACTGTCTGCATTCGCAAAGGTTTGGTCTGGGATAATGTCGCATTCGAGATCCACACCTCATGTTGCTGAAGGGTAATCTAGGTATGCATCACGAATGCAACCCTAGAGTCTCGCATTTGTGATGCGCAAAGGCTTGGCAGTGTAAAACCCCTCTTTTCTGATTTCATAACCATTTTCCACCATTATTGAACTCTAAAGCTTGGACAAGAGTGGAAAATCATAAGTTGGAGTTGAGGATGAGTTGAGGGTGTTGAGGTGATCATTTCTCACTAATTTTCTTGTATGTTTCCAGCATAAATCCTCTATTTAATTCTTGGTTTCTCTCATATATTAGCCATCACTTGGGGCTAATTTGAGCCCTAATTTGAAGTCCATTTGTTCTTAATATATGAGAATACATTCCTTGTCCTTCGAGGGATCTCATGATGAATTCAATTTTAGAATTCCATTAATGGGCACCATGGTCCCATTATTGACCTCATTTTGGGCCCAAAGTTTTATATAGCAATATAGGTATAGTTTTACTCCTATTAATGCATAGTTGATTATTTTAATAACATGATGCCATTTTCAAAATTGTGGAGCAAAGGCAACAATTTGTGGATGATTCAGGAATGCGGTTCAGCATTAGGTAGGCTTCTATCTACTTTTTTCTATGAGATTGTGTATAGTATAGATTGCATGATGGGTAGGGATTATAGGATGAGTTTATGACTAATAGACTATGAGTTAGCCTATTTAGGGAATTTAGGAAAGAAATATGACCTAATCCTTAGCATAGGATACTTTTTATGGCGTTAAGCACCTATTAGCCTTGAGTATAGACTTATTAATCATAGATTGACATTACTGATCCCTTAATATTATAACTTGACTTAGTGATTTGGGCAGTATTTCTCCTGATTAGATCCTTTTAGTGATTTTATACCCTTGATTATTGTGTTTTCTAAGTTTTGAGGCTTTATGATGTTTATTATGTATTATAGACCTGAGGTTGTGATTTTGATGCTTGTAAGACACCAGGTTAGGACTTGATCCTTAGAAAAGATGTGGTTATAGTTATGGACACATAGATATCTATAGTCATATTGTTTGGATAATAGTGATGAAGTGCCTACTTTTAGGCACATTTATGCTCATTTGTGGTACGATTCCAACCAAATCCTTGATTTTACTACAGTTTTCTAACAAAGGGATTTATTCTCACTATTCACTTTTAGAAAAAGATTTCTTCTACAACAAATATCGTACCACTTTATTTAATGATTATGACCTTTGAAACTAAATATGATATTTTAAAAATTAGATCAAGATTGATTTTGATCCATTACCATTCCACTTTTTTATCACTACTATTTACTTCGATCGAGAGAGATTTCAATCCTTTCTACGCTGTTATGGAGATTTAATTCTGACTTTTGGATAATAGATTTATAGATTTACACTCTGTCAGTCATGGTTTGAGTTTGTGCACTTATTTTATATATACAGTGCCCTTGCGAGCTAATGAGCTTGAGGAGGTGTATACACTTAGTACATTATGGAATTTGAATTAGACATGATACTATCCATATGTTGCATTTATTCATCCATATGCATTTTCTATCACTAATATAATTGTTTGGTGCCTATATATATCGCCCTTATGGGGGGAGTATAGGGATAAGCTATGACTGTTTTTTGCTGAGAGCTTGCTTGCACCTTTCGAGCTTATGGGAGCTTGATTAGGTTATTGTTTGTCCAAATTAGTCAGTTACTTTATTGTTGGTTATTATGGTTAGTTTGTGATAGGATGATTGTAGACTGGTATTTGAGATTGTCGGTACATTTCTTATTCCTTTTTTCTTATAGTAAGATATGCTACTATTACATTATCTCATGTTCAGTCATCCCTTGGTTAAAGGCCCTGATTATGCCAGTATTAGCTTTCCAACATGGTTAGCATCCCTTGAGATATAGGTTGGCTCCCTCACGTTATTACCTTTGAGTTTTTCCTATATATGTGTGTGTGGTACTACCGTATATCCTTCTTATTCCTTACATATTCATATTGTATACATATCCTTTTGCCTAAAATTACTCCTATATATCCTTCTTTCACTTTTCATTTGTATAATGACCAGCGATATATGATATTTTACTTTAGTTCCTAAATACAATTAGAATAGGATAGTTTATCCTTATTGCTCCCTAGACATTATTATGTTTAGTTTCTTGGATAATTGTCTGTAGTTATATGTCTACTGTACATATTATTTATGCTTACATTTTCTTTGGAGCTCCGTTAGTCGATGCCTATTGAATAACACATGTTTGGTAATCATACTACATTCTACAGCTTGTAGACCATAAAAGCTTTTGCCATTGATGTGTGTATTGTGCGAAGTAGCTATGCGTCAGATATTTGGGTGAGCTTCTGACATTCGAAGTATTCCTTCTCTCACTCGATTGATTAAACTTATCGCAACTTTTATATTTCAGAGATGGTTTGTGCATATATATTTATTTTGTATTTTCTTTTGTACACTAATTGTATTAGAAGCTCTTGTACTAATTTCACTAGGTCTTGAGGTTATAATCTATATTAGTCTCTTTATTTGATTATTTTCCACTATTTCTTTCATTTTTTTTTATAGTCCGTTACTAACTATTTCAAATTATGAATTGCCTTACCTACCAATGAATTATAATACGTGACATCATGACCTGAGAAATCAGGTCACGACATAAGGCGTTTACAATGTGGTCTCTAGAGAATCAGATGAATGTTAGTGTCAAGGTCAATTTGTGGCGTAATGCTCATGAACGTGATGAAAAATCCAGACCTGTCTTCCAGACCCAGATCCCTTTCTACTGATCATTACGCACCCAATACGATGGGATGACCATGCAATAATTAACTCCATGATTGAGGCACCCTTCACGTGATCGCAGAAAACAAATAATCACTTGCACCAGCAACCAAAAATCTAGTGTAAACATGTCCATTTTAACCAGATAGTATAACTCATCCAAACCACTCCACTCCAGACATAAATTAAATATGCAAATCACTCCTAAAACACATTTCAAATCTATTAGGATTATCAAATCATTACGTCTTTGATCAAATGTTGATTGTGGTCAACTCAAATTTTCAAGTGAAATTAAATCCAATCAATGATCCAAACCACTACAAGGCACCTCAAAATCCATGCAAAACATTTGATCAAGTCACAAATCACCTTCTGGACATATAATAGGACCGTCAAAAGTCTATTCCGATCTTGTTAACCTAAAGTGTTAACTTTAATCAAACTTCTCCATTCTGTACTTTCAAAACTAAATTTCTTCTCTAAAACACTTGCTATCACCTTAGAGAACCATGTCACTCATCCATGTAATTCATATATGATGCAAAAAAGTTAATGGAAGGGTCAGACTCGAGCGAAGAAGTCTAACGCACTAAACCACCATGTAAATCATTACATTTCTCCTCAATTTTGTTGAATGATACAGTTCGTTGGTTTTTATAGGACGTCGATTTTTATCCTGATTATAGTTAGTAGTCATAGTATCTTTCATTGCATAACTTTAATTTGCTCCTAACTTAGGAAATTCGGATATTTAGGTTCACAATTATTTTTCATCATTTTGTTCCTCTTTGTAATGATATAACATCGCTTTAATCTATTATTTAATACTAATTCTGCATATTAGTGGCTTTAACACTGCCTAATATGGATAGATGCTTACTGAATCACGGCCTAACTATTTTATATATTAGAAAAGCCACCTTCAACATGTGTGGTTGTTGTCAAAAATTTATTCTATGGGTATTGTTATCAATTCAAAAAAACTTATGCATAGTTAGATTGTGTTGTAGCTTAAAAAAAAAACACAATATAAATATCTAATTACAAAATAATCAAACAACTTTCTCGAAATATAAATGTTCGCCTATATTCTTATATCTTCTTCCTAAATTAGAAAAAACTATTCTTATTTTTAATCCTTCATAGTTCTCATATATTTTTTCATCTATTACAAATTCTTCTTTATTCATTTTATCTACTAAATTGTATAGAGGTCATTTTGATATATGTATTCTAAGTTATCTATTTGTGATTCCAAATGTGATATTTCTGCTCTTTGTGTATTTATTAATTCTTGACATACTCCAACAATTATGATATATTGTAGCCTTTCTCTACCATCCTGTTTTTCCCTCTTTTTTGTTCACTATGTTTATTTACTATAAATGTTGGGCTAGTGTGTTTACTATTACTTTTGTGTATATATTGTTTTTCTAATATTTCATCTATGTGTATTTTAAATTCCTTTAAATCATCAAAATTATATGTTAATGGTTTTTGAGTTATTATATTATCTTTATTTACTAGTTCAATTTTTACAGTAGTTTTAAGTTTTTCCCATCCATGCAAAAACTATAGAATATAATTACCCAATACCAAACAAGATATTAAAAATACGACAAATAAAAGGATATAACTATTTTAGCAAGTTTGATTGTAAGTCAGGATTATATCACTTAAAACTAGAAGAAGAATCTAAAAAATTAACTGCATTTACAGTACCACAAGGCTTTTATGAATGCAATGTACTACCATTTGGATATAGAAATGCACCAGAAAAGTATCAACATTTTATGAAGAACTATTTTAAACAATTACCTAATTGTATAGTATACATAGACAATATATTGTTATATTCAAAAACTAAAGAAGAACATCTAAAATTATTAGAACAATTTATAAGTATAATAGAAAATTCAGGAATAAGCCTAAGTGGGAAAAATGCAGAAATAATGAAAAACCAGATAGAATTCTTAGGAATACAAATAGATAAAAATGGAGTAAAAATGCAACAGCATATAGTACAGAAGATAATAAATTCAAAAGAAGAGTTAGATACCAAAAAAAAATTACAATCAGTCTTAGGATTAGTAAACCAAGTAAGAGAATATATACCAAAACTAACATAAAATTTAAAATCACTACAGAAAAAATTTAAACAGGATGTAGAATATAATTACAATGAAGAAGACAAAAAACAAGTACAAAAAATAAAAATACTTTGTAAGAAACTACCTAAATTACAATTTCCAGATGAAAACAAGAATTTTATATATATATATATATATATATATATATATATATATATATATATTTATATATATATATATATAGTAAAAGTAGATGCAAGTGAGTACAGCTATGGAGGAGTACTCAAATACAAATATGAGAATGAAAAAATAGAATATCATTATAGGTATTATTGAGGAACATTTAATGAAACAGAAATAAAATGGAAAATAAATAGGAAAGAATTATGTTCATTATAAATGTTTATTAGCATTTAAACCATATATCATATATAAAAAATTTATTGTGCGAACAGATAATACACAGGTACAATGGTGGCTAACTAAGAAAATACAAAGATCAGTTACAACAAAAGAAATACGAAGATTGGTATTAAATATATTAAATTTTGCATTTACAGTTAAAATAATTAGTACTAACAAGAATGTTATTGCAGACTATATATCAAGACAAAGCTACACAGACTGATATAACATAAAAAGATACACTAGAAGAAATACTATCTTTTCTCCAATATTGTAAGTATTCATAGTTTATCATTTTAATATAAGTACTACCAATTTGAATAATAATGTTTATCATCATGTAAGTCTATGTCTTCTAACTCGTATTCTATCCATTCTAGATTTAATAAGTCTTCATCCTCAAAATCAAATATCTTTGCCCATATAAGTTTCTTTATATCTATTATTTCTATATTCTTAAGTACATACAAAACAAGTATCTTAAATTTATTTATCATCTCATTAGATAAGTAGGTGGCCATTTTCATATGATGCTTAGTTCCAAAGTATTCCCTCCAATCATATACATAATAAAATATGATTATCTTATATTACTATATACCAGATTATTCTTAAATAACTATGTCCCTCTGTCACTACTAGAATGTTACGTTCGGAAAATCATTAGTACTATATTGAAAAATATCAAGAGTAGTGTTAACCCCAGGAAGAAATACACTAGAAGAAAAAGATACACTAGAAGAAATACTCAAAACTCTAACTACACTTTCACTAAAAGTGAACAGTTTGGGCAATGAGGTAGAAAAGATAAAGACTAATGAAGACAAACTGAAGTCTAAAGCTATAAGTCAGCAGCATAACTATAAAAATGCAGATCTACATCGATCGAAAGACATAAAAAATCTAGAGATAAAAGAAGACGTTGGAATACTCTATAAAACCCATAACCTTTGTCAATCTACAGTTGCAGGTACAAGAAAAGGAGTTAATAAACAAGGTTTGAACCTAAACAAGATATTTGATAAACGATTTATACCAAAAATACAAAAAGACCCTTTATTCGTACCTCCACAAACTACTACATATTTAGAAAGTCTAAACCAAGATAAAAAATAAAAAAGCCTATAACAATATAGCCAGATCATATGTAGAAAATATCCACAAAATATAAACTTACCTAAAACTCAAGCCTAAAGCCACAAATATCCAAGAACCAAACCAAGACTATATAACCAAAAAGTTATAATTTTTATTTTTGATATTTGTTTCTTTTTTGGATCTTTAAGTATTTTACAATCTTTTGCTATATGTCCTAATTTTCCACAATTATAACACTTACATTCTTTTATAGATTTATTTCTTCTATATGGTCTTTTATATTTATAATTTTTTTACATAATATCTTTTTCTTGGTTTTTTACATTTATATTGGGATTTCTTATATTTATTATATTTCTTATGCCGTTTTTTTCTTGAAATATTTTTCTTCGCATCCAAATTGGGATGCTATTTTATCTTCACAACATGCTAAATTTTTTATTAATGGTTTTTTCATTTTTATTTCATCCTGGTATTTTTCACATATATTCCTATACCATTATTGTAAAAATTTTATCCTTGCTCTAAAGTATCTATTATTTTTTCTTCATCCCAACTTTTTATTATTATTAAACTGAATGGTTCAGGTAGCTTGTTAAAATATAATTTTCTTATTTTCTTACTTTCTTCTATATTATAGTTGCCCTTATAATAATATTCTCTAAATGCACACGTATATTCATCTACATAGCACATATTACATATTCCTAATTTCAATATTAGGTTCTTGTTTGTATCTTTTTCTGTATTTTGTTTTTCTTCATCTGTTGGACTACGAATTAGAAAGTGAAAAGAGTATATATGAAATCTTAGAAAATAAACAGATAATGAAATAGATAACGAATTAGATGAATTAGATGACTGAAGAAAGCATACAAATAATAAGACAAAAAGAATATTTAGACGAAGAAGGAACAAACCAAAAAATTATGTGACAGAAACATATTCGAAGAAATAAAAGGAAAGGAATTAGATTTAAGGGTAGAAAAATTATTTAAAATACCAACAATAAGAAATATATTTAATAGACGAAAAGTAGAATACTATGTAGTAAGCCAAAAAGAACATATAATAGATTGTAGATACGCGAAAGGTAAAGCTAGTATACCGCTAGTAACAAGGAGAATAGTTAATAAAGAAATACAGGATATAAGGAGTAGAGATCCAATAAAATATGTACACCTTAGAGGAACAAAAATATTAATAAAAGCATGTACTATATTGGAAAATATCAGGAATAGAGTTAACCCCAGGAAGTAAAATATTTACAGCAAGATGTAAAAATTTATATGTATTAACAACAAAGCACAAGATAACTGAAAAAAATAAAATAAACAAAATACAAATAGAAAGTCCTTTTGAGAAATTCATAAAAACAGTAGATAATAATGATTACAGTTACCAGGATTTAGATATAGAAGGAGATTTATAAATAGTAAATGAACGGATAGGAACATCAAGATGGATATCTTACAATAAATTAGAACCTTCAAAAAGAATAGCATATGAGATAACTCACATGATAACAAAAACACACTGGTGGTTTACAACACCATGTAAACAAAAGGTTAGAGCAAAAAGAGTTACTAATAAAATAAGGAAAAAATGACCATATTTTCAATAGATAAGGTAGAAATGATTAAAAATAAATTAAAACAACTATATAGTGAAGATCCATTAAAATGACGAGAAAAAGATAAAACTACTGTAAAAATTGAACTAGTAAATAAAGATAGTATGACAACTCAAAAACCATTAACATATAATTTTAATGATTTAAAGGAATTTAAAATAAACATAGATGAACTATTAGAAAAATAATATATACAAAAAAGTAATAGTAAACACACTAGCCCAACATTTATAGTAAATAAATATAGTGAACAAAAAAAGGGAAAAACAGGATGATTATTGACTATAGAAACCTAAATGCAAAAACTATAAAATATAATTACCCAATACCAAACAAGATATTAAAAATAAGAAAAACAAAAGGATATAACTATTTTAGCAATAAGTCAGGATTTTATCACTTAAAACTACAAGAAGAATCTAAAAAGCAAACTGCATTTACAATACCACAAAGCTTTTATGAATGGAATGTACTATCATTTGGATAAAAAAATGCACTAGGAAAGTATCAACATTTTATGGATAACTATTTTAAACAATTACCTAATTGTATAGTATACATAGACGATATATTATTATATTCAAAAAATAAAGAACAATATCTAAAATTATTAGAACAATTTATAAGAATAATAGAAAATTCAGGAATAAGCCTAAGTGAGGAAAAGGCAGAAATAATGAAAAATCAGATAAAATTCTTAGGAATATAAATAGATAAAAACGGAGTAAAAATGCAACAACATATAGTACAAAAGATAATAAATTCAAAAGAAGAGTTAAATACAAAAAAAAAAAAGAAATTACAATCATTCTTAGGATTATTAAACCAAGTAAGAGAATATATACTAAAACAAGCAGAAAATGTAAAACCACTACAGGAAAAATTTAAAAAGGATATAGAATATAATTACAATGAAGAAGACAAAAAACAAGTACAAAAGATAAAAATACTTTGTAAGAAACTACTTAAATTACAATTCCAGATGAAAACAAGAATTTTATATATGTATTAGAAGCAGATGCAAGTTAGTACAGCTACGGAGGAGTACTCAAATACAAATATGAGAATCAAAAAATAGAACATCATTGTAGGTATTATTCAGGAACATTTAATGAAATAGAAATAAAATGGGAAATAAATAGGAAAGAATTATGTTTATTATATAAATGTTTATTAGCATTTGAATCATATCTCGTATATAATAAATTTATTGTGCGAACAGATAATACACAGGTACGATGGTGGCTAACTAAGAAAATACAAAATTCAGTTACAACAAAAGAAATACGAAGATTGGTATTAAATATATAAAATTTTACATTTATAGTTGAAATAATTATTACTAACAAAGAAGATAAGGATGAAAAAAGCCAGTTGAAAGATAAAACAACAGAAGATAGAAAGCGACATAAAAACGGACGGTCCAATGAGGAAATAAAGAAGATTCCCCGACAAGATAAAAAGTTACGAAAGAGACATGTACATTAATTATTGCTTAGTTTTTCAGCACTTTTTGTAAAGTTATTTTTACTTTTTGTAAAAGGAGGAAAAATGTAAAGTAGGAATAGTTTACGTAGGTATAGTTTACGCGCTTATTAGATTATAAATAGGCAGTCCATTCGGTAATCTAAGGCAATTCTTTCTACGGAGAGCAAGCCTTCCTTGTAAACAATTAAAAATTCTCTCAAATATCCAATAAGATATTCAGTTTTAACTACTAGTCTCTGATACCTAATTGGGGGGGGGGGGGGGTTAGGAGGGGCTTAGATACCTAACGTATAATTTCATATTGGTTGAATGCTTTATCATAACATTCCTTTGTTATTTGTTTTAATCTTATTAATTCTTCTATATTATTCTTAAGGTATTCTATATGTTCCATATCTTTTGGATTCAAGTATT
Organism: Capsicum baccatum var. pendulum; assembly: GCA_030864225.1. NCBI lineage: Eukaryota > Viridiplantae > Streptophyta > Magnoliopsida > Solanales > Solanaceae > Capsicum > Capsicum baccatum. The sequence continues at coordinate 145,692,109 of CM061552.1, forward strand.
CAATTAAATTCTTTTTCATTAGTATTTCTATTAATTTTATTTCTGCCATATCTTTTCTCCAATATTCTAAATATTTGTAGTTTATCATTTTAATCTGAGTAATACCAATTTGTATAATAATGTCTATCATCATGTAAGTCTATATCCTCTAACTCGTATTCTATCCATTCTAGATTTAATAACTCTTCATCTTCAAAATCAAATATCTTTTCCTATATAAGTTTCTTTGTATCTATTATTTCTATATCCTTAAGTACATACAAAACAAGTATCTTAAATTTATTTATCATCTCATTAGATATGTAGGTTGTCATTTTCATATGATGCTTAGTTCCTAAGTATTCCCTCCAATCATTTACATAATAAAATATGATCATCTTATATTACTATATACCAGATTATTCTTAAATAACTTTATTTCCTCTATCACTAATAGCATGGTATGTTCGGATACTTTTTTCCTAAACAGCGCCTCAACTTTGGTTACTACCCTATCACGACTTCTCTGCCTTACTGCTTTCACCTTTAGGATGGCATAGTTTTGGGAACTTTCTCCTTTTCCTCTTTGCTAATAAACTTTGTAATATATTATTCTTTGAATAATTCTATTATATAGTAACTAATATGAACTTATTTTATCATATCATAAATGAAAGTACTTGTTCTTGTAGGAATGTTATGATAAAGCATTCAACCAATATGAAATTATACGTTAGGTATCTAACCCCCTTCTAAACTCCCCAATTTGGTAACATAGCCTAGTAGTAAAAATACTAACAAATGGACAATACATAAAAATCACAAAGATATAAAGAACTAAAATAAATAATATCTGAAAAACAAAGGGAATTAAAAATAAGAAGAGAAAGGCTACAATATATCATAATTTTTGGAGTATGTCAAGAACCAATAAATACACAAAGAGCAGAAATATCACATTTGAAATCACAAATAGATATCTTAGAATACATATATCAACATGACCTATATACAATTAAATAGATAAAATGAACAAAGAAGAATTTATAATAGATTAAAAAATATATGAAAACTATGTAGGATTAAAAATAAGAATAGCTTTTTCTAATTTAGGAAGAAGATATAAAAAAAATAGGCGAACATTTATATTTAATGCTAGAAAAAAAAGAAATAAAATTAGAAGATAAGTTAACGGCTATGGTAAAGATAGCAAAAACAAATGAAGAAATAGACAGAAAAATGAAATAGATAAGATAAAACAACAAACTATGGATGAAATACGAAAAATAGAAGAAATAAAAAATAATAGGATTTTAGAGTTAGAAAAGGAATTGCAAATGCTAAAAGACTTATATGAAAAAAGACAAAGAGAAAAAGACGAAAAGGATAAAGAACGAAAACTATTAGATGAAATAAATCAATTTAAAGAAAAATTATAAATAAAAAATGAAGAATTAAAGGGAAATGAATTAGAAGTAAATACAATAGATACCAAAAAAACAAATGATTATGATTTAGAAGATAGTGAAATATATACAGAAATTTTAGAAAGAATAGAAGATCTAGAAATTAAGGAAAACGAAGAAACAATCAATAAGAAATAGAAGAAACAAACACAAAAGTAAATACTCTTGATAAAAAGGACGACAACAATATAATACTTAGTACATCAGAAATAATATCTAGTACATCAGAAATAAGAAAACCAACATATAATTATACAGATAAGCCTAAAAGGGACAACCCAAACAATGAATATAGATGGACACCAAAACAAATAGTTAATAAAAATTACAACTTCTTAGATTTGGACTGTGTAATAGATACAAACAAGATGATACAACTATGTGTAGGATATATATCAAAACAATTACTAGATAATAGTATAGACTCAACAGATACACCAGAATACATTGAAAGAACATTAACAGGAGCAGTAAAATTATGGCTATCAAATTTAACTGAGGAAACTAACAAGGTACTAAGATCTGACAAAAACACAGAAGGAACAACTAAAGCATCACCAATAGAAATATTAAAAAATATATGAAACAACTATAAGAGATGAGTTTAGTAGTATGGCAATAGAAGAACAAGAAGAACAAAATATAGAAAAAGATACAAACAGGAACCTAATATTGAAATTAGCAATATGTAATATGTTTATTAAATATATTTCTTATTGTTGGTATTTTAAATATTTTTTCTACACTTAAATCTAATTCTTTTCCTTTTATTTCTTCGAATATGTTACTGTCACATATAATTTTTTGGTTTGTTTCTTCTTCGTCTAAATATTCTTCTTGTCTTATTATTTGTATGCTTTCTTCAGTCATCTAATTCATTATCTATTTCATTATCGGTTTCATTTTCTGAGATTTCATATATACTATCTTCACTTTCTAATTCGTAGTCCAACAGATGAAGAAAAATAAAATATAGAAAAATATACCAACAAGAACCTAATATTGAAATTAGCAATATGTAATATGTGCTATGTAGATGAATATACGTGCGCATTTAGCGTGTAGAAAATTATATTTGACAATAATATATTCGAAGAAATAAAAGGAAAGAAATTAGATTTAAGTGTAGAAAAAATATTTAAAATACCAACAATAGGAAATATATTTAATAGACAAAAAGAAGAATATTACGTAGTAAGCCAAAAAGAACATATAATAGATTGCAGATACGTGAAAGGTAAAGCTAGTATACCGCTAGTAACAAGGAGAATAGTTAATAAAGAAATACAGGATATAAAGAGTAGAGACCTAATAAAATATGTACACCTTGGAGGACCAGAGATATTAATAAAAGCATATTTTAGGGAAGGAATAGATACACCAATAGAATTATATTTAGCAGATGATAGGATCATAAAACCTATAGGAAAAAGTATAATAAGTGCTATAAGAGGAAATCTAATATATCAAAATTTTAAATTTCTAATAAATGCAAACTATTCATCACCAATAACAGATAAAAATATAGATAAATCATCAGTACTATATAGGAAAATATCAGGAATAGTGTTAACCCCATGAAGTAAAATATTTACAACAAGATGTAAAAATTTATATGTATTAACAATAAAACATAAGATAACTGGAAAAATAAAATAAACAAAATACAAATAGAAAGTCCTTTTGAGCAATTTGTAAAAACAATAGATAATAATGATTATAATTACCAGAATATAGATATAGTAGGAGATTTAGAAATAGTAAATGAACGGATAGGAACATCAAGATGGATATCTTACGAAAAACTAGAACCATAAAAAAGAATAGCATATGAGATAACTCCAAAACCTAACCTAACACAATATCATATAATAGGAACGATGGATGAGAAGGAATATTTAATATTAACAAACATAGGACAGGAAAAAAAATTATATAATGAGACATTTAGTAAAAAATGAAGAAATCAAAACTAATAATAATACATGTCCAGATTTACCAAGAAACTTAATAATTATTAAAAATACGACCGAAAAGGAAATTATAATAGGAGTCAGGAGGATAAAAATTGAATTTGAGGTGAAAGAAGAAACACAAAAGGCAGATATAATATTAGGAATAAAATGGTTAGAAGAAGTAAGACCATACAATATAGAACACACCCAAATAACCATAACATATAATAAGAAAAATTATTAATAAAAAGATCTTTAATATAAAAATATATGTACTTATGAAAATAATAATAATAGAAGAATATTATAATAGATATTATACACCTATAATAGATATAGGAGCAGAAGCCAATCTATGTAGATATAACTGTTTACCAGAAAGTAAATAGGATAAGTTTAAAACGCCAATAGTAGTTAAAGAATTTAATAATGAAGGAAGCCTAATTACATATAAAGCTAGAAATGTAAAAATACAAATATGAGATAAAATACTAACAATAAAAGAAACTTATAATTATGAGCCAACATTAAAAGATATGCTTTTAGGAATGTCATTCTTAGATAAACTATACCCGCACATAATAACTAAAATACCCTGGTGGTTTAAAACACCATTTAAACAAAAGGTTAGAGCAAAAAGAGTAACTAATAAAATAAGAAAGAAAATAGATTGGATAAAACCAAGTGAAAAAATTACGCAAAAATTAAAAAATATAAAAGCCACTGAATATACCATAGAACTAATAATAATTTCAATAAATAAGGAAGAAATTACTATATTTTCAAAAGATAAGGTAGAAATAATTAAAAATAAATTAAAACAACTATATAGTGAAGATCCATTAAAAGGATGGAAAAAAACATAAAACTATTGTAAAAATTAAACTAGTAAATAAAGATAGTATAATAACTTAAAAATCATTAACATATAATTTTGATGATTTAAAGGAATTTAAAATACACATAGATGAACTATTAGAAAAACAATATATACAAAAAAGTACTAGTAAACACACTAACCCAGCATTTATAGTAAATAAACATAGTGAATAAAAAAGAAGGAAAAGCAGGATGGTTATTGACTATAGAAACCTAAATGCAAAAACTATAGCATATAATTACCCAATACCAAACAAGATATTAAAAATAAGACAAATACAAGGATATAACTATGTTAGCAAGTTTGATTATAAGTCAGGATTTTATCACTTAAAACTAGAAGAAGAATCTAAAAAGCTAACTACATCTACAGTACCACAAGGCTTTTATGTATGGAATGTACTACTATTTGGATATAAAAATGCACCAGGAAGGTATCAACATTTATGGCTAACTATTTAAAATAATTACCTAATTGTATAGTATACATAGATGATATATTGTTATATTAAAAATATAAAGAAGAATATCTAAAATTATTATAACAATTTATAAGTATAATAGAAAATTCAGGAATAAGCCTAAGTGGGAAAAATGCAGAAATAATGAAAAACCAGATAGAATTCTTAGGAATACAAATAGATAAAAATGGAGTAAAAATGCAACAGCATATAGTACAGAAGATAATAAATTCAAAAGAAGAGTTAGATACCAAAAAAAAATTTACAATCAGTCTTAGAATTAGTAAACCAAGTAAGAGAATATATACCAAAACTAACATAAAATTTAAAATCACTACAGAAAAAATTTAAACAGTATGTAGAATATAATTACACTGAAGAAGACAAAAAACAAGTACAAAAAATAAAAATACTTTGTAAGAAACTACCTAAATTATAATTTCCAGATGAAAACAATAATTTTATACATATAGTAGAAGCAGATGCAAGTGAGTACAGCTACGGAGGAGTACTCAAATACAAATATGAGAATGAAACAATAGAACATCATTGTAGGTATTATTCAGGAACATTTAGTGAAACAGAAATAAAATAGGAAATAAATAGGAAAGAATTATTTTTCATTATATAAATGTTTATTAGCATTTGAACCATATATCGTATATAACAAATTCATTGTATGAACAGATAATACACAAGTACGATGGTGGCTAACTAAGAAAATACAAAATTCAGTTACAACAAAAGAAATACGGAGATTGGTATTAAATATATTAAATTTTATATTTTATAGTTGAAATAATTAGTACTAACAAGAATGTTATTGCAGACTACATATCAAGACAAAGCTACATACACTGATATAACAGAAAAAGATACGCTAGAAGAAATACTCAAAACTCTAACTACACTTTCACTAAAAGTGGACAGTATAAGCAATGAGGTAGAAAAGCTAAAGACTAATGAAGATAAACTGAAGTCCAAAGCTATAAGTCAGCAACATGACTATAAAAATGCAGAGCTACGTTGATTGGAAGACATAAAAAATCTAGAGCTAAAAGGAGACGTTGGGATACTCCATAAAACCCATAACCTTTACCAATCTATAGCTGCATGTATAAGCAAAGGAGTTAATAAACAAGGATTGAACCTGAACAAGCTATTTGATAAACCATTTATACCAAAAATACAAAAAGACCATTTATTCGTACCCCCACAAACTACTACATACTTAGATAGTCTAAACCAAGATAAAAAAAGCCTATAACCATATAACTAGATCATCTATAGAAAATATCCACAAAATACAAACTTACCTAAACCTCAAACCCAGAGCCACAAATATCCAAGAACCAAACCAAGACTATATAACCCAAAAGTTACAAGGATACTACAAGCTAATTGCACTCCCAAAGACCAGTACAAACCTAGTTAAAACTTATTTCAGTTATGGATTACTGAATACCATACATACCCAAGATGGAAGTGAATTATTAGCTATACCAAATATATACAAAGAATTTATAACCTACCAAAAGATAACCAAAGGAAATTTATTTTTCATAAAGTTTTATACTGCGCCAACAAAAATATTATATGATGAAATCAAACCAGTTATACAAGTTATAAAAATTGGATTGACCAGAGATATGATCATACCAGGAGATATTGGAAAGCAACCAAAAATACCTAAAGTAAAGATACCAGATTTCTACGCAAACAAGCGAATTATTGGAATATCTACGATTATTCAAGAACTAGCAAATAATTATTTCCATGGAAACCCGATATGGAGCTATTATTCGAGAGATCCGTAAATGATTTATTCAAATTTAAGAGAACTAAGACAGTCAGACATGGAAGAAGTCCAGAGGTGGTTAATGACATTACTTAACCCAGAAAGATAACCAACTACAAGGACAATTAAGAAAGGATTCATTTTAGAAGAATTATTGACCAGATACTGTAAGCTAATAGGACACATATACCCAGATCACCTATGTCCAAGATACAATGGAGAAGATAAGATTATCCAGAAGTCCAACTAGAATAAAAGAATCAATCAAAGCAGATACAAAAGGACCAATGACAAAGAAGATAGAGACAACTATAATAAACAGAGGAAAATCAACAAAGAAGATAAGGATGAATAAATCCAGTTTGAAGATAAAATAATAGAAGATAGAAAGCGACATAAAAAAGGACGATCCAATGAGGAAATAAAGAAGATTCCCCGACAAAATAAAAAGTTACGAAAGAGACATGAACATTAATTATTGCTAAGTTTTTTAGCACTTTTTGTAAAGTTATTTTTACTTTTTGTAAAAGGAGGAAAAATGTAAAGTAGGAATAGTTTATGCAGGAATAGTTTACGCGCTTATTAGATTATAAATATGCAGGCCATTCGACAATCTAAGGCAAGTCTTTCTATGGAGAGCAAGCCTTCCTTGTAAACAATTAAAAACTCTCAAATATCCAATAAGATATTCAGTTTTATACTCAGATATGGATGATCAAAGCTCAGAATTATCAAATCTACAAGAACAAGTATTTTCATTTATGATTATGAATAGCTAAGTCCATTAATTTCTAACAATCTTGATATGATAAAATAAGTTCATATTAGTTACTATATGGTAGAATTATTCAAAGAATAATATGTTGCAAAGTTTATTAGAAAAGAGGAAAAGGAGAAAGTTTCCAGAACTACGCCATCCTAAAGGTGAAATTGGTAAGGCAGAGAAGCCGTGATAGGGTTGTAACCAGAGTTGAGGTGCTATTTAGGGAAAAAGTATCTGAATGTACCATGCTAATAGTGACAGAGGGACATAGTTATTTAAGAATAATCTGGTATATAGTAATCTAAGATGATCATATTTTATTGTATATGATTGGAGGGAATACTTTGGAACTAAGCATCATATGAAAATGACAACCTACTTATCTAATGAGATGATCAATAAATTTAAGATACTTGTTTTGTATATACTTAAGGATATATAAATAATAGATATAAAGAAACTTATATGGAAAAATATATTTGATTTTGAGGATGAAGTGTTATTAAATCTAGAATGGTTAGAATACGAGTTAGAAGACATAGACTTACATGATGATAGACATTATTATTTAGATTGGTATTACTCAGATTAAAATGATAAACTATGAATACTTTGAATTTCGGAGAAAAGATATGGAAGAAATAAGATTAATAGAAATACTAATGAAAAAGAATTTAATTGAATACTTGAATACAAAAGATATGGAACATATAGAATAACTTAAGAATAATATAGAAAAATTAATAAGATTAAAACAAATAACAAAGGAATGTTATGATAAAACATTCAACCAATATGAAATTATACGTTAGATATCTAACCCCCCAACAAGCATAATTCCTCCTTATTTTTTTCCTGACAAATCAGCTCCTCTTTAAATGCATATTCTCTTTTTATTTATGGGAGTGCAAGTACTCATTTATGTTTTTCTTTTATAGGATAAAAAATAATTTTATTTTTTGTTCCAATTTTTAATGCAGGTTTAATTAGCTTTTTAAAATTTAATATAATTAAGTAATTTTAAAATCATAATTTATATTAATTAATCATAATTAAATGTTAAAAGTAATACCTTTCATATATTTATTATTAATTTGTCTCTTATATTAAAAATAAAATTTGTTGTTAACTTATTTATTCTAGCACACTATTATTGTTTTATTCTAATATTAACTTTATGATTAAGTTACTACATCAAGTACTAAATGTCAAATTTAGATTTTCAAGAATATTAATAAAATTAATTTAGTAAAATAATTTTTTATAAAATCATGTAAACTCAACATGGATCAAGTAAAAAAAATTGAATTTTTTTTTGTTATGTCGGTATAAATTCCTAATTAGAATATACCTTCACATCGGATAAACATAATTTACTATTATATCAAAAAAAAAAAATTATCATGTATATATAGTAAAAATTTTCAGCACTAAAAAGATAGTGACTTATGACATGCTTAATTTTGTTTAAAAAAGATTAAGATGATATTATAAAAAGAAACAACAAGAGCACAAAAACACGTGCTTTTTTCATTTAAAGTTTGTGATGTACATTGATTAAAATACACTTATTTCATTAATATGATTTAGTTTGACTAAATATTGACATATAATTTTTTCGCTTTTTCATGTATATATATACTTGATAATTTTATTTGAAACAAAAAATTTGTATTAACATATTTAAACCCATAACTGCAGTATTGGTAAGAATTTATATTTTATCCTTCCAGATTTCATTTTATGGGAATACACGAAATATGTTGTTGTTGTTGTAGTTCATAACTTTTGGTTTTAACATACAATATCTTAGTAAAATAAAATCTTTAAAGTTTATTTATTTTTAAATATAAATAATAACTTTTTTGATTTTTTTTTTAAATAGCATTTTAAAAAATTAAGTGAAAAAGAATATTGACTTTTCACTCCGGGGAGAGAATCCAAAGATAATTGAAGGAAATGTGTCTTTTAAGTCTTGAATGTGGTATTGGTGACATTGACCAACATAAAGGGTCAAACATAATTAGAGTACTTGATTAAGATAATTGTGGACTTGATTAATATTTTAAAAACTTTCTGATCTTTTCGAAAAATACAAATCAACTCACACCCTCTTCTCTCCAAATCAACTATTTTTATCCCTTCTCTCCCCTCTCTCTCGATAGTTTCTCTCAAACTTCTTCCAACCAACAGGTCTGCAAATTTCTCCCTTCAATCTTCATCATTTCAACCTCTGGCGATAAATAGTTGGGCTTCAAGTTTATTTTCCGGTTTCAACCATGAATCGACGTGACAACATTGCTCTCCGGAGACAGCATCTTCTAGTTCTTCATCGTCTCTTTTCTTTTTTCAGAGGTAAATAATTAGGGTTTCATATTTATAAAGAAAAATGAAAAGTAGAGCCAACTTCTCTTCTAGTATTGGTTAACAATTTTAATATTTGTTGCTTAAATTGAAGAAAACCCCAATTTTTCGTATTTCTTATCTTCTTTTTTTTGAGTGAAATATGATTTTTTTTGTTGTTATTGTTGCCAAATTGTTGATTGGATTTGTTGGCGTGTGTTGAGTTTTTTTTAAGTTTGATTTTTATTGTTTGTGTTTGTATAAACAAAATAACAATATTGGTGTTTTGGTCACCGTTGATGTTCTTGGTACGTGTGTTGTGTTAGTATTGCTAAGTTGATTTATTGTTGTTCTTGGTAAAAATGGTGTATTTGATATTAAATGATGATATTATTATTGTTCTATTAAAAAAAATCTTGCTACTGGTTTTTTATTCTGCAACAGATTTACCATCTTATGCAATAGATTTACCATCTTATGCAACAAATTTATGATTTGATACAATAGATAAACCATCTGATGTAACAGATAAATCAAATCCTATCAACTATTCCAACAGGATGATATGTCAAAGACTTTGATTTCCTCCAACATATCATTCATTTGTTGCGACAGATCACCTTCTATTAGAAGAAAATAATTTGCAGTTAATAACAGTTCCAACATATCACTCATATATTATAAAAGATGAATGATCTGTTGCACAGACCAGTCATCTATTTCAACAGTTGAGTGATTTGTTGGAAGAAATCATAACAGTATTGAAACTATAGTTATTTTTTCCTACATATTACTCATTCATTGTAATAGATTTGTTATATGTTGCAATAGATAACCCACCTGTTGCAACAAATGTGTGATCTATTGGAACTGTTATTTTACTGTATTTTGCATGTTAGATTTACTGTTGTCATTTTTTAATGATGCATTAATCAATTATAATCTTTTTATTTTTCTGTTATTTTTAAATGATATGGCTCCCAAAAGAAAAAAAACTGAATCAAGTCCAAGTAAAGGAAAAAGTGAAGCAGCTACATTTCAACCATCACTCTATGAGCTTGCTTTACAAGCAATATTTCAATCAGAAGCAGAATATAATGAATGTTGGGATGAGAAATATTTCAAAAGATATGATCCAAATTCTAATAGTCCTTCCACTGAAAAGTTGTCAAAATCTTCAGCATTGATAATTATTGTAATACCCCCAAACTTTTCTTTAAGATTAATTTTGTCTCTAGAAGGCTAAGGAATGACTTTCTAAGTGTGTTACATTTAAACCATATAGAATTTCCTTAATTTTAAATTTTTATCATGTGGGAAATTTAATTAGCTTTTCAATGATATAAGATCCACCCAAATCCGATAACTAGGCAAGAACTTATGGCTAATTAAAGTCCTAGTCATAAAACACTGTCATTTTAGTGCTTGGCGCATTAGGAGGGGGTCTATTTAGCTTTTGTCAAATTTCAGTAGCCTAGCACAATTGTGGCACGTCGCACTAAAGTTTCAGGTCCCAACCAGTGGGACAACGCGATGGTTCCTCATCGCGGTGACCCTAACAATCCCATTTGTCAATTTTTATTGAGCCAACATGATAGTGGCGCATCGCGGTGGCCCATAAAATTGGGTTTTCCAGTTTAATTTTTCCATCTTTGTTCAGGAGTTAAAAAGGGCACTTTGGACTTTTTCCAAGCCTGTTAAACCATAGAAACACCAAATTGAAGTCATTTGCAAGCATTCTATTAGTTTTTTCTCAAGTTTTCTCTCAACAAAAACCCTCAAGTACCCAGAACCTCTTCCAAGAATCTCAAGAATCCACCATAGTTTTCACATATTGAGTTGGGATTCAAGGTTCCCAAGTCAAGGGCTTTAAGAACCCTCATATAAAGGTATGAGAAAGAGTCTCAAGAAATCTTATTCATCAAAGTTCATAATTCGACGTATGTGGGGTTTGAACAAGAACACTTCTTCTGTTCTTGTGCCCAAAGTTTTGTTTTTTCTTAAAAGATTTAACATTTCAAGATGAATTATGCCTAAATTGTTATATTTTAAGTATATGAGATTATTGATTTCTTCAAGTCTTGAATTATATGATACTACACCTATTTTATGATTTGAATTGAGAATTAATGTTATGAATTGCATATTCCTTCCATGTTGATGTTTGGAATACTCTTGAAATTGAAGTCATGATTTACCCTCTATTTTGAATTGAGAGTTCTTGAATATATATACATGTTTTAAGGTCCAAGAATGAATTTTGATATATTCTATAGTATTTCAAGAATGGTATTGATATCTCCATATCATTGAAGTTTCAGAGCTTGTTAAAGATAGTCCACCAAAGTTTAAAGAAAAGAGTTGATTTTGATCCTAAGTTAACAAAGAAATCAACATCTTATGATTTAAGTTAAAGGAAAGCATATTGGCTCCCATTTCATAATGTTGAATTGTATAAGGTGGGTTTTTCCTAAGATTTCTGAGCCTAGTATGGGAGTAGTACTTAGCAACGAGTTAGGCTTGATTCCGAGGTCTTATGACCCAGAACTACGAACCACTATAGGATTTTATTTACCCCAAGTGGGTTAAGCTAGTGATCACTAAAAGTAAAGGTTCTACTCCAATGGAAAGGATAGAATATCTCTCCCCAACGTGGGTAAGACGTTGGACTCCATGTGGCTCACATGGTTTATGTCGGTTAGAAGGATCTGCCAAAGTAGTCCCTACTCTACTTAAAGTAAAAGTACATGTATTTAGAAAGATGATTCTAATATTTCTAAGGTTCTCAAGTGTTATAATCTTTAAGTTTCAAAGAAGCTCCTAGTTTTCCATAAAATTAAAGTGTATGTTTTGAAGGTTATCGTTTTAAGACTTTATCTAGTTCGCAAGCTTGAGTACAAAGAAAAAGTATTGATTTAGAATAAAGTGAAATGACTCACGGGATTTATATAGTATGTTTTCATGTTTTATAAGGATCTTATTCCAGCTATGTGAGTCACCTATTATAGCACGCATGTTTTCTATAAGGACTTATGATATTGATTATTTAATTTCATACACCCCCATATACTCAGTACATTCCCAAGTGCTTATCCATATATACGTTTGTGTGCTACATTGTCTCATAATGTAGGTTCAGGTGCTCAGTCCCAGCAGCATCAGTGATCCCGAATACCTTTATCTACATCTCCACTGTGGTGAGTCCTCATGGTTCGAGGGCCTATCTCTAGACACTTCAATATTTTTAGTAGTTGTTCTACTTTTTTCAATTCAGTTCGAGTCAGTTGGGGATCTGTTCCAATGGCTCTCTAGTTTATTGAGTAGTAGAGGCTTTGTCAGACTAGATGGTCAGTATGTTTAGATTTGCAGTATTTTGGTACTTTTATAGTACTCATTCGGATTTCTATTAGACATGACATGACATGATTCCTTATTTTTCTCTCATTATCTTTAAGTAAGCTTTATATTAAGTAGCAGGCTCAAAGGGTTGGCTTGGGGCTACCTATAGCCTTAAGCACCATGTGAAGCTTCGGGATAGGATTTTGGGGCTTAGTATCAGAGCCTAAGTTTTAAGGAGTCCTAAGGAGTCTGACAAGCCGCGTTAAGTAGAGTCTTGATCATTGGTGTGTAGCGTGCCACATCTATTAGCAAGAGGCTACAAGACATTTTAGGAAAAAGTTATTTCTTTCTTTCAGATTCTATCGTGCCTATAGTTATTTCTCCCAGCTATTTATTCATGCTCTGTTATTTGAAAAAATGCCTTCCCGAAGAGAAAATGCCCGCAGAAACACTAACGAGCAACCCTAGTCTGTTGATCCCTTGAATGAGAATATATCTCATGCTGAATTTCAGGTAAGTTTTCAAGCGCTAGCCCAAGCAGACACCGTGAATATTCAGTCTAATAACTAGGTCGTAGTTCTGTACCAGCAAAGAGGTGATTTAGCTACTACTGGAATCTGTGATTTCATGCGGATGAATCTGCCAGAGTTCTATTGGTCTATGGCAGGTGAGAACCCATAGTTATATCTTGAGGAGGTGAGGAAAATCACATAGGTGATGCATGTTTCTAAGGAAGAAAGTGTGGAGTTGGCGTCGTATAGGTTAAAAGTATTGCATATGACTGGGTTGTTGCATGGAAGAAGAATAGAGGGGAAGATGCTCCCGTTACTTGGCAGGTATTCCAAGATGCATTCTTGGACAATTTCTTTCTGCTAGAGATGAGGGAAGAAAAGATAGAGGAATTCATGAACTTAAGGTAGGGATCTATGACTATTAAGGAGTACTGCTTGAAGTTAACCAATTAGCCAAATATGCTCCTAATTTGATTTTTGACACCTGAGCTAGTATGAGTAAGTTCGTGATTGGAATATCTAGACTGGTGTTTAAAGAGAGTAGGACAGCTATGCTCAATAGGGAAATGGATCTTTCTAGGCTGATGATTCATTCCCAGAAAATAGAGGCAGATAAGATAAGGGAAAGAGATAGGGTGAGGGGAAACAAGAGGGCTAGATTCGAGCAGCATGAGTATAGTCAGGCTAGGTCCTATAGAGTGAACCGTCCATAATTTTAGAGTTGTTCGTCTATGCTCGCACCTTCATCAGCTAGTTCTCCCGTGCCCAAAAACAGTTAGGAGCAAGGGAATAGGCCTTTTATGTCCAAGTCCCAGAATAGTGTAAGTAACAGGCCTAATTATCCTTCCTATGCTAAGTGTGATAGGACCCATCCCAATGAGTTTTTAGCCGAACAAAGGTGTTGTTTTGGTTGTGGAAAGTTGGTCCACAAAATTAGAGAGCGTCCATATGCCAGGCTGGGGAACAGAGATGTGCGACCTCAGACTTAGGCTAATAGTTCCCCCAGCTTCTTTAGCCCATCCAGCTCCTCCTTAGGGTGTTTCTTCCAGTACTACTGGTGGTCAGTGCTAGAATAGATTCGATGCCCTACTTTCCATCAAGGAGTAGGAGAATTCTCCCGACATTATTACTGGTATGCTCTGCGTCTTTCACATTGATGTTTATGTGTTATTAGACCCCGGGTCAAGTTTCTCTTGTGTGACCCCACTTGTAGCTGTGAGTTTCGAAATGAGTCCCAAAAAAATTACTGAGCCTTTCCTAGTTTCTACTCCTGTGGGGGAGTCAATTGTTGCTAAACAAATGTATAAAAAGTTTCCCATTACTATTCTTTATAGAGTCATACTTGTTGATTTGATAGAGTTGGACATGGTGGATTTTGACCTTATTCTGGGTATGGATTGTCTTCATTCCTGTTATGCATCTATAGACTGTCGTACCAGTGTGGTTAAGTTGTAGTTTTCAGATGAGCCAGTCTTCGAATGGTCCAATAGTTCAGTATCTCCCAAGATTCATTTTATATCATATCTCAAAGCCAGAAAGCTAATATCCAAAAGTTGCATTTATCATCTAGTTTGAGTTAAGGAAACTAGGTTCGAGGCTCCAACCATTCAGTCAACCGACATTGTTAATGAGTTTTCTGATGTTTTTCTGGAAGATCTCCCAGGGGTACCTCCCAATATAGAGATAGAATTTGGGATTGATCTTCTTCCCGATACTCAGCCTATTTCTATTCCTCCCTACCGTATAACACCTACAGAGCTTAAGGAGTTGAAAGAGAAACTCAAAGATCTTTTGGATAAAGGTTTTATAAGGCCCAGGGTGTCACCTTGTGGCGCACCTATTCTATTCGTGAGAAAGAAAGATGGTTCTTTGTATGTGTTCATTGACTATCGTTAGCTTAATAAGGTCACAGTCAATAATAAGTATCCTCTTTTGAAAATTGATAACCTATTTGATTAGTTGCAAGGTGCGAGTTATTTCTTGAAGATAGACCTTAGATCCGGCTATCATCAACTTAAAGTAAGGGAGTGTGATATCCCAAAGACACCCTTCCAAACCCGCTATGATCACTTTGAGTTTTTAGTCATGTCTTTTGGGCTAACCAATGCTCCAACGGCTTTCATGGACCTCATGAACCGAGTGTTCAAATAGTATGTTGATATGTTTGTCATTGTTTTCATAGATTATATTCTTGTGTATTACTGTAGTGAGGATGACAATGCAGATCATCTTAGAATTGTCCTGTAAACTCTTAGAGATTATCAGTTGTTCGCCAAATTTAGCAAGTATGAATTTTGGCTAAGGTTAGTAGCTTTTCTGGGTTATATTATTTCAGTCGAAGGCATTAGAGTTGATCCCCAAAAGACAAAAGTCGTAAGAAATTGGCCTAGAACCATCACTCCATATGACATTAGGAGTTTCTTGGGTCTAGCTGGCTGCTACAACCGTTTTGTTGAAGGTTTCTCTTCAATTGGATTGGCCATGACCCGGTTGACCCAAAAGAAAGTTAAGTTCATTTGGTCAAATTCCTATGAGAAGAGTTTTCAAGAGCTAAAGATGCGACTCACCTCAGCCCCTGTGTTGAATTTTCCTGATTGTACGGATGGTTTTGTGGTGTATTGTGATGCCTCTAGAGTTGGTTTGGGTTGTGTGTTGATGCAGAGAGGCAAGGTTTTAGCCTATGCCTCTAGACAATTAAAGCCATATGAAAATAACTACCCAACACATGATCTTGAATTAGCTACTGTGGTTTTTACTTTGAAAATCTTGAGACACTATCTATATGGTGTTCATGTTGATGTGTTTACTGATCGAAAAAGCCCGCAGTATGTGTTTTCTCAGAGGGAGTTAAATCTTAGGAAGAGGAGATGGTTAGAACTACTAAAAGATGAACTACTAAAAGATTATAATATGAGTGTATTATATCAGTTGGGCAAGGCCAATATAGTGGTAGATGCCCTTAGCAAGTTATCTATGGGCAGTGTTTCTCATGTAGATAAAGGTAATAAATAGGTAGCTCGTGTACCTTTTCCTAGCTTGAAATCGTCTAAAAATGTTAGGATCTTTCTGTGAAAGATAAATCCATTTTTGTACACATGGTATTTTTAATATTTTCACTTTTGTCATGTGGGAAATTCAATAACCTTTCCATCGATATAAAATTCGCCTAAATCCTGTAACAGGTAAGAAGTTATGACTATTTCTAGTTCCCATCGTAAAACAGCGCCATATTGGTCAGTGGCGCACCGCGCCACAAGCTAAAATGGCAATTTTACTTTTCTAGTATCTCAGTGAGATTTCCTCCACATTGCACCAAAGTTCTAGGTTGCAAAAGAAGGGGCAACGCGATGGCTCCGCATCGTGCCATCCCTCAGTTTCCCAATTGTCAAATTCTAGTGACACGGAGCGATAGCGCCGCATTGCATAGGGGTCCTATTCAATAAATTTTTACTAAAATTACAAGATGTGTCCATGGTTAAAAGGGTCAATTTCCCACCCTTATTTAATCTCTTTAACACGTGATTCAGCTATTTTTCACCTAAAATACACTCTTTTCTCTCAAAAATCTCTCAAGAATAACCTAGGGCATTTCATAGAAGATTTAGAATCAAGAATTTCCTCCATCAATCTTCGTGTATTTACGAACCAAGGTATGTGTTGTGTTCATTCATGGATTCCTTCCATCCATGAAGCTCAAGAACCTTGTTTTATCTATAAATCATGGTATTTATGTTGTGGGTTAATTATAATCATGTTGTTGACGTTGATTGATTTCAAAGCTGGAGTCTTAGTGTGTTTTTCATGATATTATGTTAATATGAAAGATAATATCCATGAACTTAGTTGCTTATGATATGTAATTTGATGATTTCACCTATGCTCTAAATTGTGCATGCAAAGTGTTTGATAAAAAGCTTGAAAGAGTAGAAATCATGCCTTATTGATCAAAATATAAGCATGTCGGTCTCCATGCCATCATTGTGAAATGTATATGTTTTTGGAATGCCCATGATATTAGAACATGAGATTATGATATGATTATCAACATTCTCGTCCATGTTAGATAGTATGATAACCATGTACTTCGCGAAATCCATAACTTATTAGATTATGTATTGTTGATGTGGATCTTGTACGCAAAAAAGTCATGCTTTGTTAGTTTCCTTTATTAAGTTCTGGGGGTACTTGTACCCAAAAAATATAGTTGTGTGCCTAGAATAAGCATCATGTTTCAAAGATATCCTCAATCAAGCAATGTTCAGTAAAATTCAGTCAATCTCATATCTCAGGAAAACTCAGTAATCTCAGTAAATTTCGGTCAGTTTTAGCTATCAGTAGCATTCCGTCAGTCAATGGAACTTATTTAACTCAACCCAGTTCAGTTTAGTTAATCATATTTAGAGTCTATTCAGATGGGAGTAGGAATTAGCACCAAGTGAACCCAAGAAAGGGAACACATACTGTTTAATGAGGGTGTGATTCTTGGAAGTCATCATTGCATTCTAGAACTATGTAGCCAGCATAGGTTGAGACATCAACACTGTCCGATGAGGGTTTATGATGTGGATAAATACTGTCAGATGAGGGTCCCACTGTTCTCATTTAAGGGACACTATCAGACGAGGGTAACCCACAGCTTGTCCTTACCAGTGGCGCGTTATTAACACCCTTCTAATTTGGGTTACAGATTAGACCCCAACACAGCTATAATAGCTTATTAGGGGCATGTCTATTATATAACTATCTCCCACAGTTTCAGTATCAGTCTCAGTAAAAGAACTTAGATAGTTCTTCATATTTCAGGACTGTCAGATACAGTCAACTCAGATACAATTTAGGACTCAGCTAGTTCCATTAGATTTAGGACTGTCAGATACAATCACTCATGTTATCAATTATATCATTTACCAGTATGTCATGTTATCAGTATTCAGATTTTGTAATCATATTACTATGGTATCAGTATCAGTTATTATATCTCATGCATGTATTCTCATGCTCATGATAGTCAGTCTTCTATTGCTATTGTTCATACATATGGACCCCATACATTAAGCCTACCTCACATAAATACTTGTACATTCAAAGTACTGATGCATTTGCGCTATGGTGTCTCATACCATAGGTTTAGTGACATGAGCTCCTGAGCATCAATAGATTCTAGTCTCAGCTGTTAGAGTTAGCAGTTAGTCCTTATCTTTAGAGGACATAATCATCATCTTATTATCTCAGTAATTAGTTTATTAGTTGGAGTTATTTAGGGACATGTACCATCAACTACTTAATCAGAAAATCATATTTTAAAGGCTTTCCAGACTACAGTATTCTCAGATAGCTTATTTCAGTTGTTTTAGGTATGTCATACCCCTCCCAGATATTGCATTTTTAACAAATACTATGTCTCAGTTTTGAACCTTCTGGTCTTTAAGTTTATGTTTCCGCATTATAAAGTATTTTATACAATATACAGGTACAAATATCAGTCATGGGTTAGCTTATGGTCCTTTGGAGTCATGAGCACCGTGTAGTGTTATGAGTACTAGATTTAGGGTGTTACAAACTTGGTATTAGAGCCTAAGGTTTAATAGAGTCCTAGGAATTCTGAAAGCCACATCTAGTAGAGTCTTGTACTTTGGTGTGTTGAGTATCACATTTATGTACAGGAGTCTATAAGATATTTTAGAAACAGTTTCCCATATTTCAGTATTCATGTCATGCCAGTGAGCATAATCTTAAGTAAATCTCTCAGTCTAATCTGTTTGTCCCTTTCTTCTATAGAACATGCCTCTTAAAAGAAGAAATGGAAATTAGCCAGCCCCTCAACCCGAAGAACCTTTGGGCAAACATATTTCTCATGCAGAGTTCTGAGTTGCATTCACTACTCTTTCTAACTTAGTTGCTGCTTAGAATGAATGACCAGTTGTCGTTTTGGTCGATCCAGTGGGTAATTCAGGTACAGCTAGGATTCGAGATTTCACCCAAATGAATCCTACATCCTTTCTCGGGTGTAAGTCAAATGAGGACCCTTAGGAATTCCTAGATCAGGTGAAAAAGGTTACATACATCATGGGGGTTACTCCTATTGAGAGTGCTGAGCTAGCTACATATCAGTTGTAGGATGTTTCTCATACTTGGTTTAAGTTATAAAAGTTAGAGAGGGCAGTTAATGCAGGGTCAGTTGAGTGGGAGGAGTTTGCTTCTACATTCTTAGATTGATTCTTTCCCCTAGAGCTTAGAGAAGCTAAGGTGTTAGAATTCATCAACCTCAGGTAGGGAAACATGATGGTAAAAGAGTATTCTCTTAAGTTTACTCAATTATCCAGATATGCCACTCATGTGGTTACAGATAGTAGGGCCAAAATAAGTAAGTTCGTTTCAGGGGTGAATGATAGTATGGTTAATGAGTGCAGATCCACCATGCTAAATAGTGATATAATATTAGCTAGGCTTATGACTTATGCCCATTAGATAGAGGAACAAAAGATTAAGCAAAGGGAGAAGCAGAATAAGAGAGCTAGGATAGGTAGCTTTAATTTTAGTCAGCCTAAGTCAGAGGGAGGTAATAATTTTCAGATTCATCCTAAGTCATCAGCTCCAGATCCTTCGTCATCCAGTGCTCCAGTGCCAAAATTCAGAGACAACAATAGAGATAGAGCGCAGGCTCTAAGTCTCAGGGCAGTGTTAGTAGTGCCCAAACTAATCTCCTTTGTCAGACTTGTGGCAAGAACCATAAGGGTGTGTGCAGAGCTGGCAACAATGTCTATTTTGGTTGTGACAAGCTAGGCCACAGATTTAAAGACTGCCCTCAGTCAGGTTATTAGAGTTATCTCCACTCCTCAGCTCAGTTCGATCGTCCAAATCAGCAAGGTGCCACCTCCAGTGCTATTAGTGGGCAATGCCCAAATAGACTCTATTCTCTCCATTCCTGGCAAGATTAGGAAAATTCTCCTGATGTGGTTACTGGTACATTACAGATCTTTCATGTGCATATTTACACTTTACTAGATCTAGGTGCTTTCTTGTCTTTTGTTACTCCCAATATAACAGTTGATTTCAGATTTATTCCCAAAATTTTAGCAGAGCCCTTTTCAGTATCTACCCCAGTGGGTAAAACTATCATAGCCCGGCGGGTATACAAGAACTGCTTGGTTATGATATTTTAGAAAATCACTTCAACAGATCTAGTCGAATTAGAGATGACTGATTTTGATGTTATTCTCGACATAGATTGGCTTCATTCTTGCTATGCCACAGTCGACTGCAGAAATAGGATAGTCCAATTTTAGTTCCCAAATGAACTCGTCCTTGAATGGAAGGGTAGTGTATCCGCTTTCAGAGGTCATCTTGTTTCCTACCTTCGGGCAAGGAAAATGATATCTAAAGGATATGTCTATCATGTTGTTCATGTTAAGGATTCTAGTTCTGAACTCCCAGTCTTGAATCTGTTCTAGCTGTGAATGAATATTCAGATGTCTTTCCTAAAATTTTTTCAGAAATTCCTCCAAAAAGGGAAATAGACTTCGTCATTGATCTTTTTCTAGACACTCAACCTATATCTATTTAGACATACATAATGGAACTAGCAGAACTCAAAGAATTGGAAGAACAGTTAAAGGATCTCTTATATAAGGGATTTATCAGACCTAGTGTGTCCCCATGGGGCGCACCAGTCTTATTCGTGCGCAAGAAAGATGGATCTCTCAGAATGTGTATAGCCTACCCTTAACTTAATAAGGTCACGATAAAAAACAAGTATCCTCTTCCCATAATCGATGACTTGTTTGACCAACTTTAAGGTGTTAGCTATTTCTCCAAAATAGACCTCAGATCCGACTATTACCAGCTTAGAGTCAGAAAATGTAACATTCCAGAAACAACTTTTCGTACTCGATATGGTCACTTTGAATTCCTAGTCATGTCATTTGGTCTTACCAATTCCCCAGCATTTTTGATGGACTTGATGAACCGTGTGTCTAAGCAGTACTTGGACATATTTGTCATAGTCTTCATAGATGACATTCTGGTCTATTTCAGCAGTGAGCGAGATCATGCAGGCCATCTCATAATAGTACTTCAGACTCTCAGAGATCATCAACTATTCTCCAAATTCAGTATGTGCAAATTTTTTCTAAGGTCAGCAGAATTCCTTGGTCATATCATTTCAGGTGATGGCATTAGAGTAGATCCTCAAAAGACCAAAGCAGTAGAAAACTGGCCCAGACCTGTCTCTCCATCAGACATCAGGAGTTCCTTGGGTTTGGATAGCTATTACAGATGGTTTATTAATGGATTTTCTTCTATTGCATCCCCTATGTCCAGATTGACTCAGAAAAAAGTCAAGTTTCAGTGGTTAGTTCCTTACGAGAAGAGTTTTTTAGGAGTTGAAGACTCGACTCACCTCAGCTTCTATTTTAGCTCTTCCAGATGGTCCAAATGGGTTCGTAGTGTATTTTGATGCATCTAGAGTGGGTTTAGGTTATGTCCTCATGCAGCATGGTAAGGTCATAGCCTACATCTCCAGATAGCTTAAACCCCATAAGAAAAATTATCCTACTCATGATCTTGAGTTAGTAGCCATAGTCTTTGCCTTGAATATTTAGAGGCATTATCTCTACTGAGTTCATGTAGATGTCTTCACAGATCATAAGATTCTTCAGTATGTCTTTTCTTAGAAAGATCTCAATCTTCATCAGAGAAGGTGGTTAGAGCTCTTGAAAGATTATGACATGAGTGTCCTCTATTATCCGGGAAAGACCAATACAGTGGTCGACGCTCTTAGAAAACTGTCTATGAGTAGTGTTGCTCATGTGGATGACAGGAAGAAAAAGTTAGCTCAGGAAGCACATCAGCTTGCAAGACTAGGCATTTGCTTAGTCGATACGGATCAGGGTGATTATGGGCTCAGAGTAGTTTAGAATCATCTCTAGTTTCCGAGGTAAAAGAAAAACAAGATAAAGATCTCAGCCTTGTCAAGTTGAAAGAGTCAGTTCAGGATCAGAAAGTAGAGGTTTTCTCCCCAGGGGGAGATGGTGTTTTGTATTGTCAGGGTTATCTCTGTGTTCCAGGTGTAGATGAATTAAGGTAGAAAATTCTTATAGAAGAGCATGGTGCGTGCTACTCTATTCATCTAGGGGCCACAAAGATGTACCGCGACTTGCGGGAAATCTATTGGTGGAGTGGGATGAAGAGAGATATTGCAGAGTTTGTGGCTAAGTCCTCTACATGTCAGCACGTTAAGATAGAGTATCAAAAGCCTATTGGTCCTATGTAGGAGTTCAGTATTCTTACTTGGAAGTGGGAAAAAGTGAATATGAACTTCCTGATGCGTTTGCCTAGAACTCATCATCAACATGATTCAATTTGGATCATTATAGACAGGATAACCAAATTAGCTTATTTTTTTCTAGTCCATACCTTTTATTCAGCCGAGGATTATGCCAAACTCTACATCAGAGAGTTGGTCAGATTGCACGGTGTTCCATTATCCATTATCTCATATAGAGGTACCTAGTTTACCTCTCACTTCTGGAAAGCATTCCAAAAGGGTCTTGATACCCAAATTTATCTTAGTAAAGTCTTTCATCCTTAGACAGATGGTCAAGCAAAAAGGACCCTTCAAACTTTAGAAGATATGCTGCGAGCGTGTGCAATTGATTTCCAGGGAAGTTAGGATGACCACTTGCCTTTGATTGAATTTGCATACAATAGCAATTATCATTTCAGTATTCATATGGCTCCATTTGAAGCTCTCTATGGTAGGAGATGTAGATCTCCAGTCTGTTGTTTTAAAGTTCGTGAGGCCTTAGTCATAGGGCCTGACTTGGTATTCGATGCCTTAAAAAAAGTCTAGCTGATCAGAGAAAGACTCCAAGCTGCTCGGAGTCGACAGAAGTCTTATACAGATGTTCGTAGAAAAGATCTCAAGTTCGAGATTAGTGATTACATATACCTAAAGATCTCTCCCATGAAAGGAGTGAAGAGGTTCGGCAAGAAGGGAAAGCTTAGTCCCCAATATGTTGGTCCCTTCAAAATTCTCAGTCGTTTCTGCAAAGTAGCTTATGATCTCGAATTGCCTTCAGATCTAGCTGTAGTCCATCCATTCTTTCATGTCTCTTTGATCAAGAAGTGTATAGGTGAACCAGAAATTGTAGTCCCTATTTAGAGCGTAGATATTCAAAACAGCCTCTCTTATGAAAAGATTCTGGTCGAAATCCTAGACTATCAGACTCGTAGACTGAGGAACAAAGAAGTCCCTCTAGTTAGAGTTCTTTCGCGAAATTAGTCTGTTGAGGGAGATAATTGGGAAGAAGAAGCAGACATACGTACCAAGTATCCTCACCTCTTCTTTGCCAACTCAGATCAAGATCAAGGTAATAGTTCTCCTTAAGCTTACTTAGCACGTTCAGTGTTCATCACAAACCTAGTATCAAGTAGCATTGCATATTCAGTCATGCATTCATGTATCAGTTTGGTTATATAATTGTGCATCAGACATGCATTCTCATTGGGAGAAACTTAGTTCCTCAGAACACTCAGTCATGCATTCATAAGTCAGTTACACATGCATCAGATATGCATGTTCAGTATGATATATTTAGTTATCAGTCATGTCAGTCATGAGATCATATTTCAGTTATTCATGTTCAATATGTATTTCAGTTTTTGTTCTTCCCCTCACTCTTAGTCTCATTTGAGAATGAATGTTCTCAAGGAGGAGATATTGTAATACCCTGTACCTTTTCCTAGCTTGAGATCATCTAAAAAATATTAGGATTTTTTTTTACAAGATGAATCCACTTTTTTACACGTGGTATTTTTAAGATTTTCAATTTTTGTCATGTGGGAAATTCAATAATCTTTCTATCGATATATTTGCCTAAATTTGATAACCAGGTAAGAAGTTACAACTATTTGAAGTTTTCATCGTAAAACAGCACCATATTGGTCAGTGGCCCTCCGCGCCACATGCTAAAATAGAAATTGTCCTTTTCCAGTTTCTCAGCACAATTTTCTCTGCATCACGCCAAAGTTATAGGTCGCAAAAGAAGGGGCAACGCGATGGCGCCGTATTGTTCCATCCCTCAGTTTTCAATTGTCAAATGCTAGTGACACGGTGCGACAGCGTGCATCTCGCTAGAGGTCCAATTCGGTAAATTTTTACTAAAATTACAAGATGAGTCCAGGGTTAAAAGGGTCAATTTCTCACCCCTATTTAATCCCTTTAACACGTGATTCAACCACTTTTCGCCTAAAATACACCCTCTTCTCTGAAAACCCTCTCAAGAACAACCTAGGGATTTTCATAAAAGATTCAGAATTAAGAATTTCCTCCATCAATCTTTATGTATTTACAAACCAAGGAATGCGTTGTGTTCATTCATGGATTCCTTCCATCCATGAAGCTCAAGAACCTAGTTTTATCTGTAAATCATGGTATTTATGTTGTTGGTTAATTGTAATCATGTTGTTGACGTTGATTGATTTCAAAGATGGAGTTCTTGTGTGTTTTTCATGATATTATGTTAATATGAAAGATAATATCCAAGAACTTAGTTGTCTATTATGTGTAATTTGATGATTTCACCTATGCTCTAAATTGTGCATGCAAGGTGTTTGATAAAATGCTTGAAGGAGTAGAAATCATGCCTTATAGCTCAAAATATAAACTAAATGTGACATGATTGTCGTCCTCCTATGTTTAAATGGTCTCTATGCTATGATTGTGAAATTTATATGTTGTCGGAATGCCCATGATATTAGAACATGAGATTATGATATGATTATCAACATTCTCGTCCATGTTGGATTGTATGATAACCATGTACGCTGTGAAATCCACAACTTATTAGATTATGTATTGTTGGTGTGGATCTTGTACTCAAGAAAGTCATGCTTTGTCAATTTTCTTCTATCGAGTCCTGAGGGTAATTATACCCTAAAAATATAGTTGTGTGCCTAGAATCAGCATCATGTTTCCAAGATATCCTCAGTCAAGCCATGTTCAGTAGAATTCAGTCAATCTTATGACTCAGGAAAACTCAGTAATCTCAGTAAATTTCAGTCATTTTCAGATATCAGTAATGTTCCATCAATCAATGGAACTCATTTAACCCAACCCTGTTTAGTTTAGTTAATCATGTTTATAGTCTATTCAGATGGGAGTAGGAATTAGTACCGAGTGAACCGAAGGATGGGAACACACACTGTTAGATGAGGGTGTGATTCTTAGAAGTCACCCTTGCATTCCAGAACTATGTAGCCAGCATAGTTTAAGACATCAACATTATTCGATGAGGGTTGATGAGGTGGATAAATACTGTCAGATGAGGGTCCCACTATTCTCATTTAGAGGACACTATCAGACTAGGGTCACCCATATCTTATCCTTACCAGTGGCGTGGTATTGACACCCTTCCAATTGGGGTTATAGATTGGACCCCAACACAGCTATAATAAACTATCTCCCACAGTTTTAGTATCAGTCTTAGTTAAAGAACTCAGATAGTACTTTAGATTTTAGGACTGTCAGATACAGTTAACTCAGATCCAGTATGGGACTCAGCTAGTTTTATTAGATTCAGGACTTTCAAATACAGTCACTCATGTTATCAGTTATATCAGTTATCAATATTCTGATTCGGTAATCATATTATCAGTGTATCAGTGTCATTTATTATGTCTCATACATGTATTATCATGCTCATGATAGTGAGTCTACTATTGTTATTGTTCATACATATGAACCCCATGTATTCATCTTACCTCACATGCATACCAGTATATTCAAAGTATTAAAGCATTTGTGTTATGGTGTCTTATACCATAGGTTCAGAGACACAAGCTCCAAGCATCAGTATATTCCAGTCTCAGCTATCAGAGTTAGCAGTGACTCCTCATCTATTGAGGACATGGTCATCATCTTATTATCTCAGTAATTAGTTTATTAGTTAGAGTTAGTTGGGGATATGACCCATCAAATCCTTATAAAGACAATCATGTTTTAGAGGTTTTCCAGACTACAATATTCTGAGATAGCTTATTTCAGTTGTTTTGGGTATTTAATACCCCTTCCTAGATGTTGCATTTTTATCAGATACTATTTCTCAATTTTGAACCTTAGGGCCTTTAAGTTCATGTTTCCACATTATAAAGTATTTTATTTAGTATACAAGTACAGATATCAGTTATGGGTTAGCTTATGGTCCCTTGGGGTCATGAGCACTGTGTAGCATTTCGGGTACCAGATTTGGGGCATTACAAGTATTTTGGTTCAGAGTAGTTCCGAATTCTCTTTAGTTTTGGAAGTAAAGTAGAAGTAAGACTTAGATGCTAGTTTAGTCGGACTAAAGAAGTCGGTTAAGGAACAAAAGGTATAGGTTTTCTCCTAAGGGGTAGATAGTGTGTTGAGGTTGTAGGGTAGATTGTGTGTTCCTTATTTGATGATCTGAGTCAGAGAATTATGGATGAAGTACATGGAACACAATATTCTATTCATCTCGATGCTACCAAGATATACAGTGATTTGCAAGAAATTTATTGGTGGAGTGGCATGAAGAAAGATATAGCAGAGTTTATGGCGAAGTGCACGACGTGCTAACTAGTTAAGCTTGAGCACCAAAGACCTGGTGGTGTAGTGCAAGAATTTGGTATACCCACTTGGAAGTGGGAATAGGTGAATATGGATTTCATGACTAGCTTACCTCTTTCGCATCGTCATCATGATTCTATTTGGGTTGTTATAGATAGGCTGACTAAGTCAGCGTATTTTTTTCCTATGTATACATTCTATACAACTTAAGATTATAATAGATTGTATATTTGAGAGCTGGTTAGGTTGCATGGAGTTCCTTTGTCTATCATCTCAGATACGGGTACTCAATTTACTTCTTAGTTTTGGAGGGATTTCTAGAAGGGTCTTGGTACCCAAGTTTATTTAAGTTCTGCTTTTCATCCACAGACAGATGTTCAGAATGGGAGGACCATCCAAACTTTAGAGGATTTGTTGAGAGCATATGCTCTTGACTTCAGAGGTATTTGGGATGAGAATTTTCCATTAATTTAGTTTGCGTGTAACAATACTTACCATGCTAGCATCAAGATGGAACCATTTGAGGCTTTGTATGGTAAAAGATGTAGATCACCCATAGGTTGGTTTGAAGTGGGTGAGTCTACTTTGATTGGATTTGATGCAGTGTTTGAGGCTATCGAGAAGGTGAAGTTGATTAGAGAAAGGTTGAAGATAGCCCAGAGTCATCAGAAGTCATATGCAGATGTGAAAAGAGGAGACCTTGAGTTTGAAGTTAATGACTTGGTGTATCTAAAAATCTCGCCTATGAAAGGGATGAAAAGGTTTGGCAAGAAGGGGAAGCTTAGTCCCCGGTATGTTGGCCCCTATAAAATCCTAAGTCTGGTGGGGAGAGTATCCTATGAGCTTGAGTTTCCCACAAAGTTGTCAATTGTGCATCCTATCTTACATGTCGCCATGCTTAAGAAGCACATTATTGATTTCGTTGTTGCGGATCCATTAGAGAGCCCAGATATCCCGAATAGCCTTTCATTTGAAAAGATTCTAGTTGAGATTCTAGACCACTAGATCCGTAGACCGAGGAACAAAGAGGTTCCCCTGGTCAAAGTATTGTGGCGAAACTAGTTAGTTGAGGGTGCTACTTGGGAAGCTGAGTCAGATATGAGATCCAAGTACCGTACCTATTCTCCACAAGTTCAGATCAAGCCGAAGGTATCATTTTTCCTTAATTCAGCCCCTTTCTAATCAAAGTTGTTGTTATATAACTATTCTTAATATAAGTTCATGCATTCATCGAAGTATTCAAGAGTTTAGAATGATAGAGAGTCCGTTAACAAGTTTCTTCAGCTATGCATACTTAGTTTCCTCCGTACTCTTAGCTTGACGAGCATGATTCAAGGACGAATGTTCCCAAGGGGGAGATATTGTAATACCCCCAAACTTTTCCTTAAGCTTAATTTTGTCTCTAGAAGGCTAAGGAATGACTTCCTAAGTGTGTAACTTTAAACCATATAGAATTTCTCTAATTTTGACATTTTATCATGTGGGAAATTTAATTAGCTTTTGAATGATATAAGATTCGCCAAAATCCAATAACCAGGCAAGAAGTTATGGCTAATTTAAGTCCTAGTCGTAAAACACCGTCATTTTAGTGCTTGGCGCATCATGGAGGGGGTCTATTTAGTAATTGTCAAATTCCAGTAGCCTAGTGTGATTGTGGCACATCGTGCTAAAGTTCCAGGTCCCAATCAGTGTGATAACACGATGGTTTCGTATAGGGGTTACACTAAGAATCCCATTTGTCAATTTCCAGTGAGCCACCGCGATAGTGGCGCATTGCGGTGGCCCATAAAATCGGGTTTTCCAGTTCAATTTTTGCAGCTTCATTTAGGATTTAAAAAGGTAACTTTGGACTTTTTCCAAGCCTCTTAAATGTACAAACACCAAATTGAAGTCATTTACAAGCATTCAATTAGGTTTTTCTTAAGTTTTCTCTCAACAAAACCCCTGTACCCAGAACCTCTTCCAAGAATCACTAGAATCCACCGTAGTTTTAAAAAATTGAGTTGTGATTCAAGGTTCCCAAGTCATGGGCTTCAAAAATTTATTGTTTCAAGATGAATTATGCCTAAATTTCTATATTTCAAGTATATGAGATTATGGATTTTTTCAAGTCTTGAATTATATGATACTACACCTATTTTATGATTTGAATTGAGAATTAATGTTATGAATTGTATAGTCCTTCCATGATTGATGTTTGGAATACTCTTAAGTCTGAACTCATGATTTACCCTCTATTTTGAATTGAGAGTTCTTGAATATATATATACATGTTTTAAGGCCCAAGAATGAATTTGGATATATTCTATAGTATTTTAAGAATGGTATTGATATCTCCATATCATTGAAGTTTCAAGCTTGTTAAAGACAGTCCACCAAAGTTTAAAGAAAAGAGTTAATTTTGATCCGAAGTTAAGAAAGGAATCTACATCTTATGATTTAAGTTAAAGGGAAGCATATTGGCTCCTAATTCATAATGTTGAATTGTATAAGATGGATTTTTCCTAAGAGTTTTGAGCCTAGTATGGGAGTAGTACTTAGCACCAAGTTGGGCTTGATTCCGAGGTCTCATGCCCTAGAACTACGAACCACTGTAGGATTTGATTTACCCCATGTAGGTTAAGCTAGTGACCACTAAAAGTAAAGGTTCTACTCCGATGGCAAGGATAGAACAGCTCTCCCCAACGTGGGCAAGACGTTGGACTCCATGTGGCTCACATGGTTTATGTCGGTTAGAAGGATCTCCCAAAGCAGTTCCTACTCTACTTAAAGTAAAAGTACATGTGTTTTGAAAGATGATTCTAATATTTCTAAGGTTCTCAAGTGCTATAATCTTTAAGTTTCAAATAAGATCCTTGTTTTCCATAAGATTAAAGTGTATGTTCTGAAGGTTGTCGTTTTAAGACTTTATCTAGTTCGTAAGATTGAGTACAAAGAAAAATTATACATTTAGAATAAAGTGAAATGACTCAATGGATTTATATAGTATGTTTTCTAATCATGTTTTATGAGGATCTTATTCAAGATATGTGATAGTCTTATTCAAGTCTAAAACATGACAACTCAATGACTTGTCAAGTGATAGTGATGGCTTGGTGTCCCTTATTGGTTCAAGCTTCAAAAACAAAAATTTGATAGAAGCGTTGAAATATAAAACACTTTCAATGAAGCACAAACAATCATTGTGCTTGGTTTGGTTTGTACATAATATTCTGTGATCGAGAGACATTAACAACATGCTACTTTGTTTAATAAAGTTCGTCGAGGACCTTGGGGCATTTAACAGTTATCCTTGGGGTTATGAAATGTTCAAAATAACTGTCAAATATTTGTTGACTCCGTTAACGCCAAATATAGTCAAATTATATGGCTTTTCATTGGTTTTCATTATAAATATTTATTTTATTATGATTGATTTATGTTTTATTAAATAATTCTTTTGATTTATTGATGTTATTTTATGATCTTGGACATTTGAAACCATTATTTATTTGAGACAACATGTTGACTACCAGGAAGAAGTTTTATGTCCAAGAATCCTGAGATGGTTGTCGTCCAAAAGTGACAAAAAAACAATATTTTTTTATCTCTTCAACCCCCCGAATGAAGCAGTAAGTCTAATTCTAATTAATTTTTATTTTAATTAATAATTTTTTAAATAATTTAATCATCATTCTAATATATGTACTGATTTATTTTAGATTGTGCATCTGTGGCTTGTTCCGACCAATCAAGAGTTGAAGATATCATTTATTTTTACTTTACGGTCTATGCAAACTTCATTGGACCCTAAGGTCATTGATAGAATAAAAAGGTATTGTTTTGAGTAACAACCATCACAAGAAAAATCATTTCGGAGGGTGGGCTTGTTGTTGTTGATGGTGTTAGTCGTGATGGAGCTATTTGTGGTGGTAGTGTCGTAGTGGTGCTGCTATTGGGGCTAATAATGCTCCTCTTTATTTTATTTGAAACAACAAACTATTATGATTATGATCATACTAGTTTTACAAATTTTCCCCTCCTAACAAATATTAAGCATGCAAATGTCAAAACTGTAAGACAAAACATAATGAAGTGATTAATGTTATTAATACATTAATTGCTTCGGTAAAGAAATTAACATCTAAGAGGTGTGTCATTCCATCAAAGAGGATTTCATAGCCATACACTCCATTGTATATTAAGACGTCTAAGGTGAGAAGGAAAGAAATCTCTAAGACATTATCAAGCATCAAAAATAGCAAAGTTGCAACTCCTCTATCTTTGTCTTGCACTTTTGTTCAATGTACAAGGGCCACAAGAGAGAAGCCTGAGCTGAAGAAGGTGAATATTTATTATCTGTTCCAATAAACAAATAGACTACATATCTATTTCAACAGATAACACATCTACTAAAAATTATCAAACATGCATAGACATTTGTTGCAACATATGACTAACATGTTACATCTGATGCATTATATGATACAACATATATCTCATCTGTTGGAGAAAATCAAACAGGTCACCAACTGTTTTAATTTGTCTCAATAGATGACTCATCTATTGGGACAAACTACATCAAGACTTTCTTACTATTTTTGGTTGTTCCAATAGATGAGTTATTTGTTCCAATAGATAAGTCATCTACTGGAATAGATGGGTCATCTATTGGAAATTATCATACAGGTCTTCCAAATATTTTAATTTGTACCAACAAATAACCTATCTGCTACAATAGATGGTTCATCTATTGGGACAAATTAAATCAAGACTTCCTACTGTTTTAGTCAGTCTAAATAGATTAGTCATATATCATAACAGATTGTCCATCTATTAGAAATTATCATACAGGTCTTCCTCCTATTTTAATTTTTCCCAAATTTTCTGAAATGATGAGGTTTAAATGCCATACATCTTACTATTAATACTTTCTTTAATTGTATTTATGTATTAATGTAAGACCCCGTAAGATCCTAAGTATATTCCAGCTTACTCTTGCATGTAAAAGGGGTCCAAGACTTCGAATATTTTACTAAGTGTTAGGACTTAGTAATTTCTAAAGCCCTACAACTTTGATGAATTTATTTTTGACCTTTAAGACAATAGAAATTTAGTTTTTAAGTTGATTCATGATCGAGGAATTCAATAGTACATCCCGGGTGAGTTTCAGAATTTTTGAACAAGTGTAAGGGCGTGTTTTGACTTCTGAAACAGCAACGGAGGGTGATATCCTATGGTACCCTGCCCAGTCTGGTGGTGGGGGAGCCCATGATAGAGCCCACAGCTCTCGCTCCAAAGCGGTGCTCCAGAGCCCGCAGTGCCCTGCCCAGTTTGATTTGTGCATTTTCTTTAGCTTTGTTCTTTGTTTTAAGGGCAAATGGGTCATTTTACTTTCACCCAATAGGTCCATAACACGGGATTAAATCCCCAAATAGCATATTTGGTCATCTTTTACTCAATTTCTCTCAATTTAAAAACCATTCTCTCTCTAGAACAAACCCTAGCTCTTTAAAATTCAAGCTCAAGTTTCAAGAAAACCACTAAGAACCCTTACAAATTTTCAATTGAGGTATGTTAAGTGTTCATCCTTGGGTCCCTTCCAACCCTTGGGGTCCAAGAACCTTTTTCAAAGCTTGACTTATGTATTTTCTTAATTTAGATCATATTATGTCCATGTATGCATTGTAATTTGGGTATCAAGTTATGAATATGTGAATTCCATGTGAAATAAACTAATGTACACGTTGGTTGATGTAAGTATCATATTAAATCCCTTAAATTATGAATTTATCATTGAAATTATGATATGGTAGCATGTTGATCATTCCCCTGAACAAGGTTATGCCTTCCAAGTGTTTGATAAAATGACTAAATGAGTGAAAGTTGAATTGTGACTTTTTGTTATGTTTTAAAATTTGTGTTTTTGTCCTATCATCAATGATATCGAGTTCTGGGGGTTATGATACCCAAAGTATAGATGTTATCTAGTTTACACTGGTCATAGAAAGGTCTTGGTCGAATCATGAGCAGTAGTACGCAGTCAGTTAACAAGGTCAGTCTAAATGCAGTCAAACCTAGCCCAGTTTAGTACTCAATTTTGGTTCAGTTGAAAGAAGGATTAAGCACCGAGCGAACCCAAGGATAGGGACATTCCTTATAGTTTAGGGTGTGACCCTTAGTAGCAATCCCTGAGTTACAGAACTACGTAGTCAGCATAGGTTAATATGTCTTTCTGCCAGTCTACGGTTGACATACCAATAAATATCTCATGAGTCTTCCTACCATATTAGGGTTGACCCAGCCATTTTTAGTAACCTGTGGCACGGTACTAACACCCTTCCAACTGGGGTTATAGGTTGGACCCCAATCAGTTTATATTAGGGAATGCCAGTTAGATCAAAGATCCCACAGTTTTAGTTTCAGCACTCAGTTCAGTCATGCTTGACCATAGCATGTAGTTTACTAGTTAACTAACAACCATATTTTAGTATCTTAGTTTATAGGCTACTTCAGTACTTGTTTTATGTATGGTCATGCATTCTCAGTCTTTACAGTTTTAATGCATTGTTACTCAGTACCTCATGCTATATAGCCAGTTAGTTATTACTCATAATCATAAACCCGTACATATTAACCTACCTTATTTAGCATGGCAGTACATTCAAAAGTACATATCACGTACTCTTTTATTGCAGTATGATATCTTATATCATAGGTTCAGATGCTCGAATCCATGATCATACTTAGACTTTTCATTGAATCAGCAGCAACAGTTGTGGTGAGTCCTCTTTGTTCGAGGACGAGTTATCTTATTTTTAGTTATGTCAGTAGTTCAGTTATTTTGTCAGTCGGAGTTAGTTGGGGGCTTATCCCATCAACTCCAAAGTCAGACAGTTTAGTGGCTTTTGGACTAGTACAGACAGTTGGTCAGTTTTCAATTATGATTATCAGTCATTTTATCAGTATGTTTCCAGATGTTTTAAACCATGATTTATTATTAATTTTAGTCATTAAAACCATATGGAATTTTAGACAAAATTTTGCTTATGTTATTTATCAATTTTATTCAGTGCTCACAGCAGGTTCCAGTTCATGGGTTAGCTTATGGTCTCATAGGACCGTAAGCACCGTGTACTTCCAGGGTGTACTCTCAGGTCATTACAAACTTGGTATCAGAGCCTAAGTTTTAAAGTGTCCTAGGGAGTTTGAAAGCCACGCTGAGTAGAGTCTTATGCATGTGCGTGAAGCGCGCCATACTTATGGGTAAGAGGCTACAAGATGTTTTAGGA
This sequence comes from Capsicum baccatum var. pendulum, assembly GCA_030864225.1. Taxonomy (NCBI): domain Eukaryota; kingdom Viridiplantae; phylum Streptophyta; class Magnoliopsida; order Solanales; family Solanaceae; genus Capsicum; species Capsicum baccatum. The sequence goes on from CM061552.1 coordinate 145,726,463, forward strand.
AATGTTTCCCTTATTTCAGTGTCCATATCATGCAAATGAGTAGGAGCTCAAGTTAAACTCTCTATATAATTCAACTTTTCCTTCTATGTACAGAATATGCCTCCCAGAAATATTAACAAAAGAATAACCAAAACCATCTGACACCTCCACACATTAGGAAGATCCCCTAAATGATCTTGTTTCTCATGCAGAGTTCAGAGCTGCATTCACCACTATAGCTCAATCCATTGAGAGTGATAAACTAGATACTTACCATCTAAAAGATGTGGCTCAAACTTGGTTTAAGCAGTGGAAATAGGATAGGGGCACAGAGGCTAGACCTATAGAGTGGGAGGAGTTTCTTACTACCTTCTTAGATAGGTTCTTCCTATTTGAGTTAAGGGAGGCTAAGATGTTAGAGTTTATTAATCTGAGATAGGGAAACATGAGTGTGAAAGATTATTCCCTCAAGTTTACTCAACTGGCCAAGTATTCTCCTTATGTAGTAGCTGACAACAGGTCTAGGAAGAGCAGGTTTGTGTCTTGGATATCTAATAGTGTGGTCAAGGAGAGTAGTAACATGATGTTGATTAAGAAAATAGACTTGTCTAGGCTTATGGTCCATGCACAGCAGATAGAGAAGGAAAACATTAAGGAGAAAGAGGGGGAGAATAAGAGGGCAAGGACAGATAGCTTTAATTTCACTCAACCAAAGTCAGAGGGTGGTAACCGTCCATAGTTCTGCCCGAAATCTTCAGTCCCCACTATATCTTTGGCTAGTGCACCAATGCCTAAATTTAGGAATGACAACAAGGATAGGGCGCCCGACTCTAAGTCTCAGGGTAGTGTGAACAGTGCTAAAAAAAATCCTTTTTGCCAAAAATATGGTAGAAACCATCAGGGTATTTGTACAACTAGCCATAATGTATGTTTTGGGTATGGAAATCCAGGTCATAGAATCAAATAATGTCCACAAGCAGGTCCATATATTTAGCACATTCGTCCCCCAGTTTAATTTGAGCGCCCATATCAGTATAGTGCCGCTTCCAGTGACACCAGTGGGCAGTGCCCAAATAAGCTCTATGCACTCCAGTCCTAATAGGATCAAGAAAGTTCTCCTGATGTGTTTATTGGTACGCTGCAAGTCTTTCATTTACATGTTTATGCTTTGCTTGACCCTGGAGCTTCTTTTTCTTTTATAACCCCCTTATATAGCAGTCAACTTCGGAGTCATCCCCAAAACCTTAATAGAGCCTTTCTCAGTATCTATCCCAGTGTGTAAGTCTATCATATCCAGGCGGGTATACAGAAACTCCCCGATTACAGAAAGTCACATTAGTAGACCTTATAGAACTAGAGATGATGGATTTTGATATCATTCTCAACATGGATTGGCTTCATTCATGCTATGCTTTAGTTGATTGTAGAAACAGAATTGTCTACTTCTAATTCCGAAATGAACCAGTCCTTGAGTAGAGAGGTAGTACCACAGCACCTAGGGGTCATTTTATTTCATACTTTAGAGAAAGAAAAATAATATCCAAAGGATGTGTCTATCATCTTATATGGTTAAACACTTTAGTTTTGAGATTCCCAATCCTGAGTTAGTTCTAGTAGCAAAGGAATTTCCAGTGGTGTTTCTTGAATATTTTCCTGGAGTTCCTCTCCAAAGGGAAATCGAATTTGGGATAGACCTTTTCTAAAATACCCAACCCATCTCTATTCCGCCATACAGAATGGCTTCATCTAAACTCAAAGAACTAAAAGAACAGTTGAAAGACCTTCGAGATAAGGGATTTATCAGTCCTAGCGTTTCCCTATGAGGCGCACTAGTCCTATTCGTATGTAAGAAAGATAGTTTTCTTAGGATGTGCATCAACTACCATAAGTTGAATAAACTCACAATCAAGAATAAATACCCACTTCCTAGAATAGATGACTTGTTAGACCAACTTCAGGGTGCCAGTTAATTTTCTAATATAGACCTTAGATCCGGCTATCATCAGCTCAAAGTAAGAGAATGTGACATTCCAAAAATAGCTTTTTGAAATCGGTATGGTCACTTCGAGTTTCTAATCATGTCCTTTGGTCTCAAAATGCCCCTACAGCCTTTATTGACTTGATGAATCGAGTGTTCAAACAGTACTTGGACATGTTCATCATAGTCTTCATAGATGATATCTTTGTCTATTCCCGTAATAAAAATGATTATGCATACCACCTCAAAATAGTATTGAAGACTCTTTGAGCCCATTAAACCCACTACTTTGGCTAAGATCTATAGCTTTTCTTGGCCATATCATTTCCGGTGGTGGCATTAGAGTTAACCCTCAAAATACCAAAGCAGTGAGAAACTGGCCCAGACCCATTTCTCCATCAAATATCAGGAGTTTCTTGGGTTTGGCTTGCTATTACCAACGATTTGTGATATGCCTAAATTAAAAATCTCTTACGAGAGATCAAGCGGTCACTATCAAATATAGAACCCAACTAGGTTGGGTGTCGAATCCCACAAGGAATACTGTGTTCACTAAGTATTGTGATTGTTATCAGACTGTTGGTCAAAGGTTCCTGAGTAAAAGGGGTTTTGATTTATCAATTATATCCTAAATAAATTGTAATAGAGTTGTTCCAACTAATGATTATTTTTGCAAGTAGTAATTCAATGATATTAAACAAACAAGAGTTATGGTTACCAAAATGTTTAAACAGTTAGGGTTGTGATTCACTTTTTAGTTCTAATTAGTAACTTCAATTGCAAGAGTACCTGAATCCTATTGTTTACCCTTTAGTTTCTCAACCTAAATGGATAATTTATCCTTTAATTTTCTCAAACTTAAAGAATGCATTGATTATTCAACTATTTTCTCATGTAGGTTAATCATGTTAAGGCATTTGCCAATAATCCAAAGGTTAAAAGCCTCTAGATTCTTCGTAAACCCTTTCTTTTCCTAACAAACACTTTTCTATTCAAACAAGTGATGTTCTTGGGATCACCTTTCAAGTTTGAAATAAAGAAAAGTCATTAAAATTAAGAAGAGTTTATGCAATGTTAATTGCCCATGGAAATCAATTAGAATCACAACCCAAATAAGTTTTTCACATCAAGGCTCCCATAACCCTAGTTATAGAAGTTTAGCCACATATCTCCATAGAATAAAGAGAAAAGGTCTTTTTATTATTCATAAATAAATTCAAAATTTACTTACAAAATTTACAAGGATTAGTTCTTGAATCTTCAATAGTAATGGAACGATTAGATCCACCAGTTTTTCTTGATTCACAGAATACTACATTACAAAGTTCCAAAGATGGAAAACTAATGTAAAAATATCCAAGATAAAAGAAATAAAACCCTAACAAGGTATTTATATTCTTCCAGGTACAGAAGATTTAAAATTTCAACTCAGAAAAAGTTGCGCCCAAGTTGACGATCTGACTGATGGCCTATCGGAGGCCTGAAGGTCCGTTGCACAGTCCGTCATTTATTATCCAAAAATACCATGTTCTTTTTAGGTCTGACGGTTATGTTAGTGGATCATCACTGGACTGATGGTCTATTTCCTTGGTCGTCGCTGGGTCTTCTGAAATCCTGAATTCTTGTTAAGCGTGACGGCCAAGTTGGTGGACCGTCATAAGTTTGAAGGTCCTCGACTTAGACCGTCGCTGAGGTTACTTGGTTTGTTCATTCTTTCTTGTTCTGGTGGTTACCCTGGACGTCCATCGCATGGCCGACAGTCTGCCAGTTTTCCCGTCAGAGGTATTTTTATGCTATTTTTCCAGGTTTCTTCTGTGGTTAACTCCTTAACCTGAAAGCTCTCAAATACAGTGTTAAATAGAATTTAGTTTCTTAAAAACAAATAATTATCCCCCAAAAAAATACAAAATATTCCATCAAAGGCCGAAACATCAACACCCTCAACTTAAGATAATTGCTTGTCCTCAAGCAACTCAGTACAAAATTTCAAACATGGACAATACAATGACAGATTAACTATTGAACTAGACTTAGTACAACCATTCCCTCGCCTTTCACACATATGTGCTCAACGTGTCAGGATCTACAATCAGTATTTATTCAATATTAGCATACACATAATCATTGGGACCATATCCTACTGAGACTAGGAATACTAAGTAAAACTCAACTTTCCCTCACCGCAATGAATTCCACCGCTCATTATCTATTGTGGAAACAATATAAACTTTTACACTCAACGAAGAAGTTTCAAGCATAGTATACATAACCATAGGCTTTAGCTTACCATCTAACTCTTCCTTATAGTTGATTCGCCAAGATCAAGCAGGTCTTTTTCAGGCTTGTAAAGATGTTTTGAGCTTAGTGAGGATAAATTTTGGTAAAAGTAACTCAACATTCAGACATAACCCTTTTTGCCCTTGCATTCTTACTTACCCAATCAACTATTCTACCAGCTCATTTATATCTTTTATTATTCAGCCTTATTTTGACTAATGATTCATATAATAAGTCGGCCCCCTAACCAGGGCAGAACTAGTAGACACTTCAGTCATTTCATCTTCTACTTTCTTCCTTCTTCTCTCTTCATGTCTTCTCAATCTATTCAAGGCTTTCTTTAGATAATAATGTTCTCATTCCTCCGGCATCATTATCTTTCTCTTTTTTCACTTTTTAGCTTTTCTTTCAGCATATTCATCTACCTGTTGCTTTCCTTTATATTTCAATGGTCTTCCCATCAGATCAATAATGCGTTTATCTTCATCACTCATTACTAAGGTTGGATAAAAAATGGGCTACTGTAGGTGCCTGCTCTTCAATTTTTTGATGTCAGGTTGTACTTTCTTAAACTCTGCCATGAACTTAGCCAAGTCTGTTATAGACATTCAATCCAGGCTTTTGTTTATTCGCTCTTCCATGTGATCCATCCTCATCTAAATATCTTAGAATAGATGGATTGCCTCAACTATAATTCTATCAACAAAAGTCTTGAATTCTGTAGCCCAAGTGTCCAGCTGCCTCTTGAATTTCTTTTGCAATTTCACAAACTTGGAGAAATTTTCTTGCGTCAACCTCTATTCTGCAAATTTTGCCCCACCCATTGGTGGTGAAAATCTGCCCCTGCAAATGCACTTGATGGCACATAATCATGTGGTTTGTAAGTGGTAACCGACAATGGCATACCTATTGGAATTTTTGAGGTATCTAGGGCTGGTGCTGACTGAGTCTAATAGGTTGGAGGTTTGATGACCCTCATTTCAAACTTTGACTCATATTTGGAATTCTCAATATCTTGGCTATGTGTTGCTCGGACCTCATTATCCACCCCATAAATTAGAGGCATACTCGTCTGCCTGCATAGCTCGATGATTAAATACGAGAATGGTAGTACGTTGGCCATCTTATGTTCTCTCATAAATAGCTCATCGATAATGATCTGACCAAACTCAATCTTCAGTCCTAAAAGTAAACTAGCAATAAGCATAGCCCGGTGACTATCCAGATTAGCATCATCTCCAGTTGGCATAAGTCTTAATCTAAACACAGCCCTCCAAAACTTAGCTCTGAAGCTAAGTGAAGACTTTGTTGTGCGCTCACATAGGTTTGTTTCCTAAGAAGGATTACCATCATCAGTCAACAACCCATACAACCAAGGTCTTTGGGTGGATGCAGAATACAGATGGAACTCGAGTTTTAGAATAGCAGGTGGGGCTTTATAGTCTAGCCTAAATAGCATCCTGTTGATTATTCAGTCTAATATATTAATATTAAATCCTTGGACTGGAACTGATACCCTGTTCGACAGATCTGAAATCTTTGAGCCCTTTGGAACATCTTTTTTTGCCAACACCAAATAGTTATCAAAGAATTCCTTTATCAAATTTGGCTTATATGAACCAGGTGGCTTGCTCATCCAAGACAACTCGTACTTATTGAACCAGTGCTCCAATTCGGGGTACTCGTGTAACTCAGATGTCAATATCTGGTGCTCCTCAAAGAATGGTCTTTTGATTGCTCTATTTACAGTCAGTGCCAGTCTATCATAGAACTTGTCCCTTGCTCCCTCGAGTTGCCATCCAATTACCTCCCTGAATTTTAGTTTCAATCTGATGGTAGATGTGATGTTCTGCTGAGTTATTGACGGTCTACCAACTAGGCCGTAAAGCATTAAATAGAATGTTCATTTTTTCCATTGCTTTGACAGTTAAAGTGGTAGCCTGTCAAGCCTGCGACGATCCATCATTCTCTCCATCGACCTCCTTTTAAACTGTGAACTTCTTCCTTTCTACATTTTCAATCCTTCGCACTTTAAAAACAGATCAAAAACGCATAAAAACACCTTGTGGGTTGCCTCCCACTAGCACCTAATTTAATGTCTTCGCACGACTCTGTTATCTCGATTACTCAGACTTCATCGAGATAGATAATATCTATATAATTTATCGATTCCATTGGACCGATAAACAACTTAGTCATTTCCCATTCACTTTGAATACGCTTTCATCTTCATTTGCAAGTTCAACTACGCCAAACGAGTAGACTTGATTAACTTGGAATGGACCCGACCATTTTAATTTAAGCTTACCTGGAAACAGCTTCAGTCTGGAGTTGAAGAGAAGCACCCAATCACCCATTTGAAAGTTTCTTTTTGAAATCCTCCGATCATGGTGCTTCTTCATCTTCTCCTTGTAAAGTTCTGCCTATTCATATGCACAGAGACAGAACTCATCTATCTCGTTCATCTCTCCTAGTCTCAACCGCGCTGCCTAACTCCAATTCAAATTCAGCCTCCTAAGTGCCCAAGCGCCTAATGCTCCAATTCAATTGGCAAATGACATGCTTTTCCATAAACCAATTGGTACGGTGATTGCCGATGGATGTCTTGAAAGATGTTATGTACGCCCATAAGGCATTATCCAACTTCCTAGACCAGTCTTGTCTGCTAGCATTTACTGTTTTAGCAAGGATGGCTTTGATCTCTCTATTCAAAATCTCCGCTTGCCCACTAGTTTGTGGGTGGTATAGAGTTGCTACCTTGTGTTGCTTAACACCATATGAGCTCACAAAAGTCCCCAAGAAGTTGATGCCCAGACACTAAATAATTCTACTTCCATTATTTTTGTTAAAGGAATTTCATGGCACTTGGAGATTGACCCCTACCTCTGACATTGGTCACATCTTCTCACAAACTCATAAGCATCCTTGAATAAAGTAGGCCAATATTAGCTGCTTTGCAGCACCTTTCGAGCAGTACGATCACCTGCATGGTGACCTTCAACTGGTGAAGCATGACATGCTTCCAAGATACTCAATATATCTACTTCTGGAACACATCTCCTTATGATATTATCAGCACATTGCCGAAACAGATATGGATCATCCCAGAAGTAATGAGTCACATCATGGAGAAACTTCTTTCTTTGATGAAAAGAAAAATTCTTCAAAATCACCTCACTCACCACATAATTTGCAAAATCTGCATACCAAGGTATCTTTTCTAGAATAACATCCAAGATTTCCTCATCCAGAAATGTATCAATAATCTTCTATTCATCTGTAACTGCTTGCTTCCCTTCCAGCCTAGACAGATTGTCTGCAACCCAATTTTTGCAACCTTTTTTATCTTTTACTTCGATGTCAAATTCCTGAAGCAACAAAACCCATCTAATTAACCTTGGTTTCATATCCTTTTTCTTCATCAAATATCTCAAGGCTGCATGGTCAGTTTGGATCACCACCTTGGTTCCTAACAAATACGCGCGAAACTTCTCAAAAGCATAGACCACTACTAGAAGTTCCTGTTCAGTAACGGTGTAGTTATTTTAGGCTCAATTCAGTGCTTTTCTTGCATAGTAGATAGGATGAAATAATTTATCCTACTTTTGGCCAAGTACATCCCTAAGTGCAACACCACTTTCATCACACATAATCTCTAACGGTTTTGACGAATCCGGTGCAACAATAATAGGGGTGTCAACTAACTTCTCTTTAAGGTATTAAAATGCCTTCAAACAATTATCATCAAAGTTCAACTTAGCCTCCTTATGCTAAAGCTTGAAAGTGGATTTGAAATTTTAGAGAAATTATTTATAACTCTCTGATACAAGCCCGCATGACCAAGGAAACTATGCTCCCCTTTTACTGAAATAGGAGGTGGTTGCTTATCAATGACCTCGACCTTATCTCGGTTAACCTCAATCCCCTTGGCTGAAATTTTGTGCCCAAGAATAATGCCCTCCTTTACCATGAAGTGGCATTTCTCCCAATTAAGCACAAGATTAAATTCTTCACACCGCTGCAAGGCTCTACTAAGATTCACCAAACAAAGCTCAGAAGAATCACCTACCATAGAAAAGTCATCCATCATGCACTATTGAAAGGTAGAGGGTGTATTACACAATCCAAATGGCGTCTTCTTAAACTTAAAAGTACCATATGGGCAGGTGAATGTCATTTTCTCCTGATCCTCTGGGTTATAGAAATCTAATTATAACTAGAATACCCATCCAGAAAATAGTACCAACCTCTTTCCGCTAACCAATCAAATATCTAATCAATAAAATGCATTGGGAAGTGGTCTTTCAACGTCCATGATTTGAGTTTTCAATAATCCATGCAAACTCTTCACCCAGTGACAGGTCTGAGTGGTATAAACTCATTTTTCTCATTTGCTACAATAGTTATGCACCCTTTCTTGGGCACACATTTACAGGACTCACCCACTTACTATTAAAAATTGGATATACAACTCCTGCATCAAGCCATTTGATGATTTCCTTCTTAACCACCTCTTGCATAGATGGGTTAAGACGTTGTTGATGCTCAATTATTGGTATGTAGTCCTTCTCCAACTGAATTTTATGAGTGAAAATACCTGTAGGGATGCCAATAATAACTGCGATAGTCCATGCTATCACCCTTTTATACCTTTGAAGCACTGAAATAAGTGCCTCCACCTACTGCTCACCCAAATCAGCCACAATGATGACAGGTAGATTGTTTTCACTACCTAGAAACATATATCAAACATGGCCTAGAAATTTCTTCAACTCCTACACTAGTGGCTCCTCAATAGATGGCTTAGCCGGTGGTGTTAGGCAATTTTTAAGATCCAGATCAAAATTCATGGGAGCATAAGAGTATGATCTCATTCTTGTTAAAGAAAAAATAATCTCCTCATACTCTTTAATGCCTTCACTATAAAAATTCATCATAACTGCAGCTAAGGGATGAACTGCAAATTTCTCCTCTATCGGCACTTCCTATTCATACTCATAATAAACATCAACAATAGAGAACACACTCATTTCCTTATGATGCTTCATAGATTGACACATATCAAATCGTACCACTTTATCATTCAACCTGAACAGGAGCTCATTAACTCATAAATCAATAAGCATACTTCCGATTGTAAGGAAAGGTCGACCCAAGATTATGGGAACCTCAAAATTTACCTTGTAATCTAGAATAATAAAGTCTGTGGGAATATGAAATAGGCCACTTTTACTAAAATATCATATAATATTCCCACAGGTTGTTTCACTGATCTTTCCACCATCACAAGTCATATGTTTGTGGGTGTAGGATCCCCTAAATCTAAATTCTTATAAATAGCTAACGGCATCAGATTAATGCTCGCTTCTAGATCATATAAGGCCTTAGCAAAATTAAGAGACCCAATAGTACAAGGGATGGTGAATGCTCCTGGGTCTATCTTTTTTTGCATCAGGGATCTTGTATAAATAACACTACAATGGTGAATATTATCCACTAGTTTGTAGCTTACTACTCTCTTCTTTGTCATAAGATTCTTCATAAATTTAGCATATCCTGGCATCTGCTCAAGTGCCTCCACCGAAGGTACATTCACTGTCAGCTTCTTCAACATTGCCATGAATTTTCTAAACTTCGTATCATCAACCTTCTTCTTTAATCTATGAGGAAAGAGAGGCGGTGGTTTGGGAGAGTAGTCACCACTGCTTCCTTTTCCTTGTCTTTCCTTTTTTCTAATTCATCAACCTGCTGATGATTAGAAGGAATGTCAATACCATCCAATTTCTCAAACTTCACTAGATAACTTTCTTTATGCTAAACATCTTCTTCAATTATAGCTTTGCCCATAGAAGAGCCTGGTAATACCTTACCACTTTATGTGGTAACTACTATGCAAGATCTATCATTACAAAGATTCTGAACTCTATCACTTGGCAAAGTTCCGCTCTTCCTTTGATTTAATGCTACTGAGAGTTGGCTTATTTACTGCTCTAACTATTTGATAGAAGTAGATTATGAGTTTACCAACTAACTAATAGAAGATAAATCACTCTTCATAGTAGTCACCCTAGAGTTGCTAGCCTCAACTTCTTTTAATAGTTTCTCCATCATGTCCTCCATGGACATTTTTTCAGAGCTTATCGCTGCATTAACTTAGCTTTCGGTGGTACATACAGTCCACTTCTGTCAATTTTGCTCTTCTAGTTTCCTTGATCCGTATACTTATAACCAGCCTTGTCATAATATTCTGACCTTGATTTCCTTATCTATTACTTCTAAAAACCCCTAATTTTTTAGATAGTTTACCTCTTCTTCCAAATCAGAGTCAGCTCTGCCTTTGGATGCAATAGCTTTCACCTTCTCAGTTTTTCTAGATAATAAATATTTAATCAGCAAATCCATCTGTGTCTTAAAGTGTACCATATCCTAATTACGTTTCTCTTCTTTCTTGTATTGCTCTACATTCATACCAACAGATGCATTAGTTCTTTCCACCACAGAATCCCTGGTATTCCAAGCTCTACTTTGTTTAGTCATACTATCGAGTATCTTTGAGGCTTATGTCAAAATAAGATCCACAAATGATCCTCTTGTAGAATTATCGACAACTGGATTCGTAATAGAGTTTAAGGCCCTATAGAGAGTCTCCATCAAATTAATATCCATCAAATTATGGTTCATGCATTACATCAACTTCTTTTTAAACCTCTCCCAGGTCTGTTGAAGAGCTTCGGTTGGAAGCTGCCGAAAGTTGTTTATCTCATCCATAAATTTTACCCTCCTGGAAGGTGGAAAGAACCTTTTTAAGAAAGCTTCTTTCAACTGCCTTCAATTGGTTATAGAATTGAGAGTCAGTCTATTGAGCCATAATATTGCCTCCCTAGATAGAGACAACAAAACAAAACGTTGGAGAATAGCATTCAGACCCAATCCTGGGTTATCAAAAGACTTGAAAATGGTGACAAAGTTCACCAAGTGCATGTTGGGATCATCCCCTGGAAGACCACCAAACAATCCCTTAAGATAAAGTAGTTGAATCATCATGCTGGTGATATTGAATTTAGCTCCAAGTGCTAGAAGTGGAGGAACAATAGCTCCGATTGCACCTGCTCCATCAATTTCATCCTCATCATCATTAAGATCAAATTATATTGGTTGTCGATCCTGCCTCGCCCTGAAGGGACAATTTTGGTTTACATTCTGATTTACTAGTGCAGCCACATTCTCTACACACCTTAGGTTGACAGGACCTAAAAAATCATCATCCCCTAAATCATCATCATCGGGATTAGGATGATGCGCCAGTTGGCCATTCTTCTACTAATTAAGTTAAGCTCTAGCTAGAGCGGCTAATTTTTCCGCATCTTAGGGGTCTGCCAATCAACTATGGTTCTGGATGTACCCGGTCTCTGTGTACTTGGCATACACAATAACCACCATGCACAAAACTAAAAAAAAATGAAAGTAAAATTTGGGAAGCTTGACCAAAGGTCAATTAACAAATACAAACTTAATTAACAACCATATTCTTCGGCAATGGTGCCAAAATTACAACTTCCTTACGAGAGAGTAAGTGGTCGCTATCAAATATAGAACCTAACTAGGTTGGGTGTCGAATCCCATAGGTAATACCGTGTTCACTAAGTGTTGTGATTGTTATCAGACTGTTGATCAAAGGTTCTTGAATAAAAAGAGTTTTGATTTATGAATTATATTCTAAATAAATTATAATAGAGTTGTTCCAACTAATGATTCTTTTTGCAAGTAGTAATTCAATGATATTAAACAAACTAGAGTTATGGTTACCAAGATGCTTAAACAGTTAGGGTTGTGATTCACTTTTAAGTTCCAATTAGTAACTACAATTGCAAGAGTAGTTGGATCCTATTGTTTACCCATTAGTTTCTAACCTAAATGGATAATTTATACTTTAATTCTCTCAAACTTAAAGAATGCATTGATTATTTAACTATTTTCTCATGTAGGTTAATCATGTTAAGGCATTTGCCATTAATCCAAAGGCTAAAGCCTCTAGATTCCATGTAAACTTTTTTTTTAAAACAAACACTTTTCTATTTGAACAAGTGATGTTCTTGAACTCACCTTTCAAGTTTGCAACCAAGAAAAGTTATTACAATGAAGAAGAGTTTATGCAATGTCAATTAACCATGAAAATCAATTATAATCACAACCTAAATCAGTTTTTCACATCAAGGCTCTCATAACCCTAGTTATAGGAGCTTAGCCACATATCTCCATAGAAGATTGAGAAAAAGTCTTTATATTATTCATAAATAAATTCAGGATTCACTTTCAAAAGTTATAAGGATTATTTCTTCAATCTTTAATAGAAATGGAACGATTAGATCCACTAGTTTTGCTTGATTCATAGAATACTATGTTACAGAGTTTCAAATATGGAAAACTAAGGTAAACAAATCCAAGATAAAAAAAATAAAACACTAACTGTGTATTTATATGCTCCCAGGTATAGCATATTTAAAATTTCAACTTAGAAAAAGCCGCGTCCAAGTTGATGGCCAGACTGATGTCCCATCAGAGGCCTTTCAATCCATCGCACGGGCTGTCGTTTGATGTCCAAAAATATCAAGTTCTGTTCAGGTCTGACGGTTATATTGGCGAACCATCGCTGGACTGATGGTCCGTCGCCTTGGCCGTCGTTGGGTCTTTTAAAATCCTGAATTCTGGTTAAGACTGATGGCCAAGTTGGTGGACCATTGCAAGTATGACGGTCCGCCACTTGGGCCATAGCTGAGGTCACTTGGTTTGTTCATTCTGTCTTATTCTGGCGGTCTGTTGCATGGCCGACTGTCCGCTAATTTTCCCATCAGAGGTCTTTTTATGCTATTTTTCTAGGTTTCTTCTATGGTTTACTCCTTAACCTGAAAGAAATAAAATACTGTGTTAAATATAACTTTATTTGCTTGAAAACACACAATTTTCATAAGAAAAAAATGCAAAATATTTTATCAAAGGCTCGAACATCAGTTTGGTGAAGGGTTTTCATCTATTGCATCACCCATGTCTAGATTGACATAGAAGAAAGTCAAGTTTCATTTGTTAGATTCCCATGAGAAGATTTTTCAGGAGTTGAAGACTCGACTCATCTCAACCCATTCTTGACATTGCCCAATGGTTCAGTTGGGTTTATTATTTACTATGATACTTCCAGAGTTGGTTTGGGTATTTTTTGATGTAGATGGGAAAGGTCATAGCTTATGCTTGTAGACGACTTAACCCCTATGAAAAGAATTACCCTACCCATGATCTTGAACTAGTAGCTGTTATGTTTGCATTAAAAATTTAGAGGCACTATTTTTATGGGGTGAATGTTGATGTGTTCATGGACCACAAAAGCTTTCAGTATGTATTCTCGATGAATGATTTGAACTTTCCATAGGAGGTGGTTAGAGTTGATGAAAGAATATGACATAAGTGTTCTATATCATCCAGGAAAGGACAATGTAGTGTCAGATACCCTCAGTAGATTGCCCATGGGTAGTGTTGCTCATATTGAAAATAATAAGAAGAAGCTAGTTCAGAAAGTTCATCAGCTTGCTAGACTAGGAATCTGTTTGGTTGATTCAGCCGAGGGTAGTGTATGGGTGCAAAATATTTTAAAATCCTCTTTGATTGCCGAAGTGAAAGAAAAGCAGGATATGGATTCCAGTTTAGTTATGTTGAAGGAGTCTGTCAGAGATCAAAGAGTAGAGGTTTTCACCCAAGGGGGAGATGGTGTGTTGTATTACTAGGGTAGGCTATGTGTGTCATGTGTAGATGAGTTATGATAGCAGGTTCTTTTAGAAGCACATGGTGCGTGTTACTCTATTCACCCACGAGCCATTAAGATGTACCACGATCTGTGGGAAATCTATTAGTAGACTAGTATGAAAAAGGATATTACAGAGTTTGTAGCTAAGTTCTCTATTTGTCAGCAGGTTAAGGTTGAGCACCAAAAGCCTAGTGGTTATATACAGGAGTTCAATATTCCCACTTGGAAGTGGAAAGAAGTGAACATGGACTTTGTGATGGGTTTACCTCGTACTCGTCGTCAGCATGATTCAATTTGTGTCATTATGGACAGGATGACTAAATCATCCTATTTCTTGCCTGTCCATACTACTTATTCAACTGAGGTTTATGCTAAGCTCTACCTTAGAGAGTTTGTTAGGTTGCATGGAGTCCTGTAGTCCATTATTTCAGATAGATGTACTTAGTTTACCGCTTATTTTTGGAAGGCTTTCCAAAAAGGTCTTCGTACCCAAGTTTACCTTGGTACAACCTTGCACCCTCAGATGGATGGTCAAGCATAGAGGACCATTTAGACCCTAGAAGGTATGTTGAGAGCATATGTCCTTGATTTTAAAGGTAGATTGGATAATCACTTACCTTTTATAGAGTTCACATATAATAACATCTACCATTCCAGTATTCAAATGACCCCATTTGAGGCTCTTTAAGAAATAAGGTATAGATCTCCTATTGGTTGGTTTGAGGTAGGGGAGACCACTTTGATAGGGCTTGATTTAGTATTTAATGCCTTAGAGAAGATTCAGTTGATCAGGGAAAGGATTAAAATAGCTTAAAGCAGATAGAAATGTTATGCGGATGTGAGGAGAAAGGATCTCAAGTTTGAGATTGTGGATTTTGTGTATCTGAAGATCTCTCCCGTGAAGGAGTAAAGAGGTTTGGAAAGAAGGGGAAGCTCAGTCCCCGATATGTTGGCCCTTACAGGATCTTGAGTCGCTAGGGGAGGGTAGCCTATGAACTTGAGTTGCCTACAGACTTAGCATCAGTGCACCCAGTATTACACTTCTCCTTACTAAAGAAGTATTTTGGTGACCCAGCAATTGTAGTCCCCTTATAAAGTGTAGATGTTCAGAACAGTCTCTCTTACGAATAAATTCTAGTCAAATTTTTTGACCATCAGATTTGCAGACTAAGCAACCAAGAAGTTCCCTTGGTCAAAGTTCTTTGGCGAAACCAGTCTATTGAGGGAGCCACTTGGGAAGCAGAACTAGAAATCCAAACCAAGTACCCTCATCTCTTCACTGCAAACTTAGACTCAGCCTAAGTTAACAGTCTTTCTTAGATTTATTCTACTTCATACTCAATTCTAGATGCATATCATTCTCATGACATTCATGCATTCACGAATCAGCTCAGTCATGTAATCATATTTTCAGCATATATATTTAGTATGTAACCTCAATTCCTCAGTGTTCTCAGCTTAACCAACCTCATTCGAGGATAAATGTTCCCAAGGGGGAGATATTGTAAGACCCCATAAGATCCTAAGCTCATTTCAGATCACTCTTGTATGTAAAAAGGGGTGCAAGACTTAGAAAATTTTACTAAGCGTTATGATGTCATTTCTAAAGCCCTCAAACTTTGACCCAATAGGTCCATAACACAGGATTAAAGTCCCAAATAGTATATTTGGTCATGTTTCACTCAAATTCTCTAAATTTAAAAGCCATTCTCTCTCAAGAACAAACCCTTGGTCTTTAAGATTCAAACTCAAGTTTCAAGGAAATGTTTGTTATTTAAGATTCAAACTCAAGTTTCAAGGAAACAGCCAAGAACCCTTATGAATTCTTCAATTGAGGTATGTTAAGTGTTCATCCTTGGGTCCCTTCCAACCCTTGGAGTCCAAGAACCTTTTTCAAAGCTTGAGTTTTGGATTTTCTTGATTTAGATCAAATTATGTCCATATATGCATTGTAATTTGTGGGTCAAGTTCTTAATATATAAATTCCATGTGAAATAAACTAATGATCACCAAATTATGAATTTATTATTGAAATCATGATATGTTAGCATGTTGATCATTCCTATGAAGAAGGTTATGCCTTCCAAGTGTTTGATAAAATGACTAAATGACTGAAAGTTGAATTATGACTGTTTGTTATATTTTAAAATTTGTGTTATGGTCCAATTGTCAATGATATCAAGTCCTGGGGGTTATGATACTCAAAATATAGTTGTTATCTAGTTTACAGTAGTCATATAAAGGTCCCAGTAGAATCATGAGCAGTAGTACTCAGTCATTTAATAAGGTTAGTATAAATGCAATCAAGCCTAGCCTAGTTTTATGCTCATTGTTGGTTCAGTTGGGACTAGGATTCAGCACCAAGCGAACCTAGGGATAGGGGCATTCCTACCATTTTAGGGTGTGACCCTTAGTAGCATTTCTTGAGTTACAGAACTACGTAGCCAGTGTAGGTTAATATGTATTCCTACCAGTTTAGGGTTGACATACCTATATATATCTCATGAGTCTTTCTACCAGATTAGGGTTGACCCCGCCATTGTTAGTGTAACGCCCCAAAATATCACACCGAGATGCCACACGGTGACCAAGGATACACGTAGCCTCAAGCTAACCTTTTAAGCCAAAACACTACCCTAGGGTTCCAACACAAAAACATACACGTTGCGCTAAGGATATATATATAAGTACATATCATATCACATCGCACATGACATGGAATATCATTAGACTGTACATATATGAAATGTCTATACACAAACCAACCCAACAATACACTAGTCTGACATAGCCTCTATACAGTAAAATCAATGAGCCATTGGGACAAACCCCCGACTGACTCAACAGACCAAAGAGATCACAAAACAACAGCACCAAAACAAGCAACTTGATCCACGAACCATGAAGACTCACCACTGAAGGAATGTAGATGTGGCACTCGGATATCACTGTCGTGGCTGCGACTGAGTACCTGAACCTACATCATGGTAAGAATATAGCCCATAAAGAAATATGTGGGTCAGCACAAGATACGTACTAAGTATGTGGGGGCACATGCAAAATATAAATAATATCATAAATTTTGTAAAAACGTACATACAGACCATAATGACACACCTGGCTTGAGTGAGATTGAATCATGCAACTCATAACATCTTAATTGGAAATATAGGAGAAAAACCTCATAAATCATTATAGATCATCATAGGCAACTTGACTAACCACATCAAAACTTGGAGTGACTCGGTATTTCAATAAACATGATTCGTATGGACAGGGGAGTTTCCTATAATTAACAACCCCACGTGAGTTACATGGAATACCAACGTTTGAAACCCCCGTTGGTGGGAGCGTCATACTCTTTGCCAGGGAGTACGACCTTAAAACTGCAATAATCATAATTAGGCTCCCTGGCCAATAATATCATCATCAAACAACCCTACGGGTGGCACATAGGTTTGGGGAAATACCAAATTTCCCTCTTGGTGCTAAGTACTACTCCCCGACAAGCTCAGAACGCATTAGGAAATCCACCACAACATCACAAGGGTCTATCATAAAGACCAAATCAAATCTCTTTCTCATTTATCAAATCATATAAATTTGTGGATTCCTAACTCAACACATTTTAGCTCAAAACATTTTAATCTTCCTCAACATCAACAAGGAATCAATGCATTGAACCATAATCGAATCGACATTTGGACAAGGATATGAAGACTCAATACATAATATTTTCAACAATTTAACTCATCAAAACCATCCAAAAAATACCAAGACTCATTGCAACTTCAATATCAATATTTCTCAATTTTGCCATCCAACTCTAGTTTAAAGGTAATTGAGACATCAACCCATAGTAGGGATATAGAATTTCCAATATCAATTATAAATTCATAATAAGGAAATAGTGGAATGATAGTATAAATCAAGGCTTAACAAATTAAATCATCATACTCTCATAATCAAATACTTTTTGGACATAATTCCATCTCAACATCATACACATATCGGATGACATAATCCCATAGCTCATGGACAATAATATAAGATATAAAACCATATTTTCAATTCATGATAAAACATGTAAAATCTCATGTCAGTATAATTCAACAAAAATACCAGGCACAAGATCGAAAGGATAATCTTGTTCAAAGCCCCCACATACCTAAAAATAGAAAATGAATATGAACTTCCGAATCCGAAACATTATTCACGAAAATAAAGGGTGTTTCTTGAAGCCCTTAACATGATCAACTCAAATCCCAAATTAATTTAAAATTTCTACGTTTCAATCAAGAGACATAGAAGGATGAAATTTGGAGTAGTAGGGTTGGGGTTCGAGCCTTAGGAAATTTTGGAGAAAAATGAGCTATTGAATTCTCTTAATGGACTTAAATCCATGGTTTACCCGGATGGATTGGAATGGAAATGACCAAAATAACCTTAAAAATCAAATAACGTCAAATCTGTCCTTTGGTGGACTGTTTTGATAGGCTGAAGTAGATCCACCATAACATTTTGCTACGATGGCCAAATTGGATGAAACCAATTTCATTGGAAAGAGGACTTTCAGAGATTTCTGTTGATATATAGTAGCTCACCCAGATCATTATGTTCAAGGAGTTATGATCGTTTGAATTTGACCTTAAAATTCATCTGGCCTCAGTATTTTTTTCCTGCAGATTTACTGTTCACCACTATTCATGGTTAGATCGGAATGATCATAAATCATCGCTCGAGTGTCCATTTTGGATGATCCACATATCTTTGGAAAGCTTATTCTATGCTCTACGCGATGACGAGTTGCATATCTAGAAATTCCATACATAAAAATTATTAATCACAATAAAGAATAGAATTCAACATATTTTCGTCTGAGATCTTAACGAAAAATTTTTCTGAGGCATCACATCATCTCCCCCTTGGAAACATTCATCATCGAATGTTGATAGGTAGGTCAAGAATACTCTGAAAATGAGTATATAGAAAAAAATCATCTTGCCCAAGCATATACTCCATTCTAGATTTTTTTGAATATCGTAGAAAACACACAAGCCAAGATAAACACAGCAATAAGGATTAAATCAAAAGAGAATGATACCTTTGACATGCTCAGGATTTATAGGAAAGAGGTGGGGATATTTGAAGCGCATATCCTCTTTGGCTTCCCAAGTAGCACTCTCCATGGATTGATTTTGCCAAAGCACTTTAACCAAAGGAACTTCCTTGTTTCTTTGCCTACAAACTTGAAAGTCAAAAACCTCAATCAGAATCTCTTCATATGAAAGACTATCTTGAATACCCGAGCTTTTGGAAGGATCAATCATAACAGAATCACCAATAGACTTCTTAAGCATAGAAACATGGAAAATCCGATGGACGTTGGATAACTCCGCAGGCAATTCAACCTTATATGCTACCTTCCCAATGCAATCCACAATATTATAGGGACCAATGTAATGGGGACTTAGTTTCCATTTCTTCCCATATCTCTTCACCCCTTTCATGGGTGAAACTTTCAAGTACACTAAATGACAAACATCAAATTCAAGTTCTTTCCTCCTTACATCTGCATATGATATTTGACGACTTTGGTCGGTTTTCAACTTTTCCGGAATTAACTTAACCTTTTCCTTGGCCTCAAAAACCACATCCAGTCCAGTCGTGGCAGCCTCACCAAATTCAAACCAACCAATGGGTGATCTACACCTTCTACCATACAAAGCTTCAAACGGGGCCATTCCAATAGTAATATGAAAACTGTTATTGTAAGCAAACTCGATTAATGCTAAGTGCTCATCCTAACTACCTTTAAAATCAAGTACACAAGTCCTCAACATATCTTCTAAAGTCTGAATGGTCCGCTCGACCTGACCATCTGTTTGCGGATGGAAAGCAGAACTTAAATGAATTTTGGTACCGAGACCCTTCTGGAAAGATTCCAAAACTGATAGGTAAACTGAGTACCTCTGTTAGAAATAATAGCCAAAGGGATTCCATGAAGTCTGACGAGTTCCTGAATATATATTCAAGCATAATCTTCAGTTGTATACGATGAAGGTACAGGCAAAAAATGAGCTGATTTTGTCAGTCGATCTACGACAACCCAAATCAAATCATGATGGCGACGAGAAGGAGGCAAACCAACTATGAAGTCCATATTCACTTCTTCCCACTTCCAAGTAGGAATGCTAAACATCACGCCACTGGGCCTTTGATGCTCTATTTTAACCTGTTGAAATGTGGAACACTTCGCCATAAATTTTGCTATGTTCCTCTTCATACTGTTCCACCAATAGATTTCTCGCAAATCATGGTACATCTTGGTAGCACCAGGATGGATGGAGTATCACGTACCATGCACTTCCACCATAATCCTCTGCTTTAAGTTATCAACATTAGGGACACATAATCTTTCTTGGAGTCTCAAAATGCCATCTCCCCCTGGGAAGAAAACCTCAACCTTTTGGTCTTTAACTGAATCTTTTAACCTGACCAAGGTAGGATCCCTGTCTTGCTTCTCCTTCACTTCCAAAACTAAAGAGGATTCGGAACCGCTTTGCACTTCTATACTACCCTTAGCATCACCAAACAACCTATCCCTTAATCTAGCTAAACGATGTACCTCACGGGCCAACTCCTTCTTACCAATCTCCATATATGCTACGCTACCCATGGACTTCTGACTAAGGGCATCTGCTACTACATTAGCCTTGACCGGATGATATAGCACACTCATATCATAATCTTTCAACAGTTTTAACCATTGTCTCTACCTAAGATTCAACTCCTTTTGGGTGAATACATACTGCAAGCTCTTATGGTCCGTGAAGACGTCGACATGAACACCATACAAATAATGTCTCCAAATTTCCAAAGTAAAAACCATGGCAGCTAATTCAAGGTGATGGTTAGGATAATTCTTCTCGTGAGGCTTTAGATGCCTGGAAGCATAAGCTATAACCTTGCCCTTTTGCATCAATACACAACCCAAACCGACTCTGGAAGCATCAAAATACACCACAAAACCATCAATACCGTCAGGCAAAGTCAACACAGGGGCTGAAGTGAGTTGAGTCTTCAACTCCTGAAAACTCATCTCACAAGATTCGGACCATAGGAACTTCACTTTATTTTGGGTCAAACGGGTCATAGGAGATGCAATAGATGAAAATCCTTCAACAAAATTAAGATAATAACCTGCTAGAAACAAGAAACTTCAGATATCAGAAGGAGAAATAGGTCTAGGCCAACCCTTTATAGCCTCTATCTTTTGAGAATCAACTATAATACCTTCGAAAGAAACAACATGACCCAAGAAGGCTACAGACTTCATCCAAAACTCACACTTACTGAACTTAGCATACAACTGATGAGTTTAAAGTAGTTCCAACATGATTCGGAGATGCTCCGCATTTTCACCCTCACTTCGGGAGTAAATAAGAATATCATTAAGGAATATTATTACAAATAAATCCAGATACGGCCGGAATACACGGTTTATAAGATCCATGAAAGCCGCTAGACCATTAGTTAACCCAAAAGACATCACTAGAAATTCAAAATAACCATAACGGGTTTGGAAGGCTGTCTTGGGGATATCACATTCCCTAACCTTAAGTTGGTGATAGCCGAATCTGAGGTCTATCTTCGAAAAGTAGCTCGTACCTTGCAATTGATAAAATAAATTATCAATTCCAGGAAGCGGATATTTGTTCTTTATAGTAACCCTATTAAGCTGCCATTAATCAATACACATCTGCAAAGAACCATCTTTCTTATGCACAAACAGGATAGGTGCACCCCACAGGGACACACTAGGTCTGATAAAGCTTTTGTCTAAACGATCTTTGAATCGCTCCTTCAACTCTTTAAGTTCTGTGGGAGCCATGGATACGGAGGAATGGAAATAGGCTGAGTATCAGAAAAAAGGTCAATCCCAAACTCTATCTCTCTATCAAGAGGTACTCCAGGGAGATCTTCTGGAAAGAAATCAAGAAACTCATTAACAACATTAATTGACTGAATGGTTGAGATTTCAGACTTAGTGTTTTTAACCCAAACCAAATAGTGGATGCAACCCTTGGAAATCAACTTCCTAGCTTTGAGATAGGAAATAAAACGACCCTTAGGAATCACAGAACTCCTGGACTATTCGAGGATAGGTTCATCAGGAAATTGAAACTTGACCACACAGGCACGACAAACGATAGACACATAGCATGAGTGAAGCCAATCCATACCCAGAATGATATCAAAGTCAATCATATCTAGCTCAATCAGATCAGCATACATAACCCATTTAAATATAGTAATGGGACATTTCTTATACACCCGCTTAGTAATGACAGACTCTCCTACCGGACTTGAAACCAAAATAGGCTCAAAAATTAGTTCAGGATCCGTTTCAAAATTTACAGCAACCAGAGGTGTCACAAAAGAAAAACTCAAACCGGGGTCCATCAACACATAGACATCAAAATAGAAAACACAGAGCATACCAGTGACAACATCGGGAGAGTTCTCCTACTCCTGATGAGGTGGTATAGTATAGAAATAATTCTGGCATTGACCACCAGTAGTACCAAATCAAGCACCATGAAGAGAAACTGGACAGACTACGGGAAGCGAGGCACTGGTAGCCTAACTCTAGGGACAGACATCACGACTTTGCTGTCTGGCATACAGGCAGTCTCTTAGTATGTGGTCCAACTTTCCACAACCAAAACAGCCCCACTATCCCATATAACACTCCTTAAAATATTCTTTACCACACTTAGCACACAACGGAGGATGACGCCAGTTTCTTACACTGTCCTAAGACCTGGAGGTATCGACCTATTCCTGAGCTCCTGCCTTTCTCGATATATGGGAGCAAAAGCTGAGGAAGGCTCAGATATAAATGGACTTCTCTGAAACTGAGGGTGACTCCCTCTAAAGAATCTAGTCTGACCAGACCCCTATTGCTCTGATCTGACTCTCTTAATCCCTTTTACTCTTTCTCTTTCCTTATCTTGTCTGACTCAATCTGTTGGGCGTGAATTATTAACCTAGGAAGATCAATCTCCCTGCTGATCATAGCAGATCTAAGTTCTTTCAGCACATAAATCAACACCCCAGTTAGAAACTAGCTCATACTAGTCCTTGAGTCAGCCATCATATTGGGAGTGTACTTTGATAGCTGATTAAACTTAAGACAATACTCCTTAACCGACATAGAGCCTTGTCTCAAATTCATAAAATCCTCTATCTTAGCTTCCCATAACTTAAGAGGAAAGAATCTATCCAAGAAAGCATCTTGGAATAATTGCCAAGTCACCGGAGCAGTATCTTCCTCTCTACCCTTATTACACATCTGCACCTAGTCATAGGCAACATCCTTCAATCGATAAGAAGCCAGCTCCACACTTTCTTTCTCGGTCACGTGCATAATCTATGTAATTTTCTTCATTTCATCAACATACATCTACGGGTCCTTACTTGCTCTCGACCCATGAAACTTTGGTGGATTCATTCACATAAAGTTACGAATTTGTGCTGCTGCAGAATTATTTTCCTGTAGAGGTGGAGCATTGGCCTGAGTATTGGCAGCAACTGCCTGGGCTAGCATCTGAAAAGCTACCCGAAATTTGGTATGGGATACCGTCTCATGTAACGGATCAGCGGTTTGAGGTTGGTTGTTATTTCCAAGAGCTCGACGTGGAGGCATTTTCTGTCATAAGAATGCGCGAATTAACAACAGAAGAAAATAGTTACAAGCATAATAGACTTTTATAGAAAGAAAGAAATGACTTTTCCTATAATGCCCCGCAGCTTCTTGATCATAGGTATGGCGCGCTACACACCGATGCTCAAGACTCTATGTAACGCGGCTTGTCAGACTCCCTAAGACTCTTCACAACCTTAAGCTCTAATACCAAGTTTATAACACCCCAAAATATCATCCCGAGATGGCACACGGTGCCCAAGACTACACGTAGCCTCAAGCAAACCCTTTAAGCCAAAACACTACCCTTGGGTTCCAACACAACAACATAAACGCTATGCTAAGGATATATATATATATATAAGTACATCATATCACATTGCACATGGAATGGAATATCGTTAGACTGTACATATATGGAATGTCTATACACAAACCAACCCAATAATACACTAGTCCGACATAGCCTTTATACAGCAAAATCAATGATCCATTAGCACAAACCCCCAACTTACTTAACAGACCAAAGGGATCATAAAACAACAGCACCAAAACTAGCAACTTGGTCCTCGAACTATGAGGACTCATCATTGAGGGAACATAGATGCGGCACTCGGATATCACTGTCGCAGCTATGACTGAGTACCTGAACCTACATCATGGTAAGAATGTAGCCCATAGAGAAATATGTGGGTCAACACAAGATACATACTGAGTATGTAGGGTGCATGCAAAATATAAATAATATGATAAATTTCGTAAAAACATACATATAGACCATAATGACACACCTGGCTTAAGTGACATTGAATCATGCAACTCATAACATCTTAGATAGGAAATGTAGGAGTAAAACCTCATAAATCATTATAGATCATCATAGGCAACCTGACTTACCATATCAAAACTCAGAGTGACTCGGTATTTCAATAAACATGACTCTTATGGACAAGGGAGTTTCCTATAACCGACAACCCCACATGAGCTACATGGAATACCAACATTTGACACCCCCGTTGGTGGGAACGTCATACTCTTTGCCAGGGAGTACGACCTTAAATGTACAATAATCACAATTGGGCTCTCTAGCCAATAATATCATCATCAAACAACCCTTCGATGGCACATAGGTTTGGGGAAATACTAAATTTCCCTCTCGGTGCTAAGTACTACTCCCCGACAAGCTCAGAACGCGTTAAGAAATCCACCACAACATCACAAGGGTCTATCATAAAGACTAAATAAAATCTCTTTCTCATTTATCAAATCATATCAATTTGTGGATTCCTAACTCAACACATTTTAGCTCAAAATATTTTAATCTTTCTCAACATCAACAAGGTATCAATGCATTGAACCATAACCGACTCGACATTTGGACTAGGATATAAAGACTTAATACATAAAATTTTCAACAATTTAACTCATCAAAATCATCCAAAAAATACCAAGATTCATTACAACTTCAATATCAACATTTCTCAATTTTCCATCCAACTCTCATGTAAAGGGACTTGAGACATCAACCCATAGTAGGGATATAGAATTTCCAATATCAATTATAAATTCATAATAAGGAAATAGTGGAATGATAGTATAAATCAAGGATTAACAAATTAAATCATCATACTCTCATAATCAAATACTTTTTGGATATAATTCCATCTCAACATCATACACATATCGGATGACATAATCCCATAACTCATGAACAATAACATGAGATATAAAACCATGTTTCCAATTCATGATAAAACATGTGAAATCTCATGTCAATGTAATTCAACAAAAATACCGGGTACAAGATCGAAAGGATAATCTTGTTCAAAGCCCCACATACCTAAAATAGAAGATGAATATGAACTTCCGACTTTGGAACTTTATTCACGAAAATAAAGGGTGTTTCTCGAAGCCTTTAACATGATCAACTCGAATCCTTAATCAATTTAAAATTTCGATGGTTCAATCAAGAGACATAGAAGGATAAAATTTGGAGTAGTAGGGTTGTGGTTTGAGCCTTAGGAAATTTTGGAGAAAAATGAGCTATTGAATGCTCTTAATGAACTTAAATACATGGTTTACCCGGATGGTTTGGAGTGGAAATAACCAAAATACCCATAAAAATTAAATAATATCAAATTTGTCCTTTGGTGGACTATTTTTATAGGCTGAAGTGGATCCGCCATAACTTTTTGATCCGATGGCCAAATTGGATGAAACCAATTTCATTAGAAAGAAGACTTTCATAGCTTTCTTTTGATATATAGTAGCTCACCCATATTATTATGTACAAGGAGTTATGATCGTTTGAAGTTGACCCTAAAATATTTCTGGCCTCAGTATTTTTTTTTGCACATTTACTGTTCACCACTATTCACGATTAGATCGGAATGATCATAACTCATCGCTCGAGTGTCCGTTTTGGATGATCCACATATAGTTGGAAAGCTTATTCGATTCTCTACATAATAACGGGTCGTATAACCAGAAATTCCACACAAAAAATTTATTAATCACGATAAAGAACAGAATTCAACACATTTTCGTTCGAGATCTTAACGAAAATTTTTTCCAGGGCATCACAATTAGTAACCTATGTTACGGTACAAACACCCTTACAAATGGGGTTATAGGTTGGACCCCAATCATTCTATATTGGGGCATATCGGTTAGATGAAAGCTCCCATAGTTTTAGTTTCAAAACTCATTTCAGTCTTGCTTAACCATAGCATGTATTTTACCAGTTAACTAATAAGCAGGTTTCAGTATCTTAGTTTATAGGCTACTTCAGTATTTTTTTTATGTATGATCATGCATTCTCAGTCTTTACAATTTTCATGCATTGTTACTCAGTACCTCATGCTATATAGTCAGTCAGTTATTACTTATGAACATGAACCCGTGCATATCAGCCAAACCTCATTTAGCATACATTACATTCAATAGTACTAATCACATAATTTTTTCTTACGCTATGATAGATTATATCATAGGTTCAGATGCTCGAATCCTCGAGTGTACTTAGACTTTTCATTAAATCAGCAGTAGCAGCCATCGTGAGTCCCCTTCCTTCTAGGAAGAGTTATCTTCTGTTCAATTATGTTAGTAGTTCAGTTATTTAGTCAGTCGAAGTTAGTTGGAGGTTTGTCCCATAAACTCCAAAGTCAGATAGTTTAGAGGCTTCTAGAATCGTACAAGCAGTTCGTCAGTTTTCAGCTATGATTATCACTCATTTTATCAGTATGTTTCCGGATGCTTTAAACCATGATTCATTATTAATTTTAGTTATTAAAACCTTATGGCATTTCAGACAAAATTCCACATATGTTGTTTATCAGTTTTATTTAATTCTCGCAGCATGTACCAGCTCATGGGTTAGCTTACGGTCCTATGGGCCCATAAGCACCGTGAAGCGTCCAAGGTGTACTCTTGAGTCATTATAATTAATTTTATCATTACATAATCTAAAATGTTTGATAATATGTGTAGGACATCAATGTCATTTTTTACTACCTCCAAAAAAAGGCCAAGTTGCAAACACAACAACAATATAGATATACGACAAACAATTGTTTGTAAAAATTTTACATCAATAATGCCTACGATAGGTATTGTCAACAAAAGCTAGAAGTTTCTCAAATGAGGAATGTTTAATCAACATCATCAAAAGTTGTAGCATTCCAACTGGCTTACCTTGGCATACGGTTGACTAAGTGTACTTCCCAATCAATTGTGGTGATGAATTCCATTGAGTGTTGGTTGTCGTTGTTCTGAAAAAGGGGCACATCCGAGATTACAACTCGATGTCAGAAATGAGACCTTCTAGGCCATCGTCTGAGATACAAAAGATAACCTAAATATTACCTACTTACCTTAATATAAGTGGCTTTTTGGACCAAAAGATTCATACTGATTGGTCGACGATTGAAGTATACCGAGCTAAATGGGTAATCCATTTGATGTAGAATGTGCTGAAAGAATTTCTCAACAACTTAGTGGTAGCCTGTAAGTATCATTATTTAGTTTTATTTCATAAATTTCACAACTCTTACATTAATTGCAAGATATGGATTATCTGATTTTTACAAATGCAGGGATTGTGGTCTTTTAATTATCGTTTATGCTGAGTATTTGAGCAATGGATTACAAGTACCAAATGATGGAATTGATGCCGAATTACTCCGTAAAATATATGCTACTCTTTTATGGAAATATGGAGAAGAAAAAGCTTAGAAACCGTACGCAAGTAATATTAAAGATCCACGACGACCAAAGCCGAATTCCATAGCGCCGGATGAAGAACAACTTGTCCATATCCAATAGATCTTTATAGCTTGAGTTTGTCAAAGTAATAACATCTCATTAGAAATTGTTGGCTTCAAAACTTAGATTGTTGATTTATTTGTTGAGTAGATCATTTGTATCCATAACAATTTTTTACATTTTATTTATTGATTGATTTATTTAATTTAATTTTTGAAGGTTTTAATTTATTTTAATTCCTTAGATTTGAACATTTTAATTGAAATGGAATACTAGATTCAAATATTACAACAGATAATGGATCTATTGCAACAAACATCTCTATTGGAAATTATCAAACAAATTAAGACATATGTTGCATCATGCAGGTCATCTATTGGAAATTATCAAATAGGTCTTCCTACAATTTTGATTTGTTCCAATAGATGACCTTTTTGTTTCAACAGATAGACTATATTTTGCAATAGATAGATTATCTGTTGCAACATATAGACTTAGGTATAGATATTTGCATAATGTAATAGATGACAAACTGACTGCAACAGATAAACTACCTGTCAGAACAGATAGAATATCTGCTATCACAGATAGACTATTTGTTGTAATAATTTAGTCATTTGTTGCATTATGTAGATGTCTATATATCTATATAATACAGTTTTTGCAATATTTGAACTTAGTAATTATATTTTGTACTAATTCATAAGTTTGCAAATTTAATAAACTAATTCAATTTTCATCAAATTTAAGAAATTGTCACTACATGTAAAGTTATTCGAAATAAAAATTGTCATGGTGTTTGAGTTTGTGCATCTTCTTCTTTTACATACACAGGCTCCAACCTTTTAGTTATTACCTCATAAGCCTAGACCCCTTGCATCCTTGCCACAGTGTTTTCGCACAGAAAGGTCATTGGGTTGGATATTTTTGTGTCGGTTAGCAAACATTCAATGTATGCAAAGGCGTATGACCCATACACAATACCGGTTGAATTTTTTGAAATCCTTGTTTTGACCTTCAAAATCCCATTTTTATTCAACAGTTTCACTAGTAAATGATTCGTCAATTTACTTTACTTCAAAAAGCCGGGGAAAAAGTGCAATAGTGGCTACATCTTGGTACAAAAATTTGCCTCGTCGAAGATAGGTAAGTTGCAGTTATAAACCTTTCATCATTCCATCCTCGAGTAGTATCTCAAGAGATAGAAAATATTTTATGTCCACATTCATGACTGCAAGAATTACCCTTGCCTTGATCCAATCCTTGTCAAATGGATATGGCCTCTTCCCTTAAACATATTCAATCATATTTTCATCCCATACAAACATAGAAACTAACAAATCAAATCTCGGACCAATGACAGTTGAAGCTAGCTGAATGAGATCATCGTACCTATTCTTGAAATTATTGTAGAAGTTGAGGTCCATTATCTTATCGCCAACATCATAAGCATTCGAGTACACTATTTACCTGCCCCTCGTGAGGCAGATAATTTCATCAACATACTTTGATAAGAAAACAATTTTAAATAAGTTAGTGATTTTAAAAAAGAAAAACAAAGTGTAAACATGCAACGAATAATTCATTTGTTGCATAGGGTTCTCTAAATTTGTTAACAAATTACCCATCTAATGCAACTCATGCAATAGATGGATAATCTATTGCAATAGATGAACCACCAGTTGCATCAAAATATCCAGATATTGCAACAGATGACACATCTGTTGCATAACTTCTTCTTCATGGAGTAAATTTGAAGGTTAGGTTAGGAAAAGTAATATTACCGAGTCCATTTACCACACTTCTATGTCTGTCATCTTCTTGAAGTCTTGGGGGGAAAAGGTATTCATAGTGAAGATTTTTGTGCATTGCTTGAAATTTATGTACTTTATTAGAACAACCTTCTTTTTGGCATCAAGTTCTGCCCATATATTCACCTTCTTCAGTGGTCCCTAAATTTCATCAACTTTTGGAGGAGGAGGAGTGACATCTTTTTTGCTTTCTTATTTTAGAGTATATGTCTAACTGTTTTTTTCTTCTTCCTAACCTACACTATAGGAGTGTATCGCTCTCTCACCTTCTGGGATGGTATGACATCCCTATTAAATTTTAACTCCTCGACAGCATCAATGAGAGCATTTATTTTTTGAAAGAATTGATCATGTCTGTCCATATAGTCTTTGCATTTACAATGAAATATGAGCGTAAAGAAGGGTGAGAGGGACCACTGTAAGGGGTTATTTCAAACCTATTTATTTTTTCTTGAGCATCAACATGCTTATCATTATGAATGGAAGAAGCATCATCATTATCATAGGTGCTACCAACATCAAAAACTCCACCAGCAACACCCTTGGAAGCAACACCCAAATCTATTGCAGACGATTGGTCATGAAGAGCCTCAATATGAGACTGACCTTGCCTAACTGCTCTTCTTATGGATGTTGCTCCAGCCAATTCCTTCTTTATTAACTCCACTGTTAGGTCTGTTATTGTATCAACAAGACCTAGAGTAATAAAAGAAGTCATCCTCAACTCTTCTCGGTGAGTACGATCCATAGATGCACAACTTATAAAAAGGGTAGATACGTTGAAATTAAATAATAATTAATAGTTAGTTGGGTAACATGTTAACATAGAGAAATTATGCAATAGATGATCTTTATTTTGCAGTAGATGATCTTTCTGTCACACTAGATGATTCATATATAGATTAACCATCTGTTGCATAAGTTGCAATAGATGGGTAATCTGTGAAGTCAGGTTTAGAGAACCAAAGCAACAGATGGATAATCATTTGTGAAATATGACTCATATATAGCAACAGATTACCCATATATTGCCCCAATTGCAGTAGACGAGCAATTTGTTAAGATAAATTGTATGACATAGCCCATCTATTACAAGAAATGGACCATCTATTTCAATCTCTTTCTTTGAGTCAAATTATTTTACTTAAAAGAAGACATACTGCATCATCTAGAGGTTTAAAGAGATTAACCTCAGTAATTCTTATATTGGTCTTTGTATCTAACCACCTAAGGATCCTTGGATGAGAAACCTCATCTGGTAATCCTTGGCCTGCTTTCGGAGAGAAGGAATGGCTTCAAATGCCCAATCTTAAAAAATATAAATAGGAAGCGAACAAAAAAGTCACTATAGTTATTCAGTATAAATTAATGCAAGAGTAAACAAATAGCGATTAAATTTACCTTGAAAGCCCAAGAAAAGTCATGTAAGGCGATCATCTTTGGGGATAGTTTTGTCAATAAATATTTGACAGTCAAATTTTAGCTATCATATCCCCATGGATAATTGTTAAATTTTTCAAAATCCTTAGCAAGCTCCAAAAAATCATCTTCTATGACTTTGTAGACATCTCTTGCAATATAACAAAATAGGCAAACTATACTAAGCAAAATTACTCCTTGTGCTTCTTTTCTATGGTTTTATCCTTGAAATCTTTTAGCAGATTAGCTTTGCAGCCACGTCCAGCAATATCCAACAACCCATCTAATTTTTCCTTGCATTTGTTGGTTTTGGTGGGTGGTCGCTTAGACAATATTTTTCCTATGTTTGATGGTGGTAGTTTGGCTGTCCTGCTTGCCTTGGACTTTTTGGAGGGTGTTTCCTTAATCAGAGGTTCTTTTGGATAATTGCATCTCAAGCTTGTAACTATAGCAAACACTTTCATGCCAAAACAAACAAGCATTCCATAGTAGTTAATCCAGATTTCATCCATCTTTTTAACCCCCTCCTTTAAATCTTTATTATCTTCTACGTACTTGATCATGCTCTTTAGAAGACTATATACCATGATCATTTGGAAAAGGACATTGTTGTCCTCAGGCAGCTCAAAAAACTGTCCAAAGCATCTCTTTTTAAGAAATTCCTCTAGTTTTTCCTTCTTCATAGTATTCCTAAAATCATCATAAGTTTCCCTGACTGAGATTTAATTACAAAATCACCAGTTAAATTTCCAGGGATAACTATCAGCGTCTCAACTTGAAACTTATCAATACTAATAGTCTTGATAGGATCATGCTGGGATTTTGATCTTAATTCACGTCTCATTGATGATGCTTTATCATTATCTTGATCATCATCATCTTTCTCACTTTGTACTTCTTTCTCTTCTTCTTTATCTACTTTTTCTTCCTCCTGACTTTTATTTTCCTCACCACCC
This sequence comes from Capsicum baccatum var. pendulum, assembly GCA_030864225.1. Classification (NCBI taxonomy): domain Eukaryota; kingdom Viridiplantae; phylum Streptophyta; class Magnoliopsida; order Solanales; family Solanaceae; genus Capsicum; species Capsicum baccatum. The sequence goes on from CM061552.1 coordinate 145,758,648, forward strand.
TCTATAGGCCCTTCTCTACCTCCCTCAACATCATTTTCTTATTTTTCGTCAGCTTCACTTTTTCCTACTAAGATTGTTTAGAAAGCTTCTCCGAATCCATCTGTACTCTAGCCTTTTTTGTTAGGTGGTCAGAAGTTGATCCACTTTCACTTTCGTTTCTTTTGGGAAACATCTTTTACCTACAAACAAGAGAAAAACAAAATACATTACAATTAAAGTCCATATAATTTTTTAAAAAAAGTAATAAAAATTTTAATAAATTTTTATACAACATATTACAAAAAATATTCAAATAGATAACCCATCTTTTGAAATAGATAAATCATTTGTTACAACAAATGAATAACCTATTGCAGCAGGTGAACTACCTGTTGGAAGAGATCAAAATAGTCTTGCTACTAATTTGTTTTCTTCCAATAGTTGATACATCTGTTGCAATAAGTAGTTAATCGGTTTGAAGAACTGTCTTGTTTTATGCCAATAGCTGATACATTTATCGCAACACATGGGAATCTATTTGAAGACCTATTTTAATATCTCCCAATAGATGTTCCACCTGTTGCAACAGGTGGGTCATCTCTTGGAAGTTTTTAAATTAAGTAGCAGTTCTGTTTTAATAACTTCCAACAGATTACCCATCTTTAGTAATCGATGAATCATTTGTTGGATGAAATTAAATCAGGTCCTCCACATTTCCATCAGATATGTAATGTGTTGGGCAATATAGCACCCCACCAACACCAACACCACCACCACCACCAACACAATCAATACCAATACCAATACCAATACCACCAACAACAATAACACTAACACAACCAAAACCATGACCAATACCACCACCAACACCACCAATCCTAACACCAGCACCACCACGACCACCACCAATACCAACACCACTAACACCAATACTACCAATACCAATAGCCACCACCAATACCAATACTAACACCACCACCAACACTATCAATCCCAATATCACCAACACCAACACCATCACTACTAACACCACCAACAGCCACGACCAATACCAACATCACTAATACCAATACCACCAACACCAACAATACTATCATACAAATACCACCACCACCATCAATACCAGTACCAATAATACCACTAACACAACTACCATCAACACCAACACCAACACCAACACCAACACCAACACAATACCAACACCAATACCACCAACACCAACACCAACACCAATACCAATACCACCACAAACACAACTGGCATCACCACCAACACCAACACCAATGCCAACACCACCAGTACAAAAACCACCACTAGTAAAACCACCAACACTACCAATACCAGCACCTTTAATACCAATACCAACAACAACGTCAACACCACTAACATCACAACCACCACCACCACCACCACCACCACCAATACCAATGCCAATAACACCAACACCAATAACAAAACCACTGATACCAATACCACCATCAATACCAATACCTCCAATACCAATACCAATACCAATACCACCAACCGCCACCAACAACACCACAAACACTATCCAATAATACCACGATAGTCAACAAAATACTACAACAAAAACTAGGATTTTCTCAAGTTCGTCCAACATTTTTTAGCATCAAAACTCAAAATTGTTAACCCATTCTCGAAGATAATACAACTAAAAGTCTTCTTTTTCATCATTAACTAAAAAAACTCTAATTTTTAGAAAAAAACAATAAATATAGAACTTTTCTCAAACTTTGTTATTTGTGAAGAGAGAAAAAATAATAGATACAAGCAAGAATAAAGTAAAAACTAACTACTATGTGGTCAAAAATTGGAAGAAAGTTGATCTGTTGTGAACGGTGGAGCAATATATTGAGTAGTTGTTATTTGTACTATTGAGAGAGAAATAGAAGAGATAGAACTCGAGATTTGAAATGAAGAAACATTTTTCCTGCAAAGGAAAGATTTGTATGTGTCGGTTTGTATGTTGAAAAAGCATGATAAGTTTTGAAAATATTAATTTGGTTCAAGGTGATCTTAATTAATTTTTTAAAAGAGATAAATTTTAACTATTTCATAATAAATTAAATTAATTTCACTAAAATTAGTTTTTAGTTATTAAGTTTAATTCGAAATTTAATAAATTTAATATTAACTAAATATTTATTTAATATGAATCATTTTAACTTAAATTGATCAATTGATGATTCCAGTCAGGATAAACGTAATACCAATAACATGCAATTGCAATGACGTCAATTGAAATTGTAGTTGAACCAATGAATTCATCCTTAATTCTAGCTAAATCAATTTTTAATATTTCAAACAATGCCTTGATATGAATCATTTCAACTCAAAATGATTAACCGATGACTCCGATCAGGACGAACACGATACCAACATCATGCAATTGTAATGACATCAATAGAAATTGTAGTTGAACCTATAATCTCATACTTAGTTCTAGATAAATAAATTTATATATTTCATACAATGGCTTGATTTTTTCCACTCAAATTGATCAATTGATGACTTTCGTCGGGATGAACACAATACCAACATCATGCAAATATAATGACATCAATTGAAATTATAGTTGAACCTATGAACTCATCCTTATTTCTAGCTAAACTAATTTATATATTTCATACAATGGCTTGATATGAATCATTTCAACTAAAGTTGATCAATTGATGACACCAGTCAGGACGAACACAATATCAAATCATCCAATTGCAATGATATCAATTGAAATTGTAGTTAAAATAATCAGTTCATTCTTAATTCTAGATTAATCAATTTATATATTTTAAATAATTTCTTGATATGAATCATTTCAACTAAAATTGATCAATTGATGACTCTGGTCAGGACAAACATGATACCAACATCATACAATTACAACAACAACAATAGAAATTGTAGTTGAACCTAAGAACTTATCCTTAATTCTAGATAAATAAATTTAGATATTTCATACAACGGATTGATTTGAATCATTTCAACTCAAATTGATCAATTGATGACTTCCGTCATGACGAAGATAATACCAACATCATGCAAATGCAATGATATCAACTGAAATTACAGTTGAACCTATGAACTCGTCATTAATTATAGATAATTAATTTAGATATTTCATACAATGGCTTGATATGAATAATTTCAACTTAAGTTAATCAATTGATGATACCGATCAGGATGAACACAATACCAACATCATGCAACTGCAACAACATCAATTGAAATTATAGTTTAACCTATGAAATCATCCTTAATTCTAGCTAAATAAATTTAATTCTTTCATACTATGTCTTTATTTGAATCATTTCAACTCAAATTAATCAATCGATGACTCTAATCAGGACGAACACAATACAAATATCATACAATTGCAACGACATCAATTTAAATTGTAGTTGAACCTACAAAATCATCCTTATTCTAAATAAATCAATTTAGGTATTTCATAAAATGTATTGATATAAATTATTTCAACTTAAATTGACCAATTGATGACTCCGATCATGACTAATATAATACCAACATCATGCACTTACAATGACATCAATTGAACTTGTTGTTGAACCGATGAAACTCATCCTTAATTCTAGCTAAATTGATTTAGATATTTCATGCAATGGCTTGATATGAATTATTTCAACTCAAATTGCTTAATTGATGACTTTGATCAGGACAAACACAATACCAACATCATGCAATTGCAATGATATCAATTGAAATTATAGTTGAACGAATGAAATCATCCTTATTATAGATAAATCAATTAAGATATTTCATACAATGGTTTTAGTTAAATCATTTAAACTCAAATTGATCAATTGATGACTCTGGTTAAGGCAAACGCAATACCAACATCATGCAATTACAATGATAACAATTGATATTGTAATCAAACCTAAGAACTCATCCTTAATTCTAGCTATATTAATTTAGATATTTCATACAATGGATTGATTTAAATAAATCAAGGACTAACCCATTGCAACATATGACACATCTGATAAAAATTATCTAATAATTATAGACATCTATTAAAATAGATGTTCAACCTATTACAACAGAAGACTTATTCGTTGGTCATTATCAAATAGATAATGACATTTATTGCAATAGATAAATTATATATTGGAAATTATCAAATAGATAATGACATTTATTGTAATAGATTACTTATCTGTTGGAAATTATGAAATAGATATTATCATCTGTTGCGACAGATGATTAATCTATTAAAAATTTTCAAAAAGATATAGACATTTATTACAACAAATGACTTATCTTTTTTAAGATCTATTTTTAATTTAAAATAATTTTCTATCTGAAATAAAAAATAAAAAATACTAAGGTGGTAAAAAATTTGGTTGGATAACTCAAAAATCTCTTCCTTGAGTTGTCTTATCTTATCTTTTCAATGTCACCGTCACCTTCTCCTCATTCTCCTCAAAGTGTTTCACCATCATAAATTATTAATAAATATGTAAATCCATCTCTAGGATTCTCTCTCCTTTAATAATAAAATAATTCATCTCTTTCTCTTTCTCTCCTCTTTAGGGTAATCCCAACTGTATCCTTTTTTTCTCTTTTTTCTCTCCTCTTTCGCTTGAGGATCCTTTTATTTATCAATGAATCTACATTTTTCCTCGACTAAAATTGGTATTTCGATCCCTTTGCTTTTGACATGGCAGGTATGGTTCACTATTAAATTTGCACTCTCTGTTATTATTTTTGCCTTCTCATCTTCTTCTTTGCCTATTTCATCAAATTTATCATGTTTTATATGATGAAAATTGAAATTGTGAATATCATATTTTAACATTGGCTATTTAAATTATCTATTTACATTTATTGTTTCTATTTATTTACACATTACTCATATCCTATTTATTGAGAAAATTGAAGGAAAGGTGTCTTTTAAGTTTTGAATGAATGAATCATTCTTTTTATTAAAATATGTGAAAGAAGTCATCTATTGGGAGAACATAAAAAGACTTGTTGAAAGTATCAGTTTTTTTTATTTTTTGTTTGTTTCTTTGTTGTTAATGTTGTAGATGTTGTTAGTGGTGTTGGTATTGCAATATGTGGAACATATGGTGAAAGATATTAAAATAGGCCTTTCAATAGATTTCCCATCTATTGCAACTAATGAATTAGCTGTTGGAATAAATCCAAACAGCTCTTCTAACAGATGATCTATCAGTTGCAGCAAACGAAACACCTATTGGAAGAAATTAAACCAGTAGCAAGGATAGTTTTCATCCAATAGATGACCCATCTGTTGAAATATGTCGATCACCTATTACAACAGATAGGTCACCTGTTGCAACAGATGGGGAATCTATTGCAACAAATGACTCATCTATTAAAATGCTTGTTGTAATATGTTGTATTTATTGAATTTTGTGTTTCCCTTTTTTTAAAGTATGCAGACATCAATTGTAATGTTCTATTTGTTATTCTCTTATTTTAAGATAAAATATGTCTCCCAAAATAAAATAAAGTAAATGTGGATCTACTTTTGCCCAACCAACATAAAATGCGAGATAAAGATGGGTTCAGAGAAATAAGCTGCTTGCAGATGGAATAACTTCATATGTAGGAGTTATGTATTACTGGTCATGTTATCGTGAAAACACATATAGAGTATATTGATTTTGTAAATGTTTTTCTTTACCAATTAGGCATTAATCATTCAAACAAGATATTGCATTTTATAGTTAAGATTGATATGTTCGAACTGATAAGGCTTAGGGACCAAATAGGTGGTGCCAATATCCTATTATAATTTAATCATTATTTTGCTAATATTTATATGTCAAGTTTGAAGAAGGAATTAAGTTTTTGATGGCAGTGTAAAGATTCAGTAGTGGTTAGATTGATTTTAAGGGTTCAATGGACTTTTGAAAGGCCGTCAAAGCCTCGCAATGTTGCAACCAAGAATGGAAATAATATAGTTATTTCCCTAATCCAAATTTATATAGTTGGGTTGCTCAGGGTGATGAGTATACAACAAAAGGTACTTGGGAGAATATCTACGAGGGTAAGGAGAGGTATTGAAGACTATATATTAACTCAGACCTTATTAAAGAAGAAACATGGGGTAGCAAGGAACATGTAGCGAATCTAGATGATGAAATTGGCATGAAAAATAAAAAACTGACTGAGCTAAAAAGTAAAAGTTTATCAAAAAATGAAAATCCATCACTCGTTGAAAATAAAAATGGGAAAGTGGACTGGAGTTATTCACTTTTCTAGGTAAATGGGACTAACTAGCATGGTTTGAATGATCACCTCTAAAGTAAGGAACAAAACTCAAATAAAGCATCTTTGTGAGAAACGAGGGTTGGAAAGATGGACAGTCTGTAACGAAACTTAAACCAAAAACTCCTAAAGTAAGAATAAGGGATAAAGCCAATGTGTCAATTTCTGAAGTTAAACTAGCATCCTAGGCCTTCTGGTTGTCGTTCTGGTTAGGTCAAAGGAAGTGGAACTAAAAAGGCAAAGGATTTCTGCCCAATTTCAGACCTTTTTGTTTCCACTATCATTGACCTGATCAGAACCACAAATTAAAAGTATAGGATGTAAGTTAGACTTCAGAAATTAACGTCTTGGCTTCCCTTATTTTTAATTCAGAAGTTCATGGTTTAAGTTTCATTCCTGGCTATACATTTTTCCAATACTCGGTGCTTACAAAGTTGTTTCTTTGGAGTTCTGATCCAGCGATTTGGGGTCATCATTCAGGCCAATCTAACTAGTTATAGTTTCCTAGAAAAGTTTCCATCTCTAGTCCACTTTACTATTTTACTTTTCAATGATAACTGATGGATTTTAATTTTTGGATACATTTTTATACTTGCAGCTCATTCAATTTTTTCATTTTTCAAGTGAATTTCATTGGCCAGGTTGGCTAGAAGTTCCTTGCTTGCTCCCCTGTGTTTTCTCTTTAACAAGGTCTAAGATGGTATAGTCTTCAACAACTCCCCTTTCCCATACACGTATTCTCCTCCAGTACATTCTGCTGTATAATTGTCTCTTCAAGTAATACATCCATATAAATTTGGACCAGGGGAATTTCTATAGGTTTTCCATTCTTGTTTGTTGTACCGGAGGCTTCAAAGGCCTTCTCAAAGTCCATTGCACCAGTAAAATCAGTCTAATCACTTTGAATCTCTACATTGCCATCAAATATCGATCCCTTATCAAAATTTGACGCATAAACATAAGCAAAACCATTGTTAAATTGTTACAGGGAAACGACACAACTTTTTGGAACCCTTCGGCCTTGCCAGTTTGTAACTATCAAACTTAACTATAAAATGTTTCATCTTGTTTGAAGGATCTATGCTTAACCGGTAAAAAACTGTATTCATAAAATCATTGTACTTTATGTGTGTTGTCATAATAACCTGATCAGTAATACATAACTCCCATGCATGAAAGTGGATCTATCCATCTGCACGCACTTTATTCTTCCGATCCTATCAATGTCAAGCAGTGTTTAATCTTCATTTCCCATTGTGAAGTAGTGTACAATTCCAAAGGACTGCATGTCTATCAATAAAAAAACATGTGCTACGTATATAATGCACCATGATCATTGTAATAGTAAAATTATGATGTTGTTTGTTATGGACTTTGATAATTTTAACTCATTGTTGGGGATGTTAATGTTAATATTTATTAAATAAAATGTGTTTTTATCTTCTTGTGAATCAATAAAAACATGTAAATAGAAACTAAATACGACAGACTACCAAAAAAAAAATATTTTTAGAAGATTACCCATCTATTGCAACAGATGGACATTTGCTGGAAGAACATAATACATTTATCAATCTGGATTGTGTTCAACCAACAAATGACTAATATATTGCAACAAATAGGTAATCTGTTGGAAAAACTCAAAACCCTCTTCTTCCGACAGATGGTACATTTGTTGCAATAGGTCTGCTGGAAGAACACAATACAATTCTTGCCACTGGTTATTGTTCTTCTAACAGATGATAAATCTGTTTCAACAGATGGTCCATCTGTTGGAAAAACTAACTAAAAATAGTTATTAATTAAAAAACGATTGTTGAAAGGGTGAAAAGTTATGACTTTTAGATTATTTAATAAAAAAAATGGTTCATAAATTAATAATAAGAAAATAAATGATAAACACTATTTTAAATCATAAAAAATAGTTATTTAATTTTAATAATTGATGTTAATATTAAATAGGCAAAAAGTCATGACTTTTTCCCTTTTTTATTTTTAAATCTATTTATTTAATTTAAATAATTAAAAATTCACCAGTTTAAATTAATTAAATAATATAATTATTAAAAATTGTGACTTTTTTCCTAACACATTCAAAATAGTAGATAAGTCAAATTTCCATCTGTTGCAACTGATGAATCAACTATTAGAAGAAATCAAAATATCTCTTCCAACAGATGGCCCATCTATCGCAACAAATAACCCATGTGTTGCAACAGATGGCTTATCTATTGCACAGATGGATCATTGTTGCAATATATGGTTGATCTGTTGCGATAGATAGGTTATCTATTACAGCAGATAGATCATCTGTTGTAATAACTCAATAAAAATAGTTATTATTAAAAAAAACTGTTATTGAAAAGGTGCAAAGTCTTTAATTATTTAATTAAGAAAAATGGCTATTTAATTTTAAGAACTAATTAGTATCAAAAAGCTAAAAAGTCATAAATTTTCACAATAATAAAAAAGTCACCAGTTTGATTTAATTAAGTCATGACTTTTCACATTAATCAAAAAGTAACCAATTTGATTTAGTTAAGGCATGTAATTAATAAAATAGAGGTGAACAGTCGTGACTTTTTGATTCAAATTCAATCCTCTATAAATATGTTCCTTCCTCACTCCTTCATTCTACTCAATTTTATTTACTTCTTGCATCTTCTAATTCATACTATATCTTCAACCACTTCCCTTCAAAGAGTAGATTTCTTTTTTGTTAAGGTAATTTTTTTTGGAAATCTACCAGTTGGTAGTATGCGTTGAATTACATTTAGACTCTTTTTTTTTTAGTGTTCTATGTTTTTTTTTGTTAATACATACGTGTTCTAGATATGGTTGATCTGATTTGGGATATGATGATTCTGCACGACACCTTACGGAAACTTAAAAGGTAAGTTAATGAACTCCAGTGGGAGTTAGATGCCATGGGAGCAAGGATGGTGTGTGAGATTCGAAGGCTGGAGAGGGCCCTACTGTTGCCCGTTGATGAATGGCTGGTTGAGAATAATAATAATAATAATAATAATAATAATAATAATAATAATTAGGTTATATTTTTTATTTTGTCATATGTATTTTTATTTTATTTATATCAGATTCTACCCAAGCTTAATGTATTTTGTTTTGTTTAATTAAAAAATCTATGTTTGGTCGACTTTGACTTTATTTCTTGTTTAATTTTCATTCTGTCTATTTCTTAGTCTTAACATGTCGAGGGTTGGAGGTAAGGATTGAGAGTTTGGCACAATTTTGAATCCAATAGCAATAGCAAGAGTTTTGAGTTCTTCCAATAGATGGACCATCTGTTGAAACAGATTGGTAATCTATTGGAAGAATACTAACCAGTGGCAAGAACTATATTATGTTATTCCAACAGATGGCCCATCTGTCGCAACAGATTGGTGATCTGTTGGATGAACATAATCCAGTTTGATTATTAGTTTTGTGTTATTCCAAAAGATCTATTACAACAGATGGTCCATCTGTTAGAAGAACACACTCCAGTTAAAAATAATAATATTTAAGTTAACAATAATGAGTAAAAAATATCAAAATTCATAACAAACAACAACACAAGTTTTACTATTACAACGATCATGGTGGATTATAATCTGGGCATGTAGTTCTTTTGTGGCCAGCATTCTTACATATGGAGCACTTATTTTTACTGGATGAAAATAATTCTCCAACTCTACTTCTCCTCTTATATCTCCTTCTTCCTTGTTCTATAGTGCTTAGGTCAAAATATAGAGAAGGTATTAATCTCCTCAAAATCTCTACAGAAATAACCCAAGATTCTTTGAGAGGCATTGAATTAATATTCTCAATACATTCCATTATATAGCTTTCCACCGAATAATATGGAGATGAGAACTCATAAATTTGAGCTCCATATTGTTCACCATATTGGGCTCGAAGCGCTATCATAGCATGTGGACAAGGTATTTTGTCCTAGTTAAAAACTCTGCATGTACAAGATCTTGTTTAAAGATCGATTGTGCCAACATCACCATGACCGTCGATACTGAACTTGTAATCTGCTATTTGATGAGAAAATAACATATTCTCCAAACTGATGTTCATTGATATTTATTTTTCCACTTTTATAATAAATCTGTTTTCTACGTTCGCAAACTGCATGCACTTTTCATGAAATAATTTAGCATACTTCTTGTTTATTTCATCAAATAACGCCATGATGGGAAATTCTCTTTCAATGCCAAATAATGAATTCACTGGTTCAACTATGTTTGACATCATAATATTATACCTATACAAAAGAATCACTTAGTATGACATCATACTAAGTGATACAAACTTGTAACTCAAACAAGCTATTAACTTTATAACAATGTACCTATTTACCGAACAAAATGTTCGGCTCCATCTCTTGAAATCGACACATTCGAGATTTTATGCTGCCTTGGGTGAGATATCTCTTATTTGATTTAAAAGGTCAAAAACTCAGATACAACATATGTTTTAGCTACTCTATAAAAAAGAGTCACGTCCCTTTCATTATGAAAGTTGTTTTGAATATTATCTCCAAGATGCCTTATAAAACAACCAAAGTAAGTTGAAGTGTAGAAATTTGAACCCATCTTTTGGATACTTGGATTCCTATCTAAAATAAAACTCAAATCTTTGGTATCTTCGATGCATCTTTGCATTTGTTCAAAAAAACATCCATACGAGGCATCACATTCCTTGTCCACTACACAAAAACCGACAGCAAAGATTTGACTCTCCTCATCCTGTGCTACCACCTCTAGAAAACTCCTCCATACTTGCTCCTTAAGAAAGTCTCGTCGATGTCTATGACTTTTCTTAACTATTGAAAATCACGAATCCAAGCACCATAGGATACAAAAAAAGTACTTGAACCTTTCATTTTTATCAACATGCAATGTCGTCTTACTTCTGAGATTTGTGGACTCAAACATATAATGGTAGGCATCAAGGAATGTATACCCGTGCTCGTGTGTCCCCCAAAACAAGTCCTTGGCAATTCCCATGGCCATATATATCTTCCAATAACTAAGTGTAACACCCAATTCTGTAAGGAGTTGATTGGCCATATCACTTATAAAATTGAGTTTTCCATTGGGGAATCTATTTTGGAAATATTGACCAAGGACCTTTGTCATGGCATGAGAATTATGGATCATAATGTGTTTTGAACCACATTTGTGATACTTTTCATAAACATTAATGACGAACCTATTAGAACTAAAGTATTTCATAGCCCTCAGCCACCACTTACAATTCAGATTAGCACATCTAAAAGAAAAGACTGTGCTTAAATTAATCACCTTCTTTAGTTTGAAATTTTTTTCGAGCAAGCAATAAATAGAGAAGTAGATAGTTCTTTCTTATTCTTGAATGACATTCCCTTGAAAAATCTAGTCTCGTTATCTTGATGATTGCCCGATTGTGTTGATTGAGAAAAAAACCCACTATATTGCTCGCAACAATGGGTGTAGGTGTTTGATCATCATCAAGAATATTCATATTCAAATCATCAAAAATGTCTTGTTGTTGTTCTTATTTTACATTCTGGTTCTTATTCTCTCTTGGTTTTTTAACCACTACATACTTAACACCAGCCTAGCTAATCACTTAGATAAGCACGCAAGCAAACCTAATCGGTTATCTTAAAAGGTGGTACGCTCTAATTTTCTAAGGAACTATGCATGTAGCTGATGTTGAGTTCGTTCGGTAACAATTTAGTCCACAATAGGTGATGATAAATTCATAAAATTATCATTCAAAACATCACTTTGGACTGTCATAGCTATCGTCTTTAGCATTTTACCCTCCTTCCACCATCATGCTTATTGATTGCTCTTCTCAATCCATTCACCACGACAATCCATACCTATTGTTTTTTATATTTCTATTAATGGTACCTAAATAAAGATATTTGTTAAAATAGTTAATAATGACATGATAATAAAAATAATAGGAATTTTATAGTACCGTAACATGAACCCTAACAAATGAGTAATTTGGTGCAACAAGTGAATAATATATTGCAATAGGTTAATTGTTTGTTGCAACAAATAAATCTCCTATTGGGATTCATATTACGGTACTATAGAACCAGAAGTTGATTCCAATAGATGAGTCATCTTTTGGAACAGGTGAATCATCTATTACAAAAGATTATCCATCTGTTGCAACAAATGTCTCACATGTTAGGATAGATGTTATAGTCTAAAAAATCTTTGAAGAAGATTCCAATAGATGAGTGACATATTGCAATAGATAACTAACCCGTTGCAACAGATAATTAATCTGTTGAAACAAATGATGCATCTGTTGAAATAAACTCCAGGTTCTGTTGCAACAAGTGAGTAATCTAGTTCAACGGGTGATTCCTCTGCAATATATAAATCGACTGTTGTAATAGATGACTAATCTTATTGATTCATGTTATGGCACTATAGAATCTTAAACATGAATCAAACGTATGAGTCTTTCGTTGTAACAAATGAGTTATCTGTTAATACAAATGACTCTTATGTTGGATTCATGTTGGGGTTTTATCCATTGTTTAAAAAATAGGAGTAGCAGTGTACCCAAATGACAAATTCAACTAAAAATTAAAATTTTACTTACAAAAGTCACCTATGAAGTAATGTCAAGGTGATGTACGAAATAAAATCTGACCTAAAAAATTAGTCAAGTAGCAGCAATAGTGGTAACAACAATAACAATGATCAACAAAAAGAAGACGATGATGATAATGGAGAAGAAGAAGAAGATGAATAAAGCAGAAGATGATGAATAAAGCAGCAGCAACAATGAACAACAAAAATCGCGAAGAGAAAGAAAACAACAATGAATGAGAAGAGAGAGAAACACAGTTTTTCTCTTCGTTTCCTATTATATTAGGTTTTACATTTGGATCAAAGTGTAAATTAAAAACTTGTGGGCTATTCTTAAAATTCTCCAACTTTTTGAATCCGTAGTAAAGTATTTGTCACCTACACTTAATTATTAAAACTTGAGTCATCTACACCTCATTTTAAAACTCTTTTGTCACTTTTAGCTAAATTGCCCTTAATTTTTTCTTTATTATTTCTACCTTATCTATTGAAAATATAGTTATTTCTTCTTTATTTAATGAAAATATAACTAGTTCTATTGTGTCTTTAGTATTTTTTATATTTTTTGATTTTTGTGTGATTTTTTCACTTTCTTTTATCCAATCATCTTTCTTTCTTATTTTATTAATAACTCGTTTTTCTCTTACCCTTTGTTTACATGGTGTTGTAAACCACCAGTGTGTTTTAATTATTATATGTGGGTATAATTTATCTAAAATTGTCATTCCTAAAAGGATATCTTTTGATGTTAGTTCATAATTATAGATCTCTTCTATTGTTAATATCTTATCCCATACTTGTAATTTTATATTTCTAGCTTTATAGGTAATTAAGCTTCCTTCATTACTGAATCCTTTGACTACTATTGGTGTTTTTAGCTTAATCCATTTGTCTTCTGGTAAACAGTTATATCTACATAAGTTGGTTTCTGCTCCTGTATCTATCATAGGTGTATAATAGGTATTATAATATCCTTCTACTATTATTTTCATAAGAAGAACACTGCTCTACTGCATGACGGAGTGATCTTCCCCTCTTATGAAAGCCGGTAGGGAGTTCGGATCTATGTTCAAAGGAAGGGGTCTATTAACAGAGTGTCAATAATCGGGTTCTTGCCATGCACTATCCGGTCACTGGTTTGAAGTTAGTGCTCCATGAGTTATAGCAAACCTAATGTTCTTATTTACCTGTAGGACTGGTTTGAGTGTGGATGGCAAGTGAGTGCCAGCTTTTCAAGGAGATATTTGGATCCATCCTTGCGGTCCTTCGAAGGCTAAGCCTCGTTTATGCACCAAGAAAGATTGTCGGTAGGAAGTCTCTGTTATGCACCAACGACGGCCCCTTCTTTTTACCTTTCCCGTGCCCTACCTCATTCCTTTGTTGGCTTGAATTCCATCTTTTTTCTTCTTTGTTTGCGAGAGTTACTCATAGAACGACCCACCGGTAGTACATATATTTTCATGTTAAAGCTCTCTTTATTAATAATTTTTCCTTATTGTATGCTATGGTTAATTGTGTATGTTCTATATTGTAGGGTTTTACTTGTTCTAACCATTTTATCCCTAATATTATGTCTGCTTTTTGCATATCGTAATTATCTAGGTATGAATAGTAGCTATCGTCATTTAAGTGCATTTGTTCTAATTCATCTTCTATCCAATTTTCTAATTCTTCATCTTCAATATCAAATATCTTTTCCCACATAATTTTATTTATATCTACTATCTCTATATCCTTAAGTACATATAAAACAATTATCTTAAATTCATCTATCATTTCATCAGGTAAGTAAGTATTCACTTTTCATATGATGTTATTTTTCAAAATATTCCCTCCAATCATATATATAACAAAATATGATAATCTTAGATCACTATATACTAGATTATTCTTAAATAACATGTTCTTCGGTCACTATTAGCATGGTAATCTGGATACTTTTCCCCTAAACGATGCCTCTACTCTAGTTACTCCCCTATCACGTCTTCTTTGCCTTATCGGTTTTACCTTTAAGATGGCATAGTTTTAGGAATTTTTCTCCTTTTCCTCTTTGCTAATAAACTCCGAGACATATTATTCATCGAATAATTCTACTATAGAGTAACTAACATGAGCTTATTTTATTATACTTATGATTGTCAGGAATTTATGAATTTAGCTATTCACAATAGTAAATGAATATACCTGTTCTTGTAACTTTGATAATTCTGTGCTTTGCTCATCCATAGCTTAGTGTGAAACTGAATATCTTTATTGATTATATGAGAGGATTTTTTTTGTATACAAGAAGGCTTGCTTTCCGTGTAGAAAGTCTTGCCTTAACTTAGCAAATGCCTTTTATATTTATAACCTAAAAAAGAGAAAATGCGTATACTATTCTAAACTGTTCCTACTTTACACTTGTCATTTATACAAAAGTAGAAAAGACTAAAGTAACTTTAAAAAAGTCCTAAAGCTATCCTACAAAAAAGACAAAATTAATAATGACACTTTGCCAAAGAAAAGTCAAAAAGCTAATAAATGCTATATAATAATTTACGTATTCAAAGTCAAGAAAAGTTATCTAATAATTCATATGTCATTTTCATAACTTTAATTTCTTGTCTTTTTGTCTTCTTCTTCTTCATTGTTCCGTTGCTTTCTATCTTTTATCTATCTTCCAGCTGGCGTCCTTATCTTCTTTTATTCTACTTTAACTTCTTGAATAATGTTATATTCTTCATTACATCTCGAACATAGATGGTCTAGATATTTATGCCCTATTAATTTATAGTATCTGGTAAATAATTCGTCTTAAATAAATTTTTCCTTAATTGCTCTGCTAGTTGGTCGTTTCTCTAGATTAAGTAGTGTCATAATCTATCTCTGAACTTCCTCCATATCTTCTTGTCTTAACTCTCTTGAATTTGAATAAATCATTAGCTGGTCTCATGAATAATAACTCCATATTGGATTTTCATTTAGGTAGTTATTTGCTAATTCTTAGATAATTGTAGATATTCCAATAATTTTTTTATTCGCATAAAAATCTGGTATATCTATTTTGGGTATTTCAACTTGCTGTTCAATATCTTCGGGTATGATAATATCTCGGGTCATTCCTATATTTATAACTTGTTTAATTCGTTTAATTTCATCATACATTATCTCTGCTGGTTCCTTATAGACCTTTACAAAAAATAGGTTGCCCTTGGTTATCTTTTTGTAAGTGGTAATTGCTTTATATATTTTTGGTATAGTAGATAATTCACTTTCGTCTTAGGTATATACAGTATTGAGTAGTCCATAACTGAAACAGGTTTTAACTAGATTTGGGTTAGTTTTTGGTAATGCAATTAACTTATTATATCCTTGTAGTTTTTGGGTTATATAATCTGAATTTTGTTTTTGAATACTTGTAGCTCTGGGTTTAAGGTTTAAGTAAGTTTGTATCTTGTGGATGTTTTCAATATATGATCTGGTTATGTTATTATAAGCTTTCTTGTCTTGGTTTAGGCTATCTAAATATGTAATAGTTTGTGGGGGTATAAATAAAGGGTCTTTTGGTGTTTTTGGAATAAATGGCTTGTCAAATATTTTGTTCATGTTCATATTTTGGTTCCTTCTAATTCCTTTGCTTGTACCTGCAGAAGTAGATTGATAAACGTTATGGGTTTTTTGGAGTGTCCCAACGTCTTCTTTTATTAGTGGAATTTTATTGTCTTTCGATCGACATTTCTCTACACATTGCTGAGTTATCTGAGTCATAGCTTCAGACTTCAGTTTAACTACATTAGTCTTTAGCTTTTCTATCTCATTTCCCATACTATCCACTTTCAGTAAAAGGTAGTTAGGGTTTTGAGTATCTTTTCTAGAGTATCGTCTTCTATAATATCAGTTTGGGTAGCTTTGTCTTGATATGTAATCTGCAATAATATTCTTATTAGTCTTGATTACTTCAATTGTAAATGTAAAATTTAATATATTCAATACTAATCTCCGAATTTCCTTTGTTGTAACTAAATTTTGTATTTTTCTTATCAACCACCATCATACCTGTGTATTATCTGTTCGTACAATAAATTTGTTATATACAATATATGGCTCAAATTCTAATAAACATTTATATAATGAGCATAATTCTTTTCTATTTATTTCCCATTTTATTTCTATTTCACTAAACGTTCCTGAGTAGTATCTACAATGATGTTCTAATTTTTCTTCTTCATATCTATATTTAAGTACTCCTCCATAACTATATTCACTTGCATCTGCTTCTACTATATATGTAAATTTTTTATTTTCGCCTAGAAATTGTAATTTTGGTAACTCTTTACAAAGTAATTTTATTTTGTGTACTTATTTTTTATATTCTTTGTTTTAATTATATTCTACATCCTTTATTAATTTTTTCTGTAATGGCTTTAGGTTTTCTGCTAATTTTGGTATATATTCTCTTACTTGGTTTACTAATCCTAAAAATGATTGTAATCTCTTTTTTGTATTAATTCTTCTTTTTAATTGATTATTTTTTGTACTATATGTTGATGCATTTTTACTCCACTTTTATCTATTTGTATTCCTAAAAATTCTATCTGGTTTTTCATTTTTCTGTTTTCTTTTCACTTAGACTTATTCCTGAATTTTCTATTATACCTGCAAATTGTTCTAATAATTTTAACTGTTCCTTTTTGGTTTTTGTATATAGTAGTATATCATCTATGTATACTATACAATTAGGTAATTGTTTAAAATAACTATCCATAAAGTGTTGGTATCTACCCGGTGCATTTTTATATCCAAATGATAACACATTCCAGTCATAAAATCCTTGTGGCACTGTAAAAGCAGTTAGTTTCTTAGAATCTTCGTCTAACTTTAGGTGGTAAAATCCTGATTTACAGTCAAATTTGCTAAAGTAATTATATCCTTATATTTGTCTTATTTTTAATATCTTATTTGGTATTGGATAATTATATGTCATAGTTTTTGCATTTAGATTTCTATAATCAATAACCATTCTACTTTTTCCTCTTTTTTGTTCACAGTGTTTATTTACTATGAATGCTGGGCTAGTGTGTTTACTATTACTTTTTTGTATGTATTCTTTTTCTAATAATTTATCTATATGCATTTTAAATTCTTTTAAATCATCAAAGTTATATGTTAATGGTTTTTGAGTTATTATACTATTTTTATCTATTAGCTCAATTATTATAGTAGTCTTATGTTTTTCTCATCCTTTTAATGGATCTTCACTGTATAGTTGTCTTATTTTTTTCTTTATTATTGCTACCTTATCTATTGAAAATATAGTTATTTCTTCTTTATTTATTGAAAATCTAACTAGTTCTATTGTATTTTCAGTA
Source organism: Capsicum baccatum var. pendulum (assembly GCA_030864225.1). Classification (NCBI taxonomy): domain Eukaryota; kingdom Viridiplantae; phylum Streptophyta; class Magnoliopsida; order Solanales; family Solanaceae; genus Capsicum; species Capsicum baccatum. Next base: position 145,776,871 of record CM061552.1, read on the forward strand.
TTTTTTATATTTTTTAATTTTTGTGTGATTTTTTCACTTCCTTTTATCCAATTAGCTTTCTTTCTTATTTTATTAATAACTCTTTTTGATCTTACCCTTTGTTTACATGGTGTTGTAGACCACCAGTGTGTTTTAGTTATTATATGTGAGTATAGTTTATCTAAAAACGGCATTCCTAAAAGCATATCTTTTGATGTTAGTTTATAATTATAGACCTCTTCTATTGTTAATATCTTATCCCATACTTGTATTTTTATATTTCTAGCTTTATAGGTAATTAAGCTTCCTTCATTATTGAATCCTTTGACTACTATTGATGTTTTTAGCTTATCCCATTTGTCTTCTGGTAAACACTTATATCTACATAAGTTGGCTTCTGCTCCTGTATCTATCATAGGTGTATAATATCTATTATAATATTCTTCTACCATTATTTTCATAAGTACTTATATTTTCATGTTAAATCTCTCTTTATTAATAATTTTTCCTTATTGTTGGTTATGGTTAATTGTGTATGTTCTATATTGTAGGGTTTTATTTGTTCTAATCATTTTATCTCTAATATTATGCCTGCTTTTTGCATATCTTCCTTTATTTTAAATTCTATTTTTATTTTTCTAACTCCTATTATTATTTCTTTTTTCAGTTGTATCTTTAATAATTATTAAACTTCTTGGTAGATTTGGGCATATATTACTATTAGATTTCATTTCTTCATTTTTCACTAGATATTTTTCTATATTGTTTTCTTCTTGTCCTGTATTTAGGTGTATTAAATATTCTTTTTCATTTATTGTTCCCGTTATATAATATTGAGTTAAATTAACTATTGAAGTTATTTCATAATTTGTTCTTTTCGATGATCCTGATGATTCTGGTTTTTCAAAAGCTACTCTTTTTGTTGTGCTTATTCTATCATTTATTATTTCTAAATCTTCTTCTATATCTATGTCTTTGTAACTATAATCATTGTTATCAATTATTTTTACAAATTGTTCAAAAGAACTTTCTATTTGTATTTTATTAATTTTATTTTTTCCCATTATTTTATGTTTTGTTGTTAATACATTTAGATTTTTATATCTTGCTGTTAATATTTTACTTCTTGGGGTTAGTTCTATTCCTGATATTTTCTAGTATAGCATTAATGACTTATATATGTTTTTATCTATTGTTGCTACTGAATAATTTGCACTTATTATAAATTTAAATTTTTGGTATATTAGATTTCCTCTTATAGCAGTTATTATACTTTTTTCTATATGTTTTATAATTCTATCATCTGCTAAATATAATTCTATTGGTGTATCTATTCCTTCTCTAAAACATGTTTTTATTAATATTTTCGTTCCTCCAAGGTGTACGCATTTTATTGGGTCTTCACTCTTTATATTGTTTATTTCTTTATTAATTATTCTTTTTGTTACTAGTGGTCTACTAGCTTTACCTTTTGAATATTTACATCCTATTACATGTTCTTTTTGACTTACTACGTAGTATTCTTCTTTTTGTCTACTAAATATATTTTTTATTGTTGGTATTTTAAATATTTTTTCTACACTTAAATCTAATTCTTTTCCTTTTATCTCGTCAAATATGTTATTATCAAATATTATTTTCTGATCTGTTCCGTCTTCATTTAAATATTCTTCCTTTGTTATTATTTGTATATCTTCTTCAGTCATTTGATTCATCTGATTCACTATCTATTTCGTTATTTGTTTCATTTTCCGAAATTTTATATATACTATCTTCACTTTTTAATTCGTAATCTATATAATCTATTTGCATATATTCTGCATTTTCTATCTTATTTCTGATATTGTTTTTTTTTGGGGTCTTTAGGCATTTTACAATCTCTAGCTAAATGTCCTAGTTTTCCACAATTATAACAAGTACATTCTTTTATAGATTTCTTTTTCCTATATGGTCTTTTATATTTATAATTTTTTAGATAATATCTTTTTCTTGGTTTCTTGCACTTTCTATACTTCTTATATTTCTTAGGTCTCTTTTTTATAATATTTTTCTCCACATCCAAATTAGGATGTTATTTTATCCTTGCAACATGTTAAATTTCTTATTAATGTTTTTTCCATTTTTGTTTCTTATCTGTATTTTTTACATATATACCTATACCATTGTTATAAAAAATTTATTCTTGCTCCTAGGGTATTTACTATATTTGCTTCATCCCAACTCTTTATTATTTTTTAACTAAATGGTTTAGATGATTTACTAAAATATAATCTTCTTACTTCTTTACTTTCTTCTGTATTGTATATTCCCTTATAGTAATATTCTTTAAATGCACACGTATATTCATCTATATAGCACATATTACATATTACTTGTTTTAACATTAAATTCATATTTGTATCTTTTTCTTTGTTTTGTTCTTGTTCTTCTTCTTCTGTTTCCATACTGCTAAATTCATCTCTTATAGCTATTTCATATTTTTTCAATATGTCTATAGGTGTTAGTTTAATTACTGTTGTTCTTTTTGTTTTTTTATCAGCCCTTAATACCTTTTACTATCTTCAGTTAAATTTAAAAATCATAATTTTGTTGTTCCTATTAGTGTTCTTTCTATATTTTTGGTGTATTTGTTTCATTTATACCATTGTATAATAATTATTTTGTTACATATCCTATTCATAATTGTATCATTTAATCTACATCTATTACACAGTCTAAGTCTAAGAAGTTATATATTTTTATTTATTTATTTTGTTGTCCATTTGTTATATTCATCCTTTAAATTATACCTTTTAAACCTATCTTTATAATAATTTGCAGGTTTTTTTATTTCTGATGTATTAGGTATCATATTTTTATCATCTTTTATATCAAGAGTATTTACTTCTGTGTTTGTTTCTTCTATATTTTTATTAATTGCTTCTTGTTTTTCCTTAATTTCTAGGTCTTCTATTTTTTTCTAAAATTTTTGTATATGTTTCACTATTTTCTGAATCATAATCATTTGTTTTTTTAGTGTCTATTGTGTTTACTTCTAATTCTTTGATTTCTAAATTTTCATTTTTTATTTCTAATTTTTCTTTGAATTGGTTTATTTCATCTAATAATCTTTGTTCTTTATCTTTTTCCTTTTCTTTTTGTCTTTTTTCATATAAGTTTTTAGCATTTGTAATTCTTTTTCTAACTCAGCAATCCTATTATTTTTTATTTCTTCTATTTTACGTATTTCATTGGTAGTTTGTTGTTTTATTTTTCCTATTTCTTCATTTTATTTTGTTATTCTTATCGTAGCTGTTAATTTATCTTCTAATTTTAATTCTTTTTTTTCTAACATTAAATATAAATGTTCACCTATTTTCTTATATCTTCTTTCTAAATTAGAAAATATTATTCTTATTTTTAATCCTTCATGATTTTCATATGTTTTTTCATCTATTATGAATTCTTCTTTATTCATTTTATCTATTTAATGGTATATAAATCATGTTGATATATGTATTCTAGGTTATCTATTAGAGATTCTAAATATAATATTTCTTTTTTTTTTGTGTGCTTTTATTGATTTTTGACATACCCCAACAATTATGTTATATTGTAGTCTTTCTTTTCTTATTTTTAATTCTCTTCGTTTCTCAACTAATATTTATTTTAGTTCTTTATATTTTTGGTATTGGTCTGTATTATTCATTTGTACAGTATTTGTAATATTTTGGTGTATCTCTAAATCTAATTTTATCATTATTAGGCGGTATATATCTCATTCTTCTAGATTTTAGATGAATTATTAATTTTGCCTCAATACTGGATATCAAAGTAATTAGATAATCTAACCTATGGAGGTTTTCTTTTGTTTTATTTAGTTTCTTATAGTCTGAATAATTACTATTTAGAATTCTTTTAACTTCTCTAAAAGCCTGTATATTTTTAAATGATTTTCTAATAATTAACAAATAACAACATAGTTAACAAGATAACACAACTTACAATTAACAATTAAATTAACATATCTCATAACTAACATACAAACATCATTTCTTTAACTTTAAAGAACATAGCTCTGATACCAATTGTGAGGGTAGTGCGGATAACTCAGATACTTTTGCATGACTATTTCTAACTAATTTTCGTGTAATAATTTATTTTAATTGTGCTATATTTGATATGTAATCCTATGTTATCTATGTGATCAATTAACATTTGTTGTTCATGTATAGATAATTTTCCATATAGAATCCATGGTTGAAAAATCTTTTTATTTATCATACTACTTTGATAATTGAGAATTTATAATTTATCAGCACATCAATAGATTGTGCATTTATTACCTAAAATTAAATTGGGTATTTTTATCCTAATATTTATTATTTTGACCATAGAATATTAATTCATTTGTTTCATTTTGTTTGATCTTTGTCGATTTGATAGACTCTTAAGAAACTTTAATTAAGAATATATTTACTAAATTAACTTTATTAAAAATACTTAGGAACTCGAAATTTGACTGTTGATATTTTATATAATTATTAAAAATTAAGAATAAAAAATATAAAATTTTCTTAATTTCAAAGACTAGATAAGTAAAATAACATGACTATTTTTAATATAAAGATCAAGAAAAATCAAATAAAAACGTAACTTTATTAACTTTTATAATATTGATCTCGTGCCAGCACAAATCATTTTCCACTACTCATATTAGAGTCGTGTCGATTATAGTCGTGACACTTAACTATTAAATGTTAATATGGACAAAAGTGCAGGACGAATGGATTTAAATCACGAAATTGCAAGTTATATACTATTTTGACTTTATAAAATGCCGTTGAACATTGATTTTTAACAATTCTCTATTACTTGTTCCTCCCTTAATAAGAGGTCTCGGGTTCGAGCCTTGATTATGAAAAAATTCTTGATAGAGAGCGTTTCCCCCCGAGTGGGGCCATATGCGGCATAAATTCAAATTAGTCGAACTCAAATACAAATACCGAATATCGAATGAAAAATAAAAAAAAAAAATAATTCTCTATTATTGTTGTGACCGGGGCATGTAGGGGCTGCGTATATACAAGATGAGCAGTGTGTGACTGTGTGTACAACTCTCATTCTATGTGAAGTCAGAAGGTACACATAAAATGGTAAAATGAGAGGAGTTGAGACTGTTTCTCTTATTAAAAAATACTAAATAAAATATATAGTTTATTATAATATAATAAATAAAATAAGTTCTAATACATATATTAATTAATATATAATATCAAAAGGCTTAGAGAAATAAGTAATTAATATTAAAAACCTTATTTTACTTTTAATAATATGTGAAAGTGAACAAACAAAAACCGAAAATTATTTTTAATACTATGAATGACTTGAAATAACAGAACTAGGTAACAGTATATTGGTTGTTTACTTAAAAAAATAAATAAATAATAGTATATTGTTTTTGTGCTCTTCTTAAGTCTTAACGGATTCCTTACAATCGCACCATGAATTTATTTGAATGAAAGGAGAAAAAAAAAAGTCATTCCCTTCCCTCTGTACTTCAATATTTTATTAAGGTCTGTTTGAATATTACGATGTAATTATTAAATTATGCAATTACTATGATATACAGTAATTGAATTATTTAATACGATTTTACAGTATAATATTGCAGATTCTTGATTAATTTTTATTATCAAATATAGGTATAATATAATTCACTAAGATATATTTGGATGTACAAATCTAATTTCTTTGTTCGATAACTTTTAAAATACAATTTAATTATTTTCCATGATTATAACTATTTAAAAACTATATTCTATTTTGTAATATTTATCAAATTATTATAAATTGATAAATATTACGCCAAATAAATGTTATTTATCAATTTATCTACATCAAAATTCATACAGAAACTCATTACTATAAAACTAATATTAAGAATAATATAATCGTCAAACTATCACAAACTTCAATCAAAATACATTACATAAAAGAATTGCTTCAAAAAAATAATAATTTAAAAACTGAATATAATATAGAACTTATAAAAAAAAAAGTTGATAACAATATAGCAAATCACTAAATTCATTCATCACTAAAGCATCAACCAAGAAAAGTACTTGTATATAATACTGATAAGTGACTGAGTCATAATTTTTATTGAGGGAGTTCAAAGTAAATATACGTACTAATAGAAAAAGGTTCAACATCTACTATATATGCATAAAAAATATTATTAACTACATAAAAAATAATATAAAAATATATATTTTTCCGTCGAAGAAGGTTCGAATGACCCTGGAGCAAAAGGTAGCTCTGCCATTGATACAAACACTACTGTACTGAAATAATACATGCAATAAAAAATTGGAAAGAAACAAGAAAAATATAAGGAGATAAAAAAGCAAAGTGGCTTCACATTGCAACCAAAACTTAAAATTTGGAATAAACTGTGTACACTTTAGTATTTTCAAAATACAGTGAGTATATTATTGTTGTTGAAACAAAGAAATGAAAGACAGAGTCTCTTATATGAAAATAGAATAATACTTGAAAACATAAAAGGAAAACATTAAAAAAGTTAATTGGAATTGGAATGAAATGACGTAATTACCAATTCTCACTCCCTTTAAAATTTGAAGATTGTAACTACTTTTCCTTAGCTATTTCTAATTTCATATTGACCAGATAATTATTTGTCAAATAAACATGCTTATATGTGTAATTACATCTAATCATAGGGAAAGTGAAAACAAAGGTTGCACAATCGAAGTTGTTGGAGAGCAAAACGAAGAGTAAAAGCGGATAATAGAAAAATTATAAGAAGGCAAGTAAGGATGCAATGTTCGCGGTGGACGATAAACAAAGATAACTTTTAAGGGGTTGTATAAGGAATTAGAGGAATAGAGTGAGGATAAAAGATAATACATATTAGCCAAGGTGAGAGAGGAAGACCTGAGATCAAAATCATGTGAGATGCATCAAATATAAAAAGAGCTAACATACTGGTAGACAAGACACTCATCAATAGAGGCAACAAACATGCTTCAATAAACTCTTAAACGACGATCGGAATAAGCACATTTATTTTGGGTAATTTAGAACACATCGAATATTGTTGGAATTTCTGCACTGTCTGAAGATGAAGGAGGTTAGGAGTGTTATTCATAGAATGAGCATGTGAAAAGCGATTGGGTTAGACCAAATCCTGAAAGAATTTTAAAAGAATACAAAAAGTTTGAAATGGATAATTATGTTGTTGATTTCATTTCTAAGACAATAACGATGCTTGAGAAATGAAGGTGAGATATGATGATTTTGTTGTACAAGGATAAGGATGACATTCAAAATTATAATAGCTATAGAGGGAGCAAGCTTCTAAGCACAATAATGGTAAAGATAAGGGTGAGGAGGGAGTGTGAGTGTCATTTGAGAACCAATTGGATTTAATATTCGGGAGTTCTATTACAAAGGGCATTTATCTAATGAGGAGACTGGTGAAATAGTATAGAGAGAAATAGAAAGATATACATATAGTGTTCATTAACCTACAAAAGTTGTACTACAAAATTTCAAAAAAAGTTCGATAGAGATGCTTGGAGGATGACTATCATTAAGACGTGACATCCATTAGGACGATTAATGACATATGGGTGATAGCACTTAAACAAAGCTAATATTTAAACTTTTTTTAAAAGTATAATTTTATATATTTTTCTTTAAATCACTTTTAATTTTCACTCAATTATACAAATCTTAATCAAGTGATGAGAGATTTAAGAAAATAAATAAATTTCAAAAGTTTATTGGTTCATAAAAACAACATGAATCTGTCAAATACAACAATTATGGAGCATCCATTACCGAGCAACATTTCAAACTGCAACTTTCCAGAGACTCTAATTAGTTGCAATGTCATGTTTTTTCTATTAAAATAGAAGATGCTCTCATGAGAAAAAAACTATCCAAAAACATTTTCTAAATTTAATCAATATTAACAACTCAATCAAAAGGTACTCGCTCAAAGGCCCAGTTCACATATTTTTGTCTCTTTGAAAATTTATGTTGACAATTAATTTGTAAAATTGGAAGAGAACAATTCTTGATCAACTTAAGTAATAATAAGTAATTATTAACCGTGAGAGATATTTACATATTTGTAAGACATGTAGATTAAAGGATAAATAAATCTAACTTATAATGAAATATCAAGTGGAGTCAGGATTCCTAACACGTCTTCATGATATTTGTGAAAGAGGCAAAATATTCTCTCTACTACTTTGTATACAAATCACTAATAATTCACTATTTTTCACCGCCTCTTTCTTCTATCCATTATCTGGATAACTTAACAATATTTATTTGCAAGATCAAATTACCAATTTATGTGAACTTGATTACTTTCAAATTACATTTCACAATGAAGTATAATACGATTGTTGATCAAATAAAAAATTCAATCAAGGTTGAAATTGATCATACAGGGAATATAGCTGAAAATTAGGTCAATGCGATTATTGAACTATTAGTCAATTATTTTCAAAGGAGATTTTAAAAGAACCAGTAATAGTTTGCAAAGGTAAGTAACAATTAACAAGTATTGAAAATTTGTTATATTGTAATCAATAAGTAAGAAGGGATTAGGATTGTGTTTCCCATGATTTCACAACTCAGTAAGCATAGCATAATAATGATCTATCCTGGTGCTTAGAATGCAAAATTGATAAGTTAAGTTCACCTAAACAGTTGGTTTCCTATCTTGATGAATATCACTACACAACTTGATCCATCTACGAGTGTTTTCCTTACTAAAAATTACCTTTGATATTAAATTAGCTATCTCTAGACAAAGCTCAAGCTATTAGATGAGGGTTGATAGTCTCAAATATCCATTGTTAAGTCCTTTATTCATTCGTTCCCTATTTGTTCCAGCAAGTAAGAATAAGGTGAGTTATAACATTGGTCACCATTAAAAAGCAATTAATATGAAGGGAAGAACATTACATGTATAAACACTGTTAAAGAATCACTAAGTGTTTTAGTCTACCTTTGTAGCGACACTCTCAAGAGGATGCTATATCTAAAACAAAAGCTAATATGATATTTATAATGTTTAAAAGATCATAACTTAAAATATATTAAGCATAATCTAGTTCATAGTCAAGATGGCAAAAAAATTGAATCAAGAATTATGGTAGGGTAACCTTTCATAAAAAATCAGCAAGTAGCTTATGAGATTCTAGTTATTATTTCACACCATTACAGACCTACGTCATGAATGATTACCAAATCTTGAGTATCAAAAGATAGCTTATTTATCCTTTATACATAATTATAAAATCAAATGTAAATTCAGTAAATTACAAAACTCGAGTTTACACACCCTAAAATATCCAAATCAATTTCAAATTTAAGTTAGAAATCACGCTTCAAAATTACACAGTCACTGACATAAATACACACACACATGCATATATATATATATATATATATATATATATATATATGCATATATGCATATATGTATGTAACAAATGAACCATATGCAACTCCCAAAACTTACTAAAAAGTATAGATGCCTAAATGCAAATGTGATCTTCATTAAACCTCCAAAAATTCTACTTTCAAAAGCCATCTTCAAGCATCTCATGAAGATCCCCAACAATGAAAACAACTGTCACCAAGAATAAATCTTATTGGTATGTAAACATTGGGCTCAAAGTCATTAGATTCTCCGATTCTCTCCGAAGTAATCATCATCTCAATTGAACCATAAATAAATAAATCAAAAAGCAAATTTATCAGAATTATCAACGCAATATTTAAATGCTCAATGTTAAGAAAGCCTAAGAACTAGTTCATAAGAGGTCAGATAACAAACTTTGTTCAATATGTATATCATGCCGTCACACCAAGTATAATGAAATATCAAGAAGGATTTAAGCCTATATCAAGAAGGGGCGAAACCCAATAATCATCAAGAGAATAAGGAATCATAATAAAAAAGATTTTCTAGTTCATAATCAAAATGGACAACTTTCATAATTAAGACAAATAAAAAATTCATAGTTAAGATGGCAAAAAAATTGAATCAAGAATTATGCAAATAGTGATAATGTCATAACTATAAAAATGATAAAGTTTCAAAAAAGATGTCAAGTGATCAAGTTATTTGTACAAGTAAATGAGTTAAACAAATATCTTGCAAGTCTTTGAAGACACCAAAATGAAAATACAAGTTGAGAAGAAGGTAAATGACATATCGAGATAGTATTTCAAATACTTTAGCAGTTAACGAGATTATGAGTTCATACACAGACCTTAGCGTTTTAGCACTTGCGCAGTCTAATCGTACTTCAAGAGTCTTAGTCGCAGACCAAACAAGTATCAAATTTCTCATCTTGTACATTAGTATGTGCAACCTTAAACATATAATTAATTTTTTTTTTTAATTTCTAGTGATTCCATCATGTTGTTATGAAACAGTATTAGCATCAAAATTGAGCATAGTTTGTGTAAATTACACTTAATCATCAAAGAAGTAAATTTAGATAGCCCCACTATTTCATGTTGTAACTTAATTTTGAATTAGTAATAAGCAAAACAAACATTATATCCTTTATGAAAGTTTTAGGTATATGTCTCAGAAATGCAAAAAACATAGAATTATCAAAAAAATATTTTTTTTATAAAAAGATATCATTAAAATACTAACAGTAGAACATAGAGAATTTTCAAGTCGGAAAATTAAATAGAACTTGTCCTCACTTGCATTCCTTATTTTAAATTTGTAACATTCAAATAAACTTTTGTCACAAGAATAAAAGTTGTAGAGTTATGTGCTAGATTCTTAAAGCATATTTGTTTACTTAAAATAGATATCTACCCAACAAGATATGATTAAGATACTAAACACCATACAATTCAAAAATGAGTTTCAAATACTTACCAAAAGGTTGAATGTGTCTTTGATATCAGCCCAAAAGAATAAGATTCTCTAGTAATTTTATGAGATAATTTAAGAATGATGGAGTTTAGGAGGTTTATTAGAGTTAAGGGAACCATAATATGATAGGACATACAATCTTCGGGCATAAGGTAAATTTAAATACCCTAAGAACACACTAGAAGGGTGGCTGTCCAAAATTAAAAAATAGGCTTCCCCAAATTTTAAAATATATCTACTCTTTAATATGAGATATAGGAAGATTATATTCAAGGTAATTTACATAAATAACCACTATAATTTCAACTAAGTAAAATTCCAAAAATCGCAACACTTGAATTAATGAAACGTCTAATAGAAGGTGTTCTTATTTTATGGAAATGATCTATTGGATCTATAATATTTTGAAATCAAGTTTTCCTTGTACTATAAATAACAACTTTTAGAATTTTTCATCTTATATTATGTTATTTTCGTTTGAGACGTTATAGAGGGAAAATATTTTGAGAGTTTTAAAATTGCTCTTGAATTTTTAACAACTTTGTTTACTTGAAAAGACAATTGAATGTGAATTCAAGTTTTACAAAGGATAACCTTAAATTTTATGAATTCTTTGTATTTATATGTTTTAAAAACTATGAGCAGCTAAACTTTCACAACTAAGATTGTGGGATCCATGGTGAATTCATGAATGTAAAGTTAATTGTTGTTGGGATTCGATTGTTGAATGGAATCATATTGATAATTTATTAGTATTAATAAATCTCTAAGGGTTGCAAGCATTATAACATTTCCTAGGGTTAATTTATTGAAATAAGATATTAAAACTGGAAAAAGGATGATCAACAAGTATTTGAAGCTTTATACCTCCATTGGATGATTAATGCTTTAAAAAGATTAACCAACTCGAGGTGGTATCAAATTTATAAAATATCATCTTTAAATTTGAGGACTTAAAGGTGTTAATCACTCAATTAGGTTGAGAATTTTTTAGGTGAATATTATAGTTTGATAGCCTTATATTTTCAAATATTATGAGAATCATGAGCAACATGCAATATATGATTTCCATGGTAATCAAGGTGAACACAAACCTAGTTTATTTTTCTGTTGATTGATATTTTGATAATTTGACATTTTTTATTGTTAAAACATTGAATATTGATTATAAATCATTAAATTTAATTCCTCATTTCATGAAAATCATCGACTATTAGTTACTTGAATTGCCTACAACTTAGTTTTACTATATTCTCTATGGGATTCGAACCCAACCTTTGTTGGATTATATATTTGACAACAACCACTTACATATTTTAAAGGAGTTGTAGTTTGGGTGTTTTGGCGATAGAGTTATAACGTCTCCAACTATTCATTCACGGGTGACAACTCTTTTGACTAGACTTCTTTTTTTTCTTCTTTTTTACTCTTTTAAGTTTCATTTTTATTCTTTTTCTTTTTCATTCTTTTTCTTTTGCAAAATCACACCTCCTAGCTCTATTTTCCTTGTTATATTGACGACTAATCTTTTCATACCCAATTCTACTTGTTATAGTCTCTACAGTAGCCATTCTCAACTTAGGCAATTTTTATAAGTTGAAATGCACAATGTCTAAGGAAGGACCAGGGCCAAAATAGTGTCTTAATGGTAAACACGGGAAAGTGAATATTTATGGAACAAAAATTGTTTGATAATCAAGGATGAAATGAATTAATTATATCATTTGGATGGTCTATTTGAGCTAATAGGGTTGAACTCAAACAAGTCCTCTTTTCCTAAACAACCAACTTATCACCTACTAGAATGGACCAAATGAGTTCTACACACATGCACAAAGTAATAAAGATATCTGATAGACTCACTTACTCTTGACATAGAATTTCACAATCACTACAAATTAGCCATTTCATACTCAATCTTAAGCAAACATCACCAAATTCATATATTACTAATGACAAGAACAAATCCATAACGATGAATTTAGCAACCGACATCACACATATACACTATAAATAATTTTGATTGGTCCACATATTTTAAAATTCAAAATTCTAAAACCACAATAATAATTTATTCCCTATCCCCTTTTTATGTACAAAATACAAATATACTAATCAATAAAATAACAATAACATAATATAAATAACCTAAATACATAAGTTTTACTAGATAGCATACGATGTAAACAAAACATGGAAAGAAAAACCCTCGCATGGACAAGGTACACCCACCCCAACAAAAAGCTACTCATTATCTCCATTGCATCATCCGAAAATTATAAAAACTAGAGTGAGAACGTACCTGTGGTGTCCTAGGCACTTGTTTCATATGACACAAAGTACACTGCAACATCAACTATATCACCACTAGTGGCACCAGTAATAACCGGTACACTAAAATAGTCGTTGATGAAGTAAAAAGCTCCACACTCAAATCATTAGCAATAAATGGCCTTGGTAGGCTACTATCGGAAGCTTCCACAACATGAGACCATAACACTTTGTCCTATGGTTCATTAACCTCTTTTTTTCTCCTCTTTGGTTCCTTTATGCACTCATCTTTCTTCTTTCTTCATTTCTCAAGTTTGGCAGAGTCTTCTTTGTCTCATTGTTCCTTTTACTTTAACCTTTGGTATTGACAGGATTACCTGTTAATCATACAATAATTTTTTCTCCTCCTATAACTCTTCATTATCTTGAGTCGAGAATGGAAAGGCTAGTCTATTTTATAACACAATTATGTCTACTCTAGCCTTCTCTAATTCAGTTTTAAATTTGGCAAGATCAAGCACAACCATTACCTCCAACCTAAGGCATTATGTGATCTTAGTTCTAGCATCAACTTAAAAAAATTTGATATTCCCAAATTCTAACTCCTTTAATAAGTGAAATTGGCCATTGTCAAATATATAACTCAACAAAGGTTGAGGTCAAATCCTAGTGGAAATATTGCGATACCTAAGTCGTAAGTAATTTAAGTACTATTAGTCGATAATTTCCAAAAAATGGAGGGTTTTTTCAAATGATTTTGAATAAATATTTAAATTTTCAAGTAACCAACATTGAATCTATGAATTATATATCATTAGAAAAACAAACTAGTATTGTGTTCACCATGGCTTTTTATTATTTTCGGTTAAAGTCGATAGTTAATTCATTTCAAACTAAGTAACTGTCAAGCAATCAAGTTCAAATGTTAATTAAAGATTTTCCAACCTAAGTAGGAAATTATTCCTTTTATTCATTAGAAATTAAAGTGATGGAAATAAGAACTAAATTTTAGCCTCAAGTATATTAATCTCGTTCGAGCATTCCTCATTAGACGGAGGTTAGAAACTCTGAATCCTTGTTGTTAATCCCTTTTTGGTTTCAACCTCTTTGTTCAAGAAAGTCAAATCTAAGGCTTTTGCTAACGTTTTCAACCATTATAAATTTGAGAAAATGATAGGAATAACAATACATTTACAAGTTTTATATGAAACCATATTGAATAATACCCTAGAAACAATTTTTAGCCATGGATTTCACAACCCTAGTTATAGGGTTCTAGCCATACATGGTTATTGTAAATAAGAAAGTAATATATTTCATAATAAAGAGATGAATTCTTACAAGATTGAAACTTAAGACTTTTATTTTTTATAAAAATCAAGAAGTATCTTACAAAACCTTATAAAACGTTATCTCTAGAGAAATATATATTAAAATTACTTAAAGTATAAAAGATGTCTTAAAAAACCTAGTAGTAGATATTTATAGAATGGGGTAGCTTGGATTTTAAAATAAATTCAGAACTGGTCCTCTCAAAGTTGACTCAATTTCTTCTTTAGGTTGATCGACAAGGTTGACAACTTGTCGACCAGTTGGAAACTCATCACTTGAGGTTGATGATGAGGTTGACATCTTGTCACCTGAGGTTGATGACGAGGTTGACATCTTTTCATCTGAGGTTGATAATGAAGTTGAAAAATTGTCACTTAAGTCATTATAGAGTTGACAACTTGTCAATTAGGTATCCCAGAGTTGAAAACTTACCACTTAAGCCATCAAAAAATAATTGTTCACCTAATTGTTCCCTTTTTAATACAATTTCTCTTGGTGTCTTCTTGATCCATTTTTCTGCACATTAAAATTAAAAATAATTTAAAATAACACAAGTTGCTTGAGAACTCACAAGTATTCCTAGTCAAAATACCAGCACATCAACACCCTCACCTTAGAATATTTGCTTATCCTCAAGCAACTTAATAACACAATTCTAAGCAAACAACAAGATTCTAAGGAATATTAGAATAGTAAAAACCATTATACTTAACCCCATCATGTTAAACAAACTCAGCATGTGTTGACCATTTATCAAACTAACCAACAAGGATCCATGATTGTCATTATGATACAAACAGGTACATTGTATGCATATATAGTTGTCATCCTAACAGCTAACAGTTAACATTGCTATCCATATGTACTCACTACAAAAAATTCTCACACACAAGATATCAAACTAATCATGGAATAAAACCAAAGCTCTCACTCTCACAATGCATTTCAAACAAAGGACATATGAGACTATAGACTTGCCCTCATAATTCTACTTTAATTCTTTAGAAGGTTGACTAGGATCACTATAGGACTTTTCATGGCTTGTAATGAATGCTTGAGTTCAGGTAGGATACATTTGATGATTAGTGACTCAACCTTCATTGACATCAACGCACTTCTGTTTCCACTTATGACTAATCATCCCACCTTTATTCACCTTTTTCTACCAATTGATTTCTTAATTTATGAGTGTAGCAACTCTTTTGACTCAACTTTCTCTTTTTCATTAATTTTTTATCTTTGTAAAATTATTTTTAATGCTCAAACCCATTATTTCTTCTTTACAAACACCTAATTTTTTCATACCCAGTTTTATTTGACATAGCCTTTATAGTAGCCATCCTCACCTTAGGCTATTTTCCTGAATTGAGGTACATGATGTTTGAAGAAGGACCATGGACAAAGTAGAGGTTTAATGATAAAATAAGAAGGTAAGAGACTATTGAATAAAGAAGGCTTAGTCATCTCAAACAAGGATCAAAGGGTTTGTTTACATTATTTGGATGGTATTTTTAGGCTAAGTGAACTGAATTAAATATGACTGGTGATCCTTTCCTAACCAACCAGCTTATAACTTGATAGAATGGTCTGGTCAAGTTCTAGATTCATATACAAAGTATGAAAAATGCAAAATACACTCATACTCTCATGGAATGGAATAGCACAAAAAACCACTGACTATCAAATTCTTTCTCACGCTTAAGAGATAATGACCATATTTATATGCACTTAGTGACAACCATAGATCCAGATAATGTAAGACCCCGTAAAGTCCTAGCCCATTTTAGTCCTTTATAGCATGCCAAAAGAGGTCTAAGACTTAGAAAATTTCAGCCAAGTTTTAAGACTTAGTCTCATTTTTGGCCTCGATATTTCATTGGTCTCATTTTCAATCTTTATGGCCTTAGATTGTTGATTTTTAAATTGATTTAAGATCATGGTTATCTATAGGTCATCTCGGATGAGTTTCAAAATTTTTGAACATCGTTTGAGTTATGTTTTGATGACAAAAATAGCGGGCTAACATGATCAGGATATGTCATATTAACTATCACGTCATCACCATCGACATGGCATGTCACCTATCGCATCAGTGGGATTTTTTAGCATATTTAATCTCTAGTCCAGAGGGGTATTCTAGTCTTTTCCCCTCACTTTAATATGGGATTTAGGTTCCAAAACAATATTTTTGCCTTATTTATCACAATTCTCTTAAAATAAAAAGCATTTCCTTTCAAGAACAAACCCTAGCCCCTTTATCATTCAATTTTAAATTACAAGAAATCCCTTAATAACTTCTAGCAATTCATCAACCAAAGTATGTTTAGGTGTTCATCCTTGGATTCCTTCCACCCTTGGAGTTCAACAATCCTTTTTCAAGCACTTAGATTATGATTTAAATTCTTGAATGAAACTATGTTCATGTATGTGATGTTGTACATATTTCAAGCCAAGAATAATTTGAGTTTAATGTGAATTAACTAGAATGCATGTTGATTTATGTAACCCCCATGTTTAATCTTTGAATTTTTGTGTTGAATGTGGTAGTCATCCTATTCATATATTGTTCATTCTTATGTACAAGATTTATGTATCCTAGGTGTTTGAAAAAATATCTATGTGAAAGAATTATGCATGATAACCAATGTGTGGTGCTTTTAGAGTTGAGATATGATTTTATTATCTATGATATCGAGTCCTGGGGGTATTGAATACCCAAAATTTAGATGTTGTCTTGTCTCAAGTTAGAATAGAAGGATTATGTGGTATCCCGAATAGTAGCATGAATTCAGTCAACAGAATCAGTGTGAGTTCATTCAAGCCTAGTACAGTCTAGTGATCAGTTAATGTTGATTCAGTTGGGAGTAGGATTCAACACTGAGCGAATCCAGGGATGGGGGTATTTTTGTTAGCAGAGGGTTTGACCCTTAGTAGCAGTCCCTATGTTAAAAAACTACGTAGCCAAAGTATGGTAAATCATCTTCCTGCCAGACTAGGGTTGATGTAACCATATAAATCTCATAAGTCTTCCTTCAAGATTAGGGTTAACCCAGCTACTATTAGTAACCTGTTACATGGTGATAACACCCTTCCAACTGGAGTTATAGGTTAGACCCTATATCAGTCTATAATTAATGTACTTTGGTTAGATGATAACTCCCACAATTATAATTTCAGTATTTATTATTCAGTAATTAGTATCCAGTATTCAGTACAAAACTCAGTTTAGTTTAATATGATCATGACTTACAGTTATCAGTTATTCAGTTATCAGAAACTCTGTACTTCAGCTTTAGACTAATTCAAACAGACTATATATGCTTTGTATTAAGTGTTCAGTACTTACAAAAATCCAAGTCTTGCATATCCTCTCATCCAGTTGCTTTATGATATTTAGTTATTATTCTCATGCATGTGAACCCATACATATCGGCCTAACCTGACCTAGCATACCAGTACATTCAAAGTACTAAAGCATACACTTTCTTTGTGCTATGATATCTCATTACATAGGTTTAGATACTCAGATTCCTGACCGTACCTATCAGATCATTCTATCGGCTGCAGCTATAGTAGTGGTCCTCATCCATCGAGCATATGACAATTATTTAGTTATTTTATTATTTAAAGTACTTTAGCTTTTTAATTATTTCCAGATAGTAGTTGTGACTTAGTTAAGGCCTGTCCCATCAACTCTTTTATTGCAGAATTTAGAGGCTTTCAGACACTAATAGTTAGTAGTTATTCTGCAGATGTACTCAATATTAAATCAATTTTGTGAACCTTATGTGATTTTCAATTTTACTTTCATATATATTTCATGATTATTAATTAGTGTTCACAATAGGTACCAGTCATGGGTTAGCTTATGATCCGACGGGGTCGTAAGCACCATATGACGCCCAAGGTATAGTATTAAGGCATTACAAACTTTGTATCAGAGTCTAACATTCTAAATATTCCTTGGGAATTTAAAAGCCACGCCAAGTAGAGTCTTTTGTATGGGTGTATAGTGTGCCACACTTATGGATAAGAGGATATGAGGTATTTTTAGGAAAAGTTCACTTCTTTTAGTATTCATATCGTGCCAGTTAGCATGTGATCAAGTTAAACTCTCTGTCTAATTCTAATCTTCCTTTTATTTATGGTATATGCCTCTTAGAAAGACTAATAGAAAAAAAAATAAGAATCAACCCGCATCTCTGCCAGTATAGAAAGATCACCTAAATGAGCATATCTCTCATGCTGAATTTAGAGCTGCTTTCACTACGTTAGCTTATTCAGTAGTTGCTTAGAATAATTTGTAGGCTATTTTCCTATCTAGGCTATTAATTTATGCTCAGCTGAGTGAGATGGGGAAGCATAAGAAGAAAGAGAGAAAGAATAAGAGGGCCAGAACAAGTAGTTTTAAACGTAGGTCAAGGGGTCGTAACCGCTCTTAATCCTATCAAAAATTCTTAGCCTCAGGCCTGCCTTCAACCAGTTCACCAATGTCTATGTTCAAGAAAAATAGTCGAGATAGAGCACAAGGCTCTAAGTCACAAGGTAGTGGGAAGGGTGTTTATAGTTATTTGATTTTCCAAGAATATGGTAAGAATCATAAGGGTGTGTGTAGATCCGGTAGGGATGTGTGTTTTGGGTGTGGCAAGCCAGACCATAGAGTCAGAGATTGCCCAAAGAGTGGTCAGCAGGGTCGGTCCAGCCGTCGACTAGTTTCATCCAATCACTTGACTCAGCAGGGTGCTGCTATTGTCATTCCTAATAGTGGTCAGCATCAGAATAGGTTATATGCAATTCAAACCTAACAGGATCATGAAAGTTCTCTTGATGTGTTTACGGGTAAATTATCGGTCATTTATTTACGTGTTTATGCTTAGTTAGATCCTAGAGCTTCTCTTTAATTTGTAACCCTCAATTTCGTTGTCAAGTTTAGTGTCAGTTCCAAAACCTCAGTATCTACCCCAGTGGATACATCTATTATAGCCAAATGGCTATATAGAAATTGCCCGATCATAGTATCCTAGTAAATCAGTTTAGTTGATTTTAGAAATAAAGTAGTTCAGTTTCAGCTTCTGAATGAACCAACCAGTGAATGAAGAAGTAGTACCTCAGTGCTTAGGAGTCAGATATGATTTCAGCCTCCTTCTCAGAATCCTATGACAACAGTTTGAAACATGAAACCAGGAGTTTAGCAATAGTAGTAGAGTAGGGATGGTGTTATCTGAAGTTGAGTAGATTATATATTTCATGGGACTACTGATATGAAAGGTGAATTAGTAGGCTTGAAGTAGTGTATACAAGAATTTAAGTTTGTTGATTCAAAACATTTGTTATGGGTGTGATATTTATAGGCTATGATGAAAGTAGTATAGTTATTAAAGAATTGGGAATATCCATATTATGTGTTAGGATCTAAGTTTGAATCTTTAAAGGTTGAGCTAATAGAAAGAGGAGTTGAAAATTCTAAGTTAGTCAGTTCTTAAGTTGTTACATAATGTATTTGGGGCTATAGGAAGTTGAGAGTTCTATCTCAGAAGGAAGTATCAACAATAGGGTTTTACACTTTTAGGTACAGTCTTTCAGGGTGAGTTTAGTGTTTATAAGTATTGTTATATCTCAGAATCTAGAGTAAAATGGTTTTTGTATAGTTTAGAGATATTTGTTAAGTGGTCCACAAACTTAGAATAATGGCTTTAAGCTAAGGGGGAGATGGTAGAACAAGTGACCAAGTCTGGCTCTCAGATTCTAGTAGCGATGCCAGTGTGTTGTAGAACAACACTAGGGAGCAGAATGCCTAACCCATGCTTATTTCAATAGTTGTACTTCAATTATTACAATATCTACTCATGCTTTACATATCAGCTCTATGCTCATATTAATGCACTTTCCATAGAATCATATATGATTCTAATCTCTCATAGATGGAGATCAAGTTTGCTCAATAGTGCGAATCATGTTGCCATGAATTCAAAAATTCCAAACTCAGGTCATGCTGCTCATGACTCATGTGCTCATGCTCTATAATATGTTTAGTTCCAGTATTCATGTAACACTCGTAATGATCAGTGAAATTCAGATTATGTCATAAATATCCTCAGTTTAGGTCTCTTGATGAACCCATGATGTTGATATTCTATTCCTTAGGCCTCTTTTAAGTGTCAAGTTATGTATAGTGTTCATTAATGCTTTAGGTCCTCATAGTTTAGCCTTTCAGTGACTTCTTCTTATGAAATGATGTAGTGATGAGCAATTGCATAGAGAGGAGAGACTAAATATTTCATGTTAAGGAAAGATTGTTGCATGCATGTTTTACTCGAGGCTTTAGTTATGAAGATAGGATTGAACATCATATTGGTGTGTAAGTGGATAAATGTATTACACATTAGTGAATGGCTAGTAAGAGGTTGTATTTAGTTATTGAATAAGAAATTTGAATTATTCATGAGATAAGAGGTTGTGAAAATGCATGGTGTGTTAAATAAATGATTCAGACTAGTATTACAGTGTTATGTGTGCATTTTGTATATCCAAGTAGGCTTGTACATAGTATGAGAATTTAGTCTAGCTTAGACTTCAGTAGGGAGAGTTATCAGTGCCCATGTGAATATTTTCAGTAGTCTCAGGTGAAGTGAAGTATTAAGGTAGAAAGTATAGTTGAGAGAGTATTTGAGGAGTATGTCTAAGCTTGAAAGATAGTAGTTGCACTGCATAAGGCCTAGTAGCTATATTCTAGCTAATGTTTCGTAGGCCTGTGTTTCATATTGTTGGATTTTAGCCTTGTTGTGATTTCTTATCCAGATGTCTTATTCAGACCATGCCTAAGATTTCTTACTCCCTAAAAGTCATTAAAAACTATTAGAAAATGTGTCGAAGAAATACTCAAGTTAAGTATAAGCTTTCAGTATGAGTTAGTCTGTATAGCCAGTAATTCAGAATAGTAGTCAGACCGGCAGGTTCCTATGGTTTTTTAATCTTTCGATCTAGTCTTACTATCTAAAGTTTCATGAATATATACCTTCCAAGAAATAGTTTGTTCGCATCTATGTAAATTGTGAATCTACTTCAGTTCATGCATCATGTTTCATATCCCAGATAGCCAGTCATGATTCATTCCATAAGTGTTCCATGCATTATCTTAGTTTTCATAGTATTTCAGTAAAGTCAGTATCATTCGGGGGATGAACTATCCTGAGGGGGATACATAATACCCCTAATATTTTCATGTACTAAATCTCCCATCTTTTCATCATGAAACCAGATCCATCCAGAGATAATGGTTACTCATAAGTTGACTCTCTCATTCCTATATTCGCCTTATAAACATTCTCATGTCACTGTATGTGTTCAAGAAATTGGTTTAGTTCATGATATTCAGTTCATGTATTATGCTTCAGACCCAGTTATGATCTCGTGTTCCTATTCATGCATGTTTAGTAAAGGATCTTAGATTTTTTGGCATTCTAAACTTAAGATAATAGTTTTCCTTATATTTAATCTATTCCATACTTAATTTTAGCTGTATATCATTCTAATATCATTCATGCATTCATGAATCAGTTCAGTCATGAGTCACGTCTCAATATTTAGTCATGTTTTATCTATGAACGTCAGTACAGTCGTAGTACCTTAATTCCTCTTAGCTTGATCAATTTCATTCAAGGATGAATGTTCCCAAGGTGGAGATATTGTAAAACCCCATAAAGTCCTAGACCATTTCAATCCTTTATATCATTCCAAAGAAGGTCCCATACTTAGAAAATTTCAGCGAAGTGTTAAGACTTAGTCTCATTTTTGGCCTTAATATTTCAATGGTCTCATTTTAGATCTTTTCGGCCTTAGATTGTCGATTTTTAAATTAACTTATGATCAACATTATCTATAGGTAATATTGAGTGAGTTTCAAAATTTTCAAAAATCATTTGAGTCACGTTTGGATGACCAAAATAGTAAGACAACACGATCAAGACACATCGCGTTGGCTATCGCATCGTCACCATCGACGCGATGCGTCGGTAATTGCATCAATAACATCGACGCAGTGCATCACCTATCATGTCACTGGGCTTTTTTAGCTCATTTAATCCTGAGTCTAGAGGGGTATGCCAGTCTTTTCCCCTCACTTTAACACGGGATTTATGTCCCAAAATAGCTTTTTTGTCTCATTTATCACAATTATCTCAAAATCAAAAGCATTCCCTTTTAAGTACAAACCCTTTCCCCTTCATTATTCAATTTCAAATTACAAGAAATCCCTCAATAACTCCCTTCAATTCATCTACCAAATTATGTTTAGGTGTTCATCCTTGGGTTCCTTCCACCCTTGGAGTTCAAGAGTACCTTTTCAAGCACTTAGATTATGATTACATTCTTGAATGAAAGTATGTTCATGTATGTGATGTTGTATGGATTGCAAGTCAAGAATAATCTGAGTTTCATGTGAATTAACTAGAATGCATGTTGATATATGTAACCCCTATGTTTAATCTTTGAATTTTGGTGTTGAATGTGGTAGTCATGATAGTTATATATTGCTCATTATCATGTACAAGATTTATATATCCTAGGTGTTTGACAAATTGTCTATGTGAAAGAATTATACATAATGTCCTATGTGTGATGCTTTTAGAGATGAGATATGATTTCATTATCTATGCTATGGAGTCCTGGGGGTATTGAATACCCGAAATTTAGTTGTTGTCTAGTCTCAAGTTAGAATAGAAGGATTCTGTAGTATCCCAAATAGTAGCATACGGTCAGTCAACAGAATTAGTGTGAGTTCAGTGAAGCCTAGTACAGTCTAGTGATCACTTCAGTGTCAATTCAGTTAGGAGTAGGATTTAGCACCGAACGAACCCAGGGATGGGGGCATTCCTGTCAGTAGAGGGTTTGACCCTTAGTAGCAGTCCTTGTGTTACAGAACTATGTAACCAACGTAAGGTAAATCATCTTCCTACCAGACTAGGGTTGACTTAACCATATAAATGTCATGAGTTTTCCTTCCAGATTAGGATTGATCCAGCTACTGTTAGTGACCTGTGGCATAGTGCTATCACCCTTTCAACTAAAGTTATAGGTTGAACCCCATATCAGTCTATAATCAGGGTATGTCGGTTAGATAATAACTCCAGTAGTTACAATTTGAGTATTTAGTAATCAGTATCCAGTATTCACTACCAAACTCAGTTTAGTTTCTCATGATCATGACTTACAGTTATCGGTTATTCAGTTATTAGAAACTCAGTACTTCAGCTTTAAACTAATTTAGATAGATGCTATATGCTTGGTATTATGTGTTCATTACTTACAGTAGTCCCAGTCTTGCATATTCTCTCATCCAGTTATTTCATAATATTTAGTTATTATTCTTATGCACATGAACCTATGCATACCAGCTTAACCTCATCTAGCATACCAGTACATTCAAAGTACAAACACATACTTTTTGTTTGCGTTATGATGTCTTATATCATAGGTTTGGATGCTCGGGTTCCTGACCGTACCTATACAGATCAGTCTATCAACCGCAACGATATTATTCAGTCCTCATCCATCGAGGATGTGACACTCATTTAGTGATTTTATAATTTACAGTATTTCATCTTTTCAATTACTTCCAGACATCAGTTGTGAGTTAGTTGGGGCCTATCCCATCATCGCTTTTATTTTAGATGTTTAGAGGCTTTCAGATAGTAATAGTTAGCAGTTATTTTTGCAGAAGTACTCAGTATTAAATCAGTTTTATGAGCCTTATGGCGTTTTTGTTTTACTTTTATATATGTTTCATGATTATCAATTAGTGCTCACAACAGGTACAGTCATGGGTTAGCTTGTGGTACTAAGAGATCGTAAGCACTGTATGACACCCAGGGTGTAGTCTCGGGGCATTACTGATTATGACCACATTTATATGCACTTAGAGACAACCATAGATCCATAAAAGTTAATTTATCAAAATAGCAAGCACAAAATTTTTGGATTTCTTATTTTTTAAATCAAGAAACTACTATAAGTTCCCCATCATCTTTTTATCACATCATAAAATATTCACACTATCTTCTTGACTGAACGATAAACCATCAATAGCTGCATAGTCATTGGTTTGAAGGCTCCCAAGCTCAATTACCAATAAATAAATAGGACATCAAATTTAGTCAAGCACCAAGGCCGCACAACTCTATTTCAAAGATATATGCACCAATTGCACAAGAAATAGTAAAAGTACCCGATTCTTTCTTCTTTTAAACTAGCAATCATAAAGCATTTGAACTACAATGATGAAGATTATCCACTTACTCAAAAATTAATGTATTTTTTTGGTGGACAATCTTTCATGAACATAGCATTACCCAACATTTTTTCTAGAACATCCACCTTGATCGACAAGTTCTTTAACATGGAGACAAACTTATGAAATTTCCCTCCCTTCACTTTTGTTCTTCATTTGTTGAACTACAATAATGAAGATTATCCACCTGCTAAAATATTAATGTATTTTTTGTTGGACAGTCTTTCATGAACATAGCATTACCCAACATTTGTTCTAGAACTTCCACCTTGATTAATAAGTTCTTTAACATGGAGACAAACTTATGAAATTTCCCTCTCTTCGCTTTTCTTCTTTATTTGGTGCAGAAATAGAGAAGGGGGCCCTGGAATATGTGTTAGAGGATATTTAATTTCTTTGACCATTAACTACATGAGCATCATCTTTCTCTATGGTATGCTTTTCAATATTTACTTTTGATTATCAATCTCTTAAGGCTTTACAAACTCAACCGATTCTAATCAACACACATATAATTTTTCACTATTTTGTGATAAAAAAAACATTCTCTACATGTGTCTGAACCATAGACTGTGGTTTAGGTAGAACTTTACCACATCTTATGGTAATCTCCATGCAGCTTCCATCATTTCTAAGATTCTAAATGGTGTCATTAGAAGATTGCCACTCTTCCACTAATTGAATGTTTCAAACAATTGAACAGTTTGTTACTCTAAATTATTTATAAAGGTACAGTGTGAATCTACAAGTTGACTTATCGAAGAAAGTTCACTCTTTATTTCTGTAACTTTTGTGTCGGTGGATTCCACCCTTGAAGCACTTGTATCATCATATCCTTCATGTCCCTGAATTAGAAGGATTTCCTAGAGGCATATAAAATCCATTTTGATAATTCCTATAGCTATTTTTGTTATTCTAATTACCTTGTTTACGGTCTCTCTAAGTCTTTTAATCATTGTAGTAATTGTCCTTTTTATAGTTTCAACCTTGGTTTCATTAGCCATTGGCTTAAAAACCCTTTTAATTGTTCAAATACTTGACCTACCTTAGAATCAAAATTGGCCACCTTGCCCCGTAAACTAACAACTTTTGCTTTTTTAGTCCTTCTGCCAGTAAGTGTTTCGCCATCAAATCCATATGAGTCTTCATATGAGCCATATCCTCGTTACATTTTTCTTATATTTGGTGATGTTGATATACCATAGAAGAAGTACTTCTTTCTACCACATAATACCTACTATTCCAAGATCTACTATTTTTGTCATCTTATTTAGTATAATTGTCACATTTGTAAAATTTAGTTCCACAAAAGCACCTCCAACTGTATTGTCAACTATTGTCTTAGAACTTGAGTTCAGAGACCTATAAAATATATCAATGACATTCACATTTGTCAACTTATGATTATGGAATCAGGCTAACTTCTTAAACCTCAGCCATGTCTCATGTAATGCCTCATTTGACAGCTGCCAAAAGTAGCTAATTTTATCCCTCAATTGTAATATCCTGGAGGGTGGAAAGAACCTTTTATTGGAATGATCCTTTTAATTGACTCCAATTTGTTATAGAATTAGGTGATAGCTCAATCAACCATAATGTTGCCTCCTTAGACAGAGAAAATGGAAATAACGTCAATCAAATATTATTCTGGCTAACTCCCAAACTATCAAAGGACTTATAGATTCTAATGAAATTCATTAAGTGCATACGCATATCACAACCGGCCATATCTCCAAGTAAATCTTTGAGATTCAACAACTGGATGGGGGTGATAGTGATATTAAACTTTTCTTCGGGAGCTAGTGGTGGTAAAACAATAACCCTAATGGCAACAATCTGATCTAAATCAGCCTCATGCTCATTATCAAGGTCAAATTGCATGACAGGTTATTATGGACCTCTACCTGTTAGTTGCTGACATTGGTTGGCTGGGGCAACATAATTTGCCTGTTATGCACCAACATCATCACCCAGATCATCATTATCTTCCATATTATTGGGTACATTCATATTTGGTTGGTGCTTTTGTTTAGTAGCAAGCTGAGCAAGCCTTCCTGCCTTACACTATTGTGCGTCCATACTTTTTCACAAATTTCTTACAAGCTTGGGGTTGTAAGGTAATAATGGTTCATGTGAACTTTGGGTACTTGTCATACACAAGTGGTATCCTGCAAATTACAAAAATAACAAAAAAATAAAATTAGAAAATATGACTAGGATTCAAATAAACACAACCGACTTAATAGACCACAGTATTCCCGCCATTGATACCAAAATTTTTTGGCTATTAATTTACCATAGTAGCAAAGATTCTTTGAACAAGCAGTCTTAGAAGAATAATAAAATTATACACTAGCAAAGATAATCACTCTTTGTGACATCCAAAAGTTTCAATTGTACATGAAATTTGATATGCCCAAATTACAACTCCTAAAATACGTGTAAGTGATAATTGTTAAATATATAACCCGACAATGGTTAGGAATAAATCCTATAGGGAATATAGTGATAATTAAGTTATTAATTCTAGAGACTATTGGTCCACAATTTCCATGAAATGCGGGTGTTTCTATAAATGATTTTGAATAAAGATTCAGTTTGTCAAGTAACTAGCGTTAAATTTATGAATAATATGTCAATAGAGAAAACAAATCAGGATTATGTTAACCATGGATTTTTATCACTTTTTGTTAAAGTCAATAGTGAATTTGTTTCAACACAAGTAAATGTCAAGCAACCATGTACAAATGCTCACCTAAACATTTCCCAAAATAATAAGGCAATTTTTCTTTTCATGCTTTTGAACATATACAGATGGAAATAATAAATTGATTTTAGCCTATAGTATATTAATCTCATTAGCGCACTTATTAGATGGAGGTTAGAAAGTCTGTGTAAAACCTCAAAAATCCAATTTCATCTCAGGCTCTAATTTCAAGGATTTATTAAAGGATCTCATCTCCAGATATGTGGGATTTTATAAGTGGATCTCGTTTCACCCATTGGGTCCTAAAGTTAACTAAATTTCTATATTTAATTCCTTCATTAAAGCATAGGGTTCATGTATGTTATGAATTCATTGGTCTCATTGAGTTATAAACCATGTTTAACTTGAATTTCAATACAATTACATGTTTAAAATTATAAACCCTAATTATACTGTAAATTTTGTGATTGTTGGACTTGATTTATGACATTTCTTAATTCACTCAGTTTGTGGAATTTTCATAATAGTCATATTTTTCAGAGATGGTGGGTTATGAACACCCAATGACCTAGGATTACATGCATATACTTTTGAGTAATATATCCTCTGGTTTACCTGTTTTGATTGCTCCATGATAATGCATTTATATTTAGTTTTTAGAATATTACTATTATCAAGAACTTTAGTTATCAATATCAATTATTTGGGAGTAGTACTTAGCATCGAGCAAACTCAGGGATGAATTTTCAATTGCCAATTAGGCCGAGACCTTTAGTAGAAGTCCAAAAGTACCCAAACTATTATTCCACCATAGGTTCTAAATGGTCACCCTTTAGAACAATCTTGATACCATATTAGGTTTGAACATCAATTTAGTGGATCCATGTCCGTTAGTGTTCATACCCTTGGTAGGGTACAAAATATCCTTCAACTAGGGTTATAGGTTGGACCTCAGTTAGCTCAGATTGGGCTATGTCAATTAATGGTAGCTCGCACAGTCCACAATTCATAGTTTAGATTTGGATAATCGCATGACCTCATATTCAGTTATTCATTTTATCATACAGTACATGTTTATTACTTGGTTTTATATCAGTTTACCGTATCATATGAATTATGATCAACATACATTAATTATTTCCTATCTTAAATAATCAGTAAATTTAAAGTGTTGATTGCATACTTTTTTTTGTATTGTATTATCTCATAATATATGTTCTGATATTCAACACCATGATAGTGTATAACAAAATCTCCAACTACAACAACAATAGTACTTTGAGGAGTCCTCATTATTTAAGGACTATTATTAGTATTTTATTTTATTTTATTTAGTTTCTGGCTATAAGGGTTAGTTAGAGGCTTGTCCTAACAACTTTTCTTTATTGAGGATTATAGATAGACAATAGAGATTTAACTTTATTTTATGTTTAGTGATTTTTGTTTTGTGTTAACATTGACATTTGATTTTGATTTCAAACATATATGACTTTAGATTCAATAGAGTGGTATTTAATTTTATGTAATATTCTTAGTGTCATGCTAGCCCATGGGTTTGCTCAATAATCTGAGATGGATTTATGCACTTCAGTGTTGTTCTCTGGGCTTATTTAGGTTTGTTTTGAGGATTTTTTATGTTCTTAATGAGTCAATAAGGACATAAATAAACATCCAAGTTTTTAAGTACTTTATAAGAATGTTTAAGGTGTAGTTCAAACAAGTTTGGATTCAAATTGATCATTTAGAGTTCATATGAGAAAACTAATGTTACTAGCTTAAACTAGGTGTTGTTCTAATTGATCACGATGGATTCTAACGTGTATAGTGAGTTACTAATGGTATTATTGTGTAATTTTGTTTGGAAAAACTTGATCATAGTTTTTAAAGTGTAATTGAATCAGGATAAGAGTTAAGACTCAGTGAAAGATCAAAAGGGGCAAAACTAGTATTCTTAGCTAAGTTTCTAGTTCGTCGTCTTGGATGTTGTGTTGTTTTAAGCTCTAATTTGTTGTGTTTAATTCTATAAGATTATTAGTGAGTTTATTATGATGATATATACAGGATATAAAAGTGCCAAATCAAGTTGAAACAAAACAAAAAGGCTTAAAATAAATCAGTAAAAGCACAAGATATAACTTGACATGAATTGGACACCTTGGATGTCAAGGGCACATCGTGGACCAAAGAAAAGGAAATTGGGCTCTTTCCATACATATAGAGATTGCTAGGGGGAACTGAAACAATGTTTATACATGATAAGTTTACGTGGTAGAGGCAAACATGGAGAATTAGCCACGTGACATGGCCTAGTGCAAAAAAGCAATAGTTATGTGTAAATTCCTTATTGTGTAAATTCTTAGATATTTTGTGTTTTGAGTTATGTTTAAATCTTTTTACACGGATGGTGTGGCTTATACTACTATTAATTGAGAGATAATATGAGAAATTAGTGGATATCAATTGTCGGTTATAGGCTTGTTGATGCTCCTGGGTTGTCATGGGATCAGTTTGTTGATGTCTTTCTAGAGAGATTTATGCCTTTCAGTTTGAGAGATCGTATGTGGGATGAGTTTGATCATTAGGAACAAGGCTCCATGACATTTTTTGAGTATAAGGCATGCTTCCATGCCCTTTCCAGATATTTCTATGATAGCATTTCCACTGAGTTTGAGAAGATTTGAAAGTTTGTAAAGTATTTGGTTATCTCTCTTTACTTGGCTACGTCTCAGATGATTGTGTCTAAGGATTATTTTTAGTGTATTATGGATCATGCTAAGATGATAGAGGGTGTTCTTAGTGAATCTTAGGAAGGCGCCAAGAAGACACGATATTTTGGTGAGTTTAGGAGTCAGACCTATCGAGGTAGAGATTTTAGAGGTTCTCATGGATGCCATGGTAGGCTAGTGCAGGTGATTTTATAGAATTCAGCTTGTGGATCTTCTAGTTTAACAGTTCTGGGTAGGCGTTAGGGATTAGTTTACTTTTTCTTGTTGAGACTGGTCATAGAGGTTGCTATGTGTGTGGTGAGATTAGCCATATGGCCAAGAATTATTCTCGTCATATATTTAAAGATACTCCTATTTCAGCTATAAGAGGTAGGGGTTCTCCAAAGGTACAAGAGGTAGAATGGTAGAACCCATGTTGGTGGTCGTGGGGTTACTCAGATAGTTGGTAGTCATGGAAAGTGTTACACTATAATAGTCAAATCTGTGGCAGTCTTTAGATGTTGTGATCTCAGGTACTGTTCCATTTGTTTCAGACCTACATCTGTATTATTTGATCCTGGATTGATTTACTCCTATGTGTTCGTGTATTTTTCTTTGGATTTTGATTTTATAATTGAGCCTCTTTCCATGCCTATTCGGTTATCTACCCCGGTAGGTGATTCTTTAGTGGTGGATTGGGTACATCGATCTTGTGTTGTGACTTTTTCCTGGTGTGAGACTTTGGTAGACTTGCTTGTGTTATATATAATTGATTTTGATGTTATTTTGGGTATGGATTGGTTAGATCCTAATTATGTTGTTTTAGATTATTTTGTTAAGACTGTGACTTTAGCTTTGGCTGGTGTGACAATGATAGCTTGGAAGGGTACAGTTCATTTGGGTCCTAAGAGGATTATATCTTATGTCCAGGCTCATAAATTGGCTGAGAGGGGAAGTTTATCTTACTTGGCCTATATTTATTACACAAATATTGTTTCGCCTCCTTTCTTGGATTCTATCTGTGTTGTCTGTGAGTTTATGGAGGTGTTCCCTATGGACTTTCCTAGTATGCCTTTAGATTGAGATATTGATTTTATTATTGTTGTTGAGTCAGGCACCAAGCCTATTTTTATTCCTCCTTATAAGATGGCCCAAGCAGAGCTAAAAGAACTAAAGGGTCAGTTGCGGGACTTATTGGATAAGGGATTTATTCAACCTAGTATTTTACCTTAGGGTGTGCCTGTCTTTTTTGTAAAGAGAAAGGATGGGTCTATGCGAATGTAAATTGATTATCGATAGTTTAATAAGGTGACGGTTAAGGATAAATATCCTCTTTCTCGCATTGATAATTTGTTTGATCAACTTCATGGTACTAGGGTATTTTCGAAGATTGGTTTGCGGTTTGGTTATCAACAGTTAAGGATTAGAGGTTTGGATATTCCAAAAAAAGCTTCTTGGACTCGATATAGTCAGTATGAGTTCTTGGTCATGTCTTTTGGGTTGACCAATTCCCCTGCCTCATTCATGGAGTTGATGAATCGGGAGTTTTGACTATGTCTTGACTCCTTTGTTATGGTATTTATAGATGATATCTTGGTTTACTCCAAGAGTCAGGTTGAGCATGAGGAGCATTTGTGAATTGTGCTTCAGAGATTGAGGGATGATGAGTTGTATGCTAAGTTCTTTAAGTGAAAGTTTTGGTTGGAGTCTGTTTCTTTCTTGGGTTATGTAGTGACTAAGAAAGGTATTATGGTTGATCCAGTAAAGGTTGTAACAGTTCGTGATTGGGCTAGACCTACTTTACCTATCGAGATTCAAAGTTTTATTAGCGTGGCCGGGTATTATCGGTGTTTTGTTGAGGGTTTCTTTTCTATTGTAGCTCCTTTGACTAAGTTGACTCAAAAAAAGGGTTTCCATCTAGTGCTCTGATGCTTGTGAGGTAAGCTTCTAGTAGCTCAACGACTTATTGATTTCAACTCTTATATTGGCTTTGTCTATGGAGGGCATGGGATTTATCGTGTTTTGTGATACTTTCGATGTTGGATTAGGTGATGTGTTGATGCAGGAGGACAAGGTAATTGCGTATGCATCTAGTCAGTTGAAGCCTCATTAAAGATATTATCCTACCCATGATTTGGAGCTATGCGCTGTTGTATTTACCTTAAAGTTGTGGAGGCACTACTTGTATGGAGTCCGTTGTGAGATCTTCTTAGATCATCGTAGCCTTTAGTACTTCTTAACTAGCGAAATCTTTATATGAGGCAGCACCATTGGCTTGAGTTGATTAATGATTATGACTTGACTATTCTCTACCATCCGGGAAAGGCTAGTGTGGTTACAGATGCCTTAAGCCAAAAGTCAACTAGCATGGGTAGCTTGGTGCATCTTTTGATCCAGGAGAGGCCGTTGGCCTTAGATGTTCAGTCTTTGGCCAACCTGATGGTTAGGCTTGATATTTCAATACCGGAGCATGTTTTGGCATTTGTGGTGGCTAGATCTTATTTGATAGAGCAAATTCGATCCCATCAGTTCAATGATGTTGGATTAAGGTTGATTTGAGATAAAGTGTTGAGTGAGAAGGCTAAGGAAGCCTCATTGATTTAGATAGAGTTTTGAGGATTGGGGGCTGAGTTTGTATTTCAAGAGTGGTGATCGGATTAGGTTAATCTTAGAAGAGGCCCATTATTTGAGATATTCTATACATCCAGGTATGACTAATATGTATCGTGATTTAAGGTAGCACTACTGGTGGAGTGGTATGAGGTAAGATATAGCAGATTTTATTGCTCGTTTCCTATGTTTTCATCAGGTGAGGGCCGAGCATATGAGGCCTATTGGATTGCTTCAGAGGTTACCCATTCTCGAGTGGAAGTGGAAATGGATCACTATGGCTTTTCTAACTAGTTATCCTCATACATCTCATAGTTCTGACAGTGTTTGGGTCATCGTGGATAAATTCACCAAGTTAGCTTATTTTATTCTAGTTCAGGTCTCATTCAGTGCTGAGAGGTTGTCCCGTATCTATATTCATAGGATTGTGCGGCTGCATGGTGCGTCAGTGTCCACTATTTTAGATCAAGGTTCTGTGTTCACATTTCACTTTTGAAAGACTTTTCAGGTTGAGTTGGGTACTATGGTTGATCTTAGCATAGCATTTCACCCTAGACTAATGGCCAGTTAGAGTGGACTATTCAAGTTTTAAAGGATATGCTTCGCCCATGCGCAATGAATTTTGGTGGCCAGTGGGAGCAATATTTGTCTTTAACGGAATTTTCATATAGTAATAGCTACCATTCTAGTATTGATATGGCTACTTTTGAGGCATTGTATGGTACACATTGTTGCTCCCAGTAGGTTGGTTTGATGTTTCATAGGTTAGACCTCGAGATATGGACTTGCTTTGTGAGTCTTTGGATAGAGTTCGGGTCTTTCAGGATAGACTTAGAGCGACTCATAGTATGTAGAAGTGTTATACTGATCGTATACTTCGTGCCTTGAGATTTGGTCTTAGTGATTGTGTTTTTCTTTGAGTTTACCCATGAAGGGTGTGATGAGGTTTCGGAAGAGGGGTAAGCCTAGCCCCAGGTATATTGATCCATTTGAGATTCTTCAAACTATTGGTGATATGGATAATGAGTTGGCTTTGCCCCTTGATCTATCAGTTGTTCATCCAGTTTTCATGTTTCTATGCTTTGTTGCTATATTCTTGATGATTCCATGTCATTCATTGGGAGTCAGTTCAGTTAGATGAGTGGTTATCCTTTGTTGATGAGCCAGGTTCCATTTTGGCTAGGGATGTTAGAAGGTTGCACTTTAGAGTTATCCCTGTGGTTAAGGTTCAGTGGCGACATCGACCTGTAGATAAGGCTACTTGGGAGGTTGAGTCTAATATGCGTAGTTCCTATCCCCAACTTTTCATTGATTCAGGTATTTCTTTGCCTTAGTCTGAGGAAGAACTAAATTTTTAGTGGTGGATGATGTAACAACCTAAAAATTGATGAAATATGTGAAATTTGTAATTTTGTGTGATTTGACTATTTTACCCTTCCTCATAGTTGCATTATGCTATTTCTGGGATGTGGGAGTGATTGGCATGATTTTTGATGCATTTTGGTATCATTTATGCAATATTGTGGGTTTTGATGACTTTAAGAGCCTTATTTTAGACTTATATGGATATTTTGATCGTGTGATGGATGATCAAACGGACTGCGCTAGCAGCTCTGGAATATTGATGTTAGGCAAGGCAGACCTTTGGTTCGAATTTCGGTGCACCCGAGCTCATTTTGATCTATTATTCAGAAAGTTGAAAAATTAGAAATATGAGTGTGGGATCCACATTTGATCGAAATGAACTCGGATAGAAATTTGACTTCTCCAGCAGATCCGAAATGTAGATTTTCGGGTGTTAGCATGTTTGGTATGATTTTACAGCTTTTAAATCTCATTTCGACTCTCGGTTTAGAAAATTATGAGTGTGGATTTTGGGGGTCAATTTTGTGAAAACGACGTTTTTTGAAAATCTAATATCGCCTTTGCATCCAGAACGTCGAATTTAATATGGTAGCATAGTTCGTTTGTGTGTATCGGATTTATTATGGATTAAAAGAATTCACCATTTTCTTAGTAATTTCTTGATTAATTTTCAAAACTCCAAAATTCTTAGGGCTTGATTTTAAACCCCATTTTCACTCAGTTTTCACTTGAATAACGTTTTTATCTTATAATTACTAGTTTTTCATCAATTTAACGTTTAAGCAACTCTGATTCTTGATTTTAACTCATATTTCAAAGATTTTACTCGGTAAAGCACAAAATAGTTTTTCTTCAATTTAAACCTCATTTTTTACTCAATTTAACTTGGCTTTTCAGCTGTAGGTTCCAAATAATATGAGGAACATGTTTTTGAAGTAAAGTTTAAATTTTTTCCTTCTTTTTCAAAAACCCGTTTGGGGGTCCGTTTTTACCTCAACCAAAAGTAGTCAATATGGGTGTCATTGGTTTTGTTTGATGCGTAGATTTTATATTTGATGTTTTTAGTGGGTTTTGGATTGTTCGTGAAAAGTAAGGTCGTAATTCAAGTGTCGCGGACCGATTTCAGCTTTTGAGGTAGGTTATGGCTTAACTCTTCAGACTAGGCTAGGTAGTAAATGATGGTAAAAAATGTATGTTAAGGGTGGGAACTAATCATGAAAAATATCTATCTATGTGTTGTGTCCGTGTGCATTCTTATATGTGATGTAATTATTGAAATTGAGATATTATATGATATGTGTGACCGCGTCGGGTCCTATATGATATTGATAGCCTTGAATGCATATGAATAATTGTATTGTGTTGTTAAAATACTAATGTGGTACCATTGGTGTATTTTGATTATATTCATACTTTATTGGCAAATGAGACATGTGAAAATTCATAGATGATACAAAAATTATAAGCGAATATTGACGCATATGGTTGTGGAAATGCATCATTGTGATCGGTTGTGGAAATATATCATTTTGTTGTTTGTGAAAATACTCATTGTAATTGGTTATGAGCATTACATGTTCATATCATACTTATTCATGAAACATTGGTACCACCGTGGCAATATTTGAGAAGCACTGGCAACACCTTTTTAAAAGATATTGTAACACCTTATAAAACCCTTTCCAAAGGATGTGCTGGAAAGGAGATATGAGATATGTGGATTGTATATGGGTTGACAAACCCCCCATGGGTCCTGCGTTGGGAGGCTTGCCTCTGTAGGTATATACGGGGATTATGCGACGATCCCGGAGGTTGTGCGATAACCTTGTGCATCATCATTATCATCATCATCATCATCATCATTATATACGTTGCACTTACTCTATTGTGTTTATATTGTGTTGTATTGCCTTATTGACTTGTCATCTATGTATTTGTCTTACCTTCCTTTACTTGTATTTGATGATCTTGTATCTACATGTTCTCTCTTTTTCTATTTATATGTGATATAATGTGTACTTGTGTTCTATATCTTGGTGTGTTGTTGTAATATATGTGAGACATATTAAAACTATTAGTGCAAGCTGTGTGGGCTACTGTTGTTGGACATTTTCTGATTGCAGGTGACGTTCCTTTAGTGTATATTTTGTATGCTTTATTTTCTACTTTGCTTGGTCGGCCTATGATACCTAATGAGTACAAGTGGACCGTACTCATGCTTATTGCACCCTTTTGGTGTATGTCTTAGATCAAGTGCGCCTCGGCTTGCTTGACTCAGGCGATTATTGGCGATTCCAAGGTAGCGGTTGGACATTCATGTGTCCGAATTTCACCTTTATCATTCCACAGTAGTTATGTCTTTATTAGTATTTGGAGATAGAAATTATTCATTTGTGGTTATTTTTTTGATGCATTTGACTCTTGGATTGTATTAGTAGTTCGTACACTATTGACACTTGGTTTTGGGCATGATTGGTATTTTAGATAAATTCTTTCCGCATTGTTATGATTACTTTTATGGGTTGGCTTTATTTTAGAAGCTTTACCGTGGAATATTTCTTTCTTTTCCTCTTTTCATATAAGTTTGGGTGATAGTCTTACTTTTCAAGTTACGCCGCGACAAGTGCCATCATGACCCTCGTTTTTGGGTCGTGACATTAATAGTCTAAAATATAGAAATTTACTCATTCAACATGCTTTTATCAAACAAAACACTTGCACCATGTAATCAAAAATAGCACTAACTAGAATATCTTCTTTATTCTTAATCAAAAAATTTTAAATTGAGCCCGAAATTGGGAATTTCCCCACCCCCCACTTAAAAATTCACTTTTCCTCAAAGTGAACCTTTTTAAGTAAGAGATAAAAATACTTCCTGAGGCCTCTAGGCCTAGCTAGTAGCATCTTTAACTATCAAGAAGGTCTGGGGACCCCACACTCAGTCTTTGCCATTCCTTAAGCTCAAGTTTTTGGTACTCAGTCTTTCCATCAACCTGTGTCTCAATCAATAACAAAAACTACGTGAATTAAAAAACTAAAAAACTGAAAATAAAGCATAGCTTAACTTGGGTTTCGACCATGAAGCTCCTAATTTAGTGTCGCGGAACAACTCAATCAACTTTTTTCTCCACCTTGAGGATATAAATTTCACCCCAACATCGTATCCATCTTCTTGCCTCAATCATAGGGAGGTGGTACAAAAATTAAGGAATCAAGTAATAGAATGTGAATGGTAAACCACTCAGCCTTGAGGTGAGGTGTGTTTTTATGTTTCTTATCCGAACTAAAATCAAGAATATAAGATTTTTTTCCTCATCTTCACGCTCTTCCACTATTTTAAATGATTCCACAGACAAGATATCATCTATCCACTACACCCTCACTCTTATTTACCTTATCAATATCAGTCTCAAAAGAAAGATGACAACTGAATGGATGCGATTCATATGGTGATGGTAGTATCTCCTTAACTTGTTCAACAATTTCAATTTTCAAGTACTCAAACTTCGATGAATTGTCAGTAACTTTGTCTTCAATAGGTTGGGAAGTCAACTCTACATCTACCTCCTTAATTGTCTTTGGAGGTTCTTCATTGAGATTTGACCATTCCTCAAAGTAATTGCAATTACTTGTTCGGTGTCTCTTGGAAAATCACCTTGAGGTCTGGTATTATGTACCTATTGCACTTTCCCTATCTGTATCACCAAGTTCCTCATGACAATTTGCTGACGCTCAAAATTGGCCACATAACTCTTTATATCTACCAACAACTGTGCTTGATTAGCTAAAATTTGTTCTAGTATCTCTTCCAAATTTATTATTTGAAATGTAGCTTGGTAATTCTGAACCTGTGACAGCTGAAATTGCTGTTGCTGATTGTAGGTGTTCACATAGTATTGCCTTTGATCATAGCCCACAAACATTACTGAATCAGGGTTAACAACACAGGTATCTTTAGAATGATCACTATTGCCACAAACTATACATCATATAGAATCGTCATCACTCGCAAACCATCTATCCCAGGTGATAACACTCAAATTACACCTCTCTTATGAGAGAGTAAGCAATCATTGTCAAATATATAACCCAACTAGGTTGGGGTCAAATCCCACAGGGAGTATGGTGCTAATTAAGTTGTATACAGATCAGTTGACTTTTAATCGCTTGTTTCCCTCAATTAAATAGGAGGATTTGGTTCAGCTCATAAATTAATGGTTTTAGTTTAACAAGATGAAATATGTGTAGTAGTATTCAAATTCAGAGAAATAGCAAGCTAGGGTTATGTCCAGCTTTTAGTTTTCAATACATTCTAACTATGGGCTTTATGAATTCATACATGCATCGTGTTTACAGGGAAACGTATTGTATTTAACAACATTATCCTAGTGTTTCTCGACCATCAAGGACTAATTCACTTTAGTTCTCTCGAATCAAAAGCGTTTACCAAAAACAAAATGAAACTCCAAGTAGTTAATCCTGCTAAGGCATTAACTTATAAAATAGGGGTTGTAATCCTATTTTCTTGTCACTACTCTCTTTTTAGAACATCAACCTTTCTTTCAAACAAGTTGCGTTTTAAGGCATATCCTCTATGTTTTCAACTATGAGAATTCAAGATAAGCTAAGAGAGTATGATGTAAACATATCAATGCATAATGAATTCAAAACTCAAAGTGATAGATTGAATGCTACAAGGCTTCCATAACCCTAACTAATAAACTTAGCTACTCATGAATAAAACGAAAAGCATCATAAATATATTCATCATACCAAAAACTAGAAGACGATCTTGGTGTGCGAATAGTGAAACAAGAGAGAAATATTTTTCTCTCTCCACCCTAAGTCGCTATTCCCTCCTCAGAATACTACAGAATAATTCAAAAAATGAATAAAAGTTCAGCATTAAGCCTTTTAATAATCTCTTCTCTCATAATTTCCTTCTAAGTCCCTGAACTAATTATAAATGACAAACTAGTCTTAGACATAGTTTCTAGGCGCCACATTTGGTCCAGATTGCTACTCTCTCTTGTTTCATATGTCATCTGTATTCCATAGTCCCATAATGTCTTCATCTACCTCATTAATACCTAAAATCATTCTAATCACATTGGTTATCTCTATTACATAGAAGTAGAGTAAAAACATAAGAAACTAGGCACTTTGTTCTTTAAACTTAGCTAAAATATGGATAAGTTATGGTGCTTAGGTGTATAAATACACCCAAGATCACCAGGCTGCTATTTCAAGAAGTGTGATAAAAAGAGAAATAAAAAAAACTATAAAAAATCCAAAAAAACTAAACTATTTGCAACTTAATGTAGCTAAACTAAAAATAAGATATTTTCCAATCTACAAGTCCCCGACAACGGTGCCAGAAACTTGACAGAGCCAAGTGCACACACAAGTGTACGTGGTCTACCAAGTAATATAGTGGCCTTTAAGAAATCCAAATATCAATCCCACAGGTACTTGTGTTAAACAACTATCTAATTTTGGTTTAACAAATGGAGGAGAGTAGCACATAATGTTTTAGAATTATAAACTAAAATTAAACTAAACTAATGCATAAAAGTAAATGACTTTGGACCATCAAAGGATAGAAACTCACGGTTAACGCTTACGAACAATCATAGTACTCCTTTGAGGTTCATTCGTTAGATTGCTTATCATTGTTGTTGATTGGTAGGGTTA
Organism: Capsicum baccatum var. pendulum; assembly: GCA_030864225.1. Lineage (NCBI taxonomy): Eukaryota > Viridiplantae > Streptophyta > Magnoliopsida > Solanales > Solanaceae > Capsicum > Capsicum baccatum. The sequence goes on from CM061552.1 coordinate 145,816,749, forward strand.
ATTGCATGATCATGACCTCTCGACCTCTAAAACATAATTTGGACATTACAACTACATCATTGAGTGGGGATATAATAATCCATATAAATATTTTAAGGATATCTTCTTATGTTTGAATCAAGTAAGGCTTCTAGGTACATCCCTGTCCTAGACACTAATTAAAATTCCTTATTTCATAAAAGAATAAGAACCATACTTTGTTCATCCCCATGTTCTATCTTCTTATTGATCACAAGGTCGACAGTGAATATATTCTAAGGGTAGCTAATCCTTAAAATAGTTAAAACAAGGATTAACAAACAATCATAAAGATAAGCGAATCAACAAACTTAATTCAAAAAAAAAAATATTCATGATCTTGGCCTTAACCCCGGAAAGGGAGTTTAGCATTTAATGGAAATATTCATCATCCAATCCATTGGATTGATGATAAAAACCATAAAGAAACTAAATTAAAGAATGATAAAACCTAAAAAGAAGTTGTGGTAGCCTCCAATATCTTCCAAGGACGTCCAAAAGTGAATAATGATGTTTACAAAGATGTATTTATAGTATCCAAGTAGTCCAAAGCCAAATAGGATCTGTAGTACAACTTTTGGCTGTGTTTGGAGTGGGGTCACGCCACACTTTCTACAAATGGGAGGGGAAGTCACGATGCGCAAGATGGAAACGAAAGTAGAGGTCGCATCGCGAGGCATAAAAATGGGTTTGGAGGTCGCGACATACCCTCATCATAAGGAATCACTATTTTGTGTCCATTTTTAAGTTTTTGGACCTTATCATGCGCCTATTGTACTATTCTACTGTCCCAACATGCCCAATACATTTCAGGTGTCTAAATTGTGCCAAATGTTTTATTGTGTTTTTATTAATCCATTCCAAGCCTTTTTGAGTTATTTTAACGTCATTTAAAGCTTTTACATCCTTTATATATCATCTTAGTCCATTATAAAAGAAACCTATATCATTAAACACAACAATTTAGAGCTCAAAACAATACAACATCGAAGATGAAGAACTAGAAACACGAGCTAAGCATAGGCTTCATTAACTTTGATCTCTAACTTGTTGTTTTGACCCTTGTTTTGATACAATTGACCCTTTACTATTATAACCAAGATTTTTCACATATAAATGCACAATAAAAACCTTAGGAACTCATTAAACATATTAGAAACCAACACGATAGACTAGACAATCACCTAGCTCAAGCTAGTCATACTAGTTTTCTCGGTTGAACTCTAAATGATCACTTTGAATCAAAAATTGCTTGGAAACACCATTAAACATTATCAATACCTACATGGGCCCTTAAATTCACATTTATCTCATTATTTACACATTAATCACGTGAATCATACTCAAAATAAGGTTAAAAAGGCTAGAATAGTGACACTAGAATGCATAAATACACCCAACATCAACCACTCTAGTAGCTAGTTCAAAGATTATGGATAGGATAATTTAATTCATGCTTTTTCAATTTTTGAGAGGCATAATAAATAACTTTACCTTCCTACATTGTAATACCCCATACTTTTCTTAGCTTAGTTCAACAACTAGTTCCATGTATGAGAGGCCTAAAGCCTGAAAATTTCACTCGTGTTGGGGTCTTAGTCTTATTTTTGGCCTCTTAAGTTTGAGGATTTTTAAAAAGTCTTCTCGACACTGACACATAGGTTTTTGAGTTAATTAATGTTCACGGGTGTAAGAAGCATGTCTCGGGGAAGTTTTAGATTATTTGTAAAAGGATTGGGTCATTTTTGGATTTCGATTCTAGTAGCTCACCACGATAGCATCGAATCACGTTGCCTGTAGCAATGAGGCACTTACCGCATTACGGTGCCTTTCTAATCGGCATTCTAAATTTAAATATCTAATGGGCTGTAGCATCTTTTCCTCTTAATCCAAGTCATCATAACCTAACTTATATCAATAATTTAGGCATTATTTTCCCATTATTCTCTAATTTTCAATCAAAGAAACCCTAAAACTCTCCCAAGAACATCAAATTCAATTATATTCACCTCAAGAAAAATCAATAATTCAAGTCTCCCAATCCAGGAACTTTAAGAAAGCTTTCATTTAGTCCATTAATTAGTACAAAATTCATCTCCCTCGTTCAGTAATCAGTGTCTTTCAGTTGGAAGTAAAACTTAGTAGCGAGTGAACAAGAGATGTCATCTCCCTCGTTAGTCAGGCATAAGGCATTTGTCTCTCTCGTTAGTTAGGCATGAGAAGTTAGTAGCAGTCCCTAGGTTCCAAACCTACGATGCCATCGTAGAGTTTGAGAGATCCCCCATAAGTTTGGCATGACACCCTAGTCCTTTAGGACATCAGATTGGTGGATCCACACAGTCGGCGTTAGTTACCGTGGCATAGTACTAACACCCTTCCAACTGGGGTTACAGGTTAGACCTCAATAATATATTTAGGGCATATCGATTATAGCTAGCTCCCACAGTCTCAGTTAAGTATTCGGTACAAAATTATGTTCTAGTTTTCTTGACCATAGCATGTAGTTCATCAGTTATATAGTTACCAAATATAATTATTTTATTTTACAGACTATTTCAATATTATGTTATATGCTTGGTCATGCATTCTCAGATTTTACAGCTTTCATACATATTATGCATCAGTTATCTTATGTTATTTAGTGAGTCATTATTTCATGCTATTCAGTCAGTCAGTATTTCATGCATATGAATTTATGAACTTCAACCTAACCTCATCCCATATACTAGTACATTTAAAGTATTGATCGCATACTTTCTTCACGCTATGATGTCTTATATCATAGGTTTGGATGCTCAGTTTCCTGAACGCTTTTAGATTGTTTAGCTTATAAGCAGCCATATTTGTGGTGAGTGCTCATATATCGAGGACCTATTATGTTATTTTAGTATTTATTAATTTTCTTTTAGTTATTTTAGTTTGGATTTAGTTAGGGCCTGTCCCATAAACTCTTTAGTCAGTTTAGAGGATTTTAGACATGCATTCAGTCAGTTAGATAGTCAGTCAGTTTTAATAGATGTTTTCAGTCATTCAAACATATTTTGATACATATTTTAGTATCTAATTTGACATTATCTTATTAGTATTTAAACCTTATGGCATTGATAGTTTACTTTTATACATGTATATTTTGTTACGTTATTCCGTGCTGACAACAGGTACCAACTCATAGGTTAGCTTGTGGTCACTTATGACCATAAACACCTTTGTCACGAATAGAGGGTAGACTTGGGTCATGACAAAACTTGGTATTAGATCTAGATTTTACAGTGTTTTAGGGAGTCTAAAAGCTGCATTGAGTAGAGTCTTACACATGTGTGTGAAGTGCTCCACACTTTTGGACATGAGGCTACAATACATTTTAGGAAAAGGTCTATTGAAGAAAATGCCTCCTAAAAAGGATATTGGAGAAGGAATAAGAATCATCCCAAACATCTACTTATTCAGAAAGATCCCTTGAATGACCATGACCCTCACACCAAATTAAGAGATACTTTCACTACCTAAGCTCATTCAGCAGTTGATCAGAACTATCAGGTTATTCTCCTATCTAGGTTTATGGTTTGTGCTCTGTAGAGTGAAGAGGAGAAGCATAGAGAGAGAGAGAGAAAAAGAGAATAAGAGGGAAAGAATAGGTAGTTTTAAGTCAAGGTCAGAGAGTGATAACCCTTCTCATTTCTACAAAAAATTCTCAGCCCTAGCTCTTTCTTCACCTAGTATGCCAGTGCCAAAGTTTAGGAATGGCAGTCGGGATAGGGTACCAGGCTCTAAGTCCTAGGGTAGTGTGAACAATGGATGTACTAATCTGCACTATAGGAGGTATAGTAGAAATTATTAGGGTTTGTGTAGGGCTGGTAGTAGTATGTGTTTTCGATGTGGAAGGCCAGGCCACAGAGTCTAAGAATTCCCACAAATGGGTCAGCATAGTCAGTATAGTCGTTCACAAGTTCCAGCCAGTTTCCCGACTCTATAGGGAATCCTTTCTAGTGTCACCAGCGGTCAGCGCTAGAATAGATTGTGTGCACTTCAGTCCCGACAAGATAAAGAAATTTCTCTGAATATTGTTAAGGGTATTTTACAGGTCTTTCATCTTTATATTTTTTATTTGTTAGACCCCAGAGCCTCACTTTCCTTTGTAACCCCCTATATAGCTATCAATTTCAATGTCAATCCCAAATCTTTAGTAGAACCCTTCTTAGTATTTAGTCTAGTAGGTGTCTCTAAATTAGCAGACAGGTTTATAAGAATTGTCTGGTCATAATACCCCAGAAAGTCACCTTAGTTGACCTTGAGTAGTTAGAGATAATTTATTTTGATGTCATTCTTGATATGGATTAGCTCCACTCATGTTATGCCTCAGTTGATAGCAGAAATAGAGTCGTTCAATTTTAATTTCCCAATGAACCCGTCATTAAATGCAGGGATAGTACCTCAATGCTTAAGGGTCAGATGTATTTTTAGATTCTTTCTTAGAATCCTATGAAAACATATGATCTAGAGTTAGAAGCATGAACCTAGAAGTTTAGTAGTAGTAGAGTGGAGATAGTGTTATTTGAATTTAGTAGATTTTGTATCCATGGGATTATTTGTATGAAAGGTGAATTAGTAGGCTTGAAATAGTGTATGCAAAAATTTGAGCTAAGTATGATGGTGTGGGTGTGCTTATATAGTACCCTTGAGTTGCTAAGTTTGAATGAGGCTAGTAATGTAGTAATTGATGTTCTTACCAGCTAAGTTATGGGATATAGGATGATGATTTCGAATATTCTAGTTTAATGGTAGTTCCCCTGGTTTGGGAATTTCCATATTACGTGTTAGAATCTAAGTTTGAATCTTGGATGGTTGATATAGTAGTAAGGAGAATTAAAATTTTAGATGATGTGAACTCATGGTATGGTGATACTCATGGTATGGTGGTAGTCATGAAGATTCTAAGTTAGTCAGTGTTTAAGTTGCTATATGTTGAATATTGGGGCTATAGAAAGTTAAGAGTTGTATCTAAAAAGGGAGTATTAGCAGTGGGTTTTGCACTTTCAAGTGTAGCCTTTTAGGGTGAATTTTTTACTGATGAGCATTGTCATATTCCAAACTTTAGAGTAAAATGGCTGTAGTTTGTTTATATTTTATCAAAAAGGGTCCCACAAACTTAGAGTGATGGCTTATAGTTAAGGGGGAGATGATAGAATAAATAACCAAGTTAGGCTCTGAGATTCCAATTGTGATGCCAGCACGTTGTAGAATAGTAGTAAGGGAGGATGATTCCCAAACCATTCTTCCTTCAGTATTTGTACTTTAATTATCGTGATATATACTCATTCCTTATATGTCAGTGTCCTGATCACAACTCAAATTCATGAACTTTCCAAAGAAATATTTACACTTCTAATTCTTAGTACGAAGAGTTCCAGTTTTCTCCGTTGTACGAATCACATTCCATAAAATATATGAACTACAAACATAGGTCATGCAGCTCATGACTCATGTAATCATGCTTTATTGCATGTTTAGTTCCAATACTCATGCTACTCTCTTAATTATGATTAGTTAAATTTAGATTATGTCATGTATATCCTTTTTCTTATCCCTGTAATTAATCTAGGTCATGGATACTCTATTTCTCAGGCCTTAGTTAAGCATCTAATTTATGCATAGTATTCTTTCATGCTTTAAGTGCTCATGCTCTAACCTTTCAGTAATATTTCCTTATGAACTAGTAGTGGGGATGAACAGTTGCTTAGATGGGAGAGAGTAAATATTTCATGTTGGGGAAATATTATTGTGCGCTTGTTTTAGTTAAGGCTATAAGTGTGAAGTAAAACTAAGGCTAAGTTTTTTATATATATCATGGTTTGTTAAAATTTTGTGTGTGATTTTCTTAAGAATAGCACATGGAGGTTGTTAGTAATAGAAGCATTTAAGGAGAAGATGCTTTGATGGGTTGTTTGCTTAGAAGTTCATGTATGGTTATGATGATAGGTTTGAATGTCATATTGGTGTATATAAGTGGATGGGTGCATTATGCATTAGTTCATTCATAGCAAGAGGTTGAATATAGTTATTGAAATGGTAAGGATAATTATTCTTGAGATGAGAAGTTGTGAAAACGTGGTTGAATTCAAGATTTTGACTAATAGTATTATAGTGTTATGGGTGGACTTTGTAGGCTTGAACATAGTGAGAGAATTCAGTTCAACTCAAACTTCAGTAAATAGAGTTATTAGTGCCCTGTGAACATTTTTAGTAGCCTCAAGTAAAGTACGATATTGAAGTGGAATGTATAGTTAAGGGAGTATTTGAGGAGTATGTCTAAGCTTGAGAGTAGCAGTTGCATTGCCTAAGGCATAGCAATTCCAGTTTATGTTTCATCGCCCTATGTCCCATGTTATAGAGTTATAGACTTATTAAGAGTCCTTACTCATATATCTTATTTAGATCATGCCCAAGTTCTTTGATTTCTATTGTTATTATAACTTCTTAGGATGAGTGTTGAGGAAATACTCCAGTTGAGTATAAGCTTTCAATATAATTCAGTCTATATAGCCAGCAATTCAGTTTAGAAGTCAGACAGACAAGTTTCTATTATTTTTTCATCTTTCTATCTAGTCTTACTATCAGATGTTTCATCAATATGGCCATTCCAAGAGATAGTTTGTTTGTATCCATGTAAATTGTGAATTCAGTTCAATTCATGCATCATTGTCCAAATTTAGTCATTCTGTCATGATTTAGTTTGTAAGTGTCCTATGCATCATCTCAGTCTTTTCTTGGTATTTCAGCCAAGTCAGTATCAATTAGGGGGATGAATAATCCCAAGGGGGAGATGTTGTAATACTCCAAGTTTTCATGACCTAAACCTCTCAACTTTCCTTCACAAAACTAGATCCAGCCGAGGTAATGATTACTTATAAGATGACTCTCTTGCTACTATCTCAGCCTTATAACCATTCTCATGTCATTGCATATATTTAAGAAATCGGTTCAGTTTATGATATTCAGTTCACGTAGTATGTTTCTGACTCAATTATGTAATCATGCTTTCAGTTATGCATGTTTAGTAGATGATCTTAGTTTTTTAGAACTCTCAGCCTAATAAGTCTTATTCGAGGATGAATGTTCCCAAGGGGGAGATATTCTAATACCCCGTACTTTTTTTTTAGCTCAGTTCAACTCCTAGCTGTATCTATAAAAGGCTTAAAGCCTGAAAATTTCACTAAGTGTTGGGTACTTAGTTTTATTTTTGGCCTCTTAACTTCAAGGATTTTTAAATGAGTCTTCTCGACCCCGAGACATAGGTTTTAGAGTTACTTTATGTTCAGGGGTGTAAAGAGTATGTCTCGAGGAATTTTTGAATTTTTTTGACAAGGATTAGGTCATGTTTGGATTTCAATTCCAGAAGCTCACCACGATAGCATCGTGTTGCACTACTTATAGCAATGAGGCACTCACCGTATTACGGTGCCCTTCTAATAGACGTTCCAGTTGTGGATTTAAATGTTTGAGGGGCATTACCGTCTTTTCCCCTCAGTCAAAGTCGTCATAACCCAATTTATATCAGTAATTTGGGCATTATTTGCCTATTCTTCTCCAATTTAATATCCAATAAACCCTAACCCTCTCCCAAGAACATTAAATTCAATTATATTGTCTTCTAGGAAAATCAAGAATTCAAGTCTCCTAATACAAGAACTTTAAGAAAGCTTTCAAGATTGTGTTTCCCTATAAAGATTTAACATTCAAGGTATGTGTGATGTTCATCCATGGCTTTCTTTCACCATGGAGTCCAATAATCCCCTTTTAGTGTTAAATTATGAGTTTTTCCATGTTTAAAATTAATTATCTCCATGAATGACTTGTTATTTTTATTTCAAGTTAAGATTACAATTGGTTTCAAGTGGAATGGATTATAGTATGTTGTGGATGTTGAAGTTCCCATGTCATGTTCATGCAATTCATGATAAATGCTTAATTTATGGTTTTTGTCATGTAACCATGCTATCTCATCGGGTTTAAAAACATCCCTATGTTAAAGTTTTAATCATCATGAAGAGAATGATTTTGTAGAATGATTTCCCATTATGGTTTCAAAGATTTTACATGCCTTTATTGTTATTTTCATTCAGTGCTGGGAGTTTTGAATACCTGAACCTTAGCTGTTTACATAGTTTCATTATTTGCAAAATGGTTTTAGATAAACCATAAGTATTATCATTTAGTCAGTTATTATGATCAGTTGTTGGTTCAGTCAAGATTAGTTCAGTCTAATAATTAGTGTCTTTCCGTTTAAAGTAAAACTTAGCACCGAGTGAACATAGGGATGACGTCTCCCCTGTTAGTTAGGAATGAGGCATTTTCTCCCCCGTCAGTTAGGCTTGAGACGTTAGTAGCAGTCCCTAAGTTCTAAACATATGGAACCACCATAGACTTTGAGGCGTCCCCCATCAGTTTGGCGTAACACCCTTGTCCTTGGAGACATCAGATTAGTGGATCCACACAGCCAGCATTATACCCGTGGCACTGTACTAACACCCTTCCAACTAAGATTACAATTTGGACCCCAATAATAGATTTGGGATATGTTAGTTATAGCAAGCTCCCATAGTCTCAATTCAGTATTCAATACAAAATTTAGTTCAGGTTTGCTTGACTATAGCATGCTGTTCATCACTTATTGAGTTACCACATTTCAGTATTTCAGTTTACAGGATATTTCAGTATTATGTTGTATGCTTGGTCATGCATTCTCATATTTTACAACTTTCACGCATATTATGTATTAGATATGTCATGTTATTCAATCAGTTATTATCTTATTTTATTCAGTCAATCCGTTTTTCATGCATATGAACCTATGAACTTCAGCCTAACCTCATCCCATATACCAATACATTCAAAGTACTAATAGTATTCTTTATTCATGCTATGATGTCTTATATCATAGGTTCGAAAGCTCAGTTTCCTAACTGCACTTAGACAGTTCAACTTATCAACAGCTGCAGTTGTGGTGAGTCCTTATATGTCGAGGAACTATTATGTTATTTCAGTATTTTTGCATTTCCTTTCAGTTAGTTTAGTTTGGAGTAAGGTTGGTCCTATCCTATCAACTCTTTAGTTAGTTTAGAGGCTTTCAGACATACAGTCAGTGATAGTCAGTTGGTTTTATCAAATGTTTTCAGTCATTTAGACATGCTTTAATACATAATTCAGTATCCAATTTTACATTATTTATCAGTATTTAAACCTTATGGTGGTGATAGTTTACTTTCACACATGTGTATTTTGTTACTTTATTCAATGCTTATAGTAGGTTCAAGCTCATTGGTTAGCTTATGGTCACTTGTGATCATGAGCACCGTTGTTGCGAATAGGGGGTAGCCTCGTGTCATGACATACATGAAAACACATCCTAGACCACGATGAGAAACATCACCATATATCACATACTATTTTCCTTTAATTGGTATAGTAAGTATATGAGCTTATGTCAACAAGGACTTGAGAGTTTTAATGCTCTCTTGGCATTTGTCATCCAAAGTAAATTTTACTTCCTTTGTCAAAAGTTTTAAACCATCTATAGTGTCTGCTAGGCCCAATTTGGTAAGATATTTGGGTTGTTTCCATTGAACAATTTCTTGAATCGTACTTGGATGAACCATCACACCTTTAGCTAAGCAATGTGTCACTAGAAGGCCAATTTATTAAGCAAAAATTCACATTTGGATAGTTTATTTGTAAGGCCCCACAAAATTTCTAAGCTTAATTCAGTCCTTTAAGCTTGTCAAGGGGTCCCAAGCTTAGAAAACTCTAGCTAACTTCCCAAACTTAGCTTATTTTTGTCCTTCAAAAGTTGGCAATCTCATTTTGCCGCCTTAATGTCCTTTAGTGGTCTGTATGTTTGTTAATTCAGGATCAGAGAGATCAATAGGTGTTCTTGAACAAGTTTTGAATTTTTTAGACCTCGATTAGACCATGTTTGGTGTCCCAAAATAGTAGACCAATGCGATCTTGGTACGCCACATCGCCTATCGCATTGGTTAACATTGTTGTAGGGACTTCCAGAGATGAAACTACTAAGGCTTGGCGCGATCATGGCATGACGTGTTGGGTATCGCGTCGATGCCCAATTTTAGTCATTAAATATCCGCATTTAAGGGAAAAAGAGTCAATTTCCTACCCCTATATAAACTCAATAACACGTAATTCAGCCATTTTTCACCCAAAATATACTAGTTTCTCTCAATTTTCCTCAAGAATAAGTTTAGGGTTTTCAATTAAGGATTCAAATTCAAGGAAATTCCACCGTCAAACTTTGTAGAATCAAGAACTAAGGTATGCATAGTGTTCATTCATGGATTCCTTCCATCCATGAAGTTCAAGAATCAAGTTTTAAATCATGTATTGTGAATATTTTGTTGTGGATTGATTATGTTCACGAGATTATGATGATGTGATTCCCAAGCTGGAATCTTTATGTGTTGTTCATGAAACTATGTTAATGTGTGGCTTGAAATCTATAAGTTTAGTCGATTCATGGAGTTTTGAAGTGATAATTTGATGATTATGCCTATGCCTTAAGTTGTGCATGCAAGGTGCTTGATAAAATTCCTAAGGGACTAGAAATTATGGATCATAGCTCAATTATGACCCAAATGATAAGTGCATTCTTTACCCTTATGGTCACAATGACTTCTATGATATTGTTGTGCATTATAAATGTTTTATAAAATGCTCATGAGAGTAGTTGATGAAATTATGACATGTTTATATGCTTTCCCATTCATGTAAAAGACTACGATAACCATGTACTTTATGAAATGCCCAATTTATTATATTGTGGATTGTTGATGTTGGTCATGTATTCAAGAATGTCATGCCCTATTAGTTTCCTTCTATCAAGTACTGGGGGTACTTGTACCCAAAAATTTAGCTGTGTGCCTAGAGCTAGTATCATGTTTTCATGATATACCCAGTCAAGCCATGTTCAAAAGAATTCATTCAGTCATGTGACTCAGGAAAACTCAGTAAACTCAGTAATCCGAGTAATCTCAGTAGTATTCCGTCAGTCAACAGAACTCAATGAACTCAGTCCAGTTCAGTTTAGTAAATCATGTTCAGTGTCTTTTCAGATGGGAGTAGGATTTAGCACCAAGTGAGCCCGAGCATGAGGACACACACTGACAGTTGAGGGTGTGATCCTTAGAAACAATCCTTGAATTCCAGAACTATGTATCCAGCATAGGTTGAGACATCAACACTGACAGAAAAGGGTTGATAAGGCGTATAAACACTGTCAGATGAGGGTCCCACCTTTCTCTTTTAGGGACACTGCCAGATGATGGTCACTTACAACCTGTCTTTAATAATGGTGAGGTATTCACACCCTTCCAATTGGAGTTATAGATTGGACCCCAACACAGTCATAATGCATTATTTGGGGCATGTTGGTTAGATGACTACTTCCCAAAGTTATAGCCTCAGTCTTAATCTCAGTAATAGAACTCAGTTATTCTACAAAATTCAGGACTATCAGCTATAGTCAATTCATTACAATACGAAACCCATCTAGTTCCACCAGAACCTAGACTGTCAGACATTGTTGCCTAGTATCAGTTATATCAGTTATCAGTAACTCATGTTATCAGTATTCAGACTAAGTAGTCATTATCAGTTATCAGTAACTCATGTTATCAGTATTCAGACTAAGTAGTCATTATCATCATGAATTTAGTTATAGTCACTCATTCAGGAATGTATTCTCACGTTCATGTTATACAGTCAGTTAGCATTGTACATGCATTTAAACGCTTTGCATCAGCCTACCTCACTTGGATACCAGTACATTCAATCATACTAAAGCATTTGCGCTATGGTGTTTTTATACCATAGGTTCAGAAGCACGAGCTCAGAGCATCAGTAGTTTTCTAGTCTCGGGAGTCAGAGACAACAGTGAGTCCTCATCCTTCGAGGACATAATCATTTCTTTATTTCTTTATAACTTAGTTTATTTTAGTAGTTGGAGTTAGTTGGGGACATGTCCCATCAACTCCTTATTCAGACAGTTCAACTTTAGAGGCTTTTCAGACCACATTATGTTCAGTTAGTTTTGTCAGTTTGTTTTGGTATTGATATACCATACTTTCAAAGATTATGTTTTATCTTTTTTGAGCTTTATGGACTTTTATCTTTTATTTCTCCATTTATACAGTATATTATGCAGTGCTCAGGTACAGATATCATTCATGGGTTTTCTTGTGGTCCTTCGGGGTCATAAGAACCATGTGGCATTCTGAGTGTGAGATTTAGGGTGTTAAAAACTTAGTATCAGAGACTAAGGTTCAACAGCGTCCTAGGAAGTCTAAAAGTCGTATCTAGTAGAGTCTTGTATATTGGTGTGTTGCGCACCACATTTATGTACAAGAGGCTGTGAGATGTTTTAGGAATAGTTTCCTTTCTTTCAGTATTCATGTCATACCCGTGAGCATAATCTCAAGTTAATCTCATAGTATAATCCTTTTCTCTTCCGTTTATAGAATATGCCTCCCAGGAAGAGAACTGGAAATCAGTCATCCCCTCAGCTCGAAGATCCTGTGGGTGAATATGTCTCTCATGCAGAGTTTAGAGCTATATTCACTACTCTTGCTCAGTCAGTTGCTACTTAGAATGAACGACCAGCTGTCGTTCTAGCCAACCTAGTGGCCAATTCAGATGCAGCCAGGATTCGGGACTTCACCTAAATGAATCCTCCATTTTTTTGGGTCTAAGTTAGATGAGGACCCTCAGGAATTCCTTTACCAGGTTTAGAAGGTTACATGCATCATAGGGGTTACTACTAGTGAGAGTGCCGAGCTAGCTGTGTATTAGTTGTAGGATGTTCCTCACAATTGATTCAAACAGTAGAAGTCAGAGAGGTCAGTTGATGTAGGATGCATAGAATAGGAGGAGTTTGTCATTGCATTCTTAGATAGATTCTTTCCCGTAGAGAAGAGAGAAGATAAGGTGTTAGAATTTATCAACCTTAGGCAGCGCAACATGACAGTGAAAGAGTATTCTCTTAATCTTACTCAATTATATAGATATGCTCCTTGTGTGGTTGCAGATTGCAGGGCCAAGATAAGTAAGCTTGTTCCTGGGGTGAATGATAGTGTGGTCAATGAGTGTAGGTCCGCGATGTTAAACAGTGACATGAACATAGGCAGTCTTATGAACCATGCTCAGTAGGTAGAAGAGTAAAAGATTAAGATGAGGGAGAAGAAGAATAAGAGATAAAGGATAGGTAGTTTCAACTTTGCTCAGCCTAAGTCAGAAGGTGGCAACCATTCTTAGATCTACCAAAAGTAATCCATTCTAGCTCCTTCGTCAACCACTGCTCCAGTTCCTAAGTTTAGGGATAGTAATAGAGATAGGGTGCCAGTCTCTAAGTCTTAGGGCAGTGTTAGTAGTGCCCACACCGATTCTCTTTGTCAGACCTGTGGTAAGCACCATCAGGGTAGTTGCGGAGCTAGTAGTGATATTTGCCTTAGATTTGGCAAGACAGGCCACAGACTTAGGGATTGTCCCTAGTCAGGTTACCAGGGTAAGTAGAACAGTTCCTCAGCCCAGTCTGGTCACCCAAATCAGCAGGGTGCCACGTTTAGTGCTACTAGTGGGCAACGCCCAAACAGACTTTATGCTCTTCAGTCCTGATAGGATCGGGAAAATTCTTTTGATGTGGTCACAGTACGTTATAGATATTTCATGTGCACGTTTATTCTTAGCTAGATCCAGAAGCTTCCTTGTCTTTTGTTACTCCTTACATAGCAGTTAATTTTGGAGTCAATCCCAAAATTCTAGCAAAGACCTTCTCAGTCTCTACCTCAGAGGGTAAAACCATCATATCCCAATGGGTATACAGGAACTGTCCGATTATCATATTTTAGAAAGTCACTTCAGTAAACTTAGTCGAATTAGAGATAACTGATTTTTATATCAATCTTGGCATGAATTGGCTTGATTCCTACTATGCCACAGTCGACCGCAAAATAGAGTTGTTCAGTTTCAGTTTTTGAATGAACCTATCCTAGAGTGGAAGGATAGTACTTCTGTTTTTAGAGGTTAGCTTATTTCCTACCTTCGGGCATGAAAAATAATATCTAGTGGATGTGTCTATCATCTTGTTTAAGTTAAGGACACTATTCTAAAACTCCCATTCTTGAATCAGTCTCAGAATTAATATTCATATATCTTTCCCAAAGATCTTCCTGGAATTTCTATCAAAAGGGAAATAGACTTCGACATTGATCTGCTTCTAGATACTCAGCCTATATCTATTCCGCCATTCAGAATAGCACCGATAGAACTCAGAGAATTGAAAGAGCAGTTGAAGGATATTTTAGACAAGGGATTCATCAGACCTAGTATGTCACCGTGAGGCGTACCAGTTTTATTCATGTGCAAGAAAGATAATTCTCTTAGAATTGCATTGATTACCGTCATCTCAATAAAGTCATGGTCAAGAACAAGTATCCATTTCCCAGAATCGATGATTTTTTTGACCAACTTTAGGGTTCCAGTTATTTCTCAAATATAGACCTCAGATCAGACCATCATCATCTCAGAGTCAGAGAATGTGACATTCCAAAAAAAAGTCTTCCGTACTCGGTACGGTCACTTTGAATTCTTAGTTATGTCCTTTGGTCTTAACAATGCGCCAACAACCTTCATAGACTTGATGAAAAGTGTGTTCACACAGTACTTGGACATGTTCATCATAGTTTTCATAGATGATATTCTTGTCTATTCCCACAGTGAGTGTGACCGTGCAGAATATCTCAGAGTAGTATTGCAAACTCTCAGAAATCATCAGTTGTTCACCAAATTCAGTAAATTCAAATTTTGGCTAAGGTCAGTAGAATTCATTGGTAATATCATTTCCAGTGATGGCATTAGAATTGATCCTCAAAAGACCAAAGAGGTAAGAAACTGGCCTCGCCCTATCTTTCCATCAGATATCAAGAGCTTATTGGGTTTGGATGGCTATTATGGATGTTTTGTTGAGTGATTTTCATCTATTGCATCCCCTATGTCTAGATTGACTTACAAATAAGTCAAGTTTCAGTGGTCAGATCCTTCTAAGAAGAGTTTTTAAGGAGTTAAAGACTCGACTTACCTTAGCTCCAATTTTGGCTCTTTCGGATGGTTCAGATGGGTTCGTAGTGCATTGTGATACATCTATAGTAGGTTTGAGTTGGGTCCTCATGCAGCATAGTAAGGTCATAGACTACGCCTCCAGATAGCTTAAGCCCCATGAGAATAATTATCCATTTCATGATCTTGAGTTAGCAGCCATAGTTTTTCCCTTAAAGATTTGGAGTAATTATTTATACGGTGTTCATGTAGATATGTGCACAGATCATAAAATCCTTCAGTATGTATTCTCTCAGAAAGATCTCAATCCTCGTCAGATAAAGTTGTTAGAACTCTTGAAAGATTTGACATGAGTGTCCTTTATCATCCAGGCAAGGCCAACATAGTGGCCGATGCTCTGTGTAGACTATCTATAGGTAGTGTTGCTCATGTTGAGGATAATAAGTGGAAGCTAGCTCAATAAGTCCATCAGCTTGCCAAAATAGGTGTCTCCCTAGTTGATTCAGAAGAGGGTAATTTATGGGTTCAGAGTAGTTCAGAATCATCCCTAGTTTCTAAGGTGAAAGAAAATCAAGATAGAGATCCCAGTCTTTTTAAGTTAAAGGAGTCAGTCAGAGATTAGAAAGTAAAGGTTTTCTCCCAAGGGGTAGATGGTGTTTTACGTTGTCAGGGTTATCTATGTGTCCTAGGTGTAGATGAATAAAGGCAATGAATCCTTGCATAAGTGTAGGGTGTATGCTATCTATTCATCTAGGGGACACTAAAATTTACTGCAACTTGCAGGAAATCTATTGGTGGAGTGGGATGAAGAGAGATGCTGCAGAGTTTGTGGCTAAGTGCTCTACATATTAGTAGGTTAAGATAGAGCATCACAAGCCTAGTGGGTCCATGCAGGAGTTCAATATTCATACATAGAAGTAGGAAGAAGTGAACATGGACTTCGTGATGGGTTTTCCTCATACTTGTCATCGGCATGATATAGTTTGGGTCATTATAGATAGGATAACCAAATCAGCTTATTTCCTTCCCGTCCATACCTCATATTCAACCGAGGATTATGCTAAACTCTATATCAGGGGGTTGGTCAGATTGCACGGTGTTCCGTTGTCCATTGTCTTAAATAGAGGTACCCATTTCACCTTTCATTTTTGGAAATCATTCCAAAACGGTCTTGGTACCCGAGTTTATCTCAGTATATCCTTTAATCCTCAGACAGATGTTCAAGTAGAAAGGACCATTCAGACTTTGAAAGATATTCTAAGGCATGTGCGATTAATTTTAAAGTTATTTGGGAGGACCATTTGCCTTTGATTGAGTTTGCATACAACAACAACTATCATTCGTGTATTCAGATTGCTCCATTCTAAGTTCTTTATGGTAGGAGATGCAGATCTCCAGTCGGGTGGTTCAAAGTTAGCCAGGCCTCAGTTATAGGGCCTAACTTAGTAGTTGATACCTTAGAAAAAGTCTAGTTGATCAGAGAAAGACTTCAAGTTTCTCAGAGCCGACAAAAATTTTATGAAGATGTGTGCAAAAAAGATCTCGAGTTCGAGATTGGTGATCATTTATACCTAAAAATCTCTCCCATGAAGAGAGTCAAGATATTCGGCAAGAAGGGAAAGCTCAGTCCCCGATATGTTGGTCCCTTCAAAATTCTCTGTCGCTTCATAAAGATAGCATATTATGTCGAATTTCCTTCAGATCTAGGCTCAGTCCATCCAATGTTCCCTTTCTCCTTGATAAAGAGTGCATAGGTGACCTAGTAGTTGTAGTCCCTATAGTGG
The DNA here is from genome assembly GCA_030864225.1 of Capsicum baccatum var. pendulum. Lineage (NCBI taxonomy): Eukaryota > Viridiplantae > Streptophyta > Magnoliopsida > Solanales > Solanaceae > Capsicum > Capsicum baccatum. The sequence goes on from CM061552.1 coordinate 145,833,671, forward strand.
GCATAGGCATTCAGAACAATCTCTCTTTTGAAGAGATTCCAGTCAAAATCCTCGACTACCAGATGTGCTGACTGAGGAACAAGAAAGTTCCTCTAGTCAAAGTTTTTTGGCAAAATCAATCCGCTGAGGGAGCTACTTGGGAAGCAGAAACAGATATGCAAAATAAGTATCCTCACCTTTTCTCCGCTAATTTAGACTCATCCCAAGGTAATAGCTTTCCCTAAAGGTTATTCATGTTTCATGTCCAAATTTTAATTACAACTTGGCATTCATTTTCATGCTCAGATTCTCATTATAAACTCGGTATTAAATTACCATCGCATATCCAGTCATATTTTCAGGCATTATGTCAGTCACGTATTCATGCATCAAATATGCATCCTAATTATGAGAAACTCAGTTTATCAAAAATCTCAGTCATGTATTCATGATTAGTTACGTATGTACCAGATATGCATGTTTGGTATAATACATTCAGTTTATCAGTCATGTTAGTCATGTAATCATGTTATAGTTATTCATGACGCATATGTACTTAAGTTATCATTTTCCCCCTCTCAGTCAGTTTCATTCAAGGACGAATATTCCCAAGGGGGAGATATTATAAGGCCCCGCAAAATTTTTAAGCTTAATTTAGTTCTTTAAGCTTGTTAAAGGGTTCCAAACATAGAAAACTCTAGCTAAGTTCCCAGACTTAGTTTATTTTTTGCCTTCGAAAGTTGGCAATCTCATTTTGCCACCTTAATGTTCTTTAGAGGTCTGTATGTTTGTTAATTCATGATCATAGAGATCAATAGGTTTTCCTAGACAAGTTTTGTATTTTTTGGACCTCGATTAGACCACATTTGGTGTCCCAAAATAGTGGACCAACGTGATCTTGGCATGCCGCATCGCCCATCGCATTGGTTAAAATTATTGCAGGGACTTCCAGTAAAACTACTAAGGCTTGGCATGATCATGGTGTGATGCATCGAGTATCGCGTCGATGCCCAATTTCAGTCAATACATGTCTATATTTTTAAGGGCAAAAGGGCCAATATCCCACCCCTATATAAACCCAATAATATGTAATTCAAACATTTTTACCCAAAATATACTAGTTTCTCTCAATTTTCCTTAAGAACAAGATTAGGATTTTCAATTGGGGATTCAAATTCAAAGAAATTCCACCATCAAACTTCATATAATCAATAACTAAGGTATGCATAGTGTTCATTAATGGATTCCTTCCATTCATGAAGTTCAAGAATCAAATTTTAAATCATGTATTATGAATATTTTGTTATGGGTTGATTATATTCATGAGATTATGATGATATGATTCCCAAGCTGGAATCTTTATGTGTTGTTCATGAAACTATGTTAATGTGTGACTTAAAATCTATAAGTTTAGTCGATTCATGGAGTTTTGAGGTGATAATTTGATGATTAAGCCTATGCCTTAAGTTGTGCATACAAGGTGTTTGTTAAAATTCCAAAAAGACTAAAAATTATGCATCATAGCTCAATTGTGACTCAAATGATAAGCGCATGCTTTACCCTTAGGATCACAATGACTTCTGTGATATTGTTGTGCATTATAAATGTTTTATGAAATGCTCATGATACTAGATGATGAAATTATGATATGTTTATATTCTTTCCCATTCATGTACAAGGTTATGACAACCATGTACTTCATGAAATCCCCAACTTATTGTATTTGGATTATTGGTATTGGTCATGTATTCAGGAATGTCATTCCTGGTTAGTTTCCTTCTAATGAGTCCTAGAGGTACTTGTACCCAAACATTTAGCTGTGTTCCTAGAGCCAGTGTCATGTTTTCACGATATGCTCAGTCAAGCCATGTTCTGTACAATTCAGCCAGTCATGTGACTCAGGAAAACGTAGTAAACTTAGTAATCCCAGTAATCTCAGTAGTATTCCGTCAGTCAAAGGAACTAAATAAACTTAGAACAAGTAAGTTTAGTTAATCATGTTTAGTGTCTATTCAAAAGGGAGTAGGATTTAGCACCGAGTGAACCCAAGGATGACGACACACACTGATAATTGAGGGTGTGATCCTTAAAAGAACTTCTTACATTCCAGAACTATGTAGCCAACATAGGTTAAGACATCAACACTGATTGAAGAGGGTTGATAAGGTGGATAAACACTATCAGATGAGGATCCCACCCTTCTCTTTTAGGGACACTGCCAGATGAGGATCACCCTCAGCCTGTCTTTACCAGTGGCGCGGTATTGACACCCTTCCAATTGAGGTTACAGATTGGACCCCAACTCAGATATAATGCATTATTTAGGGGACATCGGTTAGATGAATACTTCTCACACTTATAGTCTCAGTCTCATTAATAGAACTCAGATAATTCTACTGAATTCAGGACTGTCAGCTACAGTCAATTTAGTATAGTACATAACCCAACTAGTTCGATCAAAACATAGACTATCAAACACAGTTTCTCAGTATTAGTTATATCAGTTGTCAGTAACTCATGTTATCAGTATTCAAACTCAGTATTTAGTATCATCATGAATTCAGTTACAGTCACTCATTCATGCATGTATTCTCACATTTATGTTATACAGTTAGTTAGCATTGTTTACGTATTTTAACCCTTTGCGTTCAACCTACCTCACTTGCATACCAGCACATTCAATAGTACTAACACATTTCTCTATGGTGTTTTTATACCATAGGTTCAGAAGCACGAGATTCAGAACATCAGTAGCATTCCAGTCTTAGCAGCCAGAGTCAACAGTGAGTTCTCATCCTTTGAGGACATGATCATTACTTTATTTCTTCATTACTTAGTTTATTTTAGTAGTTGGAGTTAGTTCGGGACATGTCCCATTATCTCTTTATTCAGAGGTTTTTCAGACCACAGTATGTTCAGATAGTTTTGTTTCAGCTTGTTTAGGTATTGATATACCATATTTTTAGATTTTATGTTTTATCAGTTTTTAACCTTATGGCCTTTCATCCTTTATTTCGACATTTATACAGTATATTATGCAGTGCTTAGTTACAGATATCATCATAGGTTATCTTGTAGTCCTTCAGGGTCATGAGTACCGTGTGGTATTCTGGGTGTCAGGTTTGGGGCGTTACATTAGCATAGAGTTCTTTCTCTTTCAAAATTTGTAAAATAATCTAGGGATATTTATCATGATCCTTATTATTCTGTGAATATATTAAAATATCATATATAAATATCACCAAAAATTGATTAAGATAAGGTTTAAATACTCGATTCATTAAGTCCATGAACACTACAGGATTATTTCTCAACCTAAATGGCATCACCAAAAATTAATAATAACCTTATCAAATTCTAAAGGCAGTCCAAGGGACATCTTGATCTCTTACTCATAGTTGGTAATACCACCATTACAAGGTATTTGTAAAGACAATCCATCCCAATAATAACATCAAAGTCTTGGAAAGGCATTCCAATCAAATCAATAGGTAGATAAGATTTTGAATCATGAAGGGAAAAGTGTGGTAAATATGATTGTAAACAACCCAATGACCCAGAGGATCTAACCAACACATCATAGTTAAGATTACAAATTTCATATTTTTAGTAAAAAAGCTAATGAGCCATTATAATAATCGATTGAACCAGGATCAGAAAGTGTATACATATAAAATCCAAATAAGTGAAATTTACTAACAACCACATTTGGTTCATCTTGACATCGTTCTTTCTCATAGCATATGTTCGTGCAGTAGCCCTTAACCCACTTGTTTGATTAGTTCCTTTTGCACTAATTTCTTGTGTTTTTCTAGATCTTTTGCCTCTATCACCTTGAGGTGGATTAGTAGTAGGCTTTTGAATTAAGCCTTCCATGTGCAAAGGAGATACATGATTAGGATAAGGACAATTCTTATCCTTATGAGAAAAGCTCCCACAATTAAAATATTCAACAAAATCCCTCCTATAAATACCATAATGATTCTTTCCATATTATGCACAAGCAGGTATATAAGTCTTGCCTAGGCCATAGTTTGGAGTGCTAGCAGTAGAAAAATTAAATTTGTTTTGCTTATGTTGAGAAGGCTTGTGTACACTACCAGCCTTGGAATCATCAAACCTTTTCCTTTTGGATGGGCCTCAATAATCTAATTTAGGTTCTCTAAACTTGTTTTTATTGTAACTAGATTTTTCGTTATTATGTATTTTCATAGTAAACTAATCAAACACTAACTTGCAAAAATTTTCATGTTGTACGACTACTACATTCTTTTGGATGTGATCATTCAAACCATTTTCAACTCTCCCACACGTATCTTTTTCCTCATTAAGAGTACCTCCAGATTAGTGAGAAAGCATAGGAAACTTTTGTTGATACTCAACAATAGACATGCCACGTTGATTTATATTCAAAAACTCCTTTATCTTTGCATCACAATAAATATGTGGGATGTATTTTATATAGAATTCCTCACCAAAATCATCCTAAGTAAGAACTGGAGGTTTTTCCTTAGCATTCAGTACACTTACCCTTCATTTGTAAGCATCATTTTGTAATAGCGACATAGTATACTTAAATTTGGTAGCATCTAAACACTCAAATTACTTAGACTCGCTCTTCATGTTCTCAAGCCATTGTTAAACATTAGTAGGATGAACCACTACTTTAAACTCAATTACACCCATCATTCTTATTTTCTCTAAGTTTATCCCATTGGGATCATGCATTATTTCAGCCAAGTGATGGAAGAATTTAGATATTTGTTGAAAATGAGGGTTCATAACTTTAGTACTATCACTCATGATGTGATGATTCTTCCTTTCTCTTATACCTTGATTATTCTCAACTTTAGGTCCATTGGTATGTGGCAAATTAATATTAAAAATATTCACCCATTCCTTCTAGTGTATTAGGCTAGGTATTAGAGTCACCCGAACCTTCATAAGCTACTTCCATAGCTCTATTATAGGAAAAGGACATAACTTAGTTCCTTTAAAATGGAATATCACATTGCATTAGGGACATATACATGATACATATGCACATTATATATTAGTTATGTAGGAAAGTAAATGCTATAGTAAAACTCTTTTAAAAGAGATACTAGTATACCAGTGGTTCTCAACAATATGTCCTAGAACCACAAATGGTAAGAGATCCTAAATACCCTATAGCCTCCGGATTATATATGTTATGCACAACAAACTTATAAGTAAGAATCTGCTAGATATAATTTGTTGACCTCTACCTAGGACACAACCTTGCTCTAATACCAACACTTATAGTGACTCTCTTGGGAGGATGCTACTTCTAAAACAAAAGATAATATAATACTAGAGGTTTTTAAAAGATCTTAACTTAACACATATTAAGCATAATCTAGTGGAAGGCTAGGCCTGTTCAAAAGAGTTAAAGGTATAAATGTTTGCTATTTAGTAATTTATATTATACGAGTATAAATGAAGTATGTGTTTCAATCTATGGTAGAGGAATCTTTCAAAACAAATCAACAAGTACCTTAAAAGATTTTATTAATCATTTCTCACCACTACAAACTAACATTATTAATAATTATCAAACACTTGAGTATCAAAATATGGAAGATTTATCCTTTATACATAACTAAAAAACCAAAATATAAACTCATTACATTACAAAACTCAAGTTTGCACACCCTACAATAGCCAAAATAGTTACCAAATTTAAGTTACAAATTAGGCTTCAAAAGTTTATATATATGTGTATCACATGGATCATAAATAAGTCCAAAATATTACTACAAAGTATAGATGTCTATATACAAATATGATCTTCATTAAAATTCTAAAAATCCTACTTCTAACTGCCATCTTCAAACATCCTCCCAAAGATCCCCTACGATTGAAACAACTATCATTAAGCATGAAATATAGTGGATGCTATATGTAGTTTTGATGATGAGAAACTACACTACAAGGGACTAGGTCCCTGGATGTGAAAGGTAGTATATAACTGGCATACGTTGTCTGCACGTTTTTGTCCTCTTGTGCAATAAACTTGTAGGTGCTATTTTGTACTGATGAGAACAACTGGTGCAATGATATTTTATCCCTAATCATTACTTAGTTATACAAGAAAGATGAGGATTATTCATCAAATGAGTTTTTTACACAAATCTAAAGAGTGAAGTGTGGCAGCAAAAGCTCTATTTCAAGATTGTCCAAGCTTTGCTCATGTTCTTATCTTTTTAATATGCTTAAAGAGTGATTAAATGCTCTTGAGTGATAATTTATAATCAAACTACTCATGCTATGAGAGTAGTATTTTATTTTGATGATGAAAGTGCTTAGATAGAGTTGCCTAAGATTGTTGCTGGTTAGAGTTAGCCAGTTGTTGAGGGAAACTTGGAAAAAGTGTTAAGGAGTTCTTATAATAGAGGTATTGCAAGCAGGAGGAACCTCGAGTTAGGTTCACAGTCGATTCTATAATCAAGAGTTTGGTTATAGTGAACTATTTTTGGTGCTTTTGAGGGCAAGCTATGGTTTTTCCTTTCCTGGGTTTCCACGTAAAAATCCTATGTTTTTACTTTCCTGCACTGCCTTTGATTTTCTAGCACCTCATAGTTACAACCCCAAAGGGTTCTAACAATTGGTATCAGAGTAGGTTCACCCTAAAAGGCTCACACCTGGAGTGATCTGAGTATTATGGGTGATTCACTTAATCTAGAAGAAGGAGAAAGGATCCCCTTATACAAAAATGTGAGAAAAATTTTGGGACTTTTTCTAGATTCCTAGGATAGTAAAGTTTGAGGTGAAAAAGTTAAAAAGAAGGATCTTCATTATGAAATGTAAAGAAGAGAAAATGCAACTAGCTATATAGTGAAGTAGATTTTAGCTACATAGGAAGACTTCTCTGATGAATCTGAGAACGATATAGAGTATAAAGATAGTTCTAAGCTGGAAGTGAAAGATGAGAAAGTAACCTTTGATTCCTTATTTGCTTTTATGGCAAATACTGAAGATGAAGAATAAAATAAGGTAAAATTTTCTAAAATTTTAAGCTTAATTAATCAAAAGGAGAAAGTAGATCCTTCTAAGAGTAAAGGGAATATAGAACCATCAAAGCCTCAGGTTGAGCTTGAAGGAAAATTGGATGATTCCCAAAAGCACCTTATGTTTTCACTTTACATGAATGAAGATTTAGAGAGGGACCTGAGCCTCTTGAACGAATAGTTGAACAAATATCTTAAATAGACTGCTACCTCACAAATCCTATCTAATCTGATTAGTCAAGGTGTTAGTGATGGCAAAAGACTGTGCCATCATGGAGAATCCCAATCTGCTAGGTGGCAAGGAAAGACTGTCAATGGTGCTAGAAAAAGGAATCCAAACCTATAAGAAATCATTATGGAAAAAATTAGCACTCTAAAGTGAAGTGTCAAAGCTGGAAAAGTGAAGGAATGAACAAATTCAGATATGTTCAAGAAGAGAATACACAAACAAATAGATTCAATTAACTGAATAAGACGATGAAGAATTCTCCACCTATATGGGCCAAAAAGGTTTTGGTCATACCATTGTATTCTTGATGGGAACTCAAACTCAAGTGGCCAAACCAAATAATTGATCATGGTTCCAGGTTGGAAAAGGGGATTACAATCAGGAATGTTCATTAATTGTGAGTTTTCAAGGCTTAAGTTTTGAATAACTGACTGTGTTCTCTCTCTCTCTTAAGGCACTCCAAGGTAGACGTGTCGTATCTTGAAATAGTTGATTTCAAGGGACATGGTCCTTAGAAGACTCATCTTAGAAGAGAAAGTTTCAGAAACAGGCCAAAACATGGATTGATCAAGCCAAATAGACTTGATATGTGAATCAGTCTCCATACCTTTGTAGGTATGAACTCGTGAGAATAGCTTAGGAGGAGAACAGTTAAAGCCAACACAAGTACAAAATTCAGTCATAAATGCAAGATTCCTGGTCCCATCGCTCAAGTTAGTACCTATACAAGAAGCTCAAAGTAATCATAAAATGTTGTTTGAAAAAGATACGTATGTTTTCTCTTTTAAAATTGTCAATTTTTGTGCAAAATAGTGAATCATACTTTTTAGTTCTAGATATGTCAAATCAAAGGGAATATCTTTTAAGGACATTGGTCACCTCTTAAAATTGCTAAGTGATACCTTCTTGTCATTATTCCTTAACTTGTCTAAATTATCTTCCCAAATCTACTAAGCCAACTCATCTTTATTTCTCAAAATAAAGTGAACAACATTACTACTTTCTCAAACCCAACAAAAGTTCCTGAAGTAGAAAAAACTTCAAAAAGTCAAACCAGACATCACCAAATTAAATATCCTAATTTTTCAAAAGTTGAAACCATGGAAAATATCATTTGTAGTCCCCAACAACAAATTGAATCTTCCTTAGAATGTCTAGAACCCACAATCGAGTTAGTCTCCATTAAATAATCCTTAATCTCAAAATCTTATGCTTATTCAATCACAATTAAGAATCCAAACCAAGGATTTGGATCACCAATAGAGCAAGAAATATCTCAACTTTAAACTTCCTCTTCTCTAGGAAATTCAAAACTGCCTAAAACCTTCCAATTTCCTGAGTCATCCAAAAAATCCAAAAATGATAAGCACGCTAAAATACAATAAGCATCTGACTCTCTTACACCCTTAAATTTAAACCCTATTTTTGCCCAGTTATTTGGTGATGAAATTTCGATGAAAAGGGTTGATCTTTCCTCCAATAAAAAATGGGTAGCTGACAATCTACTCCAACTTGCATATGACACCAAAGAAAGCTTAATAAATAGAGAAAAATAGGAAGTAGGTGATAAGGATAAAGGGAATAAGGGAAGGTATATGATGTTACCACTACATGAAAAAGATAAAGAGGATAAGGATGAAGTACTGCTAAGATGGTCGGTAAAGAAATTAAGAAAAGTATAAGTAAGGAGAAAGTGATGAAATTATAGATAAAGATGACTAGAACATATTCTACAAGTGGTTCTGAAAAAAAAATTAGAAAATTCCATAAACACAAAAAAACCTTCAACCATAAAAAGAAGAAGGATCAAGAAATCTATTGAATTAGAGGGGAAAGAAAATGTGTAAGTTGTGGAGGTTGAAAAGAGGGAGGTCGTATATTTAGAAGCTACTGCTACTAATGAAGAAATAAGAAAGTAAGATGAGGTTTCTAAAAGGACCAGGTTCTCTAAGTCAATGACTGGTGGTTCAACTAGAATAAGGTAGAAATATATAGCTGTCAAGAAATGAAAAGATTCTGAGGGACTCAGTCCTATGAAGAGAAAAACTAATGAAAAATAAGAGCTAAGTAATAAAACCAAAATAAAGAAAAAGAAGGAAGAAAAGAATGACACTTTCAGCAAAAGAAGGATTGTGAACTCGAGAACATAGAAGGTTCTGTCAGGGAGAGTGCTTAGTCCAAAAATCTATGAAAAATCAGAGATGTTAGAACTAGTAGAGTATGTAAGGCATCAGGGATGGTTTCACCTACTTGAAGAACCAAATCCTATTGTCTTTGAAGGTGAGGTAAGAGAATTCTACTACTTTATGGAATTCTCAGAGGATGGTTTGAGTTTGACTGCACAGGTGCAGGGAAAGATTCTTAAGATGTATGAAGAAACACTAGGAAGAATCCTTGATGTACTTTTTGTAGGGGTAACAATTGTGGTGAATCAACAATCTACTATTGAATTCATGATTAAGGAATCAAAGGTAGGATGGACATCAATAGCTAAAGTGAAAAAAGTTTCTTAAGAGTGAGTATTAGCTGGTATTTGAGTTCATCAACAAAGTCTTGTCATTAAGGTCTGAAAAAAGAATAATTTTCTCTAGTGTTGACTTGTTTTCAAATTGAATAATTGAGAAAGTTTGAATTAATTAGTATTCCTACTCTAATGATAGAGCATATGCATAAAGTACTTTATGAAAAAGAAGGAAAACATAAAATTTCATAGTGATATCTACTTAACAAAGTGTTTAAACATTATGGTGTGAATGGAACTTGAGGAATACCTAGAACAGCCAAGTAGATGATCATCCTGACAACTCCTGTGTAGAATGAATGTATAGAGAACAAAAATAGATATGTGTCTTAAGTATCAGAGTTCCTACCTATTGGAAGGATTAGGGAAATAAATGAAGGAGTTAAGGATTATGTTGGCTGCTAAAGATGCTGAGATAGTGCATCTGAAGTTGTAGAATTCGAAGTTATCATATGAGGGACTAGGTACCACCGATGAGCTTGCAAATGAAAATGCAAAACTCCAGGCACAAGTGATAAAAATAACTGGTGGAATTCAAGGATTGAATTTTGAAATGAAAAATCCTCACCAAATAATTGTTGGATGCCATCAATGATGAAAGTGCAAGAATGGAGATGCTTCTTAAGTCTCTTCCCCCAAACCTTCCTCTACCTAAGTCTTATCATCCCTGTCTTCAAATCAATACTTTGTCAATTTCACATTTTGCTCCTTGTGTCAGCTCTTGAAGATAATTTATTTTATGTATTATTTTAGTATAATTGTACTGGTATTAACCTTTATTTATAGAATGAATGAATTTAGCTTATGACCTCATCTGTCTCCTTTACTTTTAAAGTTGCTCTTCATTCTAGTGTTGCCTTATTCGTTATGTGTTAATTGGCCTGTACTTATCCTTAGTAATGGATTACTATTAAAATTTTTCAAATATCTAGAAATAGGGAATACTATCTTCATATATAAGGAATACTGACTTCAGGTATGGAAGGAAGTATGGTAAAGCACAGTGATAGGGGGCGGAAGTATAGTAAAGAACATGGGAGAAAATATATTGCTCAAGGTTTTTTTCTTCAAATGACAACAAGGTACCAGGTCTCTGTGTTGCATGATCGTGATGGAAGAAGCATGATGATAGGGGGCACATTTATCTTAAAGTGGTAATCACAATGATTAAATATGATGAATGTACATTGATGCTCAAACCTGTATGGATGGTTTGTCATCATCAAAAGGGGGATAATTACTATATGTAGTTTTAACGATAAGCATCTAAAAATCAAGGGACCAAGTCCTTGGATGTGCAAGGTACATTACAGCTGGAATGCATTGTCTGCATAGTTCTATCCTCTTGTGTAAAAACTTGTAGATGATATTTTATACTGATTAGGACAGCTGGTCCTATGATCTTTCAATCCTAATCATTACTCAGCTATAAAACAAAAATGAGGCTTCTTCATCAATTAAGGTTTTTCCACAAATCTAAAGAGTGAAGTGAGGTAGCAAAAGCTCTATTTTAAGATTGCTCAAGCTTTTCTCATGTTCTTATCTTTGTAATATGCTTAAAGAGTGAGAGAGTCTTCTTGAGTGCTAATTTATAATAAAACTTCTCATGCTATAAGAGTATTGTTCTCTTTTGATGAGGGGAGTTCTTAGGTAGAGTTGACAAATCTTGTATCTAGTTAGAGTTAGCCAGTTGTTAAGGGAAACTTTGTAGAGGCGTCAAGGAATGCTTGTAATAGAGGTATTTCAAGCAGAAGGAAACTAGTGTTAGGTTCACAATCGAGTCTGTAATCAAGAGTTTGATTGTAGTGAACTATTTTAGTTCTTGTATGGGTAAGCCGTGGGTTTTCCCTTCCTGGGTTTCCATGTGAAAATCCTGTGTTTTAACTTTCTTGCATTGCCTTTGATTTTCCAGCACCTCATAGTTTCTTTACTATTCTATCCCTTGTGATTTAGTCTGAGGAACCTAGTCCTTAACTTTGTGGTGAAACTCCCAAGGTATCCAACAGTAGCGCATAAACATTAGGCATAGAGCCATTAAATTCTCTGATTTCCTCTCAAGTAATCAGCAACACTATTGAAACATATATAAATAAATCAAGAAAAAAATGCATCAAAAGAATCAACTTGATATTTAAAGGCTCAAGAATCAAGAAGTCCAAGAACTAGTTCACAAGAGGTTAAATAACAAGATTTCCTACTATCTACATCATAAAATTACTTCAAGCATAATCAAATATCAAGAAGGATTAAAGTCCTATGCCGAGAAGGGTCGAAGCCTTATATCAAGAAGGGATGAAATTTAATAATTAAGAGAATCAAGAACTTTATTAAAAATGGATTTCTAGTTTGTAATTAAACTGGAAAACTTCCATAATTAAGATGAACCAAAAATCCTTAGTCATGATGAAAAAAGATCCAAATCAAGAGGAATACTAATAGTGAAGAAGTCATATCCATAAGAAAGAAAAAGTCCCAACAACGATGGAAGTGATCAAGAAATCCATAAAAGTGGGTGAGTTAAATAAATGTCTTTTAAGACTCTAAGGATACCAAAATAACAATACAAGGTGACAAGAAGGTAATCAAAGTACCGAGATAATATTTTAAATACTTCAACGGTTAACAATATTATACGCAAAACTTAGCCTTTGAGCACTTAAATAGTCCAACTATACTTTAAGAGTCTAAGTCACAGACCAAATAACATGAGTACACTTTTTAATCTTTAGTAACTCCATCATGTTGATAGGAACCAATATTAGCATCAAAATTAAGCATAATTTGTGCAATTTTCACCTAATCATCAAAGTAGTACATTTGGATAGCCCCACTGTTTCATGTTATAACATAGTTTTTAATAGGTAAACAGAAAAAATAAACATCATAGCCTTCAATTAAGTTTTAGGTATGTCTTAAGAGTTCCAAGAATTTAGAATTACCGAAAAATACTTTTTGTACAAAAATATATCATCAAAACACTAATAGTATCACATAGTAGATTTCCAACTCAGAAAGCTGGACAGAACCTGTCCTCAGTTGCGTCAACTATTTTTAATTAGTGATATTAAAATCAGCTTTTGTAAGAAGAACAAATCTTTTAGAGATATGTTTTAGCTTTCTAAGACATATTTTTTTCTTAAAGAGTATCTATACCCAACGAGATATTATAAAAATACTAAACACTATATATGTTGAACCCTTGGGGGTTTGCACCACACAGTAAGGGACCAGTTCCCTCAAAGTCATTCATAAGCGATAGAATAGTAAAGCACCTATGAGGTGGTGGAAAGATAAAGCCAATGCAGGAAGGTAAGAACACAAGATTTTTACGTAGAAACCCAAGAAAGGAAAAACCACGGCTTTCCCTAAAAAGCACCAAACAGTCCACTATAACCAACCTCTTGATTGCAGACTTGACTGTAAACCTAACTCTAGGTTCCTTTCACTTGTAACAACTCTAGTACAAGCTCATCTTTATAACTCTACCAAGAAGCCTCTCCACTGATTAACTAAGTCAGCAACAAGCTTAGGCAACTTTACCTAAGCACTCTCTACTCAAAGAGAGAAACACTACTCTTATATCTTGAGTAGTTCAGTTACAAATCAAAGTTCACTCAGGAATAATTTCTATTTAAGCTCACATACACTGCTAAGAACTTAAGCAGTGTTGAAATGGGGTTTGCTACCTCTATTTTCACTCTATAGTATTTGCAAAGACCATTTTATGAAGAGACGTATTTTCCCTTTTATAGCTAAGTGATGATTAGGGATGAAATATCATTTGAGCAGTTGCCCAAGTTAGTACAAAATAGAACTTACAAGCTTGTTACACAAAGGGACAAAACTATGTAGATGACGCGGGCCAACTGTATTATACCTTGCACATCCAGGGACCTGGTCCTTTGTAGTTTAGCTACTCAGCATCAAAACTATAGACAAAAATATAGTTCAAAAATAAGTTTTAAGTACTTTCCACAAGGTAGGATCTGTATTTGATTTTAGTCCAAAGAAATAAGATTTTCTAAGAATTTTATGGCACAATTTAATGAAGATGAAGTTTAAGAGGTTTGTTAAAGTTAAGGGAATCATAATATGAGAGGAGGTGGAATTTTTGGGAATAATCTACATTTATATACCCCAAGAACACCCTAGAAGTATGGCTGCCCAAAATAAAAAAGTAAGTTGTCCCAAAATTTTAAAATATCTCTACTCTTTAATATTATATATAGGAAGATTATAGTTCTAGTAATTTATATAAACAATTAAAGGAAATTGATTAATATGCTACTATATTTTAAGTAAATATTTTTTCAAAGATCGCAACACTTAGGTTAATGAAGCATCAAATCAAAGGTGTTCTTATGCTATAGCTATGGTCTATTGGAGATATAATGTTAATTTGAATATTTTGGGATGGTACAACTTTAGAATTCATCATGGTTCCCACAATCTTGGTTATGAGACTTAACTATTCATGTTCATATGATCACTATAAGAATTTGTAGAAGAATTCATAATCATAAATTTATGAATCAAGAAAAGGAAATTTGAAATCTTGAATACTCAATGAAAGCTTAATCATCAAGAATCTAAGTATGAATAATATCAAAAACTCCAAAACAATACAATGTTATACATTTGTGAGGCTTAAGAGTGTCGAATTGTAAAACAAAACTTAGGAAATATATTTATAGACATTACAAACCTATCCTAAAGAAACTAGGAAAATAGAGTCAGCAACTCTTTACAATTTGTGGTTTGATTCCACTGCTCGTGATCTAGAATCAGGCCTTATAATTTACAGTTTGATTTATGTTTTCATGAGTTAACTATACAACCCATAGAGTCTCTTCTTAAACCATCTTATAGCTTATGGTATCAATCTCTAGAATTACTATTTTTAGGTACTTATCATAACTCTCAGTATGGACATATCTAGTTCATGATTTTCTTTCCACTACTCATGGAAATACCTTGTGATGCATGAGTCTGATTTTTAATCTTCTAGGAGTCCACTCTATAATGTAAAGAATAACTTGAGGTAACATAGTATGTATCATACTGAGACACTTTAATCCAACTTTGTCTAACTTTTCCTATTCTTCTACTCTTTCATTTCGAGGCCTATTTTCCTGTATAGATATACCAGTGCACATCTATCACGACCCAAGCATGGATCATGCTAGCACCTACCTAAATTTTCCATAGACAGGAGAACCCTTAATGACTAATCAGTCATTTTATGTGGAAGTTAAAATAATTCTTGTTTCATAATCTTTGAATTCATTTGACACATAAAACAACCTGGTTCAATACATTTGATAAGTAAAACCAATACCAAAATAACCAAAATTAAATCCCAAAAAACTAGCCTAAATTGATACATGAGCATAAACAAGGAGAAGGAGAATCCATGACACAATGTCCATACAAGATCAAGAGGGAAAGAGCATTTGGAGAAAGATCATCGTCACCACTTTAGAAACTCTAAATTGACCTACAACATGTCTAAATCCCCTAAAGAAGATATAGTAAGTGTAGTATCAGTCAAACACCTGTACTGGTAGGTATCATCAAACAATTAGCATTAGAAGCAAATCTTTATAATAAAAAAGGGAAAGAATCCATGACTTTAAGAAAATTTGCAATTACTATTCTCATTCATACATGCATTACAATAAAAACTTCGTCTCACTATGGCCTACTTGCCATTAAACATTTTTGTGTATAATCTTCCTTGATAATCAATTCTACTTTATGTTGTTATTCTAACTTTATTAGATTTCCTTATTTCTAGCCTAGTCCAGACACCTTTCCAAGATTCATAATATCACATACATTGGAACCATTGATGATATTCGTGTTTCTCCTTGCTTTATACTTAAACAGTGTATCAAGTTTTATAGATGTAGTTTTGCATACCTTTAATAATGACATATTCCCTGTAGATAGATAAGTTGGGCATATTTATTAACATATCACCAGTGCCCACGAATCAAACAGTCACAACATATAAATATGAATGAACATCCAATGCAAACGATGAATGTATGTATGCAACATACACCACTTTTTTCCCTTCTCACTCATCATAATCAACATCATCAAACATCAGGAATATCATGATATAACATTATACTTATCATCATCAATATCATCAATATCAAGAACATCATGAGCTCAATATAATCACTATCTCATCATCAATATAAACATCAATATCATCAATATTATGAACATCATGAGCTAAATATCATATATGGATATGCAATGTAGTCACAATCACAAACAATTCTTCAAAACAATTACATATATTTGTTCATATATATATATGTGTGTGGGTGGGTGTATAAACCCAGTGGCACAGCCTCACCTCCTCACATATACTAAACCCTATAGTATCACATCTCTTTTAACCTTTATACCCTTTTTCTCAGCTGATTAAGTGTCACACCCAATTTCTAAGGTCATGATGGTGCCTATATGACCCACCAGTAAGCAAGCCTACTCTGTATTCTGAAACTTCTAGTAACAGGCTACTAAGAGAAATAAAGGAAAGAATGCAAAATAGATGTAACAAAAGAATAATATAAATAAGATAAATCCAAAACCTATTGAAATCAGTACAAGAGCTTATAACATAAGAAGGATACAAATGGGGTACTAAATGAATATACGGATATAACTATCTATAAATACTACATAGAGTCTAGTCTAGGACATAAAAGGGAGAAAAGTAGTACTCCAAATATCAGGAGCTCACTTTATGTCTCCAAATTATGCTGTTTCACATGATGCACAAAAAACCAGTGATAATATGCACTATGATCTATAGGCTTCAGAAGTGTATATATGAGTGCCAAACACATAGTATTCAGTAGGCAACTACAGACTGAGCTCCAAAGAAAATGCAAATAGACATAACATATAACCATAAATATAAACTACACCCAAATATACAACAACTATACCATAAAGCTAATGAGATAATACAGATAAACTATCCTATTCATATCCCTAAAACTAAACATAACAAGGCTAAAGAGGTATTAAGGATGAACTATCCTATTCTAGCCATACTCAGGAACCTCAACATTATACCGTATATCATTGACTAATATAAGAATTAAGGGTGAAAGAAGATATATTTAAGTATACAAGGCTAAGAAATCAATATACAATATGAATAAGTGTATAAAGGAAGGTATATACGGTAATACTATAGATGCATATAGATAGATATACATATGTCTATAAATAAGGTCAACTCGAGGTACAACCAAAATTATTGGATTGGTAACTTAACACCTCATACTAATAGCCAGAACTAGTGTTAGTATACTTAGGGTTCTAATTCATACGTCTAATCATAAGATAAGCATGTATAATAATATAATCGTAATTTAAAAGGTCCAGAATCATACCTTAAATCTTTACACCAGATCGTTATCAAAGCTACCACAACCTTGTCATACCAATGAACATAACAACAATAATAATAATAACAATGACAACACGAGTAACTGGCTAGTCCAGACAAATAATACCTAATTAGTCCTTTTATGAACCTTGACCGCCATAGGTTCAAAAGGTTCAATCAACATACAACACACCACAAGCCATACTCATCATTCATACCCATGCAACCCCCCATAAGGGTGATAGATATATGCCCATACTAGTGATGGGCGATGCATATACCACAATAAATACCAAGATATAGTCCATAATGCCGTAATAGATCAAAATACCATAAGTAACCTAGTGTATAAACTCATATCATCATTATCATAATTACAATCCAGACTTGAAACGGTTAATATATAATCAATAGTCAAACTCAAATCTATAGATATATAATAAATAGCTAGACTTAAATCAATAAATATAATAAATAGCTGGACTCATACGGGTAAATATATAATCATTATCCATACTTAAACAGGTAAATATACAATCAATATTAGGACTTAAATTGATAAATATATAATCAATAAACAAAGTTGAACCGATAAATATAATCATTACCCTCAACACTATCATTTATCGAGCTTTTTCCAAAATTCATATCATCAATACCGTCATCCTTTTTCATCCCATACCAGAAAGATATATATGTATATATATAATAGGTACATAAATTTAAGATATGGCTAAAAAGAGTGTAACTCTATAAATCCATCACCCAGGGTAAGCTTCGGGGACAAATCATTATAAAAGTTAAGAATGAGTTGGAATCTCTCACGACCAGAGTAAATAGCTTTAACAGAATCATAGACTAGAATCTGTCTTGGGCAAATCTTTAAAAAAATCAATTCCAATCTCTTTACACATTGATTATTCATTAAGACGGTGAAATTATTGTTATGAAGAAATCAGTTTTTAAGGTGAAAAGTGTGTTTTAACCCCTATTTAAGAAAAAAATAATAAAATCATATTTTTGTTAGAATTGTACCATTTATGATATTTAGTGATAATGAATATACCAAATCTATGCATGTCATCACAATAGTCACACAATAAAATCATAAACATCATGTCTATAAACTATATACATATCCTTTACAAGGATTAACAATTCCTGAAATCCAACAAATATTATAACACGACGTTCGAACCAAAATAGGTACATATCCGACATAACAATAACCTCAAGATCTGGGAATCATCATCACAATCTACCAAGTATGTATTCAACTTATTATAAGTTCCATTAATATCAACAATGATTAATTGTTAGCAACCTAGGCTAATAGGATCGTAGAAACATAATAAGTATTTTACTTTACGGGTCAATTCACCCATCTAATCCCCAAAGTTTAATAATCAAGACTATGTCACGGTGTTTTAACTATATTAAATCTTAACATTTGCATTCACATGCAATATATATACCACATCATCTTGTCAAGAAAAGTAGATAGAAGCCTATCTTAAAGTCGAACCATAAATCGTTGAATCATCCACAAAGCGTCTATCTTTACTCCATGATCCCAAAATTCTGCCACACTATCAAAATCATAATGTATGCATCATTAGGAGTCAAATGATACCTATATTGTCATATTATGGGTCGGTTCAAATTTTGGATCAAGAATGGACTCATGGGGCCTGTAAACGGAATCCAAAATTGAACCTATCATGAGGTCCCTTGAAGGATAAGGAAGTTGTGTTCAAAGTTGAGCACAAATTGGTTCTCAAATCAACCCTTAAATTTTCAGAATTCAAAGTCCTAATTTTTAAGAATTTATCAAGAAATCGAAGGAATCTTACCATGAATTCAAAGGAAAATCATGGAATAATCGATATCAAAGCTCCCCAAATTATCTACAATCTTTAATTCCACTTAATTGCACTCTTTAGGGTATATTATTTCAAGAAATAGATGAGAAATTGCTAAATTTGCGAAATAAGGGGTCCATTTATACTAGCCTAGATACTCGAGTTTTGTGATCATGACCCAGAGCTTGCGATTTCCACATCTTATGGATGCACAAGATAGCTGTGATTGTGACCTGCACACCATGATTGAACTAGTTCCATGCCAAGGGTATCGTGATCGCAAACCTTGGCTCACGATTACAACGACACTAGTTGACAGCTGATACTTGGAATTTTTCCAAGTCTCCACCAACCCATCGAGATCCGTCCAGAATCCCATATATGCGAACAAACTATGTAATCATATTAAATTTGACATTTTGGACTCAATGGTGTTGGTAAAATTTCTATCTGAGGTCGTTTTGATAAAAGATAGGTTCGACACCAACTTTTATTTTCTTAACTTTTAACCAATAGCTCAAAATGATTCTGAGTGCCTTAGGACCTGAACGAAGAGTCCACCTAGGCTAAAATCAATGTTTTAGAGCCGATGACACAATCAAAATTCTCATTTAATGTAATTTACTGGGAGATTTAGTCTGAGAGCAAATCCTAAATAGAAAAAGCTCCAAAATAGGGAAATGAGCCTAAAACCGAAACAAATTATACGATTATCAAATTGATAGTTCTGGAAAGTCATAAATAACTTGTAGCCACTATGGGAAAGATCAAAACACTGAAAATGCACAAAAATTAAGGAAATGACTTGGAGGGTCATTGTATTAAGTGTACATGTATAAGAATGTATTAATACCTTTTATGTTTATATACTTATGTAACCTCCTCTTGTTCATATGTAATTACTTAAAAAACCAATGCCCAAGTTTTAGACCTTGATTCCTATTCACATACTTAAGTCTTCCTCACCCTCTTTTATAAAATTTATAAATCGAACACTACAACTTAATGCTTCTATCCTTACATGTGGGGTCCCATTAATTTATGCTAAATTTAACTCAAGAAACTTTATTAAAATATCTTCTATATCAGGTTTAGGAGTTATTAACATTCTTAATGCAGTAATGGGTTATCAAGATTAATGTGAATAAACTAATTCAACCTTCATTCATTTCTTTTACTCCCCTTTTTATCGTGTTTAATTCATACTTTATTCACAAGAACCTATATCTGTTCAATTGATTCTAACACACAAGATTTGACTAAATTCCACATGAATATCGCACCAGTTGGGTACAACAGTAATTCTTTATAATATTCAAGCCTTACTGGATTATTATTGTTTCTGACCATCCAAACTCAATGATTAAAGGCCAAAGGCATGAAATTTCCTAATATAGCTATTACATATTACATGCATCTAGCCGAAGTTTTCTAAAAATTAACCATAACCTACCTCATAGACAAAATATGTTGTTATTGAGAGGAGAAAGTTGTCTTGCATGTGATAAGTGTCTTTCAATGGGGGTTTCTCATAGGGCATGCCTTAAAACCTCCCTTATGAAGCTTGGCCATTGAAATATTATTACAATGAAAATGGGGTTTATTTAAGATTTTTTTTGGGGGGGAAATGACACCCTAGAAGAGTTAAAATAAGATAAGGTTTTTAAGAGTGTTTGGGTTCATAACTGCTAGGATACCGCTACAGTGGTTGATTTACCACTATAGCAATTATCTTATCGCTGCAGTGGTAAACAAAAGGCCAACCCAACTTTTTTGAATTCTTGGCTCAATTAATTTGGGCCACATTTTTTCTTCAAAATAAATTTCCTCGGGTCTATTAAGAGCGTTTTACTCATTTTTGAAAATTTTCCAAGACATTTTTACATGTAATGATGTTTTGGTTTGTTACAACATCAAATCTACCAAAACATATTTAAGAACGTTCGATAATTCCATGTTTTAAGCATCAAAAGTGTCATAAAATAATGGCACATCAACACCCTCAACTTAGAATGTTTGCTTGTCCTTAAGAAACAAAATAAAAACTACATTAACATATCTCTTAATCAAAAGAAACGTATAAAATCTACAATAGTCACAAAGCTTTTGATAGTACATCTTACAAGTTACTTTTTTTCACCCAATACAAAACAAGTGCATGTACACTACTTATCAAATTGACTTAATAGAATTTATGAATAATATTATGATATTAATGGATAATTTTTCATACATAGACGATAGTTATCCCAACAATTAAAAAATTAACAATGTTACCTTAATACTCTTAACTTAAAACAGTCTCCTACACACAATAATCATTTAAATTGGGACTAGCAAAAATACACTCGTTCTCACAAAGAAATTCAAACTATTCATGCAAAATACCAAAGGCTTGTCCTTATTTTGTATGCCTCAATTTTTCTATAGTTGGACTAGGATCACTATATGACATTCTTTGGCTTGTAATGTAGGCTCGGAGATGGGTATGGTATATTTAAAAATAATGAATACACCCTCCTTGACATTACACTATATTCATTCTACCTTTGATTAATATATTTCATATCTATTCTCCTTTTACTCTTTTTTGTTCTTTTGCAATTGGTGTGACATTATTTTAGAATCGACTTTTTTTCCTCCTATTTTTTACGTGCCACACTCATTTTCCCTATTTTATCACTTGAATTTTATTTTTATGCCTCAATATTTTTTTCATCTACCTCTATGGTAGCCACCTTCAACTTAGGTTATTTACTTGAGGTGAGATGCATAATATCCTAGAAGAAACCAAGGCCAAAACAAAGGTTCAAAGAAAAATCAGGATGGTAAATAGTCTAATAAAAAGGATCAATTAAGGTTACTAGGGATCTAGGGATTATTACATTATTTGTATGGTCATTTAGGGAGAGTGTATTGAAATATAAAATGACCGATAATCCTCTTCTAACCGATTATCCTACGACCTAAGTAAGACTAATCAAGAAAGTTCTAGATTGCACAAAAATATAACAAAAATACTAATGCACTCTCATAGACACTTTCCATAGAGTTGCACTATAAATTACTACCTATAAAGTCCATGCCCTAGAATAAGAAACAATTGTCATATTTAAATACATGCCATACAAAAATCGATAGCGAACACTATTTCACAATAACTGGAGGGGTCTCTATTTTCCAGATAGATTTTTATGCTATAGACTATGCTAAGTTCTCTTATTTTATTTATACATGTTGGAAAATAGAAAAGCTACTAAATATATTAGTTCAACTAGATAGAAAACTAAGGGAGAATAAATATGATAATAAAAAATCCTAGGATTAAAATACAGACCCATAAGTAAACCTCACCTCCATACAAAATAGTGCGTGTACATAATGTAATATAATAGTAGTAGTAGTAGTAGTAGCGAAATACTTGTACGGTATATCACACTAGGTGCATGGTTCTAGTGTATGTAATACCCCGCATGTTTCTAAGATGGGAAGTGAATAAGTATTCCTACGTATGAAATCTCCTATCCTGTGATTCATACTTGAGTACATGACTTACAATAAATATCCTAATGATAGGATAGCTTATGATTCATAAATCATGTTCATATGAGTCACTTAAGGTAATACAAGCTAAGAGTTTTTGAATCCATCAAGTATTTGTGTTCGATTTTGTAAGGGTCATATTTGAACGAGTATAACTCAATGTTAAGGTGATATTTTAGCTGATTTAGATCCACCAAATTGTATATAATTGGATTAGCTTTCCAACGATACCAATTTCACCTTAATTCAATACCCGAGCGAAAAGTTATGCCTATTTTTGTGAGAGACAGTAAGGATAGGCGATTGGTTAGGCGCTGCCCAACCTAGTTTAGGCAATCACTTGGGCGCTGCCTAAGTCAGTTCCAGGTGGCAAAAACACTCCGTTTTGAGTTATTTTAAGGGTAATTAAGTCTTTTAACACTCTTTACACGTCCCTAAACTTAACCCTATGAAATATATAGCTTCTAAACACATTAAAACCCTATTAACATCTCAAATCTCATCATCCAAGAGCACCATAGGAGAAAAACAACTAGGGTTGCACAATGAAGCTTGAAGATCAAATTTCAAGAAAATTCCTCCATCAATCATCAAGAACCTCCCTTCCAAGGTATGCGTAGTATTTATCCACGGATTTATTTTGTACGTGGAGTTCAAGAATCAATATTTGAAATACAAAAGCTTGGTTGATTGTGGTGATATGATCATACCCATGTTGATGCTTGTTTGTTTTGCTATATAATAGTATCATGACTGTTTATCTCACGAAAGTTATATTGTTAGTTGAAAAACATGATCTTTAGATGGATAGATAGAATGCAAGTATGGAATTCACCTATGCCTTAAAGAATGCATGCAAGGTGTTTAATAAAATGCCTAGTATGTTAGAACTTCATATTTACATGATTTCATGGTATCTAAATAACAAGTTCATGTTAGTCATACACTCTAATATGAATTTCCATGCAAATTATGTGTTGTTATTGTTGTGGTATAAAGCATGTATGATAATGGAGATATAAATTATGTACACAAAATATATCCATGCTTTCCCTACCATGTTTGAGATGTTGAATAAATACATGAAATATAATATCCACAAATCATTACAATATGAACTAAACGTTACATGTTGCCGTTCCCTTATGCTTGAATGATTTCCATGCGATTGCTATGAATAGTATATGCTGTCAGAATGCCCATGATATTACAATATGAGATTTATGATTTGATTATAAGAATTCCTATTCATGATAGATATTATGATGACCATGTACTTCATGAAATCCCCCACTCATGTATTATGGATTTTTATTGATGGTCGTGTACTCAAGAAATTCAAGTTGTGTCAGTTTTCTTCCATTGAGTCCTGGGGGTACTTGTACCTGGAAAATATAGCTATGTGCCTAGATCTATGTCATGTTTTCATGATACTCTCAGTTAATCCATGATCTATAGAATTCAGTCAGTCATGTGACTCAGGAAAACTCAGAAATCTCAGTAGTCTAGTAATCTCAGTAATCTCAGTGCTCAGCAACCTCAGTATTCACAGTCAATCTTAGTAACTTCAGTACTCTCAACCAATCCTCAAAACTCAGTACATTCTATCAGTCATCGAAATCGAGTAAACTTAGTTTAGCTCCGCTAAACAATACCACTAGTATCAGTCCAGTTAATCAGTATTAGTTCAGCTAATCAGTTCAATTTAGTTAGTCAGTTCATATTAGTTATTCAGTTCAGTGTCCTTTAGATGGGAGTAGAATTTAGCACTGAGTGAACCCAAGGATGGGAACTCACCTGCCAGTTCAGGGTGTGATTCTTAGTAGTCATCCTTGTGTTCTAGAACTATGTAGCTAGCATAGGTTGAGACATCTTAAACTGTCAGACTAGGGTTGATAAGGTGGATTAACCCGTCAGTTTAGGGTTCCCACTGTTCTCATTTGACTACCTTCCAGTGTAGGGTTCTCACAGCTGTCCTTACCAGTGGTGCGGTATTGATACCCCTCCAGTCGGGGAAGAGATTGGACCCCAGCTTAGCTATTATAGCATATTTGGGGCATGTTGGTTAGATAACTAATTCCCATAGTTTCAATTACAGAGTTTAGGACTGTCAGCTATAGCTACCCAGTCTCAGTAAAAAACTCAGATAGTTCTTCAGATTTCAGTATATCAGGACTGTCAGATACAGTCAACTCAGAAATAGAATTGAACTCAAATAGTTTCCTTCAGATTTATGGACCGTCAAATACAGTCACTTATTCTATCAATAACAAAACTTATCAGAACTCATGCTATCAGTACTCAGCTTCAGGACTCTCAGATAGAGTCAATCAGACCACTTCTTCATAATTTGAACTGTCAGAAACAATCATTTCTTTATCAGTAATATAGTATCAGTCTCTCAGTATTCAGTAATACAGTATCAGATCCATCACTTATTAGTGATTTATATATCAATATCAGTTAATTCATTCTTTCAGAATCTCATTATCAGTACACTCCTGTTGTCAGTATTCAGACTCAGTAGTTCGTATCTCTACGAGTTCAGTTACAGTTACGTATGCATGTATGTACTCTTACGTTCATATCAATTAGTATTGTCCATGCATATAACCCTTTGCATTTAGCCTACCTCACTCGTGTACTCAGTACATTCAGACGTACTGAGGCATTTGTGCTATGGTGCTTTCTCTTATGCTACACCATAGGTTCAGAGGCATGATCTCCAAATCAGTAGTAGATTACAGGATCAGTAGTCAGAGTTAGACGTGAGTCCTCATCCTTTAAGGACATAATGATTTCATTTCTATTTTAGTTTTTAGTTTATTTCAGTAGCTGGAGTTAGTTGGGGACCTGTCCCATAAACTCCTTATTCAGTTCAGTTAGAGGCTTTCAGACTAGATGTCAGATTAGATGTTCAGACTTCAGTATTTATATTTCTTTTTGGTATTGTTATACCATATTTTTCAGATATGCATCAGTATTGAAACTTATGGCCTTACAGTTTATGTTTCTGAATATTTTAGGAGATATTAAGCAGTTTACAGGTACAGATATCAGTCATGGGTTAGCTTGTGGTCCCTCGGGGTGAATTAGGGAATTACAGTGTATTAGTGTAGGCAGTAAAGGCAACCTCAGTATCAGTAATAGTCACATTTATAGTGGATAATGCACTAAATAGATATTTTACAATAGTGGCACTGGAGGTGGTTGATGCACTTAATGGAATAACCTCAATAGTTTTATCAACAACAAAAATCCTAGATGCTCCTAGGGGATATTGTTCCTACTTGATCTTCTACATATAGCAATCAACTCTAAAGACCTTCCTAATATAACTATCAAAATTCCTATCAGGGTTATCCCCACTAAACTCATCATCTTCTCTCACTTTCTTTCCTTTTTAACTCATGGATGACTTATGAATGAAAAAATTAATCACAATTTGGTCAAATTTAGGATCTTCCTCAATTATTGGAACAACAGTCAACAATGGTGTCATGGGAGCCTATCGTAATGACAACTCTGTTACCTCTGCTTGTGAGGATATAAGATCCTCAATTGACTTGACCAATACAAATGCATGTAGAGTTATCAGTATCTCATCCATCCTTTTCTCAAAATTCAGGATCACAACCACTAGTTCCTCAACACAAAATCTCTCCTTAATTAGTACTAGTGGCAACTTCTCATCAATAATATAATAATTAAGACCACATGCATGTCAATTTGGTTGCTTTATTAATCGACAAACAATAAAAATCACTTTTTATTATTCAACCAATATTTCAATTTTCTAGTGTTTATGATAAATAATTCTGATTTGAAGGAAAGAAATTATAGAGACCTCAAAATCTACCTCACAATCCTGAATGAGAAAATTAGTTGGGAATATGATCAAACTTTAATAGAATATCATAAAAATGACCACATTCTTCTTTACCATATGATGTACCATGATAAGTCACGTTGTCAGTTAATTCACTCCATAGCCCATCTATATAATACTATTAGCGACATAAGATTAATACTAGCATCCAGATCACATATTTGTATTTACCAATAAGCCAAATATTTTCATCTAAAAATCCAAGGTAAAAAGGTCAACTCCCTTGTATTTGGGCACTTTCCCCCTGCGAATCGACTGCATATAATGATTTTAATATTTTGCCTCCTCTTTTGATTCATAATCTTAAACCCTATATCTCACTTTCCCTTTCAAACTTAATGCATTTTCCTTTTCATCCCCATGCCCCATGACATACTTTGTAGTGATATCTAATTGAGTTTTTATATCAGCTATGTCTTGGTCTAACTCTTCATCTTTCTTATGCTACTCTATAGACATTCCTATAGCATAAGTTCCAATAGAAATATCAAATTCCTATATATTCCATACCCTATTAGTTTTAGGGAATCTATCAAGTATCATAATTGCATCTATATAAGTGTTACTTATCAAAGTTTATCAAACAACAATATCAATAATGCCTTTGGTATTTTCTTTTAAATACCAATAAAAGATATCTAATAAACTCGCTCCAAGTATCAAATTATTAGGACATCACTTCTAATTCTTGTAAAACCTCAACTATTCCTTATGTAGAGCCTCAGTACCTAGCCATCAAAATTTATTGATTTTAATTTTAAACTACAACATTATAGAAAATGGGAAAACCCTCTCTAATCAATCCCTCTTCTACCCTATCTAGGTGGTAATAGGATTATTAGGAATTTCTTTTAGCTAAATATTTGATTCATCTAATAATGAGAATGGAAATAGCCATAATTTGATAGCATCTTGGCCTATACAAAGTAGTCTATACGCCTTAAAATCCCTACACATTTTTATCAAGTTTAAATTTTCAACATCAGTCATATTTCTAATAAATACTTCTTTATATTCAATAATTGTATTATTGTGCTGGTGATATTAAACTTAGCCCTGAGGAGCAACGGAGTTTGAAATATGGCACCTTTTAAACCTGTATGATTGAAGTCAATGTTATCTTCATCATAAGACTAAGGGCATATTTATAGACTTCCCGATCATGGTACTTATTGCTTCTTTGTAAGGAAGTGTTGTCTTTTGTTTCATAAATATTAGCCTATTATTCAAATGCATCCTAATGGGACACCTAATTCTTCCTGGATTGGTTATTACCTGAAGCCTAGCATTGTTATTTCGCTAGTGGAGCTTCCTAACATTATTAGGCTTCATGAGCCTAATGCTGTGTTTTAGCTAACATCTAAGTTGTGGCTTGCTCTATAGCCCTTTGGATACTTTGTTTATCCATTCTGCTTAATGACTTTTCAAATTCAAGATTGATTAGAACCAACGGATTGCCTTAACTCTTAGTATTAGGATACATAATTTCGTACCCTAAGAACAAAACAATAATAATAGAAAAAACAAATTAAGAAATAAGGAATTATAGTCAAATAAACATAATTGGCCTAATCCTAAGTCATATTTCCCAATAATGGCATCAAAATTTCATGCCTCCCACAGTATACCTCACAACAAGTATAACATAGCCGTTGATGGCATATTAAACCCAATTAATATTTGGGTCGATCACACAGAGAATATTGCTAGAAGTTAGGTCAACACATTTATTTCAACTGCTAATTAGTTATTTCCCAAAGGGGGGTTTTAAAAGAACAAGTAATAGTTCACAATTGTAAGTAATAAGTATTGAGACTTTGGTATAGTGTAATCAGTTAGTGAGAATGAACTAGGATTCTATTCTCCAAGATTTCCTAACTCAGTAAGTGTAGCGTACTGGTGATCTATCCTACTTCTTAGAATGCAAATTTGTAAGTTAAGTTCACCTATATGGTTGATCCCCTATCAAGATAAATATCACTATGCAACTTGGTATATCTCGAGTGTTTTATTTACTAACCCTTACTCTTAATCTTGGATTAGCTATCTCTGGGCAAGGATCAAGCTATTGGAAGAAGGTTGATTACCTCAAATCTCTATTGTTAATCCTTTTACCTTTTCACTACCTCTTTGATCCAACAATTAAGAATTACATGAGTTCTAATGTAGGCCACCATTTAAAAAACTCAATATGATGGGAAGAAAAATTATCATTCAAAAATCAATAAGTATTTTTAGCCTATTTAGTTAATTAATTATGGTTCCCAAAACCCTAGTTATGGGATTTAGCTACTCATGCGCATAAGACCACAATACGAAGTTATAGACTAATTAATAATCATAAATTTGAAAGTTACGTAGAAGAAATCCAAAATCTTGATAATCAATGAAAGCTTAAATATCAAGAATCAAAGTATGAATAATCTACAAAACCCAAGAACAAAACAGTGTAATATATTTCTAAGGTTTAAGAGTGCATAAAATACAAAATAAAACTTTTGAAAGGTATAATAGATATTACAAAACCTATCCTTAAACAACTAGAAAAATAGAGTCGGTAGCTCTTTAAGGTCTGTTGTTTGATTCCATTGCCTGTGATCTAGAATTAGGCCTTGTAGTTCTCAGTTTGGTTCAAGTTTCCACAAGTGGAAATCTATGAATTGTAGAGTCTCTCCAAAGACCATCTTGTAGCTTATGGTATCATTTTTTTGAATTACTCTTTTCAGGTCTTTTTCATCACGAATCTCTGTGCAGGCATACCTGGTTTGGGGTTTTCTTTCTATGTCTTATAGGAAGAACTCATGTTTTCTGAGCCTAAATTTAAATCTTCTAGACTTCTATTCTATAATGTAACCATGGTTTGTGGTGACATAGTATGGATGCTACTAATCCACTTTGAGCCAACTTAGTCTGATTGAACCTATTTTTCCACTCTTTAACTCTAGGACCTATTTTTCTATCCAAACACACTAACCCACATCAATTCTATAGAAAATGCTACAAAATATACAATAATACCATGTTTTAAGCATCAAAAGAGTCATAAAACCATGGTACTTGTTGAGATTTACATAAGGGCTAGTATATTAATTAAGATTATAGCAGCGAATTTGTACTTGACATAATGAGCTTGTAGATAAAGAAACTTCTAGTACATGTCATTATGTAGAATTATCTAAAGGAATTAGTAGGATCATATGTACATTAATTGATTATCTTATAGGGTTGAACCAGTACATTTATTATTTAAGGAAGCATATCAACGACAAGGACAACTTTATGGTATAACTAAGTCTACTAACTAAACTTGATTAAGGGATGTCATGATAGGTTTTACCTTTAATGTTAATAGATTGGGAAAAAGTTTTAAGTCAAAAGGATATAATAAGGTAGGGAAGGCCTTTATGTGTCCAGAAATTGTGGAATGTTACTACTTGGTGACTAACTTAGTTTGTATGAAAAGACTTATGGTATTGGGATACTCATCAAGTTGACTTGAAGAAATTTAAACTTTTAATGGCAAAGTTTTATTGGAAATGGTATATTACATTTAGAAAATAAGGATAAGAGTATCTATTTTAACTTAAATGTATAAGGTTCATTTTTTAGAAAATAAGATTAGAATTAAAATTGCATGATTTTGTGGGTTTTGTTAGTAGTGGATATTATCACACATTTTCAACTGGACTGGAAAATATAGAGTATGTTTAGAGAAAGAACTCTGCAGATGCTTAGGTCGAGTGTTATGAGAACTTCCATGGTGGTTTGATTTTGGTAATGTTAAGTTTATTTTTCAAATTAAAAATATTGTAAGAATTGATGTTGAACTAAGGTATATGATTCCCTAAAATCTTTAAGGAAATATACTAAGGTTGATAGGTAAATAGATTTATCTTCAGGGTTTGGATCATATGTCAATTTTTCTATAGTAGTGCTACAGTTATGGTTATGGTTTTCATTAGTGTGTGGATAAGTGGGGTAAGGAAGTTTGAGCTTATCATTTATAGAAGACTCAGAAGGAGTTGTGTATGAAGAGGCACATATCATCATTTTGCCTATTTAGATGATACCATTATTTTGTATGTTGCTGACAAAAGAACTTTACATCTTGTTATGGACACCCTACATGTATATGAATTACAATTTATCAAAATAATTAACAAGGAAAAAGCTCATTTTTATGCACAAAAAGACTGCTCATGCTATTTTGCAAGAGGTAGAAGAGGATACTAGTTTTAGTAAATGGAAATTTCCTTTAACACAAAAAAACATTATTCATTTTGCTGAACTTGCAAAGAAAGTAGTTGCTGGCCTAGAAAGTTAAATTGTTCTCATTGGGTGTAAGGTTCTTCTAATCAATATTATTTTTCAAAATATTTTCTCTATATTCAATGTCTTCCATGATTCCTCAAAAGTTTGTTATTCATGACTTACATAGAGTCCTTGCATGATTCTTGTGGAACTTTAAGGAGGAAAAGAGGAACAAACATTGGATTGTATGGTCTAAAGTTTGTTTCCCTAAAAATGAAAGGGGTCTTGGATTCAAGTCTCTTTTTAATGTGTCAAAGGCCCTATTTTTCAAATTATGGTGGAATTTTAGGACAAAAAAATATATGTGGGCTTCTTTCATGTGGATAAAGTATTGTAAAAGGCACATGCCTTAGTTAGTGGAATGGAGGAGGAGTTCATAAACTTGGAAACATATGCTTCAAGCTAGGAATTTTTTTGATCAAGAAATATTGTGGGAACCATTTTTGGGCATACTAGCACCTAGTATAATAATTGGACTTAGTTAGGTGATTTGTATTATGTTTAACCAGTAACTAATGTTTTGTAGAATAATTTTAAATATATGTACAATCTTCTATTACATTGTGGTTCAAATAAGCCACACATATTAGTTATTTTGTGATAACATATGCTTACATGCAGTTAATAAATTAAAGATGGTGGAATAGTCAATAGAGTGGGGAAAAGAATGGTGGATATTAACCAATAATAGAAGCTTTACTTTCAAAAGTTCTTGGAACATGTTAAGAGAACAAAAATGAGAAATATGATTATTATGTAAATATCTAGGTTAAGCGCTTTCCCTTTAGGATATCTTTTTTACTCTAAAAGGTGTGCAAGTAAAGCATACCAATTGATGAGGTTTAGATGTTATTGTTGTAATAATAACATGGAAGAAACTTTCTATCACCTTTCTTAAAACACTGTGGGGTTTGGTCTTTGTAAATTTCTTGAGTATTGAACCATCTGAGCATCATACGACATGCATTATACTATTTATATGGTGTGGGTATGATTTTGGGACCTTAGTCATATGTCAATAAGTGTGATATTAGCCAAGTTCTGTTCAAGGTACAAAAAGACTCCATGAGTTGTATGTACATGATACAAAAGGTAGGGTCCAAACCGTATCTTTCCCAGCATCTAACCATTGACATTCTTCTTAGAGTATGACTAGGTGGGTACTTGTCATATGGTGATGGTACTGTTTGAGTAAGGAAAGTGTTATGTTGGACAGAATATAGAGTCCAACTCTTTTATGAAGGTACTAGTGGAAGGTACCACTCATACGATGTAGGTATAGGTAAGGGATTCAAACCGTACCCACCTGTGGGAATTTTTATAATTTAAGTTAGGGGTATTCTTGACATTTCTCCTCTTAACTTCTTTTGACCGCACGACTTAAACCACCCCAAATTAAACACTCTAAAATCTATCTCAAAGCTCTTAGTTTGAAAAGAGGCTAGAGTTTCTTCAAGGTAGTCAATTAAGGCTTTCAAGGGTGGTTTCTCTTAATATTCTTTGGTATCTAAAGCATGCTACTCCTCCCTCATCGTTAGTTCAAACTAAAAAAATGTTTTACTTAATGGTTTTCATGGCATTATTGTGGGTGTAGTTTTGAAATATATGTTGGGGGCTTTGGTTACTAATGGTTGGATGTTATTTTCTCATATTTTGTTTATATTCTTTCATGTTTTAATGTTGGTTTGAACATGTGGTTGCATGGGAATGGTTAAATGGTTCTTGGTTTTGGTTTTGGAAACTATATGCCCTCAATATGTTTGTTAAAATGCCAGTAAGAATATTTTGTCATATAATTTGACTTTTATTGAAAACCCTGCATTGCATAACATAGTAATGGAACCCTAAATGGCTTTATTGAATTAAATGATTTGTAAAGGACTTGATGGCCACAGTTTTGATTGATTGGAAATTCTATGGGGTACATGGGAATCCCCTAGTTATTGGCTAATGGCATTGCTTGCAAGCTATAGTCGGTATGACGATACCACTTCATAATGCCTTAGTAATAAACTTTGGAATTGGTGGTTTGGTTATGTGCTAAAGGTTTAATTGGGAAATAATGGTGGGTTGTGATAGGTAACTGTGAAGGTGTGAGTCCAATAGACGGACACTGGAAAATCATGTTTGCAGAAATAAGGCTTGGTCATTGTGACCATATACTTGTGGGATAGACGGGAATCTCCTAAGTTTATACTTGTACATATGTATCATGGAGGGCGAAGGGTATATGGGAATCCTCGGCCACTATGATATCCTTGATTCGTGCAGCTATACGCACTAGGGCTCGTTTGGGGGTAACACTGGACCCATATAGCCCTTGGGTGATTTTATGATAGTCAAGCTACACAACCCAGGTTAATGATTTAAATGAAGGCTAAACCTGGTTCCCTTTCCCAACATAATATACATATGTATGAATGTGATTATATTTAGCTATTTACTTTAGTTTTTAATAATAGCATTCCTTTATCCTTACTCCTAAGTACATGCTAGTATTCACCTGCTAAACCATCTTTGGGCATTGTATCCCTATGCGATGCAAGAACGGGCCATACTAGTCCTCATGCTCATCGACCTTGGGTTCGGACACAGCTTTGTGTTGTACTGAAGTGGTGAGATTTTATACTCCAAAAGACCTCAGTTCATGCTATGGACATCTTTTCATACTTTTTTTTATTTCTTGGATTTTTGGTTTGGCTATGGTCAGGGGCATGTCCCGACTGGATGCTCCTTGTTTTTAGAT
Organism: Capsicum baccatum var. pendulum; assembly: GCA_030864225.1. Classification (NCBI taxonomy): domain Eukaryota; kingdom Viridiplantae; phylum Streptophyta; class Magnoliopsida; order Solanales; family Solanaceae; genus Capsicum; species Capsicum baccatum. Next base: position 145,867,202 of record CM061552.1, read on the forward strand.
AGAGGCTTTGTGTGACTACAATGGACATGTACAGTGTCAGTATTGGTGTCATCCTTGGCATTAATATTTGTATTGGAATGACACCGGTTGGATAGGTCATAGACTATAATTAATGTATTTGATTTAATATTGTTCTATCTTTTTATATGTCCTAAATTCATCCGATATAGGGTGCAGGGCGGTTATAGTTAGGTTATGGGCGCGGTCTCTAATCCTGCTCTAACCCGAGGAGCTCGACACGACTAGGCCATGGTTCAGGTTATGTTATTTTCATTAGGTTCTCTGACTCTAAAATAGTATGGACTAGATATGCTAATGCTTCTATCTTTGAGGATCCATTTATTCAATTAAGTAATACAATTTTTAAATGGTGGCAAGATAAATGTTTACTAAAGTATAGTCTTTATTCAAGGCAGTAACAACATCAGTGGTGTGGGTGATTAGGAAAAGGAGAAATGCAGTACATCATCGAGGTAAAATGTCTTTTATCAGTATGATTATGGAATTTAATAGAAATTTACATATGCTTACTATTTTTATTTACCCTTGGTTGAAGGGCATCTGTTATAACTGGACCCTAATGGTGATGTATTTTGAGGAATGTACTCCTCTTTTCATTTGCTAAGTGATCAAATGGTATACACCTGCTAATGTCCTCTTTAAATGTAACTAAGATGCTAATATCCTCTTTAAATGTAATTAAGATGGTGCTTGCAAGGGTAATCCTTTCCATATTTCCAGTGCTTTGTATTAGATATTTTGCTAGGATTTTAGATATGTTGAGACAATTGATAGAGAATGGGACAATCTTAGAAGCTGAAGTTCTGGCATAGAGATGTGGCTTAGAATATTGTGTTAAACATAATTTTCTATATATTATAGTTGTGACATATTTCATTGCTTTGTAGAAAATTCTAGACAAGTTGGGAAACCCTTTCGATCCTACGTTTGGAGGTTAGAAGGATATATCAGATTACAAAGAATGTTCCAGGTATTGTGGATATGGTACATTTACTGAGAGAAGGGAATTCCCTGGCTGGTTTTTTGCCAACCACATTTTTTCTTTTGCAGGTACATATAGACTAATTGTAAGGATATCCAAGTAGTACTAAATATGGGGAAAACAATTACAAGGATGGAAAGAACCAATTCTCGTACTTGTGTATAAAGATTTTCTAAATATGGGCTACATAATGAAATAACCAACATAAGAACAAAAACACCAACAACACAAAAATATTTCAACAACACTTTAGGAAGAGAAACAACAATAGTTGCAACGACACAACAACACAACACAAGAATTCAGGAATAAGTTTGTATAGTAAAAATCATTACAACAAGGATAAAGCATCACATACAACTTTCTAATAGTTATAGGATGAGCTATTGGTAACTCTATTAAGATATATATCAACAAATGTGTGATGATTGGTGAATTTACCACTCACTAACATACAACATTCGTGTGCAATACTATGATTTAAACATATGAATAACACAAATTTGTGATTTAATGCACTAATTTCTATATTTTACAGGCATACAAGTGTTTAGAAAGAAAGATATCGATTTGAGCTGAAAAAGGATAAAAAAGAAGAAGAGAAGTAGAGCTGGAAGACCTGAAGAAAAAAATCAGCCTCAATTACTGTGATCACGGTCTGAAGGACATGATAGTGACTAGTAAAGCTAGGTCAAAGGGCTTCTACCACTATTTTCAAACTGTTTTATGGTTGCTGCAATCACAGATATGCTCTAGCGACCATGGCCTTGTGGGAATACAGCCCAGGAGTAGAGATGTAAATGCCCACAACCGACCTTAATTTTCAAAAATGGATCAAAACCCTTATTCATATATCCGACCTATCATTCCCTCACAGTTTCTAAGGTTTTATTACTTGGGGCTTGGAGCTAAATTTGTGCTAATATTGAGATAAGAGTACATTAGAGTGACTCCTAAGTGATGTATTGGCAAATCCCATTGAAGATTCATTGGAATTTAAAGTGTGATTTGCATTTACTTTAGTTTTTATGAATCAAATTGATGGATATTTTGGTATATTTTTATTTATTATCTTTATGAGTTGATAGTTCTTTCTCTTGGGGTTACGTTTGGCTAGGGTGCAAGTGAGTAGGGGTTTGATTATTAGCTTTAATTCTTAGTTAATGTTATTGGGATTCACAAATGTTTAATTATAAACTGGAATTTGTTGGTGAAATCCTCAATTTTCCTAAATCGCACATCATACTTGAGAGAGGGATGTAGATAGTCTAGATCCCGCGTCATCCTTGAAAGAGGGATGTAGGTGACATGAACATTTATGAACAATAAGATAGATAATAGTTATTGCATTTATATTGTCTTAGAAATAAGGATAAATTGTGAACTTGCTATATCATAGGCATCATCCTAGAAATAGGGATGCCAAGTTGAGGCTTTATGATGATTATTTGACCAAACCTGTAAGGTATTTGAAAGAATCTATGGGTGATAGTTTGATACTTTGTTGAAAGACTAGTATCAAAATCCCTAACCGAGCCTACCCAAGCATTCCTTACCTAGGATTTGAAGTTAATTTCCATGTACCCACACATTAGTTGCATCTAGTAAAGTATAGCCCCAAGATCTGTTCCTAATTGATTACGCTCTAATTATTCTTAGTCTTGAATTAGTCCTTTAGAAGCCCAAGAATTTTCTAAAACTTTTGAAAACATTCAAAATCTGCCAAAACATTTGAATAAAACAAGTAACTATAATTTTAAACTTATTTAATCGCCACTCACATTGTTCTTCGTGGATTCGACCCAGACTCAAAGTTGGGTAATTATATTGACAGCGACTGCCTTACACTTAAATTGACGTGTAAGTTGAACATTATTAAAAATGGCGCTATTGTCTGAGAATAATTTAGAGTATTGAGTTAGTTTGGAATTTTAGCTTACTCACTTTGATTCAAATTTGTAAATATTTTTTTTGTAATTTTCTTTTGTTTCGTGTGTTAGGTAGTGTTTTATTTTTGGTTACTTGTTACTATGGCATCTTGTAATAAATATGAGAATGGTGTTGGCAAATCTTATCATTATGATCCATGTCCATATTGTGGTGGACCCCTCTTTTGTCAAAATTTTAAATATTCTACATGAAAAAAGGTGTTTGCACCATCTCAATCCATTTGGGAATATAATTATTATTTATGTAGTGGTTGAGATGGACATTGGAGTGATTGTCCAAATGCCACCTCCCCTAGTTATACTAACAAAAGTGCTAGTTCTTCTTATGAGTTTGATAGGTCTTGTGATGCAATAAAGGAAGACCAACGTCCCAAATACAATGGTGTTGAAGCACTTCTTCTATCTTTATTATATCAAGCGATCACATTAGAAGAAGATGTGCATTACTTGCATAAATCCATGGCGACATTTAGAAAAGGAGTGAAAAAGATGAAGAATTGGGAGAGTAGAATGATCTTTCAAGTGAAATAAATATGCCCAATCTTCAAAGTAAGGATGATAATAAAAAGATATCAAGCAATGTGGTTGATTATGAGCTTGATAGTAAAGAATCCTTGGTGATTTTCCAACCAACCAAATCAAAGTTAATAAAGGATGCTAAAGTTGAGGAAGTGGTACTAGAGTCCAAAGAAAAAGCTAAGCAAATCCTTCGTTGAAGGCTCTAATTCATTCCTTGGTGAAAATTTCAAGAAGAATGTGACTCTGGAATTAAAAAAAGCACCTCATTCTAATCATTTTTTGATATTATGCTTGGTGGATGTGATGAAATTCAAAACACCCGAGCAAATATCAAACTTGGGAGATAGGGTGCAAAATCCTTATATTGCAGAGTTTGTCATTTCATAAGGGGAAGATAACGTCCCTTACATAAAGGCACATAAGTGCAAAATTTGATGTTTAATGAGTAGAGCGTTGATGTTATCACTGATATCCAATGATCCTATTATAAAGTTTGATGTGAAGTTAGATAAAAGGTTTAAGTCTTCAAAGTATAGTGATAGAGGTGTTGTCAATACCCCCTCAACTCTGTTTAATCTCATTTTGGAATATTTGAATCTTCTGCCAGACTTTCACTCAATATATCATGGTTGGAAGATGGGACATCGATTCAAATTTTCTAAGTGGAGACATAAATAATAGTTAAGGAGGTATCATGCCACAACGTTAAAATTAAGCGCTCGATGGGGGGCAACCCATAATGCCACAAAAGTGGCTCGTACATTTCTTTTTAAATTGGTAGTATAGATTTTAATTTTGTCATTGATTAATCCATGCACTTATGGCACTTTGGGTTGTATGAAATGAGTTTGAAAGGGGGAAAGTATGGAATTTGTAATGATTAGACTTAACAGGGGAAAACAGAGGTGCAAAAATACCCTTAGTTATTATGATCACGGCCCTGTATCTCGCAGATACCCATGTGTATGCGATTGCAGACCCGTGACCGCGATTTCATTCAGATTAATTTTAAAAGACCACCGGTCTCCCCTTTTCTTCACATTTTACCTTAAATTTTCTCTCAAATTGCTCCTATTTCTAGCTATATTTTGAGCATTCCAAAGGCATCGTTGCATCCTTAGTAAATCATCACTCTGGTAAGTGCTTCAAAGTAATGATTAAATTTTTTATTGGGCCATAGAAATGCATGCTATAAGGGAGGCCTAAAACTATGTCTTCCATTGCTAAATTGTTATTGTATCGTACTTATGTGGTATTTAGTTGGTAGAAATAGTGTGCATATATGTGGGGAAGTCTTGAGTACCCAAAAGTGTATGGAATTGAATAAAATATAGGGAGCACAACAAATGCCCGATCAAATGCCCAAATGAGTAAATAACTAGTTATTTTCTCATTGTGGGGGTATAATCGAGTGCCTAGAAATCATGTTTCATGTTTTTAATGATTAATTAATGTTTTGGAACACATTTTGGCCCCAAACTTGGGATATAGGATTTGTTGAAAATGTTGGTTCGAAATAGCCTTAGATACCACAATCATGTCACAATGTCCACAACTGCTGCTTCTGAGGTTGAATCACAGTCTGTCCAAAATATTGCACTTCAAAAGTTTTGTACAAACACCACCAATTACCCATCCCATGTGCTTTATTATTGAACATATTCTAGTTTATGCATAATAATAATAATGATAAATGTTGTTTTGTTGTCCTTATGTGTTTTAGATTTACATCATAGAAAACTATGACCAAATTTTTTTCATGACTCCTGAATACCACAACCAATACTTTGAAGAGCTCCCAAAGACAAAGCTTCTTTCAAAAATAGGAATATGCTTGGATAAGGTGTTGGACAAGCTTTTGGCATTTCAAGATAGGCTTATAGCCACCAGATGTAGATGTTTTGCTCTGAATCCTTGTCGGGAAAATGAGCAATGGGTATAGGAGTTCTACCCCAATCTCATTGTATTATCTTTTGTAGAGCCAGTCATTAGGATCTGTGGGAAGAATGTGCATTTTGGGGCAGATAAAACCAATGACCTATATGGGCTCACAAATGTAGACATAGTTGACTTTGAAGCTAAGGGATGTGAGCCAGGCAGTTCGATGGCAGAGAAGTTGAGCCCAGGCAAGGAGGTCTTATGGACAGCAACCAAAAGGGTTATCTCGATGAATGAATTCACTATTGAGGCCCAAATATTGTTGAATATCATTTGCAGCTAGATCTCTCCTTGCACTCACCTAAAAATAGTTAGATATTCGTGTGCCTGTATGGTTGCCTGTATACTAGACAACATTCCATTGAATGTTGGTCATCTTGTGATATTTGATATGAAGTTCTTCATGAACCATGGTGGCACACATCTCTTATTACTGTGCTGTGAAGTAGAGCTGGGGGTTGTGGAATACCCAGGAGACACTTGGGTGCGCCCTAGAACCCCTATTTATCCTCTTAAAATCTAAGGTGAGGGTGCACTAAGCAAGAGTAAAAAGAAGAAGATCGACTTGTGCAAGTTGACATATGAGGTATCCAAGTCTGGTAGGCCATCCACTTTGGGCCGCTTGAGAAAATTGGTATTGATTTATGGGCCATTCGAGAGCTTGGATTGGGATTGACACTAGGGCTGAGAGAGCCCTCCACCACCCATCATTTATATATGACCTAATGAGATTATGAGAGGTACCTGGAGAACTAACAGAACTAAAGAGCTACTATTTCTAGGCTCGAGAGGGCTTACTCATCATTAACCGCATCTCACATGGATCTTTGGGACCCGTGAGAAGATGAAGAAAAGGGACCACAAAAGAGATAGGGTTTTTAGAAAGATATAGAAGGGAGTAAAGGGCCTGTGGAATGTCCTAAAACCCCATGATAGACTACCTTATTCCACAGTAGAGAGAGATGATAATGCCCCTATTGAGTGGTTCGATGTTGACGTTGAAGGAGATGATATAGATTCCATAGGAGAGAGAAGATCTTGATACAGTTTCAGGGAGCACCTTTATCTCTTATTTGTGCGTTATTATGTATACAATGAGAACACTATTAGCTTTTTATTTGGGGGTACCTATCTCCACTAGGCTTGAATTATTTTGATATTCCGGATATTTTGATGATGTGTTGATGACATTTTGGATGATTTTCATTTTTTTATTTGGGTTGTAATATTCTAGCACTCTGATGGTGCCCACGTTTGCATGGATTAGTCACTTTGCTTAGTTTTTAGTATGTTACCTTATATTTATTTGGATTGTGATAATATCATACTATAATTTCCCTATGATATATTGATTGATGACATTCTTAACGAAAAATCATCATGAGTGGATTTTGAGCCATGGATGAAAGGAAAGTTTGAGAACCTATAGAATCGGAGCTATAAATGCAAGTGAAGTTTGAGTACCCATAGCATTTTGGATTTAGGATCTCATTCATACCTATGGTGATGTGTGAGTAGCCATATATGAAAGTTATAATGTGAGACGTCGGTTTTGTTTAATATAATAAATAGCAAATTGCGCGGGTGCAAATGCGAAGCAAACATCACCCTCCTTATAATTTTTTTTCAAAAATCAATGGCACTGATGTGATTGACCTTGTAACAATACTTTTTTTTTGTGACTCCAACATTATGGCTTGTATAAGTTAGTAGATACTCTATTTTTTCTATAGTAGGAAGGGCAATTAATCCCCTTTGAGGAGTTGGCATGCCATGTACGGTGAGCTTATTTGCCTAATTCTCATCCAAACTCATACCATCTAGAACATTTCCCATTGGTCTATTAGACAGATCTTGAATTACACTTGGTTGGGGAAATGATCCTAGGCCATCTTTGTGAAATAGAAACCCACTATAAGCCTAAATATCCTACCCATGCATAGAATAGGACCCTTAGTTCCCCAATTCAAGCCTTTAAGCCTTTCTTTGGAAACCACATTACAAGACTTATACTATTTAAAAATTTATCCCTCTCTTGAACCCAACACCCCTGGAACATGAAAACTAAAACTTGAGGATAAATGTCTAAGTTGGAGGTGGTAAGTTTAAAAGAGTTGACTTTGGGCCATGGTAGTGTAAGTGGATGCCTCTAAGCCAAGCAATGGAAAAGTGAAAAATAAAAAAAATTATGAAAAAATAATGAGTCATGGATTGCAAAAGAAATAAGCGAAAAAAAGATGCCCTCAAAAAGTTGAAGAAATCAAGGCTCCTAAATTAGGCATGTGTAAAGTGTAAAAACAAAAGAAGTGGTCCATAGTCACAAGTTGGTTGAAACAGTGTGATGTAGATGTTCAAGGAGGGTTAAGACACTTTGTACCTAAATGTTATCCTACCCTTCCCCTAACCTGTGTTACAAGATAAGAAAAAACTTTAAGATCTCGAATCTAGTGTTTTCATTGTAATGGCGATTGAAAATAAGGGATAGCCTATGGCATGGTACTTGTTAGCATCAAGAGTCTTTGTGTGAGAGATATTCTTGAACTTGAATACCTTTTTGCATATTGGATAATTCGGTGTGTAGGGGGATTTTCAATTTTGTGAGGAGGTATGTGAACAACTCGAGGTGGGTGACATTGTCATGTTCAAAATAATGAGGAAAAAGGAGTATAATAGAGTTGTGGACAATAGAGAGTCACTTTTAAAGTCTTAGTGATTGTTACATTATTTTGCTTTAAAGTCCTTTGTATCTTTAAGTTTGTATTTCATTATTAAGGGGTGTTGAAAGAATAGCTTACCCATGTTGGAAGAGTTACTTGTGGTAGTAATCAAGTCGAAGTCACTGTGATCATTGGGTCATATAAATTAGGCATAAATGTGCATTGTCTCAAGGTAAGAGGTAGTCTTTCTTGAGGACAAGCAAAGATTTAGGTTGGGGATGTTGATGAGTGGTGAATTTACCACTCATTGGCACTAGACATTTGTGCACACTACTATGATTTAAATGTATAAATGAAACAAATTTGTGGTTTAATGCACTAATTTCCATATTTTGTAGGCATATAAGTCTTGGGAAGGAAATATGTGGATTTTGATGAAAAGGATCAAAAAGAAGAAGAGAAGTACAATTGGAAGACCTGAAGCAAAATATCAGCCTCATTTACAACGATTGCGATCTGAGGTCCGTGATCTCAGCTAGTCAAGATATGTCAAACATCCATGACCATAATTTTCTTACCGCGGTTGTAGTTTCCATGATCACGGTCAAGCTCCAGCGACTGCGGTCGCGGCCTAGCGAGAATACAGCCTAGGGGCAGAGATATAAATGCACAAAACCAACCCCAATTCTCAAAAATGGCTCAAAACCCTTATTCATATCCATGTTTTATCCTATCTATCATTTCATCTTAGTTTCTAGGGTTATATCAATTGGTCTTGGAGCTAAATTTTTACTAATCTTGAGATAAGAAGACATTAGATTGATTCCTAAGTGAAGAATTGGCAAATCCTATTGAAGATTCATTGCAATTTAAAGTGTGGTTTGCATTCTCTTTAGTTTTTATGAATCAAATTAATTGAGATTTTGGTATTTTTTGCTTGTTATCTTTATGAGTTGCTAGTTCTTTCTCTTGGGTTGTGTTTGACTAGGGTGCAAATGTGTATGGGTTGTGATTATTAGCTTTACTTCTTAGTTAATGTTGTTGGGTTTCACAAATGTGTGATTATGAAATGGAATTTGTTAGTGAAAGCTTCAATTTTCCTAAACCTCACATCATCCTTGAGAGAGGGATGTGGATTTTCTAGATCCTACAACATCCTTGAAAGAGGGATGTCAATGACATGAACATTTGTGAACAATAAGATAGATGATAGTTATTGCCTTTTTCTAGTATTAGAAATAAGGATAAATTTTAGACATGCTATATCTTGGGCATCATCCTAGAAATAGGGATGCCAAATTGAGGCTTTGTGATGATTATCTGACCACACCCATGAGGTATTCGAAAGAATCCATGGGTGATAGTTTGATACTTTGTTGAAAGAATAGTATCGAAATCCCTAACCGAGCCTACCCAAGCATGCTCTACCTAAGATTTAAAGTTGATTTTCATGTACCCACACACTAGTTGCCTCTAGTAAAGCATATCCCTAAGATCTGTTCCTAAATTATTATGGTCTAATTATTATTTGTCTTGAACTAGTCCTTTAGAAGTCTAATAATTTTCTTACACTTTTGAAAACATTCAAAATCCCCAAAAATATTTGTATAATATACTTGAATTTAGGAAGTAACTTTTATTTCAAACTTATTTAATCTCCCCTCATATTGTTTCTCATGGATTTGACCCCGACTCAAAGTTGGATAATTGCACTTAAATTGACATGTAAGTTGAGCATTATCAGTGTGATAAAATGAGTCCTTAAGTAGTTGTATTAGCCCCAATTGGAGCTCAGCCTTCTATGTGATGAGTGATATTAGTGATGTTTGATATGTACTTGATGCGTCAAGAAATATAGTGGGCGCACTTACCATTGTTGATTATTACTAAATTTTCAATGATAATACTGAGAAAGTCTTCACTAGGATCGATTCATGGTAATTATGATATTTTAACGTGCCCAAAGTGATATCTACCCAATCTTACCTTTGGTTGAATGTATTATAATATTGATGATAGGATGAAACCACCACTAGATTTTCCATTATTTATCTTATCAAAATCAGAAGTTCCATTAATGATTTAGAGATTGTAAGGAGGAAGATGAAATGTCAATGAAGAGTATAGTTTTCCTAATTAGGGTTAATTTTTTTCTTCTCTGATTTTATTCTAATCTTTTTGTTTTTAGTTTTTTATGTTTTTTTTTTGTTTAGGCCACTTTTGGTCCTAGACCAAGACTTGTACATATTTTCCCTTTCTTGAATAAATAGCCTTTTAGGCCCGCTTTTAATTAAAAATGTATGAAGAAGCACCTGAGTTATAGAATTTATTACTTTGGGATATTAACGGGCCTAATGAAGTACTTCTCTTCAATATTTGTTTGGAGTTAGGGAATATGCTAGGGAATTATGGTCAAGGAATACAAAATGGTGAACGAGTTAAGACAAAGGATAAAAAGCCTATATATTGAGGGTTTGGGGTATTTAGAGTTTTTTGATTGGCTTGAATTGAGAATTTGCAGTCCTAGTATCATTGTATGATCAATACAAGTGGAAAAAATAAAGGAATTAGACATCATGTATAGATCATTGGTGCAAAGTTGAAGAATTATGTGGTACTTACTATTTCTTTTGAGAATCAATAGTAGGATTGAAGGTGGATATGTTTAAAATCAATAACAGGAGTTGGAACCTTTATTAATTGAATGTGAAATGGTTTGCCATATACTTACGATGAGATTTGTAGTGATTTTTCAAAATATCTAACTTTGGTTAGGATGAAAGTCTGTGATATATTGGTAGATTGCACTTTTACACTAGTTTGGACGATTTGTATTATGACTGGATGCTAGCATAAATATTACTAAAAAGGCTAATGGTTCTACATAATTATTGATGACTTTTGATAAAATTGATACTACCTAGTTGATAAAACTGCACAAGCAATTGTGTTGGATTGCATAGACATTCTAGTGATGTATAGAGGGTTTATACATGAAATGTAAGATGTTTTTAGGGAGTCTAGTGTTTTATCTTAAGTTTGACATGAGAATCTGAAAGCTTAAATATCAGTTAGAGTAGGTCCTTTCTAAATTGGTATGGACTAGATATTTTTTTCTTTTCTATGTAGCTACATTGCAATTAAAAAGTACTATAAGGTTTTGGTTTAGTTTTATTAGCATCAGATACAACTAGTTTGTTATAGGAAATGCTTATAGTGAGCTTGAATTAAGTAGAGAACTTTTTGGGAAAAAGAAAAGTCATAATTTGGAGTTGTGGAGTTTGTGAATGCCTTTTCTAAGAGTTGTGGTACTAATGATAGTTCTACAAGTTTATATTGAAAATTTGTAAGGTTATGATATCTTATTGATATAGGTTGACACTATATTTTGTTGCGATTATTGACTTATGGTGACCATGAATGGTTTTTGTAAATTATGTTCTAATCTATGATCAACTTAATTAGCACGTCCAGGGACAGTTTAGTTATATGGAAATTGGATTTCAATAAGTTTTGGTTTCTGATAATGGGGATATAGTATTAAGCGTTTAAATAAAGGAGAATTTTATCATTTAGGTGAATTAGTGGTACTAGCGTTATTACTTTGTTTGGGAGTATATATGTGTAGTCATCTATGGGTATTTACTATTACATGATAGTTTTCGTACCCTACTTACTATTATGTTTTAGGATGAATGTATGTTTTAGTGGGGGATGATGTAACAACCCATATAGTAAAATTTGAATTCTTGTGCATTTTGATAATCTTATCCCTTCCAATAGTTTCTTTATAGTGTTTGTAAGTAGTAGGAGTGGGTTGATTGATTTCTATGTCATTTAGTTGAGTACTTTTTTGGTTTTAAGGGATTTGAAAGTTGATAGAGTTGACTTTGGACAATATTCAAAGCTTCAAGCATCGTATGATAATTTTGTCAGTTTCAATCAATTTTGTGTCATTAGCGTGGTTTATTTGGAGCTTGAGGTTTTTAGTATGATTTTGAGCGTTTAGATGAGATACTGATTAAAGTGTGCTTAGATTTAACTATGGTCAAAACTCAATGATAATGACCTTCGTTGGTGATTCTGATGGTTTCGTTGAGCCCAAAAACTTAAAATTAGCCTAGTAGCATAATTGGTTATTTTGTAGGGTCTCAAAAAAATTCAAAAGGTCTATTTAGAAAAACATTGAGTGATACCTCAATTGGTGTATCGATTGTATTTCAAGTCTAAGGGGTATCCATAGCTTTTACGACATGCACCCGATGATTGCAAAGCCTTGGGAAACCTGATCATCATGATCACGATGACATGGTCGCATTTACAATGAAGACAATGGGTTCAGGTCAACATTTTATTCATCAAGTTTGAAATAAAACCCTCATGATCATGATGGGTTTGGCGCAGACATACTTAAAATTTTAACAGAGGGTCGACGATAGCAGTGAAGTATTACTCTTGGTAAAGTTAAATAGCTTTTTTGGCTATTAAAGCCAATAAATTGATTTTTGAGCTTTGAGACTCGATTTTGTGAGCGTCAAGAGGGGGACTTTAAGTTTTTAGTCATGTAGGCTTCTATTCATAAATTTAACATTCTTTGATTATTAGTTTATGATTTTATCCCCAAATATTGGTTTTGCAACTTTAAAATTTGAGATTTTACTAAATAAACTTAAGTTTGATATTTTGATAATTTCAAACATGATTTCAACCCCATATATGTCGAAATTTTACATTTGAACTCTGTAAGTTATAAATAAATTAACTTTTAACAAACTTCAAATTTTACCCTTAGATTCTTGGGGCAATTTTCGGATTTCCTATTTATATCCGGTTTAGAACCTTAGCAATAAAAGTATCATTAGACTCCTATGTATGAGTAGATAATGTTTTTGATAGACTTGTTGTGTTTTGAGGTGCTCGCAAAGGAAAGTCTAATATGTGAAATCCTTAAAGACTCGTTGTTCAGCTTCGAGGTAAGTTATGTTTCAACTTTCTTCAAACGTTTCTTGGATGTGAGCTTATCATGGTAGGTATGGTAAGGTTGGGGTGATGTAGTAATGATCGTAGTATTTTGAGTTTTTTGTGTTATTTTGATTTTTAGATGGGGCTTGTATTGTGATTAGTGATATGGTTATTATGGATTGAGAAAAAAATAAAATGGTCTCCTTATTGTGGTGCCCAAATATAGGCTTATACCATGTTAGGGTTAGGAATTCATGAATTTGAGTATAAAAACCAATTATTTGATCACCTAGGTGGGGGCTTCTCTTGATTATTGTAATACCAATGAGGGGGCTTGTATTGATTGTTGTGATGCCCAAAGTGGTGGCTTGTACTATTGTAGTGAGAACCTAGATTATTTCTTAATGTTGAGACTTGTATCTAGTTCTTATGAGTTGAATATTGCATGAGGATTCTGTACATAATTATTGTATCTGGTTTTATCTTATTAAATGGTTAGGCATGCTCACATTTTCCTACATAATTGAATGGTACTACTGGTAAAACTATTTTTTTAAAAAGATGAACCATGTTATATGATTTAGATTTTATGCAAAATTTCAGACAAACCCTAATGATAAGTGATATGAACTGATCTGATATGACATTTTAGACAAAGATTGATAATATTAATATTGATTGCACTTAGAGAAATTTTGAGCGGGATATATGAACCTCACGAGTTCCTCATAGGTTCCGACCTAGAGTTATAAATGACTAACTAGAGTATATAGATAGGCATGGCCTTTGCACAAACTTTCACATCATTATTGTAACGCCCCAAAAACCCATATCGAGACGTCACACGGTGCTTAAGGTCACACATGGCATCAAGATAACCCTCTAAGCCTTGCATTACTTTTAGAACTCACTGTAACACAAATCATGCTAAGATAAAGAGGAATAAGCATGTCATGACCATGCTTAGATACAAAATGATATTGTCTTGTACAACCAAAATACTGAGATCCTGTACATACTGGCACACTAATCTGACAAAGCCTCTACTAGATAAGACTGAGGAGCCATTAGGACAGATCCCCAACTGACTCGTACTGAATTAAAAATAAATGACCATCTATCAGCAAGAGAAAATGAGAGATGTAGGTCCTCAAACCATGAGGACTCACCAACTGCAGAGATGTAGAAGAAGGTACTCAAGGGTCACTGTCGCTGCTGAGACTGAGCACCTGAACCTATATCACGATGAAATATAGAATACAAAAGAGTATGGGAGTCAGTACTTGGGAATGTACTGAGTATGCGGGGGTGGATGCAACATTTAGATAATATCATAAATGTATAAGAAAATCATGTATGCTGACCATAATAATTCTCTTCGTTTTAATTATCTGAAACATTTTTCTCATAAATCATCAGTAGTAATACATGCTTCATAAATCTCATAAATCATTTATCTCAACTCAAACTCTTTAACTCATAACATAGAGTGACTCGGTAACTCAAGAGACTTAAATTATTATGGACGTGAGAGTTTCTTATAACCGATATAACTACACCATTTGAGCCGCATGTAGTCCAACGTTTTGCCCTCCTAAGGAGAGAACCCCACATTGGTAGGGGTGTTGTACTCTTTCCTAGGAGTACAATCTCAATATCATCTTCATAATCTCATACTCGGCCTTTGTCCCACAATTATCCACATCAATCCTACGGCGGCACGTAGTTTTGGGGGAAATACCAAATTTCCCGCTAGGTACTAAATACTCCTACCAGACTCAGCTCAAAACGCATTAGGAAATCCACCTCAATCAATATCAACTCATGGTTCTATTATAAATACCAAAACATAAACATATATCTCATCTGAAAATCATAAACATTTTGTGGATTCCTAACTCGACTCAACTCAACACAAGCTTTCTCAATATCAAATACATTTGTTTATCAAATCATTTTAAATATCAAAAACTTCATGGAAACATCATAAGACTCATTCTTGCCTCTCAATTTCATATATCAATATACATTCAATAGTCGAATTTCTTATGGAAAGGCATAACTCATGACACTTGTCTCAAATCATTCAAAAATCATCAATTCGTAATGAAAATATTAAACTCATGGAACTTGACTTAAATTGCTTAGAAATCATCAATACATAATGATAATATACGGCTCATGGAATAAATTCTCAATTTAAGAAACATGATGGTGAAATAATCATAAATATCAAACTTACTCAACTCAAATCTCGTAAATCATTAATAGAGAAATTTGGGTTTAAACTCACTTGCAATATCATGTAAACCAATAATAGAAAGTAAATCTTTAGGCACAAGAATGAAAGGAGTGTTCTTATTCAAACCCCACATACCTTGGATTTTGATTTTTTTAGAGATGTATAAACTTGTTTGGAACTTCTTACTTACACTTTGAGACCAAGATTCTTGATGCCTTTGACTTGGGGAACTTAATTTTTGAATCACTATGGAGGATTCTTGAATTTATTTGGAAGAAGATTGGATTTTCTTGGGTTTTAGAAGAAACTCTAATCTCTAGATGTTTCTTGGAAGAGCAAAGGAGAAAAGAGAGAAAATAACCTCCTCTTCTCTACTTAGATATATGTATATAGGGACATAAGGAGCGGAAATGACCAAAATACCTTTTTGAAAAAGCTGAAAATTGTAGATAGAGGCCTGTGACGGTTGATCTGACGGTCCGTCAGATGAGCTGATGGTCCACCAGGTTTTCCGTCACTCAATTGACAAATCTGGAATGTTCTACCTTGGAGTGATGGTCAGAGTGATGGTCCGTCAAAGGGTGTGATGATTCACCAAGTCGTTCATCACTCGAGGCCCAAGAATGGGACATTCTGTATTGGCCTGATGGACCCATTTGACGATCCATCAACTTTTTGACGGTCCACCAACCAGGACGTCACTTGATGGCCCAAAAAGAAGGTTACTTCCTTGGATTGATAGGACACTTGACGGGACACCAGGGACCTGACGGTCCACCAAGTCTACCGTCAAACCTGGGAGTTCTGATACCGTTTAGTAAAACGTCCATAACTTCTTCGTCCGATGTTAGATTTTGATGAAATTGGTATCGATGGAAAGCTTATTCAAAAAGACATAGTTTAAATATCAATCACTTTGGAAGTCATACATATCCATTCAAAAAGACAGATTTAGGCTTAAGGAATGATCAGGGTATTACAATTACATAGTATTACTTATACTAATTATAGTTGAAATTGAGATAAACTATGATATTTATTATTTTTGAACTGCTGAGGTTTTTCTGCTTGTGAGGTTATCTTAGTATCCTTTATTTGACAATTTTTTTCTCTTAAGCTTAGTCAGTCTGTGATGGCTACTTAGTATAAGTGGATTAAACTTACTTCTACCTTTTTGCATCCTTTTTGTGTATATTCCTTTCAAGTGGATCTCATGGGTAGGTTTCGTGCATATTAGTGATATTCCAAACTGTAGTAAAATTCTCAGGCTCAGATATTAGCACAGTTACATCCATCTAGGTTTTGTCTTATTGATATTTACCTAGATAAACTTGTAAACTTTATTCAGTACTTTTCACTTGGAGTCGGTTTTGTACTATTAGTGAACATTTTAGGATATTGTTGGTTATTTACTACTACTATTTTTATAATCATGTACAGTGTTGTTTGAGTTTTACTTAATTTGAATATTTTGAGTGTCACGACCCAACTAACTAGATCGTGCGGGCATCTACTCTAATCCACATAGATAGAAGAACTCTTACCACACATTTATACATATATGTGGAAGTGAATAAGAAAAAATAAGATACGTTATTTATTACAATTAGTTTACCGAAACTTGAAACACAAAATAAATACTTTTCCGTAGGACCTAGTCTAAGCAGGCACAAGAGCTACTAAAAGAAGACACAAAACTATGGATATGACCCAACTTCCACTGTAGGTACATTGACAGAAACTACTGGAAAGCTTAGCCGCATCAAGTATGAAACATATACTGATACTACGACTAGACTATACCATAAAAAGGTATAAAAATGTAATAGCGATACAGACAACATGTACTGATAAGCACAACCGGTCGATCCAAATTAAATCACATAAATGTTTGAAGGAAAACATTCAACTTAGGATTTAATGAGTCAAAGATCTTTTGTTATAATAGTTCCTTACAACCCTTGGCTTTTACCAGCCTTACCATTGAGAAAAATTTCCTTTTTATCATATTAAGCCCTAATCACCATCTATCAACTACGTCATCAAGTTAGACCTTAGTATATAACTACCTGCATATTTCATGATCCTCAACCCAACAGTTTTTTACCCGTAACAAACCTCCATCTAAGAACCTTATGAAATACATAACCCTGTTTTACTAGTTTATTTTTGCAGTAACACCCTAGTATCACTAGGTTCACTGAGACTATGTAAATTAATTAGCAAGATAGTAACACCCCATCTTTTGATCTCAACTACAATAACTAATATAATCCACCGAACCTAAATATACCATAATTAAGACATGAACATATCATAAGAAGCCTTACTTCAAGTTTATGATGCTTACTTATTAAATAATACCAAAGGATTCAATCACTATAAGTCAACATAAACAGAATACCAAGTCAATACCATGACAATCAGACAAACTCTAAGTCAATGACCGATAATCACACAACTATATCACCCTTTTCTTACTTACATAAGAAAGTAGACAATAGAAAATTATACAAAATTTACTCGTAAACCTGGAACACCTAAGGATCCATTCCAAAATAATAGGATAACTATAATCATGAATCCTATTTTTTACCAAGAAACTAAATATATCAAGTAAACACATAACCTTAGTTCACTTAAGCAACAAATATAACTAGAAAAAACTTACCAAAACAACACTTAAGCAAGAATTGTTCGTCACTGGTTCGGCGATCAATCGCATTGTTCGTTGCTCACCTCCTGATTTTTATTGATTCTATTTTGTCGTAATGACCACATTATAGTTCGTTGGATCCTCGATGACCCATTTGTAGGACCATTTCCAAGTTATAGCTTTTTATCTAGTCTACTTCTTGGTGAAGTTTGCTGTGATGGTCCGTCAAGAGACTAATGACCTGTCAGTTTCCACATTATAGGCTGTTTTAGCTTAAGGTTTTGAGATTTTATGTCCTTGAGTTTTATTCCCGATAACAATCATAATACACATTAAAAACACTAACGGTTGAAGTAAAATATGCAGTTATCCTTCCTTCAAGATGAAAAATATACCTTCATATGCCAGTACATCAACATCCTCAACATAGGACGATTGCTTGTCCTCAGACAACTTAAGACAATATCATGGATGGATCCAGATTAAAAAAGAATGAGCAGATATTGGAACTAGCATGGACTCACACTCATATTTGTACACAAGTTCTACAACTATAACTAATAAGGATCTACACTTGGCATTGCACTCTAGATATGTCACATATATACACATAAGACACCTAATCCAAAAATCAGCAATCGTAAATATTATTCACATGCTCTCACCTTAAGGAATACCTTCTCATATGGATTCATTAAATTTAAGGACTTTAATTCAAATCTCTCACTTTCACAAGAAATCTCAAATAATGCGTACACAAAATCATAAGCGTGCCCTTATCATTATAAGGTATAATTTTGGAGTAATGAATCAACCCTCTTTGTTATCATTACCACTCATTCATTCAATTTTCACTTCAACCCTCCTTCTTCTTATATCTTAACTCATTGTCTCTAGCTGAGTATAAAACGGTCCAATATATATATATATATATATATATATATATTAGAAAACTTCTAACACTTTTAATTCAACTTACTCTCGCTAACCATTTTACAATATCCACCCTTAACATAAGCTATCAACTTGAATTTAGGTGCATAATGTCCAAAGAGGGATCAGAGCAAGAGTAGAGGTCTAATACTAGAAACTCTCTTCAAACCATTCTTAATTTCATTAAATCTCTCTATAGTAGCCAACCCTAGCTTAGACAATTTGCCTGAGTTGAAGTGCATGATGTCCAAGGAAGGATCAGGGCCAAAAATAATTTAATATTGGAGAAGGAAAGGTTTAAGTTGTTGAATAAAAAGGTTGCCAGCTTAAGCAAGGATCAAAGGGATTGATACACATAACTTTGGTCAGACCTTTAAGGCTAAGTGGAATCATTTTAAGTATGACATGTGATCCTATATTATTCAACCAACTATGACCTAACAAAATAAACCAGGCAACTTCTAATTGTATACACAAATTAATAATATACACAAAATTATCACCCACACATTGCATTGAAAGGATACTCACACCACTCATTTTTAGATTTGTGTTTAGCTTAGGCATGCTTTACTCTACTTAATGATTCTAATGCCAAGTGCAGATGCACTATAGTTAATTATTAGAAACTATATACATGATTGAAATTTTTTAGAGGTCCTTAATTCACATATTCCAACCAACAACTATTCATTTTTTTTTTGTACAAACATGATATATATATAATCACAAGACAGAAATAAAACAATGAAACACAGATATAAA
This sequence comes from Capsicum baccatum var. pendulum, assembly GCA_030864225.1. Taxonomy (NCBI): domain Eukaryota; kingdom Viridiplantae; phylum Streptophyta; class Magnoliopsida; order Solanales; family Solanaceae; genus Capsicum; species Capsicum baccatum. The sequence goes on from CM061552.1 coordinate 145,886,826, forward strand.
AATCCTAGACATAATAGTTCTCCTAGATGGCAGTCGCGGGAAAAGAACCACAGGAAACAAAAAAACCATAGATATAGAGTCCCTAACAAGTACAACAAGAACCCTATCACCCATAAAAGAAAATAAATGATCCTTAATACATAAATAATAAAGTATAAGGGATGGAATGCTCAAATAATCCCTAAGGCTTAGGAATGACGAATCATAGGAGGCCTAACTGGCCACAGTAGTAGCAGTAGTGATCCCAGTAATTTCCAGGGAGCTCAAAAAACCAAAATCTTCTGACACTGGGATGGGTACTAGAAATACTGGTTCCCTGTGTCCACCTTCGTGTGATGAACTAATGGACACCATTGTAGCCTCATCTACAACTCTTTTCTTCCTTTATTTCTCATTCTTCTTTGATTATTTGAAAGCTTTACGTAACACACTTTCTTCAGCAGTCTCATTTTGATGCCTCGCTTTATGAAATGCTCTTTCTTTAGAAGTCTTATCTTGATGCCTTATTTTTATTGATTTCTTTTTCGCACTACCTTCACTCATAACCTTTCCTATGGATTTCAATAAATAGACCATCAAATCAATAAAAGAATTCTCTTCTTCTACCTCCACAATCCTCAAATCAAATATGCTTGAAATAGGTTGCCTTTTCAATTTATCTATTTATATATATATATGTGTGTGTGTGTGTGTATGTGTGCGCATGTATGTGTGCTTGCTTCAATTCTATAGTGAACCTTGTTAGATCAAGAATTGATAATTCTTGTATCCTATTGCTTACCCTTCACTCTATATCATCCCACACATGCAGATTTTTGTATACTTTCAAAACCTCAGCTACAACTCTATCCAAAAATGGCTTAAACTCTTTTTCCTATATATTCAACTTCTTTTAAGATTTAATTATTCTACAAAAATTTTCTAAGGTCAACCTATACTCTAAATTTATAAGTGTCATAGAGGCTGTATCTGTATTAGCAGTAGGAGGTGTAGGAATCGACCCTAATGATGCATAAGTATTATGTTGAACAATAGTAGCAAAAGGTATTGGCATACTTAGAGGGAAATTTGATGCCACTAGAGTGGGTTGAGACGTTAGGACAAATGTTGGTAGCCTTTGCAGTCTTATCTCAAACTTAGTTTTATATTTTGTCTTCTCAATATCCTATTTATTTAAGACCCTGACTTCATTATCAACACTTCTAATGATTGGTACATTTTCCTGCCTAAATAGCTCTCTGATAAGGCACGGGAAAAGCAAAGCACTAGTAGTGTTATGTTCCTGGAACAACATCTTATCAGTAATAATCTACCCAAAATCTATCTTCAGGCCTTCTATCAAACTGGCTACTAAAATAGTCTTTCGTGAGTCGAGGTTGACATTACTCCCAGTGAACATCAACCAAAGCTGAACTATAGCAGAACAGAATTTTACCCTAAATCATAATAAGGATTTTATAATCCTCTCTCTATTTGTCAGCCATGACAGATCACCATTATTAGTTAATACACATAATAGCCATGGTCATTGGTTATTTGTTGTGGTTATTTGATGCTCAAGTTCTAGAGTAATGGTAGGTCCATGTTGAGATTTTTAAATAGAATTGGGTTAATAGTATTATCAATATATTCACTGTTACTCCCTTAACTGGGATTCTTGTCCTGTTCTGTATATTTACTACCTTTGACCCTTTTGGACAATATTTCTCCAATATCACAAAGTAATTAGAAAAAAATCCTAAACAATGATGGGTTAATATGATCCAGAAGGCTTGCTCAAACATCCCAACTCATACTTATTAAATCGCCTCTCAAGGTCCAAATATTCCAATAGATTTATTGTGATGATCTAGTATACTTCTACAATAGGTCTCTTTACATTTATTTTTTGTATAGGTTGAATGCCATCATAGTAATGTTTCTTTTATCCTTAAACCTTCCACCTAATTGTCTCTTGAACCTTACAATCCTTGTTCTGTTTGGGATTTCTGTTAGGATTAGTGGCATCCCTCTTTTCACTCTCTCCATTTGGGATTGAACTACAACTCTTTTTTTTGTCACTACTGGCTTCTATACTTGATGATTCCACCTCCTCATTAGACTAGAAGGATGATTGACAGTTCTTTGCACTTTATCTAGTATGGTAGACTAGGGATTCAGTATCACCCATAGGTTTATCACTGAGTCTTAAAGTTATTGCATCTCGGGATGGCCTAGTCCTGCCCCCACCTCTTTGTGAAGGTAATTTCTAAATAATTATTCCTTAGACAAAGAATGCAACAAAAAATTTTAAAGTTAAGAATGAAAAGAGACATGCAAGTTTAAACACTATTTTATTTTGATGTGGAAGCTAATGGTTCACCCTTTAGGTGGTATATCGTCAATAATAACATCGCATCTTATGTAGAAAACTTGACCAATAATTAATTGTTCCTTGATGGATCATTGCACTACTGACGATTCATTGAATGAACTGTTGATGTCATCTAAAATGTTTCAGGTAATTTCAGAGTTCAGTGACTATTCAAGCGATTGTACATCGCCCTAGAGATAATCCGCCGACCAATCCATCACCCCATATCTAGTGTTCAACAATCCAACTAGGTAAATGATGGATGTACCGATGGCCCATTACTATTGCGATGGTCTATTGGTTCTTCCATGCCAACTTTTAGTTTATTAATAATCCTTTGGGGCATTTTATCAAACACGTGGTGGGTTTATGTTTTTGCACCCAATAGTATTATATATTTAACTTATTATACCATCATGTTGGACTCCCTTGTGGGGTAACTTAGACTTCACCACTACGTGAGCTCCATCATGACATATCAAGCCTTATTTTTAAACTTAATAAAAAAAACATAAAGGCAAAACACATATTTAACATTCAACCCATTCAAATCCTTAACATGCGCTCAAAGTTTAATGTTGGGAAAAATATACAAGGGTCTAAATGCATGTTGAAAATTAGCCTTCGGATTGAATGAAAGTCATGCTACCACTTAAATGAAGAAAATAAAATAGCTTCAAGTATAGAGAATTTATTTTCAATGAAAAAATGAGTTAGGGTGCTTGGGAATGTTTAAATAGTGGTGGAATATGAATAGAATGGTTAGTTGGGGATAAAAATAATTTAAGTGTTAATGAATATAGGGTTTTCAACCATTTGTGAAGGTGAATTAGAAATGTCATGGTGAATATGGCAATTTATTCCATATTCATGCATGAGTAGACCTACATTGGGTCATGAGCCTAAATTTAAAATAATTTTTTATTGGAGTATCACCTGAGATAGCCCAATTTAATATTAGTGATTTACCTGGTATGGTCAAGAGATAGTCTATTGCTTTATTCGTCACCACATACCAGCATGATGCTGCCAAGCTGTACTTGTGGTGGTTCATCAGATGGGTCATCGCTTAAATGATAATCCATTACACCTGCCATCGGTGCTTATCCAGAATCCACTAAATTCAGCTCAAGTGGGATGATTATATGATGGTCTGTCCCACACCAGACGGTCCATTGATAAATCCACCACCCCTTATCGAAAATGTGTAATTTTTAGCATTTCTTTCACTATTTAGAGCTGACGGTCCATTACTTTTGCAGCGGTTTATTAGTCCAGTCATCACAGATCGATAGTTCCCACTTTTTTACCTTTTTGATTCTACATACTTTCCACACATGTTACATTGATTAATTAACTAAAAATCTAACTGCATGACTTTACAACAACATTGTGGGTTGCCTCCTACTAGCACCTAATTTAATATCGTGGAACGACTTACTTATCTGATTACTCAGTCTTCATCAAGATATATTAATTTTACCAGCTTTATGTCCTATTATTAGCCAATGTAATGTTTGATACGCTGCATATTAACCTTAAATACCTTACCATCCATATTCTAAAGCTCTACCACTCTAGATGAAAAAACTTGAGTTATTTTTAATGGACCATACCATTTTGAATTCAGTTTTCCTAGAAATAATTTAAACCTGGCGTTAAGCATCAAGACCAAGTCCCCAACTTAAAGCTCTCTCTTATTAATCCTACATTCATGGTATAATTCTATCCTTTCTTTGTAATGGCTAGACCTTTCATAAGCCAAAATATGAAACTCATTCATTTCATTCAACTAGTCTAACCTTCATGAGCTTCTTCTTTCCAACTCAAATTCAAGTATTTTAACACTGATAATTCTTTATGGTCTAACTCCACTGGTAAGTGACATGCCTTACTGAGTTCTAGTTGGTACATTAGAATACCTACTACAGTTTTGAAAGAAGTATGATAAGCATAACGAGCATCATTAGCCTATGTGACCAATCACTTTGGTTAGCATTCCCAAACTTGGCAGAAATTATTTTGATTTCCTTGATTGACACTTCTACTTGTTTGCTCATTTGGGGATGGTAAGGAGTATCCATCTTGTGTTGTATCACACTATATTGTGCCAATTCCACCCTAAACACCTTAGAAATGATAGCCCACATCACTTATGATTGTACTTAGAGTGCCAAAGTATGAGAATATATTCTTTTTTAAGAACAATACTACGCTCTTTGGCTTATTATTAGCCAATACCACTATAAAATCAATACCCCACACATCAATTCAACCTACAACATAGTTGACATAGGTATCTCTTGGTTCTTATAAATTGATCTATGTTACTGACATTGATCACAAGTTCAGATGAACTTATAAGTATCCTTATAAATGCTCAACTAGTAGTAGACACTCTGTAGAATTTTTTGAGATTTGTCGTCAACCACATGATGTCTTCCAATACATAGAAAGAGTGACAAGCCTACAATATCTCCAATATATTTACCGCTGGCACATATCTTCAGATAATATTATCTGCACACAAAGAAAACAAATGAGGTTCATCCCAAAAGTACTTGTTCGCATATGGAAGGAATTTTTTTTATTATTTAATGTTCAGGTCATCTAGAATAATATCTCTCACAAGGTAGTCTGTGAAGTATGCTAACTATGAAACAATTTCAAGGTTAGCTTAAGGACTTGTTCCTATGCTTTTCTCCCTTCAAATCTAGACAGGTAGTTATCCACTTACTTTTCGTACCATTTTCAAACATTAACTTTAAAATCAAACTTTGGTAGAAGCAATACCAATAAAATTAATTAGGGTTTGACATCATTCTTTGCCATAAAGTACTGCAATGTTGAGTGGTCCATGTGAACCACCACCTTGGTTCCTAACAAAAATGGTCTGAACATCTCAAAGTCATACACCACAGCAAGTAGCTCATGCTCAATGACATTAGTTTTTTTGAGATCCAGCTAATGGGTTACTTGTGTAATATATTAGGTGAAACAACTTATATTTCCTCTGCCAAAGAATTGCACAAAGAGCCACCCCGCTTGCATCACCCACCAACTCAAAGGGTTTAGAACAATCGGGTGCAATCATGATGGGTGCTTCAACTAGTTTCTACTTAAGGCATTGGAACGTCTTTCAACACTAATCATTCAACTCAAATTTCACCTCCTTCTCCAATATTTTACATAATGTGTTGGTAATTTTAGATAATTCCTTGATGAACCTTCTGTAGAAACCCACATGGCCTAATAAACTCCACACTCCCTTCATTGATATTGGTGGTAGTAACTTTTATATTATCTTAATTAAAACTCTGTCCACTTCAACACCATTTTACTAGATCTTATGGCCCGATGTGATGCCCTACTTTGCCATAAAGTAGCATTTCTTCTAATTGAGCACTAGATTAAACTTTTTACAATGTTGCAATGTTTTACTCAATTTCATCAAGCAAGTCATCAAATGAATCTTCTACCACCAAGAAATAACCCATGAATGCTTCTAAAGTGTCTTCAACCATATCAGTGAAAATTGACATCATTTATATTTGAAACATAGATGGAGCATTATATAAAACAAGTGGCATATGTTATATTGCAAAAGTCCCATAGGGGTATGTAAATGTAGTCTTTTCTTGGTTGTCGGGTGCAATAAAGTTTTGGTTGTACCTAGAGTAACCATACAAAGAGAAATACCACCCTCATCTAGATAATCTATCCAATATCTTATCCATATAAGGAATTGGAAAATGATCTTGGAGTGTCCATGAGTTTTGCTTTCTATAATTTATACACACTCTCAATCCCATAACTGGCCTAAGAGGGATCAATACATTCTTTTCATTGGATACCACAGTCATCCCTTCTTTCTTTGGTTGGTATGCATTGGACAAAACTTACTAATTTGATATCTGTGATTGATTACACTACTCCTGTATCAAGACACTTTATTATATATTTCTTCACAACCTCTTGCATAGGTGCATTAAACCTCTATTAACGTTCAATAGTGGGTGAACAATCTTTCTCTAATTAAATTTTAGGAATGCATATGATTGGCGAATACCAATTATATTAGTAAATATCCACCCTAGAGCTCTCTTGTACCTTCTCAATACTAAAACAAGAGCTCCCACCTATGACTCCACCAAATTAGCTGCAAAAATAACTAGAAATGTAGTACTCTCTCCCAAAAAAACATATTTAAGATGACCCAACAACTCTTTCAATTCTAACATAGGTCATTCTTCAATAGATGGATTTGCAGGAGGGGATGGCCTATTTTTTTGTTCCAAATCAACCTGCTTTAGAGAATATAAGCATGAATCAATCCTGGTCAAAGAATACACTATCTCATCGCACGCCTCAATTCTATCACTATCAAAGTTCATCAAATCTGTTGTAAGGTCTCAATATCAAATCTCTCTTCAAAAAATACTACTAGATCATCCTCATCAACAACATCAATGATTGAAACTAAATCATCTCCCTAGGTTGCTTCTTTGACTGACAGATATCAAAATTTACTTCTTCATCATTAAGCCTGAATTTTAGCTCATTCCACTCCATATCCACTAACACTCTCCCTGTGGCTAGAAATGATCTACCAAAAATTATGGACAATATTATTTAGGGAAAATATTAAAAAAGTCCTCTCTCTAGAATGCATGTTTCGATTAACAAGTGCTAAACTTGGTGCGTAAGGCAAAGGCTGGAGGGAAAGGGACGCCAGGCCCGATGGTCAAATCCTTAAGAGATATGGCAAGTGCAGGGGTTCCACAAATAATGGATACTAAGAATACAAAGAACACTAATGTAATCCAAGGGATTTTGCTACTTGAAATTGTGCATCTGGGGGAAACATCAATGAATAAGGCGAAGACACCCTAATGCAACTTCAAAATAATATCCAGGGCTCTTGGGTAGTAATGGGAGATTTTAACAATATATTAAGGGAAGAGGACAAGGTTGGAAGGAAGATCATATCTCACGAGATAAGGGATTTCAGGTATTGCATGGATTATTGTAATCTACAAAATCTAAAAGTGACAAAGGGATATTATACCTGGATAAATAAATAAATAAGGGAGGAAAGAATGGTATCCAAAATTGATAGATTTATTTTAAATGATAAATGGCTTACAGAATTACCTACATGTGAAGTCAGGTTCGGGGATAAAGGTCTTTTTTGATCATTGCCCTACAATAATACAATGTGAGGAAGAATGATGAGAAAGAAATGAGTTTTCAAGTATCATAATATATGTTCTATGGTACAAAAGATTTAGAAAAGGGTTTTAAATAGTTGGTCCAAACCATGCCCTGGAAGGAGGATATTTCAAGTAGTGGGACAATTAAACAGGCTTAAAGGGGTGCTGAGTAAACTAAGTAGAGAATGGTTCAATGAAGTGGAGATTACAGCAGAAAAGGAATAAAAAGTCTTGATGGAATGTCAAACCAGTCTCCAGCAGGATCAAGGGAATAATGATCTAATTGAACAAGAGTTAAATGCAGCTCATGAGCTCAAAACATTGAAGATGAGGGAAAAATTCTTACAACAAAAATGTAAAATAAAGTGTCTAAAAGATAGTGATATGAACACAAAATATTTTCACAGACAACTAAAGGCAAGGAGGAATGCAAACAAGATTTTTTCTATAAAAGATAAGGATGGGATGGAAAGGCATAACATCGAGGGATAACAGAAGCTTTTGTTAAATAATATACATTATTATTTGGAACAAAAGTCAAAAGAAGGTTACATGTAGATAGTTATCTAGTAAGAATGGGATCAATTATTTTGGGTGAACAAAGAGCGACATTGTCCCATGATTTTATAGTAAGGGAGGTCAAACATCAATTATGGGCTATTGACGAGGAAAAGGCTCCAGGTCCCGATGGATATGAAAGTTAGTTCTTCAAGGATACGTAGAACACAGTTGGGTTAGATATTACTGCAGGAGTGTTGGGAGTTCTTCAAAACTGGTGAAATGCTGAAGAGTGTAAATTAAACAATAATCACCTTGATACCAAAAGGGTCCCATGTAGATTCTATTGGAGATTACGGGCCAATACCATGCTGCAACACAGTGTATAAATTATTTTAAAATGTTATGCTTGAGACTGAAGAAAGTATTATCTGAGATAATCTCTATAAATCAAAGTGTATTTGTGGAAGGGAGAACCACACTGCAAAATATTTTGATTTGCCAGGACTTGGTGAGACTCAATAATAGAAACAATACTATAAAAACCTGCTCAATCAAGATAGATTTAAAGAAAGATTACAACTCTATAGAATGGGATTTTATTGAGGAAATGTTGCATGGTTTAAACTTTCAGTGGAAGTTCATTGATGGATTATGGCATGTATGACTACACAAAAATACTCATTAGCAATTAATGGAGGTATATATGGACGTATTAAAGGAAAGAGCGGGCTAAGTCAAAGGGATCCACTTTCCCCACTCTTTTTTGTGATAGGAGTGGAATATTTCTCAAGATTTATAAAATAGATAGCATACCAAGAAGATTTTGCATTACATACAAAATGCAAAAGCTTAAGGATAAATCACCTTTTTTGTGGATGAAATATTGATCTTCAGTAAAGGGGAGATGAGATCAGTTATGTTAATGTTGAGGGGGCTGAAAATTTTCTCCATGGTATCAAGTTTAACCAAAAATGTAGGAAAGTCCAACATATATTCTACTAACATGTATGCACAAGAAGAGCTGAGTGAAGTAATAGGTTATGCAGAAGGGAAGATTCCTTTAAAATATCTAGGTATTCTGATTACATCAAAAAGATGGTCACAGTGGATATAAGATGATTTTAGAAAAGAAGATAGCCAAAGTTGAGATATGGGGGACAAAGAATTTGTCCTATGCTGGAAGGACCCAGTTAGTAAATGCAGTGCTACTACATATACAAACATATTGGGCATCTATGTTTTTACTATCGAGAGTTATGCTAAGGAAAATAGTTGCACTATGTAGGAATTTTATCTGGATAGGAAAGATTCACACAAATAATCCTCCATTGATTGCATGGGAATCAGTCCATAGGGTTAAGAAAGAGGGAGGAGTAGGATTAAATGATTGTGTGTCCTGAAATAATGTAGCTATAGAAAAATATGTTTTGCATATTATAGATAAAGAAGATACACTATGGGTGAAGTGGGTTAATCATATATACATTAAAGGCAGAGAATGGTGGTAGTATGAAGCCCTAATTGACTTATGTTGGAACTAAAAGTAAATTTATTACCTGAAACAGAGATTTAAAGTAGGGTATGTAGGAAACGCATAGTTTAAACCAGTTTGGAACTACACTGTCCATAGTGGCTATAACTGTATTATGGGAATAATACCATAATGGTCAAACTGGAGAGGAGTATGGTGCCAAGCTAGCCTAAACAATTCATATGTTGGCTAGCAATGAATAAGAGGCTAATGACAAAGTCATAATTTAAGAAGATCGGATTGAGGGATGATGATAGTTGTGCATTATATGATGTAGGTACATAATCAATTGCACATTTGTTTTTTCAATGTAAGTATTCTAAATCATGTCTTAAAACTATCTTATGATGGCTGGGAGTCCAGTTAAGGAATAAGGAGATTGACAAATGGTGAGAGCATATAGCTAGGAAAGGGCAGCTGATCAATGAACTCAGAAGGATGGCCTCAACTGCATTGATCTATCACATATGGCTAGAATGTAATGAATCTGTATGGAACTACTATGTGCCACACCCAAATATAATATGCAAAAGAATATGACTGGAATGAAGGTTTAAAGTGGGTGAGAAATTGAGAAAGAAATATTAACGGAAGGATAGAGCATGGGTAGAAAAGATGATACAACCTACAGATTAAGCGTAGATTAATTAGGATTGTTTAGACAACATTACATTAGTTTATAGTTTATAGTTTGGTTATGTATACTAATGAATACTTGTAAGGAGGCTTGGTGTGGATAATAAAATGTTGGTTCTGACCAAAAAAATTATAGGCACCACAAAATTGACTTTTCAATCAAGAATTACAAAGTTTGCAAGGAATATTAAAATTGCCACCTTACCACCTTCGCTAACACACCTTAAAGAATAAAAGCCGGTCTCTAAACTGAATAGACCCCATCAACAATTGCATTGACATCTATTTGAGAGTTTCTAAACCTAACTATTGAAAAATCACTAGCGGCCTCAGGTTCATACTTGCTCTATAATTACAAAGTTCTTTAGAAAAGCTAAAGGCAACAATAGTACATAGTATAGTGTATACTCATGCGATAAATTTATTTTGGACTAGTGATCTCAATGCAATAGCACTGCAATGATAAAGGTTATCCACTGGTTCATAGCTTACTGCTCTCTTCATCATAAGTAGATCCTTCGTAAATTTTGCATATCCTGGTATTTGCTCCAAATCCTCAATTAATGGTATATTCACTAAAAGCTACTTCAACATTACCATGAACTTACTGAACTTTCCATCTTCTGCCTTTTTTTTCATCCTATATAGAAATGGCAAAGGTGTCCTAGGAATTTTTGTTACAGTTTTCTCCACCTCCTTCCCTTATCCTTAGCCCATTTCATTGTCAATCTTCACTCTAGATGGTTGCTCTATAGTGGATCTCTTTTTACCAGATTATTCCAGCTATTTTTCCATCACATCATTATTAACCATAACCTCATCATTGAACACCACATCATTTACTTGTGGATGAACTACTGGGAATGGTTTTGGTAACACCTTACCACTCCCTGTAGTAATATCCATACACGTCCCATCATTTTTTGCACTATCACTTGGTAACATTCTTCTTTTTCTTTTATTGAAAACAACTGATAGCCGACTCATTTTATATTCCAAATACTTAATAAAGGTACAATGAGGATCCACTAATAAACTCATAGTTGAGAGATCACTTTTCATCTCCTTTACACATACTTTAGTTGAATCCAATCCTTAAGAACTTAGCAATCAAGGCTTTCATAGGTAACTTTTCTAAATCATTAGCAACACCATCACAACTCCCGGGCGGCACATAAAATCCATTTTGGTTTCTTTTTCTTTTCTAGTTTCCTTCATCATGGTCTCTATAACCAGTCTTGTCATAATAATTCTCCCTTTTTATATTTCTGACCATGATTTTCTTGTCCATCGGCTTAGAAAGCCCCATAGTTATTCTAATAATTAGCCTAACATAAAAATCATATTCAACATCTCTAATATGAGACCCCACTACCTTGACCTTCTCTATACTACTTGAAAACAAATGTTTGGTGAGCAAGTCCATTTATGTCTTTATATAAGCTATGTCTTGGTCGTGTTCTTCTTGTCTTTGGTGTTCCTTTATCGATATCCCAACTGAATAGGTATTACTTGGTACTTCAAAATCACTGGCATGCTAAGCCATTCTTGTCTTTATTAACCAATCTAAGATTTCTATTGCCTCAGTAAAAGAACAATCTATGAAAGCACCACCTGTTGCATTATTTGTTATTGGCTTAGTTTATGAATTCAAGGCCCTAAAGAATTTCAATATCAGTTGTTCACCAATTAACTTGTGATTTGGGTATTAGATCAACTTATTCTTGATCCTCATCTATGTTTTATGAATAGCTCCAGTCCTAAAATTACTAATCTCATCTGTCAACTATAACATCATGGAAGGTAGATAAAGCTTTTTCTAGGAAAACTCTTTTCAGTTGACTCCATTTTGTTATAGAATCAGGCACCAGTTCAGTCATTCACAGATGTGCCTCCCTAGACAAAGAGAACGAGAATTACCTTAGATGAATAGCATTCTATCCAACTCCAGGATAGTCAAAATACTTGCAAATATTAACCAAATTCACTAAGTGCATGTTCGGATAATCACTGGGTAGTCTCCCAAAACAACCCTTTTAAGTTAATCAATTATATCACTGTACTAGTAATTCCAAACATCACCTCGAGATAGAATAGGGGTAGTAATATTTCTCCATTAGCACCATCACCATCTAGGCCAACATCATCATCATCCAAAGTAAATTATGCCATAGGTTGTTGATGTCCTTTTCCTCATAATTACTGATTTTAGTTGGCTAGTGCAACATTGTTAGCATATCACCAATTAAAGGTATCAAACAACTCATCATATCCCATGTCCTTATGTTTCTTATTTAGCACAGGATTGGGTGCATCGACATTCTATTCACTTAATTGGGCGGCAACCAATGCAATCAATCTTTCTGCCTCTTGTTGTGCTTCATTTTTCCTTCTAAAAGTTTCATAAAAGTTTTTTAGGGAATTGTAATGGAGGCTCTCTTGACCGACTAGTTTGTGGCATACATAATTAATATCCTGCAAACATAAAAATAACAAATAAAAGTAAAATTAGGAAACCGGACTAAGAGTCAGTTAATGCACATATACTTAATTGACAACTATATTCCTTGGCAATGGTGCCAACATAAACTCAAAAACCCATAACCTAGAAGGCAAATTCAACTAAGGATCACATAACCCTAGTTATGGGATTTTAGCCAAACTAGATGAGAAAATATATAAAAAGGCTTAATTTCAGTAATTGTAGGTTAAAACTTATAATGAAAAAATATAGGATTTCAAAATCCAAATTCAAACCAAAAGTAATGTGCTCTACAATTCCAATCTTGTTTCTCACCAATTATTATGTTACAAATTCACCAAGTTAATAGATGTCTATTCTAAACCTAAGCTGGGTATTTATAGATACAAATAAAGTTGGGATTTAAAATTTTAAATTGGGTTGCCGCATCATAGTTGATGGCTAGCTTGACGATCCGTCAGGAGGGTGATGGTTTGTCAGATAAACCATTGTTGGTTTCTAGAATCATCTAGATATGAATGACCCGATCGCTTCAGTGACTATCTGTCACTGGTTTGATGGTCCATTGTATCGATCTTTGCTCGACTCCTAATTTCCATTGGGGTTGTTTTACTATAATAGCCTAGGTGATGGTCCATCGGATCCTCGATGGACCATAACCTAGTTTTAGCTTTTTGGCCAGTTTGCTTTTTGGTCACCTTTGATGCAATGATCCAATAAAAGATTGACAGCCAATTAGTTTCCACGTTATAGGCATCTTGTAGCTTAAAGATATGAGATTTATGTCTTTGAGTTTCATTCTTGAGAAAAAACAAAAAACATATTAAAAATACTAACGGTTGATTGAAAACATGAAATTATACTTCCTTGAAGATAAAAAATATCGCATCATGAGATGGTACATCATTAAATAGACAAACTATGCTACCACATTAATTTTAGCAATTTGTACTTAATGAAACAACTTTTCACCAAGATTTCTTTGATTAGATGTGGGTCCCACACCTAGTTCCTTTATTCACCAAATTCTACTCAATAGCCTAAAATTTGTCCAAAAGCCTCAGGACTCACACCAAGTGTCCCTCTAGTATAAGGTCTAAGTTCAAAGCTAACGACACTATCAGAATTCTCATCCAAGGTCGTTTACTAGGAGTTTTTGGTCCAAGACAAATCTTTCTAATAGTGAAAGCTCCAAACATGGGGATTGAGCCTAAAGTCCTGACAAACTATGCAATAACTACACCAACTATTTATATAAGTTATAAATGACATGTTGCTACTATTGGAAAGTTCAAAATACAAGAAATGCACAGAAATTGAGAAAATAACCTAAAGGGTCATTACATTTTGCGGATGTTATTGTTGTATACATTTTAAAGAAATGAAGTTATCTTATATTATTCCTCTACTCTTATATTATTCTTCTTGTCTTCATATTTATATTGTCCTTCTTGTTTTTAATTTCAAAATATTAACCAATTTATACCTTAGTGATAACAACTAAGTTTAAGATTAAAAGCTATCCACACTAATGATTTTATGTGCCCTAAAAGTCAACACCCTATGTGGCTCCTCCATATGGTTTTCTGCTCTTCTATGAGAGAAAAAGAGAGAGGGAAATTATTTAGGAACGTTGATGATCGCTTCTGAGAGAGTGGGGAAAGATTTGTCTTTCATTTTATTTATCATTCAGTTTTTATCTTCTAAACTATTTTTGAGTTGACATTTTTATTGTGTTATTTTAATATCAATCTTGAGCAGAATAAGTAATAAAGTGATCTTGGAATTTCTTGTAAGGCTTACGATCATTCTTACCTTACTTTAGGTGAGATTCCATATGAAGTGATGTCATCCATGTTTAAGGAGTTTAAGGTATACAACTGTATTGCTTTGTAAGAATGTAATTTATTTATGATCTAACATTAACCATTTAATACAAAAATTGTACACATGACTTCCAGAACACAGTAACAGATTCTTATAAACTTAGAGAAAAAGGAGAATTGAGTTTGTTTCTCTAGTTTGATGATGATCGCAACAAGAAAGAGTGGCCTAGTTATTTGACTAGTTTGAGGATGCTCACAAGAAGAAAGAGTGGCCAAACTGACTTATGTTTAGAGCATAATAAATATTAGGCTACATAAGTTTAACTAAAGTTTATCAAAAAAATATTGGTGACTTATTCCACACTAGTGTGCAATTAGCACAAAGTTAATTATGAGAATATTGATAAATTATATTATTCTTTTAACTTATATATGCATGTTACTGAGTCATTAGATTTATTGTTTGTAGGACAAAAAATTATGGCATGATCAGAGCTAAGATGTGATCTTCTAAGGCAATGAAAGTCTGGTGTACTAAAGTTTCCATTATGTTCGGAGTTACCAAAGTGTCAAACCTTAATGGTCAATTATATGATATATTTTGTAACATTTCTGCAAGATATTATTTCCATGGCTTAAATTTATAACCTACTAATCACGTTACAACAACATTACCAATTACTTAAGTCTTTCTGAAGATCAGATCTTATGAAAAATCCACATAAAAGAGAAGAAAAATAATGTACAACACTTCAGATTTTGGCCTTGGAAAATTCCTGATTTTTTTAACTTACTGCCCCGACGACAATCGACCTTACAAGTTGTAAGGTGTCCATATGGGTCGTAGGACCCCAAATCTTTGGGTGACCAGTATGTTTCCCCAAAGACTTTGACCTGAGTACAACTAGGACGTAACGATTCACATGGACTCATTACGAATCATAGGGTCCCTTCCGTAGACAAACTAGTGTAATGTCTCTTGTTTCTAATATGCATATGATTAGACCTAGAAAGTCGTAAGGTCTTAGTACTAGTCATATGGAATGACTCGTAGTCAGACTAGTTGGTTGCTTTGAGTTACTGCCCAGACCACGAGTCATAGTAATGACTCATAAAGATTTATCACGAGTCGTATGGTGACCCCTGATGCTTGGAAATTTTTTCCTGTACTTTTAAGTGGGGGCATTCTTGTCATTTTACTACCTCCCCACTTAGGACCCTTGTCCATAAAACAGACCAAGAGGGCTATTTTCATTACTTTACCAATCAAATACATGTTCTCTTCTCTCTTAAATTCCTAAATCAAGAACACTAGGATTTCCCAGGGAATTGGTAATTAGAGTGTCCAATGGTTGGTTTCTCTCCGTAATTTTTGATATCTCTGGTACATTACTCTTCCCTTAAACTTGTTTTAGTTAAATAATGTATTTAAATGGTTGTTCATGTGGATTTTACTATGGATTTTGATTTGGTTGAGGGTTTCGGAATGGCTGTTATTTGAATTGAATTTTCATGATTTTATATGCATTGTTCAATCCTTATCAATGGTTTTTTAACTAATTGGGTGCATGGGTATTGGAATTGGAAAGGGCCTAGAGGAATCCCCTTAATTTGATTATTTTGGTCTAGAATTTGGTTTTGTAAATTGTGTTCCCTCAACCCACTTATATAATTGGCTTCGAATGTGATTTGTCACATGGTTTGACTTACTCACTTTTATTATTGCATTGCATAAAAGGTTAGACGGATGAAAAATATTTTTGAGGCCTTGTTGGTCGTACTGGATTTTTAAAATTAAAATCTCAGAGGTTGAGATATTCCCTCATGTTGAACTAATAAACTAAAAAGGGGGTTGAGGCATTCCCAAAATCTTATTTAATGAACAAAGGGGGTCGCGGAATTCTCCCATATTTATTTAATGAGCAAAAGGGGTTAAGGATTCCCCCAAGTAATGGAATTGTGATGGCATAATTATAAGCTTGCCAGCATAAGGATATGACGATACTTATGGTGTGCCTTAGAGGTCAATAACTTGGTTAAATGGATAGGTTATGTGAAACTTGTTTTTAATTAGGCTTAATGGGGGTTATGTAGCTAATCCGTCAAGGTTGAGGTCCCAAAAGATTGATATTGGAAACTCTCATGTTCTAGTATGAGGGTTGGTCTTAATGACGGTATGCATGGTTCACACTATTGATATTTATTTGTATCCTAGATTGACGTGGGGTGAGGCATTCCCCCATCTTCCTTGATACCTCTGATTCATGTTTGTAATATACATTGGGGCCCTTTCAACAAGAGGAGCTGGACCTATATAGCTCATGGGTGGATTTTTATGATAGTTAAGCTACATAGTACAGGCTAATATTTTACTTGTATACTATGACTTGTTCCCTATCCCATCATCTTATATATATATAGGTCCAACAAGAGGAGCTGGACCTATATAGCTCATGGGTGGATTTTTATGATAGTTAAGCTACATAGTACAGGCTAATATTTTACTTGTATACTATGACTTGTTCCCTATCCCATCATCTTATATATATATATATATATATATATATATATATATATATATATATATATATATATATATATATATACACATGTATGTGAACATGTATATTGAGTTTGGACAGGATTTTAAATTGGCATTAATTTATCCTTATCCTAAGTGACATGCTAGCACTTAACCCTTTAACTATCCCCGGATGTTGTATCCCTACACGATACAAGAACCAAAGACACTTCTACTTTTCCTGCAGAATAATAGGATTTTTGGGTTCTCAGCAGTCAACTTTGAAGTAGTGAGATTCCATTATTTGAAAGGGCTATCATTTCAAAGGATTTTTCATTTTCATCTTAGACTATTTCTATTGGATTCTTTTGGCTATCATCGAGGGCATATCTTGACTTTGAATGGTTTTGGTTTATTTAGAGGCTATGTGGACTACTATGCATTGGGATGTTGTTCAAAATTCTGAAGTTTCTTTTCCTGAGTTGTCTATTTTGTTATTTGTTTAGAACATAGCTTATCTTTTTATATGTTTGGAATTCATCCGCTGCTAGTTGTATTGTATGCTATTTGGATGGGTAAAAGGGGTGGTCTCTAGTCCTTGGTGGACTTGACATACCCATCACGGCCAAACCTTAGTTCGGTCGTGACAAGTTGGTATCAGAGCCTTAGGTTCATGGTCAATTGGGTGTCCATAAAGTCGTGTTGAGTAAAGTCTCTTTTATGGGTGTGTCGCGTACCACACTTATAAGGGAGAGGCTACAAGACATTTAGAGATGTTTTCCTTTCTTGTGTTTTTTATTTGGGCTGTAGAGTCTAGAATGTAGAAATCTCCTCTAATTAATTTTGTTCGCATTTTAGATCATACCTCTCTAAAGGTATGATGCTTATGGAACCCCGCTGTCTAACTTGAGAACAACTTGGACTGTGCTCATCCTACCTATGTGGTACATACTCAGTCTAGAGTCCATACCTTTGATTTCCCCTATGGAGTTCCACAATTCCCTACTAGTCCTCCTCGGGATCCTTGGGTTGATGGTACTTTTGAGATAATGCATTAGTGAGATATGTCTAATGTTGAGTTTTTCTAGTTTATTCATTCGCTTACTCAATTGTTTGCCTCCTAGTCTGAGCGTGTTACTTCTGTCACTCCTTCTTTTGAGGCTGCAAGGGTTGGTCAGTTCATGAGGTTGAGTTCTCTAACTTTCACTGGTTCTTGGGTTGAGGAGAATCCTTTTCATGACTCATTGCTACCCTTTATTCATAACACAGTGCCTAGATTCACGAGTGACCCCAAACTAACCCATGGTCTAGTACCTTTTGTGTGTACTGAATAAAAGTAGCAATATAATATGTGGAAACTAAAATAAAAATTCTAGAAGGTAAATAATACTGAAATTAATACTGAATACATCAGATAAATCTAAAAGCATTTTTGACTGTCTAACTACTTGATTATCTGAAAGCCTTTAAACATGATGAGTTGTTGGTACAGGTCCCTAACTAACTCTGACTAGCTGAAATAAACTAAAATAAAATATTGGGAAGCATGAATAACAATATTACTAGTCCTCAACTGATTAGGACCCACCAATTCTACAATTGAGTGGCACAGGAATGGACTAAGAGTGATCTGGGAATTAGGCGTTTGAAACTATGTTATAAGACAACATAGCTCAAAATAAACTATGTCGTCAGTACTTTAAATATACTGGTATATGAGATGAAAACTAACTGACCCGCGTATATACTTATCAGGAATGCTTGAGCATGAATATCAAATGTAGGACCAAGTATAAACATGTACTGAATAATCTTAATAATTGAATTACCACTCGGTCATGCAAACCTGAACTAATCCAGTCTGAAAGTTGAACTGGAACCCAGGGAGGTACCATCTAATGGACATGCCCTAATCTGAAATAATCGGAGTCCACTCTGTGACCCTGGTTGTAAGGATGTCGGTACCTTACCACAGATACCAACACTGGTTGTGTGGATCCACTAACATGATATCTCGAAAGAATAGGGTGTCGGTTCTCTACTGGTGGGTTACCCCTAAGAGAACATCAGTCCTCAACTGGCGGGTGACCTCTTATATCCTATATTGTCTAAGTTGTTTTGGAACTTAGGGACTTATAACAAAGGCCTCAATCTTCTACTGGCAGGTGAGCCTTTATCTCTAGGTTTACTCAGTTCTAAGTCCTACTCCCAACTGAACCGACACTAATACTAATAAAAGGCTTAACATCAATGATACTGACATATGCTCAGCATGTGTTTCTAGGTATTGGGTGTTCATAACCTACCAGAACTATTTATTGCAAATTGATCTTGGAAAATATTGAACAATCCATAGTATAGAAATATCATGAAGAACATCCAATATTTCAATAACTAATCAAGATGTAGACATTTGCATTATCAAACAAATAGAAACACAATTATCATATGGGAATATATTATCATGGATTAGAATCAAAATAATTAAGAGGAAATTTATAAACTCATGGTTAACTTGGAACCCTATAAAAGAGAAAATATTTTACATTTGAAAGCTTAGAGAGTTCTTGGGACTCAATGGGTGGAAGGGACCACTGATGAATATCCCACATATATGAAGTAGAAGCCTTGAAGAAATCTTCTTAAAAATTGGACTTTCTTTAAGAACCCTAGTTTTCTCTTGAGGAAGAAAGAGATTTCATCTTTGATTTCTCTTGGGTGGAATTGATGATTATATTATGAATTGGGCATTTAGGCCTTTTATATAACCCCTTGGGAAGCAAAAACATCATGGGTTTTGTTTTTGAGGGAGTGGGAAAAGACATAAAAGTCCTTGGAAAAATTTGTAGGCAAATACGCTCCCAATTGTTATGACTGGTCATGGGTCATGGTCTGAGCCATAACCTAGAGTCTTGGAATCCTAGGTATATTCTAGTCGTACTACAACATCCTCCTAAAGGCTCATTATGAATGACTACGCATCATTAGAGGCAATTCGTAGTTTGAGCATTGATTCTTAGATCCTTTACTATTCAGGCTATGGTTCCACATAATGATTTGTAAGGACTGATTACGGGACATGTACTAGACTTGTAACTACTAGAAGGGATTTTTGGCTGAACACTATTGTGACTAAGAGTCCCTTCCAATGACTCGTAATATCTGATTATGAATTTAAGAGTGGAGTCATGGTCACTGAGCTGATACTTGGGACCTTACAATTGACTACAACTCTTTGTAATCACTAGTAAGGTCTGTTTATGGGTCATCAAGTGAGTCGTGATCATTGGTCAGCAGACATATTTTTAGAAGAAATTTTTTTAATAACTTTCTGCCAAGATGTCGGATTTGGGATAGACTTTTGGCGTTGGAAAACTAACTTCATAAGCTATATTTTCAGAGGTATAGAATATAAAAACATATGGTATTACAATATCTCCCTTTGGGATCATTCATCCCCAAATCATCACTGTCTCGGCAGGGATATTGATACTAAGGACATGCTTAAATCATGCACTGAACAATTATGAGCTGAATCATGACTAAATATTTGGGTCTGAAAGATGATGGCTAGACTGAACTGAACTAATAAATGCATGTTATGACATGAGGATGTCTGAATAGATAATATAGAAATGATAGGATTACTTAAGGAAACCATTACCTCAAGCTGAATCTGAATTTGTAGAGAAGAGATAGGGATACTTGGCTCGCATATGATCTTCTACTTCCCACGTAGCTCCCTCAACTGGCAGATTTCTCCACAGAAATTTCACTAAAGCAACTTTTTTATTCCTCAACCTACAAATTTGATGGTTAAGGATCTCAACTCAGAATTCTTCATAAGAAAGGTTATATTCTACACCCACACTCTCTAAATGAATGACATAAGCTAGATCACTAATGCATTTCTTTATAAAAGAGACATGGAATAATGGATGCAATGATAATAACTCTACAGGTAACTCTAACTCATATGCCACCTTCCTAAAATGGTTCACAATCCTATATGGGCCAATATAGCGGGGACTGAGCTTCCCTTTATTACCGAACATCTTCACCCCCTTCATGGGTGAAATTTTTAGGCAAGCAAAATCTCCAACATCAAACTCAAGCTCCTTTCTCCTCATATCTGCATAGGATTTCTGATAACTCTGTGTTATTTTTAATCTTTTTCTAATAATTTGAACTTTCTCCATAACCTCATGCACTGAATCTGGCCCTATCAAGGAAGCCTTACCTACCTTAAACCAACTAATATGAGATCTACACCTTCTACCATACAGATCCTTAAATAGGGACATCATAATATGAGTGATAATTGCTATTATACGCAAACTCTATCATTGGAAAATAGTCATCCCAACTTCCATTGAAATTAACCACGCACGTCTTCAACATATCCTTTAAAGTATGAATGGTCCTTTCTGCCTGACCATCCATCTGTAGGTGAAAAGTTTTACTAAGATGAACTTGGGTACCCATACCCTTCCAAAAAGCCTTTTAAAAATGAGAGGTAAATTAAGTACCACTACCTAAAAAGATGGTCAACAAGACCCATGAAACTTTACCAACATCCTGATATAGATTCTAGCATAATCCTAGGTTGAATATAGAGTATGGACTAGAAAAAAATAGTCTGACTTGGTCATTTGGTCTACAATAACCCATATGGAATCATACTGACAACGAGTACGAGACAACCCTATAACAAGTGCATATTCACCACTTCCCACTTCTACGCGGAGATACTAAATTATTGAAGTGTACCACTAGGCCTTTGGTGCTCAAACTTAACCTGCTGACAATTAGATCACTTAGCCATGAATTAGGCAATATTTTTTTTCATACTATTCTACCAAAAGACTTTCTGCAAATCGTGGTACATCTTAGTGGCTCTTGGGTGAATTGAATATAAAAATCCATGCGCCTCAGCTAGTATCCACTATCTTAGATCATCTATATTTAGAACACACAACCTGCCCTGACAGCAAAGAAAACCATCTCCCCCTTGGGATAAAACCTCTGCCTTATGATCTAGAACTGTCTCCTTCAACTTAAGCAAAATAGCATCTCTATCTTGGTTTTCCTTTACCTCGAAACCAAGAAAGATTCTGAACCTATATACTACCTCCGGCTGAATCAACAAACCGAACTCCCAATCTAGAGAGCTAATGAACCTCACAAACTAACTCTTTTTTACCTTCCTCAACAGGAGCAATGCTCCCTATATTAAGGGTGTCAACCACCATATTGGGCTTACTTGACTGATACGAATCACGCATGTCATAATCCTTCAATAGTTCCAATCATCTTCTCTAATGAAGATTAGGTCCTTTTTATTGAACACATATTGTAAACTTTTATGATCGGAGAACATATCAACATAAAACCCATATAGATAATGCCTCCAAATCTTCAAGGCAAAAACAACTACTGCTAACTCAAGATCATGAGTCAAGTAATTCTTCTCATATGGTTTAAGTTGTCTATAGGACTAGGCTATTACCTTGCCTAGCTGCATCAAAACACAACCAAGACCAACCCTAGAGGAATCATAATAAATTATAAAACCATCTAAACCCTATAGTAGCATTAAAACTAGGGCGAAAGTGAGTCGAGTCTTCAATTCCTGAAAACTCTTCTCACAAGAATTTCACTGGTAAAATTTGATCTTCTTCTGAGTTAATCTGGACATTGGAGAGGAAATAGAGGAAAATCCTTCTAGAAACCATCTAAAGTGGCTAGATAAAACCCAAGAAACTCCTGATATCTAACAGAGAGATGGGTCTAGGCGAGTTTCTCACTGCTTTAATCTTTTGAGAATCAACACAAATTCCTTCACCAGAAATAATGTGATCAAGGATAGCTACTGAACTAAACTGACATTTGCATTTACTAAATTTAACGAATAGCTAATAATTCTAAAGGTTCTACAATATAATCCTCAAATGGTTTCCATGTTTGACTTCTCTATGAGAATAGGCGAGGATGTTATTTATAAAGACTATCATGAACATGTCCAAGTACAGCTTGAAAACACTATTCATAAAGTCTATAAAAGTTGTTAGAGCATTTATTAGTCCAAAATACATAACTATAAAATAAAAGTGACCATACTGAATTCTGACAACTGTCTTCAGAATGTTACAATTTCTGGCTCTGATTTGATGAGAGACGGATCTGAATCTATCTTAGAGAAATAATGTGCACCCTAAAGTTGGTTGAACAAGTCATTAATCTTGTAGAAGGAATACTTATTCTTTATTATGACTTTGTTTATCTGATGGTAGCCGATGCACATTCTGAGAGAACTATCCTTTTTATGCACAAAAAGATTTAGAGCACCCCATGGAGAGATACTAGGACTGATTAAACCCTTATATAAAATATATTTCTACTATTATTTAAATTCATTAATCTTAGGTAGATCCATTCTATAAGGTGGAATCAAAATAATATGGGTATCTAGAAAGAGATCTATTTTGATGTAGATTTCCCCCACAAGAAGAACTCCGATAAGGTCTTCAGGGAATAATTCTGAGAATCTATTACTACTATAACTAACTTAAGTCTCAGTATTTTTGAACTTGATTCCTTTACTCAAATAAGATGATAGATACATCCCTTAGAAATATTTTTCTCCCCTTGAGAAATGGGACAAACTGACGTATAGGGACTGAGGTACTACCCTACCATTCTAGGACTAGCTCATTAGGAAAATAAAACTAAACTATCCTATTTACACAGTCAACTAAGGAATAACACTAGTGGAGCGAATCCATTCCAAGAATGACATCAAAATTGGCCATCTCTAACTCTATGGGATCAATTGAAGTGACTTTCTAAGATATTGTATACCCATTTAGATATGATAGAACTACCAATTGGGATAGATACTGAGAAGGTCTCTACAATAATTTCTGGGTTGACACCATAGTCTACTTCTATATAGGGAGTTGCAAATAAAAGTGTGGTTTCAAGGTCTAATAGTGAATATACATGAATCTTGAATAATTATAACGTACCAGTAACCCCATTAGGAGAACTATCTTGATCGTGTCTAGTCTGAAAGGCATAGAGTCAGATCTAATATTGTCCACTAGTGGCACTTGAGGTGGCACCCCAACGAAACAGATGGCCTGCTAGAATTGATGGGGAGTTAGCCTGACCCTACTGACGAAGATCTTTACCCCTATAGGAAACCATTTGGCAGTCCCTGATCCTTTGGCCTGGCTTGGCACAGCAAAAACAAGCATCACTTCAAGGTATACACTCACCCTTATGGTTTTTACCACAACTCCTGCAGACTAGGTAAGTGCGGTCTCTATTCGCAATAACTTGGGGTTTAGAGACTGGCACTCTATCATAATTATCCAGCCTAAATTTGGTCACTGGAGCACTTTCAAAAAATGGGGTTGGGGCTGAAGAGTTCTTGAGAATTGAGAACGATTTTCACCATCCGACCTTTATTGAGAGAAGTTGAACCTACTGATTCTATCCCATTTATTCTCCCTTTTATTTTCCTTATGCTTATCCTATTCAATCTACTGAACATGAACTATCAATCTAGAAAAGTCCATCAATCTTCTTAACCCTCAGAAACTCCAGACATGAACTAACTCATTCTGGCCCTAAAATTATCCACCATAATCTGAGCATACCTTGCTAATTGGTGAAATTTAGTGAGTACTCCTTCACACTTATGTTACCATGCTTCAAATTTATAAACTATTTCATCTTAGCCTCCCTCAATTCGAGTGGGAAAAAACTATTTAAGAAAGTAGTAGTGAAATTCTGCCACTTTATAAGCCCTGCATTGGTGCCTCTATTCTCCTTCCACTTCTTAACCCAGGTGTGACCCACACCTTATAGGTTGTAAGAAACTAAGTTAGCTCTTTTACTCAAGTTAACTCCTATAATGTGAGTCATCCTAAGAAAATCCTAGGGATCTTCCTCAGACTTGGGTACAGAGAACACCGGGGGATTGATTCGAGGGAAGTCTTAGATCCTACTTATTTATTTATTCACTACTGTGTTTACTGGGGCAACAACCTGCTGATTATTTTTGGAAGCCAAGGATTAGGCTAAGGTCGTGAAGGCATCCTAGAATTCAGCATCGGAGACCTGCTTATTCAGGGGTCTTCCTGAACAGGTGATAGTGTAGGATGGTCCCCATTCTTCCTTCTGTTATTCCTTATTGGAGGTATTTTTCTATAAATGGCCAGATGATGAGTTAGAAAAGAGAAGTTATATAAAGGTCATGCTCCATTACAAGACATAAACAATAAAAGAAGGGAAATTTTTCTAAATATCTCATAGCCTCTTGCCCATAAGTATGGCATGATTCATACCCATGAACCAAACTCTACTTAACATATGTTTCATTTATAACCTAGGACACTTAAATGCTCTGATACCATATTTTACATGACCTGAGGCTACCCTCTAGTCGTAACACAGTGCCTATAGTCATGAGTGACCCAAAGCTAACCCATGGTTTGGTACTTGTTATGTGCAATGAAGAAAAGTAGCAATATAATATACGAAAGCTAAATTGAAAATTATGGATAGTAAATAACACTACAAGTAATACTGAATACATATGATAAATCTAAAAACAATTTTCACTATCTAACTGCTTGATTAACTGTAAGCCTCTAAACATGATGAGTTGTTGGAATAGTTCCCCAACTAACTTTGACTAACTAAATTAACCTAAAATTAAATATTAGGAAGTATGAATAATAATATGACTATTCCTCAACTAATGAGGACTCACCAACATTGTAATTGAGTGGCACAGAAATAGACTACGTGCGATCTGGGTAATGATCAATGTTATAAGACAACATAGCACAAAAGACAGTATGTGGTTTGTACTTTAAATGTACTATTATATGAGATGAAAACTAACTGAACAGCATATATACTAAACAGGAATGCTTGAACATAAATATCAAATGCAAGACCAAGTATAAACATGTATCAAATTAATCTAAATAGGTGAATAACTAATATATTGAACACTTGGTCATACAAACTTGAACCGATATAGTTTGAATACTTAACTAGAACTGTGGTAGCTAATATTTGATTTAAATTCCCTCATCTAAGATAATTGGGGTCCAACTTATAACCCTAGTTGGGAGGGTATCTCTAACTTGCCACGATTACCAATACTGGCTGTGTGGATCTACTAACATAATGTCTCAATGGACTAGGTTGTTAGTCCTTTACTAGTGAGTGACCCCTATGAAATATTAGTCCTCAACTAGCGAGTGACCTCTTATATCCTACGTTGGCTATTTAGTTCTGGAACATAGGGACTTCTACTAAAGGCCTTAGTTATGAAATATTAGTCCTCTACTGGTAAGTGAGCCTTCTTCCCTAGGTTTGCTCGATACTAAATTATACTCCCAATTGAACTGACACTAATACTGATGATAGGCTTAACATGACCAATATTGGCATATGCCCAACATGATGGTATGTTGAATTTAATGATACAAGTATGCTCTAAATGACTTGTAACCTGACATCTATGACATACAATAATATCTAGGTGTTAGGTATTTATAACCCACCACCACTATCTATCATAAACTAATCTTGGCAAATATTGAACAATCTATAATATACAAAAATCATGAATAACATCCCATAATTTAATAACTTATCATAATGTAGACATTTGCATTATTAAACATATGGAAACATAATTATCATGAGGGAATATATTTTCATGGTCTAGAATAACAACAATTAAGAGGAGATTCATAAAACTTATGGTCAACTTGGAACCCCATAAAATAGGAAAGATTTTTACACTTGAAAGTTTAGATAATTTTTGGGAATCAATGGGTGGAAGGGACCCATTGATGAATAACCCACATACCTAAATTAGAATCCTTGAAGAGATCTTTTTAAAAGTTTGACTTTCTCAAAGAACCCTAATTTTCTCTTGGGAAAGAAAAATATTGCCTCTTTGATTTCAAAGAACCCTAGTTTTCTCTTGAGAAAGAAAGAAAGAAATTGCCTCTTTGATTTCGCTTTGGTGGAATTGATAATTATGTTATGAATAGGGGATTTGGGTATTTTATATCACCCCTTGGGAAACCAAAACAACATGATTTTGGCTTTTTAGGCAGTAGGAAAAGGCATAAATATCCCTCGAAAAACATGTGGGAAATATACTTTTAGTCATTATGACTTGCCTCATGAATCATTACGATTGGTCAATCATGGTCTGAGTCATAACCTAGGATTTTGGGTCCATTCTATCTTACTACAACTACCTTCGCATGACTCATTAAGACTGGCTATGAGTCATTGGGTGAAGTCGTAATCTGGGGTTTGATTCTTATATCCTTTACTGGTCGGGCTATGAGTCCACATAATGATTTATAAGTACTGACTATAGGTCATATGCTAGAGTCATAACCACCAGAAAGGATTATTGGTTGAACAATATTGTGACTATGAGTCCCTTCCAATGACTCGTAATGTTTGATTATGAATAATGGAGTAAATTCGTGGTTACTAAAACTTAGGATACTTATTGTTATGACTACGACTCTTTGTAATGACTGGTAAGGTTTGGTTTTGGGTCTTCTAGTGTGTTATGGTCTCTAGTCTACTAACAGATTTTTGGAAAATAATTTTTTTATAACTTTCTGACACGATGTCGGATTTGGGAGAGACTTGTGGACTTGGAAATCTAAATTCATGGGCTATGTTTTGAGAAGTTTAGAAGATTAAAATTTTAGGGTATTATAATCCTTAAGGTTTTACAGATTATATGGAAAAGGGTTTTTGAGTGATGCATGTTTCTAACTCTAACGGTGTGGATTTTGTCGCATATTAGTTGAGGGATGTGGCATATTATTAGTATAAGGAGTAGGAATAGTTGGGAAGATAGGATTTTAAGATAGCTATATAGGATAACTTCTCTAGTTCTTTCCTTAATCTCTTCTTTCCTTAGGAGCTAAGGAAAACAAAAGATAAGGAGTTTGTAAATTTAAAGCAAGGCAGAATGACTATAAAGGAGCACACCTTTAAATTCCATCAGTTATCTTGCTATGCCCCAAAGTTTGTGTCTTTTATAAGTTCTAAGATAAGGAATTTTGATTTTGGGCTTGTCTTGAGACTTAGTGTTTGAGTGTAAGGTCGTCTTGCTGAATAATGACATAGACATCTCTAGCCTTGTAGTGTATATGATGCAGGTGAAGGATAAAAAGAAGAAATAAACCAAAATTAGGGAAAGGTAGAGTAAGATATTCAGGTATTCTGAGCTGGGTAGAGGCCAGCAGAATAGTGGTAGAGATGGAAGGCAATGGTCTATGCTACGGCTAGTGCTCCATATCTTAAGCCTTTTTATGATCATTATTTTCAGAGCAACAGTGGGTTTAAGGACAAGGTTCCAAATCTCAGGCTAGTAGGGCCCAGTCGCTCCATAATATCTTCCTTGTAGATTTTTTGGATAGTTGCACCATGGTATTTGTGATAATGAGATAAATAAGTGCTTCCAAGGAACTATCCTATGGGAAATGTCGCTAGTAGAGCTAATAAGGTTCCAGTTGTTATGTCTTCCATTTCAGGACCAAAGGGTGCTACTTTTGGTACTAGCGCTGGTTAGAATCATCTGTATGCTCTTACCACCCATTAAGAATTTGAGGGTTCTCCTGATGTTGTTACTGGTATGTTACAACTTTTCTCTCTCGGCGTGTATTACTTCCTTGATTTAGGATATACTCTTTTTTATGTGATCATTTATGTCGCTATTCTTTTTTGTTTTGGTCATGAATGTATTTTTGATTCTTTTTTTGTGTCTACCTCGATGGGTGACTCTTTGGTAGTGTGAAGGATTTATAGAGGTTATGTGGTATCTATCTATTATAGAGAGATATTATTGGATCTGATAGAGTTGGATATATTTGATTTTAATATAATGTTGGGGATGGATCAGCTCCATTCATGCTATGAGTGTCTTGATTCCATTACTTGAAGGGTCGGGTTTTAAATTCTGAAATGAGCCGATGATTGAGTGGGAAAGGAGTTCCTCAGTGCCTAGGGGGTGGTTTATTTCTTATCTTAGACCCCTGAAATTGATTTCCAAGGGGATTTATATCATCTAGTTTGGGTTAAGGATTTAAATTTTAAGGGGATTTATTTACAATTATTCTCGATTGTCAATGAGTTTCCTAAAGTATTTCTTGATGATCTTTGTGGTATTCGTCCCAATAGGGAAATAGACTCAGGATTGATCTTCTTTTAGATACCCATCCTATCTTTATCCCTCCTTATAGAATGGCTCTAGCTGAGTCGAAAGAACATAAAGAGCAATTGAAAGATCTTTTTTATAAGGATTTTATTCGCTCAAGTGTTTCTCTATTGAGTGCTCTTATTCTTTTTGAGTATAAGAATGATGGTTACTTTAAAATGTGTATTGCCTATCGGCAGTTGAACATGGTAACTATGAAGAATACCTATCCTTTTCCTAGGATTAATGACCTATTCGACCAGCTTTAGGGTGCTAATTACTTTTCTAAGATTGACCTTCTATTGGGCTATCATCAGTTGAATATTAGGGAGGTGGATATCCCTAAGACTATTTTTCATACTAGTATGGTCACTATGAGTTTTTAGTCATGTATTTTGGGTTGACTAATGCTCTAGTAGTGTTCACTGTTCTTATGAACTGGGTATTCCATCCATTTTTGGACTTATTTTTCATTACGTTTATTGGTGTCATTTTGGTACACTCCAAGAGCGAGAAGGATTAGCCAATCACCTCCTTATAGTGTTGCAGACTCTTAAGGATCAATGTTCTAGTTGAATATTATGACTTTCCTTGGTCATATTACTTCTAGTGTAGGGATCATAGTGGATCCACAAAAAGTTAAGGCAGCTAAGAAGTTGCCTAGACCCACGACCCTAGCCGATATTTAGAGTTTCTTAGGTTTAGCTAGGTATTATAGGAGGTTTGTGAAGAGTTTCTTATTGATCGCTATTCCATTGACTAATTTGACTCAGAAAAAGGTAAAGTTACTGTGGTCCAGTGCTTAGAGGGTAGTTTTTAGAAGTTGAAGGATAAGTGGACTTTAGTTTTGGTTTTGACCCTACCCGAGAGTACTAATGGTTTTATTGTTTATTGTGATGTGTCCCGTGTGGGACTGGATTATGTCTTCAATGGATCATGTTAAGGTTGTGGTATATTCTTCTAGGAAGCTTAAGGTGCATGATAAGAATTATCTAAGTCATGATTTAGAGTTGCTGGCTATAGTTTTTGCTTTGAAAATTTGGCACCACTACTTGTATGGAGTTCATGTTGATATATATTCTAATCAAAAGAGCCTACAGTATGCGTTACCCAAAGAAATTGAATCTCAGTCAAAGGAAATAGCTTGAGTTTCTCAAGGATTATGGTATAAGTCTCAATTGTAGGTAAAGCTAATGTGGTTATTGATGCTCTTAATTGGTTGTCCATGGAGATCTTATCTCATGTTGATAAGGAGAAGCAAGGTTTGGTGAAAGATGTTCACTATTTGGCTAGTCTTGGAGTTTGTCTTTTGGACTCTAAAGATAAAGGTGTGATTATTCAAGAGGTGGTGAAGTCATTTCTTGGTTCTAAGGTGAAGAAGAAGCAAGCTCAGGATCCTATCGAGATGTAGATTAAGGATGATGTGGATCAGCAGAAGGTCATAACTTTTGAGACTAGTGGAGATGGTATCTTAAGGTACAAAGGTAGATTATGTGTTCCTGATGTTGATAGGCTATGAAAGAGAATTATGAGTTGAGGTACACTGCCTATCCTAGTTTAATAAAGATATACCATGATTTGAAAGAGATTTATTTGTGGAATAACATGAAGAGGGATGTGGCTAATTTTGCCGTCAGCAAGTGAAGGTGGAGCTTAATTCCAGACATTAAATATGGATGGATTTACTTAAGGATTGTGATATCTCTGTTCTATAGCATTCGAGCAAGGCGAATATGGTAGCGGATGCCATGAGCTAGAAGGTGGTAAGTATGGCTAGCTTGGATTTTATGTTAGTTTCTCATAGGATGTCGGTGTGGGACATCCAGTCCTTAGCTAACTTGATGGTGAAACTTGATATTTCTGACCCTAGAAGGATTTTTTCTAGGCAAGGTCTTCCTTATTTAAGAAGATTCAGAGTTGCTAGTTTGAGGATATGAGGTTATGTATCATCCGTGATCAGGTGTTGAGTGGTAAGCCTAGGAGGCTGACATCACCATATATTTTATTCATGCTAGTACCGCTAACATGTATAAAGATTTGAGGTAGCAGTATTGGTAGAGTAGAATGAAGACAGATATGGCAGACTTTGTAGTTCAATTCCTATGTTGTCAGTAGGTGAAGGTTGAGCATCAGAGACCTAATGGCTTAATTCATAGACTACCCATTCCCGAGTGGAAGTAAGAGCGGATCACCATTGACTGCTAGTGGTTTTTCTTGCACCTCTCATGATTTTTTGGTATTTCAGTCATTATAGGGTACCATTATTCTCGTATTGATGAGTATATGATCATTTTGATACTTTGGCATCATGCGGAGGCATCTTAAAATGGGAATATATGATTTAGCATATTTTATCGAGTTTTCTTTGGCATCTTGGTAGGTTGGTTTACTCTCTCATTGAATGGGCTAAATTGAAGTATATTGAGGATAATGTTCTAGATGTGGGTTAGAAATTAGCTCTTGGAAATATATTTGGTGTAATTTGGATCTTTTTGTCGGTTAAAGAATCATAATAATGCATAATTGACTTAGTTACTCACTTTTGTGGTAGAAGTGCTATCTTAGGACTAAAATATGGCTTCATTAATATCTAGTAGTAAAATTAGAAACCTTAGTCTAGTTCAGGGTAGAGTTTGGCTTAGAATAGTTTTCTACATTAGAAGTGTGCTTCTCTAGCCCACCTTAGGCCTAGTCTATTATTAGCTCCTTGTAGACTTTATAGGTGGTTTACATCTTTTAAACATATACTTTAGAGCTTGAAGAGGAAAGATATATGATGCTTTATTTTATATTGATGCTTGGCATATGATATTAGTTATGCTTAGACTTTCAAGTTTCAAAACTAATATATATTTTACTCTGAATGTACATGTATTGTTTTGGTTTAGTGACTTTTGTACATACATTACTAGGTCATGCTATGATTATTTCTTTTATTATCATCCATATTATTATTATTCCATGATTTTATGTTTGTAATTCTTTTAATTGCTTTTATGCAATTTTCCTCCAATTTAGCCAATTATTTAATAGCTCCAGGTAGTGGTTTGGCTTACCTACTATGGGATACAGTAGGTTCCATCATGACTCAAATAACGGGTTATGGCAAATTGGTATCATATTACTATGTTAATAATTATTGTTGGTACTAGAGCAAGTGTCTAATAGAATCCTACGAATTGGAATAATGTCATTTGTTTCTTATCTTCGAGGGGCTATAGGATATTCTTAGGAGATCGTAACTTCTTTAACTCTGTTAGTGCGAAGTGTCTGAGTTGGTTTCTAAATATTTCTCTAGTTTCACTCTTTCACAGATAGAAAAAATGTGAGTCACTATTTCACGATACAAAGACCCTAAGTTTGCAACTATAATTCCTATCCTAGTCTGTGGATGACTCAGAGGTCGAGGAAAACTGAGGGATGCAGCCCCAGTTGGAGACCATGATATGGGGCTTTCACTAGAACCTATTCCTACTCCCACACCAAATATTCCTCCACCCAGACAGTGGTAGGCCAAATACCATTCTAGGCTCCACTGGGGTTTATTTCTTTATCACTGCTTAAAGATGAATATGTTTAGTTCTTGGGATTATTTGGTGGTACACCATATGATGGGGCATAGTCTATGAACCAGAGTGGTACTAAGGGTGGGGCGCAACCTATATCTGCGGCTTCTAGAGTTGAGGTCCCTCCTATGCGAATGGTTCCTCAACTATTAGTTGCTTAGCCTATAGTCATCCAGCCTACTATGTCTATTAAGGAGAAGAAGATGCTGGGTAGGTTCTTAAGATTGTCTCTGCCTAGGTTTTTTAGCGGAAAAAACGAAGATACTTATGAGTTCTTGGTTTCTTATGAGGATAAGCTTTGCAATTTTGGCCTAGTTGAGACTTATGGTGTGGATTACACTACTTTCCAGCTGGATTTGGTATCTTAACACTGATGGAGAGGTCATTTTGATTCCAAGCCAGTTGGATCTTCCCATTGACATGGACTCAGTTCTCCAAAGTCTTTTTGGAGAAGTATATGCCTCACAGTCTTAGAGACCCTCTAAGTTACCAATTTTCGAGGATGGAGCAGAGCTTCAAGAATGTTGTGGGGTATTAGGATCAATTTTATGAGTTGGGTAGGCATGCTACATCTACATGTCGATCGAGTACGAGCAGGTTTGATGTTTTATGGAGGGGTTGAGACTTCCTCTCCACATGGCTACACAGTATTTTGTTGTTGTTGGTAGATCTTTTGATAATCTTTCTAATCATGCTCAGGTTATATAAAAGATGTATCATGAGGTTTAAGGGGAAAGAGATAAGAGGTATTTATATCAGGGTAGTTTCAGTGGGTGTCATAGTGGCATACGGTTTCAAGGTAATGGTTTTCAAGGTACGTATCCTCCACATCAGCCTTATGAATATCAAGGTCAGTCTAGCAGGCCTTTCCATGCCATACTTTAGATTACCAATGGATACCAATCTAGTTACAGTGATCATCATGGACAGAAGAGTGGTGAGGCTCCGAGGGGTTCATCTTTTTGTTATTCTATCCATCATGGTTATTTTGGGTCAGTCGGATATACTGGTTTTAGTACAATGCTTGCGGCATATTATGGTTGAGGGGAATTTGTCCATTTCTCAAGATAGTACCCCAATTGTGGAGCGATGGTTCTGCAGCTCAGAGTGATCTACCGATTATGGCAGTAACTTCCCTAGATAGAGATGCCATGCATGGTCGCCAGGTTATTCCCTCTTAACTTGACTTAGAATTATTCATCTCATATTTTATTATATTTATATTATTATTTTTCTTGGTTGATCGATAATTCCTAATGAGTACCCACGGCTTTGGCACTCATATTATACTGCTACACCTTTTTGGTGAAGATTTGAATACTAATGCCAGCTATTGATGCATGATTTGTGCTTGTTATTTTTTAGAGAAAGGGTAAACTCTTAAACCTGGAGTAGTCTTTCTAGTTTGGTTTAGTGGTTCTTTTGCCCATATTACTAGGTCATGGGATGGTTATTTCTTTTATTTATCTTCTGTATTTTTATTATTCTGTGATTTAATGTTTGTAAGTCTTGTACTTGCATATTTTTGATATTTATGCCATTTTCCACCAATTTATCCCATTGTTTAATAGCTCTAGGCTACAGTTTCGGCTACCTACTGGTGGGATAGAGTATGTGCCATTATGACTCAGAGATCAGGTTATGACAGTAGGTTGGATCTGTGAGAATCAGACTTTTCAACACCTGGAGATTCTTATTCACTACTTGAACCATGAGTCGTGAATGAAGTTCATGAATTATGGATGACAGTCATAGAACTCAGACTAATTCTTATTCCCATAACCCTCTTAATGAATGTACACCATGGGTCATTGATTCAGTTTACGGATCGTAGACCACACCCATGGATGTCATACATCTTACTTGATGAATTTTCATTTTTTTCCTCTGCTTTTCCTTTAAACCCTATTTTCCTATGCAGCATCAAAAAAACACATTAGACCTACCAAAGATACCTAAGTTCCTGCATATTTTCCTTACTTTAAGTATTGAAAGTTCCATGAAACCATTGCACCTAAGAACCCCTAACAAGCTAGGAGGCAAAGCCAATTTATACGCCAATGACCCTACTCTATTCTAAACCTCAAACTTTCTGATGTACCTCAAAATCAACTTCCCTTTTTTTCCAAACCATATTACACCCTTCATAGGTAACATTTTCAGCATTACTTTCTCACCTTTCTCGAATTGCATATCCCTTACCTTATTATTTGCATATTCTTTATGTAGACTTTGGGTTACTCCAACTTCTATAGGACGAACCTCACCTTCTTTGTAGACACCTTTAGTATATCACTAACCCAAGATCTCATGCTAAAGTATCAAACTTTTAAATTGGTGACTTACATCTTCAATACAAACCTTCAAAAGGAGCCATACTAATGTAGGAGTGGTAGTTGTTCTATCAATACCGTACAATGGTAGAAATCGGTCCCACTGAATACCAAAGACTATCACACAAGCTTGAAGCATATATTCAAGTACCTGGATTATCCATTCTAACTACCTATCAGTCTGCGAATGAACGATTGTACTTAGGTCTAACCTAGTACGCAATTCAGATTGGAACTTCTCCTTACAAACTAAGTACCTATATTTTGCACTATGTAAACAGGTATCCCATGAAATTTCCCAATATTCTTCACATATATCTTGGCTAACTTGGTTGCATTATAGTTTATCCTTTCCAAAATAAAGTGTGTAGACTTGTTTAATCGATCGACAATCACCCTATGGAATCACACTTCCTTAGAGTCTTAGGAAGACCCATAAAAAGTCAAAGGTTATTTTCTCCAACTTACACTCTGAAATAAGAAACCTCTGAAAAGTGCCACCAGGTTTCCAATGCTCATACTTGACCTGTTGATAATTTTGACACTTAATCACAAAATCCATAATGCCTTGCTTCATTCTGTGCTACCATTGATGATACCTCAAGTTCATATATATTTTCTGCACATGAATATATAGATTACTTAGAATGATGAGCCTTTTTAAGAATGGTAGGAATTAAGTTTCCTACAAGAGAAACACACAGAGACTCCCCCGAATCCTCAACACCCCTTCTTTATAAAGAATTGCCTCCTTGGCCTCACTTTGTGACATTTTTTCTCTAAAGTTGTTCAACTTATTGTCTTCAAACCACTCATTTTTAATCTTCTCAAAGAAAGTAGAATTAGTTTCAACATGGGCTAACACTCTTCCCTTTCTAGTCACCTGCGGCCTCTTAAAACCATTAGTTTTGTAAGTCTCTAGACAATGGTCATCTCAAAAATCTCCAACCATGCCAAACTCCCCTTGATTTATGGCTTCCAAATCAATGTATCTACCACTATATTCCATGTACAAATGGTAAAAAATTAAGATGTCATAATTTTTACTCAACTCTATCTATCTTCTTTGCCTTAAGTTTAGATCAAGCTGAGTAAGCACATGTTGTAAACTACGGTTTTATGAGCACCTCACACTTCAACCCATAGAGGTAGTGTCTCTGGTTTGCTAAATCAAAGGCCACTATTGTCAATTCCAAAACGTGGGTGGGGTAGTTTTTCTCATTCAACTGTAGATGTCTCCAAGCATAAGCAATTACATTCTGACCCTGCATCAAAAAACAACTAAACCAGATCATGAAGTATTCTAATACAAAATGAAATCCTTATTTCCAATAGGGAAAGTAAGACTAAAAGTTGAAGTTATAAAAGATTGATCTTTTGAAAGATCTCCTCACACTTATCATCCCACACCAAAAGTACCGCTTTCTTAGTCAGGCAACTCATATGCAAAGCAATGGAGTCAAATCCCTGAACAAACTGATGAACTAACTGGCTAACTCCATAAAATTATGAACTTTTATAACATTGGTCAGTGAATCCCAGTTTTAAAAAAATTCAACATTATATGGATCTACTATAACCCTTTTCTTAGATACCATATGCCCCAAAAAATTCAACAAAGATAATAGAATTCACACTTCGAATACATAGCTTCACATTGCTTCATAATCTCTAACATTGTATGCGAGTAAATTCGTGCTCCACATTATTATTTGAGTAGACCAAAATATCTTCAGTGAAAATAATAACAAAGGAGTCAAAAATTATTTGAATACTCCAATCATCAGGATCATAAAAGTGTCTAGGTTGTTGGTCAAGCCAAAAGACATAACCAAAAACTTATAATGTCCATAATGAGTTAGGAAAGCAGTCTATGGAATAACCTCTTCCCAAATCTTAAGCTAATGTAACTTGACCTCAAATCAATCTTGGAGAACATTACAGGCCCCTACAATTGGTCAAATAGATCTTATATCCTAGTCTAAGGATACTTAAAGTGAATAGTCACCTTATTCAACTATTGGTGGTCTATGCACATCCGCATACTACCACCCTTATTTTTGTCAAAAGGAGTAGGAGAACCCCAAGGAAAAACACTTGAATAAAAACTATCCTTTCCTAATAATTCTTACAACTAGGACTTTAATTTTCTTAACTCTATAGGTTCTATTCTATAAGAAGGGATGGAGATAGGGTGGACTTCTAGGTCTATGTCTATACAAAAGTAAAACTCATGGTCATAAGGTATACCAACGAGATCATCAAGTAACACCTCAAAGAATTCACACACTACTGAAATCAAAGCAATTGGAGGGACTACTGAACTATCATCCCAAAGATAAGTTGGGAATTCCCTACACCCCTACTT
This sequence comes from Capsicum baccatum var. pendulum, assembly GCA_030864225.1. Classification (NCBI taxonomy): domain Eukaryota; kingdom Viridiplantae; phylum Streptophyta; class Magnoliopsida; order Solanales; family Solanaceae; genus Capsicum; species Capsicum baccatum. The sequence goes on from CM061552.1 coordinate 145,924,418, forward strand.
AACTAACTTCTAGGCACAAATAACTAACATAATTATCACTGGAGTAGGCTTAGGAGTACCTTTCCACTCTAACTTTTTCATCCCAAGCATAGCTACCGTTACATTCTTAGCATATCAATCAAGAATAACTTAATGAGGAGACAACTTACTCATCCATAAAATAATGTCAAACTCCTCTATATCTAAGATTACTTTAGGCTACCAAAGTCCTATACCTCATAAACATCACAAAATACACCTAATAAACCTAATCAACACACACAAAAACCCTAACTAATGAAGACACATACATAGGAGTATAAGAAAATACATATTTTAAGACCCAACCCACAACAAATTTCACAAACACATAAGAAAAAATAGACACAAAACCAAATAACATGAAAGCCATATGATCACAGAAAAAGAATAGTACCAATGATCACGGTATTAGGAGCTTCATCTTTAGAATATATGGAACAACATAAAAATGAGCCATATCACCACCCTGATTGCCACTTGTACCAACTGACAAACTACCTCGACCACATTTCCTTCCCTATAGTTGATTTTGTATCCACCATGCACATTATATGGATGACCCCTACCATATTATCTACAACCATTGTAATGACCCTACAGGGATTTTTTTTTCATTTCCACACTTTCTCACTATTTTGAGATTTTCTATAGCTTACCCAAGTCATTTGTGAATTTTTGGAGCAAATAGTTCAGTTGTTGGGCTGTTTGTATGGTTTATAAAGACAATTCTCTATTTTGAAGTCTTCACTAGTAAGGATTATTCAACCTTATATGAAAATTTCGATAAATCTATCAGATTTGGAATGTTGATTTTAGGCTGGGGGACCTTGGTTCTGGTCCTAAGTCCTCCAGACCTACTTCTAGCTATCAATCAAAATTTGGCAAAAGTGGCCCTTAGATGTGGGGCCTATATTTTGTCGGAATGACCCCAGATGGAAATTTCAATATCTCTAGTGATTTTGAAATATCAAAATTTAATATGATAGCATAGTTTTTTGGCATTTATAGGATATCTAAAAAATCTTAAAGAGTCGAGGGAAACTTGGAATTTTTCCAAGTTTTAGCTAGTGCATCCGCTAGAGCGGACCCTTGGTCGCTTTAGTGGACAGTTTTCAAATGGTTGTTTTAGTGGCCAATGCTTTCCAAGACAAGTTTATTTAGTGGATGCTTCTCCGCTTAAGCGAAAACTTGCCTGCTTTAGCGAAAGGCCAAAGCAGTCATGTATCGCTTTAGTGGTACTAAGCCACTTTAGCGATGACCTATTAAGTGGCAATGAGGTGACATTAAATTATTCTATTATATAATTTTATCTCATTTTATCATAAGTTTCATGAGCTAAAATCACTAGAGAGTGTGGAAAATTAGGAGACTGAATATTGAGAGATCATGGGGTATTTGTGAGATCAAAATAATGATTTTCTCGTCAATATTCTTGTAAGTTCCACTTAATTCTTCATTTAATTCCCCAATTTAGGCCCAAATACCTAGATTTTTTTTTGAGTTAATTTTTGTATTAATTGAGTTTGGAATTTACCCATTCGTGAAGGTAAATGATCCTTGAGCATAGAAGGATATGGTGATGGTTCCATAAGTGCAATTTCACAAGCAGGTCCCATATAGTATTTTTACTTGATTTTGACCCAAATCATAAGAAATCAATATGGGTACCACTATTCTCATATTAATATGTGGATTACTATTTTTGTAGCATGGTGTTACGTAGAAGCTTCATGAAAGGGAAGATCTCTTATTAAACAGACTTATCAGGGTTTTTGTGGTGCCCAGGTAGGCTACGCTACCTTTCTCCTTCGTAGGACTTAATTATAATATTGATATGATATTATTCTAGTTTTTGGTTAGTAATTAGAACTTAGAGATGTATTTTGTGTGAATCCTATTAGTTAGTCAATTAAGGGATCATAACTAAGTATAGTTGACTTAAACAGCCATTTCTTAAGTAAAATTACTATCGTAGGATGTAATGAGGCTTACTTACTACCTTGTTGTGAAATTTGACACCCTAGTCTATTTTAGGTAGAATTTGCCTTAGAATGAATTATCTGGGTTAGAAGTAGGTCCCTACGGCCCGCCATAGGCTAAGATTACTATTCGCTCCTTGTAGACTCCATAGGTATGTTATGTTTTCTTATATACGTTCTTGATCATAAAGAGGTTTTTGACATATAAGGATTTATCCTAGGTTGGTGCTTGGGATCTGATAAAAATTTGTTTTAGTCTGGCGATTTATATTAAAACCATTTAGATTTTAGAATTATTGATGATTTTTCTTTCAATTCAATTTTGGTATCCATGATATTACTTATAGTTTAAGTTTGGCATATTAGGTACTAGTTCTAATTCAAGTCTGGCATTGATAGGTTATTTATCACTGTTATGAGATAGGTTCGATTCTAATGGTTATGGTTTCAGAATATAGATAGTTTCTATAATTATACTTATTACTTCTTATTGATTAAATCCACTAGGATTATGGGTGCCCACATTGAGTTATTTACTTTAGTTAAACTTGTTGGGCTTATGGGGGTCTAGTTTTGTAGAGATGCCTACATTATCTTTAATATTGTTATTTTTGTTGTTAACATTCAGTATTTGAAGAATTATTCTAGGTTTTTATTTTTTCCTTGACTTAGCTTATTTATCTCATATTTTATTATATTTATATTGCAACTCTGGACAATAAGCCAAAGATGCCTACTAAGTAACCATGGCTTTGGTACTTTACTACATTTGTGTACCTTTTTGCTATAAATTGAAGTGTTGGCTACTACTGTTGACACTTTGATTGTGTTGGTCAGAGTTTAGTGATAGGGTGAGATCTCAGAGAGGGATTTAACATCTTCACCATCTTTTGTTTTTAGATGGACTTTCTATTTTTGAGACTATTGTATCTTTGACTTTCATAGTACTCATATTTTTTATTAATGGATCTTGTACCGACTTTAATAGGTTTTGAGATGACATTACTCTTCTCTTATTTCTCTTTATTTATACTAATATTCTTATGATGTATGTCTTGTAATTTAGTTACTTGCGTAATTCTGACATTTTTTCTATTTTCCACTAACTATCCCATTACCTATAGTTTTGGGCTATGGTTTGGCTTACTTACTAATGGTATAAAGTAGGTGTCATCATGACTTATGATATCGAGTCATGAAAAATTGGTATCAAAGACAAGGTTCATCAGTATTGTTAGTACAAGAGCAGATGTCTTGTAAACTCTTGTGGATCGAAATGATAACGTCTATTTCTTATCTTTAGGAGGCTATAGAACCTTCTTCGGAGATCTTTCAGTTCCTTAATTCATTTTGTGCTAATATTCTATGTTTGTTTCTAAGATTCCCTTGGTTTAACTCTTTCACTGGTGTCTAGGATGCATGCTACTACTATGAGAGATATGGACCCTAATTTTGTTATTAGGGATTATGCCAGGGTACGTGGACGGGAAACAGGTTAGGGGTAGAAAAGATATGCAGCCCCAAACAGAGATCAGGATATGGAGCCTTCACTTAACCCTATTCCTGCTCCCGTACTTGAGATTCATTCACCCTAGCTAGTAATGGTCAAGGGGGCAGCCCATGCTCTATTGGGGTTTATTTCTTCTTCATTGATTAGAGATGATCGAAATTAGATTCTAGAATTAGCTGGTTGCACACCATCTGATGATGATTAATTTGTATATTAGAGTAGTATTGAGGTAGGGGCATAGCCTAGAGTTGTGGCTTTTATGGTTGAGATCCCTTTAGTGTCGGTAGTTGCTCAGCCAATAGTTTCCCAGGCTGTTGTGTCTATTGAACAAAAAAAGATGTTGGGTATATTATTAAAGAGCCTTCTAGGTTTCCTAGGGAATTGGGCGAGGATGCATATGAGTTCTTGGTTGCTTGTGAGGATAGGCTCCATAATGTGGCCTAGTTGGGACTCGTGGTGTCAACTATGCTACATTTTTGTAGGATGTAGCAGCTTGCCATTGGTGGAGACATTATCTTGACTCCATCCTAGTTGGATCTTCCCCATTAACAAGGATCCAGTTATCCAAGATTTTCTTGAAAAAATATATTCCTCATAGTTATCTGAGAGATCAGTTCTCAAGATTGGAGCAGGGTTCTATGACTGTTTTAGAGTATGATGCTCGATTCATGAGTTTTCTAGGCATGCTACATCAATCCTGCAGATTGATAATGAGCGGATTTGTTATTTTGTTTGGGTATTGAGGCTTTCTCTTTGTATGGATATAAAGAGTTTGATTGCTGCTATTAGATCTTTTATAGAGGTTTTGATCATGCTCAAATTATAGAAGAAATGTATCACAAGTCTATGGAGGTAGTGATAAGAGGCTATGTTATTAGGGTAGTTTCAATGGGAGACGAAGTGGATCGTGATTCAAAGGTAGTGGTTCTCAGAGGAGGTACTCTCTATGCTAGTCTTATTAGCATCAAGATCAGTCTAGTAGGCTCGTTTATGTCGCACTTCAAATTATTGATCAGGTCTAGTCTAGCTACAGTGATTATCCTGGCCAAAGTAGTGGAAAACCTTGGAGAGGTTCAAATATTGGGTTATCTAGCCGAGGGGGTTATTTTGAGTCAGTCAAATCTTTTGGTCATACTGCAATTCCTTGGCATGCTATGATTGTGGGGTTCTTGGTTAATACTCTAGAGTGTCCCCAGTATGGGGCAGGTGTACCTACAATACAAAGTGTTCCACCAATCATGGTAGTGCTTCCTCTAACAAGTGGTGGTATGTAGGGTCATTGTGGTTGTCCCCAAAGTTCTCATGGCGATCCTCAAGAAGGTATCAATCAAGCACCTTTCCAAGTAGTGGGAGAGGTCATTTATTTATTGTACTTGGTAGATCGAAGCTTGAGTCTTCGAAGGCTATTATTATAGGTATGATCTCAGTGTGCCATCTGTAGGCTTTTAATTTAATTAATCTGGGATCCAATTATTCCTATACATTTTCTTATTTACCTCAAGGTTAAAGTTATCTTGGGATTATTTATTTGTGTTGTTATGTGTGTCTACTCTTTTGGGTGATTCCTTAGTAGTGGATCAGGTTTATAGATCATGTGTTATGACTTTTCAATTGTTTGGTACGTAAGTTGTCCTTATTGTGTTAGATATGGTGGCTTTCAATATTATTCTAGACATAGACTAGTTATCCCTCTATCAAGTAGTCTTGGATTGTTTTACCAAGATAGTTACCGTAGTTTGGTCAGGAATACCCTCGGTTATGTGGCAAGGATCTATTAGCTGCGAGCCAACAATGTTTATTTCTTATGTTCAGGCTAGGAGACTTATGTTGAGGGGCTACGAGTCTTATCACGCTTATATTAGTGATGTTATTGTGGAGAGGTGACTCTATTTCTATAGTCTGTGATATTTCTGATATTTTTCCTACCGATCTATCTAGTCTTCCTTCTAAGTATCACATTGAGTTTATTATCAACCTTAAGTTGGGTACCCAACCTATTTCTATGGCACCTTATCGTATGACTCCTACCAATCTTAAGGAGGTAAATTCTCAACTTTGGGATCTTCTGGGTAAGGGTTTCATTAGAGCTAATGTATCACCTTGGAGTGCTCCTATCTTATTCATGAATAAAAAGGTTATGTCGGCCAATGCTATACCTCTAAACAAGGCTTAAGCGGTCGAAGTAAAATATAGTAACCCAACTCAGGTTGGGGTTGAACCTACATGGAATACATGAATTTTCTCTTATATTTGCTGAAGTCAGCAGGCAATACAGAAAAGTAAATAGGGGGATTTTTGTTGTAATAGTGCAAAGTAACAAACAATGAGTGTCTTGGTTGTATTAAATTAGAAATGAACACTACGACTGTGTTCCTCCTGGCTTCTCAACTCCATAGGTTTATTATGTTGTGTTGAACCAACCTAATATCTTGCCGGAAGAATCTGATAAGTTATGTACCATCAACTGCCTTGTAGACTCATTGACGGATTTCACCCTTTACCTTTTTAGTATTAGGATGTCACATTACTAAACCTTATCCTAGATCCCAGATTAACTATTACCTTTAGAGTCACATTTTATTAGATGAAAGATAATCATCTAAAGTAGATAATGCATATAATCTTATTTCGGCAATCAACTTCAAATTACCGTTATGATCATATTTTCCTAATATCTACTCCTTTTTTGAAGTGCATAGTGGATATAAGGTGGGATCCTAACGTTTGCAACTACTAAGAAATCAATTAAAATTGAAGACAACCACAATACATGCACGAATACTAGTTCAGAAAAACTTAGCACTTCCCCTACTTCATCAATCTGCCATGGTTCCCACAACCCTATCTAAGGGCATTAGCCGTTAATTATTGTGAAATAATCAACGGAATTCATAATTTATGGGATTAAACAATATCATAATAATCAACGAATAAAACCCAAAGTTCCGTATTAAATTATAGACCAAAATTAAGAACTTAGCAATCCCAAGATCAAAATTAGATCCTATAATCAAATATATATTTGTAGCATTAATATTTCATAACCTTACTAAATAATTTCAAAAGGGTATATATAAAGTACAAGGAAACCCTAGGGAATAACTCCTGAACAAAGAAGGAAAACTGAGGTCGGTGGCTACTTACTAGGCTACAACGGGCCGTAGGTGGCACCTACAGACCGTAGGTGGTACCACAGACATGCCCTAGCCTCAAAATATTCTAAATACTCTCTGGACTTGGCTCTTATATAACATAATCTGGCACTTACGGACCATAGATGTCACCAACAGGCTGTAGTGCCCTTCATAGGTAGCAAGGTCTTCATTTTTCAGCTTCTGAGCCTCTATTTCTCAAACTCTAACACATAATCTAGCACCTACACCCCGTAGGTAGTACATAAGGGTTGTAGTTTCCCACTTCAGTGGTCTAAAACTTCAATTTTTACTCCTTTTCTTTATAATAGTTCAAAAACCTGATTTCCTGCAAAACACAACACAAAACACATCATATATAACAAAAAGTCCTAATTAACTTGTATATTTTCATTGTTTTAAGAATTGAAAGTGCTATGAAACCATAACGCATCAACACCCTCAACTTAGAATGTTTGGATGTCCTCATGAAGCATAATACAACTAAGCAAAACAAAGATTCTAAACTAGGAGAAACCTAAGCTATCTACGACAGTCAATCATCAACTTTAAGATCAAAAACATTTCTCCCCTCCTATTTCAACACTTCAAAACCAACTATGTGTATTAATGAAGTACAATAATGTGGCACAAGGGAATCAATATATGGCATTACATTATCAACAAATAAACATGCATCTATACAATTTATACTACCCAAACAAGTAAGCAACTAGCAATACAACCCATGTTCCCTCACAACAAAGAACTCACAATCACTCATACGAAATCATTCATGTTAAATTTGGGACGGTCAAAAAGCACCCATACTCACAAGGGAAGTTCTATCAATGCACATAAAATACCATAGGCTTGCTCCTTACCTTAGCTTTCAGATAGTCAGGTTAGGATAACTATAGGACTTTGTTTGGATTGTAATGTAGGCTTGGGTTCTTGTATGATACATATGGATAATTTTAGTGACTAAGACTCCTTGGCACTACACTTACTTTGGGGTCCACTTATCAACCAATTTCTTTGTATTTCACCCTTATTTCTCTTTTTTGTTATTTTATTGCATATTCAGGTTGGGTGTGGTTTCTCTTATTCATTCTTTTCCTCTTTTTTCACAATTTTTCATTTTCTTTTCTTTTTCTTTTTCTTTTGCTTTTTATACCACACCCAACCCTACTTTATTTTCTCTTACTTTACTCGTCTTCATACCCACTTCAAATTACACACCCCTATGATGGCTACTCTCAATGTAGGTGATTTACCTAAGTTGAGGTGCATAATGTCCAAGGAGGACCAGGGCCAAAATAGGTTTGTTGTAACAAAAATGGGAAGGTGAAAGTTGTAACAAGAAAAATAGGCTATATAGGCTTAAAAAGGGATCAAGGGATACTTATTCACACATGGAAGGTCATTTAGGCGAAAAGTGGACTAATATCAAGAATGGCCTATGATCCTTTCCTAACCAACTATCCTATAACCTAGGCAAGAATAACTAGGCATGTTTTGGATTTAGCACACAAAGGAAACTAAGTAGTATCTCACACAAATATGGCATATGGTTAAATCACAAGCTACAACATATCTGGTGCATGTAATTTTTACCTATGATTATTATGTCAATACAAATGCCATGACGAGATTCACAATGGTCACACATATATACATATCAATAGTTCTAAAATAAATTTTTGAAGCGGTATTATTTTTTCATAAATCAACATAAAACATGTCAACTATCCTAGATACTTAAAAATCTCCTAATTATACAAGAACCCAACATAATACAAAATAAAACACAATACAATACATAATTAAACTAGACATGCCAATTCTACAACCATACCGAGACCGACAAAAAATGAAGCACGACAACAAAAACCCATGGTGGCTAGAGTATACACCACCCTCAACTAAAAGACTATATATTGTCCACAATGTGTGAAAACAACATAAATAAAGGGAATGAGGACATACCTAGGACACACTAGGCATCCGTGCCATGCTAAGAAAATGTTTACCTTGGGTTGCCTCCAAAGCAGCGCCTGATTTACTGTCATGACACAACTTATCTACCTTGGCTACTTAGACTTTACCAAGGTCCGTGTTAATACATAATTTCACTTCCTAAACTTTTCCTATATAGTGCTTCACCTGCAGCCCATTCACCTTGAATGGGGATCCACCATCGCGCTTCAGTTCTATTTCACCATGTGGAAATACCCAAACCAGGGTGAAAGGCCCAAACCACCAAAACTTCACTTGATAGGAAATAAGTAAAGTCTTGAATTATACAATAAGACCAAATCACAAGGTTCAAACACTCTTTTATCAATTTTTTTTCATGATACAACTTCACTCTTTCTTTGTATATGGAAGAACTCTCATAATCACAGAGCCAAAATTCATCCAAATCATTCACCTTGCTCAATCTCGACTTTGTTGCATTACTCCACTTAAAATTCAGCTTTTTTAATGTGCATAGTGCCTTATGCTCAAGTTTGACTGGCAAGTGGCATGCCTTTATGTTCAAAAGATAATATCAAGAGGTGCTTATGGGGGTCTCAAAAGCTGTTTGATAGGCCCACAAAGTATATCTAGCTTTCTTAACCAAAAAATCCTATTGGCATTCATAGTCTTCACTAATATGGACTTGATCTCTCTATTGAATACCTCAACCTACCTACTTGTCTGAGGATAATAAGGTGTTTCCACCTTATGCTTTTACCATATTTATCAGGCATAGCCTTAAATAGATGGTTTCATTACTGAGATCCACCATCACTAATAATTGCACGTGGAGTGCTAAACTGAGAAAAGATATTTTTCAATATAAATATAGCGATCTTCCTACCTTTATTTTTTGGAAGCAAAACTGCCTCCACCCATTTTGAAACACAGTCAACCGCCATAAAAATATACTTCATGACATAGGAGCTCACTAATGGACCATTGAAATTAATCCCTTATACATCAAACTAGTCCAGCTCTAAGATAGGTATCATGGGAAGTTCATGGCATCGTGAAATATTACCTTGTCGCTGACATTGGTCATAGTCTTGTGCAAAATCATGATCATCCTTACAAATCATAGGCTAATAAAATGCACACTATAGAATTTTGTGGGTTATGTAGTTACCACTATAATGACCCCCAACTGGTGATGAATGACAAGCTTCAAGAATACTCATCATCTCCTCCTCCGGGATGCATCTCTGAATAACACCACCTACACAAATTTGTAAAATATAAGGTCCATCCTAGAAGAACTTCCTTACCTCATGCATAAATTTATTATGCTGCTAGATGGATAGATTATTTTGAACAAGATCAATTGCCAAATAGTTGGCAAAATTAGCAAACTAGGAGATTAATTATTGAGATTCTGCTAAGACCCACTCATATGGAAAAATATCTACTATGTCAAGATCATCCCCTAACTTCTGTATTTTCTTTTCTTCAAGGCGAGATAAGTGATTAATAACCTACCCATGCCCTTTTGGTATTTCAACTTAAAGTCAAATTCTTGCAGTAAGAGTACCCAATGTATCAACCTTGGTTTTGAAACTTTCTTTGACATTAGGTATATGAAATCCATATGATCATTGTGAACTATGACTTTGATCCCTATCAAATAGGAGCAAAACTTCTCAAAGGAAAAAAAGTCACCGCAAGGAACTCTTGCTCAGTGACTGTATAGTTTTAATGTTTGGGGTTTAATCCATGCTGGCATTGTAAATTGGATAAAGAATCTTACCTCTCCTTTGTCCTAGGAAAACACACAAGTCCAGTCCACTAGCATTGCACATAACCTCAAATGGTATAGACCAATAAGGGACATAATAAAAGGAATCGAGATCAACCACTACTTAAGGCACTTGAAGACCTTAAGACATGCATTATCAAATAAAAATTTCACCTATTTCTCTAAGATCTTGCATAGAGGATTTTCAATTTTAGAGAAGTCCTTGATGAACCTCCTATAAAAGTCTGCATGGCCCTAAAAGCTTCGTATACCTTTAACTAAGACTAGTGGTGAAAACTTTTTAATTACCTCAATCTTTTCTTTGTACACCTCAATGCCCTATTTTGAGATTACGTTCCTGAGAACAATACCTTATTTTACCATGAAATGGCACTTCTCTCAATTAATTACTAGATTACACTCTTCATATCTCAACAGTGTGTTGGTCAGATGGGCCAAGCAATCATCAAAGGAATCCCCAACTACTGAAAAATCATCCATGAATACCTAGATCATGTCTTCCACCATGTTATAAAATATAGACATCATACATCGCTGAAAGGTGGTGGGATTATTGCATAAGCTGAATGGCATACTCTTGAATGCAAAGGTCCCATAAGGTCAAGTAAAAGTCATTTTTATTGATCCTCGAGAGAAATAGTGATCTGATTAAATATCGAGTACACATCAAAAAATAATACCAAACCCTGCCAACTTATCTGTCAAGCATCTGATCCATGAACGGCTTAGGAAAGTGGTCCTTTTGGGTCCAAGTATTCAATTTTCTATAATTTGTGCAAACTCTCCAATCGATGATCAGTGTCATGGAAAAAGGTTCATTTTTTTTACCACGAACCATAGTGATTCCACCTTTCTTTGGCTCATACTAAACCGGGTTGACCCACTTGCTATCTGTAATGGGGTAAACAACACCAATATCTAACCACATAATAATTTCTTTCTTTACAACCTCCTACATAGAAGGATTTAATTACCGCTGATGCTTAATGATCAGAGTAGAATCCAACTCAAGTTGTATCTTATGAGTATATATACCTAGTGGAATCCCCAATATATCTACTATGGTCCATCCAATAGCTCTCTTGAACCTCTACAACATCGATTTAAATACTTCAACCTATTGTTCTTTCAAATCTATAGCAATAATAACCTATAAGGTATTGTTATCCTTTGAGAATGTATACTATCAGTGAGATGGGAGGGCCTTCAATTCCAAAATCGATGGCTCATCAATAGATGGCCGCACGAGAGGCATGGTTTTATTCTTTAGATCAAGATCTATATTTTTAGGAGCATGATTGTAAAAACCTATACCATGGAATGTGTTAACCATCTCCTTATATTTTTTTATTCTGTCACTATTCAAATTTATGTTTACCACTGCTAACGCCTCAACCCCAAGTCTTTCTTCGAGAGGTGCAGTCTCTATATCAATATCATTATCAATAGTGTCTATCATAGATACTACCCATATATTACTTGGATGTTGTATTAACTAATATACATCAAAGACCACTTGTTCATTATTTACTTGGAACCTAATCTGCCCCAGTTCCATATTAATTACTGCCTTAACTGAGACTAAGAAGGGTGTATCAAATATAATAGTATCATGGAAGTCCTCCTGATTGTCAAGAATTATGAAGTTAGCTGGAAATATAAAGGATACCACCTTCACTAATACATCACAAAAAATACCCATTGATTTTTTCATAGATCGGTCAGCTATCAACAACTTCATAGATGTAGGTTTTGGTTCCCATAACCCAACTGCTTGTACACTACCAATGACATTACATTGATACTGGCTCTTGAGTTACATAAAGCCCATTTAAGGTTAAAGGACCTAATAGCACATGAAATAGTAAAAGCTTTGGGGTCCTTTTTCTTCTCTACTAAAGATCTGGTAGTAATAGCACTATAATGGTGAACATTACCAACCTGCTCAAAATTTTCCATCTGTGTCTTTGTTACCAATTTTTTCATGAACTTTATGTATCTAGGCATCTGCTCTAAAGCCTCAAGAAGTGAGATTTTCAAGCTCATCTGCTTTAGCATATCAATGAACTCCTTAAATTTCCCTTCTCAGAACACCCATCGCCTTTTTTAACTCCATCTTAAGTCTTTTCTAAACCATAACACTAACATTCCTCATCTCATCAATAGTAGGTAAAGGGGATCAATAGTAGTCTTACCATTCTGAGTGGTGATGGATAGAAAATTACCTTTATTTTTAGTATTCTGAACTATGTTCCTTGGAAGGGTGTCCAACTACCTCAGATTTAAAGTTATAGACATTTGCCCAAACTACTACTATAATTTTTTTATGATTATAGAATGTTATTCCACCTTTTTGGTCAATCTTGAGATATCTAACTTAATCTCCTTAAGGTAAGTTTCTTGACTTTCCTGATCCTTAACCATCTTGGACAACATTACCTCCATCCTCGACCCAATATCACAACTGGATGGTGGAACATAGTTTTCTTCCTTCTCCTTATAGTTATCCTTTATTATCCAGTCACCATCACACTTTCTACGTTAATCTTTTTACCTATCTTTATAATAGTTTTGACCATGGTTCATTTGCCCTTGGTTCAAAAACCCGCCAACTCACGATCTAGGTACTTTGACTATTCTTCTAAATCAAAATCATAAGATTTAGAAGCCTTACCCTATGAACTTACTATATGTACCTTCTCAAAATTTATTGTTGTGAAATGCTTCTCCAGGATCCTAATATCAGTTCTAAGATGCACAACCTCTTATGCCACAGAATTTTCAACCACTATATGCTCGCTGGAATCCCTAATTGCATAAATTCTATCTCCTCTCTCTAACTCTTAAGTATACCATACTCAGTTGGTGATATACTTTTGGTCTAAAATCTCTAATGCTACTACCTAACGTAGATGAATTAATGCTCCACCATTGATCGTATCTACCGCAACACAAGAACTGATAGTCAGGGATCAATAAAATATCTCAAGCAAATTATCCCTGGAATGCAATGATTGGGTACCATGCTCAACCTTTGCTTAAACTAAAACCATGCCTCATACATCAACTCAGAATGTAGCTGCTTGAAGATATATATCTCATCTTTCATTTGCAATATTCTGGCCTAAGGTAATAAATAGTTTAAAACCTTTTTGCACAAATCATTCCAAGTAGTAAATGTTCCTCAAGTAATATTCCCCAGCCATAATGAAGCTTCACCAGATAAGAAAAAAAGAACAACCTCAGTCCGAACAATTCCTAATCTACCTTAGGTATAGTGTATGAAGTACAAATCCCAATAAAGTTTGTAAGATGCATGTTTGCATAATCCGTATCCAAGCTCGCAAATACACCTTTCAGATTAAAGAGCTAGATTATAACGCTAGTAATGTAAAACTTCACACCTAGTTGCAAAGCAGGTGGAATGATGGCTACTATCTCTGCATCCTCAACGTAACCCATATCCTTCTCTGGATCATCATATAGAGGTAAGTACTGGTAGTCTTGGATTACTTGTGCTCTACTACCTCTAGATATATATTGATTTCCACCTAGTGTTGCTCGATGATCTGCTTCTTTTCTTTGCCTATACAGCTCTGCCTCCCGAGCTATATGCTAGGATTTATCAACCCTCTTCAGGTTATCTGCTTCTACTAATAACTTATCAATTCTTTAATCAGTAATTCCCTTAAAATCTGTAAGAGAATAGGGAGGCAAATCATGTGTATCATCTCGAACCCCTTCAAGTTGGCCATCATGTATAATTTTTGTCATTGTATGATTTGGTTAGATAATTCTCTCTGGGTTAGGATGTAGTGGGAGTAAGTGATTACCTAGACTCCTGGTGTTAGGCATACACCGCATACAACAAACCAAAAATAAAAAATAAAAACCCAAAGCCTTACCAACTTTTAATCAACAATTACACCGTATTCTCTTACAACGGTGCCCAAATTTTAATATCACCCAAAGCTACACATCTAAATAAGCCTAAAGTGATCAAACAAAAATATAGTAACCCAACTCAGTTTGAGGTCAAACCCTTAGGGAATATATGAATTATCTCTCTAGTTTATTAAAGTCAGTAGGTCGTATAGAAAAAGTAAATGGGGGATATTTGTTATAATTGTGAAAAGTAACAAGATGTAAGTGTCTTGGTTGTAATTAATTAGAAATGAACACTAGGACTATATTTCCCTTAGCTTCTCAACTCTGTAGGTTTATCGTGCTGTGTTGAGCTAACCCAATATCTTGCATAAAAAAATCTTATAAGTAATGTACACTCAACTGTCTTGTGGAATCATTAATGGATTTCACCCTTTACCTTTTAAGTCTAAGAATGTTGTATTATTAACCCTTAAATTAGATCCAGATTAACTATTACCTTTTCTATCTCAAGTTATTAGATAAAAGATAATTGACTTAAGTAGATATTATTTATATTTTTTGCAATTAACTTCAAATTATTATTGTGATCATTTTTTCCTAATTTGTACTCTTCTTCTGAACTATGTAGTGAATATAAGGTAGGACCCTAATGTTTATAACCATTAAGAAATCTATGAAACTGAAGACAACCACAATACATGCAAGAATATTAGTTTAGAACAACTTAGTACTTCCTTCTAATTCGTTAATCCACTAGGGTTCCCACAACCTTAGCTAAAGTCTTTAGCCACTAATTATTGTGAAATAACCAATAGAATCCATAATTGAAGGCACTAAACAATATCACAATGATTAACAAATTAAATCCAAAGTTTTGAATTGAATTATCAACCAAAATCAAGAACAAGGCAATCCCAAGATCAAAATTAAATCTTGGAATCAAATATATATTTTTAAGTATCAAGAGGTGTAACCTCACAATAAATGTCAAAAGGGTATATATAGATTACAAGGAAACCCTAGGAAATAACTCCAGAACAAAGAAGGAAAACTAAGGTCGGTGTCCACTTACTAGGCCACCTACGGAACGTAGGTGGCTCTTACAGATAGTAGATGGTCGCACATAGGTTCTCTGGCCATAAACTCTTCTGAATACTCTTTGTACTTGGCTCGTCTACAGTATATTATGGCACCTATAGGTCGTAGGTGCCCTTCTTAGGTAGCAGGTTCTTCTTTTCTCATATTAGGAGCCTCTATTTCTCAAGCTCTAACACATGCTCTCGCATCTATGCCTCATAGGCAGTATATATAGGCCATAGCTGCCTACTTTAGTGGTCAAAATTGTCAATTTTCACTTCTATTCTTTTGAATAGTTTTAAATCTTGGTTTCCTACCAAACACAACACAAAGCACATCATATCTAACAAAAAAACCTAAGTAACTTTCCTATTTTCATTATTGTAAGCATCAAAAGTACTATGAAAACATAACACAACAAAAAGATGGTTCCTTGCATATGTGTATTTATTACAAACAGCTTAATATGTCAACATAAAAAATAGGTATCCTATGCCTCACATTTATGAATTTTTTGGCCAGTTTCAAAGAGAAACAGTGTTCTATAAGATTTACTTAAGATCTGGTTACCATCAACCAAGGATTCGGGAGTTGGACATACTAAAGATAGCCTTCAGAACTCGTTATAGCCATTAGGATTTCCTAATAATGTCTTTTGGCTTAACCAAATCCCAGCTAAATTTATAGATTTGATGAACCGCATACTCAGACCTTATTTGGTCTCCGTATGACTGTGTCCATCATTGTGCATTTGAGGAGTAGGGAGGAACATATGTAGCATTTGAGGATTGTGCTTCAGACTTTGAGAGATCATATGCTTTTTACAGCATTCTCAAAGTGTGATTTCTATCTTGAGTTGGTGACATTCAAAGGACATGTGGTGTTTATGATAGGATTACAGTGGAACCAAAAAATATTGAGGCTATTCGTGATGGGACCATGCCTATATCTCTATATTAGGTTCACAGCTTTATTGGTTTTCCTAGTTACTACAAGTGGTTCATTGAGGGCTTTGCTACTATTGCAGCACCGATGAATAAATTGACCCAGGAGAAGGTTCATTTACAGTGGTTAGAGGAGTGTGATTCAAGCTTTCAAAATATTAAGAGTATTCTCACTTCAACTCTGATATTGGATCTTCCTATTTTGGACAAGGGATTTATCATTTATTTTAATGATTCTTGTATTGGTATGGGTTGTATGTTGATGCAATAGGATCGAGTTATTGCTTATGCATTGAGGCAACTTAAGGTGCACAAGTGAAACTGCCCCACTAACTATTTGGAGTTGGCAGTGGTAGTTTTCTGGCTTATAATTTAGAGGCCTTGTCTATATGGCATGTGTTATAAGATCTGCATTGATCATTATTTTATTCTACATCTTATGAATAATAGAGAGTTTAATTCTAGAAAATATAGATGGATGGATTTGTTGAAGCATTATGACATCTCTGTTCTATGCCATTCGGATAAGACAAATGTGGTAGCAAATTCCTTAAGTTAAAAGGCAGTGAGTGTAGGTAGTTTGGATTTATTTTAGTTTCTAAATAGTTATTGGTAAGGGACATCTGGTCCTTATCTATCTTGATGGTATGACTGGACATTTCAGACTCCAAGAGGATCCTTGCTAATGTTAAGGCTAGGTCTACCTTATTGACTAGATTCAGAATCATCAGTTCAAGGATAGAGGACTTCGTATCATCTGGGATAAAATGTAGAGCAATGAGTCCAAGAGGGCTACCATAAATTCTGAGGGTATTCTGAGATATGATGGTTGTATTTATGTTTGAAGGGTTCAAGATTTGATTCAATTAATATTACTTGAGGCTCATATGTCTAAATCCTCTATTCACTGTGGCATCACTAAGATGTATATGAATTTGAGGCAGTACTATTGGTTGGTATGGAATGAAGAGAGATATGGCTGACTTTGAATCTTTTTGTGTAGGATGTCAGTAGGTAAAGGTCGCAGATTAGAGGCGTGATAGCTCACTTCAGACATAGCCATAATCGAGTATAAGTGGAAGTGAATCACCATGTATTTTATTAGTGGATTTCTTTACAAATCCTATAGTTCTAATGGTAGTTAGGTCATTATGGATCAGTTGACCAAATCAGCATATTTTATTCACATTTTGATGTCTTTTAATACTGAGAGGTTAGCCCATATCTATGTTCATAAGATAGTTTGTCTGCATGTAGTACCTATATCTATCATCTTTGATCGAAGTACGATACTCACTTATAGATTCTATAGAGATTTTTAGGAGGATTTAGGTACTAAGGTTGATCTTGACACTACTTTTAACCCTCAGATTGATGGGTAGTTAGAGCAAACTATTGGTTTCTCAAGGATATGCTTCGATCTTATGTTATAGGTTTTAGAGGTCAGTGGGAGCAGCACTTAACTTCGATGAAGTTTATATATAATAATAGCCACCATTTGAGTATTATAATGGCACTATTCAAGGCACTATATTATAGGCATTGTCAATCTCCGATAAGTTAGTCTGAGAACTGTGAGGTTAGGTCCCATGGAACTGACTTGCTTCAGGAGTCATTGGAAAAAGTGAGGGTGAATCATGATACGATGAGGGATCTTAGAGTACGCAAAATGATTTTATAGATCCTAGACTTTGTTACTTGAGGTTTGGAGTTGAAGATTGGGTATTCCTTTGAGTATCATCCATGAAGGGCGTGAAGAGGTTTGAGAGGAAAGGCAAGCTTAGCCTGAGATATATTAAACTATTTGAGATCCTTCACGCATTTGGAGATGTTTCTTATAAGTTAGACTTTCCCCTATATTTTTTCATTTTTCATTAAGTTTTCTATGTTTCTATGAAGTAGCGTTACATCCCTGATGATTCAGATGTGCTTTGGTGTGACTTGGTTCAGTTAGATGAGATATTGACATCCATGGAGAAGTGTGTGTTCTTATTAGCTACGGATGTCAAGCGGTTGTGTTCTAGGGAGATTTCTTTAGTTATGGTTCACTAGAGACACCGCCCAATAGAAAAGGCTACTTGGCACATCGAGAGATGGATGCGGATCCAGTACCCCTACCTGTTTGAGCCTCCATATACCTTTTAACCCATTACTTTTGCGGATGAAAGTTCTTTTAGTAGTGGATAATGTAATGACCCTTAAGGGCATTCTATGCATTTCCATATGTTTTCACTATTTAGAGCTTTTCTATAGCTACACTTAGTCATTTGTGACTTGCTGGAGCTGATAGTTCAGTTATCAAGCAGATTGTTTGGTTATTAAAGGCAATTACCTGTATTAAAGTCTTCACTGGTAGGATTTGCTATCGACAGTAAGATATAGTTTAGTGGCCTTGTATACCAATTCTAACAGTCCTATCAGCTCTAGAACATCAATTTTATTCTAAGAGGGCCTTTGATTTGGGTCCCAAGTCCTGAGGACTCACTTCAGGCTATTGTTCAAAATTTAGTTAAAATGGGCTTTAGGTATGGGCACACATTTCATCATAACGAGTCTGGATGGAATTTTATCTAGTGCCATTGAGTCCAATATATCCAATTGATAGGGTAAAATAGTTTATTTATGTTTTAGTTGGAACAACACAGTTGGTGCATCCGCTAAAATGGACACTTGGTTACTTTATAAGAGTCTGCTTTAGAGGCCAAGTGGTTTCTTTAGCATCCAATGCTTTCTCAGCCAGGTCTCTTAAGCGGATGCCGCTTTAGCAGTAGCTTGTCTGCTTTAGCGGAACGCCAGACCAGCTAGGTACTGCTTTAGCAATGACCGCTTAAGCGGTCATGTGGCCATTTAAGTGGCACCTGGGAGGACATTAAATTTCACTCTTACCTAATTTTCACCCATTTTCTCACAACTCTCAAGACCCAAAAGCCCTAGAGAGTGTGGGAAACTGGAAGACTAACTATTAGGGGATCGTGGGGTGTTTTTTTTCTCGAAATAACCATTTTCTCATTAAAATCCTTGTTTCCATTTAATTCCTTAATTTAGACTCAAATACCTAGATTTTTGTTTGTCTAATTTTAATATCATTTGAGCTCGGAATTTACCCATTCTTGAGGGCAAATGATCTTTAAGCATAGAGGAATGTGTTGCTAGTTTTGAAAGTCCCAGTCCACAAGCAAGCCATACATGGAATTTTAACTTGATATTTGACCTAAAGTATAAAAATCCATTATGGTTACCATTATTCTCATATTAATATGTGGATACCATTTTGATAGCATGACATCATGCAAAAGCTTCTCAGAAGGGGAAATCGCCTATTTAGCAAACTTTGTTGGGTTTTTTGGTGTCTACGTAGGCTAGGCTTAACTATATACTATATTAGGCTTAACTATAGTATCGATATGATATTATACCAATTTTGGGTTGGAAATTGGGACTTGGAGGTAAATTTAGTTTGAATCAAATTATTTAGTCGATTAAGGGATTGTAACTAAGTGTAGTTGACTTAACCAACCATTCCTTAGGTGAAATTACTATCATGGGATGAAATAAGGCTTACTTAATACCTTGTAGTGAAATTTTGCACCCTAGTCCAGTTTGGGTAGAATTTTCTTTAGAATAGATTATCAAGGTTAGAATTGGGCACCTCCAGCCCCCCTTAGGCTAAAATTAGCTCCTTATGGACTCAATAGGCGTGGTACTTTATCTTATTTATGTTCTAGATCACAAGGAGGTTTTATACATATGAGGGCTTATCCTAGGTTAGTGCTTGGGAAATTATAAGACTAGTTCAAGTCTGATGATTTATGATATTAAGATTGGGTCGATTCTTGCATTATTATTGATATTAATTCTGGTTCAAGACCGGTATCCATGTTATTAGTTTCAGTTCAAGTTTGGAATATGAGGTATTAGGTTCAAATCAAGTCCGGCATTGAGAGGTTATATATGGAGGTTATGAGACTAGTTCGAGTTTGGTGGTTATAGTATGGAAAGATCCACGGTTATAGATTTGGAATATGGATAGTTTCTATAATTACGGTTATTGCTTCTTCTTAATTACACCCACAAGGATTATGGGGGCCTGGAATGGGTTAGTTACTTTATATGCATCTTTTGGTCTTATGGGGGCCCAATCATGTATAGATAGCTATGTTTTCTTTAATTTTGTTATTTTCGTTGTTCACTTTTAGTGTTTAGAGAATTATTCTAGCCTTGCCATTTTTCCTTGACTTAGCTAATTTATCACTTATTTTATTGCATTTATATTATGATTTTTCTCAGTCGGTCGATGATGCCTACAATATTCCCGTGGCTTTGATACTCGTACAATATTTTTATACCATTTTGGTATAGATTCAAATATTAGTTATCGTCGTTAATGCAGTGATTGGGTTGGTTAGAGTTTGGAGATAAGGTGATCTCTTAAACATGAAGTTGACCTTTTCTTCGTCTTTATTTTTGGATTGTCTTTCTTTTTCTAGGACTATTGATCATTGACTTTTATAGTACTCGTATTCGTTTTTATTAGAGGCTTTTGTGACAACTTTATTAAGTTGTGGGGTGATCTTACTCTTCTCTTATTTCTCTTTATTTATGCTACTATTCTTATTATTTATGTGTTGTAATTCGTTACTTGCACAACTTAGGAATTTTTGCCATTTTCCACCAAGTAGCCTATTACCTATAGTTTTGGGCTACGATTGGACTTACCTATTGGTTGGATAAAGTGCCATCATGACTCATGATATCGGGAATTGATAACCATGACCTATTAAAAGTAAAACACTGGATGCTAGTTGTTGAGTCAACTAACCTATAGACAAGTAATTAGGAAAAAACCTCTAATTGTGACCCAATATCCCATACTCATGGCATCTAACGTCTAAGTATGCCACTAAACTGGGAATACTGAAGTTGTATAACTGTCTATTATAGAGGGCTGAGAAATGAACCTAGAACGCCTTCTTGTGGACACAGAAATAGCTATGTGGAATGGTCGAGAAGCACTAAAATGACCATATTTTTGGGCCTTCATTTTCTTTACCTTCAATATTATAGTTTCTTAATCGCTTCTACCTTTATTGCAATCTAAACAATTTTCTAAAAAGTCTTTATAGACATAGCCCCTAATATTGCAAATACTTGAAGACCTGATTTCAAATCTTACACAAAGTACTTGATTCTCTCCTTCTTTGAAGTGAACAACTGAAGTGCATAGTGGAACAAGGCATGAAACTTAGCCTCATATGCCACCACAACTACATCAGCCTACTCAAGTTTTAGAATCTTGCCTTTTTTTATTTTGATAGGTACAAGGAACATACTTCTCAAGTAACATATTGTAGAACTGAGAAAGTAGGTAGAAGTAAGGTAGCTCTACACTCAACTAAAGATCTCCACCATTACATGGTCTCTACCTGTAACTGAAATGTCATAAACACTATATAATACCTCTCTATAATTCTCATCTAAGGTCGACGCTCATGACAATTATTCAAGAACCCATATGCATAATCTAACTCAGTACCCTAAAACACAAGATGTTTCATCTTTTATGGACATAAATAACAATCCATGCTCATCCTCAATCATCAGCGATCTTAATGCCTATTGGGAAAACACTCTTGCCTCAGAGCCTCATCCATCCTAAGCGCTATAACAACAACTTGTTGTAAGGCTAGGAAAGGAAATACAGGTGTTACTGGAGCATTACTAGTTCTATCAAAACTACTCATAAACCCAAAACCTTTTAAATTAACTCTACGAACACATGTACCTGAGTTGCACCATTTTGCATGGGTAATAAATACTCTAGAACAACCACTTCTTCATCTTTAACCATTATCTTCACCTTTTAAATCAAATTTGGAGGATCCTATTTTGGAGGAGAGAATGGTTTTCTCTATCTAGTGCCTAGGGTCCACTCCTGACAAGTGTTTCCCTTCTTTCTTTTCTCCTCGCATAGCTCCTAACTAGAGGCCTATCATGAACTGTAGACTCATCAGCTGGTTCTGGTGTTTCTACTTTTGTAGTTGCTACTACTCTAGTTGAATGAGTGTTCACCATCTAAAAAATAAGGCACGAGGAGGTCAAATACTAGTTTGGTTCACCATATACCAATTCAAATAAATCATTATTATGAAAGGACGAAATAGGATAAAATTGTTTCCTAAATACCTGTAGCCTCTCAAACAAAATTATTGATGTCTCCATACAGTTCCACAACACTCTACTAGATCTATTATTTTACAAAGATATTGACAAATCTAATGCTTTGATACCATGTTTATCACAATACAAATGGTAATAAGTGGCACCCTTTTCACACTATAGTGGGAGAACCATCTAATCCAACCTTTAACCAATAAATAAGGCATCACCTAACCCAACTTTACTTGTCTAATATATTTAAAAATAGATGTCCAACAATATTTGTTTAGTCCAAAAGTCAATGGGTAAGTTATCATTTTGTGTCTTTTATTAAAACAAAAGTGGGCTTGTAACCGTTTTATTAAAAATAGAAAACATATATTTACGAAGGCCAAACCCAAAAGTGACCTGGACAAACAAAAAATGAAATAAATCTGACAACATATCCTATATCAAATCATTTAGGAAAGTAAAAGAAGCTTCTAATAATTTTATTTTCCGCCTTTCTCACCCGATCTTTTTTGGCTATTGTTGTACTCATGGAGCTTGCCATAGGATTAAGCTAAGGGATAGTTTAACCATCGATTTCTTCCTCACCTCAGCTATTTCATGTTTCTTTACTTCTCATTTTCTTTAATCTCTTCCTTAAATTAGTGGACTAAACTTCAATCGAAGCTAATACCACCACTTATTATAAGAAATTGATCAAGAAAAGTGTAGAAACTATGTTTTGATTTGTAAAAATATGGAACACAAATATATCACCTCAAATCAATAGTTTCCAATGTAGATCTAAATTTACCATTGTTTGGATACTCTAATAAGTCAACACCCCATCTTTCACCAGGTGTAGATCTTCATATTTAACGAACTCACTTCCAACAACAGTATAGTCTTATCTATGGTTGCTCCTAATTTCAATGAATATGTTCAACATGCTCACACAAATGTTGTGACCTTGAACATGTTAGATCATGATGTTCACTATCTCTATTGAATAGATTGTCTAATGTAGTAGTTCTTTAAATTATCCTTCTAATGTTTGGCGTCCCTATATTATCTAGATTCATAATTCTTCTACCTTTTGTTGGAGCATATTCAAAGTCGTTGAATTGAAAATCATCTACAAAATCAAAAACTAGGTTAGTAAGAAAATCATCAAGAGTATTACCATGCTGAAGGAAACGTACTGCTCTTACTAGTATGTCACTCATTACAGCTCTTATGGAGTTGACCACCATTTCCACACTCTATAGGACATTCAATTCCCTTTTTAAGATTGTTACCATAGTTTAAGAGTCTGTTTCCACAGTAATTTTCTGAATAGAATTCTCCTTAAAAAAAATTAGGCACTCTCTAATAGCTATTCCTTACCTACCAAACTGGTGGTATCTTGAATTCTAAAGCCTTAAAAAACCACCAAATCACCTTACCCATTTCTAATGTAGAATTCAATAGAACTAGGGCCTACATTCCCCTTCGAAGCACCATCATTATTTCCTTTTAGCCACTCATTAGCAGGGGTAACTATTTTACTAATCTGAATAAATGTGTAGTTTTATACCTTTGTGCCACATCAGTGATATTAGCCTAACGTCTACCGAGAATCTCTATTTTAAATCTGTACTTTATGTATTTGAAAAAAGTAGCATAACTTCCCAAAATAACTTCCCAAAAAATCTTCTTCTCATGATAATTGCCTCCATGAAGGTTAGTGTTCCTTCTATTCTATAAGAACTAAAGAATCAGTATAGGAACAACATTAAACACAAAATTTATTCTATAATTACCTTCATGGTTTATCCATAATCACACACTTTGTTTCAAATTGAGCCTTTGATTTTTGGTTCCAGTTGCACCACAGTAATGATCTACGCTTTATCAGCAACTTCACCATTTAAAAAGAGACATTCTATTATTTCCCTCTCAGGACCACTATAACATCCACAGGTTTCAAAAACTTTTGGATTCTATACATACATTAGGGAAGTTATAAGAACCAACCATATCCATATCATCCAAGTAAGAACAGAGTACTTAAAAGGCAACACCTTGCACCAAATAGCCTTTAGACCAACATTAAGATCAACTCTTTGTCTTAGTAACTCTTAGGCACTCTTAGTGGTAAATTTATCATTACCTTTTCTTAGTCCACCAAGTTATATCCATCTCATTTTCATATAGAATAGGCCCTCAATTATTTTTGCCTGTCATGACTCGATACTACCCCCTAGTCGCAACACAGTTCTTTGAGTCACAAGTATCCCTAAGCTAACCTATGGCCTGGCCTAACACTATGGATACTAAAATAACTAATGTAAAATGTTGTGCAGAAGCTAAATTGAATGGTGAAATAATAAAATCAACCATTTATAATAAATGATTTTAAAATCACAAAAGTTGAACATTGAAATATGTGTCTAAAAGCCTCCAATGAGATGAATTACTAGGACATGCCCCAACAAACTCTATCTGTCTAAAACCAAAATAAAATAAAATAAAATAAAATATGAGTCCTCAAATGATGAGGAGTCACCAACATATTATTGTTGATGTAGCAGGAGATCATGTTATGCATAATTTGGATATTGAATGTCAAAACCTATATTATGAGATAATATAGCATAGAAAAGTATGCAAATAGTACTTTGAATATACTAAGAACGTGAGATAGAAATAATGGATATAGGCTAAACGTGATTCATGTAACATGGTAAACAAATGCAAGACCAAGTAATAAACATGTATTGCATGATAAGTTGAACAATTAAATACAAGGTCATGCAAGTATCTAAATCTAAATCATGAACTATGAACTATGAACTATGAAAAATGGGGTATAGACTATGGGAGATACTAATAACTGACACACCCCAATTTGATCCAATCAAGGTCCAACTAATAACCCCAGCTAGAAGGGTATTTTGTACCATGCCAAGGGTATGAACATTGACTTTGGTGGATCCACTAAACCAATGTCTAAAAGGACTAAGGTGTCAAGCCTACTCTGATGGGTGACCATTTAGAACCTACGATGGTACCATAGCTCTAAAACTTAGGGACTTATACTAAAGGTCTTATCCTAACTTATGGGTGAGCCTCCATACCTGTATTTTCTTAATTCTATGTACTACTCCTATCTGAATAACAATAATATATGAAAAGTTCAATAATAGTAATATTTTGAAGACTGAAAATAAATGCATTATCTGAGAGCATTAATATTATGTAAATTTAAGGGTATAATATTCATAAGTGTATGCATAAAATCCAAGGTCACTGGGTGTTTGGGTGTTCATAACCCGCCATCTCTGAAGAATGCAATTAATGACAGCTCCACAAACTAAGAAAATTAAGGGATTTAATAACTCAAAGTCTAACAATCATGGATTTCACAATAAAACTAGGGTTTAAAAGTTTGAACATGTAATGGTACTGAAATATATGTTAAAACATGGGTTTATAACTCAATGTGATCAAGGAAATGGAATACAAAGTACTTCACAACATTCATGAACCTTAAGCTCTAAGGAAACAATTAAACTAACAAATTAAGTTAACTTTGTGAATTAGTGAGTAAAAGGAGACCCATTTATGAAATCCCAAATACGTTAAGTTGAAAACCCTAAAGAAATATTTGTAATTGGAAGCTTGAAGAAGAAGAACCCTAGTTGCCCTGAAGAAGAGAAAATGTTTATTTTCTTTGTAAATGCTAAGTTTCAAATGTATTTTTTTTATTAATGAGGCCTTAGGGTAATATTTAACTTAATACTCAACTTTGGGGTCACTTAAACAACACATTTTTATGATAAAAGAGTGGGAAAATTTTACAAAGCCCCTTATAAAACGTAACTAAAAATCTTTAAAACTGAGTAGTACGGAGACCCACCTTTGATTGTGGGTGGTGCTCGTGGTTTGGATTCATAATATGTAATCTCAAAAATCCACCATAAGATACTTGGAATGATCTTTGAACCCACCTACAATAGTATCTTTGTTCGTAGGTTGTAGGTTCCAATTATATAAACTTTAGAAGTCTAGATTGTACCTCAGATTGTGGTTTCTAACCATGGGTGTGGTTTTCTGTCATGGTTAAAAGATCTAATTATAAACTTTCTGATGTTTGGGATTATTTTAATGAGAAAAGATCACTGTGTGGTTGTATAACTCACCAATATCATACCCACACTCGTAGATTCTCACTATTGGATAGTGCTTCATTAAAGTGGCCATAACGTTTTACTTCGATATCAGATTAAGGTGAAACTTGATGCACTGGAAAGATAATTCAAATAACCATTATTTTATGGGTCTTAGGATAAAAAATACTTCATAATATAGTATTTATACTCATTTAATGTTTACTATAGCAGGATTTTTCACAAGAAATTAGTTGGTATGGAATGTTTCCTCTTGGCTATGAACTAGGACTTACTTGTGACATTAATAAATGTCCAGAAAACTTCTCATACTAACAAAACAAGTTGTTTGATTCTACATTTACTTGAAGGATGGTTTTAATCTTAGCTTAGATTTTTAGGGTGTTACACTGACATTATCCAACATACAATATGGGACAACCTCCTATTTTTTTCATAATCCCACCCTTCTTCATTCAGATGTTCACTAGTATACTTCAAAGAATGACATGATTGAACATCAGTAGGGTGAATGTATGATGGACCATTGTTAGTTCAAATTTTAATTCATATAGTAGAAGTACCACACCTTATTTCCCACTATAGGGATAATTAAACTTTCTCCTTATCTTTAGTATAGTTTTCCATACTTAAGAACCTCCTCTCTATTGTACCAAAGTTGGAATTTGTTTCTTATAGTACTTTTTCCAAAAAAAAATTGGTCCACATATTATTGAGTCCTAAATCTCCATGACAACTTAACATGCATTACTTATGACACATTTTCAATAAATCTAAACCCTAAACCCTCTTTATCTTTGGGTAAATAAACCTTTTCCAAAGCAAACCATCATTTGCTTCAACCTGATTCCTTATTATGCCAAAAGAATTTAGCAAATATTCTTATGTCATAAATAACACTTTCAGGAGAAATAATTATTGATAGGATATTTATGAGGATGCCCTATAGAACACTTTTTAGCGACACTTTATTACCCCTTATAAGATAATAACCTACCCTTTCATAAATGTAATTTATTCCTCACTTTGTCCATCGGATCTACAAAGTGTTCTTTCTTCTTCTTTGTGTGTGAAATAGGATATCCAAGGTATTTTAGAAGCAATGAAACTTTGAAAATCCCTGTGATTTTTCTACTTACCTCAACATGCCCCTAGGGGCCTTTTGGTGCATATAGAATAAGATTTTGTCCTTGTTCACCTTCTATCGACATTCCTGCTCATACTCTTGTAAAATAAGCATTATTTTTCCAGTAGAATAATTATTAGATGATTAATAAATTATAGTGTCATCAAATTATGCCAAGTTGATCAGATTTGGACTCCACTTGGGTGTACCATTCCCCCACAAAAAACTCATCCTCAAAAAGGTGATTAAGATCCCTTGTTGCGACCTCAACGGATAAGATAAATGGAGAAGAAGATAGGGGGTCTCCTTTTTCACCCCTAGTAGAGTGGAAAAACCTACTGAATGTCCATTTATTAACACTAAATTGTAATTAGTATAGATTAGTCTCCAAATTAAATCACCACTCTATAAAAAAAATTCTGACATATTTCATCAAAAAGTACCAAGAGACTCTGTCATAAGCTTTATCCATGTTCAACTTTAGTAGTAAATTGGAAGGTTTTCCTCATTTTTCCTATATTAGTAACCAACTCTTATATTAATAACATATTTCAACAATATTTCTCCATTTAACAAAACCTAATTATTTAAGGTAAATCAGTTTAGGTAGAATGTTTTCCCAATCTATCATGAATAATTCTCGAAAGAATGTTATTCACAAAATTACTCAAACTAATGGGTTTCAAGTTTGAAAAAGATTGCATAGTATAATTTTGGAATGAAAATCAAGTTAGTATGAGTAACAGATTTTGGGAGGGTGTTACGTGCATAAAAACTCCAGCACTAATTTGATAACTTCCAAACATACTATATCCTAGCAAGATTTGTAAAACCTTCTAGAAAGACCATCAAAACCACGAAAATCTTTTTAATCTCTTCTTCATCAAGGATGCCCCCTAAATTATCATTATCTTCTTCTATAGCCATCTCAAGATGTGATCAAGAAGACAAAAGTCAATGGCATCTCTCTCTTTAGTGAACTACTTTAGATAAAAACTAATGGCTTTATTGGCAATTTGATCCTCCTCTTTTAACCAATAAACCTTATCATTTAGAATTCTAATCACCTTTAGCATATTTCTCCTTTCATTCACAAAACTGTGAAAGAATCTTGCATTTCTTTCACCACTTTCAAACCAATCATAACTTGCATTTTGCTACAAAAAACTCTCTACAAATTGAAGATCTCTTGTGTATTTAGCCTTAGCCCTTTGCATTACAACTCTATTTTCCTAAGAAAGATGATCTTCAGATAGTTTTTCTTTACTTTTGGCTCTCTCTTTTCTAATGAGTAATTTCTATAAAATAGCACCATATCCTTGCCTACTACACAGAGTGGGAGCCTTCTTAACCTACTTAATCTTTCTATTGAAATCAAAAAAAGGATATTTTGTGAAATCAGTACCCTAATTCCTTCTTACCACCTCCTTAAAGTCTGTATGTTCAATCTAAAATTTTAGAATTTGAAAGGTATTTGAAGTCTGCTTGCTCGATTCTCACAATTTATTAATAAAAAGCATAATTCAACCCATATCTAAATAATTGTTCAATATCTTCATGGGAAAATAGACCTTGAAAATTAAAGTTGGTCGAAGTTTTTTCAAGCCTCTCAAATATACAATCATCTTCTACTCTTTCATTTCATCATGTAAAGGGGCTACCCTTACACTATAATTGTGTTAAATCAGAGGATTTATCACAAATTTAAAACTTTTCTACATCTTCATGTAACATTGGTATCTCCTAATTTTGCCCTATTTAAATAATGCTTAAATCACCCCTCTAATCCAAGTCTTTTAAGTCCGTTGGATATAGAGTAAATATTATCCCATAACTCAAATATCTGGCTTCTATCATACTTTGCATAAACAACAATCACCATGAATGACCTACTAATGGATTTATCAATCAACAACATGTAAATTTGTCGTTATGTATCACTAACAAATGTATCACTAAAATCATGGTTAATAAAGAACCAAAATTTTCCATTACAGTTATGAAAAACTAATGGCATCTGAATTTTTCTTTTATGACTGTAGATGGTTCTGATGTTTTGAAAAGTCTCTAATAAACATATAAAATAATATTTATGAAACTTGTGTAATATTTTAATTCTCTAAACAATCTTTTGTGACTTTATAGACATGGTATTCTTTATAATAGCCTTTATTATCTTTATACTTTTTGGGTCACTCCATTTATCCTTGGTTGGATTCTAGCAAGTTATGCAGCCTCCCTATTATTGTGATGACCCTCCAATTTATTTGCTACATTTATATGTTTTTGCTATTTATAGATTTCCTATAGCTGCCCCATATAATTTATGACTTGCTGGAATTGACAATTTTGGTATCGGGTAGTTTGTTTGGATTTTAGAGCTAATTCCTATTTTGAAGTCTTCAATAAGAATTGGCTACTAAGCAAAAACTTCACTCAAATAATCTCATATGTGAAAATGACATCATATATCAAATCTGACAGTTCCATCGTCTCTAAAACATTGATTTAATCTAGGTGGACCTTTAGTTTGGGTCCTAAGGCACTCGAACTCATTCCAAGCTATTGATTGAAAATTAAGAAAAATCTCACTTGGGTGTCAGACCTACTTTTCATCAAAACAACCTCAGATGGAAATTGAAAGTGTGCTATTGAGTCCAAAATATTGAATTTGATAAGGTAGCATAGTTCGTTTGCATTCACCGGATTCTGGTTCCATCTTGAGGGGTCGGTGGAGACTTGGAATTTTCTAAGTCCCCAGCTGATGCACTACTCAGCTAGTGTATCCACTTAAGCACCACTTGGGTCGCTTAAGCAGAGCCCAAAAATGTGGCCATCCAATCGCTTAAGCAACTAGTCTGCCAACTAGTGGGTCGCATAAGGGAGGCTCCATTATCTTAAGCGAGTGTTGCTTATGCAATATGTGTATATGGGGATGATATTGCAAAAGCAGCATATGGCCTCGAAAGCAGTGACCACTTCAGCGGCCCACTGCCCTCTTAAGTGGCCCCTAGGTCGAATTAAATGCTCATTTGCCCAATTTTCTCAAAATTTTAACCCAAGTGCATGAGTGAAAACCCCATGAAAGTGTAAAAACTCAGGAGAAACATCAATAGGTGGGTTTGGGGTGTTTAGGAGCTTGGATTACTCATTTTATTTTTTGAATTCTTGGCAAATTTTGAGTAAATTCGTGGTAAATTTCTCAATTATTTTCCAAAATCACTAGATTATTATTCGAATAGTTTTAGCACAACTTGAGCTCGGAATTACCTATTCCTGAGGTTCTCCTTGAGAGTAGAAGGATGTATTGACAATTTTGTAAGTGTAGTTTTGCAAGTGGGCCCCCATGGGATTTTTTCATGATTTTGAACCTGAAACATAAAAATGTAATATGGGTACCATTGTTCTTGTATTGATTAGTAGATTACTATTTTTTTAATATGGCATTAAGCTGAAGCTTCTCGCAAGGGGATATCAATGATTTAGCAAATTTCACTATTTTTTCATTGACGTTTAGGTTGGGTAGGTTTACCTTTCTCTTATATTAAGCCAAATTATGGTATATTTAAGATAATGTGCTTGACATGGGCTGTAAATTAGGTCTAAGAGGCATAATTAATATAATTTGGGTAACTTAGTCTATTAAGGAATCGTAATTTAGGCATAATTGACTTAGATGCTCATTCTTTAGGTAGTATTACTATCTTAGGTCTAAATGTGTCTTATTTAGTATCTAGTGATGAGATTAGATACCTTAGCCTATTTTGGATAGAATTTTCTTTAAAGTGGATTTTCCATGATTAGAAGTGCGTCCTCTGGCTCACTTTAGGCCAAGACTATCATTCCCTCATTGTATACTTTATAGGTGTGAACATATGTTTTATATGTATATTTCAAAGTTTGAAAAGGCTAGATTCATGATGCTTATACTAGATTGGCACTTTGGAGTTAATACTAGTTTCGATTTGAGTCCGATAATTTATGACCTTTAGACTGACTCAATTCTACTATTATTTATGATGAGTTCTAGTTCAAGTCCAAAATTTGATGATATAAGTTCTGTTTCAAGTTCGATAAATGAGGATATGAGTTTTGGTTCAAGTCCAGCAAATAATGATATAAGTTTTGATACAAGTTTGGTAATTAATGATGTGTGTTATTGTTGAAGTCCAATAATTGATGATATGAGTCTTGATTCAAGTCTGGTAAATAAAGATACGAGTTTTGGTTTAAGTTTGATAATTAATTGTATAAGTATCGATTCAAGTCCCGTAGTAAGAGGTTATTTATAATATTATCAAACCGGTCCATGTATAGTGTTTATGGTATGGAAAGATTCACGGTTATAGTTTTGAGATATTGTTAATTAGTATAATTCTATATACTTTTTCTCTTTGATTGCACCCCTCCAGCTTATGGGCACCCGTATTGGGTTATTTACTTTTTCTCTCTTACTGGCTTATGAGTGTAGTTTTGTAGTGATAATTATATGATCATTATATTTTTACTTTAGATTATTTATTTATTATTTATAGAATTTGAAGCATTATTCCAAGTTTTTCCTTTTACCTTGACTTAGCCTATTTATCTCACATTTTATTATATTTATATTCTGATTTAGTTCAATCAATTAGTGATGCCTACTGAGTAACCGTGGCTTTGGTACTCATATTAAACTTATGCACCTTTTTGTTGCAGATCTGAGAACTAGTTGTCGTCATTGACATTGCGATCGTACTAACTAGAGTTCAAAGACAAAGTGAGCCCTTATAGTCATAGTTGACCTTTTCTCCTTCTTTTAATTTGGCTTCATCTTTCCATTTCGATACTAATGTACTTTTGACAATTATAGTACTCATCTTCTTTTGGCTTAGTGGTTGTTGTATCGATACTACTAAGTCGTGTGGGATGGTGTTATGATTTTATTTATTTTTCGTATTAATATCATTTTTGATTATTATTATTATAAGCCCTTATGTACATATTACTGGAATTTTTGTCATTTTTTGCAAAATTTGCCCATTACTTATAGATTTGAGCTACGGTTCGGCTTACCTACTATTTGGATAAAGTAACTGTGATAGTGACTAAAATATAGGGTTGTGAAAAATTAGTATCGGAGTGCTAGGTTCACCAGTATTGTTGGTAGAAGAGCAAGTGTCTAGTAGAATCTCACAGGTTAGAATAATGGCATTCATTTATTATATTTGGGAGGTTATAAGACATTATTAGAATATCTTCACTTCTTTCACTCAGTTCATGCTAAGTGTCTAAGTTGGTTTACACTTTGGTTTTACTTTTTCACAAATGGCTAGGGTACGTGCTACTGCTACACGTGATGAGGACCTCTAGTCCGTGACTAGGGATCCTATTATAGTTCATAAATGATCCAAAGGTTGAGGACATCCAAAAACTGCAGACCTAGAAAGATAAAAGGGTAGAGAGCTTTCACCAAACGCTATTCCTAATCCTGCGATAAATATTCCTCCACCCCAGCTAGTATAGGGCTAAAGACCAGCCTAGACCCCATCAGGGTTTATTTCTTCTTTTCTTATTAGTGATGCAGTCGTTCAGAGCTTTAGATTAGTTGGTGGTGCATCATCTGATGGTAATAGTCTATGAATAAGAGTGGTACTGAGGTGGGCCTCAGCATATAGCTGCAGATCCTAGAGTTGAGGTCCCTCCTACTTCGATGGTTGCTAAATTGATTGTCGCTCTGATAATAGTTTCCTAGCGTGCTATGTCTATTGTAGAAAAGATAATATTAGGTAAATTCTAGTGATTAACTTTAGCTAGGTTTTTTGGTGTATCTGGCGAGGATGCTTAGTAGTTCTTTGTGGCTTGCAAGTATAGGATCCATAATTAAGGCTTAGTTGAGACTCGTGTTGTGGATTATGCTACATTTTAGTTGGATTTGGCAGCTTGACATTGGAGGAGTGCTTAGATTGATTCCAGGATAGTTAGATCTTCCATTTTGACATGGACTCAGTTCTTTCAGGTCTTCTTGGATAAGTACATGCCTAACAATCATAGATATCTTTTAAGAGATAAGTTATCAAGGTTGAAATGGGGCTCCATGACTTTTATGGAGTATAAGGATCGATTTTATTAGTTGTCTAGGCATGCTGCATTTATTTTATGAATTAAGTATGAGAAAGCTTGATGTTTTGTTCAGGGATTAAGACTTCTTCTCTGTATTTCTACACAAATCTTAGTAGGTTCATATTTTTTTGAGGTTTTTGATCATGCCCAAATTATAGAAGTAATGCATATCAAGTCCCAAGGGACAGTGATAAGAGGTTGCGATTCCAGGGTAGTTTTAGTTGGAGCCATAGTGGCTCATATTTCAGAGGCAGTAGGTATTAAGGTAGGTACCCTTTGTATCATCCTTATCAAAATTAGGGCCAGTCTAGTAGCGTCAATTATGTTGCACTTTAGATTATTAATGAAGCTCAGTTCACCTAAAGTGATCGTCCTTCTTATGGTAGTGTTCAGCCTCGAGGTGTTCAGTATTAGAGTATCTATCCATGGTAGTTATTCTAGGTCAACTGGATCTTCTGGGTTTAGTATTGTGCCAGGGGACTGTTATAGTTGTGGGCATTTTCCCATTTCTCAAAAAAGTAATGCAATCATAGGGTAGTTATTCCAACAGCACAAAGTGTTCAACCTATTAGGGAAAGACCTCCCCTAGCTAAAGGTGTTATGTATGGTTGTTAAGGTACACCCTAGGTGCTCATAGAGGTCCTTCAGTGGGAATGATAGGAGATCAGTTAAGAGTACAACCAAGTGGCAGGCACGGTCAATTGTATGTCATAACTGCTAAACCCAAGGTAGATACTTCATAGGATATTATTACAGGTATAATTTAAATATGCCATCAGTTGGCTTTTGCTTTATTTTATTCGAGATCCAAGTATTCTTATGTATCTACTTATTATGCCCTATGGTTAGAGCTATCTTGATGTTGCTTATTTGTGTTGTTATGTGTATATACTCCCATGGGTAATTCTTTAGTAGTGGATTGGGTTTACAGATCATGCATTATGACTATTTAAGAGTTTGATACTCAGGCTAATCTTATTGTGTTAGACATGGTTATCCCCTTATCATGCGGCCTTGAATTATTTTGCCAAGACCATTACCTATGCCACGCCCTGCATACTCTTAGCTATGTGGTAGGGATCTATTAGTCACGAGTCGATAGTGATTATTTCTTACTTTTGGGATAGGAAACTTATTTTGAGGGGTTGCAAGTCTTATCTTGCTTGCATTCATTATGTTAGTGTAGAGAGTTCCTTGCTTGACTCTATTCCTGTAGTTCATGAGTTTTCTAATGTCTTCCCTACCAATCTACTCGGTCTTCTTTCTCTAGTCTTATTCATAAAGAAGAAGGATTGTTCCTTGCATATGTGTATTGACTACGGATAACTTAATAATGTGATGGTGAAGAATAGGTATCCTATGACTCACATTGATGATTTACTTGACATGCTCCAAAGAGAAGTAGTGTTTTCTAGGATTGACTTGCAGTTCGGTTACCATCAGTTGAGGATTTGAGCTGAGGTCATCCCAAAGACAGCCTTAAGGATTCGCTATGGTGATTTTGATTTCCTATTAATGTCCTTTGTGTTGACCAATGCCCTAACAGTATTTATGCAATTGAAGAACCTATATTCAAACCATATTTGGATTCCTTTATAACTATGTCCATCGATGATATATTTATGTATTTGAGTAGTAGGGAGGAGCATATGCAGTATTTGATAATTGGGCTTTAAACTTCGATAGATCATAGGCTTTTTGCCAAATTCTCAAAGTGTGAGTTCTGGATTGAGTAAGTGACATTTCTATGACATGTATCTAAGGATAGGATTATGGTAGACCCAGCAAAGATTGAGGCTATTCATAATTGGGCTAGTCATACCTCACCTTTTGAGGTTCGTAGCTTCATTAGTTTGGCTGGTTATTACTGGCGATTTGTTAAAGGTTTTAATACTATTGCATAGTGATAACTAGATTGACCCGAAAGAAGGTTTCTTTCAAGTAGTTTGAGGAGTGTAAGCTGAAATTGTTTTAAGCTCCAGGGATTTCTTACTTTAACTCTTATATTAGATTTTTCAATTGATGGTGAGGGATTTACCATATATTATGATACTTCTGGTGTTGGCTTGAGTTAGGTGTCGTGCAGCAAGGTTGAGTTATTACTTATGTGCGATGCAGATGAATGTTCAAGAGCGAAACTACCCCAATCACGATATGGAGTTAGCGGTAATAGTTTTTGTGTTTCAGATTTGGAGGTATTTTATTTAAGGCGTGCATTGTAATATCTACACTGATCATCATAGTTTTTAGAATCTTATGACCTAGAGAAAGCTTAATTCTAGTAAACATAGATGGATGGAGTTGCTTAAGGATTATGATATCTCTATCTTATACCATATAGGTGCATTCATACTAGTGGATGCATTTAATCAGAAGGTGGTAAGTATGGGTAGCTTAACTTCTATCTCAATTTCTTAGAGGTCGTTAGCATGGGACATCCAGGCCTTAGCCAACTTGATAGTACAAGTTGATATTTTTGACCTCAAGAGAATTCTTACTAGTGTTAAGGTGAGGTCTACCTTATTTGTTATCATCCATGATCAGGTGTTGAGTGGATACTCCAGGAGGTATACCATTAATTTTAAGGGTTTTTTGATATATAAAGCCCTCATTTGTGTTTTAAGGGTTGGTGACTTGATTCAGTTGATACTACATGAGGCTCACAACTTCAAATACTCTATTCACCCTGGTACAGCTAAAATATATAAAGATTTGAGGAAGTATTATTGGCAGTGTTGTATAAAGAGAGAGATATGGTGAATTTTATAGCTTGTTGACTATGTTATTAGCAAGAAAAAGTTGAGCATCAGAGACCTTATGCCTGATTCAGAGATATTCCATTATTGAGTGGAAATGGGAAAGGTTTACCTTTGATTTTGTTAGTGGTTTACCTTGTGCCTCCCATTGTATTTTCGTTATTGTGTATCGGTTGACAAAATCAGCACATTTACTCCTATTCAGATGTCCTTTAGTGCCAACGGGTTAGCATATATCTATATTTGAGAGATAATCTATTTATATGGTGTGCCTATATTTATCATTTCAGACAAGGGTTTGGTGTTTACTTCTAGCTTGTGGACATCTCTTCAGGAGGAGTTGGGTACTCAGTTGGATTTTATCCTAACTTTTCACCCTCAGACCAATGATCATTTGGAGTGGACTATTCAAGTTCTTGAGGATATTCTCCAAGCCTGTGATATAGATTTTGGAGGTCAATGGGAGTAAAACTTAGATTTGGTGGAGTTTGCGTATAATAATAGCTACCATTCGAGAAATGAGATAGCACCATTTGAGGCATTATATGGTAGGCCTTATTGTTTTCTGATTAGGTGGTTTGAGACCTCCAAGATTAGACCCTATGGTACTGACTTGCTTTGGGAGTCATTGGATAGAGTTAGGGTGATTCAAGATAGGCTGAGGGCAGCTTAGAGTAGTCATAAAGCTTATGTGTATCATGGAATTTATACCTTGAGATTTGGAGTTAGTGACCATGTGTTCCTCTGTTTATCACCCATAAAGTGTGTGATAAGGTTCTAGAGGAAAGACAAGCTCAGCCCTAGATATATTGGACCTTTTGAGATCATTAACACAGTTGGAGAAGTGGCATATAAGTTAGACTTTCCCCCCCCCCCTAAATTTTGTTGTTGTCCATCCAATTTTCTATGTTTCTATGTTGTGGCAATACATTCCTAATGACTCTCATCTACTTCAATGGGATTGGATGAAATTTTGGCATTTTTAGAGAAGTCGATGTTTAAATTAGCTTGGGATGTCAGGCAGTTGCATTCTATAGAGATATCAGTATTTACGATTTAGTGGAGACACTACCCTAGAAAAAAGGCTACTTAGGATATTGAGAGCGAGATGCAGGCTAAGTATCATAACCTATTCAAGACTTTAGGTACATTCTAACCTTTTACTTTTGTAGACAAAATTCTCTTTAGTAGTGGATATTGTAATGACCCTCTAAGTTATTTTCTAAATTTCAATGTATTTTTACTTTTTAGAGCTCTCATATAATTGGTCCAAGGCATTTATGACTTACTGGAGCTGACAGTTCAGTTATTCGGCAGGTCGTTTGGTTTTTAGATCCAAATTTCTATTTTAAAGTCTTTATTGGTAAGAATTGACTATTGGATGAAAACTTTAGCCAAATGACCTCGTATGTTAGATCTGATAGTTTCACCATCTCTAAAACATCAATTTTAGGCTATGTGTACCTTTGGTTTGAGTCCTAAATCTCTCTAACTCATTTTGAGCAATTGGTCAAAAATTACAAAAAGTGGCACTTAGGTGTGGGACCCACTTATCACTAAAAAAACTTAAATAGAAATTTTAGGTGTGTTATTCAGTTCGAAACATCGAATTTCATAGGGTAGTACAGTTTTTTACGTTCATAGGATTCTGGATGCAACCTAAGGGCTCAGTCAAGACTGTAAATTTTCTAAATCCCCAGTTAGTGGATCCACTTAAGCGCAACATGGGTCATTTCAGCGGAGCCTACAAATGCGGCCAGCCGGTCGCTTAAGCAGCCAGGTGACCTTAGAACAAAATGAGGAAATTGGAGACATAGGAAGACCGTGGAGTACAGAGGATGCAAGATAGGACTAATATGTCACAATTAGAAGCTATAGCAAGGTGTCCCACGCTGTGAACCCTAGGGTGTATTCTAGGCCTCATGTCATGCCCTTAGGGTGCATGCTAAGCCTCATGCCGTTACTCCTAGGGCACGTGTTAGGATGTGTAGTGCGACCCTCTCATTTTAGGCATCATGTGTTTTTAATTTAAGTAACGGAGCTTTGGGGTAGTATCACCATGCAATTATATACATCGCAAGCCCGATTTTGAGTCTTTGTTATGCATCTTTTGGAGTACTGAAGAAAGGCTGAGCGTTATTCCATTATGGTTCATCTTTTGTAAATTCTAACACTCTTTACTCTTTGGTATGAACTCTATGATTTCTTGGATGTTAATTCTAATTATGAGTGGACAAAGCTCCATTACTAGAGTTATGGCAGCCTTGGTGAAATCTAAGTTCTATGTTATGGGTTGTTGAGTTTATATTAAAGTTATTTTTATATCACATTCTCTTTATTTTAATAAATTGTCATGGTTGCGAACTTGAGAAATTTCCTTAAAACATAACTTGCTTGAACAAAGAAGTTGTTGTTCGGAAAAGTGAGAAGTGACAAGCAATTAGAGTTCTTAAACACTAATTTATAAATTGATGCCTTAACCAAATTAATCTCTTCGAGAATATCTAGAAATATTATTTTATCTCTTTAAGTTTGAGAAAATTAAAGTGAATCTATACTTTAAGGTTGGAAAACGCTTGGATGGGAATTTTATCTACATTTCTCTATAATCACAAGTATGAACTTGCATACCCTATCCCCAAAGAAATTGAAATACCAAGGTGAACATAACCCTAGTTTACTATTTCTCTATTGTTAACACATTATAAAAAGATAGTGGTTTTTACCAAACTGCAATTGCTCATTAATATTTCAACCAAAACCCCCTTAATTTGTAGAGACTTTTGATTAAAAGTCTATTAATCTGCATACATCTTAATTAGCACCTTATACCCTTTGGGGTTCGGCGCCAACCTCTATTGGGTTATACATTTGACAATGACTGCTTACACTCTCCATAGGGAGTTTTAGTTTTAGCGTATCAAATTTTGGCACCGTTGCTAGGAAATACGATTGTCAATTAAGTTTATGTGCATTAACTGACTCTTAGTAAAGTTTTCTAATTTTACTTTTATTTGTTGTTTTCTGTTTGTAGGAGATTGATTGTGCATTCCACGAACTCGTCGATTAGGCCAACCTCAATTACCTTATGATCTTGAACTTCAAAGAACTTTAAGAAAGAATATGGATGCATAGAAAGAGCCAAAAAGGTCGGCTGCACTAGCCACCGCCCAATCGAACCAATAGAATGTCGATGTACTCGGTTATGTGCAAAATAAGGATGATAAGGATCTGGGAGATGGTGAGTTGGTCGACTTAATAAATAGTTGAGTGATAATAATGCTACACCAGCCAACCAAAATCAACAAGCACAAGGTAGAAGACTCCAACAGCCTGTGGTGTAATTTTCCCTAGATGATGATGATGCTGATTTGGATAGAGCTAGTGCTACTGGAGCAATTGTGCTAATCGCATTGGCTCCAGGGGTGAAGTTCGATATCACTAGCATAATGATTCAACTACTCAACTTGAAAGGATTATTTGGTGGACTACTTAGTGATGGTCCGACTATGAACTTGGTGAATTTTTACAACATTTGTAAGCCATTTGACTATCCTGGATTCAGAAAAAAATCAATTCATCCAAGGTTGTTTCCGTTGTCACTGTCTAGAGAGGCAAGGCTGTAGCTGACTGAACCGGAACATGATTCTACAACAAACTAGAGGCAATTAAAGGGATCTTACTTAGAAAGGTTATTTTTGCCTTCCAGGATGTTACAATTGAGGGATGAGATCAGTAACTTTACGCAACTACCTAATGAGTCTCTTCATGAAACATGGATGATATTTAAGAAGGAATTGATTCAATTCCTAAATTACAAACTTACTGATGAGCACTTGATGAAGAGATTTTACAAGGATTATACTCAAATACAAAGCCAATAGTGGAAAAATAGTTTGATGAAGACAAGTAGATCTTGTCCTACCAGGGATTATGAGTTAGAAAGCAACACTTATTTAGTTGGGATGTCAGTGTAACAATGTCGAAGAGAAAAGGAACGTGACCAGGATATAGCTTATATGAAAATATAGATGGACTATTCACTAAGCATTTTCTGTCAGGTAATATGGAGAAGGTCAAAGCAGTTGAGCCTCATAGTAGGGAAGTTCAATCTAATTTTAAGGAGGAGGATAATTATTTGAATAACCGGGTTTTCCGAGATGGTGGCTAATGAAACCAAGGTCAAACTATCAAAGGGAGAATTATTATGACAAATCTTTTTATAGAGACCGTAATCAAGGAAACCAGAAGAGCAAAGGTGACCAAAGTGGATTATATGTACCACTTGGGATCCACAATAATGTGACCAATGATTCTGGGCAGAATTCTATGGAAGCCATGATAGATAAGATTCTTAAAGGTGTGGATTTGACTTATGTATGTGTTAAGGAATTGAGAAGTGATCTATCAACCATGAGTCAATTGGTTGATTCCACCTCTATTAAGCATTTGGAGCAGCAAATGAACCAATTATTCATCATTTTTAATCAAAGAAAAAGTGGAACATTATCAAGTGATACAATGTAGATTCTAAGGAATGATGGTACATGTATGGATATCACCACTAGGAGCGATAAAATATTATTGGACCCACGTCTAATTGTGCACTCACAAGTTGATGATATTGTGTTAGAAGATGAGGTAATATTTAATGATGAAGTGATGGATACTAAAATAGCTGAATCTAAAAAGCTGGGAGAGTTGGGTAATAAGAGTGTGTATGTTAAGCGACCGTCCAAGGTGAAAGTGCTAATGACTTAGGGAATGAAAAGAGGAAAGAGATGGAAGCACCTCTAACCAAAATTCCTAGGCCACCTTCTCCATTCCCACATAGGATTAAGAAGACAGTGGAGGATGGCAAATTTAGCAAGTTCATGGCAATATTGAAATAGTTATCAGTAAACGTACCATTGGTTGAGGCTTTAGAAAAAATGTTAGGATATGCTAAATTTATAAAGGATATAGTCACAAAGAAAAGAACAGTTAGCTATGAGATGGTAGATAATCTTTATGTCATTGCAACAAGATTAATGGTGCAAAATAAATCTAATCCAAGAGCATTCACTATACCTTGTACGATTGGAGCCTTTATCTTTGCTAAAGCACTTTGTAATTTAGGAGCTTGTATCAACCTATTGCCACTAGCGATTTATCAGTAGATGGGTTTAGGAACTCCTAAACTAACATCTATGCACTTACTAAAGGCAGACTGTTCAGTGAAGAGATCGGCTGGTATTCTATATGATGTGCTAGTGAAAGAGTCAAATTTCATGTTCCTTGTCAATTTTGTAATACTTTATTGTGAAGTTAATTTTAAATTACCCATAATCTTGGGCAGACCATTTTTATCCACTGGGAGAGTATTAGTGGATATGGAGCAAAATGAGCTTAAGTTTAGACTTGATGATAAAGAATTTAACTTTGATGTTTGTCAATCTATACAGCAGCTGAGGGAGATAAATGTACTTTGTGTTATTGTTGTTGTTGACAGGGCTGATTTAGGTGTGTCTGTTGAAGAGAAATTTGCTATTGAAACCTTGGTAGCAGTGTGGGTGACCTTTGATAATGAGGAAATTGAGGAGTCTGATGAAACAGATTGTGCTTTGACTAAAATGGGTTCATCCTTATATTCCCTAAAGAAGTTAGATTTGGACTTACAGAATATACCAACATTACCTACTTAACTATTTATTGATGACCCACCCATGTTAGAGTTGAAAGCATTCCAGTTCATCTTCGATATGTGTTTTCAGGAGAGAGCAATACATTGCTAGTGATTATTATAACTGACTTGGTGGAACATCTGGTAGAAGCTCTTGTACTAGTATTGAAAATATACCAAAAAGCTATAGGGTCAGACGCCCTTAGTAGGTTGTTTGTGGGCAGTGTTGCTCATGTTGAGAATGATAAGAAAGAGTTAGCTCAAAAAGTTCATCGCTTAGCTAGATTGGGTGTTAGGTTGGTTGATTTAGCTGAAGGTAATGTTTGGGTTCTGAGTAGTTCCGAATCTTTCCTAGTTTCGAAAATAAAAGAGAAACAAGACATGGATTCTAGTTTGGTCAAATAGAAGGAATCAATTAAATACCAAAAGGTAGAGGTTTTCTCCCAAGGGGGAGATGGTGTGTTGAGATACCAGAGTAGATTGTGTGTGTCATGTGTTGATGATTTGAGGTAGTGAATTATGGCAAAAGTGCATGGTGCACGCTATTCTATTCATCTAGGTACTACTAAGATGTACCACAACTTGTAGGAAATATATTGGTAGGGTGGTATGAAGAGAGATATAGCAGAGTTTGTAGCAAAGTGTGTAACTTGTCAAGAGGTTAAGGTAGAGCACCAAACACCTGTTGTTACATTGCAAGAGTTTGGTACCCCCACATGGAAGTGGGAAGAGGTGAATACAGATTTTGTGACTGGTTTACCACAATCGCGTCGTTATCATGATTTGATATGGGTTATTTTAGACAGATTGACTAAGTCAGTGCATTTCTTTCTAGTTCATAGGTCCTATACAACTGAAGATTATGGTAGGTTGTATATTCGAGAATTACTCAGACTGCATGGAGTTCCCTTATTTATCATTTTTTATAGGGGTACTCAGTTTACTTTCTAGTTTTGGAAAGCCTTTCAGAAGGGTGTTTGTACCCAAGTCCACCTTAGCTCAGGTTTTTACCCTCAGACAGATGGCCAGGCAGAAAGGACCATCCAAACTCTAAAAGATATGTTGAGGGCTTGTACTCTTGATTTCAAGGGTAGTTGGGATGAGCATTTGCAATTGATTGAGTTCACGTATAATAACCGTTACCATGCTAGCATTTGAATGGCTCCATTTGAGGCTCTTTAGGAAGGAGATGCAGATCACCCATAGGTTATTTTAAAGTGGGTGAGGTCGCTTTGCTTGGGACTGATGCAGTATTTGATGCCATGGAGAAAGTTAAGTTGATTATAGAAAGATTGAAAATAGTCCAGAGTCTCTAGAAATCATATACAGATATGAGAAGAAGGGACCTCGAGTTTGAGGTTAGTTATTTTATGTATCTAAAGATTTCACCTTTGAAAGGGGTAAAGAGATTTGGTAAGAAGAGGAAGTTCAGTCCCCGATATGTTGGCCCCTATAGAATCTGAGTTGTGTTGGGAAAGTAGCTTATAAACTTGAGTTACCTATAGACCTATCAGCAGTTCACCCTGTATTCTATGTCTCTATGTTTAAAAATTTCATCAGTGTCTCCACTGTTAGTGTTCCTTTAGAAAGCTCAGATATTCAGAATAGCCTTTCATACGAAGAGATTCAAGTTACGATTTTAGATTACCAGATTCGTAGACTAAGGAACAAAGAAGTTCCCTTGGTCAAAGTTCTTTGGCAAAATTAGTCGGTTGAGGGCGCCACTTGGGTAGCAGAAGCAGATATGCGAGCCAAGTACCCTCACCTTTTCTCCGCAAACTTAGATTTAGCTTAAGGTAATACTCTTCCTTAACTTAGTACCTTCTAATCACAGATTCAGCTATATAATCGCCTTAATGTAAGTTCATGCACTCACAAAGTTATTTAAAAGCTCAGAATAATTTACATTCAGTTATTCAGTTCATTTTAGTTGTGCATGCTATCATCGATTCTCAGATTCCTTAGAAATTTTAGCTTAACTAGTCACATTTGAGGATGAATGTTTTCAAGGAGGAGATATTGAAATACCTCATACCTTTTCTAGATAAAATCCATCCCTAGAATATTAAGAGATAGCTTCTCAGATGAATATTAATTATTTAGTATGGAATTCTTTATATTTAGACTATCCATTGCGTA
Source organism: Capsicum baccatum var. pendulum (assembly GCA_030864225.1). Classification (NCBI taxonomy): domain Eukaryota; kingdom Viridiplantae; phylum Streptophyta; class Magnoliopsida; order Solanales; family Solanaceae; genus Capsicum; species Capsicum baccatum. The sequence continues at coordinate 145,968,847 of CM061552.1, forward strand.
GGAAATTAAATTATCTTTCCAACGATATAAGATTCACATAATTCTGATAACTGGGTAAGAGGTTATGGCTATTTTAAGTCTCAGTCATAAAATACCATCATTTCGGTCACTAGCGCATCGCTGAGAAGAATGACGATTGTCAATTTCAAGTGGCCCTCTATGATAGTGTCGCATCGTAGGGAGGGCCAATTTCCCATTTGTCAATTTCCAGAGGCCCATCACAATAATGGCACATCGCTCCATGTGCCAAAATGGCATTCCAAAAGGGCACCGTGATAGCTCTGTGTTGCGGAGTCTTCCCAATTCCCATTTGTCGATTTCCAGTGAGCCACCGTGATAGTGACGCATAGAGGTGGACACCCAGTTCATATAATGTTGCATTTTCTATTTCATTTGGAGTTAAAGAGCGCATTTTGGTCATTCTCCCAGCCCTTAGTCCATCTTAAGCATTGAATTAAACACCTTCAAAGCACTTTACATTCAATTTTCATCAAATTTCTCTCAAACAAAACCCTGGCTCATCAAACTTTCTCCCCAAGCAACTCAAATTCCTCCATTAATCTTTCAAGGAAACTCAAGATTTGGAATCCCCAAGTCAAGAACTCCAAGAATTAATCTCCAAAGCATCAATAGAGATCCAAGATTCAAGTATTAACAATTAGATCATCAATTAAGGTATGTGAGGTATGAACAAGGATAATTCATTCATCCTTGTTCTCAAAACTTTGTTTTAATTACAAACTTTTTGAATTATATATATGATTTTCTATGAATTTAAAGTAAGGGTTTATACCCATTATCATTATTTGCAAGATTATGAGATTTTCCATGATTTAGAAGTTGAATTACATGATTATGTTTATGTTTTCATGTATATTGCTGAAATTTCTAGATTTTGAGTTAATTTATCAATAATCATATTATAAAGCATGAACATTTTGATGATTTAACCTAAGATTTACGCATGGGTTATTTATCCCAAGATTGAATTTGGTTACTTAAAGAAAGATAATGCTTTAAGCATCTTGTGAACATATTATTTTCAAATTTTCAAAAAAGCTTTGATCTTTGATCATCAGTTTAGCTATGGAATCCATTTTACAAAATTCAGATCAGCTTTATTTACAGATTTAAAAAGATAAATGCATATTTGGTTTTAGATAAACCCTTATACTAGTTTTAAAAGTGGATTTTCAATAGAATGAGTGTAGAAAATAATAAGGTAGTAGTATTTAACACTGAGCGAAAAGTGTGGGTTTAGTGCATCCTACTTCCACTGAACTACGAAGCCAACATAGGTATAGATTATCAGATTATTCCCACTTCTATGTGGATGACAGTTACAGATGTGATCACTTAGCTCAGGTTATACTCTTTTTTAAGAGTATGACACCTCTCCCCAATGTGAGGTTTTTTTCTTAGGAGGATGAGACGTTGGAATCCAAGTTAGCTCACATGGTTTATGTCGGTTAAGAGAGCCTCCCTTTAGATAAACTAATTTCTTTAAAGCCCTAAGATGAAGTATTTTCCAGATTTTAGAAACTAAGTGTAAAGGGTCACAAACTTATTTAGACATTAGTTTACTTAAGATTTCATTTACAGAATTACAACTATTAGTTCTCAGACATAAAAGGTGAGCCTTTTTTCACTTAGCCTATATGGTTTAAGAATAAGAACTGAATACAGATTTTAGAACTAAGTGTAATGGCTCACAAGATTTAGATTACATGTTTTATTATTCATGATTTGACTTTTTGTTTTCAGATTACTCAAGCTTACGTGAGTCATTTATATTTAGTATGTATGATTTTTTCTATAAAATGTAGTATTTAGTATCCGCAATGCGACCCCCTTCCCTTGCAATACATATCGCATTGTGACCCCTCTCACCCTTAAAACCCTAAAGTTCCCCAAATTAAAATTGAATACACAACCCGACCTCACCCCAATAAATACCCCCAAACCCTCAACCTAATTTCACACCTACTCATCTCACACCACTACATATTCTTCCCTCCAACTCACAATGTACCCCTATAAATACAATTTTCTCTCCTCTTCTCTTAGTTATTCACTCTAAGGTATGTTTACTATTAATATTTTCTTCTTTTTAGTGCTTCATTGTAAGTTCTTGGTGGGTTTACTTTTAATTACGGATGAGTGCATGACAATATGGTAAGAAAGTTCTGTCTTGGTATTTTGGGAGGATAACTGCATGATTGTTGTTAGTGAAGCTTGTGAGTGTGCTTAATCTATCCATGTTTTGAATTATTCAGTGTTTTTTGCCATTTTATGGGTTCAATATACATAATGGGATGTTGGGGTGATTGAATTATTCTATTCATTGGTGTGCATTGTTCTTGTGAGCATACATGAAGTGTTATGGCATGTTTTTCATTGAGCTTAACTTGTATGTACTGCTTTTGAGTTCATTATTTTATGGATGAATTGTTTTTTGGTATTAGCATAATATTTAGATGCTTAGAGGCCATCTATGATGTTATAATGTTATTTTGAGCTATGATGGTGTGCCCTCCCAATTTGTGCATCGGTGAAGTCTATGTACCTAATAGCATCACTTGAATTTGTTGTGCTAACAAATTTAAGTATGGGGTAGTCCACCAGCCCCCTCTTCTTAATTGTAGTTAGCCATGTAATGTATTGCTAATGCATGGTATTAGTATTTGTTGCAAAAAATAAGGCAGCAAAGGTGAGCAAATATAAAGGAGTGGCATCTAGCTCTGGCAAAGGATAAAAGTGTGCATGTACGTGGCAGCCATCTAGTGCTAATTATCTCAATTCTCAAAATGCTCATTGAATGTTTGGTGTAAAATTAGTGGAGAAAGATGGTGTCCAATGGTATAAGTACATCAAGGAGCCCCAATACCAACCTACAGAAATAATTGATAAGGATAGCTTGGGAATTCACTACCTATGCATCTTAGCTCGGATTATACAGTTGAAGCTTGATTTTTTTTTATGATATGGGTGAGCACAACTTGGACTTAGTGATAGAATTATAATCCAATTAATTCCTTGACACTTAGGAAAATACTGTGAAGATACACAGGGAGATAGTAAAGTTGACTACCATGGCACTCAACTCTATTATGGGCACACCGAAGGTGTATCATTCTAGATTTTGAGAACTATACAATCGGCCATATTATAGAGCTATCAGGAACACATTATGTGGTTCATGTTATATGGATCATTGGAAGCTTTATCAAGATAAGGTATTTCACAAAACTTTCCCATATGCTTTTTTAAACAAGGAGGCACATGTTTGATTAATGATTATTGGCATTTTTCTTATTCTAGGGTCCTAGTTAACTAGCATTGCTCGTGACTGGGTATGTCTTATTTATGCTCTAATAACTAATTGTCTGAATAATGTTTGTGATCCACGTATCTATATGGAAGGCTGGGATACACAAGTAACTTTGATTGAATTTTGGGGGCCTTCTAACCAAGTTTTTATGAGAGAATAAGGTCGCGGAGGACCCGACAGACTATAATCCTGCAATTACCCTTCATGTCAATTTTCTTATTTTCTCATATTTTCAATATTAGATATTTCATATAGCTTCGCCAAGTCATTTATGACTTAATAGAGCTGACAGTTCAGTTATCGAGCAGTTTATTTAGTTTTTAGAGTCAATTCTCTATTTTGAAGTCTTCGCTGGTTCCAAATGGCCACTAGGCCAAAACTACTTTAAAATGATCTCATATGTAAATTATGACTATGCTAGCAGCTCCAAAATATCAATTTTTGGCTAGGTAATCCTTTGGTTTGGGTTTCAAGACACTCGAGCTCATTTCGACCTATTGGTCAAAAAAGTTAAGAAAATGAAACATGGATGGGGGACCCACATTTAGTTGAAATGACCTTGGATGAAAAATTAAATTATTTCATTAGTTTGAAATATCGAATTTGGTATGGTTACATAGTTTGTTTGCGTGTATAAGATTCTTGATGAATCCGAGGGCTTGGTGGGGACTTAGAAAGTTCTAAGTCCATTATTCTCAATTGGTGAATCACTATCGCGAGCCAAGGGTCGTGATCGCGATACCCTTTTTATTCATCTAGTACCGTGACTACGGTATATAGGTTGTGATTGCAACTGGAACTAGTAGGTACAAGATATGGTGATTGAAGGGTCTCGTGTCACGATAGCAACACTTGATGACCTAAACTGGGTATAAAAGACCCCTATTTCCCAAGTTTGCTAATTTTTCATCTATTAATTGAGAGAAATAACCCTAAAGAGTTACATGTCTTAAAATGTAGACTTGTGGGTGACTTGGGAGCTTGATTAACATTTATTTTTGTGATTATCTTCCGATTTGGCATAAAAATTTACCCTTTTATTGGTGGACTTTATTGATTTCTTGTTCAAAACCCCAAAACCTTAAGGGCTTGATTTTAGCCCCAATTTATCTTGCTTTTCACCTATTTCTAGGGTAATTATTCCTTGATTATATAAGAATGTTGGGTTGGTTTTGAAAATACAATTTTCATAAGTGGGAGCCATATGGGGTTTTTGTGTTATTTCAAGAGCCGAGGCACAATGGTGCAATATGTTTATCATTATTCTTGTATTAATGAGTACAATGTGTTTTTTATAGCTTGGCACCTTAAGATGGTTTCTCAAAAGGAAAAAACAGTGGCTTAGCGAATCATTAAGCTTTCTTTGGGGTTGAGGTAGGCTAGGTTTATGTCCTGTTAGATTGATCTATCTCATCGTATTTTTATGATATTCTACTAGATTTGGGATGGGTTGTAGGTTTTGAATTGTTGAAATGCAAGACTTGGGTTAGTTGGATAGTTTAAGCTAATTTGAAATCATAGAGTTGAAACAGTTAACTTGTTTCCTTATGCCTTAGGGGGATTGGACTTCATTACTCATGTTTATCAAGATAATTGCTTAGTTTACTCAACATAGGTAAAAATGTTTTAGACATTTATGCTTAGGGTAAGTCTATCCTTAGTTTCTTATGCTAATGAAGGTTGTCAAAGTTTTCATTGGACTTAGTTAAAGTGCTTGAGAAGAATCTCTACCTTAGGGTTAATTGTGGCTTGATATACATCTAAGAGTGGATTTAGATACCTTAGCCTAGTCCGGGGTAGAATTTTACTTGGAATGTATTTTGGGAATTTAGAAGTGGGCTCTTTGACCCACCTCAAGCCAAGATCGATAATTAGTTCTCTTGAAATCCTTATACGTTTGTTGAATACCTAGAGAATGCCCCTTGAGGTAATATTGAGAAACCTTGGTACCCGATGGTTATGGTGATGATGGCATTATAAATAATGCTCATGGACTAATATATTAGATTGTCACTTTTGCTATGATAAGATATGGATCATGTTGCGATAAGTTTTGGTTATGCCATGTATTAGCTAACTATTATGCTAATTATAAGCCTTTGATCATGCTATTGATAATTTATTGCCTATGCTATTACTTATGATTATGATCATGCAAAGCAATTATGTTAGTAATCAAGCTAGAAAATATTCTTATTGGTGATGTTAGTAATTATGCATTTAACTGTGCTAGAAGTCATTGTAATTATTCTTATTGATGATGTTAGTAATTGTGTATTTAACTGTGCTAAAAGTCATTCTTATTAATTATATAGGATTTATGATATTTATTATGTTAGAAATCATGAGGCATTACTATATTAGCACTTATGACATTCATTATTCCCGGTTTGATTTCAGAAGATGACTATGATGATTATATACCCAGTTCAATTCAAGAAGATGGTGTTGATATTAATTATACCTGATTGAATATGGGAGGATGATTATGATGTTGATTATAACCAATTTTATTTTGGAGTAGGATGATGATTTTGATTATACCCTGTTTGATTCTAGAGGATTATGATGATACATTGATACCCGGCAAGGTCGGAGGATGATTATGCCGATGTACCTATGTGTATATCTACCAGTTTGACTCTAGCTATTTATTATGATATGATTATTATACAACATATGCATATACAAGTTGGGTTTGGAGTTGACATTAGGGATGTTGATTATAGCTTGAAAGTGATAAATGATCATAAGGTGGTATAATTGATGATTAGTGATAAATAAGGTTTAGTGTTGAATATTTCTTAAGTGATAAATAATGACTAGTTGATAAGCAAAAATTAGTTGGTAAATGGTAATTAGTGGATTAATGGTGAATAGTTGTTAAATGATGACTAGAGGTTGTATAATGACTAGTAATTATTTGGATTAGTTAATAAGAGTTAGTTAGCTAATGAATGGTAACCAGTGAGTATCAATGATAAGGTTGTTAAATGATGGTAGTATTATGGAATGTGGATACATTGTCGAATGTTGGTAAATTGTGGAATGATGGTTAAATAATGAATTTAATAGTTGTAACTATGGATTATTGCATTATTCTATCCAAAATAGCACCTACCCATTCCTTAGACTACATTACAACCCATTAAATTCCTACTTGATCCTATGTCTTATCGTTCTTATATTAGTGGAGTATTACACTAAGAGTAAGCTTCTGGGTCATCAAATGTGCATGTGAATTCTTTGAGAGAGTGAGCAAAAATTTTATCCTTACCCTCAAATTATGTGATAAATTACATATGGTGAGTAATATGGGGGTACTATCTTGTGCGTGTTTAATGATGGATTGAGACCTTATGTGAATTCTTGATTGAGGAATGTACATGAGTTTGCTAATTTTGGAGAGTCCACTCTTGAGGTTAGGAGGTTTCAAGTAGCTATTCATGTGTCTACATGTCATGCTAAAAAGTAAGACTTGTTGTTCATATATGTTGTGTGATCATAACTTGAGTAACTTATTATAATTATTGAGATGGGAGCCTTGTGCGGTGAGCATAAAGTAAAAAGTTGTTCGAGGATGAACAAATCTTTAAATGTGGGGTGGTGATCTTAGGTGTATTTATACACCTAAGTACCACTATTTACCCATATGTGAGCTATTTTTTAAGAGCAAAGTGCCATAATACATATATTTTATCTCACTCCTGATTTAAATGAGCTAACATACATGATTAGTACTTTTTTAGGAGAAAATGAAGAAATTGGTGACATAGAAAGACCGAGGAGTGCAAAGGACGCAAGGAGGGAGTAATATGGTACAATTTGAGGTTGTAACAAGGTGCCCTATGTTGTAACCCCTGTGCTCTAGGCCTGCCGCAAACCTCAGGATGCGTGTTGAGCCCCGCACTGCAGCCCTTAGGGTGCATGTTGGGATATGTTGTGTGGCCCTCTCTTCCAAGGCAGCATGTATTTTAAAATTAAGTCAAGGATCTTGGGGTTATTTGACCTTTCAATTATATATATCCCAAGAACGATTTTAAGTCTTTGTTATGAATCTTTTGGAGCATTGAAGAGAGGCTAAGTATTATTCCATTAGTTTTCATCTTTTCCAAACTCTAACACTGTTTACTCTTCGGTATTAAAACTTTAATTTCTTGTATGTTAATTCTAATTATGAGTGGATAAAGCTTCACAACTAAGGTTATGAGAGCCTTGGTGAACTCTAAATTCTATGTTATGGGTTGTTGAGTTTACATTGAAGTTATTATATTCTCTTCATTTTAATAAATTCTCATGGTTGCAAACTTGAGAGATTACCTTAAAACATAACTTGCTTGAACAAATAATTTTTTGTTGGGAATAGTAAATATTTACAAGAAATTAGTGTTCTTATTCTCTAACTTAGAAATTGATGCCTTAATCTGATTAATCTCTTGGAGAATATGTGGCATTATTTGTCACTTTAAGTTTGAGAAAATTAAAGTGAATCTATCCTTGAAGGTTAGAAAAAACTTAGATGGATAAAATTTCTCTATAATAACATGTATGAAATCGCATAACCTATAGCCCAAAAAGAATTGAACTACCAGGTTGAACATTACCCTAATTCATTATTTCTCTATTATTAACAAGTTATAAAAAGGTATTAGTTTTTACTAAAATGAAATTGCTTAGTTAATATTTTAACCAAAACCCCCCTAATCTGCAAAAACTTCTAAATTAAAAGTCTATTAATCTATATACAACTTAATTAGAACCTTATTTCCTGTGGAATTCAACCCCAACCTTTGTTGGGGTATATATTTGGCAACAACCGCTTACACTCTCTTTGGGGAGTTGTAGTTTTAGTGTATCACTATACTTCCATCTGGTGGTCACGTAAGCGAGGCCCTCTTCACTTATGCGAGTGCCACTGAAGTGGCTAGAGGTCCACTTATGCGACATGTGCAGGTGGGGTAGGTACGCAAAAGCAACACTTGTTCGTGAAAGCGGTGATTGTTTAAGCGGCCCAATGTTTGCTTAAGTAGCACCTGGGTGGCATTAAATACCCCTTTGAAAAATTTTCTCCCATTTTTCACACATGTTCAAGAGTGAAAACCCCTAGAATGTGTGGAATCCTGGGAGAAACATTAATACGTCATTTTTGGATGCTTGGAAGCTTGGATTACTCATTTATTCTCTAAAATCTTGGCAAGTTTCTATTAAATTCATGGTTGATTTTTCAATTATTTTCCAAAATTCCTAGATTGTTGTTAGGATAACTTTAGCACCATTTGAGCTTGAGGATAAATGTTTCTTGAGTATAGAGGAATGTGTTGATGATTAGATTATTATTTTTATAGTATTGCATTGTGCAGAAGCTTCTCGAAAGGGTAAATCAATGATTTAGTGAATTTCAACTTCTTTCTTCAGAGTCCAGGTAGGCTAGGTTTACGTTTCTCTTAGATTTAGCTAAATTGTAGTATTTTTATTATAATTTGCTAGATATGGGTTGGAAATTAGGTCTTGGTGGCATAATTAGTATAATTTGGGTAACTTAACCAATTAAGAAACCGTAATTTAGGTATAATTAACTTAGATACTCATGCAAGGTAGAATTGCTATCTTAGGTCAAAATGTATCCTATTTAGTATCTAGTAATGAGATTAGATACCTTAGCCTAGTCCAGATAGAATTTTTTAGAATGAATTTTCAGGGATTAAAAGCGGGACCCTCTGGTCCACTTTAGTCCAAGACTATTGTTAGCTCCTTGTATACTTTATAGGTGTGATTATATATTTTAAATTCATATTTTAGAGTTTAAAAAGGCTAGATCCATAATGCTTATACTATGTTGGCAATTGGGAGTTGATACTAGTTTTGATATAAGTCTGACAATTTATGACCTTAAGACCAGTTCGATTCCAACATTATTCATGATATGAGTTTTGGTTCAACTCTGGAAAAAAATGATAAGAGTTTTGGTTAAAGTCCAGCAAATAATGATGTGAGTTTTAATTTAAGTCCTTCAAATGATGATAAGAGTTTTGGTTCAAGTTCGATAAATGATGATATGAGTTTCGATTCAAGTCTAGCAATTAATAATATGAGTTCCCATTTGTAATGACCCTTTAGTTCATTTTCTATACTTCCATTCTCTTTATTTACAGCTTTTCTATAGCTGCCCTAAGTGATTTATGACTTGATGAGACTGATAGTTCGATTACTGAGCAATTCGTTGGATTTTTAGAGCCAATTTCTTATTTTGTAGTCTTCACTGGTTCAAATTGGCTACCATGCAAAAATTTCAGTCAAACAATCTCGTATGTTGATTCTTACTATTTCAACAGCTCCAGAATGTCAATTTTTGGCAAGGTGGGTCCTTAATTCGGGTTTTGATGCACCAGAGCTTATTTTGAGCTATTTGTCAAAAGTTTCAAGTGGGTGTCGGACCCACTTTTTATTGAAACAACCTCAAATGGAAATTTAGACATTGAGTTTAGAATGTCGAATTTTATAGGGTAGCATAGTTTGTTTATGTATACGGGGATTAATATGAATCTCGAGAGGTTGGCAGAGACTTAGAAATATTTTAGCAGGTGTTGGTTTGTCACATTTGCGATGCCTTCAATTGCTTAAGCGATCTGCCGACCAGTAGAAAGTACCACGTATGGGACACTTTTGTAGCATAAGCCACTCTCTTGGCAACAGAGCAAGTTTGCAAAAGCGATACTATTTTTATGTAAGTGATATCTGCTCAGATAAGCTATAATTGCGTACGCAATAGGCTTATTACGTAAGAGATATTTGTGCTAGGGATGAGCAACGCATAAGCAATGTGAATTCTACTTGCATGATACCATGTAGCTGGAAGGATATCATACCCCACTCAGCCCATTTTTCACCATTTTTCATCCATCTCTAAGATATTTAAACCCTAAAAAGTGGAAAAGCATGGGGATTGCATTTGTATGTGCTTTTGGGTCTTGGATAAAGATGATTTGTGCATTTCTCCTTAAAATTTATGGTGTCTTTCCATTAATTTCTTGCTATAGTTCCCTTTTTCTTCCTAAAACCTCTAAAATCTTGGAAGCTCAATTTTAGCACAATTATAGCTCTAAATCCACCTATTTTGAGGGTAAATATTTCCTTGATCATAGTAAGATGTTGATCTGGTTTTGGAAATGTGATTTTCGTAAATGGGCCCCACTGGAATTTTAACATAATTTTGAACCCAAAGTACAATAATGCAATATGGGTATCATTTTTCTCATTTTGATGAGTAAATTGTAATTTTAATAATGTGAAACCTTATGAAAGTCTCTCGATAGGGAAAATTGGTAATTTAGCATATTCTTTAGACTTTTTTTCAATGCCCAGATAGGCTAGGTTTACCCTCTATATAGACTGAGTCATTTCATAGTATACTTATGATATTATGCTAAATATGGGGTGCAATTTGGGTGTTGGAAGTATGAAAGAGAGTATTTGGTTTAATTGAGTCATTAGGCTATCTTGAAAGCATAGACTTAGGGTAGTTAGCACAGTTATTCATGAGATATGTGGATTGAGCTTCACAGTATATACTTAGAATGCAAATTCTTTAATTACTCAAGGTAGGTGAAGTTGTCCTAGTTATCCATGTTAGATTAGAAGCATCCTTAATTTCTTAAGTTAAGAGAATTATCTAAGTTGCTATTGTTCTTTGTAGGATTGCCTTAATTAATCTTGTTTTGGAAGGATTTCTATAGTAGGGCTAATTATGGCTTACTTGACACCTAGGAATGAACTTAGATACCTTAGCCTAGTCTAGGGTAGAAACTGCCTAAGAATATTTTTGGGGATTAAAAGTGGGACCCTCCGACCCACGTTGGGCCAAGACATAATAACCATATAGACTCATTTATGTATGATATACTCTTATCGATGGTAGGTTTGACACTTGAGGAGGTTGAATATATTGTTTGAGTATGTTAGTCGGATATTGAAGACTTGATTCTAGTTTTTAAGTATCGCTAATGATATTGCTTATATATATACTTAAGGATAAAATTTATAAAATTTATAAAATAATTTAGGACTTATGCATACGATTATTGGTATGGGTTCCAAATATGATTAATAATATTACCTTTGTACATGTTTAAATATATAGATACCAATATGATCAGAATTTATAGCTTATAGACAAGACATATCTTATGTACTTGATAATGTTTGTAAGTACGATATGACTTATAGGTATGGTATGACTTATATACATAATATAGCTTATGGGTATGATATCTCTTATATACATAGATGATATGGCTAATAGATGATGTATAACTTAAAAATATGATAGGATATAGCTTATATAAAAGGCATGGATTATATATATGATGTGCCTTATGATTCGATATAGCTTATAGATACGACTAACAGCTTATAGGTATGATAGGTGACCTATCGATATGATATTGATACGAAGTCCGTATATGCTTTATAATATCGCTTATAAATTTTAGCATTGCTATGGATTCTAGATATTAATAATAATATAGCTTATAGACGTGATTATGGATGAGACCTGCAGATATGATTCTTGGACTAGAGTATAAAAAGGAATATAGAGATGGTTTATAGCTACAATTTATTGGAATAATCTATTGACTTTAGATTATTAAAAGGGCTCACTAAAATGGTTCATTGGTAAGATTTATAATTATGAGTTTCGATTCAAGTTTGGCAATTGTTGATGGTATTGATGATATGAGTTTTGGTTCAAGTTTGCCAAAATTAACAATAATAATAATGATGCTATTGAATTTTGGTTTGAGTCTGTCATTGAGGATTGGTTGTGATGTGATATAGATGGACAAATTCTTGGTTCTGGCGTGACAGTTGGTAAATTATGGCTCTCCAGTTGTTAGTTTCCATGATTCTACTCTCCAACATATGGAGGCCTACATTGGATTATTTACTATTCCGCACCGATTGGCTTATGGGGGAAATCTTGTAGTTAATGGCATGACCTATATTATATCATTCTCATATGTTTTATTTATCTATGTACAATAGTGTCGGAGCTTACTTCCAAATCCATCCTTTTTATTTTGAGTTAACTTATGTTCTCTTGTATCTAATCATATTTATATCATGATTTATCTCAGTCAGCCAATGATGTATACTGAGTACCCATGGTTTTGGTACTCATACTACACTTTAGTACCCTTTTTGGTGCAAATCTGTGCACTAGTTACCATTGCTAATTCGACATTGGTGTAGAGTTAATTTTGGAGATTAGGCAAGCTTTTGGAGTTGGAGTTACCCTTTTTTTCTTGTATTTATCTGTGTCTAGTCTTTCATCTTTGAGATAGATTATATTTGACTATTTAGTACTCAAAGTTTATTATAGTAACTCTTGTATCGACATTACTGAATCTTGGGATGTTTGTTGGTTTCTATCTATCTATTAGACCTTTATGACTGAGTTGGTTTCTATATACCTATTCCACCTTTATGAGAGTGGTGTTGCTATTAAAATTTTTACTTGTTAATTTTTGTTTTTTAAGCCATTTTCCAACAAGTTAGCCCATTGCATCCAGCTCTAGGCTAAGGTTTGGCTTACTTACTGGCGGGATAGGGTACGTGCCATCATGACTTATAAATCAAATCATTATAAATTGGTATCATAGCATAGGTTTCATCGATATATTTGATACAAGAACAATTGTCTAGTAGAGTCTCATGTATCGAAACAATGTTGTTTATTTCTTATCTATGGGAGTCTACAGGACATTCTTAAGAGTTCTTCAATTCCTTCACTCATTTCGTACTAAGAGTTGAGCTGGTTTCTAAAGCATTCCTTTAGTTTCACTGTTTCATAGATGGATAGTACACGTTCTACCGCTACACAAGACAAAGGTCCTGACACCAAGCCTAGGGATCATATCCCTATTTGTGGATGACCTATAGGTCATGGAAAGCCTCAAGATGTGTCTATAATTAGGGGCCATGATGGGGGCCTTCACCAGACCCTCTTCTCGCTCCTAAGCCAATGATTTTTCTTCCCCATGCAGTGATGGGCCAGGAAGCAGTTCAGGGATCATTGAGATTCATTTCTTCTTCAGTGCTCAAGGACTCTTTGGTTCAGCTTTTGGGGTTGGTTGGTGGTGCATCATCTAATGGTGTGTAGTCTATAGATCAAAACATTACTGAGGAGGAAGAGTAACAAATAGGTATGGTTCTCATAATTAAGGGCCCTCCTACGTCGGTGGTTGCTCAACCAGTATTTGATCAGCCATTGGTTTCCCAGCCTACTATGTCTATGGAGGATCAAAGATGTTAGGCATATTCTTGATATTAGCTCTGCTTAGGTTTTCTGGTGCACCAGGCGAGGAAGCACATGAGTTTCTAATTGATTGTGAGAATAGGCTTCATAATTTGGACCTGGTCAAGATCCATGGTCTGGATAAAACTACTTTTTAGTTGGACTTGGCAGCTCAACATTAGTGGAAGGTCACATTGATTCTAGGCCAGCTGGATCTTCTCCTTTGACATAGACGCAGTTCTCTGAGGTCTTCTTAGTGAAGTATATGCGTTGCAGCCTTAGGGATCATTAAGGATCATCTAAGGCTCATTTCCATGAGTTTTTTAGGCTTTCTACTTCTTTTAAATACTGAGTATGAGAGGTTTCATTTCATTGTCTGAGGATTCAGACTTCTTCTTCGCATGTCTACACAGAGTTTGGTTGTTGCGGGTAGGTCTTTTGTTAAGGTTTTTGATCATTCTTAGGAGATTCATTATGAGGCCCAAGGGGGCAGTGATAAGAGTCAACAATATTAGGGTTGGTTCAGTGGGAGTCATAGTGGCTCCCAGTTCAGAGGTTATATTTCTTAGGGTAGGTACCCTTCACATTAGCTATTTCAGCATCAGGGTCAGTTTAGTAGACCAGTTCAGACCATGCTTTAGATTATCGATGGAGTCCAGTCTAGACCCACTTTTCAACCTAGACAGGGTAAGCTGGATATTCTGGTTTCACTCCAGTATATAGGGAATGTTATGGTTGTGGATCATTTGGTCACTTCTCGAAGGAGTACCCCAGTCGTGGAGCAATTATTCCTTTATTCTAGAGAGTTTCACCTATTAAATCAATTCATCCCTTAGCTAGAGGTGGTATGTATGTTTGTAGGTATGGCCCTCAGGGTGTTCATATAGGTTCTTAGGTAGGTAGTATAGGAGGTTAGTTAGGAACCAACCCAAGTAGCAGGCGTGGTCAATTGTATGTAGTACCTTCTAGACCGGAGGCCACATCTTTGAATATTATTATTACATGTATGATTTTGGTGTGTCATCATTTGATTTTTTCTATATTTAATCTGAGATCTACATATTCTTGTGTATCTACTTATTTTCACGGTTAGAATTATCTTGGGTTTCATTATCAATGCCATTACACGTATCTACTTTCATGGGCGATTCTTTAGTAGTGGATCGGGTTTTCAGATCATGTGTTTTTATTGTTAGAGATGTTAATACACATATTGATCTTATTATATTGGACATAGTGGATTTTGATGTGATTTTGGGCATGGACTGGTGTAAGCACTTAGTTTTTCCCCTCCCAAAAGTCAACCTTTACCCGTTTACCTTGCCTTACCATGCACCCTACTCTATTCCATAATGCTTCCATAAAAAGCCAAAAAATAACTACTTTTATTATTAAAATTGGACAACTCACCACTCCACCTCACACTTCGCATATACCCCAAGCCCTACCCCTACCCACGTACTTCCCAACCCCATCCCACATCATGTTTTCTTTCTCTCCTCACTAACAGATTGAAAACCTATAAACTACTTTATTATTTTCCATTAACAATATTGATACTAGACGCGTAATACTCACATATGCATAGACACCTATATACTCTCATATAATTTACCATTTCCAATGATACACATACTCACAACAGATATTCTTACATAGTTGAACAATAATACAAAGAGAAAAAGGTGAACTGAAGAGAGATAGAGAGGCGAGAGAGTATATTAAGAATGACGAGGGATAAGAGAGAGAAAGAGAGAAATCCATTGAGAAACAATAGAATCTGGCAAAATAGAGAGTGAGAGAGCAGAGAAATAGTGAACGAAGGGATCCAGTAGGTTGTCCTTGAAGTGTCTAGCAAATTTTCACCTAAATTGGCCATATCCCATTGAATTCAGTCACCACAGGACCGAGATCCTCAAAACTTCTCTCTATTTCTTATTTTTTTAATAAAATTAGTCTGAAAAATGTTATTCTGTCGACTATTTGGAGCTATCAAAGCTTCGATAAAGTGAATCCCCACCAGGAGATCGTGATCAGTCACTCCCAATGACCAAACTATCCAAAACTTATAGTTTGAGTTAATTCCGACAAAATTTCATCGGGAATCGTGAATGGGCTTTCTGGGTTTCATAGTTCCTATTTTGAGTTGCTTATTTATTTTCATGGATTTCTATTCGAATCATATTCCAGGGGATTTTTGCAGTTGAGTTAGTTGATAGTCGAGATTTTGTTATTTATGGAGGTTCTTGATGCGGTTCTTTATTCTCTTCTTAAGTCAATTAAAAGTATTCGAAAGGTCCAATTCTCGACTCCACTTTTTTTATTATTTCAATGTTTGATGATTGTGATTGGGTGATTTTGTTGATATTAATGTTGATTATTTATGAATAATTAATCGTGGTACGAGTTTGATGTTAATATGGGTTTGAATAACTAGTTCCACATAGGAAATTTGAGTTAAAAGGGAATTTGGGGAGGGATTGACCTTGACAAAAGTGAATAAGGTTTAATTTTGATTCATTAATGGTGGTTTAATTTGGAATAAACATTGATATTATTGAACATGATTGTACCATGACAAGTCAAAATGGGTAGGCAAACAGTAGGTTGGGTAGGCAAAATTTAGGACTTGTGGATTGTTGAATGTTTGAAATGTTTGTTGAATTGTTTTGTTTTATCACATTTGGATCAATTTTACTTATTTGGCTGAGGAATTCTCCGAGGCTATTTGTATTATTTTATCTAGGGAATTCCCTGGGGGAGTTGTACTCGAAGATGGTGCATGATCAAGACCCGGAATGTTGGATGGAGCTTAGTCTAGGACTAGTTTAGAATAGAGTTTACATTTCTGCATTTTTTTATTTTGGGGATAGTATAATTCATACTGGACATTATTTTGTTTTGAATTTTTATTTGGTTTGTTTGTTTGTTTGTTTTATGTGTTTTGTTGGTTTATTCACTTCGTAGTGTCATACTAGCCAATATACTCCATGAAGCGATGGTTGAACCATGATATCGAGAGATGCCTACCACCATCCCATATGTCAAAAGAATTCCTTAACCAAAATCTTTGTTTGTGGACCATTTTTTAAAGAGTCAAAAATCATTTTGAAAAAGGATTTCCAAATGTGACTTGGCATACCCGATTTATGTCAAGTGGCGACTCTGAGTTTGATTCTTAAAAGTCCTTTTTGAAAAAAACTTCCATTTTTTGTCACTTAATAATAAAACCCTTTTCAAACTTATAAATTAATATTTTTGGTAAAAACTAAGAGGTATTAAAGCTCTGGCGACTCTGCTAAGGACTTTTCAGAATTCGAGCTTATTTTTCAAGTTGTATCAGCTTAGTTTAACACTGTATATGTATAAACATTCTGTTTGTGTTATTGTTTAATCATTGTTGGATTTGTATTTTCCACATGTTTACAGTTTTCTCTTATGTGTTACCGCTTTATATCTGGCATCATATGCATTACCCTGAGTCAATTCCTTTGCAACAAGTCCCAAAGTATACATTGTGTACACGAACTTTAGTTTAGTCACTCTTATTTTAGAAGAAAGAGCCATCAAATGTATGAAGTAGGTGGAAAGTTATCGCAGCCACTATTATTTATCCACGAAGAGCCTTGTTAGTGTACCCAACTCTAGGTCGGTCTTTAGGTCATGATTATCTCTATAATATTGAGATCTAACGGGACCTACTTGGTCCTTTGTAGGAGACTCACCCCTAAAGCATCCTTACATGCTAATTATTGCATCTTTGAGGGTAACAGTGTCATTAGACATACTGATTAGGGGGGAACATGTGCAAGAATTAAAGGAAAATGTGTGTTTAGGCAAGGAAAAGCTCAAAAAAGGGGGAAAAAATAGTGAGTCAAAAAAACGTTTTGGGGTTTTTTAGAGTTCTCAATGGCATTTGTTTTCTACAATCAAAATTTCAAAAAGATTATTTTTACATTTTGCACGTCATTTTCTCAAAAATAAACAATAGATTAAAAAGATTTTTCCTTTGTTTTCTTCAGCAAGCATTCATAATTCAAAATTTTCAAAAAAGATTTTTGTTAATATAAGCTTTTTATAAGGAAAATTTAAAAAAAAAATGGTAGAAGTTTTGTACATTTCATATAATGAAAAATACCAAAAAGATTTTCCTTTCATAGTTGTTGGTGTCATTTTTATGTGAAGTGTAAAATTAAAAGTCTCAAAAAAGAGAAAGATTTTATTGACATTTTTTATCGTCTTTCTTTGGTCATGTCTCCCAAGTCAAGGTTCAGTTTGTTATTTAATTCTTATTTGTCCAATATAGACGAACTATGCACACCTGATTCTCCACTCTCAGGAGTGAGATACGTAGATAGCCCTTTTAGGGTTTGGTGATCTTATTTAAAAGATCCAAAAATATTTTCTTTGCTCTTCATTTTAGAGTATGTGTTTCATATACACATTGAAAAATAAAATGAAAAAAAAATTTCTTCTAATAGTTTGAGGTTTCATTTTTGTGTGAAATTTAGAATTGAAAATTCACAAAGATTTGTGTAAATATCTTTTCAGAAAAAAAAAAAAAGGAAAAAATATTTACTCTTCTTTTGGATTAGTTGTTTTACACATTTCTTCATATGAAATACAAAAAAAGATTTTTCTTTAATAATCATAGGTTCCATTTTTCATAAGGAGTTTAAAGCTGAAAATTCAAAATAATTTTCATCTACTTTTGAAGCTTTGTTATTTTCTTTTTCTCGAAAATTTCATGAAAAAGGGGAGGAAAAGAGAGTTTTATTGGCCCTTTTGTGTCCAAACATCATGAACTATGCATACCTGATTCTCCTCTCTCGAGGGTGATATACGCAGGTGCCCTTTTTGGGCTTGGTGATCTTTTCAAACAAAAAGAGTTTTTGGAAAAGATGTTAAACTAACATATTTGTTACTTCTATTTCTTCAGTTAGTTTAAGTTGGTTGGTTTGTGGCATTCTGGATAGTCACCAATATTACATAAGTCCAATAGAAAGTTAGTTATGGCTAACTAGGATATCAAGGTTCTTATCACTGATCAGACAAGGAGTTCAGAGAATGAGAATTTAGGACTTAATGAAGAGATCTTTAAATTAAGGCAGCAAATGATAGAAATGCATCGAGCTTGAGATAATGGGCTACCTCTTCCTATATTTTCCATTGATAATCTAAAAAATCCTTCTAGCTTACCTCCAGTGTCATATGCATAATTTCCATTTCTGTTGGCAAGACACAATATGCACCAGAGTATACTCTGGGGAAATACTGTCCCAACTCTTCCAATGTTCATTTCCCAACTCCTTAACACAAAACTACCACATACTTGGCTCCACCTACTATTCATGCTTTTGCAGTAGCACCCCGATCTAAAGATCCTATTTTTGATATTCATCCCATGTTTGTGCCTCCCCACTCTGCGGGAGATCCTGTATTGAATATTTTTGGTTATCAGCATTATTCTCTTGATCCTATATTTAAGTTGACTGGTCCTTTTAGCTACACTCACCCGCCTGAGCTTTCTCTTAATTTTGAGAAACCTGTTATGACAGATGAATAAGAGGATATGACAAGAAATATAAAATGTTTGGAACTAGCTATGAAGAACTTCCAAGGACTTAGGGGTACAAAAGTGTCTTATATAAAGAATTATGCATGTTTCCAAGTTTTACCTCCCTTTTAGCTTTATGATGCCAAAGTTTGAGAAGTATGATGGACATAGTGATCCCTATCATAGTTGAGACATAATTGTAACAACTAAGTGGCGCTAGAGGGAAGGAAGAATTACTCATGGCTTATTTTGGTGAGAGTCTTGCAAGTTTAGCTTTAAAATGGTTTGTTGGTCAGGACATAGACAAGTAAAATAGTTGGGATGACTTGGATAATTAATTTTTGCAACAATTCTAATGCAATGTGGAGTTGCTTCCTAGAAAGAAATCCCTAACTAATATGAAAAATAAGAGTACTGAAAGTTTTAGGGTGTATGAAATTAGATGGCATGAACAGAATGCTAGGGTGAAACCTCCAATAAAAAAAAATAGTAAAGGTGTTTATTTGAAATACCCTAGGTTTTGGCTCTTGGAAATTTCTTGATTTTTAAACTTATTATCCTGGTAATGACTTACCATTGAGTCATATGGTATGGGTATGGGTCAGGTGACCCTAGTCGTAAGGTGTTCAGTGAATAGTAGTTAGGATTCTTTTATGGTAATTATTAGGTTGGTATGAGTCATTAAAGGTGGTACAGTTTATTTGATTGATCCTTAATCAAATCAGTAACTTAGTGACTTGACTTGGCTCTAAGTATCAGTGTCTCACTAAGATCCATGAGGATAGGTTATGGATGGTAAGATTGAGTTGTATGTTGTCTAGTCGGGTAATGAGTAGTTCTATGGGTCTTATGGTGAACAGTGTATGGGTGGCCAACTCATTGTCTTAGTGATGAATCGAGGGTATGAGTCATATATTGTGGTCATGAATCACGGGGTTTGACTCATAACCACCTGCAATATTTTTGCAGTTTTAAGTTAGGGACATTCTAGAAATTTGCCATTTTAACTCCCTTTGAGGCCACGACATAAAACACCTTTTGGTATTTTATTAACCTATTATTCCCAATCAAACACTCTTAAAATTTATCTCAAACTACCTTTCAAGCAAAAAGGCTAAGGTTTCATCAAGATAATCAATTAAGGCTTTCAAGGTGGTTTCTCTCCGTCTTCCTTAGTGTCTAAGGCATGTGACTCTTCCCTCATTATTATTTTACTAAAGGAATAAGTTTTAATGTATGATTTTCATAGTGTTGTTATGGTTTTAAAATAAAGGTTGGGTGCTTAGGTTTTTCATGGATGAATATTGTTTCTTATGGTTTAATTATGGTTTTTCTTATTTTAAATTATAGTTTTGCACATGTGGGTGTATGGGGATGGTGATTTAATTAAGTAGTCAGGGTTGAGACCCAAATTGGATGGTTGTTAGTTTTGATGATGGCATGCCCTTAACTTGTTCGTGAAATTGTCAATAAAAATAATTGTCATATGGTTTGTCTATTCTTGAATCCTTGTATTTCATAAATGATTAAAGGAACATGAATTGGTTTTGATTTTTTTATATTGTTTGGGAAAGGCCTTGGTGGCCATAGTTTGATTATAAATGGTTTTAGTTAATTAGAAATAATGTTCTAATTTGGTTTAATGGCTTATATTGCATAAGGTAATAGACTTGAAATCTCTAATATTGGTATGATGATACCAATGGTTAATTCCTAACTAAAAGGTTCTATGGTAAATGGTTGGGAATATGCAAATGGTTTTAATATGGGCTTAAATAGGGTTGAGTAGCAAAGTAGTGAAAGGTGGGGGTCCCAAGGGAACCGACATTGGAAACTTATGTTTACCAATGTGAGGGTGGTTTTGGTGACTATTTGCATGATGTCACACTCTATATTTTTGGATATGTACTAGTCATATCAGGTTATTTTTCACCCATCATTAAGCTAACACACAATGGGACCCTTTCAGTAGGGGGAGCTGAACCATTATAACTTATGGGTGGTTTTTGGACGGTCAAGCTACTCAACCCAGGTTAAGGATTTAAATGCATGCTAAGCCTTGTTCCCTACTCCATTACGATATATATGTACATATGTGTTTACATTTGGTTAGTTAATTTGGATTAAATAATGGCATTACTTTTTCTTTATCCCTAAGTTACATGCTAGCGTTCACTCCACTAACCATTTTTGGGCATTGTCCCCACGCGATGCAGGAACCAGCCACACTACCATTCATCTTGCTTAGTGACTTAGATTCGGGGATAACTTTGATTCATATTGAAGTGGTGGGCTTCCATTCTCTAAAAGTCTCCATTTCATGCCATTGACTTCTTTTCATTTTTGTTATTTTATTAGATTTTGTTTTGGTTATTGTCATGGGCATGTTCTAACTGAATGTTTCTTCATTCTAGTTAGAGGCCTTGATGAACAACTGTGGGAATGGGCGGTGTCGCTATTATTGTTAGCCTTGTTATTGGTATTTGCATTGGGATTGGAAATGGTTGGTTAATTAGTTGTGAATTTTGACTTTGGTTTAAAGTTTACCATCATGTCTTTAAATTTATGTTGCTTTATCTTATTATATGTTCGAAATTCATCTGACATAGAGTGTAGAGTGGTTAATGGTGGGGTATTGGGGGTGATCTCTGGTTTGGGTTGGACTTGGGATACCCAACAAAACTAGGCCCTATTGGTCATGTCAGATTGGTATCAGAGCCTTAGGTTCATAGTTAATTAGGTGTCCAACAAGGCCGTATCGAGTAAAGTCACTTTTATGGGTGTGTAGCATGCCACACTTATAAGAGAGAGGCTATGAGGCATTTAAGAATGTTTCTCTTTCTTGTGTTCTATTTTTGAGCTATTGAGCCTATGATCCTGAAATCTTCTCTAATAGTCGTTTGTTTGCTTTTCAGATCATGCCTCCCATATAACCTAAAGTTCACAAAAAATCCTCAGTCCTACCTTGGGACAATGTTGATGGAACCCATCCTACTTATGGGGTCCAGACCCAGTCTAGGGGCCAGTTCCTAATTGCCCTTCTGGAGTTCCACCAGTCCCCTCCTGTCCTTCTAGAGCTCCTCAGGCTGAGGTGATGAAGGATGAGTTTCATTAGTCTATTCATATGTCGGCTTAGTTGGTATCTTCTTAGTCTGAATATGGTACTTCTATTACTCTATCTTCTGAGGCCATAAGGGTAGGCTAGTTTATAAGGTTGAGTCCTCATGTGTTCACTGGTGTTAAGGTTGAGGAGGTACCTTAGGGTTTTATTGATAAGATAGAAAAGATCTTCCACGTTATGCATGCTACTAATGTGAAGGGTATGGAATTTGCTACCTACCAACTGAAAGATGTAGCAAACCAATGGTATGAGAAATAGGAGTAGTCAAGCGGTGATGATGCTGAGTCAACCCTATGGGATGATTTCTCTAGTGCTTTGTTGGACCGTTTCTTTCATTAGGAGTTGATGAAGGCAAAAAAGGAAAAGTTTGTTAATCAGAAGAAAGGCAAGATATTAGTCAAGGAGTATGCCTTGAAGTTTCACCAGTTATCGCGGTGTGCTCTGGAGTTTGTTTCTAGCATGAGGCCTAGAATAAGGAAGTTTGCTTTTGGGTTGTCCTGAGACTTGATTTTGGATAATACGGCTACCTTAATAAATAAGGATAAGGACATCTCCAAACTAGTTTTGTATATGATGCAGATCAAGGAAGAAAAGAAGATACAGGCCAAAACTGGGGAAAGGCAGAATAAGAAGTTTAGATTTTTTAGTTAGGGTGGCGGTCAACGGCAGAGTGGTAAGGATGGTAGAAAGTGGTCTAAGAAGAAGTAGGGAAATTTTGGGTCTTACTGGACTGTTAGTGCTCCTTACCTAAATTTGTATGGTGACTAGAGTTTTTTAGAGTGGCGATAATTATAGTGCACAGGGTGTCCAATCTCAGGCTAATAGGCCCCAATCAGCTCTATCATATCCTTCTAGCAGATTTTATGGTCGATTACATCGGGGTTACTGTGATGAAGTAAAGAAAAAGTGATTAAACTATGGTCAGCCAGGACAAATGGTTGAAATTTGTCCTATTGGTAAGGTTTCATTTAGGGAAAGCAAAGTTCGTTTTGCCTCTTCTTCAGCATCGGTACCAAGGGGTGCCTTATCTGGCTCCGGTACTAGTCCAAATTGAATCTATGCTCTCACTACTTATCAAGAGTTCAAGGCATTGCCTGATGTAATTACTGGTATATTAAAACTCTTTTCTCGTGATGTGTGTTGTTTACTTGATTCGGAGTCCACCCTTTCTTACATGACACCATTTGTGGCTGTGCATTTTGGTTTCTCTCTCGATTGTATTCTATACCCTTTTTCTATTTATACCTTAGCGTGATTCTGTGGTAGCTAAAAGAGTCTATAGGGGTTATGTGGTGGTTATGGGTATTCGGGAGACCTTAGTGGATCAGTTTGAATTAGACATGGTGGATTTTAACGTCATATTGGGGATGGATTGGTTGCACTCGTGCTATGCTTCTCTAGACTGTCAAACTAGTAAGGTTGTCTTTAAATTCCCTAATGAGCATTATTGACTGGGAGGGTGGGTACCTAGCTCTTAAGAAAAGGTTCATATCATATCTTAGAGCTCGGAGATTGATCTCCAATGGGTGTCTCTACCGTCTAGTCAAGGTTAAAGATTGTAACTTGGAAGGTACTTCTTTACATTCCATCCTGATGGTGAATTAATTTCCTAAGGTTTTCCCTGATTACCTTCCTGGTGTTCCTCCCGATAGGGAGATTGATTTTGGGTTAGATCTTATTTTGGACACTCATCCTATTTCTATCCCCCGTATCGAATGGCTCTAGCTGAGTTGAAGTTGCTTAAGGGGTAATTAAAGGATCTTTTAGAAAATAGTTTCATCCATTCCAATGTGTCCCCATGGGCTGCACCAGTTTTATTCATGCATAATAAGGATGGTTCCCTTCGGATGTATATTGATTATCGACAGATGAATAAGGTAATGGTAAGGAATAAGTACCCTCTTCCAAGGATAGATGATTTATTTGATCAGCTCCAGGGTGCTAAGTTTTCCTCTAAGATTGATCTTCGGTCTGGGTATCATCTGCTAAAGATTACCGAGGTGGATATCCCTAAGACTACTTTTTTTACCCGGTATGGGTATTTTAAGTTCCTAGTTATGTCTTTTGGATTGACTAATGCCTCAGCGGCATTCATGGACATGATGAATAGGATCTTCCATTATTTTTTGGATTTTTTCGTTATTATGTTTATAGACAATATTTTTGTGTACTCTAAGAGTGAGGCGGATCATGCTAATCACCTCCATTTTGTGTCGCAGACCCTGAAAGATCAGCAGTTGTATACCAAATTTTTTAAATGTGAATTTGGTTGAATGTCATCACTTTTCTGGGTCATATCATTTCTAGTGATGGGATCATGGTGGATACGCAGAAAGTTGCAGTGGTTAACAAGTAGCCTAGACTCATGACTCCAATCTATATTCGAAGCTTCTTGGGTTTTGAAGGTTATTATAAAAGGTTTGTGGAAATTTTCTCTTCTACAGCTGCCTCATTGACTAAGATAACTCAGAAAAAGGTAAAGTTCCCATGGTATGATGCTTGTAAGGATAATTTTGAAACGTTGAAGGATAAGTGGACAGTAGCTCCAGTTCTAACCTTGCTTGAAGGCACTGAAAATTTTGTAGTCTATTGTGATGCATCTCTTGTGAGGCTTAGTAACATTTTAATATAGCATGGCAAGGTGATAGTTTATGCCTCTAGATAGTTAAAGGTGAATGAGAAGGATTATCAGACTCATGAATTGGAATTGTTAGTTGTGGTATTCGCATTGAAAATTTGGTGTCACTATCTATATGGAATACATGTGGATATCTTTTCCTATCATAAGAGCCTATAGTAGGTGTTTACTCAAAAAGAGTTGAACCTCATGCAAAGTAGA
This sequence comes from Capsicum baccatum var. pendulum, assembly GCA_030864225.1. NCBI lineage: Eukaryota > Viridiplantae > Streptophyta > Magnoliopsida > Solanales > Solanaceae > Capsicum > Capsicum baccatum. Next base: position 145,993,989 of record CM061552.1, read on the forward strand.
TGGCTTGAGCTGCTCAAGGATTATGACAGATTTTTGGTAGAGAATTATGCAAGGTAGTACCTTTATAAGATTGTGAAGTTGCATGGGTTGCCTATTTCTATCATATCGGATTATAGTATGCATTTTTCATTATACTTTTGGCGGTCATTTCAGAAGGGTTTAGATACCAAGGTGAATCTTAGTATGGCTTTCCACCCGCAATCGAATGGGCAAGCGAAGAAAACTATTTAGACATTGGAAGATTTCTTCGTGCTTGCATGATTGACTATGGTGGTGGTTGGGTTGAGCATTTGCATCTTATAGAGTTTTCATATAACAATAGCTAGCACTATAGTATTGGGATGGCCCCATTTGAATCTTTGTATAGTAGGAGGCGTAGGTCTCCTATTGGGTAGTTCGAGGTTGGTGAGGCGAATATGTTTTACCCTGATTTGGTTCACCAAGCCATGGAGAAGGTGAAGGTGATTTGGGATAGGCTTAAAGCTACCTAAAGTATCCAAAAGTCTTACGCAGATGTGAGGTATAGGAAGTTATAGTTTGACATTCGGGATAGGATGTTCTTAAAGGTGTCTCCCACGAAGGGAGTGACACATTAGAGCTGCCTTCTATTCTAAGATCCATTCATCCAGTGTTCTATGTATCTATGTTAAGGAAGTACGTGGGTGATCCATTGCAGATTATACCTATCAAGAATATTGGTATTTCATATTCTCTATCCTATGAGGAGGTCTCAGTTGAAATCTTAGATCGGTAGGTTCATCGATTGCAGACCAAGGACATAACTTCGGCGAAGGTTTGATGGAGGAACCACAAGGTTGAAGAGGCTACTTAGGAAGATAAAAAGGACATGAAGTCAAAGTATAAATTCCTATTTTCAATTCTAAAAAATCGTGCTTAAAAAATGTATTGATCTTAACATCTTTGTTTCCTGTCTTAAAGGTAAGAGATGATTGTGAATTTTCTATTAATTTGTTTCTATCTTAAAGGTATGTGTATAGATGTTTGGTGGTTAAATCATGCTAGTCACTTCTTTTTCTCATTATTCGAAGATGAATGATCCAAGTGAGGGAGAATTGAAACACCCTGGGTTTTGGCCCTTAGAAATTTCCAGAGTTTGAACTCACTGCCCTAGTAATAACTAACCATACCAATCGTATGGTGTGGGTATGGGTTAGGTGACCCTAGTCATAGGGATTCCAATGGATGGTTGTTAGTATTCTGCTATGGTTACGATTGGGTTGGTACGAGTCGTTAGGGGTGGTGACAGTTCGTTTGGTCAGTCCTTAATCAAATCAGTAACTTAGTGACTTAACTTGGCTCTGCATACAAGTGGATCACTAAGAGCTGTAAGGATAGATCACGGATGGTAAGGTTGAGTGGTATGTTGTCCATTGTCCAATCCCTTTAGGTTCTGTTTGGGATATGACTAGACCATACAAGTTGTATGGTCAGGTAATGAGTGGGGCCATAAGGTTGTATGGTGGACAGTGTATGGTTGTCCAACTCACTAACTTGGTGCAAAATTGAGGGTACGAGTCTTATATTGTGGTCACGAGTCACGCGGGTTGACTCATAACTGATGTTCTTTAGAAATATAGCACTTTCGACACTGAAAACAAGGAAAATATGCAAGTTTTTGAGGTCTCTTTGTCAAATATGATCCATTTTTGGTATGTTTTGCTCGAAACCATGTTCTGGATTCTAAGTTTGTAAAAAGGTGAAAAAAGGTGTTTTGGCTACTTTTGGAGTGATTATCGATGTTCGAGATATTTTCTGGCTTGATGATGATTAATTTATGTTTGAGAGTCGAATAAGAGTTGAAAAACTGACTCCAGTCACCTACTAAGTCAACCTACTGACAGTAAGTAGACCTACGGATAGCATGTAGACAAAGAAGATACTAAAAATCTTAAATCCCGAGAGCTGACTTGCAGGACTTTATATATCTGCAACCTACGGTCTACACCTACACCCTATGCCAAACTGCAAGAACTACATGTGCCTGCGCCAGACCGCAGGTATATAGAGTAGGTAGCCACCGACCCAGTCTTCTCCTATTCTATTCATGCTTTATGTTTTAGGATTTTCTAATGTACTATAAATACCCCTTATGTGTTTTTTAGTAGGATTTATGTACTTTTGACACTCAAAAGCATATTTTGATTCCAAGATCCATCTTTGATCTAACGATTCTCTTATATTGACTTTCTTTGATTTATTCAGTTACGGTTGTGGGTTTTTATTCGTCTTATCATTGTGATTTCATCTATGCTTTCCATTATGAATATTATTGATTTCTTCACAATCATGAGCTACTAAAACCCAAAGCTAGGGTTATGGAAACCCCGGCGAATTGATGAAGTAGGAAAAGTGTGATTGTTGATCTGAACCAATACCCATGTCATGCATTATTTTATCTTTGTTATGATTGATTTCTTAATGGGTTCTCATATTAGTATCCCGCCTAGATATTGCTACTTACTCCAAAAGAGGAAGTAATACTCTGAATCTGATACCCGAAATGCTACACGATGCCCATGACCCCAAAGGACCACAACCTAACCCATGATTGACATCTATAACTGAGCACTGTATAATAAAGTGAGTAAATGCAGAATATAAGCGGTAAGGCTGTAAAGTTCAAAACTATAACATGTCAGATAAAATAATATCTGAATGGGGTATAGAAATACACAAAATGGAAATACACTATTTGAACATACTGTAGTCTGGAAGCCTCTAAACTGTCTGAATAAGGAGTTGATGGGACATATCCCCAACTAACTCTAACTGCTGAAATAAACTAAGTACTGAAAGTATGAAATAGTCAAATAATAACATCCTCGAATGATAAGGATTCACTGCCAGTCTGTCTGCTGAACGACCGATCTACTATGGATGCTCTGGAGCTCGTGCTTCTGAACCTATGGTATAAAACACCATAGCGTAAAATAAAAATATGTGTCAGTACATGATAATGTACTGGTATACAAGGGAGGTAGGTTGAATGCAAAGGGTTCATACGGATGAACAATACTAACTGATTGTACAACATGAACGTGAAAATACATACATGAAAAAGTAACTGAAATTGAATACGTGATAATACTGACTACTGGGTATAAATACTGATAAAATGAGTTACTGATAACTGAAATAACTCTTACTGAGTGATTGTATCTGACAGTCTAGATTCTGATGGAACTAGATTAGTTCTGTACTGTGCTGAGTGACTGTATCTGGCAATCCTGATATATGAAGAACTATCTGAGTTCTATTATTGAGACTGAGTGACTTTATCTGACAATCCTGATTCTGTAACTAAAACTATGGGAGAATTTATCTAACTGACATGCCCCTTTCTCTAAATAGATCTGGGTCCAACCTGTAAGCCCAGTTGGAAGTGTGTCAATACCGCGCCACTGGTAAGGACAAGCTGTGAGAAATCCCTCATCTAACAGGTACTCTAAGGAGAATGGTGGGACCCTCATATAACATATTAAGCCACCTCATCTACCCTCAACTAGCAGGTTTAATGTCACAACCTACGCTATCTACGTAGTTCTGGAGCACAAGGATTGCTTCAAAGAATCACACCCTCTACTAACAAGTGAGTTCCCAGCCTTGGGCTCACTCGGTGCTGAATCCTACTCCGATCTAAATCGACACTAAACGTGATTAACTAAACTGAACTGTCCTGAGTTTATTTAGTTTTGTTAACTGATGGAATACTATTAAGATCTGATAACTGACTGAGATTATTGATATTACTAAGTTTTCCTGAGTCATGTAACTAACTGAATTCTCCTGAGTTCTGAAACTGACTGAGAATACTACTAATCATGGCATGATTGAGATTTATCATGAAATCAATGCTGGCTCTAGGCATACAGCTAAGTTGTCGGGTACAAGTAACCCTAGTACGCGATAACATGAAACTGACACTACATGACACTTCTTTGAATACAGGACCATAGTCCACAATCCATAATACAATCATTGGGGTATTTCATCAAGTAATTGGGAGTCATAAGCTTGAACATAGACAAGGATGCATAATAATGCATCATGATTCATTCACTAAGGCTTTTTATCAAACACTCAGCATGCATTTAACTTGTACATGAATAGGGATCTCTTATTAGCATGTTATAATTGTACTAGTTCATTCACATGGGCATTTCATCAAACACCTAGTGAGCATAATATATCCACATAACACTATACAACTAATAGTCATCATTATTACATTCCCATTGGCAAAATTTCAAGATCAAGTCTAGGGGTGGGAAATTGACCCTTTTGCCCTTAAAAACATGGACATTTAATGACTGAAAACTGGGGATCAGCGTGATTGGCGACGCAGCACATTGATGCATCAATACGATACCCGATATGTCGCGCCATGATTGCTCCAAGCCTCAGTAGTTTTTCTGGCATTCCCTACAATAATATTAACCAACGCGATAGGAGATGAGGCACGCCAAGATCACATTGTTCCACTATTTTGGGACACCAAACGTGGCCTAAATGAGGTTCAAAAAATTCAAAACTTGTTCGGGAACACGTATTGACCTCTCTGATCATGAATTAACAAAAATACAGACCATTAAAGGACATTAAGGTGGCGAAATGAGATTACCAACTTTTGAAAAACAAAAATAAACTAAGTCGGAGAACTTAGCTAGAATTTTCTAAGTATGGGACCCCCTTGACAAGCTTAAAGGACTGATTTAATCTTAAAAATTTTGCATGGTCTTACAATATCTCCCCCTTGAGAACATTCATCCTCGAATGAGACTGACTGAGATAAGGAAAATACAAACTTAAGTATATATAGGACATAAATAACTGAAACATGATTTCATGAATGACATGACTGATAAACTGAATATATCGTACTAAACAAGCATATCTGATGCATGCATAAATGATTCATGAATGCATGACTGAGATTTTTGATAAGCTGAGTTTCTCATAATGAGGATGCATATCTGATGCATGAATATGTGACTAGCATATTGTATAGACATATGATTGACTATGCGATGTATTTGATACCAAGTTTATATAGAATTCTGAGCATAAAACTGAATACCAAGTTGGTAATGAAGCAGAACATGATAACTGTGCAAGATTAAGGAAAACTATTACCTTGGGCTGAGTTTGAGTTAGCATAAAAAAGGTGAGGATACTTGGTATGCATATCTACTTCTGCTTCTCAAGTAGCTCCCTCAATGGATTGATTCTGCCAAAGAACTTTAACTAGAGGGAATTCTTTGTTCCTCAGTCGAGTCTGGTAGTAAAGACTTTCAACTGGACTCTCTTCATAAGAGAGGTTGTTCTGAACATAAATGCCCTCTATAGGGACTACAACTGATGGGTCACCTTTGCACTTCTTGAGCAATAAGACATGGAACACTGGATGAATTGAGGTTAGATCTGAAGGTAATTCGAGCTCATAAGCTACCTTGCTGGAACAACTAAGAATTTTGAAGGGACCAACATATCGGGGACTTAGCTTTCCCCTCTTGCTGAATCTCTTCACTCCCTTCATGGGAGAGATCTTTAAGTAACATAGTCACCAATCTCGAACTAGATATCTTTTCTGCACATATATGTATAAGACTTTTATCGGCTTTGAGCAGCCCGGAGTCTTTGTCTGATCAACTAGACTTTTTCTAAGGCATCAAATACTAAGTCAGGCCCTACAACTGAGGTCTCACTAACTTCAAACCAACCAACTAGAGATCTACATCTCCTACCATAGAGAGCTCCAAATGGATCCATCCGAATGTTGTAATGATAGATGTTGTTGTATGCAAACTCAATCAAAGACAAGTGATCATCCCAACTACCCTTGAAATCAATTGCACATGTTCGCAGTATATCTTCAAAAGTCTAAATGGTCCTTTCTGCTTGACCATCTGCCCGCGGATAAAAGTTTGTACTGAGATGAAATTAGGTACCAAGACCCTTTTGGAATGTTTCCAGAAGCAACAAGTGAATTGGGTACCTCTATTTGAAATAATGGACAACGGAACACCGTGTAATCTGACCAACTCCCTGATATAGAGTTTGGCATAATCCTTGGTTGAATAAGAGGTATGGACTGGAAGGAAATGAGCTAATTTGGTCATCCTATCTACAATGACCCATGTTTACTTCTTACCACTTCCAAGTAGGAATACTAAACTCCTAAATGGACCCATTAGGCTTCTGATGCTCTATCTTAATCTGCTGACATGTAGAGCACTTAGCCATAAACTTTGCAACATCTCTCTTCATCCCACTCCACCAATAGATATCCCAAAAGTCATGGTACATATTAGTGGCCCCTAGATGAATAGAGTAGCGTGCACTATGCACTTCTGCGAGAATTCGCTGCCTCAAGTCATCTATACCTGGCATACAAAGATAACCCAGACAACACAAAACACCATCTCCCCTTGGGAGAAAACCTCTATTTTTTTATATCTGACTGATTTTTTCAACTTGATTAGACTAGGATCTCTGTCCTGTTTTTCCTTAAATTCGAAAACTAGAGATAATTCTGAACTGTTCTGAACCCATATACTACCTTCTGCTGAATCGACTAGGAGGACACCTAGTCTAGAAAGATGATGGACTTCTTGAGCTAACTTCTTCTTACTGTCCTCAACATGAGTAACACTACCTATAGACAGTCTGCTGGGGGCGTCGGCTACTACATTGGCCTTGCCCGAATGATAAAGGACACTCATGTCATAATCTTTCAAGAGCTCTAACCACCTTCTCTGACGGAGGTTAAGATATTTTTGAGAAAAGACATACTGAAGGCTCTTATGATCTGTGAACTCATCTACATGAACACCGTACAAGTAATGCCTCCAAATCTTTAAGGCAAAAACTATGACTGCTAACTCAAGATCATGAGTAGGATAATTCTTCTCATGGGGTTTAATATGTAAGGAGGCGTAGGATATGACCTTACCATGTTGCATGAGGACACAACCCAAGCCTACTCTGGATGTATCACAACACACTACAAATCATCTATACCATCTGGAAGAGCCAAAACTAGAGCTGAGGTGAGTCGAGTCTTCAACTCCTAAAAACTCTTCTCACAAGGATCTGACCACTGAAACTTGACTTTCTTCTGAGTCAATCTAGACATAGGGGATGTAATAAAATAAAATCCCTCAACCAACTGTTTGTAATAGCCAGCCAAACCTAAGAAGCTCCTGATATCTGAAAGAGATACAGGGCGAGGCAGTTTCTTACTACTTCAGTATTTTGAGAATTAACTCTAATGCCATCACCAGAAATAATATGACCAAGGAATGCTAATGACTTTAGCCAAAATTTTCACTAACTAGATTTGGTGGACAGCTAATGATTTTTGAGAGTCTACAATACTAATCTGAGATGGTCTGCATGATGATGTTCACTGCGGGAGTAAACTAGGATATCATCTATGAAGACTATGATCAACATGTCCAAGTACTGCTTGAACACACAATTCATCAAGTCCATGAAAGCTGTTGGGGCGTTGTTAATACCAAAGGACATAACTAAGAATTCAAAGTGACCATACCGAGTACGAAAGGCTATTTTCAGAATGTCACATTCTCTGACTCTAAGCTGATGATAGTCTGATCTGAGATCTATCTTTGAGAAATAGCTGGCACCCTGAAGTTGGTCAAAAAAGTCATTGATTCTAGGAAGTGAATACTTGTTCTTGACCGGGACTTTATTATTTTGAATGTAATCAATGCACATTCTGAGAAAACCATCTTTGTTTTGCACGAATAAGACTGGTGTGTCCCACGGGGACACACTGGGTCTGATGAATCCCTTATCTAGGAGATCCTTCAACTTTTCTTTCAATTTTCTGAGTTCTACTGGTTCCATTCTGTATGGAAGAATAGATATAGGCTGAGTATCTGGAAGAAAATTAATACCGAAGTCTATTTTTCTTTCAGGAGGAATTCTAAGAAGATCTTCAAGAAAAATATTAGAATATTCATTCACTATTAGGACTGATTCAAAACTGGGAGTTTCATAACTAGAGTCCTTAACTCAAACAAGATAATAGACACATCCCTTAGATATCATTTTCTGGGCCCAAAGGTAAGAAACAAATTGACCTCTTACAACTAAAGTACTACCTCTCCACTCTAGGATAGGTTCATTCAAAAATTAAATAACATAGTAGGAATGAAGCCAATCCATGCCGAGAATGACATCAAAATCAGTCATCTCTAATTCGACTAAGTCTGCTGAAGTGACCTTCTGAGATACTATAATTGGACAGTTCCTGTACACCCATTGGGCTATGATGGTTTTACCCACTGAGGTGTAGACTGAGAAAGGCTCTGCTAAAATTTCAGGACTGACTCCAAATCAACTGCCATATAAGGAGTAACAAACGACAAAGAATCTCCTGGATCTAATAAAGTGTAAACATGCAAATGAAAGATCTGTAATATACCAGTAACCACATTAGGAGAATTTTCCTGATCCTGTTGAGACTGAAGAGCGTAGAGTTTATTTGGGAATTACCCATGTGTAGTACTAAAAGTGGCACCCTACTGGTTCGGGCGACTAGACTAAGCTGAGAAATGGTTATGCTGAACTTAAGGACCTGGCTGAGGATAATCTCTGACTCTATGGCCTATTTTGCCATATCCAAAGCAAACATCACTGCCAGCTCTGCAAGTACCCTGATGGTGCTTGCCACATGTCTAACAAAGAGGATAGGTTTGAGCACCGCTAACATTTCCCTAAGGCTTTAAACCCGGCATCCTATCTCTATTGCTGTCTCTGAATTTTGGTACTGGAGCACTGGCTAAGGAAGGAGATAGAAAAGATGACTTTGGGAAAAAATAAGAACAACTTTCACCCTCTGACTTAGGCTGAGCAAAGTTGAAACTACCTGTCCTTGCTCTCTCATTCTGCCTCTCTCTCATCTTAATCTTCTGCTCTTCTATCTGTTGAGCATGGATCATAAGCCTGGCTATGTACATCTCACTAATCAACATTATAGATTTGAATTCATTGACAATACTATCATTCACCCCAGAAACAAACTTACTCATCTTGACCCTGCTGTCTGTCACTACATGAGGAGTGTATCTAGCTAGTTGAGTAAACTTTAGAGAATACTCTTTCATGTTGCCCTGCCTGAGGTTGATAAATTCTAGCACCTTAGATTCCCTCAGCTATAGAGGAAAGAATCTATCAAGAAAAGCAGTGGCAAAATCCTTCCACTCTATAGGCCCTGCATCACCAGCCCTCTCTACTTTTCACTGTTTGAACCATGTGTGAGCCACATCCTGCAACTGATATGCAGCTAGCTCAGGACTATAAACAGTAACACCTCAATGATATCTATAACCTTTTCAACCTGATAAAGGAATTCCTAAGGTTCCTCATTTGACTTAGACCCGGTAAAGGATAGAGGATTCATTCGGGTGAAGTCCCGAATCCTGGCTGCTGCAATGTTGGCCACTGGGTTGGCCAGAATGACAGTTGGTTATTTATCTAGGTAGCAACTGAGTTAGCAAAAGTAGTGAATGCAGCTCTGAACTCTGCATGAGAAACATGTTCATCCAAGGGATCTGCTTGGACGGGCTGAGAGGCTAATTGATTTTTGTTTCTTCTCTTGGGAGGCATGTTCTATAGAAGGAAAGAAGAAATGAATTAGACTGAGAGTTAACTTGAGCTCATGCTCACTATCATGTCATGAATACTGAAATAAAGGAAATTGTTTCTAAAACATCTTATAGCCTATTGTAGATAAATGTGGCATGCAACACACCCATGCACAAGACTGTACTAGATGCGGTTTTCAAACTTCCTAGGACACTATTGAATCTTAGGCTCTGATACTAAGTTTGTAACGCCCTGAATCTGATACCCAAAATGATACACGATGCCCATGATCTCAAAGGACCATATATTAACAATGACTCATATCTGTAACTACGCACTGCATAATAAACTGAATAAATGCAGAATATAAGTTGTAAGGCCATAAGGTTCAAAACTATAACATGTCTGATAAAATAATATCTGAACGGGGTATATAAATACCCAAAATTGAAATAAACTATCTAAACATACTGTAGTCTGAAAGCCTCTAAACTATCTGACTAAGGAGTTGATGGGATATATCCCCAACTAACTCCAAGTGCTGAAATAAACTAAGTACTAAAAAATGAAATAGCCAAATAATAACATCCTCAAATGATGAGGACTCACTACTAGTTTGTCTACTAAACGGCTGATCTACTAAGGATGATCTTGAGCTCGTACTTCTTAACCGATGGTATAAAACACCATATCGCAAAAGAAAAGTATGCATCAGCACATCAAAATGTACTGGTATAAAAGTGAGGTAGGTTGAATACAAATGGTTCATATGCATAAACAATACTAACAAACTGTATAACGTGAACGTGAGAATACATGCATGAAAAAGTAACTGAAATTAAATATGTGATAATACTAACTACTGGTTCTGAATACTAATAACATGAGTTACTGATAACTAAAATAACTATTACTAAGTGACTGTGTCTAACAATCTAGATTCTCATGGAACTAGCTGAGTTCTGTACTGTGCTGAGTGACTGTATCTAGCAATTCTGATATCTGAAGAACTATTTGACTTCTATTACTAAGACTGAGTGACGGTATCTGATAGTCTTAATTTTGTAACTGAAACTATTAGAGATTCATCTAATCGGAATGCCCTCTTTTCTAAATAGATCTGGGGTCCAACCTGCAACCCAAGTTAGAAGGGTGTCAATACCGAGCCACTGTTAAGTACAAGCTGTGAGAAATCCCTTATCTAACAGGTACTCTAAGGAGAATGATGGGACCCTCATAGAATAGGTTAAGCCACCTTATTTACCCTCAACTAGCAGGTTTGATGTCTCAACCTACGTTGGCTACGTAGTTCTAGAATGCAAGGATTGCTTCTAAGAATCACACCTTCTACTAACAGGTGAGTTCCCATCCTTGGGCTCACTCGGTGCTGTATCCTACTGCCATCTGAATAGACACTAAACATGATTAACTCAACTGAATTAGCCTGAGTTCATTAAGTTCCATTAACTGATGGAATACTATTAAGATCTGATAACTGATTGTGATTACTGAGATTACTAAGATTAGTGAGTTTTCCTTAGTCATGTAACTAACTGAGTTCTATTGAGTTCTAAAATAGACTGAGAATACTGCTAATCATGGCGTGACTGAGATTTATCATAAAACCAACGTTGTCTCTAGGAACACAGCTAAGTTGTTGGGTAAAAGTACCCCCAGGACTCGATAGCATGAAACTAACACTAGATGATACTTCTTTGAACAAAGGACCATAGTCCACAATTCATAATACAATCATTGAGGCATTTCATCAAGTAATTGGGAGTCATAAGCTTAAACATAGACAAGGATGCACAATAATGTATCATGATTCAATCACTATGGTTTTTTATCAAACACTCAGCATACATTTAACTTGTACATGAATAGGGATCTCTTATTAGCATGTTATAATGGTACTAGTTCATTCACATGGACATTTCATCAAACACCTAGTTAGCATAATATATGCACATAACACTATACAACTAATAGTCATCATAATTTACATTCCCATTGGCAAAATTTCAAAGGTTTAACATGTTTTTACATGGTACTACATATATATTGCTTTACTTCACATAGCAATTGCAATTAAATCATTAACTAGAGAACCCATTAACATAATAGTCATGAACAAATTCAAACTAAATTATGAAAGCCATTAAAAACATTATCTTGAATTTTTAAAAGGCCTCTTGAGCTTCAAGGGCGGAAGGAACCCTGGGATGAACACTTGACATACCTTGGATGGAAAATTCTTTAAAACTAAGGATAGAATTTCTTGAATTTGAAGCTCCTATGAAAACCCTAGACTTGTTCTTGAGAGTATTTGAGAGTAACAATAATATTTTGGTGAAACAATGGTTGAATCTCGTGTTATAGGCTTATATAGGGGTGGGAAATTGACCCTTTTACCCTTAAAAACACAGACATTTGATGGCTGAAAATTGAGCATCAACGCGATTGGCGTGGGGTATGTTGATGCATCAATGCGATACTCGATGCATCACGCCATGATCACGCCAAGCCTCAGTGGAAGTACCTGCAACAATTTTCACCAACGAGATAGGAAATGTGGCGCGCCAAGATCGCGTTGGTCTGCTATTTTGGGAAACCAAACGTGGTCTAAAAAAGGTTCAAAAAATCCAAAACTTGTCCGAGAACACCTATTGACCTCTCTGATCTTGAATTAACAAAAACACAGACCATTAAAGGATATTAAGATGGCGAAATGAGATTTTCAACTATCAAAGGCCAAAAATAAACTAAGTCTGAGAACTTAACTAGAATTTTCTAAGTATGGGACCCCCTTTACAAGCTTAAAGGACTGATTTAAGCTTAGAAATTTTGCGGGGTCTTACAGAGGAGTAGTGACTAGGAAAAGATATAGACAATAGTAATTTGGAGTTTAACTATCGATCCATACTTCTAGGTTCTATCTACGTAAGATGGTTAGGTTATATCTGCTAACTAGAAAGTCAAAAAGTAATTGTTCACATGATCAAGATAAGGGTTAGTAGTGCGATACCCCAAGACTCAAAAGGTAAAGGGTGAAATCCTTTTACTTATCCAAAAGATTGTTGAAGGTACATAGCTTATCATTTCTACATGCAAGATATTGGATTGGTTCAACAACGCACGATAAGCCTACGGAGTTGAAAATCCAGGGGAACACAATCCTAGTGTTCACTTATCACTTATTTTAACCAAGTTAATATTATTATTTGCTCGAGATTATTACAAACAAAGTCCCCCATTTACTTTTCTTGTTCTTCCCATTGACTACAACTACTGATATCTACTAAGCAACGTGTTCTCTTAGGATTTGGCCCCTACCTTAGTTGGATTACTATATCTTGATTGCAACTTTACCATCATCTAAAAGGAGGTGTTGCTCGAACGTCACCAAGAAATTGTCGGGGATCACACTGTTGATTAGGGATTTAAAGTTGTTGTAGTTTTTGTGTTTTTCTTTTTTGTTCTTAATTGGGCATACACCGGTGTATGCCTAGCACAAAAAGTCGAGGAAAACCCTTACACCTAGTTAATCTTAATCTAGAGAGGATCCTACAAATACCCGGTGAGATGTCTGAGTATAAAAGAGTTAATAATCCTAAAGGGGTTTGTGATGTTGTACCTCCACCCGAAATAGTGCACGATATTGTTGATCATCAGACTAGTGAGATGTTTACTCATACTGAAGCCTAGAAGTGGTCAATGGAAGATTCTCAAAGAGTATCTAGGAAGTAGATCTAACTAAGCAGAGACAAATATCACACCTCGGAGTAGCACTCGATGGAAACTAGAATAGAGCTAGCGGTGCCCCTGTTCAAGTAATCTCAGTATATTATTACAAGAAGCTATATGTAGTTAATAAATAAGATTGGGGATATGTTGAGCCTATCGATATAGGTGCCATACTACCTCTTGTTTTCCCCCAGGCATCAAATTTGACATCACGAGTGCAATGATCCAACTTCTAAATTTGAAGGGTGTGTTTGCAGGATTGCCTACTGATGATGCAAATTTGCACCTTACAAATTTCCTTAGGATCTACACCTTGTATACTATTCTAGGGGTATATCAAGAAGCACTTAGACTGAGGCTTTTCACCTTTTCACTTACAAGAGAAGCATCCTTACGATTAGGGGAATTGCCAAGAGGTACTATCATGACTTGGAATGAGTTACACAGGCAATTATTAAATAGGTTCTTTCCTCCATCAAGGATGTTGCAGAACAAAGATGAGATTTATAACTTCAGGAAGTTGCAATCTGAGTCCATGTATGAGGCTTGATCAAAGTTTAAGAAGAAGCTGAGCATGGTGCTAAATCATCAGTTGTCAGAGGCAAGCTTATCAGAGATATTCTATAGAGCCCTGACTAGTAGTTCCATATCCATGGCAGACACAATCTCTGGAGGAGCTTTTATAAAACTACGTTAGATGGCAGCGTTGGAGATATTAGATTAGATTTTACTCACTAATCGAAGATGAAAAACTCGAAAGGCTGGGAAGGGATCTGGTGGTTATTTTATTGGTGCCTCCTGTGACCAGAGAGCAGCTGATAATATAATAGTATAAGAAATTGAGTTACTAAGGGCTGATTTAGGGGTTCTAGAAAAGAAATTTGTAGCAGAGACTTCCTAGAAAGTGAATATAGTAGCAGCACAGGGGTCAGGTTCCAAAGAGTACAAGTAAGAATTGGAAGAGGAAGCTAATTACTTGGATCGTCAGATGGCGGATTTTGAGCCCCAGGGTAAGGAAACCAAGGTTGGAACTATTATGATAGATACAGAGACCATAGCAAAGAGAGAGATAGTGATTGGGGGAAGAAGGATAACTATAGAGAGAAGGGAGATTGGTATATTCCACCTGGTAGACACGATGCAGAATCCAAAATATTTGAGATACTGGATAAGCTGGTGAAAGGTCAAGAAAGTAAGGAGACCATCCTTAAGGGTATTAAGGTTGATATTTTAGGGTTGACCTAGAAGGTCGAGTCACATGCCACTACTATCAAGTAGTTAGAGCACTAGTTTAGGCAGATGTCGGCAACTCTAAACTAGAAGCATCCAGGTACCTTTTCAAGCAACACAGCGCAAAATTTGAGAAATAATGGTGATGTAATTTTTATTACCACGAAGAGTGGTATCACTACTATCAATCCCCCACTATCTATTATTGAAGTTGTTCATGATGAGACACCTACTATTGAGTTTGAGAAGGCAACAGGTGATAAAGGTACAGTTACTGAAGATAAAGGTAAGGGTTCGATCATTGATCCAGATGTCAAACAGATTTTGAGACCACCCATACTTTTTCCTCAGCGATTGAGGCAAAATAAAGAAGAAGGTAATTTCAAGTGGTTCATTAAGATACTAAAAGAATTAAGCATGAACACACCTCTTTTTTAGGCATTAGAGCAGATGTCTAGATACGCTAGGTTCATAAAATAGTTGGTCACAAGAAAGAAAAGAGAGAAGTTTGAGGATTATGGAGTGCACCACTATTGTGTAGTCCTTGGCATAGAAAAGGGGTGATCCTAGAGAATTTACTATACCATGCACTATTATGTCATTTTAATTTTTCCAAGCCTCGTGTGACTTAGGAGCCAATATTAATTTTATGTTGATGTCTATATTCAAGAAACTGGGCTTGAACCCTCCAAAACTGACTTTGATGAGCCTATTGATGGTTGATCGCACAGTGAAAAAGCCTGTGCGGATCTTTTTTGATATGATCGTAAAGGTGGATAACTTTTTCTTTCTGACTGAATTTGTTATCATGGACTATGAGGTTGACACCGAGATGCCCATTATCTTAGGAAGATTTTTTATGGCCACAGGTAGAGTTATGGTTGACATGGGAAAAGGTGAACTAAAATTCAGAGTCAATGGTGAGAAAGCGACATTCAACATCAGAAAGTCAATGAAGCAGCCAACTGACATAAGGGTAGTGTCGGTGATTGATTGTATTGATGATCTTGAAGGATACCCAAATGGGTATCTTGATGAATTCTTAGTTAATATACCCATGTCATGCCGTGATGTTAAATTAAATATTGCATGGGAGGCAACCCATGGGCTTGTTAGTGAAGTCTGAGTAACTAAAATAACCATATCATGCTGTGATGTTAAATCAAGAGTTGAGTGGGAGGCAAACCACTATTTTAGTGTTCATGTTTTAGTTTAGTTTGTCTTTTTGTAGGTTTTTAAATTTTTGGATCTTACTTGGAATACGGTAAAACTTATTGCATTCATCATTTCCAAGTAAGGAGATTGTGTGATCAGCCTATCATGGTCACAAGTTCCACACGGTAAGTTGAGTAATAAGTCAAAAAGTTGAAATTTTGAGGATGAAAAATGGTAAGTTATGGACTCTGTATTTAATTTTATTTTTGGGACCTAAAACTTAGGTTGCGGTACCATAAGTATTTAGAAAAATATTGAAATGCTGAGTTCGGGGTATAGAAAAGTAGGCCAAAATATTTGGCCTGGAACCTGCGCCCATTACCTGCGGGCCGCAGGTGGTACCTATGCCTGAGATCTGAATGCAGGTACAGGCCACAGGTACAATCCGCTGCTAGGTTACTTTGTGGGCCCAATTTTTTATTTAAATTTTGGGCCCACCAATATTCAAATATGACCTAAAATAGCCCTCCACCTATATAAAAACATTTTTACCCTTATTCAAACTCATTCAAATCCTCAAAACTTCACTTTTCTCTTTCAATTCAAACTTCCCTATTAAAGCATAAACTAACCCCAGACCTGAGTAAAGGCTATATTGACACTTATTTGATACACCAACATTCCCCAACACACTACAAACAAGTTTCAATCTTGGTTTTGCTTGATTTGTTCATTATTCTCTTTCGATTCTTCAGATAAAAGGTAACTTTCTCGGCTACTAATGGTTATATATTGGTTTATCTATTTTTTAAACAAGTTGATATATGTATTCCATTGCAAAATATATAGAGACTATCATGCTTGTATGTGGGAGTATTGAAGTAACCTAAAATCATTATGTAGGGTCGCGTTTTGAAGAAAAATCTAAAGTTATGACCTAACCGGATGTTGAACTTGAATGAATGAAAGTAATACCATTAGTTGAGCATGTTTGTTTGTGTTGAAATTCATGATTCTAGATTAGTGTGTATACATTGGACTTTTTGGGATTACAAATAGGTCTTAGGGATGTGAAAATTGAGGAAAAACTCAAACTTTTCAAATTTTGAGTTTTTCTTCGACTTTTGTTATCACTCGCTTTTGTTAGAAACTGAAAATTAGTTTTTCAAGTATATATGGAACCTAAAGAAATGAAGAATATAAAGGTAGGTACTTTTAGGAAATGTACAAAGTCTCTGGATCCTAGTGGATCAGTGGAGAAGTATCTGAGGCAGTGATGTAGAGAGACTTCTGTTGGGGTAACACACAGAGTCACAAGAAAACAGACTCGCCAGGCTGCTCAGTTAGTTATAGCCTAGCCGAGGATGAAGTCCACAAAGATATCATCCCACTCAATCCTCTATCTGATGATAATAATAATTAGGAGATAGAGTCTAATACTACTCCACACAATACTGGTTAGGGCCCCTAATTTAAGGAGGGGTCCTAGGATTCATCCGATGAGGTTGAGCAGGAGCAGTCATCTGTGGTGGCCCAATCTAAGGAGGGAACCACTACTCATGTACAGAAGACAGAGGTACCCCAGTCTGATGAGGGTGTTGAGTATCCATAACATGATACTTCAATATAGTAGAGCCTCACACCCGTACGTGCCCCATATGCAGCTCTTGAGAAAGGATATCTGAGGTGGTATGTGGAGAAGATGTGGCATATATTTGATCTAGACAGTCATGTTTGGGAGCTAGGCAGGCCTATGATATGTATTTATAAGGAGTGTCAGATCAACTTATCGTGGCTAGAGCAAGCTACGAGTAGTATTTAATAGATATCAGCTAGAGTGGATGACAAGACCACTCAGTTCCTACAACTCGACAATGGTATGGGAGATTATGTATCCTATAGAGCTACTATAGTCCTTCCTATATGCCATTATCTAGGCTTTATCAGAATTGTATGGCAGCCATAACTTGATCACATACTAATTAGAGGGGTTAGAGTTGATATCACAGACGAGACTATCCTTAGAGTTATATTCGACCCTGATTATATCACTCATACATATATAAATAAGTGATACCACATACTGAGGATTGCACAGGATTGACATTTCATGCGGGGTGATGAGCATCGTCTAAAGAGGGTTGAAATGGCTAGGTGGGTAGCCAGTTATATTTCACCACTAGGTGATGCAACCCCATGGATTGAGGTTCAAGCTGTGATAAAGAAAGGCCTCATAACATTAGAGGCCAAGTTTTGGTGGTTGCTGATTAGATATCAATTTATACCTACTACTTTATATAACACATTAACGTGGGAGAAAGTTCCATTGGTTGTCTGTCTGATGGCCGATTATGATATTGATTTTTTTTCTATTCTTTTACATGAGTTAAATAATAGAGTATTTGGGGAGTTGACTAATCTGCCTTTCCCGTGCATGATTTAGAGGCTATGTGATGAGGCAGGTATACCTGAGTTACTAGGTATAGATGAGATGGTACTTGCGACTACGACTGTGAAGACGAGGACCATGAAAGGTCTAGCACCTTCAGGCACTTTTAGGAGATCGAGGTAGTGGGAAATAGTGGGCAACAGTACCTCAGGCGTAGTCTAAGGGGCTAGTAAATTTTGTAGAGCCTGATGAAATACATAAACATGATATGGGTATTAGTATTGACATAGAGATAAGGGAGCAGAGAGATACTCCAAATTCAAGTACACAGGGCTAAGGGATACAGGCTACTTCTTATTTATCCTAAGCAACGACTTCAGATCCATTTGGTGAATCTATAGAGCTTTATTGCCCATCTACTATAGCTCCTATGATAAGTATGATTACTGTAACCAGTGAGTTTTTGTAAAACTTAGTTGACAGCTAAAGGCCCACAGCTACTAGATTAAAGGTTGCTGAGATCGATATGACTACCCTCTTTGTCCAGATAAGATTAGGGGTTAGGACTAGATTTGAGCAGGTCAAGGCTAGGTGGGAGGCTGCTCAGAGAGGCGCACTATCAGATCTGCATACTAATTTTTAGACATATATCAATGAATTGGAGAGATAAGCTACCTCCTAATATACAGAGATAGGTGTTCCAAAGCTAATTTAGATGAAAGAGTATTTTTATATCCTTCGAGCAAAGGTATGCTCTCTTGTAGAGAGTCGTGTAGTAGCTACTCCCTAGATTATACACCCTATTGTCCATATATGACCTCCGCATGTGCTGAGATACTTTGATTTCTTTGCAGAGAATGAGGAGGAGGTCCCAATAGTTGGGACCAAGAAAAGTCACTTAGACGACTTGTATGATCCTGATATAATAGAGGAGAAAGCCGTTAAAAATGCCTGGAAAGATTTTTTAGAGACTACATTCATTGATAAGTAGAGGTGTGCATCTATAGCAGAGGGTGCATCCACTAGTAGTGCACTGCCATGACCACTTCCTCCGCCAGCTAATATGTCTCTACCTGGGGTTTCTCCTAATTCGGGCGCCTTGTGTATCCCAGGTATGTTCTCACTTCCCTATGTTATTTTGAATTTTTGTGTATTGAGGATAGTGTACAGTTTTTAGCTGGGGTGGGCATATGATGCCACTGTGGGTTTTTGTTGTCGTGCTTCTTTTCCTGTTGTTCACGGTATGGTTATAGAATCGGTATGTCTCGAATAATTTTATGTCATATTGTATTTTTCTTCGTATTATGTTGTTTTTGTGTAATTAGGAGATTATAAGTATTTAGGGTAGTAGTCATGTTTTGATTAATTTTTGATACCCCTCAAAAATTTTGAGTTTCTAAAACTGCGTTGATGTATATATGTGTGAATTTTGTGGATAATGTCATGGCATTAGGATTAGGCATATGATAACCATTTGCTGACAATGGCATGAACTGGATAGGTGTAGTTGGTAATATTGACTTTGTGCTAAGTGTGTGTGAGATACTACCTAGTTCCCTTTGTATGTTAAATTAAGAACTTGCCTGGTTAGTCTTGCCTAGGTTGAAGTATAGCTAGTTAGGAAAGGATCATAGGTTGTTTTTTATTATAGTCCATTTTTAGTGTAAATGACCTTTCATGCACGATACCCCATGATCCCTACTTTGAGCCTTGTAAGCCTATTTTTCTTATTTTCACCATTCACCTTCCCATTTGTATTATAATTTAT
The DNA here is from genome assembly GCA_030864225.1 of Capsicum baccatum var. pendulum. Lineage (NCBI taxonomy): Eukaryota > Viridiplantae > Streptophyta > Magnoliopsida > Solanales > Solanaceae > Capsicum > Capsicum baccatum. The sequence goes on from CM061552.1 coordinate 146,013,914, forward strand.
TTATTTTGGCGTATGTCCTCCTTGGACATTGTACACCTTAACACAGGTAAAATACCTAAGTTAAGGGTGGTTATCATAGGGGTGCGTAGAGTAAAATAGGTATGAAGAAGGGTAATGTAAGAAATAAGTTAGTAAGGCTGGTTATGGTAGAAAAAAGAAAGATAAAAAGAAAAGTAAATAAAAGAAAAAGTTGAAAAACAAAAAACTAAGAAAAACCACATCCAACCTGAATGTTCATAAAAGAATAAAAGGAAGAAATAAGGATGGAATAAAAAAAAATTGGTTTGTAAGTAAGACCCCAAGGTTGGTGTAGTGTCAATGAGGCTTAGTCACTTGATATGTCCATATGTACCATACCAGGCCCCAAGTCTACATTACAAGCCGAAAAAATTCCTATAGTGATCCTAACTTGACTATCTGAATGCTAAGGTAAAGAAAATAAGGGCAAGCCTATGGTATTTGACATGTAATTATTGGAACTTCTTTTTTGAGTGTGAGTGTCTCTTGTACGACCCTGTATTGACATGCATTATTTCATATGAGTGAGTGGGACAACTTTGTTGTGAGGGAACTTGAGCCATATTGCCAGCTATATGCTTGTTTGGATAGTGTAATTTGTATATATGAGTGGTTGTCTATTGCTAATGTAATTGTTATACCTTGATTTCATTTTCTCACATTGTTTTGTGTTATGCTAATACACAGTTGTTTTTGAAAATTGAGATTAGAGGGGGAGGTTGTGATTTGAACTTAATGTGATGACTAACTGTCTTGAATAGCATAGATTCTCCTAGTTAAGCATTATTTTTGTTTTGGTGTGTTTTTGTTACCTAAGGACATGCAAACGTTCTAAGTTAAGGGTGTTGATGTGCTATAGAAATATAGCACTTTTGATGCTTAAAAGAAGGAAAATATGTAAGTTTCTAAGGCTTTTTTGTTAGATATGATCCGTTTTGGGTATGTTTTGTAAGAAACCATATTTTGGATGCTAAGTTCGTGAAAAGGGTGAAAAAAGGTATTTTTGGCTACTTTTGGAACGATTATGGATGTTCAAAATGTTTTCTAGTTTGATCTTGATCAATTAATGATCGAGAGTGGAAGAAGAGCTAAAAAATTGACTCCCAGCACCACTAAGTCAACCTACTGACCGCATATAGACCTACGGACCGCATGTAGATAAAGCAGGTGCCAAAAATGCAAAATACCAAGAGTTGTCTTATTGGACTTTGTCCAGCCATAACCTGTGGTCTGTATTTGTGACTTGTGCCAGACCGCCGGTACTACCTACACGTGTACCAGATCGCAGGTACAGAGAGTAAGTGGCCACCGACTCGATTTTCTCCTATTTTGTTCAGGCTTTATTTATAGGGTTTTCTCCTGTACTATAAATACCCCTTATATACTTTTTAGTAGGATTTATGCACTTTTGACACTCAGAAATATATTCTGATTCCAAGATCCATCTTTGATCTTGGGATTCCCTTGAATTGACTTTGATTGATTTATTCAGTTACGATTGTGGTTTTTTATTCATCTTATCATTGTGATTTCATCTATGCTTTCCATTATGAATGTTATTGATTTCTTCATAATCTATGTGGCTAATCTTATATCTAGGGTTGTGGAAACCTTGGTGAATTGACCCATTCACCTTACCATGTACCCCACTCTATCCCTTAAATCTTCCATAAAAAGATTTAAAAAAATAACTATTTTCCCTATTAAAATTGGACAACTCACCACTCTACCTCACACCACCCATAAACCCCCTACCCACATACTCTTCTACCTCATCTCATATTATGTTTTCTTTCCCTCTCCACTAAAAATTGAAAACCCATAAACTTCTCTATTTTTTGCCATTAAAAATACATACACTGCACACATAATACTCGCATACGCATAGACACCCATATACTCTCATATAATCTTTTATTTCCAGGGATATACACACATACAAATTCTTATGAAATAGATATTCTCATAGAGCTGAATAATAATAAATAGAGAAAAAAATAAAGAGAGATAGAAAGGAAAGAGATAAGATAGAGAATGATGAGGGATGAGAGAGAGAGAGGAATTTGATAAAAGACAACAAAATCTAGAGAAATAGGGAGTGAGAGAGCGGAGCAACGGTGAATAAAGGGATCTAGTTGGCTAGCCTTGAAGTGTCCGATAAATTTTCATCAGTATCCCGCCGGAGTCAGCCATCATAGTCCTGATATCCTCAAAAACCCTCTCTGTTTCTTATTTTCCTGGTGAAATCAATCTAGAAAATGTTGTTCCATCAACTATTTGGAGATTTCAGAGCTCTGGTGAATTGAATACAATTGGGAGATCATAATCACTCGCTTCGAGCAACCAAACTGTCCAAAATCGATAGTTTGAGTTAATTCCAACAAAGTTTCATTGGTAAACGTGTATGGGCTTTCCTAATTTTATAGTTTTAGTTTTGGGTTACTCATTTGTTTTTTGTGGATTTTTGTTCGAATTATATTCTAGGGGATTTTTTCAGTAGAGTTGGTTGATAGTTGAGATTTTGATATTTGTAGAGGTTTTCGGTGCGGTTCTTTATTCTCTTCTTAAGTCAATTAAAAGTATTCGAAAGGTTCAATTCTTAACACTACTCATTTTATTATTTCCATGTTTGATGATAGTGATTGGGTAATTTTGTTGATGTTTGATATAGATTATTTGTGAATAATTGATTGTTGTATGAGTTTTATGTTAATATGGATTTGGAGGAAATTTGTGTTAAAAAGGAATTTGGGGAGGGATTGACATTGATAAAAGTAAATATGGCTTAATTTTGATTCATTGATGGTGGCTTAATTTGAAATAAACATTGATATTATTGAACAGAATAGTTCCATGATAGGTCAAAATGTGTAGGCAAATGGTAGGTTAGGTAGGAAAAATTTAGCACTTATGGATTGTTGAATGTTTGAAATGTTTGTTGAATGGTTTCATTTTATCATATTCAGATCAATTGCACTCATTTGTCTGAGGAATGCCCAAAGGTTAGTTGTATTATTTTATCTGGGGAATGCCCCGAGGGAGTTGTACTCAAAGATGGTGTGTGATCAAGACCTGGAATGTCGAGTGGAGCTTAGTCTAGGAATAGTTTAGAATAGCCTTTACATTGATGTATTTTTCTATTTTTGTGATTGTATAATTCAGACTAGATATTATTTTATTTTAAATATTTGTTTAGTTAGTTTGTTCATTTGTTTTATGTGTTTTGTTGGTTTATTCACTTCATAGAGTCATACTAGCAAATATACTCCACGAAGTGAATGTGGTCGAACCACAAGATTGAGGGATGCCTAACACCTTCCCTTCGGTCAATAGAATTACTTAACCAAAATCTCTATTCGTTAACTAGTTTTGAAAGAGTCAAAAATCATTTTGAAAAAGGATTCCCAAAGGTGACTTGGCACACCAGATTTATGCCAAGTAGCAACTCTAAGTGTAATTGTTAAAATCTCATGAGTTTCCTGATGTTGTCCCTGCCGATCTACCTAGGCTTCCACCTGAGCATAGTATTGAGTTTGTTATTGATATTGAGTTGGGCACCCAATCTATTTCTATGTCACCTTACCCTATGGCTCCTACCGAGCTTAAGAAGCTAAATCCTCAGCTCAAGATCTTCTTGGTAAGGATTTTAATAGATTGAGTGTGTCTTTTTTGGGAGATCCTATGTTGCTTATGAAGAATAAAGATAGCTCCATGCATATGTGTATTGATTATAGGCAGCTTAATAAGGTGATGGTGAAGAACCATTATCCTATGCCTCATATTCATGATTTATTTGATCAGTTTTAGGTAGAAGTAGTGTTATCTAAGATTGATTTGAGGTCTGGTTATTATCAGTTGAGGATTTGGGCTAAGAATTTCATGAAGATAGCCGTTAGGACCTATTATAGTCATTATGAGTTCCTAGTGATGTCTTTTGGGTTGACTAATAATCCAGACATATTTATGGATTTGATGAACCATATGTTCAGGCCTTATTTAGATTCCTTCATGATTGTGTTCATCGATGACATCCGTATGTATTCAATAAGTAGAGAGGAGCATGCTCAGTATTTGAGGATGGTACTCCAGACTTTGAGAGATCATTTGCTTTCTGCCAAGTTTCCTAAGTGTGAGTTTTGTCTTGAGTCAGTGAAATTACTTGGGCATGTGGTGATTAAGGATGGGATTATGGAAGACCCGGTGAAGATTGAGGCTATTCATGATTGGGCCAGGCCTACATCTTCTAGTAAGGTTCATAGCTTCATTATCTTTGCCAGTTGTTTTAGATTATTTGTCGAGGGATTCGCTACTATTTCAGCACCTATGACTTGATTAACTCAAAAGGAGGTTCCCCTCTGATGGTCTGAGAAATGTGAGTCGAGCTTTGGAAAGCTTAAGGTGTTTCTTACTTCATCTTCTATTTTGGAATTTCATGTTGAAGGTGAGGGATTCACTATATATTATGATACTTCTAGTGTTGGTTTGGGTTGTGTGTTGATGTAGCAAGGTCGTGTTATTTCTTATGCTTTGAAGTAGTTAAAGTTGCATTAGCGCAACTACCCCACTCATGATTTGGAGTTAGCTGCGGTAGTTTTCACGCTTAAGATTTGGAGGCATTATCTTTATGTGTGAATTATGAGATTTTCATAGTGCATCACAGTCTTCTACGTCTTATGACCTAGAGAGAGCTTAATATTATGTAGCATAGATGGACGTACTTGGTTAAAGATTATGATATCTTTATCTTCTATCATCTGGGCAATGCGAATATAGTAACGGATGACTTGAGTCAAAAGGTAGTGAATATGAGTAGCTTAGATTGTATTTCAATTTCTCAAAGGCCATTGGCACAAGACATTCAGTCCCTAGTCAACTTAATGGTGCAACTTGATATTTCAAACCTTAGGAGGATTCTTGCTAGTATTGAGGTGAGGTCCTCACTATTTAAGAAGATTCGGGATCGTCATTATGGGGATAAGAGGATTTTCATCATTCGTTATTAAGTGTTGAGTTGTGAGTCTAACAGGGCTACCATAGATTCTGGCGGTGTCTTGAGATTTAATAGCCGCATTTTTGATGACCTGATTCAGTTGATTCAACATGAGGCTTACGACCCAGGCATTCTACTCGCTCGGGTACAGCCAAGATATATAGAGACTTGAGACAATATTATTGGTTAAGTGCCATAAAGAGAGATTTTGAAAACTTTATAGCTCGTTGCCTATGTTGTCAATAGGTGAAGGTCGAGCATCAGCGACCTGGTAGATTGATTTAGAGTTGCCCATTCCTAAGTGGAAATGGGAGTGGATTACCATGGATGCTTTTAGTGGGCTTCCTCGTACTTCTTATGGTTTTGATGGTATTTGGGTCATGGTGGATCAGTTGACCAAGTTGGTATATTTCATTCCTATTCAGATGTCCTTTAGTGGGGAAAGATTGGCTAGTATCTATGTTAGTAAGATAGTCCATTTGTATTGTGTACCTACATCTATAATTTTAGACTAGGGTTGTAACAGAGTGTACCTATAATAATATTTATCATTTGGGTATTGTATGGCACCCATTGAGGTTTTATATGGTATGTAATATCATTCCCGGATAAGACAGTTTGAGACTTCAGAGATTAAACCCTGTGGCACTTACTTGCTTTAGGAGTCATTGGATAGAGTTAGGGTGATTTAGGATAGGTTGAGGGCAATATAGAGTAGGAATAAGGCTTATGCAGATCGTATACTTTGTTCCTTGAGATTTAGAGTTGGTGTGGTATTTCTTTGTGTATTATATTGAAGGGTGTGATGAGGTTAAGGAGGAAAGTCAAGCTCATCCCAAAATATATTAAACCCTTTGAGATTCTTCTCACCGTTAGTGAGATGACTTATAATCTAGCCTTACCCCTAGATTTTACTTTTATTTATACGGTTATCCATGTTTCTATGTTGTCGATATATTCCAGACCCATCCCATGTACTTACATGGGACTCAATCCAGTTGGATGAGCAGTTGACCTTTATGAAGGAACTTGTGCTTATTTTAGCTAGTAATGTCAAGCAGTTTCGTACTAGGGAGATTCATGAAGTTAAGGTTCAGTGGAGGTACCTCCAAGTATAGGAGGCTACTAGAAATTGAGAGTGAGATGTAGACAAAAATTCTTTTAGTAGTGGATATTAAAATGACCCTTCAGGTTATTTTCTATATTTCTGCTCATTTTCATCGTATAAAGCTTTCCTATAGCTGTCTCAAGTCATTTAGGACTTGTCGAGACTAACAGTTTGGTTATCAAGCAGTTCGTTTTGTTTTTAGAGCTAATTCCCTATTTTAAAGTCTTTGCTGATTCAAATTGGTTACTGGGCAAAACCTTCAGTCAAACAATCTCATATGTTGATTCTAACTATTCTCATAGCTTTGGAATGTCCAATTTAGACTAGGTGGACCCTTGGTTTGGGTCCCGAGGTACCCAAGCTCATTTTGAGCTATTGGTCGAAAGTTAAGAGAAATGGCAAGTGGGTGTGGGACCCACTTTTTATCAAAATAACTTCAGACGGAAATTTTTACTATGCCACTGAGTCTAGAACGTCGAATTCGATAGGGTAGCATAGTTTATTTGCATATATGGGGTCCTGTATTAATCTTGAGGGGTTGGTGGAGTTCCAAGTCTCAACTGGTGTTGGTTCATCGCGTCTATGATTCCTTCGATCACTTAAGTATCTATCAACTAACAACAAGCATCGTATACCTAACATATTTGTTTCAAAAGTGACTCTCTTAGTAGAAGAGCAGGTATTGTGTAAGCGATACTATTGTCCCATAAGCGATATCTGCTCGGATAAGCTACATATCGCATAAGCAATAGGCTTATCACGTAAGCGATATTTGTGCTAGGACCAGGCATCACGTAAGCAACCCAAAGTCTGCTTAAGCAATACCCATGTACGTAGGAAGGGTATAAATACTCTACTCAGCCTATTTTTCACCATCTCTCATCCATCTCAAAGATATTTAAACCCTAAAGAGTGGAAAAGCTTTGGGATAGCATTTGTGGGTATTTTAGGGCTTGGATAAAGATTATTTATGCATTTCTCCATAAAATTTATGGTGGATTTCCATTAATTTCTTTCCAAAATTCCCTTTCGCTTCCTAAAATCCAAAGAAGCCTTGTCGCTCGATGTTAGCACCATTACAGCTCAACATTTACCCATTTTTAGGGTAACTATTCCTTGAGCATAGGGGGGACGTTGAGTTGATTTTGGATCCAAAGCAAAATAGTGCAATGTGGATATCATTGTTCTCGTTTTGATGAGTAAATTATGATTTTGATAGTTTGACACTTTGCTGAAGCTTCTCAAGAGGGGAAATTAATGATTTAGCAGATTCTTCAGGTTTTCCTTCAGCGCCCAGGTAGGCTAGGTTTACCCTTTTTATAGATTGAGCCGTTTCATAGTATGCTTATGATATTATGCTAGATATAGGGTGGAATCTAGGTATTGGAAGTATAAAGGAGATTATTTGGTTTAATTAGTCCATTAGGCTATCTTGAAATTATAGACTTGGGGTAGTTAGCGTAGTTATTCATGGCTTAAGTTGATTGAAATTTGCGGTATATATTTAGAGTAGAAATGCCTTAATTACTCAAGGTAGGTGAAGTTGCCTTAGTTATTCATGTTAGAGTAGAAGCGTCCATAGTTGTTTAAGTTTAGAGAATTATCTTAGTTTCTACTGTTCTAGGTATGATTGCCTTAGTTAATCTTGTTTGGAAAGGATTTCTATCTGGGGTTAATTATGATTACTAGATACCCTGGAATAAACTTATATACCTTAGCCTAGTCCGGGGCAGAAATCGCTTAAGAGGATTTTTGAGGATTAGAAGTTGGCCTCTCCGGCCTACCTTAGGCCAAGACTTGTGATAACCTTGTACACTCATTTTATGTATGATATACTCTTATCGATGGTAGGTTTGACACTTGAGGAGGTTGAATATAATTGTTGAGTATGTTTGTTAGATATTGAAGTATTAATGCTAATTTTTCAGTATTGCTAATGATATTAATCATATATATGGTTAAGGATAAATATATTGAATGATTTATGACTTAAGCATGCGATTATTGGTATAGCTTCCAAATATGATTAATAATATGGCCTATGGACATGCTTAATGATATAGGTTCTGATGTGATCAAAAGGTTAGCTTATAAATAAAACACAACTTATGTACTTGATATTGTTTGTAAGTACGATACGACTTATAGGTATGGTATGACTTATATACATGATATAGTTTATGGGTATGATATGGCTTATATATATATATAGATGATATGGCTCATAGATGTTATATAACTTATAAATATGATCGGATATGGATTATAGACATGACATGGCTTATATGCATGATGTGGCTTATGATATGATGTAGCTTATAGAAACTATTAATGGCTTATAGGTATGATGGGTGACCTATAGATATGATATTGATACGAAGTATGGATATGCTTAATAATATCACCTATAAATGTTAGCATAGCTATGGTTTATGGAAATAGCTAATAATATGGCTTATAGAAGTGCTTATGGATGAGACCTATAGATATAATTCTTGGTCCAATGTATAAAAAATTAGTAAACAAAATGGTTTATAGCTATGATTTATTGGCATAATCTATTGAGTTAAGCTTATTAAAATGTCTCGCTAAAATGGTTTATTGGTACGTTTATAATTATGAGTTTTGGTTCAAGTTCGGCAATTGCTGATGGTATTGATGATATGAGTTTTGGTTTAAATCTGAAAAACTTGATGATAAGAATGATGATGATATTGATTTTTAGTTCAAGTTTGGCATTGAGGATTGGTTGTGATGTGATACGGGCAAATAGGTTCCTAGTTATGGCATGATAGTTGGTAAATTATGGTTATTCAGTTGTTAGATTCCTTGATTGTACCCTCTAGGATTATGGGGGCCTGTGTTGGTTTATTTACTTTTCCACACCTATTGGATAATGGAGATAATCTTGTAGTTAATGGTATGACCTATATGTTATCATTCTCGTATGTATTTATTTATCTATGTACAGTGGTTTCAAAGTTTATTTCTAGGTTCATCCTTTTTATCTTGAGTTAGCTTACGTTATCTTGTATCTTATCGTATTTATATCATAATTTATCTTAGTCGGTCGATGATGCCTACTGAGTACCCATGGTTTTGGTACTCACACTACACTTCAGTGACCATTTTGGTGCAAATCTGAGTACTAGTTGTCGTTGTTGATTTGATGTTCGTACAAAGTTGATTTTGGAGATTGGGCGAGATCTTGGAGTTGGAGCTACCCTTAATCCTTATATTTATCTTTGTCTAGTCTTTCACATTTGAGATAGATTATATTTGACTATCTGGTACTCATAATTTATCGTAGTAGCTCTTGTACAGTTATTTCTGAGTCTTGGGATGCTTGTTGGTTTCTATCTATCTATTAGACCTTTATGAATGCAGTATTGCTATTTGAATCTTGTTAATTTTTGGCTTTAGGCCATTTTCCACCAAGTTAGCCCATTGCATCTAGCTCCAGGCTATGGTTCGTCTTAGTTACTGGCGGGATAGGGTAGGTGCCATCATGACCCATAAATTAGGTCGTGATATGGTTCAAGATTATAAATGATGATTTGAGTTTTGATTGAAGTATGAAAATTGATAATGTAAGTCTCGATTTGAGTTCGGTAATTATAGGTTATTTATCACGGTTACAAAATTGGTTTGAGTTTGGTGTTTGTGGTATTGAAGGATTCGCGGTTATGGGTTTGAATGCGGTTAATAAGTATAATTCTTGTTACTTATTCTCTTTAATTGCACCCTTTGAGCATATGGAGGTTTGTGTTGGGTTATTTACTTTTTCACTCTTACTGGCTTATGGGAGCCAATTTTGTAATAATAGTTGTATGTTCTTTATGTTATTATTTTGGATTATTTATTTATTCATTTACAAAATTTGGAGCGTTATTCCAAGCTTTTCCTTTTACCTTGACTTAGCTTATTTATCTCGCATTTTATTATATTTATATTCTAACTTAACTTAGTCAGCCGATGATGCCTACTGAGTACTCTTGGATTTGGTACTCATACTACACTTTTGTATCTTTTTGGCGTAGATCCGAGAACTAAATGTCACCATTGACTTTATGATTGTGCTGACTAGAGTTCGGGGACAGGGTGAGTTCTTAGAGCCAGAGTTTACCTTTTCTCCTTCTTCTATTTTTGCCTAGTCATTCCATTTCAATATTGATGTATACTTGACTATTACAGTACTCATATTCTTTTAGTTTGTGGCTCTAGTATTGATATTACTAGGTTGTAAGATGGTGTTATGATCTATTTATCTTCCATATTATTATCATTTTGTGATTAATTGTTGTAAGCTTTTATTTACATATTTCTGACATATTTGCCATTTTTCACCAAATTATCCCAATTGTTTATAGCTCCGAACTATGGTTTGACTTACCTATTCATGTGATAAGTAGGTGTCATCATGACCCAAAAATGAGACAATGAAAATTACCCTGCTTCTTCCCATTTTTTATAGATTTGATTGACTTGATTGCCATGGTGATAAATTAGCTTTCCTAAGTATCTCATCTTCAACCAGACTTGTTTTCTCTTCACCACCTTCTAACTTTTCATAAACCTCCACCACATCTAGTTTATGAGTCAGAATATTCTGTAAAACATCATTAGAAGACTCAATTATTGTAAGACCCCGCAAAATCCTAAGCTTAATTCACTCCTTTAGGCTTGTCAAGGGGTCCCAGACTTAGAATATTTTAGCTAAGTACCCAGACTTAGTGTCATTTTAACCTACGAATGTTGGCAACCTTATTTCGTGACCTTTACATTTATTAAATGTTGATATTTAGGTTGATTCGTGATTAGGAATATCTGTAGGTGTTTCCGTACATGTTTTGGATTTTTCGGACTTTGTTTGAAGCTTCATTGGAATCCCAAAATAGTGGATCAACGCGATCTTGGCGTGCCACGTGGACTATCGCATTGATTAATATTTTCCCCAGCTATCACCGTCCAATTCTAGTGAATCGATGCAAACATGGCGCGGCGCATTAGCTATCACGTCGATGCCATTGATGCATCGTGTCGACCTGCGCATCGGTAACCCAGTTTTCAATCATTAAAAGACCCCTAAAATACGAAATTAAACTCCCTATAGAGAAAATATAGTCATTCATTCTCCAATTAGCTCCAGATCAAAACCCTAAGTGGTTAAATTTCAAATCAAGAACTCAAGATGCAACCATAAACTTTCAGAAACTCTTCAATGCAGGTATGTAAAGTGTTCATCCAAGGGTTCCTTCCACCATTGGAGTCCAAGAATCTTTTTGAACTTTAAGTAATTGATTTTATGATTTTCGTGGTTGGAATTAAAGTGTATCCATGATTGCCATTTGTATTAAGTTCCTAATTCATGATTATATATATATGTGTGTGTAGATTAATGTGAATCCATGACAAACCCTTGAATTGTGAAATTAGAGATGAATTATGATGCTCACTGGTTGTTCAATACTAAGTGCATATTCTATGCTCATTAAGTGTTTGTTAAAATGCCCCAATGAATGAATGATGATCAAATTCATAGTTTACATATTCCATATTATGCCATGTCTCTTAATTTATGCTATCGATACCTGGGGTTACTGGTACCCAACAATTTAGCTGATTAACTAGAGCCATGGTCAGTCATAGAACAGTATCAGTCATATCATAATCAGTAGTACTCTCAGTCAGTTATAGAACTCAGGAAAACCCAGTAGTTTCAGTAGTAGTTCAATCTAACTCAGTATTTAGTTCAGACCTCAGTAAACTCTATCAGTTAATAGAATCCAGTAGTATTCCATCAGTCAAAGGAACTCAGTGAACTCAATTCAGTTCAGCCAAATAGTAATCTCAGTAACCGTTTAGTCCAGCCTAGTACAGACTAGAAATCAGTTCAGTGTTTATTCAATTAGGAGTAGGATTCAGCACCGAGTTAACCCAGGGATGGGGGAATTTCTGTCAGCAGAGGGTTTGACCCTTAGCAGTAATCCATGTATTACATAACTATGTAGCCAGCATAGGTTGAGGTATCTTTCTTTCAGATATTATGAGGGTTGATACTTCCCATTCGAGTTATCCTGTCAGCAAGGGTTGATGAAAGAGCTTCCTGTCAGAGAGGGTTAACTCATAACTTGTTCTTACCAATGGAATGGTATTGACACCCTTTCAACTAGGGTTATAGGTTGGACCCCAAATCAGTTGTAGAAGGGGCATGTTGGTTAGATGATTTCCTCCCACAGTCTCAGTCTTAGTATAGAACTTAGTTCAGTTCTACAGATCCAGGACAATCAGACATGGTTACTCAGCTCAGTGAGGAACTTAGTATGATTCCCCAGTGCTCAGAAATATTAGATACATTCATTTAAATAATCAGTAATACAGTATTCATAAACATAGATATCGGTTATCAGTATTCTGATTCAGTACTCAGTATTAGCACGATCTCAGTTACAGTCTATGTGTCCATGCATGTACTCTTACTTAGTCATACTCATGTTATTCAGTTATTATTGTTCATGCACATGAACCCATGCATTTCAACCTACCTCATTGAGCATACCAGTACTGACGTATGATTTTCTTTGCACTATGATGTCTTATATCAAAGGTTCAGACGCACGGACCCCAAAGCACCCTTAGCAGTTTAGCTTTTTAGCTTTCAAAGTAGTGGTGAGTCCTCTTAGTTCGAGGACATGCTTATTATTTACAGTACTTTAGTCTTATTTTAGTAGATGGAGTTAGTTGGGGACTTGTCCCATCAACTTTACAGTTCAGACAGTTAGAGGCTTTTTTAGACTAGATTATTTTTAGATAGTTGTTCAATTTTTCAGTATTGATGTTCAGTTTTGATATTGTGATACCATATTCAGTAATATTTATAGTATTGAACCTTATGGTAAGTTTCCACATATTTACAGTATTTATTACACAGTTATTGCAGCAAGTACCAGTCATGGGTTAGCTTTTGGTCCTTTGGGATTATGAGCATCGCTTAGCGTCCAGGGTACAGACTCAGGGGCGTTGCAATTATACCACTCCAGATTAGAGTTTCACCAATAGCTAAAGAGTTATCCACACTATCCAATTTATTATTCCTGTAGTTGTTCAATAATCTTCTTTGTTCCGTATCTGTTTCAAACAATCCCCTGCATTACTGATTACTGAAGTTGTGACTTACATATGTTGATTAATAGCTTTCGTTATCCCTATAGGTTCTAATTGTTCTTCACCTGATCCTCTTTGAGAGTTATCTTATTTATTTATAAAAGATATTGTCCCCCTTTACTGCCTATGATGATTATTAACTATTTGGGGCAATGTTCTTATCAGACTTCACTTTCGTTTGCATATCAATACTATCATGCATATCTACTTATGGTCTAAGTTGAACTTTTTTTCTGAACATTTTTCCAAATCACCCTTTGTAGAAGTATTGTCATGGCCTAAGGCTACCCCCTAGTAGTAACACGGTGCTTAGAACCAAAAGTGATCCCAAGCTAACCCATGTACTGGCATACTGCTTGAGCAACTGATTTACATTGTATATAAAAGTTAAATTTACTGAGCGAAAACATAATCATGACATAATCTGAATAAATATAATACCGATAAATTTACGACATGATAAAATTGAAGAAAGAACTTGAATTATATATCATGACTCTGACTGACCATCTATGAAGCATTTACTATACTAACTATAGATAGCTAGGACATGCCTCCAACTGCCACTAATCAGTATATATGGACAATCAAAATACAACACATGAACTGCAATAAACTTGAGTCCCCAAAATAAGAGGACTTATCACCTACTGGCTGAAAACTAAGAACTATCTGACCTCGATGTGTGGACTACATCTGGCACCTATATTATGAAGGAATGTATCCACAAACACATATATGTGGTTAGTACTTGGGAATGTACTGAGTATATGGGGTCATGCACTAAATCATGGAAATAATAAATGTACGTTTTAAATCTGAAAACATAAGTTATTTGCTGAAAAATGCATTTAACACATGGTTGTACGTGAAAAAACATAAGTCACAGTGAGAATTATAAATCATGAGCTAAAAACAACTCTATAAGATAGGAAGCAGTAGAAACATGAATATTGTATGTAAATCTCATGTAAAGTTGAACATGTTGTAAAACTGAACTGAGAATCATGTATCGATAATGATCATGAAAATATGAACATATAAAACTGAGAATGGAAGACCAAGCATAAACATGTACTGACATGATCTTAATAACTGAATAACTGGTATCTGAATTACTTAACTGATATTTAAATACTAGGTCATGCAAACTTGAACTAACACACTCTGAATAGTGTACTGAGACTGTAGGAGCTAGCTATAACTGACATGCCCCAATCTGAGCTATCGGGGTCCAACCTATAACTCCAGTTGGAAGGGTTTAGGCACTTTTCTAGGGGTACCAACACATGACTGACTATGTGGATCTACAAAGCTGACGTCCCGAAGGACAAGGATGTTATGCCTAACTGATGGGGGACCTCACATAATTCTACGGTAGCACCATAGGTCTGGAACTTAGGGACTACTACTAACGACTCATACCGAACTGATAGGGGTGCTGCTATCCCTGTGTTCACTCAGTGCTAAGTGTTACTCCCAACTACATGACACTGGTATTATTATTGGTTTAACATGACATAGAACTGTACTGATAAGTGCTCAACATGAACATTTTGATTTGAATATGATAATAAAACCATGGTCTGACTGACTTGTTACTTGAAAATAAAATCATGTAAAAACACAGAGGTATCGGGTTTTCATAACCCTCCAGCACTAAATGATACTAAAATATGATAACATTATTTAAAACATTGGTAGAAAGTCATAATTCAAAGACCCCAAAAGATAGTACACTTCAATGAATGACTGAGATACATGAATTTGAACATAGGAAGGTGTTAAACTTGAGAGGACAAATACTTACATGGTTTAATACATAACTTTATGATTTAACATGAAATTACTTGAATATGACATGGGTAATTGAAATTTAAATTACGAAATAACCTAATTTACATGGAAAAACTTGTTGACATGGCTTGAATTCAAATTTCCAAGAAGACATGGATTAAGTTCATGATTTACATGGATAATTTCACAAAAAAAGATTAAAAATCCATACTTGAACAAAAAGGAGATTTTAGGACTAAATGGGTGGAAGGAACCCATTGATGAATACCCCACATACCTCAATTACTTGAATCCTTAAAGAAAAATTGAAATTGAAGCTTGAATTCTTGGGGAAAGAAAATTTAATTTCTTGTTCTTGGAAATAGGGGAAGGGTTTATGTGAGTTAATCTCATAAAAAGTTGGCAAATAATGACCTTGTGGGGCTTTAATCTGTCACTTGGGTGCTTGGGGCCAAAAGGAATGAACAAAACGCCCCTTGGTCTTATACTTATGAATGTAGGAAACATATCCACCACATCACAGAGGTTAACACAGAGCCTAAGGTCCATGTCACAGAACTATCGCAGACCCTTACTGTTTCTAATAAAAATGGTCATAACTTTTTGCTCTGAGGTCATATTAATGAGAAATTGGATAAGTGATAACGCTCAATCTACATCTCTCGTAGGAGTGTAAAGCGGTCGTTGTCAAATATATAACCCAACTGGGTTGGTTATCGATCCCACAGGGAATAGCCGGTCAATAAGTAAGCAAAGATTATTAGAATTTTGGTGCAAGTCTCGTGAAAGGGGGGATTTTAATGTGCAAATAATGTAATCAAAATAGTAAAGTAAAAATAGAAAATAGCAAAGTAAAAAGAAAGAATGTTTAGTAAGATGTAAAACAATGAGAATTGAGAAGTTGGGATTATGTCCACCTTATGAGTTGTACGTCTCTATTGGCTATGAGTTATGCGGAATTCAGACATGCATGTGCTTATAGAGAATTGTATTCTATGGTAAATCCAAGCGTCTTTCGACCTAAACAAGGACTATTTCACTTTAACTCTTTCAAGCTTAAAGCGTATCTAACGGTACAAATTCTCCAAGAGGTTAATCCATTTACGGCACTAACTTTTTAATAGGGGATGAGACTCTATTACCTTGACATTATCTCTTTTCCAAACATATAACTTTTCTTTCGAACAAGTTAATGCTATAATGGCGTTATTCTATGCGTCTGCAGCCACAAGAATTTGCATTAAGATGAAGAGAATAATGATATAAGCAACACACGTGTCACGAATTCACAAACTCATAGCCTTAGATAGTATCTCATAAGGCTTCCATAACCCCAACAGAGAAGTTTAGCTATTCATGAGTGCGATGGAAATCACAATAGACATTATCATTATACCACCATAAAAGATCTCACGTGTAGTATGGTGTGGTATGGCGTTAGGCGTGAATTCCTTGCAAAATATTGATTCTCTTGTTGTAAAATTAAAAGTCAAATAGATGAAAAATAATGTCAACAATGAATTAATAAAGAGAGGGGAAGGATGGAATAGGGATGAGGGTGGTGGAGAATTGTTTTGATGGATGGATGGATGGTGGATGGATGGGAATTGATGGAATGGGGGAATTGAATAAAAAACTCTAGCAAAATAGGGTATTTATAACACCCATATCCTATTCCTACTAAGCTAATGCATTACTTAACCCAATCCTACTAGGTTAATGTATCATTATCCTAATCCTACTAAGTTACTGCTAGTCCCCAAAGTCTTCGGAATTGTTGTTTTTGCCCGGGACAGATTTTCCATGCGCCGCTTTTGGTCCTTGGCGTGTAAGATTCCCCTTCCTTCTTTCGTGAAGCTTTCTTTGGCGTCAAGTTATCCATAAAATGCTGAAATCTGCATCATATATACCTGAAAACTTGCTAATCACGTTTGTTAGCTCACTTACAGGAAAAAGGACTAAAAGTGCATGAATTATATAATTTGTCCTCAAAACTTAGCTAAAATATGGGTAAAATATAGCACTTTAGGCGTGTAAATTCACCTACCATCAACACCCCACACTTAAAGCTTTGTTCGTCCTCGAACAAAATATCATGTCCATCTAAACATCTACTTAGTGTTTCACAGTAGCAACACAAAATATTCATCAAGGTAAGCACGACAATTATCAACAAAGAGTAGTTTTCTACTCACTTACTAGAAACAATTTAACCTCTAACATAGACTCATGATGATGGTCAATTCATATTCAAAAAGTTAAGGCACAGAGAATCATACACAACTACCCAAAACTCATCAACCATGTGTGTCTCACAAAATATAACCCATAATCACTCACAAGTATTGTATATATTTCGAACATGGGTATAAGATTTTCCTTGTTCTCACTCTCACAAAGAATTCATATGTTGCAACTGATGACCATAGGCTTGCCCTTAGTGTAATGCTCCACTAAATGTCAGAATGCTAAGCTTAGGATCAAATAGGTCCTCTACAGGTTGTAATGCAGGCTAAGGGACGGGTAGGTCTATTTTGGCCAAAAATAGTGACTATGTTCCTAAGCGCTTTAATACATCACATTATGCCATTTATGCTTTCTTTCAAAGAACCTTTCTACTTTCTTTTAATCTACCACCCTTTCTCACCTCTTTTGTTTGTCAATTTTGAACAGAATTAACTTTTTATTTTTCTTTTCCTTTTTCTTTTCATAACACACCTCTTATGATAGCAATTATTCAAGCACCAATACATTCTAAGGCATCACACTCATCCAATTTCCTCTTATTTTGTCACATGACTTTACAATTTAGAGCACTTAGGAATTTGGATCAAATTATGGTCTTGAAAAAAATGGATTAGGCTTACATATGAGGCTGTCAAAGAAAATAGGCTTAAGGCTCAAAGGGGGTTATCTAGGATGATGTCCATGGGTAGGTAAAATATAGGTAAACAATCATAGGTTGCCAAAGAAATGTCTAAATCATCTCCTAAACTCACACTCTTTATTTCGCTTTACATACATACCAGGTAAGTTCTAGCATCAGCCACAAACATAGAATATACTATCATCTCACACACACAAGGCACATGGTCGACTTTATTGGGAGTAGCATAGACTCTTGACCCAACATATGAAGGAATTGAACCACACAATATCACATAGTGAGTCACAATTAGAGCCTAAACGTCTCAATAGTCATGATTTTAGCACAAACTCTTGTCATAATCTCATGCTGCCTATTAGAATAATTTCATGCGAAGTTAAGTTTAAAAAATTAACTAAAAAAAAATTAACTACTAAAAAGAGAAACAAAACAAACATAAATGCAAATGCAGATAGAGAAGTAAAGAGAAACAAAAGAAACATAAATGCAAATGCAGATAGAAAAGTATAGCATGCAAATACCAGCACCCCATACTTACACGGGACACACTGTCCTCAGTGGAAAATAAATAAGAAGAACCTGGTTAGTCGGACTCCTCCTCTATGTCGGGAGTCATACCCCCTTCGTCGAAATCATCATAGGAGTTGTCGTCATCAGAATTCTTCTCCACATCAGAGTCTGGCATTCATCGATCATCATCGGTTGGCACATCGTCATCAAGAGGTTCCTCAAAATATGTACCTACTCCACACATCTCCCTTGCATGCACATTCATTGGATAGTCATGATCCAGCTGTTGGAGCTCTGCAGCAGTTGGAACATGACCTCCGCTCATCATTGTAAGCCGAGTCATGTCATAAATATGGCGAAAGAAACTCTCATCCCGAGCATGCCTTTCTGAAGTGGTAAGGTTGACGCCATGCGTGGTTTCAGCATCTTTAACCTTCGTGAGGTCAACCTTCTTTGGGTTGTGTGGGAGTTTATGATCAGCCGGTTCCTCTTCAATGTCTTCCTTCCTTAGTATTCCAGTCAACAGGTTGCCAAAGCTGAATTGGGACTGCTTGTGTAGCCTGGCCTTCCGCATTATAGATCGAATAATTGCCCCAATGTTGATAGGGACATTCGTCATCAATGTGTATACCAAGCACACTATATCTCGTGTTATCTTGGTATACTGGGTCCCTGGAATTATGCAAGAGTTGACTATGCATAACCATATCCTTGCTTCCCTATTCAAAGGAGCATATGGGAAGGTGTTGTGTCGACCGGTGTCCTTGTGTCTGCTCCATCGTGCCATGGATCTTATTCCATAGAGTGTGTGTCGAATGGCTCTGTATGGAGGTCTACTATATAGCTCTTTGAATGGTGATGGATCAACAGCAGGCAAGCCAAGAAAGGAGTTGAGGAAATCCGCATTGAGTTGTAAAACTTGGCCCCGAATCTTGACCTCGCTTCCTGTGGTTTTCGGTGACCAGTTGGCATAAAATTCTCTTGTTAAATCGAGATTGCATTCTCCCATGTCTCGGAAGATGAAATCAAGATGTAACGCCATGATCTTAGCCAACATGCGTGGTTCCTTCTTTGCTAGGCTTTCCTTGTTTATCAAGTCCACATGAACATATTTTCTTTCCTTGTTGTTCCTATACCATTCCTTTGCTTCCTCCTCAAGTACCCATTTTATTCCGAACATGCGGCGTGGTAATTTCATCGAGGATGATTCTCCATGATCTTTTCGTCCTCTTTTCTTGCCTTTTTGTGAAGTGGTTGCTTTATCTTTGCCTTGTCTTGCTTTGGGTGCCAGTGTACCTGAGACTAAAACAATGTTCATGTTAGCATCATCTCGATGTATTCAATCTATAAACAAGCAGTAGTGGCAC
This sequence comes from Capsicum baccatum var. pendulum, assembly GCA_030864225.1. Lineage (NCBI taxonomy): Eukaryota > Viridiplantae > Streptophyta > Magnoliopsida > Solanales > Solanaceae > Capsicum > Capsicum baccatum. Next base: position 146,033,755 of record CM061552.1, read on the forward strand.
CACCCCACACTTAGTTTGTTGGTACAGACTAGTGAAGTGAACAATGTTGATTACTCAGACTTCATCGATATACGTTTTAGGTGCTATATTCCAACAATAAAATCAGTGCAGTCATACTTTTTGTAATCTTGGTAATACTTGCATATGTGAGATATCAAAACTACTACATAGAGATTGAATCAAGGTATAGTATCTAAAAATAATCACAACCTCCTATGTTGGTAGGCAACTATAATTCTCATCTCGATGAACGAGTCATTCCAACATGTAAGCTTTCTATTGACAAGAGTATGCAATTTTCGTGACCATGTCAATTCCGTAAAAGTATGGCAGTGCATCAAAATCAAATTCAAGTTGGAAACATGTTAAGATTATTCTTACGTATTCTTTCACTCACTTAGTTGTATCACAACACATCAACCACATTCAAATCACCAATACTACTTCAAGATTTAGCAATTCATAATAGGCGTAGTAATGTAGTACTTACGGAAGATAAATGAAGAACAAAGTAGTACTTACTTGATTGATGCCTTTGGATGATGTTCTTGTGAATTAAGAGAGCAAAAGGAAAATTTTTGAGAGGATTTGGAGACTATGGGCGGCGCTTATGCTAGGTTTCCAATGTGATTTTGGTTCAAGACTAAGTCTCTTACTTATAGGACAAGATTGGGTCGGGTTTTGACCCATTTAAAATCGGATTTGGAGAACAAAAGTGACCATAGGCGGGGCCTTTTGCTTTGCCTATGCTTGGCATAGGCGGCGCCTTTTGCAAAGCATTGTTGAGCATAGGCGGCGCCTATGCCATGGCATTGTTGGGCATAGGCGGCGCCTATGCCATGGCATATGAGATTCAGAGACAAAAGGCATTGGCATAGGTGGCGCCTATGCTATGGCATTCTTAGGCATGGGTGGCGCCTATGCTATGGCACACTAGATTCCGAGAGCTTAGGCCATAGTATAGGCCTAGCCTTGTTCGTGGCCTAGTTTTACATAGGCCTAGCCTTGTTCGTTGCCTATATTTTCATAAGCAACGCCCAATCCATAGCCTTTTGCTTCTTCATTCCTAACTTACCACCTTAAACATGCAATACTTCCAAATCAAAATTTGAAACCAATCTCCTCCGTTATACCTCTTGCACCTACATTCACTCAAAAACAACAAAAATGATTAGAACGATGGGTTGCCTCCCATCAAGCGCCTTAGTTTTGGTCGTGGCTCGACAAAATCCTAGGAAAACAAAAACAACAAAAACAATTAAAAATGATGGGTTGCCTCCCACCAAGCGCTTGATTTATTGTCGCGGCACAACATAGCTATCTCGATTACTTAGACTGCATCAAGATAGATGGGGCATCGTTTTCTGAATGGATTCAGACGACGCTGATGCTTACTTGTAGGCATGTAATCTTCTTCGAGATGACCCTTGTGCATGCCTATCCCGGGAGGGATACCAATTATATCATCAATAGTCCAACCCATGGCTCTCTTGTATCTCTTCAGAGCAGAGATGAGAGTCTCTACGTGTTGTTCACTTAAATCATCCACCATACTTACCGGAAGTATATTTTCACTTTCCAAGAACACATACCTTAGATAATCGGGGAGCTCTTTCACTTCTAGCATTGGTGGCTCTTCAATGGAAGTCTTCGCTGTTGGTGACGGTTGATTCTTAAGATCAAGGTCCGGTTGTTTAGGAGTATGAGAATAGGACCCTATTTCTGTTAGAGCACATGTATTTTCTTCATAATCTTCATCATCCTTATGCTAAACCTTCAGTAACGCAGCAGACAATGGCTCAACAATAAGTTGTTTCACTACAGATAATGCTTTCTTATCCTCATAATGAACATCAACTACAGAGAACACATTCATATCGCTGGGCTGCTTCATTGCTTTGCATATATCAAAGTGGACCACTTCGTCATTCAACCGAAATAAAAGCTCATTAGCTCTCATGTCAATAAGCACACTTCCAGTTGCGAGGAAAGGACATCCCAAGATTATGGGAACTTCAGAATCCACCTCACAATCCAGAATGACGAAGTCTGCAGGAAAGATGAATGAAGAAACCTTCACCAACACATCATTCAAGATACCCACAGGTTATTTTACCGACCTATCAGCCATCACGAGCCTCATATTGGTTGGTGTCGGATCGCCTAACCCCAACTTCTTGTAGATGGATAGTGGCATCAAATTGATGCTAGCACCCAGATCGCACAATGCCTTAGAAAAATTCATAGATCCAACCGTGCAAGGAATAGTGAAGGCACCAGGGTCGGCCTTTTTCTGAACTAGTGATCGGGTAGCAATAGCACTGCAATGATGAACATTATCTGCCGGCTCATATCTTACCGCCCGTTTCTTTGTTAAAAGGTCCTTCATGAATTTCGCGTACCCAGGCATTTGTTCTAGTGCCTCCACCAACGGAACATTAATAGTCAGCTGCTTTAGCATAGTCATGAATTTACTGAACCTTGTATCATCTGCCTTTTTCTGCAATCTTTGAGGAAAAGGTGGTGGTGGAAGTGGGATTGTTCTCTCCACAGCTTTCTTCTCCTCTTGCTTCTGAATTTTGGTCTTTTCAAGCTGCAAACCACTAGGGGTGACGTCATGGATGTCTTGGTCAGCTTCTATGGCGTCCTCATCTTTTTTATTTTCGGCCACTTGCTTGCTTTGGGATGAATTTTCCAGCACCTTACCACTCCTGGTAGTAATAGCCATGCATGATCCATCGTTCCTTGGATTTTGCACAGTGTCGCTAGGTAAAGTGCCAGCCTTTCTTTGATTGACTGCTGCTGAAAGTTGGCTCAATTGCTGCTCTATTTGTTTTATTGAAGTGGAATGTGAGTCAACCAATTGCTTCATCGAGGACAAATCATGTATTACCTCCGTTACTCCTGCGTTGGTTGCCTCCACTCCTTTTAATAGTTTAGCCATCATATCTTCCATATTTCCAGAACCAGATGCAGTGGCGTCACGTCTTCTTGGGGGAATATACAGACCACTATTATCATTCTTGTTCTTCCAACTACCGTGGTCCTTGTTTTCAGATTTATCATAATAGCTCCGACCTTGGTTTCCTTGGGCATTGCCTCAGAAATCCCCCTGATTGTTCAAGTAGTTGGCTTCTTCTTCCGAATCAGATTCGTCTCTTCCTTTTGACGCAACCGCTTTGACCTTTTCGATCTTCCCTGATAATAGATGCTTTGTAAGAAGATCCACTTGTGTTTTCATGTGCTCCATATCTTGATCGCGTTCTTCTTCTCTTCTCCTTTGGTCTGCAGTCATGCCAATAGATAAAGTGGGGCTTGCTACCTCAGAATACCTGGTATGCCAAGCTCTACTTTGCTTTGTCATCCAATCTAGCATATTGCTTGCTTGACCAAAGGTGAGGTCCATAAAAGATCCTCCAGCCGCATTATCCACCACTGGTTTAGTTATTGAATTCAAGGATCTGTATAGTATCTCCATTAGGTGGACATTGGTCATATGGTGGTTTGGGCACCTCATAAGCTTTGTCTTGAATCTTTCCCATGTTTTATGAAGAGCTTCGGTTGGAAGCTGCCGAAAGTTGCTGATTTCATCTCTCAATTATGCTCTTTTGGATGACGGAAAGAATCTTTCTAGGAAAGCGTCTTTCAGTTGCCTCCAATTTGTAATAGAATCAGGAGTCAGCCCATTCAACCATAGAGTTGCCTTCCTAGATAGAGACAATGGAAATAAGCATAATCGAATTGCATTCTGTCCAACGCCTGGATTGTCGAATGACTTGCATGTAGAAATAAAGTTGATCAGATGCATATTCAGATCATCGCCTGCTAGTCCACCAAATAATTCCTTGAGTTGCAATGACTGAATCATGGTGCTTGTGATGTTGAACTTGGCTTCAGGTGCCAATGGTGGAGGAATAATGGCTCCTGTAGCTCCGTCTCCATCAAGATCATCATCATCATCGTCGAATGTTGGTTGTATGAGTCGGCGTTCATGCCTAAACCTAGCTTGACGATTTTTTCTGTTAGCAGGTGTTGCGATCTCAGAAGCATGCCTAGGGTTTAGTAACTCTTCATCACCTAGGTCCTCATCGTCAGGATTTATTGCTCGCCCAGGGTTATCAACATTCTCTTGATGCACTTGACCGGCGGCTAGAGCAACTAGTCTCGCCTGTTCATGTTAAGCAGCCATCCTTTCAATTTCCTGTTGTGCCTCCATTGATGCACTGAACAAACCTGAATAAAACAAAAACAACAACTAAAAGTAAAAGTACGAGAATCTTTGACCAAAGGGTCTAGTAACTATCACAAACTTAGTTGACAACCGTATTCCCCGGCAACGGCGCCAATTTTTGATAACGCTCAATCTACAGCTCTCATAGGAGTGTAAAGCGGTCGTTGTCAAATATATAACCCAACTGGGTTGGGTATCGATCCCACAGGGAATAGCCGGTCAATAAGTAAGCAAAGATTATTAGAATTTTGGTGCAAGTCTCGTGAAAGGGGGGATTTTAATGTGCAAATAATGTAATCAAAATAGTAAAGTAAGAATAGAAAATAGCAAAGTAAAAAGAAAGAATGTTTAGTAAGATGTAAAACAATGACAATTGAGAAGTTGGGGTTATGTCCACCTTATGAGTTGTACGTCTCTATTGGCTATGAGTTATGGGGAATTTAGACATGCATGTGCTTATAGAGAATTGTATTCTATGGTAAATCCAAGCGTCTTTCGACCTAAACAAGGACTATTTCACTTTAACTCTTTCGAGCTTAAAGCGTATCTAATGGTACAAATTCTCCAAGAGGTTAATCAGTTACGGCACTAACTTTTTAATAGGGGATGGGACCCTATTACCTTGACATTATCTCTTTTTCAGACATATAACTTTTCTTTCGAACAAGTTAATGCTATACTGGCGTTATTCTATGCGTCTGCAGCCACAAGAATTTGCATTAAGATGAAGAGAATAATGATATAAGCAACACACGTGTCACGAATTCACAAACTCATAGCCTTAGATAGTATCTCATAAGGCTTCCATAACCCCAACAGAGAAGTTTAGCTATTCATGAGTGCGATGGAAATCACAATAGACATTATCATTATATCACAATAAAAGATCTCACGTGTAATATGGTGTGGTATGGCGTTAGGCGTGAATTCCTTGAAAAATAGCGATTCTCTTATTGTAAAATTAAAAGTCGAATAGATGAAAAATAATGTCAACAATGAATTAATAAAGAGAGGGGAAGGATGGAATAGGGATGAGGGTGGTGGAGAATTGTTTTGATGGATGGATGGATGGTGGATAGATGGGAATTGATGGAATGGGGGAATTGAATAAAAATCTCTAGCAAAATAGGGTATTTATAACACCCATATCCTATTCCTACTAAGCTAATGCATTACTTAACCCAATCCTACTAGGTTAATGTATCATTATCCTAATCCTACTAAGTTACTGCTAGTCCCCAAAGTCTTTAGAATTGTTGTTTTTGCCCGGGATAGATTTTCCATTCGCCACTTTTGGTCCTTGGCGTGTAAGATTCCCCTTCCTTCTTTCGTGAAGCTTTCTTTGGCGTCAAGTTATCCATAAAATGCTGAAATCTGCATCATTTATACCTAAAAACTTGCTAATCACGTTTGTTAGCTCACTTATAGGAAAAAGGACTAAAAGTGCATGAATTATATAATTTGTCCTCAAAACTTAGCTAAAATATGGGTAAAATATAGCACTTTAGGCGTGTAAATTCGCCTACCATCAATAAGCTAGAAAGAGCACTCAATTATATATGATTTGGTGGGTCTTGATATCCAAAATTCCACATATTCCAAAATTTATACATTCAAAATTGACCCTTGTAGGATCGAACACCAAAATTTGGCCAAATCAAAGGCTCTTAGCTCAACGGTGCTCTAAGTGTTTACTATGAAAACTTTTCACCTCATAAGCACTCTTAACACTAGTATAATGATAATGACACCTATATTCATATGGGAATCATTGGTTTTAAGATTATATACGTAGGAATGACTATTTGAAATCCATCCCAGAAATGTGGGGTGCTACATTATCTCCCCCTTGGAATCATTCATCCTCGAATGATGGGTCAAAAATTATTAACACTTTGCATGGATGTTAATATTTTACCTCATGAAATAGACATACTCATGAAACATCAGATTGTAAGACTAGATGGAAAGCTAGAAAACTATAAGAGCTTATCTGTCTGATTGCTAAACTGAATTGCTGCCTGTTCCAACTAAATCATACTAAAGTTTATACTCAACTGGAGTATTTCTTAAACACTCTTTGCAAGAATTTCTAATAACATTAGGGAGCAAAGAATTCTTGTGCATGATCTGAATAAGATATCTGAATAAGGAATCTCAATATGTACATAACTCTGTAATATGGAATGTAGGCCTATAAAACATAAGCTAGGATAGAATTACTAGGCCTTAGACAATGCAACTGCTAACTTTAAAGCTTAGCCACACTTATCAAATACTCCTTCAACTATATTTTTCCTCTTAATACCATGCTCATTTGATTCAACTTATAATTCTCACATGGGTACCTATAAAAACTCTAGCCAAAGTCGGAGTTGAACTACATACTCTCGCCATGTACAAGCCTAACTTGAAAATTACAAAGTGCAACACATAACACCGTAAAACTAGTCTAAACCACAAATTCAATACCCCACAAATTTTGCTAATCATTAAGAGTGCACCATGAGTTATGGGAACTGAGCATACTGTATAACATAAGTACATGAGTCATGGTCTTCATGACCTGGGTTTGGAGTTCATAAATTCATGGAATATGATTTGTACTTCTCAGTGAACTGGAACTTCTTATACTAGGAACTGAAAACGCACATGAGTCTATATAAAGTGTAGGAAGATGAGTTATGATAATTGAGCTGACTTGTAAGGCTTGAGTAGATGTCATGATAACTAAAGTACAAAATTTTTACTAAAATAAGAATGGTTCAGTAATCTTCCTCCCCTAATGATGTTCTACAACACACTGGCATCACTACTAAAATCTGAGAGTCTGACTTGGTTACTTGTTCTATTATCTCCCTCTTAGATTTAAGCCATCATTCTAAGTCTGTGGACCCCTTTAGTAAACTCTAAATTAAACTATAACCACTCTACTCTAGAGTCCAAGATGTAACAATACACATAAATAAGAAACTCAACCTGAAAGACTATACCTGAAAGTGTAAAACTCGCTGCTAGTTGTTCCTTCTGAGATACAACTCTTAACTTTATATATCCCCAATATTCATCATACAATAATTTAAGATTTAATGATGAAAATATTCTCATTATGAGGCCCAATGGAAACAATCTATCTCTCTGGAGATGCGAAGAATATTTGAAATGACTTTCGAACCATCACACGAATTCCGACCCAACTATCGTAAGAACATAATAGAAGGGCAAAAAAGGATTCTTTGCACAGACTTGAAAGTTCTATCAATTGAAAGATTCTAGCTTCTTTTTATTTTATTTAGAGAGGAATGATTCCCTCGTTTGAGATCCGCCATTCACGTACTATTCCTCCCCACCACTAAAAAGAGCGATTGAAAATCTCGAGAACTTATTAATTAGAACCTTTATAAGTATCACCATATCATGAGTTCACACCATCTAAAATTGTAACTCGTCTTTCAATTATCTTAATCATCCAAGATTCAAACTTAGATTCTAACACTTAACATGTATATTCCCAATCTTTTAATGAACTATACTAACTTCATTCTTGAACACTTTCTTAATATATACTATCCTTAACTTTCTTTAGCTTCAGTAATCATCATTACATACACCCTTCTCAAAAACATATTTGTCTTACTAAGCACATAATCTGCCTCTTTTCTTTCATAGCCTAATAATATCGCACCTCTAAGCTTATATTTTTCTCTAAACTATAAGAATTACCAATATAAAAACATCCCAACATCAACAACTTATAACTTATAACTTAGCTGGTAAGAATATCATATACTATATTACTAGACTTATTCATACTTAAAAACTTAAGGGTACTACCTAAGCACACACACTTAAAAAAAAAACTTAAAGATAATACAATCCCATATCACCTTGGGTATACCTCTAGATCATACCCATATCATCATACCTAATTTCAAATCAATAAATATAAATTCTTGCATGCATTATTTTAAGCCTACTAGTTCACCTTTCATACACTAGTCCCATGGATATATAATCTACTAAATCTAGATAAATACTATCCCCCACCTTATTGTTCTTACACTTCTAGGTCCATGCTTCTAACTCTAGATCACATACAATCATACGATTTTGAGAAGGAATCTAAAAGCACATCTGACTTTGGCTCAATGCATGATTTTTCATGATCATAAATAAAATCTTTCATACTTTGGAACATAAAGGCACTGGTGGGATACTTATTGAGCCAACATCCAATCTCATAACTATTTGTGGGGACTAAATGATAAAACTCTATCGGTAGAAATTTAGGCTTAACTGTTTCTATTACCTCAAAAATAAGGCAGAGTTGACATGAATGAAGCATGATGATAATCTGTATAAGTTTCTTAGAGAACATATCTATATCACGATCTGAGATATAAAATAAGGGAAAGATTTCGTAAATACCCTGTAGCCTCTCCAAGAAAAGTACATACATCTTTGTACCATTCTATAAGACTCTACTAGACACAGCTTCATAGACACCCTAGGACACTTGAAGTTTGTGCTCTGATGCCAAGTTTGTCCTGACCCAAGGCTACCCCCTAGTCATAACGTGGTTCTTAGAACTATAAGTGAACCTAAGCTAACCCATGTACTGGCATATTATTTGAGCAATGGATTTAAATTATATAAAAAAGCTAAATTTACTGAGCGAAATCATAATCATAACGTAATCTGAATAAATATAATGCCGATAACGTTTACAACATGATAAAACTAAAGAAAGAACTTGAATTACATATCATGACTCTGACTAACTATCTATGAAGCCTCTACTATACAGACTATAGATAGCCGGGACATGTCTTCAACTTTCGTTAATCAATACATATGGATAATCAAAATACAACATATGAACTACAATGAACTGGAGTCCCCATAATAAGAGGACTTATCACTTGCTGGCTGAAAGCTAAGAACTGTCTGACCTCGATGTGTAGACTACATCTGGCACCTACATTATGAAGGAATGTGGCCATAAATGCATATATGTGGTCAGTACTTGGGAATGTACTAAGTATATGGGGTCATGCACTAAATCATGGAAATAATAAATGTGAGTTTTAAATCTAAGAACATAAGGTATTTGCTGAAAAATGCATTTAACACATGGTTGTACATGAAAAATGATAAGTCATAGTGAGATTTATAAATCATGAGCTGAAAACAACTCTGTAAGCTAGGAAGCGGTAGAAACATGAATACCGTTTGTAAAGTTGAATATGCTATAAAAGTGAACTGAGGATCATGTATGGATACTAATCATGAAGAAATGAACATGTAAAACTGAGGATGCAATACCAAGCATAAATATGTATTGACATAATCTAAATAATTGTTATCTGAATAACTAATGTCTAAATACTTGGTCATGCAAACCTGAACTGATACACTTTGAATATTGCACTGAGACTGTGGGAGCTAGATATAATCGACATACCCCAATCTGAGCTATCGGGGTCCAACCTGTAACCCCAGTTGGAAGAATTTTTGTACCTTTCCATAGGTACCAACACATGACTTACGATGTGGATCCACAAGGCTGATGTCCCAAAGAACGAAGGTGTCATACCAAATTGACAAGGGACTCTCATAATTTTATGGTAACACCGTAGGTCTGGAACTTAGGAGATATACTAATGACTCATGCCTAACTAACTGGGGATCCTCCATCCCTACGTTCACTCAGTGCTAAGTATTACTCCCAACTGAATAACACTGGTATTATTATTGGTTTAACATGACATGGTACTATACTGATAAGTGCTCAATATGAACATAGTGATCTAAATATGATAATAAAACCATGGTCTGGATGACTTGTTACTTGAAAATGGAATTATGTAAAAAGATAAAGGTATTGGGTGTTCATAACCCTCCAACAGTAAATGATACTAAAATATGATAACTTCATTTAAAACAGTGGTAGAAAGTCATAATTCAAAGACCCCAAAAGATAGTTCATTTCAATGAATAACTAAGATACATGAATTTGAACATGGAAATGTGTTAAACTTGAGAGGAAAAATATTTACATGGTTTAATACATAAATTGATGATTTAGCATGAAATTACTTGAATATGACTTGGGTAATTAAAATTTAAAATATGAAATAACCTAATTTACATGAAAAACATATCGACATGGATTGAATTCAAATTTCTAAGAAGACATGGATTAAGTTCATGATTTACATGGATAATTTAACAAAAGAAGATTAAAAATCTAAACTTGAACAAAAAGGGGATTTTCAGACTTAATGGGTGGAAGAAACCTATTGATGAATACCCAACATACCACAATTACTTGAATCCTTATAGAAAACTTGAAATTGAAACTTGAATTCTTGAATTCTTGGGAAAATATACTTGAATTTCTCATTCCTATAAAGAAGGGAAGGGTTTACGTGAGTTAATCTCATAAAAGTGTCCAAATAATGCCTTTTGGGGGCTTTAGTCCATCACTTGGGTGCTTGGGGGAAAGGACGGATGACCAAAAAGCCCCTTGATCTTATACTTATGAATGCAGGAAACATATCCACCAAGTTTCAAAGGCTAACATGGATCCTATGGTCCGTGTTGTGGAGCTATTGCGGATCCTTACTGTTTCAGACAAAAATGGTCATAACTTTTTACTCATGTGGAGGATTAAGGCAAAATCATATGTGTTGGAAATAGGACTCAATTATATATAATTTGGTGGATCTTGAGATCTAAAATTCTACATATTCCAAAAGTTATACACATTTAAAGTTTACCCTTGTAGGATCAAATACCAAAATTTTGCCAAATCAGAGGCTCTTAACTCAACTTTGTTCTAAGTGTTTCCTACAAACATTTTTCACCTCATAAGCACTACTAAAACTAAGATAATGTAACCCCATATTATTCTTAGCTCATTTCATCTCCTAGTTTCATGCATAAGAGGGTTAAATCCTAAAAATTTCACTAAGTTTTGGGGACTTAGTCATTTTTAAGGCCCCTTAACTTTGAGGATTTTTAAATTGATATTTCAGAACCTGAGATGTTGGTTTCTGAGTTAATTCATATTTAGGGGTGTAAGGAGCATGTCACAGAGAATTTTAAATTTTTCGGACGAGGATTAGGTTATGTTTGGATTATGATTCCTGCAACTCATCGCGTTAGGGCCGCATCGCGGTGGTAATAATGATGGAATTCTCATCGCGTTATGCTGGCCCTATAAAATACATTCCAATTATGAATTTAATTATCTGAGGGTTAATTGTGTCATTCCCCCTTAATTCAATTCATAAATTCACAACTTAAAGCTTCAGTTAGGGCATTATGTCCCAATCTTTTCCAATTTCTTCTTAAAAACAAACCCTCTCCTCCCCCAAGATCATTAAATTCCATTACTTTATCTCTAAAGAAATCAAGAATTCAAGTTCCTAGATCCAAGAACCTTCAAGAAAACATCAAGATTGGTGTTTCTCCTTCAAGCTTAAGAGCTTAAGGTATGTTTGATGTTTCCATCGGCCCTTTTCACCCATGGAGTCCAAAAATCTCTTTTTATGTTTTAAATTATGAATTTTACATTATTAATTTGAATTATTCCCATGAACATCTTGGTAATTAGAATTCAAGTTATGATTACACATGTTTTTGATGGAATGAGCCACTGCATATTTTGAATATTGAACTCTTGTCATTTAAAAAACTTAATTCATGGTTTTAGTATTGTAATTATGTTATTATTACATGATTTACCTATTCCCATGCTTTAAGTTCATAACTCTCATGTTTTTGATGAAATGCCTAAGTGTTGAATTTTGAACAATGATTCCCTACAATGGTTTCAAAGCTTTTATATGCCCGCATTGTATTTCCATTCCGTACTGGATGGTTATGAACACCGAATACTTAGTTGTTTACATAATTTCGGTATCTTCAGAATGATGTCAAACATACCATGAGCATTACCATTCGTCAGTTATTATGATTGGTTGTTTGTTCGGTTATGCTTAGTTTCGTCCAGTAATCAGCGTCAGTTCAATTGGAAGTAGGATTTAGTACCGAGTGAACCCAGGTATGGGGACATTCCTGCTAGTTTAGAGTTTGACCCTTAATAGCAATCCCTGAGTTACAGAACTACGTTGTCAGTGTAGGTTTGAGATGTCTCTTTACCATCTTAGGGTTGAATTATATCTCATGAGTTTCCTGCCATTGTAGAATTACTCTTTAGTCCTTTAGGACACCAGTTTAGTGGATCCACAAAGTCATTGATAGTACTTATGGCACGGTACTGACATTCTTCCAACTGGGTTACAGGTTGAACCCCGATTAGCTAAGATTGGGGTATGTCAGTTAAATGATACCTCCCACAGTCTAAGTATAGTATTTAGTATAGTTTTAGTTCAAATGTGTTTGACCAAGTGTACAGATTTTAAGTTTATCAATTATACAATTTTCAATCTTTCAGATTACAAACTTATTTTAGATTTCAGATTTATGCTTGGTCTTGCATTCTTAGATGTTACAGTTTTCATGCATTTATGTTCAGTTATCTCATGCTTTGAAGTTAGTCCTTATCTCGTATACATAGTACCTTATGTATATCAGTCTGGACTCATCGCATATACCAGTACATTCAAAATACTGATCGCATACTCTTCTTTGTGCTATGATTTCTTATATTATAAGTTTGAATGCTCCGTTCCCCGACCATAGTTAGACATCTCAGCGTTACTCAGTAGCAGCAGTGGTGAGTCCTCATCTATCATGGAGGTAATGGTTTAATTCATTTGTTCAGTAGTTCAGTACATTCATCTAGTCGGAGTTAGTTGGGGATTTGTCCCATCAACTCCTTAATCTATTTAGAGTCTTTCAGACATTCAGATAGCCAGTTAGATAGTTATTTTATTCTTAACATTTTCTTATCTATAGTTTGACTTAAGATTAAATAGTATTTTTAGTATTTAGACCTTATGGCTTTATCAGTTGTTCCCACACATGTCTATTTTTAATATTTTATTTAGTGCTCATAGCAAGCACTAGCTCCCGAGTTAGCTTATGATTACTTGTGACCGTAAGTACCGTTGTCGCGACTAGAGGGTAGCCTCGGGTCACGAAAAAACTTGGTATTAGATCCTAAGGTTTTAGATAGTCCTAGGGAGTCTAACAGCTGCATTGAGTAGAGTCTTATGCATGGGTGTGAAGTGTGCCACACTTATGTACAAGAGGCTATAAAAAATTAGTAGAGCCTTTCTCAGTATTTACCCAAGTGGGTAAATCTATTATAGCTAGACGGGTATACAGAAATTGCCCGATTATAGTATCCCAAAAAATCACTTCAGTAGATCTTGTGGAGTTAGAGATAACTAATTTTGATATCATTCTCGACATGGATTGTCTCTACTCATGTTATGCCTGAGTTGATTTAGAAATAGAGTCATTTATTTTTAATTTCTTAATGAATCAATTATTGAATAGAGGGGTAGTATCTCAGTCCTTCAAGGTCAAATCATTTCATATCTTATATCTTAGAGCAAGAAAGATGATATCTAAGAAATATGTTTTTAGATCCCCTCTCAAAATCCTATAACAGCATATGATCTAGAGTTAAAATTATAAATCTAAAAGTTTAGAAGCAATAAGGTAGGGATGGCGTTTATCGGTAGTCAGTAGATGATGTATCCATAGGGGCTAGTTGTATGAAAGGTGAATTAGTAGGCCTGAAATAGTGTATGCAAGAAATTAAGTTAAGTATGATGGTGTGTACATGCTTATATAGTACCATTGGGTTGCTAAGTTTGAATGAGGCTAGTACTATAGTAATTAATATTTTTACCAGCTAAGTTATGGGTTATAGAATGATGATGTTGGATGTTTAGGTCTAATCTAAATTCTCATGGTTTAGGGGGAAAATATAAGTTTAGAGGTGGGATATTAGTAGGCTATGGAGAAAGTTAGTATGGTTCATTAAAAGTTTGAGAATATCCATATTACGTGTTAGAATCTAAGTTTGAATCTCAAATGGTTGATCTAATTGTAAGGAGAATTGAAAATTTTAGAGGGTGTAAACTCATGGTATGGTAATACTCAGGAAGATTCTAAGTTAGTTAGTGTTTAAGCTATTATGTGATGACTATTGGGGCTATAGAAAGTTAAGAGTTGTATCTCAGAGGGGGGGAGTATTAGCAGCGAGTTTTACACTTTCAGGTGTAGTCTTTCATGTTGAGTATTGCAGTTCAATTTAGAGTTTACTAAAAGGGTCCACAAACTTAGAATGATGGGTTAAAGCTAAGGGGGAGATGATAAAACAAGTAACCAAGCCAGGCTCTCAGATTCTAGTAGTGATGCTAACGTGTTGTAGAACAGCAGTAAGGGAGGATGATTCCTAACTCATCCTTATCTCAGTGCAAAGTTTTTTTTAGTCTTCATGATATCTACTCATGCCTTACATGTCATCTCCATGATCAAAACTCATATACATACACTTTTCATAGAATCATGTAGGCTTCTAGTTCCTAGTAGAAGGAGTTCCAATTTGCTCAGCAGTACGAATTATGTTCCATGAATTTATGAACTCCAAAATCAGATCATGCAGCTCATGACTCAGGTGCCCATGCTTTATAGTATGCTCAGTTCCCAAAACTCATGGTATGTTATAATAATCAGTGAAATTCAGATTATGTCATATATGTCCTCAGTTTAGATCTCTTTTGAATTCATGCTTTTAATACTCTATTCCTCAGGCCTCAGTTAAGTGTCAAAGTTATACATAGTATTCTTTCATATTTTAGGTCCCCATGATCTAACCTTTTAGTTACCTCTCTGTAATGTCAAGATAGTGATAATGAACAATTGTTTAAATGGGAGAGCGTAAATATTTCTTGTTGATGTAAGATTATTTTATGCTTTTTTTAGCTAAGGTTGTAAGTGTGAAGTAAGATTAAGGCTAATTTTTTGATATATGTCATAGTTAGTTGAAATTTTATGTGTGTTTTCTTGGGATAGTGCATGGAAGTTATTGATGATAGAGGTTTGGAGGATATGAGAAAGATGTTTTTATGGGTGTTTGTTTAGAAGTGCATATGTGGTTATGATGATAGGCTTGAATATCATGTTTATACATATATATATATAGGGGATGAATACATTGCGCATTAATGAAGGTCTAGTAAGGGTTGAATGTAGTTGTTGAAGTGGTAATAGGAATTATTCATGAGATGACGAGTTATAAAAGCGCAGGGTGTATTGAATTCATTATTCAAACTAGTGTTATGGTGTGATGTGTAGCACTCTTTAGATTTAAGTAGGCTTGAACATAGTAAGAGAATTCGATTCTGCTCAGACTTTAGTAGATAGAGTTATCAGTGCCCATGTGAATATTTTAAGTAGCCTCAAGTGAAGTGCAGTTCTGAAGTGAAATGTATAGTTGAGTAAAAGCTTTCAGTATAATTCAGTCCATATAGCCAGCAATTCAGTTTAGCAGTCAGACAGTTAAGTTTCTATGATTCTCCATCTTTCCATCTAGTCTTACTATCCGAAGTTTCATGAATATACCTATTCCATGAGGTAACGCATCTGCAATCATGCAAGTTGTAAATTTAGTTGAGTCCTCACTCCTAGTCTAAATCAATCTTAATCATAAAGGATATTTGGATTTAAAAATTGTATCCTGTTGGTTATGCAACTTCATAATTTGGCCAAACAGTACTAATGGATTCCCAGATTTTAGAACTATCACAGCAGGCATTTATGAGTTTAGTTCAGTTCATGCATCATGTTCCAGATTCAGATATTCAGTCATGATTCAGTTCGTAAGTATCTCGTGCATCATCTTAGTCTTTCCTTAGTATTTTAGCCAAGTCAGTAATATTTGGGGGGGTGAATAATCCTAAGGGAGAGATATTGTAATACCCCGAGTTTTCATGCCTTAAACCTCTCAACTTTTCTTCACGAAACCAGATCCAGCCTAAGGTAATGGTTACTCATAAGTTGAATCTCTTTTTTCTATCTCAGCCTTATAACCACTCTCATGTCATTCTATGTATTCAAGGAAATCAGTTTAGTTTATGATGTTTAGTTCATGTATCATGTTTCAAAATCAGTTATACAATCTTGTTCCAAGTCCTGCATATTTAGTACATGATCTTAGTTACCTCAATAGAGTACTCTCAGTCTAACCAGTCTCATTCGAGGACGAATGTTCCTAAGGGGGAGATATTGTAATACCCCGTATTATTTTTAGCTCAGTTTGGCTCTCAATAGCATGCATAAGAGGCTTAAATCCTGAAAATTTCACTGTGTTGGGGACTTAGTCATTTTTAAGGCCCCTTAACTTCAAGGATTTTTAAATTGGTCTTTCCAACTCTGAGATGTTGGTTTTTGAGTTAATTCATGTTTAGGGGTGTAAGAATCATGTCTTGAAGAAGTTTTAGATTTTTCGGATGAGGATTGGGTCATGTTTGGATCATGATTCCAGCAAATCATTGCGATAGGGCCGCATCACAGTGGTAATAACGATGGAACCCCCATCTCATCCTGGTGACCCTGCAAACCACATTTCAGTTATGAATTTAATTTCCTGAGGGAAAATTATGTCATTCCCCCTCAATTTAATTCATAAATTCATGACTTAAAGCTTCAGTTGGGGCATTATGTTCCCATTTTCTCCAATTTCCTCTCAAAAACAAACCCTCTCATGCCCCAAAATCATTAAATTCCATTACTTTCTCTCTAAGAAAACTAAGAATTCAAGTTCCCAAATCCAAGAACCTTCAAGAAAACATCAAGATTGGTGTTTCTCTTTCAAGCTTAAGGGTTTAAGGTATGTGTGATGTTTATCCATTGGTCCTTTTCACCCATGGAGTCTAAGAATCTTTTTAATGTTTTAAATTATTAATTTTACATGATTAAGTTGAATTATGCCCATGAACATCTTGGTAATTTGATTTCAAGTTATGATTACACGTGTTTTCGATGGATTGAGCCATACATGTTTTGAATATTAAACTCTTGTCATTTAAAAAGATTAATCCATGGATTTAGTATTGTAACTATGTTATTATCATGTGATTTAACCATTACCATGCTTAAGTTCATGACTCTCATATGTTTGATGAAATTCTTAAGCATTGGATTTTGAACAATGATTCCCTACAATGGTTTCAAAGCTTTTATATATCCACATTGTATTTCCATTCAGTGCTGGAGGGTTATGAACACCCGATACTTAGTTGTTTACATAATTTCAGTATCTTCATAATGATATCAGATATACCATGAGCATTATCATTCAGTCAAGTATTATGATTAGTTGTTTGTTTAATTAAGCTTAGTTCAGTAGAGTAATCAGTGTTAGTTCAATTGGGAGTAGGATTCAGCACCGAGTGAACCCAGGGATGGGGACATTCCTACCACTTTAGGGTTTGACCCTTAGTAGCAATCCCTGAGTTACAGAACTATGTTGTCACCGTAGGTTTGAGATATCTTCCTGCTATCTTAGGGTTGAATCATATCTCATGAATTTCCTGACAATATAGGATTACTCGTTAGTCTTTTGGGACACCAGTTTAGTGGATCCATACAGTCATTGTTAGTACTCATGGCACGATACTAACATCCTTCCAATTGGGTTACAGGTTGGACCCTGATTAGCTAAGATTGGGGTATGTGAGTTAAATGATACCTACCACAGTCTCAGTATAGTATTCAGTATAGTTTCAGTTCAGATTTGTTTGACCAAGTGTACAGATTTTAAGTTTATCAGTTATACAGCTTTTAGTCTCTCAGATTACAAACTTATTTTAGATTTCAGATTTATGCTTGGTCTTGCATTCTCAAATGTTACTATTTCCATGCATTCATGTTCAGTTATCTCATGCTTTGAAGTTAGTCCTTATCTCGTATACACAGTACCCCATGTATATCAATCTGGCCTCATCGCATATACCAGTACATTTAAAATACTGACCGCATACTCCTCTTTGCGCTATGATTTCTTATATCATAAGTTCGGATGCTCAGTTCCCCGACCGCAATTAGACATCCCAGTGTTACTCAGTAGCACAGTGGTGAGTCCTCATCTATCGGGGACATAATGATTTATTCAATTGTTCAGTAGTTCAGTACATTCAGTCATTTAGAGTTAGTTGAGGACTTGTCCCATCAACTCCTCACTCAATTTAGAGGCTTTCAAATATTCAGACAGTTAGTTCATTCTTAACAGTTTTTTTATCTATTATTCAGACTTGAGATTAAATCGTATTGTCAGTATTCAGACCTTATGACTTTATCAGTTGGTCCTGCACATGTTTATTTTTATTATTTTATTCAGTGCTCACAGTAGGTACCAGCTCACGGGTTATCTTAGGATTACGTATGACCGTAAGCACCATTGTCATTACTAGGAATTAGCCTCGGGTCATGACAGATAATGATCATGACACTTATATTCACATGAAAATCATTGGTTTGAGCTTATATACATAGGAACGACTGTTCGAATTTTAGCCCAAAAATGCGGGGTCTTACAAGTATCTCTATTATTGAACGTGCTATTGCTCATCTTTGACTCCACTTTTTTACTGCTGCAGGATTCTTATTCTTCTCTACCGATGGAGCTAAGTCCAGCTCTTAATTATGAAATTACCTGGAGATCCAATCTTTTGTGGATTTATTTTTGTCCCTCTCCTCATTTATATCTTTCTTATGTTCTTTGTTTTTATGATGTAATAATAGACTTTGTTACTACTTTGTTATCCCCTCCTTCTTCTGTCAAGATGCAAAAGGATTGGTGTTACAAATTCCTTTATCTAGTGTTGAAGCCTTTTTACTAAGGTGCCCTTTAGTAATGAACCTTCTCCTTGTAGTATTCTACTATCGATTTGGACCATATCTTCTTTTTACTTGACCTCTAGGGGGATAGCTCTTATCTCTCCCTATTGAGAGTTACTATTCTTCTTGAATTTCTCCTACTATGCTTGCTTTAATTCAGAGAGTGAGACCCTATATTCTTACTCATTATGCCCTTGTAGCATACACTTCTTTCAGTGTTTAGGTAGAAAATATTACTTGATCTTGACCTGTTCTATTCTTGATTCCATTGTATTAGAATTGACAATCTCAATCTCAATACGCTTAGGAAGGTCTGCTAGAAGATCCACCTTGACCTTAAACCTAATATAACTAGGTCTCGGTTTATTCACCATAGCCAAATCTAAATGAATTGTCTTTCTTACGGTCGAAGCCAATGAGAACAATGACTCTTTCACAATGAAAGTTGGCTTAAGATCAGGGAAGAGATCCATGTCATAGCTTAAGTTGGTTTCCACGTCTATCTTGAATTTAGCATCATCTATTAGGGGCTATATTTGATAGGAGTATCCATCCTTAGCACTAATGTAGTGAACTCTTTTTGCCATCACATTCACAAAATCCTCAATAAGCTCAAATCTCATGAGTATGTGATGATATCTCAAGAAATCAATCTTATAGACTTCCTTTACATTGACTTGTTTAGGTACTTGAATGCGAAGGTCATCCAATTCTGTCCAGCCATACGAAAACTTCTCAATGACTGCATTTTGCAATTCTTCAATTGTATTTATTCGATCCATTTCTTCGTCGGTCCGCATAACTTAAGGAATACAATTAACATAATTAAGTTTTTTTATCAGAATGTGTTGAATGGTCGGTTTATCTTGAACTTTAGGAGCATTAATGGTCAATGACTTCAACAAATTGACATATTGCTCCTTCCTTGTTGTAGAATCTTTGATCGGTTATAAATAGATAGGCAAACTTGTAGGCACGTTAGAAGTATTTTGTGTTAAGGGTGAAAAATTTTCACGCGAGTCGTCTAGAGTTGACTGGCCAGCCTTAGGATCGGGCTGACTTGTGGCCTGATTGGCCATTTCCAATGGGATTTAGGTTTAGAAGATGATGACTCCTAGCTAAGTTAGGCATGAGAGAGTGTTTTAATCGAATTCTAACAAGGTGATTTTGTGTCTATTTTACCCTGATATTTATATATTATTTATTATTCTATGTATTTTTTAAAATATTAAATTTACTATATCGAAAGGGTGATATAATAATATTACTCATAAATCTGTTGCTTTTTAAACTATATGTCAAGTTAGTAATATATAATTTCTTAAAGAAAATTCAAACTTAATATATGTGACTAGTAAAGGAGAATAACGGGGTGTAGTCTCTCCTTTTTTTTCTCCCTTATCGAAAGTAACCTCAACTTAATAGATCCGAGTAGTAAAGGAGAATAGCAGGAATAGTCTCTCCTTTTTTCCCCCTTATCAAAAGTAAACTCTTTAATTCTTGACTTAATTCCTGACTCACTTATATCAAGTTACAGATGAAACGAATTTTGTAGTCAAACTCACACATTGCTTTTTCGTTATAAGTCTATCACTATCAGTTTTTTGAATTGGATTGTATGCATAAAGTTATTCTGAATAAATTTTGTGACAAGAAGAGTTTGAGTATCTATTTCTTGAATACTTAAAAACTTTAAATGGAAGTCAAGACAAATAGTATGAAAAATATCATTGTTACCACATTCTCTTTCGCTTTTTTCATTTGCTTTCCCATTGTCAATTTTCATTTGAATTTATTAATTTGTATATTCTAATTGCAGAAAGGGAATGCAAGATGGATAATAACATTTCAATTCCTCAATTACATATTGATAAATCTTAGTTTTGTTTCTTCTGATATGTGATTACGCAAATATAATCTTCAATTCAATAGAAATTCTGAGTTTTTAATTCCCTTATGCATGAAATCTGTTATATATAGACTATGTTTAGTATTATATTATCTTCAAATATTACTCAATATTATAATCTTAAATGTACGGCAGTTAAAGTGTAATTGATGGTACAAAGGAAACATAATTATAGGTGCATCACTTCTATCTAATATCTATAATCTATATTTATAATCTATATCTATATCTATAATCTATATATATATATATATATATATATATATATATATATATATATATAATCTATAATCTATATCTATAATCTATAATATATTAAAAGTGTGAAGACCCTTAAAAAAGTGATTTGAACTTTTTACCCTTCATTAAAAAACTCTCCTTTAGACAAAACTGTCTTTCCACTATTTTTTTAATTTATTATTTAATTATTTTTATTATATTAACAAGATTTCCTAAAATATATGGTACTCCTAAAATATACGATAGGAGAATTAATTAATATTATCCTTTCTAGTAGACTTACTAAAATATATGAGACTCCTATATGGTAGGAGAATTAATTAATATTTTCCTGTTAAATTAGAAAAATACTCTTAAAATAGGACGCTATTAAGGAAATACTTCTATAAATATTGAGATGTATGTTAAACCGTTTTGTCTATTGGGAGAATATGATTGATGCTCATCTAACTTGATTCGATTACATGTCTAGATTGGTGGATGCTTGATTTTCTAACCCTCAACTTCTTCACTATTTTTGTCAGCATAATAGAATTCAACATGTGTATATATATATATATATATATCTTCTTTGTTTTCATTCAAAATCATTCTTCAGGGTCAAAATTTTTGCTCAGACTTGAATTAGTTGGATCAAAATCGAAGCTTTGTGATCACTATTAGATTATGTTTTTATAGTTTACAGGTCGTAGATGAATGTTGGTTGGCTTTGAAGAATTTTTCTTGTGTAAAGGTTAGGTTTAATTGTATTGTTTTGATATCTTTATTATCTTATTATTTTATTTTAATTTACAGATGTTAGATGAATGTCGGTCGGCTTTGAAAAAAAATTAAGTAAAGGTTAGTCTTAGCTGTATTATCATAATATATGGTACCCCGAACTTTTCTTAAGCCTAAATTGTATCTCTATAAGATTAAGAAATGACTTCCATAGTGAGTAGTGTTTAAATCATCTAGAATTTTTCTAATTTTGACTTTTTATCATGGAGAAAATTGAATTAACTTTCCAACGATACCAATTTTTCTCAAATTTGGTATCGAAGTAAAAAGTTATGGACGTTTTACGGAGAACTGTCCGAAATGCCCAGGAGTGATGGGCAGGCTGATGGACCGTCGCGCAAGGGACGAATTGTCGCTCTGGCCATCGCAATCGAGGCAGTAGACCCATTACTGGCCAAGTGCGATAGTCAGGCCGATGGACCGTCGAGCTATCGACGAACCATCGCCCAAGTCATCGTAACTAAGGCAGTAAGTCCTTATTCTGGACCAGGTGCGACGGTCAGACCGACGGACCGTCGCACGAGCCATCGCATATCCCGTTTAGCATTTCAAAGCCATTTTTAAAAGGATTTTTTGGTTTTTTTCCACTCTTTTAACACCTACATATATCAAAACGAAGCATAGAACTTTGGATTCATCCAAAGCATTAAGAACTAGGGTTTTCTCTCAAGATTAACCCTCAAGAGCAAGACCCAATTCCTTCTCCAAGATTTCACCATAGTTTTTGCAAATTGATTTAAGAATCAAGGTTCCCAAGTTAAAATCTTCAAGAACCCTCACTCAAGAGTATGAAAAAAAGTCTCAAGCAAGCTTGTTCATCTAAATTCATAATCTAAGGTATGTGAGGTTTGAACAAGGACACTCATTTCGTTCTTGTGCCCACAAGTTGTTTTAATTACAAAGATATATGGTTTTACATATTTTCTTATGAAATTGAAGTATGGGTTTATACCCTATGTTATTATTTCTTGAGATTATGATGGTTTCAATGTTTTAGAAATTGAAGCACATGAGTATGTTGAGATTGTAATGCATATTGCTAAAAAATTTTAGATTTCTATATGATTTATGAATCTTTATGATATCGAGTATGAAATTTGATACATCTTAACCAGAGATTGAATTATAAGTCATTAAGCCCTACTTAAGATTGTAATTTTAAGAACTTTGGTGCTATAAGCACCCATGATTTGAGTATTTTGATATTATTGAGAAAGTTTTGACCGTGATGGTAATAGTAGCTTTGAAATCCACTTAACTAAATGAGATTACAGATTTTATAGTTGGTTTCATTATAAACCATGAGATTATTGAATGTGAATTTCCATGAGATGAGCGTAGCTAACTAAAAGGAAGCAGTATTTAACACCGAGTTGGGTAAGTTACTACGATTTCATTCCCTAGAACTACGTGCCACTGTAGGATTGAGATTTATGGGCTCGAGGTCAAGATAGTGATCACTAAGTTGAGATTATACTCCCTGGCAAGAGTATGACGCCTCTCCCCAACGTGAGGTTTCTTTCTTAGGAGGACAAAACGTTGGACTCCATGTAGCTCGCATGGTGTATGTCGGTTAAGAGAACCTCCCTTCTAGTAAGAGTAAATAATCAGTTTCTAAAGTAAAGTATGTTCCTTGAGATGAGTTATTTTCCCTAAAGTTTTAAAAGATATCCTGATCAGTAAAGATTTTTAGATACTAAGTGTAAAGGCTTACAAACTTATTCAATTAATGTTTTACTTTAGATTTCAGTTTTAAGATTACAATCTTAGCTCTCAAATACAGAGGTGAGCACTTTACCACTTAGTCTATATGTTTTGAGAAGAGAATAGAACTACAAATTTCAGAAATAGTATATTGACTCATGAGATTTATACTATGCATTCCATTATTCATAATTTATGAGATATACATTTTTTTGAGATTATTCAAGCTATGTGAGTCAGCTATATCAACATGCATGATTTATATAAAGATTGATGATATTGTGGTTTTATGTTTTGCATACACCCCCATATACTCAGTACATCCTCAAAGTACTAATACACAAATATGTTTGTGTGCTACATTGTCTCATAATGTAGGTTCAGGTGCTCAGTATGGGCAGTGACAGTGACCTTCGAGTACCTTTATCTACATATCAGAAGTTGGTGAGTCCTCATGGTTCGAGGACCAAATACCTTGTTTTCAGTCTTTATAGTAGTTGATTATTTCTTTTCAGTCCAGTTGAGTCGGTTGGGGGTTTGTCCCAATGACTATCTAGTTCTTAGTAAGTAGAGGCTTGCCAGACTGTCAGTTGAAGTTTTGTTCCAGATTTCCAGTATTTGATATATAGACATTTATTTTCAATGATTTTAGTTTTGTTTTGATATAATATAACATTTATTGTTTGGTTATTCATCCTAAAGTAAGTGGTAGAAGTAGTAATAGGCTCAAAGGGTTAGCTTGGGGCTACTTGTAGTCTTAAGAATCGTGTGATTTTTTGGGATGAGATCTTAAGGCATTACATAATATCTCTATTAGTTTGTTATTTTGTGGTGATTTACAGTTCAAAGATTGTAATACCCCGAGACTCTAACCAATAGTGCAACCATAACTCGAGCTCATGAGAAGTAAATTATATTGCTTTGGTTCTTTTCTGATCAAGGATGATGTGTATTAACACCTCAAAGATGTCCTAGCGATTAGGTGAATCAAAACATTCCTTATCGATTGAATTCTTGGAAGGATATTGCCATATTCAACTTTAAATGATCATATCTCTCGTTAAACTATGAATTATTGAGCTCATGACCTACCAAAACATAAATAATTGAATTATATTTCCAACAATATTAATTTCACCCAAATTCGGTATCGGGGCCAAGAGTTATGCCCATTTTACTCCAGTATGTCAGGCTGGAAAATTGAGTGACGACATTGGTGATAAGCTGTCACAAGTGTTATGACTTATCACCAATGTCATCAGCCTTAGGTGTATTCCCATCTCCAGGGATGACATTTTGTGATAATTTGTCACAAGTGTGACGACTTATCACCAATGTCGTCAACCTTAAGCAGAAAATCATAAAATCCACCCTTTTGTGATGACATTTTGTGATGACTTGTCACGAATGTCGTCAGCTATTTTTTTCTCAATTAAAGAATATTTTTCCAAGGTTATTTTGGTTTTTTCTCATCTTTTAGAGGCCCCTATATATATGAGAATTCCCATCTAAACCCTAATTTCTTCATATTCTCTTCCAATTCTCTTAAGAAAATATATCTAGGGTTTCATTCAAGAACATTAATCTTCCAAAAACCATTCATAAATCTTTAAAATTTCTTCAAGAACCAAGTTCCTCATAGTGTGGGCTTCGAGAATCATTTATTATAAGTGTGGATAGAGTCTCAAGCACTAGAATTCATCCAATTTCAAAGATTAAGGTATGTGAGGTTTTAAACAAGAGCAATCCTTTCGTTCTTGTGCCCAAAGCTTTGATTTCTATTATGGATTTATATGATTTTGCAAATGGGTTAATACCCAAATTACTTCATCATGAGACTATGAGAATATAAATTGTTCAAGCTTTGTTATACATGATTATTTTACTATTCCCAAGTTATGACTTGATATTTAATATTTGAATTTCATATTTCTACCATGAGTTAATATTTCAAGTGCTTTCAAGATATGTGTCAAGATTTAAGCTTTCTTATGACAAATTGGATTATTGAATATATTGATTCATAAGATTGAGTTGTTACAATGAGTCTTGATATTTTCTTAAAGTTATTGATATTGCCATGATTTAATGAATTGATACATTTTGATATTGAGAAAGGTTGATTCGATTTGAGTTGAGTTAGGAATCCACAAATTGATTATGATTTGATAAATGAGAAAGAGATTTGATTTGATCTTCATGATAGCCCTTGTGATTTTTGTGGTGGATTTACTAACGTGTCTGAGCTTGTGTCTGGGAGTAGTATTTAGCACTGAGTGGGAAATATAGTATTTTCCTCGAAACTACGTGCTACCATAGGATTGATATTGATAATTATGGTCCAGAGGCGGAGTATAAGATTGTGATCACTAAATTTAGGTTGTACTCCCTGGCAAGTGTATGACGCTCCTGCCAATGTGGGGTTCTCTCCTTAGGAGGGCAAAACGTTGGACTCCATGTATCTCACATGGTTTATGTTGGTTATAAGAACCTCCCATGTCCATAAGAGTTGAGTTTCTTGAATTACCGAGTCACTCCGAGTCTTAAGTTGAAGAGTTGAGTTATTTATGATGATTTATGAGGTTTTTATCATATGATTTATTTACTATGAGATCATGAAAAGGATGTTTCAATCTAACTCAAGCCAAGTAAGCCATCATTGTACATATACATATTTTCATGAAATTGATGATGATATTTACATTGTTGCATGCACCCCCACATACTCAGTACATTCCAAAGTTCTGACCCACATATTTTCCTATGAGCTACATTTTCTCATAATGTAGGTTCAGGTACTCAGCCGCAGTCGCGTTAGCGATATTCAGGTGCCTCACTATGTTTTCTCAGTGGTGAGTCCTCATGGTTCGAGGATCGTGTCTATATTTTTGTGATATTATTTTGTTGTTATGGATTTTAGTACTATTGAGTCAGTTGGGGGTTTGTCCCAAAGGCTCCTTGATTTTGATGTATAGAGGCTTTGTCAGACTAGAGGGTTGGTATGTACAGACATTCAATATATTTTGGTTGTACAGTCTAGTATTCTCCAGTATTTCTCTTGAACCCAAAGTGGTATATCTCTTTGTTGTGCATGACTATTGTTGAATTGAATTTCTTGAGGTAGTGTCTGGCTCCAAGGGTTAGCTTGGGGCTACGTGTAGCTCTAAGCACCATGTGGCATCTAGGGATGAAATTTTGCGGCATTACAAAGCTTGGTACCAGAGCCTAAGGTTTAAGGAGCCCTAAGGAGTCTGACAAGCCGTGTTACGTAGAGTCTTGATCATCGGAGTGTAGCGTGCCGCATCTATGAGCAAGAAGCTATGGGACATTTTAGGAAAATTAGTTTTTTTCTTTCTAAAGTTTATCATACCTACAACTGTATCTTTATCTATGATTAACTCGTATTCTCTTATAACAGAAAATGCCTCCTCATTGAGCTCGTAGAAATAATGAGTGACCTCTACTCGTTGATCCCTTCAATGAGCATATGTCTCATGCAGAATTTTGGGCATCTTTTCAGGCGCTAGCCTAGGCAGTTACCGCCAATGCTCAAGCTAATGCCCATGCTACTGTTCTACCTCTGCAAGAAAATAATTCTGCTGCAGCTCGAGTTTGTGACTTTATGCGGATGAATCCGCCTGAGTTCTATGGGTTGAAGGTAGGTGAAGACATACAGATCTACTTAGGTGAAGTGAGAAAGATTACTCAAATTATGCATGTGACTGAAGAGGAGAGTGTTGAATTGGTTGCTTATCGAATGAAAAATATTGCAAATGATTGGGTGGAGATGTGGAGGATGAGTAGAGGGGAGGATGTCGCTCCCATGACTTGGCAGTTATTCCAGGATACGTTCTTGGACAAATTCTTTCCTCTTAAGATAAGGGAAGCAAAGATAGAGGAATTCATGAATTTGAGACAAGGCTCCATGACTGTTAAGGATTATTGTCTTAGATTTAATCAGTTATCCAAATATGCTCCTAGTATGATGGCTGACTCTAGGACCATCATGAGCAAGTTTGTGACTGGCGTGTCGAGTTACGTTGTAAAAGAGTGTAGATCTACTATGCTTAATAGGGAGATGGACCTTTCTCAGTTAATGATATATGCCCACCAGATTAAAGCTGATAAGGTTAAAAAGAAGAAAAAAGTAAGAGGGAATAAAAGAGCTAGATCAAAGCAACAGGGATTCAGTCAATCTAGTTTCCATGGAGGGAACCTCCCTCAATTTCAAGGACGTCCGTTTATGCCCGTTCCTTCTTCAGTTAGTGCTCCCGCACGTAGAAGCAAGAAGGATCAGAGGAACAGGCCTATTCCATCCAGGTCTCAGGAAAGTGTAAGTAACAGACCTCGTCCTCCTTTATGTGCTAAGTGTGGTAGAGATCATTTTGGCGAGTGTTTTTTATATCAGAGGGGTTGCTTTAGTTGTGGTAAGTTAGGCCACTGACTTAGAGATTATTCGTATGCTAGACAGGGGAATCGAGATACTCGTCCTCAGAGTCAGGCTACCAGTGCCCCCTCTCCCTTAGTTCACCCAGTTTCTCCTCAGGGTGCCTCTTCTAGTACTGCTGGCGGCTCATGCCAGAATCTTTTCTATGCTATACACCTTGCCAAGAGCAGGAGGACTCTCCATAAGATAGACTCTAAACGGATTCCTGAACCTATTCTGGTTTCTACCCCGATAGGAGAATCTGTTATTACTAAGTGAGTGTATAAGAAGTGTCATGTCATTGTCCTTCATCGGGTCATATTTTCTGATTTGATTGAGCTAGATATGGTTCATTTTGATGTCATTCTGTGTATAGATTGGCTTCACTCGTGCTATGCGTCTATAGATTACTTACCCGAGTGGTCAAGTTTCAGTTTCCTGATGAGCTTATTTTTGAGTGGTCCGGGAGTTCTGTAACTCCGAAGAGCCATTTCATATCCTACCTCAAATCTAGAAAGTTGATTTCCAAGGGTTGCATCTATCACCTAGTTCGAGATAAAGACCTCAAGTCTGAGACTCTGACTATTCAGTTAGTTAGAATTGTTGATGAGTTTCCCGATGTTTTCTTAGAAGATCTCCTAGGGGTCCCACCTGATAGAGAAATAGAATTCGGAATTGATCTCCTTCCCAGTACTCAACCTATTTCCATTTTTCTTAGACAAAGGCTTTATCAGACCCAGTGTTTCCCCATGGGGTACACCTGTTCTATTAATGAGTAAGAAAGATGGTACATTGTGTATGTGCATTAACTACTGTCAACTCAACAAGGTAACTATATAGAATAAGTACTCTCTTCCTAGAATCGATGATTTATTTGATCAGCTATAGGGTGTAAGTTATTTCTCAAAGATAGACCTTAGATTCAGCTATCATCAGCTTAAAGTGAGAGAGTGTGATATTCTAAAGACAGCCTTCTGAACCCGTTATGGTCACTTTGAGTTTCTTGTTATGTCCTTTGGGTTAACCAATTCTCCAGCAGCCTTCATAGACCTCATAAATTGAGTGTTCAAGCAATATCTTGATATATTTGTCATTGTATTCATAGACGATATTCTTGTGTCTTCCTAAAGAGAGGATGATCATGCCGACCATCTTAGAATTGTCTTGCAAACTCTTAGAGATCATCAATTATTCGCTAAATTTAGCAAGTGTGAATTTTGGCTAAGGTCAGTTGCTTTTCTGGGTCACATTATTTCTGTCGAAGACATTAGAGTCGATCCCCAAAAGACAGAAGCTGTAAAGAATTGGCCTAGACCTACCTCCTCATCTGATATTAGGAGTTTTTTGGGTCTAGCTGGTTACTATTGTCATTTTGTTGAGGGTTTCTCTTCCATTGCGTCCTCCATGACTCAGTAGACCCAAAAGAAAGTTAAATTCCAGTGGACAGATGCCTGTGAGAAGAGTTTTCAGGAGTTGAAGACTCGACTCACTTCAGCCCCAGTGTTAGCTTTACCCAGTGGTACTGATGGTTTTATGGTGTATTGTGATGCTTCTAGAGTTGGTTTGGGTTGTGTGTTGATGCAGAGAAGTAAGGTTATAGCTTATTCCTCTAGACAGTTGAAGCCTCATGAGAAGAATTACCCAACCCATAATCTTGAATTAGCAGTTGTAGTTTTTGCTTTGAAAATTTGGAGACATTATTTGTATAGTGTTCAAGTTGATGTGTTTACTGATCACAAAAGCCTGCAGTATGTGTTTACTCAGAGGGAGTTAAATCTTAGATAAAGAAGATGGTTAGAGTTGCTAAAAGACTACGATATGAGTGTGTTGTATCACCTGGGAAAGGCCAATATTATGACAGATGATCTTAGAAGATTGTCTATAGGTAGTGTAGCTCATGTAGAGAATGATAAGAATAAATTGGCTCGTGATGTGCATCATTTGGCTAGGTTGGGTATTAGATTGCTTGATTCTGCTGAAAGGAGTATGTTAGTTCAGAGTAGTTTCGAGTCTTCTTTGGTCTTGGAGGTAAAGAAGAAGCAAGATAGGGATCTTATTTTGGTCAGACTGAAAGAGTTAGTTAAGGACCAAAAGGTAGAGGTTTTCTCCCAAAGGGGAGATGATGTGTTGAGATTGCAGGGTAGATTGTGTGTTCCCGATGTGGATGATATAAGGCAGAGAATTATGGTTGAAGCGCATGGCGTGCGATATTCTATTCATCTCAGTGCTATTAAGATGTACCGCGATTTGCGAGAAATTTATTGGTGGAACGATATAAAGAAAGACATAGCAGGATTTGTGGCAAAGCGTTCTACTTGTCAACAGGTTAAGGTAGAGCACCAAAGGCTCGGTGGTGTAATGCAAGAGTTTAGCATACCTACTTAGAAGTAGGAAGAAGTGAATATGGATTTTGTAATTGGTTTGCCTCCTTCTCGTCGTCGTCATGATTCGATTTGGGTTGTTGTAGACCGGTTGACTAAATCAGCTCATCTCTTGCCAGTTCATTCATCTTATACAGCTGAGGATTATGCTAGATTTTATATTCGATAATTTGTTAGACTTCATGGAGTTCCTTTGGCTATCATCTCTGATAGGGGTACTCAGTTTACTTCCTAGTTTTGGAGAGCTTTTCAGAAGAGTCTCGGTACCCAAGTTCATCTAAGTTTTGCTTTCCATCCGCAAATAGATGGTCAGGCTGAGTGGACCATTCATACTTTAGAAGACATGTTAAGGGCATGTGCGCTTGATTTTAAAGGTAGTTGGGATGAGCACTTGCCATTAATCGAATTTATGTATAACAATAGTTTCCATACTAGTATTCAGATGGCCCCGTTCGAAGCTTTGTATGGGAGAAGTTATAGATCACCTATAGGCTGGTTTGAAGTAGGAGAAGCAGCTGTTATTGGGCCTGATGCTGTGTTCGAGGCTATGGAAAAAGTTAAGTTGATTCGAGAAAGATTGAAGATCGCTCAAAGTCGTCAGAAGTCGTATGCGGATGTGAGAAGAAAAGATATTGAGTTTAATGTTAATGATTTGGTGTACTTAAAGGTTTCACCCATGAAAGGGGTAAAGAGATTTGGGAAGAAGGAAATCTTAGTCCCCGTTATGTTGGTCCATACAGGATTCTGAGCCATATTGGGAAAGTAGCATATGAAGTAGAGTTACCTGCGGAGTTGTTTAGCATTCATCCGGTATTCCATGTTTCTATGCTTAAGAAGTGTATTGGTGATTCTGTAGTGGTTGATTCTTCCGAAATCTTGGATATTCAGGATAGCCTTTCATTCGAGGAGATTCCAGTTGAGATTTTGGATTTTCAAATCCGTAGGCTAAGGAACAAAGAAGTTTCTTTGGTTAAAGTGCTTTGGCAAAATCAATCTGTTGAGGGTGATACTTGGGAAGCCGAAGCTGATATGCGAGCCAAGTACCCTCACCTCTTTTCTATGAGTTCGGAGCAAGCAGATGGTACCATTCTTTCTTAATTCCGCCCTCTTCTTATTAAAGATTCAGCTGTGTGTCTACTTCCATCACGAATTCATGCATTTTGTAGGGTATCCGAAGGTATAGAGTGAAGTAAGCCCTTTGAGTGAGTCGTTCTAGCTATACTTCCTCATTTTCTCTTGTTCTTGGCCTATATGGCAACATTCGAGGATGAATATTTCCAAAGGGGAGATATTGTAATACCCCGAGACTCTAACCAATAGTGCAACCATGACTCAAGCTTATGAGAAGTAAATTATAGTACTTTGATTGTTTTCTGATCAAGGGTGATGTGTGTTAAGGCCTCAAACATGTCCTAGCGATTAGGTGAATCAAAACATTCATTACCGATTGAATTCTTGGGAAGGATATTGTCATATTCAACTTCAAATAAGCATATCTCTCATTATACTATGAATTATTGAGCTCATCACCTACCAAAAGACAGATAATTGAATTAGCTTTTCAACGATACCAATTTCACCCAAATTCGATATTGGAGCCAAGAGTTATGCCCATTTTACTCCAGTATGTCAGGCTGGAAAACTGAGTGACGACATTGGTGATAAGTCATCACACTTGTGATGACTTATCACCAATGCCGTCAGCCTTAGGCAGATTTCCACCCCCAGTGACGATATTTTGTGATACGTTGTCACAAGTGTGATGACTTATCACCAATGTCGTCAACCTTAAGTAGAAAATCATAAAATCCACCCTTTTGTGACGACATTTCGTGATGACTTATCACAAGTCTGACGACTTGTCACGAATGCCGTCAGCTATTTTTTTTCAGCAATTAAAGGACCTTTTTGCAAGGGTATTTTGATCTTTTCTCATCTTTTGGAGGCCCCTATATATATGAGAATTCCCATCTAAGCCCTAATTTCTTCATATTCTCTTCCAATTCTCTTAAGAAAATATATCTAGGGTTTCATTCAAGAACATTAATCTTCCAAAAATCGTCCATAAATCTTCAAGATTTCTTCAAGAACCAAGTTCCTCATAGTGTGGGCTTCGAGAATCATTTATTACAAGTGCGGATAGAATCTCAAGCACTAGAATTCATCCAATTTCAAAGATTAAGGTATGTGGGGTTTAAACAAAAGCAATCCTTTCGTTCTTGTGCCCAAAGCTTTGATTTCTATTATGGATTTATATGATTTTGCAAATGGGTTTATACCCAAATTACTTCATCATGAGACTATGAGAATATAAATTGTTCAAGCTTTGTTATACATGATTATTTTACTATTCTCAAGTTATGACTTGATATTTAATATTTGAATTTCATATTTCTACCATGAGTTAATATTTCAAGTGCTTTCAAGATATGTGTCAAGATTTAAGCTTCCTTATGACAAATTAGATTATTGAATATATTGATTCATAAGATTGAGTTGTTACAATGAGTCTTGATATTTCCTCAAAGTTATTAATGTTGCCATGATTTAACGAATTGATACATTTTGATATTGAGAAAGATTGATTCGATTTGAGTCGAGTCGAGTTAGGAATCCACAAATTGATTATGATTTGATAAATGAGAAAGAGATTTGATTAGGTCTTCATGATAGCCCTTGTGATGTTTGTGGTGGATTTCCTAATACGTCCTGAGCTTGTGTCTGGGAGTAGTATTTAGCATCGAGCAGTAAATATAGTATTTTCCCCGAAACTACGTGCCACCGTAGGATTGATATTGATAATTGTGGGCCAGAGGCCGAGTATTAGATTGTGATCACTAAATTTAGGTTGTACTCCCTGACAAGATACGACGCTCCCGCCAATGTGGGTTTCTCTCCTTAGGAGGGCAAAACGTTGGACTCCATGTAGATAACATGGTTTATGTCGGTTATAAGAACCTCCCATATCCATAAGAGTTGAGTTTCTTGAATTACCGAGTCACTCCGAGTCTTAAGTTGAAGAGTTGAGTTATTTATGATGATTTATGAGGTTTTTATCATATGATTTATTTACTATGAGATCATGAAAAGTATGTTTCAATCTAACTCAAGCCAAGTGAGCCATCATTGTACATATGCATATTTTCATGAAATTGATGATGATATTTACATTGTTGCATGCACCCCACATACTCAGTACATTCCAAAGTTCTGACCCACATATTTTCCTATAGGCTATATTTTCTCATAATGTAGATTCAGGTACTCAGCCACAGCCGTGTTAACGATGTTCGGGTGCCTCACTATGTTTTCTCAGTGGTGAGTCCTCATGGTTCGAGGACCGTGTCTGTATTTTTGTGATATCATTTTGTTGTTATGGCTTTCAGTACTGTTGAGTCAGTTGGGGGTTTGTCCCAATGGCTCCTTGATTTTGATGTATAGAAGCTTTGTCAGACTAGAGGGTTGGTATGTACAGATATTCAATAAATTTTGGTTGTACAATCTAATATTCTCCAGTATTTCTCTTGAACCCGATGTAGTATATCTCTTTGTTGTGCATGACTATTGTTGAATTGAATTCCTTGAGGTAGTGTCTGGCTCCGAGGGTTAGCTTGGGGCTACATGTATCCCTAAGCATCGTGTGGCGTCTCGGGATAAAATTTTGGGGCGTTACATAGATGAATCTCGATCGGCTTATAGAAATTTTTGTGTGTAAAATTTAAACTTAATTGTATTATTTTTATATCACTTTTATCGTATTATTTTGTTGCATTTTACAGGTGATAGATAAATATTGGTCGGATTTGAGAATTTTTTTATGTAAAGGTTAGATTTAGTTGTTGTAACACCCCGTAAATTTTTTCGTACACTTATCGCAATTATATGGAGTCCTAAAGACTTGCGTATGGGTTAAAATAAGTTTATGGTGTTCGGAAGTATCCGTCAATAGTTGTATGTGTAGGTATTGGAATAACCTTTCCAACGATATAAAGTTTGCCCAAAACAGAGGAGTATTTCATATAAGCGAGCACATTCAAAATTTCAAAACGGTGGCCGGGAAGCCTATGAACAGTAATTCTGCAGGAAAATTTCTGCAGCTAGGCACTCCAACTTGAGACGATCATAACTCCTTATACAAAAAGAACTGTGTGAGCTGCTATATATAGACGAACATCTCTGAGAGTCTTCTTTCCGATGAAATTGGTTTCATCCAAATCCAACATCTGAGTAAGTAGTTATACTCGTTTTACTTCAGCCTCTCAAAACAGATTTTTGTGAACAGTAAATTAGCAGGAAAATACTGAGGCCCGCCAGTTTTTGGGTCAACTTTGAACGATCATAACTTCCTCAATATACTGAACTGGGCGAGCTACCATATATCAAAAGAAATATCTTTGAGTCTTCTTTCTAATTCAATTGGTTTCATCCAAATCCAACATCTGCGTAAGGAGTTATACGCGTTTTACTTCAGCCTCTCAAAATAGATTTTTAGGGTCAACTTCAAACGATCATAACTCCTTGTACAGGACGAACTGGGTGGCCTAATTTATATGAAATGAAAGCCCTTTTAATTAGCTTTACAATGATACCAATTTCACCCAAATCCGATATCGGAGCAAAGAGTTATGATCGATTTACTTCATCCTATCAAAACTATCCACTGGGACAGACTCGGAATTTATTTCAATCTTTAGGGCACAATGGTCATTTTCTATTACCTTTGGACGAAAATTGGTCTTAAAAACCTGCACTTAGCCTCATTTGTATCAGATGTTATCCAATTTTAAGAGAAGGTGAAAACCCTAGCCAATTTCAACCTCAAATATTTTGTGATTCAACCGTAGAAAATTCAAATTGGTTCTGTAGTTGTGTTCACCATCTCGAAAGCTTCGAGAAGCACCCCATGGTTATGTAAGGAGGATCCTAAATACAAGAGTTCATTTTTAAGGTATGAATATTGTTTATTATTGATCCTTATCCATGAATAAGTATTGATAAAGGATTATGAGTATTGTCTTGATGTTGGAAGATAACTAGAAACATAGTTATGAATTGTTGTGTATAAATTGTTAGTAGTAAATTATGGAAGTTGTTGTATTGGATTATGGAGGATGAATTGTGGTGATATATCATTATATTAGTGGTTATGTATGCCTAGTGATCATGTTGGTATTGGATGGTGATTAAGAAGGGAAATAAAGGCTAAGAGTGATGTTGAGGGATATTTCATGAAAATGCATGATATGTGAATGTAATAAGAGTATAAGAGGATGTATGTAGTACTCTTATTGATTAGCTAAAGGATTACTTCCTAGACATTATTTGGTGAAGTTAATACCTAAATGGTAAGGTTTGGTTGCTAATACTAGTTTGCCACAAATGACTTATTGTAGATAAGTGTTCGAAGAGTACGGGAAGTCACTTGTATTGAAGTGGTTATATCAAGGTATGTAAGACATACTCTGTCTATTCTTTGGCATGAATAATGACCCATGGCACTCTCAAGTAAGCTTCCAACATTGTCCTACGACACATGACACATAATAACATCATATGATCTTCGACACTACCAATTGAACTTGTTTTACTTTTAAGATGTCCGGCTAGTCAAAAAAATGTCCATATACTATTGTTGACTCCGAAATGGTTTAATGAGGTATCCATGATTCTCTACTTCATCTTCATGATATTGATTACCTATTTACATGTTTTTCCTATTGAGGTATCATGGTTTCAAGTTCCATAAAGTGTGACCACAAAGTAACCAATCTCAAAGATTAATTGAATTAAGAAATGGAATGTCTGTATTTTAAATTGATGATATGATGTAATGTATTAGTACCACTGATCAGTTGGCTATTATATTATAAAGATTATGTGTATATGCTATTCCAGGGGTGGTCCCTGATGTATTGTATTAGTACCACTGATCAGTTGGCCATTGTATGACATATGTTATGTATTGATAAGGATTACGGGAAGTAATGATATGAAAGTAATGTGCAGGTATCCCATCAGTTCTTTTAAGTGTGGTCTACTCATACTGTTTATTCACTGGTATCTGGGTTCTGTTGATCTTTTGTATCTCATCTTGATACTCACTGCCTTACATACTCAGTACATATTTCCGTACTGACGTCCCTCACGGGGGACCTGCATTCATGCCTGCAGGAACAGGTACTTCAGGTCGTACACCTCCGCAGTAAGAGCCAGGACATTCTGTTGTTAGTGGTGAGCTCCAGTTGTTTCGGGGCATCCCAAGTCGTCTCTATATGTACCTTTGGTATTTGTATAAAAGTCTTTTGTGGGCGGGAGTTTGTCCCGACCCCAACTGAGTTGTGTTTCTATGTAGAGGCTTTTGTAGACATATTGTACAGCCATAGGAGTGTTTGGTTGATAGACGTGATGGCTCTGACGGCCAAATTACTGTTCATATATATATTTATGCATGTCTGCTGGGCTGATTCAGGTACTGTTTTCTTCTATTTACAATGAAGTGCTGCCCAAATTTCTAATTTTCATAAGTAATGTAGATGTGAAAGTATAGGTTATGAACGGGTTCTCCCGGGCCTCCTCGGCTACGGGTGCCAGTCCGCTCCAATGGAATTCGGGGTATGACAGAAGTGGTATCAGAGCAGTTCGTCCTAGTGAGTCTACAAAGCCGTGTCTACATAGAATCTCGTTTATCGGTGTGTTGTGAACCACATCTATAAACAGGAGGCTATTGGACATTTAGGGATTGTTTCCACTCTTCATTTCTTAGATCGTGCAATAGATCCCATATTAGAGATAAAGTCATAATCAATCGCTTAATCCAATTGTTTCTTTTTTATTTATTATAGTGACGATGCCGGTTACAAGGAGAAAGAATAAGTGGAAGCGAGTAGATGCAGTGGCCGGAGAAGGTACTAGTAGGTCATCACCGGCATAAGCTGAGCAAAGTGAGTCTCAAGCTGAGCATATATCAGGCGCTTCTTCTCCTCCGGAAGGGCCATCTATTAATGATGTTGATCGAGATTTGAGGGATGCAGTACAACTTCTGACGCGTATAGTTGCCAGTCAAGTTCAAGGGCAAACTATTCCTACCACGGGTTCTAGTGGTATGGATAGAGCAGCTAGCCTTCGGACTCAGGATTTTCTGAAACTGGATCCTCCTATTTTTACCGGATCAGATATTAATGAAGACCCGCAGGACTTTGTCGATCAAACCTAAAGGGCTCTAGATGTTATGCATGTATCCGGTAAAGAGATGGTTGAGCTAGCAGCATATAGACTGAAAGGAGAGGCTATATTGTGGTACGAGGATTGGAAACGATCTAGGGTTATTGATGCACCTCCAACTACGTGGGGAGAGTTCAAAAATGCATTTATTGATCATTATCTTCCATTTGAGACTCGTCAGGCCCGTGCAGATCAATTCTTAAATCTTCGTCAAGGTAATATGAGTGTAAGGGAGTATAGTCTTCGATTTAACTCCTTGTCTCGATATGCTTCTAATGTGGTAGCTACTATGGACGACAGAGTTCATCACTATGTGAATAGATTGGAACCATACTTGGTTAGAGATTGTACCATTGCTGCTTTGAACAAGGACATGGATATAGCGAGGATACAAGCTTTCGCTCAGAAGATGGAAGATCAGAGGCAAAGAAGAAGAACCCAGGAATCAGAAAAAGGATATTCTAAGCGGCCCAGAGCTATAGGGCAGTTTGTGGCATCTCAGGGAGGTTTTAGGCCTTCGTTCTCTCATAGATTGCCTAGCCCGTTATCTTCTTATCCTGCAATTAGTGCTCCACCGCAATTTCAAAGGTTCAGAGGTAATCAGTTCGGGCAAAGCAGTGAAAATCAGAGTTCGCGAACAGTGGGGTATCAAGGGCAAGGGAGTATGAGTCAATTGAGACCTCCACGACACCCGTGCCCCATTTATAGAAAATTTCACTTTGGCAAATGTCGGCTTGGGATGAACAATTGCTTTTGGTGTGGTAAGCCGGGGCATATGGCTAGAGATTGCCCACGTAGGACCACAGGTAGTATAACACGACCTACCGGATCAGCTGTTGCATCATCTTCGGTGCCTCCTTTGAGTAGGGGTGCACAACCTATGGGTCACGGTAGAGGTGATAGAGGAGCAGCTAGTGCTAGCGGAGCTCAGAACCGTGTGTATGCCCTAGCAGATCGGCAGAATTTAGAGGCTTCTCCAGACGTGGTTACAGGTACGTTGTCCATCTTTGTATTTGATGTGTATGCCTTAATTGATCCTGGTTCTACATTATCGTATACTACTCCTTTGGTTGCGGGAAGGTTCGGAAGAACACCCGAATTATTAGCTAAGCCATTTGAAGTATCAACGCCAGTGGGGGAATCTCTTATAGCTAGGAATGTTTATCGAAATTGTGTTATGAATATTTGTGGTCGTGATACGATGGCCGATCTTGTTGAGTTAGAAATGGTAGATTTTGATGTTATTATGGGCATGGATTGGTTAGCGTCTTGTTATGCTACAGTAGATTGTCGTTCCAAGAAAAATGATTTCCAAGGGGTACATATACCATCTGGTTAGAGTAAGGGATACAGAGGCAGAGCCGCCAACTTTTCAGACCGTTCCGGTTGTGAATGAATTTCCTGATGTATTTCCTGAAGAACTACCATGTTTACCTCCTGAACGAGAAGTGGAGTTTGGTATTGATTTGTTGCCAGACACACAGCCAATCTCAATTCCTTCTTATAGAATGGCACCAACAGAGTTGCGAGAATTGAAAGAGCAACTGAAAGACTTGCTAGAGAAGGGATTCATCAGGCCTAGTATGTCCCCTTGGGGAGCACCAGTATTGTTTGTGCGTAAGAAAGATGGTTCGCTGAGGATGTGTATTGACTATCGGCAATTGAATAAGGCGACTATCAAGAATAAATACCCCCTTCCCCGAATTGATGATTTATTTGACCAGTTGCAGGGTGCCCAATGTTTTTCCAAGATTGACTTGAGATCAGGCTATCATCAAGTGAGAGTCAAGGATAAAGATATACCCAAGACAGCTTTCCGAACACGGTATGGTCATTATGAATTCCTGGTTATGTCATTCGGGCTGACAAATGCACCCGCAGTTTTTATGGATCTGATGAATAGGTTGTTTAAGCCGTTTCTAGATGTGTTCGTGATAGTTTTCATAGATGATATTCTGGTCTACTCTAGATCAGAAGAGGACCATGTTAATCACTTAAGGCAGGCGTTGTAGATTCTTCGTGATCGTAAGTTGTATGCGAAGTTTTCTAAATGTGAGTTTTGGCTCAAGTCAGTGGCATTTTTGGGACATATTGTATCCAGTGAAGGCATAAAAGTTGACACTCAGAAGATTGAGGCTGTGAAGAATTGGCCAAGACCCACGACGCCTACGGAGATTCGTAGTTTCCTCGGGTTGGCAGGTTATTATAGAAGGTTTGTTGAAGGTTTTTCTTTTATTTCTGCACCTTTGACTAAGTTGACGCATAAAGCCTCCAAGTTTCAATGGAATGATGCCTGTGAAAAGAGTTTTCAGGATCTGAAGAGCAAGTTGACTTCTACACCGGTATTGGTATTTCCTGAAGGCACAAAAGGGTATGCAGTGTACTGTGATGCTTCGAGAATTGGCTTAGGATGCGTACTAATGCAACATGGTAGAGTAATAGCCTATGGCTCTAGATAGTTGCGACCTCATGAGAGGAATTATCCCACGCATGATCTTGAGCTAGCTGCAGTTGTATTTGCTTTGAAGATATGGCGCCACTACTTATATGGGGTTCATGTTGACATATATACCGATCATAAGAGCCTGCAATATATCTTCAGTAAGAAAGATCAAAACTTGAGGCAGCGGAGATGGCTTGAATTGTTGAAAGATTATGATGTTGATATCTTGTATCATCCAGGGAAAGCGAATGTGGTAGCGGATGCACTGAGTCGTAAGTCTAAAATGGCATCTATAGAAAAGCAGGGGATGATTAAGGATCTTCACCAACTAGCTAATTTGGGAGTTCGACTTCTCGAAACTCCAGATGAAGAGGTTATTGTACGTAATGCAGCGAAATCTTCATTGATAGCTGAAGTGAAAGAGAAGCAGTATGCAGATCCAATTTTATTGCAGCTTAAGGAGGATGTGCAGAGTGGCACGACAAAGGCATTTGAGCTTACGCGAGAAGGAGTGCTTCAATGTCAGAATCGTTTATGTGTACCTGATGTAGTTGAGCTAAGAAAGAGAATTATGATAGAAGCACACTGTTCAAGGTATTCCATCCATCCAGGGTCGACTAAGATGTATCAAGATTTGAAAGCAATATATTGGGAAGAAGAATATTGCCGAATTTGTAGCTGAATGTCCGAATTGTCAAAGAGTCAAAGTAGAACACCAGAAACCCGGTGGTTACATGCAATGTATAGATCTTCCAGTCTGGAAGTGGGACAAGATCAATATGGATTTCATCACGGGTTTTCCTCGTACATATCGGAAGTTTGATTCCATATGGGTGATCATTGATAGGCTTACCAAATCTGCGCACTTCTTACCAGTTAAGACAACTTATACGGCGGAAGAGTATGCGAAGTTGTATATTAAGGAGATCTTTCGGTTACATGGAGTTCCAATTTCCATTATATCCGATCGAGGAGCCCAATTTATCGTGAATTTCTGGAAGTCTTTTCAAAGGAGTTTGGGGACACAAGTAAATCTAAGTACGGCTTTTCATCCTCAAACGGACGGACAAGCGGAACGTACCATCCAGACACTTGATCACCTACCTCTTATCGAGTTTGCCTATAATAATAGCTATCATTCAAGTATCAAAATGGCACCATATGAAGCATTGTATGGAAGAAAGTGTAGATCGCCAATAGGATGGTTTGAAGCAGGTGTTGCGGTCTTATTTGGACCGGATCTTGTTTATCAAGCAATGGAGAAGGTTAAAGTGATCCAACAACGGCTTGCAACAGCTCAAAGTCGACACAAATCTTATGCGGATGTTAGAAGAAGAGGACTTGAGTTTTCTATCGACGATTGGGTATTCTTGAAAGTATCACCAATGAAAGGAGTGATGAGGTTTGGCAAGAAAGGAAAGTTAAGTCCACGATACATAGGTTCGTATAAGATC
This sequence comes from Capsicum baccatum var. pendulum, assembly GCA_030864225.1. Lineage (NCBI taxonomy): Eukaryota > Viridiplantae > Streptophyta > Magnoliopsida > Solanales > Solanaceae > Capsicum > Capsicum baccatum. The sequence continues at coordinate 146,075,370 of CM061552.1, forward strand.
ATTCAAAGATTTGGACAAGTTGCTTATGAGTTAGAGCTACCTCAAGAGCTCTCAGCAGTTCATCCCGTATTTCATGTTTCGATGCTTCGCAAGTACATCGGAGATCCATCGCACATCACTACTATGGAAGATGTACAAATTACAAAAGATCTCACTTTTGAAGAAATATCTATTGCTATTCTTGATCACCAAATTAAAAAGATAAGGAATAAAGAGATAGCATCGGTAAAAGTACTTTGGAGGAATCAACTAGTTGAGGAGATCACATGGGAAGCCGAGGAAGCAATGAAGATTAAGTACCCTTACCTATTCAACGATGAGGAGGAAGTTCATGAGACGGAAGAAGAACAATAACAAGTGTTTGTTTTTATGCAAGGATGTTATGATAATGAATATGTTAATTTTAAGCTTGGACATGTCTTAATTGAGTAACTATGATAACATTCGAGGACGAATGTTCTTAAGGGGGGCATAATGTAACACCTCGTAAATTTTTTCGTACACTTATCGCCTTTATATGGAGTCCTAAAGACTTGCGTATGGGTTAAAATAAGTTTATGGTGTTCGGAAGTATCCGTCAATAGTTGTATGTGTAGGTATTGGAATAAGCTTTCCAACGATATAAAGTTTGCCCAAAACAAAGGAGTATTTCATATAAGCGAGCACATTCGAAATTTCAAAACGGTGGCCGAGAAGCCTGTGAACAGTAATTCTGCAGGAAAATTTCTGCAGCTAGGCACTCCAACTTGAGACGATCATAACTCCTTATACAAAAAGAACTGTGTGAGCTGCTATATATAGACGAACATCTCTGAGAGTCTTCTTTCCGATGAAATTGGTTTCATCCAAATCCAACATCTGAGTAAGTAGTTATACTCGTTTTACTTCAGCCTCTCAAAACAGATTTTTGTGAACAGTAAATTAGCAGGAAAATACTGAGGCCCGCCAGTTTTTGGGTCAACTTTGAACGATCATAACTTCCTCAATATACTGAACTGGGCGAGCTACCATATATCAAAAGAAATATCTTTGAGTCTTCTTTCTAATTCAATTGGTTTCATCCAAATCCAACATCTGCGTAAGGAGTTATACGCGTTTTACTTCAGCCTCTCAAAATAGATTTTTAGGGTCAACTTCAAACGATCATAACTCCTTGTACAGGACGAACTGGGTGGCCTAATTTATATGAAATGAAAGCCCTTTTAATTAGCTTTACAATGATACCAATTTCACCCAAATCCGATATCGGAGCAAAGAGTTATGATCGATTTACTTCATCCTATCAAAACTATCCACTGGGACAGACTCGGAATTTATTTCAATCTTTAGGGCACAATGGTCATTTTCTATTACCTTTGGACGAAAATTGGTCTTAAAAACCTGCACTTAGCCTCATTTGTATCAGATGTTATCCAATTTTAAGAGAAGGTGAAAACCCTAGCCAATTTCAACCTCAAATATTTTGTGATTCAACCGTAGAAAATTCAAATTGGTTCTGTAGTTGTGTTCACCATCTCGAAAGCTTCGAGAAGCACCCCATGGTTATGTAAGGAGGATCCTAAATACAAGAGTTCATTTTTAAGGTATGAATATTGTTTATTATTGATCCTTATCCATGAATAAGTATTGATAAAGGATTATGAGTATTGTCTTGATGTTGGAAGATAACTAGAAACATAGTTATGAATTGTTGTGTATAAATTGTTAGTAGTAAATTATGGAAGTTGTTGTATTGGATTATGGAGGATGAATTGTGGTGATATATCATTATATTAGTGGTTATGTATGCCTAGTGATCATGTTGGTATTGGATGGTGATTAAGAAGGGAAATAAAGGCTAAGAGTGATGTTGAGGGATATTTCATGAAAATGCATGATATGTGAATGTAATAAGAGTATAAGAGGATGTATGTAGTACTCTTATTGATTAGCTAAAGGATTACTTCCTAGACATTATTTGGTGAAGTTAATACCTAAATGGTAAGGTTTGGTTGCTAATACTAGTTTGCCACAAATGACTTATTGTAGATAAGTGTTCGAAGAGTACGGGAAGTCACTTGTATTGAAGTGGTTATATCAAGGTATGTAAGACATACTCTGTCTATTCTTTGGCATGAATAATGACCCATGGCACTCTCAAGTAAGCTTCCAACATTGTCCTACGACACATGACACATAATAACATCATATGATCTTCGACACTACCAATTGAACTTGTTTTACTTTTAAGATGTCCGGCTAGTCAAAAAAATGTCCATATACTATTGTTGACTCCGAAATGGTTTAATGAGGTATCCATGATTCTCTACTTCATCTTCATGATATTGATTACCTATTTACATGTTTTTCCTATTGAGGTATCATGGTTTCAAGTTCCATAAAGTGTGACCACAAAGTAACCAATCTCAAAGATTAATTGAATTAAGAAATGGAATGTCTGTATTTTAAATTGATGATATGATGTAATGTATTAGTACCACTGATCAGTTGGCCATTGTATTATAAAGATTATGTATATATGCTATTCCAGGGGTGGTCCCTGATGTATTGTATTAGTACCACTGATCAGTTGGCCATTGTATGACATATGTTATGTATTGATAAGGATTACGGGAAGTAATGATATGAAAGTAATGTGCAGGTATCCCATCAGTTCTTTTAAGTGTGGTCTACTCATACTGTTTATTCACTGGTATCTGGGTTCTGTTGATCTTTTGTATCTCATCTTGATACTCACTGCCTTACATACTCAGTACATATTTTCGTACTGACGTCCCTCACGGGGGACCTGCATTCATGCCTGCAGGAACAGGTACTTCAGGTCGTACACCTCCGCAGTAAGAGCCAGGACATTCTGTTGTTAGTGGTGAGCTCCAGTTGTTTCGGGGCATCCCAAGTCGTCTCTATATGTACCTTTGGTATTTGTATAAAAGTCTTTTGTGGGCGGGAGTTTGTTCCGACCCCAACTGAGTTGTGTTTCTATGTAGAGGTTTTTGTAGACATATTGTACAGCCATAGGAGTGTTTGGTTGATAGACGTGATGGCTCTGACGGCCAAATTACTGTTCATATATATATTTATGCGTGTCTGCTGGGCTGATTCAGGTACTGTTTTCTTCTATTTACAACGAAGTGCTGCCCAAATTTCTAATTTTCATAAGTAATGTAGATGTGAAAGTATAGGTTATGAACGGGTTCTCCCGAGCCTCCTCGGCTACGGGTGCCAGTCCGCTGCAATGGGATTCGGGGTATGACAGTTGTATTGTTTTGATATCTCTATTATCGTATGTTTACAGGTGGTAGATGAGTGTTGGACAACTTTGAAAATTTTTGTGTATAAAGATTAGATTTAGTTGTATTATTTTGATGTCTCTATCATTGTATTGTTTTGTTGCAATTTAGAGATGATAGATGAATGTCGATCGACTTTTAAAAATAATTTTGATAAAGGTTAGGTTTAATAAAAAAAAATTCTCCATCTTTACATACTCAAAAGATATTAAATTTAATTATTATATTTATCTTTATTATTTAAACAAATATCCTATTTAGTGTAATATTTAAACTCATTAAAATAAGGTACACGAGCAAAGCGTATACTCCTGAACTAGTTAATTAAAAGCCAAGTATCACTAATCAAATAATATAAGAATTATAATTAAAATTTATTATCATTATTTCCCGTAAAAAACTTCATATATATAGTAGCATTTTTTTTCCCGTAATTTTACGAGAGTGTCAGGTCCAAAATGAAACAAAAGAAACTTGCTATGGACAAAAGGAAGTTGCCTTCAAAGTGTATTACAGGTGCGAGAATGCGCATGCATCTATATAAGACCACCGCCCTCATCCACCATTTACAAATACCATTTCTCCTTGACACAACAGCCTTCTACAGTCCTCTCTTTCAACTCATTGGGTAAACAAACAACGAGGCGACGGATTTCTCTTTTTAATCAATTTTCATCTCTTTGGAACTATACACTATGAATGGCACCAGTGCAGGTCCTCATCATCCCCACCCTACGCAAGACTTTAACCCCATCAACCAAGAAGAAAAAACCATCACTGCTGTTAATGACGATACCTCAACTAGCAACAAGAGAGGGAAAGGCAAAGGAGGACCTGATAATAACAAATTCAAGTTTCGAGGAGTTAGACAACGCAGTTGGGGCAAGTGGGTGGCCGAGATCCGAGAGCCGCGTAAACGGACTCGACGTTGGCTCGGCACATTTGCAACTGCTGAAGATGCCGCTCGAGCCTATGACCGTGCCGCTATTATACTCTATGGTTCGAGGGCTCAACTCAATCTACAACCTTCTGGTGTAACTACTAGCTCGGCCTCTTCTTCCACGTCTTCTAGACGCTCTAGTTCATCCTCTACTACCCAAACTCTTCGTCCTTTACTTCCTAGGCCCTCTGGATTTGATTTTTCTTTCTCTTCTTCTGCACATATACCTCCAATTTCTCCCTCCACAAACGTATTGGCTGGTGGTAATTACGTACCGTATGAATTTTACCCTGCCGTACAATATGCTGACATGGCACAAAACCCTCAACAATATGTACCTTGTGGTGATGACGTATATAATGAGAGTGCGACCACTAAAGCATGGACGGTATGTTCTGATTCAAACCCTAACCCTGGACATCAACAACAAGCGGATAATAATCAACAATATCAGCCGCAGCAGCAACAAAATTGTTTGTATGACGAGATAAACACTTTAGTTGGGTCAGTGGGTCCATCTTTGTCTCTATGTTCGACTCAAATGGTGAATGCCGCACCGGTTGTTTCGGACCCCGTGGCAGCAGTGGGATGTCCAGGGTATCCGGTTTTGTGGCCTAATGGTGATGATAATTACCCGCCCGCTGATATTTGGGATTATGGTAATGATCCCTTCTTGTTTGATTTTTGAATGAGAAGAGACTTTGCAATTAGATTTGTTGTCTCGAATAACATGAAAGAACAGTGGAGGAGTAGTATTCGATATATATATATATATATATATATATGGCTGAAGGTTGTGCTTCTGTTCAAATAGCCGAAGTTTGCACTCCGGAGGAAATAGCATTAATTCAATTGGTGCATGCTCCTGAATCTCCGAGGCACAAGAAGGATTTTCTACTGCTTTTAAATTAGTTGGGATATGACGAAACATATAAAGGAAGATCATTTGTATACTGCTTTGATCGGGTTTTAATTATGTGATGCATTTTTTCTCTTCGATCTGTTTCACTTAATAAGCTTTTGGTTTTCAAATAAATAAGTTAGTTTACTTTATTTATGGTTTTTGCGCGATGTCTAAAATGGTTAAAACGTTCCAGTGTTCTTGCTCAAAATAATCTTCCATTTAGTATGTAGTATTTGTCTGGTTAATGAAAAAGAAAATAGTTAGGTATGCATTTTGTTGGAGCACTTCTCTACAACTTCTTCTCCAACAATTTCCAATTCATGAATCTTGCCTTTTCTTTCAATTTTCAACTTCCAGGCAGAAGAACTGCGGTAGTAGTACTGGTACACCGAAATTCAAAGATATAAATATCTAAAGATTCTCCCAAACTTGAAATGAACTATTACTTGTACACTAAACCATCATAAATCTTAGTTGCATCTCCTGATTTGTTCATTTGATAGCCTTTGCCTCTTAAGCTGATTGTAGGCTCCGGTTACCTCTGCAATCTAGCGGTCATATCTTTTTGATAAATGTGGTAATGAGGTTCGCTTTGTTTGGAAAGAGGTCTAAGAAAAGAGGTCTATTTTATGGGAAGTCCATCCAAATGGTTGAATTAGTTACTTCACTTTGATCTCTTCGGCTGAACTTAGTTTAACTTACTGGAGATTTCGATCATTCGACCCTTCTTTCTAAAGGAGGAATCATATCGCTTGAAATTTTGAAAAGTGAATTTTCTCTTTCTGATTTTGGCCTTGGTAGAACTCGTGTCTTGGATTGGGATTTTGTTTGAAAAAAAGTTCACACATTAATAAGATTGGTGCACCAAAAATTAATCCCCACTGGAGCAACACTACAGGTCACAGGTCTGTAGGCCACATGATAAATGGAATTAGTGTAACTCTTATGGTAGTAATTATCAGCTTACCAATTACACAGCTTTATCATTATGACGACCTGTTTGATTGGCATAATGTAATTACAGTGTAATTATAAATATATTATTTGATTATATAACTGTAATTACATTATTATGTTAAAGTTTTAAAATAAAAGTTACTTGTAAAAAATTATATATATATATATATATATATATATATATATATATATATATATATGTGCGCGCATCTTTTGAAACTATATTAATTAATAAATATATTTTCTTATTAATATTATAAAAACATAATTGATTGATATTGTTTAAATAAATATATTTAATTAAATTAATCATAAAACTTAAAATTACATGATTTTTAATAACATCGTAAAATACAAATTTGATAAAGAAATTAATATTACAAATATAATGTCATAAAAATGTTAAAATATTTGATACAAAAATAAATCTACCAAGCCTAACTAAAAAATAGCAACTTGTAATGTATTAGTAAAATAAATAAATTGGAATTGAAGAATAACACAAATTCAAAATTCAAAATAAAAACGTTAACATAATATTCTTATGTCAAATTTCAACATAACGTACATAAATATGATTCAAAAAAAAAGAAAAACATAAGTTTATAACTTTATTCAACAACAAATTTTACTTTAATTTAAAAAAATAAAATGCTAATAAAATTATGCTAAATGAAAAAAAAATATACATAACATAAATACAAAATAGATAGTACGAATGATTGCATGAAATCGCAAGAAGTAAAGGTTGAAAAATAAGAAGAAAATGGAATATAAATAATATGAAATAAGAAAATTATTTTTAAAATAAAAATAAAAATAAAAAAGAATTAAAAAATAATAAAAATAAAAATAAACGAAATGAAAAATAAAATAAAGAAAAGAAAAAAAATTAAAAGTAATGCACTTGTAATTACATCATTAATTATCGACAATTCACAACTTCACCATGTGAGTTGAAGAGCGTAATTAATTTCTGCTAATTACAATCAATTACTTATAGATTAAGGGTGTGTTTGGTATGATGGAAAATGTTTTCTTGTTTTCTCTTGTTTGGTTGGAGTTAAATATTGGGAAAATGTTTTTCATAACAATTCATTTTCCTCCATTTGAGGAAAAATACTTCCCTCATAGGCCAAGAGAAGTCATTTTTAAAAAAATGACAAATGTGACTTATGCCCCCACCCCTTACTCTCCTCACCATCCCAACAACACTCATATTCACATTTCTCAAAAAATTCACATTACGATAAAATATTTTTCACTGTGCTTTGCTTCAATTTTCACTGCTTGAAATAAAAATAGTGAAGCTCAATTTTTTTCTTTTCCAATGTTCGTTGAATGTATTGTTATTTCCATATGCATAGAGGAAGACTTACCTATGTTACTTTTTCTAATTGCATATTTCATTTTGCCATTGATGTAGCTTGTTTCACAAGGTTGAATAAGTTTATCGTTCTGTTGCATTTCTATGGATTGTAGTATCTTGAGATTGTCCTAACAAAATGTTGAAAAATGTCTAATATATTTGCTAATTAGTAGTTGATTAAATTTAGTAATTGTAATATTTTAGTATTCGATATTGATATTATTTGTTATGCTTAAATTAGTTCTTACAAATTGTTGAGTTGCTAGAGGCACTGATATACATACTAGTTAACAGTTAGTAGTATTTTCTAAAAAATATTTTTTCACTCACCAATCAAACACTAGAAAATATTTTTCTAAAAACTATTTTGTACTCACCAATCAAACACCATAAAATATTTTTCAAAAAATATTTTTCACTTGTCAACCAAACGTGAGAAAATAAGTAGAAAACCAACTTATTTTTCAGAAAAACTCTTTCCAGGAAAATATTTTCCATCATACCAAACACACCCTAAGTAATTACCTGGCCAAATAAATACATGAGACAATATAATTATATTAAATTACATCAAATTTTATTTTCAAATGGAAAAACTACAGGAATAGCCCCAAAATAAGGTGAATTTCAAGTTTTGATCTCAAATAAAAAAGTTTCATAAAAATAGCCTCCAGTTATTAAGTGATATATTTTAAGACAAAATTACCACTGGTCAATGGAGTAATTACACAAATGGTCCTCATAATGGATAATAACTCCATACTTATTCATCTTTCGACTTTTTTTCTCTTTTTAATTTTAATTTGATTTTTATTTTTTATTTTTTATTTTTATTTTGATTTTTCTCAACCCTTAGTTTTTTTTCTTTTTTCCTCTCAACTTTTTTTTTCTTTTTATTTTACTTTGATTTTTTATTTTTTCTTTCATCTTTTTTTTGTTCTTTTTAATTTTTCTCAATCCTTAATTTTTTTTTCTTTACTCCTCTCTCAGCGTCTACTTTTATACAAAGAAACTTTTTCTATTTTTTTCTTCTTTTTAAATTTTTCTCAGCCTTTGTTTTTATTTTATCTTATTATTATTATTATTATTTTTATCAACCTTTATTTGTTTTCCGTTCTCTCTCAACTTCTACATTTTCTATATGATTCTTATCTTTTTAATATTTTTCTTCTTTTTTTTTCGTATTTTTTATTATTTTTATCTTTTCTTCGATTTCTTCCAATCAAGTTACATCTTATGAGCAAGAGTTGACACTATGATATTATAAAGACAAGACTTATGACTTTCAAACAACAAGCTATGTTTCATAGGTAAGAGTTGACACTACCACATTGTTGAGGCAAGACTTATGACTTTCAAACAACAAGTTATGTTTCATGGGCAAGAATTGACACGACCACATTGTGTTTTTATTTATGAGATATTCTACAACTATTGCCTCTGTTATATTTTCATTTATAAGATGTTCTACAACTCTTGCTTTAGAGGCAAGACTTAGCTCAAGGACTTTCAAACTACAAATTATGTCCCACAGGCAAGAATTGACACTACCAAGTTATGTTTTCATTTATGAGATGCTCTAGAACTCGTTTCTTAGAGGCAAAACTTAGCTCAAGGACTTTCAGACAACAAATTATGCCCCATAGGCAAGAGTTGACACTATCATGTTATGTCTTTATTTATGAGATGGTCTACAACTCTTACCATAGAGGCACGACTTATCCCAATATTTTTCAAACAAGTTACATATATTGGGCAAGAGTCAATACTAACACATTGTGTTTTTTACTTATGAAATGCTCTATAACTTTTATCTTAGAGGTAAGACTCAGTCTAAGGACCATAAAACAACAAGTTATACCCTATGTGCAAGAGTTGACAACACCGAATTATGTATTGATATATGAGATATTTTATAACTCTTTCCTTAGAGACAAGACTTAGACCAAGGACTTTCAAGTAACAAGTTATGCCCCATGGGAAGAAGTTGACATTACCACATTGTGTTTTAATTTATGAGATATTCTATAACTTTTGTCTTAGAGGACAGACTTAACCCAATGATTTTCTAATAAAAAGTTACGCCCCATGGATAAAAGTTAATACTATCACATTATGCTTTGATTTATGAGATGTTCTATAACTCTTGCTTTAGATGCAAGACTTAGCCCAATAACCTTTAAACAACAAGTTACGCTCTACAGATAAGATTTGACAGTACCATACTGTGTCTTGATTTATGAGATGTTTTATAAATCAAGGACTTTTAAACAACAAGTTATGCCCCATGAGTAAGAGTTGGCACTCCCACATTATGTCTTAATTTGTGAGTTGTCCTATAACTCTTGCCGTAGAGGCTCGAATTAGTTCAAGGATTTTCAAACAAAAAGTTACACCCCATGGGCAAGAGTTGACACTACAACATCGTGTCTTGATTTATGAGATATTTTATAACTCTTGTCTTAGAGACAAGAGTTAACCGACAAGTTATGCTCCCTAGATAAGAGTTGATACTATTATCTTGTGTCTTGATTTATGTGATGCTCTATTAGTCTTGTCTTTAAGACAAAACGTAGCCCAAGAATCGCTCAAAAAATAAGTTATGCCCAATGGACAAGTGTTGACACTACCACATTATTTTTTGATTTATGAGATGTTCTATAACTCTTGCCTTAGAATGAAGACTTAACTCAAGAATTTTCAAACAACAAGTTATACTCCATAAGCACTACCACATTGTGTCTTCATTTATGAGTTGTTCTATAATTTTTGCCTTAAAGGCGAAACTTATCTCAAAGAACTTCCTAACAACAATTCACGCCCTTAAATTTGCTTTGATGTCAAAAAAAGAAAATCCCTTTATGGATTATCCAATTTTTTTTATTTATTAACAAAATATAATAGAAATTGAGAAAAAAGAAAAAAGAGATCAACCGAAATAGAGAAATAAAAAAAAGTAATTGAGAAAAAAAAAGACAAGAAAAAAAATAAAGATTAAGAAAAAAGTGAAGAATTAAAAAAAAATGAGAGAAAAAAATAAAAATAAAGTTTGAGAAAAATGAGAAAAAAAGAGAAATGATAAAAATAAAAAATAAAAAAATAAAGGTTGAGAAAAATGAATTTAAAAAAAAAAAGAAATGAAGAAATAAATAATGTTTGAGAAAAAAAAGAAAAATAAATAAAGGTTTAGACAAATGAATTAAAGCATGGAAATAAAATTAAAGAAAAAATAAAAAATAAAAATACTAAAAAAAAAATTTAAGAGACAAATTAATATGAAAATTCAAAAATACTTGAGATGTAGAGAGGCAAAATTGTACTTGTACTATGCTTAAAAATGAAGAAAAGCTAGTATTTAAAGATTTTTCTTAGTATGGTTAAAAATTTAAAGTCACCCACTATTCAGGATATACCATGTAATTTTCTATTTTGAGGAAACTACAGGAATAGCCCCAAAATAAGGTGGCTTTCAAGTTTTGATCTCAAATAAAAAAGTTTCATAAAAATAGTCTTCAGTTATTAAATGATATATTTTAAGACAAAATTGCCCCTAACCAATTGAGTAAATTACATAAATGATCCTCATAATGGATAATAACTCCATACTTATTCATCTTTCAACTTTTTTTTCTATTTTTAATTTTACTTTGATTTTTATTTTTTTATTTTTTGTTTTTATTTTGATTTTTCTCAACCCTTAGTTTTTTTTTTCTTTTTTCTCTCAACTTCTTTTTTTTTTAATTCTACTTTGATTTTTTATTTTTCTCTCATCTTTTTTTTGTTCTTTTTAGCTTTTCTGAACCCTTACTTTTTTTTCTTTACTCCTCTCAACGTCTACTTTTATACAAAATAAAACTATTTTTTTTCTTTGATTTTTTTCTTCTTTTCTTTTTTCTTCTTTTTAAATTTTTCTCGGCCTTTATTTTTATTTTATCTTTTTTTTATTATTTTTATCAACCTTTATTTTTTTCGTTCTATCTCAACTTCTACATTTTCTTTGATTCTTATCTTTTTAATATTTTTCTTTATTTTTTTTTGTATTTTTTATTATTTTTGTTCCTTTTTTCGATTTCTTCAAATCAAGTTACATTTTATGAGCAAACGTTGACACCATTATATTATAAAGACACAAGACTTATGACTTTCAAACAACAAGCTATGTTTCATAGGCAAGAGTTGACACTACCATATTTTTTAGGCAAGACTTATGAGTTATGACTGAAAAAAACAACAATTTATGTTTCATTGTCAAGAGTTGACACGATAACATTGTGTTTTGATTTATGAGATGTTCTATAACTCTTACCTTAGAGGCAAGACTTAGCTCAAGATCTTTCAAACAATAAATTATGCCCCACGGACAAGAGTTGACTCTACCATATTATGTTTTCATTTATGAGATGTTCTACAACTATTGCCTTAGAGGCAAAACTTAGCTTAAGACTTTCAACTACAAATTATGTCTCACTGGAAAAAGTTGACACTACCCCGTTATGTCTTCATTTATGAGATGTTCTACAACTCTTTCTTTAGAGGTAAGACTTAGCTCAAAAACTTTCAAACTATAAATTATGCCCTACGGGCAAGAGTTGACACTACCACATTATATCTTCATTTACGATATGTCCTACAACTCTTTTTTATTTATAGGCAAGACTTAGCTCAAGAACTTTCAGACAACAAATTATGCCCCACAGGCAAGAGTTGACACTATCACGTTATGTCTTTATTTATGAGATGGTCTACAACTCTTGCCTTAGATGCACGACTTATCCCAATATTTTTCAAACAAATTACATATATTGGGCAAGAGTCAATACTAACACATTGTGTTTATTATTTATGAAATGCTCTATAACTCTTATCTTAGAGGTAAGACTCAGTCTAAGGACCATCAAACAACAAGTTATGCCCTATGTGCAAGAGTTGACACCACCAAATTATGTATTGATTTATGAGATGCTTTATAACTCTTTTCTTAGAGGCAAGACTTAAACCAAGGACTTTCAAGTAACAAGTTGTGCCCCATGGGAAAGAGTTGACTTTACCACATTGTGTTTTGATTTATGAGATATTCTATAAATTTTTCATTAAAGGAAGGCTTAACCCAAGGATATTTAAATAACATGTTACGCTTCATAGGTAAAAGTTGATACTATTACATTATGTTTTGATTTATGAGGTGTTCTATAACTTTTGCTTTAGAATCAAGACTTAGCGCAATGACCTTTAAACAACAAGTTACGCTCCGCATACAAGATTTGACAGTACCACATTGTGTCTTGATTTATGAGATATTTTATAAATCAAAGACTTTTAAACAATAAGTTATGCCCCATGGGTAAGAGTTGACACTTCCACATTATGTCTTGATTTGTGAGTTATTCTATAACTCTTGCCTTAGAGGCTTGAATTAGTTCAAGGATTTTCATAAAGCAAGTTACGCCCCATGGGTAAGATTTAACACTACCACATCGTGTCTTGATTTATGAGATATTCTATAACTCTTGTCTTAGAGGCAAAAGCTAGCCCACAATTTACACTTCATAGATAAGAGTTGATGCTATTATATTGTGTCTTGATTTATGTGATGCTTTATTAGTCTTGTTTTTAAGACAAAACTTAGCCCAAGAACCCCTCAAAAGAACAAGTTACGCCCAATGGACAAGTGTTGACACTACCACATTATTTTTTTCTTTATGAGATATTCTGTAACTCTTGCCTTAGAAGTATGACTTAACTCAAGGATTTTCAAACAACAAGTTATGCTCCACAAGCAAAACTTGACACTACCACATTGTGTTTTGATTTATGAGTTGTTCTATAATTTTAACCTTAAAGGCAAAACTTATCCCAAAGAACTTCCTAACAACAATTCATGCCCTTAAATTTGCTTTGATGTCAAAAAAAAAAGATCTCTTTGTGGATTATTCAATTTTTTTTATTTATTAGCAAAATATAATAGAAGTTGAGAAAAAAAAAAGATCAACCAAAATCCAGAAATGAAAAAAAGAGATTTAGAAAAAAAAAAGAAAAAAATAAAGATTAAGAAAAAAATAAAGAATTAAAAAAATTGAGAAATACAAAAATGAGAGAAAAATAAAAATAAAGTTTGAGAAAAATGAGGAAAAAAAGAGAAATGATAAAAATTAAAAATAAAAGAAAAATAAAGGTTGAGACAAATGAATTAAAAAGGGAAAAAAAGAAACGAAGAAATAAATAATGTTTGAGAAAAAGGAAAAAAAGAAAAAAATAAAGATTGAGACAAATGAATTAAAATATGAAAATAAATTAAAGAAAAAATAAAAAAGTAAAAATAATAAAAATAAAAATAAAATTTGAAAGACAAATGAATATGCAAAGTTCAAAATACTTGAGATGTAGAGGAGCAAAATTGTAATTGTAATATACTTAAAAATGAAGGAAGACTAGTCTTTAAAGACTTTTCTTATTGGGGTTAAAAAATCAAACTCTCTCACTATTGAGGCTATACCATGTAATTTCCTGTTTTTAGATGATTTCCAAAACTGGACCCAAATAATTTCCCAGTGTTAGAACCTCATAGACCCAGAGTTATCACCTTTTTGCATGTATTTTTCTTTGTAATAAAATAGATTTTTGTCTGCCGACACAGGGATGGATCTACAGTGTTGGATGAGGATTCCCGAGAACCCCCACCTGTTATCGTAGATTCGATAAATATATTAAAAAATAGAATAAGTAAATAAAATATTGTAGATGGAAACCCATAAGAAAAAGCATGTTGGCTTGATGAACCCTTGAATTGCTTATTTCTACTAGTTTAACCGCATGTGTTTTGCACTTGAAACATTTGATTATTTAAGATTAAATGATTTTATCTATTGCGGAGATTTTTAATATAGTGTAAAAATTCAAATCACTTTTCAAAAATCATTCATACTTTATAATAATGTAAACATAAACATATACACATAAATGTTTTATTAGTTTCAAGTGGTTGATGGATAATCACTTTTGCGTTTGCATGCCTCTTTCCCTTGTTGTCATAGGCTAAGAGAGACTCATCAATTTGAATCATATTTGTGTTATGATTTTTTTTTTTTATATTTAAAATCTTTCCTTATTTTTAAAGTCAAATCTTTATAAATTTATTTATTACATTCTATTACGTACTTAAAACATTTAAAAATTTGGAACTTCTTAATTTTTTCTTATTCTAATAGTTTTATATTTATTTTTAGATTTTTTAAATCTTCTTAAAATCAAATTTAGTTGATTTAGAATTCTTACACTAACTGAAAAAGTATCAGTTGTCACTAATTTTGATGACTTCTAATAAGAAAAGGTTTTACCATAAATAATTTAATTAATTCTCAACTCTTAAATTAGAAAAAGATATAGAAATTCTGATGTATTCTAATAAGGAAAAGTTTTTACCATAAATATATTTAATTAATTTTCAACTCTTAAATATTAGGAAGAAATAGTGAAAAAGATGATTTTGTCTAAAGTAAAGACTTTTAATGAAGGACAAAAAGGTCAATTCACTTTTTCTAAGGGTCTTCACACTTTTAATATATTATAGATTATAGATGACCATGGGATCAATTTTCAATGAGATGTTTTTTTTATTGTATTATTACACATTAATTTATTTTACTAGAAATCCACAATTGTGAAATCCTAGATTCGCCTCTGTGTTGACACCCATTTTACAATATGGTGAAGGGGATGACAAACAAGTGCTTGTTCAAGATAAAATTATGAAACAAATTATATAACATCATAATTATTTCCACTAAACAACATAATTTTATTATTATTATTATTAATTATTTAATTTTTTTCAAATAGCCAAATACATCTATAAATTTATAAATTTTTGAATACATAATTTTAGTTATGTATCTCACTTTAATCTAGTTATGTATTATGTATCTCGTTTAAATAGTTTCAAAAATTGATATATCTCAGTAATTAAAATTATGTATCTCAACTTTAAAATTATGTATCCGGATGTCAATTATGTATTCAAGAAAAATGAAGTAATTAATTGTTACATTTTTAAATTTAAAATTATGTATCTCAACTTTAAAATTATGTATTCCAATGCTAATTATTTATCTAAAAATTATTTATAATTTAGTAAAGAACAAAAATAAACAATAATTAAGAATAAACTTATTAAAATTATGTAAATTTTACTATAATTATTGTTCCTTATATGGTTTTGTTTCTGATAAATAATCTTTTTTTGATGAACTATGAATTTTGTTCCATGTCCTCCCATTTTTGGACGATAAGAATTGTTATAGGAATCAGCTTTCCTTTCTTGCACCGGAGCTTGTCTACTTTGTTTTTTTGAATAGGAAATGAAAAAAGATCGTTCATAAAATTACTATTCTCTTGCCTATTTTAAAAAGTTCAACAATACTGATTCAATTTATAAAAATAATAAAAAAAATTATTTTTCTATTCATTTTATTTTTAGTATTAAATATGATCATTATCTAATGCACTTTTCAAAGCATTAATTTTATTATATTAAAAAAATAATATAGTAAAATTATTTCTATCATTCATTACTTAATCTCTGTATCAATAAAAAAATTAAACAAATAATGATGGACGGAGCAAATACTATATTTCTGTTTCAACTAAATATGATTCTCTACTTTTTTATTTTAATGTTACTAGTTTAACCGCACGTGTCTCACATGTGTAGTATTTGATTATTTAGAATTAAATGATTTTGCCTAAACGGAGTTTTTAATAAAGTGTAAAAGTTTAAATCACTTTTCAAAAATCTTTCACACTTTAACATAATAATGTAAATATAAACATACACATATATGTTTTACCACTAGAAGTTTCAAGTGGTTAATGGATCGTTACTTTTACGTTTGCAATATAGTACCTTTTTCTCTTGTTGCCACAAGTTAAGAGAGACACAATAACTTGAATCATATTTGTGTTAGGATTATTTTTATATATATATATTTAAAATCTTTCCTTATTTTTAAGTCAAATCCTTACAAAATCACTGATTACATTTTTATTACGTACTTAAAACTTTTAAAAATCTAATACTTCTTAAATTTTACTAATTTAATAGTTTTATTTTTATTCTTGGTTTATCAAATCTTCTTAAAATCAAATTTAGTTGATTTATAATTTTAAACTAATGAAAAAATATCAATTGTCATTAATTTTGATAACTTTTAATAAGAAAATATTTTATCATAAATATATTTAATTAATTTTTAATTCTTAAATTATGAAAAAATATTGAAATTCTGATGACTTCTAATAAGGAAAGGTTTTACCATAAATATATTTAATTAATTTGTAATTCTTAAATATTAGGAAAAATAATGAAAAGACGATTTTGTCTAAAGTAAGAATTTTTAATGAAGGATAAGAAGTTCAAACAACATTTCTAAGATCCTTCACACTTTTAATATATTATTATAGATATAAATATAGATAATAGATATAAATATAGATTATAGATATAGATTATGTTATATGAGAAAATTGAAGGAAAGGTGTCTTTTAAGTCTTGAATGAAGGATTGGTGGCATTGTCCAACAGATAGGGTCAAATTAGAAAACTTGATTAAGTTAATTGTGGACTTGATTAATAGTTTCAAAACTTTCTAATCTTTCAAAAATACAAATCAACCCAACCCACACCCCTCTTCAATCCTAATTAACCACTCTCTCTCTCCAGCTTCTCCCAACCAACAGTTCTGCAAAATTTCTCCCTTCAACCTCCGGCGACAAATAGTCAGGCGAGTTCCTTTTCGACTTTCAACCGTCAATTGACGTAAATACTTCTCTAGCGACAATAACCTCGAACTCTTTGTCCTCCCATTTCCTTTTTCACAGGTAAAAAATTATGAAAAAACAGAGGAACTTGAGCCAACTACTCTTCTGGTATTGAAATGTTGACTGAATCAAAACCCAATTTCTAGTATTTTTGTATTTCTTCTTCTCGTTGTCATACTGTTGATTTGAATTTATTGGAGATTTTTTGTCACAGTTGATGTTCTTAGTGTGTATGTGTGTGTGATATGTTGGTGTTGTTGGGTTGATTTGTTGTTTGTCTTGGTAGAAATGGTATTGAAACAGTTGAAACATCTAATGTAATAGATGAAACATATGATGCAACAAATGAAATCTGATGTAATAGATTAAAAATCTGATGCAACTATGAAAATCTGATGCAACAGGTGAACAATCTATCATATCATTCATCTGTTGCGACAGACGACTCTTCTGTTTGGAAGAAATCTAAACAATATTGATCCAACAGATAACTGACTAGTGATCTGTTTTTATTCTTTCCAACGGTTTACTCTTAATTTTAAAATCTGATGCAACAGATAAAAATCTAATGCAACTATAAAAATCTGATGCAATAGGTGAACAATCTAACAGATCATTCATCTATTACGATAGATGACTCTTCTATTTGGAAGAAATCTAAACAATATTGATCCAACAGATAACTTATTAGTGATCTGTTTTTATTCTTTCCAACGGTTTACTCTTCATTTTACAATAGATTAGGACTATTTTTATTATTTCTAACGATTTAATTATATAGTTCGATTATCTGTTGCAACAAATTACATACCTGGTGCAACAGATTAGTGATCCATTTTTATTCTTTTCAACGGTTTACTCATCCGTTGCAATAGGTTAGTTATATATTACAACAGATAAAATACCTGGTGCAACAGATTAGTGATCTATTTTTATTATTTCCAACGGATTACTCATCTGTTGCAACGGGTCAGTTATGTGTTGCATCAGATAAAATACCAGGTGCAACAGATAGTGTTGTTTTTATGGTTCTCACGTATTACTCATCCGTTACAACAGGTTGGTTATATGTTGCAACAGATAACATACCTGGTGCAATAGATTAGTTGTCTATTGGAACTGTTATATTACTGTTATGCATTAATCAATTATAATCTATGTTATGTTCCTGTTAATTTAAGATAACATGGCTCCCAAAATAAAAGAAATCGAATCAAGTCCAAGTAAAGGAACAAGTGCAGCAGCTCAGCTACATCCACTACTCTATAAGCTTACTTTACAAGCGTTATCTCAATCAGGAGCAGAAGATAATGATTACGGGGAGGAGGAATCTTTCAAAAGAGATGATCCAAATGCTAATAGCTCTTCCGTCGAAGAGTTGGTCAAAACCTTCAGCATTGATCGTTACCCTGTGAGAATGCAGTGCGATGGTGCCACAGATTTAACGCCTTCAAAAAAATACTTTGAGAACAAAAATTGGATTCTTATTTTAGTAAAAGCTGCTTTGAGAAATATCTTGATTTGCCGGAGGACAACAATGCTCGCTTTCAGATGAAAATGGTATATGATCTTCTCACGCGCAGGTTTATGTATGAAAACAAAGATAAGATGGATGAGGTGTGGATAAATTACTGTGGCATGCCTATTTGCTTTGGTTGGGAGGAGTTTTCCATAGTTACCGAACTAAAATGTTATCCTCCTTCTCTTTCTCAAGTTATACCTACTCTAATCCAAAAAAAGCACCCCGCACACCCAAAAAAGAAAAGGCAAGTCGAGTGATCGTGATGACTTGGTGTCCATTGTTGGTCCAAGCTTTAAAAATAAAAATCTGATTGAAGCGTTGAAAGGTAAAGGACTTTCAAAGAAGCACAAGCAATCATTGTGCTTGGTTTGGTTTGTACATAATGCTCTTTGGGCGAGAGACGTTAACAACAACATAAGCCTCGGTTTAATAAATCTCTCTGAGGATCTTGAGGCATTTAACAACTATCCTTGGGGTTATGAAAGCTTCAAAATGACTGTCAAATATTTGTTGACTCCATTAACGCCAAAAACAGTCAACTTATATGGTTTTTCATGGGCCTTCATGGTAAATATTTCTTTTATCATGATATGATTCACCATTTTTTATTCGATAATGTTTTTGATTTATTAGCATTATGTTATAGGCTTGGGCATTTGAAGCCATTCCTTATTTGAGACAACAAGTGAACTACCAGAAAGAAGTTTCCTGTCCAAGGATTCTGAGATGGTTGTCGGGCAAAACTGATAAAAATACAAAATTTCTTGATCTTTTCAATCCCCCCAAGGAAGCAGTAAGTCCAATTCTAATCAATTTTTTATTTCAATTAATGATTTTATCATCATTCTTAATATATGTACCGATTTATTTTAGATTGTCCATTCGTGGCTTGTTCTGACCAACCGAGAGTTGAAGATGCCATTTTTTCTTACTTTACGGTCTGTGCAAACTTTATCGGACCCTAAGGTCATTGATGGAATAAAAATAGAATTGTTTGGAGCAACAACCATCACAAGAAAAATAATTTTGGAGGGTGGGGCTAATGATGCTCCTCTTATAGTTTTTGAAACAACAAGCCATTATGATTATGATAATAATGGTTGTACAGATTTTTCTTCAGATTTTGCCGCATCTAGCGAATGTTCTTCATGCAAATGTCGAGACTGCAAGGAGAAACACGATGGAGTGATTAATTCAATTAATGCACTAACTGCTTCTGTAAAGGAAACGACATCTAAGAGGGGTGTCATTCCATCAAAGAGGATTTCATATCCAGACACTCCACTAGAGATCAAGGCGGCTAAGAGGAGAAGGAAAGACACTTCCAAGGCATCATCAATCATAATAAAAAGGCAAGATTGCAATGCCTCTGTCTTTGTCTTGCACCGATATTCAGTGTGCAAGGGCCACAGAAGAGCAGCATGAGCTGAAGAAGGTGAATGTACATCATTTGTTCCAAAAAAACAAATAAGAACATATCTATTTCAACAGTTAATACATCTGCTGAAAATTATCAAACAGATATATATATCTGTTGCAACTGTTATCTAACCTGTTGTATCAGATTCATTATCTATTTTAACAGATGAATCTTATGTTGCAACAGATGGGTCATCTATTCAAAATTATCGTACTTCTCTAATTTACCTGTTCGAATTTATCCCAACAGATAATCCATCTGATGCAACATAAGAATCATCTGTTGTAACAGATGGAAAATTTTTTGTATATCTATACTTAGTATTGATAATTCTTGCTTTCCAGGTGGATGTCACAGCTACTGCCGAAGAGCATAATATGACATTTGATAATCCATCAACTGCTTCCAAAGATAAAGAAAAAGTGGAGCTTTTCAGTTTGGGAGAACGGAGGAATTACCCATTTGAAAGGTTCAATATCTAGGACGAGGCTCCAAAAAAACTAATACAGTTGATCAACGACTATTCAGAATGGATTGTCGATGGGTTGTTAAAGCATCATGCTGGCAGGTACATAAATCAATTTTATGGATTTTGGTTTATACAATTCTTGTTGTAAGAAACTGACATTAACACATATAAATCATCATGTATAAAACAAAATGACGAGCGCTACAAAGTGAACGAATCTAGTCTTGGTTTTGATATGTTTGACTTTGTTGTTGCACATCCCAGAACGAAGAATTGGCTCTATTTGATGTCACAGCTCCAAACTTGCTGGAATGATGAGGTTTAAAGGCCATACATATTACTATTAATTAATACTTTATTTAATTGCATCTGCGTATTGATTTTTTCGTCACGTAATTCAAAATGTTTGATAATATGTGCAGCACATCGATGTCATTTTTACTACCTCCGAAAGAATGCCAAGTTGCAAATACAAGAACAATAAAGATACACAACAGGCAATTATTTGTATAAAGTTTACATCAATAATGCCTATGATAGGTATTGTCAACAACAGCGGGAAGTTTCCCAAAAGGAGGAATGCTTAATCAACATCATCAAAAGTTTTAGCATTCCGGCTAGCTTACCTTGGTATTTGGTCGATGAAGTGTACATCCCAATAAATTGTGGTGATGAATTCCATTGGGTGTTGGCTGTCATCGTTCTAAAAGAGAGGTGCATCCAAGTTTATGACTCGATGTCGCGAAGGAGACGTTCCGAGCCGTCGTCTGAGATACAAAAGCTAGCCAAAATATTACCTACTTACCTTAATATGAGTGGCTTTTTGGATCAAAATGTTTGTACTGATTGGTCAACGATTGAAGCATACCGGGATAAAATGGATAATCCATTTGATGCACAATATGTTGACGGAATTGCTCAACAAACCATTGGTAGCCAGTAAGTTTAAATGTCATGATTTAGTTTCATTTAACAAATTTCACAACGCTTTCATGAACTGCAAGATATGGATAATCTATTTTGTAATAAAGCAAGGATTGGGGTCCTTTTATTGCCACCTATGCCGAGTATTTGAGCGATGGATTACAAGTACCAAATGATGGACTTGATATCGGATTACTCCGCAAAAGATATGCTACTCTTTTATGAAAATATAGAGCAGCAAAAGCTCAGAAGCCTTACGCAACCGACGTTAAAGATCCACGATGACCAAAACCGAATTCCATAGCACTGGATGAAGAACAACTTGTCCATATTGATTAGATCTTTATAGCTCGAGTCCGTCAATGTAATAACCTATCCTTATTGGTTTAACTTGTTGATTTATTTGTAGAGTTGATCGTTTGTACTCATAATGATTTTTTTTACATTTCATTTATTTGTTGAGTTATTTTATTTCATGTAATTTTTGAAGGCTTCGATTTATTTCATTCTGTCTATGAATATAATTAATTTTGAGTTTTAAACATGTTAATTGAAATGGAGTACTAGATTCAAATATCACAACAGATAATACATCTGCTGCAACAGACGACATATCTTATCAGACAGATTTAGACATATGTTGCAACATGAGATGCAACACGTAGGTCATCTACTGGAAATTATAATAGGTCTTCCTACTTTTTTTATTTGCTCCAATAGATTACCGATCAGTTGCAACAGATAAGTTATATATTGCAACAGATCGTAAATCTGTTGTGATAGATAGACGGGGAACATCTACATAATGCAACAGATGACCAACCTATTCCAACAGATAATCAATCTGTCACAACAGGTACTATATCTATTACGATAGATATAAAATCTGTTGCATTATAAAAATTCAACTTTACCAGAAATAAAAATTATTGCCTCTATATGTATAATGAATTGGCTTGAAATAAAAATTTGTTATCATGTTCGTCTCTGTTTTTGAACATGTTCTTTTTTATACACGGGCTCCAACCATTTAGTTAGTACCCTATATGCCCAGACCCATTGCATTTTTCCCACAATGGTGTCACACACACCGGTCATTTATGTGTCGGTCAGCAAACACTCCATGTATGCAAATGAGTATGGCCCGCACGCTGCACCGGTTGTATTTTTTGGGAGCTAGATGTTCTTATTTTGACCTTCAAAAATCCATGATTTCTTCACCAAGACTTCAGCCAGCAAATGATCCATCAGCTTACTCTGCGTCAATGACTTGGGCAACAACTTCAAGAGTGGTTGCACGTGGGTTAAAAACGTCTTCTCGCTGAACACATGTAAGTTGCAGTCATAAACCTTAATCTTTTTCCTCATATAGTAGTATCTCAACAGCGAGAAAATGGGTGACATCCACGTTCATGACTGCAAGGATTTTCTTTGCCTTGGTCCAGCTCTTGCCGTGTGGATATGGCCTCTTCCCTCTAATATATTTAATCATTTCTTTATCCCATTAGAACGTAGAAACTAACTGATCAAATCCCAGGCCACCAAAATCAGCTAGATTACGATGATCAGCGTACCTATCTTTGACATTATTATAGAAGTTGAAGTCTATTATCCTATCAGCAGCAACATAAGCATCTGGGTACGCTAATTGTCTGCCCCTCGTGAGGTAGAGAATTTCATCAACATACTGTGGTATAAAAAGATAATTTTTAAATAGGTTAGTAATTGTAAAGAATAAAAACACAGTGGAAAGAATACGATGCAGAGGGTTCTCTGAATCAGTTCACAGATTACCCAGCCAATGCAACTTATACAACAGATGTGTATTATGTTGCAACAAAATATCAAGCTGTTGCAACAGATTACACAGCTATTGCGTAGATTCTTCTTCATGGAGTAGATTGGAAGGGTAGGTTAGTAAAAGTAAACTTACCTTGTCCTCATACCACACGCACATATTTGTCATATTCGAGAAGTCTTTGGCGGCAAATGAATGCATGGTGTATTCTTTTTGAACCTTCATCTTGATGAATTATTCCAGTTCCTTCTTCTTCTCCTTGCCAAGCACCAAAAATATGTCCACCTTCTTCGGCGGCCCCTGAACTTTAACAACTATTGGAGCGAAGGGAGTTGCATTTTTTGCTGATTTCAGAACGGAGAGAATTTATCTAATTTTTATTCTCTTCCTCCTAACCTCCACTGTAAAAGTGCATGGCTCCCTCACCTCATTGGATTGTATGACACTCCTCCTGGATTTTAACTCTTCGGCAGCTTCAACAATAGCCTCTAGCTTGTCGAGGATTTTATCCTCTCTGTCCTTACACACTTTGCATTTACAATGAGAACATAAGGGTGAGGAGGGGTGAGAGGAAGGACCTGTGCAAGGGGTGTTTTCAAACATATTTATTTTTTGCTGAGCACCAACATGCTCATAATCACGACTGGCAGTAGAAGCAGAACCAGGATGGCTGCTACCATCACAAACAAATCCACCAGCAACACCCCTAGAAGAAGCACCCGGATCCTTTACAGTTTGAGTTAGGTCGTGAAGAGCTTCAACATTAGACTGTCCTTGCCTAAATGCTCTTCTTATGGATGTTGCTCCATCCAATTCCTTCTTTATTAACTCCACCGTTGGGTCTTCTTTTGTATCAACAAGACCCAGAGTAAGAAAAGAAGTCATCCCCATCTCATCAATGGTAGGCACAATCCAAGGATGTACAACCTATAAAAAACGACAGAAGAAATTTAAATCATATAATAATAATTTGCAGTCAGTTGGGTTACATGGGGCTCGGGTTATGTTAACACAGCCAACTTATACAACAGACGATCTAGCTACCGCAACAGTTGATTTGTATGTTGAAATAGATTGATAATATGTTACATCAGAATACCCATCTGTTGCATAATTTACAGTAGATGGGTAATCTGTTGAGTAGGGTTTAGAGAACAGAGTAACATATGGTTAATCTATTGAGAAATATGGATTGTCTATTGCAACAGATTACCCATTTCACCAGTTGCAGTTTACAGGTGATCTCTTACAACAGATAAAATATCTGTTTCAATATTTTTATTTGAGGCAAATTATTTTAGTTGAAAGAAGACGTACTGCATTATCCGGAGGGTTAAAGAGATCAGCCTCATTAATATTTTTTTTGCTGCTCTCTACTGCAGCCAACCACCTAAGGATCCTTGGATGAGAAACCTTATTCGGGTAATCCGTGAAATACTTTCGGAGGGGAGGAATGGATTCACATGCCCAAGCCTAAAAATTGTAAAAAGGAAGTAAGCAAAAAAAAGTCACAAGTATATTCAATATAAATTAATAAATGAGTAAAAATAGTGATTAATTTTACCATGAAAGCCCAAGGAAAGCAGTATAATGTGGTCGTCTTTGGCTTTAGATCTTTCAGTAAATATTTGACAATAAAGTAGTAGCTGTCGTAGCCCCAGGGATGATCGTTGAATCTCCCAAAATCATCAGCAAGCACCAACAAATCACGTTCTATGACTTTCTTGACGTCTTTTACCAATAAAACAGAATGGAAAAACCAAACTAAACACAATTTCTCCCTGTAGTGCTTTGGTATGTCTTTATTCTTGAGATCCGCTATCAAATCCTTTACTTTGTAGATAGGTCCAACAATGCCCAAAAACCCATCTTTTTTTACCTTACATTTCTTGGACCCTTTGTGGGGTGTTTTCTTGATGGAAGGTTCTTCTGGATGATTGCATCTCAAGCCCATCACAATGGCAAACTCTTTCAATCCAAAACAAACTGACATGTCACAATAGTTGATCCAGACTTCATCCATCTTATTTCTGCCCTCCTTCGGACCTCTATCATTCCCCGCATATATGATCCTGCTCTTGAGAAGTTCATATACCATGATTATTGGGAAACGGAGAGGGCGGGGCCCAGACAGCTCAAGAAAGTGTGCAAAGCAGCTCTTCTTAAAAAGTCCATCTATGTTTTTCTTCTTCATAATACTCCTAAGTTCGTCAAAAGGTTTCTCCAACTGACATTTAAGTACAAGATCACTAAATACTGCATTAGGGTTATTCATCGGCATCGCAACTCGAACTTGTCAATACTAATGGTTTTGACAAAATCATGTTGGAATTTTGATATTATTTCACGCCCCATTAGTGAGGATAAGTTATCACTTTCCTCGGCTTCATTTTACCATGACTGAGATTGTTCTGGAAGTTCCTCCAAATCTATCTGTACTCTAGCCTTTTTTGTTTGGTGATCGAAAGTTGATCCACTTTCTCCACTTTTTGTTTATTTTCTTTTGGGAGACATCTTTTAACTACAAACAAAAGAAAAATAAAAAATACATTGCATTTGATGTCTGCATAATTTTTTTTAAAAAGGTGAGACAAATTTCAATAAATTATTCTTACCACATAACCAAAAAAAATACTCCAACAGACAACCCATCAGTTGGAACAGATGGGAAATCCGAATCTGTTTGAAGGCCTATTTAATATCTCCCCACAGATTTTCCACCTGTTGCAAAAGGTGGAGAAATTTCAATAAATTATTCTCTGCCACATTACAAGAAAACACTCAAACGGATAACCCATCAGTTGGAACAGATGGGGAATCTGTTTGAAGACCTATTTAATATCTCCTAACAGATCTTTCACCCATTACAACAGATGGACCAACACCACTACAACCAATGCCACGACCCATGACACCAAGACCACCACCAATATCAACACCACGACCACCGACACCACCGTTAAAAAACATAAACACCAATACCATCAACAACAGCCACCACCAACATCACAAACACCATCCAATAATACCACAACAGTCAACAAAACACTGCGAGAAAAACTAGGATTTTCTCGGGTGCTTCCTACTTTTTTAGCATCAAAACTCAAAATTGTTAACCCATTCTCGAAGATAATACAACTAAAAGTCTTCTTTTTTATCATTAACTAAAAAGCCCTATTTTTTAGAATAAAGAACAAGTGTAGAACTCTTCTCGAACCCTGTTACACGTGAAGATAGAGAAAATAATGGATACAAGCTGGAATGAAGTTGAAAAAAACAACTATATGTAGTTGTAAATGAGAAGAAAATTGACCTGTTTTGAAGGATTGAGCAATAAGTTGAGTAGTTGTTATTTGTATTATTTGTATTATTGAGAGGGAGAGGACACACACACACACACACACACACAGAGAGAAAGAGAAGAGAGAGAACTTAAGATTTGAAATAAAAAGTTTTTCGCACAAATGGATGATTTGTATGGGTTGATTTGTAATTTTATAAAAGAATAACAAGTTTTGAAATTGCTAATTTGGTCCAAATTGATCTTAATTAATTTTAAAAATTTTAAAAGATATAATTTTGAAAATATTGAGTTGATGAGAACTCATTTCTACTTAGAGTGATCGATCGATGACTCGGGTCGGGATGAACGCAATACCAGCGCCATATAATTGCAAAGACTCAATTGGATTTATAGTTGACCCTGTGAGCTCATTCATTCATCCATAGTTCCATCTAAATCAACTTAGTTACTATCACTATCCTAACATTGAGTTGATGAGAACTCATTTCAACTCAGAGTGATCGATCGACGACTCGGGTCGGGATGAACGCAATACCAATGCCATGCAATTGTAAAGACTCAATTAAATTTGTAGTTAACCCTGCGAGCTTATTCATTCATCTATAGTTCCACCTAAATCAACTTAGGTACTATCACTATCCTAACATTGAGTTGATGAGAACTCATTTCAACTCAGAGTGGTCGATCGACGACTCGGGTTGGGATGAATGCAATACCAATGCCATACAATTGCAAAAACTCAATTGGATTTGTAGTTGACCCTGCGAGTTCACTCATTCATCCCTAGTTCCACCTAAATAAACTTAGGTACTATCACTATCCTAACATTGAGTTAATGAGAACTCATTTCAACTCAGAGTGATCAATCAATGACTCGGGTCGGGATGAATGCAATACCAATGCCATGCAATTGCAAAGACTCGATTGGATTTGTAGTTGACCCTACGAGCTCACTCATTCATTCCTAGTTCCACCTAAATCAACTTAGGTACTATCACTATCCTAACATTAAGTTGATGAGAACTCATTTCAACTCAGAGTGATCGATCGATGACTCGGGTCAGTATGAACACAATACCAATGCCATGTAATTATAAATACTCGATTGGATTTGTACTTGACCCTGCGAGCTCATTCATTCATCCCTAGTTCCACCTAAATCAATTGTTATGAAATTTGTTGCAACAAACAACAAAGCTGTTGAAAATTTTCAAACAGGTACATATATGTTGCAATAGATGACATCTGATTTAATTATCAAATAGATATTTGCATCTATTGTGACAGATGACTGAGCTGTTGAAAATTTTTAAAAAAATATTTATATTTGTTGTAACAGATGACATATCTGATTTATTAATTATCAAATAAATATTTTCATCTATTGTCACAAATGACTGAGCTTTTGGGATTTTTAAATAGATATTTATATCTATTGTAACAGATGACTGAGTTGTTCGAATTTCTAAACAGATATTTATATATGTTGCAAGAGATGATATATCTATTTGAAAATCTTTTTATCTCTTTTAATTTTAAAGCAAGAAGCTTCTGGTCCGAGTAGATAATATCAAGTAGTATTACTTACTACTAAAGGCAGTAAAAAATATTTCTTGGATATCTCAAAAGTGAGTTCATTGAGCAGTCTTGTCTTGTCTTTTCAATGTCAGTAGTCTTAGTCTTCCTTATGCCCCTCAAATTATTAATGAAATTAATTAATATTAATTAATGAATATTGAAAACCACCACATCTACGTACACAATACATCTTTAGAAATTATCTCATCTTTTCCTTCAGCTGTAGTTTATTTTATTCAACTCTCATCTTTTTTTCTCTCCTCTTTAAGGTCACAACCTTTTTTCTTTTTTTTCTCTTCTCTTCTCATAAAGATCTTTTCGGATCTAAACCCATCCATATCTTTCCTCGACTTAAATTTTTATTTTGATCCCCTTTTTGATATTAAGGTATGGTTTATTATTGCTCTTTCATTCTCATCTTCTTTTTTGCATGTTATTTACATCTATTTTTTTAATTTAATTACTATTTACCCATATCATATTTATTAAAAAAATTTTAAGGAACTTGTAAGTGTTGAATAAATAATTCGAGAATTTTTATTACAATATGAGAAAAAAGTCATCTGTAAGGAGAAGTTTAAAAGCCTTGTTGGCAGTATCATTTTTTATATGTATTTTATTTGTTTCATTATTGTTGATGCAGTTATTAATGTTGGTGGTGGGGTTGGCATTGTTGGAACTTGTGGTATTGTTGATGGTTCTGGCACAAAGGATGTTGCTTCTTTGTTGTTATGATATTGTTGGAATAAATGTTATTTCTTTTTTGTTGATGTTTATGTTGTTGTTGATGTTGTAACAGATGGAGAAACTGTTGGAACATATAAAACCACCAGAAAGGCTGGTTTGATGTATTCCATCAGACTCCGCATCTATTGCAACAGACTCCACATCTGTTGCAATAGACTCTACACCTGTTGCAACAGACTCCACATCTGATGCAACAGATGGACAATATTCTTTTTGTGACATCAATTTTTTCCTCTTCTTTTAGATATAAGGAACTGACATTTGATAAACTTTTGACGGACTATCTCAAGAGGCTGCATTAAAGATGGGATCAGAGGAATAAGCTGCTTGTAGATGGAACCACTTCATATATGGGAGGTATGTATTACTGATAATGTTAATGTGGAAACACACATAGAATGCACTGATTTTGTGAATAATGTTTTTACTAATTAGTCATAGAACTTTCAAACAAAATGTCTATAATTTTACAGTTAAGTTTGGTAGGTCCAAACTGATAAGGCTGAGGGACCATGAATATGGTTCTGATAGCCTGTTAAGATTTAATGTCGATTGTTGCTCATGTTTATTTGTCAAGCATTGTGAAGGGATCTAATTTTTGTGTTATTGTAAAGAGATTCAATAGCGATTGGACTAACTTTTAGGGTACATTGGACCCTTAGAAGGCCTTCGAAGCTTAGCACTGCACCTAATAAAAATGGAAAATCAATATATTTATTGCCCTGGCCAAAATTTATATGGCTGGGTTGCTCGCTCGGGGTGATGATTTTATGCCAGAATATGCAGTAAGAGAATGCTTTTGAAGGAAAATGGGTGGTTGATGGAAGACTATATCATCTGAGAGCTAATTGAAGAAGAGACATAGGGTAGAAAGTAACTTCTAACGAATCTTGCCGGTGAAATTATCTTAACAGATGTGAGATCTGAATCAAGTGCAAATATAAAATTGTATCCGGTAATGTAATTTTATTTGTTGTGTCTCTGAAAGAAAAAAATGCAGATGGACACTTTGCTAGGGAGCTGCGTGGTCGGGATTATCACCTAGATAGAAAATAGAAGAAGACCAACAAAGAAGCCTCACGGGCATCGAAGGTAGAAATGATGTACAGCAAGTCTAGGAAACTTATACCAACAGCAACTGCAGTTAAAATAAGGAATCTAAGCGAAGGCGGAAAATTTCTAAATTTTAAATTTCATCTCATGCCTTCTTGTTTGTGTTTTAGATCAGGTCCACTGTCGTTGACCTGATCGGAACCAAAAATGAGATTGAAAGGCAAATAGAGTATCATTGCTTTCTTAGCAATATGGTTATAATTGATTGTGTTTTCTTGCCTTGACATGCTTTCAACATTCCTTGGAGAAGATTAGATGTTTGCTATAGTATGTGAATCCTGATAATTTTCAAGCTTGCCTCCAGCTTGTTGATTCTGTATTCAAGCTGGTCGTTGCCCTCTTCTAAGTTGGTAAAGAGTTCCTCGTCTCTTGTGAGCTCGATCAGGAACACTACCTTCAAAGTTGTGGCGTTCTAGAAGCCCTTCAGAACACTTTCTTCAGAAGCCTTAAAGGATACATGGAGGGTCTCTGTGTTTGTTTTAGGTCAAAATATGTTGATGCACGTTGAAGATGTAGTCCCAAAAGTTGAACAACACACTTTTATCTAGTGTTTCTCCATGCATCTTACTCAACCAATTTGATAAATTAGTAAGCATGGAGTTACGTAGCGTGTGATCTAAACCGGCTCTACCAAGCCTATCAAACGTTACGTAACTTTAAGCTCATTACTCTATCAAAAAACATGACCGAGTTAGTGTACAAATCAAATGAGCTCAACCTCTCAGCCTTTCTTCTGATTGCTCTTCTCCAATATAGATGACAAGATATCTGCTATGCAAAAGTCTACACCGTCGCCAGACATGTTCCCAGGCAATCATGTCTGGCGATGGTGTAGACTTTTTCATAGCAGATATCTTGTCATCTATATTGGAGAAGAGTGATCAGCAGAAAGGCTGACAGATTGGGCTTTTTTTCTATGTGCACTAACTCGAGCATATTATTTTGATAGGGTAATGATCTTGGAGTTACGTAATGTTTTATAGGCTTGGTAGAGCTGGTTTAAATTACATGCTACGTAACTCCATGCTTACTAATTTATCAAATTGGTTGAGCAATATGCATAGAGCAACGCTCGATAAAAGTGTGTTGTTCAACTGTTGGTACCACATCTTCAACGTGCATTAACACATTTTGACCTAAAACAAACACAGCGACCCTCCATGTATCCTTTAAAGCTTCTGAAGAGAAAGTGTTTTGAAGGGCTTCTAGAATGCCACAACTTTGAAGGTAGTGTTCCTGATCGAGCTCACAAGAGATGAGGAACTCCCTACCAACTTTGAAGATGGTAACGACCAGCTTGAATACAGAATCAACAAGCTGGAGGCAAGCTTGAAAATTATTGGGATTCACATACTACAACAAGCAGCTGATCTTCTCCAAGGAATGTTGAAAGCATGTCAAGGCAAGAAAACACAATCAACTATAACCATATTGCTAAGAAAGCAATGATACTCTATTTGTTTTTCAATCTCATATGTGGTTTCGATTAGGTCAACGGCAGTGGACCTGATCGAAAATACAAACAAGAAGATGGGATGAAATTTAAAATTCAAAAATTGCCGCCTTCGCTTAGTTTTCTTATTTTCACTGCGGTTGTTGTTGGCGTAAGTTTTCTAGACTTGTTGAACATCATTTCTACCCTCGATGCCCGTGAGGCTGCTTTATTGGTCTTCTCCTATTTTCTACCGAGGTGATAATCCCGACCATGCAGCTCCCTAGCAAAGTATCCATCTGTATTATTTTTCTTTCAAAGACACAACAGATGAAATTACATTACCGGATACACCACAACAGACGAAATTACATTACCGGATACACTTTCATCTTTGTACTTGATTCAGATTTTGCATCTGTTAAGATAATTCCATCGGCCAGATTCGTTAGAAGTTACTTTCTACCCTGTGTCTCTTCTTCAATTAGCTCTCATATGATATAGTCTTCTATCAATAACCCATTTTCCTTTGAAAGCATTCTCCTACCGCACCTTTTGGCATATAATTATCAACCCGAGCAAGCAACCCAACCATATAAATTTTGGCCAGGGCAATAACTATATTGGTTTTCCATTCTTGTTTGATACAGTGCGACGTTTCGAGGGCCCTCTAAGGGTCCAATGCACACTAAAAGTTAAGTCTAATCGCTATTAGTTCTCTGTAGTGACGATAACTATTGATCCCTTCTCAAAACTTGACACGCATAAACACGAGCACCAACCATCAGTAATTCATAACAGGGTATCTGCACCATCTTCATGAGGTCCTCAGCCTTATCAATTTCAAACCCATCAAACTTAACGGTACAATGCAGGATCTTGTTTGAATGATCAATGCCTAATCGATTAAAAACTGCATTCACAAAAACATTGTACTTTGTGTGTGTTGTCCCGATAACCTTATCAGTAATACATACTTAACTCCCATACATATGAATGGATCCATCTGCATGCACCTTATTCTTCCTAGCCCATCCATGGCTTAAATTGAATAACCAGATGACTAGCTTGTTGCAACAGATGACACATCTATTTATATTGTCAATCAATTGGAGTTATTTGTTACAACAGTGATTAACCTGTTGCAGAAATCAAACAGATATATACATCTGTTGCAAAAAGATTGTCAGTATGTTGTAAGTTATCTAACAGAAAGAATATATTTTGTAACAGATTACCCATCTGTTATATTTATTTTAAAGTAATTTTCTTTTCTTTTCGAGATACAATAATTTATAAATAGGTCCCTCCTTACAAATATGGATGATCCAAATCCGTACAAGAATATTCATATCGAGTCCTTGCGTGAACTTCAAAGGCAGTTTGATTGATGAACTCCAGAGAGATATTTGGCTGACTTCAGAGAAAGGCTGTCGGATGAATAAAAGATGTCTGATTGACAATAATAATAATAGTAGTAATAATAATTAGGTAATGTTTTTTTATTTTAGCAGTTATTTTTCTCCTTTTGTATATCAAATCTACCCAAGGTATTCAAAAATCTATGAACATTCATTTCATTTTGTTGTCGACTTTGAATTTTTAATTCTTAGTTAGTATTTAATAATAATCATTCTGTTTATTCCTTGTTCTCAACATGTTACGGTTGGTGGTAGGAATTGAGCAACAATTTGTGTCAACAGTTAGAGGTTAATCTGCTACGATAGATCGATCATATGTTGCACCTGGCGGTTATTAATAAAAAGGGGTTATTATTGTTATTGAGAGGGTGAAAAGAAACACATGACTCAGAGTTCCGATTATTCAATATGAAAAATGTTTCGTAAATAAATAATAAGGAAATAAATAATAAACGCAATTTATAATCATAATTTTAATAACTGATCGTGACTTTTCAC
The DNA here is from genome assembly GCA_030864225.1 of Capsicum baccatum var. pendulum. NCBI lineage: Eukaryota > Viridiplantae > Streptophyta > Magnoliopsida > Solanales > Solanaceae > Capsicum > Capsicum baccatum. The sequence goes on from CM061552.1 coordinate 146,108,868, forward strand.
CATTTTTTTTTAAAATTATTTATTATATAATAAAATGATTATAATTTTATTAAGAAATTTGAAAAGATATTTTTTTATTTATAAAATAAAAAAGTAAGTAAATTTGGATTAATGATATGATGATATAGTTATTTTTTTAAAAAAGTAGATTATATGTTGCAATAATTAAATTATCTGATGCAACAGGTTCACTATGGTTGCGACAGATGATATATTGTTGTCACTGATGATTTATCTGATGCAACCTATATCGAGTCACAACTCAATAAAAGCAGTTCTTGAAAAGAACTAATTAATAATAATAATCTGAAAAGTCATACTTATCACAATATTTCTTAATTTAATTAATTCATTACCTTTTATATTAATAAAAAATATAATTAATAAATGGAGGTGAACAGTTAGATTATATGTTGGAACAGATATGTTGTCTGATGTTGTTGCAACAAATAATATATTTGTTGTCACAGATGTGTTATCTGATGCAACAGATATAGAATCTATTGTCACAACTCAATAAAAATGGTTTTTTGAAAGACTAATTAATAATAATAATCTCAAAAGTCATGTCTTATATCACAATATTTATTTTCTTAATTTAACCAAAAATTTAATTAATGTATGTAGGTGAATAGTTGCGCCTTTTTACCTCTCATTCAAATTCAATCCTCTATAAATAGGTTCGTCCTTACTCAATCATTCATTTAAATACACACTCTATTTATTTATTGCATCTCGTTTTTCATATTACACTCTAGAAGATAAGATTATGGTTGACCTAGTGTGGGACGTTGCTTTTCTGCAAGACGCTGTGAATGAACTTCGGAATCAAGTTCGTGATCTGCAATGGAAATTGGGAGGAGTTAGATCAAGAATGCTCCGCGAGATACGCAGGCTGAGGAAGGCCTTGCTACTTTTGGTTGAAGATTGGTTGGCTGACAATGATGATGCTGATAATAATAATAATAATAATTAGACTATTATTTTTCTTTTAGTCTATTATATGTATTTTTATTTGTTTAATAAATAAATTATGTTTAATCTTTGACGTTTTAGTCCATATTTAATTTTCATTCTGTCTATTATCCTCTCAACAAATATTTTGACGATTCGACGTAAAAAATAATAATTTAGAATCCAGTAGAAATAGCAAGATTTATCTGTTGGGTTTGTGGCAGGGGTTGATTTGTGTTGTTTCAAACAGATTAATCATTCGTTGCAACAGATAATTAGTCTGGTGCAACAGATAAACATTCTGATGTAACAGATAATTAGTCTGGTGCAACAGATAAATATCCTGATAAAACAGATAATATGTTTGATGCAACAGATATACGATGATGCAACAGATAAATAGTTTGATGCAACAGATTACTCATCTGATGCACCAGATGATTAATCTGTTTAAATTATGGGCACTTGTGCTTGATTCATAATTAGGGTTCTATCCATTGTTGGAAAAACAGAAGTGTACCCAGATGACAAATACGAATAAAAATCATAATTTTACTTACCAAAGTAACCTATGAAGTAATGCCAAAGTGGAAAGTGATGTAGTAAATAAAATTTTACCTAAGAAATTGATCAGATCGCAGCAGTAGCGTTGTACCAACAACAACAAATGGTCGACAAGAAGAAAATGAAGCAGAAGATGATGAATAAAGTAGCAGAAACAGAAACAATTAAAAACAAAAATTGCTAAGAGAGAGAAAAAAACAATGGATGAGAAGGGAAAGAAAGACGCCTTTTTCCCCTCTGTTTCCTATTATTTTAGGTATACATTGAGATCAAAGTGTAAATTTAAAAACTTTTGGGTTATTTTAAAACTTCCCCAACTTTCTTAATACATAATAAAGTAATTGTCACCTCCAACTAATAATTAAGACTTGTGTCACCTACACCTCATTTTAAAACTCTTTTGTCACCTGTGGCCCAAACCCCCATGTTATAGCTCCACATTCAGTTGAAATTAAGATTTTCTCTACCGCAAAAAATGGTAAAACCCAAGTCCAAGAGCCCCATTCTTGGACACAAATATTGTGCAAAATTCTCCTAGAGTATAAGTGAGAGCTGAGCAGCCAAAAGCAGACTATTCATCATCAACATATTTCTTTAGTTATTTTAACTATAATTTTATTATATTATTTTCAACTAATTATTATAAATTATTTGAATATTAAAAAATAAATAATACTTGACCAAAGCTCTCCTAAAGTATAAGTAAGAGTTGAGCAGCAAGTTTCTCATAGTCAACAATCATGGTTCAACTACTTTAACGGTAATTTTATTATATCACTCTTAATAATTACTAGTTTACGTACTCGTGCGATGCACAGATAATATTAAATTATTATTTTTAATTGTTTCATATTGAAATCTCTCATTCGAGTATGTTAAATTATATTACTTTACAAAAAACTAACTACTATATTATTTCTTTGTGAAATGCAAAAAACAGTTGAAAAAATATACAATTACATTACAAATTTCAATAACGATATATATATAGATTTTTAATTAATTAAGATATGTAATTACATTCCTTACCTTCCATTTCAACTACTAAAAGTATGTAATTGTGTCAACTACAAAACTTCTAAGTTCAAATTTTAAATTTATTTTTTAGATTCAAAAACTAAGCGTATACAATTTATTTTTTCAATTCAAAAACTAAGTGTAAACAATTTATTTTTTCTTTTAAATTTTCAGACTTTATTCTATTGTTCATAATTTTTTCATTGTTGATTTTATCATTAATATCTTTAAGTATTTTATTTATACTTATAATTATATCTTCTTGATTAATTCAATTAAAATCTCTCATACCACACTCAAATCACCCACCTCAGCAAATCTCACATTCACCTCCACCTTTACCCCCACCACCCCATTCCTTCCCTACCCCTACCCCCACCCCACCCTCCGCCCCTCAAAAATTAATTTTTTTCAAAAATAAAAAACCTTACCTCACCAACCCTTACCCTATATTTTAAATTATTGTTTTTTAATTTCAGTCTACTTCTCTATCCTTATACTAATTTTTAAAAATTTCTTTTCAGATTGTAATGTCTTTTATGAACATGATAAATCATATTTTTTAAAAAATATTTAATATTAGATTGTTATATTTAAAAAGTCTAATTACCATTTTGTTCCACAATGAAATGACCATGATAAACCATTTTGTTTACTTGTGATGTTTTTTTTTAAAAAAAAATTATTCTATTATTCATATCTCTTCAATATAAAATTTATGGAACTACTACATTATGTTTTCAAAATTAGTTCAAAATATTATGCCCCCAAATTCCATCTCTCTCTCTCTCTCTCTCTCTCTCTCTCTCTATATATATATATATATATATATATATATATATATATATATATATGTATCTATCTATCTATATATATATCATTATTATTCAAAATTTTAGCTTCTTTTATTTTATCTTATCTATATAATGACTTTATTTTTTATATTTTGAAAAATTTTCACGTCAAGTTCAAATAAGTTCTTTTCACATTTAAATTCAAATTACGCAAAAACTGTCAAATCCTTTTCTATGATATAATTTTGAATATGGAGAAGCGTTGAAATATTAAAAAAAATTCATAATTTTATCTTGCGATAAATAATAAAAAATTTCCACCATTTCTATTTATTGTTTAGAATGTTTTAATAATTCAACATGCATATATATTATTCTCTTTTCATATCAAAGTTCAAAATATTAGCCACAAACAATTTAAAGATTTGTCCTACAATTCAAGTTCATAAAAAATGACAACCTTCAGTTTTAAAAAAATTTGAAGATTATGAAAGAAGTTATTGATTGATACAGAATTTGCATACATAACCAACCAAATAAGTCCCTTATCCGAAAAAATTAGGATGGAAGATCCATCATGAACTCATAGATACAACATATAAAACCTATCATGCTAAATCTAAATGAGAAATTTCTTCCAATTCCTCCTCCGTCCCCACCCCCCACCCCCTCCACCCTCCCCCTAAAAAAAATCATTTTCACCTCTGTATCCCCTTTTCACCAAATCAGGTACTCTAACATAGATGCACACTACACCATGCTTCCTATTCATTCATCTTTTCAAAATTAGGAGCTTGTAAGGGGTGAAACATGAGAATGACTTTTATTTCCTACCAAATTTTGGTGCACCCCATTAGATTCTTATTAGTATCGATAACTACATATGTTTGTAAAGACCCATATGACGTAGGCTTTAATATTTTGTATATGAAATTCTTTTAAAAATCAGATTTACAATTGTGTATGCCAGTAAAGAATCAAACTTTTCTAAATTTTTTTTTAGATGTAGATATCTACACGTTTTAGGAGCTAACTCAACCATCATTATTAGCTTCTTAGTTTAACCTAGTTGAGATATCCTTAAAACCCCTCCATAGTCCATATAGCTTTAGCTTCCGAAAACAACTATTGATTATCAAACATATCTGCCAAAACACATTGCTATAACGATAAATTACGCAAATTAATTTAGATAATCAATTCACTATTTGTGAGCATAAAATCTGTCAAGTACCTATGTTGTCGTTCACCAGCATTATCTGGAAACCTATCATCGTGCATATAAAAAGCTCTCGCAGTAGGCACATTATACGGTCCATCCTCTTTCTTCTCCAACCAAATAATTTAACCAACTAAATTTGAAAAAAGAAAATAAGAAAAGTATTATACCTCATTAACCTTTAAATAGTATTGTATCCTTCCAGCATATTGTTGATACCCAATTTTGGTTCTCCAAACATAAAATTAACGCATTTAGGCTTCGTGATCGTTAAATGGTACAAAACATAAGTTTTCACACATTTTTTTAATTTTTAACAATTTATTAATAATCGTCATTATTTTATAATTTTTTATTAATTTTTGTCATATTTTAATTTTTACATAATTTATTGATAATTATCACTAATTTTGTAAATTTTATAATTTTTATCACTTTATTATTATTTTAATATTTTTGCACAGTTATTTGCATACGTACACAACATAACACTATATTTTTTTACTGCATAGTATAATTTTAATTATTTATAGCATAATATATTTTTTCAAGATAATTATATTTTTTATTTGTTATTTACATTATATTTTGTATTTATACATCATCATTCATTATTTTTTATGTTATTTAATACGACCTGCAAAAGTGAGTCAATTTAATTATTTTAATATATAAAATAATAAATTAGTCAAATCGAAGACTTATCACTTTTTAATCTTTTGACTTTACTTCACCCACTATCCCTAATTTAAGGAATATGTTCAAAAAAGATAGATTTAATATTTATTTATTTTATTATTACTTTTCCTTTCTAAGTAGCCATTTGACCATGAAAATTAAAATTTTTTGAAATTGGAGTTAGAGTTGTGTTTGGCCATGTCTTTTTTGAATTTTTTTTTTTGACTTTTGAAAAAACTTTTTTAAATGTGATTTTGTGCCCTAACTTTTACAAACTATCAAAATAACCCAGCTAAAATTTACCTACTAATGAAAAAAGAGCACACAACTAGCCACTATTATGAAAATAAGAGAAAAGACATCATTTCCATCTCATACTATATAAGAAAAGTCTAAGCCACACCTAAATTATATAAGTGACCTATTATACACCTTAACTATATAAAAGTGATACTATTACCTTCCTGCGACCCCCATTCTAAGGCGCGTGTGTTACACTTATTTTAGGCGCGTCCAGCTTATTAAATAACAAAAGTAAACGGTAAAAATATTAAGGAAAAATGCATCATTTCCACCCCAAACTATAGTCGAAAAGTTGAATCCACACCTAAACTATATAAGTGACCTATTACACACCTTAACTATAAAAAAAAATGATACTTTTTACTGACGTGGTGCTGACGTAGCAGCGCGTGTAAAACACTACACCACATGCAAGTGGTGGTAGCCTGACAGGGTGTAAATAGTTTCACTTTTTTATAGTTTAGGTGTGTAATAGGTCACTAGTATAGTTTAGGTGTGGCTTCGACTTTTCGGGTATAATTTGGGGTGGAAACGATGCCTTTTCCCTAAAAATAATTACATATACATGGTCATATTTAATGAATTTCAATTATGACATATATAATATTTACATTAATAGTCGTTTTCTCATATTTGAAAATTTTAAATATGGATGTTATATTAACAAATCTTTGTTTCCTGTTTTTTAAGTAACAAATATTATCTTTCAAATAAATTTATTTTTTCAGAAATTTTTTAAATTTATTTCATTCATTTTTCGTTCCTAAAAAATAGGAAATGATGAGTTGTTATTAAATCTTAGAGTGCCGCTAATTTATTTCTTTAATTTTCTTATACATAAAAGATTTTACTATATGTGAATAAATTATTTTTATGTAAAACATGCTTTGCATATTTATGGTATATTATATATCATATACCATAAATATATAAATGTGCTTAGTTAGTTTCTTTATACTTTGTATTTTTATATATACGTGTATATGGTATATATATGGTATAAACTTCATATATATATAACATACTTTGTATATTTATATTATAAATATGCTTAGTATGTTTCTTCATACTTTATATATTTATATATGTGTATATGGTATATAAATGGTATAAACTTTATATATAACATATTTTGTATATTTTTATATAATACTTTATATATTTATGGATATAAATATAAATTAGCAGTAAAATAATGTCTTAAATAAGGAAGAAAATTAAATAAGAAATAAAAATAATGATGAGAAAGAAAAAGAGATATATATTAATTAGGATAGCATTAAGTTTGAAATTATAATTATCTTATTATTTAAAACTGTTATATACATAATATTGAAAAAGTAATGTTATAAGGAAAGTTTTATATAAAAATTTAAAAGATTGAGGTTATATGTAATAATAATAATAAAAGTTGAAATTGGAGTTGAAAAATTATGAAAACAACAAAAAACTGTTTTTACTTCTCAAAATTTTTTTTTGAAATTATTTTTCAAATTTTTATGGTCAAACACCATAATTTTCAACTCCGAAAAATTTTTCAAAAAAAAGGGAAAAAATTTCATGGCTAAACGGGCCCTAAATACTTCATCCACGAAAATACACACACTCCACATCCGCACACACACTCCACATCTGCACAAAATCTGATACTCCCTTCGTTTCATTTTATGTGTCATTATTTTCTTTTTAGTTCGTCCCAAAAAGAATGTCATCTTTCCTTATTTGATAATTATTTAAAGAGACAATTTCACTTTTATTCTTATTGATCTCACTTAATTAAAAAAAAAGACACTAGCATATTTTTTTGATAAAGGACAATTTGATAAATATTACCAAATCTTTTCTTATTTTTTTAAACTCCGTATCCAGTTAAATGATGACACATAAAATAAAACGGAGATAGTATTTTTCTCTCTCTCTAAAAACACACGCATAAACACGTACAAATCAAATCTCTCTCTACATTCTCTCTTCTCTCTCCTTTTTCTCTCTAGAAACCACCAACCAACGACGCCGCTGCTCCGGCGAGCTGCACCGCCGATAAAACACCATTATCACCGCCCTCTTCTCCCCATCATCTCCATGAACCATCATCGGAGCTCCACCGGCGTTAAGACCAACAGCCACAGCGTCCCTCTTCCCTTTCCCCTTTTCCGCCGCGCCAGAATTGGTCACCGGCGGGGTGTCCAGCCGCTAAGTACACCAGTGCCGCCGCCTTTTTCCCCTTTCCTTTTCCCCTTTTCGTGGTTTCTTCGTCGGAGTTGACAACCGGCGAAGAAACCGCCGCCACCGCTATCTTTTTCATTTTATCTCCACTGTGTCACCAACATGGCCAGATCTGGTCGGACTTTTGCTATCCCAGACGTGCTCCGGCGAATGCCGTTAAAACAACATCAACACCATCACTGTTTAGGGCGTTTTCCTTCTCCAATTACTATAATCATTTATTTTTATTGTTTTCTTCTTTGTTGGATCTTGTTCATTGATATTTCATTATTATTTTGCTCTTTGTTTTGCCTTTGCTGTCACTGATACGATGTTGCTACTTCACTGTATCTGTCACTGATATGATATTGCTATTTACTGTATGTATGGATAGGTTTGCTACGCTATGCCTTGAATGATTTTGAGATTATTTTTGGACATTTTTACTGCACACATGACCAATGAAATTATTTTTTAATATTTGAGGTTACCCATTACAAAGATGAATTTTGTTTTATCAAGTTATTATTTTATATTAAGGGCGGACACTTGGTAGACAAAGATCGACTTTGTTTTATCAATTCTCCGTCTCAAATTATGTGTCATGATTGTCTTTTTAATTCATTTCAAAATAAGTGTCGTCTTTCCTTATTTGATAACTTTTTAAAGGTACAATTATCCTTTTACCTTGTTGGTCTCATTTAATTAAAAAAAAATATTGATACATTTTTTGATAAAGAATAATTTGGTAAACTTTACCAAGTCTTCTCTTATTTCTTAAATTAAATTTCGTGCTCGATCAAATGACTGGCATATAAAATGGGACAGAGGAAGTATTATTTTATATTAAGGGCGGACACTTGATTGATGAAGAAATTCTTTATTGATTTTCAAGGCTTTGCACGAATAAAAGACAAATATTACGTATATAAATATATAATAAAATAAATAAATTTGAGTGATGGCGAAATTTTTATAACAAGACAAAAAATTTATGATTTGTATCTTTGCAAAACGATTTAGGACGGCTAATAAATCAACAATCATTTCGTAGTCATGTCGTATTTGAAATTTAATCTGAGCCTAGTTTTTAATAAAAATTTATTTTTTATATACATATATGCATATGTAGTTTTTTTTTTTATAATTTATTGATTATTTATTCGTTACTAACATTCTTACGAAAATGTTTTGTAAGGTTATTGAAAATATTCATCGGAAATGGTCTTTAAAGAATACTTTAAATTTTGTATTGTATTTTTATATTTTATACTTGTATAAAATATTATCATAGTGAACTTTATTTTTTAGGGCGTTGGGCGGGGATGCTTTAATTCATACAATATTCATCACGCGTTAGACAAATTTAGACCGTTATTATTTATATAAAAGAATTAAATTAATTCGGATATTTAATCGAATTATTCACACTTTTTATATTAAAATATTGCATAATCTTTTCTTTAAAATAAATTTTTCTTTGTTCAATCTTTTCATTTTAGTACATATTCTCACACACTTTTATATACATTTTTTATACACCGGTAATATATGTAATTTGCACAATGTATATGTATAAATTATTTATATCATTTTAACATATTTTATATCTGCATTTACAAATATTGATGTTTTTCTTTTCCTCTTTTAATAAATCTAAGTCTAGCTGGGAACCACATTTGTCGATTTTGAAGGGTGCCTAATTTTTTTTCCTTTAGAATAATTTGAACCCTTACCTGAAATCTAAAATAGTTTTGTAGATTAAATAAAGTCATACTTGTTAAAAAAAATAATTAGATTTTCTATTTTTTTCCTAAAAATTAGGTGGTGACTCTGTATAAAATTAATTCTTTAAGAGTTCATAATGTTGTGCTCGTTTTGATCTTAGGTAAAAATCGAGTATGACAGTTTGACGACTCTGCTGGGGACTCGAGGTTCTAACCATTACAGACTTAATTATTTATGTTTTCATACATTGTTATTTGTTTCATACTATTTGTCTTGGTTTATTTTGTTTATGTGGCATAAATTATTTATTAGTTTTATTTTGAATAACTTGTTTATTTATTTATCGCTTTATATAAATTGACATTTCGTTTATATTTTCTTCATTTCGAAAATTTAACACTCACACACATTGTACACGTGGATTGTACATTGTACTTTTCCAAAATTCTTTCAAATCACCTTATTTTAGATAGTCGGCGCACACTTGGGGTGAGCGGGAGTTTTACTGCCGTGGGACTACATACCTTCCCATATAGGAAATCCAAATCCGTGTCTACCCACTTTTAGTCAATATAGCTTATAGCTAAAATAACACCTTTTTAGGTGCATGCATCAATTTTATGTTCGAAGGGTTTTACGACCCAAATGACATATTATTATAATTTTTGTACATATTTGAAAGATTATTGTGTTTGTACATATTTGCTATTGGTTATACTTTAGTAGGGAAGGTGTTTTAAACCTTTGTTTTGCATGTCAGACAATTAAAAAATGCATCTTAGCAATATCGTCATTAGCCGTGTATAGATTTGAACTGCATTTTGACTTGATTCTTGTCTTGACAAGATACGTAGTCAACCCTGCATTTGGGTTCGGTCTCTTCACTATTTCAGAATAATTTCTCCGGTATTCAATTTGGGGCAATTTTCTGAAACAGTTCAAAGACGCTCTTCAAAAGCCTTCAAGAGTGCAATTTAATAGCTCCTCAAAATTTAAATCTCATTGACATTAGTGCTTAGCTGGCCTATCTTCAGATCTTCACTCAATTTTACCTAGTTTCTTTTTTCGAACGTCGTGAACCATTAAATTTATGACATATCGATCCCCACTCTCTAAAGCAAGAATTTAATATTTTTTTCAATTATAATAATTCTACCAACTACAGCAAAATAAGGTCATAATTCCTTCAATATCCGGCTTTTTAATTTTGTTAGCATACTGAAGTTGTGTCAAAACTCTTTCCATACTTTACATCCATTCTTTAGATCATTTGATCAGAATAATTTTGATGCTAAAAGCAGTTCTTTCCTGATCGTCTTTCACATTATTTATTAATGACCATCATTTTTTATCATACATAGCGCATACTAATTCACAAATTTGCCTAAACTACGCAGACCTGATTCTTGTTTTCATAAGATACGTAGGCAACCCTTATTTGGGTTCGGTCCCATTATTTTTTTAAAACATAAAATAAAATTTTGACTTGGTTGGTATCAATTCAGTCAGGAGTGTGCATGAGAAAGAGCAAATTGATATGGTGGAAGGAACCGACTTTATGGTAAGCCATAGGTTCTTTTGGTACCATTTATCACACCTAAGTAACACTTGAAAATTCTCTTGCATACATTTAAGACAAAAACAAAGTCAACCTCATTGTTTCATGTGCAATGTGTGATAAGCTTTAGCTTAATTCATTGCACTGCATTGTTGATATAGAACTTGACTTTAGTGTCTGTTGAAGCAAAATTCTAAGCTGCACTTGATTTAGGAAAGGACCGTAGGCCTTCTTTGACCCGATTGAGCCTTTCATAACCCACCAAATGACATTAATCTCTAGCATTCCCTTTTTTTAGCCTAAGACCTTTTCTTTGGACAACCGCATCTGAGACTATACCTTTCTAAGTGCTTACATGCACTATCCCTCTCTTAGTCTTACCTTCTTGAGCGCACTAAATACGTGCAAATTACGGATGAAGATTCAAGATCGAAGACGCAAAAGGCAAAGAATATGTTGTCTAGATGAACAAAAAATAAAAAAAATAACTTCGAAAAGAGCAACCCCCCACCCCACCCAAAAAAAGGGAAACAATATATAATTTCTTTAAAAAGGGGGAAAAACTCCAACGCAAAATTTAAAAGAAGTCGAAGCAAATGCAAAGTAAGGGACAACGAAGCACAACTAAAAAGATCATGCGTCAAAGCACAACAAATGTTGAAAGTACAAATGCAGTGTAATGCTCATTGAGGGATTAGTCACTTTTATCTCAAATATTATCCTACCCGTCTTCAAGCCTACGTTACAAGCTGATATTAAGTCCTACGAGTTCTTATTTCAACCGTTCTCACATTAGTGGATACTTACATGGAGGTCAAGCCTATGGTGTGACAATTGCATACATTGAATTTCTTTCTGAGTGTGAGCGTATTTCTCTAGATGTCCCCAAATTTAAAAAGAAAATTACTCAAATATGTGCGAAATGGGACTTTCTTTCTGGAGAGGGCACTTGAAACATGAGATAGGCATACCTTAAAATCTTTGTTTGGAACAAGACGAACAAATCTTATCGATACTTAGGCGTATCTGAGGTACCACTTGAAACTATAGGAGTTACCCTGAAGTCGATCTCGGTTAGCTGGGAAGAAGATGGGAAATTCTTATGCACACTATTAATTATTGATACCAACTAAAGTTAAGACATGATCATGTCTTCTTCATCTTTCAGTACTTTTTACCAAGAAAATGCAAAATTTTTTCTTTCTTTTTTCAAGACGCCCACTTTCACATATGGGCATTTCTTTTTTTTCATTCAAGGCGTCTCACTTTCACATACACGTATTTTTACTTTTCATTCAAGACACCCAATTTTCAAGTGCGGGCATTTGATTTTTACTCTTAAGCACATACCTTCAAATATCGACATTTTATTTTTCAGTCAAACACCCATTTTAAGTATTTTTTTTACATTTTTTATAGTTTTGCCAATCGAGAGGCTATTATATTTGTTCTGCCAATCTAGAGCCTTTTATATTTCAATAGGTCCGCTAGTCGAGGAGGCTATTAGATTTTTGTCACCTCAATAGTTGAAGGCCTCAGTCTTTGTACACAATCGATGACATCATTCATTCTCAAGTCCTCGTAGACAATCGAGAGACGTCATGCACTTTTTTAATAATAAGATATTTTTTAAGAACCAATGCGAGCATAAATCATACATTGGGACAAATTTTGAGAGCCGCCTCAAAATTTACTCTATTTCTTTATTTCAAACTACATTTACCTGATTCTCGTAACACTCGAGATATGTAGGAAGCTCTATGCAGAGTTCGGTCATCGCAACCCTACAATCATTCTTTCTCCCCAGCAAGTACATAATCTTGCATTTCTAGTAGCTTATAACTCGATACTGGGGCAATTTAAAAGCAACATCGGAAATATGTGAATACTTGCATTCCCAAAAATATTCTTTGCTCTCATTTTTTTTTCCTAGGTTTGTCCACCCTAAAATAGGATAATTAGGTTAGTTTGTCCTCCAATAAGGCAGTTATGTATGTTTTTTCTTCAATTAAATATCTGTGCTTGCTTGCCTTTACTTGCACATATCACACTTTATTTATTTCTTTTGCACTATATGCTATCTTTGCCTTTACTTGAATGCATCGCAATTTATTTATTTTATCATTTGTTATTTAAGCATTGTATGTTTTTCTTGTCTTTATTTGCACATCTCGCAATGCATTTATTTTATTATTTAAGCACTGCATTTCTTTATGCCTTTACCTACACATACCGCAATGCATTTATTTTATCATTTAAGCATTGTATTTTATCTTTGCCTTTATTTGCATGCATTGCAATGCATTTATTTTATCGTTTAAGCATCACATTTTATCTTTTCCTTTATTTGCACGCACTACAATGCATTTATTTTATAGTTTAAGCATTATAGTCTATCTTTGTCTTTACTTGCACACATCTCAATGCATTTATTTCATCATTTTAAGTATTGTATGTTATCTTTGTCTTTATTTGCACACATCGTAATGTATTTATGTTATACTTTAAGCACTGTACGCTAGCTTTATCTTTACTTGCGCATCGCAATGCATTTATCCTATCATTTAAGCATTGCATGTCATCTTTGCCTTTGTTGGCAACATACCTCAATGTATTTATTTATCATTTAAGCACTGCATTTTATCCTTGGCTTTACTTTCACGCACCGTAATGCATTTATTTATTTTATCATTTAACCACCGCATGTTATCTTTGTCTTTATCTGCGTGCATCATATTTATTTATTTTATCATTTAAGCAGCGTATGTCATCTTTGCCTTTATCGGCGCATATTGCTATGCTTTTAAGCACTGCAAGCATATATCACAATGCATTCATTTTATCATTTAGGCACTACGAGCCTCGCAAATATCCCATTTATTTATTTTATCATTTAAGCATTGCATGTCATCTTTGCCTTTATCGGCACATATTGCTATGCATTTAAGTACTATATGCACATATCGCAATGCATTTCTTTTATTATTTAGGCACTGCACGCCTTGCAAATATCGCAATACATTTATTTCATTATCTAAGCACTGCATGTCATCTTTGTCTTTGTTGGCAGCATACTGCAATGCATTTATTTGTCATTTAAGCACTGCATTTTATTCTTGTATTTACTTGCACACATCGCAAAACATTTATTCATTTTATCATTTAAGCATCGCATGCCATCTTTGCATTTGTCTGCACATATCACTATACATTTATCATTTAAGCACCACATACACATATCGCAATGCATTTATTTTATTATTTAAGCACTACATGCCATCGTGGCATTTACCAGCATATATTGTAATGCATTTATTTTATCATTTAAGCATCGCATTTCATCTTTGCCTCTACTTGCACATCACAATACATTTACTTTGTTATTTAAGCACTGTATGCTTTGTCTTTACCTGCACATATTACAATGCACTTATTTCACCATTTAAGCACTGGATGATATCTGTGCTTGTACCATTTTTTTAAAATTAATTAGTTAAGCACCGCATGTCATTTTTGATTTCTCAAAAATGAAAGAAAAAAGAAAAAAAAATTAAGCTTAATTTTTTGTTCGTGTTTTATTGAACCGTACTTAATTCTTAGTTTGACACATTTGCAACCATATAATTTGAGTACACATCGAGTTCGTCCACCCTAAAATAGGACATTTTGAGATAGCAACTCTAAATTGGAGCTTGCTTGAATTTTATCAAAAGTAATTTTTTGTCGAGCAGAATTGGATACACGTCAACGTTTTCGTTTGAAGACTTCTACATTATCTTCAAACGAAAAGGGGCAAACTGTTGACACCCAATTTTGACTCTCCAAACATAAAATTAATGCATTTAGGCTTCGTGATCGTTAAATGGCAAAAAATATAATTTTTCACACATTTTTTCTAATTTTTAACAATTTATTAATAATCGTCATTATTTTATGATTTTTCATCAATTTTTTGTCATATTTTCATTTTTAAATAATCTATTGATAATTATCACTAATTTCGTAAATTTTAAAATTTTTATCAGTTTATTATTATTTTAATATTTTTGCATAGTTATTTTCATACGTATACAACATAGCACTGGAATTTTTTACTACACAATATAATTTTAATTATTTATAGCATAATATATTTTCAAGATAATTATATTTTTTATTTATTCTTTATAATTTTTTGTATTTATACATCGGCATTCATTATTTTTTATGTTATTTATTATGACCTGCAAAAGTGAGTCGATTTAATTATTTTAATACACGAAATAATAAATTAGACAAATCAAAGTCTTATCACTTTTTAGTCTTTTGACTTTACTTAACCCACTATCCCCAATTTAAGGAATATGTTGGAAAAAGGTAGATTTAGTAGTCGTTTAACCATGAAAATTAAAATTTTTCGGAGTTAAAGTTGAAATTGGAGTTGAAATCGAAGTTGGAGTTGTGTTAGACCATGTCTTTTTTTTAATTTTTTTTTTTTAACTTTTGAAAAAAAAATTAATATGATTTTATGCCCCAACTTTTACAAACTATCAAAATCACCCAACTAAAATTTACGTACTAACGGAAAAAGAACACAATTAGCCACTTTTATAAAAATAATTACATATACATGATCATATTTAATGAATTTCAATTATGACATATATAATATTATTTAAATTAATAGCCGCTTTCTCATATTTGAAAATTTCCTTTGTTTTTCGTTCCTAAAAAATAGGAAATGAGGAGTTGTTATTAAATTTTAGGGCGCCACTAATTTATTTCTTTAATTTTCTTATACATAAAAGATTTTACTGTGTGTGAATAAATTTTTTCTGTGTAAAACATACTTTGCATATTTATAGTATAATATATCATATACCATAAATATATAAATATAATTAGTATATTTTTTTATACTTTGTATATTTATATATGTGTGTATATGGTATATACATGGTATAAACTTCATATATAACATATTTTATATATTTATCTTATAAATATAATACTTTATATATTTATAGATATAAATATAATACTTTGTGTATAAAGATACCAAGTATTATGGTATATAAAGGTAGCAGTTGCAGTTTAAGGTATAAATTTGTTAAATTGGACATATATTTTTTTTATGAAAAATATGTATCACCAATTTATATTTTTAGTATATATATGGTATAAACTATTTATATTTGTATAGTATAATAAAGATGTAAATAATATAATATATATAATCAAATTGAAAATGAGAATAATTTGTGGCAGTGGTAAACTAATCTACTACAACTTTATTAATTCCATAAATATAGAAAAAAGTTATCCATTATTAATTATACGACTATAATTCCTTAAACGTTCGTATCACAACAGAAAAATTAATATTATTATTATATTATAGTAGCTAGATTCATTAGCAGTAAAATAATGTCTTAAATAAGGAAGAAAAATAATGACAGAGAGAAAAATAGATATATATTAATTAGTATAGCATTAAGTTTGAAATTATAATTATCTTATCATTTAAAACTGTTATATACGTAATATTGAAAAATTAATATTATAAGGAAAGTTTTATGTAAAAATTTAAAAGATTGAATTATATGTAATAATAATAAAAGTTGAAATTGGAGTTGGAAAATTGGGAAAACACCAAAAACCTGTTTTCCCTTTTCAGAAAAAAATTTTGAAATTATTTTTCAAATTTTCATGGACAAACACCATAATTTCTAACCCCAATTTTTTTTTTCAAAAAAAGAAAGAAAAAAAATTCATGACCAAACGAGCTCTTAGTATTTATTTATTTAATTATTACTTTTCTTTTTTAAATACTCCATCCACAAAGAATACACACTCCACATCCACATAAAATATGATATTTCTCTCTCTCTAAAAACACACACATAAACACGTACAAATTAGATATTTTTTTTTCTCTCTAATACATAAATATGACCCTAAACTTTACACTAACTTTGACCTTAAACTTTGATAGTGCACAAATATGACTTTTAACTATTAAAAACTGCACAAATATGACCTCCGATCCTACGTGGCAAAACGCGTGTTCAACACGCAAAACTGGGCGCGTCCAGCTGAAATTTTGAGCCTTCCAATAGTAAAAAAAGGATAAAATGACTATTATGCCCTTACTAATTTCTTTTTATATATTTAAATGACTTTTTACTATTATTTTTTTATTATTTTCAGCTCAAAGAAGAAATTATATTAATAATAAATAAAAAAATCACAATTTTAATAAAACGTGATTAAATTAACGTTATTAAAATATTATTAAATTAACTTTAAATTAACATTATTAATAAAATGATAATAAATTAATGTTATTAAATTAATCCTATTAAAACGTTATTAAATTACGTTATTAAATTAATGTTATTAAATTAACGTTATTAAATTAATGATATTGAAATAATATTAAATTAAAGTTATTAAAACGTCATTAAACTAATATTATTAAATTAACGTTATTAAAATGCTATTAAAATGTTATTAAAATGTTATTAAATTGACGTTATTAAATTATTGTTATTAAATTAACGTTATTAAAATGTTATTAAATTAACGTTATTAATAAAACGTTATTAAGATGAAAATTTTATATAATAATAATAATAATAACAATAATAATAACAACAATAACAACAACAACAACAACAATAATAATAATAATAATAATAATAACATCAACAACAAGAACAAGAACAACAAGAATAAGAACAACAACAACAAAAACAACAACAACAACAACAGAAGAAGAAAAAGAAGAAGAAGAACAAGAACAACAAGAACAACAAGAACAACAAGAACAGCAAGATCAACAACAAGAACAAGAAGAACAAGAAGAAGAAGAAAAACAACAACAAGAACAAGAAGAAGAAGAACAACAAGAACAAGAACAAGAATAAGAACAAGAACAACAAGAAGAACAAATAATAATAATAATAAGCAAACCGACGTCGTTTTGACTTATAGAAGCAAAGCGACGTCGTTTTAATTGAAACCGCATTATCATGCCATGTCAGCTTTTTTAGTGACGTAGCATCATGTGATTGACTTACCTTTCCACGTAAGTACAAGTGAAACTCACACATGGAGTTTGCAAAATCAGAGGTCATATTTATTCCAATTTTAAATAGTTAAAACTCCTATTTGTGCACTATCAAAGTTTTTTTTTTCTCTAGAAACCACCAACCAATGACACCGCTGCTCCGGCGAGCTGCATCGCCGGTAAAACACCATTATCACCGTCCTCTTCTCCCCATCATCTCCGTGAACTATCATCGAAGCTCTACCAGCGGAAAGACCAACAGCCAGTAGCGCCCCTCTTTCCTTTCCCCTTTTTCACCGCGCCGGAATTGGTCACCGACAGGGTGTCCAGCCGCTAAGCACACCAGTGCCGCTGCCTTTTTCTCCTTTCCGTTGTTTCTTTGTTGGAGTTGACAACAGGCGAAGAAACCACTGCCACCACTATGTTTTTTATTTTATCTCCACTGTCTCACCAACATGCCCAGATCTGGCCTGACTTTTGCGATCCCAGATGTTGCTCCGGTGAATGCCGTTGAAGCAACATCAACACCATCACTGTTTAGGACTTTTTTCTTCTCCAATTACTATAATCATTTATTTTTATTGTTTTCTTCTTTGTTGGATCTTGTTCATTGATATTTCATTATTATTTTGCTCTTTGTTTTGCCTTTGCTGTCACTGATATGATGTTGGTACTTCACTGTATCTGTCACTGATATGATGTTGCTATTTTACTGTATAGATAGGTTTGCTACGTTATGTCTTGACTGATTTTAAGATTATTTTTGGATATTTTTATTACACATATGACCAATAAAACTTTCTTTCCGTCTAAATATTTAAGTCCACCCATTACAAAGACGAACTTTGTTTTATCAAGTTATTATTTTATATTAAGGATCGACACTTGATTGATAAAGAAATTCTTCGTCAATTTTCGAGGCTTGCATGAATAAAAGACGGATATTACGTATATAAATATGTAATAAAATAAATAAATTTGGACGATGACGAAATTTTTATAACAATGCAAAATAATTTATGATTCGTATCTTGAAAAGACAATTTAGGATGACTAATAAATCAACAATCATTTCATAGCTATGTCATATTTAAAATTTAATCTGAGGCCATTTTTTAATAAAAATTTATTTTTTATATACATATATGCATATGCAGTTTTTTATAATTTATTAATTATTTATTCGTTACTCACATTTTTACGAGAATGTTTTGTAAGGTTATTGAAAATATTCATCGGAAGTGGTCTTCAAAGAAGACTTTAAACTTTGTATTGTATTTTTATATTCTTATACTTGTACAAAATATTATCATAGTGAAAACTTTATTTTTTGAGGCGTTGGACGAAAATACTTTAATTCATACAATATTCATCACGCGTTAGACAAATTTAGGCCGTGACTTTTTAAAGTTGCCATGTGATTTTTTAATATCTTACCTGTCTTGCTTTTAATTTTGTTTTTATATTTAGAGAGATATTATTTATTATCTTTTATTTAATATTTAAATATATTTTAATAACATTTGAAGAGGATAAGTTTATAAAATAGTTAGAGTTTATTTAGGACTTTTCAATTATAGATTCCTAGACTTATGTTAATGATTTTTTTTCTTCTTCTAAAAGCTTGATTTTCAAATTCAAATATATGTAATTCCTTATTTAAAATCTATTATTACAATATTATTATTTTTAATAATAATATTACTATTATTATTATATTTTTATTTAATATTTAATAAATTATATTCATATATGTTTTCTTATTGCATTTACATTTTAAAAGAAATAAGTTTATAAAAAAATGTTTTTACATTTTTAAGCAAGTAAAAATCTTTTTTGTCTTGTAACAACGGATAACGTTTTTTTTTTTTTAAATATTCTATAGATATATAGATTAGTATTATTAATAACACCACTACTTCTACGTTTTTTTTTTATTTTAAACAAAAAAATAATTAACACTACTGCTACCAATTAAAACTGCTGCGATTATTATTGTGAATATTATTATTAGTATAAATATTATTATCTTTCTTTAATATTTGAATAAATTATAAACATTGAATGAGGTAAGTTTATGAATAGTAAGAGTTAATTTAGAACCCTTAAATGTTACATTCCTAGTTTTAAGTCAATGATAAATTTTTTGAAAAACCTAATATTTTTAAATTTAAATATGTCTATTCTTTTAATTAAAAAAATTTATTATAATATTATTATCTTTTGTCTTAAAACTGTCAAGTGACTTATTCTTATTCTGCCACTTGACTTCTTCTCATGCTTCGTTCCTTGCTTTATAATATATATATATATAGAGAGAGAGATTATAAGTCATTTAAGTATTAAAAAATTAATAATAATTAAAAAATGATAAAATAGTGACAAAATAATTAATTAACTCTCATTTTTAACCAAACAAATAAAAATTAGATAATTATTTTTAATATACTGGTTAAGTAAAATGAGCGCAAAAAAGGAAGTACTTTTAAGAAATACTAGATGATGTATCTTGTGCTATGTATGGGCCCAACATTATTTTTTTTAATAATATTTCATAATTTATTGTCTATTAATCATCTTATAAACCTTTTAAACTAAAAAAAAAATATAAATATACATTTTTTTGTTATGACAAAAAAGAGATAGATTTTCATACATTATTTTTCTTTTTCATTATATTTTTTTAGATCTTAGTAATATCTCAGAATTCTCAATCACTTTATAATAATACTTATCAAAATTGACACTTTACATGATTATTTACAGTATATTAATATTTTAAACCCAATTTATAGTTTTATTATATAGGTTTTAAACTTTTATTTTATTTTTAAAAAAGTTGTACACCACTAAATATACAAATTGATCAAACTATCCTAAAAATATTATTTGTAGCACAATTTCTTATTAAACTTAATAAATGTAGCTATACTTCTTTAGTATTTTTATTTGTTTCAAAAATTTATAGTTCTTTTGTAATAGAAATTATTTATCTTTCATAACCTTCTCTCGTTTCGTTTCTTTGTTTATTGAAAGAATTCTTAATTATATATTTTGAATTTATGTAATATTGAATTTTTAGCGAATCAAAAAAAGCATCAAACTAAATTTGATCATAGATGAAGTAGTATACTCCTACATAATGATACTTCTTATGCTACATATATGAAATGACTATATATTTTACAAAATTTTCTTTAAATTATTTTCAAGTAGTGTATTAAAGAGGGAGGTCTTTTCAAATACAATTTGAGAGTATTTTAACATTTTATTACCAAAAAATAATTTGAAACAACATTTTATAATCTTTTTGATGGAGTAATTGCCAACTACATTCAACAATTGAAATTCAAAACTTGTTAAAATGATATTAATTTAAAATAGTATAATAAAATTAAATTGTAGATTATTTTAAGAATTTTATTTGGTGTTATATAGGCTATAGCTAAGGTGAGAAGTGAGAAGTAGTGCATTTTAAAGAATAGAGAAAAGATTGAATGGGAAATGGGACTCACAACAAGAGATGAATTTTGGATGATGAATTTGTGTTGTGAAATGACTATAATGCCCTTGGTCGTCCCATAAATCACTCTTCTATATATACTAATAAAATAATATAATAAATAATTTTTTTTACCTTTAACAAGTTGATTTACTACGCATAAATATATTATTTATTTTAAAGCATAAATTTAGAATCATAACTGTTGGCGATGCAATTTTATTAAATTTAAATCCATACAAAATTTGGATTATATTAAATTCAAAATATATTAGTTCCAAATAAATATTGCGGATTAATATAATTGAATTAATTATTTAAGTCCAAATGTGTATGGATTTAAATAAGACCCAATATTTATTGGGTTAGTCCATTAATTTGGGCTACAAATGATGAACCCACTTTACTATGCCCAAGATATTGTCATATTCTAGAGGCTTAAATAAGCGTCATGTGTCAAATGACGTGGCATGCTAAGTCAAGTGAAGGAGCCAATAGGGCCGTGCCACATGTCAAAATGACGCAGCAGACCCATGAAATGAAAGCCCATAAAAAGGCGTCACATCACTTAAATCTGATTGGTTAAAGGAAGTCTATATTCATCATGACTATTCCTTTCCTACAACCATAAATAGGGGTCTCATGATTCAGAAAAAAGGAACCCCGAAACTCTAACAAGTATCAAGAGAAAACTCGTGGATCAAACTTCACAATTTCTTTAAAAAGCTCAAGCATTCAAATCAAGTTCATCAAGATTCATGATCAAGACCACTATATTCAAGAACAAGCTCAAGAGCCCTTGAATTCAAGCACAAGTCAAGATCAAGTCCCTCAAATTCACAAACCAAGTTCAAATTCAAGATCAAGCTTTAAGCCCTTGAATTTATATTTGAAAAGGCGAATCAGAGGATTTATAGAGATTGTAACACTCGCATTGAAATCAATAAATTGATTGTTGCAATATATTTTTCTTGTCTCGAATTATTTATTTTCGGTTTCAAAAATTTTATTGTCCAACAAATTTTGGCACGCCTAGTGGGACCAAATCTGCCGTTCATTTCTTCTCTCATAAATCAAATCTGCAATTCTGTAGCCGCCGCATAAAGATGGAAGCTCTATTGGTACTTCAAGACTCGTCATCAAATCTACACTTCGACAAGCCTTGAATAAGGGGCATTTGTAGACATCTAAAATTTGTGAGACTCTTTAAGAAGAATCCAAATTCTGTTAGAATTCTAGGAGGCTACTTTACCCTAAATCCCGCTTATTTAAAGGGTAGCATATGCCCTGAAACAAACATCTTGAATATCCCATAAACTGATGGGTATTCGTAAAAAGATCGGGATCTCTAATATAATATCTCATAAAATCATGGATATTCATAAAAAGATCATCCTATTTTCGAGAAATACGCCACTAACGGTCCTCAAATTACGGAGAAAATCGATAGAAGAATCAAGGGAGGAATAGATTTGTAACCACCTCGTTTATGAAAAAAATTATTGTTTCTTCATATTCATATTTTTATTTGTGGTTAAAGTTTATTTTTTATGAATTAAATTATGTTGAAAACAATAACATAACGTAAAAGATGAATAAATCAATATAAATAACGAAATCCTAATTTCACATGTCACCTATTTTTTGTAAATACAATAGAAATATTATTACGAAGAAGAGAATAAAAAAAGCAACTTGAGACTCGTGCATCACACGAAAAATAAAATCCAGCAGTAGTTAAGTTATAGCGAAGCTAACAGAAGATCAAAATCGAAATAAATGATAGATCAGATAATGAAAGAGAAATATGTACTTTTATTGGTTTATTCATCTTTTATGTTAAGTCTTGATTTTTAGATCTATTTTTAAAAATAAATGCTATATTTATGTGGTAGTAAATCAACTCATTAGAGGTAGAATTTTTTTGTTTAAACAAATACTCTCTTTTTTATACAAATATAATCATTGAAAAGTGCTCCATGCGTTCATTTTTAATTATTCAGTATATTAAAAATACTTCTTCAGTTTTATTTGTCCAGTTAAAAATTAAGAGTTAATTTATCATTTAGTATCTATTAACCTTTTTATTCAATATTATTTATTTTTCTAATACTTATATGACTTTTCATAATTACTCTAATTTATACTATAGGAGAACTTTTGTTAAATATTGCTCTATTTTCTAATACATAAATATCTTATAATAATTAATTAAAAATAATAGATTAAAAATCTCAGTTGAAGCAGCTGAAACAAACATGTCAACCATTAGTAGTCTGCTTCAGCTGCCCAACACTCACTGAGAGAATAATAATTACTTAGATAATTATTCAAATATTTACATTCTGTACCAAGAATAGTAAGAATAAAACAAATTGGTGATAGCATATTTATGCATAATCTATCATGATCCAAAATCAACAAGACTGTAGTTGATATTTTAACCGGTTTAATGGTGAGACACCTACACCTAATTCAGTTTGGTAAATTATAGTAGTTAGTTTTATTTTAATTTTAGCAATTAAGAAGTGAAAAGAAAAGGGAATAGTAATAGTCATAATAAAGTGTCACATTCATAAATTATAGAATATGCCATAAAAAGCTCCTAAAACCCAAAACCCAAAACCTAAAAGTTGTAGCACAAAAGCTTCTAAGATTAATATAAATCTGAATCGATTAGTACATCGCCTGAAATAAAGAAGACGGGAAATAAACATAAAGAGAAGGAAATTGGTGCAGCGAATCAATTAGGAAGCTCACCCCAAATTCTCCTCAAGCTTCACTTGTACCCCATGACTCAGAACCTACACCTAAAAAGAGATACTAACAAGTAAGAGTATGAGTATATGAACAATGCGAAGCCAATAAATAAAAGAGATACTAACAAGTAAGAGTATGAGTATATGAACAATACGAAGCCAATAAATAGCCTAGATCGACTCTCCTTAAAATATTGATGAGGTTTTAGTTACTGAAACACAAATGTTATAACACAAGTATAGTCTTAGAGAATGAGCAATCAATCAATATTTTAGGGGGACAATTCAATGAGAAATTATCAAACTTGGATTGTGAGATGTTGGTGAACAGATAGAGATCAGGATACAAACTTGGAGGACTAGACATCTTTCCTATCCAGGAGAGGTGCAACTTATAAACTCAATTTTGATACATATACAATATTATTGGGCGTCAATATTTGTATTGCTAGGCATGGTACTAATGAAGCTAAATTCAATTTATAGAAACTTTTTATGGATGGGAATGTGACAACAAATAAGGTGTCCTTTGTAGCATAGGACTTAAGTTGTAAATCGAAGATAAAAGGGGGATTAGGGATACTGAATGTAACAATCTGGAATGAAACTGTCATAGCTAAATTTACATGGAACATTTCGCAAAAAGCAGACGACCTTTATGATAAGTGGATCCATCACTTATAGAACTTAAATTGGTGGCAATATCAACCCCTAAAAGACTGCTCATGATATTGAAAGAAGATGTATTATAAAAGAGATAAATTTAAAAGAGTTTTTGAGGGAATGGGTGGCTTATGCAAAATGGTATCTACACTATCAAGAATGGCTACAAGCGGCGGAGAGGTGAGCTAGAAGACTGGAAATGGAGTAGATGGGTGTGGAATACTATAAACATCCCAAAACATAGTTTTATTGAGTGCCTGGTTGGACTGAGGTTACTTACTAGATCAAGGATGCATAGAATGGGCATATTCCTGAGATAACTTTATGTTGTCTCGAAGATCAAGAGAAGACATTAGAACACCCATTTTTTTCAATGCTCTTTCTCAATGTAATGCACTAAATGGATACTGCAGTGGCTAGGAAGTGGCATACAAAACTTGGAGATACAAGGCTTGTGGAGAAGAATGACTAGGAAGATAGTTGGGAAGCATTGTAGAGGATTTGTGATGATGGTGTTAATAACGATGATGTATCGAATCTGGAGAGCAAGAAATGATAGCTACTGAAACAAACAAAATCCACACCCTAAAACAATGATATAGTTGGTACAAAAAGAATGCAAAATCAGAACTGATACCTATGTGGAGAATAGGATAAGCAGACAAGGTAGAGAATGGTTCAATAACGTATACTATATTTTTCAAAAATAGGATATAAAATGCAATTTTGTGATGTGAATTAATTTTACTGGATATGGATATCTTCAAGTGATCAATAAAAATTTTCCATTTATAAAAAAAAAATCAAATGCAAAGATAGAGGTTTCACTACAAACAATATAATTTTCCGTTCACAAAAAAAAGAATCAAGTGCAACAAATAATATAATTTTCCGTTCACGAGAAAAAAGAATCAAGTGCAAAGATAGAACTTTCACGGTGCATTTTGCAAAATAGAAACTTCGAAAATATAATGAAGCATTTAGTCACAAGTTTTCAAAAATTAAGTGAATGCCCACTACTATGATATCATCACTTTAATCATACAAATCTACCACACAAGTTTTAAACTTTACGCTTTAATCCCCACCTCATCTAATAAATATTTAATATTTTTCACCATTTTTCATATTTCCCTATTTTTAATTAAAAAAATTATCTAAGAAGCCACCAAAAGGAGCTCCCATTTTTTAGCTATATTTTTCTATTCCGGTGACTTTTTCGATGAAATTTTGCTCATCACAACTGAAAATCTCCATTCTTGGTCATTGCCTCCATTGTTGTTTCATCTTTTTGGAAAAAACTACAAAAAATATTTTCTCACCATTTTTACTAACTTGAAAAGCTTTTCAAATCCACTCAATACCTCGTCATTAGATATATTTCAGTAGTTTAGAAGCCACACACATACATTTCACCATCCCAGAGCTAGAAGGAAATCGATTATATCCAAAATCCGTTCATGCATATTTTTTGTACGGAGGTTTTCATACCAGTTATAGACCGATACCTCAATATATTATCGATTAGTGTCGTCTATAATGGCAGTAGCTGACGTAATTATCATCGGTAGTGATTATATGGGTGTGTGGGAGGAGAGTCCTAAATATTGGAGTTGAAAATCATCTAGTAAGGAGACAATGCCCATCCCACTGAGTTGCAATGGTTCGTACGACGATATGGTTCGAAGCATAATTAGAGCGGAAAATTAGATTGCTGCCAAAGAATGTTGTGATTAGCTATCAAATGAATGGATGGGGGAAAATACACCCCACATTCATAAAGAATGATCGACATGTGTCCTTATAAATGTTGGATTCACTGTCGATGACTCTAGGCCATTACTGAGGATAAATATCATCGCTGGGTCTCCGACAATCTCGTCACCACACCCGACAATCGACGAGCATGATTTATTTGAATATAAGAGTTTGGATATTTATCCAATAGATATGGAAGATCATTCAATGGAATCAAAAGATCACAATTTCTTTCAAGAAGAGAGAGAAGAGTATGGATTGGGATCACAAACCAACTACACCTTCTCTGGTGGAACTAATTTTCATGTAGATCAAACATTTAACAACAAAAAGGAGCTAAAATTATTATTGGACGTAGCATCGATAAAAAATTCTTTTGATTATGCTATGTTAAAGATCTTCAATAAATACTTTGAGGTGAAATGTGTTTTTCCTAGTTGCACGTGGATGTTGCGGTCGAGGAAGTATAAATGAACAAAAAAATTTCTCATCTAAAAATACGTCGGCGATCACACTTACAGCATCGAACACGTCACGCGTAGCCATAAGAAAATAACCGCTAAAGTTATTGCATTGCTTTGTGTGAACATGTATCGCGAACAAAAGGGTCTGGACACTAGTAAAATTTAGAGGATCATTTTTAAGAACTTTAACAGTAGACCAACCTATTGAAAATATTGGATGGGGGGTGTGATCGCCAAGTAAATGGTTCGAGGGACACAAGAACATGGGTATTCCTGCCTGCCGATTTTTTCCTACCTGATCGACGCTTTTAATGTTGGCTCTACTAACACAAACCGAACAAGGACTTTGTCATAATGGGCATCCCAAGGCTATCTAGGACTGGACACCACCCCCGTTATCCAACCCAACTGACTTATGCATATACCGAGTCGAATAAATATTGAACATATAACAAGATAGCGTTATTGCATATACAAGACTCTGGGATAGGTCTATCTACTGACCACCTAAATGAGTTCAATCGTTCAATACCCAACCGATAACCAATACCAACTAAACCATAATCTAAACCATAACCATATGAGTTCCATAATAATTACATAATCCCAAAATAAAAAAGAATGGAACAACCAACAATATAGTCAATCGGTATCAGCCCCAATACCAATGCCAATACTAAGGCTGACATCCTTACCGATCCCACCCATGCCAACCTATAGTACTTCCATAAAAGCCTCTAACCAAAAGAATACTAAAATCCAATTGGAATATGCCCCTAACTTAGCCAAAACCAATATTCATAAATAAACCAAAGTATGAAATAACATGCATGAAATGGAGCCTTCCGAAAAGATGGAAGCTCACCACTTCAATCCAATAGCTGATCCCAAAGTCTGATCGCTAAGCAGGAGGAGTAGAATGATCGGTTCCTGCATCGCAGGGGGATACAATCATCCGAAGATGGGTTAAGGGGTAAACGCTAGCATAACTCAGGATAAGGATAAAATAATGCCATTTAACAAAACCAAGCAAACCGTCCAAATGCATACAAACCATACATATATTATATATAACTGTGCCGAAAAAGGGAACCATGTTTAGCATGCATTTAAAACCATTAACCTAGGTATGTGTAGCTTAACCGTCCTTAATCACCCATGGTCTATATGGGTCCAGTTTAATCCCATGAACGGCCCCTGATGTGTGTAGCTGCACGAACCATAGATACTATTAGAGTAAGGGATTCACAAGTATCCTTCACTCTCCATGATATATATGTACAGTGTACTTAGAGGATTCTCATGTACCTTATAGTATCATATAAGTTCGCCATGAACTACCCTTTATGTTGGCAAATATGAGTTTCCAGTGTTCATCCATTGGACTCCCGCCTTTACGGTTAGCTATCACATCCCACCTTTATTGCCCAATTAAAACCATTTCCAACTAACCGAACCATTGTTTCATTTATTATTAACCAAGGCTATTAATAGTGGTATAGTCATACCGACTATAACTTGTAAGTATTGTCCTTAGCCAAACCTTTTAGAGATTAAGGGATTCCATGTACTCATGATCATATTATACAATTAACTTGGGAGAATCCCATGTACTCCACAAGTGTTCCATTATTATGATTACTTGGGAGATTCCATTATACCCTACAAGAATAATTGTTAAACCCAAAACCATTCCAAACTATTTAACCATTTAGTGTTCCATTACAAAGTTTAAACCATGCATAAGTTTCATTAAAAATCCAACAATGTGGTGAAAACATTCTCATAGGTATTTTATCAAACACATTAGGGGCATAGTATTTCCAAAACCAAAACCAATTACCAAATAACCATCAACCAATTATCCAAAACCACCATTAAAGCATATAAAAGCATAATTAAAACATGGAAAAACCATAACCAAGTATTTATAACAAAAATCCCAAATTATATTTGAAAATCCAAAACCATACAATTATCAAATCATGAAAATATTGTATAAAACCATGCCTTTAGTTGAAACTAACAATGAGGGAAGAGAACATGCCTTAAACCAAGAAGATGATGGAGAGAAATCACCAACACAAATTCCAAATTAATCCTTAAGATAAAACCCTAGCTTTCCTTGCCCAAGAACTTTAGAGATGATTAGAGAGTGTTTTTCTAAGTGTTAAAGAATAGAATAATAGGGCAAATAACCCCCCAAGTGAGTTAAAAGTCATGGAGGCCTCATTAGGTTAAGTGAAGAAATATCCAGATTGACCTCACTTAAACTGCACCAAAATCCCATAAGAGGGATACAACTATCTATACCAATCATACCCTCCAATACGAGTGGTACCCAAGGCCATCTCCTTTGGACCCAGCACTTTCCAAGGTACGACTCACCCTAAACCATGTCATATCCATGCATACGATTGGTACCCATGATCCATACTCCTGGTAGAATAGAATCTAATGAGGATTGAACACTGCCCACGATACGAGTCCATGGTACGACTCGTACCCTGGCTTATGACTTATGGTGGGTCACTCATACTCAGATCCAACTTAGTCGACTAAATCTCAAATTAAGTAAAGGAGAGATCAAAACCAAATGACCCATGTCCACTGATACCACTCGTACCACCCAAGTTGTATCCATTCTAGAAACCAAATCCAACCCACCAACCAATACTGGTCAGCATAGACTAACCCATACCACTCGTATCCCAGTGTATGAGTCATTTCCCTTAGTCGTATCCTATCCAAAGACCAGAAATCTAGGAAATTTTCTAAGGGCCAAAAACCCAGGGCATTTTAGTCTCCCCAACTAGGAACATTTGTTCTCGAATAACAGACAAAGTAGGGTAACAACAAGCAGGATTCATTTGCATTATCAAATATCAATCCAACCTTTAACTGAATTAGAAAACACAAATGCAAAGATATTGATCTTTCCTTTAATAAAGTTTAAAAAAAAAGTATGTTAAAGAACACATACCTTCCGCGCGAATCCCAGGAGCAGAAAATAAATGTGGATACTTGGACTTCATGTCCTCCTTCACTTTCCATGTAGCCTCTTCCTCCTTGTGGTTTCACCATAAAACCTTAATCGAGGCAACATCCTTGGTATGTAACCGACGAACCTACCTATCCAAGACATTGATCGAGACCTCTTCATAAGACAGAGAATCCAAGATACCCAAGCCCACCAAAGGAACCACCAAAGAAGGATCACCAAGACACTTCCTCAACACAGATACATGTAATACTGGATGAATGGAGCTCAAACTAAAAGACAACTCCAATTCATAAGCCACATTACCAACCCTTTGCAAAATCGCATTAGGACCAATAAACTGTGGACTGAGCTTCCCCTTTTTACTGAACTGCATCACTTTTTTCATGGGAGATACCCTCAGGAACACCTTATCCCCAACCTAAAACTCTAAGTTTATACGCCGTACATCTATATAGGACTTTTGGTGACTTTGGGAAGTGTTAAGTCTATCCCAAATCACTTTTACCTTTTCCAGTTCCTGATAAACCTAATTCAGACCGAACGTATCCGCCTCCCCAGGCTCAAACTACCCAATAAGAGATCTACACCTCCTACCACACAATGCCTTAAAAGGAGCCATTCCAATACTAGAATGGTAACTATTGGTGTAAGCAAACTCTACCAAAGGTAGATGCTCAACCCAACTTCCACCATAGTTAATCACACATGCCCGAAGCATATCCTCTAATGTCTGAATAGTCCTCCACTTGCCCAACCATCTGAGGATAAAGAACGGTATTCAGACTCACCTTAGTACCCAATCCCTTCTGAAAAGACCACAAAAAATGAGATGAAAACTGCATACCACAATCAGAGATAATTGAAACAGGTACCCCATGTAACTTTACTATCTCATGAAGATACAACTTCACATAGTCCTCCATAGAAAAGGTAGTCCTCACTAGCAATAAGTGAGCAAACTTTATCATTCTATCCATGATGACCCAAATCAAATTAAATTAGTTTAGAGATCGATAAAAACCAGTAACAAAATCCATATTGATCACCTTCCATTCCATTTGGGAAAATCAATTTCTTGATACAACCCGCCAGGGCTCATGTGCTCAACTTTGACTTATTGGCACACCATGCACTTGTCTACAAAATTAGCCACATCTTTTTTATACCATTTCACCAATATATCTCCTTGAGATCTTGATATATTTTTGCAAACTGGGATGAACAATATAGCATGATTCATGTGCCTCAGCCAAAACCTTTTGTCGCAAACCGGTGATATCAAGAACGCACAACCTCCATCGGTACCGTAAAGTACCATCACCACTGATCTCAAAGACCATCATCTTTTAACCACCAACATCACTTTTGATTTTTATCAAGACAGGATCCAACACTTGCTTTTCCTTAATCTCTGCAACAAGAGATGATCGAACCACTCCCTAAACCATTACCTCACCATCCTTGGAATCCAAGGGACGAATTCTAAGATTGGCCAAATAGTGAATGTCCTTCACCAATTCCCGATTCTCCTTTTTCACGTGAGACAAAATCCCTATAGATAACCTGCTAAGAGTATCAACAACCACGTTAGCTTTACCTAGGTGGTAGTAAAGACTCATATCATAGTCCTTGAGAAGGTCCGACCATTTCTTTTGCCTGAGATTTAGCTCCCTCTGAGTAAACACATATTATAGACTCTTATGATAAAAAAAGATATCTACGTGCACTCCATACAAATAATACCACTAGATTTTCAAAGCAAAAACCACCTCCAATGACTCTAAATCATGAGTAGGATAATTCCTCTCATGCACCTTCAACTACTTAGAAGCATAGGTAATCACCTCCAATGCTGCATTAAAACACAACCAAGTCCCACCTGGGATGCATCACAATAAACCACAAACCCCTCCGTACCTCCGGTAAGGTCAAAATCAGAGCTGAAGTCAGCTTATCCTTAAGCCTCTCAAAACTCCATTCATATGCTTCTGACCATAAAAACTTTACCTTCTTCTGAGTTAACTTAGTCAAAGGACCTACTATCATCGAAAAACTTTCCAGAAATCGTCTATAATACCCAGCCAAACCCAAGAAGCTCTGAATATTAATTAGAGTCGTGGGTCTATGCCATATTTTTACTATAACCACCTTTTAAGGATCTACAATGATCCTCTCACTAGAAATAATGTCTAAGAAAAGTCACATCGTTCAACCAAAACTCACACTTGGAGAATTTGGCATACAACTGCTGCTCTTTCAAGGTCTGCAACACCATATAGAGGTGATTGGCAGGATCCATCTCACTTTTAGAATACACCAAGATGTCCTCAATAAACACAATAACAAAAAGATCTAAGAACTGCCTAAAAACCCTTTCCATTAAATCCATAAATGCCGCCAGGGCATTAGTCAAGCCAAATGACATAATCAATAACTCAAAGTGCCTATACCGAGTATAAAAAGCCATCTTAGAGATATCCTCCTACCATATCTTAGGAAGATGATACCCAGACTAAAGAACTAACTTAGAAAAGAACTTGGCACCTTGCAACTGATCAAACAAGTCATCTATCCTCGGAAGAGGATACTTGTTCTTGATCGTTACCTTATTCAACTATCGATAGTCAATGCACATCCGAAGGTAACCATCTTTTCTATGCATGAACAACACCGGTATATCCCATGGGGATACACTAGGACGAATAAACCCCTTATCTAGAAGATCCTTAAGTTGCTCATTGAGTTTCCTCAACTCATCCAGAGCCATTTTGTAAGGAGGAATAGATATTGGATGAGTGTCCAGAACCAAATCAATACCAAACTTAATCTCTCAATCCAAAGAAACACCAGAAAGATCATCTGAAAAGACCTCAGGAAACTCACTTACCACCAGAATTGAGTGAAAAGAAAGACCCTTCGAGTTAGAATCTGTAACTCAGACTAAGTGATAAAGACACCATTTGAAGATTAATCTCTAAGCTCTAAAATAAGAAATAAAACTCTCTGTAGGAGCTATGGAACCACCTTCCCACTTTATAATTGGTTCACCAGGGAACCAACAGATAACCTTATGGGTTCGTAATCTAAGGATGCATAACAAGAGTGTAACCAATCTATCCCCAAAATAACATCAAAATCCACCATATCCATCTCAAAAAATCTACCAAGGTCTGCTTGGTACCAACAAATACCACACCCACTATAGACTCTTTTAGCAATAACTGAGTCACTTATCGAGGTATAAATAAAAAATAGATCTGAAATAACCTCAGGATCAAAACCAAAATATACTGCTACATATGGGGTTACATAGAAAAAAATGGACCCCGAATCAAGAAGATAATACACATCACGAGAAAAAGTTATAACATACTATTAATGACATCAGGCGATGCCTCTAATTCCTGTAAAGATGAGAGAGCATACAACCTATTTTGGCAGTACCAGTACTAGAAATAGGAACAGGCATCAAAGCCACACCACTAGGCACAGGAGTAGAAAATAAAGGTCGGACAGTTGCTGAGCATATGGCCTGGCTGACCATATTTAAAACACTTGTCCCTCCCTTCATCATAAAATCCCCAATGAAGATGACTATAAAACCATCAAGGAGGTCATAAAAAAGCTGACTGAGACCCACTCGCCTGAGATTAGACACCCTATGCCCAGAAATTATCAACATCTTATGGACGTCTATCACCCGACTACTTCGAGTAAGAAGCACTCACAGTAGAAAAGGAGCCAAAATTCCCTCACTTCTTCCTCGACCATTTACTGCTATCTTGACCACCCTACTGCTGAGCGCCACCCTTCTTAGAGAACCTGCTTCTTTTAACATACCTTTCCCCAAACTCTGTGTGTTTGCTCTTTTCATTCTCCACTTGCTGCATGTGGACAACTAAATTCAAAATATCCATATCCTTGATTAGCAAGGAAGTCATACTTTCAAAGATCAAATCTCAAGATAGCCCAAAAGTGAACTTTCTCATTTTCTCTGTCATATCAGCTACCAAATCCAAAGCATACCTTAACAACTGATAAAACTTCAAGAAATATTCCTTGACTGATATTTTTTCCTGCTTAAGATTCACAAACTCTTCCATATTTTTTTCCTTCAGCCCTTGAGGAAAAAAGCAATCTAGAAAAGCGTTAGAAAAGGCCTCCCAAAAGGACAACTCCTCAACATCACCTCTATCCCTCTCCCACTTCTCGTACCATTAGTACGCAACATCTTTGAGCTGATAAGCTACAAAGTTTACCCCTTTCTCATTCGTGGCCTGCATCACCCTGAAGGTTTTGTCTATTTCATCCAAGAAAGACTAAGGATCCGCCTTCATCTTTACTCTAATAAAAGTAGGAGGATTTATATTCATAAACTGGCCAACCCTTGTGGCCTCAGCAGATAAAACACACCAGATGCATCCCTCTTAGCCTGAGTAGCAACCAATTGAGCAATAATATGAATTGATTGGTGAAATTCTGTATTAGTCACCTCACCTTAAGGAGGACTAGTAGCAATCAGGCAAACTCTAAAACAATTAAGGATAGGACCTTAAGATCGAGTGCAAACTCTAGGTGTAGGGCGTACCCCATCAACATCATCCCCAGATGGGACAAAAGAATTTTCTTATGGTCCAGATCATTGAGGCATAATTTGAAAAGAAAAATAACAAGGATTAGAGGAAATCTAGGACTTAGACTCCAAGCTTGAAAATAAAGACCAAGAAAGTGAAACATTCCTAAATACCTTGTAATTTGAGTATGGCGCGCAACATACCTCTAAAATAGACACGACTTTGAGGACTTCCAATTTACCATGAACCTAAAGCTCTGATACCAACTTGACATGATCAAATTAGGGCCTTGTCATAATGGGCATCCCAAGTCTAGCAAGACTGGAGATCACCCCCGTTACCCAACCCAAATGACTTACGCATATCCCAAGTCAGATGAATCCCAAACATACAACAAAATAGCATTATTGCATAATCCAATACTCTGAGATAGGTCTATATCCGTCACTATCCAAATTAGTTCAATTATTCGATACCCAATCGATAACTAATACCAACAAACCATAATCCAAACCATAACCATATAAGTTTCATAATAATTATATTCTTAAAATAAAAGAAGATAGAACAACCAACAATATAGTCAATCGATATCAACCCCAATGCTAATACTAAGGATGACACCCCAACTGATCCTGCCCATGCCAATCTATAGTCGTTTCACAAAGCCTCTAACCAAAAAAATACCAAAATTTGGATGGGACATGACCCCAACCATAGGTAAAACCAATACCCATAAATAAATAAAAGTATGAAATAAAATCCATGAAATAGAGCCTTTCAAAAAGATAGAAGCTCACCACTTCAATCTAATAGCTGATTCCAAAGTTCGATCGCTAAGCAGGAGGAGTAGAACGACTGGTTCCTGCATCGCATGGGATATAGCCTCCAAAATATGGGTTAGTAGGTAAACGCTAGCATGAACTAAGGATAAGGATAAAATAATTCCATTTAACAAAACCAAACAAACCATCCATATGCATACAAACCATAGATATAATATATATAACCATGCTAGGAAAGGGAATCGGGTTTAGCATATGTTTAAAACCATTAACCTAGATGTATGTAGCTTAACTATCCTTAACCACCCATGGGCTATATGGGTCCAGTGTAACCCCCTAAACCGGCCCTAATGCATGTAGCCGCATTAATCAGAGATACCATAGGAGTAAGGGATTACCAAGTACCCTTCACCCTTAATGATATATATGTATAGTGTATTTAGAGGATTCTTGTGTACCTCATAGTATCATATAAGATTGCCATGATGTAATACCCCATATTTCCTTAGCTTAAGATTAACTCTTAGTCCATTAGTTATCTAATATAATTTTTTTGAAATACTTAGTATTTTTAGTTTAGATCCTGCCATTACGTAGGAAATTGAACTAGTTTTCCAACAATATAAAATTTGCCTAAATCCGATAACTGGGTAACAAGTTATGGCTATTTTAAGTTTCAGTCGTTAAACATCATCATCCAGACCAGTAGCGCATTGCAGAGTAGGTCAAAATGAAAATTGTCAGTTTTTAGTGAGGTACCGCAATACAACTACATTACGCCACCAGCTAGATTCCCAGTTGACAATTTCCAGTGGCCCAACGCGATCATGGAGCATTGCGCCAATGGCCCGAGTCAGAAAATTTTGACGAAAAATAAATATTTCGTCCAGGGTTAAATTAGTCTTTTTCATGAATTTATTTCGCCCAGGTGTTATATTAAAGCCTTAAAAACATTTTTAACTATTTATTTATTAACTTTTCTCTAAATCAACAAGCTTTCCTTCTCAATTAACAAAACCCTAACTTCAAGAATCAAGGTCAAAACTCAAGAATTTCTTCAAGCACTTTCAAGAATTAACTGTTCAAGGTATGTTAGGTGTTCATCTATGGGTTTCTTTCATCCATAGAGTCCACGAATCTGTTTTCAAACTACAAGATTGCTGAATTTTGAACTTTCATGCTTGAATTGAATTGAATTCATGTTCATGTTATTGTGGGTTTTATTTCATGATTAAATTATAAGCTTTTATGAAATTAATCATTTTATGTGTTGAATTGTATGATCCTCATGATAAACCCTTTAATTTGCAAGTTGATTTATGTAACCATTATAACTATATGTGTTAATTATTATATGATCTAAGCATGCTCCTATGTGTTTGATAAAATGTCTATGTGAATGAAATAGTGCCATTATAACATGATAGCATGTATTCTCCATTAATGTATGAGTAAATTTATTACAAGTGTTGGTTAAAATGTCTCAATTAGTGGATTGTGATCAAGTATCCATTATTATGTTTTCAAGATTATGCTATGCTTTACTTTTCATGCTATCGAGTCCTGGGGGTAATACCCGACAATTTAGCTGTTTACCTAGAGCCAGTGTAAGTTATAGAATAGTATCAGTCATGTCACGATCAGTAGTACTCTTAGTCAGTTACAGAACTTATTAGAACTTAGTCAATTATATAACTCAGGAAAACTCAGTAAACTCAGTCTCAGTCCAATCCAGTTTAGAATACTTAGATCAGTATCTTTCAGTTGGGAGTAGATTAAGCACCGAGTGAACCCAAGGATGGGGGCTCACCTGCCAGTAGAGGGTGTGACCCTTAAAAGCAATCCTGGCATTCTAGAACTGTGTAGCTAGTGTAGGTTGAGACATGAACCTGCTAATTGAGGGTAGATCTGATATTTTAACCTGCCAGATGAGGGTTTCACCATTCTCGTTAGGGTACTTGTCAAATGAGGGTAACTCTCAGCTTGTCTTTACCCATGGAATGGTACTGGCACTCTTCTAATTGGACCGCAACTGAGTTATTTTATCTTATTTGGAGAATGTCGATTAAATGATTACCTCCCATAGTTTTAGATTCAGTCTTTAGAATAAAACTCAGTTTAGTTCTACAGAATTAGGACTATCAGATACAGTCAATCAATATCAGTAATTCAGTTATTAAAAATCTCAAATTATCAAGTTACTCTGTATTAAAACTCAGTATTTAGCTTCAAAAAAGCTCAGTTATAGTATATATATGTATGCACAGTATTGCATGCTCAGTATTTACAGTAATTCAGTTTATTCACGTACTCTCATGTTCAGTTTCTCTATATCATTCAGTCAGTTATTGTTCATGCATATGAACTTTGCATTCAGCCTTACCTCATCTAGCATACCAGTACATTCTATGTACTGACACATACTCTTTATTTGTGCTATGATGTCTTATATCATAGGTTCAGATGCTCAGGTTCCTGAACACACATAGATAGATCAAGATTCAGCTAGTAGTAGATTTAGTAGTGAGTTCTCATCTATAGAGGATATTATTTCATTTCATTATTACAGTAGACTCAGTATTTCAGTAGATGGAGATAGTTAGGGGATTGTTCCATAAACTCCACTTTCATACAGTTTCAGATTAGAGGCTTTTCAGACTAGTTTTCAGATAGTGTTTAGTTTTACAGATTGTTTTTTTAGTTGATACACTTTATCAGTATTTAAAAATTTTGAACCTTATGGTATTTCAACCTATTTTTTTTACATTTATTACAATATCATATTTTAATGCTCATAGCAGATATCAGTCATGGGTTAGCTTGTGGTCCTTTGGGGTCGTAAGCATCGTGTAGCATTCTGGGTATAGACTCGAGGTGATACAACCTTGGTATCAGAGCCTAAGGTTCAACAGTGTCCTAGGAAGTCTGAAAGCTATATCTAGTAGAGTCTTGTACATGGGTGTGTAGCACGCCACACTTATGGATAGGTGGCTATGAGATGTTTTAGGAAAAGTTTCCCTTCTTTCAGTATTCATGTCGTGCTAATGAGCATGAGTTTCTATTTAAACTCTCAGTCTAATCCATATCTTCCTTCTATTTACAATACATACCTTCCAAAAAGACTAACAAAAGAAGAACCGTGAATCAGTCAACACCTCAATCCATTTAGGCAGATCCCTTGGATGATTATGTCTCTCATACAAAATTCAGAGCTGCATTTACTACTTTAGCCAATTCCGTAATAGCCCAGAATGAATGACCAACTACTGTTTAGGCCAACCCAGTGGCCAATACTACTATATCCATGATTCAAGACTTCACCCAAATGAATCCTCCCTATTCTCAGGATCTAAGTTAGAAGAGGATCCACAAGAGTTCCTCGATCAGGTTCAGAAAGTCACAGACATCACCGGAGTTACTTTTAGTGAGAGTGCTGAGCTAGCTGTCTTTTAGTGGAAGGTAGACAGGGGCACAAATGCAGAACCCTTAGAGTGGGAAGAGTTTGCTACTGCCTTCCTAGATAGATTCTTTCCCTTAGAGCTGAGAGAAGCCAAGGTGTTAGAGTTCATCAAACTCAGGTAAGGCAATATGAGCATGAAAGAGAATTCTCTTAAGTTTACTCAGTTATCCAGGTATGCTCCCCATATAGTAGTAGATAGTAGGTCCATAATGAGCCATTTCATATCTGGGGTGTCAGATAGTATGGTTAAGGAGTGTAGAATGACGATGTTGATTAAGGAGATGGACATATCCAGGCTCATGGTCCATGCTCAGTAGATATAAAAGGCTAAGATTAGAGAGAGAGAGAGGCAGAATAAAAGAGCTAAAATAGCTAGCTTTAATTTTAATCAGCCTAAGTCAGAGGGCGATAACCATTCCTAGTTTTACCTAGAGTTATTAGTTCCAACTCTGTCCTCAGCCAGTGTTCCAATTCTTAAGTTCAAAAATGGTAATAAAGATAGAGCACTAGGCTCTAAATCTTAAGATAGTGTCAGCAGTGCTCGAACAAATTCTTTGAGTCAGCAATATGGCAGAAACCACTAGGGTGTCTGCAGAGCTAACAGTGATATTTGTTTTGGGTGTGGCAAGCCAGGCCACAGAGTCAGGGATTTTCCTCAGTTAGGTTCTTAGGGTCGGTATAATCGTCCTTCAGCTTAGTTCGGTAGCCTGAATCAGTAGGGTACCTCTTCCAGTGCCACTGGTGGGTAACGCCCAAACAAGCTCGATGTACTTTAGTCCAGACAAGATTAGGAAAGTTCTCTAGACGTGGTCACTGGTACGTTACAGATCTTTCATTTTTATGTTATGCCTTATTAGATCAAAGAGTTTCTCTGTATTTCGTAAATCCTTACATAGCGGTTGACTTTAAAGTCAAACCAGAAGTCTTAATAGAACCATTCTCAATCTCTACCTCAGTGGGTCAGTCTATCATAGACCAACA
Organism: Capsicum baccatum var. pendulum; assembly: GCA_030864225.1. Lineage (NCBI taxonomy): Eukaryota > Viridiplantae > Streptophyta > Magnoliopsida > Solanales > Solanaceae > Capsicum > Capsicum baccatum. Next base: position 146,148,889 of record CM061552.1, read on the forward strand.
GATATATAGGAACTGTTCTATTATAATATCTCAGAAAGTCACCTTAGAAGACTTAGTAGTATTAGAGATGACAGATTTTGATGTTATTCTCAGCATGGATTGGCTCCATTCATGCTATGCCTCAGTTGGTTGTAGAAGCAAAATTGTTCATTTTCATTTTTTGAATGAACCAATCCTTGAATGGAGGGGTAGTACTACGACGCTTAAGGGTCAGTTAATTTCATACCATCGAGCGAGAAAAATGATATCCAACGGGTATGTCTATCATCTTGTGCGAGTCAAAGACCCTAATGCAGAAACTCCCAGTCTTGAGTTAGTTTCAGTAGTAAATGAATTCTCAGATGTATTTCTCAAAGATCTTTCTAGAGTTCCTTCTAAAGGGAAATAGACTTTAGAATAGACCCTCTTCCAAATACTCAGCCCATATCTATTCTTCCATATAGAATAGATCCAACAGAACTTAGAGAGTTAAGAAAATAGTTAAAGGATCTCCTAGATAAGGGACTCATCAGCCTAGTGTTTCCCTGTGGGGCATACTAGTTCTATTCATGCATAAGAAAGATGGTTCTATCAGAATGTGTATAGACTACCGTCAGTTGAACAAAGTCACAATCAAGAACAAATACCCACTTCCCAGAATCGATGAATTTTTTGACCAACTTTAGGGTGCTAGTTACTTTTCTAAGATAGACCTCAGATCAGGCTATCATCAGCTAAGGGTCAGAGAATGTGACATTCTAAAAATAGCTTTCCAAACCCGGTATGGTTACTTCGAGTTTCTAATAATTTCCTTTGGTCTTACTAATGACCCCAAAACTTTCATGGACTTAATAAATCGTGTGTTCAAGCAGTACTTGGACATGTTCCTTATAGCCTTCATCGATGACATTCTTGTCTATTTCCATAGCGAGAATGATCACATAGACCACCTAAGAATCGTACTTCATACTCTTAGAACTTATCAGTTGTTTGCCAAATTCAGTAAGTGAGAATTTTGGCTAAGGTCAGTAGCATTCCTTGGTCATGTTATTTCTAGTAATAGCATTAGAGTTGATCCTCAAAAGACCAAAGCAGTGAAAAACTGGCCTAGACGCATGTCTCTATCAGATATCAGGAGTTTCTTAGGTTTAGATAGATATTACCGTCATTTTTTGAAGGGTTCTCATCTATTGTATCCCCTATGTCCAGATTGACTCAGAAAAAAGTCCAGTTTTAGTGGTCAAATTCCTGTGAGAAGGGTTTTCAGTAGTAAAAGACTCGACTTGCCTCAACCTCAGTTTTGACTTTACCAGATGGTTCAGATGGGTTTGTTGTATACTGTGATGCATCCAAAGTAGGTTTGGGCTGTGTCCTCATACAGAAAGGTAAGGTCATAGCTTACGCCTCTAGACAACTTAAGCCCCATCAGAAGAATTATCCGACTCATGGTCTTGAGTTAGCAACTGTAGTATTTGCCTTAAAGATTTAGAGGAACTATTTGTATGGGGTGCATTTAGATATGTTTACAGATTACAAGAGCTTGGAGTATGTCTTTTCTCAGAAAGATTTAAATTTCCATCAGAGAAGGTAGTTAGAGTTATTAAAAGATTATGACATGAGTATTCTTTATCATTTGGGCAAGGCCAATGTAGTGGCTGATGCTCTCAGTAGACTGTCTATGGGTAGTGTTACTCATGTTAAGGATGACAAGAAGAAGTTAGTTTAGAAAGTTCATCAGCTTGCCTGAATAGGTTTCCGCTTAGTTAATTCAGCAAAAGGTAGTGTACGGGTGCAAAATAGTTTTGAATCCTCTCTAGTTTCCGAGGTAAAGGAAAAATAGATAGAGATCCCAGTCTTGTTAAGTTGAAAGAGTCATTCAGAGAGCAAAAAGTAGAGGTTTTCTCCTAAGGGTGAAATGGTGTTTTGCGTTACTAGGGTCAGCTATGTGTTCTGGGTGTATACAACTTGAGGCAATGAATTCTTGTATAAGTGCATGGTGCATGTTACTCTATTCATTCAGGGGCCACTAAGATGTACCATGATTTGTGGGAGATCTATTGGTAGAGTGGAATGAAGAAGGATATTACAGAATTTGTAGCTAAATGCTCTACATGTCAGCAAGTTAAGATTGAGCACCAGAAGCCTAGTGGGTCTATGCAGGAGTTCAGTATTCCCATATGGAAATGGGAAGAAGTGAATATAGACTTTGTGAAAGGTTTGCCTCGTACTCATCATCAGCATAATTCTATATGGGTTATCATAGATAGGATGACAAAATCTGCTCATTTCTTGCTAGTCTACACCTCCTATTTAGCTGAGGACTATGCCAAACTCTATATAAGATAGTTGGTTAGGGTACATGGAGCCCCAGTATCTATTATCTCAGATAGAGATACCCAGTTTACCTCTCATTTCTGGAAAGCATTCCAAAAGGGTCATGGTACCCAAGTTTATCTCAGTACAACATTTCACCCTCAGACAAGTGATTAAGTAGAAATGACAATTTAGACTCTAGAAGATACACTAAGAGCATACGTTGTTGATTTTAAGGGTAGTTGGGATGGCCACTTGTCTTTGATCGAGTTTGGATAAAATAACAACTATTATTCCAGTATTTAGATGGCTCCGTTTGAGGCTATCTATAGTAGGAGATGCACATCTCCAATTGGTTGGTTTGAGGTAGGTGAGGTAGCAGTAGTAGTATTTGATGCCTTAGAGAAGGTTTAGTTGATCAGAGAAAGACTTAAGGCTTCCCAGAGATGATAGAAATCATATGCAGATGTGAGAAGAAAGGATCTCGAGTTTAAGATCAGTGATTTTGCGTACTTGAAAATATCTCCCATGAAAGGAGTAAAGAGATTCGGCAAGAAGGGAAAGCTCAGTCCCCAATATGTCGGTCCTTACAAGACTCTCAGTCATTTCGGAAAGGTAGTTTATGAGCTTGAGTTGCCTTTGGATCTAGCTTCAGTACATCGAGTATTACATGTCTCCTTGCTAAAGAAATGCATTGGTGACCCAGCAGTCATAGTCCCCTTAGAGGATGTAAATAGTTAGAATGATCTCTCTTTTGAAGAGGTTCCAGTATAGATCTTCGATCATCAAATTCACAAACTGAGGAACAAAGAAGTCCCCTTAATCAAAATTCTTTGGCAAAATCAGTCCATAGAGGGAGATACTTGGGAAAAATAAGCAGATATACGAACCAAGTATCCTCACCTCTTCTTTGCAACCTCAAATCCAGCTTAAGGTAACAGTCTTCCTTAGCTTTACTCAGTTCTATGTTCATCTATAATTATAACTTGGTATCCATTACCATTGTATATTCAGTCATGCATTCATGAATCAGTTCAGTCATGTACACATGTATCAGATATGCATGTTCAGTATGAAAACCCGGCTTATTAGTAGCTTCAGTCATGTATTCCATGCATCAGATATGTATGTTCAATGTAAGAGCTCAGTTTGTCAGTAGTTTAGTCATGTAGTCATCCATCAGATATGCATGTCTAGTGTGTAAACTCAGTTTATCAGTGTCTCAGTTAATTAGTCTTATTCGAGGATGAATGTTCCTAAGGGGGAGATATTGCAATACCCTATATTTCCTTAGCTTAAGATTAACTCTCAGTCCATGAGATATCTAATATAAAATTTTTGAAATACTCAGTTTTTTTAGTTTAGAGCCTGCAATTGCATAGGAAGTTGAATTAGATTTCCAAAGATATAAAATTCAGCTAAATTCGATAATCGGGTAAGAAGTTATGGCTATTTTAAGTTTTAGTCATTAAACATCATCATTCAGGCCAGTAGCGCATTGAGGAGTAGGTTAAAATGGAAATTGTCAGTTTCCAGTGAGGTACCATGATACCAGTACGTCGTTTCACCAGCCACATTCCCAATTGGCAATTTCCAGTGGCCCAACGCGATCATGGCGCGTCGCGCCAAGAGCCCAAATCAAAAAATTTTGACAAAAAATAAATGTTTCGTCCAGCGTTAAGTTAGTATTTTCCCATGATTTTATTCTTCCCAGGTATGAGATTAAATCCCTAAAAACATTTTAAACCATTTGTTTATTAACTTTTCCCCAAATCAACAAGCTCTCCTTTTCAATTGACAAAACCCTAGCTTCAATAATTACGGTCAAAACTCAAGAATTTCTTCAAGCACCTTCAAGAATTAACTTTTCAAGGTATGTTAGGTGTTCATCTATGGGCTCCTTTCACCCATAGAGTTCACAAATCCATTTTTAAACTACAAGATTGCTGAATTATGAACTTCCATGCTTGAATTAAATTGAATTCATGTTCATGTTATTGTTGGATTTTAGTTCATGATTAAATTACAAGATTTTATAAAATTAATCATTATATGTGTTGAATTATACGATATTCATGATGAACTCTTCAATTTGCAAGTTGATTTATGTAGCCATTATAACTATATGTGTTGGTTATTTTATGATATAAGAATGCTCTCCATGTGTTTGATAAAATGCCTATATGAATGAAATAGTGCCATTATAACATGATAGCATGTATCCATTCATGTATGAGTAAATGCATTACAAGTGTTTGCTAAAATGTCCTAATGAGTGGATTGTGATCAAGTAGCCATTATTATGTTTTTAAGATTATGCTATGCTTTACTTTTCATGCTATCGAGTCCTGGGGGTATTTAATACCCAATAATTTAGTTGTTTACCTAGAGCCAGTGTCAGTTATAGAATAGTATCAGTCATGTCACGATCAGTAGTACTCTTAGTCAGTTATAGAACTCAGAAGAACCCGGTCAGTTTAGTGTCTTTCAGCCGGGAGTAGAATTCAGCACCGAGTGAACCCAAGGATGAGGGATCACGTGCCAGTAGAGGGTGTGACCCTTAGAAGCAATACTGGCATTCCAAAACTATGTAGACAGCATAGGTTGAGACATCAACATACCAGTTGAGGGTTGATGATGTATTTTAACCTGCTAGATGAGGATTCCACCGTTCTTATTAGGGTACCTGTTAGATGAGGGTAACTCTCAGCTTGTATTTACCCATGGTATGGTACTGATACCCTTAAAATTAAGATTAGAGATTATACCCCAACTTAGTTATATTATCATATTTGGGGCATGCTAGTTAGATGATTACCTCCCACAGTTTCAATTTTAGTATTCAGAATAGAATTCAATTCAGTTCTACAAAATCAGGACTGTCAGATACAATCAATCAATATCAGTAACTCAATTTTCAAAAATCTCAGATTATCAGTTACTCTGTATCAGAACTTAAACTTAGCTTTAGAAAAGTTCAGTTATAGTATAGAATGCACAGTATTACATGCTCAGTATTTACAGTAGTTCAGATTATCTACGTACTCTCATGTTCAGTTTCTCTATATCATTCAGTCAGTTATTGTTCATGTATATGAACCCTTGCATTCAGCCTTGCCTCATCTAGCATACCAGCGCATTCCACGTACTGACGCATACTCTTTCTTTGCGCTATGATGTCTTATATCATAGGTTTAGATGCTCAGGTTCCTGACTGCATATAGATAGATCTAGACTCATCCAGTAGTAGATTTAGTAGTTATTCCTTATCTATCGAGGATATTCTTTAATTTCATTACTACAGTAGACTTAGTATTTCAGTAGCTAGATATAGTTGGGGGATTGTCCCATCAACTCCACTTTTAGACAGTTTTATATTAGAGGCATTTCAGACTAGTTTTCAGATAGTGTTCAGTTTTACAGATTGTTATTTCAGTTGATACAATTGCTTAAAACAATTTCTTGTCCTCAAGAAACTTAAACATAGCTAAGAGGATACAAAGAACATTCGGCAGTCAATCATCCATTTTAGTTCAAAACATATTTACCATCTCCAAGGTCAATCATCTCAAACTCAACTGTGAATATTACTGAAAATCAACAATGTAACACAAGGGAATCAAATTAGCAATAATAATCATGCCTATATACAAATTACACTTCCCAAACATGTAGGCAACTAGCAATGCAATCGATGTGCCCTTACAGTAAAGAAGTCCCTCCTTACTCATATGTGAAATCAAGCATGTCAATGCGGGGATGGTCAAGAGACACTCACTCTCAGAAAGAAGTTCCAGTCAATGTGTGCCAAATACCATAAGCTTCCCTTATTTTCATTATTGAAGCTGTCAGACAGTTAAGTTAGGATTACTATATGACTTTTCTTCAGCTTGTAATGTAGGCTTGGGGCTGGTATGATACACAAGGATATTTAAAGTAACTAAGCCTCCTTCCCACTTCACTCTTTTTGGGGTATCACTTATTAACCTTTACCTTGTTTCTCCCTTTCTTGATTAAAGCACATTTAAGCTGGGTGCAATTTTTATTCAATCTTTTTATCTTTTTTAAAACTTTTCTTTTCTCATTCTTTTTCTACCACACCCAGCCTTGCATATTTTTTTACCCTTCTTCATACTCACTTTACATCACCCACCCCTATGATAACTACCCTCCACTTAGGCTATTTGCCTAAGTCAAAGTGCACAATGTCCAAGGAAGACCAGGGCCAAAATAGGTTCATTGTGATACAAATGGGAAGGTGATAGATATAATAAAGAGAATAGGCATTCAGGCTCAAAATCAGGATCAAAGGATATTATTCACACATGGAAGGTCATTTAGGGTAAAAGTGGACTAATATCAACAACAACCTATGATCCTTTCCTAACCGCTATCCTACAACCAAGGTAAGACCAACCAAGAAAGTTCTGGATTTAACACACAACAGGAACTAGGTAGTATATCACACACATATGGCCCGGAGGTACATCACAAGCTACTACCCATTCAATTTATGCAATTATTTGCAGTGATTATGATGTCCCTAGTACTAATGCCATAAAAAGATTCACCGTAGTCACATATAGATGCACATCACATTGTTACCAGATAGATAATTAGAGAGGTATTTATCATTCCAAGAAGAATAAAAAAATATGTCAACTGTCCTAGATACTTATTTCTCCCCTAGTTAACCACAACACATCACAAAATAACACAATACGCCTAAACATGCCGGCTCTACTAGGAACAAGACTCCGAGGAAAAGAGGCACGACAAAAAAAACTCCAAGAGGACATCAACACCCACAAGTTGCCCCACCCTCAACTTAAAATCATGCAATGCCCCCAATGTGTCAAACTAAAACAAGAGAGTTAGAAACATACCTGTGGCACCATAGGTGCAGAGATTTGATGTGAATCACATAATACAAATACAAACAACAAAATACCTTGGGTTGACTCCCAAGCAGCGCCTGATTTAATGTTGCGAAACGACTAGGTTATCTTGACAACTCAGAATTTATCAAGATACCTCAAAAGTGCTTCACCCTTTATGCCTCCACTTAGATAATTTGAATTGTCGACCCATCTTTTGATCTTTACATCTTTGAGGTGCGTTGGGCAAATGTGAGAGTATGATAAGGAAAGTTCTATCACGCCACTTTGAAGACTTGAACCGCTTGGCCAATTTTGCATTGAACTTTCGTGTGGGCTCATTTGACAATGGTGAAATCTTAAAAAGCCACTAAATGGATCGATCTTTAAGGTTCTTGGCCTTCAAGATTGGGGTTGTATTTAACCCTTTTGGAAAGACAAACTCCAAAATATAGGAATTTTCCTCCTCATTTCCAAAATTCATCATTTACTTAGGTGATTCGACTTTCATCACATCTACCAAGAATAATATTGAAAAGTAATTCGAGTGAGGTTTTTTCCCTAATTTCAGAATTGCATCCTTCTTGACCTCTTCACCTCAAATTGGGTTAGAGTCTTTATAAGAGACTGGCTCGATTTGTTCTTTTGCCTCTAGCACTATTTCCTCAATCTTGGCATCATCTATCATGGTTGGTTCTGTTGGTTAGGAAATCACTGAGGGTTGCTCAACATCTAACTCAATATCAATATAGGGGTATTGGTCCTATCTTCATACTCTTCCATTATTTTAAATAATTCCATAGACAAGATATCATCTAAACATAATATAGAAAATGCTTTGAATGATTGACCTCTATATCCATCTCCTCATGAATTATTGCTTCATGTCTTGATGTATATCACATATGATATCAAACGTTTATTTCTAGAGATCCAACATTCGTTTAAACATAGCTTTAATGCCACTCTTTTTGGTGCTTCGTTCTGTCTTTTCTTGACCATAAGACCTATCAAACTCATAAGAAGAACTAGAATTTGGGTAAGCGCAATAGGGGGAGGGGGCATTTTGGCAATCACTCTAATGTCCATCTTGACCACCACATAAAGAACAATTATACTACCGGTAGGATGGAGATGGTGCATACATATCTCTCCGGGGAGCATATCTACAATCTTGCCAAAAGTGAGGTCCTTTATAATATGGACATGGATCATCAAGATAAGATTTCCAACCACCAAGCTCATGTTCATTCAACAATGCCATAGTAATAAGTAAACTAAAATAAAAATCTACCTAACACAAAAAATAAAAGAAAACTAGAAACAAATATTTACAAGTTTGAATTCTAGCAAGTAGGCTAAAATTCCAAACCAACTCAATATGCCAAATTGTTCTCCATCAACGGTGCCATTTTTGATAACGCTTAACTTACACATTAATTTAGTGCAAGGCGGTCGTCGGTAATATATTTATCCAACTTTGGAGTCTGGGTCGAATCTACGAGGAATAATGTGAGTGGTGATTAAACTAATTTGAAACTATAGCTACAAGTTAAATTTAAACAAATGATACAAAAAGATAAAATGAGGGTTTTTAATGATTGAACAAAAGTTATTACCACTTCAATTCGCTTAGAACTCAAAGTTTAAACCACAATATTTCAAATCAATGATATAGAGAAACTAGAGTTGTGATCACTATGATTATTAACCCCTCATTGAATGATAGTTATAGTACTGGGTTCTCATGACTTGTGGGAAATACCAAATTATCAGTTTCGACAATCCATCTAAGTGTTTTTAAACCTAGATGTTGAACTCCCTAATTCTCTTGAGCTTAGGAAAACATTCTATTCATACTGATTTTATGTTGAGTTGATCAATTTTGTTACAACATTAATCTAACTTTCCAAAATCCTCATTGATAATTCGTTACCTTTAGTTTATTTCTCAGTTCGAGCAAACAAGCATAAGGCTAGATCTATTACTTGCAATCAATAAAAAACAATCATTACAAAGGAATTATCAAGATGTTCCCACAATCACTCAAACCCTAACCAACTATTAAATACATGAAGGAATAATCATAGATCCCACAACCTTAGTTATGGGTTTTGTTTCCATATGAGAAAGAAAGTGATAACAATAACTGAACTCATAATTCAAAGTAATTAAACTTACAAAAGATGTAGTCAAAAATTGATTCTCTTCCCAAATTCAAGAAGAATATCCCACAACTAATTTAAAGAATTGAAAATTGAAATCTAAGTTTAGAGAACAAAGAGAAGTAAAGTAGTCTTTTGAAATAAGTTCCAGACGTTAAGCCCTAAAAAATCGAGAGAAAATGGATTAATGTCATGAAGTTCAAGATGAATGTCCGCCCTAATAAAACGTAAGAACTTTCCCTTAAATACCAAGAGCTAAATTTGAAATCAAATCACAGATACAACTTTTTCTCGCACAGCTGATGATAAAGTGTGACGCCTTATCTGGAGTTTGACGACTTATTAGACATTGTCGTCATCTCCTCCTCCAAGTTTGATGATTTCTACCTTAGGTTGATGACCAACTCCTGACGGCTTATCAGAATTATGATGACTTATCAGAGATGTCGTCACTTCTTTACTTCAAATCATATGTACTGCCTTAGGCTGACAGTATTCTCAACGACTTATCAGAATTGTGATGACTTATCAGAGATGTCGTCACTTCTTTAACTTAGCTTCTGAATATTGCCTAAGGCTGACGGTAATCCTAACGACTTATCACAAAGTTGATGGCTTATCAGCAGATGTCGTCATTTTCAAAATCTAATTCCCATACACTTTCCAAGGCTAATGATGATTTTGACAACTTATCATAGAGCTGACGACTTATCAGATAAGTTGTCAACTATACTTTGATTTCTGTTTGTTCCAATTTTATTTATATTGACTTATTGTAATTGGTTTTCTTGAATCTTAACTTTACTGCAATATCAAAGAGAAAGCAATCAAAAATAACAAAATTTGCTTAAGACTTTACAACTATTTCTAGTTAAACACCTCAAATGTGTTAGCATTAGCTTACACATCAATGGAGATAGTTGGGGGATTGTCCCATCAACTCCACTTTCAGACAGTTTCATATTAGAGGTTTTTCAAACTAGTTTTCAGACAGTGTTCAATTTTACAAATTGTTATTTATATTGATACACTTTGTCAGTATTTACAGATTTTGAACCTTATGGCATTTTAGCCTATTTTTTGCATTAATTACAGTATCATGTTTCAGTGCTCACAGTAGATATCAGTCATGGGTTAGCTTGTGGTTCTTCGAGGTCATAAGAACCGTGTACCATCTGAGGTACAGACTCAGGGCGTTACACATGGCCTACCTCTCATGTCGACAAACATGAGTTTCCAGTGTTCATCCATTGAACTTCCACCTTCACGGTTAGCCATCACACCCTACCTTTATTACCTAAATAAAACTATTTCCAACCAACCAAACCATTATTCTATTTATTATTAACTAAGGTTATTAATAGTGGTATCGTCATACCGACTATAACTTGCAAGTATTGTCCTTAGCCAAACCTTTTAGATATCAAGGGATTCCCATGTACCCATAGATCATATTATCCAATTAACTTGTGGGAGTCCTATGTACCCCACAAGTGTTCCATTATTATGATTACTTAGGGATTCCGTTGTATCCCACAAGAATTATTGCTAACCCTAAGCTATTCCATATTGACCATTCCAAACCATTTAACCATTTAGGGTTCCATTACCAAGTTTAAACTATGCATAAGTTCATTTAAAAATCTCTAACATCATGGTGAAAAATTCTCATAGGCATTTTATCAAGCACATTGGGGGCATAGTATTTCTAAAACCAAAGCCAATTACCAAATAACCATTCCCATGCAACCAATTATCCAAAACCACCATTAAAGAATATAAAAGTATAATCAAAACATGGAAAAATCATAACCAAGCATTTATAACGAAAACCCCCAAATTATATTTGAAAACCCAAAACCATACAATAATCAAACCATGAAAACATTGTATAAAACCATTCCTTTAGTTAGAACTAATAATGAGGGAAGAGAAAATGACTTAAACCAAGAAGATGTTGGAGAAAAATCACCAATACAAGCCCCAAAGTAATCCTTAAGATGAAATCCTAGCTTCCCTTGCCCAAGAACTTTAAAGAGGATTAGAGAGTATTTTTCAAAGTGTTAAAGAATAGAATAACAAGGAAAATAGCCTCCCAAGTGAGTTAAAAGTCGTGGGGCCTTATTAGGTTAAGTGGGGAAATATACAGATTGCCCTCACTTAAACTGCACCAAAATATCGTCAGAGGGATATGACTATCCATTCCAGTCGTACCCTCCAATACAAGTGGTACCCACCACTCATACCCAAGGCTATCTTCTTTGGACCCAATACTTTCCAAGGTACGACTCGCCTTAAACCATTCTATATCTATGCATGCGACTGGTACCTATGATCTGTACCCCTGGCAGAATTAAATCTAAAGAGGATTGAACACTGCCCACTATACGAGCCCATGGTATGACTTGTACCCTGGCTTATGGCTCATGGTGAGCCATTCGTACTTAGATACAACTTAGTCTACTAAGTCTAAGATTAAGTGAAGGAAAGATCCAAACCAAATGACACGTGTCCACTGATATGACTCGTACCACCCAAGTTATCCATTCTAAAAACTAAATCTAACCCACCAACTAATATTTGTTAGCATACGACTAACCCATACCACTCGTATCCTAGTGTACGAGTCATTCCCCTAGTCGTATCCTATCCAGAGACCAGAAATCTAGGAAATTTTGTAAGAGCCAGAAACCTAGGGTGTTTCATCTACCTATTCCATCATGGTAAGCAAGGATGATTTTTGGTTTATGTACTACTATTTAGCCTTGGTCCCTTGCATTAGGGGATTTGCCTACATGAGAAAGTTTATTGCAGTCGATGACACTCATTTACACGATAAGTATGAGGATACAGAGAATCATATTTATCCTATTGCCTTTTGCATCATTAACAAGAAGAATAATGCATCTTGGACGTTCTTCTTTGAGAAGCTGAAGTCTATAGTGGTTGATTGGCCAAATTATGCTTTATCTCTGACAGGCACAAGAGTATCACTAATGACATTGTGAGGGCTTACAACTATGCTCATCACGGGTAATGCATGAGGAAACTAGGTGAAAATCTCTGGGTAAATTACCAATGTGGAGATTTCTGCTATTTATTCTACCATTGCGGCAAAGGTATATTCTTCTAAGAAGTTTAGCGACTATTTTAAGGAATTTAAGAACAACTGTCTCGAGCCAGCCTTTTTCCTCAGGAATGATCTTGGATTTGAGAAGTGGAGAAGGGAAATTTCCCCGACAATAGGTATGATGTGATGACCATAAGTATTGCCGATTCAATCAACTCTCTATTGATTGTCAAAAGAGAGTACCTCATGGAATCCAAATTTAATTCGATTGCTAAGAGGTTTGGTGAGAAATTTAGGGAGAGGTATGGATATATCCTCAACTATAAGGATAACAAATTTATGTCGGACGCCAAAAAGAATGTATGGGATAATATGAGCTAGAGAGACTCTTTCAATGTGAAGAATATAAAAGGGGATGACAACTAATTCACAGTGTTCAACAGTGGTCGTATGGACAAAGTCAACCTACTAAAAAAGTCATGTTCTTATAGGAAGTTTGACGGTCAAAATACCATCCGTTCATGCGATGGTAGTTTTACGATCAAAGCATGGTGATAATTTTGGTTTGAGCATCTACAAGTACTCTTTGCCTATGTATAAAGTGGAAGAGTACTGCTTTGTGTATTCAGAATCAATTATCGTTATTCATTTAGAGTTTGAATGGCGCATTTCACAATAATTGATAGATGTGAACATTATTCCACCCCTTGTCTAGACCAAACTCGGAAGGAGAAAAAGAAAACATGTTAAGGGTATGTGCGAGGCTTTCAAGACGAAGAAGAGGAACAAGTTTCACTGTGCAAGAGACCCAGACACAACAAAACCACTTGTAATTACAACAAATCATGGATAGACTTATATAAATATATGTTTTTGTAAGTCATGGCAGTGTATGCATTTTGACATCCCTGCCGTGGTCTAATTAATATCATTTTTATCAATTTTGCTCTATGTCTATTATTGACATTTTAAGTTATAGCATATATTGTGTGTTAAGTCTATTGGGAGTATTCTTTATATCCAATAACATTTATTATCGATCCTATTTTAAGTCTACTAAAAAACCCTTATTATTCAATCGAATAGAAGAATAGTTGGGTATTTATGACACATAAAAAAAGCTGTTGTACGTCCACTCACATGCTGCATTGATTGGGTATACATTACCTACTCGACTTCTATTCATACATGCATCGACCAACCATTGGACGTGAAGACCAAAGGTCTTCTATTTTTGTCTATATAAACAACCATCAACTCTACACAATATTCATTTTCTTTAACCAACAAACTTGACAAATACGATCAGATGCTGAGAATTTCCCTCAGACCACTAAGGACAGTTTGGTTCCAACGTTGCCACGTCCTTCTCCTCCTTCAAAATGACTTAGATCGTCTCTTATATAGTCTAGTTCAGGATAGGGAGCACTTCTACCGTGAACTCTGGTGTATCACCCATTTTTTATGGGCGATCGTGGAGAGGATGGACAGGGATCCCAATGAGTTGATCACCCCCACTATCCCCTTAGATTAGGTTTTGATTTCTGTTGTAGTTGTAGTTCTAAGTTCATTGAAAAAAATCTTTCATGGTTAGAAATTTTGTTAGATGAAAGCTTCTTTCTTTTACCCTTTTGCTCATATTTTTGTGTTCATATTTTGTTAAACACTGTTGTAATGAACTAATGAAATAAAGTATTTTATGTTTCCAACATATTGTCTATACTTTAATTTTACAATTTGTTGTTGTTTGAATTTTTGCAATTTCCCCTATTAGAAGATGAATGAAACAACTGTCATACTTTAAAATTTATACATGCTAATTGATAATGAATTTGGTCTATCAATGATTTTGTTGATTAATACAAAATTAAATGCAAGGTCGATGTAGTATATGATTGACTGAGATCAATATCTATGCGTGACTTTCTACATAATCGATGAATTCCATTATGTAGGTTGGTGAAATATAAATAATTAAATTAATAAAATCGTGTCGATTGTAAATCATAGACTACAAGCTTTATCATTAATTATAATCGAGGACCATCGATTGTGTCTATTGTAAATCATAGACTGCAAGCTTTGTCAATAATATACCATATTAGTTTATTGTCTTTTGTAGCATGTCGTGAAAAAAGTATATAAATAATTAAATAAATAAAATTGAATTGAGGGTCATTGATTGTGTCCATTGTAATCATTTACTTAAAGCCTTGTCAATAATATACATTATTGGTTTATTGCCCTTACTAGTATATTGTGAAAAAAAAGTATTAATTAATTAATAAAAAAATGAATAATTGGATTTTATATAATTAAATAAGGTTAAACAAGTCATGTGATCGTATAAGAGTCAACGTAAATTAGAGAAGGTGATCAAAGATGTGTGAGGATGGGTAGTGGTTGAACAAATAAATTACTCACTACATACTTGTGTTTTAGATAAACATTGCCCTAAGGATGTTGGTTGTACAACCACTACCCATCCTCACACATCTTTGATCACCTTCTTCAATGTATGTGTACTCTTATAAGATCACATGACTTGTTTAAGCTCCTTTAATTGCATAAAATCTAATTATTTATTTTTTATTAATTAATTAATCTCTTTTTAAAATATGTGCTAGTTATGATCTATAAATATGTATCGTAGTCTAGTTCGTTTATTAGTGAAGTCGGCCATAGTTTATGCTAGACTATGCTAAGTTATATAATCGACCTGATATAGTCTACAATAAACTGTGCACTACTTTCACAATTAAATAACTAGACTATGATACATATTTATAGACCATGACTAGTACATATTTTAAAAAGGTGATAAATAATTAATAAAAAATAAATGATTGGAATTTATGCAATTAAATGAGCTTAAACATGTCATATGATCGTATAAAAGTCTACGTAAATTGAAAGTGGTGATCAAAGATGTGAGGTGATGACTTGTAGTTGAATAAATGAATTTCCCACAACATACTTGTGCTTTGGGTAAACGTTACCCTGAAGATGTTGGTTGTACAGTCACTACCCATACTCACACATCTTTGATAAACTTCTCCAATTTACATGGACTCTTATACGATCTCATGACTTATTTAAGCTCATTTAATTAAATAAAATCCTATCATTTATTTTTTTATTAATTAATTATTTTCTTTTTTTAATATGCTACTAAGGGCAATAAAGCAATACGGTATATTATTGACAAGGTTTTCAGTCTATGATTTACAATGGACACAAACTATGGCCCTCAAATCAATTTTATTTACTTAATCATTTAAACATTTTACTATGCACTAATGCATTTTTGACTGTTGCACCAACCCGCATATACCTTAGCATTGATCGAGTGTTGATCTATACAGTTCATCATATGCCCAACGTAAGAGAAGACATCAATTATATTTAAGGTCTAAGAAAGAGGTCCAGCAGTAATAAAATTTAAATATTAGATTTTTATAATGGCAATAAGTACATGTAAAATCACATGCAACGGTAATATCTCACTTTCTTTTTTGTATAAAAGGAAGACTATTTTTGTTTTAACACTCTCCTTTTTTTAGATTTATTTTTTGTTCATTTTTAAACAAATACTGTCTCAAGAATCCCAAACATCAAATACAAAAGTGTCCTATTTATGTCGTTGTGGCAATCCAGCTATTTTGAGGACGTCACGCACCGATTCGAATTCAGGTTGAAAATTCCTTAACTGTGCGGTTAGCAAGGTGAGTGCGTACATGGAAATGTGATTTATCTTTTTTCTTTTTAGTTTAAGTAAGGAAATTCATGTAATAACTTTTTTTTGGTCAAGGATAATGGTGGATGCTCTTTTTTTAAGTGGCTTGTGGAAGACTCACCGACGAGGAGCCAATCGACATCAAATTTTAAAAGTGTTAAGTTTTAAATACTACAAAGGTTTAGAAAATCTGAAGAAAATAGAGATCCACTCATGACATTTTTAAAAGAAGCGAAATAGCAAAGAGATTACTTGAAGGATCACTAAAAGAAATCGAAATGGAGAGGGATCAACTAAAGCAAAGGTTGATTTTAGCCGAAGAAAAAGAAAATGGCCTAAAAAAATTATTGTATAATTTGTTATTGGTGTAGGCTTTCTGGAAAGGTGTATTAGGGATGTAGGAAATTGAATAAATAGATGTATAATTTCTTAAATCAATTATGGGTGTAATCTATAATTAATAGAGAATCACTTCTATAGCATTTATCATCGACCTCTGTAAACCATTATAATTACTGAATTGGTAAAGCAATGCAATATATAACAGTAAACTTGTTTGTTGTCATTTTAAATATATGATTTATTAAATTGATCATGGGTCCAGTCTTTAAATTATAGAGAATGACTTCTATAATATTTGCCATCGACCTCTATAAATTAGGACAATAGCTGAACTGGTAACACAATGCAATTAAATATTTAATTGAACAAGACAATGGAATAACTGAACATAATTTCATCAGTAAATGTCATCATTGAGATGCCAAATATATGTAATTCAATTATCCATAAAAATTAAATCATTAAAAACAACAAATCATTAAGAAAATTGTTTGTTCAAAACCACCAAACTACATGTTATCATTATTGGGTTTCTTAATTATGCCCATCATATCCACTTTATTTTCTGCATATTTTTTCTCCTCCTCCTCTTCTTCTTCTTCTTCTTCTTCTTCTTCTTCCTCTTTCTCTTCTTCCTCCTCCTCCTCTTCTTCTTCTTCTTCTTCTTCTTCTTCTTCCTCTTTCTCTTCTTCCTCTTCTTCTTCTTCTTCTTCTTCTTCTTCTTCTTCTTCATCTTCTTCTTCTTCTTCTTCTTCATCATCATCTTCTTCTTCTTCTTCTTCTTCTTCGTCATCCTCTTCTTCCTCCCCTTCTTCCTCTTCTTCTTTCTCTTCTTCTTCCTCTTCTTCTTCTTCTGATTTCCTTTCACCATCTTCTTCTGTTTTATCCTTATTTTATGCTTCTTCTTCAGCTGTCATCTCCTCACCTTTTTTATTCTTCTTCTTTCTTATCTTGTTCATCTGCTATTTTTTTCTGTTTTTTTTCTTTCATTTTTTCATTTGCTGCTGCTATGTTAGTCACTATGACTGCAAGTTCTTCAAGGTTTACTTGATGTCGGCTATGAGAGGACTATCAAGGTGTGCTAATTATTTTGAAAGGATTATCAAAATTATGCAAGAAAATTAAATGGGAATAACAAAAAATAAATTAATTTACCTTGATCTTGTTGCTTCTTCATGTTCTTCTCAATTCTCCCCAACCTCTCATTGCTAATAAAAGAAGCAATGTTGAGAATAGTTTTCTCGAGTAAAGCAAAACGCTCATGTAGGTCTTCATCATTAGAAGTGTCTGATGCAGTTTTGAGTCCACTTGAACCAGCATGATCACAGGTACATGTTGGACTTAGGACATAATTATGACCACCCAAATCTTTATCTTCATATGCGACCTCCACTGATGAAGTAAGGACAATCGCTCCTTTTAACTATGCCTTCAAGGCATTAATGGACATGTCCTTAACTTCATCTATGTATGGCTTAAATATTTTTATGTAGGTCTGCTCCATCTCACGGACAATAGGGGTAAGGTACGGGTGCACAATCTATAAAAAAATATAAATTACACATCATTCACTAATTTAATAATATTATTATCATATTATAATAAGTACACTTTAACCTTTATGATATCTCCTTTGTACTTAAATGAGTCGCCTTTCCTTATGTTGTCGCTCTTCGACGTGTGCCATCTAAGAAGATGGAGAATGGGCAAAGGAGAATCCAATGACTTACCGTCGTACCTTCCAAGATGTGAAATGCCCCATATATCCAAACCTGTAATCAATAAAAGCATAAATAAATCTATAGGGTCTATGTATAGAGTCTATAATAAATCGATAATATGGTAGACTATAAGTACCAGAAACACCCAGGGAAAGCCATATAAAGCGTACTATACATTATTCCTCTTCACAAATACTTTTTTTTGCTTACTCAAATTAATCTTCTCTTTCGAATAGCTCAATGTCATCCCAAATGACTCTTTTCCTCATGGATACCTCTCGAAGAAATCTAAATTATCTACCTTCTTTGACGGGTTCTTTTCCAGCAGCATCGAGTGCACAAACCAAACTAAAACATACCTTTGATTAGGCTAATCAACCTTGCAGCAGTAATGCTCTTGTTTTTTATCACCTTTAACACCTCTACCATGACCTATAGGTTGTACACCACTACGTAAAGAAGGCACTGGTGATGATGATATACCTTACCACTCATGCCCTTTTGTGGGTAATATATCATCATATGCCTCGACATACCTAACAAAAGAAAACATCTGTCCAAAACTGACATGCACCTATAAAAGCTTTCCACATTATTCACATGGTTTCCGTGGAGGTCTTAATTGTCTCATACTCTCTTGATCTTGATACCTCGCTGCTCGTGAATTCTGACTCTCACTTTTTTGCCTAAACTGATTTCTCTTAAACCCTTAAAACTGTGATGGAGTACTAGCTACAGAATAAAAAGATAATAGCCTAGGCAGTCTATTAGAAAATCCAAGGATAAAACTTTTCTTGGGATGCCATAAACTGCCCCATAGATCTGGACCTCTTGGAATACCCTCTTTCTAATTTTTGTGTTCTTTTTCTCTGCCTCTGATCCTCGATTTTATGTGCAAAAGGTTGTATCCTTGCTATATCCATATCTTTGTTCAAACCAGCAATGGTACAATCTTTAACCAGATATGGATCTAATCTATCCATATATCGATGAAATCTATCATCTATAGTAGCTACTATTTTAGAAGTATACCTAGACAAAGAGTTAAATCGGATACTGTACTCTCTTACACTCATATTCTCTTGGTGAAGATTCAAGAACTGATCTGCATGGACCTTTCAAATCTCAAATGGAAGGTAATGATCAATAAATGCCTCTTTGAATACTTTCCAACTAGCTGAAGGTGCATCGATACCCCTAGATCGTTACCAGTTTTCATACCAAAATATAACCTTCTCTTTTAATCTATATGCTGCAAGCTCAACTATCTCTTTACTTGATATGTGCATGACATCTAGAGCTCTTTGGATTTGATCAATAGAGTCCTATAGGTCTTTATTAAGATCCAATCTGATGAATGTGGAAGGATCTAACTTAAGAAAATCCTGTGTCTATAGGCTAGCTGCCCTATCTGCACCACTAGAACCTGTGGTTGGAATAGCTTATCCTTAAGCTTGTCTAGCAACTATACAAGCTAGTAATTGCACCGCATTCCTTAGATCTTGCTAGTAGCATTAATAGGTGGTTATGAGGATGTTGTTCTTCCCCTCCTTAGCTCTTCTAAAGATGAAGGAGTAGAAGAGGTTTGTGATACAAACTGAGCTTGGGACTCACTTGGATTAGCTTGTCTAGGTAGGGACTTGTTGGTTCCTTTTTCGGCAGCCACCTCCACTTGCTTACCTGTATTCTTACTGATTTTTGTAACTTGCATCTTTACTATAATGAGAAACAAAAACATACTTAATGGTTAAATATGAATTCACCTACAACTTGGGCTCTATTGCACGATCTAAGATATGAAGAAAAAGAGGCAACCCCTAAATGTCCCATAGCCTCCTATTTATAAATGTGGTGCACAACACGCCCATAAATAACACTTTACATAAACACGGATTTGTAGACTCCCTAGGATGACTAACTCTGATACCACTTTTGTCATGCCTCAAATCCCATTGAGGCGGACAGACACCCATAGCCGTAAAGGCTCGAGAGCACCAACCTATGACCATGTACATCTCATGTATGTAAATATGATAACCAAAGTTTCGGCCAAATATGATACAATGCATCGATGAGAATTACCACGTGGGTAAGCATATAATTATATATACAAGCTTGGCCGTTGGGGACATAACATCTAAAGAACAAAAAACTATCATGGTTAATTTTACATTGGTCTACAAAGCCTCTAAAAGATACATAAACACTTAGTTAAGGTCGGGACAACCCCCTGGCTTACTCTTAACTACTGTACAGTACCAAAATATATAAAATGAACCCGAAAAGTCCCGAATCAACCTGGAGCTCACCAATAGTCATTGGATATCCTTGCTTGTACATGCGAGGTGTATTAGTTGAAGTACATGTGCCTGTATCATGAGGGATGCTGGTACAAAAATATGAACTAAATATGTAAGGCTGAAGGTACTACACATGATATAAGAGCTCAATAGAAATTAGGTACAAGTGTATAAATAGTGCTAGTAGACCACCTTTATATATACTTGTGGGATCAGGTACATTACATTCTTTTCTTCGTTTTACCCTTCTTACTTTATAATCTTTATAATCCATATAATACAAATGACCAACAAATCAGTAGTAAATACACAAATTGGGATCGAACTATGCTAGGCTTACGCTCCTAAGCTATCACCCATGTATATATAGATTGGGATTGGCCCATGCTAGGACTTTGGCCCTGAGGTACCACCCATATATAAAGGTATCGGGATCAGCCCATGCTAGGCTTATGACCCTGAGCTACCACCGTTCAATTAAGATTTGCATTGCTTTAGAAGCTTACATTGTACCAAAAGTATTGGATTTCATGCCAAAGAATACGACATAGAGTAGCCTTACATTCCTGGTCTTACAACTCCAATGTTAACCCAATTAACTTCCTGACTTTAGGATTGCTTATCTATAATAATGTATATAGTAAAACTAGTATTGGTAACCAACTGACACATTTGGTCTACTTAACTTCACCAAAACAATAGACGGGCAGTAAACCCTTGATTTATCAATCAAGAGTGTTATTTCAACCCCTTATCTTCCAATTAAATCCACATACCATACATATTCTTATAAGATCCCCTAAAACAACTTTGGCTTCATTACACCCTCCAAACGATGCACAAAATAGAATGGGCAATAAACATATACGACTATTAGTTCGGTAGTGTACCACCCCTTTCTTCTATATTTTAATACAAGCTAATTACATCTTTCCCCAACATTGACATGACAACTCCTAACATTTACACATAAAACAGTCCATAAAACAACCTTAAATTTCCTTTTATCGTAGCAATAAAATATTGAACTCATCATCCCTTGAGTTCCTTAATAACAATACATCCATAATTTTTTCCCAAACTCATATCTAAGGAGGTAAAAATGGGTCAGTCATCTTACCTCAATTTTCTGCAACTTATCCTTTTTATTTGGACTCCTCAAGAACTTTAACTTTTCTTCACACTTTAAACCAAAGAAGAAAAGAGGTCTCTTAATAACAAAGAAAAGCGAGCAGGTAGTTTGTTTTATATTCTTCCATGGACTTATAATTATGCATGAATAATATGTTTTCCTAATCTTCTATGGGAGAATTAAGCTAAACCTTAAGTGTTTTCACTTACTTTAGCCTACAAAGGTTGGGGTTTCTTAAAGAACCCTAGAAGAAAATATAGGGCTGCTCCTTGTTGTTATAAAAAAAGTAGAGAGAATTTGTGAAATATAATCTTTTTTGTGACTTAGAAATAAATAAAAATGACTAGCAACTTGGCCTTATAAAAGCCCTATTTTGGCTATCTATTTAGTTGTATTTTGGACCTCAAAATTATCAAATTGGTCCACGTAAGTGATGCACCTACTTAAGGAGATCGAGCTGCTCAAAAGGTCAAAGTAGGTGATGCACCTACTTGATCCATTATTGGGCTCAATAAAATTGGGCCTTGGAAGATTTAAGTATTGGGCCTTTTCTCAATTTCCTTACTCTTTTACTTAATTTGGGCCCAAATAAGTATACTAATAAAAGCCCAAATCTGATTCATGGATTTGGTCCATTAAATTTGCTCATGTAAGTTAAGTAGGTGACTCACCTACTAGCTTAATTAAGTCAAGAAAGCACCTCAACAAATTACTCCATTTTCAGTTCTTAATCCTTTAATCTAACTTAAAACTTGTATATACTTGGTCACTATAAACTTTAGATTCAACTACTGGCTTACTATTCCAAGTTAAATAGTTGTATCAATGTTAACTTGGTCACGTCACATTAAAACATATGGGCAATATGTAAAACTCCATCTATACCATCAACACTCGCATAACAAATCTCGTCCATTACCTATACCACAAGGCTATACCAAGTTCCATATAAATAGAACAAGCACATGTAAAATATGGGGTGTTACACTTTATTGTGTTCAATAACAGTAAACCATTGTTAATAAAGTATTGTATCCAGTGATTAGAGATTACTATGACTGTATTCCCCTTGATTTCATAATTTCATAATGCAAACAATGTTACATTTAGTGGTGATTCATTTTAGTTTCATACATACCAAACTGATGAACATCAAGTTTACCTATAGTCTTCCAACCTAATTAGATAAATTTCACTCTAAATTATTCCAGAATTTGAGTGTTTATTAACTAGCTCGTGTCATACGTTTTGAATTGACTACTCTAGTAAAAATTCTAGATGTAAGGTAAAGGTTAAGAACATCTAATCTCCATTGTTAACTTTTTTTCCTTGTCTACTTTTGTCAAGAAAGTTTAAACCTAAGGATAATTCTGATGTTTGCAAATGCTAAAAAACGTTCATATTGAAGGAACAAATAATGCATAAACACCATCCTAAATCACCATTACTTAACCACATTAGTGCTAATCTATCTTGGTTCCCAAAACCATAATAATAGGATTTAGCTGCTCATGGTTACAGTAATAATATCACAAGAAATAAGATAAATGAGCATCATGAACATATAAAAATCTTAGACGAAATTTGTAAAATTGATTCGGTAATGTGTTTTCTCTGAAGAGTCAACTATTCTCTTTCTCCTTGTAGAGTTGAATTCAAAAAGGATAAAAGATATTAAATATAAAACCCTATAGAGTATTTAAACTCCATAGAAATTTGTCTCCTAAATACTTACAAAATTACCCTCATGGTGTCGTCCGTGGTCGCACTTGATGAATCATAACCCACTTCTTAGCCACACTTATTGTATCCGAGAACTAGGGATCCTAACTTTGGACATTTTGGATTCACGCTCCCTGCCCCATGGAATGTGGCTTATGTCTCAAACGTATTAGCTTATGAACTTCTGGTGAGCATATTTTTTAGGTCATGGCTCAGCATTTAGCCATGCTTGGCTACATACTCTCATTTGTAGTCCCCCCTTATTTTTTCTTAATTCTCTTTCTACACTTAGTGTAATTTTTATTCTCATCTTTACCTTTTGATCTCTTTTCAGCTAAAACTAGCTCATGACTATTTAGACTCTTATACCTAAAATGTGATAGATAACGCCATAATATGCATGTCATTTTATCTAGAGCAAGCAAATATTTTAGGCTTAAGTAAGACATAAGTGGGTAATTTACCCACTTATCATACCCCCAAAACTCAAACTGGTGTGGGTTCTCAAGCAACTCTAGAATACCACCTATGTTAAGAAACTCCTAGTGACTTCATTTGATACCAAGAATCCATTTTTTTATTGAAATTAATATAATTAACGTGGTTCCACCAATTATAGTCACTTGATATGACATAAGAACCTCAAGCCTATCTATATATCGTTATTTATTATGCATTGCTCATAACACCTAATTGAAAACATGAAGTAAATTCATACTCAAATTTGATGTGCCCTCATTAGAAAAAATCCCTCATTAACACAATTGTGATTTAGTAATAGGGATATAGAGATGAATTTACACTTATTCTCACAAAGGTGTTCACATACACACATGCAGTACCATAGGTTTGCCCTTTATGCAATTTTCTACTAATTTGATACACAAGGTTTGGAATCGACTAGGATTTGAGGTATTTGATTAAAACTTTTGGTTTGGGAATGGGAAATATTTTGGGAAAGTATGACTCAAAACCTCCATAAGAATCACAATAATAAGGCACAACACCTTATCTCTTCTTTTATGTTATCCAACTTCTTTTTTAATTAGTCACCCAATCTTCGCTGTTTTAGATTACTTAATTCTTCCCTTTCCTTGTGAATAAATTATTGCCTTACATTCATTCACATTATTTCTAAATTTGATTTTGTTTCAATAGATGAACCTAGCACACTTTTTTTTATTGATAAAACTCACCATCAATCTTTATCCCTCATCCCTTCCCCCAAACTTAGGCATTTTCTAACACCCCAAAAATTCAGTCTAAGACCAGAATAATGCTTCAAGTACATGTAGAATCAAACTTCATGTTTAGTTAGTATGTTAAGCTATTTATACATGTATTAAGTCCACAAGTAACACCTATCTTATAGCAAAGTTGAAACCTTTCTTCTCGATTGATTTTTGTGAAGAATCTTTTTGTAGTCAACTTTAAATGAGCGTAGATCCTAGATTCTAAAGTGTTTTTAGGATAAATACCCCCAAAACTAAAGGTATTTTAGTATTTTTTCCAATGCATCCAATTACTCATTAATATAATTCTGTTGCTAAGAGTTATAGCCATTAACACTATTCTACAGTGAGATACCACAAACCAAGGTATGATTGTAGTTAGATAGTACGACTGTATCATGTCCTCTTTTCCATGAGACAACCCCAAAAACTTGTAAGTTGACAAATATACCTCCCAGTCATGAAAATATCTCACGATCTTGATTGGAACCCATAATTATTGGTATGATCTAGGTTCATAAGTATGTTTTAGCACGGGATTTCAACTATAAACCAAGATAATATTGTGGGAGGGTCCCATGAGTTGTAATATTAATCTTTTTATGGATTCCAGAGAAGCCTCAAATCTATCAAACAAACCACAACCACCACCTACGATCGTAAGTAGGTCCCACGATGTGGGGTGGTCCATCATTCAAAATTTTACAGATTTCTAATTATATTTTATGAGGGGCTTTCTAGTATTTTCCCAATATTTAAACCACTAAAATACATTTTTAAACTATCCTAAGGCTAAATAATAATACTAAACTACCCTAAGTTCCCCATTACTTAGAACCAGGATTTCTAGTAAATAGAGAAAACAAGCGGTTTCATTCTCCAAAGCTTCAAGCTCCAAATTCAATGGTTTCGCCAATTTTTTAATTGTCAAGTATGTGGGTTAATCATTAGGTTTTGTTTCACCCATTGAGTCCTAAAGTTAATTCAATTTCTCAGTTTAATTCATCCTCCAAGTTTAGTGTTTCCATGAAAGGCATGAATTCTCTTATGTTTCCATTTCATGCTTTGAATTAATCCATGAATATATGTTCTTACATGAATTCTAGTTTGTTTACTTAATCATAACTATGAACTCTCGGTATGTTGGTAAATTTCTAATTTTAGGCTTGAGTTATGAAATTCCCTATTATGTTCAGATTATTGAATTGCCATGATTAGTTGCATTCTTTAAAAATGGCAGGTTATGAACACCAGATGACATCGTATTTCATGTATATCTTAATGAGTACTCAATTCTACATGTTTACATAACGTAGAATGCT
Source organism: Capsicum baccatum var. pendulum (assembly GCA_030864225.1). Taxonomy (NCBI): domain Eukaryota; kingdom Viridiplantae; phylum Streptophyta; class Magnoliopsida; order Solanales; family Solanaceae; genus Capsicum; species Capsicum baccatum. The sequence continues at coordinate 146,174,800 of CM061552.1, forward strand.
TTTTAGATAAAGTGTCTACTATGTCAATCTTAGATATCGGTATTATGAGTTAATCAGTTATTCATTCTAAATGAACTATCCAATTACTAGATGGTCTTCATTTGGGAGTAGTACTTAGCACCGAAATAACGCAGGTATGAAAGCTCACAAATTAGTTAGGCTGGAACCTTTAGTAGACGTCCCTAGGTCCCAAAACTACGATGCCATCGTAGGTTTTAAGGAGTCACCAGTCAGACTAGACTTGACACCTTAGTACTTTGTACCTAAGCTAGTGAATCCACATCATTCAGTGTTCATACCCTTGGAAAAGAATTGATTACCCTTCTAGTTGAGGTTATAGGTTGGACCCTAGTTTGCTCAGATTGGGGTATATTAGTTGATGGTATCGTCCATAGTTCAAACTTAGACCTTGAATGACCTTTAATTTATTTTATTTAGGATATTATGTTGTTACATATTCATCATTTATTCATTGCATCAATTTACTGATTTCAGCCCCTTGTTCTTACTGATTTCAGCCCTATGTTCAGTTTATCATGTCACTTTTATCACGTTTGGTTGATATAATGTAGAGCATATCTTACATGCTCAGTGTATTTAGATTACTGTCTATATACTTTTGCTTTATATTATTTTAAATTATAGGTTTAGATGTTAAACATCCAGCTCACGATTAGTATGAACTCCTACCACATCATCAACAAAGTTTTGTGAGTCCTCATTATCTAAAGACTAACTTTTAGTATCTTATCTATGTTCTTACTTTAGTTTTAGACAATTAGAGTTAGCTGGATATTTGTCTCGGCAACTCGTCTTAATACAGACTTTCAGACAGTTAGATAGTAGATTTTAGTTTTATGGCTTTGATTAGATATTTTTTTATGTTAACTCAGTATTAAGCATTATTTGATTTTATTACATTTTTTAGATTTCCAACTTTCACATAATTTATGTTTAGTTTATTTTAGTATTCATAGTGTTATGCCTGTCCATGGGTTAGCTTAAGGTCATTTGTGACTCTAAGCCCCATGTTTTAACTTAGAGATAGTCTCGAGTCATAACACTTTTAGCCTATGTTTATTTGTCCTGACCAGGTCACCCCCAAATTTAAGGTTTTAGTCCATGCATATTTGTTTAGACCAGGTCACCCAAAACATAGGTCTTTGAACTGTATTGGTTTTACTTGTGACACTTAATAAGGTTAGATATCAAAAATATTTGTTTAAGTACCAAAGGATTTATCTTGTAGCATAACTATTAAATAAAAGGATTAAGTCTCTAAGGGGTTGCCTGCAATGACCCTTTAGGTTATTTCCTTTATTTACATACATTTTCATTATTTTAAGCCTTTCTACAACTGCTATAGGTTATTTCTGACTTACCAAAATTGTCGGTTTGATTATCACATAGTTCATTTAGGTTTTAGATTTAATTCTCTATTTTAGAGCTACCATTGTCATGGAATTGGTCTCAAACCAAAACTCTTAGTACATGACCTCAATGAGAATTCCGATAGTGCCATCAGCTTTAGAATATTAATTTTAGGCTAGTGGGACCCTTGATTTAGGTCTCGACGCTTTCAGACTTATTTTGGGATATTTGGTAGATTATATGAAAAATAAAACTATAGGTGTGGGCCCTATATTTAGTTAAAACAATCTTGGATGAAGGTTTTGATAGTTTTATTGAGTTTAAAACATCGAATTTAGTATGGTAGCATAGTTTGTTTGCTTGCAGGAGGTTTCGAACAAATTTTGAGCACCTGATCAAAGTTAATTTGGGACATAGAAAATCTGGTGCATCAGGTTGCTGCTGCAACCCCTTAGAGGCTATTTGACCGCTTAAGCGGTCATTGCTTTAGTGACATTAGATCACTTTGGGGCCCTTGTCCATTTGGACAAGGTCCGCTTAAGCAAATAATGTCGACTATAGAGGACTAGGCTTCACTTTAGCGATACCCGTACCTTGTGCTGGACCTTTTTAGCGTTTGAGGAGATACTTAAGCGGTTGTCACTGAAGTGACTGGGTGACTACTTAAGTGGTACCTATGGATTATTAAATCCCTTTTGTCACCCTATTTTCCATCATTTCCTTGTCTATTTGTACACCATTTTGAGAGCTTGAAGAAAGAAAATAGTGAGGAATCATCCGTTAAATCTAAGGTAACTTATCCTAACACTCCAGGTCATTTCTAATTAATTTTTCTATCAATTTTCATCCTATTTCATGATAAATTCTTAGAAACTAGGTCTTTAAATCCATAGTATTTGGGGGCTGATTTACGTCTTGATTTATGTACCATTTGTGCTTGACTTTTGAGTACACATTCCTTTTCTTTCGAGGGATATCATGATAGATTAAATTTTGAATTCCATTTATGACCCTCGCAGGTCTATTCTTGACTCAAATTCTAACCCAATCCTTTATATAGAAATATGAATCTCGTTTTACTCCTAATGACGTGTAGATTGCTATTTTTATAGTATGGTGGTATTTTGATATTATGGAGCAATGGTAGATGATTTATAGATGATTCTAGGACTTACAGTTTGTCATTGAGATAAGCTTCGGTGTACTCTTCTTTATTAGATAGTGTATAATGTATATTGCATGTTAGGTATGAATGTTAGGTTGTGATTATGGGTAGATCAACATGACTTAGCCTAAATTATAAATATTGGGGATAGAAGGGTGAATCAACCCTTAAGATAAAATACCTGTTATGCTTATAGGATCCTATTACCCTAGGTTACTAGCATGTTAGACATGGTTGAGGGTAATGACCCTTTAATATAAGGTTTACTATTTGACTAAGTGGATTATCATTATTTCTCAAATTTTGGTATTATGGTTATGCTGGATGTATATCATTGGCCCAAGGCCATGATGACAATATTAGTTAGACTCTTGATGAGTGACTACAAGGACGTATCCATAGTCTATTGATGTTAAGATGCTTATAATTGTATTTTTTGGATACTGGTGATGGCATTCATAGATTTGGTACACTCATACTCACGTATTTGTATGATTTTAACTAAGAACATGGTTTTACTATTATTTTCCTAAAAAGGGATTTATTCTTACTTTTGACTTTTATAATAGATTCTTTCATGATAGGAATTGTACAACCTTAAAGGATGGTTTTTGTGTTTTCAGAACTAAAATAATATTTTTCCGATTTGCTCGAGATTGATTTTGATCCATGGTTTTATCACTACTATTTACTCTGATCGAAAGAGACTCTGACCGTTTCTACACTTTTATGATGATTTAGTCCTAGAGTCGACCCTATGAAATAAATTTACAAACTTACACTCTTTTATCCATAATTTGAGTCAGTGCATTTATTATATATACATCTCTCTGTTACTGGATGGAGTAGATGGATGATGATAATTGGAAATCTTAAATTACGACCAGATTGGTGTATACGGGTACTCCCAAATCCCCTAGGGGATCCTTCGTCTGTGATCTATCGTGCCAGAGAAGAAAGGTCACTGTGAGTCTTTCCTTTGTGAATCGTCTAAATAGAAAATGTGTTTTCAGTCTTTATGGTACTATGGATTTACTTTATGTTCATTCTTGCATGTGCATTACCTATCACGAATATGTTGTTTAGTTGCTATATCTATCAGCGTTATGGGGGTTGAATTGGTATAGGTTATGCTACTTTTTGTGTGCTGTATGTTGATTATGCCTTTCGATTTATGGGGCTTTATTAAGGTATTGTTTGTCCGGTCTATCTAGTTACTTTATTATTATAATTATGGTTTGTTTGTGGCAGTTTGATCATAGAATTATACTATGATTTGAGATATCATTTTAATTCCTTTCTCTTATGGTTTATTTATGGATAATTATCTCCTGCTTAGATGTTTGGATTGGGGACCCTAATTATGCCAGTACTAGTTCCTATTATGAATAAAAGGCCTTAAAAGGTTTGTATAACTACCTTGGGTTGTACCTTTGAGTGAATCTCATAGATATCCTTTCTTTCTTTGTTTTATATCTATTCCTTGGCCTTGTACACCACTATATATCCTCCTTCTACCCTTTATTTGGATATTGTCCAGTGATATACGGTGTAGTGCTTTAGTGACTATATACGTCTAGAATAGGATAGTTCATTCTTATTGCTTCCCTAGTTTTATTATGATAACTTCTTGGATATTTGACTGTATACATTCCTGCTTGCATGTTATCTATATTTGCATTATCTTTGGAGCTTAGTCAGGAGAATACCTACTGAGTACTATATGTTTTGTACTCATACTATACTTTTATAGCTTGCAGATCATACTATGGGTTCTCTCCGTTGTTGTGTGTATTATGTAGAAAAACTATGGATCAGAGATTTGGGGTGAGATTGTAGTGTTTAAAGTATTACTATTCTCCCTCTTTTGGATTAGACTGGTCTTTATGTTGTATTTAGAGATAGGTTGTACCCGTGTATTCATTTAGTACATTATTTTTGCATTCTTATTATATTAGAAGCGCTTGTACTAATTCCACTAGGTTCTGGGTTTTTCTTATATGTATTAGTGTTTTATTATATTTATTTTTCTGTCTTCTTTTATTTCTCTTGATAGTTCGTTACTAGTAGTTTCAGACTACAGGTTGGCTTACCTACTGGTGGGTTATAATAGGTGCCATCATGACCAAAGAATTGATTCATGACAAATTGGTATTAGACCCTAGGTTTACTAGTGTGTTGGTACAAGAGCTTGGTATCTAGTAGAGTCTTGTGGATTGGTGCAGAGACATCTGTAACCTATCTTCAGAAGGGTAGGGAATTCTATTCTTGACTCCTTATCATGTGTTTGTATTTCTATATACCTCAAGTACATTTTTTTACCCTATTCTATCCTAGATGGATGATATGAGGTTATCAATAGATGCGAATGGGATTTCGGCATGTGTTTCCAGAGTTTTTGCACAACATTAGACTAGGGAGTTAGAGATTAACATCAAAGATCTTCAGCACCATCCTGAGGATTTGGCTAGCCTAGGATCTAGTAGAGTTTGTAACTACTTTAGCCTTTCAAGACTCAACATTGGGGATTTTGAGCCTTTTTATGAATACCTCATAGCCATAGATAAGGTCTAGGTCATTGAGCATTTCTCAGGCCAGAGTCGGGTTTATTGGTGTTCAACAGGGTTTCTTATCGGTTTTGGAGTATGAGATGGGTTTCTTGAGTGGGCTAGGCATATTCCTATACTATATCCTCCCGAGCATAAGATGGTGAGTGGTTTTATTAGAGTATTATCTTTGGCACTACGTTAGGCATTGGATCATTTGATAGAAACTGAGTCTTTCTTCTCTCAGGTTGTCGATCATATGAGGGCCAAATAAAGAGCATGTATTGAGACTTATGAAGGTGGCAGTAAGAGGCTATTGATGTCGCCCAAAGCTATATCTCCTTGAAGTATAATGTGGTCGATGTCAAATATAGTAACCCAACTAGGTTGGAGTCAAACCCACAGGGAATAAGCCAGAGATATCTCTCAAACTTGTTGAAATAGTCGAGTAGTGTAGAAAAGTAAATGGGGGAATTTGCTGCAATTAGTAAAGAGTAACAAGAATCAAATGCTTTTGGTTGTAAACAATTTGAAACAAACACTAGAACTATGTTCCCCCTGGCCTCTAACTCTTTAGGTTTCTCGTGCTTAATCTGACTATCTCACTGCTACACATGCAAAATCTGACAAGATAGGTATCATTAACTGTCTTGTGGATTCATTGGTAAATTTCACCCTTCACCTTGTGACCCTAAGGGTGTCGCCTTATTAACCCTTTCCTTTGATACCAAATTAACTATCATCTTGTGGGTTTCATGTCATTAGACGAATGTTAATAGACTCGAATCACTATTGTAATCTTTTTTTCTCAATCTCGAATTCCCCTGTGATGATGATCGCAAATATAGGCAAGTCCTTAGCTTCTACAATAACTAAGGAGGCAAACAATACAAATAAGATCCCAAACATGCAGCAATAATGATTTAAATGAATCTCACACTTCACCTACTTTATTAATCCACAAGGGTTCACACAACCCTAGTTAAGGAAATTAGTCACTTATGGTTGTGCAATAATCCATAGAATTCAATAAAGAAAGCATAGAACTAATTGCACAATAATAATAGAATAAAACCCAAAGTCTCGAATTGATTACATAACCAAAAACTAAGAATAAGAGTATAAAGTGTGTAAAGATATGTCAAAGTACGTCAACTGTTATATAAGGACCTAAAGGATATTTATAGAGTCCCAAAATAACAAGGGAAACCTAACCAAAACAAAATAGGAAAACTAAGTCGGCAGTGGTCACGCCTCTGGTAATGAGTCATCTGGACTGACGATGACTCGTTAGCTGTTGTCGTTGCTCTCTTCTGTACTTAGTGGTAATGACTCGTTGTCAGATGTAATGAGTCATTGGCTGGGAATCGTTGTCACTCCAGTGAATTTTAACTTTTAGTACTTTTGGGTCTGTTGTTAGAATGACTCCTCACCATGAGTCATTGTCACTCACAATGACTCATAGTCCTCACGAGTTTCCACTGGGGTTTCAATCTTGCAACTTTCAGGACTTTGTCTCTTATGTTCATAACGACTCTTACTACTACTCATTGTCACTCATTTTGAGTTATAGTCGGTCTTCCTTTTAGCTCCTGAAATCAACTTTCATCATTGCTAACACAACGACTCTGGCTATAAGTTGTTAGGTGACAAAAATGACTCATTGCCCAGTCAACACTTGGATTTTTTTGAAGTTTTTTCATAGTTTTCTGATCCATGCCACTTCCAACCTTATTTTCCTGGAACACACACAAAACACACATAATATCCAATAAAAGAACCTAAGTAAATACATATTTTCACCGTTTTAAGCATCGAAAGTGACATAAAACCATGACACATCAACACTCTCAACTTAGAATGTTTGTATGTCCTCAGGAAACAAAACCATAAAAAAACAAACATGATGCTTAACAAGAAAGGACCAAAGATACCATCGACAATCAATTCCATATTTATGTTCAAAAACATCACCCCTCCAAATTTTACTTTTCAAAACTAGTTGGGTCGATCCATAAAGCACAATATCATGGCACAAAGGAATCAGGCTATGACATTACATTAGCAAAAAACACCCAAACATATATACAAATTATATTACTCTAACAAATAAGCAATTAGCAACACAACCCATGCTCCTTCAGATCAATGAAGTCGTACTTACACAGATAACTTATGTATGTTAATGCGGGGACATTCAAAATACACTCACACTCATAAAGAAGTTCCAGTGATATGTATAGAATACCATAGGCTTGCCCTTATTTTCTTCACCTTAGCTTTCAGACAGTCGGGTTAGGATCACTATAGGACTTTACTTGGCTTATAACGTAGGCTTGGGGGGTGGTATGATATATTTCGGAATTTTAGTGACTAAGGCCTCATTTGTTTGCACTTACTAGAGGTTTGAATCTGAATGGTTTAGACTTCAGATCATTAAGTGTATTTGTTTTTTATTAAGATTTTAGCTCTTAATAGGTCTGAATTGGTCTTAATCATTCAGATCAAGAACCAAGTCTTAATATGTCTGAAGAGATATTCTGGTGTTTGATAATATTCATCACTTTATTCATAATTAGCAGTCACCACCACTAACAACCTCTGCCACTGCTACCATTGTCAACCACCACCCACCACCACCAATCAACTCCACCATCACAACCACTATCGACAACAAATATCGCTACCAACCACTATTGTCAACTGCTACCGCAACTACTACCTCTATTATTCTATTATATTCACCATCACCACCATCATCAACCACTACCAGCCAATGCCTACTACCGACCAAATTATCTATCACAACTAGGAACACCACTAACTACCACTAATACATCACAACATCCACATATTCTTTGGCCGCCACCACCATTATTACTAGTAACGTCACCTCTACCACCACTTCAACCACTACCATCGCTATAATTTATCTCTACTAACAACTATCTCCACTATCCCAATAAATAACATCTCCAACTAGCACCAACACATCATCAACCATTATGCATTCATGTTTCAGCCAACACAATCAATACCTCAAACTACTAACATTAAGCAACGTCACATCACCACCACCACCACCATCATCAATCACTACCATCATAACAGTCACTATAATACCAACCATCACAACTATCGCCACCAACGTTATTTATCACCAACATCAATCATTGTCTCTGCAACCACCATTATAAACCATCTCCATTATCACTAACAAACATAAATGTTTTTTCACAATCAAATAATAATTTTACTGCATTAAATTACATACTTTTATAATAAATAATTAATTTTCGTTTGAATTATATTTTTTATTTTATTATATATACAAATAATTTTTTTTGCACATTCAGATGTTGAAAAATGAATAGTCTTAATTATTTAGTTTTCAGATTTAGAGACAACATCTTAATCATTCAGATGTGCATTCAGATTCAGACGTCTGAATTTAAAAAACAAACAAATGCACCCTAAGCCTCCTTGGCAATACAATTATGTTTCGAGGTCTACTTATCAACCAACTTTATCTTATTCCATCCTTATTTCTCACTTTTTATTCTTTTATTATAATTCAGGTGGGTGTGGTTTCTTTTATCATTCTTTTTCTTTTTCAAATTTTTTTGCTCTTTTTTTTTGCTTTTTCTACCACAGTTATTTACCCATCTTCAAACCCACTTTACATCACCACTCCTATGATAGCCACCCTCAACTTAGGTGATTTGCCTGAGTTGAGATGCATAATGTTTCCAAGGAGGACCAGAGCCAAATAGGTTTATTATGATAAAAATGGAAATATGGAGGGTTAAAACAAGAAAAATAGGTATATAAGGCTCAACATTGGGATCAAGGTATTCTAATTCATATTTTGGAAGCTCATTTAGGCTATAAGTGGACTATTTTGAAGAACGATCTATGATCCTTTGCTAACCAACTATCTACAACCTAGGTAAGACTAACCGGGTAAGTTTTGGCTTCCATACACAAGGGGAACTAAGTTGTTTCTCACACACACATGGCACACATTCTCCTCAACAATGTCCTAAATAATGGGCATCGATAGAAAGGGTCTCACATACATATCCTCTATAGTAGCCTGGAGTGCGGCAAGCTCATCATGTATCCCTGCCAAGTCTAGGGATTGGATATCTACCATCTTCTAGCAGATCTGCCTGTCAAACCTATCAAACTGAGTTTGCATGCCTCTAAACTCGCTCCTTATCTCTCTCTGCACCCATGGCTTAATTCCATTCTCTATATTCTTTACAATTTTCTCAATTGTGCCCAACCTTTTTGGCACCTAAACCAAGAATTCCTATGGGACTAAACCATAACTATCGAGGGATAGCCTAGAAGTGAACGGTCTTATCGTAAAAGTTAGAGTCAAAGTCTGGGAGGTGCCTACTATATCTGAGGCCTGAGGCTTAGTTTGGGCAATCTCAGCGGGGGTTTCACTAATATTGTTGAACCTAAGAGTGTCAATGCCATTCTCTATGGACTAGAATAACTCTTTAAGTAATGTGGCTCCCACTTTCACAGCCTTAGAGATGGGGATAGCAGCATCTTAAATCAACCCTAAGTCAGTAGTCCTCTGCACCTAGAAGAATTGAACAACTCTGGGGATATCTGGCACTCTTTGATCTAAGCATACCTGCGTTAATAAATATGGGAATTCCAAGACTGTGTTTGTGCTTTTCGCCTGATGGTAGATCTCCCTCTCTATCAACTTGGCTATATCTATCTCATAGCCCTCCATGATACCCATAACCAGGGAAGCTTTGTCTGGAATTAGTACATTGTCCCCATATGTGATACTCAACCTATTACGCCCCAGCGTCCACCAAGCCTTCTCTAAAATATTCAGACTACCCATCATAATCCATGATGAAGAGCCAACATCACCAGCTTCCCAAGGCGTCTCCTCCTGCAGTATAACAATGAAACCCACCATCTACCAAAAATGAGTTAGCTTATCCTTTGTACTAATTTAGTTTTGTCTTTACTTTATACATCTCATCCTTATGGTAGTCAATCTCGACAGTATTAGCCGATAGCTAAAACTCCAACCCATGTAAAAATTTGGAAATAGTTTGAGTGGAGATGTTCACTCGAACACCTCTAATCATAGCATCTATCAAAGAGTTACCACCCTTTCATAATTTACCCTATGGATATAATTTCTTTAGCTCTATCTGATATACGAAATAAAAATATCACACTAATGTTGGGATGTATTGGCATGAAGCTCTGGTCATTCACTCAAAGTGGTACTATTTGAATCTCACCTCAAATTTTGGCATCTCAGACATACCGGTAGTACTTAACTTGGTCTCTAAATAAATTCCTCTCTTTGGTTTTCTAGTGGAAGAGTTAAGGGTACCTCCACCTATTAATGATGGGCATTGAGACAATCTCTATCTGAAGTGATGTAGAAGGTGGCGACGGAGGTGGTATTTCTACTGGGTATTATTCAATTATCTCTCTTCCTTCTTCCCTTTATTGTCGTCCTCAGGCCCCTATTGTTAGATTCTCCATTCTAAGACCCATTATTTTCTTATTTGTTCTTATTCTCGAGGCTAGACTCATCTCTTAACTCATCATCCTCTTCAGACTGGGACTGTGAGTGGGGTGGTGATTGGCTGTCTTGGCTCGTGATGGTGTATCTTCCTTTGGAGTATCTTTAACACTCTTAGGTAACTTCTTCCTTGGCTCCACCGCCCCTTCGATTGGGTATTCTTCCAATGACCCACTTGACTCTTCATCGTCAGTAGGTTTATTCTCAAGATGATGAGTAGGGGTGGGGGCCTGCTTCATGGGAGTTTGCGTCTCAGTGGAGTCATTCTTAGGCTCCAATAGTACCTGTTAAAGCATACATTAGTAAATCCTAGGAAAGAGAAAGAAAAACAAGACAAAATATGACAAGTGTTGGAGAGATTGGGTACCCTACGACTCAGAGAATGACTCATTACCATTAGTAATGAGTTGTTATAAGACTCGTTGGGAGAAAAAGGTGTATAAGGATCATTCACCGGTCAGGTGATAAGTCCTCCTGATGAGTATTTATGTCAGACAACGACTCCTCACCATTACATATTGCCTGACTAGAAACCATCTCTTGAGGCATTATCCTACCTAGTCACCACGAGTTGTATTGTGTGACAATAACTTTTTGTGATAGTCATGATGACAAAAGAAACTCAACTTTTTCTTTCACCAATATTCCATTGACTATGGGTTATGTAATAACTTTTTGGGTAACCCTACGAGTCGTTATGAGTCTTGTAGTTTCTAAAACACGGACATTCAAAAGGTTGAACTTTGATTGTCAATCACCGATTCATCCCTCTGTTTATGTCATTCTTTAACAACTTCTAATTTATCCCCACAAATAAAAACTAACAAAACATTCACTTTACTCACCTTATTATAAATATGCATTATGCTTCTCAAGAACAAGGTTAATTTTTTACTTTATGACCATGGTTTAATCAAGGAATCAAAGCAATTTTCACAACATTGAGGATCAAATTGTGATAGCAACATAGTAAAGCACAAAGTTACTTGATTGATTTTCTTATATTCCTTAAAAAAGTGCTTTGTAGTTCTTTGCCCTAGTTTTTGAGAAATTCAACTTGCTTGGGGATAATAGCTTGTGAATCTTAAGGATAAGGGATGAATTAAGTGTATATTTAGGATTTAATATGTGGTTTTAGGGAAAAGAGGGATTCTTAGACATTTTAAATGGAAAAAGAATCAATAATTAGCCATTTAAACCGTCAGTTATGGGTCGGGTCGACACATTTTGCCCGTAAAGTTGGGCCTAGCAATGAGATATTATAATGAATCATTGTAACTTACAACGACCCATAGACTCCCTCCATTATGTTTGGGACCTTACCTGGGTCTCTAGTCATAACAACTCAGGGTGACGAGTCGTTGTCACTGATAATGACTCATTATGAGAGTCGTTTTGAGTCTAAAGACCATTTATCTGAGAGTTTCTAAAGTCTATATCCCTAAGACTCTAATAACTAGTCATTATGAGACACAAACTCGTGAGGTCTCTTATAGGAACCTGCAACATAATATTTTCTGGATTTTTTCTTCAACCTACTTACTGAACACATAAATTACCCTATGATATACTTAGTACAAAACATGGGTTGCTTTCCGTACAACTCTTGATTTAAAGTCGTGACATGACACGTCTAAGTTGGATACTCAGGCTTCACCAACCAGCCAATGGGTTGCCTCCCATGCAACACTTGATTTAACTTTGGGACATGATTCTATTGCCTTGGTTACTTATATTTCATCAAGGTCCATATCAATAATACTTTCACCTTATTAGGGTTTCCTATATAGTGCTCCACCCGCTGCTGAATCACTTTAAATGAGGCTTCACCATCATGCTCCAGCTCAACAGCACCGTGTAGGAATACATGAACTATAATGAATGGTCCATACCACAGACTTCAACTTGCCAAAAATAAGCGAAGTTTTGAATTATACAAAAAGACCAAATAACCAAGCTTAAACACCCATTTTTCATTTTTCTTGTCATGATACAACTTCATTCTTTCTTTGTATAGAGTAGAACTCTCATAAGCACGGACCCAAAATTCATCCAACTCATTCACCTTTCTCAACCTCAATGTTATTGCATCATGTCACTAAACATTTAGCTTTTTCAACGCCCATAGTGCCTTATGCTCAAGTTTGATTGGCAAGTGGAATGCTTTTCATACATAAGATGATATGGAAATGAACCTATGGGGTCCTTTAAGGCTATTCGGTAGTCCCATAATGCATCATCTAACTTTCTTAACCAGTCAGTCCTACTGACATTCACAGTCTTCACCAATATGGACTGGATCTCTATATTAGAGACCTCAACTTACCCACTCATTTGAGGATGGTAAGGTGTTTCCACTTTATGCTTCATACCATATTTTTATAAAAGGGCCTTGAAAAGGTGATTGAAAAAGCGAGACCCAGCATCACTGATAATAACACGTGGAGTGCTAAGGAAAATATGGTTTTTTCAAGAATAGAATGACACTTTAACCCTCATTATTAGGAAGTAAAACCATCTCCACCCACTTAAAAACATTGTACACTACCCCTAAAATATACTTCATACCATAGGAGCTCACAAACAAACCCATGAAGTCAATTACCCATAAATCAAACAACTCTAACTCCAAGATATGTGTCATGGGGAGTTCATGTCTCCATAAAATATGCCTTGATACTGACACTGGTCTTAGTCTTGTGCATAGTCATGAGAATCCTTAAAGATTGTAGGCCAATAATACCCAAACTGCAAAATTTTATAGGTCATGCGGGTCCACCATGATAACCCCCATCTGGTGATAAATGACAAGCCTCAAGGATGCTTATTCTCTCTACCATAGGAAAATATCTATGAATTACACCATTTTTACAAATTTTAAATAGGTATGGTTTATCCCCCAAAAAAATTTCTCACCACATCCATAAACTTCTTTCTCTGCTGGGATGACAATTTTTCTAGAATAAGATCACTTGCCAAAAAATTGGCAAAATCAACAAACCAAAGAATTAAGTCTTAAGATGATGCCAAGACCCACTCATCTAGAAAAGTATCATCGATGTCAACATCATCCCCTAATTTTTGCAATACCTCCTTTTCAAGTCGAGATAAGTGACCAACCACCTATTTTTCTATGCCTTTTCAATATTTTATCTCAAACTCAAATTCATACAATAAGAGGTGATACAGGTACGACCACGAAAGTGGGTGAGTGCGAGAGTGAATGAACTCGAGACTTGGAGTGTACACGTGAAGTGCAAAGGAAGGACTAACTAGGATCCAAAATCAGTCCATACAAAACACTTCAAGGGAGCCCACTTGAAGACTTTGACTAAGGGGTCAGTTTGGATATTTCACACTATTCTTGTAATACACTATAAATATAACCTTCTAGGGATTCATTCATTAGACTTTTATGATGATGAATGTTGTATAACATTGAAAGACAAGAAATCTCTCCTTGAGGCACAAATATAAAATTATAACTAGGGAAATCAACTTGAGTGTGGAATCACTCGTGTTAGATTCAAGCTTGGAAACATTGGTTCTTCGGAGATCGAGATCCCTCTTGTTCCTACGTAGGAGATAGGTTAGTGTTGTGTGTATTATTAAAGGTCTAAGGGTGTAACAATTCTTGGGTTTTTAATATTATTCCCTCATTTGGTCTATCTATCCCTTTACTTTCTTGTAATAGTGTTTAATGTTTGTATTGTAATCTTGTGTTCTTGTTGTTATTGTCAAATCTGAATCTTGTGCCTTTGTGTTAATCTTGTTCTTCATGTATTGTTGCTGTTTTGGTGTGAAATACACCTTGTTCACCTTGTATTCTTGTTGTATTTGTGAATCCGAGAAAGGTCTTCAATCGGTCCAAGGATCTTAGTGATTTGTGGACTGTTTTGGAGTGTGTTTATGGACTATTTTTGAGTGATTTCGTGTCTTTCAAGTTTTTATCTTATCATTTGGTATCAAATCCATCATTTATTTTTTTATAACAAGATCAATCTTGGGCTTGAGACTTGAAAACTACAAAAAAAAAGTTGAAAACTGAAAATTCCAAAAAAAAGAGCAATTGTCCATTTTGTGTTCTTGGCAAAATATTATGTTTTTGTTATTTATTGGTCGAGATTTTTACTTGTCTTTATTGTCTCTAAGTGTTAATTTTTTTTCATCACTAACACATTGAGTCTATATCTTGAGTTGAGTTTGAATTGTTGAGATTGTTGTTGTGATAAGTTAATGGTCGTGTATTGATGTTGTTGTTCTTGGCCATGTGGTGACCTTTCTTGTGGACTTGGGCTGGATGTTGTTGGTGTTGTTATTATTCTTGAAAAGTTGTTGTATTATTATTGTTCATCACAATCTTCACTCCTTGTTACGACCAAAACACCATACTAAAGGACTTGACCGTTTGTTGGAAGTTTGTAGTTGACCTTGTTGTTGTTCTTGGGAGATTGTTGTTGATTTTCTTGGTGATTGTTGAAGTGTTCTTGATGTTCTTCCAAACCTTCATACCTTGTTAAAATAAAGTGAAAGTTAGATCCAAAAAGGTGAAGGAAAAAGTGTGAGAACTTTGTTAGTCTTGAAAGACTTACCATCCCTCACCAACAAGTCAATCACATCTCAACCACTTTCCCATACAACAAGGATCCATGTTTTAAGGAGGAGTACAAGTCTAGTCCAATACTTTGAGTCTTGAAATTTTAATTGAAAAAGAAGCTCTAAAGACTACTTTGTGATTCCCTCCATTGAACAAGTTCCACCAAAGTCCAAATTGAAAAATTGTCCAAGACTTGAAATTGGACAAAAAAAGTTGTGTGCAATCTAGACCAATACGTGGCTGCCACATCATCATATTTTACTATTCACAAAACATATTTAAGCTCAAATTTTATATTTCTTAGTTTCCATTTGTTGTTTCTTAGTTTCAATTTCGTTGGTTCCAATACTAATTGGCAAACTAGTACTTATCTACTAGATTCTTAGTTAGTTTTTTGTGTTCGTTTATTCGTGTTACGCATTTGTTGTGTGCTTTTTGTTTTTGTGAAATTGTTTTATCTTGTTAGTTTAAGTCCGTAAAAAATTTTGCTTGAGTCAACTCAAACGAAAATCTATTCCGGGCAAGAGTAGACTCGACCCTCAATTACTCGCGAAGTACAAGCCGACTTTCAACACTTGTGAAACCAAGTGTGAGACGATCAAGTGTGTGAGAGTGTGGTGAGGTTGTTTTGAACTAACTTGTGTTTTATTTTGTAGGTGTTCTTCTCTTTATTTGATTCATGTACAATTACAAGGAAATCTGCGGCTTCTACCTCTCAACCCATGGACAACAATGCCACCAATGTTATTTTAGCTTACCTTGACACTATGTCCCGAGACGTAGTTATGGCAAATAAAAGGTTGGATCGTATGATATGTCAAAGGGAGCAAGTGGGTTTCCTAGACAAACATCAAGAGGAAGGTCATAGCTCATGTGAGCTACGAGGTAAAAATACTATTCCCTACACTCCTATGAACTTAGAATGTTGTGTTGCGGCTAGTAGTGACCAATTGGATGTAGTTGCGGATTTACCTAGAGTAGAGGTATTTGAGTCTCCCTATGGCGATACTCTTGGTGATGTTAGATTACGTAGGGAACAAGCTCTTGTTATAAGTATGCAAACACTAGTTGATCCTTTAGATGACGAAATTGATTTTTCTTGTAAGAATGATTTATGTCCATCTAGTGCTAGCCCTTATAACTTGAACAAGGTTCTATTACCAATTGACAAGAGTACTCACACACTAGTTGACCCTTGTGAGAACCAAGGTGAGTCTACGTTGGTATGTGAGTTGCCAACAACTAGTGAGGATATGAATAAAGATCAACTTACTTATGAATGTATTCCACTACTTGAGCATATGTGTGGAGTGCTTAAAAAATCTCAAGTTAGTGATGGTGTTTATATAGTTGATCTTGATGGTGTACGTGAATCTTTGAACATCTTGTATGGTAAAAGCCTTGCTAGTAGTTTTGTTCATAGAGATTATGTGTATGGAAATGTTGTAAATGACGACATATGTCTTTTTGAGGTAGGACTTCTAGGCCGTGTCTATCTATTCTTGAATATTAGTCTTTTCTTAAAGGAAAATGTCATACATAGTTGTGGGAGTGACATTCTAGGGCAAGGAAGGGCTAACCTCGGCTTAGACCCTTGTTTGCTTCTCCTATTTGACCGCGGTACCTTCCGAGAATGTGGGAATTTCTACACTTCCGACTTGATGCTTGGTCAAGACGACAAACAATGTTTGATTGTAGATGCTAATAAAGGAAGGCAAGGTTCTTCCTTGTCACTTTTTGTTGATGATGACCTCTTCCTTTGTGCCATTTATACTAAGGTTTTCATGTTCAACACAAAGGACCCGTGGGTATACTTCAAGAAGGGAAGGATAATACGGGTACGACCACGGAGGTGGGTGAGTGTGAGAGTAAATGAACCCGAGACTTGGAGTGTACACGTGAAGTTCAAAGGAAGCCTAACTAAGTTCCAAAATCAGTCCATACAATACACTCCAAGGGAGCCCACTTGAAGACTTTGACTAAGGGGTCATTTTGGACATTTCACACTACTCTTGTAATACACTATAAATACAACCTTCTAGGGATTCATTCATTAGACTTTGATGATGATGAATGTGGTATAACATTGAAAGACAAGAACTCTCTCCTTGAGGCATAAATCTTAAATTGTAACTAGGGAAATCAACTTGAGTGTGGAATCACTCATATTGGATTCAAGCTTGGAAACGTTGGTTCTTTGGAGACCGAGATTCCTCTTGTGCCTACGTAGGAGATAGGTTAGTGTTGTGTGTAGTATTAAAGGTCCAAGGGTGTAACAATTCTTGGGTTTTTAATATTATTCCCTCATTTGGTTTATCTATCTATCCCTTTACTTTTTTGTAATCGTGTTTAGTGTTTGTGTTGTAATCTTGTGTGCTTGTTGTTATTGTTAAATTCGAATCTTGTACCTTTGTGTTCGTTTTCTTCTTCACGTATTGTTGCTGTTTTGGTGTGAAATACACCTTGTTTACCTTGTATTCTTATTGTATTTATGAATCCGAGAAAGGTCTTCAATCGGTCCAAGGATCTTAGTGATTTGTGGACTGTTTTGGAGTGTGTTTGTGGACTGTTTTTGAGTGATTTTGTGTTTTTCAAGTTTTTATCGTATCAAGAGGACCCAATATATTAACCTCGGTTTAGCATCCTTTTTCAACATTAAATACCTCAAGGCTTCATGATCCATGTGAACTAGACTTTGGTCCTAATCATATAAGTTTGGAACTTCTCAAAGGCAAAAACCACCACAAGCAATCCTGATCAATGATAATTCATTTGTGTAGGGTTTAATGCCTTGCTGGAATAATAGATCGGGTGAAGAATTTTATCACATCTTTGGCCTAGGACAACACCCAAGGATACTTTTTTAGCATCACACATAACCTCAAATAGTAAATACTAATCATGGGATACAATAATTAAATCTGAAATCAGCATATCCTTAAGGCCCTCAAAGGCCTTGAGACATGCATTAATAAATAAAAATGTCACCTCTTTCCCTGAAAGTTTGCATAGAGGATTTGTAATTTTAGAGAAGTCCTTGATGAACCTCCTATAAAAGTCAACATGACCCCAAAAACTTCGTATAGCTTTAACAGAGACTGGTGAAGTTAATTTTTTAATCACCTTAATCTTCACTCTATCCACCTCAATACCTCATTTTGAGATTTTGTGACCAAGGACAATACCTTCCTTCACCTTAAAATGACACTTCTCCCAATTCAGCACTAAGTTGCACTCCTCACAACTTTGGAGTGCATTGACCAAATAGGCGAAACAAGCATCAAAAGTTTCCCAACTACTGAAAAGTCATCAATGAATACCTCTATAGTGTATTCTGCAATGTCAGAAAATATGGACATCATACATCTCTGAAAAGTGGCGGGAGCATTACGTAATTTGAATGATATTCTATTAAATGCAAAAGTCCCATAGGGAAAAGTAAAAGTCATATTTTCATGATCCTCAAGAGCGATAGAAATCTGATTGTATCCCGAGTACCCATAAAGAAAACAATACCAACCCCCCACCTGTTAGTCTGTCAAGTATCTGATCCATAAATGGCATGGGAAAATAGTACTTTATTCATCTTTGTATAGTCCACACATACTATCTATCCAGTATCTGAACTCATGGGCACAAGTCCATTCTTCTCGTTCGGGACCAAAGTGATCCCACTCTTACTATCAGAAATTGGGCCTATGGCAATAGACTTTTTGGTGACGGTTGCAAATGCATTGCTATAGAGTATCTATGGAAATGCTTCCAACCACTATCAAAAATAATAGTTCTATTAGTTCTATGACCGTTGCTATTAAAAATAAACCATTACAATAGGTATATATAGCAACGTTATTTTTAAACTATTGCCATAGAATTAACTATGGAAATGCTTAATCAGGAAAAAATATTTATTGCATCACTTATTATTTTCCTCCACAATATTTCACATAAAAATTCCTATTTCTCTCTTTGTTTTTTTTTTTTTTTATCAAAAGTCCAATCTCTTTCTCATCATCAAAAATCCATTTCTCAAAAACCATGTCACCTTAAGATCAAAAACCTTTGATAATTGGTAGATTTTAATTGAAGCCCGGGTACAAGGGTCTAATTGATAGAGAAGGAACTCCCCAAAACACCTAAATACTTCACAGTACCATCTCTCTTTCATATTTCTTTATCTCCAAACAAAGAAAGAAGATGACTCAAAATGTTGAGCTGGCAGAGGAAGCTCCTTATTCGAATTCCGTTACATCTGCTTCCCCTTCTGTATTCTACCATAAGTACAATCTCACTACAACTCTCTTCATCATTGATGCGCCGTTTGTGTTTATATGGTATAATTAACCCAAGTTAGATGTTTATCTTTTGGGCATGTTAATTTTGACTAAATATTTCTGGGTTTTCAATTTCATAGATTAATATTAGGGTTTTGGGTTAGGTTTTTTTGGGGCAGGTTCCATTTGATAGATTAGAGTTGGTTTTCTGAAGTAAGCGAAAAAAATGTTGGTTTTTTTTTGAGGTGTTTTGGGTGATTGTTGTTTGTTTAGATTTGAAGGAGATATCTTCATTGATTGAGAGTGGGGCATATGCTCATAAAGTGAGGAGGATTTCGAGAGCTGTGAGGCTGACTATGGTACTCAGGAAGAAGCTACAGGCTTCTTTACTATTTGCTTTCCTCTATTTTGTTCTACTAACCTATATCCAAGCTGCATTCCCAACTATCTTCCTTCCTACCCAAGGTAAATTTTTGAAGCTTTTTTTTCGATGGCTAAGGAAATTCTATTAAATTATTTGGCATCATTTATTTTGTAAATGTACAAAAGTATCACTAAATGTATCTTCTCTAGATAGTGAGCTAACCTAGAGAATGCAATTATGTGAGTACACGCAGATTTGGTTTCTTGTAGCCACGTTTTGCAATCTTTGATAATATTTCCTACTCTTTACTATATGAACACTGTTAGTGGAAAAGATTCATGTAGTCTTGTTGATATCTCATTCCCCTCTCTATTATGATGTGTACTCTACTTGTTTTTCATATTATTATGCTGATTTTGTTTTATTATTTGATAGCTTATTGGGAACACACTGATGGTTTACCTTAACTCCATTGTTAAGGGCTGTGTTGACAATATTGCTGCTAAACTTGAGATTATGGAGCCATGTTTCAGTTGTAAGGATAGGTGAGATAGCTTTTTGTTTGTATTGCAATATCTGAATTTCCTTCAACCTAGAATTTTAAACTGAAAATTTCATTTAATTGGTTATTGTTTTTCTTTTAGTAAATAAACCCATTTTTTTACACTTTTCTATAAGCTTATGGACATTATATCTTACATCTTCACTTAGGGGAACATGTTGATATTATACTTGTGCTGGTAGTTAATTTATTTCTCTCTGATTATTATGAGCTCTAAAAAAATATAACACGAATAACCATCATACTCTTACTGGATCTTCTGTTGAATTTGATACAAGTCATGTTTTGTTTTGTTCTTGGGGTACATCTCTATAGTTGAAAATCTTTATTGTAGATTGAGACATAGTTATTTGATTCATTAATATGTCTTTTGTATTTTAGGGTAGGGTTTAGTATGATGTCTGATTGTGAGGAAAAGGGACTTATATCTCCAGGAAAGGTAAATTGGCTGACCAACTAATTATCTCTCTTGGTATAAACTTGATATAAACTTGATATATGCTATTCCAAATAAAAAGAATAAGTTATCACTCCACCATGTAACATTCAAATGTAAGAAATTTCTTGATTTGGCATATTGTGAATGTTTTGTTGGGTTAATGTCTATTATACATTTATTATATGCTCAACCTCTTGTGTTTTTATGATATGTACCATAAGAATATCACCTATGTCAATATAAGTGTGATTGAATGTCACTTTCTTCTGATTGACCAGAGTTCTTCCTTTCTTTTAGAGGGACCAAAATTGGCCTTTTAGTATAGTCAAATTACTTTCATCAGTCTTGGTTTTCAAGGTAGCTGTTTATGGGTCTAACAAGTCTGGTAGGACATTAGGTTTGGTTTTGAAAATAATGACCTTACTGGACTTTCTACTTCTTCAGAGGTAGAGGTATGGACTGCGTACATCTTACCCCCCCAGACCCCACTAGGTGGGAATACACTGGGTTTGTTGTTGTTGTTGTTGTTGACCTTACTGGAGCAACTTTGATACTAGTTTTCAGCATGATGACCTTGATTCCCATCTAAAGGTCCGTGGCCATAGGGGCTCACAAGGCTTGCTCTTGACTTGAGTAGGAATTCATCATAATGAATTTAAAATCGTTCTCACATTCTATAGATTCTGTGTATATGCTTGTCTACTGAATTGTAATTTTCCTTTCAACCTGGTATATTTACTTTTTAGTACATAGTCAATGTCTTACTTGTAAAAAGAAGTACATAGCTCATAACTCCATTCTAAGATAGTGCATTAGCTCATAACTCCATTCGTGCATATAATTTAATGTAGGCTCACATAACTCATATGCTCCTTGTGTAAATTAATAATTTGTTTGAATCACTTTTCTGTTGTTATTCTTAAACCTGAAGGGTGAAAGGTAGATGCTACTACACTGAGCATCATAGTGGTGTTTGTCATAGCTTTTTCCCACTTCTTAGCATTATTTCTTATTGTTGTTCCACCTATGGTAGGGGTAAGGTTTACATACACATAACCCTCCCAGACCCCACTTTGCGATTACACTTGGTGTGTCCTTGATGTTGGCCTTACTATTTCCTGCCATCAACTTAATTGTAGGGGCCTTTTTGTCTTTCACCAAAATCTTTCCATTTTTCTTTTCCATTCTCAGCTGACACAAGATCTGACGAAGAACAATCTGAGCTTCATCTTCTAATGGATCTGCAGAGCTTCATCCCAAATTTTTCTTTCTTTCATATTTGCATTAGTTAATAATTACTCTAGTTTATCGACATTAAATTTTCAACAAGGAAAAGAAAAAACTAGAGTACTAAGCTGCCACTAATAATCAAGTAATTGGCATACACTAGATTATAAATGCAACAGTAACTAGTTATAAAAAAAATGGTAATATCAAAAAAGTTTGTTATAAGGGTTAGAGTATTATAAATCTCACAATCCATATAAGGGAGAGATTAGAACTCTATAAAATATTTAAACAATTTGATCTTGTTATTATCTTCTAGCAATTTTAACTTTAAAGCCAATGATGACAAATTTTAGTACTCACTGCCCAAGTGATATCTTAAGCTAATCTCAAGCTGTTATGGTCTATAGCATGATTTGGAAACAATTGGATTCCTTTTTTAGTTATATCATATATGAAATAGCAGTTTATGAGAGTTCTCAAAAATATAAATATGTTTATTATATTGTGTGCGATCCGATGAACATCTCATGGGAAACTCCATATTGCGATCTTGCTATTTTATATAAATTATCCTTATCGACCATCTCAAATATACAATTACTGCAGTTGGATCCCTCTCTATTTGGTGAGTCTTATTTCCTTTCTATCATTAGATTAGCAATTTAGCATAAGATTCTTATTCAGCAATGCTTAACTCATTAAAATGTAGCATAACATCTAGTTAGGAAGGTAAGTTGAGTAAGTTGAGTGTAGACTGTGCATTTAGTTGACTTGAACAACTAATAGTTATTTTTATTTATGAATGAAATAAAATATTGTGCTCTCTAGATTCATGTCATTTGTTGTTGTTTATCAACATGTCGATGGATGGGAAGTAATGTTTTTCATTGGAGTCAGTGCTGCCATAATGTAATGAAATCATAAAGCTTCACAAATGTGCACTTCATTTGTGTGTTGAGATTGCGTTCATATTGTTTGCTTTCCCAATGTTTGAGTCTCAAATGAGCTTGGGCTAGAACGTCCCAGGGCAACCAAATATGGCTTCTATGTGACAGTATTTCAGTCACTTCTCATTGGGATACTCTACATGATTATAGTATTAGTACTACAAAATCATTTTGCCATTATTTTCACCAGCGACGAGGTTTCGATACGAGATATTTCTCAGTTTTCTTGGTTTCTTGGAATAATAATGGTTCCTGTGATATCAGGTGTTACTTTTATTAAATTTTTCTATTTCTATATTTACGAGAGTGTTACTCTTCCATAGTCCTCAAAATAATCTTCTTTTGGCCAAATTTTGTGTTGCAGGTAGTGTTGTTGGAGTTCGGTGGAAAGGTTTCGTGGCTTACATCAATTTGGGTTCTTATTATGATTTTGGTATACCTCTTGGATATCTTCTTGGTTATATGGCTAACTTAGGAGTCATGGTAAACAAATACTCATTCTGGAAGTTCATGTATCTATTTGCATTTCTTGGCATCTTCTGTTATAGAAAACTACTGATTTGTTTTAGTATCTCTTACTATCAACATAATTTTAATCTGTTCCAAATTTTGGATTTGCTCTTGCAGGGACTATGGGGAGGAATGATAGGTGGACTAGCTTTGCAAACACTACTACTCTCATGTTGTACTATATACAATTGATTGGGTTAAAAAACTAGACTCACCAAGTGTTTGATTATAATTTATTATGTATGTAAATACTAATTTTCAATACGAGTGACTAATTTATATAAATGTTGCAATTCGTATTTAAGAAATTTATAACATGTGGCAACAATCATTGTAATAGATCAATAAACCATTGCAATAGGTTGTCAAAAATCATCGCAAAAGACCAATAAAACTGTTGCAATAGTTTAATGAAATACTTTTAAAAGGTACTCAAGAATCATTGTAACCGAATAACAAAACTGTGTCAATAGATGCTATTCTTACAGTTTAATGTCGTTTCAATAGAATCTATTACAATGGTAAATAACCATTGTAATAAATAAAAAGAGGCATCCCAATAAGTAAAAATAATCGTTACTATAGCTTCACTGATGGCGACGATTTTAGCCAACCATCACATAAACAGTTTCCATTGACCTATCGCAACACCCACATATAGGATGCTTGTTAAACCATTGTGGTAGAGCTATCACAACGATTTTGTTGTCTAATTCAATGGTTTTAAAATCGTCAACATAGGGGTAATTTTCAGTAGTGCCTTCTTAGGAACACATTGAATCGGGCTAACGTACTTGCTATCCTCAATAGGGTAAACCACTCCAACATCTAATTACTTGATAATTTCTTTCTTCACAACCTCTTGCATAGGAGGATTTAGCCTACCTGGTGCTCGATACTAGGTATACACTCAGATTCAAGCTGTATCTTATGAGTGCAAATACCAGGTTGAATCCCCATAATGTCTTCAATAGTCCAAACTATGGCTCTCTTGAACCTCTAAACAGGGAAAAGAATGACTCACCTGTGACTCTACTAAATCAGCCGCAATAATGACCGATAAGGTATTGTCGGCCCCCCAAAAATGCATAGCACAAGTGAGGTGGAAGGGCACCTTTAATTCCATAATCAGTGGATCCTCAATAGATGGTCGAGCTGAGGTCGAGCTGGAGAAGTGGTTCTACTTTTCAAATTAAGATCAAGCTTCTTTTGAGCTTGAATATAAGAACCTCTACCATATAATGCCCTCACCATCTCGTTGTACTCATCTATACCATCGCTATGAAAATTCATAATAACTACTGCTAATGCCTCTACCCCAAGTGTCTCTTCAATGGGAACAATCACTTATCATCATCAATGGTCTCAATCACAGATACCAATCTCATATTCTTTGGTTTTCGCATAGATGAAAAACATTAAAAGTGACTTACTCATCTGTAATGACCCTCTAGGTCATTTTTTGTATTTCTGCTAATTTTTTCTATTAGAGATCTTCCATATCTTTCCTAAGTCATTTATGACTTATTAGGACTGACGGTTTGGTATCGGATAGTTCATTTAATTTTTTGAGCCAATTCCATGTTTAAAAGTCTTTGATGGTTCCAAATGTCCATCGAGAAAAAACATCAGTAAAAAATAGCTCCAATATATCGATTTTATTCTAGATAGACCTTTGGTTTGGGTCCTAATACACTCGAGCTTATTTTGGCCTATTGGTCGGAAAGATAGAAAATTGGAAATTTAGGTATGAGACCCATATTTGGTTGTAAAATCCTCGGATGGAAAATTTAAATTTCCAATGCATCCAATATATCTAAATTAGAGAGTTTACGTAGTTCATTTGCATGTATCAGGTTCTGAATGATTCCCGAGGCATTGTTGGAAACTTGGAAAATTTCTAAGTTTTCTGGTGCTGATGCTTGTGCGATCGCACAAAAGCCATTATGATCACCCAATTGTGATTGTAAGAAGGCCATGGCAATTGCCCAATTGTGATTGCAATCCATGGACTGTGATAGCCATATCTGAGCTCTTGGTATTGGTATAAAAGGCCTCTTAGGCCGCGTTTTGGCTATTTTTCACTCACTCTGAGAGCCAAGAACCCTAAAAGGGTGATATCATTAAATTAAGGCTTGGGTGTAACTTAGGAGTTTGTTTAACATCTATTATCATGATTGTCATCCAAATTGAGGTTAGATTTCATCACTTTCTTGATGAATTTTTTGATTTTTTATCCAAAATCCCAAATAGCTTGAGGGTGGGTTTGATTTTAGCCCCAAATTAGCTTGGTTTCACCCATTTATTGAGGGTTATGACTCGTTGTTCATGTATGAATATTGGGTTGACCTCGAAAATATGATTTTCATAAGTGAGACCCACTTGGGGTTTTTGATGTCATTTTTAGACCCAAAGCACAATGGTGTAATATGAGTATCGTTATTCTTGTATTGATGAGTAGATTATGATTTTGATAGCGTGGTGGAATTTTGGGATTGTGAAGTGAAGATGGATGTTTGGTGAATGATGTAAGGATTTACTGTTCGATTTTGAGCTAGGTTTCTATCTACTCTTCTTTGTAAGATAATGAATGTTATATATTGCGTGTAAATATGAATCTTAAGTTCAATTGTGGGTAGTATAACTAAATATTAATTATTGAAGTTTGGGTATTAGATAAGGGTTTTTGATCCGCAAGGTGAAATGCTTATTGCACCTTTTAGAATCCAATTGCCTTCTCCCTAGGTGGAACTATTTTGTAGAATGAGTATGATATAATGATAGGTTTGGGATGTGGTTTAAGAATTGAAATCTTGGTTGATATATTTTATCCTATTTGGGATATTGTGGTGATCTTGAATCCTTAATTTGGGTGGAGTAGACTTAAATGACCATGTTTCTAGATGAAGTTCCAATCTTAGGATTGATTATGGTTTACTTGACATCTAGAAGTTGAACTAGATACCTTAGCCTAGTTTGTGGTATAATTTTCCTAAATATAGAAATTGAGGTTTAGAAGTGTTTTCTTCCGGCCCACCATAGGCCAAGACTTGTGTTAGCCCTTGTTTTTATTGACGAATGTTATCCTTAGTTGAGACTCATGAGCCCTATTTATGAGACTTACTTGGTGAATTGATAAATAGTGATAGTTTTTCCTGAATTATGATACAAGTCCTATAGCTATGAGATGCCTTATAGACGTGACATGCCTCATGGTTATGAATTAGGCGTTATTGATATTATGCCTCAAAGATGTGAGATACCTCCTATAAGTGATATGATTATAGACATGCTACGGCTTATAAACATGATTATTGATGTGAGTTGCGGATAAGTATGTGGGTCTAAGGATGGGATTATGTAATACCTCGTATTTCTCAAGTTTAACTAACTCCCTGCTCATGAGTTGTCCAATATAAAATTTTTGAAACTCTCAGTATTTTACAGTTTAGAGCCTTCCATTCCGTAGAAAATTGAATTAGCTTTCTAACGATATAAAATTCACCTAAATCTGATAACCGGGTAAGAAGTTATGACTATTTTAAGTTTCAGTCGTTAAACACCATAATTCAGGCCAGTAGCGCATCGCAGAGTAAGCCAAAATGACAATTGTTAGTTTCCAGTGAGGTATCGCGATATCGGTTTATTGTGGCACAACTTATTTTCACAATTGTCCATTTTCAGTGAACTAACGCGATTCCACCACGTCGCGGTAAACTTTCAGGTCCCAACCAAAGTGGCAACATGATACCAACACGTGCGCCACTATGTATTTCCCAGTTGGCAATTTCTAGAGACACGATGCGATAGCACCGCATTGCGCTAGGTGCCTATTTCAAAAAATGTAGACAGAAATTAAATACTTTGTCTAGGGTTAAAACAATCTTTTTCCATGATTGTAGCATGCCCAGATACGGGATTTAATCCCTAAAAATGTTTTAAGTCATTACTCACTCAATTTATCCCCAAATTGAAAGAATTCTCTCTCAAAACTACAAACCCTAGCTTCAAGAAAACAAGAGCAATCTCAAGGGATTCACCAAGAACTTCAAGAAACTCACAAATTAAGGTATGTTGGGTGTTCACCTATGGGTTCCTTTCACCCATAGAGTCCACGAATCCATTTTCAAAATACAAGATTGTTGAATTATGAACTTTCATGCTTGAATTGAATTGAATTCATGTTCATGTTATTGTTGGGTTTTAGTCCATGATTGAAATATATGCTTTATGAAATTAATCATTGTATATGTTGAATTAAATGATCTTCATGATAAACCCTTTAATTTGAAAGTTGATTGATGTAGCCATGATGACTATATGTTTTGATTATTGTATAACCTATGCATCCTCCCCATGTGTTTGATAAAATGCGTATGTGAATGAAATAATGCCATTATGACCTGATAGTATGTATTTCCCATTCATATATAAGTAGATGCATTACAAGTGTTTGATTAAATGCCTCTATGAGTGAACTATGGACAAGTATACATTGTTATGATTTTAAAGAGTATATTATGCTTTATTTTTCATGCTATCGAGTCCTGGGGGTATTTAATTCCCAACAATTTAGCTGTTTACCTAGAGCTAGTGTCAGTTACAGAATCTCAGTCATGTCACGATCAGTAGTACTCTCAGTCAGTTAAAAAACTCAGCAGAACTCAGTCAGTTACAGAACTCAGGAAAACTCAGTAAACACAGTATTCAGTCCAGTCCAGTTCAGTATACTCAATTAAGTGTCTTTCAGTTGGGAGTAAGATTTAGCACTGAGTGAACCCAAGGATGGGGGCTCACCTGCCAGTAGAGGGTGTGATCCTTAGAAGAAATCCTTGTATTCCAGAACTACATAGCCAGTGTAGGTTGAGACATCAAACCTGCCAGATAAGGGTAGATAAGGTGTTTTAACTTGCCCGATAAGGGTTTCACCATTCTCTTTAGAGTACCTGCCAGATGAGGGTAACTCTTCAGTGTCTTTACCCGTGGTACAGTACTGGCACCCTTCCAAGTAGGGTCACAGGTTGGACCCCAACTCAGTTATCTTATTTAGGGCATGTCGGTTAAATGATTACCTCCCACAATCTTAGTCTCAGTCTTCAAATTAGAACTCAGTTCAGTTCTACAGAATCAGGACTGTCAGATACAGTTAATTAGTATCAGTAACTTAGTTATCAGTAACTTTAGATATTAGTTACTCAGTATCAGAACTCAGTACTTAGCTTCAGATAAGCTTAGTCACAGTATTTATTTATATGCACAGTAGTGCATACTCAGTTTTACAGCAGTATTAGTTATCCATGTACTTTCATGTTTAGTTACACTATATCATATAGTTAGTTATTGTTCATGCATATGAACCATTACATTCATCCTTACCTCATCTAGCATACCAGTATATTTCACATACTGATGCATACTCTTTCTTTACGCTATGATGTCTCATATCATAGGTTCGGATGCTCAGGTTCCCGACCGTGCATAGATTGACTCAGATTTTGCCAGCAACAGTAGATTAGTAGTGAGTCCTTATCATTCGAGGATATTCTTTTATTTTATTATTTCAGTAGAATCAATATTTTAGTAGATAGATTTAGTTGGGGGATTGTCCCATTAACTCTACTTTCAGATAGTTTTAGTTAGAGGCTTTTCAAAGTAGTTTTCAGTCAGTATTTAGTTTTACAGATTATTATTTTAGAGGATATAATTTATCAGTATTTCAGATGTTTTGAACCTTATGGTATTTCAACCTATTTTTTGTATTTATTATAGTATCATATTTCAGTGGTTACAACAGATATCAGTCATGGGTTAGCTTGTAGTCCTTCTGGGTCATAAGCATCGTGTAGCATCTGGGTTACAAACTCGGCCCATTACAATTTTGGTATCAGAGACTAAGGTTCAACAGTGTCCTTGGAAGTCTAAAAGCCACATCTAGTAGAGTCTTGTGCATGGGTGTGTAGCACGCCATACTTATGGACCGGAGGCTATGAGATAATTTAGGAAACCGTTTTCCTTCTTTCAGTATTCATATTGTGTGAGTGTCCATGAGATCAAGTTAAACTCTCAGTCTAATCTATTTCCTTATTTTTGTTTACAAAATATGCCTCCTAAAAAGACTAATGAAAGGAGAACCGAAAA
This sequence comes from Capsicum baccatum var. pendulum, assembly GCA_030864225.1. Lineage (NCBI taxonomy): Eukaryota > Viridiplantae > Streptophyta > Magnoliopsida > Solanales > Solanaceae > Capsicum > Capsicum baccatum. The sequence continues at coordinate 146,204,518 of CM061552.1, forward strand.
TGCCTCCTAATCATATGTAGCCTAATTCCCTTCTTTGATCTACCTTAATTTGATCCAAAACTCCAAAGACCCTTAGTGAAAACTTACAGAGGTTAAGGATTTTGAAAAATTATGAGGAGAAAAGGTGAAAGCAAAGCCACCAAGAAATATCTGTTGGTGTTGAAAATTGATATATTTGGTTGATGGGAGTTGGGTAATGAAAAGAATGAAGATTGTTCAAAATTGAATAATGTGTGTATAGATAACAATCCCACAATATTGTATGTGAATTAGCTTAATGCGATGGGACAGACCAAAAGATATTAGTATATAGAAGTGGTGGAAATTAAATGTTAATAGAAAGATCTCAATGTTCATGTGATGTATTAAAGAGCTTAGGGAAGATAGTTATTATTATCAGCTAGAATAGTTCCTACCCATCCCCTAGCCTACATTATAACCTTTAAAGACCTATTTGATCCTAAGTCTTAACATTCTGATATTAACGGAGTACTACATTAAGGGCTAGCCTATGGTTCATCTTGTGTAACTTGTGAATTTTTTGTGAGAGTGAGCATAATTCGATTCTTGTACCCATTTTTTTGATAAACTGCACTTATGTGAGTGAGCTTGGGTAACTCTCTTGTGGTGAGGGTACATGTCTGATGATAGTTGGGTGAATTTTATGATGTCTTTGATTGAACGATATGTATGAGTTTTCCAACTTTGTGAGTCAATTGTTGAGGCTAGGATGTTTTGGAGTAGTGTTCTTGAGCTTTCAATTGTGTATAACATGCCTAGTGTAAAAAGTTGCATTTTGTGCAGTCATTATAGTTCTATCTTGAATGTATTTCTTGTAGTAGAAGTGCAAAATTTCCTCTGATTATGATGCTAGAAGTAAAGGGTTGTCGAGGATGAACAATGCTTTAAGTGTGAGGTGATGATCTGAGGGGGATTTATGCACCTTAGTATTATTATCCGGGCTTATTTAGCCTTTTTTTTAGGACTTTTTGTGTTCTTAAAGTGTTGTTAATTATATAATTGTGAATCTAAGTGAAAAATAACTTTATTATAATGTATAAGGTTTGTTTCAAATAAGTTTTGAATCAATTTGGTAACTTAGATTTTAGACGAGAAAACTAGTGTTACTAGCTTGAGCTATGTGGTGCTCTAATTGATATCAATGGATTCTAGTGAGTGTAATTAGTTGCTAAGTTTATTATTGTGTAGTTATGTTTGGAATAACTTTTTGATAGTTTTTAAGGTTCAATTGAAACAAGTCAAGAGTCAAAACTAAGATAAAGATCAAAAGGATAAAACTATATTCTTAGTTTAAGTTTCTAGTTCATCGTCTTGGATTATATGTGGTTTTGAGATCTAATTCTTGGTGTTTGATTCTATAGTATGCTTTGATAGTTTATAATGATGATATATGGATGATACATAAGATGTAAATCAGTTAAAAACATCACCACAAGGCTTAGAATGGATGGACAAAAGCACGGTATAAGACTTGACAAAAAATGGATGTTTTGGGGTCATTGGCGTTCCACGGACCTTAGCCACCGTGTTATGGACAGATACACACCATTGGGGGCATCCTAAATTACTAATTCCATTGTGTAACCGTGATAAGGACATGCCAAAGACCCTAGGCACCGCGGTAAGGGGCGTGGTACGGACCTAAGTTCAAATCGGCAACTTGTATCCTCGTATAAATTGGACCCTTAAACATTATGTTACACACCTTGGATGTCCTTGAAACTTTTGAGGAAGGATGGAAAATATTTTTTACTATGGGGTTTCTTCTATTAGTTTTGTTTGTTTATGAATTTTAACATGTATTCTATCATTAGGATCATGATTATGTCCATGAGCAGCTAACCACCCTTTTTCGGGGTTAAGGCCAAGAACATTATTACTCTTGTTATGAATTGATTTGTTTTTGATTATTTATCATATTTGGTTGTTTATTTATCCTTTTTATCACTATTTTAAGGATTCACAACCCTTACAATATATCCATTGTCATCTTGTGAGCCTGAAAGTAGGAATAAGAGGATAAAACATGGGGTAAATAGAATAGGATTATAAACTTCTATAGAATGAAGTTATAATTTACATTTAGGATATAAATATATAATGTTACCTATTTGTTTCACTTACGGGATCAAATATGAATCCATTTAACTTAGTTCTCACATCATTGCTCAATGATGTAATTATGGGTCTAAGTTAGATAGGTAGGTAAAGTCTCAAAAGACCATGATCATAATATCAACCTCGTTAATCAACAACCAAGATAAGTAACATAACCAATGAAGTTCAATAGTATAGTATGATTTTTCCAGAGCCTTAACCCTGGGTTTCTCCTCATTCATTGTCCAAGAACTTTACTTTTTTATATTGTTTACGATTATGTTTAGTTTTAACTTTTAAACTCTTTTGGTTAACTTTACACCAATTTAATCTCAATATTGAACTATAATTGGATAATTGTTAATACAAGTCTCTGTTGTATCGATACTTGGCTTGTAAAAGGACACTTTACTACTTGGTGAAACCACATAAACTTGTGTGTATGCTTGGGTGCAAAAATGTTCCTTGTTGTTTGATCCTTGATTTTATGACTAATCCATGGATTATTTCTTTTAGTAGTGTATGGAGTAGATCTGTACTGATATTTTCTCCCTATGGGTGTAACATTTTGGTTCAAGTCCCATTTATTTTGGCACTTTAGCCTTATAGTGGACCTTGAGTGGTACATGATATTGATGTTCGTTTTGGTACCACCTATTCATTATATATTGATGTTGATATTGATATTGGTATCATTTCTTAAGGTTTTTGATATTATTACTTGATGTAATTGATCGTCACTGGGTAGCTGTATAGACTAGTGTTATCTAGCTAGAATTCAATTTCTTTGTGAATCTTATTTGGTGGCTTGAGTAGATATAAACCAAAATGATGATTTCTTTCCTATAGCGAGTCATAGGTTGATGTTCTCTCTCTCGATTAACTGTATTTAGATTTATTTATGAATGTATTAGGCTATCAAAGGTAAGTTGACCTTCCATGTTTTTTGTATGGTTCTAAAATTGGTAATTTAACTATATTGCTTGATCTTGAGTTGGAGATTCTTAGACTTGCCTCCTACGTTGCAAATTTTTTGCTTTAACTATCCCTTCTTATATAGCCCATTTGTGAGATTGACCAGTTTGAGGTTTATTATTCATTTGTGGCTACTTCATTGCTTGATAGTGATCTTGATATTGAGATTAAGATATTGTGGATTCGTCTCTCATATCTGTTAGGTTTGTTTCTTTGTGATGGTTTGCTCTCGCTATTAGTGTAGAGATTGGATACTTTTTTCTTGAAGTGATATGGTTTTGTCTAGTGGAGTTAGAGAGTTAGAGGCAAGTGGTTTTTCTTATGATTGTTTCTTGAGTTGGCGAGTTGGAAATCCTTTATCTTGAGTTGCTTGGTTTATTTCTTGGTTGGTAGTATTGATGTTGAGATTTTAGATGATGTACTCAACATGAGTAATATGCTTAGGTTGGATTTAGTATGGTTCATTCTCAGTTGATGGGACGTCATGGAGAGGATTCTTTAGTGATGAGTAGTTATGCCTTGATCATCTGGATTTTAGTTTTGATTACCATCCAGATTAGTGGTAACATCGGTATAGATTCTATTCCTTGATAATCTCTATTTATGTTCCCAGATAGCAACTTATGAGCTTATTATCATGGTTGTTGCATGGACTTTCAACGGATCAACTTCAGTTCTTCGAGTTCTCTGCGATAAGATTATGCAGACAGGACTCAAGTGATTTTTCTCCTGATTTGGAGTAGAAGGCATATGTGGAATGGTAAAAGAAGGTTATATTTGGATTTGGAGTCGGTTGGGTGACTCATTCCTTGATTTGCTTTTAGGGCTTGGATAGGCCCATATTAGACTATACTTGTATAGCTATGGTATTAGTATGTTATGGTTTAGAGTTACATATATCAACCTTCTTCAGTTTAATTGGTCGCTTGTTGGTGGTTGAGTTTGGGTTTTGGCTATTTTAAAGTTAAGTGAGAGAGTTGTTTATAAAGGGATACCTGCGGTGAAATCCCTTGAAATGTTCTTTCTTTGTAGTGGTTATCTGGGAAGTCATGCTTGGAGCATGGGGACCCAATACCTTCTCTTTTTGAGCTTTTGAGATCTTTCCATCCATTGACTTTCAATAACGGAAGTCCTTTTAGTGGTGGATATTGTAATGACCCTCGAGGTTATTTTTCATATTTCCACTTATTGTTGTTGTTATATCTCTTTCATAGCTGCCCCAAGTCATTTGTTAATTGCTGTGATACGAGTCAAACGACCCTCGTAGCTTTTGATGACGTCCTTGGAGGCCAACACAAATACTCAAGATATGGTCGCCTCGAGGACATAAGAGCATACATGTAGAGACCATTTTTGGCACTTGATGGAGCAATGCCAAGTGTGGAAGATTGCCTGGAGCATTGAATACGCGAGGAATCATAACCTTCGACAACACTTAATGTCTCACGGCTTTGGACACTTTTATTAAGGGCATTTTGGTCACTTCACTTTGTCCAAATACACTCCATGGATACCCCTCCTCATTAAGGGATTGTTGTCATTTTGTCCTTTCGTGTAATAGAATAAATAGAATATGTTAGGGTTTGATAATATTTTGAGACATTATAAGTTCTCTCTTTGAGAGTTTAGTTCATAGTTAGGTCTTACAAAAGCCATCCCCACCATAACTAGGATACATACAAGTGTTGAATCACTTGTATTTGCTTGTTGGCTTGAGACGTTGGTGTTTAGAGGAGGTAAAGTCCCTCTTGTGTCAATGTAAGAGTTAGATGTTTGTTGTGTGTAGTATTAAGGGTCCAAGAGACCACCAAATTCTTGAGTTCTTAAGATTATACCATCACTTATTTAACTGTCTATCCTTTGTTTTATTTTAATCATTTGTTTGTTGTTCTTGTACTCCAACCCATGAGTGATGTTATTTTTCAACTTGTCATTGTTCATCTCGTGTTCTTCATTTAGTGTTGTTAATCTAGTTTGTTCTTGGCTGAAAATAGGTGTTAAACACCTTGTTATTTTCTCATTCTTGTCTTGTTGTTTGAATCCGAGAGGGGTCACCAAAGAGGTCCTCAGTTTCTTGAACTTGTGGACTGATTTGGTGTGTGTTCAATGTCTTCCTTGTTGTTCTTATATCATTTGGTATCAGAAAATGGCTTGATATTATTCCCATAATATCAATCTTGGGCTCATAAACTTGAAAATAAAAATAAAATTGTTGAAAACTAAAAAATCCATAAAAATAGCAATCTGCTCGTGTTTGTGTTCTTGGCCGAAATTATGTTCTTGTTGTAGTTGTCTTGGAAAAGTTTGAGTCTTGATCTAGGTGTATTTTTACTTTTTTTGTTGTTTCTTGTGTTATATTCTTTCTTCACTAACACCATTGAGTCAAGATCCAAGTGGAGCTTGAATGATTCTTATTGGTATTGTTGTTGCGGTTCCAAACTTGAACATTGTTGGTGCGTTTTGGTGTTGTTGTGGACTGAAATTTGAAGGTATGGTTTGAACTTGTGTTGTTGGTATCTTTTTTATGGGTTTTAAATTTGAAAAAGGTGTTGTTGGTTCTTGGAGCTCAACGTGAGGCTTGGTATCCAAACTTCTATTGAATGTTCTTGTTTTTCTAGACCAATATTCATGTATAGTTGCAAGAAGACTCTTTAATAGTGTTGTTTGATCCAAACCCAAGTAGTGGGAAGAGAAGCCCTTGTGATTGTCTTGAAACTAGTCCCCGAAAATCTACCAAAAAGGAAGGGAGACAAAAGATCTACCAAACAGACTAATTACCAAAAGAAAGAAATACCACTTTCCTAGGTGTCCAAAAGAGGAAAAGTTCACCAGCCCCTCAAAAAGGTGTAAGACAAGTCAAACCTTTTTGAAAGGTGAAAAGGGATCTAATCTTGTTGTTGTATTCTCCAAGGGCGGGTAAACCACTTCAAAAACCAAAATTCAAATCAAAATCTCAAAGTTGGGAACTAAGAACCTTTCAAAAACCGCAACTAATTCTAGACCGCTATATCACCAAATTCCGTACAATACCAAAACTTTTGGCTCAAAATCTTGGATTCTTAGTTTCTTGTTGTTGATTCTTAGTTTCATTTTGTTGATTCTTATACTAATTGACAACTAGTAAATACCTACTAAGTTGTAAATTAGTTTTTGAATACATTTCTTCGTGTTAGTGTTATTTTTGTGCTTTTATTATTTTTGAATCGTAGTATTTCTTGGTTCATGTTTGGACATTACTTTCTTAAGTCTTCAAGCAAAGAATCCATTCCGTCCAAGGAGTAGACTCACCCTTTGACTCATTACAAACTACAAGCCGACTTGCAACACTTGTGAAACCAAGTATGAGATGATCAAGGTATGAGAGAGAGTGTGGTGAGGAGTTTGTGAACTAATTGTTTTTTTTTGTTTTGTGAGTTTGTTTTGTTTTTAGGTACAATTGCAATGGAACCCGCGACTTCAACCTCTCGACCTTGGGCAATGATGTTACAAGTGCCATTTTGGCCCACCTTGATACTATTTCCCGATACTTGGCTATGGCAAATGAAAGGTTGGATCGTATGGTAGGTCAAAGGGGGAACGTGGGCTGCCCGAACACATGTCAAGATGACGGTTGTAGCTCATATGAGCTACAAGGTAAAAACGCTATCCCCTACATTCTTATGAACTTAGAATGCTGTGATGTGGCTAGTAATAGCCAAAAGGGTATAGTTAAGGCCTTGCCTCTTAGAGAAGAGATTGAAATATCTTTGAAACTTGATAGTGAACATATAGAGAGTGAGCTTGCTTGTCCTAAATCTGCCAGCGGGGTAGAACTTGCTATCATTAGATACAATGTCTTGTTTAAAGATATTTTAATCTCTAATAATGAACCTAGTGGTGCAAGTGATGTTGACAGCATAGCTTTCCTTGAAGGCTATAGCCTATATGCCAACCCACTATGGTGTGACAACATTCCTCCTAAGCATAGAAATCTCTTCTTGGAAGATAAGAGTACTCTTATGGGCAAGGAATGTGTAGTCTCAAAAATGATTTCTTTTTCTACTTTGTCTGGCTTTATTATTGAGAGTACTCTAGGTGATGGTTGGAAAACTAGTAGTAAGTACACACATGAGGGCACCATAGTAGAAGTAGACTTGAGTGCCACCTATATCTACTCTCTCCTTGCTTATGATGATATGTATGCCATTGTAGAGAGTATGTCGTGTAGTTTGGGAGAAGACTACGGGAAAGAGGAGTTGTCTAGAACTGTGTCTATGGCTACTCTTCCCATTTGATCTCGGTGCCATCTTGGGGTGGGAAAGGATTACCCTTGGCCTAGGTACATTCTTTCTAGATATTTATCATAACCATGTCCTTGGTGCATTTTTCAATGGCTTACTAATGTGTAACACGAAGGACTCTTGGTTATATGCCAAGTATGAACAACCTTGGCATATTGATGTTATGTATTTGGCTAACTATAACCCTCATGTCATGAGGATGTGGTGCTTGTTTGTCTTCTCTTTGTTCTTTCAAGGTTTGGATTTGAGGTCAAATCCTTTTTAAGAAGGGGAGGATGATACGAGTCAAACGACCCTCATAGCTTTTGATGACATCCTTGGAGGCCAACACATAAAGACTCAAACCATGGTTGCCTCGAGGACACAAGAGAATACATTTAGAGATAATTTTGGGCACTTGATAGAGCAATGCCGAGTGTGGAAGATTGCTTGGAGCATTGAAGACTTGAGGACTCATGGCCTTGGACAACACTTAATGGCTAACGGCTTTGGACAGCTTTACTAAGGGCATTTTGGTCACTTCGCTTTATCCAAATGCACTCTATGGCCACCCCTTCTCATTAAGGGCATTGTTATCATTTTGTCTTTCCTTGTATAGAATAAATAGAACATGTTACGGTTATTTTCACTTAGTTGTTGAATGATGATATTTTGAGATGTTATAAGTTCTCTCTTTGAGAGTGTAGTTCATAGTTAGGGCTTGGAAAAGCCATCCCCACCGTAACTAGAATAGATACAAGTATGGAATCACTTGTGTTTACTTGTTGGATTGATACGTTGGTGTTCAGAGAAGGTAAAGTCCCACTTGTATCAATGTAAAATTTAGGTGTTTGTTGTGTGTAGTGTTAAGGGTCCAAGAGACCACCAAATTCTTAGGTTCTTAAGTTTATACCATCACTTGTCTAACTGTCTATCCTTTGTTTTATTGTAATTGTTTTTTTGTTGTTCTTGTATTCTAAACTGTGAGTGTTATTATTGTTCATCTCGTATTCTTCATTTTGTGTTGTTAATCTAGTTTGGGGTTGGCTAAAAATAGGTGTTAAACACCGTGTTATCTTCTCATTCTTGTCTTGTTGTTTGAATCCAAGAGTGGTCACCAAAGAGGTCCTCGGTTTCTTGAACTTCTGGACTAATATTGGTGTGTGTTTAGTGTCTTCCTTGTTTTTCTTGTATCATGCTATGATTGACGGTTCGATTACAGGGCAGTTTATTTGGTTTTTAGAGCTAATTCCATATTTAGAAGTCTTTGCTTGTTCCAAATGGACACCAGGTGAAAACTTTAGTAAAATGAACTCCAATGAAAATTCTGATTGTGCCATCAACTCCAAAATATTGATTTTAGTCTAGGTATACCTTTGTTTTGATTTTGAATACACTCGAGCTCATTTCGACCTATTGGTCAAAAAGTTGAATAATTAGAAATTTAGGTGTGGGACCCATATTTGGTTGAAACGACTTCAAATGGAAAATGCGACTTCGCCAATACGTCCAAAACATCAAAATTAGTATATTTATATAGTTCATTTGTATATATCAAGGTTTTAATGAATCTTGAGGCATTATTGGAATCTTGGAAAATGTTCCTAGTTTGCTGGTGCTGATGCTTGTGCGATCTGAGCACCTGGTATTGGTATAAAAGGCACCTTAGGCTGAGTTTTGGCCATTTTCACTCACTTTTGAGAGCCAAGAATCCTAATGGGGAGTGCGGGATTGCCTTGACACCTTGTGCTAGGCATACACCAGTGTTTTCCCCAAGAAGAACAGAAAAATAAAATCTGAAAACTTCAATAATTTTAATCAATAATTTTGCAACCATATTCCCTGGCAACTATACCAAAATCTGATGTCACCCAAGACTACACCTTTTTAAAGTATAATACGGTCAATGTGAAATATAATAACCCAACTAGGTTGGGTTAGAACCCATAAGGCATAGGCCAGAATATCTCTCAAACTTGCTAAAATAGTCAGGCAATGTAGAAAAGCAAATGTGGAGATTTTTTGTTATTAGTAAAAAGTAAAAATAATCAAATGCTTTTGGTTATAAACAATCTGAAATGAAGACTAGGACTGTGTTCCCCTGATTTCTAACTCTGTAGGTTTCTCATGCACAGTCAGACTATCTCACTACTACATATGCAGAATCTAACAAGATAGGTATCACCAACTTTCTTGTGGACTCATTAGTAAATTTCACCCTTTACCATGTGAGTATCGGGGTTTCGCCTTACTAATCCTTGCCTTTGATCCCAGTTTAACTATCACTTTGTAGGTCTCAAGTTATTAGACGAAGGTTGATAATTTCCTTACTAATCCTTGCCTTTAATCCCCGTTTAACTATCACCTTGTGGGTCTCAAGTTATTAGATGAGGGCTGATAGCCTCGATCACTGTTGTAATGTTTTTTACAATCTCAAAATCCTTTGTGAAGATGATTGCGAATACAGGAAAGTCCTTAGTTTTGTAGTAACTTAGGAGGCAATCAATACAAAGAAGATCGCAACACATGCCACAACAATGATCTAAATGAATCTCATATTTTCCCTACTTTGTTAATGCACTAGGGTTAACATAAACCTAATTAAGGAAATTATCCACTCATGGATGTGCAACAATTCATCGAATTTGATAAATAAAATATAGAACTAATTGCGCAATAATAAAAGAATAAAATTCAAAGCCCCGAATTGATTACATATCCAAAAACCAAGAACAAGAGTATAAAGTGTGTAAAAATATGTCAAAGTACGTCAACTATTACATAAAGACCTCAAGGTTATTTATTGAGTCTCAAAATAGCATGGGAAACCTAACTGAAACAAAATAGGAAAACTAAGTCGGCAGTGGTCATGCCTTTGGCAACGAGTCATCTGGACTGACGATGACTCATTAGCTATTATTGTTGCTCTCTTCTGTACTCAGTGGTAACGACTTATTGTCAGAAGTAATGAGTCATTGGCTGGGACTCATTGTCACTTCAGTGAATTTTCACTTTAAGTACTTTTGGGTCTATTTTTAGAACGACTCCTTACCATGAGTCGTTGTCAGTCACAACCACTCGTGGTTCTCACACATTTCCATTAGGGCTTCAATCTTGTCATCTTTTAGGACTTTGTATCTTATGATCAGAATAAATCTCAATAAGACTCATTATCACTCATAGCGAGTCATAGTCAGTCTTCTACTTAGCTTTTAAAATCAACATTCATCACTATTAATGCAATGACTCTGTTAGGGGACTAAACAACTCGTGCCCAGTCAAAACATTAATTTTTCTAGAGCTTTTTCATCCTTTTTTAATCCATGCCACTTCCAATATAATTTACCTGGAACACACATAAAACACACATTATATCCAAAAAAATAACACAAGTAAATGCATATTTTCACCGTTTTAAGCATCAAAAGTGCAATGAAGCCATGACACATCAGCTATGTCTTAGTGTAATGCTTTTGTTATTCCATCTGGGAGTGAGGATCCTCTCGATAGAGATCAACTTCATTTGTAGCCTATCAATTTCATGCAGGTAGCATCTCAGTCTATTAATGGCTATCATATTATTAGTCGTAGTCACAATGGACAGAGTTTTTATTAGACCTTATAGAGCATTTTCCATGGATCTTTTGGTTGTGGTGGCTATTCTAGATCTATGGATACAACAACTTGGAGTATTTTAGGAGCTTTTTATGGTTTTAGAAAGATTGGTATTGGTCTAGAGAGTGTCTTTGATGCGAGTTGGTTATTCAGACAGATTTAGCATGTGTTCCCTACAAGCCTAGTGCTCTTGAGGTATGTTATTTTTATAGGGAGGATGGTCATCTCAGTAGGGAGTTCCCTATGCATCGCTTGGTTAACTAGTTTGAGTTAGCTCATATTTCTCACAAGGTTTGGTTTTAGGTATTTGCTACGACTGTAGAGAGATCGATCACTGGTCTAGAGAGTGTCCCTATTGTAGGACTATTATTTATTCAACTCATCCAGATCAGACTCATAGTGTTGTGACACCTTCAATTAGAAGCAGTGCACTTAGTGCCATAGTTCCTAATTTTGACATTCAGTTCAAGTTTGAATCTACTCATATTCGTACTCCCTCAGGCACATCAGGCATGGACTTTATATTTCCACGGTGATAGTGCACTTTTTATTTCCTACCTTTATCTTTTCATTTGAATGTATTAGGGTTTTCTTACCCATTGACGATTATCTGTCTTAATAGGTTTATAATGATTGTTGTGTGTCTGGGTGTAGAGTTTATGATTATATGACTACCCCCATAGATCATTTTTTTAGTAGTGGATAGAGTGGATAAATATCGATATTTCCTAAGGGTGTAGCATTTGGGTTCAAGTCCCATTTTCCTTAGTATATTGGCCTTCTTATGGACCTAGAGTTGTAATTGCTATTATTTTTCATTTTTAGTGCCACCTACTTCTTATACTGATGTTTATATTGCTATTATTATTATTGCCATTATTTAATGTTGATTGATCCTTACTTGGTAGAGGGATAGAGAGCATTATATAGTTAGGATTTTCCCTTCTCAAGTATTGATGTCACCTAAATTACACATCTAAGAACATACAATGTGGTCACTGTCAAATATAGAACCCAATAGAGGTTGAGGACAAACACACGGGGGATAGGTCAAATTTCTATTGAGAACTTATTAATGTAGTTATACATGTGCAGAAGTAAATGGGGGATTTTGTAGTAATAGTAATAGTAGTAATGAATCTTGAACACTTTAGGTTGAAATCAATAAAAGATGATTACTAGGACTATATTTCCCCAGACTTCCTAACTCCACAGATATATCATTTTCTCAAACTCTCCCGGTGCCTTGCATGTAGAATCTAACAAGTTAGGTATCAATAACCATCTCTCGACACCTTTTGGTGAATTTTACTCATCTTCTCTCAATTTCAGAATGTCACATTACTAAACCTTGTCCTGGATCTCAAATTAACTCTCTCCTCTTAATCTCAAGTTAATTAGATGAAGGTTGGTAGCTTCGAATTACTGTTATGATCTTATTTTCCAAATCTCAACCTCTCTCTAGATTTAGTATTAAATACAAATGGGATCTTAGCATTTGTAGTTGCTAAAGCAATACAAAGTAAACCACAATACATGTATACATACTGATTAGGAAATACTTTGCACTTTCTCCACCCAACACACCTCTACCCAATAATCAATTAAAATCTCATAGGTATCCTCGCTCAGAGTGGTTGTACAAGCTCAACTATACCTTCTCAGATTAAGTCAATCAATTAAGAGCTCATAGGCATCCTCTCTCAGGGTGGTCGTACTAGCTTAACTATACCTTCTCAAATTAAGTTGGTCCATAGAGGTTGCTATGTGTGTGATAAGTTATGCCATATGGCAAAGGATTTCCCCTATTATATTTTTAGGCCTACTCATATATTGATAGTGAGAGATAACCCTTAGGGTGGTAGAGGTACATCGGGTAGAGGTAGTGGTACCTGTGGTAGTGGTCGTAGTTCTACATAGTTTGATAGTGGATATGGATAGTTCTATGCTATATCCACCAGACATGAGGCAGAGGCTTCCGACTTTGTTATCACGGATGTTATCCCCATTTATTTTAGATCTGTATCTGTGTCATTTGATCCAGGATTGACTTTTTTCTATGTGTATGCATATTTTACATTGGGTTTTGATTCTACTAGTGAGTCTCTTACCATGCCTATCTATGTATCTACCCTTATAGAAGACTCTTTAGTGGTGGATCGGGTACGATGATCTTATGCTGTAGCTTTCACGGTCCGTAAGACTTGGGTAGATCTGATTATCCTAGATATGGTAGATTTTGACATCATCTTGGGTAGGAATTGGTTAGCTCCCTATCAGGTTATTCTAGATTGTTATGCTAAGAATGTGACTTTAGCTTCATTGGGTGTGCCAAGGATAACTTAGAAGTGTATGCTTTATTTAGGTCCTAAGAGAGTTATATCCTTTCTTCAGGCTCATCGCTTGGTAGAGAGGGGATGTTTTTCTTATTTGGCCCATGTTCATGATACTAGTGTAAATTCACTACCTCCCTTAGATTCTACCCATATTGTTTGTGAGTTCATGGATGTCTTCTCTACAAACTTGTCTAGTATGCCTCCAAATCATGATATTGACATTGCTATTAGTGTTGTGCCAAGAACCATGCCCATTTCTATTCCTGCTAATAGTATGGCCCCAATAGAGTTGAAGAAATTAAAGATCAATTATAGGAATTATTGGCTAAGGGATTTATTTAGCCTTGTGTATCACCTTGTGGTGCTGCTGTCTTGTTTGTGAAGAAAAAAAATGGGTCTATGCGTATGTGCATTGATTATAATAGTTGAATAATGTGACGATTAAGAATAAGTATCCTCTTTCTCATATTGATGATTTGTTTGATCATTTTTGTGTTTTTTGGTATTTACAAAGATTGATTTAAGGTTCGAGTATCACCAATTGAGTATTAGAGCATTGGATATTCAGGAGATAGCTTTTTAGACTTGATATAGTCATTATGAGTTCTTGATCATGTTCTTCATATTGACCAATGCCCTATACAAGTTCATGGAGTTGATGAATCAAATATTTCGATTGTATCTTGACTCTTTATCACTATAATTTTAAATGATATCTTGGTTTACTCCAAGAGTAAGGCTGACCAAGAAGAGCATTTGTAGATTGTACTTCAGAAGTTGAGAGATAAGAAGTTGTATACTAAGTTCTCCAAGTGTGAGTTTTGGTTGGAGTCTATTTATTTCTTAGGTCATGTGGTAATAAAAAAATGGTATCATAGTAAACCTGGCCAAGATTACATTAATTTATGATTGGGGTAGGCATACTTTTCCTACCAAGATTTTGATTTTTGTTTGTTTAGTAGGTATCGGCGCTTTGTCAAGGTTTTCTCATCTATTGCAGCTTTGTTGACCAAGTTGACTCAGAATTTTTTTTCTTCTAGTAGTTCGATGCTTGTAAGGAGAGCATTCAAATGTTTAAGGATTTATTGACATTGAATCCTATCTTAGCCTTGCCCAAGGAGGATGTAGGTTTTACCATTTTTGAGATACTTTTGGTATTAGGTTAGGTGTCATGTTGATATAGGAGGTAAGATGATTGCATATGCTTTTTGTATGCTGAAGCTCCATAAGAAGAATTACCCTACCCATAATTTGGAGTTGTGTGTCATTGTACTTGCTTTGAAGTTATGGAGGCACTATTTATATAGAGTCTGTTGTGAGATCTTCTCGGATCCCCATCGCCTTTAGTATTTTTTCACCTATTAAGATCTTAATATGAGGCAGCATCATTGGCTTGTGTTGTTTAAGAATTATGACCTTATTATTCTCAATCATTTGGACAAGGCTAATATGGTTGTGAATGACTTGAGTTGCAAGTCAATAAGTATGCATAGCTTGGCACATCTTTTGACTCAGAAGAGGACTTTGGCCTTAGAGGTTTAGTCTTTGTCTAACCAGATAGTTAGGCTTGATATTTCGATACCTGGGTATGTTTTGGCATTTTTAGAGGCTAGATCTTCTTTGATGGAGCATATTCGGGATCATCCATATAACGATGTTGGTTTGAGAGTGATTCAGGATAAGGTATTGACTGGTGAGGCTAAGAAAGCCTTACTTAACTCTGATGGTAATTTGACGATTGGAGGCTGAGTTTGTATGCCGAAAGAAAGTGATTAGGTGAGAATAATTTTGGAGGAGTCTCCAGTATTTCATTCATCCATAAGTGACCAAGATGTATCATAATTTGAGACTACAATACTGGTGGGGCAGTATGAAAAGGATATGGTGGACTTCATAGCTCGTTGCCTATGTTTCCAATAGGTTAAGGCCAAGTATTTGAGTCCTAGTGGTTTGCTTCGGATACCAATTCTCGAGTGGAAATAGGAACAAATCATTATGGAATTCATGATTGGGTTATCCTGTACTTCTTATGGTTCTAACTGTGTTTAGGTCATCGTTGATTAATTGACCAAACCTACATATTTCATCCCTATTAAGGTTTCCTTTAGTGTTAGAGGTTAGCCTATATCTATGTTCGTGAGATAGTTAGTCTCCATGGTGTACCAGTGTCTATTATCTCAGATAAAGGTTTAGTTTTCATTTCTCACTTCTAAAAGGCATTTTAGGAGGACTTACGTACCTTAGTTGATCTTAGTATAACTTTTCACCTCAGACTGACGATTAGTCGAGTAGACTATTTATGTTTTGGAGGATATGCTCTGCGCTTGTGTTATGGACTTTAGTATTCAGTAAGAGCAACATTTAGCCTTAGTAGAGTTTGCATATAATAATAGATATCACTCTAGTATTAAGGTGGCACCATTTAAGGCCTTATATGGTAGGCGTTATCGTTTTTCAATTAATTGGTTTGAGGTTTCTAAGATTAGACCTTGAGGTACAAACTTGTTTTGTGTGTCTTTAGAAAGGGTTTGGATTATCAGGATAAACTTCGAGCAACTCAGAGTAGGCAAAAGTTCTATGCGGATCATAGCCTTCATGCCTTAAAATTTTAGTATGGCTGATCGAGTTTTCCTTTGTATTTCTCCCATGAAGGGTGTGGTGAGGTTTGGGAAGATGGGAAAGCTTGGCCCTAGGTATATTGTGTCATTCGAGATTCTTTGAACTATTGGGATGCAACCTATAAGTTTGCATTGCCCCCAGATTTATCAACTGTTCATCCAGTTTTTCATGTATCCATGCTTCAATGTTATATTTTGAATGAGTCTCATGTCATTCATTGCGACATAGTACAGTAGATAAGGGGTTGTCCTTTGTTGAGGAGCCAATCTCTATTTTATTCAGGGATGTTAGGCGGTTGCATTCTAGAGATATTCTGATAGTTAAGGTCTAGTGGAGACATCATCCTATAGATGAGGATACTTGGGAGGTGGAGTTTGACATTCGTAGTAGTTACCTTAACTTTTCACTGATTCAAGTATTTTCCTTGCCTTTAATTCGAGGACGAACTAGATTCTTAGTGGTGGATATTGTAAGGACTTGATTCTGTGAATTTTTCATTTTTATTTCTTTTGATATTTTTTTCTCCCAATAATTTCTATGTGATATTTCTAGGATGCAAAAATGGTGGGCACAATTTCCATTGCATTTTGGTATGATTTGTGCGAGTTTGTGACTTTTAGAGGTTTAAAAGGCCTTATAGTTGATGTGGGTCATCATTTGTAGTTCTGTGTATCGAATGATAAAATGGACTGCATCAGAAAATTTAGAATATTAATTTTCTAATAATAGCATGGTTGATTTAATTTTCTAATAATAGCATGGTTGATTTTTAATAATAATAGAGCTCATAAACACTGATTAGGAAAGGCAATCAATCAACAGCTCATAGGAAACCTCACTCAGGGTGGTCGTACTAGCTCAACTATACCTCCTCATATTAAGTCAGTCCATAGAGGATGCTATGTGTGTCATGAGTTATTCCATACGGCCAAGGATTTCCCCTATCATGTTTTTAGGCCTACTCCTATATCGACAGTGAGAGGTGACTCATAGGGTGGTAGAGGTGCATCGGGTAGAGATAGTGGTACCCGTATTGGTAGTCATAGGTCTACGTAGTCTGACAGTGTATATGGACAGTGCTATGCTATATCCACCAAACATGAGAAAGAGGATTCTGACTCTGTTATCACAGATGTCATCCCCATTTATTTTATATCTGCATTTGTGTCATTTGATCTAGGATTGACTTTCTCCTATATGTATTTTTATTTTGCATTACCATGTCTATCTATGTATCTACCCCTATAGAATTGGGTGCGGTGATCTTATGTTGTGACTTTCAGGGTCCATGAGACTTGGGTAGATCTAATTAACCTAGATATAGTAGATTTTGATGTCATCTTGGGTATGAATTGGTTAGCTCCCTATTATGTTATTCTAGATTGTTATGCTAAGACTGTGACTTTAGCTTCATTGGGTATGCCAAGGATAGCTTGGAAGTGTATAGTTTATTTTGGTCCTAAGAGAGTTATATCCTTTCTTCAGGACCATCGCTTGGTAGAGAGGGGATATTTGTCTTATTTGGCCCATATTCATGATACTATTATAGATTCACTGCGTCCCTTAGATTTTGCCCATATTGTCCGTGCGTTCATGGATATCTTCTCTATGGATTTGTCTAGTATGCCTCTGAATCATGATATTGACTTTGCTATTAGTGTTGAGCCAAGAACAATGCCTATTTCTATTTCTCCTTATATGATGGCCCCAACAGAGTTGAAGGAATTAAAGATCAATAGTAGGAATTATTGGGTAAGGGATTTATTCGTCCTTCTGTATCACCTTATGGTGCTTCTATCTTGTTTATGAAGGAAAAAGATAGGTCTATGTATATGTGCATTAATTACAACTATTGAACAAGGTGACGATTAAGAATAAGTATCCTCTTCCTCGTACTGATGATTTGTTTGATCATCTTTGAGTGTTTTGGTATTTACAAAGATTGATTTGAGGTTTGAGTATAGCTAATTGAGTATTAGAGCTTTGGATATTCTGAAGACAGCTTTTCAAACTCGACACGGTCATTATGAGTTCTTAATCGTGTTCTTTAGCTTGACCAATGCCCTATCCACATTTATGGAGTTGATGAATAGAATATTTCGATCGTATCTCAACTCTTTATCACTATATTTTTAAATGATATCTTGGTTTACTCCAAGAGTAAGGCTGACGAAGAAGATCATTTTTAGATTGTACTTCAGAGGTTAAGAGTTGATAAGTTGTATACTAATTTCTCCAAATGTGAGTTTTGGTTAGAGTCTATTTCTTTCTTGGGTCATGTGGCGATAAATAATGGTATCATAGTCAATCTGGCCAAGATTGCATTAATTTGTGATTGGATTGGGCCTACTTTTCCTATTGAGATTTTGAGTTTTGTTCGTTTAGTAGGTATCGGTGCTTTGTCAAGGGTTTCTCATCCATTGCAGCTTTTTTGACCAAGTTGACTTGGAATTTTGTTTTCTTCTAGTGGTCTGATGCTTGTAAGGCGAGCATTCAAACGCTTAAGGATTTATTGACATCAAATCCTATCTTTGCCTTGCCCATGGAGGATGTAGGTTTTACCATTTTTGAGATACTTTTGGTATTAGTTAGGTCTCGAGTTGATATAGGAGGTAAGGTGATTGCATATGCTTCTTGTATGTTGGAGCCCCATGAGAAGAATTACCTTACTCATAATTTGGAGTTGTGTGTCATTGTATTTGCTTTGAAGTTATGGAGGCACTATCTGTATAAAGTTCATTGTGAGATCTTCTCAGATCACCATAGCCTTCAGTATTTCTTCACCCATTGAGATCTTAATATAAGGCAGCGTCGTTGGCTTATGTTGCTTAAGAATTATGACCTTACTATTCTCAATCATTTGTACAAGGCTAATATGCTTGAGGATGCCTTGAGTCGTAAGTCAACTAATATGCATAGCTTGGTGCATCTTTTGACTTATAAGAGAACTTTGGTCTTAGAGGTTTAGTATTTGGATAACCAGATAGTTAGGCTTGATATTTCGATACCTGGGTGTGTTTTGGCATTTTTGGAGGATAGATCTTCTTTGATTGAGCATATTCGGGATCATCCGTATGATGATGCTGGTTTGTGGGTGATTCGGGATAAGGTATTGACTAGTGAGGCTAAGGAATCCTTACTAAAATTTGATGGTGATTTGACGATAAGAGGCTGAGTTTGTATGCAGAAAGAGAGTGATTAGGTGAGATTGATTTTGTAGGAGTCTCCTTGTTCTAAGTATTTCATTCGACCAGAAGTGACTAAGATGTATCATGATTTGAGACAACAATAATGGTGGGACAGTATGAAGAAGGATGCGGTGGACTTCATAGCTCATTTCCTGTGTTGCCAGCAGGTGAAGGCCAAGTATTTGAGGCCTGGTGGTTTGCTTCAGATACCCATTTTCGAGTGGAAATAGGAATAGATCATTATAGACTTCGTGAATTGGTTACCCTGTACTTCTTGTGGTTTTGAGTGTGTTTGGGTCATCGTGGATCAATTGGCCAAACCTGCATATTTCATCCCTATTAAGGTTTTCTTCAGTCTTAGAGGTTGGCCCATATCTATGTTCGTGAGATAGTTCATCTCCATGGTGTACCAGTATCTATTAACTCAGATAGAGGTTTAGTTTTCATTTCTCACTTCTAGAAGGCATTGTAGAAGGACTTCCATACCTTAGTTGATCTTAGTATAACTTTTCACCCCAGCCCGACGGTCAGTCGAGCAAACTATTTATGTTTTGGAGGATATGATTTGTGCTTGTGTTATGGACTTTAGTAGTCAGTAAGAGCAACACTTAGCCTTGGTAGATTTTGCATATAATAATAGATATCACTCCAGTATAAAGATCGCACCCTTTGAGGCCTTATATGGTAGGCGTTGTCGCTTTTCAATTAATTGGTTTGAGGTTTCTGAGATTAGACCTCGAGGTACGAACTTGATTCGTGTGTCTATGGATAGGGTTTGGGTCATCGGGATAGACTTCGAGCAACTTAGAGTAGGCAGAAATGCTATGCAGCTCATAGCTTTCGTGCTTTAAAAATTTAGTATAGGTGATCGAGTTTTGCTTCGTATTTCTCCCATAAAAGGCATGGTGAGGTTTGGGAAGAGGGGTAGCTTGGCCCTAGGTATATTGGGTCCGTCGAGATTCTTCAAACTATTTGGATTTAACCTATGAGTTAGCATTGCCCCCAGATTTATTAACTGTTTGTCCAATTTTACATGTATCCATGCTTCAATGTTATATTCTGAATAAATCTCATGTCATTCATTGGGACTTAGTGCAGTAGATAAGAGGTTGTCCTTTATTGAGGAGTTAGTATCCATTTTAGCCAGGGATGTTAGGTGATTTCATTCTAGATATATTTTGATAGTTAAGGTCTGGTGGAGACATCATCCTATAGATGAGACTACTTCGGAGATGGAGTCCGACATTCGTAGTTGTTACCATAACTTTTCACTGATTCAAGTATTTTCCTTGCCTTTAATTCGAGGACGAACTAGATTCTTAGTGGTGGATATTGTAAGGACTTGATTCTGTGAAATTTTCATTTTTATGTATTTTGATATTTTTTTCCTCCTGACGGTTGCTATGTGATATTTCTGGGGTACAAAAATGGTGGGCACAATTTTCATTGCATTTTGGTATGATTTATGCGAGTTTGTGATTTTTAGAGGTTTAAAAGGCCTTATAGTTGACTTCGATCAACATTTGTTGTTCTGTGTGTCGAATGATAAAAGGACTGAATCAGCAAATTCAGAATATCAATTTTCTAATAATAGCATGGTTGATTTAATTTTATGGCTTTTATATTTCATTTGAGCCTCGATTCAAAAAATTGTCAAATTGGGTCTCCAGGGTAAATTTTATGTAAACAACCTCTTTTTTAAAACTTGATGTAGCCATTGAGTTTAAAACGTTGAATTTCATAGGGTAGGAGACTTGGAAATATTCCAAGTCCTAGCTGGTCACCACTCAGCTGGTGCAACTGCTAAAGCGACACTTGGGTCGCTTTAGAGAAGGCCTCTCAAGTGGCCAGCCAATTTCTTAAGCGACCCGGCTCACCAGCTGGGGCTGCTAAAGAAAAACTCAGTCCACTTTAGTTGCATGTGCAGTACTCGCAAGTACCACTTCAGCAGCACTTGGCTGATTTAGCGGTGACAGTTTATGCGGTCAAGTGGTTGCTTAAGTGGTTATGCCTGGTATAGTATAAAAATCTCTTTTCTCATTTTTCTTCCATTTTTGAGGTTTTGAGATTCAGGTTAAGAGGTTTTTGGATAAGTTCTTCCATTTTCAAGCTTGGGCAATCTCCAAATCATTATTTCAATTATTTTATTTTGATTCTCATCATCTAAAACTCGTTAAAATGCAATTTCAAAAGTGTAATTTGGGGATTTTGGCCTAGAAGGCCTAAAATGATTTTTCTTCAATTTAAACCCTATTTTTAACCCATTTTCACTTGGATATTCTTCTATGGATTTCTTTAATCATAGGTAAGGTGTTTATAAATAAAAATTTTAGTTTTACCCCTTCATTTCAAAAACTCAGTCCGGGGGTCCAGTTCAATCCCGACTAAAAAATAAGCAATATGGGTATTGTTGGCTTTCTTTTAACACGTAGATTCTATATTTGTATGGTTTAGTCATTTTTAGGTTGTTTGAGATGGGAAGACTTTGTGTTGAAGGGCTTTGTACTGGAATTCCGTCGTTGCGAGGTAGGTTATGACTTAACTTTCTTGGAACTAGGTTAGGTAGTTAATATTTGCGTACAAGTATGCTATGAGTATGGGTAATAATCATGGGAATGATATTATTACTATTTTGTGCCCGTATGAGGGCTTATGTTGTTGTTATAGGTGATCTAAGATGATAATTGCTATGTGTCGCCCATGTGGGAGTCTTATCTGATATTGTTGGCCTTGTGTGTACATTTGACTTCTTTCTTCATGATAGAAATGCCTAAGTTGGGTTATTGTGATATTATTGATCTCTTACTCACATATGTCTCTCTAATGGCACATGGCTTATATTGAATCTTGGATGGTTGTCATATTGAGTAAAATTTTAGCTCCCATGTTGATGTGCTATAAAAAAATAGCAATTTTGAAGCTTAAAATGAGGAAAATATGCAAGTTTTTGAGGTTGTTTTGTTAGATATGATGAGTTTTGGGTATGTTTTGCAGGAAATCATGTTTTCAATGCTAAGTTCATGAAAAAGTTGAAAAAGGTGAGTTTGGCTACTTATGGGAGCAATTACGGATGTTCGGGACACTTTCGGAATTGATCGTGATCAAATCATGTGCGAGAATTGAAGATAAGCTAAAAAATGACTTCCAGCACTTGCTAAGTCAGCATGCAAACCTCACGTAGGAAAAGCATGTGCCAGAAGCCCGAAATCCTGAGAGCAGAGTTGTAGGATTTTTAGGTCTGGGCACATGCAGTCACTATATATGCCCACCCTGCAGGCCGCATGTGCCACATACGCCCAAGGACAGGTAGCATGTAGGGACCATAAGAAGCCACTGATCCTTTTTTCTCCTATTTCGTTCGGGATTTGGCTTTAGGGTTTCCTCATGTACTATAAATACCCCTTTTGTGTTTTTTAGTAAAAGTCATGCACTCTTGATACTTACAAATATATTTTGATTCTGAGATTCGATTTTAGTCTTGGAATTCTCTTGTATTGATTTTGGTTGATTATTTCAATTACAGTTTTGGGGTTATACTTATTCTAATTGTGATTTAATCTTATGCTTTCAATCATGAATGTTGTTGATTACGTCACAAGTATGAATGACTAAAAACCCTTAGCTAGGGTTGTGGAAACCCTGGCGCATTGATGAAGTAGAGGAAGTGTTGTTGTTCTGAACAAATACCCATGCATGCATTGTATTATCTTCCCTCAAATAGTTTTCTTAACGGGTGCACATATTAGGATCCCGCCTACATTATTGCTATTTACTCCAAAAGAGGAGTTGTGACTAGGAAAAGATAATGACAACAGTAATTTGGATTTTAACTGTCGATCCATGCTACTAGGTTTTATCTACGTAAGATGGTTAGATTTCATCTAATAACTAAAGACTCAAAAGGTAATAGCTAATTGAGATCAAGATAAGGGTTGGTAAGGCGACATCCTAAGACTCAAAAAGTAAAGGGCGAAATCCTTCTGCTCGTGTAAAAGACTATAGAAGGTACATAACTTATCAATTTTGCGTGCAAGGTATCAGGTTGGTTCAACAAAGAACAATAAGCCTACAGATTTGAGAATCTAGGGTAACACAATCCTAGTGTTCACCTATGACTGATTATAATCGAAGTTGATACTCGCCACTTGTTGGCATTGATACTCAAATCCCCCCCTTTTAGTTTTCTAATTCCGCCCGCCCATTGATTACAATAGCTGAGATCCATAATTCCACGTATTTCTTTGGTATTCTTCCCCAACCTATGTTGGGTTACTATATATGGTAGTGATAGAATCATCTTCTGAGAGGGGGTGTATCTTAGACGCACTAAATTTTGGTGCCGTTGCCATAGAATACAGCGTTGATTTTTTAGTTTAAGTTGTTACAATTTTTGGGTTTTCTTTTTGTTTTTGTTCTTAGTTGGGAATATGCTGGTGTATGCCTAAAATACGGAGTAGAGGCAATCCCTTACTCCCAGTGAATTAGAATCCAGAGAGGATCCTACAAACACCTAGTAGGATGGTGAAACAGAAAAGAGATGATAATCTTGAAGGGGTTCGTGATGTTGTACCTCCTTCTCCTCCTGAAAGAGTGCAAGATATTATTGATAGACAGACGGGTGAGCTTTTAGATCAAGCTAAAAATGAGAGGAGGGCAACGGAAGAAGCTTAGCGGATAGATAGGTAGGCAGAGCTAACTGAGCAAAGACAAGAAGCAGACCACCTAGCAACATTTAGTAGAAATCCAAATAAAGCTAGAGGTTCCCGTGTTCAAGTGATCCCAGCGTATCAATATATACAGCCATATATAAATGATGAAAAAAATCTGGGATATGTTAAGTCGGCAGAGACTAGAGCCATTATTCCTCCTGTTTTACCCTCAGGAATCAAGTTTGACATAACAAGCACAATGATCCAGCTCCTCAAATTGAAGGGTGTATTTTCAGGTTTTCCTGTAGATGATGGAAATATCCACGTTGCTAATTTTATCAGGATCTACAGTTCATATACCATTCCAGGGGTGAATCAAGAAGCACTTAGACTGAGGTTGTTCCCCTACTCACTCATAGGAGAGCATCTTTATGGTTAAGGGAACTGCCAAGAGGCTCTAATGGAACGAGTTGCGTTGGTAATTCTTGAACCAATTCTTTCCTCCATCTAGTTAGTTGCAGCTTAAAGACAGAATCTATAATTTCAAGTAGTTGCTGTCAAAATCTATGTACGAGGCATGGTATAGGTTCAAGAAGAAGCTAAGTATAGTTCCCAACCATCAAATGTCAAGGATGAATTTATTGGAGATATTCTATAGAGCCTTGACTATCATCTCTCAATCCATAGCAGACACTACATATAGAGGAGCTTTTATGAAACTATGCTGGGAGGCAACTTCAGAGATGCTAGACCAGATCTTGCTTACTAATAGAGGGTGTCAAACTCGGGAGGCTGAGAAAGGATCTAGCACATATGCTATTGGTGTCTCCTGCGACCATAAAGTAGTTGATGGCTCAGTAGCGCAAGAGATTGTGCTACTAAAAACTGGTCTAGGGGTACTAGCAAAGAAGATTGTAGCAGTGACTTTCAAGAAAGTGAATGCAGTAAAAGCATAGGGTTTAACTTCCAAAGCTTATGAGTCAGAATTAGAGGAGGAAGAAAATTATCTAGATCATAAGTTGGCGGTCTTCCAAGCCCACGGTCAAAGGAACCAAGGTCAGAACTACTATGACAGATATAGACACCGCAATAGGGAGCGAGATAGTGACTTGAGAAATAAGGATGATTATAGAGAGAAAGAAGATCGGTACATTCCACCTGGCAGAAAAGATGCTGACTAAGTTGGTAAAGGGTCAAGAAAATCAAGAGATCAGCCTTAAGGAGATTAAGGTCGATATTTTAGGATTGACCCAAAAGGTTGAATCTCATGCAAATGTCAGCAGATGTCAGCAACTATGAATTAGAGCAGCCAGGTACCCTTCTGAGCAACACTGTGTAAAATCCAAAAACTGACAGTCATGTTCTATCCATTACCACAAGGAGTGGCATGACTACTTGGATCCCCCACTACCAGCTATGGAAGTTTTTGTTAATGAGACACCTGTTGCGGAGTCAGAAAACGAAATAAGTGGTGATGATGCAGTTGCTAAGAAAAAAGGTAAGGGTCCGATTATTGAGCAAAAAATAAGACAAATTTTGAGACCTCCCCCACCTTTTCCTCAATGATGGAAGCTGAAAAGATAGGAAGGAAAATTCAAGTGATTCATTGAGATGCTGAAAGAGTTGAGCTTAAATATTCCTCTTCTCGAGGTGCTAGAGCAGATGCCTCGATATGCTAGGTTTATGAAGTAATCGGTCACAAATTATAAAAGAGCTACGATTGAGGATGTTGATGATTTGCCCCACTGTGGTGCAGTCAGTACGAGGTCTTTGGCCCAGAAAAGGGGTGGCCCCGGAGCATTCACTGTACCATATACTATTGGGTTATCCCGATTTGCCAGAGCCTTATGTGACTTAGGAGATAGTATAAATTTGATGTCGCTGCCATATTTATGCAATTGGGTTTAAACCCTCCAGAACTGACTTCAATGCGGTTGTTGATGGTTGAACGGACAGTGAAAAAACCTATGGGAATTTGTTTTGATGTGATTGTGGGAGTTTCCTAATTAATGCTCTCCTATACCATAGTTTGGACATAGGATGATTGTTGTCAATAAATCTCAACTCACGCTGAGGTTGAATTCTCGAGGAGTGAGTCTAGTCCTCAAGGCATATAGGTGTTGAATGCATCTAAGATCATTCCCATAGTGCAAACAAAGTAAAAGGCATGATTAAAATGGGAGGGTGTTTGGAAAGTTATTTTATCAAAAATCAAGTCTAGCAACCACATCAAAGCAACAAATATGATTAAGATTTCAATATGAGAGAAGTCTTGGGATTATGTCTTCCTAGGGGTAAATAATACATAGGTCATGATAATTGAATGCAAATTCTAGTCATCAACTATGTGGGTAGGCTAGGTTTAGAGTTCTTTAGGCTAATGTTTCAATCCACACTCAAAATTATTATCCATTGATCCTTTTGGATACCTCATGGATGTGGCAAGCATAACCATCTAATACCTCAATTGGGCATGAAGATGCCCAAGAATATGGCTTGTCCTTAATCCACCCTTATCTCAAAGATAGTGAAAACAAAACCAACAACATCTACTATTGTTCACTATTGCCTTGTCTCTCATATCCCTCTTTCAAGGATAATATCCCAAAAATTCACTCACATCCCTCTCTCAAGGATGATGTGAGCTTTTGAGAATTTGGGGTTTTCACCCACAAATCCATATTGGGAACTTGGGGTTTTCACCCACAAATCCCAACTAAGTCAAGCAAGTAATAGTGAAACCCACAATTATTTACTAAGAATTTATACTAATCAGTCACAACCCACACATATTTAAACCCTATTTTAACATAACCCCAAGACAAATTACTTAGCTACTTATGAAGTTAGGAAAAAGGAATATACCAAATTGGTTGCTCAATGCTTCCATTAAAGTTTTCAATAAAGAGTAATCCAATATCCAACATCAATTGCAACTAGGAATAATTCAAAAAGTAATCACTTTATATTTCCCTGATTTGGTAGGGTTTACAAAGTCTCCAGTTGTAATTTCAAAGTTCAAAAATCTCAAATTGGGAAGGGTTTGTGCCTTATAATGGAATTGGGGTTAGCTAAGTGAAATTACAAAATTACCCTTCGTCATAATCCCGCATTGCCGCGATCGTGCCAGCTTCCCCGCGATCGCGGGCTCTACGGTCTCTATTAAATTCCCACAATCACTGAAAGATGACCAATGTTGACGGGCCACGATTGTAACCCTTAGACCACAATCGCAATAACTGAGCCTTGTTTTTACGTAGAGTCTTCCAGCTTGTGCGCTTCTCTTCTCTTTTTGGTTCCTTTAAGCTCAATTCCACATCTTTCTTCCTCATCACCTGTATACTTGAAAAATGTGGAAATTAGTGCATTCAATTAACAAATTTGTCTCATTCATTCCTTCAAATCATAGTAGTGCGTATAAATTTTGGACGTAAATGAGTGGTAAATTCACCACTCATCAACACCTCCAACTTAAGCCTTTGTTTGTCCTCAAGCAACACTACTTCTTACTCAAATGACACAATGCAAATTTAAGCTCATTTATACAACCAAATGCTCACAATGACTTCAAACTTGATTGACACCACAAGTAGCTCTCCACATGAGCAAAGTTATTCTCACGACTCCCCTCAATATGAAACACAATATCAAAGTTGCAAAGGATTTTGAGGAACAATAATGCAACACTCACCAACTATCTAGAGGTGACTCCCTATCTAAAGAAACTCAATTTTACTCATTTGATTCTATTTCAGGAAAATAACAATTCTCTCTACCTTAATTTTTTCACATGCCACCTCATAAGAAGGAAATCCCACACAACAACTTATCAAATATGAAACAAGGGATGTTAGTACAAAACACTCTCTCTCAAAAATACTCTCTCAATGCTAGCAAGTACCAAACCATAGGCTTTCCCTTATTTTCAATCGCCACTACAATGACCACACTTGGTTGGAGATCTAGAAAGGCTTTCTAATCTTGTAATGCACGTTCGGGGAATGGGTATGACGTTATTTAGGAACAAAGAGAATACACCCTCCTTGAATAGCTATATCACACTATTTTCACCTAAATTTAGACCATGTACCACTTCATTTGTTTCCAAAATTTGTACATGCCTACATTAGCTACCTTGATTTACCCAACTCTTTGCAAGCTGTTTCTTCTCAGCTAATTCTTTTGTTATCTCATACTATTCCTGTCTTTTCACTTTTTTACTTTTTTTTCCTTTATAAGCATCATAGCATTCACTTACATTATCTTGTCCCAAGGTCATCCTTTCCAAACTCACCACCCCAACTTAGGCATTTAGCCTTTCATTTTTCAAGTTCAAAGAGGGTAGGGTTCAAAAGAGGGAAAACTTTGAAAGGTTCGGGCTTGTAAGATGGGTTCAAAAGAAGGAAAACTTTGAAAGGTTCGAGGCTTGTAAGATGGTTGCCAAAGAAAGGATTGAAGGCTCAAAATAGGTAACTAAGGATACTACGCTATGCATAGGTAGGCTATTTAGGCTAAAGTGGGATCCTATTTCCACAAAGAAGGCCTAAGATCATTTCTCCAAACAAGTATAGACACAACTATCCTTGAGTTACTAATGGGGCAAGTTGTAGATGGTACAAGTATGCATGAGAGTTAGACAAATATGCACACCGCACAAGCCATGCAAACTGAGTAGGAATAGGATCCCACTTTAGCCTAAATAGCCTCAAAATGGGTAACTAAGGATACTTTGTTATGCATGGGTAGGATATTTAGGCTAAACTGGGATCCTATTTCCACAAGGAAGTCCTAATATCATTTATCCAACCAAGTATAGACACAATTAACCTTGAGATACTAATAGGACAAGTTCTAGATGGTACAAGTATGCATGAGAGTTAGACAAATATGCACACTACACAAGCCATGCAAACTCCTCAAGGAGGCTCAATTGCACTTCCTACTAGAGACAAAAGGGAGTATTACCACTTTCTACAAGCTAAAGACTTCAGAGTCACAAAAAGAGGTAAAGTATTGTTACAAAAAATTTCATGTCAATACCCTTAGTTTTTAGAAATTTTTGGACGGAGGGGGTGTTTGCTTTGCATTTGCACCATGCATAATTTGCTATTTATGGCACCAAATCAAGATGACTTCCTACATTTCAACTTTCAAGAGGGCAAATTGCATGTCTACTCAGACTTCACCATAGGTGTAAGTGCGATCCAAATTTCAAATGCCACAGATACTTTGATTTTCCTTACATTTGTAGCTCTGATGTTATGGGTACTTAGACTTCCTATGCATTCATGGCTCAAAACCCAATCACGATGATTTTTCCTTAAGAATATCCTCACTTAATATGTCATAGGGAAAAGCTAATCCAATATCATCACAAACAAGATAAATGTGAAATAAAAATCTAAAAAAGAACCAAACAACTAATCCATGAAACGTAGGCACCATCAGAGTACCTAAATATTACAACCCAAAAAAATAAAAATCATTCAAAATAACATAAAAACATCCAAAAATATCTCAATAATACAAGATCAAAGTAATAAATACGGACAGTGGCACCCCCAACTAAAAAACTTGTAGTGACCTTACTGCATAAATAATAAAGCATAAGGAGAGAAAAAAGCTGTTCCCTTTAACTGCATCAAGATCTGATCTCACCCTTAAACTCTACATCATCTTCGACATCATTAAAACTAGACCAGTCATCTGGGGACTCATCATCACTTTCCACTCTAAAAGAAGGAAGTCTGTTTCGAGGTTTTAGCACCTTCCAAAGGACTTTTACCCCTTTCCACATCTTGCCGAAGAACTTCTCCCTCTTTTTTTCCCCTTCTTCATTATCTTATATGAGTCTCTCAGCTCTCTTTGAGACTCTGCCAAAGATAAGTAGGAACTCTTAAGCCTAGAAATAGTAGCTCCCTATGCCTTATGATCCTCCAAGTATCTCTCATAACCAGACTGAGCCACATAGGAGTGTCGAGTAGTGGAAGGCTCTCCCGGCCCTTAAGGCAACCCTGCTACAAGCTCTTTTATCGCCTTCAAATCAATGGTGATATCATCAAAGGGTACGTTTGTAGATGGCGTATAAGACTCTGTATCCTCAAATGTCGACTTGTCCAAGTTGATTTTCTTCTTATTGCTCTTGCCCTGTGCTCCCTTACCCCAAACCTAGAGAGAATAAATGGGGGGTTTGGGAACACCCAGTGTCACTAGTGTATACCTACACCCTAATTTTTTTACAAAACTAAGTAATTAAAGAAGGGAATAAGAGATGCGTACCACCGTGGGTCTTGAAAATTTTCATATCTAAGATCATAAAAAGACCAACATTCAACGAAATATTTTCAAGTATACAAGCAACCATTCAAACTCGCATATCTTGAATGACAGACATGTGGGTGCATGGATAAACCCAGCTACAAATAATGGTAAACTAAATTTGGGCCTCAACTATGAAGTCATTCATCGAGATACCCCTCTTGGTGGCTGCCCAAGAAACCTCTCTGCCAGATTTCTCATCCATCCAACTTTCGAGCTCACACCCCTTTTTCTCAAATTAAGCCATATCTATATTTGGGAGCCCTTAAATGTCATTTATATATTTATCTCCAAAGTGTACCTCCTTCCATCGGATCCTAATGACCGGGTCAGAGAGAGATACTATGCTAAGGTTAGCATAGAACTCCCATACCCACTGCTCATTTGCCCGATAAGGATCCAGGGCAAAACATCTCCACCCAATGTCTATGATTTTATCATGAAATGCCAGAAGATTTTCCAAAACCTTTTCCTATCATATTCCCTTCTCCAGAAGAAGTTTTGTCTTTGGGAGATCACTATAGTACTGGTTGTAGCATTCAGGGGCCATGAATAAGATTTGATCATAATCTCCCATGTTATAAACCTAGAAAACATAAGAACAACAGAACAACACTCACTACTAATATTTTCATGCAAAAAAAATATTGTATTGTCCAATTAAGCTCATGGGATGGTTACTTCGTAGTTTTGGGACAAGAAATGATCCTGCAAAAATTTTGGTTTAGGCTGAAAAATAGCCTCAGATGCCACAATCACGGGACACTGGACCATGATTGCAGCACCGTGATTGCGATTTAGAAATCGCGATTGCGATATTTGAGGTTAGGTCGACCAAAATTTCACAAGAGTCAAAATTATTAATTTCAATTCCAATTCATGCTCCAAAGCAAAAATTAACATTTAGAATATTGAACAAGGTTCCTAGGTACTCGATCATGCCCTTAGAATATGAAAACAACTATCTATGAATTCGTTTGGACATTTGATCGAGCACTTGGTGTGCACACTATATTTCTCACAATTTTGAAAACAATTTGGGTACTTAAGACTTTGCCACAGGTGTGCACACCATTCACAGCAGCGAACCACCACACAAGCATAAACAAACTACAATATAGCAAAAAAAAACATAATTTTAGGCCCTCCCTATTTCATGCATTTTATGGACCATACAAGCAATTAAAGAAGGAATACAAACCACATACCGGAGTAATGATGCAAGATAGATGCTAAAATTCTTTTGGGATGCTCAAATAGGACCAAGAATGGGTGCAATTTGAGAGAAAATTCATAGAGGGAGTGTGATCAAATGAGTAGTCAGATGGTTTTTCAAACCAGTCAGGACCGTAGTTGCAATCCATGTTCTATGATAGTAGAAACACAACTACCATGATCACGGGTACAAGCATTGTTATTGAAGTAACTCGGGCCATTTTTGGTCCTTTATTTTTACGTTGTTCAGTTCACTACATAAAGAATTCACACTTTCCCCTATTCAACCTCATTCAAACACCCCAAAGTCTTACAAATGCATTGATTAATCAACAACAAAATTAAAATCTATGCTACTAAATCAAAAACAAAGGATACAAGCCACTTTGTCCCATTTGTGGTTTGCCTCCCACATAGCACCTTATTTATCATCGTGGCACGACGTTCTTTATCATCTTTAAGTTGGATACTCTATGGATCCATCATTCACCCATGTGTCCTTAACATCAATGACGAACACTACCTGCAACTCCATGGGTTGTTTTTCATTTTTGCAAACCCAGAAGGACACTTTATTATTATTGACCCAAAATCTCATTTCTCCTAGCTCCACATCCTCAATAGCTTTTTTGGTGGCAAGAAAAAGTCATCCAAGGGTAATAGGAACCTCTTGGTTAATTTCATAAGCAATCATGACAAAATACGTCAGAAGGATGAAGCGGTCCATCTTTACTAGCACATCAAACAAAATCTCAATCGACTTTTTGATAGATCGGTTCACCATCAAAAGCCGCATTGTTATTGGACTAGGATTTCCCAACCCAAATTTTTGATAGATTGCATAAGGCATAAGATTGATGCATGCACCAAGATCACACAAGGCATTTTTAAAATTGTGTGTCCCTATGGTGTAAGGGATTGTAAAGGCCCCGGGATCATCTTTTTTCTTCGCTATAGAACTCCAAATGATAGCGCTACACCCATGAGTAATTTTATGGTTTCACCATCAATAAACCTATTTTTTAACATCAACTTTTTCTAAGCTTAGCAGGAAATGTTTTGAATTTAGCATTGTCTTCCTTCTTTTTGAGACTTTGAAGGAATAGAGGGGGAACTATCATGGTAGGCATCAGATCACTTTTCACTTTATCATTCTCAACTACCTTTGGGTATTCCTCTTCATCATTCACTTCTTTATTTAACACCAACTCTTTTTCATTCCCTTCTTGAGACTTCAGATCCTCCTTATTTGAATTAATCACATGTTTCTTTTTCATATTTTTTTGTTCCACATTGGTGTCTTTTTCAACATCTACTACAAGATCACCAAGGGTTTTACCACTCCTAGTGACAATAGCCAATACTTGGGAATTATTTTTTGGATTCACAACGGTTGCACTGGGAAGACCTTCTTTTTGTCCAACATTAAGTTGAGTGGAGATTTTCTTAATTTAAGTCTCCAATTGCTTGATCAAGGTAAAGTGTGATACCACGGTTTGGTTGATTCACAAAAAATTTCTTTCAATTCACGGACCATTTTGTCTGTGCCCTCAACCCTCATCAAAATCCTTGCTAACACATCTTCAGTCTTAATTTTTTAGATCAATGGAGTTGGATTCTTTACCCTTCACTTGGTCATGGGGAGGCACATATCAGTCATAATCTCTTTCCTTGTCTCTCCAATCATGATCTCTATTACGATTATGCCAATCCCGCTCTCTTTCACGATCCGTCCAACTTTAGTTCCCACCTTGCCTTTGATAGGTCAGGTGGGGGTCCACTAGATAGTTAACCAAATACCAAATCTTCTCATCAACCCTCTTGGCCTCTTCTTCACCATAGCCCTTGGATTCCATGACATTAACCATTTTTATGAACGCACCCATTACATGTTTTGTTAGCAACTCCAATTGTGTCATCATTTTTACCATGTTCTCCTCCTTATCTTTATCTCTTTTACTTTGCTCTTATCAACATAGGAGGTAGTCGGAGACCCTTTAGCAACCTCGGTATCTCAGGTATACCATCCCTAATTTTTCTTTGTGACTTCCTCAAGCAAGTTTGTAGCCATATTATAAGACAACTTCATAAGTGAGTCCCCCAACGCATTATCCACTATGGTTTTATTTAGTTGATTCAAAGCCCAGTAGAAGATTTGGAGAAGCATATTCTTCGAAACCTTGTGGTTGGGACATTACATGAGCTTTTCATTAAATCCCTCCCACACCTCGTAGAGAGGTTCTCCATTTAATTAATGAAAGTTAAAGATTCCATCACATAATTATAGCCTCTTGGACGGTGAGAAGTATCAGTCAAAAAATTCCATGGTAAGCTCATCCCATGAAGTAATTAATCTGGCTGGAAGAAATCAAAGCCACAATACCGCCTCTCCTATTAGAGAAAACGGAAAGAGACACAACCTTATTGATTCTTGCGGTATGTGTGCAATATCAAAGAGGGAACAAACTTCTATGAAGTTCTTCAAATACAAATTGGGGTCCTTATGGGATTTTTCCCCGAAGAGTCCCTTTATTTATAGCAATTGCAAGATAATGGTCATAACATGGAATACCCTGTTACCTTTATTAGGTGGGATACGGATGGCACTCGCACGTCCAACGTCATGGAGTTTCTCCTCGTCATCAAGGGGACAATCAAAAGTTATGGCATTACTTCTGTGGTCGCTCATAGTGTCATGGACACTATTGAATTCACCTTCAAAGAACAAAAACAACAAAATATAATAAATCAAAATCACCATGGGTATACCAAAATCTAAAACCAACACCATACAAGTGAAAACAAATTCTCACTCCTCGATAATGATGTCATTTGATTAATGCTCACCTATACCATAGTTTGGATATAGGACAATCGTTGTCGATAAATATTAACTCACGTTGAGGTCGAATACTCAAGGAGTGAGTCTAGTCCTCAAGACCTGTAGGTGTTGAATGAGTCTAATGCCCATAGTACAAACAAAGTAAAATGCATAAATTAAAATTAGGGGAGAGTGTTTGGAAAGTTATGTTATCAAAAATCAAGTTAAGCTACCAAATCAAAGAAATAAATGTGATTAAGATTTCAATATGAGACAAGTCTTGGGATTATGTCTCCCTAAGGGTAAATAATGCATGGGTCATGATAATTGACTGAAAATTCTAGTCATCAACTATGTGGGTAGGCTAGGTTTAGAGTTCTTGAGGATAATCTTTCAATCCACACTAGAGATTATCATCCATGGATCCTTTTGTATACCTCATGGATATGGCAAACATAACCACCTAATACCTCAGTTGGGCATCCTTATTTCTAGGAAGATGCCTAAGAATATAGTTAGTCCTTAATCCACCCATATCTCTAAGATAGTGAAAAAAGAACAAACTACATCTATTATTGTTCACTATTTCCTTGTCACCCATATCCCTCTTTCAAAGATAATATAGGATCCAAAAATTCACTCATATCCCTCTTTTAGGGATGATGTGCGCATTTGAGAATTTGGGATTTTCACCTACAAATCCATTTCGGGAATCAGGGGTTTTCACACACAAATTCCAACTAAGTCAAGCCAGAAATAATGAAACCCACAATCAATGACTAAGAATCTACACTAATTAATCACAACCCACACATATTTATACCTAATTTCAACATAATCCTAAAATAAATTACTTAGCTACTCATGAAGTTAGGAAAAAGGAATATACCAAATTGGTTGTTCAATTCTTCCATTAAATCTTGAAATAATGAGTAATCCAATATCCAAATTCAATTGCATCTAAGAATAATTCAAAAAGTAATCGAACTAAATTTTCCCAATTTGGTAGGGTTTACAAAGTCTCCAGTTGCAATTTCAAAGTTCAATAATCTCAAATGGGAAGGGGTTTATTCCTTACAAGGGAATTGGGGTCAGCTAAGTCAAATTACAGAATTGTCCCTGGGCATAATCTTGGGTTGCCGATATCGCGGGCACCATGGTCGCCATTGGATCCCTACGATCGTTAGAAGCTGACCAAAACTTAACTGGCTATAATCGCAATCCTCAGACCGCGATCACAGTAACTAAGCCTTATTCCTCTATAGAGTCTTCTAGCTTGTGCACTTCTTTTTTATTTTTGGTTTATTTTAAACTCAATTCCTTATCCTTATTTCTCATTACCTATATACCTATAAAATATGAAAATTAGTGCATTCAACTAACACATTTGTCTCATTCATACCTTCAAATCATAGTAGTATACTTAATATTTGGATGTAAATGAGTGGTAAATTCACCAATTATCATTTACGACTCTATTTTTCTAGATGACTTCGTCATTCTAGACTATGAGGTAGACACTGAGATGCCCATTATATTGGGGAGACCATTTATTGCCACGTGTAGAGAAATGGTAGACATGAAGAAAGGGGCGATAAAGTTCAGAGTCAATAGTGAGGAGGAAACATTCAACATCCAATAATCAATGAAGCAGCCAACTGACATGAGAGTGGTGTCGGTGATTGATTGTATTGATGACCCCGGAGGGTACTCTTATGGGTATCTTGATGAATTCTAAGTAATCATGGTACCTACATCATGCCACGACATTAAATCAAGTGTTTCATGGGAGTCAACCTAGGTCTTGGTTGTGAAGTTGGAGTAACCAACAAAGCCACATTGTGTCGCGATGTTAAATCAAGCACTGAGTTGGAGGCAACCTACTATTTTAGTGTTCATTTTTTGTTGTTTTCTATTTTTTTAGGTATTCAGATTATTGACTTGTCTAGAATATGGTAAAATTTCTACATTCATCAATTTCTAAGTAAGGGGACTGTGTGACCCACCCATCATGGTCACAAGTCCCATACGAGCTAGGTTAGTCGAGCATTAAATTGAAAAGATGAAATTTTTTAGGATGAGAATGGAAAGTTATGGACTTAGGCGCATATTTATAATTTTGGGACCACAAACTTAAGTTTCAGGACCATGAGTATCTAGAAAAATATCAAAATGTAAAGTTCGTAGTATAGGAAGCAGGCCAAAAAAATTTGGCCCTACACATGCACCCTGCATATGCCGATCGCATGTAGAACATACCCTCATGCCTAGTCGAATATTGAAGGCACATGTAGTTTCCAGAGCTAGGTCAGTTGTGGGCCTAAATTTTAATAAAAATTAGGCCCACCAACACATATTTATGACCTAAAATAGCCCCCCCCCCAATCTATATTTAAACATCCTTAGCCTCATTTTAACTCATTCAAATCCTCAGAACTTTACTTTTCCCTTTAAATTCAAACTTCCCCCTTAAAACATAAATGAACCCCACACTTAAGTAAAGGATAATTTAAAACTTGTTTGAGATACCAACTTGTCCAAACACACTAAAAATAAGTTTCAACATTGGTTTTTCTTGACTTATTCATTGTTCACTTCTGGATTTTCATAAAAAGGGTAACTTTCTCAACTCCTAATAGTTATGTATTGATTTATTTATTGAGTAAAAAAGTTGATATATGTATTTTCATGCAAAAGTATCTTATGATCTCAACATAGGGCCCTGTTTTGAATTAAATTCTAAAGTTAGGCCCCAACCGAAAGTTGAACTTGAATGAGTAGAGTAATACCACAAGTTGAGAATGTTTAGTTTGCTTTAAAAATAATAATTCTTGATAGGTGTGTGCACATTGGACTTTATGGAATTTCAAATAGGTTATAGGGGTGTGAAAATTGAGGGAAAATCAAACTTTTCAAATTTTGAGTTTTCTTCAACTTTTGTAATCCCTAATTTTGTTGGAAACTAATGACTAGTTTTTTAGGTACAGATGGCACCAAAATATGCGAATATAAAGATGGTTGATACCTAAAGGAGATGGGATGAGTTACCCAAGCCCAGTGGTTTGGTGGAGGAGTACCCAATTTAGCAGAGTAGAGATGCGGCATGTAGGGTGACATACAAAGTTACTAGAGGATAGATGTGCCAGGCTGCTCAGACTATTGCAACTCGCCAAGGATGAAGTAAATTTGGAGGTCACCCCTATACTCTCCTCCGCCGAGTGATCATGATGATGATGATGATGAGTTATATTCTAAGACTACTCCACAGGTTGCAGCTCAGGACCCCCAGTCTGAGGAGGGATCCTAAGATTCATTCAAGGATGTAGAGCAGGAGTAGTCATCATTGGTACCCCAGTTTTAGGAGGGTAACACCATACATGTATAGCAGTCAGAGATACCACAGTCTGAGAAAGATACAGAAAAGGCTACCCACGATGCACATTATAACAGGGGCAAAGTATTACACCTATACATGCATCAGAGGCATATCTGAGGTAGTGTATAGAGATATATAAGAAGTTTATGATATATACAATTGTATCTAAGATACAGGAAGGCCTATGAAGCTTATTTATGAGGAGGGGTAGATTGACCTATCTGGACTAAGGTGAGTACCAAAGTTAAGGGTTGCATTTGATCATTACCAATTAGAGTGGATGATTAGACTACTCGGTTCTTATAGTCCGACTATGGTACGTGAATTTTATGTATCATATCATTCCATAATATTTCTTTTCATACGTAGACTGTTAGGATCGATGAGGCTCATAGAGCAGCCATAGCTTGATCATACACTTGTGAGAAGGGTTAGAGTTTATCTTTTAATAGAAACTATCTGCTAGGTTATTTTTTGTCCATATTATATCACTCCCACATCTATAATAAAGTGTGACTACAAACTAAGAGTCACATGTAATCAACATATTATGCGAGAGGCTAAGCATAAATGAGAGAGGGTTGAAATGGCTAGGTGGATAGCCAGCCATATTTCACTTTTAAGTGATGCCACCCCATGGATCGAGGGTCATGGTGTGATCAAGAAGGGCCCATTGACCTTTGAGGCTAAGTTTTGTTGGTTTTTCATTCGATATCGACTTTTTCCTATGGCTTCAGATAATATGTTGACTTAGGAGGGAGTAGTCTTAGTAGCTAGTATGATGATTAGATATTCTATTAATTTTACATCCATCTTCTGACATGAGATCCATGATAGAGCATTTGGGGAGATGATTACTCTGCCATTCCCTTTCATAATTCAGAGACTATGAGACAAGGCTGGTGTACCTGAGATACCAGGAGTAGATGAGAGGGTACTTATAACAGCTACAACACAGACAAAAAGTATGAAGGATCTGGCATGTCCAGGCCTTCCCAAGAGATCTAGAGGGCCTACCATGGTACCTTAGACCCAGACTGAGGTCCCATCAGTTTCCACAAAGCCTAGTGATTCACATGTAGGTGTTGTGGGATTTAGTACTGATATGGAGATAGGGGAGTAGAGAGAGGCCCCAGATATGAGTACTCAAGGTGAGGGGCCACCAGCCACTTATTCATCAACCCCGGTTTCAACCTCAAAGTCGGATAAGTATCTTTAGAGACTACTCGCCCATCCACTACAACTCTTGATACAGGTATGATTATTATATCTTGAGAGTTCTTTAGAGATTAATGGACAGTCAGGGCGCTACTAATGCTTGATTATGGGATATTAAGATCGAGGTGAATACCCTATACGAGTAGATTCATTCAGGGGTTTGGACTAGATTAGAGATGACAAAGGTCTGATAGGAGGCCACACAAATAGCTTCCTTATTTGAGCTATGTTCTGACTTATAGGCATATCATGATGAGTTTGACAGATGGTTTACAGCCTGATTTACAAAGACAGAGGCACCAAATCTAGCCCAGATGAGAGAGAAGATGGATATATTATGAGCAGAGGTACGCTCCCTCACAGAGAGCTATGTAGTATCCACTCCTTCAGTCATACCCCTGGTGGTCCAGATATTACCTTCGTGTGTACCCAAATATTTTGATTTCTTCGCTGAGGATGAGAAGGATATCCCGGCATTTGGGACCAAGAGAGGTCACATAGGAGACTTGTAGGATCCTGATATACCATATAACTATGTCATTAAAATGGACAGAGATGATTGAATGGATTCCACAGATATTGAGAGGCTGAGGCATGACATAATAGCAGTAGGTGTATCTTTTAGTAGTGTACCACCTCCACCACTGCCTCTTCCAACTGGACACGGACACTTAGTGTGTCCTAGGTAGGTTCTCACTTCCCTATGTTTTGGTATTATTTTCATGTATTGAGGATAGTGCATAGTTTTTTTAGTTGGGGTGGGGTATACCATAACCATTGTGAGTTTTTATTATCGTGCCTCTTTTTCTATTGGCCATGGTATGGTTGTAGAACTGGCATGTATAGGATAATTTGTGTCGTACTATATTTTATTTTGTATTGTGTTTTGTTTATGTGTAATTAGGAGATTTTTAAGTATTTAGGGAAGTTGTCATGTTTTATTGATATTTGAAAAAAATGATACCCCTCCAAAAATTATATTTTAGGACTATATGAATATATATTTGTGAACATTGTGGATCTTGTTATGAAATTAGGATTAGGGGAATGATAATCACTTGCTGATAATTACATGAACCAAATAAGTAGTAGTTTGTAATATTGACTCTGTGCTATGTGTGTGTGGGATGCTACTTAGTTCCCTTTGTGTATTGAATTCAGAACTTTACTGATTAGTCTTGCCTAGGTGTAAGGATAGTCAGTTAGGAAAGGATCATAGGTCATTTTGATTTTAGTTCACTTTTAGTCTAAATGACCTTCCATGTGTGAAATAGTACTCCATGATCCCTGTTTTTAGCTTATAGCTCATTTTTGTTTTTACACCTTTCACCTTTCAATTTGTATTACAATGAACATGTTTTGGCCCTGGTCTTCCTTGGACATTGTGCACCTCAACTTAGGTAAAATGCCTAAGTTGAGGGTGACTATCATAGGGGTGCATAGTATAAAGTGGGTATGTAGAAGGGTAAAATAGGAGAAATGTTAGAAGGGCCGGGTGTGATAGAAAAAACTGAAAAAAGAAAAGGAAAAAGAAGAGAAAAATTGTGATAAAATAAAAAAGAAAGAATTAAATACCACATACAACAAGAATGTGCAATAAAGAATAAAGGGGAGAAATAAGGGTGGAATAAAAACAGAAATTAGTTAATAAGTGAGACACCAAGGTTAGTATAGTACCAAGGAGGCTTAGTCACTTGATATGTCCATATGTATCATACCAGCCCCCAAGCCTACATTACAAGCCGAGAAAAGTTCTATACTGATCCTAACTTGACTATCTGAATGTTAAGATAAAGAAAATAAGGGCAAGCCTATGATATTTGATGCACATTGATTAGAGCTTCTCTTATGAGTGTAAGTGTCTCTTGACTTTCCCTGGAATGACATGCATTATTTCATATGAGTGATTTTGGACCTATCTTTGTTGTGAGGGTACTTGAGTCATATTGCTAGATATTTGCTTATTTTGGGTAGTGTGACTTATACATACGTGTGGTTGTCTATTGCTAATGTAATGTCATACCTTGATCCCATTGTGTCATATTTTTATGCTTCATATTTATACACAGTTGGCTTTAAAAAGTGAGATAGGAGGGGGGTGATCTAAGTTTAAAGTGTTGACTGACTGCATCTAAGTTTAAAGTGTTGACTGACTGCCTTAAACAACTTAGATTCTCCTAGTTAAGCATCGTAATTTAGTTTAGTTTAGTTTTATTGTGTTTTGATACCTGGGGAAATGCATACTTTCTAAGTTGGGGGTGTTGATATGCTATTGAAATATAAAACTTTTGATGCTTAAAACAAGGAAATGTGCTTGTTTCTGAGGCTATTTTGTTAGATATGATGTGTTTTGGGTATGTTTTGTAGAAAATCATGTTTTGGATGCTAAGTTAATTAAAAAGATGAAAAAATGTGTTTTGGCTACTTATGGGAGCAATTATGGATTTTCAAGATATTTTTCGGACTGATCGTGATCAAAGCATGTGTGAGAATTGAAGATAAGTTGAAAAAGGACTTTCGGCACTTGCTAAGTCAACATGCGGACCACAAGTAGTACATATGGACCACATCTAGGCAAAGCATATGATAGAAGACCAGAATCTCAAGAGCAGAGCTAAAGGATTTTTCGATCTGGGTACATGCGGTCACTTTATGTGCCACCCTGCAGGCCGCATGCACCACATGCGCCTAAGGATAGGGAGCACAATTTGCCACCGACCCTTGTTTCTCCTGTTTTTTTTTGGGCTTTGGTTTTAGGATTTCCTCAGATATTATAAATACCTTTAGTAGAAGTCACGCACTCTTGATACTTAAAAACATATTTTGATTCCGAGATTCAATTTTAGTCTTGGAATTCTCTTGTATGGATTTTGATTGATAATTTCAGTTACGGTTTTGGGTTTTTACTTATTTTTATTGTTATTTCATCTTATGCTTTCAATCATGAATGTTTTTTATTACTTCACGAGCATGAGCGGCTAAAAACCCTTAGCTAGGGTTGTGGAAACCCTAGCAGATTAACAAAAGGGAAGTATTATTGTTGATCTGAATCGATACCTATGCATGCATTGTATTATCCTCTCTCTAATAGTTCTATTAACGGGTGCACTGGTGTAGTCCAAGCTACACCTCCTCTCAGAAGATGATACGGTCGTTGCCAAATATAGTAAACCAAAAAAGGTTGGGGTTGAATCCCAAGGGAATACTTGGAATTGTGGCTTTCGATTGTTGTAATCAACGGGCGAAAATGGAAAACTAAGTGAGGGGGTTTTGAGTATCAATGTTGAACTAGTAGCAAGTATCAACTTCGATTGTAATCAGTAATGGGTGAACACTAAGATTGAATTGCCCCTGGCTTCTCAGCTCTGTAGGTTTATTGTGAATTATTTAACCAACTCGACACCTTGCAAGCAGAATCGATAAGTTATGTACCTTCTACAGTCTTTTGGATGAGCAGAAGGATTTCACCATTTACCTTTTAGGTCTTAGGATGTCATCTTACTAACCTTTATCTTGATCCCAGTAAATTATTACCTTTTAAATCTCTAGTTATTAGATTAAATCTAACCATCTTACATTAATAAAACCTAGAAGCATGGATTGACAGCTAAACTCCAAATTACTATTGAATTTATCTTTTCCTAGTCACTACACCTCTTTTGCAGTAAATAGTAGTAATCTAGGTAGGATTAAAGAAAAAGAAATACATGCATGGGTATTAGTTCAAAACAATAATATCACTTCCCCTTCTTCATCAATCCAGGGTTTTCACAACCCTAGCTATGAGTTCTTACCTGCTCACTATTAATGCAATGACTCTGTTAGGGGACTAAACAACTCGTGCCCAGTCAAAACATTAATTTTTCTAGAGCTTTTTCATCCTTTTTTAATCCATGCCACTTCCAATATAATTTACCTGGAACACACATAAAACACACATTATATC
This sequence comes from Capsicum baccatum var. pendulum, assembly GCA_030864225.1. Lineage (NCBI taxonomy): Eukaryota > Viridiplantae > Streptophyta > Magnoliopsida > Solanales > Solanaceae > Capsicum > Capsicum baccatum. Next base: position 146,247,171 of record CM061552.1, read on the forward strand.
CAAAAAAATAACACAAGTAAATGCATATTTTCACCGTTTTAAGCATCAAAAGTGCAATGAAGCCATGACACATCAGCTATGTCTTAGTGTAATGCTTTTGTTATTCCATCTGGGAGTGAGGATCCTCTCGATAGAGATCAACTTCATTTGTAGCCTATCAATTTCATGCAGGTAGCATCTCAGTCTATTAATGGCTATCATATTATTAGTCGTAGTCACAATGGACAGAGTTTTTATTAGACCTTATAGAGCATTTTCCATGGATCTTTTGGTTGTGGTGGCTATTCTAGATCTATGGATACAACAACTTGGAGTATTTTAGGAGCTTTTTATGGTTTTAGAAAGATTGGTATTGGTCTAGAGAGTGTCTTTGATGCGAGTTGGTTATTCAGACAGATTTAGCATGTGTTCCCTACAAGCCTAGTGCTCTTGAGGTATGTTATTTTTATAGGGAGGATGGTCATCTCAGTAGGGAGTTCCCTATGCATCGCTTGGTTAACTAGTTTGAGTTAGCTCATATTTCTCACAAGGTTTGGTTTTAGGTATTTGCTACGACTGTAGAGAGATCGATCACTGGTCTAGAGAGTGTCCCTATTGTAGGACTATTATTTATTCAACTCATCCAGATCAGACTCATAGTGTTGTGACACCTTCAATTAGAAGCAGTGCACTTAGTGCCATAGTTCCTAATTTTGACATTCAGTTCAAGTTTGAATCTACTCATATTCGTACTCCCTCAGGCACATCAGGCATGGACTTTATATTTCCACGGTGATAGTGCACTTTTTATTTCCTACCTTTATCTTTTCATTTGAATGTATTAGGGTTTTCTTACCCATTGACGATTATCTGTCTTAATAGGTTTATAATGATTGTTGTGTGTCTGGGTGTAGAGTTTATGATTATATGACTACCCCCATAGATCATTTTTTTAGTAGTGGATAGAGTGGATAAATATCGATATTTCCTAAGGGTGTAGCATTTGGGTTCAAGTCCCATTTTCCTTAGTATATTGGCCTTCTTATGGACCTAGAGTTGTAATTGCTATTATTTTTCATTTTTAGTGCCACCTACTTCTTATACTGATGTTTATATTGCTATTATTATTATTGCCATTATTTAATGTTGATTGATCCTTACTTGGTAGAGGGATAGAGAGCATTATATAGTTAGGATTTTCCCTTCTCAAGTATTGATGTCACCTAAATTACACATCTAAGAACATACAATGTGGTCACTGTCAAATATAGAACCCAATAGAGGTTGAGGACAAACACACGGGGGATAGGTCAAATTTCTATTGAGAACTTATTAATGTAGTTATACATGTGCAGAAGTAAATGGGGGATTTTGTAGTAATAGTAATAGTAGTAATGAATCTTGAACACTTTAGGTTGAAATCAATAAAAGATGATTACTAGGACTATATTTCCCCAGACTTCCTAACTCCACAGATATATCATTTTCTCAAACTCTCCCGGTGCCTTGCATGTAGAATCTAACAAGTTAGGTATCAATAACCATCTCTCGACACCTTTTGGTGAATTTTACTCATCTTCTCTCAATTTCAGAATGTCACATTACTAAACCTTGTCCTGGATCTCAAATTAACTCTCTCCTCTTAATCTCAAGTTAATTAGATGAAGGTTGGTAGCTTCGAATTACTGTTATGATCTTATTTTCCAAATCTCAACCTCTCTCTAGATTTAGTATTAAATACAAATGGGATCTTAGCATTTGTAGTTGCTAAAGCAATACAAAGTAAACCACAATACATGTATACATACTGATTAGGAAATACTTTGCACTTTCTCCACCCAACACACCTCTACCCAATAATCAATTAAAATCTCATAGGTATCCTCGCTCAGAGTGGTTGTACAAGCTCAACTATACCTTCTCAGATTAAGTCAATCAATTAAGAGCTCATAGGCATCCTCTCTCAGGGTGGTCGTACTAGCTTAACTATACCTTCTCAAATTAAGTTGGTCCATAGAGGTTGCTATGTGTGTGATAAGTTATGCCATATGGAAAAGGATTTCCCCTATTATATTTTTAGGCCTACTCATATATTGATAGTGAGAGATAACCCTTAGGGTGGTAGAGGTACATCGGGTAGAGGTAGTGGTACCTGTGGTAGTGGTCGTAGTTCTACATAGTTTGATAGTGGATATGGATAGTTCTATGCTATATCCACCAGACATGAGGCAGAGGCTTCCGACTTTGTTATCACGGATGTTATCCCCATTTGTTTTAGATCTGTATCTGTGTCATTTGATCCAGGATTGACTTTTTTCTATGTGTATGCATATTTTACATTGGGTTTTGATTCTACTAGTGAGTCTCTTACCATGCCTATCTATGTATCTACCCTTATAGAAGACTCTTTAGTGGTGGATCGGGTACGATGATCTTATGCTGTAGCTTTCACGGTCCGTAAGACTTGGGTAGATCTGATTATCCTAGATATGGTAGATTTTGACATCATCTTGGGTAGGAATTGGTTAGCTCCCTATCAGGTTATTCTAGATTGTTATGCTAAGAATGTGACTTTAGCTTCATTGGGTGTGCCAAGGATAACTTAGAAGTGTATGCTTTATTTAGGTCCTAAGAGAGTTATATCCTTTCTTCAGGCTCATCGCTTGGTAGAGAGGGGATGTTTTTCTTATTTGGCCCATGTTCATGATACTAGTGTAAATTCACTACCTCCCTTAGATTCTACCCATATTGTTTGTGAGTTCATGGATGTCTTCTCTACAAACTTGTCTAGTATGCCTCCAAATCATGATATTGACATTGCTATTAGTGTTGTGCCAAGAACCATGCCCATTTCTATTCCTGCTAATAGTATGGCCCCAATAGAGTTGAAGAAATTAAAGATCAATTATAGGAATTATTGGCTAAGGGATTTATTTAGCCTTGTGTATCACCTTGTGGTGCTGCTGTCTTGTTTGTGAAGAAAAAAAATGGGTCTATGCGTATGTGCATTGATTATAATAGTTGAATAATGTGACGATTAAGAATAAGTATCCTCTTTCTCATATTGATGATTTGTTTGATCATTTTTGTGTTTTTTGGTATTTACAAAGATTGATTTAAGGTTCGAGTATCACCAATTGAGTATTAGAGCATTGGATATTCAGGAGATAGCTTTTTAGACTTGATATAGTCATTATGAGTTCTTGATCATGTTCTTCATATTGACCAATGCCCTATACAAGTTCATGGAGTTGATGAATCAAATATTTCGATTGTATCTTGACTCTTTATCACTATAATTTTAAATGATATCTTGGTTTACTCCAAGAGTAAGGCTGACCAAGAAGAGCATTTGTAGATTGTACTTCAGAAGTTGAGAGATAAGAAGTTGTATACTAAGTTCTCCAAGTGTGAGTTTTGGTTGGAGTCTATTTATTTCTTAGGTCATGTGGTAATAAAAAAATGGTATCATAGTAAACCTGGCCAAGATTACATTAATTTATGATTGGGGTAGGCATACTTTTCCTACCAAGATTTTGATTTTTGTTTGTTTAGTAGGTATCGGCGCTTTGTCAAGGTTTTCTCATCTATTGCAGCTTTGTTGACCAAGTTGACTCAGAATTTTTTTTCTTCTAGTAGTTCGATGCTTGTAAGGAGAGCATTCAAATGTTTAAGGATTTATTGACATTGAATCCTATCTTAGCCTTGCCCAAGGAGGATGTAGGTTTTACCATTTTTGAGATACTTTTGGTATTAGGTTAGGTGTCATGTTGATATAGGAGGTAAGATGATTGCATATGCTTTTTGTATGCTGAAGCTCCATAAGAAGAATTACCCTACCCATAATTTGGAGTTGTGTGTCATTGTACTTGCTTTGAAGTTATGGAGGCACTATTTATATAGAGTCTGTTGTGAGATCTTCTCGGATCCCCATCGCCTTTAGTATTTTTTCACCTATTAAGATCTTAATATGAGGCAGCATCATTGGCTTGTGTTGTTTAAGAATTATGACCTTATTATTCTCAATCATTTGGACAAGGCTAATATGGTTGTGAATGACTTGAGTTGCAAGTCAATAAGTATGCATAGCTTGGCACATCTTTTGACTCAGAAGAGGACTTTGGCCTTAGAGGTTTAGTCTTTGTCTAACCAGATAGTTAGGCTTGATATTTCGATACCTGGGTATGTTTTGGCATTTTTAGAGGCTAGATCTTCTTTGATGGAGCATATTCGGGATCATCCATATAACGATGTTGGTTTGAGAGTGATTCAGGATAAGGTATTGACTGGTGAGGCTAAGAAAGCCTTACTTAACTCTGATGGTAATTTGACGATTGGAGGCTGAGTTTGTATGCCGAAAGAAAGTGATTAGGTGAGAATAATTTTGGAGGAGTCTCCAGTATTTCATTCATCCATAAGTGACCAAGATGTATCATAATTTGAGACTACAATACTGGTGGGGCAGTATGAAAAGGATATGGTGGACTTCATAGCTCGTTGCCTATGTTTCCAATAGGTTAAGGCCAAGTATTTGAGTCCTAGTGGTTTGCTTCGGATACCAATTCTCGAGTGGAAATAGGAACAAATCATTATGGAATTCATGATTGGGTTATCCTGTACTTCTTATGGTTCTAACTGTGTTTAGGTCATCGTTGATTAATTGACCAAACCTACATATTTCATCCCTATTAAGGTTTCCTTTAGTGTTAGAGGTTAGCCTATATCTATGTTCGTGAGATAGTTAGTCTCCATGGTGTACCAGTGTCTATTATCTCAGATAAAGGTTTAGTTTTCATTTCTCACTTCTAAAAGGCATTTTAGGAGGACTTACGTACCTTAGTTGATCTTAGTATAACTTTTCACCTCAGACTGACGATTAGTCGAGTAGACTATTTATGTTTTGGAGGATATGCTCTGCGCTTGTGTTATGGACTTTAGTATTCAGTAAGAGCAACATTTAGCCTTAGTAGAGTTTGCATATAATAATAGATATCACTCTAGTATTAAGGTGGCACCATTTAAGGCCTTATATGGTAGGCGTTATCGTTTTTCAATTAATTGGTTTGAGGTTTCTAAGATTAGACCTTGAGGTACAAACTTGTTTTGTGTGTCTTTAGAAAGGGTTTGGATTATCAGGATAAACTTCGAGCAACTCAGAGTAGGCAAAAGTTCTATGCGGATCATAGCCTTCATGCCTTAAAATTTTAGTATGGCTGATCGAGTTTTCCTTTGTATTTCTCCCATGAAGGGTGTGGTGAGGTTTGGGAAGATGGGAAAGCTTGGCCCTAGGTATATTGTGTCATTCGAGATTCTTTGAACTATTGGGATGCAACCTATAAGTTTGCATTGCCCCCAGATTTATCAACTGTTCATCCAGTTTTTCATGTATCCATGCTTCAATGTTATATTTTGAATGAGTCTCATGTCATTCATTGCGACATAGTACAGTAGATAAGGGGTTGTCCTTTGTTGAGGAGCCAATCTCTATTTTATTCAGGGATGTTAGGCGGTTGCATTCTAGAGATATTCTGATAGTTAAGGTCTAGTGGAGACATCATCCTATAGATGAGGATACTTGGGAGGTGGAGTTTGACATTCGTAGTAGTTACCTTAACTTTTCACTGATTCAAGTATTTTCCTTGCCTTTAATTCGAGGACGAACTAGATTCTTAGTGGTGGATATTGTAAGGACTTGATTCTGTGAATTTTTCATTTTTATTTCTTTTGATATTTTTTTCTCCCAATAATTTCTATGTGATATTTCTAGGATGCAAAAATGGTGGGCACAATTTCCATTGCATTTTGGTATGATTTGTGCGAGTTTGTGACTTTTAGAGGTTTAAAAGGCCTTATAGTTGATGTGGGTCATCATTTGTAGTTCTGTGTATCGAATGATAAAATGGACTGCATCAGAAAATTTAGAATATTAATTTTCTAATAATAGCATGGTTGATTTAATTTTCTAATAATAGCATGGTTGATTTTTAATAATAATAGAGCTCATAAACACTGATTAGGAAAGGCAATCAATCAACAGCTCATAGGAAACCTCACTCAGGGTGGTCGTACTAGCTCAACTATACCTCCTCATATTAAGTCAGTCCATAGAGGATGCTATGTGTGTCATGAGTTATTCCATACGGCCAAGGATTTCCCCTATCATGTTTTTAGGCCTACTCCTATATCGACAGTGAGAGGTGACTCATAGGGTGGTAGAGGTGCATCGGGTAGAGATAGTGGTACCCGTATTGGTAGTCATAGGTCTACGTAGTCTGACAGTGTATATGGACAGTGCTATGCTATATCCACCAAACATGAGAAAGAGGATTCTGACTCTGTTATCACAGATGTCATCCCCATTTATTTTATATCTGCATTTGTGTCATTTGATCTAGGATTGACTTTCTCCTATATGTATTTTTATTTTGCATTACCATGTCTATCTATGTATCTACCCCTATAGAATTGGGTGCGGTGATCTTATGTTGTGACTTTCAGGGTCCATGAGACTTGGGTAGATCTAATTAACCTAGATATAGTAGATTTTGATGTCATCTTGGGTATGAATTGGTTAGCTCCCTATTATGTTATTCTAGATTGTTATGCTAAGACTGTGACTTTAGCTTCATTGGGTATGCCAAGGATAGCTTGGAAGTGTATAGTTTATTTTGGTCCTAAGAGAGTTATATCCTTTCTTCAGGACCATCGCTTGGTAGAGAGGGGATATTTGTCTTATTTGGCCCATATTCATGATACTATTATAGATTCACTGCGTCCCTTAGATTTTGCCCATATTGTCCGTGCGTTCATGGATATCTTCTCTATGGATTTGTCTAGTATGCCTCTGAATCATGATATTGACTTTGCTATTAGTGTTGAGCCAAGAACAATGCCTATTTCTATTTCTCCTTATATGATGGCCCCAACAGAGTTGAAGGAATTAAAGATCAATAGTAGGAATTATTGGGTAAGGGATTTATTCGTCCTTCTGTATCACCTTATGGTGCTTCTATCTTGTTTATGAAGGAAAAAGATAGGTCTATGTATATGTGCATTAATTACAACTATTGAACAAGGTGACGATTAAGAATAAGTATCCTCTTCCTCGTACTGATGATTTGTTTGATCATCTTTGAGTGTTTTGGTATTTACAAAGATTGATTTGAGGTTTGAGTATAGCTAATTGAGTATTAGAGCTTTGGATATTCTGAAGACAGCTTTTCAAACTCGACACGGTCATTATGAGTTCTTAATCGTGTTCTTTAGCTTGACCAATGCCCTATCCACATTTATGGAGTTGATGAATAGAATATTTCGATCGTATCTCAACTCTTTATCACTATATTTTTAAATGATATCTTGGTTTACTCCAAGAGTAAGGCTGACGAAGAAGATCATTTTTAGATTGTACTTCAGAGGTTAAGAGTTGATAAGTTGTATACTAATTTCTCCAAATGTGAGTTTTGGTTAGAGTCTATTTCTTTCTTGGGTCATGTGGCGATAAATAATGGTATCATAGTCAATCTGGCCAAGATTGCATTAATTTGTGATTGGATTGGGCCTACTTTTCCTATTGAGATTTTGAGTTTTGTTCGTTTAGTAGGTATCGGTGCTTTGTCAAGGGTTTCTCATCCATTGCAGCTTTTTTGACCAAGTTGACTTGGAATTTTGTTTTCTTCTAGTGGTCTGATGCTTGTAAGGCGAGCATTCAAACGCTTAAGGATTTATTGACATCAAATCCTATCTTTGCCTTGCCCATGGAGGATGTAGGTTTTACCATTTTTGAGATACTTTTGGTATTAGTTAGGTCTCGAGTTGATATAGGAGGTAAGGTGATTGCATATGCTTCTTGTATGTTGGAGCCCCATGAGAAGAATTACCTTACTCATAATTTGGAGTTGTGTGTCATTGTATTTGCTTTGAAGTTATGGAGGCACTATCTGTATAAAGTTCATTGTGAGATCTTCTCAGATCACCATAGCCTTCAGTATTTCTTCACCCATTGAGATCTTAATATAAGGCAGCGTCGTTGGCTTATGTTGCTTAAGAATTATGACCTTACTATTCTCAATCATTTGTACAAGGCTAATATGCTTGAGGATGCCTTGAGTCGTAAGTCAACTAATATGCATAGCTTGGTGCATCTTTTGACTTATAAGAGAACTTTGGTCTTAGAGGTTTAGTATTTGGATAACCAGATAGTTAGGCTTGATATTTCGATACCTGGGTGTGTTTTGGCATTTTTGGAGGATAGATCTTCTTTGATTGAGCATATTCGGGATCATCCGTATGATGATGCTGGTTTGTGGGTGATTCGGGATAAGGTATTGACTAGTGAGGCTAAGGAATCCTTACTAAAATTTGATGGTGATTTGACGATAAGAGGCTGAGTTTGTATGCAGAAAGAGAGTGATTAGGTGAGATTGATTTTGTAGGAGTCTCCTTGTTCTAAGTATTTCATTCGACCAGAAGTGACTAAGATGTATCATGATTTGAGACAACAATAATGGTGGGACAGTATGAAGAAGGATGCGGTGGACTTCATAGCTCATTTCCTGTGTTGCCAGCAGGTGAAGGCCAAGTATTTGAGGCCTGGTGGTTTGCTTCAGATACCCATTTTCGAGTGGAAATAGGAATAGATCATTATAGACTTCGTGAATTGGTTACCCTGTACTTCTTGTGGTTTTGAGTGTGTTTGGGTCATCGTGGATCAATTGGCCAAACCTGCATATTTCATCCCTATTAAGGTTTTCTTCAGTCTTAGAGGTTGGCCCATATCTATGTTCGTGAGATAGTTCATCTCCATGGTGTACCAGTATCTATTAACTCAGATAGAGGTTTAGTTTTCATTTCTCACTTCTAGAAGGCATTGTAGAAGGACTTCCATACCTTAGTTGATCTTAGTATAACTTTTCACCCCAGCCCGACGGTCAGTCGAGCAAACTATTTATGTTTTGGAGGATATGATTTGTGCTTGTGTTATGGACTTTAGTAGTCAGTAAGAGCAACACTTAGCCTTGGTAGATTTTGCATATAATAATAGATATCACTCCAGTATAAAGATCGCACCCTTTGAGGCCTTATATGGTAGGCGTTGTCGCTTTTCAATTAATTGGTTTGAGGTTTCTGAGATTAGACCTCGAGGTACGAACTTGATTCGTGTGTCTATGGATAGGGTTTGGGTCATCGGGATAGACTTCGAGCAACTTAGAGTAGGCAGAAATGCTATGCAGCTCATAGCTTTCGTGCTTTAAAAATTTAGTATAGGTGATCGAGTTTTGCTTCGTATTTCTCCCATAAAAGGCATGGTGAGGTTTGGGAAGAGGGGTAGCTTGGCCCTAGGTATATTGGGTCCGTCGAGATTCTTCAAACTATTTGGATTTAACCTATGAGTTAGCATTGCCCCCAGATTTATTAACTGTTTGTCCAATTTTACATGTATCCATGCTTCAATGTTATATTCTGAATAAATCTCATGTCATTCATTGGGACTTAGTGCAGTAGATAAGAGGTTGTCCTTTATTGAGGAGTTAGTATCCATTTTAGCCAGGGATGTTAGGTGATTTCATTCTAGATATATTTTGATAGTTAAGGTCTGGTGGAGACATCATCCTATAGATGAGACTACTTCGGAGATGGAGTCCGACATTCGTAGTTGTTACCATAACTTTTCACTGATTCAAGTATTTTCCTTGCCTTTAATTCGAGGACGAACTAGATTCTTAGTGGTGGATATTGTAAGGACTTGATTCTGTGAAATTTTCATTTTTATGTATTTTGATATTTTTTTCCTCCTGACGGTTGCTATGTGATATTTCTGGGGTACAAAAATGGTGGGCACAATTTTCATTGCATTTTGGTATGATTTATGCGAGTTTGTGATTTTTAGAGGTTTAAAAGGCCTTATAGTTGACTTCGATCAACATTTGTTGTTCTGTGTGTCGAATGATAAAAGGACTGAATCAGCAAATTCAGAATATCAATTTTCTAATAATAGCATGGTTGATTTAATTTTATGGCTTTTATATTTCATTTGAGCCTCGATTCAAAAAATTGTCAAATTGGGTCTCCAGGGTAAATTTTATGTAAACAACCTCTTTTTTAAAACTTGATGTAGCCATTGAGTTTAAAACGTTGAATTTCATAGGGTAGGAGACTTGGAAATATTCCAAGTCCTAGCTGGTCACCACTCAGCTGGTGCAACTGCTAAAGCGACACTTGGGTCGCTTTAGAGAAGGCCTCTCAAGTGGCCAGCCAATTTCTTAAGCGACCCGGCTCACCAGCTGGGGCTGCTAAAGAAAAACTCAGTCCACTTTAGTTGCATGTGCAGTACTCGCAAGTACCACTTCAGCAGCACTTGGCTGATTTAGCGGTGACAGTTTATGCGGTCAAGTGGTTGCTTAAGTGGTTATGCCTGGTATAGTATAAAAATCTCTTTTCTCATTTTTCTTCCATTTTTGAGGTTTTGAGATTCAGGTTAAGAGGTTTTTGGATAAGTTCTTCCATTTTCAAGCTTGGGCAATCTCCAAATCATTATTTCAATTATTTTATTTTGATTCTCATCATCTAAAACTCGTTAAAATGCAATTTCAAAAGTGTAATTTGGGGATTTTGGCCTAGAAGGCCTAAAATGATTTTTCTTCAATTTAAACCCTATTTTTAACCCATTTTCACTTGGATATTCTTCTATGGATTTCTTTAATCATAGGTAAGGTGTTTATAAATAAAAATTTTAGTTTTACCCCTTCATTTCAAAAACTCAGTCCGGGGGTCCAGTTCAATCCCGACTAAAAAATAAGCAATATGGGTATTGTTGGCTTTCTTTTAACACGTAGATTCTATATTTGTATGGTTTAGTCATTTTTAGGTTGTTTGAGATGGGAAGACTTTGTGTTGAAGGGCTTTGTACTGGAATTCCGTCGTTGCGAGGTAGGTTATGACTTAACTTTCTTGGAACTAGGTTAGGTAGTTAATATTTGCGTACAAGTATGCTATGAGTATGGGTAATAATCATGGGAATGATATTATTACTATTTTGTGCCCGTATGAGGGCTTATGTTGTTGTTATAGGTGATCTAAGATGATAATTGCTATGTGTCGCCCATGTGGGAGTCTTATCTGATATTGTTGGCCTTGTGTGTACATTTGACTTCTTTCTTCATGATAGAAATGCCTAAGTTGGGTTATTGTGATATTATTGATCTCTTACTCACATATGTCTCTCTAATGGCACATGGCTTATATTGAATCTTGGATGGTTGTCATATTGAGTAAAATTTTAGCTCCCATGTTGATGTGCTATAAAAAAATAGCAATTTTGAAGCTTAAAATGAGGAAAATATGCAAGTTTTTGAGGTTGTTTTGTTAGATATGATGAGTTTTGGGTATGTTTTGCAGGAAATCATGTTTTCAATGCTAAGTTCATGAAAAAGTTGAAAAAGGTGAGTTTGGCTACTTATGGGAGCAATTACGGATGTTCGGGACACTTTCGGAATTGATCGTGATCAAATCATGTGCGAGAATTGAAGATAAGCTAAAAAATGACTTCCAGCACTTGCTAAGTCAGCATGCAAACCTCACGTAGGAAAAGCATGTGCCAGAAGCCCGAAATCCTGAGAGCAGAGTTGTAGGATTTTTAGGTCTGGGCACATGCAGTCACTATATATGCCCACCCTGCAGGCCGCATGTGCCACATACGCCCAAGGACAGGTAGCATGTAGGGACCATAAGAAGCCACTGATCCTTTTTTCTCCTATTTCGTTCGGGATTTGGCTTTAGGGTTTCCTCATGTACTATAAATACCCCTTTTGTGTTTTTTAGTAAAAGTCATGCACTCTTGATACTTACAAATATATTTTGATTCTGAGATTCGATTTTAGTCTTGGAATTCTCTTGTATTGATTTTGGTTGATTATTTCAATTACAGTTTTGGGGTTATACTTATTCTAATTGTGATTTAATCTTATGCTTTCAATCATGAATGTTGTTGATTACGTCACAAGTATGAATGACTAAAAACCCTTAGCTAGGGTTGTGGAAACCCTGGCGCATTGATGAAGTAGAGGAAGTGTTGTTGTTCTGAACAAATACCCATGCATGCATTGTATTATCTTCCCTCAAATAGTTTTCTTAACGGGTGCACATATTAGGATCCCGCCTACATTATTGCTATTTACTCCAAAAGAGGAGTTGTGACTAGGAAAAGATAATGACAACAGTAATTTGGATTTTAACTGTCGATCCATGCTACTAGGTTTTATCTACGTAAGATGGTTAGATTTTATCTAATAACTAAAGACTCAAAAGGTAATAGCTAATTGAGATCAAGATAAGGGTTGGTAAGGCGACATCCTAAGACTCAAAAAGTAAAGGGCGAAATCCTTCTGCTCGTGTAAAAGACTATAGAAGGTACATAACTTATCAATTTTGCGTGCAAGGTATCAGGTTGGTTCAACAAAGAACAATAAGCCTACAGATTTGAGAATCTAGGGTAACACAATCCTAGTGTTCACCTATGACTGATTATAATCGAAGTTGATACTCGCCACTTGTTGGCATTGATACTCAAATCCCCCCCTTTTAGTTTTCTAATTCCGCCCGCCCATTGATTACAATAGCTGAGATCCATAATTCCACGTATTTCTTTGGTATTCTTCCCCAACCTATGTTGGGTTACTATATATGGTAGTGATAGAATCATCTTCTGAGAGGGGGTGTATCTTAGACGCACTAAATTTTGGTGCCGTTGCCATAGAATACAGCGTTGATTTTTTAGTTTAAGTTGTTACAATTTTTGGGTTTTCTTTTTGTTTTTGTTCTTAGTTGGGAATATGCTGGTGTATGCCTAAAATACGGAGTAGAGGCAATCCCTTACTCCCAGTGAATTAGAATCCAGAGAGGATCCTACAAACACCTAGTAGGATGGTGAAACAGAAAAGAGATGATAATCTTGAAGGGGTTCGTGATGTTGTACCTCCTTCTCCTCCTGAAAGAGTGCAAGATATTATTGATAGACAGACGGGTGAGCTTTTAGATCAAGCTAAAAATGAGAGGAGGGCAACGGAAGAAGCTTAGCGGATAGATAGGTAGGCAGAGCTAACTGAGCAAAGACAAGAAGCAGACCACCTAGCAACATTTAGTAGAAATCCAAATAAAGCTAGAGGTTCCCGTGTTCAAGTGATCCCAGCGTATCAATATATACAGCCATATATAAATGATGAAAAAAATCTGGGATATGTTAAGTCGGCAGAGACTAGAGCCATTATTCCTCCTGTTTTACCCTCAGGAATCAAGTTTGACATAACAAGCACAATGATCCAGCTCCTCAAATTGAAGGGTGTATTTTCAGGTTTTCCTGTAGATGATGGAAATATCCACGTTGCTAATTTTATCAGGATCTACAGTTCATATACCATTCCAGGGGTGAATCAAGAAGCACTTAGACTGAGGTTGTTCCCCTACTCACTCATAGGAGAGCATCTTTATGGTTAAGGGAACTGCCAAGAGGCTCTAATGGAACGAGTTGCGTTGGTAATTCTTGAACCAATTCTTTCCTCCATCTAGTTAGTTGCAGCTTAAAGACAGAATCTATAATTTCAAGTAGTTGCTGTCAAAATCTATGTACGAGGCATGGTATAGGTTCAAGAAGAAGCTAAGTATAGTTCCCAACCATCAAATGTCAAGGATGAATTTATTGGAGATATTCTATAGAGCCTTGACTATCATCTCTCAATCCATAGCAGACACTACATATAGAGGAGCTTTTATGAAACTATGCTGGGAGGCAACTTCAGAGATGCTAGACCAGATCTTGCTTACTAATAGAGGGTGTCAAACTCGGGAGGCTGAGAAAGGATCTAGCACATATGCTATTGGTGTCTCCTGCGACCATAAAGTAGTTGATGGCTCAGTAGCGCAAGAGATTGTGCTACTAAAAACTGGTCTAGGGGTACTAGCAAAGAAGATTGTAGCAGTGACTTTCAAGAAAGTGAATGCAGTAAAAGCATAGGGTTTAACTTCCAAAGCTTATGAGTCAGAATTAGAGGAGGAAGAAAATTATCTAGATCATAAGTTGGCGGTCTTCCAAGCCCACGGTCAAAGGAACCAAGGTCAGAACTACTATGACAGATATAGACACCGCAATAGGGAGCGAGATAGTGACTTGAGAAATAAGGATGATTATAGAGAGAAAGAAGATCGGTACATTCCACCTGGCAGAAAAGATGCTGACTAAGTTGGTAAAGGGTCAAGAAAATCAAGAGATCAGCCTTAAGGAGATTAAGGTCGATATTTTAGGATTGACCCAAAAGGTTGAATCTCATGCAAATGTCAGCAGATGTCAGCAACTATGAATTAGAGCAGCCAGGTACCCTTCTGAGCAACACTGTGTAAAATCCAAAAACTGACAGTCATGTTCTATCCATTACCACAAGGAGTGGCATGACTACTTGGATCCCCCACTACCAGCTATGGAAGTTTTTGTTAATGAGACACCTGTTGCGGAGTCAGAAAACGAAATAAGTGGTGATGATGCAGTTGCTAAGAAAAAAGGTAAGGGTCCGATTATTGAGCAAAAAATAAGACAAATTTTGAGACCTCCCCCACCTTTTCCTCAATGATGGAAGCTGAAAAGATAGGAAGGAAAATTCAAGTGATTCATTGAGATGCTGAAAGAGTTGAGCTTAAATATTCCTCTTCTCGAGGTGCTAGAGCAGATGCCTCGATATGCTAGGTTTATGAAGTAATCGGTCACAAATTATAAAAGAGCTACGATTGAGGATGTTGATGATTTGCCCCACTGTGGTGCAGTCAGTACGAGGTCTTTGGCCCAGAAAAGGGGTGGCCCCGGAGCATTCACTGTACCATATACTATTGGGTTATCCCGATTTGCCAGAGCCTTATGTGACTTAGGAGATAGTATAAATTTGATGTCGCTGCCATATTTATGCAATTGGGTTTAAACCCTCCAGAACTGACTTCAATGCGGTTGTTGATGGTTGAACGGACAGTGAAAAAACCTATGGGAATTTGTTTTGATGTGATTGTGGGAGTTTCCTAATTAATGCTCTCCTATACCATAGTTTGGACATAGGATGATTGTTGTCAATAAATCTCAACTCACGCTGAGGTTGAATTCTCGAGGAGTGAGTCTAGTCCTCAAGGCATATAGGTGTTGAATGCATCTAAGATCATTCCCATAGTGCAAACAAAGTAAAAGGCATGATTAAAATGGGAGGGTGTTTGGAAAGTTATTTTATCAAAAATCAAGTCTAGCAACCACATCAAAGCAACAAATATGATTAAGATTTCAATATGAGAGAAGTCTTGGGATTATGTCTTCCTAGGGGTAAATAATACATAGGTCATGATAATTGAATGCAAATTCTAGTCATCAACTATGTGGGTAGGCTAGGTTTAGAGTTCTTTAGGCTAATGTTTCAATCCACACTCAAAATTATTATCCATTGATCCTTTTGGATACCTCATGGATGTGGCAAGCATAACCATCTAATACCTCAATTGGGCATGAAGATGCCCAAGAATATGGCTTGTCCTTAATCCACCCTTATCTCAAAGATAGTGAAAACAAAACCAACAACATCTACTATTGTTCACTATTGCCTTGTCTCTCATATCCCTCTTTCAAGGATAATATCCCAAAAATTCACTCACATCCCTCTCTCAAGGATGATGTGAGCTTTTGAGAATTTGGGGTTTTCACCCACAAATCCATATTGGGAACTTGGGGTTTTCACCCACAAATCCCAACTAAGTCAAGCAAGTAATAGTGAAACCCACAATTATTTACTAAGAATTTATACTAATCAGTCACAACCCACACATATTTAAACCCTATTTTAACATAACCCCAAGACAAATTACTTAGCTACTTATGAAGTTAGGAAAAAGGAATATACCAAATTGGTTGCTCAATGCTTCCATTAAAGTTTTCAATAAAGAGTAATCCAATATCCAACATCAATTGCAACTAGGAATAATTCAAAAAGTAATCACTTTATATTTCCCTGATTTGGTAGGGTTTACAAAGTCTCCAGTTGTAATTTCAAAGTTCAAAAATCTCAAATTGGGAAGGGTTTGTGCCTTATAATGGAATTGGGGTTAGCTAAGTGAAATTACAAAATTACCCTTCGTCATAATCCCGCATTGCCGCGATCGTGCCAGCTTCCCCGCGATCGCGGGCTCTACGGTCTCTATTAAATTCCCACAATCACTGAAAGATGACCAATGTTGACGGGCCACGATTGTAACCCTTAGACCACAATCGCAATAACTGAGCCTTGTTTTTACGTAGAGTCTTCCAGCTTGTGCGCTTCTCTTCTCTTTTTGGTTCCTTTAAGCTCAATTCCACATCTTTCTTCCTCATCACCTGTATACTTGAAAAATGTGGAAATTAGTGCATTCAATTAACAAATTTGTCTCATTCATTCCTTCAAATCATAGTAGTGCGTATAAATTTTGGACGTAAATGAGTGGTAAATTCACCACTCATCAACACCTCCAACTTAAGCCTTTGTTTGTCCTCAAGCAACACTACTTCTTACTCAAATGACACAATGCAAATTTAAGCTCATTTATACAACCAAATGCTCACAATGACTTCAAACTTGATTGACACCACAAGTAGCTCTCCACATGAGCAAAGTTATTCTCACGACTCCCCTCAATATGAAACACAATATCAAAGTTGCAAAGGATTTTGAGGAACAATAATGCAACACTCACCAACTATCTAGAGGTGACTCCCTATCTAAAGAAACTCAATTTTACTCATTTGATTCTATTTCAGGAAAATAACAATTCTCTCTACCTTAATTTTTTCACATGCCACCTCATAAGAAGGAAATCCCACACAACAACTTATCAAATATGAAACAAGGGATGTTAGTACAAAACACTCTCTCTCAAAAATACTCTCTCAATGCTAGCAAGTACCAAACCATAGGCTTTCCCTTATTTTCAATCGCCACTACAATGACCACACTTGGTTGGAGATCTAGAAAGGCTTTCTAATCTTGTAATGCACGTTCGGGGAATGGGTATGACGTTATTTAGGAACAAAGAGAATACACCCTCCTTGAATAGCTATATCACACTATTTTCACCTAAATTTAGACCATGTACCACTTCATTTGTTTCCAAAATTTGTACATGCCTACATTAGCTACCTTGATTTACCCAACTCTTTGCAAGCTGTTTCTTCTCAGCTAATTCTTTTGTTATCTCATACTATTCCTGTCTTTTCACTTTTTTACTTTTTTTTCCTTTATAAGCATCATAGCATTCACTTACATTATCTTGTCCCAAGGTCATCCTTTCCAAACTCACCACCCCAACTTAGGCATTTAGCCTTTCATTTTTCAAGTTCAAAGAGGGTAGGGTTCAAAAGAGGGAAAACTTTGAAAGGTTCGGGCTTGTAAGATGGGTTCAAAAGAAGGAAAACTTTGAAAGGTTCGAGGCTTGTAAGATGGTTGCCAAAGAAAGGATTGAAGGCTCAAAATAGGTAACTAAGGATACTACGCTATGCATAGGTAGGCTATTTAGGCTAAAGTGGGATCCTATTTCCACAAAGAAGGCCTAAGATCATTTCTCCAAACAAGTATAGACACAACTATCCTTGAGTTACTAATGGGGCAAGTTGTAGATGGTACAAGTATGCATGAGAGTTAGACAAATATGCACACCGCACAAGCCATGCAAACTGAGTAGGAATAGGATCCCACTTTAGCCTAAATAGCCTCAAAATGGGTAACTAAGGATACTTTGTTATGCATGGGTAGGATATTTAGGCTAAACTGGGATCCTATTTCCACAAGGAAGTCCTAATATCATTTATCCAACCAAGTATAGACACAATTAACCTTGAGATACTAATAGGACAAGTTCTAGATGGTACAAGTATGCATGAGAGTTAGACAAATATGCACACTACACAAGCCATGCAAACTCCTCAAGGAGGCTCAATTGCACTTCCTACTAGAGACAAAAGGGAGTATTACCACTTTCTACAAGCTAAAGACTTCAGAGTCACAAAAAGAGGTAAAGTATTGTTACAAAAAATTTCATGTCAATACCCTTAGTTTTTAGAAATTTTTGGACGGAGGGGGTGTTTGCTTTGCATTTGCACCATGCATAATTTGCTATTTATGGCACCAAATCAAGATGACTTCCTACATTTCAACTTTCAAGAGGGCAAATTGCATGTCTACTCAGACTTCACCATAGGTGTAAGTGCGATCCAAATTTCAAATGCCACAGATACTTTGATTTTCCTTACATTTGTAGCTCTGATGTTATGGGTACTTAGACTTCCTATGCATTCATGGCTCAAAACCCAATCACGATGATTTTTCCTTAAGAATATCCTCACTTAATATGTCATAGGGAAAAGCTAATCCAATATCATCACAAACAAGATAAATGTGAAATAAAAATCTAAAAAAGAACCAAACAACTAATCCATGAAACGTAGGCACCATCAGAGTACCTAAATATTACAACCCAAAAAAATAAAAATCATTCAAAATAACATAAAAACATCCAAAAATATCTCAATAATACAAGATCAAAGTAATAAATACGGACAGTGGCACCCCCAACTAAAAAACTTGTAGTGACCTTACTGCATAAATAATAAAGCATAAGGAGAGAAAAAAGTTGTTCCCTTTAACTGCATCAAGATCTGATCTCACCCTTAAACTCTACATCATCTTCGACATCATTAAAACTAGACCAGTCATCTGGGGACTCATCATCACTTTCCACTCTAAAAGAAGGAAGTCTGTTTCGAGGTTTTAGCACCTTCCAAAGGACTTTTACCCCTTTCCACATCTTGCCGAAGAACTTCTCCCTCTTTTTTTCCCCTTCTTCATTATCTTATATGAGTCTCTCAGCTCTCTTTGAGACTCTGCCAAAGATAAGTAGGAACTCTTAAGCCTAGAAATAGTAGCTCCCTATGCCTTATGATCCTCCAAGTATCTCTCATAACCAGACTGAGCCACATAGGAGTGTCGAGTAGTGGAAGGCTCTCCCGGCCCTTAAGGCAACCCTGCTACAAGCTCTTTTATCGCCTTCAAATCAATGGTGATATCATCAAAGGGTACGTTTGTAGATGGCGTATAAGACTCTGTATCCTCAAATGTCGACTTGTCCAAGTTGATTTTCTTCTTATTGCTCTTGCCCTGTGCTCCCTTACCCCAAACCTAGAGAGAATAAATGGGGGGTTTGGGAACACCCAGTGTCACTAGTGTATACCTACACCCTAATTTTTTTACAAAACTAAGTAATTAAAGAAGGGAATAAGAGATGCGTACCACCGTGGGTCTTGAAAATTTTCATATCTAAGATCATAAAAAGACCAACATTCAACGAAATATTTTCAAGTATACAAGCAACCATTCAAACTCGCATATCTTGAATGACAGACATGTGGGTGCATGGATAAACCCAGCTACAAATAATGGTAAACTAAATTTGGGCCTCAACTATGAAGTCATTCATCGAGATACCCCTCTTGGTGGCTGCCCAAGAAACCTCTCTGCCAGATTTCTCATCCATCCAACTTTCGAGCTCACACCCCTTTTTCTCAAATTAAGCCATATCTATATTTGGGAGCCCTTAAATGTCATTTATATATTTATCTCCAAAGTGTACCTCCTTCCATCGGATCCTAATGACCGGGTCAGAGAGAGATACTATGCTAAGGTTAGCATAGAACTCCCATACCCACTGCTCATTTGCCCGATAAGGATCCAGGGCAAAACATCTCCACCCAATGTCTATGATTTTATCATGAAATGCCAGAAGATTTTCCAAAACCTTTTCCTATCATATTCCCTTCTCCAGAAGAAGTTTTGTCTTTGGGAGATCACTATAGTACTGGTTGTAGCATTCAGGGGCCATGAATAAGATTTGATCATAATCTCCCATGTTATAAACCTAGAAAACATAAGAACAACAGAACAACACTCACTACTAATATTTTCATGCAAAAAAAATATTGTATTGTCCAATTAAGCTCATGGGATGGTTACTTCGTAGTTTTGGGACAAGAAATGATCCTGCAAAAATTTTGGTTTAGGCTGAAAAATAGCCTCAGATGCCACAATCACGGGACACTGGACCATGATTGCAGCACCGTGATTGCGATTTAGAAATCGCGATTGCGATATTTGAGGTTAGGTCGACCAAAATTTCACAAGAGTCAAAATTATTAATTTCAATTCCAATTCATGCTCCAAAGCAAAAATTAACATTTAGAATATTGAACAAGGTTCCTAGGTACTCGATCATGCCCTTAGAATATGAAAACAACTATCTATGAATTCGTTTGGACATTTGATCGAGCACTTGGTGTGCACACTATATTTCTCACAATTT
Source organism: Capsicum baccatum var. pendulum (assembly GCA_030864225.1). Taxonomy (NCBI): domain Eukaryota; kingdom Viridiplantae; phylum Streptophyta; class Magnoliopsida; order Solanales; family Solanaceae; genus Capsicum; species Capsicum baccatum. The sequence continues at coordinate 146,267,547 of CM061552.1, forward strand.
TGAAAACAATTTGGGTACTTAAGACTTTGCCACAGGTGTGCACACCATTCACAGCAGCGAACCACCACACAAGCATAAACAAACTACAATATAGCAAAAAAAAAACATAATTTTAGGCCCTCCCTATTTCATGCATTTTATGGACCATACAAGCAATTAAAGAAGGAATACAAACCACATACCGGAGTAATGATGCAAGATAGATGCTAAAATTCTTTTGGGATGCTCAAATAGGACCAAGAATGGGTGCAATTTGAGAGAAAATTCATAGAGGGAGTGTGATCAAATGAGTAGTCAGATGGTTTTTCAAACCAGTCAGGACCGTAGTTGCAATCCATGTTCTATGATAGTAGAAACACAACTACCATGATCACGGGTACAAGCATTGTTATTGAAGTAACTCGGGCCATTTTTGGTCCTTTATTTTTACGTTGTTCAGTTCACTACATAAAGAATTCACACTTTCCCCTATTCAACCTCATTCAAACACCCCAAAGTCTTACAAATGCATTGATTAATCAACAACAAAATTAAAATTTATGCTACTAAATCAAAAACAAAGGATACAAGCCACTTTGTCCCATTTGTGGTTTGCCTCCCACATAGCACCTTATTTATCATCGTGGCACGACGTTCTTTATCATCTTTAAGTTGGATACTCTATGGATCCATCATTCACCCATGTGTCCTTAACATCAATGACGAACACTACCTGCAACTCCATGGGTTGTTTTTCATTTTTGCAAACCCAGAAGGACACTTTATTATTATTGACCCAAAATCTCATTTCTCCTAGCTCCACATCCTCAATAGCTTTTTTGGTGGCAAGAAAAAGTCATCCAAGGGTAATAGGAACCTCTTGGTTAATTTCATAAGCAATCATGACAAAATACGTCAGAAGGATGAAGCGGTCCATCTTTACTAGCACATCATACAAAATCTCAATCGACTTTTTGATAGATCGGTTCACCATCAAAAGCCGCATTGTTATTGGACTAGGATTTCCCAACCCAAATTTTTGATAGATTGCATAAGGCATAAGATTGATGCATGCACCAAGATCACACAAGGCATTTTTAAAATTGTGTGTCCCTATGGTGTAAGGGATTGTAAAGGCCCCGGGATCATCTTTTTTCTTCGCTATAGAACTCCAAATGATAGCGCTACACCCATGAGTAATTTTATTGTTTCACCATCAATAAACCTATTTTTTAACATCAACTTTTTCTAAGCTTAGCAGGAAATGTTTTGAATTTAGCATTGTCTTCCTTCTTTTTGAGACTTTGAAGGAATAGAGGGGGAACTATCATGGTAGGCATCAGATCACTTTTCACTTTATCATTCTCAACTACCTTTGGGTATTCCTCTTCATCATTCACTTCTTTATTTAACACCAACTCTTTTTCATTCCCTTCTTGAGACTTCAGATCCTCCTTATTTGAATTAATCACATGTTTCTTTTTCATATTTTTTTGTTCCACATTGGTGTCTTTTTCAACATCTACTACAAGATCACCAAGGGTTTTACCACTCCTAGTGACAATAGCCAATACTTGGGAATTATTTTTTGGATTCACAACGGTTGCACTGGGAAGACCTTCTTTTTGTCCAACATTAAGTTGAGTGGAGATTTTCTTAATTTAAGTCTCCAATTGCTTGATCAAGGTAAAGTGTGATACCACGGTTTGGTTGATTCACAAAAAATTTCTTTCAATTCACGGACCATTTTGTCTGTGCCCTCAACCCTCATCAAAATCCTTGCTAACACATCTTCAGTCTTAATTTTTTAGATCAATGGAGTTGGATTCTTTACCCTTCACTTGGTCATGGGGAGGCACATATCAGTCATAATCTCTTTCCTTGTCTCTCCAATCATGATCTCTATTACGATTATGCCAATCCCGCTCTCTTTCACGATCCGTCCAACTTTAGTTCCCACCTTGCCTTTGATAGGTCAGGTGGGGGTCCACTAGATAGTTAACCAAATACCAAATCTTCTCATCAACCCTCTTGGCCTCTTCTTCACCATAGCCCTTGGATTCCATGACATTAACCATTTTTATGAACGCACCCATTACATGTTTTGTTAGCAACTCCAATTGTGTCATCATTTTTACCATGTTCTCCTCCTTATCTTTATCTCTTTTACTTTGCTCTTATCAACATAGGAGGTAGTCGGAGACCCTTTAGCAACCTCGGTATCTCAGGTATACCATCCCTAATTTTTCTTTGTGACTTCCTCAAGCAAGTTTGTAGCCATATTATAAGACAACTTCATAAGTGAGTCCCCCAACGCATTATCCACTATGGTTTTATTTAGTTGATTCAAAGCCCAGTAGAAGATTTGGAGAAGCATATTCTTCGAAACCTTGTGGTTGGGACATTACATGAGCTTTTCATTAAATCCCTCCCACACCTCGTAGAGAGGTTCTCCATTTAATTAATGAAAGTTAAAGATTCCATCACATAATTATAGCCTCTTGGACGGTGAGAAGTATCAGTCAAAAAATTCCATGGTAAGCTCATCCCATGAAGTAATTAATCTGGCTGGAAGAAATCAAAGCCACAATACCGCCTCTCCTATTAGAGAAAACGGAAAGAGACACAACCTTATTGATTCTTGCGGTATGTGTGCAATATCAAAGAGGGAACAAACTTCTATGAAGTTCTTCAAATACAAATTGGGGTCCTTATGGGATTTTTCCCCGAAGAGTCCCTTTATTTATAGCAATTGCAAGATAATGGTCATAACATGGAATACCCTGTTACCTTTATTAGGTGGGATACGGATGGCACTCGCACGTCCAACGTCATGGAGTTTCTCCTCGTCATCAAGGGGACAATCAAAAGTTATGGCATTACTTCTGTGGTCGCTCATAGTGTCATGGACACTATTGAATTCACCTTCAAAGAACAAAAACAACAAAATATAATAAATCAAAATCACCATGGGTATACCAAAATCTAAAACCAACACCATACAAGTGAAAACAAATTCTCACTCCTCGATAATGATGTCATTTGATTAATGCTCACCTATACCATAGTTTGGATATAGGACAATCGTTGTCGATAAATATTAACTCACGTTGAGGTCGAATACTCAAGGAGTGAGTCTAGTCCTCAAGACCTGTAGGTGTTGAATGAGTCTAATGCCCATAGTACAAACAAAGTAAAATGCATAAATTAAAATTAGGGGAGAGTGTTTGGAAAGTTATGTTATCAAAAATCAAGTTAAGCTACCAAATCAAAGAAATAAATGTGATTAAGATTTCAATATGAGACAAGTCTTGGGATTATGTCTCCCTAAGGGTAAATAATGCATGGGTCATGATAATTGACTGAAAATTCTAGTCATCAACTATGTGGGTAGGCTAGGTTTAGAGTTCTTGAGGATAATCTTTCAATCCACACTAGAGATTATCATCCATGGATCCTTTTGTATACCTCATGGATATGGCAAACATAACCACCTAATACCTCAGTTGGGCATCCTTATTTCTAGGAAGATGCCTAAGAATATAGTTAGTCCTTAATCCACCCATATCTCTAAGATAGTGAAAAAAGAACAAACTACATCTATTATTGTTCACTATTTCCTTGTCACCCATATCCCTCTTTCAAAGATAATATAGGATCCAAAAATTCACTCATATCCCTCTTTTAGGGATGATGTGCGCATTTGAGAATTTGGGATTTTCACCTACAAATCCATTTCGGGAATCAGGGGTTTTCACACACAAATTCCAACTAAGTCAAGCCAGAAATAATGAAACCCACAATCAATGACTAAGAATCTACACTAATTAATCACAACCCACACATATTTATACCTAATTTCAACATAATCCTAAAATAAATTACTTAGCTACTCATGAAGTTAGGAAAAAGGAATATACCAAATTGGTTGTTCAATTCTTCCATTAAATCTTGAAATAATGAGTAATCCAATATCCAAATTCAATTGCATCTAAGAATAATTCAAAAAGTAATCGAACTAAATTTTCCCAATTTGGTAGGGTTTACAAAGTCTCCAGTTGCAATTTCAAAGTTCAATAATCTCAAATGGGAAGGGGTTTATTCCTTACAAGGGAATTGGGGTCAGCTAAGTCAAATTACAGAATTGTCCCTGGGCATAATCTTGGGTTGCCGATATCGCGGGCACCATGGTCGCCATTGGATCCCTACGATCGTTAGAAGCTGACCAAAACTTAACTGGCTATAATCGCAATCCTCAGACCGCGATCACAGTAACTAAGCCTTATTCCTCTATAGAGTCTTCTAGCTTGTGCACTTCTTTTTTATTTTTGGTTTATTTTAAACTCAATTCCTTATCCTTATTTCTCATTACCTATATACCTATAAAATATGAAAATTAGTGCATTCAACTAACACATTTGTCTCATTCATACCTTCAAATCATAGTAGTATACTTAATATTTGGATGTAAATGAGTGGTAAATTCACCAATTATCATTTACGACTCTATTTTTCTAGATGACTTCGTCATTCTAGACTATGAGGTAGACACTGAGATGCCCATTATATTGGGGAGACCATTTATTGCCACGTGTAGAGAAATGGTAGACATGAAGAAAGGGGCGATAAAGTTCAGAGTCAATAGTGAGGAGGAAACATTCAACATCCAATAATCAATGAAGCAGCCAACTGACATGAGAGTGGTGTCGGTGATTGATTGTATTGATGACCCCGGAGGGTACTCTTATGGGTATCTTGATGAATTCTAAGTAATCATGGTACCTACATCATGCCACGACATTAAATCAAGTGTTTCATGGGAGTCAACCTAGGTCTTGGTTGTGAAGTTGGAGTAACCAACAAAGCCACATTGTGTCGCGATGTTAAATCAAGCACTGAGTTGGAGGCAACCTACTATTTTAGTGTTCATTTTTTGTTGTTTTCTATTTTTTTAGGTATTCAGATTATTGACTTGTCTAGAATATGGTAAAATTTCTACATTCATCAATTTCTAAGTAAGGGGACTGTGTGACCCACCCATCATGGTCACAAGTCCCATACGAGCTAGGTTAGTCGAGCATTAAATTGAAAAGATGAAATTTTTTAGGATGAGAATGGAAAGTTATGGACTTAGGCGCATATTTATAATTTTGGGACCACAAACTTAAGTTTCAGGACCATGAGTATCTAGAAAAATATCAAAATGTAAAGTTCGTAGTATAGGAAGCAGGCCAAAAAAATTTGGCCCTACACATGCACCCTGCATATGCCGATCGCATGTAGAACATACCCTCATGCCTAGTCGAATATTGAAGGCACATGTAGTTTCCAGAGCTAGGTCAGTTGTGGGCCTAAATTTTAATAAAAATTAGGCCCACCAACACATATTTATGACCTAAAATAGCCCCCCCCCCAATCTATATTTAAACATCCTTAGCCTCATTTTAACTCATTCAAATCCTCAGAACTTTACTTTTCCCTTTAAATTCAAACTTCCCCCTTAAAACATAAATGAACCCCACACTTAAGTAAAGGATAATTTAAAACTTGTTTGAGATACCAACTTGTCCAAACACACTAAAAATAAGTTTCAACATTGGTTTTTCTTGACTTATTCATTGTTCACTTCTGGATTTTCATAAAAAGGGTAACTTTCTCAACTCCTAATAGTTATGTATTGATTTATTTATTGAGTAAAAAAGTTGATATATGTATTTTCATGCAAAAGTATCTTATGATCTCAACATAGGGCCCTGTTTTGAATTAAATTCTAAAGTTAGGCCCCAACCGAAAGTTGAACTTGAATGAGTAGAGTAATACCACAAGTTGAGAATGTTTAGTTTGCTTTAAAAATAATAATTCTTGATAGGTGTGTGCACATTGGACTTTATGGAATTTCAAATAGGTTATAGGGGTGTGAAAATTGAGGGAAAATCAAACTTTTCAAATTTTGAGTTTTCTTCAACTTTTGTAATCCCTAATTTTGTTGGAAACTAATGACTAGTTTTTTAGGTACAGATGGCACCAAAATATGCGAATATAAAGATGGTTGATACCTAAAGGAGATGGGATGAGTTACCCAAGCCCAGTGGTTTGGTGGAGGAGTACCCAATTTAGCAGAGTAGAGATGCGGCATGTAGGGTGACATACAAAGTTACTAGAGGATAGATGTGCCAGGCTGCTCAGACTATTGCAACTCGCCAAGGATGAAGTAAATTTGGAGGTCACCCCTATACTCTCCTCCGCCGAGTGATCATGATGATGATGATGATGAGTTATATTCTAAGACTACTCCACAGGTTGCAGCTCAGGACCCCCAGTCTGAGGAGGGATCCTAAGATTCATTCAAGGATGTAGAGCAGGAGTAGTCATCATTGGTACCCCAGTTTTAGGAGGGTAACACCATACATGTATAGCAGTCAGAGATACCACAGTCTGAGAAAGATACAGAAAAGGCTACCCACGATGCACATTATAACAGGGGCAAAGTATTACACCTATACATGCATCAGAGGCATATCTGAGGTAGTGTATAGAGATATATAAGAAGTTTATGATATATACAATTGTATCTAAGATACAGGAAGGCCTATGAAGCTTATTTATGAGGAGGGGTAGATTGACCTATCTGGACTAAGGTGAGTACCAAAGTTAAGGGTTGCATTTGATCATTACCAATTAGAGTGGATGATTAGACTACTCGGTTCTTATAGTCCGACTATGGTACGTGAATTTTATGTATCATATCATTCCATAATATTTCTTTTCATACGTAGACTGTTAGGATCGATGAGGCTCATAGAGCAGCCATAGCTTGATCATACACTTGTGAGAAGGGTTAGAGTTTATCTTTTAATAGAAACTATCTGCTAGGTTATTTTTTGTCCATATTATATCACTCCCACATCTATAATAAAGTGTGACTACAAACTAAGAGTCACATGTAATCAACATATTATGCGAGAGGCTAAGCATAAATGAGAGAGGGTTGAAATGGCTAGGTGGATAGCCAGCCATATTTCACTTTTAAGTGATGCCACCCCATGGATCGAGGGTCATGGTGTGATCAAGAAGGGCCCATTGACCTTTGAGGCTAAGTTTTGTTGGTTTTTCATTCGATATCGACTTTTTCCTATGGCTTCAGATAATATGTTGACTTAGGAGGGAGTAGTCTTAGTAGCTAGTATGATGATTAGATATTCTATTAATTTTACATCCATCTTCTGACATGAGATCCATGATAGAGCATTTGGGGAGATGATTACTCTGCCATTCCCTTTCATAATTCAGAGACTATGAGACAAGGCTGGTGTACCTGAGATACCAGGAGTAGATGAGAGGGTACTTATAACAGCTACAACACAGACAAAAAGTATGAAGGATCTGGCATGTCCAGGCCTTCCCAAGAGATCTAGAGGGCCTACCATGGTACCTTAGACCCAGACTGAGGTCCCATCAGTTTCCACAAAGCCTAGTGATTCACATGTAGGTGTTGTGGGATTTAGTACTGATATGGAGATAGGGGAGTAGAGAGAGGCCCCAGATATGAGTACTCAAGGTGAGGGGCCACCAGCCACTTATTCATCAACCCCGGTTTCAACCTCAAAGTCGGATAAGTATCTTTAGAGACTACTCGCCCATCCACTACAACTCTTGATACAGGTATGATTATTATATCTTGAGAGTTCTTTAGAGATTAATGGACAGTCAGGGCGCTACTAATGCTTGATTATGGGATATTAAGATCGAGGTGAATACCCTATACGAGTAGATTCATTCAGGGGTTTGGACTAGATTAGAGATGACAAAGGTCTGATAGGAGGCCACACAAATAGCTTCCTTATTTGAGCTATGTTCTGACTTATAGGCATATCATGATGAGTTTGACAGATGGTTTACAGCCTGATTTACAAAGACAGAGGCACCAAATCTAGCCCAGATGAGAGAGAAGATGGATATATTATGAGCAGAGGTACGCTCCCTCACAGAGAGCTATGTAGTATCCACTCCTTCAGTCATACCCCTGGTGGTCCAGATATTACCTTCGTGTGTACCCAAATATTTTGATTTCTTCGCTGAGGATGAGAAGGATATCCCGGCATTTGGGACCAAGAGAGGTCACATAGGAGACTTGTAGGATCCTGATATACCATATAACTATGTCATTAAAATGGACAGAGATGATTGAATGGATTCCACAGATATTGAGAGGCTGAGGCATGACATAATAGCAGTAGGTGTATCTTTTAGTAGTGTACCACCTCCACCACTGCCTCTTCCAACTGGACACGGACACTTAGTGTGTCCTAGGTAGGTTCTCACTTCCCTATGTTTTGGTATTATTTTCATGTATTGAGGATAGTGCATAGTTTTTTTAGTTGGGGTGGGGTATACCATAACCATTGTGAGTTTTTATTATCGTGCCTCTTTTTCTATTGGCCATGGTATGGTTGTAGAACTGGCATGTATAGGATAATTTGTGTTGTACTATATTTTATTTTGTATTGTGTTTTGTTTATGTGTAATTAGGAGATTTTTAAGTATTTAGGGAAGTTGTCATGTTTTATTGATATTTGAAAAAAATGATACCCCTCCAAAAATTATATTTTAGGACTATATGAATATATATTTGTGAACATTGTGGATCTTGTTATGAAATTAGGATTAGGGGAATGATAATCACTTGCTGATAATTACATGAACCAAATAAGTAGTAGTTTGTAATATTGACTCTGTGCTATGTGTGTGTGGGATGCTACTTAGTTCCCTTTGTGTATTGAATTCAGAACTTTACTGATTAGTCTTGCCTAGGTGTAAGGATAGTCAGTTAGGAAAGGATCATAGGTCATTTTGATTTTAGTTCACTTTTAGTCTAAATGACCTTCCATGTGTGAAATAGTACTCCATGATCCCTGTTTTTAGCTTATAGCTCATTTTTGTTTTTACACCTTTCACCTTTCAATTTGTATTACAATGAACATGTTTTGGCCCTGGTCTTCCTTGGACATTGTGCACCTCAACTTAGGTAAAATGCCTAAGTTGAGGGTGACTATCATAGGGGTGCATAGTATAAAGTGGGTATGTAGAAGGGTAAAATAGGAGAAATGTTAGAAGGGCCGGGTGTGATAGAAAAAACTGAAAAAAGAAAAGGAAAAAGAAGAGAAAAATTGTGATAAAATAAAAAAGAAAGAATTAAATACCACATACAACAAGAATGTGCAATAAAGAATAAAGGGGAGAAATAAGGGTGGAATAAAAACAGAAATTAGTTAATAAGTGAGACACCAAGGTTAGTATAGTACCAAGGAGGCTTAGTCACTTGATATGTCCATATGTATCATACCAGCCCCCAAGCCTACATTACAAGCCGAGAAAAGTTCTATACTGATCCTAACTTGACTATCTGAATGTTAAGATAAAGAAAATAAGGGCAAGCCTATGATATTTGATGCACATTGATTAGAGCTTCTCTTATGAGTGTAAGTGTCTCTTGACTTTCCCTGGAATGACATGCATTATTTCATATGAGTGATTTTGGACCTATCTTTGTTGTGAGGGTACTTGAGTCATATTGCTAGATATTTGCTTATTTTGGGTAGTGTGACTTATACATACGTGTGGTTGTCTATTGCTAATGTAATGTCATACCTTGATCCCATTGTGTCATATTTTTATGCTTCATATTTATACACAGTTGGCTTTAAAAAGTGAGATAGGAGGGGGGTGATCTAAGTTTAAAGTGTTGACTGACTGCATCTAAGTTTAAAGTGTTGACTGACTGCCTTAAACAACTTAGATTCTCCTAGTTAAGCATCGTAATTTAGTTTAGTTTAGTTTTATTGTGTTTTGATACCTGGGGAAATGCATACTTTCTAAGTTGGGGGTGTTGATATGCTATTGAAATATAAAACTTTTGATGCTTAAAACAAGGAAATGTGCTTGTTTCTGAGGCTATTTTGTTAGATATGATGTGTTTTGGGTATGTTTTGTAGAAAATCATGTTTTGGATGCTAAGTTAATTAAAAAGATGAAAAAATGTGTTTTGGCTACTTATGGGAGCAATTATGGATTTTCAAGATATTTTTCGGACTGATCGTGATCAAAGCATGTGTGAGAATTGAAGATAAGTTGAAAAAGGACTTTCGGCACTTGCTAAGTCAACATGCGGACCACAAGTAGTACATATGGACCACATCTAGGCAAAGCATATGATAGAAGACCAGAATCTCAAGAGCAGAGCTAAAGGATTTTTCGATCTGGGTACATGCGGTCACTTTATGTGCCACCCTGCAGGCCGCATGCACCACATGCGCCTAAGGATAGGGAGCACAATTTGCCACCGACCCTTGTTTCTCCTGTTTTTTTTTGGGCTTTGGTTTTAGGATTTCCTCAGATATTATAAATACCTTTAGTAGAAGTCACGCACTCTTGATACTTAAAAACATATTTTGATTCCGAGATTCAATTTTAGTCTTGGAATTCTCTTGTATGGATTTTGATTGATAATTTCAGTTACGGTTTTGGGTTTTTACTTATTTTTATTGTTATTTCATCTTATGCTTTCAATCATGAATGTTTTTTATTACTTCACGAGCATGAGCGGCTAAAAACCCTTAGCTAGGGTTGTGGAAACCCTAGCAGATTAACAAAAGGGAAGTATTATTGTTGATCTGAATCGATACCTATGCATGCATTGTATTATCCTCTCTCTAATAGTTCTATTAACGGGTGCACTGGTGTAGTCCAAGCTACACCTCCTCTCAGAAGATGATACGGTCGTTGCCAAATATAGTAAACCAAAAAAGGTTGGGGTTGAATCCCAAGGGAATACTTGGAATTGTGGCTTTCGATTGTTGTAATCAACGGGCGAAAATGGAAAACTAAGTGAGGGGGTTTTGAGTATCAATGTTGAACTAGTAGCAAGTATCAACTTCGATTGTAATCAGTAATGGGTGAACACTAAGATTGAATTGCCCCTGGCTTCTCAGCTCTGTAGGTTTATTGTGAATTATTTAACCAACTCGACACCTTGCAAGCAGAATCGATAAGTTATGTACCTTCTACAGTCTTTTGGATGAGCAGAAGGATTTCACCATTTACCTTTTAGGTCTTAGGATGTCATCTTACTAACCTTTATCTTGATCCCAGTAAATTATTACCTTTTAAATCTCTAGTTATTAGATTAAATCTAACCATCTTACATTAATAAAACCTAGAAGCATGGATTGACAGCTAAACTCCAAATTACTATTGAATTTATCTTTTCCTAGTCACTACACCTCTTTTGCAGTAAATAGTAGTAATCTAGGTAGGATTAAAGAAAAAGAAATACATGCATGGGTATTAGTTCAAAACAATAATATCACTTCCCCTTCTTCATCAATCCAGGGTTTTCACAACCCTAGCTATGAGTTCTTACCTGCTCATACTTTTGAAGTAATCAACAACATTCATAATCGAACAACAACAATAACAACAAACCCAGCGTGTTCCCACAAAGTGGGGTCTGGGGAGGGTAAGATGTACGCAGTCCATACCACTACCTTCAAAGACGTAAAGAGGTTGTTTTCGATAGACCCCCTGGATCAAGATAGAGAATAGACGACAAAGAGATAGATTACATAACAAAAAAGGCATAAGGAATAATAAAAAGTAAATTAGAGCAATACGAAAATACGAGAGATATAGCAACACAAAATAAGAAGATAGCAACTGAGAAAATATGAAAGGGACACGCACGTATAAGTAACACATACTCGCCGCCATAGATACCCATAGACACAGACCTAAGGTTACTAACCCGATTACACAAGATCTCTCCTGGTGGCTTGCAACAACCCACACCCTTCCTCTAGCCTTCTACCCTTATCCGCGACCTCCACACCTTCCTATCTAGGGTCATGTCCTCAGTAAGCTGCAGCTACTCCATGTCATGTCTGATCACCTCCCTCCAATATTTCTTCGGCCTACCTCTACTCCTCCGAAATCCATCCAATGCTAGTCTCTCACACCTACGTAATGGGACATCTGCGTCCCTCATCATCACATGTCCAAACCATCTTATCTTTCCTTCCCTATCTTGTCCTCCACCAACGCCACTCCCATCTTCTCCCGAATAATCTCATTCCCAATTATGTCCCCTCTAGTAAGCTCACATATACAATGCAGCATCCTTATTTTTGCTACCTCACTTTTTGGATGTGGGAGCGCTTGACTGGAAAAACACTCTGCGCCATACAACATGGTTGAACGGACTGCCACTTTATAGAATTTTCCTTTAAGCTTAACGGGAAATTTCTTATCACACAGCACCTCCAAGGCGAGCTTCCACTTCATCTAACCTGCTCCTATACGATTGGTGACATCCTCATCAATCTCACTATTCCCCTAGATCAAAGACCCAAGATACTTAAAACTATCCCTTTTACAAATATCTTGGGAGTCCAACCTCACCACCACATCGTCTTCTTGCCTTAAATCACTAAACTTGAATTCCAAATACTCCGTCTTGGACCTACTCAACCTGAACCCCTTCGACTCAAGGGTTTGCCTCCAAACCTCCAATTTGTCATTCACGCCCATCGATGTCTCATCAATCAGCACTACATCATTCGCAAATAGCATACACCAAGGCACATCTTCTTGAATACTCCGCATCAACATATCTATCACCATCATAAACAGATACAAACTAAGAGTCGATCCATAATGCAACCCTATGTCAATCGGAAAATGGTCTGAGTCTCCTCCTACCGTCCTCACCCTGGTCTTTCCTTCACCGTATATGTCCTTAATAACTCTGGTGTACACTACCAGGACCCCTCTCACCTCCAAACACCTCCAAAGAACCTCCCTCGAAACTTTATCATACGTCTTTTCTAGGTTGATGAATACCAAGTGTAAGTCCCTCTTCCTTTCTCTTAACTGATCCACCAATATCCTCACCAAATGGATTGCCTCTGTCGTTGAACAACCAGGCATAAATCCAAGCTGGTTCTCCAAAACAAACACAACCATCCTCAATATCCGCTCAAGCACTCTCGCCCGAATCTTTATAGTGTGACTCAACGGCTTAATACCCCTGTAGTTGTTGCAACTCTAAATGTTACCCTTGTTTATTTAAAGCAGAATCATCATACTCTATCTCCAAGCCTAGGCATTCTCGCAGTCTTGAAAATACTGTTAAACAAATTTGTCAACCACCTAAGCCCTGCCCTGCTCACATACTACAAAAAATACACCAGAATCTCGTCCGGCCCCGTCGCCCTACCCCTCTGCATCTTATGAATAGCCTTTTTGACCTCTTCTACCTTAAAATGCTTGCAGTAGCTGAAATCATAGCTCTCCTCCGATTGCTCCAGCTCCCCTAGATCAGTGACTCTGTCCCCTTCCTCGTTCAAAAGTCTATGAAAGTAGTCCTGCAATCTCTTCTTAATGTGAGCATCCTCCACTAGAACACTAGCATCCTCCCCCTTAATGCACTTCACTAGATCTAGGTCACGACCCATCCATTCTCTAACTTTTGCAAGCCTATATAACCTCTTATCCCCTCCTTGCTCCTCTAAACCAACATTTAAATGCTTAAACGCTGCTGACTTGGTAGCCGTAACTGCCAACTTAGACTCTTTTCTAGCTACCTTGTACACCTCCCTATTCACCCATTTCCCTTCTTCATCTTTACTCTTAATCAACTCAACATACGCCCCCTTCTTGATCTCCACTTTCTTTTTTACTTCTTCATTCCACTACCAGTTCCCCTTATACTGACCTGCCCGGCCCCTTGAAACACCCAACACGCCTTCTGCAGTCTGTGATGCAGCTGGCTACACCCAATACACTTTTAGCAGTCTCTGTGATGCAGCTGGTTGCCCTATCCCATATAGTATCTGGGTCCCCCCTGCACTCCCACGCCCTCATACTTCCCATCTTTTCCCCTATCTCCAGTGCACTTTCTGGCATCAAGCTACCCCGCTTAATTCTAGATTGACCCTCCCCGACCCATCTCTTTTTTCTCTTATTGATAAATAAGTCCATCACTAACAGCCTATGCTGGGTCGAGAGGTGCTCGCTCGGAATGACCTTATAATCCTTACATAGAACCATATCCCCCTTCCTAAGTAGCAGAAAGTCAATCTGAGTCTTGGCTTTCACGCTTCAGAAGGTAATCAGGTGATCCTCCTTCTTCGGGAAACTTGAGTTCACAACTACCAAGGTAGGACCCCAATGTGCCCATTGAAGTCCCCTACTTTGATGATCTTCTCCGTTCTAGGCACGCTTCTCACCAGCTCATCCAAATCTTCCCAAAATATTGCCTTCACCTCCTTTTCCAAGCCCATCTGCGGCGCATAAACACTACACACATGCAACGTAAAACCCACCAAGACCAACTTAATCTTCACCAGCCAATCACTGACCCTCTCAACCTCCACCACCTGACCTTTAAGCTCCTCATCCACTAAGATGCCGACTCCATTTCGATGCCCATCCCTCTCCAAGTAATAAAGCTTGAACCTATCCACATCCCTAGCCTTAGATCCTACCTACCTAGTCTCCTAAACACACGTAATATTCACTCTCCTCTTCTTAAAAATCTTTACCAACTCTATGGACTTACCCTGAAGGGTACCAATATTTCACGACCCTACCCGTAACCTATCTTGTCTCATCTCTTACCTCCCTCTGCCACCCCTCCCTGACCCAACCCTAACACCTAACCTATACCCCTCACCCATCCCTGCCCTCACTCTTAACCCCTCAAACATGACCCTATTTCACCATTAACCCCTCCAGCCACTACTCAACAACCAACACATCAAAAATAAAGCCCCAAGCCAACAACTTAACAGATAAAACAACCTTACAAAAATAGAAAAAGACACACACACAAAACACTACCTGACCTAGCAGCCAAAACAATCACCACACAAATCACTAATAAGCACCCTAACCAATCCCCAATGTACTCAGAGGAAGCTGGAACTAAGCACAGACAGAGGAAATAAACAAGCTACAAGAAATGGACAGGAGACAAATATAAAACCAGAAACAAGAGTAAAAACAAGGACAAACAAGACGGAAACAAGCAACAAAATAAGCAAAATAAACATTCATAATCGAATGCATAGATGAAATCATAATAATAAGAATTAGAAAACCCACAACCATATCTAAATTGAATCAACTAAAGTTAATATAAGAGAGTTCCTAGATCAAAATCGAATCCCGAAATTAAAATATGTTGGTGAGTATAAAAAATGTGTAAATGTTACTAAAAAACACATAAGGGGTATTTATAGTACATGAGGAAACCCTAAAATCAAATACCAAATGAAGAGAAAAAAGAGTCGGTGGCCACTTATGATCTCTATTTGCACCCTGTCCATGGGCGTAGGTAGTACTTGCGGCTAGCAGGGAGGGTGTAAGTGGCGATCGCACATGCCAGACCAAAATTTTCCTACAAGTCAACTCCTTGGATTTTGGACTTTTGGCACTTGCTTTGCCTATATGCAGTTCATAAGTACTATTTGTGGTCCATATATTGACTTAGCAAGTGTCGGGAGTAATCTTTTCATCTCTTCTTCAATTTTCGCACATGGTTTGATCACGAACAAGCCAGAAAGTGTCTCAAACATCCATAATTGCTCTAATAAGTAGCCAAAAATCCTTTTTTCATTTTTTCATGAAATTAGCATCCAAACCATGATTTCCTGCAAAACATACCCAAAGTTAAAGGTGTGCAAAAATCAAATCGACCAATAAATCAAACCGATAAAAATGTTATTCATTTATTGTTATTGGGTTATTGGGTTAACAGTTTGTTAATGATTTTATAAAAAAAAATTATTAGGTTATTGGTTCGGTTCAATTTTATATTACTGGGTTATTGGGTAAACCAAAAACCCAATACGAATATATATATATATGACTTATTATATATTTCTTTTAATTTCTCTTTAATTTCTACCAATTAACAAACCTATTATTTCAATTACACAAACTCTTAATTTCTCCTAACAACATTTAGTTCAAACTTAAAGATTCTTGTAAATTAAAACACATTATGTAGGATTTTTGGTTGCAACTAAGATTAGATTTTTTTTTTCATGTTAGTTACTACTATTTCTATTTTATGAGTATTTTCTTATCGATTAAACCGAATCGTTACGGACTAAAAATCGATAAATCAAAAACCGATAAAAAATATCTTATTGGTTTGGTTATTGGTTTAGCATATTTAAAAACTAAAAATCGATAAAATGAACCAATAATATATAAAATCGAACCAAATCGAACGATGCGTACCCCTACACAAAATACATCATATCTAACAAAATAACCTCAAAAACGTGTATATTTTTCTCATTTTAAGCATCGAAAGTGCTATATTTCTATAGCACAACAAAACCCTCAACTTAGAACGTATGCATGTCCTCAAGCAAACAAACACAACAAAACAGAAATGACACTTAACTAGGAGAATTTAAGCTATTCAAAGCAGTCAATCAAGACTTTAAGCTCAAAACATAACACCCTTTTCTATATTATTTTTTAAAACCAACTGTGTATGAACATGAACAACAACAATGTGACACAATGGGATCAAGGTATGGAATTACATTAGCAACAGACAACCACACATATGTACAAGTTACATTACCCAAAATAAGAAAATAGCTAGCAATATGATTCATGTGCCCTCACAACAAAGATGTCCCATTCACTTATATGAAATCATGTATGTCAAAAGTAGGGATGGTCAAGAGACACTCACACTCAAAAGAGAAGTTCCAATAAATGTGCATCAAATACCATAGGCTTTCCCTTATTTTCTTGACCTTAGTTTTTAGACAATCAAGTTAGGATCACCATAGGAGTTTCTTCAGCTTGTAATGTAGGCTTGGGGGCTGATATGGTATATATGGACATATCAAGTCACTAAGCCTCCTTGCCACTACAATAACCTTGGGGTCTTACTTACTAGCCAATTTTCTTTTATTCCACCCTTGTTTCTCCATTTTTTTATACTTTATTGAACATTCAGGTTGGGTACGGTCTTTTATTCTATCTTTTTCACTTTTTCACAATTTTTTTCTTTTACTTTTTTTACTACACCTAGCCCTACTAAATTTTTCTCTTATCTTACCCTTTTCTATACCCACTTTACCCTATGCACCTCTATGATAGCTACCCTCAACTTTGACATTTTACTTGAGTTGAGATGCACAATGTCCAAGTAGGACTAGGGCCAAAATAGGTTCATTATAGCACAAATGGGAATGTGAATATGTGAAACAAGAAAAATAGGCTATAAGGCTCAAAACAGGGATTAAGGGATACTATTTCACACATGGAAGGTAATTTAGGCTTAAAGTGGACTAAAATTAACAATGGCCTATGACCCTTTCCTAACCGACTATCCTACAACCTAGGTAGGACTAACCGGGCAAGTTTTGAATTTAACACACAAAGAGAACTAAGTTGCATCTCACACACACATAGCATAGAGTTAATTTTACAAGCTACTACTTATACATTTCATGCAATAGTTAGCAAGTGATTATCATGCCCTAATTCCACTGCCATAATAAGATCAATGTTGTTCACACAGTTCTAAAATGTAAAATTTAAAGGGGTATCAAAAATCAATCGAAATATGATCACTACCTTAAATACTTATAAATCTACTAATTACACAAAAACACATCACAATACAAAATAAAAAATAATACGATACAAATAATCCTAGACATGCTGGTTCTAAAACCATACCGCAGCCGACAGGAAATGAAGTACGATAATAAAAACTTATGGAGGCTATGGTATACCCTAACCCCAACTAAGAAAATTATGCACTATCCTCTTTGTGCTAAAAATAATACAAAAAAGGTAAGTGAGAACATACCTGGGATGCACTAGGCGCTTGTGTCATGAGCATCCCCAGATGGGGGCATATCAGCTGGTGGAGGCGGTGATGGTGGCGGTGCACTACTAGATGATGCACCCGCTACTAGCTTTCTATGTATCAGCTTGTCAACGACTACAGTTTCCATCAAATCATGTCTAGCCCTTTTAATGTCCTGGTCATATGGCAATTAGGATCTTTGAAGTCTCCAATGTGGCCTCTCTTGACCCCAACTACCGGGACCTCCTCACCATCATCTGCAAAGAAATTAAACTATCTCGGTCACGCAGAGGTAATATCTGGACCACTGGGGGTATAATTGAGGGAGTGCATGATACACAGCTCTCTGTGAGAAAGCACACCTCTGCTCATAGTATATCAAAATCCTACCCCATTTGGCTAGATACGGCATCTCTGTCTATGTAAATCAACTTGTAACCCATCTTTTAAACTCTTTAAGAATTATCTGGAAGTCAGCACATAGCTTAGACAGTGCAGCACTCTATGCGGCCTCCCATCTGGTCTCTACTTTTTTAAATCTAGTCTGAACCCCAAATCTTATCTTCTCTTATAGGGTAGTCATCGCAATCTCAAAATCCCTCAATTGAGCATTAGTGGCCCTCTAACTGTCCACTAAGCTTTCCAAGAACAGTCTTGATATAGTAATCATACCTAGAGAAAGAGTTGTAGTGGATAGCCGAGTAGGCTCTAAAGATACACAACCCGACTTTGAGGTCGAAGCTGGGCTGATGTAGAGGTGGTTGGTGTCCCCTCTAACTACATACTCGAATTTGGATCCTCTCTCTACTCCCTTATCTCTATATCAACACTAACACCCAGATCACCTGCATGTGTATCACCAGGCTTTATGGAAACTGTTGGTACCTCATTCTTGGCCCTAGGTACTGTGACTGGCTCTGTTAATCTCCTGGTAAGGACTGGGCATGTTGATCCTTCATACTCTTTTCTGCATAGTAACCATCATATGTACCCTTTGATTTACTCCAAATATCTCAAGCACATCGTCCTTATTGCATAGTCTCTAAATGATGAAAGGAAATGGTAGATTAGCCATCTCCCCAAATGTTTTGTCATGGATCTCACATTGGACGATAGCAAAAAAATCAATAGAATATATGGCCATCATACTAGCAACTAGGGTTACTCCCTCCCAAGTCAACAAATTATCTGAAGTAGTAGGGAACAATCGATATCTGATCAGTAACTACCAAAACTTGGCTTCAAATGTCAACTGGCCCTTCTTGATCACACCCAAACCCTTAATCCATGGGTTAGTATCATCCAAAGGTGAAATATAGCTAGCTATCTACCTAGCCATCTCAACTATCTCTCTTCTGTGCTCAGCCTCTTGGATAATATGTCGATCACGTATGACTCTTAATCTATAGTCACGCTCAGCTGTAGATGCAGGAGTGATATAATCTGGACTAAAGATGACCTGATGGATAGTCATTGCTGAAAGATTAACACTGACCCCTCTCACAAGTGTATGATCAAGTTGTGGCTGCTCCATGTGCCTCATTGTTCCTGAAAATTTATGCATGGAAGGATCTACTGTAGCTTAACATAATGCATAAAACTCACACACCATGGTCGAGCTATCAGAAATGAGTGGTCTAGTCATCCACTCTAACTAGTAATGATTGAATGCAACTCATAACTGTGGTACTCACCCCAGTCCAGATAGATCAACTTGGTGCTTCTCATAAATAAGACTCTTAGGCCTGCTACTATCTGAGATATGACTATCTATATTATAAACTGCCATCATATCCTCTACACACTACCTCAAAGGTACCTCAATAGTATGTGTGGGTGTAGGGCTCTGCACCTACTGTATTAATGCTTTGTGGGAAGCCTACTCTATACCCTCCTCGAACTGGGGTAGATTTGATATTATACCTATGTAGCGGTACCCTCATTAGACTGGGGTACTGCTGATGACTCTTTCTACTCAGCATACTCAGAGAAATACTAGGATCCCTCCTCAGACTGGGAGTCCTAAGCTACAACCTGTGGAGTAGACTCAGAATTTGTCTCATCCTTATCGTTGTCATCATCTTGTAGAGGAGTGTATGGGATGACATTCACGTGGACTTTATCCATGGTCAGGATGAATCTTACTGATTAGATTAGCACATCGTCCCTCTAGTAACTCTACGTGTCAGCCCAACAAAAGTGTCTCTACATCGTTGCATCGGGTACTCCTCCATTGAACCACTAGGCTCGAAAGACTCTGCCCGTCTCCTCGAGGTATCGACCTTCTTCATCTTAGCAGATTTAGGTGCCATATGTACCTGAAAACCCAATTTTTAGTTTCCAACAAAAATGAGGGATAAAAAAGTTGAAGAAAAACTCAAATTTGAAAAATTCAAATTTCCTCAATTTTCATACCTCTATAACATATTTGAAATCCCAGTATGTCCAATGTACATACATAAATCAGGAATCATGATTTTGAAGGCAAACTAAACATGCACAACTTGTGATATTACTCAACTCCTTCAAGTTCAACTTTGGCTTAGGGCCTAACATTAGAAGTTAATTCAAAACAAGACCCTACATTATGATTTTAGTCTACTGTAAGGCTCCTACATACAAGCATGATGGAATCTATATATTTTGCATGGCAATACACATATTAACTTGGTTAAAAAATAAATAAATCAATACATAATCATTAGCATCCGAGAAAGGTACCTCTTTTATGATGAACCAAAAGTGAACAAAGAAAAACTCAAGCAAAATCAAAGTTAGAACATGTTTTTAGTGTGTTGGGACAAGTTGGTATCTCAAACAAGTGTCAATTTAGCCTTACTTAAGTGTGGGGTTAGTTTATGTTTTAAGAGAAAAGTTTAAAATTAAGGAGAAAAGTGAAGTTTTGAGGATTTGAATGAGTTAGAATAAGGTTAAATGTGTTTAAATAAGGATGGGGGCTGTTTTAGGTCATATATATGTGTTGGCGGGCCTAAAATTTTAATCAAAATTTGGTCCCACTCATGACCTAGCTACGGAAGCTACTTGCGCCTGCCACCTATGGCCAACAGGTGTAAGGCGCAAGTGCAGGACTAAAAATTTTGGCATACTTTCCTGCACTCCACACTTGACTTTTTATTATTTTTCCAAATATTAATTGTCCCAAAACGTAAAGTTATTATCCTAAAAGCATGAAATAGGTGCCAAAGTCCACACCTTTTATTTTTCCTCCTTAAAATTTCAAATTTTCAATTTATTGTTCAACTTACCTGGCTTGTGTGGTACTTGTGACCATGGTGGGTTAGTCACATAGTCCTCTTACATGGAAATTGATGAATGTAGCAATTTTACCATATTTCGAGTAAGTCCAAGAGCTAAAAACCTATAAAAAGAGAAACAACAAAGAGTGAATACAAAAATAGTAGGTCGCCTCCCACTCAGCACTTGATTTAACATCGCGACACGACGTGGCTATGTTGGTTACTCAGACTTCACCAACAAGCCCATGGGTCTCTTCCTTTGCAACTCTTGATTTAATGTTGCAGCATGATGTGGGTATCTTGATTACTGATAATTCATCAAGATACCCCATAGGAGTACCCTCCATGGCCTACAATATATTTGATCACTGACACCACTCTCATATTGGTATGCTACTTTATTTATTTTTAAATGTTGAAGGTGTCTTCCTCACCGTTGACTCTGAATTTTAACTCTCCTTTCTTTGTGTCAACCATCACACTACAAGGTCCCATAAATGGTCTCCATAATATAATGGGCATCTCGATGTCAACCTCACAGTCCAGAATGACAAATTCAGCTAGGAATATGAAATTATCCACTTTCACAATCACATCAAACGAGATTTCCACGAGTTTTGTTACCTTACGGTCATCCATTAATAGCCGCATTAACGTCGGTTTAGGAGGAAACAAGCCCAATTGCTTGAATACGGATAGCATCAAATTTATGCTGGCACCTAGGTCATATAAGGCTCTATTAGATCGGGATGACCCAATAGTACATGGTAAATGCTATGGGGTCACCCTTTTTTCTAAGACAAAGACCTTGTAGTGACTGCACTACAGTGGTACAAACCATCAACATACTCAATCATAGCTTATCTTTTCTTTGTGACCAACTGCTTCATAAACCTATCATATCTAGGCATCTGCTCCAACACCTTAAGAATAGGAATATTCAAGCTTAATTCTTTCAATATCTCGATAAATCTCTTGAATTTTCCTTCCTTTCTTTTCTGTTTTAGTTGCTGAGGAAATGGTGGGGCAATCTCAGTCTGTCTTATTTCCTGCTCAACAACCAAAACCTTACCTTTTTCCTTAACAACTTCTTCATCACTACCTGTTGCTTTTTCTAACACCACAAAAGGTGTCTCATCAATAACAGCTTTCACAGCAGGTAGTAGAGGATCCACAATAGTAATACCACTCTACGTGATAATGGTAAGAACATGACCATTATTTTATGGATTCTGCACAGTGTTTCTTAGAAGGGTACCTGCATACCTCTGGTTCACAGTTACTAACATCTACCCGAACTGGTGCTCCAACTATTTCATAGTAGTGGCATGAGATTCGATCTCTTAGTTTAACCTTAAAATGTTGGCCTTAATCTCCTTAAGGTTTATCTTTTGATTTTCTTGACCCTTAATCATTTTAGCTAGCATCTCTTCCATTCTTGATTTTGCATCTCTTCTACTAGTAGGAATGTTCCTATCTCTCTTTTCTCTGTGGTCATCCATCTTCTTCCGGTCACCGTCTCGCTCTCTACTACGGTCTTTATATCTTTTATAGTAGTTTTGACCTTGGTTCTCTTTCCCTTGGGCTTAGAAACCTTCCAACTGGAGATCCAAATAACTTGCTTCCTCCTCCAGTTCTGACTCTTAAGCTATTGAAGCCGACCCCTGTGCTGCTACTGCATTCACTTTCTTGGAAGTCATTATGGTAAGATGCTTTACTAGTACCCCTAGATTAGTTCTTAGTAGCATAATTTCTTACGCTACTGAATCATCAACCATTTTTTTCTCACATGAGGCACCAATAACATATGTGCCAGATCCCTTCTCAGCCTCTCGAGTTTGCCACCCTCAGTTAGTGAGCGATAATTTATCTAGCATCTTCGAAGTTACCGCCCAACGTAATCTCATAAGAACTCTTTAAGAGATGGTATCTTTCATGGATCTAGAACTGATGGTCAAGGATCGGTAAAATATCTACAATAAGTTCGTCCCTAACATCTGATGGTTGGGAACCATACTCAGCTTCTTCTTGAACCTGAACCATGCCTTATCAATAGATTCAGACTGCAACTACATGAAATTATAGATCACATCCTCAATTGCAAAATCCTAGTTGCAGGAAAAAATTGATTGCACAACTCATTCCAAGTAGTAATAGAGCCTCTTGGTAGTTCCCTTAACCATAAAGATGTTTCTCATGTAAGTAAGAAGGGGAGGAACCTCAGTTTAAGCATTTTCTATTCACCCCTGGATTTGTATACGAACTGCAGATCCCAATAAAATTACCAAGATGCAAATTTGCATCATCTTTAGGCAGACCTGCAAACACACCCTTTAGATTTAGGAGTTGGATCATTACGCTCTTTATGTCAAACTTGATGCCCGGGGGTAAAACATGAGGAATAATGGCTTCAGTCTCTGCCAGTTTAGTATACTAGATTTCTTCATCATATATAAATGGTTGCACATATATATATGTTGGGATCACTTGAACACGGGCACCTCTAGCTCTGTTCTGATTTCCACCTACTGCAGCTCGATGGGCTGCTTCTTGTCTTTGCTCAGCTAGATCTACCTCCCTAACCACCCCCTGATCTTATTCTGTTGCCTTTTTCTTGTTATCAACTTTAGATAAAAGCTTACCAGTCTGTCAATCAACAATATCCTTCCCTTCTTCATAAGGAGGAAGAGGTACAATATCATGAACCGCTTCAGGATTATCATCTTTTTTATATTCCACCATCCTACTAAATATTTGTAGGATCCTCTATGGATTCGAATTCACTGGGAGTAAGGGATTTCCTCTCCTCCGTGTATTAGGCATACACCGGTGAATGCCCAACTAAGAACAAAAATAAAAAAGAAAAACTCAAAAATTACAACAACTTCAATTCACAAATCAACACCGTACTCCCTGGCAACGGTGCCAAAATTTGGTGATGTCCCAGCTATACCTTCTCTCAGAAGATGATACGGTCGCTACCAAATATAGAAATCCAATAAAGGCTGTGGTTGAAGATAAAGCAATACATACATGGGTATCGGTTTAGAACAACAATAGCATTTCCTCTACTTCATCAATCTACTAGAGTTTCCACAACCCTAGCTATGGGTTTTTTGCAGCTTATACTTGTGAAGTAATAAACAACGCTCATGATCGAAAGCATAGATGAAATCACAATAATAAGAAGTAGAAAACCCACAACTGTAATTGAATTAATCAACTGAATTTAATACAAGAGAGTTTCAAGACCAAAATTGAATCTCAAAATCAAAATATGTTTGTGAGTATCAAAAGTGCATAACTTCTACTAAAAACACATAAGGTGACACGATCCGAACTAGGGCCTAGCCGTGTCGGGTATCTCAAGTCCAACCCGAACCGAAGACCAGCCCCAATACCTAAACCATTGACTATCTTATATTGGATGAATTTCAAACATATAACAAGATAAGAGAATATCAATCTAAAGACACTATAATCAGTCTACAACCAAAACTAACCGTCCACAACCAAAAAAAAGACAACCAATACCAATACCAATACTGAGACCACCCATGCCCACCAAAGCCCGACAAAGCCTCTAATCAAAGACAAAGAATATCCAGTCAGGACATGACCCCGACCATATCCAAAACCAAGACCAGAGGAATAGTAAAGGCATAAAGATATCCACAGCATAAACTGGGGTCTTCCAAAGCATGGAAGCTTACCACTTAGATCTGACTTAAAAATTATCCCCGAATCACCAAGTCACTGAGTAGGAGGAGTGGGAGAATGGCCTGTTCCTGCATTGCATGGGATACATGTTTTGAAGACGGTTAGCGGGGTGAATACTAGCATGTAACTCAGGGATAAAGATGAAGTAATGCCATCAATCCAAAACCAAGTCAAACCAATTCACATAACTATATGCAAATAAATACATATATATACCTTCTCGGGATAGGGAACAAGATTTAGCTTACATTTTAAAATCGTAATCTGGGCTGTGTATATTTACCATCATATGTCCACCCACGGTCTATATGGTCCAGTGTTATCCCCTAAATGGAACCTAATACTTGTTAGCCACACGAATCAGAGATATCATAAATGGATAGGGATTCCATTGTACCCTTTGCCTTTCATGATACATATATATGTGTATAGTCTTGGGGGATTCCCTTGTACCCCACAAGCTCACGGTCATCAAGACCAACCCTTATTTCGGCAAACATGATTTTCCAGTGTCCGTCCCTCAGACTCACATCTTCACGGCTAGCTATTCCAACCCATATTATTGCCCAATTAAAACATTTAGCACATAACCAAACCACAATCCCAGGAGTCAATTAATAAGGCATTATTAAGTGGTATAGTCATACCGACTATAGCTTGAAAGAAATGTCATTATCTAACACTTAGGGGGTTCCCAAGTATCTTGCAGACTCCATTATTAAAATCACTTAGGGGATTTCGATGTGCCCTGCAAGGTTCTCATAATCACTCACTTAGGGAATTCCATTATACCCCATAAGATTTTCAAAACTATCCTAAACCATTTAACCAATTATACCATGCATTAGTTTCAAGAAACAAGCCAAGCAAGGTGATAATGCATAAACCAAAATCAATTACGTAAGTGAGTTGAGTTTATTACAAATTTCCATACCAAAATAATTTATTTGGGGACTCCATCGTACCCCTAGTTCCATCCACCATTCCCACGCACCCCAATGTATTTATCAATCATCAATTTAAGCATAATTGTTTCATAAATATCATGGAAGAAGCATTTAAAAAAATTATATTAAAAACCCTCAACCCATAGTTCAAAACCCAACATTAATATCTCATGAATAATACTTTAAATCACATGATCTTACAAAATTAACGATCAGGAAAGAGTAACATGCCTTAAACACCAATTAATATGGAGAAAAATCACACTTGGAAGCCCAAATTGATTAATCTCGTGAAAACCCAAAATGTTCTAGGCCTTGAGGATTTGAGAGTATTTGAGAGTCTATTGGATGTGTTTATGAGGGATAAGGATAACCTTAAAAGGTTATAAGACGTGGGTTTCAAGTTGGGCAAAAGGGAAAATATCCAGAATGCCCTAGACTTAAAATCTGGAAAACGCCTTTGACTATGAGTCAACCATTGACTAGTAACCCCTCCTTATGACTTGTAACCACAAGTCATGACCAAGACAGTGACCAAGATTCTCATACACTGGCAATCTGATGACTCAACAAGCTTACTCATAACAGGACCATACGACTCGTAAGGTCAAGTCGTAGTCAAAATAGAACTCAATTAGGTTGAACACTGGACATCCTACGATTTCATGTCAAGACTCGTAACATATCCTTATGGCTCTTGGTGAGCAAATCATACTCAGAGCAGAATCAAGCAACAAACTTACATGATTTAGTTATGATTCCTCCCAACGACGCGTTCCCTCAAATCGTACCCAGGATAGAAACTCAACACCATACTTTGGTCACCCTACGACTAGGGTCATCCAACCCACCAAGACACTCTACAACTCATGAGGTCAAGTCGTAACCAAGGCAGTAAGCTCAAAGATCAAGAAATTTTCAAGGGCAAAAATTCGGGTGTTTCAATTCTCCCCTACTTGGATCATTCGTCTTTAAATAATGTGATAAGGCATTTACCAGCATGATTGAACCCCAAACATCACTACTCCTACCTTTAAGAGAGAAAATAAGAAAACCAAGGAATTTATCAAAGCTATGTATTTTGTCTGCAATCGATGAACTTACCGATCTAATATTTCAATCGGGAGCTCCTCATAAGACAAACAATCTGAAATACTAATATCCTTGATAGGCACAATCAGGGATGGATCACCCTCACACTTCCTAAATATTGACACGTGGAATACCAGGTGAACGGAGATCAAACTAGAAGGCAACTCCAATTCATATACAACATTACCAGCGTTCTGTAAGACCAAGTACGAGCCGACATACCGGGGACTGAGTTTCCCCTTCTTCCCAAACATCATTAGTCCCTTCATAGGAGACACCTTTAAGAACACCCAATCACCAACCTCAAACTCTAACTTCCTACGTAACACACCCACATAGGACTTTGGGTGGCTTTAAATCTATACCGAATCACCTTCACCTTCTCCATGGCTTGGTGAAACAACTCCAGGCTAAACATCTCGGCCTCACTAACCTTGAACCACCCAAACCAAAACCTACACCTCCTACCATACAAATCCTTAAACAGAGCCATTTCGATACTAGAGTGGTAGCTATTATTATACATAAACTCTATAAGAGGTAACTGATCAACCCAATTACCACCAAAGTCAATCACACAAGCTCAAAGAATAGCTTCCAATATATGAAGAGTCCTTATGCTTTCTCATCCGACTACGGGTGGAAAGTAGTACTAAGCTCACCTTAGTCCCTAAAACCCTTCGAAACGAGCACCAAAAGTATGATGAAAATTGAGCACCATGATCTGACATGATGGAAACAGGCGCCCCATGCAACTTTACAATTTTCTCAATGAACAATTTGCATAATCCTCCTCCAAAAAATTAGTCCTTACTGGCAAAAAGTGAGCAGACTTAGTCATCCTATCCATGATGGCCCAGATCAAATCAAACTAATTTTGAGATCGAGGAAGATCAGTAACAAAATTCATATTAACCACTTCCCACTTAAACATAGGTAACTCAATTTCTTGATACAACCCTCTAGGCCTCAAGTTCTCAACTTTACCTGTTGACACACCATGTATTTAGCCATAAAACTGGCCATATCTCACTCCATATTGTTCCACTAATAGATCTTCTTAAGATTACGATACAACTTTATTGAAACAGGATGAATGGCATAACATGACTCATGAGCTTCAGCTAAAATCCTCTGTTACAATTTATCAATATTGGGAACACACAACCTCCCTTGGAACCTCAATGTACCATTGATAACGCTCAATCTACAGCTCTCTTAGGAGTGTAAAGCGGTCGTTAGCAAATATAGAACCCAACCTGGGTTGGGTGTCGATCCCACAGGGAATAGCTTGGCCAATAAGTAAGCAACGATTACTAGACTTTTAGTGCAAGTCTCGTAACAAGGGGGGAGTCTTGTCTTGCAAGTAATGTAAACAAAGTAATGCAGTAAAAGCTGAAAATAACAAAGTAAAAAGAGAGTAATTCGTGGGTTGTGAAACAATGAGAATTAAAGCATTAGGGTTATGTCCAACTTCTGAGTTATACGTCTCTATTGGCTATGAGTGTGTTGAATTCAGACATGCATGTGATTATAGAGAATTGTATTCGATGGTAAATCCAGGCGTCTTTCGACCTATTCGAGGATTATTTCACTTTAACTCTTTCGAGATTAAAGTGTGTCTAACGGTACAAATTCTCCAAGAGGTTAGTCCAGTTACGGCACTAGCTTTTTAATAGGAAAGGGTGTCCTACTACCTTGACATTATCTCTTTTTCAGACAGATAACCTTTCTTTTGAACAAGTTAAATGTTATACTGGCGTTATTCTATGCGTCTGCAGCCACAAGAATTTGCATTAAGATGAAGAGAATAATGATATAAGCAGCATACGTGTCACGAACTCATAAACTCATAGCAATAGATAGTATCTCATAAGGCTTCCATAACCCCAACAGAGAAGTTTAGTTACCCATGAATGCGAAGGATATCACAATTTGCATTGTTGTTATTATACCACAAGATTGATGATTTTCGTGTAGCACAAGTGGTAGGCGTGAGGCGTGAATTCCTTAGCAAAGTAACGTTTCTCTTGTTGCGGAAATTAAGAATTGAATAGATGAATAGAAGAAAAAAAATAGAATTAATGGGAAGATTAGAAGAGTTGTAATTGAGAAGTAGAATATATCTCTCCACTCAGGGAGGATTTTTTTCTCTCCACTCAGGGAGGAATGAATAAAAATCTCTAGCATGATAGGGTATTTATAATACCCATATCCTAATCCTACTAAGCTAATGAAATACTTAACCAAATCCTACTAAGCTAATGAAATACTTAACCCAATTGTACTAGGTTAATGTAACATTATCCAAATCCAAATAAACTAATGAAATACTTAACCCAATTGTACTAGGTTAATGTATTATTATCCTAATCCAAATAAGTTACTGCAAGTCCCCAAAGTCTTCAGAAATATTATTTTAGCCCGGGACAGATTTCCCATGCATCACTTTTGGTCCTTTATGCGTCCAATCTTACGTTCCTTCCTTCGTGAGCTTTCTTTGGCGTCAAGTAAGCCATAAAATGCTGATTTCTGCATCATTTATACCTGAAACTTTGCTAAAGATGTTTGTTAGCTCACTTATAGGAAAAAGGACTAAAAGTGCATGAAATATATAATTTGTTCTCAAAACATGGCACAAATATGGGCAAAATATATTGATATAGGCGTGTAAATTCGCCTATCATCAACACCCCACACTTGCAGCTTTGCTCGTCCTCAAACAAAATATCATGTCCCTCTAAACATCAACTTAGGGTTTCACAGCAACAACACAAAACATTCGTCAAGACAAGCACAACAATTATCAACAAAGAGTAGTTTTCCGATCATTAGTAGAAACCATTTAACCTCTAGCATAGACTAGTGATGGTGGTTAACTCATATTCAAAAGTCAAGGCACAAAGAATCATACACAACTATCCAAAACTCATCAACCATGTGTGTCTCACAATATATTACCCATAGTCACTCACAAGTATAGCATATTTTTCAAACATGGGTATCAAAATATCCTTGCTCTCACTCTCACAAAGAATTCATATGTAGCAACTGATGACCATAGGCTTGCCCTTAGTGTACTACTCCACTAAATGTCAGAATGTTAAGATTAGGATCAAGTAGGTCTTTTGATGGTTGTAATGTAGGCTAAGGGACGGGTAGGATCAGCTATTTTGGCCAGAAATAGTGACTAAGTTCCTAAGCACTTTAATACATCACATTGTATCATTGACATTTTTTTTTCTTTCAACATTTCTTCTTTCTTTTATTCTACCACCCTTGTTCTCCTCTTTTATTTTTTCAATTTTAAGCACAACTCACTTTTCAGCTTTCTTTTCCTTTTTCTTTTCATAACATACCTCTTATGATAGCACTTTCTTTTTCATAACAAATTCAAGCACCAATACATTCTAAAGCATCATACTCACCCAATTTCCTCTTATTTTGTCACATGACTTTATACTTTAAAGTACTTAGGAATTTGGATCAAATTATGGTCTTGAAAAAATGTGGATTAGGCTTACATTTGCGGTTGTCAAAGAAACAGGCTAAAGGCTCAAAAGGGTTTAACTAGGATGATGTCCATGGGTAGGTAAGACAAAGGTAAACATGTATAGGTTGCCAAAGAAATTCCTAAATCATCTCTTAAACTCACACTCCTTATTTTCTCTTTGCATACATACCGGGCAAGTTCTAGCATCAGCCACAAACATAGAATATACTATTATCTCACACACACAAGGAACATGGTCGACTTGATTGGAAGTAATATAGACTCTCGACCCAACAAGTAAAGGAATTAAACCACACACTATCACATAATGAGTCACAACTAGAGCCTAAACGTCTCAATAGTCATAATTGTAGCACATACTCTTGTTATAATCTCATGCTGCCTATTCGAATTATTTCATGCGAAGATAAAAATAATTTTTTTTACTCCTAAAAAAATAAAGAAAAAAAATGACACAAAAAAAAATAAACAAACATAGATGCAAATAGAGAAGTATAGCATGCAATACCGCCCACCCCACACTTAAATGGGACACTGCCCTCAGTGGAAAATAAATACGAAGAACCTGGTCAGTAGGACTCTTCCTCAATGTCGAGGGTCATACCCCCTTCTTCGGAATCATCATAAGAGTCATCATCAGAGTTCTCCTCTTCGTCAGAGTCTGGCAAGCGTCGATCGTCATCAGTCGGCACATCATCATCTAGAGGTTCCTCAAAGTATATGCCCACTCCACACATCTCCCTTGCATGCATGTTCATTGGGTAGTCATGGTCCAGCTGTTGGAGCTCTTCAGCAGTAGAAACACGACCTCCACTCATCATTGTGAAGCGTGTCATGCCATAAAGATGACGGAAGAAACTCTCATCACGAGCATGTCTCTCCGCAGTAGTAAGGTTGACACCATGAGTTGTTTCATCATCTTTGACCTTGGTAAGGTCAACCTTCTTTGGGTTATGTGGGAGTTTGTGGTCAGCTGGTTCCTCTTCAATATCCTCCTTCCGCAAGAGTGCTGTCAACAGATTACCAAAAGTGAAGTGGGATCTTTTGTAGAGTCTGGCCTTCCTCATGGTAGAGCGAATGATTGCCCCAAAGTTGATAGGGACATGTGTCATCAAAGAATAGACCAAACACACTCTATCTCTTGATATCTTGGTGTATTGAGTCCCAGGAATAAGGCATGAGTTGACAATACGCATCCAGATTCTTGCTTCCCTATTCAGTGGAGCATAGGGGAAGGTGTTGTGTCGGCCGGTGTCTTTATGTCTGCCCCACCTTTCCATCGATCTACTTCCACAAAGTGTGTGTCGTATTGCTCTATAAGGAGGCCTGTTGTACAGCTCTTTGAATGGTGTTGTGTCGACCGAAGGTAAGCCAAGAAAAGAGTTGATCCATTCCGCATTGAGCTGTAACACTTGGACCTGAATTTTGACTTCATTGCCCGTTGTGTTCGGCGACCAGTTGGCATAAAATTCTCTTGTTAAATCAAGGTTGCATTCTCCCATGTCGCGGAAGATGAAATCCAGCTTTAACGCCATTATTTTTGCCAACATCCGCGGCTCCTTCTTCGCTAAGGTGTCCTTGTTGATTAAGTCGACGTGAACATATTTTCTTTCTTTGTTGTTTCGGTATCATTCTTTGGCTTCCTCCTCAAGAACCCATTTTATTCCAAACATTCTGCGGGGTAGTTGTGTTGAGGATGATTCTCCTTGGTCCTTTCGACCTCTCTTCTTGCCCTTTTGGGAAGTGGTAGCCTTCTCCTTGCCTTGCCTCGCTTTAGGTGCCATTGTACCTGAGACTAGAAATAGTGTTAATGGCAGCACAATCTCAATTGAGACAATCTATCAACAAGCAGTAGGGGTACCACCCCACACTTAGTTTTGTTAACACAAATCGGTGAGGTTAAAGTGGTTGATTAATCAGATCTCGTCGCCATACGTTTTAGGATTATATTCCGGCAAGAAAATCAGCATTTCATCGCTTACTTGCAGCCATTGCACTACTTTCATGTTAGATAAAACAACACTACTACATAGGGGGGGTGTCACGGTATGGACATTGTCAACCATTGCAACCTCCTAAGTCGGTGGGCAACTATAAGGCTTATCCCGATTAACGGGATGGTCTAACATGTAAGCATCCAAGTAAAAAGATCATAACATGATGTTCGATGTTCATAACCCTTGCAAATTCATAATAGTATAACAACGCTATTAAGACTAAATTCAAGTCAGAAACAAGTCAAGATGATTCTAACGTATATATTCACTCACATGATTTTGCATTAACAATCCAATCACATGAACATCACCAACAATCTTATTACGATGTAGAACTTCTTAATATACATAGCAACGTAGTACTTACGAGAAATAAATGAATAATAAGAGAGTACTTACTTGCTTGAAGTTTTTGGAGATGGTTTTGTAAATTGGAAGAGCAAAAGAAGAAAATTTTGAGAGGATTTGGATGTATATGCGGCGCCCTTAGGTCAATTTCTAGTGTGGTTATGTTTCAAGACTAAGTCCCCTTTATATAGGAAGAGAATGGGTTGGGTTTTGACCCATTTACAATCGGTTTTGGAGACAAAAATGCTACATATGCGGCGCACAATGCTTGGCATAGTCATGTCATATGCGGCGCATAGTCTATGGCATTTAGGGACATATGCGCCGCATAGTCTATGGCATTTTGAGACATATGCGCCGCATAGTCTATGGCATATGAGATCCTGAGACCTAATGCCATAGTATAGGCGGCGCATAGTCAAAAGCACACTTAGGCATGGGCGGCGCATAGTGTATCTAGATTCCGAGACCTTAGGCTATAGGATAGGTTTGGCAATGTTCGTGGCCTATTTTTACCTAGGCCTAGCCTTCCTCGATGCCTATATGATTAATCCATAGCCTTATGCATTACCATTCCTAACTTACCACCTTTACCATGTAGCTCATCCAAATTGTCAATTGAAATCAATTTCCTCGTTGAATACCTTTTGCACCTATATTTGCTCAAAACCAAAAACGATTAGTACGATGGGTTGCCTCCCACCAAGCGCCTTAGTTTTGGTCGTGGCACGACTCTTATTTTTGGATTTTTCATTTATCAAAACAAAACAAGTACTAGAATGAAAGGGAAAACGATAAATGATAAAATGATAAAACGATGGGTTGCCTCCCATCTAGCGCCTTATTTATTATCGTGGCTCGACGTAGTAATCTCGAGTACTTAGACTTCGTCGAGATAAGTGATGGCCATGTCATTCATCCAGTCAAAAGGACCGATATAAGGCTTAACACGTTGGCCATTCACTTTAAAGACAACACCATTATTGTCTTCCAATTCGACTACTCTAGACGAGTAGACTTGGATAACTTTAAATGGACCAGACCACTTAGATTTTAACTTACCTGGGAAGAGCTTCAATCTGGAGTTGAAGAGAAGTACCATATCACCCCTCTGGAAGTTTCGTCGAACAATCCGCTGATCATGATACTTTTTCATCCGCTCCTTGTATAGGTCTGATCTTTCATATGCATGGAGACGAAACTCATCTAATTCGTTCAGCTGCTCCAACCTCAGATTCTTAGCATCATCCCATTTCAAATTCAATTGCTTCAACGCCCACAATGCCTTATGTTCGAGCTCGATGGGTAAGTGACAAGCCTTCCCATAGACTAGTTGATAAGGAGACATGCCAATGGGTGTTTTGAACGCAGTCCTATACGCCCAAAGTGCATCATCAAACTTCCTAGACCAATCCTTCCTATTTGCATTAACCATCTTCGCAAGGATTTGCTTGATCTCGCGATTGGAAACTTCTACTTGTCCACTAATTTGGGGATGATAAGGCGTGGCTACCTTATGTTGCTTGACACCAGACTTGGCCAAAACTGATTTGAATAGCTTGTTGCAAAAGTGAGATCCTCCATCACTTATGATAGTACGTGGTTCTCCAAAGCGAGAGAAAATATTCCTCTTTAAAAACGCTACAACACGCTTCCCTTCGTTGTCGGCCAATGCTACAGCTTCAACCCATTTCGACACGTAATCCACAACAACCAAGATGTACTTCATTCCAAATGAATTCATGAATGGACCCATGAAATCTATACCCCATACGTCAAAGAGTTCTACCTCAAGAATTTTGGACATGGGCATCTCATGGTGTTTTGAAATAGCACCTTGACACTGGCATTGGTCACACCTTCTAACATAGTCGTAGGCATCTCGAAATATTGAAGGCCAATAATAACCACTTTGCAAAACTTTTCTTGTCGTCCGATTGCCTGCATGATGTCCTCCAACCTGGGATGTATGGTATGCTTCCAATATGGTGGGCACTTCTTCATGGGATATACATCGTCAAATGATACCATCAGCGCATCTTCGAAATAAATAAGGCTCATCCCAATAGTAGTGCTGGACATCGTGCATAAACTTCCTCCTTTGATGGTAAGATAATTTGGCAGGTATCACATTGCTCACCACGAAATTTGCAAAGTCGGCATACCATGGTAGTTCCTCCATTGTTGTCGCTAATATCTCTTCATATGGGAATGCATCATCAATCTGAATTTCAGGTTGTGCCATATATTCATTCTCAAGTCGAGATAGGTGATCAGCCACTTGGTTCTCGCAACCTCTTCTATCTTTGACCTCAAAATCGAACTCTTGCAGCAGCAAAACCCATCGAATTAACCTTGGTTTTGCATCCTTCTTTGTCATGAGATACCTAAGAGCTGCATGGTCTGTATGAATGATCACCTTAGTACCTAATAGATAGGCACAAAACTTTTCAAACGCGTACACCACTACTAGGAGCTCTTGTTCAGTAACAGTGTAGTTCCTTTGGGCTTTATTTAGGACCTTACTCGCATAGTAGATGGGATGAAATAATTTCCCCTTTCTTTGTCCAAGTACAGCTCCAATGGTTACACCGCTCGCATCATACATGATTTCGAACGGGAAAGTCCAATCTGGTGCTACCATGATAGGGGCTTCAATGAGTTTTCCTTTGAGGCATTCGAATGCCTTTAAGCAATCGTCATTGAAGTCAAACTTCGCATATTTCTCCAATAGTTTGCACAATGGACTAGCAATTTTGGAGAAGTCTTTGATGAACCTACGATAGAAACCAGCATGGCCAAGAAAACTACGAACTCCCTTCACCGAAATTGGAGGCGGTAGCTTCTCAATAACCTCAATTTTTGCTCGATCAACC
Source organism: Capsicum baccatum var. pendulum (assembly GCA_030864225.1). Classification (NCBI taxonomy): domain Eukaryota; kingdom Viridiplantae; phylum Streptophyta; class Magnoliopsida; order Solanales; family Solanaceae; genus Capsicum; species Capsicum baccatum. The sequence continues at coordinate 146,303,179 of CM061552.1, forward strand.
TCTATTCCTCTTGCGGAGATCTTGTGCCCAAGAACGATTCCTTCTTTTACCATGAAGTGGCACTTTTCCCAATTCAGCACAAGGTTGAATTCTACACATCTTTGCAATGCCATGCTCAAGTTTTTCAAGCACGACTCAAAAGATTCACCAATAACTGAAAAATCATTCATGAATACCTCCAAAGTGTCTTCAACCATATTAGAGAAAATGGACATCATACAACGTTGAAAGGTGGCTGGTGCGTTGCATAACCCGAATAGCATACGTTTGAAAGCAAACGTACCATATGGGCATGTAAATGTTGTCTTTTCTTGGTCTTCGGGAGCAATACAAATCTGATTGTAGCCTGAATAACCATCAAGGAAACAAAACCATCCTTTCCCCGCTAATCGATCTAGCATTTGGTCCATGAAGGGCATTGGGAAGTGATCTTTGAGTGTCCAAGAATTTAGCTTTCGGTAGTCCATGCATACTCTCCATCCAGTGACGGGTCTGAGTTGAATAAGCTCATTCTTTGCATTCGCGACCACCGTCATGCCTCCTTTCTTGGGAACACACTGTACCGGGCTTACCCATGTACTATCAGAGATAGGATACACAACCCCTGCGTCTAACCACTTGATAATTTCTTTCTTCACCACTTCTTGCATAGGTGGGTTTAGACGTCTTTGATGCTCAATGGTGGGCGTGTAATTTTCTTGAAGCTGAATTTTATGTGTGCAAATCCCAGGTGGAATACCAATAATATCCGCAATGGTCCATCCAATGGCTCTAATATGCTTGCGTAGAGTAGCAATAAGATTTGCAACTTGTTTCTCACCCAAATCGGCTGCTACAATAACTGGAAGAGTGTTTCCGCTTCCTAAGAATGCGTACTTCAAATGACTTGGCAGCTCCTTCAATTCTAACGTGGGTGGATCTTCAATAGATGGCTTAGCTGGTGGTGTGGGCCGATTCTTAAGATCAAGATCTAGCCTCTTGGGAGTATAGCGATATGTCCCTAATCCCGATAGAGCACAAATAGCTTCCTCAGAATTTTCAGCATCCTCATTCTCTCCATTCATGAGCACAATTGCCAAAGGGTTATCAATAATCCGCTCTTCTTCAAGCACTTCTTTCTCGTCATCAAAGAAAACATCAGCCACAGAGAATACACTTAGATCTTTGGGTTTCTTCATTGACTTGCAAACATCAAAGCGCACTACTTCATCATTTATTTGGAATGAGAGTTCATTGGCTTTCAAGTCAATGAGCACACTTCCTGTAGCTAGGAAAGGGCGCCCCAAGATTATAGGAACTTCTGAGTCTGCCTCACAATCCAAAATAACAAAGTCTGCTGGAAAGATGAATGAAGAAACCTTTACCAAGACATCACATAGAATACCAACATGTCATTTTACCGACCTATCCGCCATGACGAGCCTCATATTGGTTGGAGTAGTATCACCCAATCCCAACTTCTTGTAGATCGATAATGGCATCAAATTGATGCTTGCTCCTAAGTCACATAATGCTTTGGCAAAATTCAAAGATCCAACGGTGCAAGGAATCGTGAAAGCTCCGGGGTTGGCCCTCTTCTGAACTATCGATCGGGTAGCAATTGCACTACAATGATGCACATCATCCTTCATCTCATAACTTGCTGCCCTCTTCTTTGTCAAAAGATCTTTCATAAACTTCGCATACCCAGGCATTTGTTCAAGTGCCTCCACCAATGAAACATTAATGGTCAGCTGCTTCAACATAGTCATAAATTTGCTGAACTTAGTGTCATCTGCCACCTTCTTCAATCTTTGGGGAAAAGGTGGTGGTGGGTATGTAAGTGTCCTCTCCGTGGCTTTCTTCTCCTCTTGCTTCCATTTTTCCACTTTTCAGGTTGTACATCGTTGGGAGTGACGTCCTTGACGTCTGGAGTAGTTGTTGCGGCATCTTCTCCTTGTTCATTGTCGTCCATGTCCGCAACTTCGTCAACCACTTGCTTGCCTTTTGCTGAAGTTTCTAGCACCTTACCACTTCTGGTAGTGATGGTCATGCATGACCCATCATTCCTTGGGTTTTGCACAGTATCGCTAGGTAAGGTGCCAGCCTTTCTTTGATTGAGTGCTGCTGAAAGTTGGCTCAATTGCTGCTCTATTTGCTTGATAGAAGTTGAGTGAGAATCAACTAATTGCTTCATGGAGGAAAAATCATTAATTACCTCCGTAACTCCCGCGCTCGTTGCTTCCACTCCTTTCAATAACTTAGCCATCATGTCTTCCATACTTCCAGAATTAGATGTGGTGGTGTCACGTCTACCAGGGGAACGTACAAATCACTCTTTTTATTGTTTTTCTTCCAACTACCTTAGTCTTTGTTTCCAGATTTATCATAATAGTTCCGACCTTGGTTTCCTTGGGCATTCCCACGGAAACCCCCCTGATTGTTCAAGTAGTTGTCCTCCTCTTCAGAATCAGATTCGTCTCTTCCTTTTGACGTAATAGCTTTCACTTTTTTGGTCTTCCTGATAATAAGTGCTTTGTAAGAAGATCCACTTGTGTTTTCATGTGCGCCATGTCTTGATCACGTTCTTATTCTCTTCTTCTTTGGTCTGCAGTCATGCCAATAGATAAAGTGGGGCTTGCTACCTCAGAATCCCTGGTATGCCAAGCTCCACTTTGTTTCGTCATACGATCTAGCATATTGCTTGCTTGACCAAAAGTGAGGTCCATAAAAGATCCTCCAGCTGCGTTATCCACCACTGGCTTAGTTATTGAATTCAAGGCTCTATATAATATCTCCATTAGGTGAACATTAGTCATATGATGGTTTGGGCATCTCGCTATCTTTGTCTTGAACCTCTCCCATGTTTCATGAAGAGCTTCAGAGGGAAGCTGACGAAAGTTGCTGATTTCATCTCTCAATTGAGCCCTTTTGGATGGCGGAAAGAATCTTTCTAGGAAAACGTCTCTCAATTGCCTCCAATTTGTAATTGAATTAGGAGTTAGCCCATTCAACCATAGTGTTGCCTCCCCAGACAGAGACAATAGAAATAGACGTAATCGAATAGCATTCTGACCAACACCAGGATTGTCAAAGGACTTGCATGTAGAGATAAAGTTGATGAGATGCATATTCGGATCATCGCCTACTAGTCCACCAAATAATCCCTTGAGTTGCAATAACTGAATCATGGTGCTAGTGATGTTGAACTTGGCTCCGGGCGCTAATGGTGGTGGAATTATAGCTCCAGTGGCTCCGGCACCATCAAGATTATCATCATCATCGTCGAAAGCTGGTTGCATAGGTTGGCGATCATATCTATACCGAGCTTGTCAACCTCTTCTGTTGGCAGGAGTTGTAGTTTCAGCAACATGCCTTGGGTTTATCAACTCGTCATCACCTAAATCTTCATTATCAGGATTAGTTTCTCGCCCAGGATTATCAATGTTTTGCTGGTGTACTTGGGCGGCAGCAAGAGCGGCTAATCTCGCCTGCTCGTGTTGAGCAGCCATCCTGTCGATTTCTGCTTGTGCTTTCATTCTTCTGATTCGTTGTGGTTCAGGATTGATTGGTAATAACGGTTGACTAGAACTTCTAGTATGGGGCATGCACTAAAAGAAAAACCTGCAATAAACAAAAACAAAAACTAAACGTAAAAGTACAAGAATCTTTTACCAAAGGGTCTAATAATTATCACGAACTTGATTGACACTCGTATTCCCCGGCAACGGCACCAATTTTTGATAACGCTCAATCTACAGCTCTCGTAGGAGTGTAAAGCGGTCGTTAGAAAATATAGAACCCAACCTGGGTTGGGTGTCGATCCCACAGGGAATAGCTTGGCCAACAAGTAAGCAAAATTACTAAACTTTTAGTGCAAGTCTCGTAACAAGGGGGGAGTCTTGTCTTGCAAGTAATGTAAACAAAGTAATGCAGTAAAAGCTGAAAATATCAAAGTAAAAAGAGAGTAATTCGTGGGTTGTGAAACAATGAGAATTGAAGCGTTGGGGTTATGTCCACCTTCTGAGTTATACGTCTCTATTGGCTATGAGTGTGTTGAATTCAGACATGCATGTGCTTATAGAGAATTGTATTCGATGGTAAATCCAGGCGTCTTTCGACCTATTCGAGGATTATTTCACTTTAACTCTTTCGAGCTTACAGTGTGTCTAACGGTACAAATTCTCTAAGAGGTTAGTCCAGTTACGGCACTAGCTTTTTAATAGGAAAGGGTATCCTACTACCTTGACATTATCTCTTTTCCAGACAGATAACCTTTCTTTCAAACAAGTTAAATGTTATACTGGCATTATTCTATGCATCTGCAGCCACAAGAATTTGCATTAATATAAAGAGAATAATGATATAAGCAGCATACGTGTCACGAACTCATAAACTCACAGCAATAGATAGTATCTCATACGGCTTCCATAACCCCAACAGAGAAGTTTAGTTACCCATGAATGCGAAGGAAATCACAATTTGCATTGCTGTTATTATACCACAAGATTGATGATTTTCGTGTAGCACAAGTGGTAGGCGTGAGGCGTGAATTCCTTAGCAAAGTAACGTTTCTCTTGTTGCGGAAATTAAGAATTGAATAGATGAATAGAAGAATAAAAATAGAATTAATGGGAAGATTAGAAGAGTTGTAATTGAGAAGTAGAATGTATCTCTCCACTCAGGGAGGATTTTTTTCTCTCCACTCAGGGAGGAATGAATAAAAATCTCTAGCATGATATGGTATTTATAATACCCATATCCTAATCCTACTAAGCTAATGAAATACTTAACCAAATCCTACTAAGCTAATGAAATACTTAACCCAATTGTACTAGGTTAATGTAACATTATCCAAATCCAAATAAACTAATGAAATACTTAACCCAATTGTACTAGGTTAATGTATTATTATCCTAATCCAAATAAGTTACTGCAAGTCCCCAAAGTCTTCAGAAATGTTGTTTTAGCCCGGGACAGATTTCCCATGCATCACTTTTGGTCCTTTAGGCGTCCAATCTTACGTTCCTTCCTTCGTGAGCTTTCTTTGGCGTTAAGTAAGCCATAAAATGCTGATTTCTGCATCATTTATACCTGAAACTTTGCTAATGATGTTTGTTAGCTCACTTACAGGAAAAAGGACTAAAAGTGCATGAAATATATAATTTGTTCTTAAGACATGGCACAAATATGGGCAAAATATATTGATATAGGCGTGTAAATTCGCCTATCATCAACCATCACCCCCAATCTCAAAGGTCATCATCTTCTGCTGACCAACATCTTTCTTAATCCTCATTAGTACAGGATCCAATACCTATTTCTCTTTTATTTCAGTACCAAGAGACAACTGTGCCACCTTTTTCACAAACACACCACCAAGATTCAAGTTGAAGAGACGAACTCTGAGGTTAGCCAAATGGTGAATGTCCTTCACTAATTCCCACTTATCCTTATCCACATGAGCTAGACTCCCCATGGATAAATTGCTAAGAGCATCAACAACCACATTATATTTACCTGGATGGTAGTAAAGACTCATGTAATAATCCTTGAGTAGCTCAAGCCACCTTCTTTGCCTGAGATTTAGCTCTTTCTGAGTGAACATATATTGTAGGCTCTTAGGATCAGAAAATATATCCATAAGCACTTCATAAAAATAGTGACGCCATTTTTCAATAAGAACACGACAACCAACACCTCCAAGTCATGAGTCGAATAATTTTTCTCATGAACCTTCAAATATCTAGGGGCCTAAGCCACCACCTTTCCAAGCTGAATCAAAATGCAACCGAGACCCACATGGGATACATCATAATAGACCACAAAACCATTAATTCCTTCAGGAAAAGTCAAGATCAGAGTCGTAGTCAGCTTATCCTTCAGCTTCTCAAAACTACCCTCACAATCATCAAACCATAAGAACTTCTCCTTCTTCTGAGTTAACTTAGCCAACGGGGCAACTAATGAAGAGAAACATTCCACAAATCTCCTGTAGTAACAAGCTAAACCTAAGAAGCTCCAAGTATTAATTAGAGTCAGGGGTCTAGGCCATTTCTTAACCACTGCAGCCTTTTGTGGATCCACCATGATCCTTTCATAGATGACATGACCCAAAAAAATAATAGTATTCAACGAGCACTCACACTTAGAGAATTTAGCATAAAAATGTTGGTCTTTCAAGGTCTGAAACACTATACGGAGGTTATAGACATGATCCGCCTAACTCTTAGAGTACACCAAAATATCATCTATAAATACAAGGACAAAAAATCCAAAAATTGATGAAAGACCCTATTCGTCAAGTCCATAAATCTTGTCGGGGCATTAGTCAGACCAAATCACATGACTAAGAACTCAAAATGTCCATATCGGGTACAGAAGGCAGTGACCTCCCGAATCTATATTTAATGATACCCAGATTGAAGATCGATCTTGGAGAAAAACTTAGCACCCTAAAGTTGACCGAACAAATTATAAATCCTTAGAAGAGGGTACTTATCCTTTATAGTCACTTTGTTCAATTACCAGTAATAAATACATAGCCAAAGGGAACTATCCTTCTTGTGCACAAACAAAATAAGTGCACCCCATAGGGACACACTAGGATGGATGAAACCTTTATCTAGAAGATCCTTTAATTGCTCCTTAATCTCCTTTAACTCAGCTGGAGCCATTCTACATGAGGGAATAGAGATCGGGCGAGTGTCCAAAATTAGATTAATCCCAAAATCAATCTCCCTATCAGGAGGGACACTAGAAAAGTCATCAGGAAAAAACTTTAAGAAATTCATTCACTACCAGGATGGATTGAAAGAAAGGAACCTTCAAGTCAGCATATTTAACCCAGACCAAATGATAAAGGAATCCTTTGGAAATCAACTTTCGATCTCTAATATATGATATAAATCTCTCCTAAGGCACTACATAACCCCCTTCCACTCAATGACCGGCTTGTTAGGGAATTTAAAAATGACCTTATGGGGCCGACAATCTAAAGAGACATAGCACAAATGCAACCAGTCCATCCCTAATATAACATCAAAAACCATGTCTAATTCAAACAAATTCACCAAAGTCTCCTTACCACCCATAGATAACACACAACCTCTATAGACTCTCCTGGCCACCACAAAATTACCCACTAGGGTAGAAATAAAAAAAGGGGTCTGAAATACACTCAGGACCAAAACCAAAAATACACAGCCACAAATAAGGTCACATAAGAAAGAGTAGACCCTAGATCAAGTAAATAGTACATATCACAAGAAACGAGTTTCAACATACCAGTAAGGACATCAAGTGATATTTTGGACTCCTGATGGGTTATGAGAGAATAGAGTCGATTTTGACCAGTGCTGAAGCCGGATTGGGCACCCTTTGGTGCGAAAACTAATGAAGAGGCAATTGGAACCTTGTTTACCCCAGAAGCAACCTTACCCAAGGGATAGTTTTAAGCATATGCCCTAGCTAACCATAATTCAAACACTTGTCCCTTCCTTTATCACAAAAAACCCGATGCAATCGACCACACAATCTGCAAAGGGGATATGATAAAGTTGATTGGGCCCTGCTAGCCTGAGATTGGGCACCATGTTCCTTAAACCCACTATCATGTTGTGAACAACGATCACCTGATGACTTTGGATAAGTAGCACTAGCCGTAAAGTAGGAACTAGAACTCCCCCACTTCTTCTTAGACCACTTTCCACCATATTACCACTCTGTTGTTGACCTCTACCCTGATCAGAAAACCTAAACTTCTTATTCTATTTTTCCCTTATTTCAGCCTGCTTCTTCTTCTCTTTCTCAACCTATTACATATCAACCACAAGCCGAGAAATATCCATATCCTTATTCAACAAGGTAGCCTTACTTTCTAGAATCAAATCATGGGAAAACCCAGACGTAAATTTCCTTACTTTAGCCCTCATTCTAGGAACTAACTCCAAAGCATACCGATACAACTTATGAAACTTCAAACTATACTCCTTGACTGTCATCTTGCCTTGCCTCAAATTCACGAATTCTTCAATTTTTTCCGCCCATAACTCTTGGGAAAATAAGCAATCAAGAAAAGCTCTAGAAAAGTACTCCCACAAGGCATACTCGGCATCCACACCCCTGAGCTAATCTCACTCTTCATACCACAAATGTGGTATATCCTTCAACTAATAGGATGCAAACTCCACACCTTCTATCTCAGTAATATGCATCATATGGAAAATCTTTTCCATTTTATTTATAAAACCCTGAGTATCCTCCTCAACCTTCGTACCAGTGAAAATAGGGGGATTCATTCTCATAAATTAGCCAACTCTAGTATCCTCAGATAGTGGAGCAATAAAATTTGCACGCTCAGTCTGAGAGGCAACCAACTGAGTAAGCAGATAGATCGATTGCCAAAACTCAACATTAGACATATCATCTTAAGGTGTCTGAGAAGGGATAGGAGGAACCGGTGGATCTCTATTAGGACCATCAGAGACAGTGTCCCTATACCTAGTCTGAACCCCTGAAGTAGAATGAGCTCTATTTCTATTATCCTCAATAGGACAGATGGGTTCCATAAATATCAGATCTTCTTGGAGGCATGATCTGAAAGGCAAAGAAATAGGAAATAGGAAGATCCTAGACCTTAGACTCTAAAGCCCAAAAATAAAACACAAGAAAGAAAAACATTCCTAAATGCCTCATAACCTCCCCCTTATGAATGTGGTATGCTACACACCCATAAAAGAGACTCTGTTTGACACAGCTTTGTGGACACCTGATTAACCATGAACCTAGTCTCTAATACCAATCTGACACGACCCAAACCAGGACCTAGTCATGTCGGGTAGCTTAAGTCCAACCTGGACCAGAGACCATCCCCAATACCCAAACCATTGACCATCTTACACCTCATGTCAAATGAATTTTGAACATATAACAAGATAAGAGAATATCAATTTAAAGACATTATAATCAGTCTATGACCAAAACCAACCTTTCATAATTTAAAATACCAACTAATACCAATACTGATACTGCTCAAACCTACCGTAGTCCGACAAAGCCTCTAATCAAAGCCAAAGAATATCCAGTTGGGATATGCCCCCGACCAGACCCAAAACCAAGACCAAAGAAATAGTAAAGACAAAAATAAATCCATAGCATGAACTGGGGTCTTTCAAATTATGGAATCTCACCACTTCAGTTTGACTCAAAAGTTGCCCCTGAATCACCTAGTCACTGAGTAGGCAGAGTGAAAGTATGGCTTGTTCTTACATTGCGTAGGGATACAACATCCAAAGATGGTTAGGGGGGTGAATGCTAGCATGTAACTCAGAGATAAAGATAAAATAATGTCATCAATCCAAAATCAATTCAAACCAATGCACATAACTATATGTAAATGCATACATATATATATACTATGCTGGGATAGAGAATAAGATTTAGCATGCATTTAATAACCTTAACCAGGGCTATGTAGCTTTACCATCATAAGTCCACCCACTTGCTATATGGGTCCAGTATTACCCCTTGAACGATCCCTAGTACGTGTTAGCCACACGAATAAAAGATATTATAAATGGTCAGGGATTCTCTTATACCCATCACCTTCCATAATACATATATACGTGTATAGGTTTGGGAGATTCCATTGTACCCCAGAAGCACGTGGTCATCAAGGCCAGCCCTCATGTTAGCAAATATGAGTTTTTAGTATCTGTATTTTGGACTCACACCTTCACGGCTAGCTATCATAACACCCATTATTGCCCAATTAAAATATTTAATACATAACCAAACCACAATCCCAGGAGTTAATTATTAAGAGTTTATTAAGTGGTATCGTCATATCGACTATAGATTGCAACTAATGTCATTAGCCAACACTTAGGGGATTTCTAAGTAACCCGCAGACTCCATTATTAAAATCACATGAGGGGTTCTGATGTACCCTGCAAGGTTTTCATGATCGTCACTTAGGGGATTACATTGTACCCCATAAGGTTTTTAAAACCATCCTTAACTATTTAACCATTTATACTATGTATTAGTTTCAAGAAATAAGTAAATCCAGGTGATAATGCATAAACCAAAATCAGTTAAGCAAGTGGATTGAGTTTATTACAAATTTCCATACCAAAATAACTAATTTGTGGACTCCATTGTACCCTTATACTCCATCCACCTCTCCCATGTACCCCAATGTATTTACCAATCGTAAATCTAAGCACAATTGTTTTATAACTATTATGTAAGAAATATTTAAACAATTTATATTAAAAACTGTCAACCCATAGTTCAAAACCCAACATCAATATCTTAAGAATGATACTTTAAATCACATGTTTTTACAAAATTCACAATGAAAGAAGAGTAGCATGCCTTAAACACCAAGTGGTATGGAGGAAAATTACCCTTGGAAGCCTCAATTGATTAATATCTTAGAAACCCTAAATATTCTTGGCCTTGAGGATTTGAGAGTATTTGAGAGTCTATTTGATGTGTTTTTAGGGCTAAGGATAACCTAAAGAGGTTATAAGATGTGGATTTCAAGTTGGGCAAAATAAGAAATGCCCTTGACTTAAAAGCTGGAAAAATGTCGCCTTTGACTATAAGTTAACCATTCACTCATAACCCATTCTTACAAGTCGTAACCAAGACAGTGACCAAGATCCCTATACACTGTCAACCTCATGACTCATCAAGCTTACTCTAAACAAAACCATACAGCTCGTAAGGGCAAGTCGTAGTCAACATAGAACTCAATTGGGTTGAACATTGGACATCCTACAATTTTATCTCATGACTCGTATTATATCCTTATGGATCTTTGTGAGTAACTCGTACTAAAAGCAAAATCAATCCATAAACTTACATAATTTGGTCACGACTCCTCCTAACAACTCATCATAAACCTTTACGACTCGTTCCCTCAAATTATACCTAGGACTAAAACTCAATACCACATACTGGTCACCCTATGACTAGGGTCACCTAACCCATTAAGACACCTTATGACTCATAGGGTCAAGTCTTAACCAAGGCAGTGAGCTCAAAGCTCAAGAAATTTTTCAAAGACCAAAATTTAGGGTGTTTTATAAGTGGTATTTATAGTGCATGAGAAAACCCTAAAATCAAAGCCCGAATGAAATAGGAGAAAAAAGAGTCGATGACTACTTATGGTCTCTACTTATGCCCTGTCCTTGGACGCAGGTAGTACTTTCAGCTAGCAGGGAAGGCGCAAATATCGATCGCAAGTCCCAGACAAAAATTTCCTGAAAGTAAGCTCTCAGAATATTGGACTTTTGGCACTTGCTTTGACCACATGCAGTCCATAAGTAATACTTTTGATCCACATGTTGACTTAGCAAGTGTTGGGAGTCATCTTTTTAGTTCTTCTAAAATTCCCGCACATGGCTTGATCACGAACAAGTCAGAAAGTGTCCCGAACATCCATAATTGCTCCAATAAGTAGCCAAAAACACCCTTTTCATCTTTTACATGAACTTAGCATCCAAAATATGATTTTCTACAAAACATACCCAAAATGCATCATATTTAACAAAAAAACTCAGAAACTTACAGATTTTTCTTGTTTTAAGAATTAAAAGTGCTATATTTCTATAGCACATCATGCACACGTTAGGATCCTACTTAGATTATTGCTAATTACTCCAAAATAGGAGTAGTGACTAGGAAAAGATAATGACAATACTAATTTAAAGTTTAGTTGTCGATCTACACTAATAGGTTTTATCTACGTAAGATGTTTAGATTTTTATCTAATTTCTAGAGACTTAAAAGGTAATAGTTAACTGGGATCAACATAAGGGTTGCTAAGGCGACATCTTGAGACTCAAAAAGTAAAGGGTGAAATCCTTCTGCTCGTTCAAAAGACTATAGAAGGTACATAACTTATCAATTCTGTATGCAAGGTATTGGGTTGATTCAACAAATCACGATAAGCCTACGGAGTTGAGATGCCAGGGGAACATAATCCTAGTATTCACCTATGACTGATTACTACCAAAGTTGATACTCGCCACTTGTTCTACATTGATACTCAAATACCCCATTTATTTTTCTAGTTTCGCACATTGATTACACTATCTGAGAGCTACGATTCCATATATTCCCTTAGGATTTAACCCTAATCTCTGTTGGTTTACAGTATTTGGCAGTGACCGTATCATTTTCTGAGAAGAAATATATCTTAGACGTCACCACATGTGTGTATATTGACTGGATTTGACATTCCCATGCTGGTTTGATTATGACCATTACATACTCGTATCTTACATACATTCATGAGATATTGGTGTTATTGTAGAAACATTGATTCTTGATAGAATGAGACACTTTTACAAAACTCCCTGTCATAGCCCATGAGTAAGAGAGAAAATATAGATATTGAGCTTGGGATTGAGTAATGAGATAGTATGTGGGTTGTGAACCCCCCATGGGTCATACCTAAAAGTACTGATGCTTATTAGGTGTATACAAAGGTTTTGTGATAACCTTTATCATTCACATCATCATCATTATCATACTTATTGCATTTTATTTATTTATGCATCTTTAGTATTTTGTTTCTATATTTTATGTGACATTTCTATTTTGTTTCTTTATGTACCTATTTCCTGTTTATGTACTATCCTTAGAACTATTAGTGAAAATAGTGTGAGCTAGAGTTTTGAACATTTTCTTCTTGTAGGTGACGTGCTCATAGTTTGTATTTATATACCTTATTTTCTACTTTGTTCAGTCTATAATATATATTAAGTACAAGTGGATTGTACTCATCCCTACTATACCCTTTTGATGTAGATTTAGGTATGAGTGTGTCGTACGACAACTGAGTTCGGGCAGTGATTTGGTACATTCAAGGTTGTGGTCATTCTATGTTTTTAGAGTTGACCTGTGACCTAATCTTATATAGTTTATGTCTTATTTTGTATTCAGAGATAGATTTATAGTTTTTTGGGGGCTTATTACTTGTATTTTTTAGACTTTGAGTGGTATGTAGATTGTTCTTACAATGTGACACCAGGTTGGAATGGCTTATGATTTTTATTATTATTCAAACGTCCGCTATTACTGTTCATAAATTTTTGGAATTCATTCTAAAAGTCTCGCCTTTGAATTTGTGTTATAATTTTTTTTTACATAGTAGTTTAGGTGATTGACTTACTTATCAAGGCTTAACCGTGATAAATGTTATTATGACCAGAGTTTTTGAATTGTGACAAATATATAGACATAAGTTTGAGATCCTTTCTCCCCTAGTATAAGAAGAATTTGAATATTTTACACAAATATTTCGTAATGAACATCAAAATTTCTCTACTCTTGTAATTTTTTCAAATATTTCACATATTGTTGATATTTTCTCAAAAATTTGTCTTTCACAGGTCAGAGGGACACAAAGGACTTATATGACAAGCCCTCCAAGGTCATTGCAAATGGTATAAAAATTGAAATTTAATGAAAGTATATGTGTTGAATGTGAAAAAATGATTTCTATGCAATCTTGGATATCTGGCCTCAATAAATGTTGTCCAAATCTCATTTTTACAATAAAAGTCAATTTTAGCTGCACAATTAGTCAGGTCAGGTGAAAGAGGAGATTTCATTCAACAATGAAAAAAATTCTTCAACAAATCAAAAATGTCATAGTGAAATCAGTAAGAAAGTAATTAGGAATAACAACAACAATAAGCTAAATACTTCCTATCTGTGGATCAAGAGACTATTGAATTTTATAAAGAAAAGTATTCAAGTATTTAACTTAATAATATATGAAAGGGTTAGATCTGATAGTTAAATTAGTAGAATCTCGTTTCAATTCCATGCACATTAGCTAAAACAACTTTATTTTAAAAGTTCTTCAATCAGATAGTCAAATGTTATAAATAACCATCGTAAGTCCACTAAGTCTTCGACGGTAAGCTATCCATCATTGCATAGGTATACAACCTACAGTATAGGTCTGGACTATTAGAGTACCATCTTCAATCTGATTCTTTTATCATAAAATAGATTTTGCTAAGTTGGACAGATTAGTTCAAGTTTTGTCATTTAAATTATAGATCTGATTGTACCATATAATAGCAAGTTAGAAATAAAAATAATAATCTTTACTTCCTCCATGACTCATATATATATATATATATATATATATATATATATATATATATATATATATATATATATATATATTAAATGTGTTAAGTTCCTTGAAATGTTATTTAAATTTTTAGCCCTTAATTAAAAGTCTCCACTTTAGATAAAACTGTCTTTCACTATTTTTCTTCAATAATTACTTAATTGTTTGAATAATATTCAGTATAATTTTAAAAATTAAGAAATTCTAAAATATATTGTAAGAGAAGAATTAATATTATTAGAATTTCTTTTTCCTTGTGAATGTGAAAAAGGAATCCTAAAATATACGTTAAAAAAACATATCATAGATTTAATGAAAAGGAGAATGACTTCTTTTCTTCTTTCGCCATTCAACTTATTTAGGCCGCATTTATTATTATTAAGATTCAGACGTCTGAATCTTAATGCATATCTGAATGATTAAGAAGTTTGTATTCAGATCTGAAAACTGAATAGTTAAGACTATTAGTTTTTTAATATGTAAATATGCAAAATTTATTTATTTTCATATATAATAAAAAAATAAAATTCAAATAAAATATAATTATATATTAGAAAAATATTTGATTTAATACAATAAAATTATTATTTGATTTAAAAAATATTTATATTTGTTAGTGATAATGGAGATGGTTTGTAATGGTGGTGGTGGTGGTAATGATTGATGTTAGTGATTAGTAACGTTGGTGGTAATAATTGTGATGGTAGAGATGTTTGGTATTATAGTGACTGTTATGCTGGTGACAATTGGTACTGGTGGTGGTAGTGATGTGAAATTGATTTATGTTAGTAGTTGGAGGTATTGATTGTGACAGCTTAAAAATGAATGCATGATGGTTGAAGATGTGTTGCTGGTAGTTGGAGATGTTGTTGGCTATGATGGTAAAGATGATTAATAGTAATAAAAAATTATAGTGCTGATGGTGGTTGAAGTGGTTGTAGAGGTAGTGGTAGCACCAGTTACAATGGTAGTGGTGTTGTTAGCCAAAGATTGTGTGGATGCTCATGATGTGTTAGTGGTAGTTAGTGGCGGCACTAGTTGTGATAGATGAGTTGGTTAATAGTTGGGATTGGCCGATAGTGGTTGGTGTTGGTGGTGTTGTCATTGGTGTTGGCGTTGACAATGGCGATAGCAGAAGATATAATTAAAATAATTGAGGTGGTAGATATGGTAACAACTAAAAATAGTGGTTAGTAGCAATTATGATTGTGAATGATGGTTGTGATGGTGGAGGTAGTTGGTGATGGTAGTGGTTGGTGGCTAGGTAGTGGTGGCAGAGGTGGTTACTAGTGGTGACTAATGATTATGGATAAAGTAGTGATGAATATTATCCAACAAAAGAATATCTCTTAATGATTAAGACTTAGTTTCAGATCTGAATGATTAAGACTTATTAAGAGCTAAATCTTAATGAAAAATAAATGCACTTAATGATCTGAAGTCTGAATTATTCTGATTCAGACCTCCATTGCAAACAAATGAAGTCTTTGTGTCAAAGAAACATCAAGATGAAGATTATATAGTTTCTAAGAAGACAAAGCTGGCAAAGTTTATTGTTGCAGCATGGAAAAATATTAAAGCTCACGCAGTCACACTTCAATAATGTTGGTACGGAAAGATGATGGAGTCTTGAAGTAGCTACTGAGAAGATAATAGGACATGATATAGATGATATTGACACTAAAAGCGATATAAATACTTCAATTTTGAAAAGATAATACATTCAACGTGTAGTACTAATCAGTGAGGTTGCCCTAAATGATTGATTCTCACCACTTTATTGAATTTTCTTATATTTGAAGAGAAAGAATTAGATCCAAGCAACAAAATGTATGGATCAGAAGGTTCGGACAGGAGCGAAAGGGCAGGGGTGCCACGACACCGAATGTATGATTGAAGCTTTGTTGGTAATATTTCACACTTGTAAGTTTAATTTATATAGGAATGAATCCCTGTAATTATATTAAGTAACAAAAAATTAAAAGTTTATGTCTTTTGAGGTTCAAGTTGTGACTCTTCATATATTTTTTCACACTATGTTCAATAGGCACATTGGAGACCGATTAAATCCGAATTCTCATCGAGAAATCCCCTTAACTCGAGAAGTCCCATTTTTTCTTATTTTTTTTATTGTTTGTATATAATAAACTATTAGGATCGAGAACCTAGTTATTGCAGAATTTAGCCAAATAATATTATAAAGACAATAACAAGTTGATAATAAGGTAATTAAAGAAAATAAAGAAGGGACAAATTTAACTTGATTCAGTCAGTGTGACCTACGTCCATGAGCGAAGAGAAACAATTTTCACTATATCAACAAGAGTACAATAGAGAGGTTACGAAATTAGAGTTGTCACTCTAATTAACCCAAATATCACAAGAGATCAACCTCACAAGATCACTCCAAAAGAAAGGGCTCACAAAAGTATTTCCCAACACCCACTCTCTAACTAAATACTCTAATAGAAAGGAAGAAATACAAGAGAATGAAAGAAAACTCTTGAAATTGATGTATTACAAATGAGAAAGAAGGTCCCTATTTATAGAGATGAAAATGGACTTGTTGATGTCATCCATGATGAAAATGGAAGATGTAAATTTCAACATTTGCATGTAAATGAAAGAAATTTACAATAAAATCTTTGGTGGCAATTTAGTTTGACAAAACCAAAAAATAATCTTCCAAAAGTCTTTGGTAAGCTTTTACCAAGTGTGAACCAAAGAAAAAACAAAGGTCACATTACATAAAATCTATCCATGTTCATTAATAGACGCTCAGTCTAGTGGTATAAAAAAAATCAATGATTAGGTGGCTAAATTTAAAATTTTCAAGTCAATAAGTATGATTTTCTTTTAATTTACTTTCCTCTTGAGCTCTTTATATTTTATGTTTTTAAATTTTCTTATTTGTTGATTTGAAAAATGTAAAGATGTTTTGATATTTTGATGTCGTGCACAGTTACATCTCTTGACAAACTCTCCTTGTATGAGGTCATGATCATCATGCAATAGTTCATTCCCAACTTCCATTACCTATAATGAAATATTGGTACTAAGAAATTATACCATGTTTTGTATAAAAAAATAAGCAACTTTGAAATCTTGATTTTCTGAAATTATTTTTAGCTAAATTTTATTTTTCTATTTTAGTTAAAACTATTTTTGTTTAACTGTTATTTATGTAAATAAATGGAAAAATTTGGAATAGTTTTGAAACATTGACTAAAACTTAGTTATAAAAAGTGGTTATCTATCAATTTTGTCATTTTTTTTAAATGGCAATGCACAAACTCTAAGGGGTTGTTTAGTTGAATGTTAGAGGAATGCAAATATTAGATATGCAGAAATAACTATATTTTAGTTCATTAATTTGGTCTTTAATAAATTGAAGAGAGGTAGAACGCAACAGTAAGCAACATAATTGATATCTGCAATCTTTTTCTCTTGAAGGTGAATATATTATTTCAATATTTTTATTCATGTTACTAATTCTTTTGTTCGTAGGAGTTATCTACGGTATAGTCCATATCAATTTTTAAGGGGAAAAAATTACAAAAAGAGCAAGTTGATGACGCAATTGGAAACCAAGTTAAACTTGATTTAGGTTCTTGAATTCTTGAAACCTATTTTGCTAGCATTTGGAGAACAACAAATGATCAACTTACTTTTATATAGAGTCTTGCTTTGATGCTTTGAAGAATCATCACCACAGAAGAGAGATACCATACAAATAGACAGAAAAATTTATAAGAGAATTTGAAAGCAAAGAACAGACAACTACTTCATTCAGAAGAACCTGGTCCTATCATGTAACATTCATATTATTCTTGAGTTGTGGTATGATCCTTAACTATACCAAGTAACATGGGCTTTCATGCCAAAAAGGCTTTCTTTCAGGACTATTTGCTATTTAGACAAAAGTCTTGAAAAATTTGTCATATACCCATTTTAATCCATCTCATCAATAACTTTTACAACTCAACAAATTTACCCACAAGTTTGTAATAATGCACTTTAACCCAATCTTTCCAGCTTAACAAATTCACTCATAAGTTTATAATAATACACTTCAACCCACTCCATCATCCATCATTATATAATACAAAAATATCTAAGTTTCCAAACAATATTTTAAAGAAATCTAAAAGCTTAAAATAGAAGGTTCTTTCCCTCCAAAAAACGTCGATTCAGGCCACTTTTCTAGGGTTATTTTCTGGCAATCAGCTCTAAATCAGTACACAAACATCATAAGCTTGCCTATTCCATTCATTGTTACCTTATTTGTTTGTTATCTTCTCAAAAACACTTTTCACCATTGTTAAAAAACTTTAAATCACTCACATTACTCAAAACTTCTTTAGAAAGTACATTACAGTAGCTCAGGCAACTCCAAGTTCATTTCTCTATTCCATAAACCCAACGATTATTGATTAGAAGCAATATTGCCAATTTCAAGATTTTTGTATGGATATCTGCCCAGTCATCGACCGTGCATATATCCCGACATAGACCATCAGCATAATCGACCGTCAATCAAAGCTTAATTCTAGGATGTCTATTACAGAATTTGTTCTGGTTTCTGTTGATTTCATGAGAGAATGGGCAGAGACTTCCAAATATTAACCATGGAGATCATTTACCAAGGTGATACTACCCATTGCTATTCGCCGCAATGGTTCCTACAACAAATAGATTGCAAACGTAATGGAGAGTGGAGATCTAGATTGCGCGTCGAGCGATATGGTGATTAATTATCTAATACATTCGAGGGAAAAGGTGAATCCTATGATCATAAATAATGATATACGTGTGTTGATGTACATAATGGATATTGATGCAGATGGCTTTAGGTTGATTTTAAGGATAAATGAGTTGAGAGGTCCTTTGAAGGATCGTTGAATTTATCACCACCCCCACCTCAGCGCTCGGCAGTCGACGATGATTTGAATAATTATGAGAATGATGGCGATCATCCAATTAATATAGAAGATGATTCTATGCATATGAAAGATATTTTATTGGACTCGCAAGATGTGGAAGAAGACTGTGGAACGGTATCACAACCAGGGCATTCCTTCATCGATAGAACCAATTTCTATTGTGATCAAACATTCGCCAATAAGAAAGTGCTCAAAATATTCCTAGACGGAGCAGCGGTGAGGCAGTCTTTTGATTATTTTATGGAGAAGAGCCACCAAATTATTGAAGGCAAAATGTGTATCTTATGGTTGCAGCTGGTTGTTGCGGGCAAAGAAGTACAAAATCTCAAACAAATTTTGCATATACAAGTATGTCGGGTTACACACGTGCGGTGTTGAACACACCACAGGAAGGCATAAGAGAATCTTATCCAAATTGATTCTTTCTCTATGCATAAATCATTTTTGGGATGGTAAGGGTCCAAGCATAAGAAAAATTCATAGGATTGTGTTTAGGGATATGCATTGCAATACAAGCTATTGGATATGTTGGAAAGAAAGTGTAATTACGAAGAACATCATTCGCAGGACACCGAAGCACGGATATGCTTGCTTGTCGGCTTTTTCTCACATGATGGAGTTATTGAATCCTGGGTCTTCTTACTTTATCATGGTAAATAGGTTGGATGAATCGTTCGTTTACTACTTTTTAGCATTCAGAACTTGCATATGGGGATATGCCTACATACAAAAAAGTAATTTTCATTGATGGTACACATTTACATAGCAAGTACAGAGGGGGGTGTTGCTGAGTGTCATTGCATAGGACACTAAAAATCATATCTTTTCAACTACCTTTTGTGTCGTGGATAAAGAGAATGATGTTTCTTGGACCTTCTTCTTTGAGAATTTGAAGTCTATAATAGAAGATGAACCAAATCTACATGTTATCTCCGATAAGCACATTAGCATTGCCAATGCCTTCTCTCGTGTTTATAATAGTGTGCATCATGGACTTTGCATGAGGTACCTCACTGAAAATCTTCGTGCAAATCAATACTATGGAGAACATCTTTATCTATTCTATGTTGCGGCAAAGGCTTAGTCTCTTGATAAGTTTAGCGAGCATTTTGCGAAATTGAAAAATAGTTGCCCCAAGACAGCACATGTCCTTGAAAATGTGCTTGGTTTTGAGAAATAGAGTAGATCACACTTTCCAGGCAATAGGTACGACGTGATAACCACAAACATCGCCGAGTCGCTCAACTCGGTGTTCAGAATAATTTCTCCAGTATTCAAAATTAGGGCAAATTTTCTAGAACAGTTCAATGACACTCTCCAAAGATCTTTAAGAGCGTAAATCAATATCTCCCAAATCTTAATTGTATTAGTGACTAGCCAGCCTATCTCCAGATCCTCATTGAATTTTTGTGCAAAAATACTTAGTTTCTTCTTTCGAACGTCGTAAATCATTAAATTTATGGCGTATCGATCATCACTTTCAAAAGAAAGGGTTTAATATATTTTTAGTTATAATAGTTCTGCCAACTGCAGCAAAATAATATCATAATTCCTTTAAGATCTGACTTTTTTAATCCTGCCAGTATACTGAAGTTATGTCAAAGCTCTCCCCATGCTTAACATTTATTCTTTCAATCATTTGATCAGTACAATTTTAATGTTAAAAGCAGTTCTTTCCCGGTTGTCTTTCCTATTATTTTTAAGGATGACCATCATTTTTTTACAATCATACATTGCACATACTGATTCACAAATTTGTTGAAACTATGCAGACCTGATTCTTATTTCCACAAGATACGTAGGAAACCCTTATCTGGGTTCGATCCCATTCTTGTTTTTAAATAAAATAAAATAAATAATAAAATTTTAACTTTGTTGGTATCAATATAGTTAGGAGTATGGATGAGAAAGAATAAAGTGGTATGATGTAAAGGACCGATTTCATGGTAAACCATAGATTCTTTTGGTACCTTTTATCACACCTGAGTAACGCTTGAAAAAAATTCTCTTGCATGCATCTAAGACAATGGGAAACCCAACCTCATCATTTCATGTGCATTGTGTGGTGAGCTTTAGTTTAATTCGTTGTATTGCATTGTTGATCTAGAACTTGGCCTGAATGTCTGTTGAGGCGGAATTTAGAGTTACACTTGGTTTAGAAAAGGACCGCAGGCCTTCTTTGATCCGATTGTGTCTTTTACAGTCCACCAAATGACATTAATCCCTAACATTTCCTTCTTTGAGCCTAAAACCTTTTTCTTTGGACAACTGCATTCGAGCCTGTACCTTTTCGAGTGCTTACATGCACTATCCCTCTCTTCGCCCCACCTCCTTGAGTGCACTAAATACGTGCAAATTGTAGATGAAGATTTAAGTTCAAAGACGCAAAATGCAAAGAATATACTATCCCAGATGCACAAAAATGAAAAAACGGCTTAAAGAGGAGCAATAACTCACAAAAAAAGAAAAAAAAGAACAAAAAATATATAGTTTCTTGAAAAAAAGGGGGGGAAACTCTAACACAGGATTCAAAAGAAGTCGAAACAAGGGGTAACACAGCACAACAAAGTAGATCACGCGTTAAAGCACAAGAAATGTTGAAAGCACAAAATACAGGGCAATGCTCATTGAGGAATTAGTCACTTTTATCTTTAATATCATCCTACCCGTCCCCAAGACTACATTACAAGCAGATATTAAGTCCTACGAGATCCTATTTCAAGTGTTCTCGCATTAGTGGATACATACATGAAGGTCAAGCCAATGGTATCACAATTATATGCATTGAATTCGTTTCTGAGTCTGAGTGTATTTCTTAATAAGTCCCCGAATTCAAAAAGAAAAATTACTCTAAGATGTGTGAAATGGGACTTTCTTTTTGTAGAGGGCACTTGAAGCATGAGAATAGGCATAGCTCGAAACATTTTTTGAAGCAAGATAAAAAATCTGGTCGATACTTAGGCGTGTCTGAGGTACCACTTGAAACTATAGGAGTTACCCTGAAGTTGATCTCGGTTAGCTGGGAAGGAGATGGGGGAATTCTTATGCATACTACTAATTATTGGTACCAACTGAAGTCAAGATATGATTGTTTTCTTCATCTTTTAGCACTTTTTACCAAGAAAATGCAAAATTCTTTTTTACTTTTTTTCAAGACGCCCACTTTCAAATACGGGCATTCTTTTTTTTACATTTTATGCAAGTTGCCCACTTTCGCATACATGTATTTTTACTTTTTACTAAAGTCGCACAATTTTGAAATATGGGCATTTAACTTTCTCTTTCAAGCATATACCTTTAAATGTAGACATTTATTTTTCAATCAAGTGTCCATTTTTTAGTATTTTTTACATTTTTTATATAGCTCTGTCAATCGAGAGGTTATTACATTTGTTCTGCCAATCTAGAGCCTTGTACATTTCAATAGTCCTGCCAATTGAGAGGCTATTAGATTTCAGTCACCCCACTAGTTAAGGGTCTCAGTCTTCATTGACAATCAAAAATGGTAATCAACATCAGTCCCCGTAAGCAATCGAAGACGTTATGCATCTTTTTAATCCGCAATAGAAAAATTATTTTTTTTAATTTCCAGAAAAATCAATTTTTTAGTTTCCTTAGAACAAGATAATGTCAGCATAAACAATACATTGGGGCAAAATTTTGAGAGCTACCTCAAAATTTACTTTATTTCTTTATTTCAAACTACATTGGCCTAATTCTCGTGACACACGGGATATGTAGGAAGCTCTATGTAGAGTTCGGTCATCGCAACCCTACAATCATTGTTTCTCCCCAGCAAGTACATGATATTGCATCCCCCAGTATCTGAAAGCTCGATACTGGGTCAATTTTCAAAGCAGCATCGGGAATATATGAACACTTTTATTCCCAAATAATTTTTTGTTCAATAATCATTTTTGCATAGGTTTGTCCACCTTAAAATAGGATTATTGGGTCAGTCTGCCCTCCAAAAGAGAATTGTACATGTTTTTATTCAATTTAATATTTAAACTTACTTGTCTTTACTTGATACAAGAAATACAATGGAAGGCACAAAATACACACCAAAATCAGTCCACAAGTTCAAGAAACCGAGAACCTCTTTGGTGACTACTCTCAGATTCAACAATGAGAACAATAATGAAGAGTTTACAAGGTGTTTATCACACCAAAACAGCCAACCAAAATACAAGATTAACAAAACAAGATGAATACAAGATGAAAAATAATTTCGGAGTCCAACAACACCCCAAACCCAAGAAAGTGGGAACAAGAACAACACAACAAGATTACAATAAAAGTAAAGGATAGATAGTGAGACAAAAATTATTACAAGATTAAGAACCAAGTGTATATCAACACTAACCCCTAATGAATGTAATAATCTAAACCAAACTCTTACGGTGACTGCCAAGGAAATCAACTCAACTCAAGATCCATCGTTTCCAAGCAGTGGTCAATATTGGTTTTTCCAAGCCCTAAACTACAATGGATATTCCAAGCCCTAACTAAGAACTACACTAAGGTGGAACACTCTCAAGAGAGAAAATACCTCTTTCAATATTTCATCATCAATAATATAATGAGAAAAAACCTAAAATATTCTATTTATATTACTACAAGACAAGACAAAAATGATAAAAATACTCTTAATAGGTGGGGTGGCTATGAAGTGCATTTGGGCCAAGTGAAGTGACCAAAATGCCCTTAATAAGGTGACCAAACCGTGAGCCATTAAGTGTAATCCAAATCCGTGAGTCGTTAAGTCTTCAATGCTCCAAACAATCTTTCACTCATGACCTTGTTTATGCTCAAAACGGGTCCTCCATGCATGTCCATGTATCCTCAAGGTGACCACGTCTTGATTTTTTAGGTGTTGCTCTTTAAAGATGTCATCAAAAAATAAGAAGGCCATTTAACTTGTATCATCCCCTTCTTGAAAAGGATTCGACCTCGAATTCGGACCTTGCAAATCGAAGAGTAGACAACCAAATACAAACTCTTCATGGCATAAGGTTTAGGGTTAGCAAAAAAAATCATCTCAACATGCCAAGGTTGCACATATTTGCAATATAACCAAGGATTCTTTGAATTAAATATTAAAAACTTAATGAAAGTTGCACAAAGGATTTGGTTACGGTAATCACCAAGAGATAAAGAAGCTACATGGGTCCTAATGGCATCACTTGGTCCAAAAGGTAGAATTAGGATCTCATGAGCCGTAAGACACAATTGCCCTTTTCTCCCTTCAAGAGACAACAACAAAGGTGGTGATTCAATTGGTTCTAAATTTCATGAGATCCATATAGCATTATTACTCACACAAGTGGACTTACCAACAAATTTCCTACCTCTACATAAAAAAAATCCAAAACTAGTATGGATGTCATCATAGGCAAAGAGGTAGTATAGGAAGGAATCAAGTGTAGAGGCATTCACGGATGAATACAAACCTTTTAAACACATAAACTTTCCTTCCTTCAAACAAATAAACAACTCGGCATCCACAAGTTGATATTCATGCAATTCAAGCATCAGTGTGTCAAGCAAGGATGTGCATTTAGAAACATTACCCCAAGGAGTCAATGACACCTTTGCCCTCAGGTTTTCAAGAAGGACTACACATTCTTTACCATTAAGAGTACTTTCATCTTTCAAAAAGAGATTTCCATATTTAGGAGGAATGTTTTCACACCATAGTGGGTTAGCATATTGGCTATATCTTCCAAGGCAAGCTATACAATCATTGTCACCACTAGGTTCATTAGGAGTGATTATATCTTCTTCAAATAAGATATTATACCTAAAGAGAGCATGATCTAACCCATGGGCAAATTTGGAACAAGTAAGTTCTTCACTCTTTAAAAGACAATTTTCAACTTTCAAGGAGGTTTCCGCACAAGATTACCCAAGAATAGCCCTCGGGTTCACTCCCTTCTTGTTGTCCAACAATTTTAATTACTTCACTTACTTGAGTTCTATAAATCACATCACACAAATACTCAAGTGGTGGATAATTTTTCAAATAAATGGGTCAACACAATTGTCACATGACGATGTACTTTCATTCAGCACAATAGCTTTTACATTAGGTGGACACAAATCGACCTTACAAGAAGAGTCAATTTGGTCTTCAATAGGATCAACTAGTGTATCCACTCGCACAACATGTACATCATCCACAAGTGGCAAAGAATCATTAGACTCACAAGTAAGTAAGAAAAAACTCATACTCAATGGGCTACTAGCCACATAATTATCAATCACACGCACCAAAGTGTAAAAGTGAGTTATTTTACCTTGAAGATCTTAAGTAGATTTTTTTTCTGCCAAGGTGTGAAGGTCCTCCACAAGCTTGGGCAGTAACTTCCTTTCGGCATTATTTGACTTCGCTTACCATGTTGGTACCTACACAAATGTCCTTAGAAATAGAAGGACAACCAATGTTAGCACGATTTGGTGGTAATCCCCTCACTTCGCTCCACACAACCTCTCCTTTTTCCACTCTTGGATTACCACCTTGCACTCTCTTACTCCTCTCAATATTTTGTCTCTTATAATAATTTGGATTGGAGTAGGTAGGCATTTCTGTTTACAACTTGGCCAGCAAGTAAGTCATGAGGCGATTCCCCCATTGGTCTCTTACAACATTAGGTTAATTTTGCACGTTAGGAACTTGATGTCGTGCAAACCAATCGGTACCTAAGTATACATGACTGTAGGCCAGGGGAAGAATATCGCACCACACCTCCTCATGGTATTCATATTGGGAGAAGACAACTTTTACCCTTTCAGTAACCTTGAACCAATCCAATGAGTATGGAACAAGTAAAGGCTCTCGAAATAACCCCAAGTAGTCGATCATGGATGGAAGGATGTATTTTCTGTAGTACCTATCATTCAACACAATAAGGCAGCCTGGTATCCCATAAATGGTCACCTTTTTGGAGTGTACTCCTTCTCGGATCAACATTATAAGGCACACAAGTACCCCTCAGTTTTGGAGAAGCACCCCCTCTTCTTCTCGTTGGACAACCTCCACTTGAACTAGTATAACCATTCACACTATATTGACTTTGATAAGAAGTACTACACGGTGAAGAATATGAATCTTCACACTCCTCACTTGCACTCTCATCATAGCTCTCATAAGTTTTGCGAATAAAAGGGTTACACCTAACACCAAATCTAGGTTCGGAGTGAGAAGTGTAAGACTCTTCACATGCCTCAACGTCATCATAAGAACATTCACGAGGTCCTACATCATCTCCAAACTCACCATAAGCACTAGGCACTTCATTCACCTTATTTTCTCCCTTAAAATTGTAACTCCTAAATCTACCCAAGTTTTGTTCATGGCTATTTTCATAGCCTCTGCAATCTCCCTCAACTTCCTAGCCATACAACCCCTCACTACAATCATAGTCTCACGTGTTGTAGTCACAATAATCTCTGGCTATCGAAGACATGTTTTCCTTATATCACCTTTTTACCAACACAATGAACAAACAAGATTAGTAGTAAAAGCTTATCACCAACACTCGTATCCACTCACCTTTGTGATTCTCACAATTGGAGTGGTGAATATTGAAAGTTTCTTATACTCCGGTAGTCAATAGGATGTCAATTCTACTTGGCAGTCGGAATAGATTTTTGTTTGATCGACTTAAGAAACAAAAACAAAATTTACTTGCGAACTTGAAATAAAAAAGTTACTACAATTTAAAAATGAGAATAAGCACACAAATAACTAAGACACAAAAGGAACGGATTTAATAATTAATCTACAACTAAGTAGGTGCTTACTAGTTGTTAATTAATTCTAGAATCAAGACATGAAACTAAGGAAATAATAAAGTGAAACTAAGAATCTAAAATTTGAGCTTAATAAAGTTACATGAACAGTAAAATGATGATGTGGTAGCCACGTATCGGTTGCGGTTTCTACAATTTTATTTTCCAAAGTCTAAGTCTAGACCCATTTTTAATTTGGGATTGGTGGAATTTGTTTTAAGGAGGAAAGAATAAGTCTTGGAACCTTTTTTAAGTTTTCAAATTTCAAGACTTGACTTTTGTAATACTTTTCCTTAAAACATGGGCCCTTGTCTCATGGAAAGAGGTTGGAAGTGGTTGTAAAGTCTTGAGTATGTAGGAAAAGTCTTTGAGTCACAAGTACTACACCTTGAAACTTGGATCTATGTCTTGCAAGACTAACACAATACACACTCTTTTTCTTTAACTTCTAAGATCAACAACCACTTTTCTTCAACAATATATGGAGATGGTGAAGAACACTAAGAACACAAACTTTGAGTCTTGAAGTTCTAAGGTTCAAGTTGGACCCTCTATACAACAAAAACACCTTTTCAAGCTTAAAATCCACAGAAGAATCCCCACAATACACGTTCAAAACTTGAACCAACAACAACAATACCAACAACAATCAGCCACACTTGGGATTCACAACAATAAGATCAACTTTTAAAGCTCAAACTTAGATTTAGACTCCTTTAGTGTTAGGGATGAATAAGCTAACACTACCAACGACATAACACAGAAAAAGGACTCTTAGATCTAAGTTTACAAGTCACAAATCTCGGTCAAGACACAATTTTGGCCAAGACAACAAAATGGACATATTTACCTCTTTTTAGAATTTTCAGTTTTTAACACTTTTTTTTTAATTTTCAAGCAAGCAAGCCCAAGATTGATCTTGTGGGAACAAAATCAAGCCATGCTTTGATACCAAATGATACAAGAAAGACGACGGAAGGCACAAAACACACACTAAAATCAGTCCACAAGTTCAAGAAATCGAGGACCTCTTTGGTGACCACTCTCAGATTCAACAATGAAAACAAGAATGAAGAGTTTACAAGGTGTTTATCACACCAAAATAGCCAACCAAACTACAAGATGAATACAAGATGAACAATAATTTTGGATTCCAACAACACCCTAAATCCAAGAAAATGGGAGCAAGAACAACACAACAGGATTACAATAAAAGTAAAGGATAGATAATGAGACAAAGATTATTACAAGATTAAGAACCAAGTGTATATCAACACTAACCCCTAATGAATGTAATAATCTAAACCACACTTTTACGGTGACCTCCAAGGAAATCAACTCACCTTAAGATCCACCGTTTCCAAACAAGGGTCAATATTGGCTTTTCCAAGTCCTAAACTACAATAGCTATTCCAAGCCCTAACTAAGAACTACACTAAGGTGGAACACTCTCAATAGAGATAATAAGACTTTCAATATTTCATCATCAATAATCTAATGAGAAAAGACCTAAAATGTTCTATTTATATTATTACAAGACAAGACAAAAAAGATAACAATACCCTTAATAGGTGGGGTAGCCATGGAGTGCATTTGGGCCAAGTGAAGAGACCAAAATGCCCTTAATAAGGTGACCAAACCATGAGCCATTAAGTGTAATCCAAATTCGTGAGTCCTCAAGTCTTCAATGCTCCAAGAAATCTTCCACTCACAACCTTGTTTATGCTCAAAATGGGTTCTCCATACATGTCCATGTGTCCTCGAGGTGACCACGTCTTTATTTTCTAGGTGTTGGCCTCTAAAGATGTCATCAAAAGATAAGACGGCCATTTGACTTATATCATTACTTGCACATATCGCACTTCATTATTCCTTTTGCACTGTATGTTATCTCTGTCTTTACTTGCACGCATCACAATGTATTTGTTTTATCATTTGTTATTTAAGAACTGTATGTATTTATTTGCATATCTCGTAATGTATTTATTTTATTATTTAACATTGCATGTCATTTTTGTCTTTGCTGGCACATATCTCAATGCATTTATTTTATCATTTAAGCACTATATTTCATGTTTGCCTTTATTTACATGCATCGCAATGCAATATTTTAATGTTTAAGCACCACACTCTATTTTTTCCTTTACTTATACGCATCGCAATGCATTTATTTTATCATTTAAGTATTGCATTTTATTCTTGCCTTTACTGCACGTACCGTAATGTATTTATTTATTTTATCATTTAAGCATTACATGCTGCCTTTATCTTTATCTGCATGCATCGCAATGCATTTAAGCACCGCATGTTATCTTTACCTTTATCTGCACGCATCGCAATGCATTTGTTTTATCATTTAAGTACCACATGTTATCTTTGTCTTTATTTACACGCATCGCAATGGATTTATTTTATATTCAAGCATCGCATGTAATCTTTGCCTTTATTGACGCATATTGCTATGAATTTAAACATTGCATGCACATATCGCAATGCATTTATTTTATCCTTTAAGCATTGTACGCCCAGCAAACATCACAATGCATTTATTTTCTTGTTTAAGCACTGCACGCATATATCGCAATGCATTTATTATATTATTTAAGCACTGCATGTCATTTTTACCTTTACTGGCTCATATCGCAATGCATTTTATTATTAAAGCACTGTATGCCTCATAAACATCGCAATGCATTTGTTTTATCATTTAACCACTGCATGCCTCGCAAATATCGCAATGCATATATGTTATTGTTTAAGCACTGCATATCATCTTTATCTTTATTGGCACATATCGCAATGCATTTATTTTATAATCTAGGCACTACATGCCTTGCAACATCGCACTGCATTTATTTTATCATTTATGTACTGCATGTCATCTTGGCTTTTTCTTGCACATATCACAATGCATTTTTTTATTATATAATTTAAGCACTGCGTGTCATCTTTATATTTATTTGCACATCGCAATGCACTTATTTTGTTATTTAAGCACTGCATGTTTTGTCTTTAGCTACATATACCGTAATGCACTTATTTTACCATTTAACCACTAGATGTTATCTTTGCTTGTATAATTTTTTCTTCATTAGTTAAGCACTGAATTTTGAATTTTTTGTTTCTTGAAAAAAAATGGAAAAAAAAAGAAAAACTGACCACAACAAAAAAAACATCAAGCTTAGTTACTCATTTGTCCTCTACTTTTCAGTTTTATAAATCTTGTAGGCATAGAATTCGAGGACGCATTGAATTTTTTCAACCCAAATTAGGACATGCTGAGATAACTTTTGAGCTATACCCGACCTCATCCTCATGCAACTCAAAATATGTAGGCAACTCTAAATTATAGTTTGCTCGAATTTTTATCAAAAAGAATTTTTTATCGAGCAAAATTGGCTACAAGTCAATATTTGAACACTTCTACATTATCTTCAAACGAAAAGGGGCAAACTATTGACACCCAATTTTGGCTCTCCAAACTCAAAATTAAGGCATTTAGGCTTTCTAATCGTTAAATGGCACAAACTGCAATTTTTCACACATTTTTGTAATTATTAATAAATTATTGATAATTATCATTATTTTAGAACTTTTAATCATTTATTGTTATATTTTAATTTTATATAATTTATTGATAATTATCTCTAATTTTGTAAATTTTAGAATTTTTATCAGTTTATTATTATTTTAATATTTTTGCACTATCATTTGGGGACATACACAGCACAGCACTATAATTTTTTACTGAACAGTATAATTTTAGTTCTTTATGGAATAATATATTTTTTTAAGATAGTTATATTTTTTATTTTTTGTTTATATTTTTCTGTAATTATATATTGCATTTATATTTTTGTACATTATTTAATACGACCTAAAAATATGAGTCGGCTTAATCATTTTAATGTACATAGTAACAAATCAATCGAGTCAAAATTATGTCAACTTTTTTAAAGATGACAATTGAGATGACTAGTCTAATTCTTTATTTTTTGGTTAATAAGATATATTTTATTGGTTAAAGGGATGATTTTATTTTTTAGTTAATAATGAGCACCAATTTTATTATAAATAATAACAAGAAGGGGAAATTCTTTATATTTTGGATAAAAATAGGAGTTCTTTTTATTATAAATAATAAAGGGGGGACAATTATTTAATATAAAAAAGGGAAAATGACCTTCTGAACTCCTGTACTATGTCGATTTTATAAGTTGAACAATTCTACTTACATGCTTGTCATCTAAACCCTTGAACCCATTAAAAAGCAATATTTTGAACCCTTTGACCGTTGACCTCGCCTATATGGCATTGAAATGGTGACTAAGACAAGGAGAGTGCAGTTACTTGCCTGGGGGTGTGAGTGAGGGTCAATTTTTTGCCAATTTTACATTAAAATAATTTAAAAAATAAAAATATTAAAATTAAAAAGAAAGAATCTTTTTTCCTCCATCTTTTTTAATTTAAATTTTTTTCAAATATAAAAATAATATATTTAAAAAAAAAAACGAACTTCCCCACTCCACCCCAGCCCGTCCCTACCCCCACCTCCCACCCAGCCCATCCCACCCCACCGCCACCCACTTCTATAAAATAATTTAAAAAAAAAAACTAAAAAATATTAAAATTAAAAAAAGGGCCTTTTTTCCTCCATCTTTTTAAATTAAAAATTTTAAATAATAATTTTTTTTTAAAACCATTCCCCACTCTACCCCAGCCCGTCCCCACGCTCCACCCTCACTCCCCACCTAGCCCATCCCACCCCAGCCCCTCTACCCCACCCCAACACCCGTTCAGCCCTTTCCCACCCTCACTCGAACCCCGTCCAGCCCTTTCCCACCCCCACCCCAGCCTGTCCCTAACCTTTTACACCTCATCAGCCCCGTCCAACCCTCCCTACCCCACTTCCAGCCCCTTCTCCTACCCCTCCCAACCCTATTCCCACCCCATCCCCAGCTTTTTCCAGCCCTCATACCCCACCCCAACACTTTTCCAGCCCCCTTCCCCACCACTTCACACACGTTCACTTTTTATTTTTTATTTTAATTTTTCCTCTCAATTTAATTCTTTTCATTTTTAATTAAAATTTAAATTTGAAATTATTTTATTTTATTTTTAGATTAAAATTTAAATTTAAATTGAAAGTGAGTGATAGTGAATATTGAAAACAATTAGTGAATTTCGCTTGAAAAAATTAAAAAAAAATTGAATTTGTTAAAAATATTCAAATTTAAATATCAAAAATTTATCATGTTTGTACTTATGAATTTATAGTTAAAAATTTAAATTAGTTGGAGAATAATTTTAATTATTTGGAATGGATTTGATGTTTAATTTGTGAGCAAAAATAAAAACATGATTATTCAATTTTTTCTAAAATTTATAAATTTTTCTTATTTAATTAAATTAATTTTAATTTTTAATTTGTTATGTAGCATTTTAAAAATGACTTGAAATTTAATGTAATACTTTTTTTTAAATGACGTGACAGATGATGTGGCAGCTGACGTGGGAAAAAGTCTGTTACAGTCACCAAAAAAGAGTTTAAAGTGTTGCTTTTAGTGGGTTCAGGAATTCAGATGACAAACATGTAAGTAAAAGTGTCCAACTTACAAAACTGACATAGTACAGGGGTCCAGAAGGTCATTTTGCCTACAAAAAATACACACTTTACAGTTTACAATGACTTCCCTCACAGACTTTGTTTCTCTCACAAACACACTTTTAACACACACGCTAAAACACACACTAAAAAAACTGCTCTTTTTTTTCCCTCTTTCTTCGGTGAGCATGGCCGGACTCCGGCGAAATCCACCACCTCACCAGCGTCGCCGACCACCCATACCCACCGGCTCCATCCCCTTCTTCCTCCTTTCATCACCTAATGAACTCCCCACCTCGCTGCTCCCTCTTATTTATTGTTGTACCATTTTTAGGTCAGATGTGATCGGAGCTTTGTACATATAGCGTTGCTCCAGCTAAATCCATAGAAGCGACGCCACTTTCTTCTCCATTTATTATTGTTGTTCGTCAAAAAACACTCCCTGAAATTGAGTTTTTATTGGTTTAAGTGCTATTGTATATCTTGTTTCCCTAATTTGGTTTGTTATTGTTGGACGGTAAAATTTTTTAGATCGAAAAATAAATAATCGAGACAAAAAATATTACAACAATCGTTTTATTAATTTCAATGTGAGTGTTACAATCTCTATGAATCCTCTAATTAATCTTTCAAATATAAATTCAAGGGCTTCGAGCTTGATCTTGAATTTGAACTTGATTTCTTGATTTAAGGGGCTTGATCTTGACTTGTGCTTGAATTCATGAAATTTTGAGCTTGTTCTTGAATATTGCGGTCTTGATCTTGAATCTTGATGAACTTGATTTGAATGCTTGAGCTTTTTAGAAAAATTGCGGAGTTTGATCCACAAGTTTTCTCTTGCTACTTGTTAGAGTTTTGAGGGTCTCTTTTACTGAATTATGAGGCCCCTATTTATAGTTGTAGGAAAGAAAGAGTCATGATGAATATGGACTTCCTTTGACCAATCAGATTTAAGTGATGTGGCGCCTTTTATGGGTTTTTATTTCATGGGTCTGCTGTATCAGTTTGACATATGGCACGGTCCTATTGGCTCCTTCACTTGACTTGGCATTCCACGTCATTTGACACATTGCGCTTATTTGGGCCTCTAGAATATGACAATATTTTGGGCTTAATAAAGTGGGTTCATCATTTGTAGCCCAAATTAATGGACTAACCCAATAAATATTGGGCCTTATTTAAATCCATACCTATTTGGACTTAAATAATTAATTCAATTATATTAATCTGTAATATTTATTCGGGACTAATATATTTTGAATTTAATATAAATCGAATTTTGTACAGATTTAAATTTAATAAAATTGTACCGTAATTTAATAAAATCGCCCACAGTTATAATCTGTTTTGTGTGTTTTAATTTGTTTTCGGAAAGAGCAGTGTTTTAATCTGGTTTAATTTGTTCTCTTACTGTTGATATGCTAAGTGCACTAATGTTTGTTGTTGTTTTTTTGAGTTCCCTCACTGCTAATACCCTTAGTTTATTTTACTTTTCATTAGAAATATTTTGGACTGATTTAGCATAGTTTTTGATATATTTTGGGCGGAATTACTACTGGTTCGCATTTTGGGAAATTAAATTTGGACAATTTCATTCTTTTTATTTACTGACTTTGAGGTTATACTGATAATCAATAAAATACTACACTAGTTGGCCAATGAAATTATCTCTCCATCTGTATATTTGAAGCTACCCCAATATAAAGACAGATCTTTACTTTTCAAATTATTTATTTTATATCAAAAATAGATATGGATTTTTATTTCTCAAGGTTACTTATTTTGCATCAAAATAAACACTGTGGCCGATGAAGGAATTTTTTCATCAATTTTCAAGGCCTCCGCAACTAAAAGACGGATATTACACATACAAATATGTAGTAAAAAATAAATAAATTCGGGCGATGACGAAATTTTTATAACAACGCAATAGTTTTATAATTTGTATCTTGGCAAGACGATTTAGGATGGCTAATAAATCAGCAACCACTTTGTAGCCATGCCATATTTAAAATTTAATCTAAGCCCACCTTCTGATGAAAATTATATATTTTTATACATATATGCACATATACGTGTTCAATTTATTTTGATAATTATTTATTTGTTACTAACATTTTTATTACAAGTGTTTGTACAGGTTCTCGGGAATACTCATCGGGAATGATATTCAAAGAAAAGCTTGAATTTTTTTTGTATTTGTATTTTCTTTTATTTTTATCATTGTACCAATATTAAATTATAGTGAAATCTTTATTTTTGGGGTGTTGGGAGGGATATTATTTTTTACCCAATTTTCATCACGCGTTAGGCAAATTTAGGCCGTTACTATTTATATAAAAGAATTAAATTGATTTAGATATTTAATAGAATAATTTATATTTTTACACTAAAAACATTACGTAATCTTTTCCTTTGAACAAATTTTGCTTTATTTAATCTCTTCATTTTTTTTATACATATTCTCATGTATTTTTATTTATTTTCATACACTTTTTATACACATATTTTTACGATAACATATGCAATTTACACATTCTTTATATATAATTTGTTTATATTGTTTTAATATGCATTTTATATTTGTACATACAAATATCAATTTTTTCTCTTTCTTTTAATAAATCTAAGTCTGATCGGAAACCACATTTGTGGATTCTGAAGGGTGCCTAATACCTTTTCTTCGAAATAATTTAAACTCTTACCTAAAATTTAAATTAGTTTCGTAGATTAGAATAAAGTCACACTTAATAATAAATAAATAGGTTTCCTATTTTTCTTAAAATTAGGTGTCGACTCTTTATAAAATTAATTCTTTTTAGAGTCCATAATATCATGTTGTTTTGACCAAGGTAAAAATCGGGTATGAAAATATTTAAATAAAATTAAACTTTATTTTAAATAACTTTAAAACACAATTTGTGAAATATTTCAATAACGACAACTCAACATACTTTAGAACTGGTAAATGTTGGCACATTACAAATTCATGCATATAGTTCATACGTGTCGAACTAAGATGAGTGACACATAGTGTTGATCATAAAAGTCTTTTGCCTCTATGTTACGCCGATTTGATAAATTATGAATCATTACTTATATTTGTTACTAAAACAACCTCTAGTTACTTATTTTTAATTATTGTGTTAAAATAAAATTGAACTATATATTTGAATAATTTATAAAAATTATTTGCGAAATATTTCAATAACGACAACTCATCACACTTTAAAACTGGTAAATGTCAACACATTATAAAAATAATTCATATAGTCATATGTGTCGAACCAAAGAGAGTGAGACATAAGTATTGATAGTGCAAGTCTTTTCGCCTCTATATTACAGCGGTTTGATAAATTGTGAATCAGTACTTATATTTGTTACTAAATGACCTCTAATGAATTATTTTTTAATTATTACACCTAAATAAAATTAATATATATATAATAATTTTCAAACATAATTTATAAAATATTGCGATAACAACAATTCAACACACTTTACGCCTGGTAATTCGATAAGTCTAACCACTTTTTCAATAACCAAATTATCATTATGGATTATTGATTTCAGTTTGATTTTGAATAGTCACAGCTAGAGTCAAGGATGTTATGTTCAAATATAGAAAATGCGAGCAAAAGTACTAATTGTTTTTTTACTGTCACAAATAAAATTCTTACTATGAAAGAATAAGCATTGACTGAGATCGAACTGAAATATTGATATCTCTACCTAATTATTTATTCTTAACTTGAAAAGGTGTAAATTATAATTAAGAATTTCTACCTAAGTAAATGTATTTGAAAATGTGTTCACATAGATTTAAGCTAAAATTAACAAATAATGATTATGTTTTCAAATTATGAAATTATACTGAAATTAACAAATAATGAGTACGTATGAAAACATATTTACCTAGCTGGAATTCGTAAGGCTAAGGAAAATTGACAATAAAAGTAATGATTATGCAATAAACATTTTCCAATGAATATGGAAATTAACTATAATTAAGCTCATTAATAGTAATCAATGTATTAAAAATAGGATAGAAGAATATATTCAATTTATAAGGTAAAAGGGTAAAAATGTCCAAAAGAACTGGTTTATAGTGTGAACGAAATTTTTTGTTATTATGGCCAAAAGGATATAGTGAAAATTGTTTCTCTCCGCTTGTAGACTAGGTCACACTGACCGAACTTCATTAAATTTGTGCCTCCTTTATTTTCTTTATTTGTCGTTATTATCAACTTGTTATTGTCTTTATAATATTATTTGGTTAAATTCCGCAATAACCGGGTTCTCGATCATAACAAATTGGTATCAGAGACGGATCTAACCAGGTTATTTTTAGTAGCCAAAATGCCTAAAACAAAGACTTACGTTGAGAAATTTGATCGTACTGCAAACTTTCGAATATGGAAATTAAAGATGAAAGCTATCCTAATTCAGGATGGCTTAGACATAGCACTGGAAGGAAAGGAGATGAAGCCATAAAATATGACGGACGAAGAGTTTTCCGCCATAGATAAAAAGGCAAAATTAGGTATCATTCTAAATCTCTCAAATGAGGTTTTACATGAAGTATCTATAGAAACCACAGCGAAAGGTATGTGAGAAAAATTAAAAACCTTGTATATGAAGAGGATAGTGGAAGATATACTTTACCTAAAGCAAAAGCTTTACACATTTCATATGGTTGAAGGTACTTCTAAACTCTTGCATCTTGATGCTTTTGATTATATTCTGATGGATTGGAGTAATATAGATGTTGAAGTTAATGATGAAGATCAAGACATCTTATTACTTATTTCCTTACCTCAATCATTTAAGCATATTAGAGATATTATGCTTTATGGAAAGGATAATATCTCTTATAGAGAAATTAAATCTATCTTAAATAGAAAGGAACAGATACATAGAGATATTACTGGGAAAAGTAGTGCAACCCATGAGGAAGGATTATTTGTAAGAGGCAGATCTAATAAGAAAGAATCAAATAGTGAGACGTCTAAAACAAGGTCAAAGTCTAAAAACAAAAATATAGTGTGTAAATACTGTCATAAGAAAGGTCATATTAGTTCTGAATGTTATAAGTTGAAAAACAAAGAAAAGCATAAGGAAAACAAAAATGAGCACCAAAATGCTGACTCCGCCAAAGCAAGTATAGTTGTTGATAAGTCTGAGGGAACAATATTTTTAGCAACTAATAATAATTTTAAATCTAACAATGAGTGGATTTTGGATTCAGATTGTTCTTATCATATGTGTCCCAATAGGGATTTGTTTACCATATTCGAATCTGTTGGAAGTAGAGTTGTCTTGATGGGAAACAATGCTCCTTGAAAAGTTTTTGGTAAAAGTACAGTTCGAATTAGAATGTACGATGGTGTGGTTAAAACTCTCACCGATGTTGGATATGTTCCTGACTTGAAGAATAATCTCATTTCATTGGGTACTCTAGAATCTCTTGGGTGAAAATACATAGGTGAAGGTGGAGTTTTGAAAGTCACTCTAGGTGCTCCTGTGATCATGAAAGCAAGCAAATCAGGTGTGTTGTACACTTTATTGGGATCCACTATTACAGGTGCTACTGTAGTTTCCACTTCAAATAAATCTGATCCTAACATCACCAAATCATGGAATATGCGACTGGGCATATGAGTGAGAAAGTTTTTTCTATCCTCAGTAAAAGAGGTCTTATGTGCGGACAAAGTATCGAAAAAATAGAGTTCTGCTAACACTGTGTGTTTGGAAAGTAGAAAAGAGTCAGCTTCAAAACTCTAGCAGTTCATCGAACAAAAGGTACTTTGGACTATATTCACTCAGATCTTTGGGGTCCTTCCTGTACCCCATCAAAAAGTGGTGCCAGGTATATGTTAACCTTTATTGATGATTATTCAAGAAAGGTTTGAGTTTATTTCCTCTAAAACAAAAGTGATGTTTTCTTAACTTTCAAACAATGGAAAGTTTTGATTGAGAAACAGACAGGAAAATAGGTTAAGCGGCTTACAACAAATAATGGCTTGGAATTTTGCAATGACGAGTTCAACGAATTTTGCAAAGATGAAGGAATTGCTCAACATCGCACTATGAGGATGACACCTCACCAAAATGGTGTTGCAGAAAGGATAAACAGGACTCTTTTGGAAAGAGCCCAATGCATGATTTCAAATGTTGGGTTGACAAATGCTTTTTGGACAGAGGTTATCTCTACAACTTGTTATATTATCAACCGTGCTCCTTCTGCACCTTTGAACTTTAAGAATACGGAGGAAATATGGTCAGGTACACCTGCTAATTATTCTAAATATGGAGGAAATATGGTCAGGTACACCTGCTAATTATTCTTACTTAGAACTTTTTGGTTGTCCTACTTACATGCATATAAATAATGAAAAATTAGAGCCAAGAGTTAAAAAGTGTATTTTCCTTGGATATGCATCTGGGTGAAAGGATACATACTTTGGTGCCCTGATCCTAAGTCACCAAAATTTATAATTAGCAGAGATGTAACCTTTGATGAATCATCTATGTTACATTCCAGAAAAGAGTCTTCTAGTTCTTGTACCAAGAACATAGAGCATGATAGGTATGAACAGGTGGAGGTTAAATACAGTTGAAACTCTAGAAGTTGAGCCAGAAGTTATGACTTCTGAAGTTGAACCAAATGAGTATTCCATAGCAACACATAGACTAAGAAGACAAATTCACAAACTAGAAAGTTATGGAGATTATGTTGTATTTTCTTTTTCAGTTGCAAAGAAAACTGAAGAAATTGGAGAACTATCAAATTATTCAGAAGTAGTTTCTGGTGCTGATTCATCCAAGTGGCTGGTTGCAATGAATGAAGAAATTAAATCTCTCCATAAAAATGGTACTTGGTCACTTGTGAAGCCGTCGTTAGTAAGTAGAATCTTTAGTTGCAAATGGTTCTTCAAGAAAAATGATGGGATTCCAGGGGTTGAAGATGTAAGGTATAAGGCACGATTAGTTGCAAAGGGCTATAGTCAGGTACAAGGAGTTGATTTTAATGATATTTTCTCACCTGTTATTAAACATAGCTCTATTCGCATCTTGTTTGCCTTAGTTGCCATGCATGATTTTGAATTAGAACAGATCGATGTTAAGACATCTTTCTTACATGGAGAACTTAAGGAACAAATATACATGCATCAACCTGAAGGATTTAAAATTGAAGGAAAGGAAGATCATGTTTGCTTGTTAAAGAAATCCTTGTACGGATTAAAATAGTCTCCAAGACAATGGTACAAGAGGTTTGATTCCTTTACGTTTATTCATGGCTATTCAAGGAGCATGTATAATAGTTGTGTTTACTTTCAAAAGTTAAATGATGGTTCATTCATTTACTTACTATTATATGTTGATAACATGCTCATTTCTGCTAAGGATTTGACAGAAATTCACAATTTAAAAAGTCAACTGAAAAGTGAATTTGAAATGAAAGATTTAGAAGCAGCTTAGAAAATCCTTGGCATGGAGATCAAAGAGATAGAAAATCCAACAGACTATTCGTGACCTAGAAGAAGTACTTTGAGAAGGTCTTGGAGAGGTTTGGCATGAAAGAAGTTAAACTAATGAGTACTCCTCTTGTTGCTCATTTTATGTTATCAGCTGCTCAATCACCGCAATCATAGGAAGAAGAGAGGTATATGTCATAGGTACCATATTCTAGTACAGTTGGCAGTATTATGTACGCAATAGTATGTACACGTCCAGATAGTGTGGTAAGTCGGTATATGGCTTATCCTAGAAAAGTACATTGGCAGACGGTGAAATGGATTCTTAGATACTTGTGTGGTACTTCTAACGCATATTTAGAATTCGGAAGAAATACTAACACTTTGGTTGGTTTTGTAGACTCAGATTATGCAGGTGATTTTGATAAAAAAAAAAATCATTGACTGGCTACGTATTTTGTATTGGAGGTTGTGCTATCAGTTGGAAAGCTACATTACAACACGTAGTAGCTTTATCTACTACTGAAGCAGAATATATGGCAGTGACCGAGGCAATCAAAGAAGCCTTATGGTTGAAGGGTCTAATTGCTGAACTCAGTCCACACCAAAGTGGTATTATTATTTTATGTTATAGTCAAAGTGCCATCCACTTGGCTAAAGATAAAATGTATCATGAGAGGACGAAGTAAATTAACATCAAGTATCATTTTATTCGGGAATATATTATTGAAAGAAATGTCTCTATTCAGAAGATCAACACGAGAGATAATCCTGTTGACATGTTCACAAAGTCTCTTCCGGTTAGTAAGTTCAAGCTTTGCTTGAACTTGATTGCCGTTTCTGAAGAATGATTTTGCCTACATGGGATTTTTTGGAGAGGAAGAAAATTTACGATATTAATAAAACTCAGGCCAAGGTGAAGATTTGTAATGTGGCCTTTGTTTTTTCTTTGGTTCACACTTGGTAAAAGCTTACCAAAGACTTTTGGAAGATTATTTTTTGGTTTTGTCAGACAAACTTGCTACCAAAGATTTTATTGTAAATTTCTCTCATTCACATGCAAATATTCAAATTTACATCTTCTATTTTCATCATGGATGACATCAACAAGCCCATTTTCATCTCTATAAATAGGGACCTTCTTTCTCATTTGTAACACATCAATTTCAAGAGTTTTCTTTCATTCTCTTGTATTTATTCCTTCCTATTAGAGTATTTAGTTAGAGAGTGGGTGTCGGGAAACACTTTTATGAGCCCTTTATTTTGGAGTGATCTTGTGAGGTTATTCTCTTGGGATATTTGGGTTAATTAGAGTGACTACTCTAATTTCGTAATCTCTCTATTGTACTCTTGTTGATATAATGAAAATTATTCCTCTCTGCTCGAACTCTTTTTCATTTAATTTTTAGGGTTAGGGTTAAAAAAATAGGGCCCACCCATGGGCCAAGGGACCATTTCATCATTTTTAAAACTTTGAAAATTTAATATAATACACCTAACACCCTCCACTTCTTGTAATATCAGAAAAAAAAACTTTCTCTCCTCTCTTCAATTCTCTTAACTCCTACTATTCCCAACAAGCTCCTCCCAAAATACCATTTTTATTTTCTTTCTTCTCCAGCTGCTAAGAGCTCGTTGTTGTTTTGTAAGGTTAGTTAAAATCAAGTTTCAATTATTTTAGATCCATTTAAACAGGTTTCACTACTAATTAATTCGTAGTGATGTAGAAATTTTTTTCGAATTTGGATGATTAAGTAGTTAAACTATGAGAACTTTATAGGTAATTAGTTTGATCCTGAAGCAATTATTGGGGTTTGATTCGGCAGCTTTGACAGATTTTTTCGTCAATCACGGTGTTGAATTTTGAAATTCTTGTTAAGGAGTTTTGGTTTAGTTCTTGCTTTTTTAGCAATGAAGTATTGAATGGTGGGATAATTGTTATTTTATAAGTTATTTTGGCGATTTGATTCAAATAGTAACCTATTTTTGTCCGTAGACTTGTAGTCTATGAAATGAGAATGCCCTAGATTGAAATCAGTTTTTAGACTTATAAAATTCTTTTAAAATATGATTGCTGAAATAGTGAAAATTGAATGATTAATAGCTAATTAGTTTGATTTGTAGCAATAGTTTGATTTTTAGCAATAGTTGAGTTTTGATACTGCATGTTGGAATTTGGTTCAGTTATGGCATTTTTGTTTGGTGAATAGGTTAATGGTGGGGTATTTTTTAGTTTTTTTGGATTTTTTATTTAAGTATTGAGTAGTTTCTATTAATAGACTTGTGGTCTATGAACTGAAAATGGCAGATTTATTCTGTAGTGTAGATTTTGTTGAAAATGATTAAAAAAAAACCATTGCTAAACACAAATCTGGTACTGCATCTAATTTTTCTGGTAGCAGTAGATAAAGAAAAACTGAGGCAGATGAAAATATCTCAAAAAGAAAGAAAATTGAAGAGGCAGTGCCCGAATCAGATTCGAAGTTAAAAGAGATAAGTAGATACGTCGATTCCAGTGAAGATGTTGCCTAGTATAGTGCTAGTGGTGACAGTAAAGAGAGCGAGGGAGTGGAAGAAACATTGCTAATAGGGATAATGATCCCTTGTCTGTTCCATCTTGTTTAAGGTTCATTTTCGTGGAGCGGTATGACCTTCGAATGATAATAGACGGGGTTGGATCTTTCCCGACAAAGATATTGGTCATATTAAGAATGGCTGCTTATTGAGAATTTCAAAAAGTTTTTGTTGACCGAGACTTGAAGAAAAGATTCAAGCGGTCCAGTTTTGGACACTTGAGAAACCTGCCGGAACATCTCAAATTCAATGGGCAGTTGGTCCATTATTTGCTATTATGATGCATCAAGAATAATAAGATTCATCATGAGATGTGGTTCTGCGTGAACAACAAGCCTGTTTGTTTTGGCTTGAAAGAGTTTTGCTTAATCGCGGAGCTGAACTGTTCATCATACCCTAGTAAATCAAAAATAAGGAAGGTGTTAGACAAGGAGGAGCATTTTTGTTTTAAGGTGACGAAAAAAAAAACATTACGGTGGCCAACTTGTTAACTTGATCCAAAGAAAAAACTGAATGAGGAGCAAAAGTTTAAATGTTGTTTACAGTGGTTCTTGCAATGTTACTTGCAAAATATTTAACGAAGGTTGTCGACACAAAACTGATTTGAATGGTCGATTCTTTGAGTTTCTTCGAAAGTTATCCATGGGGGAAAGAGACATTTCAACTGACCATGGACTATATAAAGAAGAAAAGTGACCTGAAGAATCCGAGAGAAGTATTTGATAAGAAGTAAAAGGCATCCTATTCTCTTTTCGGATTTCCCTGGGCATTCATAGTATCTACCATCAACCTTTTAGTGAGATGATCATAGATTCTTGTTTTATTTATACTCTATCATAGACTCTAAGTCATTTTTTCACTATTGTACTACTTACAGATTTGGATCTATGAGGCCTTTCCTCATCTTGAAAAATTTGCTAAAAAATTAATGGATGAGCCCTTTCCCATTCCCCGCATCCTCAGATGGCACACTACAAAAAGTGACAAGATAATCAAAGGAGACTCATTCAAGTATAAAGGAAAAGTTACCGAGGTATGAACTTATTTTTTATTATGCAATAACACTACTGTTGTATTGAATGTTATGTAATTGTTAATTGATTTTTTATAGAACGTGCACCCGTACATCATCCCTACTATTCATGAGATGGAGATAGATTACATGGTTACGTTTAAGCCATATACAGACGAGGTGAAGAATAACGTCCTCGATGTCTTGAAGAAATATTTACAAAGGGTGACTGTTCTTACTTACAATGAGGACAGTGATGATAACGGGGATTTTGGTGGTAACCCCATTAGAGTATGTATTGGTGATAATGCTTCTCCGAGCACCTCAAAAGGTGTAGCGGACACCTCTATCGATGGGGATCTTCATAAGAGTATTACTATGCTCGAGGAATCGATGTTGGATATTGTTGTCTATATCAAAGAGAAAAGACTGAAGAAAAAAAAGGATGAGCAACAACATGAGCGAGGTAACTTCATTTAATAATTGATGTAGTTAATGTATTCTCAGCTTTATCT
Source organism: Capsicum baccatum var. pendulum (assembly GCA_030864225.1). Taxonomy (NCBI): domain Eukaryota; kingdom Viridiplantae; phylum Streptophyta; class Magnoliopsida; order Solanales; family Solanaceae; genus Capsicum; species Capsicum baccatum. The sequence goes on from CM061552.1 coordinate 146,347,243, forward strand.
ATTAGTAACACTTTTTAATATTATGATACAGTTCATGTGGACCTTCGTAAATCAAAGAGGAATGAAGAAGGAGAAAAAAGGAGAAAAATAGATGAGTTGGCCACTATTGTGGCAGAAGAGGAAAAAAAGAAAAGAAGGATGAACAAGAAGAAGAAGAAGAAATAGAAGAAGAAAAGATCCAAGAATAAACTGGAAAAGAAGCAGCTGTAAAAGAACAAGAACAAGAAGCAGTAGCAGATGAAGAAGAAAAAAAAGAAAAAGAAGCTAAAAAAAAAAGTAGCAGCAACTGATGAAGAACAAGAAGAAGAAGAAGCTAAGAAAGAAGCAGCAGGTGAAGAAAAATAAAAAGATGAAGAAGAAGAAGAAGAAAAGGAAGCTGAAAAGAAGCAGCAGTTGTTGCAGATGATGAAAAAAAAAGCAGACTAAGGTGAGAAAGAAGCAGCAACTGCAGACACTAAAAAAATGAGATGAAGTTGAAGATGGAAGGGAAGAAGCAGCAGATAAAGAAGAAGAAGAAGTTAGAAAAGATAAACGGAAATAAGAAAAAAAAATTGAAAAAAAAGATAGAGTCATGGATATCGTTAGTGAAATCAACAATGACATTTGTGTTGATGAGGAAAATAGGGAAAATGATATTTAAATGCTACCATTGATAATGTGTTCAATGATCAATTGTTAGGATATGACAATTTTATTTTTTATTTCACAAATATGAGAGTTGAATGATCTGTTGGTAGGATATGACAAACATTCTTTTATTTTATGAAAGTTGTTATGATTCTGTGTTGAATCTGCTTTTATCAAACTGTATTGTTGCATGGAATTTGAATATGCATTGTGTTGTCACAATTGGTATAGTGTATAGTTGGCATCACAGAATGCATATTTAATTTTTCATATACTGTTTGCATAGTCTATATTACCATGCTACTCGATTTTAAGTTGATGTGTTGTTTGATCAACTATGATTCTATGAAAAACTGTATTAACATTATAGGAAAATAAAAGTATTTTTATTTATTCAATATCACTACATCCATGTTACACTTTTCCAAAAAAAGGAATACTAGCATTATAGCACATAACATCATTTTAGGGTATTTTCCCTTTCTTCAACCAAAACCAATTTATGTTTTAGTTTATCCCTCTCTTTTTGGGTGTAATGTAGAAATACTTTAGAATGATCCCTCTGCTCTTTGGCTTCTTTGAACAAAGTCATGAGAAAATTTCTAATTTCTTTTGCATTCTTGGAGACTTTGTAGTAGATTAAACGTAACGCACCGAAAGCGGGTCCCGAGACATCACACGGTGCTCAAGACTATGAGTAGTCTCAAGTTAACCCTGTAAGCCTTCTACTAAATCTGAAACTCATAATAGAGAAATATAAACATATAATCAATGCTGGAATGCTGAATTATGTCTGATCAAAACTGGAATTAACTGAGCATAATATCTGAGAATACTTGACTTAAAATTCTGGACAGTCAACACTAGAAATCTGAGTTATAAGTAGTAGTCTGACAAGCCTCTACTACTAAAAATTAGAGAGTCCCTAGGACAGACCCTTAGCTAACTCAATCTAACTAAAAATAACTTAACAGGCTACTTTAATAAACTAAAAGTCTGAATAACTGGGTCCCCAAACTATGAGGACTCACCAACTGTCGGGATATAGATAGAGATGCTCACGGTCAATCACGTTGCTGGAACTGAGCACCTGAACCTATATTATTAAATAATGTAGCATATAAACATATATGTGGATCAGTACTTTTGGAGTGTACTAAGCAAGTGGGGGTGAATGCATTAGTAAGACAATATCTCAATGTTCATACAAATTTATGAAAGAATGCATGCTAAGTGTAATGACTCACACTGTCTTGAATAACTAAAAGCTAAAATCATAAATCATAAATGATAAAGCATACTGTGTAAGTCTTGTGAGCCATTACATTTAGCTTTAAAAGTTGTACTTGTATTCTTTCTTTAAATCATGCATCTAAGTGTAGAAAGGACTCACTTTTATATCTGTAAATTGAAAGTTGAAATCTCATGACTAATATCTTATGTAAAATAATATCTAAATGAAACTGTGAGCCTTCACACTTAAATTCTAAAGTTTTTCTATAAGATTTTGATGTTATGGAGGTTCTTCTAACTGACATAAACCATGTAAGCTATCATAGAGTCCAACGTCTAGTTCACCTAAGTTAAAAACCTCACGTTGGGGAGAGGTTTCATACTCTTGTCGGGGAGTATAACCTAAGCTAGGTGATCACAATCTGTATCTGTATCCATCTACAAATGGAATATAATCTGAATGCCTACACTGGCTCGTAATTCTCGGGAAGTAGGATGCGCTAAACCCACACTTCTAGCACTGTGCTAAATACTACTCCCTTTAATCTGTATGCTCAATCTGTAGTAAATTCCCTTTAAAAATAGCATAAGGGTTTATAATAAAAACTAGTTTTGCATCTATTTACTGTAAACTGTAATAAAATTATAATGTGGATTCCATATAAAAGATCAAATCTTTTCTCAAAATTTGACTATGAACTAATCACAGGTGCTTAAAAGCATGATCTTCTTGAAATATCAATACTCAAACTAGGAATTAATTACCCTTGCTTTAAACTCATGCGAAATTATCACCAAGTCATGCTCAATAATCAAAATCTTGAAATTCTGTAATAATTATAGTCAAAAGAGTGAAAATTCAATTCTCAGTGTTTATATATACAATCACGTCACACGCATAACATACAAAATAGAGATGCAATTCAATATTTAAATCACTTATAACATCATAATCTTTAAATAATGATAATTGGGTATGAACCCTAAATTGTAAATCATGTAAATTCAACTTTAAAAACTAGTTTTGGGCACAAGGATGAAAGGAGTATCCTTGTTCATAACCCCACATACCTTAATTGACTAAATTGATGAAGACACTTGACTTTGAATTCCTATTTGTGTTCTTGAAGATAGTTTCTTGAAGATCTTAAATTTGGTTATCTTGGAAAAGAAGCGGTGAATTTTGGATTTCTTAAAGTTTAAAGTTGAAGCTCTAGGGTTTTCTTCGAGACCAATTTGGTAAAAAATAAGTATAATATGCTTAGAATAGGTTTAATCTTCTGTTTTTCATGACTTGGGGAATTAGGAAAAGACTAAACTACCCTTGGAGATTTAAATCCCGCAACTGGAATATCGATCACCACCTCACCGCGATGCGCCAAACGGGTTATCACGATAACCACCGCGGTGTGGTGGAATCGCGGTGACTCACTATAAACTGACAAATGACTTTTTACACTCCACCACGATGCGGTGGACCTCTTGATACCATACTCACTGTGACACGATGGGATCACAGTGAGCTGCAAAAATTCCAATCCAAACACCATCCAATACAAGTCCAAAAATTCCAAAACTTGCCCTAGACATGCTATTTACACCCCTGAATATACTTCAACTCAAAAATCATTGTCTCAGGGCCTGGTAGGTCAACTTAAAAATCCTCAGAGTTTAAGGGAGTCGAAAGTGACTAAATCCCTCAACACTTAACTTTATTTTCAGGTTCTAAGTGCTATGGGTACATTCTAGGGGCTGATCTGAATTAGGAAAGTGTAGGTGATGTGTGAGCAGATGCTAACACATTTGAGGCTTTTAACTCTAAATAATTGCAAAGTTTTAAGCAACTTTTGGTTGTTTTTGATTGTTTTCTTGTGATATTGTAGTTGTAGCAAAGATGGGAGGAAAAAAAAAAGATGAACAAAATAAGTAAAATCTAGTACAAGTGAGCTGATATGCGTCTGAAGGCATTTCTTGCAAGCCGTCAAAGATGTGGTAAGCTACCAAAAAAGGCGTCAGGAAGAACAGTGGAAAAGATTTACTGAATGAGAGTGACAAAATTCTCAATATGTCATCACAAGTGTGGTAAGTCGTCAGAATATGCCGTCAGAGTAAGGCAGAACATGGTGAAATAAGCTGAAGGTCTGACGATATTTGCTACATGCCATTACAAGTGTGGTAAGCCATCATAGGACATCGTCAGAGTGAGGCAGAACAGGTCAAGATGGCATGACTTCTTATGACATATCTGAGACGCCGTCAGAAGCCTGATGACTAACACCAATATAGCGTCACCTAAATCCGAGCCCAGCTGTGATTTTGTTATTTTATTTCCTTACTTAGGCTTTAGTATAAATAGTAGTTTTTAGGATGTTTAAAGGAGGGAAGTTTTCATTATTCAGAACAAGAATTTTGAAGGGAGAAACACGTACATTGTTCTCTTTTGCCAATTATTTTTAGTTTCTTTCTTATCAACTATTCTTGAGTTTATAACTTGGGATTTAATTGAAGAAATTATTCATTGTTTTGCATCTATACGTAAGTTTATCATTATCATCATGAATTCAACTTGTGATTTCCTTCGTCAAATCATGAGCGGCTAATTTCATTAGTTGGGGTTATGGGATCTAAGGATAAGGGTTGGATATGATGCTAAGTGTTTAATGGATTCAAAGAGTAGTAGAACATCTTAAAATTCTGTGGTTTTAACTGAAATCTAGTGGTTGCAAAAATTAGATTATGCCTTAGGTTTTATTTGCTTCTAACGGAGAAATAAACTAGAGGACGGGAATTATCAACAGGGACTCGAAAGCTACCAACCTTCTATTTAATGATTAATGTCGTAACTGGATTAATCTACCTGAGATAACATCTGATTGGATATAGATAAATTATCTAAGTTTGAGAGAATTAGATAATAAATTATCTGGTGAGGTCGAGAGATAAGTCAGATAGTATCATAGTCAGGGATATTTTGTTGTTCAACTTATTCTGAGGATCTCTAGCATTACCTGGTATCTGTCAATACCCGAAACCTTTGGTGATTATAACCCTGGTTTCCCATTTATATTGATAACAACTCTAAAAATTCAGAAAGTGAAGATTGATACATTGTGAACTTTAAACCCCCAACTTTTGAAAATGATAAACTACCATTAAAGTATTTCGTAAATAAATTAACGTTCATACCCTATTCCCTGTAGGATTTGACCCCAACCTAGTTGGGTTTTATATTGACAACGATCGCTTACACCCATTCAAGAGTGTAATTTGAGCATTATCAAAAATGGTGTCGTTGCCGGGGAATACGGTTTTAGACTGAAAATTGTGTACGCAAAAATTTGTTGATATTTAAGTTTCCTTGATTTAAGTTTATTTGTTATTTTTGTTTATTGTAGGTACTGTGTTGTTTATGCCAAAAATGAGAATTTCCAGCGCACCACTATTACCAATCAACTCGAAACCTCAACTAATTGGAAAAATAGCTGAACAACAAGAAGTAGAAAGATTAGCTGCTTTATCCAGGACTCAGGTGAATGTGAAAAATTTGGGTCAACAAGCACATCACCAAAACCATGATGATGAGGACTTGGGTGATGAGGAATTGCTGAATCCTCAAAACCCAAGGAAAGCGGAGCAAGTTGCTGCACCAGTGCGGCGAAACGTCAATAGAAATCATCCAACTCGAGGCAGATATAGTCAATAGCCTATGCACTATGAGGTTGATGATAAATGAAGGACGGAGCTGGTGCAATGGGTGCTATCATCCCGCCACCGTTGGCACAAGGTGCAAAGTTCAGTATAAAAAGTACCATGATCCAACTCCTGAATTTGAAGAGGTTATTTGGAGGCTTTCCTGGTGATGATCCTAACATGCATTTGGTGAACTTTATCACCATCTACAAATCCTTTGACAATCCGGGAGTGAGTCGGAATGCAATAAGATTGAGGTTGTTTCCATTGTCTCTGTCTGGAAAGGCAACAATGTGGTTGAATAAGTTAGAGCCTGATTCTGTAATCAACTGGAGATAGTTGAAAGATCCATTCTTAGAATGGTTCTTTCCACTCTCCAGAAGGGTACAGTTGAGGGACGAGATCAGCAACTTCAGATAGCTTCCAACTGAAGCACTGCACGAGACTTGGGAAAGGTTTAAGAAGAAACTTGCACAATGTCAAACCATAATATGACGGACTTGCATTTGATGGAGACCTAGTACAGAGCTTTCAACTCTGTGACAAATCCAATAGTCGACAATGCTGCAGGTGGTTTATTCATTGACCTCTCTTTTTAAGATGCTTCTGACATGCTAAATAGAATGACCAAGATAAGTCGAGCTTGGTACACTAGGGATTCTATAGTGGCTAGCCCTATGATTTCTGGTGGTATTACTGCAGAACAGCGAGAAGGGATGAGGAGCGACATCAGGATTTGGCCCACTTAAAGATGCAGATGGACTTACTGGCTAAGAATTTTCTATCCGGCAAGACTAAAATGATTAAGGTTGTGGATGATCAAGGTACTGTATCTGCAGGAGCTGATGCTGAGGCCAACTATGTGAGCAATCAGGGGGTTTTCTGAGGCAATAGCCAAGGGAACCAAAGTTGGACTTTCTATGACAAGTCTGATTATAAAGATAGGGATCAGGGACATTGGAGAAACAATAATGACAGGAGTGGTTCATATGTTACTCCTGGAAGGTTGGATGCTGCATCTACTAGTTCTGGCAAGATGTCCATGGAAGACATGATGGAAAAACTGTTGAAGGGATTTGAAGCTACTAACTTAGGGGTAACTAATATGAAAAGTGAGTTTTCTACCCTCAGTAAGTTAGTTAGCTCACACTCTACTTTTATTAAGTAGTTGGAGCAATAGAAGAAAAATGGGCACTTTACCTAGTGATACGGTTCAAAACTCGTGGACTAATGGCTCTTGTTTAGCGATTACCACTCAGAGTGGTAAGATATTACCTGGACCTTCTATGGGCAAAGACATGGAGAAGGAGGTAAGTGTTGATGAATCAGAAGAAAGAAATCCAGTAGAGTCTGAGAAGGTGGATAGCTTTATTGACATATCAGAGAAAGAAGATGATAAGAAAGAGAAAGTGGTATAGAAATAAATGCCAAGACCACCACCTCCATCTCCGCAGAGGTTGAAGAAGAAAGAAGATAATAAAAAATTTATCAAGTTCATGGCAATAATGAAACAACTGACAATGACGGTGCCATTGATGGAGGCACTTGAGCAAATACCGAGCTATGCTAAATTTATGTAGGATCTACTGACGAAGTAGAAGAAAGTAAGCTGTGAGATGGTGGACAATCTCCACTACTGTAGTGTTGTTTTATCACAGTCCTTAGTATAGAAAAAACCTGATCCTGGTGCTTTCACTATTTTGTGCACAGTAGGACCCGTGAAATTTGAGAAAGCTTTGTGTGACCTTGGCGCAAGTATTAATTTGATGCCGCTGGCCATCTATAAAAGGCTTGATGTAGGGGTACCTACTCCTACAAATATGTGACTCGTGATGGTAGATAGGTCAATCAAAAGACCTATGGGTATTCTACATGACGTGCTGGTGAAAGTGGCCGACTTTATTCTCCTTGCGGATTTTGTAGTTCTAGACTGTGATATTGATTTTGAGGTGCCTATTATTCTAGGAAAACCATTATTGGCCACAGGAAGAGTGCTAGGTGATTTGGAGCTCAATGAGCTCAAGTTTCGAGTTGGCAAAAATGAAGCAAAGTTTAAAATGCACTCATCCACAGTGAATCAAGAAGAGATGAGTGTATTCGCAGTCATGGATGTATTCTATGTAGATAACAAAAGGTATCGGTATGATGTCTTGGCGAAGTCTGAGTAGCCAAGATAACTGAGTCGTGCGACGACATTAAATCAGGCGCTAGTGGGAAGCAACCCAAAATTTTATTTTCATTCATTTTTAGGTTAGTTTTTATTCTTATAGTTAGGATTTTAATACCCAGAAGGTGAAATCAAGATTATCTACTAAAAAGGACCCTGGCGGCCTTTATGGTAAGACGTCACATATGTGATGGCTTACCAGAAAATAACGTCAGAGAGGTCTAGTATGAAGAAGTGTCTGCCTAACCCTGACGAGATTGCCTCATGAGTTACCATAACTCTGACGGCATTTTTCTGTGTCGTCAGGTATTACGGGCCCAGATGTTAAGTTGGATCTGACCCGGCCCAGGCTTAAACTTTTCACCTTCTTGGTAGTTTATTTGGTTTCCATGTTTAGTTATTTCTTTTCTTAGCTAGAATACATAATATCTTCCTTCCTTCTCTAACTTGATCACAACTAAGAAAGAAAACCTTTCCCTTGAGAGATTGGATTGAAAGCAAAGTGACCAACTTTCTTATCTCATCCACATTCTCTTACCTAAAGCTCACACTGCATACGAACTAAGCTCCATTGTTAAGGAAGTGTGCAAGTCGATAATCAGGTATGCTCGATGCTTAAAACTTTTCTTTCTTTTGGGTATGTATAACAGAAGAAGTTCAACCTTGGTTCAAAGGAGCTTAAGCGGATTAAAGAACTATAAGCTACTTTGAATCTAGGGTTTCGCTGGGTTCTAACAGAAGAAGATCTAAAGAGCAGCTCAAGAACTCAATTAAGTTAAAATCAAGTCAAAATTGAAGTCAAAAAATCAATGAAAAAGGGAGTTAAAGGATTATGTTATGAGCTGATGACATTTATGGTAGGACGTCACATCTGTGACGGCTTACCACAAATGTCATCATAAGTTAAAGGAAAAAAGATGAGGTTCTGTTAAGGTCTGACGACATATCTGATACGTCGTCACAGGTGTGACGTCTTACCAGACAATGTCATCAAAAGTTGAGAAATTTCAGTAGTTACTGCTTGAGACTGACGACGTCTATGGTAAGTTGTTAGAAATACGAAGACTTACCAGAGATGCCGACAAGCCTTTGAACTGAAACTGAATTGAAACCTTTTCAGGGATTCTAAGAAACCTGATAACGCCCAAACTACAGCTCTCGTTAGAAAGTGTAAGCGGTCGATGTCAAATATAGAACCCAACTGGGTTGGGTGTCGAATCCCACAGGGAATACTTGGTCACTAAGTGTTGCAACTATTAGTAGACTATTGGTCGAAAATTCCACGGAAAGGGGGGATTTGATGATGGCGTGAACTAATAATATTGAAGTAACGATGGAATGCTTTGTTTAGTAAGATTTAATCACAGAGAATAATAAGTTAGGGTTATGTCCACCTTATGAGTTCTACGTATCTATTAACTATGAGTAATGCGGAATTTAGACATGCATGCACTTATAGAGATTCGTATGCTAATAGTAAATCCTAGTGTTTCTCAACCATCAAGGATTATTTCACTTTAACTCTCTCGAGCCTAAAGTGTATAACTAATGGTACAAACTCTCCAAGAAATTAATCTGGTTAAGGCATTAACGTGTAAATAGGGGTTGGTAGCCCTATTTCCTTGTCACACTCTCTTTTCCAAACATGTAACTTTTCTCTCGAACAAGTTAATGCTATAATGGCATGTTCTCTATGTTTGCAACCATGAGAATTAAATTAAAATGAAGAGAGTAATGATATAAGTAGCATACACATCAAGAATTCACAAACTCATAGCAATAGATAATATCTCACAAGGTTTCCATAACCCTAACAGAGAAGTTTAGCTACTCATGATTACAACGGAAATCAACGAAGACATCATCATCATACCAAAGTTAGAATAATCTCATGATGGGGATGAGTTTGGCGTCAAACAAGAGGTTGACGTTTTCTTGCCCTCTAGCCGTTCCACAAGAAAGCCGTGTTTTTCTCTGTTTGAACTTACAGAATCTGTAAACTGAATAATTCTAAAGTGTCGAATGAAAGGGATCGAATGAATGCTGAAAAATTCAGCAAATAAGGTTTTTATAACATCCTTGTCCTACTAAGTTACTGTTGCATCCCTAAGTATTTAGAAATACTGATTTTGCCCGGGACAAATTCTCCATGCATCACATTCAGTCCACAAGCTTCCAAAAGCTGCCTTCCCTCTTATATGAAGTTTTCCGTTGCTGCCCTAAGGTCCACAAAGTGCTGAAATCTTCATCATTAATACCTGAAAATATGCTAATCACATAGGTTAGCTCACTTACAGGAAAATGGACTAAAAGTGCAGGAATTATATATTTTGTCCTCAAAACTTAGCTAAAATATGGGTGAATTATGGTTCTTAGGCGTGTAAATATGCCCAACATCAAAACCACTGATGCATCTTGTTTATTTATATGATTTAGAACACTGATAATTGACTCTAAATTGCTGCTGGAATAAAAATGACACCCAAGAGAAAGAGTCCTAACACTCCAAAGAAAGTGGCAAAGCTAAAAGTAGTTCGGAAGCTTATTAATGAGGACTCCGACTATGAAGATGAAGAACCACTTCTCAGGTGGAAGAGAAAGAAACCAAGCCCAAAGGCATTTTTTTCACCTAAACCTATTCAGGTGAAAGATAGTGATGATACTGACACTACTACCCCACCTGAGAATGAGTCCTCTGAGCAAGAGGGTTCCAAGCAAATCAAGTTCGAACAGCCTGAGTCTGAGAAGGCTGGATCTAAAGAGCAGGGGTCTGAGGAGATAGAATCAGTACCACCATCCTCAGAAAATCAAACTGATAATGATTCTCCAATTTAGAGAGTTGTAGTGAGATGCAAAAACCTGGAGGTTAAATATAATGTCAGATGGCTCATTCCAGGAGCTAAGAGCCTATATCTTGATGGTCTGCGTAGAACTCAGCAGAGACCTGTTTGGAGACCTATCTTTGAAGAAAAACAAATCATTACCAAAGGGTTGATCAACTACCCGAAGGTGATAAAAAGGTTCAAAAATTATGGCCTAAAGTGGACTACCAGAACAGGAGATTTCTACAGTCCAGCAGTAGCACGGGAGTTTTATGCAAACTACCAAGCAGACCTGCAAAACAGATGCAAGAAAGGTGAGAGAATATCAAACATGACATTACTAGAGAAAATTACAGTGACGGGAGTGATGGTGAGTATCTCGTACACAACAATCAACCATTTTCTTCATGGGCTGAACTTTAATGTTCAGGATACTTCACCCACATTCTATGCCCATTTGAAAGACAAGGCGAATCAGCGTAGATGGTTGGCTACTCACATAGCGGAGGGAGAGCCTATTTGGTTGACCAACCCGAATGAAAGGAACTACAAAGCTTCTTTGACACCTGAGGCAATGTTCTGGTGAGGCGTAGTGCGCAGGCACTTGATCCCTACAAAAAATGATAATATATACTGGGAGATAATAGGGTCGTACTAGTTGCTAGTCTAGTGACTGGGATATCCCTGGATTTTGGTGAAATTATTGCTAAGGAAATAAAGATTCGGGTGTCTAGGCCTAACACTGTATATCCATTCCCGTGTCTGATCACTAAGCTATGTAGAGCAGCAAATATGCCTGAGATCGTAGGTGTGGATGAGGATATCGCTGCTAGAAAGACTTACAACCCAATCACAAGTGAGGAAAATCTACCTGCATTGAGGCTTGAGAGGGGAGCAGAGGTAGCAGTTGAGCCTCCTATTCCAGATTCTAGTTCAGTGCCTACTGTGGAGGCACAACCTCTTGAGGCAGCAGCAATACCACCACCACCATCAGCACAGGCAGGTTCAGTGCCTGCAACTGAGTTAGCTCCATCAGCTTCTGCAGCACCAGCAGAACTTGCTTTCAACTTGCCAACCTTCAAAAAAATTGCTAGACAAACTCAATGGTGCGAGGCTCAGCTGAAACAGTTTGCCAAGCAGTTTGCAACTGCAGTAGATAAAAGAATCAGGGTTGCACTTGAGCCTTATGAGTCCTTTCCTACTAGGTTTTCTGACTTGGAGAATCGGTTTGATGTGTGAGAAAGATAAATGTCGAGTACAAAGATTAAATAGTTTAGATCTGAGTTTAAGCAGATAAAGACAGAGTTTGGAGTGATTAGACAGCTCCAGTGCATTACAGTAATAGAAGATGTGGCTGAGGAGCCCAAAGGTAAATTAGAGTTGCTTGATCTTATTGAGGAATCTGTGCAGAAGAAGAAAAATAAAGAAAAGAAAGATGAAAAGATAAAAGGAAAGAGAAAGAGACAAGGAGATAATGAGAATGAGGGCAAAGCCGAGAAAAAGGCAAAGAAGAAGAAAAAGGCTCAGAAAATAGAAGCAGAAGAGACGACGCAATCAAGTGATGAGGTAGCAGCCACTGACAAAGCAAACGTGAAACGGGCAATACAAGCGTCCCTAGAGGACCACTTGAGAAGGAGGGGCACTCCGAGCTAGAGTCGTAGGATCCTCATCCAGTGCACCTCCTTCAGATACAGTGGTTGCTAAGCCAGCGCAGCAACAAGCTCTAGATATAAGTGTCCCAATTAGAGATACTGATGTGGGGGTAAAACCCCATAATCCCCGTACTTGATCTCTACCAGGTACACCCTAAACCCTTAGTTTCATTTTGCTTTGATTTTAAGTTGAGGGTGTAGGGTAGCATGTTGTTGTAGCATATTTTACAAATAACTAGGAGTAGTGCAAGTTCTGTAGGTACTCAACTAATTTTTTTTTATTTATTTTGAACACCTCTCTGAAGGTTTATTTTGCATAATTGTGTGAATTGCCTCAAATTATGACTATTGAGCATCTGGTTAGGGCATTAGTTTTGTGCTTAACAATCATAGCTGAATAACTGCATGAACCAGATAAGTAGTAGTTAGTGAAATGTTTCTGTGCCAAGTGTGTGTGAGATCTTACTGTGTTCCCTGTGGTATTGCTGAATCTAGAACTTGCCTAGTTTGTTTTGTCTTGGTTGAGAGATAGGGGTTAGGAAAGGATCATAGGCCATTTTTGAACTTAAGTCACTTTTATCCTAAATGACCTTCCATGTACTACATTATATCCCTTGATCCCTGTTTGAGCCTAAATTGACCATTTCTTTTTATGAAACCCATAACCTTCCCTTTTTAAATCATAATGAACCTATTTTGGCCCTAGTCCTCCTTGGACATTGTGCATCTCAATGTAGGGAAACAGACTAAGTTGAGGGTGGCTATCATAGGGGTGCGTGATATAAGTTGGGTATGAAGAAGGATAGAATAGATGAGAAAGAATCAAAAAAAAAAGGTTGGGTGTTAGTGAAAAAGAGCAAGAAAAGAAAATTTATTGGAATAAAAAGAAGTGCACCCATCCTGAAAGTGTGATCAAGAAAATAAAAAGAGAGAGAAAGAGGTTAATAAGTTGACCCCACAAGATAAGGTAGGGCAAAGGGGGTTAGTCACTCTAAATTCCGTTTAATACCATACCAGCCCCTAGCCTACGTTACAAGCATGAGAAAGTCCTACAGTGATCCTAGCCTAACTGTCTAGATACTTTGGTAATGACGATAAGGGCAAGCATATGGTATTTGGCATAAACTGGTTGAACTTCATTCTGAGTGCAAGAGTCTTTGTGATTATCCCCATGATTATACCTTGATTACTGATAATGAGAGTAAAGGGGAGTTTGTTTGTTGTGAGGGTACACTAGTATCTTGGTAAGTTACTTGCTTGTTTGGGTAGTGTACATTACATACATGATTGTTGGCACTTAGTGATGTCATGGGTAGAAGCCTTTGTGTTACATTGTTGCTTTTCAATAAATTGCACAGTAGTTTGAGTTAGTTGACCTTGGAGGTGGTAAATTGGGTTTTGAGCTAAGAATTGGTTGTTGACTGCTGAATGTTCGTTGTATTCTCTTAGTTGTGTTTTGGTTGCTTGAGGACAAGCAATTGTTTTAAGTTGAGGGTATTGATGTGTGAGCAAATGCTAACACATTTGAGGCTTTTAACTCTAAATAATTACAAAGTCTTAAGCAACTTTTGGTTGTTTTTTATCGTTTTCTTGTGATATTGTAGTTGTAGCAAGAATGGTTGAAAAATATAAAAAAGATGAACAAAATAAGTAAAATCTAGTACAAGTGAGCTGATATGAGTCTGACGGCATTTCTTGCAAGTTGTCAGAGATGTGGTAAGCTACCAGAAAAAGGCGTCAGGAAGAACAGTGGAGAAGAGTTGTTGGATGAGAGTGATGACATTCTCAATATGTCGTCACAAGTGTGGTAAGCCGCCAGAATATGCCATCAGAGTGAGGCAGAACATGGTGAGATAAGCTGAAGGTCTGACGACATTTGCTACACGTCGTCACAAGTATGGTAAGCCGTCATAGGACATCATCAGAGTGAGGCAGAACAGGTAAGATGGCATGACTTCTGACGACATATCTGAGACGTCGTCAGAAGCCTGACGACCAACACCAATATGGCATCACCTAAATCCGATCCCAGCTATGATTTTGTTATTTTATTTTCTTAATTAGGCTTTAGTATAAATAGCAGTTTTTAGGGTTTTTAAGGGAGGGAAGTTTTCATTATTCAAAACAAAAATTTTGAAGGAAGAAACACGTACACTGTTCTCTTTTTCCAATTATTTTTAGTTTCTTTCTTATCAACTATTCTTGGGTTTCTAACTTGGGATTTAATTAAAGAAATTATTTGTTGTTTTCCATCTATACGTAAGTTTATCATTATCATCATGAATTCAAATTGTGATTTCCTTCGTCAAATCATGAGCGGCTAATTTCATTAGCCGGGGTTATGGGATCCAAGGATAAGGGTTTGATATAATGCTAAGTTTTTAACGGATTCAAAGAGTAGTAGAACATCTTAAAATTCTGTGGTTTTAACTGAAATCTAGTCGTTGCAAACATTAGATTATGCCTTATGTTTTATTTGCTTCTAACGGAGAAATAGACTAGAGGATGGAAATTATCAACAAGGACTCAAAAACTACCAACCTTCTATTTAATGATTAATGTCGTAACTAGATTAATCTACCTAAGATAACATCCGATTAGATATAGATAAATTATCTAAGTTTGAGAGAATTAGATAATAAATTGTCTGGTAAGGTCGAGAGATAAGTCAGATAGTATCATAGTCAGGAATATTCTATTGTTCTACTCATTCCGATGTTCTCTAGCATTACCTAGTATCTGTCAATACCCGAAACCTTTAGTGATCATAACCCTGGTTTCCCATTTATATTGATAACAACTCTAAAAATTCAGAAAGTGAAGATTGATACATTGTGAACTTTAAACCCCCAACTTTCGGAAACGATAAACTACCAGTAAAGTATTTGTAAACAAATTAACGTTCACACCTTATTCCCTGTGGGATTCGAACCCAACTAGACCCCAACCTAGTTGGGTTTTATATTGACAACGATCTCTTACACCCATTCAAGAGTGTAATTTGAGCGTTATCAGTAGGGTATTACATTAAATTTTGTCAAGCCATGAAAATTTGATGTCTCGAGTCTCAAACTCAACGTTGATGGACTGCTTGAAGGTGATAGCTCATCAAGCCATTTAAAAAACGAGCATGCACCATTATCCTTGAAAAAAAAATAATTACATAACGCTTTACTTAACTATATAAAAAAGACATACACGACTCACCTTCGCAATTGCATAATTATAGAATTTGAGACCTGAATTTGAGTATGTGCGTGACGTCCTCAAAACAGCCGCATTTCCACAGTGACTAATTAAAGTCTTTTTAGAATTGGATGTTTGAGATGCTTGAGACATTGTAGAATTTTAAAATAAAAACAAAGTGAATGAAATAAAATAATGAGGGATGAAGGACATTATATATGAAGTAAAAAGATGTGTTAACACTGAAGGAGTACAAAACTGGCCATTTGTTACCGTTGAAATAATAATTGTGTTTTTTGTAACTGTTGGTGACACTTAATATACTATCGTAGATCATGACATATGTCAGTCATCAACGAGATACTAAAGTCTACCGTAGACACTCGTAATCGATTAACCCTCAATAACATGTTTTAAGAAAATAATACAGTAAAAAATATACTTGTGCTTTGAGGGTACATAGATTTAATTGGTCTACCGTAGACCTACACTTTAGGTATAGCATCGATTGATCTATGGATTATTCGTAAATCGCGTAGATCTATGTATACTAGTAAAGACCATTACTTGGATATTATTTAAAAATGAATAAATAAATTAAAAATAAATATACTATGAATTTCTACACATATGAAGGAGTGTAAACAAGTCACATAATCATATTAGAGCTTATACAAATTAGAGGTGGTGAATTAAGGAGTGTGTTAATGGGTAGTGGTTGAACAAACAATATCCTGAGAGTAATGTTTGTTAAAGGACAAGTATGTTTTGAGGATGTTGATTCTATTTGATGACTACCCATTCCACATACTCCTTCAATCACCATTCCCAAATTAAAAGAGTATGTGGAATGGATAGTGGTTGAATAATCATCATCCTCAAAACATACTTGTACTTTGACAAACATTACTCTTATAATATTTTTTGTTCAACCACTATCCATTCACACACTCCTTAATTCACCATCCCTAATTTGTATAAGCTCTAATATGATTACGTAACTTGTTTACACTTCTTCATATGTGTAGAAACTCATAATACATTTATTTTTTATTTATTTATTCATTTTTGAACAACATCCAAATGATGATCTATAGCAGTGTACATAGATCTCCGTGGTCTATAAATAATCAGGAGATCAATCGATGCACTCCTAACGATGTAAGTTTACGATAGATCAAAAGAATCGATGGACCCTCAAAGAATAAGTATATTTTTACGTGAATTTGACATGGGTCAACATTGATGGCAGTCTATTAAGTGTCACCAACAGTTCAAAATTATTTATTTAAATTTTTTTTAATTTAATTATTTTCTTTCACCAGCCCCAAAACATGTTATTATCTGTTAAAATCTTTTTAAATTTAATTATTTTCTTTTACCAACCCCATAACATGTGATTATCCAGGGTTTAGGGATAACTGAAGGTTTACATAGAAATAAGCACTGTATTTATAGATCTATAGAAGGTGGTATCATATTCCCACCCAATGGTCAGTCGACGTGTGGAAATAGAAAAGGCTTACCTAGCGTATACCAACGATTTTTCTTGAGAACAGACCTTTTTATAGCTTTTAATTAAATGAAAACAGGAAACAATGATTCAATGCATCGATTGGAGAGATATTGCGGTAAAAAGACCCACATAGCGTGTTTGATGAGTAATTATATAACCAATACATAATGTTGATACTCAATTTGGGCTCACTATACTTAAATTAACGCATTTAGACTCTCTGGTCGTTAAATGACACAATATAGAATTTTTCACATATTTTTTATAATTGTTGATAAATTATTGATAATCATCATTATTTTATAATTTTTTTACTCATTAATTGTCATATTTTAGTTTTACATAATTTATTGATAATTATCTTTAATTTCATTAATTTTAAAATTCTTATCAGTTTATTATTATTTTAATTTTTTTTTTTTGCATAGTCATTTACATACGTACATAGCACAGCACTATAATTTTTTACTGCACGGTATAATTTTAATTATTTATAGCATAATATATTTTTTTCAAAATAATTATATTTTTTATTTGTTATTTATATTTTTTTGTAATTATATATCGATATTCATTATTTTGTACATTATTTAATACGATCTACAAATGTCAGTCAGCTTAATTATTTTAATACACAAAATAAATCAATCAAGCCAAAGTTTCGTCACTTTTTTAAAGGTGACACTTGAAGTGATAGATTGAGATTTTTATTTTTTGAAAAAAAAAAATTATATTTTGGTTAAAAGAGTGAAAACCGCATAAGATAATAGTCTGTGGTTTAAATCATGCATTAGGGGTAAAACGGATTAATTCTTTATTTTTTTGAATAATAAAAGGGTCCCTTTATATTACTTCCTCCGTTTCAAATAAATTAATTATTGAATTTTAACACACATATTAAAAAAAAAAAAACATTTATTATGTTTTTTTATTTTTTATCCTATTCAAAAAATAAAGACACATGATACATTATTTTCAATAGATATTTAATGAAGGATAAATTTAAAAAAAAAATTCAACATCTACCTTAAATTATGAATCATTTATTTATTTTAAAACACTAAAATTACTCCAATAATTCACTTACTTTTGTGAAATGGAGGGAGTACAAAAGAATGGGAGGGGGATATATTATTTTTGAGAAAAAATAAAAATACACAATATACACACAATACGCACACACAAATATCAGATCCCATACGCCATTCTCTCTCTCTTATCTCACGTTTTTCTTCTCCTTTTACCCCTTCTCCTTGCTGCCCTTTACCGCTGGAGCTCCGGCAACCTCCACCAACCAGCCCCCTTCTCCCATTTCCCTCTTCTTTTCCCCCCTCTCCAACCGCGTCGCACTACCACGCGCCACCAACGCCGGCGAAACATCCACCAGCGCGCCGACCAGCCACCACAAACCACCACTCTCTTCCTCCTTTCTCCATCCCCAAACAGCTCCGGCAACCACACCAACATACCCCAATTTTTCTTCTATCTTCTCCGGCCTAATCTGGAAACCCGGAGTTCAACCTCAGATTTTCCTCCACCACCCGCTGCTCACCCTCATTGTTGTTGTACCATTTTTGGGCCCGATCTGACCGGAGCTTTGTACATATGGCGTTGCTCCGGCCTAAGCCGTGGAAGCAACGCCACTTCCTTCTCCGTTTATTATTGTTGTTCGTCGAAAAAACACTCCCTTGAATTGAGTTTCTACTGGTTTATGTGCTATTGCATATCTTGTTACCCTGATTTGGTTGGCTATAGTTTATTTCTTGTATTTTGATTTATTTTCGGAAAGAGTAGTGCTTTGCTGATCTACTAAGTGCACTAAATGTTTGCTGTTGTTTCCTGAGTTGCCTACTGCTAATGCATTTAGTTTATTTTGCTTTTTATCAGCATTATTTTGGACTGATGAGGCATAATTTTTGATGTATTCTGCTACTGGGTCGCATTCTTTAGGAATTAAATTTGGAGGATTTCATCCTTTTTATTTAGTGACTTTGAGGTTATATTGATAATGAATAAAATACTAGGCTAGTTGATGAATGAAAAATTTTTCGTCCATTTTTTAGGCTTGCAAAAATAAAAAGACGGATATTATGTATATAAATACGTAGTAAAATAAATGAGTTGAGCGATGACAAAATTTTTATAACAACGCAAAAGTTTTATGATTCGTATCTTGACAGGCGATTTAGGACGGCTAATAAATTAAGCAATCATTTTGTAGTCATGACGTAACTAAAATTTGATCTGAGCCCATATTCCATGACGTACCTAAAATTTGATCCGAGCCCATATTTTTTACTGAAAAATTTTAGTATTTATACATATATGCACACACATCTTCTTAATTTTTTTATAATTATTTATTTGTTACTAATATTTTTATTATAAGTGTTTGTTTATACAGGTTATTGGAAAAATTCGTTGGGAGTGACACTCAAGGAAGACTTTAAATTTTGTATTAGATTTTTATATTTTTATATTTGTATAAATATTATCATAGTGAAAACTTTATTTTGGAGGCATTGGACGGGAATGCTTTAACTTATACAATCTTTACCGCGCATTTAGACAAATTTAGATCGTTAATATTTATAGAAAAAATAAATTAATTTAGATAGTTAATCAATTAATTCATACTTATACATTTGAAAATATTGCATAATCTTTTTATTTAAAATAAATTTTTCTTTTCTTTTTATACATATTCTTATATACTTTTGATCATCTTCACACATTTTTTATATACAATAATTTATGTAATTTATACATTCTTTATATGCAAATAGTTTATATTGTTTTAATGTATATTTTGGATTTTATTTATAAGCACTGATTTTTTCCTTCGCCTCATAAAAAATCTAAGTCTAATCGGGAACTACATTTGTGGATTCTGAAGGGTGCCTAATACATTTCCTTCGAAATAATTTGAACTCTTACCTTGAATCTAAATTGATTTTACAGATTAAAATAAAGTCATAATTGCTAATAATTAAATAGGTTTCCTCATTTTCTTTAAAAATTAGGTGGCGACTCTGTACAAAATTTATTCTTTTAGAGTCCATAATGTCGTGCTCGTTTTGACCTTAGGTAAAAATAGGGTATGACAGTTTGGCGACTCTACTGAGAAATACAAGGTTCTAACCATTACAAATTTAGGTAATTATTTACGTTTTTATACATTGTTATTTGTTTCATACTAATTGTCTTGATTTATCATGCTTATATGGCTTAAATTATTTATTTGTTTATAGATTGTTTATTGCTTTATATAAATTATCATTCCGTTCATATTTTCTCCATTTTGAAAAACTGACACTTGCACACATTGTACACGTGGATTGTACTTTCTCAAAAAAATTTCAAATCACCTTATTTTAGAAAGTTGGCGTATACGAGGTGTAAGCGGGAGTTTTACTATCGTGGAACTATGTGCCTTGTCATATAGGAAATCCAAGTCCTTGTTTACCCACTCTTAGTTAGCATAGAATAGAGCTAAAATAACACCTTTTTAGGTACATGCATTGTTAGTCAGTTTTATCCAAATGTTCGAAGGATTTACGACCCAAAGTAACACATTATCATAGTTTTTGTACATATTTAAAGAATAATTATGCCTATTTGCTATCAATTGGTTATACTTTAGTGAGAAGGTGTAATTTAACCTTTGTTTTGCAGTGCGAATTAGTTAAAAGATGCACCTTGGTAACATTGCCAATAATTGCGTATGCGTTTGAACTACGTTTTAACCTAATTCTTGTCTTGACAAAATACGTAGGCAACCCTGCATTAGGGTTCGGGCTCTTCACTGTTTCAAAATAATTTCTTCGATATTCAAATTGGGGCAATTTTCTGAAACAGTTCAAAGACGCTCTCAAAAAGCCTTCAAGAGCGCAATTTAATAGCTCCTCAAAATTCAAATCTCATTGACATTAGTGCCTAGCCGGCCTATCTTCAGATTTTCACTCAATTTTACCTAGTTTCTTTTTTCGAACGTCGTGAATTATTAAATTTATGACGTATTGATCCCCACTCTCTAAAGCAAGAATTTAATATTTTTCAATTATAATAATTCTGCCAACTACGACAAAATAAGGTCATAATTCCTTCAATATCCATCTTTTTAATTTTGTCAGCATACTGAAGTTGTGTCCAAGCTCTTCCCATGCTTTACATCCATTCTTTCGATCATTTGATCAGAATAATTTTGATGCTAAAAGCAGTTCTTTCCAGCAGTTCTTTCCTGATCGTCTTTCACATTATTTTTATTAATGACCATTATTTTTTTATCATACATGGCGCATACTAATTCACAAATTTGCCTGAACTACGCAGACCTGATTCTTGTTTTCATAAGATACGTAGGCAACCCTTATTTGGG
Organism: Capsicum baccatum var. pendulum; assembly: GCA_030864225.1. Lineage (NCBI taxonomy): Eukaryota > Viridiplantae > Streptophyta > Magnoliopsida > Solanales > Solanaceae > Capsicum > Capsicum baccatum. The sequence goes on from CM061552.1 coordinate 146,368,514, forward strand.
TTCGATCCCATTTTTTTAAAAAAAAATAAAATAAAATTTTGACTTAGTTGATATCAATACAGTTAGGAGTGTGCATGAGAAAGAGCAAATTGATATGGTGGGAGGAATAGACTTTATGGTAAGCCAAGGTTCTTTTGGTACCTTTTATCACATCTAAGTAACACTTGAAAATTCTCCTGCATACATTTAAGACAAAAACGAAGCCAGCCTCATTGTTTCATGTGCATTCTAGAACTTGACTTTAATGTCTGTTGAAGCAAAATTCTGAGTTGCACTTGGTTTAGGAAAGGACCTGTCACGCCTCAAATCCTATTGGAGCGGACTGGCACCCGTAACCGAGGAGGCCCGGGAGAACCAGCTCATAACCTTATACTTTCCATGCATACCTCTATGACAACCCAAAATTCGGACAACATCATGTTGCATATAAAAGGAAATAATCACCTGTATAAGGTCGAGCACACATATATATGTATATACAATACTTGGCCGTTGGAGCCATCACGTCTATTAACAAAACACCACCTTGATTGTACATTAGGTCTACAAAGCCTCTAGACAATACAAAGAGTTTAACTAAGGTCGGGACACACCCCACCATATAAGTAACTTCTATACAATACCAAAAGTAATTGGATATGACACGGAAAGTCCCGAAGCAAACTGGAGCTCACCCAAAGCAGCTGGGTATCCTGGCTCCTACTTGTGTGGTGTATGTGCTAAGGTACCTGTGCCTGCAGCATGAAATGCAGGTCCCCCGTGGGGGACATCAGTACAAAATATGTACTGAGTATGTAAAGCTGTAGATAATCACATATGATATAGGAGCTCAATAGAAATTAAAAACAAGTGAATAAATCGTAATAGGAGTGGACCACACTTACTAGAACTTGTGACAACCTGTACATTGTATTTATTCAATCACTTTACCTTCGTTCTTATCACCTTTGTAATCATTACTGTACTGTACTGTGACCATTAGGCTGCCTCCAGTACATATCAACTGGGATCGACCCATGCTAGGCTTATGCCCCTGGGATACCACCCATAAACACATAACTAGGGATCGACCCATGATAGGCTTATGCCCCTGGGATACCACCCGATAAGAGAGAACTTCCATCACTTAGTTCAATTGATCTTTGAGATTGTTATTTCGGTCGCCACCATATTTTTGATACTTTGAAATAATGATACATCAATAAGAGACATATAAATAGACCATCAATGCAATAACAATGAAGTAAGAACTCATTGGCACATCAATAAAATGTTTTGGAGTCATCAATGCCATAACAATGAAGTAGGAACTTATTGGTATATCAATGAAACGTTTTGGAGTCATTAATAGCACATGGATCTTGTTTGAGTAACCGGATACCTTCTGAGATTCATTAGTGCAATAAACTTGTAAGATTTGGAAAACAAGTAAGTATTGGAATGTCTTGACATCTTGTAGGGTGGAAACAAGTTCATTGGTAACGTAGGACATCATACAAAATCATTATGGATCACATGTTACTAAATAACTTTGGAAACTTTCTTAACAGAACAATTGTTCACTTTCATGCCAAAGATATGGTATAGAGTATGCTTTACATACCTGACTATCAACCTTCAATACTAGTCCCAAATAGACTTCTCGTCTTTTCGGATTACTTATCTACAATGAACATATATAGCAATCTAGTATTAGCGACCAAACGTCACAATTCAATTATTTGAATTCACCAAACTAGTGGTTAAGTAGTAAGCCTTAATTACACCATAAAGGGTGTCACTTTAACCTTCTTATACTCCACTTACATTCACATGTCATGCATATTCATACAATATCCTCCAATATCAAGTTTGGATTCATTTATCCTTCCGACCAATTCATTAAACCAAATTGAGCCATAGACATAAATAATCATCAATTCAATAGTATATCACCATATCCACCTTCCATAAATCAATTACCATATCCACCATCCACAATTCAATACAACCAAACCATGCAAAATAGTCCATAACCCTATTTCCATCACCTTTCAATAACAATCAATACATATAATCCTCTATCACACATATACATATAGAAAAGAACAAGGCAAATAATATTCATACCTTAGAATTCACCTCTTGATTATGCAATCCTGTTGCACAAATAATAGGTGTCGTTCGAAGCTCTCGGGATGGCAAACGCAGTTATCGGATTACTTTGGAATTTCTACGGTTGAATCAAAAGTAATTTGAAGGTCAAATTTTGCTAGGGTTTATTCTTGATCAATTATTGATGATGAAAATGAGTTTTTGAACTCATATACATGTATATATGCACATATTCCCGTCCATAATATCATAGGGAATGACCAAAGTGCCTTTAAAATTTAAATAATGTCAAATCTGTCCTTTGGTGGACTGTTTTGATAAGTTAAAGTAGATCGACCATAACTCTTTGCTCCGATATCCGATTTAGGTGAAATTGGTATCGTTGGAAAGATAATTCAAAAGGATTTCATTTCATATAAAGTAGGCCACCCAGTTCGTCTTGTACAAGGAGTTATGATCATTTGAAGTTGATCCTAAAAATCTATTTTGAGAGGCTGAAGTAAAACGAGTATAACTCCTTACTCGGAGGTTGGATTTGGATGAAATCAATTGCATTGGAAAGAAGACGCAAAGATCTTTCTTTTGATAGGTCGCAGATCTCCCAGTTAATTATATTAAGGGAGTTATGATTGTTCAAAGTTGACCCAAAAAAAGGGCTGGCCTCAGTTGTTTGTGTGCAGGAAATTTTCCTGCACATTTACTATTCACAACATCCCGGCCACCGTTTTATAGTTTCGAACGTGATCGATTATATCCGAAACCTATCCGTTTTTGGAAATCTTTATATCGTTGGAAAGCTTATTCAATAACCTTCGTATGGAACCATCGACGGGCAAATTCCGGTATAAATAAAATAAAATAAAAATTAATTCCATATAAATAAGACCAATACACATACTTGAATACGCCAATACACGTACTTGAATACGGGGTGTTACATCCTTCCCCCCTTTAGGACATTCGTCCTCGAATGGTAGCGTAGTTATTCAACCAAAACAAGTTCAAGTCCATCATTAACATTCACATCATCACATAAATACTATACATATATAAAAAAACTTACTTGTTAATGTTCTAACTCCGTTTCTTGAACTTCCTCTTCATCTTTGAACAAATGAGGGTACTTAGATTTCATTGCTTCCTCAGCTTCCCATGTAATCTCTTCCCTTTGACGATTTCTCCAACGTACTTTCACCTATGCTATCTCTTTATTTCTCATCTTCTTAACTTGGCGATCTAGAATAGCAATAGGTACTTCCTCATAGGTAAGATCTTCCGTAATTTGCACATCCTCAGTAGGAGTGATATGTGATGGATCTCCGATGCACTTTCGAAGCATTGACACATGAAATACCGAATGTACTAATGAGAGCTCTTGGGGTAGCTCTAATTCATATGCAACTTGTCCAAACCTTCGAGTGATCTTGTATGGGCCTATATAACGTGGACTCAACTTCCCTTTCTTACCAAATCTCATTACCCTTTTTATTGGTGATACCTTCAAAAATACCCAATCACCTATAGAAGACTCTAGCCCTCTCCTTCTACTATCCGCATATGACTTGTGTCGACTTTGGGCTGTTTTCAGTCGTTGCTGAATTACTTTAACCTTCTCTATGGCTTGATAAACAAGATCCGGTCCGAACAAAAGAGTTTCACCCACTTCGAACCATCCTATTGGTGATCTACACTTTCTTCCATATAAAGCTTCATATGGTGCCATTTTGATACTTGAATGATAGCTATTATTGTAGGCAAACTCAATAAGAGGTAAATGATCATCCCAGTTGCCCTTAAAATCTATTACACAAGCTCGTAGCATATCTTCAAGTGTTTGGATGGTACGTTCTGCTTGTCCATCTGTTTGAGGGTGAAAAGTTGTACTCAACTTTATTTGTGTTCCCAAACACCTCTGAAAAGACTTCCAAAAGTTTGCGGTAAATTGGGTTCCCCGATCTGATATAATAGAGATTGGCACTCCATGTAATCGGACTATCTCTTTAATGTACAGCTTCGCATACTCTTCAACTGTGTAAGTAGTCCTAACTGGTAGGAAATGTGCGGATTTGGTAAGCCTATCAACAATCACCCATATAGAATCAAACTTCTGGGATGTACGAGGTAAACCAATAACGAAATCCATGTTGATCATGTCCCACTTCCAGCTTGGAAGATCAATGCATTGCATATAACCTCTAGTTTTTCGGTGCTCAACTTTAACTCTTTGACAATTTGGACATTCAGCTACAAATTCTACAATGCTCTTCTTCATGTCATTCCACCAATACATATCTTTTAAATCTTGATACATTTTGATTGATCCTGGATGAATGGAATACCTTGAAAAATGTGCCTCTATCATAATCTTCTTTCTTAGCCCGTCTACATCCGGCACACACAATCGGTTTTGGCACTGAAGTACTCCTTCTCGCGTAAGCTCAAATGCCTTGGTCGCACCACTCTGAACGTTCTCCTTAAGCTGTAATAAAATAGGATCTACATATTGCTTCTTTTTCACTTCAGCTACTAATGAAGATTCCGCAGCATTATGTACGATAAGCTCTTTATTCGGAGTTTCAAGAAGGCGAACTCCCAAACTAGCTAACTGGTGAAGATCTTTAATCATCCCTTGCCTTTCTATAGGCGCCATCATAGCCTTACGACTTAACGCATCAGCTACCACATTTTCTTTCCCTGGATGGTACAAGATATCAACATCGTAGTCCTTTAATAGTTCAAGCCATCTCCGCTGCCTTAAATTTAGATCCTTCTAATTAAAAATATATTTCAAGCTCTTATGGTCAGTATATATATCAACATGAACCCCATATAAGTAGTGGTGTCATATCTTTAAAGCAAAAATAACTGTTGCCAGCTCAAGATCGTGTGTAGGATAATTTTTCTCATGTGGCCGCAATTGTCTAGAAGCATATGCTATTACCTTACCATGCTGCATCAATACACATCCTAAACCAATTCTGGAAGCATCACAATACACTGTATACCCTTCGGTGCCTTCTGGAAGAACCAACACGGGTGTAGAAATCAACTTGTTCTTTAAATCTTGAAAACTCTTCTCACAGGTATCATTCCATTAGAATTTGGATGCTTTATGGGTTAGCTTGGTTAAGGGTGCTGAAATGGAAGAAAAGTCTTTAACAAATCCATAAAAGCTGCAGGTGCATTTGTTAGCCCAAATGACATAACTAAAAACTCATAATGACCATACCGTGTTCGAAAAGCTGTCTTAGGTTTATCTTTCTCCTTGACCCACACTTGGTGGTAACCTGACCTTAAATCAATCTTAGAAAAGCACTTGGCGCCCTGTAACTGATCAAATAAATCATTAATTCTTGGGAGAGGATATTTATTCTTAATAGTCACCTTATTCAATTGCCGATAATCAATACACATCCTCAGCGAGCCATCCTTTTTGCGTACAAATAACACTGGTGCTCCCCAGGGGGACATACTAGGCCTTATGAATCCCTTCTCTAGCAAATTTTTCAATTGCTCTTTCAATTCTCGTAATTCTGCTGGGGCCATTCTATACGGAGGAATGGAGATTGGTTGGGTGTCTGGTATTACATCAATACCAAACTCTACTTCTCGTTCAGGAGGCAAACCTGGAAGATCTTCAGGAAATACATCAAAAAATTCATTTACCACCGGAACAGCGTGAAGAGTTGGTGGCTCCACTTTTGTATCCCTTACTCTAACTAAATGATATATGTATCCCTTGAAAATCATTCTTCTCGCCTTAAAATAAGAAATAAATCTACCTCTTGGCGCGCTAATTTCACCTTTCCATTCAAGGACTGATTCATTTGGAAAATGGAAATATACCTTTTTCGTGCAGCAATCAATTGTGGCATAACAAGACGTCAACCAGTCTATACCCATTATAACATCAAAATCTACCATTTCTAACTCCACAAGATCAGTCATCGTATCACGACCACAAACAGTTACTATGCAGTTTCGATAAACCCTTCTAGCTATAATAGATTCCCCAACCAGTGTGGACACTTCAAATAGCTTAACTAACATTTCGGGTATTCTTTCGAACTTTCCAGCAATCAATGGAGTAACATAAGATAATGTAGAACCGGGATCAATTAAGGCATATAAATCAAATGAAAAGATAGACAACGTACCCGTAACCACATCTGGGGAAGCCTCTAAATTCTGTCGATCGAATAGAGCATACGTACGATTTTGAGCCCCGCTAAAACTCGTGGCTCCTCTATCACCTCTAACACGACCCATTGATTGTGCACCCCTTCCTGAATAGGGCATCGATGATGATGATGCAACAAATAACCTCGTAGGTCGTGCCATACCTCCTATGCCCCTTTGTGGGCATTCTCTCATTATATGCCCCGACATACCGCACCAAAAGCAAACATTGCTCCCCAGCCGATATGCGCCCAAATAATACCTTTCACATTTATTGCATGGCTCTCGAGGAGGTCTCGATTGGCTCATATTCCCTTGCCCTTGGTATCCCACTGTTCGCGAACTTTGACTCTCACTTCTATACCCAAATTGATTTTCTCTGGACCCTTGGAATTGTGGTGGGGCACTAGCTACAGAATAAGAAGATAATGGCCTAGGTGGTCTAGCAGAAAACTGTGGTCTGAACCCTCCTTGGGATGACATAAACTGTCTTGTAGATCTGGCCCTCTTGGAATATCCTCTTTCTAATTCCTGTGTTCTTCTCCTCTGCCACTGATCTTCCATTTTCTGTGCAAAAGCTTGGATCCTCGCTATGTCCAAATCTTTGTTCAAAGCGGCAATAGTACAATCTCTAACCAGATATGGATCTAGCCTATCCACATATTAATGAACTCTGTCGTCCATAGTAGCTACAATATTAGGAGCATATCTCGATAAGAAATTAAATTAGAGACTGTACTCCCTCACGCTCATATTTCCCTGACGAAGATTTAAAAACTGATCTGCACGGTCCTGACGAATCTCGAATGGAAGATAATGATCAAGAAATGCCTCTTTGAACTCTTTCTAAGTAGCTAGGGGTGCATCAATACCCCTAGATCGTTTCCAGTCCTCATACCAATATATAGCCTCCCCTTTAAATCTATACGCCGCTAACTCTACTGTCTCTCTACTCGTTACATGCATAACATCTAAGGCCCTTTGAATTTGATCAATAAAGTCTTGTGGTTCCTCGTTAAGATCTGATCCAGTAAAAGTGGGAGGATCCATCTTAAAAAAATCCTGTGTTCGAAGGCTAGCCGCCATATCTGTACCACTAGGACCCGTGGTAGGAATGACTTGTCCTTGAGCTTGCCCAGCAACTATACGAGTCAAAATTTGCACTGCATTTCTAAGATCTTGATCAACAGCATTAATAGGTGGCTCTGGGGATATAGTTCTCCTCCCCCTTATTTCTTCCGAACTGGGGGAAGTTTCTGATGCATGCTCAACTGGAGCCTCACTTTGATTAGCTGGTATAGTGGGTGACTTACTAGTCCCCTCTCCGGCAGCCACATCTACTTGCTTACTGATATTCTTGCTTCTGGTAACCGGCATCATTACTATAATAAGAGAAACAAATAGATTCAGTGGTCAACTATGACTCCATATACAATATAGGCTCTATCGCACGATTTAAGACATCAAGAAAAGAAACAATTCCAAAATGTCCATAGCCTCCTGTTTGTAGATGCGGTGCACAACACACCAATAAACAAGACTCTACAAAGACACGGCTTTGTAGACTCACTAGGACGAACTTCTCTGATACTATTTTTGTCACGCCGCAAATCCTATTGGAGCGGACTGGCACCCGTAACCGAGGAGGCCTGGGAGAACCAACTCATAACCTTATACTTTCCATGCATACCTCTATGACAACCCAAAATTCGGAAAGCATCATGTTGCATATAAAAGAAAATAAACAACTGTATAAGCTAGAGCACACATATATATGTATATACAATACTTGGTCGTTTGAGCCATCACGTCTATTAACAAAACACCACCTTGACTGTACATTAGGTCTACAAATCCTCTAGACAATACAAAGAGTTTAACTAAGGTCGGGACACACCCCGCCATATAAGTAACTTCTATACAATACCAAAAGTAACTGGATATGACACGAAAAGTCCCGAAGCAAACTGGAGCTCACCAAAAGCAGCTGGGTATCCTGTCTCCTACTTGTGCGATGTATGAGCTCAGGTACCTGTGCCTACAGCATGAAATGCAGGTCCCCCGTGGGGGACGTTAGTACGAAATATGTACTGAGTATGTAAAGTTGTAGATAATCACATATGATCTAGGAGCTCAATAGAAATTAAAAACAAGTGAATAAATCGTAATAGGAGTAGACCACACTTAATAGAACTTGTGACAACCTGTACATTGTATTTATTCAATCACTTTACCTTCGTTCTTATCATCTTTGTAATCATTACTGTACTGTACTGTGATCATTAGGCTGCCTCCAGTACATATCAACTGGGATCGACCCATGCTAGGCTTATGCCCCTAGGATACCACCCATAAACACATAACTAGGGATCGACCCATGATAGGCTTATGCCCCTGGGATACCACCCGATAAGAGAGAACTTCTATCACTTAGTTCAATTGATCTTTGAGATTGTTATTTCGGTCGCCACCATATTTTTGATACTTTGAAACAATGATACATCAATAAGAGACATATAAATAGACCATCAATGAAATAACAATGAAGTAAGAACTCATTGGCATATCAATAAAGTATTTTGGAGTCATCAATGCCATAACAATGAAGTAGGAACTTATTGGTATATCAATGAAACGTTTTGGAGTCATTAATAGCACATGGATCTTGTTTGAGTAACCGGATACCTTCTGACATTCATTAGTGCAATAAACTTGTAAGATTTGGAAAACAAGTAAGTATTGGAATGTCTTGACATCTTGTAGGGTGGAAACAAGTTCATTGGTAACGTAGGACATCATACAAAATCATTATGGATCACATGTTACTAAATAACTTTGGAAACTTTCTTAATAGAACAATTGTTCACTTTCATGCCAAAGATATGGTATAGAGTATGCTTTACATACCTGACTATCAACCTTCAATACTAGTCCCAAATAGACTTCTCGTCTTTTCGGATTACTTATCTACAATGAACATATATAGCAATCTAGTATTAGCGACCAAACGTCACAATTCAATTATTTGAATTCACCAAACTAGTGGTTAAGTAGTAAGCCTTAATTACACCATAAAGGGTGTCACTTTAACCTTCTTATACTCCAATTACATTCACATGCCATGCATATTCATACAATATCCTCCAATATCAAGCTTGGATTCATTTATCCTTCCAACCAATCCATTAAACCAAATTGAGCCATAGACATAAATAATCATCAATTTAATAGTATATCACCATATCCACCTTCCATAAATCAATTACCATATCCACCTTCCATAATTCAATACAACCAAACCATGCAAAATAGTCCATAACCCTATTTCCATCACCTTTCAATAACAATCAATACATATAATCCTCTATCACACATATACATATGGAAAAGAACAAGGCAAACAATATTCATACCTTAGAATTCACCTCTTGATTATGCAATCCTGTTTGCACAAATAATAGGTGTCGTTCGAAGCTCTCGAGATGACAAACGCAGTTATCGGATTACTTTGGAATTTCTACGGTTGAATCAAAAGTAATTTGAAGGTCAAATTTGGCTAGGGTTTGTTCTTGCTCAATGATTGATGATGAAAATGAGTTTTTGAACTCATATACATGTATATATGCACATATTCCCGTCCATAATATCATAAGGAATGACCAAAGTGCCTTTAAAATTTAAATAATGTCAAATTTGTCCTTTGGTGGACTGTTTTGATAAGCTAAAGTAGATCGACCATAACTCTTTGCTCCGATATCCGATTTGGGTGAAATTGGTATCGTTGGAAAGATAATTCAAAGGGCTTTCATTTCTTATAAATTAGGCCACTCAGTTCGTCTTGTACAAGGAGTTATGATCATTTGAAGTTGATCCTAAAAATCTGTTTTGAGAGGCTGAAGTAAAACGAGTATAACTCCTTACTCAGATGTTGGATTTGGATGAAATCAATTGCATTGGAAAGAAGACTCAAAGATATTTCTTTTGATAGGTCGCAGCTCTCCCAGTTCATTATATTAAGGGAGTTATTATCGTTCAAAGTTGACCCAAAAAAAGGGCTGGCCTCAGTAGTTTGTGTGCAGGAAATTTTCCTGCACATTTACTATTCATAACATCCCGGCCACCGTTTTATAGTTTCGAACGTGCTCGATTATATCCAAAACCTATCCGTTTTTGAAAATCTTTATATCATTGGAAAGCTTATTCAATAACCTTCGTATGGAACCATCGACGGGCAAATTCCGGTATAAATAAAATAAAATAAAAATTAATTTCATATAAATAAGACCAATACACATACTTGAATATGCCAATACACGTACTTAAATACGGGGTGTTACAGGACTGTAGGCCTTCTTTGACCCGATTAAGTCTTTCATAGCCCACCAAATGACATTAATCCCTAGCATTCCCCTTTTTTAGCCTAAGACCTTTTATTTGGACAACCGCATTTGAGACTATACCTTTCTGAGTGCTTACATGCACTATACCTCTCTTGGCCCTACCTCCTTGAGCGCATTAAATACGTGCAAATTACGAACGAAGATTCAAGATCGAAGACGCAAAAGGCAAAAAATATGTTGTCAGATGAACAAAAAATAAAAAAATGACTTCGAAAAGAGCAAAAACCCCCAAAAAAGAGAAAAAAAAACAAAAAAAAATATAATCTCTTGAAAAAGGGGGAAAAACTCCAACGCAAAATTCAAAAGAAGTCGAAGCAAATGCAAAGCAAGAGACAACGAAGCACAACTAAAAGATCATGCGTCAAAGCACAACAAATGTTGAAAGCACAAATACAGTGTAATGCTCATTGAGGGATTAGTCACTTTTATCACAAATATTATCCTACCCGTCCTCAAGCCTACGTTACAAGTCGATATAAAGTTCTACGAGATCCTATTTCAAGCATTCTCACATTAGTGGATACTTACATGGAGGTCAAGCCTATGGTATCACAATTACATGCGTTGAATTCTTTCTGAGTGTGAGTGTATTTCTCTAGATTTGTCCAAATTTAAAAATAAAATTACTCAAATATGTGCTAAATGAGACTTTCTTTCTGGATAGGGCACTTGAAATATGAGAATAGGCATAGTTTAAAATCTTTGTTTGGAACAAGACGAACAAATCTTGTCGATACTTAGGCGTATCTGAGGTACCACTTGAAACTATAAAAGTTACCCTGAAGTTGATCTCGGTTAGCTGGAAAGGAGATGGGAGAATTCTTATGCACACTACAAATTATTGATATCAACTGAAGTCAAAACACGATTGTGTCTTCTTCATCTTTTAGCATTTTTAACTAAAAAATACAATATTTTTCTTTTGTTTAAAGACGTCCGCTTTAACATACGGACATCCTTTTTTACCTTTCATTCAAGGTGTCGACTTTTACATAAATGCATTTTTACTTTTTATTTAAAGTACCTAATTTTCAAATAAGGATATTTGATTTTTTCTTTCAAACGCATGCCTTTAAATACCGGCATATTTATTTTGTAGTTAGGCGCCCATTTTTAAGTATTTTTTACATTTTTTATAGCCATGTCAATCGAGAGGCTATTACATTTGTTTTGCCGATCTAGAACCTTTTACATTTCAATAGCCCTGTCAATCGAGAGGCTATTAGATTTCAGTCGCCTCACTAGCTGAGTACCTCAATCTTCGTATATAATCAAAGACTTCATTCATTCTCAAGTCCCCGTAGACAATCGGGAGACGTCATATATCTTTTTAAGTTTTTTTTTTCAAAGAGACAGTGTTAGCCATATATCATACACTGGAGCAAATTTTGAGAATCCACCTCAAAATTTACTTTATTTTCTTATTTCGAACTACATTGGCCTGATTCTCATAACATTCGAGATATGTAGGAAGTTCTACGCTTAGTTCGGTCGTCACAATCCATAAATATTCTTTCTCCCCAGCAAGTACACGATCTTGCATTCCCCAGCATCTTACAACTTGATATTGGGGTAATTTTGAAAGCAGCATCGGGAATATGTGAATACTTTCATTCCCAAATATTTCTTTGCTTAATATTTATTTTTTTACATGGGTTTATCCACCCTAAAATAGGATAATCGGGTCGGTTTGCCCTCCAAAAGGCAGTGTACATATTTTTTTTAATTTAATATTTATACTTGTTTGTCTTTACTTACACATATTTACTTCTTTTTTTTGCACTGTGTGCTATTTTTGCCTTTACTTGCACGCATCACAATGTATTTTTTTTATTTGTTATTTAAGCACTGTATATATTTATTTGCACATCTCGCAATGTATATTTTATTTTATTATTTAACACTGCACGTTATTTTTGCCTTTGCTGGTACATATCGCAATGCATTTATTTTATCATTTAAGTACTGCATTTTATCTTTGTCTTTATTTGCACGCATCGTAATGCGTTTATTTTATCGTTTAAGCACCGCATTATTCTTACCTTTATTTGCACGCATTGCAATGCATTTAAGCACTGCACATTTTTTTATCTTTATTTGCACACATTGCAATGCATTTATGTTATCTTTTAAGCACTACATGCTAGCTTTATCTTTACTTGCACATCGCAATACATTTATTTTATTATTTAAGCACTGCATGTCATCTTTGCCTTTACTGGCTCATATCGCAATGCATTTTGTTATTAAAGCACTGCATGCCTCACAAATATTGCAATGCATTTATTTCATCATTTAAGTACTGCATGCCATCTTTGTCTTTGTTGGCAGTATACCGCACTGTATTTATTTGTCATTTAAGCACCGCATTTTATTCTTATCTTTACTTGCACGCATCGCAATGTATTTATTTATTTTATTATTCACGCATCGTATGTCATTCTTACCTTTACTCGCACTTATCGCAATGTATTTATTTTATCATTTCGGTATTGCATTCCATTCTTGCTTTAATCAGCGCATATTGCTCTGCATTTAAGCACTGCACGCACATAATGCAATGTATTTATTTTATCATTTGGACACTGTTGCCTCGCAAATATTGCAATGCATTTATTTCGTCATGTAAGCACTGCACGCACATATCACAATGCATTTCGCAAATATCGCAATGCATTCATTTCACCTTTTGAACACTGCATGTCATCTTTGTCTTTATTAACATGTCGCTATGCATTTATTTTTGTTATTTAAGCACTGCACGCATATATCGCAATGCATTTTATCATTTAAGCATCGCATGCCTCGCAAATATCGCAATGCATTTATTTTCATCATTCAAGCACTGCATATCATTTTGTCTTTGCTGACACATATCGCAATGCATTTATTTTTGTTATTTAAGTACTGCACGACATATCACAATGCATTTTATCATTTATGCACCGCATGCCTCGTAACTATCGTAATGTATTTATTTTATCATTTAAGCATTACATATCATCTTGGCTTTTTCTTGCACATGTCATCTTTACATTTATTTGCACATTGCAATGCATTTATCTTTTTATTTAAACACTGCATGCTTTGTTTTTACCTGTAAATATTGTAATGTACTTATTTTTATAATTTAAGCACTAAATGTTATCTTTTTCTGTACAATTTTTCTTAATTAGTTAAGCACTGCATATTATTTTTAATTTCTTTAAAAAAAAAAAATCAAGTTTAATTTTTCGTTTATGTTTTATTAAGAAGTACTTCCTAGTTTGATGCACTTGCAAGCATATCATTTGATGATAAATTAGATCCGTCCACCCTAAAATAAAATATTTTGAGTTAATGTGATCCCTAATAAGATCTTTATGTATTTTTGTTTTTAATTGAATATTTTACTTGTCTTTGGTTAAAATCTTGTAATGTCTTTGTTTATTTATTTTTACATTTCTTGAAAAATAAAATTCAGCTTAGTTACCAGTTTGTCTGTTGTTTTTCAGTTTTGTAAATTTTTGCAGCATAGAATTCGCGAAAGCATTGGGTTTGTCCAACCAAAAGTAGGACATACTGGGATAGCTTTTGAGCTATACCCAACCTGTTTCTTAAGCAACTCAAAAAATGTAGGCAAATCCAAATTGGTGTTCACTAGAATTTTTTTATTAAAAATATTTTTTTGTCGAGCAAAATTGGCTACACATCAACGTTTTTGTTTGAAGACTTCTACATTATCTTCAAACGAAAAGGGGCAAACTGTTGACACCCAATTTTGACTCTCCATACTTAAATTAACGTATTTAGGCTCTCTGATCGTTAAATGGCACAATATACAATTTTCCACTTATTTTTATAATTGTTAATAAATTATTGATAATCATCATTATTTTAGAATTTTTTACACATTTATTTTCATATTTTAACTTTATATAATTTATTAATAATTATCTTTAATTTAATAAATTTTAGAATTCTTATCATTTTATTATTATTTTAATTTTTTTTGCACAGTCATTTACATACGTACACAGCATTGTAATTTTTTATTGCATAATATAATTTTAATTATTTATATCATAATATATTTTTTTCAAGATAATTATACTTTTTATTTGTTGTTTATATTTTTCAGTAATTATATATTGATATTCATTACTTTATACATTATTTAATATGATCTGCATGCAAATCTGAGTCAGTTTAATTATTTTAATACACAGAGAAACAAATTCATCAAGGTCTCGTTACTTTTAAAAGGTGATACTTAAGGTGACGGATTGAGATTTTAATTTTTTGGATAAATTTTTTTTTTATATTTTAATTTAAAAGGTGAAAAATTCATAAGATAATAATATGTGGTTTAAATCATGCGTTAGGGAGACAAAAAGGGGTTAATTCTTCATTTTTTTGGATAATAAAAGGGGTCACTTTATATTATAAAAGAATGGGAGGGAGATTTATTATTTTTGAGAAAAAATAAAAATACACAATATACACACACAATACACACACAAATATCAGATTCCATACGTCATTCTCTCTCTCATCTCCCGTATTTTTTCTCCTTTTCCCCCCTTCCCCTTGCCGCCCTTTACCGCCGGAGCTCCGGCCACCACGGCAACCTCCACCAACCAGTCCCCTTCTCCCCTTCCCCTCTTCTTTTCCCCCTCTCCATCCGCGCCGCACCAACACCGGCGAAACATCCACCAGCCCGCCGACCAGCCACCATAAATTACCACTCTCTTCCTCCTTTATCCATCCCCAAACGGCTCCGACAACCATACCAACATACCCCAATCTCTTCTTCTATCTTATCCGGCCAAATCTGGCCGGAATCACAACCAAACAACCACCGGAGTTCAACCTCGGATCTTCCTCCACCACCCGCTGCTCCCCCTCATTATTGTTGTACCATTTTTCGGCCCGATCTGAACGGAGCTTTGTACATATGGCAAAGCTGTGGAAGCAACGCCACTTCCTTCTCCGTTTATTATTGTTGTTCGTCGAAAAAACACTCCCTTGAATTGAGTTTCTACTGGTTTATGTGCTATTGCATATCTTGTTACCCTGATTTGGTTGGCTATAGTTTATTTCTTGTGTTTTGATTTATTTTCGGAAAGAGTAGTGCTCTGATGATCTACTAAGTGCACTAAGGGCCCGTTTGGCGATGTAAATCTTTCCCTTTTTTAACCAAAAAAAAATTTGGAGCTAAAACTTGTGATGTTTGATCATTAAAATTTGAGAAATAATCCCACAAAAATTTCTGAAAAGAGAAAATAGATTTTTGTTGTTTTTCACAAATTTTCAATTCTAATTTTAATTTTTATTATTATTACATATAATCTCAATCTTTTAAATTTTTACATAAAAATTTTCTTATAATATTATTTTTTCAATATTAAGTATATAACAGTTTTAAAGAATAATATAATTATAATTTCCAAACTTAATGTTATCTTAATTAATATATATCTCCTTTTATCTCTCATCATTATTTTTATTCCCTATTTAATTTTCTCTCTTATTTAAAAAATTATTTTACTGCTAATTTATATTTATACTTATAAATATATAAAGTATTATATTAATACCCATAAATATATAAAGTATTATATTTATAATAGAAATATATAAAGTATTATATATATAAAGTTTATACCATGTATATATCATATACACATATATAAATATATAAAGTATTAAGAAACATACTGTCACGCCTCAAATCCTATTGGGGCGAATGACACCCGTAACCGAGGAGGCTCGGGAGAACCAACTCATAACCTTATACTTCTCATGTATACCTATTACAATCCGAAATTCGGACAGCATTATGTCGCATATAAAAGGAAATAATCACCTGTATAAGCTCGAGTACACATATATATGTATATACAATACTTGGCCGTTTGAGCCATCACGTCTATTAACAAAACACCACTTTGATTGTACATTAAGTCTACAAAGCCTCTAGACAATACACAGAGTTTAACTAAGGTCGGGACACACCCCGCCATATAACTAACTTTTATACAATACCAAAAGTGACTGGATATGACACGGAAAGCCCCGAAGCAAACTGGAACTCACCAAAAGCAGCTGGATATCCTGGCTTCTACTTATGCGGTGTATGAGTTGAGGTATCTGTGCCTGCAGCATGAAATGCAGGTCCCCCGTGGGGGACGTCAGTACGAAATATGTACCGAGTATGTAAAGCTGTAGATAATCACATATGATATAGGAGCTCAATAGAAATCAGAAACAAGTGAATAAATCGTAATAGGAGTGAACCACACTTACTAGAACTTGTGACAACCTGTACATTGTATTTATTCAATCACTTTACCTTCGTTCTTATCATCTTTGTAATCATTACTGTACTGTACTGTGACCATTAAGCTACCTCCAGTACATATCAACTGGGATCGACCCATGATAGGCTTATGCCCCTGAGATACCACCCATAAAAACATAAATAGGGACCGACCCATGATAGGCTTATGCCCCTGGGATACCACCCATAAAAACATAAATAGGGATCGACCCATGATAGGCTTATGCCCCTGGGATACCACCCGATAAGAGAGAACTTCCATCACTTAGTTCAATTAATCTTTGAGATTGTTATTTCGGTCGCCACCGCATCTTTGATACTTTGAAACAATGATACATCAATAAGAGACATATAAATAGACCATCAATGCAATAACAATGATGTAAGAACTCATTGGCACATCAATGAAGTGTTTTGGAGTCATCAATGCCATAACAATGAAGTAGGAACTTATTGGTATATCAATGAAACGTTTTGGAGTCATTAATAGCACATGGATCTTGTTTGAGTAACCGGATACCTTCTGACATTCATTAGTGCAATAAACATGTAAGATTTGGAAGACAAGTAAGTATTAGAATGTCTTGATATCTTGTAGGGTGGAAACAAGTTCATTGGTAACGTAGGACATCATACAAAACCATTATGGATCACATGTTATTGAATAACTTTGGAAACTTTCTTAATAGAACATTTGTTCACTTTTATGCCAAAGATATGGTATAGAGTATGCTTTACATACCTGACTGTCAACCTTCAATACTAGTCCCAAATGGACTTCCCGTCTTTTCGGATTACTTATCTACAATGAACATATATAGCAATCTAGTATTAGCAACCAAACGTCACAATTCAATTATTTGAATTCACCAAACTAGTGGTTGAGTAGTAAGCCTTAATTACACCATAAAGGGTGTCACTTTAACTTTCTTATACTCCAATTACATTCACATGCCATGCATATTCATACAATATCTTCCAATATCAAGTTTGGATTCATTTATCCTTCCAACCAATCCATTAAACCAAATTGAGTCATAGACATAAATAATCATCAATTCAATAGTATATCACCATATCCACCTTCCATAACTCAATACCATATCCACCTTCCATAACCCAATTACCATATCCACCTTCCACAATTCAATACAACCAAACCATGCAAAATAGTCCATAACCCTCATCACCTTTCAATAACAATCAATACATATAATCCTCTATCACACATATACATATGGAAAAGAACAAGGAAAATAATATTCATACCTTAGAATTCACCTCTTGATTATGCAATCCTATTTGCACAAATAATAGGTGTCGTTCGAAGCTCTCGAGATGACAAACGCAGTTATCGGATTACTTTGGAATTTCTACGGTTGAATCAAAAGTAATTTAAAGGTCAAATTTGGCTAGGGTTTGTTCTTTCTCAATGATTGATGATGAAAATGAGTTTTTGAACTCATATACATGTATATATACACATATTCCCGTCCATAATATAATAGAAAATGACCAAAATGTCTTTAAACTTTAAATAATGTCAAATCTGTTCTTTGGTGGACTGTTTTGATAAGTTAAAGTAGATCGACCATAACTCTTTGCTCCGATATCCGATTTGGGTGAAATTGATATCGTTGGAAAGATAATTCAAAGGGCTTTCATTTCATATAAAGTAGGCCACCCAGTTAATCCTGTACAAGGAGTTATGGTCATTTGAAGTTGACCCTAAAATTTTGTTTTGAGAGGCTGAAGTAAAACGAGTATAACTCCTTACTTAGATGTTGGATTTGGATGAAACCAATTGCATTGGAAAGAAGACTCAAAGATATTTCTTTTGATAGGTCGCAGCTCTCCCAGTTAATTATATTAAGGGATTTATGATCGTTCGAAGTTGACCCAAAAAATTGACTGGCCTTAGTAGTTTGTGTGCAGTAAATTTTCCTGCACATTTACTATTCCCAAATATCCCGACCATCGTTTTATAGTTTCGAACATGCTCGATTATATCCGAAACCTATCCGTTTTTGGAAATCTTTATATCGTTGAAAAGCTTATTCAATAACCTTCGCATGGAACCATCGACAGGCAAATTCTGGTATAAAAAAAATAAAAAAAATTAATTCCATATAAATAAGATCAATACACGTACTTGAATACGTCAATACACGTGCTTGAATACGGGGTGTTACACATACTAAGCATATTTATAATATTAATATACAAAGTATGTTATATATGAAGTTTATACCATGTATATATCATATAAAAACATATATAAAAATATAAAGTATAAAGAAACATACTAAGCATATTTATATATTTATGGTATATGATATAATATACCATAAATATGCAAAGCATGTTTTACATAGAAATAATTTATTTATACACAGTAAAATTTTTCATGTATAAGAAAATTAAAGAAGTAAATTAGCGGCACCCTAAAATTTAATAACAACTCATCATATTCTATTTTTTAGGAATGGAAAATGAAGGAAATAAATTAAATAAATTCCTAAAAAAATAAATTTATTTGAAAGATAATATTTGTTAACTAAAAAACAGGAAGCAGTGATCTGTTAATATAACATCCATATTTAAAATTTTCAAATATGAGAAAACGACTATTAATGTAAATATTATATATGTCATAATTAAATTTCATTAAATATGACCATATATATGTGATTATTTTTATAATAGTAGCTAATTATGTTCTTTTTCATTAGTTGGTAAATTTTAGTTGGGTGATTTTGATAGTTTGTAAAAGTTAGGACATAAAATCATATTTTAAAAAGATTTTTCAAAAGTTAAAAAAAAAAATCAAAAAAGACATGGCCAAACATAACTCCAACTCCAATTTCAACTCTAACTTCAAAAATTTTTAATTTTCATGGCCAAACGGCTACTACATGTTTGTTGTTATTTTCTGAGTTGCCTTCTGCTAATTCATTTAGAGCCCGTTTGGCCATGAATTTTTTTTCTTTTTTTCAGAAAAAAAAATTCGGAGTTGAAAATTGTGGTGTTTGGCCATGAAAATTTAAAAAATAATTCCGAAAAAATTTTCTGAAAAGGGAAAACAGGCTTTTGTTGTTTTCACAATTTTTCAACTCCAATTTCAACTTTTATTATTATTACATATAACCCCAATCTTTTAAATTTTTACATAAAACTCTCCTTATAACATTACTTTTTCAATATTACGTATGTAGCAATTTTAAAGAATAAGATAATTATAATTTCAAACTTAATGCTATCTTAATTAATATATATCTCTTTTTCTCTCTCATCATTATTTCTATCCCTTATTTAAGATATTGTTTTACTGCTAATTTATATTTATATTCATAAATATATAAAGTATTATATTTATAATAGAAATATACAAAGTATGTTATATATAAAATTTATACCATGTATATACCATATACACACATATATAAATATACAAAGTATTAAGAAAAATATTAAGTATATTTATAATATAAATATACAAAGTATGTTATATATAAAGTTTATACCATGTATATCTATATAAAAATATAAAGTATAAAGAAACATACTAAGCATATTTATATATTTATGGTATATGATATAATATACCATAAATATGCAAAGCATGTTTTACATAGAAATAATTTATTTCACACAGTAAAATCTTTCATGTATAAGAAAATTAAAGAAATAAATTAGCGGCACCCTAAAATTTAATAACAACTCATCATTTCCCATTTTTAAGGAACGGAAAATGAAGGAAATAAATTAAATAAATTTCTAAAAAAATAAATTTGTTTGATAGATAATATTTGTTATCTAAAAAACAGGAAACAGTAATATGTTAATATAACATTCATATTTAAAATTTTCAAATATGAGAAAACGGCTATTAATGTAAATATTATATATGTCATAATTGAAATTCATTAAATATGACCATGTATTTGTAATTATTTTTATAATAATGACTAATTATGTTCTTTTTCCATTAGTAGATAAATTTTAGTTGGGTGATTTTGATAGTTTGTAAAAGTTAAGGCATAAAATCATATATAAAAAAGTTTTTTCAAAAGTCAATTTTTTTTTAATCAAAAAAGACATGGCCAAAGACAACTCCAACTCCAATTTCAACTCCAACTTCAACTCCAACACCAGAAAATTTTAGTTTTCATGACCAAACGACTACTTAGTTTATTTTCCTTTTTATCAGCATCATTTTGGATTGACTTGGCATAATTTTTTATATATTCTGCTACTGGTTCGCATTCTTTGGGAATTAAGTAACCGTTTGTCCATGAAAATTATTTTTTTCGGAGTTGGAGTTGGAGTTGGAGATGGAGATGGAGATGAAGTTGGAGTTGGAGTTGTGTTTGACCATGTCTTTTTTAAAAAAAAATTAAACTTTTGAAAAATCTTTTTAAAATATGATTTTTTACCCTCAACTTTTAAAAATTATCAAAATCACTCAACTACTAATTTACCTTCTAATACACAACCAAATGTTGAGAAAATAATTTATATATGTCTTCAATTGATAAAATAATTAATAACAAACTAATTATTATGATTGTTATTCTTCTATAATTTGAAAAAAAAATATCACAAGCACGAGCTAAATAAGTTTATCTAACCATAATCAATTGAATAGAGAAAAAATATATTTTGATAAATATGATTGATAGATATAAATATATTTTATATATTATTAAATTTGTTGATGAAAATTCTTAATTATTTTCACTTGAATTAATTATTTTATTGAATTTGGTCTTTTTTTTTTAAATATGGAATTTAGTTAATAAGAGGATTTTGTGTAAAAATTTAAAGATTGGGGTTATATGTAATAATAATGGAAGTTAAAATTGGAGTGAAAAAAATGGAAAACAACTTTTTGTTGTTTTTCATTTTCGAAATTTAATTTCAGAATTGTTTTTCAAATTTTCATGGCCAAACATCATAATTTTCAACTCCGAAAAAAAAAATTCAAAAAAAAAGAAAAAAATATCCATGGCCAAACGGGCCCTAAATTTGGAGGATTTCATATTTATTTACTGACTTTGCGGTTATATTGATAATGAATAAAATACTACACTAGTTGGCTGATCAAGAAATTTTTCATCAATTTTCGAGGCTTGCACAAATAAAAAGACGGATATTAAGTATATAAATACGTAATAAAATAAATAAATTGCGCTATGACAAAATTTTTATAACAACGTAAAAGTTTTATGATTCGTATCTTGGCAAGATGATTTAGGACGGCTAATAAATCGAGCAACCACTTTGTAGCCATGACGTACCTAAAATCTTCTGAGCCCATATTTTTTACTGAAATTTTTTATTTTTTATACATATATGCACACACATCTTCTTATTTGTTTGATAATTATTTATTTGTTACTAACATTTTTATTACAAGTGTTTATTTATACAGGTTATTAGGAGAATTCATCGGGAGTGGCATTCAAGGAAGATTTTAAATTTTGCGTTGTATTTTTATATTCTTATATTTGTACAAATATTATCATACTGAAAACTTTATTTTTGGGTCGTTGGGCGGGAATGCTTTAACTTATACAATCTTTACCGCGCATTTAGGCAAATTTAGGTCATTAATATTTATCAAAAAATTAAATTAATTTAGATATGTAATCAATTAATTCATACTTATACATTTAAAAATATTGCGTAATATTTTTCTTTAAAATAATTTTTTTATTCAATTTTTCTTTTGTTTCCATACATATTCTTATATACTTCTGATCATCTTCACACATTTTTTATATACAATTATTTATGTAATTTATACATTCTTTATATGCAAATAGTTTATATTATTTTAATGTATATTTTAGATTTTATTTATAAGCATTGATTTTTTCCTTCGCCTTGTAAAAAATCTAAGTCTGGTCGGGAATTACATTTGTGGATTCTGAAGGGTGCCTAATACCTTCCTTTCGGAATAATTTGAACTCTTACCTAGAATCTAAATTGATTTTACGGATTAAAATAAAGTCATAATTGTTAATAATTAAATAGGTTTTCTAATTTTCCTTAAAAATTAGGTGGCAACTCTGTACAAAATTTATTCTTTTAGAGTCCATAATGTCGTGCTCGTTTTGACTTTAGATAAAAATAGGGTATGATAAATATAATAATAAAAAAATAATTAATTGGAGGTTAATTTAGTAATATATATAAGTAACGATTTGCAATTTGTCAAATTGGTGTAACATAAAGGTGAAAGACTTGTACGATCAATACTTATATCTCACTCTCTTTGGTTCGACAGATGTGAACTATATGCATGATTTCTATAATGTGACGACGTTTATCAGGTCTAACGTATGTTGAGTTGTCGTTATTACAATATCTTATAAATTATATTTGAGAATTATTTACATGTATATTTTAATTTTATTGAAACATAATTCATAAAAAATAATTAATTAGAGGTCATTTTAATAACAAATATAAGTAATAATTTATAATTTATCAAATCGGCGTAACATAGAGGCAAAAGACTTGTGGATCAACACTTGTGTCTCACTCTTTTTTGTTCGACACATATGACCAATATGAATGATTTTTATAGTGTGTCAACATTTACCAGTTCTAAAGTATGATGAGTTGTCGTTATTGAAATATTTCACAAATTATTTTTATACATTATTCAGATATATAGTTTAATTTTGTTTTAAGATAATAATTAAAAAATAATTAATTAGAGGTCGTTTTAGTAACAAATATAGTAATGATTCATAATTTATCAAATTGGCGTAACGTTGAAGCGAAAGACTTGTACGATCAACACTTATGTGTCACTCTTTTTGGTTTGACACATATGAACTATATGCATGATTTTTATAATGTGTCGATATTTATAAATTCTAGAGAGTGTTGAGTTGTAGTTATAAAAATATTTCACAAATTATGTTTAAAAAATATTTAATTATATAGCTTAATTTTATTTAAATATAATAATTAAAAACTAATTTATTGGAGGTTAATTTAGTAATATATATAGATAACAATCTGCAATTTATCAAATTGGCGTAACATAAAGGCGAAAGACTGTATGGTCAACACATATATCTCACCATCTTTGGTTCGACAGATGTGAACTATATGTATGATTTCTATAATGTGACAACATTTATCAGGTCTAAAGTATGTTGAGTTGTTGTTATTGAAATATCTTACAAATTATGTCTGAGAATTATTTAAATACCTATTTTAATTTTATTTAAACATAATAACAAAAATTTTAATTTTAATTTTACTCGAAAATATTTAATAACGAAAGTTAAAATTGTAGACACTTTAAACATGGAAGACATCAATGTATCTTAGAGATCGTAAAAAATATATATTCATAAGTATCAACCCTAGTTCATATCAATCTAAGAAAGTCGTGATTAATATTTTAGTCTTGCACGTCTATGCTATGTTGGCTTGATAATTTGTGAATCATTACCTATATTTGGGCATATTTTATTTGTTCAATTTTAAATCTAAAATTTTGCATATTTGAATGATATTTTAAATATAGTTTGAAAATATGTTAATAACAGCAGTCAAAACTTAAACACTTTAGATGTGGTGGACATCAACAAGTTATAAAAATCAAATTATTCATAGTGTCGACTCTAGTTCACAACAACCCAAGAGAGTCACACATTAATATTGTAGTCTTGCGATCATATGTTACACCGATTTGATAATTTGAGAATCATTACTTATATTTGTTATTATTATGACTTCTAATTAAATAATTTTATAAATTATCATGTTTAAATAAATTTAAAATATATATTTAAATAAATATCTAAAACTAATTTTAAAATAATATAATAACGACAGTTGAAACTGAAAACACTTTAGATATGGTAGAAATCGTCACTCTATATAAATCATAAAATTCATATGATTCATAAGTGTCAATCCTATTTTATAACAACCCAAGAGAGTCACACATTAATTTTGAAGTTTTATAGCTTCTTGGTTGTAAATGTTCACTTGGTTAAATAAAATAGTTTATTTACCAAAAATTGTGAAAGTTTACATAATTCTTAGCTATCATCTTTTAAAAACTAAAATAAAAATTTAAATAATTTGATGACCCTGGTTAACATCAACCTAAAAGAATACTCACGGACTAATGTTGTAGTCTTGCGCCCCCATACTAAGCCGATTTGATAACTTGTGAATCACTAGTTAAATTTGTAATTAATGAGACCTCTAATTAAGTAATTTTATTATTTATTACTCCCTCCGTTTCATTTTACTTGTCACAAATTTTCTAATTTGATTTCTCATTTTACTTATCATTTTCCACAAATCAAGAAGAGATAATTTTTTTCCATGTTTTACCTTTTTCATTAATTATTTTTCTTCAAATAAAAATGTAAATATTATTTAATAGGGATACAATCGTAAACTAGCCATGTTATTAATTATTTTTCTTAATTAATGTGTCATGTTAAATTGTGAAAAATAAAATAAAACGAAAGGGAGTATGTTTAAATAAATTTAAAAACTGCATATTTAAATATTATTTAAATATTTAATTTTAAAATATATCAATAAAGATAATCAAAGCTCAAAACATTTTAGAAATGGCAGACATCAACACATCCTAAAAATCATATAATTTATAATTGTTGACCCTAGTCAATTACACTAAACACTTAAATCTTCTATGTTATGAAAATCTTACGGTTACATTCCCTAGAAATGTTATTCCTATTTTTGCTAAAAACGTTTAAACCTTGCATATAATGAAAATCCTACATAATTGAAACTTTATTTAAGTAGTTCTATATAAAATAACTTTAAAGGGAAAAATAAATAAAAACTACAATAAAAAAGTGATTATATATAATGAAATACAACAACAACAACAAACCCAGTGTATTCCCACCAAGTGGAGTCTGGGAAGGGTAGAATGTACGCAGTTCATACCGCTACCTCCGAAGAAATAGAGAGGTTGTTTCCAATAGACCCTCGGCTCAAGATGAAGAATAGGTATCAAGGTCATAGTAAAACATGAAACTGGATGGGTAGCATAATCGAAAAAGAAATAGGAAATAGTAAAAGTGGAAATAAGAGAGACACAAAAAATGGGAGCAATACGAAAATAAGAGATAGGAAATAAAGAATAAGAAAAGGTCACCTACCTAGTAGTAGCATACACTAGCGGCTCTTACCAATGGACACAGTCCTAGGGTTCCTAACTCGGCTACACAAAAGCTCCCTAACTACTAGTTACAACCCACACACGCACTAGCCTTCTGCCTTTATCCTCGACCTCTACACCTTCCTATTTAGGGTCATGTCCTCAGTAAGCTGTAACAGCTCCAAGTCATGTCTAATCACCTCTCTCCAATATTTCTTTGACCTACCTCTACTCCTCATAAAACCATCCAAAGCTAGCTCTCACACCTACTAATTGGGGCATCCGTGTCCCTCCTCATCACATGCCTAAACAATCTCAGCCTTCATTCCCGCATCTTATTTTCCGCCGAAGTCACTTCCACCTTCTCCCGGATAATTTCATTCCTAAATCTATCCCCACTAGTAAGTCCACACATCCAACACAACGTTCTCATTTCCGTTAATTTTAATTTTTTAATATGGGAGTTCTTGACTGGCCAATACTCCGCACCATACAGCATGGACGACCGGACTGCCGCTCTGTAGAATTGCCTTTAAGCTTTAAGGGCACCTTCTTATCACACAACACTCTCGAGGCGAGCCTCTACTTCATCCATCCTGCTCCAATACGTTTAGATACATCCTCATCAATCTCGCCGTTCTATTGAATCATAGACCCAAAATACTTAAAACTATCCCTCTTACAAACAACCTGGGAATCCAACCTCACCACCACTTCATCCTCATGCTTTAAGTCACTAAACTTGCATTCCATATACTCCGTCTTGGACCTACTCAACTTGAACCCCTTAGATTCAAGGTTTTGCCTCCAGACCTTTAATTTTTCATTCACACACCCCCGCGTCTCATCAATCAGCACTACATTATCTGCAAATAACATACACCAGGGCACCTCATCCTGAATACTCTGCGTCAACGCGTCTATCACCAACGCAAACAGAAATGAAATGAGATTCGATCCCTGATGCAACCCTATCTCAACCGAAAAATATTCTAAGTCTCCTCCCACCGTCCTTACCTGAGTCTTTCCTCCATCGTACATGTCCTTAATGTCTCTGATGTATGCCACCGAGACCTCCTCACCTCCAAGAATCTCCAAAGAACCTTCCTAGGGACTTTGTCATATGCCTTCTTCAGGTCGATAAACACCATGTGTAAATCTCTCTTCCTTTCTCTATACTGCTCCACCAATCTCTTCACTAGGTGTATTACCCCTGCCGTCGAGCGATCATGCATAAATCCAAACTTATTCTCCGAAATGGATACGACCCTCCTCAATCTTCGCTCAACCATCCTCTCCCAAATCTTCATAGTATGACTCAACAGCTTAATACCCCTATAGTTGTTGCAACTCTGAATGTCACCCTTGTTTTTATATAATGGAATCAATGTACTCTATCTACAAGCCTCAGACATTTTCGCAGTCTTGAAAATACCGTTAAATAATCAGTCAACCACTTTAAACCTGCTCCACCAGAAAACTTTCAAAAATCCATTAGAATTTGTCAGGCCCCGTCGCCCTACCCCTCCGCATCCTGCGGATAACCTCTCTGACCTCCTCAACCTTAAAGCGTCTACAATAACTAAAATTTTGATTTTCCTCTGAGTGCTCCATCTCCCCTAACTTAATGCTTCTGACCCCCTCCCCATTCAACAGTCCATGAAAATACTCCTGCCATCTCCTCGTAATGTGAACATCCTCCACCAAAACTCTGTCATCCTCCCCCTTAATGCACTTCACTTGATCTAGGTCACGACCCTTCTGCTCCCTAGCTTTAGCCAGCCTATACAATCTTTTTTCCCCACCTTTCTTCTCTAACCCCGCATACAGGCTCTCAAACATTGTTGTCTTAGCAGCCATAACTGCTAACTTAGCCTCCTTCCTAACCACTTTGTAATATTATATATAATGAAATATTATAGTTAAATAAAATTACAAACAAATTACGTATTTAAAGCCATAGAAAATTATTTATAATGGGTATGTTTAAATAAGTTGTATAATATCCTTTTTTTCAACAAAAAAAAATTAATCAAACGTATGAATAATTTTTCTTACCCTTGTTTTAAAATTTCGTTAAAATAACTTCACAAAAATATTTTATTTATGTTTATGGTTATAATTTATCATTTAATAATTATATTATATATTCAATTATAGAGACACTTCATAGGAGGTGTAATTGTAAAATTATCAAAGTACATGTGTAAGTATTTCATTTTAAAATTTAGAAAGTATATTCATATTATAAAGTGTTCAACATTAATCATTTATATATTGAGAATTTGAAATTAAAACTCATGAACGACCATAATAATTATGTTTTATTTATTACCATTTTTCAATGCGGGAATTAACTTTAAGTTTAGGGAATAACAAAGATTTTAATTTTTTTTTATTTAAAAAAAGAAAACAAAATAGTTTGTTTTAAAAGAGAATGGTCATTACAGTTTTTTTAAAAAAAATTATGGTCAAATTTGGGTCATATTTTTATGGCCATTCAGTGCTATTTTTTTTTCCTAGAAGTGTATTAGATAGGAGGATATGAAAATCACGAATTAAGACAGTGACTCATTTTTTTGTAATGTCATAATTTTTATGTGCAATTTAAAGTGTTGGTGTTATTATGCATTTTAATATTAAAATCTTAATTTGCATGATAATTTATGAACATAAAGTGGTGAAACTGGTGTCATTATATTTTGCTAACTCATGTAACTTCTAACACTTTATTTATCCATAATATACCACATTATGTCTTGTAACTCATATAACTATTAGTTGTATTAGTTGCATGTAACATATGTAACAACAAGACTATTTATCTACTCATATTACTCTAATTGTTAATGGTGGTAAAATGTGGCTTTAGTAATTTGTAACTTCTCTCATTATTTTATTGTAACTCTCATGACTATTAGTGCCATTATTTCTTATAACTCTTGTAAACTAAAGACTATTGATTTTTCCTTTTTACCACCCCTTTTTATTTTTCTTATTCAATACAAGGATGAATACTTCGCAAATATGATTGTGAAAAAAATTATAGTGTGTAGTGGTGAAAGAGAGAGTTGAGACAAAGAAAATGTTCTAAGTCTACAACTATATTCACTATACAAAAGAGAATAATTATATTAGTGAAATAAAGAATTGAGACGAAGAAAATATAATAAATCTTTAACTATATTCACTATACAAAGAGAGTAAATATATGTTGAGGGAATGTATTCTTATGGCAGAGCTTTGGACTCTTCAACTAATTCGAAGTTATTTGAAGTTGTAACTTGAAGGGGACTATATAGATTATGCCGCGGTGGGCTTGAATGAGCGAGACATCTGCACCTCAGCAAAAAAGGAGATTATATTATTTTCTTTTTTATTTATTTTATTATTTTAATTGTAACTATTGTAATCTGTGGCATATTATACTATCATAAAGTTTATGGATTAGTATAAAATGTTAGTAGATAATTATGCTTTAATTTGTTTTTCGATAAGTTTAGGTGTGGTGGAAGTCGAGAAGCATTATATTCGTCGTAAAGTAGATGCAATTTCTCTCTTCGGATGTTTTGTAATCAAAGGGCCATTTCTGGCTCTCTGCATCGTCTTTTTCACATGCTGTACCGTGTAAACTGCTGCAGAAACCATTTTAATTTCCCCTGCAAGATTGAAAGTGACGTTGTGGAGATAGGGCGGAGGTAGTGCTACCGGTGTGGACGAATTTAATAATTCTTTTTAAAATGCAATATTTATAATAGATAACTTATCATAGTAATCTTTATAATTATTTAATATTACACTCAATAATTAAGATGAATTATAGGTTAAATGACAATATAAGATTTCGTAAATTTCAAAGTCTAACTCAGTTTTTGGACGAGGAGCAACACATACTCTTTTCATTCACTTTTACTTATACATTATTTCAAAATATATTTTAGTTTTATTTGTCATTTTTAATATATATAAAAATAATTTAAAAATAATATATTCTTAATTTACGCCTAAAATTAATTATTTATTTTTCTAATTATTTTTAAAAATATAATACTTCTTCCATTCTTTTTTACTTGTTCTATTTAGGTTGTATTTGTATCTTTTAAGTATTTTTTTATCCTATAAGAATAATTTGATTAAAATTTTCTTATTGTATCCTTGTTTAAATTATCAAAATCATTAATTGAGAAGAAATTAGAAATATATCCAATCTAAATTTAGTTAGAAAAATAATAATAAAAGTAATTTTAATTTTATGGGAGTAAAAAAATAAAAAATTTATTGAGAGGTATGATCAATATAAATAGAGCAATTAAAAAATAATTGTGAAAATAACTTCTAAACATCAGAAGGAGTATTAATTAAAATATATATATTTCTATATAAGAGAAGGTTTCGACATGCCTGCTTTAGCAGGCTACTTATTTCGTGATTTTACTATATCACTTCTAATTAATTATTATAAATTATTTTTATATTAAAAATTAATAATACTTAATTAAGAAGGTAAAATAGACATTTACGACATGTCTATTTCAGCTGTTTTAATCGTGATTTTACTATATTACCCCTGATTAATTATTATAAGTCATTTATGTATTAAAAAAACTAATACTATTAAATTTGTAATTTTACTGTATCACCCTTAATTAAATATTATAAGTCAATTATATACTAAAAATTAATAATATTTAATTTTAAAAAGGTAAAATAAACATTTATGATATATCTGCTTCAACAGTAATTTTACTATATCATCCCTAATTAATTATTATAAGTTATTTATATGTTAAAAAACTAATAATATTTTATTAAAAAACTAAAATTTACATTTATAACATGTCTGCTTCAGTTACTTCAACCATAATTTTACTAAATATCACCCCCTATTAATTAATATGAGTCAGCTAAGTATTAGAAAATTATTAATATTTGATAAAAAAATAAAATATATAAAATGACAATTAATTCTTGATGTTTTAAACTAACTTGACGTCTTATATGAGGTCCACTTAAATTTTTTTCACAAGTATTTTGTTTATAGTAATTTTCCTATATCACTTTTAGTTAGTTGTTGTAAGTCATTTAAGATATGTCTGTTTAGCTGCTTCAATCGTGATTTTATTAAATCACTCCTAATTAATTATCATGGCCATCAAAGCATTGTGTCGCTTAAATTGAAATAGAAAATGTATTTTAAATCACAATAATTAAAAATTTAAATTATTTAAAAAATATAATTAACTATCGATGACACAAAAATTTGGACGAGGAGAGTAACATATATTATTTGAAAATTATATAAAGTATTATAAATTACAATAGTTAACAATTTAATATTTTTAAAAAAAAATAATTTGTTATATATTTAAAAAAATATGTAAAAAATACTATAAATCACAATAACAACTTAAAAAATTTAAAAGATATAAAATATTTGATTGACTTTCAAAATTATATTAGTGTCACTTAAATTGGAATAGAATAAAAGTATTATAAATCACAATGATTAAAAACTTCACTTATTTTTAAAATATAATTGACTATCAATGCCACAAAAGTTTGGACAAGGAGAGTAACGTATATTATTTGAAAATAACATAAAAATATTATAAATTACAATAGTTAACAACTTAAAATATCTAAAATCATATTAAGTATATGATTGATTATCTAAATTATATTTCTGTCACATAAATTATGATAAAAAAAAAAATAACATATATTGAGCCCGTGCTAAATCTCGGATGAATCTTAGAATATATATACAATTCATTTTTTAAATTATTTTTGTTTAAATATATCAAGATTGAAAAGGCAAGTTTCAATACATCACACCAAGCAGTATATAAGAAATAATGTTAAATAATATCAGTATTACTAATACAAGTAACATTACTAATACATTCTATTCGAAATTATTTTAATACACCCTAACAAACGACTAGGAACATATATAAAAGCATAGTTCAATAAAACATCTACATAAGTATGTTTTCTCGTGTTCTCAAAGTCAAATAACTTAAATTAATATGAAAAATAGTAACATATAGTTTTCTTTTTATATAATTTTTAAAATACTTAAAATAAATTTAAAATATTAATTTAATTTAACTTCAAAGAACAAGTTGACAAATAAAAGAGAAGGAGAAAATGAAAACAAAAAATATTTATATCGACTTAGTAGGGGAGTAAAATACAATTTTGGGTTATTAATTGCAAGCCAAATGTGATGTAATATGCAAGACTAGATAACCCTTTATCATATGATTAAAGATCTAAATTTAAAAATGCACAAAATTTTATCATTTATATGAATAAAATATACATAATTATCTTGTGAGACTTAGTTCCTTGAAAAATACTATTAAATAGTTAATATGTTAATTTTGTGTATTCATATTTTACAGTTCATAATTCGAATTAACATCAATTTAACTTATCGTACATAATTAAAATATCTTAATGTTTGGGTCCGTGCTGACACGAGCCATGCTCCTCTAGTTCTAATATATAGAAGAGTGAAAAAAGTAGGAGAAGGTGACCCCTAATTAATTATTATAAATTATTTAAGTATTAAAAAATTAATAATATTTAATAAAAAATATAAAATAAATATTTATAACATATTTGCTTCAGCTGCTTCAATCATAAATTTACTATTTCATCCTTAATTAATGAAGAGTGAAGGAGGCTAGTGAAGGTTGTCATGTCTGCTTTCTCCGTAATTTTACTATATCACCCCTAATTAATTATTATATATTATTTAAATATTAAAAAAATTAATAATATTTAATAAAATATATAAAATAAACATTTATGACATGTCTGTTTCAGTTGCTTCAATCATAATTTTACTATTTCATCCTTAATTAATTATTATAATTCATTTAAGTATTATAAAGATTAATAATATTTAATAAAAAATCAAAATAAACAAAAAAATGATAAACTAGCTATTGATGTTTTAAATTAACTTGACATAATTTATGAGGTCCATCTAAATTATTTTCACAACTATTTTGAATTGTAATTTTGTTATATCACTTCTAATAAGTTATCCCCTAATTAATTATTATATGTCATTTACATTTTAAAAAATTAATAATATTTAATAAAATAAAATAAAATAGATATTTATGACATGTCTGCTTCAGCTCTTTCAACTGTAATTTTACTATTTTATCTTTAATTAATTATTATGAGTCATAAGTATTTAAAAAATAGTTAATAAAAAATAAAATAAACAATAATAATAAATTAAATTGATTTATTAAATTAACTTGACATCTTATATGAGGACCGCTTAAATTTTTTTCACAATTATTTTTTATAGTAATTTAATGTATAATTTCTAATAAGTTATTATGAATCATTTAAGACATGTCTGCTTCGCGATTTCAACCTTTATATTTGATTGACTCTCAAAATTATATAAGTGTCACTTAAATTAAAATAGAATAAAAAATATTATAAATCATAATAATTAAAATTAAATTATTTTTATAATATAATTGACTATCAAGGCTACAAAAGTTTGGACAAGGAGAGTAGTATAAATTATAATGGCTAACAACTTAAAATAGTAAATTATAATGTAAAAGAATTATTACAAATTACAATAGCTAACAACTTTGAATATCTAAAAAATATTAAAAATATAATTAATTATCAAAATTTTATTTGTGTCACATAAATTAAGACTAAAAAATAATATATATTGGATCGTATCACCACGGGCCTTTACAACAACAATAACAACAAATCTAGTGTATTCCCACATAATGGGGCCTTTGATATCTAATACATCTATCACTAATATATAAGTGTGAATGAAGCTGTTGAAGCAGACAACCTTGTGGATGACATGCCTGCGTCAGATGCTTCAATTGTGATTTTACTATATTACTTCTAATTAATTATTATAAGTAATTTATATATTAAAAATTAATAATATTTAATTAAAAAGGTAAAAGAGATATTTATGACATGTATGCTTCAGCTGCTTCAACCGTGATTTTACTATATCATTCCTAATTAATTATTATAAGTCGTTTTACGTTATTTATGTATTAAAAAATTATAATATTTAA
Source organism: Capsicum baccatum var. pendulum (assembly GCA_030864225.1). Taxonomy (NCBI): domain Eukaryota; kingdom Viridiplantae; phylum Streptophyta; class Magnoliopsida; order Solanales; family Solanaceae; genus Capsicum; species Capsicum baccatum. The sequence goes on from CM061552.1 coordinate 146,402,777, forward strand.
TTTAAAAAGTAAAAGAGATACTTATGACATGTCTAGCTGCTTCAGCCGTGATTTGACTATATCATCCTTAATTAATTATTATAAGTCATTTACGTTTTAGAAAATTAAGCCCGCTTCATCTGCTTCAATCGTGATTTTACTATATAATTCCTAATTAATTATTATAAGGCATTCATATATTAAAAAATTAGTAATATTGAATTAAAAAAGTATAATAGACATCTATGACATTCTTGATTCAGCTACTTCAGTCGTGATTTTATTATATCACGTACAAATAAATGAAGCGTGAAATACATAAATTTTTTTGTTTCGGTGGTCGACATATTTGCCGACCATGCTTGCTTCGTGATTTTACTATATCACCCTTATTAATTATTATATTTTATTTATGTATTAGTAAATTAATAATATTTAATAAAAAAGTAAATAAACATTTATGACATGTCTGCTTTAACTGTTTCAATCATAATTTTACTATATTATACATAATTAATTGTTATAAGTCATCTAAGTATTTAAAAATTAATAGTATTTAATTAAAAATGTAAAATGGACATAAAATAACAAATTAACTCTTGATATTTTAAATTAACTTGACATCTTAAATGAGGTCCACTTAAAGTTATTTTCGCACATATTTTTTATAGCAATTTTGTTATATCATTTCTAATTAGTTATTATGAGTCATTTAAGATATGTCAGCTTTGCTATTTTAATCGTTATTTGCTCGACCCTCTTTTGAGGTATGGAGCAAATAAGTGGGTTTCGAGGTAGTGATATGGACTGCGATACTATACCCTCCCCAGACCCCACTATGTGGGAATATACCGGATTTGTTGTTGTCGTTATTGTTGCTGGCCGACTCTCAAAATTATATCAGTGTCACTTGAATTGAATAGAAGAAAAAGTATCATAAATCAAAATAATTAAAAATTTAAATTATTTAAAACTGTTTAATTTTTTACGCCACTTCATGCATAAATATATTTCCTTAAAACTTAATGAAAGATCTAAACTTTAGATGGTAAAATTACTGAGAAAATATAACCTGGTATTAAATTCCTAAATATACTCATATCTATAATATATAATTTATAATCTATAATATATTAAAATCGTGAAGACCTTTAGAAAAGTGATTTAAACTTTTTACCCTTCCCTAAAAGAATTCGTAATTGACAAAATTATCTTTTCATCTATTTTCACTAATTATTAATTAATTATTTAAAATTAAGAAGTCCTAAAAACTACATACATGTAATGAGAATAAAATATATGGTAAATTAATGTAGGTAAATTTTATCTTTGTTTGCCTATATGAAGGAGGACGTTGATTTTTCTAACGTATTTAAGGCAAACACTATTAGGAATCATTAATTTTTATAACTTATTTAAGACGAGAAAATTGAGAGTTGAGAAAAATAGGTTTGTTGATTTCTTTGTTGAGTCCCTAGCAAATTCTATAAGAAGGCATGCACTTTGGTTCTTTTTTTTTTTTTAGTATAAATATTGTTAAAAAATTGAACTTAATTTTGATTCTTCATCTTTTTAATAAAACACCCTATTAATTTTTTTTACATGTTGAGCAAAGCTATAATGCGGTAACGACTCACGACTTACCCCTTTTAGGGGCCATAAGGACATGAAATTTAAATTTAGCAGATGTTCTTTATTTATTTTTAAGTTTTTTTCTTTAATTATGGATATAGTGAAAATAATAGAAATTTGTGGAGGATAGTATATACATAATCTTAAGTCATATATTGGTCTTCTTACTTTTAGTACTAGAATGAGATGAAGATTTTCATCCACGATGATATTATCGACTTCAAAGAAGAATTATCTTTCTTATCAAGGTGGACCAATTAATACAACTATACAAGGCTTGTTATTTTTAATTTTTTTACTATAAAATTATAACACTTCCGAAAATCGAGTTAGCTTTGAATCGTTGAACTTTGTGATTCTCTAATTGTATATATTTCATATTCTATGTAATGTATTAGTTATATCTGTTGTCGTATAGTTGTAGTACATACTATCGTATACGTTTTGATTTCCAATTTCTTTACTTCTCGTGTTTCGGGTGTCGTTCTATAGCCCTAGTAATTTCTTTTAATATAGTTTTAAATTGTTTTTAATATTTTATTTATATATTAATGCCCTGTTTGTTGTATTTAATAAAATCATCAATTTATTTATTAATTCAAATATTTTTTTATAATATTGAAATGAACTTATTAAAGCGAGACACACGTACAAAACACGTATTACTAAACTAGTTATATATAAATACATCAATACTTAATTATAGTAATTTATTTTAATATTTTTATAATAATTTTTAAAAAAATTATTTTAACACATTGGATTGAGCTGATCGCAATTAGTATATATATATATATATATATATATATATATATATATATATATGTGCGACAAATAAAAGTGGAGGAGGATTTTTACTTCCACAGTTTTGCATGATAGACACACGTGTCGCCAAAAACTACGATAGCATGTGAACAGCAGCAATTAACGCCCTACCGCCCCTGGCCTTGGAATTCGTAAAGAAAATTAATAAATGTGGACAAGTTTGGACCAAGAGAGAGAAAGTTAAGAGTAATCGGTATTGATGATGCTAGAATTTAATTTTATAAATTTAAAATTTTAGTTTTTTAAAAGTTTTTATTTAGATTTAATTTAATAATTGTATATATTAATGATTTTAAAGATACGTGTAAAATTTACACATCTATTGACTCAGAATGTAAATATGGCTACTGCTATTGCTGTTGTGACTGGATCACAACGAGACATATAAATATTATTGTATTATAAATAAAATTTTACCTGTTCGTACTGTCTTTGTATCTTCAATTATTTTCGATTTAACATAAACTTGTATAGTACGTTCAATATTTTCACCGTCCACTTTCTGTAAATAGCTATAGATTTCAACTCTGACACGTGTAACGTGTTGCCTCATGGTCCAAATTGTAGAAGCACGTCCGTCTTCCAACTCTTTCCCCTTCTCCATATACCCCACAATACGTTTTCCCATTTTAAAAATTTTCTTCCTTGCTTTTGCTTTTGCTCTTTCACGACTCTCTCTCGTTTACTCATAAATCATTCTTATATTAAAATTAAATAGTCGTACGGATCCAATATTAAAAGATTTTTGCATGCAAAACACTATAATTTATCATAGATATTATATAATTGGCAAATAACAATCGTTGTTTACAGTTTTCAGAAGTTCTTTTCCTCGTCTTGGGTAAACCATGGCTCTCTTCTCATCTGCCTCCTTACGAAGTAATGCTACTTCATATTTTAGCTTCTTTACATATTCCGCTTTCTTGTGCTCTAGTTGATTCTGTAATTTCCATCAGCTTATCAACATAGATAGAAGATCTAGTCCAACATTCATATATCAAAAAGTCAACGGTCAAAAGCTATGTTGTTTATACCTTTCAAAATTATTGATGGACCCATATTGGATCCTTCAAAAATATCTATTTCATAATCTGACATCCTTAATAATATTTTTAAAGAGTCCGAGCAATATAAGTCAAAAGTATTTTAATTCCTATCATAAACTGAACCACTTGAAAGGATGCATCAGGCAACAAAAATCAGTACTAAGTTTTCATGTTATTTCAGAGGTGGAGCCAGGATTTTCAAAAATCAGTACCAAGTTTTCATGTTATTTCAGAAAAGTTTTCAACTTCTAGAACCGTTCGACTTTAAGTTCTCTCAAGAAAATTCTCAGTTGTCATTAGTCATCAAATTAAGCACAACCCTGTAGTCCTATCTCACGTTATAAGTGTCACCAAAATTGATTAACGTCTAGATGTAACACATACTTCTGTCAAGAGATTTCTTTATAACTTCCTTTGATGAAATATCAGTGTTTGCCAACATCCAGGCAGCTGTAACAAAGCAGGCTATTTCTAAGTTCTGATCTTGATTATGCTTTGCATGTACGTGCAGATGTAAAAATAGGCCATTCAACCCAAAGTACAATAGGGAAAACAATCATAATGAAATTCTAATATGTGAAAAAACCCAAACAAATAAAAGGATGAACAAAATATCTGTCACTATTCAAACTAAGATCTGGCTGTGATCGGCATCTCAAGTCCCACGTGGTTTGAAGATCACCCCCTTAACCTAACTTAACCAGAATAATAACCACAAGTGCCGGATGAATTTCGAACTTAACCAGAATAATAACCACAAGTGTCGGATGAATTTCGAACATATAATGAGATAGAACAAAATAAGGCTAACATTAGCTCAAGAAATGTCTAAATCATTCATCACCACAACACACTCAAGTCCACAGAAATTCACAAAGCCTTTATGATTCAAAGTCAATAAAATATCGGGACATGCCCCAAACAATAGCAAAAATTCAAGTCTAATAAAGCCTATGACATAGAGTAAAAAGGCCATGAAATGAATGTCTTCCAAACTATGGAAGCTCACCACTTCAATTTCAACCCACGAACCACTCGAATACCTAGTCATTGTGCAGGTAAAGTAAAAGGAGTTAAGAAACCTACATTGCATTGGGATACAACGTTCAAAACGATTAGCGGTCGGAATGCTAGCGTGTAACTCAGGGATAGAGGAATAAAATAATGCCATTATTCAAAACCAGTTAAACCATCATATGCAATCACAAACACACACATATATATCGTGCTGGGGTAGGGAACAAGACTAAGCCTGAATTTTTAAAATCTTAACTAGGATTCTGTAGCATAACTGTCATATAACAAGGCACCCGCGGGCTATATGGTCCCAACTCTCCCCTGCTAGAAGGGCCCTAGTGCGTGTAACCGCACGAACCAGAGAATATTCATATCCGTATATGCCATTACGGGGGACTGGAACCTCCCGGCATAATCAAGGTGACGTATCACCAATGTATACAATTGGGGGACTCGAACCTTCCATTCATATATCTATTCGGGGGACTCGAACCTTCCGGTCATATAGACACCCGCACCGACTAGCGCGATTTTCAGTGTTAGTCCTTTGGACTTCATTTTCACGGCCTGGATACACATTCCACTTCAAAGTCCAATTTAAAACATCATTTACACATACACACAAACATTATTTCACTTACTTACCCAAGGCATTCCGTTAGTATCGTCATACCAACCCCACTTGAAAGCGTACAACATGTTATAACCATCATTATTTGACTTTGGGACTCGAACCCATTGTCTATAGAAAGTCATTAATTTAATTTAGCAATTTAGGGGTTCGAACCCATTTAGCCAATTAAACCACCAAAGTTACAATTCAAAACCATTTATGACCCGGTCTTCATGAAACCATTTACCAACCATTTACATCATTAGGCCAATGCCTTAGTTCAAATCACAATTCAATCCAATTATTGGTCATCAAGACCTTCACAAAATTATTCATTCTTCATTGGCATTCTTAAACCAAGCATTAGTTCAAGACACAATTCATCATGTGACAAGATCCATCTCATAGACATTTTCACAAATAGGTTGAGGGCATACTATTATCAAACCATTATTCAAATAAAAAACCATCAAGTTAGGGTTAATGATGAACCCTTAGTTTAAGTTACAATTTCCAAGCACCCACATGTGCAAAACCATTAGTAAGTCATGCATAAACACAAGTTAAGACACGAGAGAACAATACTCATTCAAACCCTCAACCATGGATTTTAAAACCATTGTTTATGATTCAAGAATAATGTTTAATACACATGATATTTGAGAACTAACAATGAAGAAAGAGTCACATGCCTTATTCACGAAGATTCACAGAAAGAACTTGACTCTTGAGCCTCTAGATGAACACCTTGTAGAAACCCTAGCCCAATCTTAAAAAGAAAGTTCAAAGAGGATTTTGAGAGTGTTTTGATCTTTTCAAGTGAGGAATGAGGGACCAAATATTGTTATAAGACGTGGGGTATTAAGGAATTAGGGTGGAAAATATCTAAAATACCCCCATCTTAAAATTGTAAAAGACTCATAGGAAGGTACGATTTGGCCTCTCCACTCGTACCCACATCATACGAGTGGTACCCTCCACTCGTATATTGATCAGAATATTGGACACCTTAATCTGTTCAACATACAACTCTTTAGCATGAGTCATACCCTACCATACGACTAGTACCCATCCAAATTGTACCCTAGACAGAAAGTCAAGGCTAGACACTGAACAACATACGATTGGCACTATACTTCTCGTATCATGTGCATATGATTCATGTGATGCCTTTTCGTACCAAGAACATAACTTGGCCAATGTGACACTGACCAATATGCGACTAAGGTCATTGACCCATCCCCACAACATACGAGTGGCATGATGAGTCGTATGATGCGCAGAATGTCCAAGACTCAAAAAATTTGCAAGGACCAAAGTTTGGGGTGTTTCAACACCTGTTGATGAAGACCAACTTGCAAACTCTTCCATGGAGAAGTTCATCATCTACGTACCAATCTTGCATCAATTTCAGTCAACTATAGTAAATTACTATCTCATTGTTATCTAAAAATGCTCTGTATCAGGAATAGTAGATTCAGAACTACAACAATCACATCCAAGAGCACAACTATCCAACAAATTTAACCAATGTAGCATCATATAACTGTCATGTGGTTTTAATTCAATACCCATTAATTCACATTGATTAAATAGAACTCATCCAGTGTACCACAATAACACTTACATTTATATAAATTGATAACGTTACCTTGATACCCTTCTTGTCATCCTTCTCCTTATTCTCTTTAACTTCTTTACCTTTTGATTTTTAACCTCGTCCTTTGTAGCAGCAACGGAAACCTCCTCCTCTTTAACCTTCTTCTCCGACACTGCCACCTTTTTCTTTGCTGCTTCTACCTCTGCTTTATTCTTTTGTTCCTCAATTTCCAACTTATCTTTCACCGTACAAACAACAATATTAACATCATCAATCAACAACAGGATCATATGTACTAAAATTATAATGATAATTTAACATCATAACAGTTTAATTTCTGCCATTTAAATAGTATCATTATAACTTCGCAAACAAAACTCAAATTCTAACTACAATGCCATGCCTACTTACAGCATGTGTAGTGTCAAATTTTTTGGATAACAAAAAATGTCTGGTTGAACCTTGTGATTACCTAGAAATAATTAACGAAAAAAGCATGATTAGTAGAGCAACTGTATAGAATAAACACGTTTGCCTATTCCCCTTTATAATTACATATAATAATTAAATTATCTTTGCCCTTTATCAATCTCATGATAACTCCCTGTGATTTTATAAATTTTGACTATTCTCTAAACAAGGTCATAGAAAATTATAACATTCAGTAACCTTGGAAAGGTCTAAATCGACTACTTCTGCACTTCGGCTACATGAAAAATCTAAAAAGGTTGTTGATTAAAGTGAAGAATAAATCATTGACATACAGGAGATGATCAAACACACCTAAAAAAAATTTATTTTTCTCTGATTTTACATCGGTCTTATGAGTTGAAAATGAATTGGGTTTCATTAAAAGAGCTTATGGGTCTGGATCTCAAAGAATCCACAACGACCCATTCGTTGGGAGATTGTTGGACTAGATGTAGTGGAATTAGTAAAAGCTTTCTTTCAAGAAAACATCCTTCCAAAATCTATTACTCATACTAATCTCATATTGCTCCCTAAAAAATCTAATCCAGTTAGTTTTGCAGATCTTAGACCCATTAGTTTGAGAAACTTCATCAATAAAGTCTTCTCCAGAGTGGTTTATGATAGATTGGAGAAATTGCTTCCAAAAGTTATTTCTATCAATCAAGTAGGATTTGTGAAAGGAAGATGTATCATTGAGAATATTCTCCTTACATATGAGATTGTTACATATATAAGGAAGAAAGCCAACCAACATTGTTATAAAATTGAACATGGCCAAAACATATGACAGGGTATCTTGGCTATTCCTAAGGTTTTCTTAGAAAGGTGGATAGAGTTGATATGGAGACTAATTGCCAAAAACTGGTACTCAATACTTTTCAATGGGCAAGCCCATGGTTTTTTCATTCTACAAGACGGGTCGAACAAGGGGATCCACTATCACCAGCTTTATTCATTCTATCAGTAGAAGTCCTTTCAAGAGATCTGAACAGTCTTTTTGAGAAGGATAACTACCAAGGATTTGGTCTTTCTAAGTGGAGTGCAAAAATTAACCATTTAGCTTATGCTGATGGCACTATAACTTTTGCCTCTTCAGAAGAAAATTCTCTCCATATTACAATGAATTTGCTTAGAGAGTATGAAAAAACACCAGGTCAATTGGTGAATAGAGACAAAAGTGCATTCTATATGCACAAAAAGACTTCGACAGATCTGAGACAGGTTGTGGCTAATATAACAGGTTTTAACAATGGTGCTTTCCCTTTCAAATATCTTGGATGTCCTATTTTTTATACTAAGAATAAGAAGATGTTCTATAAGGCGTTGATAAAGAAAATCAAGGACAGGTTACAACAGTGGAAAGGAAAGTTACTTTCTTTTGGAGGAAAAACTGTGTTAATCAATAATGATCTTCAGAGCATGTCCCTCTACTTGTTGTCAACCATGGCTCCAACCTAATACACCATTAATGAAATTCATAGAGTGTTTGCAATATTTTTTTGGAGCAATAAAGAGGAATGTAGAAGCAGACATTGGTCTAAATGGTTGAATATTTGCTTTCCTAAGGAAGAAGAGGGATTAGGGTTCAAATCTCTCTTTGATATTTCAAAAGTTCTTTTTGCTAAACTATGGTGGAAGTTTAGAGTCACTGGTACATTATGGTCCACTTTTATGTGGAACAAATATTGTAAAAAAAGAAACCCTACATAGGTTATATGGAAAAGAGGTTCACAACTTTAGAAGTTGACGTTGGAAGCAAAAGACTGTATTGAAAAGCATATTTGGTGGGAAATAAGGTGTGGTAATGATAGTTTTTGGCATGACAATTGGACTAGAATGGGATCACTAATAAGTGTTCTACCATCTGATGAACCTAGGGATTTGAATATTGAGGAAGTTAGTGAAGTAATGCTTAATGGCCAATGGAATTTCCAGCTACTAAATAAGAAACTTCCTTCAAAAGTGGTTAATCATATAAGTACTTTCCTACCTTTGAATAGTAATACCACCAGTAGTGACAAACCTTGGTGGATTTTGTCTAAGAGTGGGGAATTTACTGTCAAAACAGTCTGGGAACAACTCAGATGCAGAAGAGAAAAATCTTGGTTTTTCACTAAATTGTGGAAAAAGAGATTACCTTTTAAAATTGCCTTTTGCCTATGGTGGATTTGGAAAGAAAAAATTCATGTTGATGATGTTGTTTCTAGATATGGTGTTGCTATAGTATCAAGATGTAGGTGTTGTGTCAATCTACAACTTGAAACTATAGAACATTTATTCCAAACAGGGGAGTTTTCTTCTAACATTTGGACAAGATATGCTCTGGCTGCAGGCATACAAAGTCCTTTTATTCAAATAAAGCAAATAATTGTCAAGTGGTGGAAAACCAAATGCCCATACTAGTTAAAACCCCTAATAAGGATGGTTCCTGCTTTTATAGTATGACATATATGAAAATGGAGTAACAATCAGGTTCATGGAGGTAATATGTCTATAAACAAAATCATCTATGACATTGACCTGAATCTGCACCAATTTTTTGTGGTAGTATATCCTTGGATAGAAGAAATTCCAAAGACTTGGATTCTTATGGCACAGTTCCTTGAAAGCCTTAAGTCCCAGGTATCTTAGCAAGCAATCAATTGGCATTTCCCACCTAGAGGCTATTATAAATGTAATACAGATGATTCTTCTAAAGGGAATCCTGGCCCTGCTTCATGGGCCTTTTGTGTTAGGAATGATTCAGGAAACCTAGTTCATGCTAGTGCTAATAACATTCACAACTCAACAAGTATCTTTGCCAAAGCTAAAGCAATTGAACAAGGCATAGATTTTTCTGTGACACACAATCTACTGCCTTTAGAAGCGGAAACAGATTCACTAGCTATGAAATGCATCATTGAATATGGGTAAAGATCCCATGGAGCATCAGTACGGAAGTTAGGAAGATACAATGACGGAAAGAAAATGAAGACATTTTGTTTACACACATCATGAGAGAGGGGAATCAAGTGGCGGATTTTCTCGCTCACTTTGTTTTCTATTCTGCAGGGCCATTAAGTTACAGTAATTTTACAGAACTACCTACAAGAGTAAGAAAATTACTGAACATAGATAAACAAGAAATTCCAAGGCTTCGATTTCAAAAGAGCAAAAATACAATACAAAGGAATACAAATTAGTCAAAGCATGTATCTGGAAGGAAATAAAAGGTCAGCAATTAGCCAACAATTAAGGTACATAAAACACATAGACTATACCTCGAGCACATCAGAAATGGAAAATGTAGCAATCAAATAGCCTGTTACACTGTGCTTTATTTCTTCTGAAGTTAAGCAGTGGTACTAACCTCTTTGTAAGATTCAACCTGCTTAAAAGATGTAGAAAAAAGCTTAGGTAAGCAGACCAACATGGAGGTCCATCGGAGATAGTGAAGCGGGTACAGATCTAGTTAAACCCTTACCTTGGAAAGATTAAATTGACTTTACAACTCCACATCTTGAAGAAATCTTCAAATGGGATTGGTTACCATAGCATCCGGTGAGAGTTTATGGGATTTATTCAGATGGAACCTACCCAAAAGTTGTGGAATTTATTGGTCAAAATCAGATCAAGGAAATAGTGCCTAAACTTCGATTGCTTCACTTCTTCACAAAGCTTAATAGGTTAGTGAATGGAATGTTACCTGGAAGTAGTCGAAGCTGTAACATCAACGGCAGCCGTGGAAACTTCAAGAGCTAGCTGAACCTCACTTTCCCTTTCTATCATTTAGTCTTTTAAGTTTCATTTGTTTTTTAATTTTTTTTGTTGTTTTATTTTAGAATGGATTAGGCTCGATTTGGGCCTGATACATTATTTGTACAGATTTATCATAATAAAAAGAGGCTCATGGGTCTCCCCCAAATGTTGCTTTAAAAAAAAAAAAAGGACATCAATCATATATATTGAAATTTAGCTTATTTCTAAAATAGTAGTAATAAATAATTATTTTTACTTATTTAATTTAAGAAATTAAAAGTTTATTTATTATTTAATATTTAATTTATCTTTATTACTAATAATAGTCATTTGCAGTTCGTTAAATATTTAAATTCTTTTAAGGCAATAAACTATGAAATATTACCATACCAATCAAATCCAATACACCTAAGGAGCACAGAAAAAGTCTAGCCACCTACAAGCAGGGGCCAAGGCTCACCATGCCTCAAGTCATCAAAGCTATACATCTGAAAATAGTTACTACCTATATTCTAAATGTTGTATCAGTTGTCTACAATTATTGGCTTTCTTTGTACATTTCCGTTGCTCAATTCTTTCCTTAATCTCCCTTTGAATCTGTCCTATCACCACAACCCTCGATACGAACAAATTCTAAAACTATTTTCGATTCCTAGCTTTCCATGTGTGATATATACTTGCACCCCAAATTGTTGTGGCTACTTCTTTGTGGAACTGCTTCCACCTTCTATTTTTGTACCATCTCAACGATTGCTTGACTGTAAAGTTCAAAAATGAAAGACCTGACCATCCTTGTAGTGCTTGTTTCACCTTTTTAACCCAACCACATTCCGTGAACAAGTGTTGTTGTGACTCCAGTTAGTCAGCATCACATAAACCATATTTGTCATTTTCAATTGGCAAGTTAAGTCTCAATAATCTAGCCTTAGTAAGTAGTCTTTCCTGATAGGCTAGCCATACGATGAACCTATGTCTTGGCATCATTATAGAGTTCCAAATTAAATTTGCCTCCCGACACTTTGACTGTCTCCCGAGCATTGCATTATAAATGTATGAAACTGGGTAGGTATCATTCATTGTCAACGTATAAGCTCCATTCTTGTACTAGTGCACCATATTTCTTTTAATCTGATTGAGTTTCATCCAGTATCAGCTACTATCCACCGGAGGAATATGAGATCAAATATGAGTGCTACCCTTCGTATAAACCCCATGCACCTACTTAACCCATAATATATCCTTTTGCATAGCTAACTGCCAGATTAATTTCCCAACCAAAGACAGTAACAATAAACGGGGGGAAACTTTAATGGGCTCAGAGATCGTATCATTTATGGCATTTCCAAACTACCTTGACCATTGAGATTTTTATATTTCATAAGACGGCCGGAGCCTGCTTATATCAGGAGTTCATTAAATTTTTTTATATATATTGTAGATGTGAATTTTTTTTATTGATTTTTTATTTAATTTTTTTAATTTTAAATTTTCTTAATAAAATTTCTAGTTTCCACTGTTTCATGAATATATTACGTACAAAATATAATGTGTACTTTTTTCATTTGGTTTTACTTTATCTTCTTATTAAAAATAATTTTTTAATTTACTTTTACAATTTATAAAATCAAAATAAATTTATTATATTATTTCAATATTATTCTTATCATTAAATCTAGAAATGTCATACATCTTTGTTTACCTCCATCATTAACACTGACTGGCTCTTTTTCACTAGACTAGACTCAGCAGTAGGCAAAATTTAGGATCGATAGGCAAATTAAACTTTTTGGGAAAATAGGGATGGTATAATGCTACAAAAGTTATAGGGAATGTGAGAGAGTCGGTCATGCGACTATGGAAATCTAGGATTTTGGTGGTTTTAAGGTTATCGACGTTTGAGGCTAGAGAGAACGTTTTTTCGAAAAAATAACATTACTTAGGATTTCTTCTAGGTTCTACTCCCTCCATTTTGTATTAATTGACCTTTTTTAAAAAAAAAATATTTATTTTAATTTAGTTATTTAAATTTTAAAATTAAGAGTATTATATATAGTACATGTTTCCATTTTACTCTTGATAAAAATACTAAATACATCCATGATTTTTAAAATTATTAAATGATGCAAAAATAATTTCAATTCTCAAAATCAAAATTAAATAATTATTCCTAATTTCAATTATAAATACTCAGTGTTCTAGACATAATGCATGGAATTGAAGTAACATGTGTTAAATTTCAATGTTTAATCATTGAATTGATTATTGCATTTTAAAGGACATACAAGGATAAATATGTAAAATATATTTTTATTTATTAACTTTTTAATAAGTGTCCATGTTCGTAGGGGCCAATTAATACGAAACGGAGAGAATAATTTTTTTAGTTTTTGAGGGCTTTGTTTCCTTTTCATTTTCAAGAAATTACATAGGATGACCCCAATAGTTGGTATTTTTGGATTTTTGACCTCCATAAGAAAAGTCTTTAAAGATTAGTCATTTTTTTATGCATAATACAATTACATTTTTGCCCCTCTACACTTCAAATATTTTTAAACTTTTCATTCTCATTTATCTCTCAACTTCTATTTTAATATTTTTTTTACCTTAACTTTTATTTTCTTCTTGTTTTAATTCTTGTCTCAACTTTTTTTTTTTTCCAAACATTATTTATTTCTTCATTTGTCTCTCTTTTTTAATTCATTGGTCTCAATCTTTATTTTTTATTTTTTATCATTTCTCATTTTTTTCTTTTTCATTTTTCCCAAACTTTATTTTTTTCTTCTCATGTTTGTTTTTCTCAATCTTTTTTTTTGTTATTTATTCTTCTCTTTTTTCTTAACCTTTATTTTTTTCTTGTCTTTTTTTCTCAATTCTTTTTTATTTCTCTATTTTGTTTGTTCTGTTTTTTCTTTCTCAACTTCTACTATATTTTTTTAATAAATAAAAAGTTGGATAATCTACAGAGGAATCTTCTTTTTTTGACATCAAAGCAAATTTAAAGGCATGACTTATTGTTAGGAAGTCCTTTGGGATAAGTCTTGCTTCTAAAGTAAAAATTATAGAACAACTCATAAATCAAGACACAATGTGGTAGTGTCAAGTTTTGCTTGTGGAGAATAACTTCTTGTTTGAAAATCCTTAAGTTTTTCTTCTAAGACAAGAGTTATAGAATATCTCATACTTTAAAAAAATAATGTGGTAGTGTCAACACTTGTCCATTGAGTGTAACTTATTCTTTTGGAGGTTTTTAGACTGAGTCTTATTTTAGAGGCAAGACTAATAGAGCATCACATAAATCAAGACACAATACGATAATATCAACTCTTGTCCATGGGGAGTAACTTGTCGGCTAAGTCTTGCCTCTAAGGCAAGAGTTATAGAGTATTTCATAAATCAAGACATGATGTGGTTGTGTTAACTATTGCCCATGGGGCATAACTTGTTGTTTGAAAGTCCTTAGACTAATTTGTGCCTCTAAGGCAAGAATTATAGAACATCTCATAAATCATGACATAATGTGGTAGTGTCAACTCTTACCAACAGGGCATAACTTGTTGTTTGAAAGTCTTTGATTTATAAAACATCTCATAAATCAAGACACAATGTGTTAATGTCAAATCTTGCCCATAGAGTGTAACTTGTTGTTTAAAAGTCATTGGAATAAGTCTTGCCTCTAAGGCAAGAGTTATAGAACATCTCATAAATTAAAATATAATGTGATAGTGTCAACTCTTACCATGGAGCGTAACTTGTTGTTTGAAGGTCCTTGGGTTAAGTCTTGCCTCTAAGGTAAGAGTTATAAAACATCTCATAAATCAAAACACAATATGGTAATGTTATTTTTTTTCTATAGAGCACAACTTATTGCTTAAAAACCCCTTGCCTAAGTCTTGCCTCCAAGGGAAGAGTTATAAACAATCTCATAAATCAGTACACAATATAGTGGTGTCAACTCTTGCCCATGGGACATAACTTGTTGTTTAATGGACCTTGGATTGAGCCGTACCTCTAAGACAAGAGTTATAGAGCATTTTATAAGTAAAAAAACACAATGTGTTAGTGTTGACTCTTGCCCAATGTACGTAACTTGTTTGAAAATTCTTGAGATAAGTTGTATCCCTAAGGCAAAAGTTGTAGAATATCTCATAAATGAAGACATAACGTGATAATGTCAACTCATTTTCATGGGGCATAATTTATTGTTTTAAAGTCCTTGAGCTAAGTTTTACCTCTAAGGCAAGAGTTGTAGAACATCTCATAAATGAATATATAACGTGGTAGTAAAAGTCCTTGAGCTAAGTCTTGCCTCTAAGGCAAAAGCTGTAGAATATCTTATAAATAAAGATATAACGTGGTAGTGTCAACTCTTGCCCGTGAGGCAAAATTTGTTGTTTGAAAGTCCTTGAGCTAAGTTTTGCCTCTAAGGCAAGAGTTGTAGAACATCTCATAAATAAAAACATAACGTGGTAAAGTCAACTCTTGCCCGTTGGGCATAATTTACTATTCAAAAGTCCTTGGTGCCTCCAAGGTAAGAGTTATAGAACATCTCATAAATCAAAATACAATGTGATAGTGACAACTCATGCCCATGAAATATAACTTCTTGTTTGAAAGCCATAAGTCTTGCCTCTACAATGTGGTAGTAACAACTCTTGCTCATGGAACATAACTTGATTGGAAGAAATAGAAAAAAAAATTACGAAAAAAAAAGAAAATGAGGAAAAATATTTTTTAAAAAATCAAAAAAAATAAAAAATATAAATAAATAAAATATAGAAGCTGAGGGGAGAAAACACAAAAATAAAGGTTGAGAAAAAATTAAAAAAAATAAAAATTAAGAAAAATTAAAAAAGAAAAAAAAGAGAAAAAAAATCAAAGAAAATTTTTAAAAATAAATAGAAGTTGAGAGGAGAAAAGAAAAAAAAAGCAAGGGTTGAGAAAAATTAAAAATTAAATAAAAATCAAAGTAAAATAAAAAAAAGAGATTTTCTTTTAAAAAAAAAAGTTGAGAGGGAAAAAGGAAAAAAAAGTAAGTATTGAGAAAAACTAAAAAAGAGAGAGAGAGAGAAAAGAAAAGATAAAAATTAGAATAAAATAAAAAAAAGTTGAAAGATAAATAAGTATGGAGTTTTTTTATAATTATTTGAGATATTGAGGGAAAAATAGGTAATTGTGCTATATGAAAAAAAAAAAGGCAGACTAATTTTATAAGACCATTTTTACGAGGGACAAAAAAATAAATAAAGCCACCCATTATAAGGGTCGTTTATGTAGTTTACCCTTTTATTTATGCATAAACCACACAAATTTCGTGTTTAGTAAAAGTATTTACATATAATACCTTTATGCTTTCTCTCTCCCTAATTTGTAAAATATACTTATACATTTGGTAGTTTCTTATACATTGGAGGGATGCATGATAAAACAAATTTGCCTATATTCATGGAAAGAGTAATTAGATAAAATCTTTCATTCCCTTAAATAATGCCATTAATTACCTATAATTATGTAGTGTATGATTAAATATATTAACTGAAATTTAAATTAAAAAAATCTCTTAAACATCACTGTTAGTTTTCCTAATTGTTTAATTACGTTTTTGAAAAAACAAAGTTGCCTTCTTCTTTTTTCAATTCTCGGGAAAAAAATATGAACATCCCCATATTGCGTCATTTCATTATTTGAAAGTCGAAAATTATTTATCAATCCTACAAAAGTGATGCAATTATTATTTTGGAAAGTATTAACTTTTTGAAATTGATTGCTACGATCGCGATGGAATTGAATATTGATGAAGTTCATAAAAAAATTGAAGTAAAATATATTGTTGATGGTAATTCTTGTCCAATTATCATAAGGAATAACAATGGAATGAGGGTTTACACTGAGTTGAAGAAATAATTTTCAGGGTTTGTTAATTTTCCGCTGTGTATATCAACTTTCGACAAATAGAATGAGGAAATCGAATTTGATAGAGAAACAGAGGCTGTACTTTGCATTAAAATATATATCAGAAGACTTATATTATACATCAAAATAAGTATGAGGGCAACTTATACATTTAAAAAATAAACCACAGTAACGTACAATGTCATACTACACATCTAAATTTTTCACCTTAAACATGTATGACCTATAAGCTTGACAGAAGCTATAATAAAAATTTATACAAAAAAAAGACTTTCTAACTGTATAATACAACATAAAACATAAAAATGCCTCTTATATGTAATAAGAACTTCTAATGTATAACATATTGAAAATATATATCATGAGACTTGTATTATACATTGATTTTTCAAAATAACTAATGTATAATGCCTGATATATTATATCTTATACTTTCAAATAAAAACTCAAGAATGTATAATGTTGCACCATACAAATAGATTATTAACATTATACATTATTTATTTATAAACTTCTCAGAATGTATAATGTAACCTTATACAAAATTCTTAGATTCTAATTGTATAATTCGACTAAATACAAAAACAACCTCTTCTATGTATATAAAAACTTATATTATACATAAGTGTGTTAAATAAAGTAATGTATAATGTATAAAATCTACACCTTTGGAAGTCAGGGTCGTCTAGACTCATCAAGCTTCTTCTTAATTGTCGATTTTGAAGCTGACTTCTTCAAACTAGAACTGACCACTTCTTTCAATTTCTTCATGGTTATCGGGTCGTTTCTGTGCTTTGAAAGATTCTCTACGAAATTGAGTTCTTCAAAATTAAATGTACCGGGAACAAAATCAATAACGAAAATATTTTGTTCTTAAGCATCTAACTGACTAAGTCCTAAACTAAAACTAGGATGTGAATCCATTGCCAAGTTTATACTATCTTGCTTAAGAATTAACAACTATAAAACAAAAAATACAAAGATCTGACTTTTAATATATGAAAAAAAAATACGAAATAATATAATAATCAAACTAGAATGTAATTACAAAAATAATTAATTTCATAAAAATAAACATGCAGTCAAAAAAGCATCAAAAAATTTTCTGATTTGGTAAAGTTCAAAAAAAAAATTCAAAAAATAATGAATAAAATCAGTAAGTTCAATTAATGCTTGAAAACTTACAATAGGTAACATCTAAGTACACAATTTCTTGATTTTAGGCGTGAAAAAGGAATTCAATAATGGAGGATAAACTGATTTGTAATGGGAGAGAAAAAGAGAGGAAAAGACGGTCTTTTTGGATGTATAATATTAAGGAGAGAGAAAGTAAAAAATTAGGGGATTTCAATAATTAATTTGGGATTTATGTAATCACTTTACCAATATGGGATTTATTGTAATAAGGTAAAGTTATCTTGTGTATATATGTAAATTTTAGTTTATTTATCCTAATTCCAGTTTGGGCCTTTGGTTTAGACTGTGAAGATTTGGCTTTTGTACATTTTTATTGGGGAAAGGACAGAAACGTCACTTCAAATTAAACTATTTTCATGAAAATGATCCTGAAATTTAAATTCCACTTTCTAGCCATTTCAATTTGCTGGCTTGTTCTATATCGTTTCTACACACCTTCTATACAGTTTCTATACATATCTGATACATATAAATATTTTATACGAAAATTATAGAGTTTTGATACACAATTTATACAATAATTGTACATTTTATAAAATAATTATATAATTTTTATACACTTTTTATATATTTTTTATATATATTTTATACATATACATATTTGATAGAACTATACAATTTCTATACATAAATCTTATATAGATACATATTCTATATAACAATTATATCATTTTTATATAATTATTATTTCTAAACAATAAAAAAGTAGAATATTTTTCAGTTAAAAAATTTATAGCAAAAAAAAAAATTGAAATATTTTTAAAAGGGCCGAATGACCCAAGTTGAAAACTATATCAGTATTGTATATGGACTGTATTAGTATTGTATATGGACTGTATTTGGACTACGTGGGCCAAAATGACCCAAATTAGAAAATGGCTATAAAGCGAAAATAGTATACCGACCAACCACTTTTTGGAAAGATATCAAACTTGGGCTATTTATTTTAAAAAGTGCTATAGAGTATCCTTTTTTTTCCTTTTCTAATAATATGGCCTTCTTGGCAAGACTTAACTTTTTTTAAAAACATACTCTTTATCACTAAATGATTCCATAATTTATTGCAAAGATTTATATTTTTAAATTATAATAATATGCTAGTACTAGTTTAATAAAATTAGTGTCTAATAAATATTTTCTTTATCCATCTTTACTTATTTATTTTTTTACTGACACATTAATTAAGAAATAGTAAATGATAGGAATAACTTTATCATATTATCCTTTGTATATAATACATTTAATACTTTGAAAAATACATTCGACAATGAATAATATTTAATGCTAAAAATAACATGGGTAGAAATAAGTAAATTATCCATTGATTTTATAAACTGGACAAACATTGTTGGACATTCCAAAATAGAAAAGTTGACAAGTAAAGATGGAAAGAGGGAGTATTTTTTTAAAGGGACTGCAAGTCAACAAATACCATATAAAATAAAATGGAGGAAGTATATCGTAATTAAAGAGTAGCAATAATAAAAATATCTAGTGTAATATTGTGGGATTTGAAAAGAGTGGGATATACACATATATCACTTCAATTTTGGGAGTTAAGAGGCTGTTTCAGTTGAAACATGCGCAGCGAGAGCAAGCAATATGGACCAATCAACTTACATGAATAACTACAATGACGATAAGTCAGATTACGAATTCCTAACCGCTTGAAGCTATTAAATAAATCTGTCAAGGTGTTACCCAGGTTTGCAATCTTTTGCGATAACCTTAAAAATCTCTAAGTATGAAATACTTGTGTGGGCAGTACTTCTTTTCAGAAAGGTTGTCCTCTATGAAGGAGAAGGGTTCTATTTATAGCCATGTTTTAGGGTGTAAAGCCTTTGTCCCAAAACATTTATGATTCTTCCCCTCCAAGCATTATACAAATTTTGGGTATAAAAGTCAATCCCAAATGAGTAAAACTTTTCTTATAGAAGATCAATATATTTTAATCAAAATCCTGTAGGATTTTACTGCTTTTAGAAAATCAATTTCTTCCTTCCCATGTTCATTAATTAATCAGGTACAACAGGGAATATACATTTTATAAGTGAGGCTTAAAATATGATATTAAGCTGCAAAATTAATGAATTAACCTACTATGATTAATTACAGATTGATCCAATAAAAGTTCATAATTGCACTCTTTGATGTAATTTTAAAATTATTCATTAAATCTTATTTAACTCTCAATTTTATAATCACAGATATCAATCAACTAAATTAAATTTTTGACTGTTTAATTCATTGATTTATTTAATCCTTTATTCATATGCTAAGCTTATTTCATGTGACGAATACAAAATCCACATGCAGGGTTTTCATATGAAAACTTATAAGCAAACATAAAAAGGTATCATCAATTTAAAGATTAAGACATGAATTTCATCAACTAGTTATTACTTCACAAATGTTATTTGTCATTATTCAACCTATCGTGAATATATTATTTCACAAAAGAGTTTCACCCTTTTGATAGATTAAGATAACAAACAACTTACATTGATCATAATAATTATTTCAAGATTAAGAGTACACCTATATTTTATGATCCAGAAATATTATTTCATAAAGTTCAAAAGACAGACAACCATATCTCCTTGGTCCATTTAATACACACAAAATGTAATAGCACAAGAAGCTGGAATATGACCACTCCATTAATTAAGAATAAATTATATTTAACTTTGTTAAAATCGTCAAGATGTTTGTCCAACCTCATATTTGATTGTGAATATAGTTTTATAACTTATAAGAACTGATAATTTATTCTTCCATGCATGAGCCATAAAAATTCATGCACAATTTTTTTAATTTTATAATGATACAAACCAAACAAGGAATGCACCAAAAGCAACTAAAAATAGTCCACTAAACAAAGGAACATCGAGAGCACAATGAAGAACAAGTCTCGGCTTCTCAACAACACAACAATACAAGATACAAAAGTGTTTTTAACACCATAAAACAACCAACAACACAACAAGATTGAGATGACAAGATGAACAACAATAACACAAATTTTGGGTTCAACAACACAACAAGAACAAAGAAACAACAATAAATGTAAAAATAGAAAGTGTGACATAAACTATTACAAGTTCTAAGAACTAAGGTGTGTCTCAAATACCAAAACCCCTAAAACATGTAATAATCAACACCTACACTCTTATGTGGACACAAGAGGGACGTCAAGATCCCCAAGCACCTACGTTTCTAAGCCATGAACACAACACAAGTGAATCCACACTTGGAGTTGTCCTAGTTTCGACCAAGCCTCCTAAAGGAGAGAGGACTTGTTTTTCAAAGTGTTACAACATTCAATATCATAAAAAACTAATGAATAAAACCCTACATTTTTCTATTTATAACTATTACAAAATAAGATGTGAAATGTCCAAAAAGACCCCTTAGTTAAATGCTTCAAATAGGCGCCCTTGGAGTGTAGGGTTTGGACCATTTTAGAGCCTATTTAGGTCCTCCTTTGCACTTCTCTTGCATACTCCAAGTCTCAAGTTCAATACATCTCACATAAGTCTATATTCGTAGTCGTGCCCATATCATTCTCCCTTTCTTGAAAAGGATTCGACCTCGAATCCATACCTTATAAAACCAAAGAGAAGACAAACAAGCACACATCCTCATGGCATGAGGGTTAGGGTTAGCAAAATAAACACATCAATATGCCAAGATGGTATATACTTGAAATATAACCAAGAGTCCTTCGTGTTACACATTAGAAAACAATTGACAATGCACAAAGGAATTGGTTATGATAGACGTCAAGAAACAAAGAAAAAATTTGAGAGTAATCCCTCTCCACCCTAAGATGGTATCGGGATCAAATGGTTGGAGTAGCCAAGGACATAAGTCGAGGCTACTCTTTCCTTCCACTATATTTTCATTCTCACAATCACATAAGGCATTTATCTTCAAGAGAGGACTACATTTCAAAGTGAAGGAGTTACGGTTCAAAGTCCATCCTCAGGAAGACATATTCCACCATTCTTGACACTTCTATTCACATAATCTCTAAGAACAAAGCTAATAGTAAAGATTTCATCACACACTTTGTTCAAAGAATCATGCACTTCTCCGCTAGGCAAAACTGCCGCTACACTCATTTGGCTAATACTAGCCAAATCACAACATTCTACGTCTGTATGAGTGTAAGAGATAACATTGTTACCTTGTAGCTCAAATGAGCTACGGTATTCACCTTGGTTTCGGTCTTGGCAGCCCACTTCTTCCTTTGGGAAGATCTCACCACAAGGTGCTTGGAAAATAGGTTTTGGACTTGATGGGATAAGTTTGGGTATCAATTGGCGTATCTTTTCAATGTGTCATTTGATATCTTTACATTGGTCATTGAATCTATCACAATGGTCACTGAGGCGATCAAACGTGGCATTGAGATTATTGGCAGCCATGGTACCTAAAAGACGACAATAATAAATAACAAAATAAACTAGTTAGCCCAAAATAACCTCACCACACTTTCACTCTTTGATTACCTCACTCATAGCTTTACAAGTGTTGTAAGCCGGCTAAGGAACCCGCGAGGCGTCGAGGATTGAGTCTACTCTTGTCCGGAATAGATTTTGGTTTGAAACTTACATGAAATCTTATAGGACTTGAGTCAAGAACTCACAACAATTCAAAATGACAAAAGTACACAACAAACACTAACACGAACAAACGGACTCTACAACTAACTTACAATCTAGTAGGAGATTACTAGTTTGTGAATTAGGATTAGAATCAACAAATGGAACTAAGAAATAATAAAATGAAACTAAGAAATCAAAATTTAAGCTTGAAATTAATACATGAACAGTAAATGGTGATGTGGCAGCCGTCAATTGGTTGTGGTTTCTATAATTTTATCAAGTTGTTATTTTTCAATTTTCAAGTCTTGATCAATTTACAACTTTGGAATTGTGAATTTGGTTAATGGAGGGAAATACAAGTCTTGGAACCCTTTTGAAATTCAAACACAAAAAGTCTTGACTTGACTTGTACTTTTCCTTAAAACATGGGTCCTTAAATCATGGACAAGTGGTTGAGAAGTGATTGAAAGGTCTTTCGTGGTTGTGAAATCTTTCAAGACTAACAAGTCTTACACCTTTTCTCCTTTAACTTTTAGATCTAATGTTCTTTTTATGTGTAACAATTTATGAAGCAGGTTAAGATCATCAAGAACTACAGAAACATTCCACCAAGAACAACAACAACATCAACCAACATCCAACCTAAATTAACAACAATGTCACCACATACCAAGAATAACAATATCAACACACTACCATACCTTGTTCATAATAACAACATGAATCAATTCAAGTTCAAATCTAGATATAGACTCAAAATGTTAGTGAAGAACAAAACTAACACTAGAAACAACAAAACAAACAAAAAGAACTCCTAGACCTAGACACAACTTTCAGCAAAAGAGACAACAACAACAAGTTCAACTTCTCAGCCAAGAACAAACACAAGAACACTTCTTTCTCTATTTTTTTATACTACCAAGCCTAAGATTAATTTTGTTGGAACAAAATAAACCACAAGATCTGATACAAATGATACAAACTAAATAAGGAATGCACCAAAAACAACTAAAACGGTCCACTAAATAAAGGGAAACTGAGAGCACAATGAAGAACAAGTCTCGGCTTCTCAACAACACAACACTACAAGATACAAAGGTGTTTTTAACACCATAAAATAGCCAACAACACAACAAGAATGAGATGACAAGATGAACAATAATGACACAACTTTCGGACTCGACAACACAACAAGAACACAAGAAGCAATAATAAATATAAAGATAGAAAGTGTGACATAAACTATTACAAGTTCTAAGAGATAAGGTGTGTCTCAAACACCAAAACCCAAGGAACAAAAAATGGCTCAAAACAGTCCACAAATGCAAGACAAACCTAGGACCTTTTGAGAACAAGTCTCGACCAACAACAATAAAAGAAGAATACAAGGAAATAATGGTGTATTTGATACCAAATCAGCCAACAAAAACACAATATGACAAGAATAACAACAACAAAATAGCAACAACACATGACTTCACTAGAAACAAGAACAAGCCAGTACAAGATTATAAGAAAAGGAAAGATAGTTAGTGTGACACACATTATTACAAGATTAAGAACTCAAAGATGTATCAAATCTAAGGACCTCTAGGACTTATAATAGCACCACCAAACTTCTACGAATACACAAGAGGGAATCCACCACTCAAGCACCAACGTTTCTAAGTAAAATACAAACAAAAGTGATTCCACACTTGTGTGTACCCTAGTTATGGTTTTGGGACTTTCTCTCTCAAGAGAAATGTTCTTTCAACAATATTCAATAACTAATGAATAAAAACCCTAACATGTTTTATTTATAATACATTACAAATAAGAGATAAAATGACAAAAGGCCTCTTTAATGAAAGGGTTCCAAAATGGCGCCCACGGAGTGCACCATAGAAATGACTTTGGAGCCTTCTTCACACTTAAACTTGTGCATTCTCTCGGTTGCATTTAAAATACTCAAAAAATATCCATGATCATGATCGTTCCCATATCATCCTCTCCATCTTGAGAAGAATTTAGCCTCAAATTCATGGCTTCTCCTCTTTTAGTTAGGCACATCACATGTACTATTATGCGGCCACACATCTTCTCCATATTCTTTATTTTACACCTCGTCTTCTTCTTGCTCTTCATCTTGAGGCTTGCCATCAATTTCATCTAATTTAATGCCCATATTCTCTCCAAGATAGTATAATTTTCTCTTTCTTAGGATCACATTCCTCTGGTTTGGACACTCACTAGCCTTGTGCCCCCACCCTTAGCATTTGAAGTATTGAAATTACTTAGAATTAGAAGTAGAACTTGGTTTACCTTCATACCTTGGAGGGTACCTTTGGGTATCCTTGGTTGTCTTGGGTTGGGCAGCCTTGCCCTCGAGTTGTGTAACACCGAATGAGTTCTCCTTGAGCTCCCTTTCAATCTCTAAATCCACTTGAAAGATGCCATCTATAGTGTCAAACTTATGAAGAGTCATATGAGTAGAAATGTCATTATTAAACCCAACCTTGAATCGCACAATGTATTGACTTACTTACTCCCTGCGGTGATCAAGTTTCAATATCAATTGTTGGAATTTATCGTAGTAAGCCATGACACTCTTACTACCTTTCCTCAAATTGTAAAATTTGGCAAGGAGCTCATGTCTATAAGTCTTGGGCAAGTATATTTGCCGTATAAGGTTCTTCAACCGAAATCAAGAAGGAGGTTGTCCCTCAATCATCTCATTCCTAAACCGTTTAACATACTCCCACCATGTATTAGTATACCCTTCAAAGTGAGCTATAGAATAACAACTCTTCTTTTCTTTAGTGAGATCATTAAGTTGGAATATCTTATCATAATATGACTCCCAAGCAAGATAAGCCTCAGGATCACTCTCACCCTTGAAGATCGAAAGGCTAACTTTGATGGAGTTTATGCTCACTTCTTAGTTTTGGTGTCCATCTCTTACCTCTCGGCCTAGATCACCATGTATACCCCTCATCCTTTTTCCCTCAAGCTGGCATTATCATACGACCCATATCCCCTATGTTGTTCCTTTTTACCATACCTCTTTACATGGACGGGTCTATTTGGGTTAAGTGGAGCCTGGAATAATGGGATTGGATTTGGTGGAAAGTAAGGCCTTTAGTTCAATGGAGTTTAGATTGGAGGGCTCGGGTTTGGTGGTATTTCATTTCCAAATCCTTCATGTTGGACTTGGTGAAGTGGCAGGTGGAGTGGCCTATCATGGTATTGGGTTTAAGGGTAGCTTAGAGCTTGGCTTATGGCATTTTGTGGTGGTATACAAGAGGTTTCTACGACTCGATTATGTACTCCGTGAGGTGTTGAGAGGTGAACCAAAAGTTTATAATGGATCAAGAGAAATAAACACACAAGGAACGTAAACGCAATGAAAGAGTTCAAAACTAAGTCATAATATAGTAAATGGTCACTAACTTGTAAGTTAGTGTTAGAATCGATAAACGAAACAAAAGAAATAAGAAAATGAAACTTAGAATCTAAAATTTGAACTTAAAATTGTTGAGTGAATAGTAAAAGGTGATGTGGAAGCCTTGGATTGGTTGTATTTTAACAATTTTTATTCACCAACTTAAAGTTTTTTGATCAATTCTCAATTTGGAATGGTGAAAATTGGTTATTGGAGGGAAAACAAAATTCAAACACAAGTCTTGGAGCCTTTTCCAAATTCAACTTAAAAAGGCAAGACTTGACTTGTACTTTTTCCTCAAAAGGTGGTCCTTGAATTATGAAAAAGAGGTTGTCAAGTCTATGACTGATATGAACAAGTTTTGTCACCAACAAGTACTACACCTTTGTTTTTCACCCTTTTAGATCTAACTTGCACTTTTATGTTTAACAAGACATAAAGGTGGTAAAGAACTTTGAGAACAACAACAACCACCAAGAACAACAACAATATCCACACGGCCACCCAAAATCCATAACATAATGTTCAACAACACAAGTTCAAACTTAGATCTAGACTCAAAAGTGGTAGTAGAGAACAAAACTAACACTTAGAAACAAAAAACACACCAAATAACTACTAGATCTAGACTTAAAAGGAAAGGCTCGGCCAAGACACAAACAAGAGCACAAGTCTTGGCTAAGAACACAATCTCAAGAACACTATTTTTTTTAAAAAATTTTTTCAACCAAGAAAACCCAAGATTGATCTTGTGGGAATAAAATCAGCCATGCTCTGATGCCAAATAATACAAATATACCTAAGGAACACACGAAAATAGCTCACAATAATCCACAAATGCAAGACAAACCGAGGACCTCTTGAGAACAAATCTTGGCCAACAACAACATAAGAATTCAAGGAAACAATGGTGTATTTGGCACCAAATCAGTCAACAACAACACAATAGGAACAAAAATATGACAAGAATAACAATAACAAAATAGCAACAACACACGACTTCACTAAAAATAAGAACAAACTAGTACAAGATTACAAGAAAAGGAAAGATAGTTAGTATGACACACTATTACAAGATTAAGAACCTAAAGATGTATCATATCTAAGGACCCTTAGGAATTAAAATAGAAACACAACACTCCTACGAAGACACAAAAGGAAATCAACCACTCAAGCATCAACGTTTCTAAGCAAAATGCAAACACAAGTGATTCCACACTTGTTGACCTAGTTATGGTTTTAGGACTTTCTCTCTCAAGAGAAGTGTTCTTTCAACAATATTCAATAACTAATGAACAAAAACCCTAACATGTTCTTTTTATAATACATTACAAATAAGAGATAAAATGACAAAAGGGCCCTTTAATGAAAGGGTTCCAAAATGGCGCCAATGGAGTGCACCATAAGGACGACTTTAGAGCCTTCTTATCACTTACACTTTTGCATTCTCTCAATTGCATTCAACATACTAAAAAAATATCCATGATCATGATCGTGCCCATATCAATAAGTATAGGACACACATGTAAATAAAATTATTTATTTGAATTAAGACTATATTAATCCAAATAATGATACAAAAGTTGTACATAAAAATAAAATATAATACTATACTAAACAACGTGATTAATAGTATATCCTAACAGTTTTCAATAGATCCTCGACTCAAAAGAAATATTTTTGAAGTAAAATTACAAGAATATAATCGTAAAATAATTTTACAATATCAAATTATTAAAGAAATAGGTAGTAATACACACCAAACAATAAGAGACTACACGACTATTAAATAACTCCCACTTTTCGTATATAAAGTGTGACAATACTCGACCATTTACTTGTGTTCAAACCTAATCCTCAACCTCAAAACCTTCCTATCTTGGGTCATCTCTTCAGTAAGCTGAAATTGTGTCATCTCTTTGTAGACATCAAAATTCTATGGACTATACAAGATGAATTCAATTTCTGTTAGAGTTTTTGGATACCCTAATCATAGTTTGAAGGTTACTCTTCCCCAAACCCCCAAAAACGACCATTTAAAGGGCATCATATTTCCTTGAAAATATACTTAAAATCTAGGTATTCACAAAGAGATCAAGATACCAAATACTGCCTTTGTCAAAGCTGCTACTGAATGCTTCTTACGATCAAATTTATTATAAGAAGGTCTAAATCTTTTTGTATCTGAAAAATAAGCTAATAACAATCCTTGAATCACGAAGAAAATTTAGAGAGAAAAATCAAGGGAGAAAGAGATTTTTACTGACAAGTATTCATTAGTAAAATTATGTTTCTTCTATTTTATTTATCGTTGTAATTTGCATCCCACTAAATTTTACTATAAACAAATTAACATGTCAAGAGGGATCCAATCTATCCTTCATCTCTTCTCTCACAAATAAAATCTGCAAATCTATAGCCACAAACTAGTAAATATGAAAGCTCTATTTTTATGGGTATTTTAAGACTCATCTTTGAGTTTCATCAAATCTACACTCCGAGAAGCCTTAGATTAGGGGCATTTGTAGACATCACAATTTTTTGGGACTTTACAACATGAATTTAATTAATGGAGGGTACTTTACCCTAATCCTATCTCAGAGGCTATTCTACCCAAATTCTAGATCACGCCTATTAAAGGGTAACATATTTCCTTGAACAGACATCTCGAATATACTATAAACTCTTGATATTCACAAAGAGATCATGATATCAAATATTATTTTTGTCAAAGTCGTTGCATAATTCTCCTTGTGATTAAATTTATCATAAGAAGGTCTAACTCTTCATACATTTGAGAATACACTGCTAACAATACTCGAATCACAAAGAAAATTTAGAGAGAAGAATCAATGGGGGAACAAAATTGTACTCATAAGTATTCATCAATATATTGTGTTTTTCATAATTTATGTATGGTTGTAGTTTTTTTTCATGACTAACACAATTTTTCGTAAACAAATTGGCACATCAAGGTGGACTAAATCTACCTTTCATTTATTCTCTTATAAATCAGATCTGCAATCTGTAGCTGCAAAATCATAAGGATAATAGCTTATTTTTATGGATACTTCAAGACTCATCTTTGAGTTTTATCAAGTCTACACTTCGATAATCCTTTAAGTAGGGGCATTTGTAGACTTTATAATTTTATAGGCCCTTAAGGAGAATTCAATTTATGTTAGAGTTCTTGGAGGATTCTTTATCACTAGGAGGTTTCATTTTCCCAAACTCTAAATCATGTCTATTTAAAGGATAACATATTTTCTTGAAGAGACATATTCTTGAAGTGGCATATCAAATATGTTGTAAACTCTAGATATTCACAATGAGATCAAAACATTAAATACTGCCTTTTTAAAGATCATTGCTCGATCTTTCTAGAGATCAAATTTATCGCAAGGTGGTCTAAATCTGCATACATTTGAGAATATGCTACTAACAACTCTTGAATTATGTAGAAAATTTAGAGAGAAGAATCAAGGGAGGAACTGAGTTGCACTCACAAGTATTCATCAGTAAAATTATGTTTCTTCATATTTTATTTGTGGTTACAATTTATTTTCTAATACACTAAAATATATTGTATATAGTCCTGCCTAGTTATCTTTCCTAATTCTTTTCCAGCCTATTTCTACCTCTTCTAACTCTTGTTACAACCAACATCTCACATCTAATTTCTAAAGAATCCATGATCCTCTCTTGACATGCGTTAAACTATCTCAACTTTACTTTTCTTATGTTGTCCGCTACAGATGTTACTCCCACCTTATGCGGTATAATGTATTTGTTCCTAATCATATATGTTGAAATATTTTCATACATCCATTTGAGTATCCTCATCTATTTTATCTTCATTCTTTAAACATGGGCATTTTGGACTAGACAACACTCTATCCTGTACAACAATATTGATCTAACTACTACTTTGTAGAACTTACATTTAAGTCTTGGAGAAATGTTCTTATCGCATAATATCCCAAAGGTGAACTCTTAGATATTTATACCACCGTGTTCAAATTTGATATGAGACATCGTCGTCAATCTCCTCATCTCATTGGACAATTATCATGACCTAATTTTTCAGGCCATGATGACACCTACTATAACCCACTAGTGGGTAAGATAACCCATAGTCCAGAATAACTAGTAACAAACTAATAAGAAAGGCAAACACAAAATTACATAAAAAGGATAAAGAAAGCAAGGAAAAAGTAAATATATTCTCAAAACCCGGTGAAGTTAGTACAAGAGCTTCTAATACAATATGAGTACAAGTGAAATACAAAATAAATACATGTACAAACTATCTCCTAAATACAAAATAAAGACTAGTCTAATCAATACGAGGGAGAATAGGAATACTTTGAATATCAAGAGATGGTTTAGAAGCTCTCCGCAGGATACATATGTCAATGGCAAGAAATTGTACTATGATCCATAGGCTGCAGAAGTGTAGTATGAGTACTAAACACATAGTAATTAGTAGGCATCGATAGACTGAGCTTCAAAGATAATACACGCATAAATAGTATGTAAAGTAAGAATATAACTATAGAAACTATCCAACGAACTTAACATAATAATGTTAAGGGAGAGATGAGGATAAACTTATCCTATTCTAATAGTATTCAAGAACTATAGTGTAATATCGTATATCACTAGCCAATATACCACAACGAGTAAAAAGAGAATATCTAGTAATATTATAAGGCCAAGGGATATATATACAATATGAATAAATAAGGAAAGTGAGGGATATACAGTAATGCCATATATATATGTGTGTGTGTATGTGTTTATTCATATATAGGGCTAGTTTAAGATAATAACCTGAGGGAGACAACCTAAATCTCAAGGAATCCTAACCAATAAGAAAAGCCAATACTACCATAATTAGGGCATCTAATCAAAGGATGAGTATACATGAGTAGAACTATCTATAATATAATTTACCATAATAGATAAAAAAGATCAGAAAACCTACCAACAATCTCAAGTACCAGTCCATAATCACCTTGCCTTGAACTAACCATTCACAAAAAATAAAGTAATCAGCTAATTTAGATAGACAATACATAACCAGACCCCCATAAGCGTGGAAGGTTTAAGAAAACACTCAGCAAACAACAATCATAGCTTACACCTATACGACCCCCATAAAGTCAACAAATATAAGCACCAAACAATCATACTGGTGATAGGAAATATACATGAATGAAAGCACATAGACCAATATTAAACCCTATCCAATATTAGTACCAAATGTATCAAGTGTATACACCTACTCCAGATCAGTAACTCACAAAATATGGACCTATGGAGACCATCCTTCTTCGATACTGTAGTTCACGGATGAAGGGGTCTATAGGAAACTTGGGATATCCGTATACACTGCTTGATTCCAAAAATAGATGAAAGGTAAGCACATGTTAAGCTGACTATCCTCTCGGTGCAGGTTAAGCGAAGGTAGGCTAACATGCACTAAAACTGGAAAGGTAGTGGAATAAAGCAGCTTCAAAGACAGTGATGGTAACAACAGTAATGGAAAAACGTAAACCACGATCCCCCATAAATTTTGGAGGCTTCCTACCAGAACAATTTTAACCAATTTAAGAGAAGAAGGAGTTCAAGAAAGAGATTGAGGATAAATACAATAGTTTTTGACCAGATGACCCATATGGTAAGAGGCATATAGAAGAAACAATAAACCTCCCCAAAAAATTATAATTCTCTGATGTGAGGGGCTTTACAATCTCTAGAATTGATAACCCAGTACCAATTGATTAGAATCTAGGCAATTCTCCACGAGAAAGAGCTACTGGCAAAGGGCACGTATTGGTCTATAAACCCCTAAATCAGTGTGATGGGAAGATAGTGGTCAAGCTCATATAAGAGGACATTAAGACCAGTGATGACTATTGGTCCACTGCAATTATAGGGTATGTATTAGGTGATGTTCCGTATGAGAAGTCGATGGATAATTTTGTTACAATAGTGTGAAACTTCATGAAGAAACCCTAAATACTCTATCATACTGATGGGAATTATGTATATCGATTTGTGTCAATGGAGCATAGAACTGAGGTGCTACAAACAGTACCATGTGCCTATCATAACAAGCCATTCATACTAAAGCCATGGGTGACAGAGTTTATGTTTGATAAGAAAGCAATTACAACAGTCCCATTATGGGCTAGTCTCCAAAGATTACTAGTGAAATATTGGTTAACTGAGGTATTGAGCAAAGTAGCTAGTGCAATAGGTAAACCCTTGTACACTGATAAGTATACTGCTGACATAAATTATATCTCGTATATAAGAGTATTGGTAGAAGTATATATATCCCATCCCGTGATTGAGATTATAGAAATTGAAGCTCCATATGGAATAATTCAATAAGGAATGGAATATGATTGAAGGCCTAGATTCTGCAATGAGTGTATTTGATATGGGCACAATACTGAGGACTGTAGGTTAAAATGATATCCAAAGAAGGGAGAAGAACAACCAATCCAGGAGGATGAGGAGTTCAAGAAACCACCCAAACAGAGGAGAAAGGGTAGACGACAAAAGAAAATTGTACAAACCTGGCAAACTAGAGCAGATAGGAGGATCCCTCAATCTAAAGAAGATATTCTAGGAGATCCAAGCAAGGAAAAGGCCACTCCCTGTAGTAGGAATACTGAAACAGAACCAGATATGAGTCAAAGTAATCGATTTGCACCACTAGCCAGAGCAACTAAGGTAAATGCCAGCACTTCAAAGCCAGTAAATAATACTACTCATAAGCCCCCATAATTATATGCACACCGAGGGGGATGAATCATCCCTTTAGCAAAAAGAGGCGTTACTCTTGCTAAGAAAGAATAAAATTGACCTTTTTGGATGTTTAGAGACTAGAATAAAGGAGGGAAAAACTAAACAAATCCTATTTTAATTTTCTTAGGAATGGAACCATTGCTGTAACTATCTTTATGGAGAGAATAAGTGTATATGGCTGCTATGGAAGAAATACATAAATGTGTAGATCTTAAAAATACTCAAGCAGTATATCCATTGCGAGGTAGCAAACCTATACAGTAACTTTAAAGCTAAAGTCATAGTGGTGTATGCTAGGAATGAGGTGGATATGAGATTAATTCTATGGTAGCAATTGAAGCAAATAGGTATAGGAAGCCAATAACAATGGATGCTCAGTGGAGACTTTAATAATATGCTAACTACAGATGACAGAGTAGGTCATCCAGTTACAGAATCAGAAGTGCAAAGGTTTACAGATATGATTAACAATTTGCAGCTCACTCCTATTAGATCAAAAGACAACTTTTACACCTGGTGTAACATGCAACAGAGGGCCAATAGGGTGTACAATAGAATATATTGAGTACTAGGGAATCTTGAATTGCTATAATAATTTGGCAAAGCCGAGGTTGAGTATATGGTGCCAAGTATATCCGATCACTCCCCAGCTATGACCTAGTGTATGCAGAGGGACAACTTGCACCCATAACTATTTAGGTTATGTGCCACTATTATGGAACACCCCTAGTTCCATGAAATAGTACAACAAGTATGGAAGGCACCCGAGGAAGGTGATGCAATGATGGTTGTCTAAAACAAACTAAAAAATCTAAAACTAGCATTAAGAGATTTGAATGCTTACATGGCACTTATTCTCAAAGACTAACTCAAGCAAGGTAGCAGTTAGAGACAGTGCAAGCGCATATCACTTCATAACTATTTGATCAATTGCTATTTGAGCAAGAGAAAGCTATATTAGCAGACATCCAGAAGTAGAGCTTAGTGGAGGACAAGGTATTGAGACAAAAATCTAGAGCATGCTGGGTTGATTATGGGGATGAAAATACAAAGTACTTTTATTCTTAGTTGAAAATCCAAACAATCCACAACATTATAGCCTCTATCTATACTGAAGGTGGGGAAAAATTAAATGATCCTGTAGAAGTTAAAAATGAATTTATCTCTTTATTTACATCACTTATGGGAAAGAAAGAAGAGGAATTACCTTACCCTGACTCAATGGTAGTACAGAAAAGGTCATGCTTATATAGAGACAAGTAATTGATATTAATAGAAGAGGTGAGTATAGAGTAAATAAAACAAGCTATCAAAGGGAAGCCATATGACAGAGGCCCAGAAGTAGATGAATATCCCATTAAATTCTTTCAATCCAATTGGGAGCCGTTTAAAGAAAAGGTATGTGAAGTTGTACAATAATTTTTCCTAAAAGGTAAGATGATTAAGGCATGGAATTGTACTGCAATCACCTTAATCCCTAAAGTACCATCACCTACTAAAGTGAAGGACTTTAGGCCTATAGCATGCTGCTCTACCATGTATAAAGTGGTTGCAAAGATCCTTACAAAAAAATGAAAAAAGTCTTAGACAGTATTATAGGAGGCTCACAATCTGCATTCATAGAAGGAAGGAACATTGTAATACCCCGTACCTTTTTCTAGCTTAAAATCATCTAAAAATGTTAGAAGCTTTCTTTGAAATATGAATCCACTTTTGTACACATGGTATTTTTAAGATTTTCACTTTTTTTTTATGTGGGAAATTCTATAAGCTATCCATCGATATAAAATTTGCCTAAATCTGATAACTGGATAAGAAGTTATGATTATTTCAAGTTCCTATCATAAAACAACACCATATTGGTCAGTGCACGCGGCGCCACAAGCTAAAATGACAATTGTCCTTTTCCAGTATCTCAGCGCAATTTTCTCTGTGTTGCGCCAAAGTTCCAAGTTGCAAAAAAAGGGGCAATGAGATGGCTCCAAATCGCGCCATCCCTTAGTTTCCTTATTGTCAAATTCCAGTGACAAGATGCGATAGTGCTGCATCGTGCTAGGGGTCCAAATAGGGAAATTTTTACTGAAATTGTAAGATGAGTCAAGCATTAAAAGGGTACATTTCCCACCCCCTATTTAAGCCCTTTAACATGTGATTCAACCACTTTTCACACAAAATACACTCTCTTCTCTCAAAAACCTCTCAAGAACAACCTAGGGCTTTTCATAGAAGAGTTAGAATCAAGAATTTCCTCCATCAATCTTCATATATTTATGAACCAAGGTATGCATAGTGTTTATTCATGGACTCCTTTTGTCCATGAAGCCCAAGAATCCCTTTTTTAAATTCAAGTTTATAGATTTTCTTATGAATTTCATGATTGGGCTGCTCTTGTTCACGTGGATAATGAAAAATTGAATTCTACTAAATGTTAGGTGATAAATTCTATGTGGGTTAAATTATTATAGATATAGATTCATGCAAACCTATTACTAAACCCTTGAATGATGAAATTAGAATTGAACCATGATGTTTAATTATTGTACAATAGATGAAGGAAAAGTGCCTAACTAGCATGATACCATGAAATCCCTATGTATGTACCAGTTATGCCTATCACATGTTTTGATGAAATGTTTCTATAAATATATTTAGGATTATGATGTCAGTTATATATTCAAGTAAGTTATGTTTGGTCAGTTTCCTTCAATCGAGTCCTGGGGGTACTCGTACCTGAAACATTAGCTGTGTGCCTAGAGCCATGCCATGTTTTCATGATACTCACTGTTAAGTTATGAATCCTTAGACTTCAGATAGTCTTATGACTCAGGAAATCTCCATGATCTCATGAACTTAATCAGTTGTCAGATATCATTAGTATTTCGTTAGTCACCGAAATTTAGTAACTCAGCCCATGTTCAGTTCAGTTAATCATGTTTAGAGTCTATTTAGATGGGCGTAGAAATTAGCACCGAGTGAACCCAAGGATGGGAACACACACTATTAGATAACGGTATGATTCTTAAAAGTTATCCTTGCATTCCAAAACTATATAGCCAGCATATGTTGAGATATCAACACTGTGCGATGAGGGTTGATGAGGTGGATAAGCACTGTCAGATAAGGGCCCCATCATTCTCTTTTGGGTACACTATCAGATAAGGGTCACCCATATCTTGTCCTTACCAGTGGTTCGGTATTGACATCCTTCCAATTGGGGTTACAGATTGGACCCCAACTCAGCCATAATGGCATATTAGGGGCATGTCGATTAGATAACTACTTTCCATAGTTTTATGTTACAGAATCAGAATTATTATACACAGTCAATCAGTCTCAGTAATAGAAGTTAGATAGTTTTTCAAATTTCAGGACTGTCAGATACAGTCAACTCATATACAGTACGAAGCTCAACTAGTTTTATCAGATTCAGGACTATTAGATATAGTTACTTATGTTAGTAGTTATATCAGTTATCAGTATGTCATGTTATCAGTGTTTAGATTTAGTAATCATTTTATCATGGTATTAGTGTCAGTTATTATGTCTCATGTATGTATTCTCACCCTCATGATAGTCAGTCTGCTATTATTATTATTCATGCATATGAACCCCATGCATTTAACCTACCTCACATGCATATCAGTACATTCAAAGTACTGATGCATTTCCACTATAGTGTCTTATTCCATAGGTTTAGAGACAGGAGCTCCAGAGCATCAGTAGATTCCAGTCTCAGCTGTCAGAGTTAGCAGTGAGTCCTCATCTTTCGAGGACATAATTATTATTTTATTATCTTAGTAATTAGTTTATTAGTTAGAGTTAGTTGGGGACATGTCTCATGAACTCCTTATTCAGATAATCATATTTTAAAGGCTTTCCAGACTATAGTATGTTCTGATAGCTTATTTCAGTTGTTTTGGGTATTTCATACCCCTCCCTGATGTTACATTTTTATTAGATACTATGTCTAAGTTTTGAAACTTATGGCCTTTCAGTTTATTTTTTTGCATTATAAAGTATTTTATGTAGTATACAGGTACATATATTAGTCATGGGTTAGCTTGTGGTCCTTCGTGGTCATGAGCATCGTGTAGCATTTTGGGTACCAGATTTAGGGCATTACAAACTTGGTATCAGAGCCTAAGGTTTAATAGAGTCCTAGGAAGTCTGAAAGCTGCAACTAGTAGAGTCTTGTACATGGTGTGTTGTATGCCACATTTATGTACAAGAGACTATAAGAGGTTTTAGGAATAGTTTCCCCTCTTTCAGTATTTATGTCATGCCAGTGAGCATAATCTCAATTCAATCTCTCAGTCAATTCCATTTGTCCCTTTTTTCTATAGAATATGCCTCCTAAAAGAAGAAATGAGAATAAGCCAACCCCTCAATCTAAAGAACCTTTGGGCGAACATGTTTCTTATGCAGAGTTTTGAGATGGATTTACTACACTTGCTAAATTAGTTGCTTCTCAGAATGAACGACCAACTGTCGTTCCAGCCAATTCAGTGGCCAATTCAGTTGCAGTCAGAATTTGGAACTTCACCCAAATAAATCCTTCATTCTTTCTCGGGTCTAAGTTAGATGATGACCCTCAGGAATTCCTAGATCAGGTGCAGATGGTTATAGACATAATGGGGGTTACTTCTAGTGAGAGTGCTGAGCTAGATGTATATCACTTGCAGGATATTTCTCACACTTGGTTTAAACAGTGAAAGTCAAAAAGGCTAGATGATACAGGGCATGTTGAGTGGGAGGAGTTTACTTTCCTTGATAGATTCTTTCTCCTAGAGCTGTGAGAAGTTAAGGTGTTAGAATTCATCAACCTCAGGCAGGGAAAAATTATAGTGAAAGAGTATTCTCTTAAGTTTACTTAATTAGCCAGATATGCCCCTCACGTGGTTGAAGATAGCAGGGCCAAGATGAGTAAGTTCATTTTAAGGGTGAATGATAGCATGGTAAATAAGTATAGATCCGCCATGCTAAATAGTGACATGAATTTAGCCAGGCTTATGACTCATGCTCAGCAGATAGAGACGAAGAAGATTAAGCTGAGGGAGAAGCAAAATAAGAAAGCTAGGATAGGTAGCTTTAATTTTAGTCAGCCTAAGTTAGAGGGAGGCAATCATTCTTAGATTCGTCCTAAGTCATCAGTTCCAGCTCTTTCCTTAGCTAGTGCTCTAGTGCTAAAATTCAGAGACAGGAATAGAGACAGAGCTCCAGGTTCTAAGTCTCAGGGCAGTGTTAGTAGTGGCTGCACCTATCCTCTTTGCTATACTGGTGGTAAGCACTATCAAGGTATTTGCAGAGCTGACAGTGGTATTTGTTTTTGGATTTGGCAAGCTAGGCCATAGAGTCAGAGACCATCCTTAGCCAGGTTCTCAGGGTTAGCAGAACTGTTCCTCAGCTCAGTCTGGTCGCCCAACTCAGCAGGGTGCCACTTCTAGTACTACTAGTAGGCAGTGCCTAAATAAAATTTATGCTTTCCAGTCTCTGTAAGATTAGGAAAATTCTCCTGATATGGTTACTGGTATGTTATAGATCTTTCATGTGCATGTTTATGCTTTGCTAGATCTAGGAGCTTTTTAATCCTTTGTTACTCCCTATATAGCAGTTGATTTTGGAGTCAGTCCCAAAATTCTAGCAGAGCCCTTTTTAGTCTCTACCCTAGTGGGTAAAACCATCATAGCCCGGCGGGTATATAGGAACTGCCCGATTATGATATTTCAGAAAGTCACTTCAGCAGACTTAGTCGAATTAGAGATGATGGATTTGATGTTATTATTGGCATGGATTAGCTTTATTCCTTCTATGCCACAGTCGACTTCAGACACAAAATATTCTAGTTCTATTTTCTAAATGAACCCATCCTCGAGTGGAAGGGTAGTGTATCCACTTTCAGAGGTCAACTTGTTTCCTACCTTCGGACATGGAAAATAATATCTAAGGGATGTGTCTATCATCTTGTTCGAGTTAAGGAAACTAGTTCTAAAACCCCCAACCTTGATTTAGTCCTAGTTAAGAATGAATATTCAAATATGTTTCTCGAAGATCTTCCAGGAATTCCTCCCGAAAGGGAAATGAACTTCAGTATAAATCTTCTTCCAGATACTCATCCTATATCTATTCTGCCATACAGAATGGCACCAGTAGAACTTAGAGAACTAAAAGAATAGTTGAAGGATCTCTTAGATAAGGGATACATCAGACCCAGTGTGTTCCCATGGAGTGCACCAGTCTTATTCGTTCGAAAGAAAGAAGGTTCTCTTAGAATGTACATAGACTACCGCCAACTTAATTAAGTCATAGTCAAGAGCAAGTATACTCTTCCCAGAATTGATGAATTATTTGACCAACTTCAGGGTGCCAATTATTTCTCTGATATAGACCTCAGATCAGGCTACCATCAGCTCAGAGTTAGAGAATGTGACATTTCAAAGATAGACTTTTGTACTCGGTATGGTGATTTTGAATTCCTAGTCATGTCATTTGGTCTTACAAATTCCCCAGCAACTTTCATAGACTTGATGAACCGTGTGTTCAAACAGTACTTGGACATGTTCGTCATAGTCTTCATTGATGATATTCTGGTCTATTCTCGCAACGAGTGAGATCATGCAGACCATCTCAAAATAGTAATTTAGACTCTCAGAGATCATCAGCTATTCACCAAATTCAATAAGTGCAAATTTTGGCTAAGGTCAGTAGCATTTCTTGGCCATATCATTTTGGGTGATAGAATTAGAGTATATCCTCAAAAGACCAAAGCGGTAAAAAACTAGCCCAGACCTGTCTCTCTATTGGAAATCAGGAGTTTCTTGGGTTTGGTTGGCTATTACAGATGGTTTGTTGAGGGATTTTCTTCTATTGCATCCCCTATGTCCAGATAGACTCAGAAGAAAGTCATGTTTCAGTGGTCAAATCTTTATGAGAAGAGTTTTCAGGAGTTGGAGACTCGACTCACCTCAGCTCCAGTTTTAGCTCTTCCAGATGGTCTAGATGGGTTCGTAGTGTATTGTGATGCATCCAGAGTGCATTTAGGTTATATCTTCATGCAATATGGTAAGGTCATAGCCTACGCCTCCAGACAGTGTAAACCCTATGAGAAGAATTATCCTACTCATGATGTTAAGTTAGCAGCTATAGTCTTTGCCTTGAAGATTTAGAGGCATTATCTCTACAGAGTTTATGTAAATGTCTTCACAGATCATAAGAGTCTTCGGTATATCTTTTATCAGAAAGATCTCTATCTTCGTTAGAGAAGGTGGTTAAAGCTCTTGAAAGATTATGACATTAGTATCCTCTATCATCTAGGTAAAGCCAATGTAGTGGCCGACTCTCTCAGTAGACTATTTATGGGTAGTGTTGCTCATGTGGATGACAATAAGAAGAAGTTAGCTCAGGAATTACATCATCTTGCCAGACTAGGCGTTCTCTTAGTCGATATAGATGATGGTGATACATGGGTTTAGAGTAGTTCAAAATCCTATCTAGTTTTCTAGGTAAAAGAAAAGCAAGATAGAGATCCCAGCCTTGTCAAGTTGAAAGATTTAGTTCGGGATCAGAAAGTAGAGATTTTCTCCCAAGGGGGAAATGGTGTTTTGCGTTTTCAGGGTCGTCTCTGCGTTCCAGGTGTAGATGACTCAAGGTAGTAAATTCTTGTAGAAGCGCATGGTGCACGCTACTCTATTCATCCAGGGGCCACAAAGATATACCACGACTTGCGGGAGATCTATTGGTGGAGTAGGATGAAGAGGGATATTTCAAAGTTTATGGCTAAGTGCTCTACATGTCATTAGGTTAAGATAGAGCATCAGAAGCCTAGTGGTCCTATGTAGGAGTTTAGTATTCCTACTTACAAGTGGGAAGAGGTAAACATAGACTTCGTGACTGGTTTGCCTCGAACATCATCAACATGATTCAATTTGGGTCATTGTAGATAGGATGGAAAAATAAGCTCATTTCCTTCCAGTCCATACCTCTTATTCAGCCAAGGATTACATCAAACTTTACATCATAGAGTTGGTCAAATTGCACGGTGTTCCGTTATCTATTATCTCAGATAGAGGTACCCAGTTCACCTCTCATTTCTGGAAAGTATTCTAAAAGGGTCTTGGTACCCAAGTCATCTCAGTACAACCTTTCATACTCAGACAGATGGTCAAGTAGAAAGGACCATTCAAACTTTAGAAGATATGCTACGAGCGTGTGCAATTGATTTCAAGGTAAGTTGGGATGACCACTTACCTTTGATTGAATTTGCATACAACAACAACTATCATTCCAGTATTTATATGGCTCTATTTGAATCTCTCTACGGTAGGAGATGTAGATCTCCAATTGGTTGGTTTGAAGTTAGTGAGGCCTCAATCATAGGACCTGACTTGGTATTCAATGCCTTAGCAAAAGTCCAGTTGATCAGAGAAAGATTTCGAGCTGTTCAGAGCTAACAGAAGTCTTATGCAGATGTTCATTGAAAAGATCTCGAGTTAGAGATTGGTGATTATGTCTACCTGAAGATACCTCCCATGAAAAGAGTGAAGAGGTTCGGCAAGAAGGGAAAGCTTAGTCCTCGATATGTCGGTCCCTTCAAAATTCTCAGTCGCTTTGGCAAAAGTAGCTTATGAGCTCGAATTGCCTTCAGATCTAGCAACAGTCCATCCATTCTTTCATGTCTCTTTTGTTAAAAATTACATAGCTTACCCCGCAGTTGTAGTCCCTATTTAGAGCTTAGATGTTCAGAAAAACCTCTCTTATGAAGAGATTCCGGTTGAAATCCTAGACTATCAGACTCGTAGATCGAGGAATAAAAAAGTCCCTCTAGTTAAAGTTCTTTTGTGAAATCAATCTGTCGAGGGAGATACTTAGGAAGCAGAAGCATACATACGTACCAAGTATCCTCACCTTTTCTCCACCAACTCAGATCAAGCTCAAGGTAACAGTTCTCCTTAAGCTTACTCAGTTTCATGTTCAGTGTTCATTACAAACTTGGTATCAAGTACCATTGCATATTCAGTCATGCATTCATGTATCAGTTTAGTTATATAATTGTGCATATAACATGCATTCTCATTAGGAGAAACTTAGTTTCTCAAAACACTCAGTCATGCATTCATGAATCAGTTACACATGCATCAGATATGCATGTTCAGTATGATATATTTAGTTATCAGTCATGTCAGTCATGAGATCATATTTTAGTTATTCATGTTTAGTATGTATGTCATTTTATGTTCTTCCCCTCACTCTCAGTCTCATTTGAGGACGAATGTTCTCAAGGGGGAGATAATGTAATACCCCGTACCTTTTCATAGCTTGAAATCATCTAAAAAATATTAGGAGTTTTCTTTGAAAGATGAATCTAATTTTTTACACGTGTTATTTTTAAGATTTTCACTTTTTTTCATGTGGAAAATTCAATAATCTTTCCATAGATATAAAATTTGCCTAATTTCGATAATCGGGTAAGAAGTTATGACTATTTCAAGTTTCCATCGTAAAACAGCACCATATTAGTCAGTGGCGCGCCGTGCCACAAGCTAAAATAGCAATTTTTCTTTTCCAGTATCTTAGCGCAATTTCCTCCACATCATGACAAAGTCCCAGGTTACAAAAAAAAGGGCAATGCGATGGATCCATGCCGTGCCATTCTTCAGTTTCCCAATTGTCAAATTCTAGTGACACGGTGCGATAGCGCTGCGTCGCGCTAGGGGTCCAATTCGGAAAATTTTTACTGAAATTACAAGAAGCATCTAGGGTTACAAGAGTCAATTTCCTACCCCTATTTAAGCCCTTTAACACGTGATTCATCCACTTTTCACCCAAAATACACTCTCTTCTCTCAAAAACCTCTCAAGAACAACCTAGGGCTTTTCATAGAAGATTCAGAATCAAGAATTTCCTCCATCAATCTTTGTGTATTTACGAACCAAGGTATGAATAATGTTTATTCATGGACTCTTTTCATCCATGAAACCCAAGAATATCTATTCTAAATTCAAGTTTATGGATTTTCTTATGAATTTCATAGTTGGGCTGCTCTTGTTTATGTGGATAATGAAAAATTGAATTCTACTCCATATTGGGTGATAATTCTATGTGGGTTAAATTATTATAGATATAGATTCATGCAATCCTATGACTAAACCCTTGAATTATGAAATTAGAATTGAACCATGATGTTTACATGTAACATGCCTACAATATGTTTGATTAAATGCCTAGATGACGGAAAAGTGCCTAACTAGCATGATACCATGAAATCTCCATGTATGTACAAGTTATGCCTATCACATG
Source organism: Capsicum baccatum var. pendulum (assembly GCA_030864225.1). NCBI lineage: Eukaryota > Viridiplantae > Streptophyta > Magnoliopsida > Solanales > Solanaceae > Capsicum > Capsicum baccatum. The sequence goes on from CM061552.1 coordinate 146,445,954, forward strand.
TTTTGATAAAATGCTTCTATTAATATATTATAGATCATGATGTTAGTTATATGTTCAAGTAAGTCATGCTTGGTCAATTTTCTTCCATTGAGTGTTGGGGGTACTCGTACCAAAAACATTAGCTGTGTACCTAGAGCCATGTCAAGTTTTCACGATACTCTCAGTTAAGCTATGAATCCTTAGACTCCAGACAGTCTTATGACTCAAGAAATCTCCATGATCTCGTGAACTCAGTCAGTTGTCAGTTATCAGTAGTATTCCATCTGTTAATGGAATTGAGTAACTCAGCCCATGTTCAGTTCAGTTAATCATGTTCAGAGTCTATTCAGATGGGAGTAGGAATTAGCACCGAATGAACCCAAATATGGGAACAAACACTATTAGATGAGGGTGTGATTCTTAGAAGTCATCCTTGTATTTCAGAACTATGTAGCCAATATAGGTTGAGACATCAATACTGTTCGATGAGGGTTGATGAAGTGGATAAGCACTGTCAGATAAAGGCCTCACTATTCTCTTTTGGGGATACTATCAGATGAGGATCACCCACAGCTCATCCTTACCAGTGGCCCGATATTGACACCCTTCTAATTGGGGTTACAGATTGAACCCCAACTCAGCCATAATGGCATATTAGGGGAATGTCGGTTAGATAACTACTTCCCATAGTTTTATGTTATAGAATTAGAACTATCAGACACAGTCAATCAGTCTCAGTAATAGAACTCAGATAGTTCTTCAGATTTTAAGACTGTCAGATACAGTCAACTCAGATATAGTACGGAAATCAGCTAGTTCCATCAGATTTAGGACTGTCAGATTCAATCACTTATGTTATCAGTTATATCAATTATCAGTATGTCATGTTATTAGATTTAGTAATTATGTTATCACGGTATTAGTGTTAGTTATTATGTCTCATGCATGTATTCTCACGCTCATGATAGTCAGTCTGCTATTGTTATTTTTCATGCATATGAAACCCATGCATTCAGCCTACCTACCATGCATACCAGTACATTTAAAGTACTGACATATTTGTGCTATGATGTCTTATACCATAGGTCCAGAGACACGAGCTCCAAAGCATTAGTAGATTCCAGTCTCAGCTGTTAGTGTTAGCAGTAAGTCCTCATCTTTTGAGGAAATGATCATCATTTTATTATCTCAATAATTAGTTTATTAGTTGGAGTTAGTTAGGGACATGTCCCCTCAACTCCTTATTTATACAATCATGTTTTAGAGGCTTTCCAGACTACAGTATGTTCAGATAGCTTATTTAAGTTGTTTTGGGTATTTCCTACCCCTTCCCGATGTTATATTTTTATCAGATACAATGTCTCAGTTTTGAACCTTATGGCCTTTCAGTTCATGTTTCTGCATTGTAAAGTATTTTATGCAGTATATAGGTATAAATATCTGTCATGGGTTAGCTTGTGGTCCTTTGGAGTCATGAGCACCGTGTAGCATTCTGGGTGCCAGATTTGGGTTGTTATAAACATCCCAGATAATATACACTTGAGTTATGAGCTCTTTAAAGGGTGCACCAGGAAATAGATCTCCCCCAGATGTATACTAAAGGTGGATATTAGGAACGATTATGACACCCTTGAATGGAGTTTTCTAGAAGCTATGATGAATGAGTTGGGGTTTCTATAAAAATTCATCTAATGGGTAATGGAATGTGTGTCCACAATGTCCTATTCTTTAATAATAAATAGGGGACATATAAAGCCTTTTAAAGCTAGCAGAAGATTATGGCAGGGTGACCCTATGTCACCATATTTGTTTGTTATAGCAATGGAATACTTTTATAGAAAGATGATGCAACTGGATCTAAATACAAAATTCCATTTCCATCCAAGATGCAAAAGATTTGGTCTTATCCATATATCTTTTCCTGATGATCTCTTAATGTCTTGCAGGGCTGATCTTTCTTCTGTATCTTTATCACAAGAATCATTTCATAAATTCTCATGTGCCTCTAGATTGAAAAATAACTAGGAGAAGAGCTCCATTTACATGGTTGTGGTCACACCTAACATGAAAGAAGATATACTCCAAAATCTGGGCTATGTGGATGGAGGTTTTCCTTTCAAATACTTTGGGTTACCCCTGTCCACATAGAAACTGACAGTCTCTCAATGCATGCCTTTAGTAGAGAAGTTCACAGCTAGGATGGCATGCTTGCTAGCGAATCTATAATCCTACTCAGGCTGACTACAACTAATAAAGGCTATTTTATTTGGTATGCAAATTTACTGGGCTCAAATTTTTGTGCTTCCTAAAAAGATAATCAAGATACTGGGAGCAGTATTCCAGTTATTCCTCTGGATAGGTCACAATGCATTATCTAAGAAATCACTAGTCGCGTGGGTAAGAATATGTTACCTAGAAGTGGCAGGTGGTCTAAATATTATTGACCTCAAGTTGTGGAATAATGCAGCCATTATGAAGAACTTATGGGCTATGTCGATGATAAAAGATGCATAATAGATTAGATGGGTGCACTACTACTACATAAAGAATACCAAGATAGAAGACTTGACAAGCCCCAAGAACTCAACTTGGGTGGCGCACAAGATCATAGACAGTGGAAAATTCATCATGGCATAACACTTTTACCAGGGATCTATAGATTACACTTTGAGAAGCCCAGTACAGGGTAACAATTTCAAGATCAAGAAAGCTTCTATAGCACTTCAGCCTTAACTTCCTAGGATGGTATAGAAGAATATCATACTTCATAAGAGAGTGCATCCTAGATTTAAATTCCATTCGTGGGTCGCAATACAAGAGAGGCTATCTATAGTTGATCGACTTTAGAAGATGGGGGTACAAGTTCCTATGAGTTGTGTATTCTGTGATCAAGAGGAAGAAACACTACACCACCTATTCTTCAGATGTCCTTATAGAAAGTAGATATGGATCAGAATACTTACATGGATGAGGGAAAATAGAACAATAGGTACATAGTATCAAGAGGTAGAATGGATATGCAAGTTAGTAAAAAAAAGAGCTGCCTTTGCTGACATGATCTGCTGTGTGTTTGCAATAGTTATACATATAATTTGAAAAGGTAGAAATACACTAACATTCAAAAAAAGTAGAATTGATGTAGCCAAAACATTTCATGATATAGCTCTTCACCTACACATTCAAGGGAGGAACAAAGCTTCTTAACTGGAAAAGCTACAACTGTTAAATCACTTTCCTTAGGAGAAGTAGATTTTGATATTTACTGTAATTAGATTATGGCTATTCCAGGCATTAGTTGTATAGATGAAATGAATAGTCCATAGAATGAAATTTAAGGTAGTAGATGGTCAGCTTCTACCTGATTATGTAATGATTCAATTTTTGATTAATGAAGATACCTGTTAATATAAAAAATATAGAAGATAAATAACATAATAATAATATCCCATGATCTAATAGTGTCGGTACAAAAGCCACTAAACCAAAGAGTACGAGTTCTATCATAGACAAATACATTAGTCTTAAATAATGAAGACTAAACAAAAGTAGAAGAAGGAGAAAAGTTCAACTACGGCTTTGAGAGTTTACCCTATCTCCAAACTCTAATCTGCATGCTTGTAGTATCAACAACGAGTACTAATACTCAAATCTACACAAAAAAGGTACAGAAGTAAAATATGAGTACCAAAGCCATGGGTACTTAGTAGGCATTATCGACCGACTGAGCTAAATCATAAAATAAATATATTAAAATGCCAGATAAATAAGCTAAGTCAATATAAAAGGAAAAACATGGAATAATGCTCCATATACTATAAATAAATAATTAATCTAAAATAATAACATAAAAGAACTCAAAACTATCACTATAAAACTGACCCCCAAAAGTCAGTAAGTGCAAAAAAGTAAATAATCCAATGTGGGCTCCATAAGCCCAGAGGGTGCAATTAAAGTGAATAAGTAACTGAAATTATACTAATTAACCATATCTAAAATACAAAAAGAGAATATGTAATTGAAATTATACTAATTAATCTTATCTTGAAGCCATAACCATGAATCCTTCCATATCGTAAACATAGCTTAAATAACTGTAATACCCCGTATTTCTACTAGCTTAAAAATCATCCCAGAAATTTTAAAGACTTGTTTTAAAGATGAATCCACTTTTATACATGCAGTTTTTCAAGATTTTCACTATTTATCATATGGTAAATTGAATAAGATTTCCATCGATATCAAATTCGCCCAAATTTGACACCCGGGCGAAGAATTAGAGCCTTTTTAGTAAGACATTGTATCACCTGAGCCATTAGCACGTCGCAGAGCTAGCTTAAATGGCATTTGTCAATTTCCAGTGTTGCTCCACAATAGTGGCGCATCGCACCAAGCTTTCAGGTCGTAAACAAAGTGGCAATGCGATAGCTCCGCATCGCGCCACCATGCAATTTCTCATTTGTCACTTCCCAAAGACACGACGCAATAGCACCGCATCGCGCCAGGGGTCCAAATTGGGAAATTTTCACAGAATTAAAATATGCATCCAAGGGTTAAAAGGGTCAATTTCTCACCTCTATATATACCCAATAACATGTGACTTAGCCATATTTCACCCAAAATATATTGTTTCTCTCAAGTTTCTCTTAAGAATAAGCTAGGATTTTCAATTGAGGATTCAAATCCAAGACTCAAATTCAAGAATCTCTCCCTCAATCTTTGTAGAATCAAGAAATAAGGTATGCACAGTTTTGATTCATGGACTCCTTTCGTCCATGAAGCTCAAGACCCTTATTTTAAACTATATGTCCTAATGTTCTTGTTTTGAATTGATTATGCTCATATTGTTATTGTTGTATGATTGACAAGATTGTATCTTTATAATTATTTCATGAAATTATGTTAATATAGGGTTGAAATTCATGCAATTGAGTTAAATTGTAGAACCATCTGGTATTAAATTGATGATCATACCTATTCTCTATGTGTGCATGCAAGGTGAGCTAGCTTAAATGGCATTTGTCAATTTCCAGTGTTGCTCCACAATAGTGGCGCATCGCACCAAACTTTCAGGTCGTAAACAAAGTGGGAAATTTTCACAGAATTAAAATATGCATCCAAGGGTTAAAAGGGTCAATTTCTCACCTCTATATATACCCAATAACATGTGACTTAGCCATATTTCACCCAAAATATATTGTTTCTCTCAAGTTTCTCTTAAGAATAAGCTAGGATTTTCAATTGATGATTCAAATCCAAGACTCAAATTCAAGAATCTCTCCCTCAATCTTTGTAGAATCAAGAAATAAGGTATGCACAGTTTTGATTCATGGACTCCTTTCGTCCATGAAGCTCAAGACCCTTATTTTAAACTATATGTCCTAATGTTCTTGTTTTGAATTGATTATGCTCATATTGTTATTGTTGTATGATTGACAAGATTGTATCTTTATAATTATTTCATGAAATTATGTTAATATAGGGTTGAAATTCATGCAATTGAGTTAAATTGTAGAACCATGTGGTATTAAATTGATGATCATACCTATTCTCTATGTGTGCATGCAAGGTGTTTGATAATACGCCCCAATGAATAAATAATGGTCAAGTACCTAGTTTTCATGTGTCAATATTATGTCATGTCTCTTAAGTTACGCTATACATATTTGATTAAGATGATTCCCATGCTAAACCTATGCATTGTGATTTCTTGATGGGATGTTCGTAAGATTTGAAGCATGAAATTATGCCATGTTTATATGCATTACTATCCATGTACAAGACTATGATAACCATGTGCTTCATGAAATCCCCAAATTTATGTATTATGAATTATTGATATTGGTCATGTGATTAAAAGTGTCAAGCCTTGTCAGTTTCATTCTATCGAGTCCTGGAGTTACTTGTACCCGACAATTTAGCTGTGCCTAGAGCCATGCCATGTTTTCATGATACTCCCAGTCAAGTCATGATCCATAGAACTCAGTCAGTCATGTAACTCAGAAAAAACTCAGAAATCTCAGTAATCTTAATAGTTCAGTAATCTCAGTGATCTCAGCAATCTTGATAACCTTAGTATTCCTAGTAAATCTCAGTAACTTTAGTACTCCCAGCCAGTCCTTAGATCTCAGTAGCATCCCATCAAGCAACAAAACTCAGTAAACCTAGTTTAGCTCTGCTAAACGATACCATTAGTATCAGTTCAATTAAGTTAATTCAGTCCTGTTCATTTCAGTAATCCATGATCAGTGTCTATTTATATGGGAGTAAGAATTAGCACCGAGTGAACCTAAGGATGGGAAATCACCTATTATATGAGGGTACAATTCTTAGAAGCAATCCTTATATTACAGAATTACGTAGCCAACATAGGTTAAGACAACATTGCCTGCTATATAAGGGTAGATGAGGTGGCTTAACCTATTATATGAGGGTTCCCGCCATTCTCACTAGAGTTACCTATTATATGAGGTTATTTACAGATTATCCTTACCAGTGGTGCGGTATTGACACCCTTCCAATTAGGGTTACAGATTGGACCCCAACTTAACCATAATGGAATATTAGGGGCATGTCAGTTAGATGACTACTTCTTATAATTTCAATTACAGAATCAGGACTATCAGATATAGTCATTCAGTCTCAGTAATAGAACTTAGATAGTTTTACAAAATTTAGGATTGTCAGATACAGTGCAAAACTCAGCTAGTTCCATTAGTATTAGGACTGTCAGATACAGTCACTCATGTTATCAGTACTCTTACTCAATAATCATATTATTAGGAACTCAGTTAATAGTATATTAATTATATGAACTTTATGTTATCAGTATTCAGTTTCAGGACTGTCTGATACAATCAACCAGACTAGTTCTTTAAAAATAGAACTTTCAGAAATAGTCTTTTCTCTATAAAAAAATTAACATCAGTGTCTCATTATTCAGTAGAATCGGTCATTCAATATTCTAGTATTAGTACTCAGATATCAGTAAATCCATATTTTTAGAATTCATGAGTCAGAGTTATCACAATCTCCGTTACAGTTATGATTCATGTATATATTCTTACGTTCATGTTATACATTCAGTTATTATTGTTCATGTGTATGAACCCTTATATTTAGCCTACCTTACTTGCATACCAGTACATTTAACATACTGATGTATTTGCACTATGGTGTTTTATACCATAGGTTTAGAAGCACGAGTTCTCGAGCATCCTTAGTAGATCAGACATTCAGCAGCACGAATAGCAGTAAGTCCTAATCATTCGAGGATAGCATGATTATTTTATTACATTATTATTTTAGTAGTTCAGAGTTAGTTGGGGACATGTCCCACAGCTCCATAGTTTTCAGATAGTTTAGAAGATTTAAGACTACAAGATGTTTTAGACAATTTATTTCAGTTTTGGGTATTGTTATACCCCATTACAGACATTGTTTTATATTCAGTATTAGTTTAGTTTTGAACCTTATGGCCTTACAGATTATATTCTGTATAATTAGAGTATATTATTAAGTGCTCAGTTACAGATATCAGTCATGGTTTTGCTTGTGATCCTTTAGGGTCATGAACATCGTGTAGCATTTCGGGTACCAGATTTGAGGCGTTACAAACTTGGTATCAGAGCCTAAGGTTCAATAGTGTCCTAGAAAGTATGAAAAGCTACATCTAGTAGAGTATTGTACATGGGTGTGTCGTCCACCACACTTATGTGCAGGAGGCTATAGGATGTTTTAGGAATAGTTTTCCTTTTTTCTTGTGTCAAATCGTGCCATAGAAAGATTCTCTAATAAACTCATGTAGATTTTCCTCATGCTTTACTTATGTCAACTTCACCTTATTCTCAAGGTAACAGAAACAGTGAAGCTTAAATTCCTAGAGATAGGGCTTTCTCAGACAGTCCCCGCAAATAATAATGGGATTGACCATAGGCTCAAAAGTATCCCATTAGTTCTATTATGTTCCAAAGTTGTACAAATATCATTCATAATCATGAGAACTTATTCATGAACCCAAAATTAGATATGTCATCAGATCCCTTCTCAGAATTCTATGATAGCATATGACCTAGAGTTAGAAGCATGAACTCAGGAGTTTGGCAGTGGTAGCATTGGGATAAAATTATCCAGGTTGAACAGATTATGTGTTCATGGGGATAGTCGTACCAAGGTAGAAGACTAGGCTTAAATAGTGCAAGCAAGAATTTAAGAGTATTGATCTAAAATTAAGTATGAAGGTGCGGATGTGAATTATGAGATGCAACATTAGTAGTATATAAAGAAACAAAAGCAGGTGATATGTTTAGTAAGGCAATGCATGTATCGATCAGAGTGTAAGTATGTCATGATGATTGCAGTTCAGTTTAGAGTTTAGTAAAGTGTTCACAGACTTATGATGATGGCTTAAAGCCAAGGGGGAGATGATAGATCAAGTGACCAATTTAGGCTCTCAGATTCCAGTAGTAGTGCCAGTACGTATAGGAAAGCAGTAAGGGAAGATGATTCCCAAACCATTCTTATCTCAGTGTAAAGTTTGGTACTTCAGTCAGCATGATGCCTATGCAAGCCTCACATCTCAGTTCCATGAACACAACTTATATTCATACGATTTCCATAGAATCATGTACAATTCCAGTTCCCAGCATACGGAGTTCAGTTCTATTCCCCTCAGTAATGAAAATCATGTCCCACAAATACAAAAAACTCAAAACTCCAATCATGCATCTCATGACTCATGTACTCATGTTATGCTTTACGGTATACTCAGTTTCCATGGATCATGCCAAGCCTCTACTGATCAGTTTAATTTAGACTATGTTATGCATATCCTTAGTTTAGACCTCTTGGTGAATCCATGATATTTATATTCTATTTCTCAAGTTTCAGTCAAGTGTCAAGTTCAGTTAGTGTCTATTCATGCTTCATGTCCTCCTGATTTAAACCTTCTGTATGCTCTCTTTGAGATAATAGTGTAGTGATGATCAGTTGCTTAGAAGGGAGAGAGTGGATGTTTTATATTAAGACAAGATTGTTGCATACTTATTTTACACAAGGGTTTAGTGATGAAGATAGGCTTGAATTTTATGTTAGTGTTCCAGTAAAGGGCTAAAAAGAGGTTGTAATTAGAATTTGGGAAAGTATAGAGTGTGAGTAAGAGTATACATTCTGATTCTCGACTTATATCGGTCTTCACTACATAGACATCCAAGAACTCAGTTACTATGTCAGTTACAATTTCAATTATCAGAATTGAGTATTTAGTTCTAGTATAAGTCTCAGTTACATCTTAGTTATAGTCTCAGTCATAGTCTCAGTTTAGTAATCAGATCAACAACTCAGTTCAGTTTCAAGTTTGCTTGACCATAGTTACCTCATGTTACCCAGTCAGTCATTACCTTCTGTGTATAATACTTTATAGTCTCAGTCCAGCTATTCAGACCAAGTCCAGTTCAGTCTTACACGTCTAATATTCAGCTATCAGCTACCTAGTTAATCAGATAAGTTAGCATATTTATGCACTTGTGTTTATCACCCATGTGACTCTTTTCAGTAATATCAATTGCAGTGCAAGAGGCTTAGTTATTTCTTCTTAAAGGGTGTTCGTAGGCCTCAACTTATCTTACCAAACTTATCCATGTGATGATTTTCTTATTCAGCTGTCTTGTTTAGATAAGGCCAAAATTTCCTTGCGCCCTAAGGCCATTAGAACTCTATAGAAAGAGTTCTAAAGAAAGGCTCCAGTTGACTGTAAGTTTTCATCACAAGTTAGTACGTAAAACTAGAAAGTTAGTCTATCAATCAGATGGATAAGTTCGCATGGTTTGGGTTTTCATCCCTTCTATCTAGACATACTATTTTAAGCCTTATGAATGTAACCATTTTAAGATGAAACAACTAGATAGGTGCAAGATCAGCCCAATTCATGTATCATGCCTTAGTTTCAGATCCCAGATATTCAGTTAAGACTTAACTTGTACATGCCTTATGCATCGCTTCAGTTTTCTCAGCGACTCGGCCAAGTCAGTATTCTTTGAGGGACATAGCGTCCCAAGGGGGAGATACACTATAAATCCCCAGACTTCCATGACAATAACATCTCATTCTTTTTTCTCATAATGAATCCAGTTTAGGAGTAGGGGGTACTCATAAGTTGGCCCCCAAGTTTTTATCTTAGCCATGAGCCATGACTTTAAGGGCTTAGTTTAGATCAAGATATTTAGCTCATGTATCACATTCTAGACCCAGTTACATTCTTATGCTTTTGCTCATGCATATTTAGCAATTATGCTCAGACTTATCCCAAGGTAATAGCTTTTCTCAAGCTTATCCAGTTTCATGTTCGGGTTATAGATACAAATATGGTATTCAGTTCCATGCTCAATTTCATTTCAAACTTGGTATCTTTACCCTTACATGTTCAGTAACATGTTCATGAGTTAGTTCAGTCATATATTCATGCATCAGATCTGCGTGATCAGCTTATCAGTACTCTCAATGTAACGCCCCAATTTTCTGAACCGAAATGCTACATGGTGCTCATAACCTCGAAGGATCACAAGCTAACCCATGACTGATATCTGTACCTGTAAACTGCATAATATCTTATAAAATATGCGGAAACATGAACGGTAAGGCCATAAGGTTCAATACTAATACATATTTGAAAAATATGGTATAACAATACCAAAAAGAAACATAAATACTGAAGTTTGAACATCTAATCTGACATCTAGTCCAAAAGCCTCCAACTGAACTGAATAAGGAGTTGATGGGACATGTCCCTAACTAACTCCAACTACAGAAATAAAGTAAAAACTAAAATAGAAATGAAATCATCATGTCCTCGAAGGATGAGGACTCACGTCTAACTTTGACTAATCTACTACTGATTTGGAGCTCATGCCTCTGAACTTATGGTGTAACATAAGAGAAAGCACTATAGCGCAAATGCGTTAGTACGTCTGAATGTACTGAGTATATGAGTGAGGTAGGCTAAATGCAAAGGGTTATATTCATGGATAATACTGACTGATATGAACGTGGGAGTACATACATGCATACGTAATTGTAACTGAATTCGTGGAGATACGAACTATTGAGTCTAAATACTGACAACATGAGTGTATTGATAATGAGATTCTGAAAGACTGAGTTTACTGATATTGATGTATAAATCACCAATAAATGATGGATCTGATACTGTATTACTGATATACTAAGAGACTGATATTGCATTATTGATAAATGAATGATTGTTTCTGACAGTTTGAATTATGAAGAACTGGTCTGGTTGACTGTATCTGACAGTCCTGAAGCTTAGTACTGATAGCATGAGTTCTGATAACTATTGTGATTGATAGAATAAGTGACTATATCTCACAGTCTATAAATCTGAAGAAAACTATCAGAGTTCCATTCTATTTCTGAGTTGACTATATCTGAGAGCCCTGATATACTGAAATCTGAAGAGCTATATGAGTTCTTTACTGAGACTGGGTAGCTATAGTTGACGGTCCTGAAATCTGTAACTGAAACTGTGGGAAGTAGTTATCTAACCGACATGCCCAAAATACGCTACAATAGCTAAGTTGGGGTCCAATCTCTGCCCCGACTGGAGGGGTGTCAATACCGTGCCACTGGTAAGGACAACTGTGAAAACCCTATACTGGAAGGTACTCAATGAGAATGGTGAGAACCCTAAACTGATGGGTTAATCCACCTCATCAACCCTAATCTGATGGGTTAAGATATCTCAACCTACGCTGGTTACGTAATTCTGGAACACAAGGATGACTACTAAGAATCATACCCTGAACTGGCGGGTGAGTTCCCATCCTTGGGTTCACTCGGTGCTAACTTCTACTCCCATCTGAAGGACACTGAACTGAATAACTAAGCTGAACTGAATAACTAAACTGAACTGATTAGCTAAACTGATACTGATTAACTGGACTGATACTAGTGGTATTGTTTAGTAGAGCTAAACTAAGTTTACTGGATTCCAATGACTGACAGAATGTACTGAGTTCTGAGGACTGGTTAAGAGTACTGAAGTTACTGAGATTGACTGTGAATACTGAGGTTGCTGAGGTTACTAAGCACTGAGAATACTGAGATTTCTGAGTTTTCTTGAGTCACATGATTGACTGAATTCTATAGATCATGGCTTGACTAAGAGTATCGTGAAAACATGACATGGCTCTAGGCACACAACTATATTTTTTGGGTACAAGTACCCCTAGGACTCTATGGAAGGAAACTGACACACATGACTGACTTGATCATAAGAGTAGAGTCCATAATTTATAATATCATAAGTAGGTATCTTATCCTAAGCATGGTTATCAACAATGTATTGAATGGAAAGGATTTCATATCACATGGAATTACTTGCACAATCTTAATATCATGTTCATTGTATAATCATATTGGAAACACATACCAATAGCATGGAAGTTCATGTGGATTTCATGGTTATCATACATCTTGTTCATAAGTAGGATTTGCAAGTAAACATAGCATAATCTCATAAGAATAATTCATGAGTATTCCAACAACATATACTATTCATAGCAATCTCATGGAAACCATTCAAGCGTAAGGGAACAACAATATGTAACGTTTAGTTTATATTGTAATGATTTGGGGATATTATACTTCATGTATTTATTCAACATCTCAAACATGGTAGGAAAAGCATGGATATAATTTGCATACATAATTCATATCTCCATTATCATACATGCTTTATACCACAACAATAACAACACATAATTTGCATGGAAATTCATATTGGAGTGTATGACTAACATGAACTTGTTACTTAGATATCATGAAATCATGTAAATATGAAGTTCTAACATACTAGGCATTTTATCGAACACCTTGCATGCATTCTTTAAGGCATAGGTGGATTTCATACTTGCATTCTATCAATCTATCTAAAGATCATGTTTTTCAACTAATAACATAACTTTCATGAGATATAAAGTCACGATACTATTATATAGCAAAACAAACAAGAATCAACATGGGTATGATCATATCATCATAATCAACCAAGCTTTTGTATTTTAAAGATTGATTCTTGAACTCCACAGATAAAAGGAATCCGTGGATGAACACTACGCATACCTTGGAAGGGAGGTTCTTGATTATTGACGGAGGAATTTCCTTGAAATTTTATCTTCAAGCTTGATTGTGCGACCCTAGTTGTTTTTATCCTATGGTTCTCTTGGATGATGAGCTTTGAGATGTTAATAGGGTTGTAATGTGTTTAAAAGCTATATATTTCGTAGGGTTAAGTTTAGGGACATGTAAGGAGTGTTAAAAGACTTAATTACCCTCAAAATAACTCAAAATAGAGTGTTTTTGGAATTGGAACTAACTTAGGCGGCGCCTAACCCATCGCCTAAGTTTGGTTGGGCGGCGCCTAACCAATCGGCTATCCTTACTATCTCTAACAAAAATGGGCACAACTTTTTGCTCGGGTATTGGATTAAGGCAAAATTGGTATCGTTGGAAAGCTAATTCAATTATGTACAATTTGGTGGATCTAAATAAGCCAAAATACCATGTTAATATCAAGTTATACTCGTTCAAATATGACCCTTGCAAAATTGAACACTAAAACTTGATGGATTCAAAAACTCTTAGCTTACCTTAAGTGACTCATATGAACATGATTAATACATCATAAGCTATATTATAGCTAGGATACTCATTGTAAGTCATGAACAAAAATGCTACTCATAGGATAAGAGGTTTCATACGTAGGAAAAATAGTTTGTCTCCTAGCTTAGAAACATAGGGGTATTACACTCAATCATACATTTATGTATCAGCTCAGTCGTGAAATCATGCATCAGATATGCATGCTCAGTATGAATCTCAGTACTGTTAGTTAGGTAGTTATGTTTTCGTTGTTCATGTTTAGTATGAACTTCAGCTTATCATTTCACCCATTTCAATCAGTCTCATTCAAGGATGAATGTTCCCAAGGGGGAGATATTGTAATACCCCGTATTTCTACCTAGTTTAAAAATCGTCCAAGAAATTTTAAAAACTTATTTTAAAGATGAATCCATTTTTATACATGTAGTATTTTCAATATTTTAACTTTTTATTATGTGGAAAATTGAATAAGCTTTCTATCGATATCAAATTTACCCAAATTTGACACTCGAGCGAAGAGTTAGAGCCTTTTTAGTGAGGCAGGGTATCACTTGAGCCATCAGCGCATCGCGGAGCCAGCTTAAATGGCAATTGTCAATTTTAAGTGTTTCTCCATGATATTGGTGCGTTGTGCCAAACTTCTAGGTTACAAACAAAATAGAAATGTGATAGCTCCACGTCGCGCCACTATGCTGTCACGCCTCAAATCCTACTGAGGTGGACTGGCACTCGTAACCGAGGAGGCCCGGGAGAACTAGCTCATAACCTTATACTTCCCATGTATACCTCTATGACAACCCAAAATTCGGACAGCATCATGTCACATATAAAAGGAAATAATCACCTATATAAGCTCGAGCACACATATATATGTATATACAATACTTGGCCGTTGGAGCCATTACGTCTATTAACAAAATACCACCTTGATTGTACATTAGGTCTACAAAGCCTCTAGAAAATACACAGAGTTTAACTAAGGTGGGGACACACCCCACCATATAACTAACTTCTACACAATACCAAAAGTGACTGGATATGACACGGATAGCCCCGAAGCAAACTGGAGCTCACCAAAAGCAGCTGGATATCCTGGCCCTACTTGTACGGTGTATGAGCTGAGGTATCTGTGCCTGCAGCATGAAATGTAGGTCCCCCGTGGGGGACATCAGTACGAAATATGTACTGAGTATGTAAAGCTGTAGATAACCACATATGATATAGGAGCTCAATAGAAATTAGAAACAAGTGAATAAATCGTAATAGGAGTGGACCACACTTACTAGAACTTGTGACAACCTGTACATTGTATTTATTCAATCACTTTACCTTTGTTCTTATCATCTTTGTAATCATTACTGTATTGTACTATGGCCATTAGGCTGCCCCCAGTACATATCAACTGGGATCGACCCATGATAGGCTTATGCCTCTGGGATACCACCCATAAACACATAAATAGGGATTGACCCATGATAGGCTTATGCCCCTGGGATACCACCCGATAAGAGAGAACTTCCATCACGTAGTTCAATTAATCTTTGAGATTGTTATTTCGGTTGCCACCACATTTTTGATACTTTGAAACAATGATACATCAATAAGAGACATATAAATAGACCATCAATGAAATAACAATGAAGTAAAAACTCATTGGCACATCAATAAAGTATTTTGGAGTCATCAATGCCATAACAATGAAGTAGGAACTTATTGGTATATCAATGAAACGTTTTGGAGTCATTAATAGCACATGGATCTTGTTTGAGTAACCGGATACCTTCTGACATTCATTAGTGCAATAAACATGTAAGATTTGGAAAACAAGTAAGTATTGAAATGTCTTGACATCTTGTAGGGTGGAAACAAGTTCATTGGTAACGTAGGATATCATACAAAACCATTATGGATCACATGTTACTGAATAACTTTGGAAACTTTCTTAATAGAACAATTGTTCACTTTCATGTCAAAGATATGGTATAGAGTATGCTTTACATACCTGACTGTCAACCTTCAATACTAGTCCCAAATGGACTTCCTATCTTTTTGGATTACTTATCTACAATGAACATATATAGCAATCTAGTATTAGCGACCAAACGTCACAATTCAATTATTTGAATTCACCAAACTAGTGGTTAAGTAGTAAGCCTTAATTACACCATAAAGGGTGTCACTTTAACCCTCTTATACTCCAATTACATTCACATGCCATGCATATTCATACAACATCCTCCAATATCAAGTTTGGATTCATTTATCCTTCCAACCAATCCATTAATCCAAATTGAGCCATAGACATAAATAATCATCAATTCAATAGTATATCACCATATCCACCTTCCATAACTCAATTACCATATCCACCTTCTATAACTCAATTACCATATCCACCTTCCACAATTCAATACAACCAAACCATGCAAAATAGTCCATAACCCTATTTTCATCACCTTTCAATAACAACCAATAGATATAATCCTCTATCACACATATACATATGGAAAAGAACAAAGGCAAATAAAATTTATACCTTAGAATTCACCTCTTGATTATGCAATCCTGTTTGCACAAACAATAGGTTCTGTTCGAAGCTCTCGAGATGACAAACACAGTTATCGGATTACTTTGGAATTTCTACGGTTGAATCAAAAGTAATTTAAAGGTCAAATTTGGCTAGGGTTTGTTCTTTCTCAATGATTGATGATGAAAATGAGTTTTTGAACTCATATACATGTATATATACACATATTCCCATCCATAATATAATAGGAAATGACCAAAATTCCTTTAAAATTTAAATAATATCAAATCTGTCCTTTGGTGGACTGTTTTGATAAGCTAAAGTAGATCGACCATAACTATTTACTCCGATATCAGATTTGGGTGAAATTGGTATCGTTGGAAGGATAATTCAAAGGAATTTTATTTCATATAAAGTAGGCCACCCAGTTCGTCCTGTACAAGGAGTTATGGTCGTTTGAAGTTGACCCTAAAAATCTGTTTTGATAGGCTAAAGTAAAACGAGTATAACTCCTTACTCAGACGTTGGATTTGGATGAAACCAATTGAATTGGAAAGAAGACTCAAAGATATTTCTTTTCATAGGTCGGACCTCTCCCAGTTCATTATATTAAGGGAGTTATGATCGTTCGAAGTTGACCCAAAAATTCAGCTGGCCTCAGTAGTTTGTGTGCAGGAAATTTTCCTGCACATTTACTATTCCCAAATATCCCGGCCACCATTTTATAGTTTCGAACGTGCTCGATTATATCCGAAACCTATCCATTTTTAGAAATCTTTATATCGTTGGAAAGATTATTCAATAACCTTGGCATGGAACCATCGACGGGCAAATTCCGGTATAAATAAAATAAAAAATTAATTCCATATAAATAAGACCAATACACGTACTTGAATACGCCAATACACGTACTTGAATACGGGGTGTTGCACATGCAATTTACCATTTGTCACTTCCCTGAGACACGGCGCGATAGCGCCGCATCGCGCCAGGGTCCAAATTAGGAAATTTTCACAGAATTAAAATATGCGTCCAAGGGTTAAAAGGATCAATTTCTCACCCCTATATATACCCAATAACATGTGATTCAGCCATATTTCACCCAAAATATATTGTTTCTCTCAAGAACAAGCTAGGGTTTTCAAATGGGGATTCAAATCAACGACTCAAATTCAAGAATCTCTCCGACAATCTTTGTAGAATCAAGAACTAAGGTATGCACAGTGTTGATTCATGGAATCCTTTCGTCCATAAATCTCAAGAACTCTATTTTAAACTATATATCTTGATGTTCTTGTTTTGAGTTGATTATGCTCATGTTGTTATTGTTGTACGATTGCCAAGATTGTATATTTATCATATTTTTCATGAAACTATGTTAGTATAGGGTTGAAATTCATGCAATTGAGTTAAATTGTAGAACCATGTGGTATTAAATAGATGATCATACCTAAGCTCTATGTGTGCATTCAAGGTGTATGATAATATGCCCCAATGAATAAATAATGATCAAGTACCTAGTTTCCATGTGTCAAGATTATGTCATGTCTCTTATGTTATGCTATACCTATTTGATTAAGATGATTCCCATGCTAAACCTATGCATTGTGATTGCTTGATGGGATGTTCATAAGATGTGAAGCATGAAATTATGCCATGTTTATACACATTACTATCCATGTACAAGACTATGATAACCATGTGCTTTATGAAATCCCCAAATTTATGTATTATTAATTATTGATATTGGTCATGTGATCAAAAGTGTCAAGCCTTGTCAGTTTCATTCTATCGAGTCCTGGAGTTACTTGTACCCGACAATTTAGCTGTGTGCCTAGAGCCATGTCATATTTTCACGACACTCTCAGTCAAGTCATGATCCATAGAACTCAGTCAGTCATGTGACTTAGGAAAAACCCAAAAATCTCAGTAATCTCACTAGTTTAGTAATTTCAGTGATCTCAGCGCTCAGCAATCTCAGTAACCTTAGTATTCCTAGAAAATCTCAGTAACTTTAGTACTCTCAGCCAGTCCTCAGATCTCAGTAGCATCCCGTCAATCAACAAAACTTAGTGAACCCAGTTTAGCTCTGCTAAACGATATCATTAGTATCAGTTCAGTTCAGTTAATTCAGTCCAGTTCATTTCAGTAATCCATGGTCTGTGTTTATTCAGATGGGAGTAGGAATTAGCATTGATTGAACTTAAGGATGGGAACTCACCTATTATATGAGGGTGTGATTCTTAGAAGCAATCCTTGTATTCCAGAACTACATAGCCAGCGTAGGTTAAGACAACATAGCCTGCTATATAAGGGCTGATGAGGTAGCTTAACCTGTTATATGAGGGTTCCCTCCATTCTCACTAGAGTTACTTGTTATATGAGAGTTACTCACAGATTGTCCTTACCAGTGGCGTAGTATTGACACCTTTCCAATTAGGGTTACAGATTGGACCCCAACTCAGCCATAATGGCATATTAGGGGCATGTCGGTTAGATGACTACTTCCCATAATTTCAGTTACAGAATCAGGACTATTAGATATAGTCATTCAGTCTCAGTAATAAAACTCAGATAGCTTTACAAAATTCAGGACTATTAGATATAGTCCACTTAGATACACTACAGAACTCAGCTAGTTCCATCAGTATCAGGACTCTCAGATATAGTCACTCATGTTATCAGTACTCATACTCAGTAATCATGTTATCACGAACTCAGTTACTAGTATATTAATTATACGAACTTTATGTTATCAGTATTCAGTTTCAGGACTATCTGATACAGTAAACCAGACCAATTTTTCATAATCAGAACTGTCAGAAACAGTCTTTTCTCTATCAGTAAAATAACATCAATCTCTCAGTATTCTATAGACTCAGTCATTCAGTATTCTAGTATTAGTTCACAGATATCAGTAAATCCATGTTTTTAGAATTCATGAGTTAGCGTTATCACGATCTTAGTTATAGTTATTTCTTCATGTATGTATTCTCACATTCATGTTATACAGTCTGTTATTATTGTTCATGCATATGAACCCTTGCATTTAGCCTACCTCACTTGCATACTAGTACATTTAACATGCAGGCCCATTTGTGCTATGATGTTTTATATCATAGGTTTAAAATCATGAGTTCCTGAGCATCCTTAGTAGATCAGATGTTCAGCAGCTTGACTAGCAGTGAGTCCTCATCATTCAAGGATAACATGCTTATTTTATTACTTTATTATTTCAGTAGTTCGGAGTTAGTTGGGGACATGTCCCATCAACTTCACAGTTTTCAGACAGTTTAGAGGCTTTTAGACTACAACATATTTCAGACAGTTTATTTCAGTTTTGGGTATTATTATACCCCATTACAGACATTATTTTATATTCAGTATTAGTTCAGTTTTGAACCTTATGGCCTTACATCTTATATTTTGCGTAATTATAGTATATTATTTAGTGCTCAGTTACAGATATCAGTCATGGGTTAGCTTATGGTCCTTCAGGGTCATAGGACCGTGTAGCATTTCGGGTACCAGATTTAGGGCGTTACAATAACCTCGTAATACTGGACTCAAACTAAAACCACATTATCACTATTTATCAGACTTGAACCAAAAATCATATCATCAATCTGGAATTGAATTGGAACTCAAAATTATATGTTGCCAGACTAGAATCAAAACTCATAAAGTTAATAAATCATCGAACTTGAATCGGAAGTAGCATCAACTCCCAAGTACTAATAAAACATAAGTATCATGTAGCCAACCTCTTGAAGCTCCTAAATATTCAATTTGAAGGGGTAAAATATGCCTATAAAATCTACAAGGAGCTAATAATAGTCTCATCTTAAGGTGGGCAGAAGGGGCCCACTTCTAATTTTTGAAATCCATTCTAAAACAGGAGGGGCCCACTTCTAATTTTCGAAATCCATTCTAAGACAAATTTTACCCTAGACTAGGCTAAGGTATCTAATTTTACTACTAGATATTAAATAAGCCGCATTTAGTCCTAAGATAGCAATACTACCTAAGACATGAGTAACTAAGTCAATTATGCCTAATTTAGGGTTCCTTAATAGGTTAAACAGTCCAAATTATACCAGATAGCCCTCCAAGACCTTATTTCCAACCATATCTAGCACATTATCATAAATATACCACAATTAAGACCAATTTAAAACAAAGGTAAACCTAGCCTACTTGGATGCTGAAGAAAACCCGGTGAAATTTGCTAACTCACTGATTTTTCTTTTGAAAAGCTCCCGCATGATGCTGTGCTATCAAAATGATAATCCACTCATCAATACGAGAACAATGGTACTCAAATTGCATTTTAATTCTTTGGATCCAAAATCACGTAAATATTTTATGTGGGGACCACTTGCAAAATTGCACTTTCAAAATCGTCAACGCGTCCCTATATGCTCAAGGAACATTTACCCTCAATAATTGATAATTTCAAATATCAAATGGTGCTAAAATCAACCCACCAATATTCTAGAGGTTTCAAAAATAATTTAGAAATCAACCATGAGATTAATGAAAACTTACCAAGAATTAAGAGACGAAGCGAGTAGTTCAAGCTCACCCACACACCAAAATCATCTATTAATGTTTCTCCCAAGTTTCCACACTCTCTAGAGGTTTTCACTCTTGAAATTTTGTGAAAAATTGGAGAAAATCAGGCAAAGGGGCATTTAATGCCACCTAGGTGCAGCTTATATGGTCACCACTTTTGTGGCCAAGTGCTACTTTTGTGGTACCTTCCCAATCTGCACATGTCACATACGCGGCCCACTAGCTTCTTAAGAAGCACTTACTTAACTAGACTGGGCTCACTGATGTGACCCATCATCTAGTCGTGTATACAAGTTCCTTAAATGACCCGTGTGGCACTTGAGCGGATGCACCCGCTGGGGACTTAGAAAATTCCAAGTATCCACTAATCCCTTGGGATTCATTCGATATCTCCTAAATACAAATAAACTATGTTACCCTATTAAATTTGACGTTCTGGACTCAATTGTGCAGTCAAAATTTCCATTTGAGCTCTTTTTGATGAAAAGTGGGTCCCACACCTAAGTGTCATTTTATCAAATTTTTGGTTAATAGCTCAGAATGAATTCGAAAGCCTTGGGACCCAAACCAAAAGTTCCCGTACCCTAAAATCGATGTTTCAGAGCTACTAGAACTGTAAGAATTAACATATGCAATAGTTTGACTGAAGTTTTCTACCAATAGACAATTCTTTCTAGTAAAGACTTCAAAATAGGGAATTTGCTTAAAATACCAAATGAACTGCTCGGTTACTAAAATTTTAGGTCGAGCAAGTCGTAAATGACTTGGGGTATCTATAGGAAAGTTCTAAACCGCAAAAAAAATGAAAATACAGAAAATAACCTGAAGGCTCGAACATGTGAGGATACTTGCCTCACATCTCATTCTCAATCTCCTAAGTAGCTTCCTCTACTGGATGGTGTCTCCACTAAATATTAACCACTGGAATATCTCTAGATCACAACCACCTGACATCCCTAGACAATATGAACATAGGCTACTCCACGAAGGTCAACCACTGATCTAGTCTAGGAGTAAGGCTAACTCTTTAGCGATCTCTAAAATTGTGCAAAGAATTTCAAAAGGTCCAATATATCTGGGGCTGAGCTTGACTTTTCTTGGAAACCTCATCATATCACGGGTGATACTTGAAGGAATAATTGGTCACCAACTCTTAATCTCAAGGCTCAAAGTCTATAATCTATATAAGCCTTCTGCCTATTCTGAGTTGCCTCAAACTATCCTGAATCACCCAAACTCTATCCAGTGACTCCTAATGCAAGTCAGTACCACAAGGTCTAATCTTGGTAGTCTCAATCCAACAAATCAGAGAACAATAATGCCTACCATATAAAACCTCAAATAGTGCCATCTTAATACTCAAATGGTAGCTATTATTATACACAAACTCCGCCATAGCTAAGTGCTACTCTGACTGACCTCCAAAGTCCATAACACAGGCTCAGAGCATATCCTTAAGAATATCAATAGTCCACTCCGAATGAAAGTTAGTTTAAGGGCAGAAGGCTGTGATAAGATCCACCTGAGTACCTAAATCCTCCTAAAAAGATCTCTAAAGAAACAAGTGCACAATGATCCCAGATATGAGATGAATAAATATCAGCACACCATACAAATAGACTATCTCACAAACATAAATACGGGATAACCTCTCAGCACTGAAGCACATTTGAATAGGAATGAAATATGCCGATTTGGTCAATTGATCCACAATGATCCAAATACCATTAGAACCAAGGGAGGTTCGACGTACTAATAAAATCCTTGGTAATCTACTTTCACATCCACTCAGGAATGGGAAATATCTAAATCAAGCCACCAAGTTTCTAATGCTGGGCCTTCACCTGCTAATAATATAGTCAATGAGCTATAAAGTCTACCACAGCTCTCTTCATGCCACTCCACTAATAATGCTGCATAAAATCTTTATGCATCTTAGCTATACCAAGGTAAAAAGAATATCTGGAGCTGTGAGCGTCATGCAATATTGACTGAATCAAGTCTCTAACCCTTAAAACACTAATACGTCCATAAAATCATAGAAGACCCTTAGATTCTATAATAGCCTCTTGGACTCACCACTCAACACCTGATTATGGATGATTCCAAGTCTCATATCCTCAAATCGATGACTCCAAATCTGCTCAAATAAAGTAGACCTCGCCTCAATACAAGAAAGAATCCTCTTGGGTTGGAAATATCAAGTCACACCATTATGTTGGCTAAGGACTGGATATTCCACGCCAATGACCTCTAAGAAATTGAGATCAAAGCTAAGCTACCCATACTCACCATATTCCAGCTCAAGGCATATGCTACCATGTTCTCTTTTCCTAAATAAAATAAGATAGAGATGTTATAATCCTTAAGCAACTCGATCCACCTTCCCTATCTAGAATTAAGCTCTCTCTGGGTCATAAGATACTAATGACTATGATAATTTATGTAGATCTAACAATGTAGGCCATAAAGATAATGCCTCTAAATCTTAATGGGGTAGTTGTACTCATGAACCTTCAGTTACCTTAATGCATATGAAATCACTCAACCCTACAACATCAACACATAACCTAAACTAACACCAAAAACATTACATTATATGGTGAATTCCTCACCCTCAACAGGAAAAACCAATATGGGAGCTGAAGTGAGAAATCTCTTAAGCTTTCAAAAGCTCAACTCACACTATTCAGACCATTAGAAAGGAACCTCATTCCAGGTCAATCTGGTTATTGGTGCAGCAATAGTACTAAAAACCTCAACAAACCGCCCGTAGTAATTAGCCAACCCAATAAAGCTATGAACCTCAGACAGAGATATAGGCTTGGCCTAATCACGAATAGCCTCAGTATTTATTGTATCCACCATAATCCCATCCTTAGACACCACATGTCCTAGGAATGTCACCGACTCAAGCCAGAACTCACACTTAGAGAACTTGTTAAAAACCCTATGATCTTTTAAATTTTGGAGTACAATTCTTAAATGCTATATATGCTCCTCCCTATTCCACGAATACACAAGAATGTCATTAATGAACTAAATCATAAAAGAATCCAAATAAGGCCTGAACATGTAGTTCATCAAATCCATGAATGCCGCTGGGGCATTGGTTAACCTAAAGGACATCACCAGGAACTTATAATAACCATACCAAGTCAAGAAGGGTGTCTATGGGATGTCGTCAGCCTGAATCCTTAATTGATGGTAATAGGACCTCAAGTCAATCTTAGTGAATACTACCGCTCCCTGAAGCTAGTCCAATAAATCATTAATGCTAGGCATAAGATACCTATTCTTCACCGTCACCTCATTAGGCTATATATAGTTAAAATGGAACCATCCTTATCCTCCATGAACAAGACAGAAGCACCCCAAGGAGAACCTTTACCCAAAATATCTTAAAGCTAAGAATTTAGCTCTTCAAGCTAATCAGGAGCCATATGGTATGGTGCCATAGAAATAGGTCAGATGCTCGAATCAAGATCAATAATAAACTCCATTTTATGCTCAGGAGAAAGACCAAATAGATCAATAGAGGAAACATTAGGATACTCACGTGATATTGGAACAGAGTTAAGCCTGTCTATACTAACATCACAAATATAAGTGAGATAAGACTTGAAACCCTCGAAATAAGTATTTTAGACCAAATAAAAGAAATAATTCCTATCGGCTTGTGGCTAATAGATGTCTACCACAGGATCGGGGGTATGCTGGACATAGCTAAGGTAACAATCTTGGAAAAATAATCAAAGATCACATAATAAGGGGATAACCTATCTATGCCTAGAATCACATCAAAATCCACCATATCTAATATAATAAGATAAACCTGAGTATTGAACTCTTAAATAGTAATAATACATAATCTATAAGTTTGGTCAATTACTAAAAATCACCCATGAGATTAGATACATATAACAACACAAATAAGGAATCCCAAGATAACTCTAATCGCAGGGCAAGATGACCTATAAGAATAAGTGGATCTTAGATCAAATAAAGCAAAATCCGATTGATGGAACCATGAATTATACTTGTAATAAGCACTTCTAAAGACTCTGCCTCAAGTCTAGCAGGTATTGTATACAACTAAACACGCCCGCCACCTAGCTAGGTTCCTGACTGATCTCCTGTCCTACCTGCCTGAGGACCTTCACGAGTACCCTGGAGACTATCCCAACGACTATGCGTACCACCTCTAGTTGGGGGGTACTACCCTAATCAGTTGAATATTCTGAGATGTTGGAACAAATGCCCTATAATCGAGACACTCTCCCGAGAAATGGACAAAGTCCCCGTAACCATAATATGCCATAGGCATTGTACTAAAACCAGAAGATCCAGCTAACCCAAAATAACCAGCACAACTAAAATACCCAGAAGATGAACCTCTTAGAGGCTGACCATTACTTTGGCTATGATGATCACTATAATTAGACTAGCCCCCATCGATAATCTGTAGTGCAACCTGAACATGCCTACTAGACTGACTCTGATATTGATAAGATGACATGTATGACACCTACCCTGAGAACACTGCCTCTAAAATATGATTCATTATGGCTCCTACTATAACTGCCCTAATATTGAGACCGTTTATCATTGCCCTTCTAGGCCTCGCGATGCATCTCCTTTAAAACCTTAGCATAATTGGAAGCCTCAACAAAATATCTACCCACAACAACCAAACTCTATGTAGCCATACAGAGAGGAAATATCAATCCTCATACAAAACACCAAACCCTCTCATACTCGATAGGCAAGATAGATGTAGCATGCCTAGATAACTCATAAAATTGAGCCTGATACTTCATAACAGTCATAGAGACCTTCTCCAACCTTGATTATTGATCCCTTAACTAATCTCTAACGACATGAGGCATATACTTCTCCAAAAAGACCTCAAAGAACTAAGTCTATGTTAATGAGGGAGATCCCACTATCCTGGAATCAAGATGACCTCTCCACCAATGTCAAGCCACTAAATCCAACTAAAAAGTAGTGTAATACGTGGTACGATCTCAACTAGGCTTAAATTACACAACTTATCCTCACAAGAAACTAATAACTCATAAGCATCCTCTCCTGGTGCACTAGAAAACCTTGACAGAGTCAAATATAAGAATCTACCCAACAACTTCTGCTCCTCAATAGACATAGCAGGCTATGCAATATCGACTGAGCAGCCACTGGTGCAGGAGGGACCTCAACTCTGGAAGATGGAACTATAAGTTGAGTCCCTACCTCAGTACCACTCTGATTTATAGGCTCTACACCATCAGATGTTGTACCACCAACCAATATAAAAAGCTAAACCAATGCATCCCTAAGCAGTAAAGAAGAATTATCCCTGATGGAGCCTAGGCTTATCCTTGTCCCACCAATAGCTGGGGTGGAAGAATATTTGGTATTGATGCGGGGATAGAGTTCGGTGAAGGCCCCCAATCCTAGTCAGTGAATTGGGTTACATCTCCCAGCTATCCTCAACCCTAAGTCATCCACAAACTGCGATAGAATCCTTAGTCACAAACTTGGGTCCTTTCCTTGTGTAGCAGTAGCACGCGCCTTAACAATCTGTTAAAGAGTGAAACCAAAGGTATCTTTAGAATCCAACTCAGATTCTTAGCACAAAATGAGTGAAGGAAGTGAAGATCTCCTAAGAATGTCCTATAGCCTCTCAAAGATAAAAAACGAACGTCATTGTTTCGATCCATAGGACTCTACTAGATACTTGCTCTTGTACCAACAATATCGGTTAACCTAGAGCTCTGATACCAATTTGTCATGATTCAATTTATGAGTCAAGATGATACCTACTTTGTTCTACCAGTACGTAAGCCAACCCATAGCTAAATTAATGGGCTAATTTGGTGGAAAATAGCAAAAATATTAAAACTTTGCAAGTAAACAACTTACATTACAAAAATCATGAAATAATAATAATAGTAATAATATGAAAGAAAAATTAGATAATAATAACATTCCATGACCTAGTAGTATTGGTACAAGAGCACTAAACCAAAAGAGTACTTGTACAATCATAGTCAAACATACATCAATCTTATATTAATGAAAGACAAAAAAGTAAAAGAAGGAGAAAACATCAACTTTAACTCTGAGAGCTCACCCTTTCTTCGAGTTCTAATCAATACGATAGTAGCATCAACATCAGCTACTAGTACTCAAATATGCACTAAAAAGGTACAAAAGTATAGTATGAGTACCAAAGCCATGGGTACTCAATAGGCATCATCGACTGACAGATCTAAATCATAATATAAATATAATAAAAATATGAGATAAATAAGCTAAGACAAGGGTAAGAGGCCAAATCTAGAATAATGATCCAAATAATATAAATAAATAATTAATCCAAATAATAACATAAAAGAACACATAAGTATCACTACGAATTTGACCCTATAAGCCAATAAGTGTGAAAAAGTAAATAACCTAATACGGGCCTCCATAAAAATGAAGGGTGCAATCCAAGAGAATAAGTAACCAGAATTATATTAATTAACCGTATCTCAAAGACATAATCGTGAGTCCTTTCATTACATCAACATACCTTAAATAACCTCTTAATGTCGGACACGAACCAAAACTTATATCATCAACATTTTTTGGACTTGAATCGAAACTCATATCATAAATTGACAAACTTGAATCAAAACTAAAAATCATAAATCACAGAACTCGAACCAAAACTCATAAAATCAATTAATCGCCGGACTTGAATCGAAACTAGAATCAACTATCAAGTACCAATCTAGAATTAATATTATGTAACCAACCTGTTCAAGCTTCTAAATATGCAATTTAAAGGGGTAAAATATGCCTATAAAGTCTATAAGGAGCTAATAAAAGTCTCACCCTAAAGTGGGATGGAGGGGCCTACTACTAATCCCCAAAATCCATTCTAAGGTAAATGCTACCTAGACTTGGCTAAGGTATCTCTATTTACTACTAGATATTAAATAAGACACATTTAGTCCTTAGATAGTAGTTCTACCTAAGGCATGAGTAACTAAGTCAATTATGCCTAATTTTTGGTTCCTTAATAGGCTAAATAATCCAAATTATACTAATTAGGCCCACAATACCTAATTTCCAACCCATATTTAGAATATTATCATAAATATACCACAATTAAGCTCAATCTAATAGAAAGGTAAAGCTAGCCTACCTGGAAGCTGAAGAAACCCCGGTGAAGTCTGCTAAATCGGTAATTTTCCCTTTGAGATGTTTTTGCACGATGCCACACTCTTAAAATGATAATCTAGCATCAACATGAGAACAACAATGATACCTATATTTCATTTTAATGCTTTGGATCCAAAATCTTATAAAAACACATGTGGCGCTCACGTGTGGAATCACACTTTCCAAACCATCAATGGGTCCCTCTATTCTCGAGTAATATTATCCTCAAGAATGGGTTAATTTAAATCTCAAATGGTGATAAAATCACCCCATCAATATTCTAGTTATTTTGGAAAATAATTAAGAAAATAACTATGAAATTAATGAAAACTTACTAAGAATTCATAGAAAAAATGAGTAATTCAAGCTTACCAATATCCCAAAATAACCTATTAATGTTTCTCCTAAGTTTTTGCAATCTCTAAGATTTTTTACTCCTAAACTTGTGTGAAAAATAGGAGAAAATCAGACAAATTATGGCCAAGTATTGCATTAGCAGTACCTGCCCAATCTGCATATGTCGCGTATGAGACCCACTAGCTGCTTAAGAGGCACTCGCTTAAGTGAACTGGGCTCACTTATATGACCTACAAGATAGATGCCTGGTTACTTAAGTGACTGACCAATCGCATACGTGAGCTCCACTTAAATGACCCAAGTGGCACTTAAGTGAATGCACCAGCTGGGGACTTGGAAAATTCTAAGTCTCTACCAACCCCTCGAGATTCATTTGAAATATCATGAAAGCAAATTAACTATGCTACCCTAACAAATTTAGACTCAATGGTGCAGTTAAAATTTCCATTCTAGGTTATTTCAATGATAAGTGGGTTCCATACCCAAGTGCCATTTTTATCAAATTTTTGATCAATAGCTTAGAATGAGGTCAAAATCCTTGGTATCCATAGACTAAAATTGACATTTCAGACTGTTGGAACTGTTAGAATTATCATATGAGGTCGTTTGATTGAGGATTTTGCCTGGTAGACAATTTATACTAGCAAAGACTTCATAATAGGATATTGGCTCTAAAAACTAAATGAAATGCCTGGTAACTTAATTGTCAGTTCCAACAAGTCATAAATGACTTAGGACTACTATAGGAAAACTCTAAATGGTGTAAATAAGCAGAAATGTAGAAAATGACCTAAAGGCTCATTATAATAAATTTGTAAATCTATTGCCCAAGATCAATGTCTGGACTAAATTGCATAAAGATGTAGAAAGGGTCAAAATCTCCGTTGGCCAAAGTAAATAGTAGTGATAAAATAGTGGAGTAGTAACGGACCAAAATCAATCTCGATCTTATTTTTAAAAATAGCTTATTTAGTTCTAAAAGCTTATAATTCATTAAATACGTTGGACAATTTTCATTATAGAAGAAATCTATTTTTAATATGAAAAGTGGGAATAATTTTTTTTTTAGAAAATAGTATTAAAATCAAGGGTTTGGCTGAAATCATACCACTAGGTGAGCATGAATGTGCCTAAAAGATTTCCTGACATTGCTAGTATCCAACCAATACGACCATAGGCGTCTATGCATTCATAACTATAACCACATTCTTTCTAAGGATCAAGTACTAACCTGATGTCCAACTAGCATCGTAACTAGGGCCCCGGGTCCAAAAATGCATAATCAACATCATAAAATTTTAATATCCTGGGTTTTGCCCCTTAGAAATATCTTGAGTTTTAAACTCACTATCTTAGTAATGACTCACCATACAAGTCGTATAGTGTGGGTATTAGTTACGAAACCCTAGTCGTTAGGAGACTAGTAAAGGGTGGTTGGGTGTCTATTGTGGTTATGGTTGAGTGGTATGGGCCATTAGGGGTAGTGACAGTTTATTTGGTCGGTACCTAAATCATATCAGTAATTTAGTGACTTGACATGGATCTGAGTATGAGTGGCTAACAAGAGCCCTGAGTATAGGTTATGGATGGTAATGTTTAGTCGTACTAGTCATATGGTTTGGTCATGAGTAAGGGTTAGAAAGTTGTATGGTGTACAGTGTATGAGTGTTCAACTCACTATTTTGGTGACGACTCCATGGTATGAGTCATATGTTGTGGTCACGATTCAAGGGATCAACTTGTAACTACTTATGATAATTATATCGATTTAAGTTGTGGTCACGAGTATATGATAGTATTCACTCTACTAACTATCTTCGAGTGCTGTATCCCCATGCAATGTAGGAACAAACCATACTACCATTACTGCAGCTCAGTGACTTGGATTTAGATTAAAGTGGTGAGCTTCTATACTTCGGAAGACCTTATTTCATGATATGGATTTTTTCTAATTATTTTTGTTTCTTATACTTTGATTTTAGCTATGGTCGGGGGAATGTCTCAATTGAATATTAGTTGATTCTGGCTTTGTTGTACTAATATAGGCATGGGCAGTGTCGGTATTAATGTCATCCTTGGTATTGGTATTGGCATTAGGGTTTACACCGATTGATATTAGATTGAGGTTATTGGATTATGAATATAGACTTTAATTAGTATATTTGAATTATTATTGATTTATCTTATTATAGGTTTAGAATTTATCCAACATTGGGTATAGGGTGGTTGTGGTTAGGTATTGGGGTGGTCTCCGATCCTAGCTGGACTTAAGATGCCCCACATGACTAGGACCTGGTTTGGGTCATGTCAGATTGGTATCAAAGCCCTAAGTTCATGGTCAACTGGGTGTTCGAGAAAGTCATGTCGAGTATAGTATCTTTTGAGGGTGTGTATTGCGCTACACTTATAAAGGAGAGACTATAAGACATTTAGGAATATTTCTCTTTCTTGTGTTCTATTTTTGAGCTGTAGAGTCTAAGGTCCTGAAATATTCTCTAATACCCGTCTGTTTGCTTTTTATATCATGCCTCCTATACTATTTAAAGTTCATAGAAACTCCTCTGTTCCACCTGAGGATAATGTTATGGGTACCCGTCCTACTTATGGGGTCCAAACTTGGTCTAGGGGTCCAGTTCCTAATTACCCTCCTGGAGTTCCACTGGTTCCCTTCTGTCCTTGTTGAGCTCCTCAGGCAGATATGATGAATGTCGAGTTTCATCAGTCTATCCATATGTTGGAACAATTGGTATCTTCTCAGGATGAGCGTGAAACTTCTGTTATTCCATCCTCTGAGGCCACAAGGGTTGGCCAATTTATAAGGTTGAACCCTCTTCTGTTCAATAGTGTTAAGGTTGGGGAGGATCCTCAGGGTATTATCGATGAGATAGAAAAAAATATTCCATGTTATGAATGCCATTAATGTGGAGGGTGTAGATTTTCTTATCTACTAACTGAAAGATGTAGCATACCAATGGTAAGGAATGAGAGCAGTCAAGGGTTGACGATGCTGAGCCATCAATGTGTGATAATTGTTCTAGTGCTTTTCTAGACCACTTCTTTCCACAGAAGTTGAGGGAGGAAAAGGCAAAAGATTTTTCTAACCTAAATCAATGCAAGATATTAGTCAAGGAGTATCCCTTGAGTTTTACCTAGTTGTCTCGGTATACTTTGGAGTTGGTTTCTAGCATGAGGGATATAATGAGAAAGTTTGCTTCAAGATTGTCATGAGACTTAATTTTAGAAAGTAAGGCTACCTTACTGAACAAGGATATGGATATCTCCAGGCTGGTGATGTATGTACAGTAGGTCAAAGAAGAGAAGAAGAAGTAGGTTGAGATAAAAGAGAGGCAAAATTAGAAGTTTTGATTTTCTGATAAGGGTGGTGGTCAATAGTAGAGTATCAAGAATGATGAAAAGTGATCTAAGAAGAGGTAGGGTAATACAGAGTCTTAGTCGATGGCTAGTGCTCCTTACTTAAAGCTATCTGGTGACAGACATTTTCAGAGTGGAAACAACTATAGGGAACAGGGTTCCTAATCTCAAGCTAGTGGAGCCCAATCAGCTCCATCCTATTCTCTCTGCAGATTTTGTGGTCAATTGCATCGGGGTAACTATGATGAAATAAAGGACAACTACTTCAACTATGGTCATCAAAGGAACATGATTAGATGATTTCCAGTGGATAAGGTTGCGACTGGGTCAAACAAGGTTCCTGTTGCCTCTTCATAAGCTCCGGTACCAAAGGGCGCACCATCTAGCTTGGGCACTAGTCGAAACTATCTCTATGCTCTCAATACTTATCAAGAGTCTGACACATCACCTATTTTCATTACTGGTATATTGAAAATCTTTTCCCTTGATGTGTACTGTTTACTTGATCTAGGGTCTACTCTCTCTTATGTGACCTTATTTGTGGTTATGCATTTTGGTTTTGGTAGCGAGTGTGTTTTGGACCCTTTTTCTCTTTCTATCTTGGTGGGTGACTCTGTGGTGTCTAGAAGAGTCTATAGGGGTTGTATCATATCTGTGGGTGGTCTGGATACTTTTTTTGGATTTGTTTGAATTATACATGGTTGATTTTGATAGCGTATTGGGGATAGATTGGTTACACTCGTGCTATGCTTCTCTAGACTGTCGGACCTGTAAGGTTGTCTTTAAATTCCATAATTAGACTATTACTGTATGGAAGGGTGCACTGGTGTTATTCGTGTGTAACAAGGATAGTTCCCTTCGGATGTGTATTGACTACCAATAGTTGAATAAGGTGACGGTAAGGAATAAGTACCCTCTTTCGAGGATAGATGATTTGTTTGATCAGCTTTAGGGTGCTAAGTTTTTCTCTAAAATTGATCTTTGGTCTGGGTATCATCAATTAAAATTTAAGGAGGTGAACATCCCTAATACTACTTTCCATACCTAGTATGGGTATTTTGAGTTCCTGGTTATGTATTTTTGGTTGACTAATGCCCCAATGACATTCATGGACTTGATGAATAGAGTCTTACAACAATTTATAAATTTATTCATCATTGTGTTCATAGACGATATTCTGGTGTAATATAAGAGTGAAGTGGATCTTCTAACCACATCCATATTGTATTGCAGACCCTAGAAGAGCAGCAGTTGTATGCCAAATTTTCGAAATGTGAATTTTGGTTGAACTCTATCATTTTTTGGGTTATGTCATTTCTAGCAAAGGGATCATTGTGGATCCATAGAAAGTTGCAGTGGTTAAGAGGTGGCCTAGACCCATGACTTCAATTGATATTCGGAGCTTCTTAGGTTTAGCCAAATACTATATAAGGTTTGTGGAAAGATTCTCTTCTATAGCTTCCCCATTGACTAAAATGACGAATAAGAAGGTAAAGTTCTTGTAGTCTGATGCTTGAGAGGTTATTTTTGAGAAGATGAAGGATAAGTTGACTTCAGCACTATTCTTGACTTTGTCCGAAGGCACGAACGGTATTGTAGTCTATTGTGATGCATCCCATATGGAACTTGGGTGTGATTTGATGCAACATGGCAAGGTGATAGCTTATGCCTCTAGACAGTTGAATGTGTATTATAATAATTATATGACTCATGACCTGGAGTTATTCGCTGTGGTGTTTGAATTGAAAATATGGTGTCACTATCTATATGGCGTGCATGTGGATATCTTTTCCGATCATAAGAGCCTGCAATATGTGTCTACTCCGAAAGAGCTTAACCTCAAACAAAGGAGATTGCTTAAGCTGCTCAAGGATTTTGACATGAGTCTTCAATACCAACTAGGTAACACTAATTTGGTTATTGATTCTCTTAGCAGGTTTATCCAAATGAAGTCTGGCTTATGTGGATGAGGGGAAATAGGAGTTGGGGGAAGATGTTTGATAATGCTCACCTATTCCTTATAAATTGGTAGAGGATGGTCATTGTCAAAAACTCAACTTATGTTGAGGTCAAATCCACAAGGAGTGAGACTAGTCTTCAAGATTTGAGGGTGTCAATAGTATTTAAAAATATATTCGAAGTGAAAGCAAAATAAAATACATAATTTAAATGAAGGAGGTGGGGTTGTTTGTTTGAAACAAGATTGTCTTAATGTTTTACTCAAGTCAACACTCTAAAGCAACACTTACTATTTAAAATTCAAGGTTAGAAGGATCTTGGGATTATGTCTACCTAAGGGCAAAATATGCATGGGAACATGATGTTTAGTGCAAGTTCTAGTCATTGATGATAAAGTAGGATAGGTTGAAAATCCTTGAAGTAAGTTTGTTAACAAAGCCTCAAATCAATCACTCATTAACCCTTTCGAGTACCTAACGAGTGTGTCAATTTAAGCCACCCAACACCTCAATTAGGCATTCCTATTTCTAGGAATATTCCTAAAACATAGCCAACTCTGTAGTTACCCTTATTTCTAAGAAGGCAAAAGATAGCAAACTACATCCATTATTGTCTACTATAGATTTGTCCCCCAATGACCTCTTTCAAGGATGTCATAGGTTTTAAAAGTTCACCCACATCCCTTTTTCAAGGATGATGTGACCTTTCAAGAGTTTGGGATTTTCACCCTCAAACCCATTTTGGGAATTTGGGGTTTTCAGACGCAAATCCCAACTAATTAAATCGAGCAATAGTGATACTCATCATCAATAAACTAGAATCTACATAAATACATCACAGCCAACACATAAATACACCTTATTTCAACATAATCCCAAGACAAAGAGATTTAGCTACTCATGAAGTTAAAGGGAAGAGATATACCAAAAAGTTCATTCATAGAATCCATGATAATGGGAGACAAGAAGAATCTTCACCTTGCACTTCAATTTTACCAAATTTAAATTGCAATTCAAAATACAAAAGTTTTCCCCAATTTCTAGGGTTCACCAAGTCTCCAATTTTCAATTTCAAGATTCAATGATAATGTCAAAGGGAAAAAAATTTGAGCCTTCTAAGAAATTGGGTTCGGCTATGCCAATTTACAAAATTTCCCTCGAGTAAAAGTCCCGCTAAGCTGGGATCGCGGCTACTGTGACCGTGGTTAGTTATTGAGGTCGCGGTCCTCTGACCAAGATTGACTGACCATGATCACGGTACTCAGACCGCAATCGCGGTAACTGAGACCAAATTCTGCTCCAAGTCTTCCAACTGCATTTCTCTTCTCTTTTTGGTCGTTTTCATCTCAAATCCACATCTTTCCTTCTTATTAGTTGTATGCCTGTAAAATGTGGAAATTAGTGCATTCAATAAGTAATTTTTCTTATTCACACGTTCCAATCATAGTAGTGTGCATGAATTTTGGATGTAAATGAGTGGTAAATTCACCACTCATCAATACCCCTAACTTAAATCTTTTCTTTTCCTCAAGCAACACTACCTCTTTATTCAATGATACAATGCAACTTTAAGCCCACTTATACACCCCAATGATCACAATGGCTTCAAACTTGATTGTTACCACAAGTAATTCTTCAAACATGGGCAATTCTATTCTCACAACACCCCTCAACATGAAATAAAATCTCAAAGATGAACTAAACTTTAAGGAGAAACCATGCAACAATCACTAACACTCTAAAAATGACTCTCCATTGACCTCAACTATAATATAATACGTTTGCCTCATTTTTTGGAAGATAACAACGTCACCCATCTCAAGTTGTTCACATGCCTTCTCACAAGAAGGATATACCACACACACAAATTATATAATATGAAACAAAGGGGCTTTAAGTCAAGACTCTCTCTCTCATAAAGACTCTTGATTCTAACAAGTACCATGCCATAAGCTTGCCCTTATTTTCAATCGCCACTTTAATGAATATACTTGATTTGAGATCTCAAAGGGCTTTTTAAGCTTTTAACATAGGTTTGGGGAAGCGTAGGATAACATTTAGGAACAAGGTGGCTTAACCCTCCTAGAACATATACATCACATTATTTCAACCAACTTGTGACCATGGACCACTTCTTTTGTAATCACACTTTACACATGCCTAATTTAGGATCCTTGTTTTCCCCAACCTTTTGAGGACATTTTTCTTTCTCTCATTTCATTTAAAATCCATGCCTCATTCTTATTTTCATGATTCCTTTCTTTTTTTTTTACTTTTTCATTGCTTGTATCAAAGGCACCCACTTACACTACCATGGCCTAAAGTCAACTCTTTAAAACTTATCACCCCTAACTAGAGCATTTAGCCTCAATTTTTTGTTTCTTTTTCATGTTCAAAAAGGGTTGGGTTCAAGAGAGGGACAAATTTTTGAATGGTATAAGGCTTGTAACATGGTTGCCAAAGAAAGTCTTGAAGGCTCAAATTGGGGAACTAAGGGCCCTATTCTATGCATGGGTAGGATATTTAGGAAGAATGGGTTCTTATTTCACAAAGATATCATAGGATCATTTCACAAACCAAGTGTAATTCAAGATTAACCTTGATAGATCAACGGGGAAAGTTCTAGATTGTACAAGTATGAATAAGATTTAGGTAAATAAACTCACCGCACGTGGCATGCCAACTCCTCAAAGGGGCTCAATTTCCCTTCCTATTAAATACAAAATGGAGTATCCACCAACTTATACAAGCCATAATTTTGGAATCACAAGGAGAGGCAAAGTGTTGTGACAAGGTCTCTAACATCCTTGCTCTTAGTCTTCGAATAATTTTTTGGATGGAGGGGGATGTTTGCTTCGCATTTGTGCCATACATAATTTGTTATTTATGGCATCAAACCAATCCAACATCTCACACTATGGATTTCATATGGGTAAACCATATGGCTACTTAGACTGTACCATAGGTATGAATGCAATCCCAAATCCAAAATGCTATAGGTACTCAGACTCCCCTTGAATTAATAGCTCAAAACCCAATCACAACAAGTTTCTCTTAAGAACATCGCCACTCAATATGTCATAGGTAAAGGTTCATCTGATGTCGACCTACACCCCCAACTTAAAGAGTTAGAGTGTACTCACTGCAACATCTAAAAGAAGTACAAGGGTCAAGAGGGACTCCCTTAGAAAGCCACGATTGTGAGACCATAATCGTGGTACCATGACCACGATCGCAGTGCCATCAATGAGCGCGAGCGTGGTAACTGAGGTTGCTTTCCCCTATTTTTGCTTTGTTTTCTTGTAGGGATGCCACTTTTAGCTCTATTTTCCCCTATTTTTTTGACTTCTAACTCATGCTAAAAAACCTATAAAACACCAAAAATCAAACAAAATTGAAGTGATATCACCCAAATCACTTGATTGCAAGTGATATGCGATGCAAGTGGGATTCTATTCACCCAAATCACTTCAATTTTGGGTGATATCACTTCAATTTTGGGTGATATCACTTCAAGTGGGATTGCATTCGATTCCCCACCAAAAATCCCACTTGCATCGCATATCACTTCAAACTGGGATGACCAATCCAGAGCGACAATAATGGAGACCGAGATAAGAAACTCCTTGAGGTAATTGAAGGACTTCAAGCATGCCTCATTAAAATGGAATTTTTCCTCTTTTTCAAGAAGTTTGCACATTGGATGAGATATTTTGGAGAAATCTTTGATAAATCACCGGTAGAAGCCGACATGCCTAAGGAAAATTCAGACACCCTTTACGAAAATACAGGTTGGAAACTTAGCTATTACCTCCACCTTAGATTGATCGACTTGTATTCCCTTTCCCAAGATTTGGTGGCTCAACACAATACCCTCTTTGACCATGAAATGATATTTCTCCCAATTGAGGACAAGGTTAGTTTCCACACATCTCTCAAGTACCTTTCTTAGATGGTCAAGACATAGTTCTAAGGAGTTTCCTACCACTGAGAAATCATCCTTGAAAACTTCCATCGACTCCTTAACCATGTCTGCAAAAATTGATAGCATACAACATTAAAAAGTCGGTAGCGTATTGCACAAACCAAATGGCATCCGCTTGAATGCGAAGGTACCATAGGTCAAGTAAAAGTAATTTTTCTCTTAGTCCTATGGGGCAATACAAATTTTATTTTACTCTGAATAACTATCTAGAAAGCAATACCAGCCTCGCCCAGCTAACCTAGTAATTTTTGTCTTAGTCCTATGGGGCAATACAAATTTTATTTTACTCTGAATAACCATCTAGAAAGTAATACCAGCCTCGCCCAGCTAACCTATCTAACATTTGGTCCATAAAGGGCATAGGGAAGTGGTCTTTTTGGGTCCAAGATTTCAACTTCCGGTAGTCCATACATACCTGTCACCCCATGATCGGTCGGATGGGGGTAAGGTCATTCTTCTCATTCTCAACTATCATAATGCCATCTTTCTTTGGAACACATTGCACTGGGCTTACCCACGTGCTATTAGAGTTTAGATAGATGACTCCTACGTCAAACCACTTTATAATGTCTTTTTTCACCACTTCTTGCATGGGTTAATTTAGCCACCTTTGAGGTTCCATACTTGGCACAAGATCTTATTCTAGCTTGATCTTATGGGAACAAATGCCGGGGGATATTTCTATAATATCTTAATTATCCATTGATGGCTCGAAAGAACATTTTTACCACCAACTTTAAGGCTTCCGCTTCATAGGTCTGAAGACTACTTGTAATAATGATAGTTTAGGTGTCTCTATCCACCAAGAACACATACCGTCATAGTTTTGTAAGATCAAGGTCCAACTTTATCGGGTTCTTGGTATAAGATCTAAGTCCCATTAAAGATGCAATCGCTTAGTCAAACTCCTCAATTTCTTCTCTTTAACAATTACACAAAACCCCCACTAATGGATCATCCACCGAACTCACATTAATATGATTTGTCACCTCACAATCAATGATATGAATCATCGATACTACTTGCAAATCAATTGGTTGCTTCGTGGACTTGCATACATTAAAAGAAACTTTTTCATTATTTAGGCAAAACATTATCTCAATGCATTCCACATCTACCAACACTTTTCCTATGGCTAAGAATGACCATCCAAGAATAATAGAAATTTCATGGTCTAAAGCACAAGCAAGGATCACAAAGTTGTCTGAAAAGATAAACCGGTCGACTTTAACTAGCACATCATAAAGTATCCCTATATGCTTCTTGTTGGATCGCTCGGCTATGGGAAACCTCATTATGGTGGGTTGTGGTTTCCCTAATCCAAGCATGTGAAATATGCATATGTCATTAAATTTACACTTGCTCCAAGGTCATACATGACTTTTGAAAACTTGAACACTCCGATGGTACATGGAATTGTGAAAGCCCTGGGGTTTATTTTTTCTCTTCCCATCGTGCTTGACATAATAGAACTACAATGATGTGTTACTTCCATTGTCTACTTTTCCCTAAGCCTCTTCTTGGAGACCGACTCCATAAATTTAACATACCCCGACATATCTTGTAATGATTATATTAAAGGAATGTTGACGGAGAGGTTGCTAAATTTATCAAAGAATTTTTTGAACTTAGAATTGCAATGCCCCGATTCTCGAGAACCGAAATGCCACACGATGCTTATGATCTCGAAGGACCATAAGCTAACCCTTTTTCTGATATCTGTACCTATTCATTGCATTATATAACAAAATACATGCGAAAACTGGATAACACTTGCCATAAGGTTCAAACATCTAGAAATATACAATACCTTAAATGACACACTAATACATCTGCCTGAAAAGCCTCTACACTGCCTGAACTGTGGAGTTGAAGGGACAATTCCCCCAACTAACTCCGTCTACTAAAATCAAATACTGTAATAACAACATCCTCGAATAATGAGGACTCACTGCTGCACCCACTGCTGCTATACAAGTGACTTCTAATATGCTCCAAGTTTCACTCCTCTGAACCTATGGTTCTCCAAAATAAAAGAACACAATAGCGCGAATGCGTCAGTACTAAGATATACTGAGTATGCAAGCAGGGAAGGCTAAATGCAAGGGCTTATGCATGAACATTTAATCAACAGAATAATCATGAGAATAACGAATGAGTACACATATATGAATGTACAGTTCACAACCACTATAACAATTATAATGACTCCATATACCACAGCTCGGATACCACTTTACTGTCCTCAGAACTTACTAATATACTGGGGTACTGCATTACTGAATCATAGGATACCAACACTGATCAATTGAATACACTCACACCCCTGAATCCTGAAGATTTATACTGACACAGAAACCATGGAAAGTAGTTACATAACTCACCATGACTCCTCATAAGCAACTGAATATGTGGGGGTGCACGTAATAATTTGAATAATATCTTTGATTTCGTAAAACATGTGTACGGAAAATGAACACTCACGTGGCTTGAATTTCATTATTCATACTTCTCATAATATTATAGAGAGGAAAACATAAGTAAAATCCCATAAATCATCATAAAATCATCAATATTCATCATAAATTCTCATGATTCATCATAGACAACCAAACTCATCAACTCAAGACTCGGAGCGACTCGATAGTTTCAAGAAATATACTCTTATGGACAGGGGAGTTTTCTATAACTGACAACCCCACGTGAGCCTCATGGAATACCAACGTTTGCCCTCCTAGGGAGAGCATTCCCATTGGCGGAAGCGTTGTACTCTTGCTAGGAAGTATAACCTTAAATCTTTTATAATCACAATTCGGCTCTCTGGCCAACAATATCATCATCAACAACCCTAAGGTGGCACATAGGTTTGGGAAAATACAAAATTTCCCTCTCGGTGCTAAGTAATACTCCCCGACTAGCTCAGAACGCGTTAAGAAATCCACCATAACATCACAAGGGTCTATCATAAAGACCAAATCAAATTTCTTTCTCATTTATCAAATCATATCAATTTGTGGATTCCTAACTGAAAACATTTTAGCTCAAAACATTTTAATTTTTCTCAACATCAACATGGTATTAATAACACAACATTTTGTCTCTACGAGCTTAAAATCAAGATAAATCATCCCGACTCTGTGGATGAAATCAATATTCTTAAATGATCATTCTTTCATTTCAATAGTCAAATCATGACAATAGCTTTTGAAAAGCATTTAAGATCTTCAAATCATAGTAAGATTTTGTATGTCGTAATGTAACTCAAATCATGGCTCTTATATCAAGAATGCTCAAAAAAAATAATTTCATAGTAGTGGTATGCCATTTATGGCATAAAATCTCAATTCAAGAAAACAAGATAATAAGGTTATTATGTATACCAATATTGGACGATTCAAAGTTCCATAAATCATATCTTGAAAACACTTGAAATATCAACTCATGGTAGAAATATGAAATTCACCATACCAAATCATAACTTGGGAATAATAAAGTAATCATGTACATCAAAGCTTAAACAATTTACATTTTTCATAACGTCATAATTCGTTATTAAAACATCTTGGGTATTTACCCACTTTACAAAATCATGAAATTCCAATGATAAAATCAATTCTTTGGGCACAAGAATGAAAAGATATTCTTGTTCAAAACCCGACATACTAAGTTCTCACGGAATTCATGTTAAGTTCTCAAATCATTGGAAATTTATCGACCGTAGCACGGCTAAGATTATCGCGGAACTGACTCAGCTCTAGACCAGCAGACTATTTTGGGCATACGTACCCCCAGAAATCAATAACATAAGTAATACATAGCATACAATAATGCATACTCACATGCCCACAAGCCATCATGCACCATACATTCATTAACACCTCACACCAATCATTTGAAGATCATATTCATATATAAGTATTGGGATCTCATGCCATTACATCGTAGATTATTCAACAAGGATGCATATAG
This sequence comes from Capsicum baccatum var. pendulum, assembly GCA_030864225.1. Classification (NCBI taxonomy): domain Eukaryota; kingdom Viridiplantae; phylum Streptophyta; class Magnoliopsida; order Solanales; family Solanaceae; genus Capsicum; species Capsicum baccatum. The sequence goes on from CM061552.1 coordinate 146,487,562, forward strand.
TTAAGGAAGAATATAACATAACATAGTTCATCCAATCGGGATACACTCAAATAACATACATTCAACACATCATGGTTCATTTCTCAAGGTTCTTTCCTTTAAGATCTTGATATATGCAATTCGACCCATAATTAGACATTTCACACTTAGCGTGTCCTAATGGCCTTACCATTTCCCTCAAGCATCAAAGTAAACACATAGCATGCAAGTATGGTATGAACTCATCACTTCGATCACAAGGGGTCATACGATCCATTCTTCTTTAACTAGGCATTTCTACAATTACCTTGCATGCACTATTTAGGCATAGGTCAGTATGAACAATTACATGTGCTACAACACCATCATTCATCTTAATTCCACCAACTAAATCCCTCATCTGAACTTACAACCATATGATAAGCCTTTCACACAACATTCCCAATTTTAGACAATAACATGGAGTTTATGTTGAGCGTATACATAGAAAGTAGTCTAGTCATTTAGAACTTATTATATCCTACGAACGTAAATTTATAGCCTCTTAGACAATTCCACAAACACCTTACATGCACTTTTAGGCATTGGTGAATTCGTCAAATTCTCATATTTTTCGTCACCCCATATATCTCATCCAACACACATAATCATCACATGCATGTATCAACCAACATACACCATCACCACACACATATATATATCAACCAACATGCATAATCATCATATATATATATATATATCAAGTAACATACATAATCCTCATATATATCTCAACCATCAAATATCAATCAATATATATATATATATATATATATCATCAAAGTCTAGAATATATATATATATACATTACTTGAACTTTCAAAAAGGGATTCGTGGACTCTATGGATAAAAGGAGTCCATAGATAAATACTTGCATACCTTAGATTTCGTGGTCGGAAGAGATTGACGGAAGAAATTCTTGAATCAAAGCTTCAAATTAATTTCCCCCAATTCAAAACCCTAACCCTAACTTGATATATATATATATATATATACATATAAGAGAAATGAGAGGAAAATAATACAAGTTCTCAGCTGAATGGGGTATTTATAGAGGTTTAAAAGAGTGGTGAAAGACCAAAATGCCCCTAAGAAACAAATAAAACCCGAATCTGTCCTTCAATGATCTATCTGATAGGCTGAAGTAAATTGGCCATAACTTTTTACTCCAATGTCCAAATTGGATGAACCAATTTTATTGGAAAGAAGACTCTCAGGAATTTCCGTTGATATATAGCAGATCACACAGTTCATTATGTACAAGGAGTTATGATTGTTTGAAGTTGACCAAAAAAATTGCCTGGCTGCAGTATTTTTTTTGTCCTGCACATTTTACTGTTCACAGTTTGATCGGAATGGTCGTAACTCATCGCTCGAGTGTCCGTTTTGGGTGATCCACATATCGTTGGAAACCTTATTCGATGATCTACGAAATGGTGGATCGAAATCCAAGAAATGACACACAGAAAAATTATAAATCATTGTTGAAGATAGGATCCAATACGTTTACGCACAAAATTTTGACAAAAAATTTTCCGAGGTATTACATCATCTACCATTTGGAAACATTCGTCCTCGAATGTGAAGGCCAGATCAAAAACACTAATAGACTGGGTTTATTCAAGACAGCAACACATCTCAAACATAACCACACGGCTGAAGCAACCAATACTCTGCGTACGTTTACTAGTTATGCACATCTATCGCATAAAATATTCAACAACCCACTCATGGGTAAATTTTCACACCACACATGCATCTCAAATGCACAGAATCATAACCCAACCAATCTCTTCAATATATGTTCAAACATGCCCATAATTCGAGTTCCCTTCTATTGAACATCCATATTGAATACTAATATACCTAATATACCAAATTCTCGAATGCATAACTAGAAATGCAAAGAACGATGAGGTTAACATCATAGAAAGAGCATGGAAATACAATAATTATAACATTATGGGGTATCTCCCCCTTGGGACCCAAGGTCTTCTAGACATATTTCACTGAAATAAGAATGGGTCAGAAACTGTCTCCCTTTACTGCTTTTCTATACCTACTGGCACCACTACCAAATTTTGAGGGCCTGACTTGTCACTTTCTCTATCACCCCCTCCCCGCTTTAAGTCATCGTTAGACACTTTTGAATACTTGGCTAAACCCCGAAATAAACTACAACCAATGTACTTTAGAGTCTGAGGCACAACGATGCACAAAATGATAACTTAATTCATCCAGAAAGGCTACACCCGAAAACATAAATTCAATACAAATGCTACTTCTTGGAATACAACTCTTATCTTTCCTTAGCCTCTACCATCATCATCATATACATACACTCTTTTCAACACCTACTTGTCTCACTAAACACATTATCTGCTTCAATTTTTTCATAGGCTACTAATACCACACTCACATCTTAATACTTAGTTTGGAGTCCACAAACTTACATTCTTCAAAGATTCAAGCTTAGCTTCTAAAACATAACAGGAATATCCACAAATCTTTAATAAACATACTATTCTCATTCTAGCCTTCAAATATCACATCTCTTAAACTTATACTTCTCCACACCATGAGAATCACAGCTATATCTCTATCAATCAACACATATAATTCCCAACTTCCACACTTAGATTCTTACATATATAATTTCAAGCCTATTCATTCACCATATAAACAACTAACCCCATCAGGCATACTCTGCTCACTTTAGAGAACACTGTCCCGAAACTATCTGCAGGGACTGCCAGAGAAAGTTCTATTTGAAAGACTTTGGCTTCACTACTTCTGTTACCTTAAGAGTAAGGTAAATCTGACATAAGTTGATCATTACAAGAGTCTACATAACTCTCTTGAAAAATCTTGCTATAGCACGATCTGGATCATGAATGAACGGAAACTCTTCTAAACATCCCATAGCCTACTGTACATGAATGTGGCGCACAACACACTCTTGTACAAGACTATACTAGATGCGGCTTTTCAGACTCCCTAGGACACTGTTGAACCTTAGGATTTGATACCAAGTTTGTAACGCCCCAATTCCCAAGAACCAGAATGCCACATGATGCTTATGATCCCAAAGGACCACAAGCTAACCCTTTTTCTGATATCTGTATCTGTTCACTGCATAATATAATAAAATACATGTGAAAACTGGCTAACACTTGCCATAAGGTTCAAATATCTAGAAATATACAATACCTCAAAACACACACTAATACATCTGTCTGAAAAGCCTCTATACTGCTTGAACTGTGGAGTTGAAGGGACAATTCCCCCAACTAACTCCATCTACTAAAATCAAATACTATAATAACAACATCCTTGGATTATGAGGACTCACTATTGCACCCACTGCTGCTATACAAGTGACTTCTAAGATGCTCCAAGTTTCACTCCTCTGAACCTATGGTACCCCAAAATAAAAGAACACCATAGCGCGAATGCGTCAGTACTAAGATATACTGAGTATGCAAGTAGGGAAGGTTAAATGCAAGGGCTTATGCATGAACATTTAATCAACAGAATAATCATGAGAATAAATAACGGGTACATATATATGAATGCACATTGCACAACCACTATAACAATTATAACAACTCTAGATACCACAGCTCGAATACCACTTTACTGTCCTCAGAACTTACTACTATACTGGGGTACTGCATTACTGAATCACAGGATACCAACACTGATCAATCAAATACACTCACACCCCTGTCTTCTAAAAATTTATACTGACACAGAAACCATGGAAAGTAGTTACATAACTCACCATGACTCTTCATAAGCAACTGAATATGTGGGGGTGCACTCAATAATTTGAATAATATCTTTGATTTCGTAAAACATGCGTACAAAAAATGAAGACTCACATGGCTTGAATTTCATTATCCATACTTCTCATAATATTATAGAGAGGAAAACATAAGTAAAATCCCATAAATCATCATAAAATCATCAATATTCATCATAAATTCTCATGACTCATCATAGACAACCAAACTCATCAACTCAAGACTCGGAGCGACTCGATAGTTTCAAGAAACATACTCTTATGGACAGGGGAGTTTTCTATAACCACAACCCCACATGAGCCGCATGGAATACCAACATTTGCCCTCCTAGGGAGAGCACTCCCATTGGCGAGAGTGTTGTACTCTTGCCAGGGAGTACAACCTTAAAGGTTTGATAATCACAATTTGGCTCTTTGGCCAACAATATCATCATCAAAAACCCTACGGTGGAACATAGGTTTGGGGAAATACTCAATTTCCCTCTTGGTGATAAGTAATACTCCCCGGCTAGCTCAGAACGCGTTAGAAAATCCACCACAACATCACAAGAGTCTATCATAAAGACCAAATCAAATCTCTTTCTCATTTATCAAATCATATCAATTTGTGGATTTCTAACTCAACACATTTTAGCACAAAACATTTTAATATTCCTCAACATCAACATGGTATCAATAACACAACATTTTGTCTCTGCGATCTTAAAATCAATATAAATCATCCCGACTCTGCGGGTGCAAATCAATATTCTCAAATGATCATTCTTTTTTTTCAATATTCAAATCATGACAATAGATTTTGAAAAGTATTTAAGATCTTCAAATCATAGTAAGATTTTGTATGTCGTAATATAATTCAAATCATGGCTCTTATATCAAGAATCCTAAAAAAATAATAATTTCATAGTAGTGGTTTGCAATTTATGGCATAAAATCTCAATTCAAGAAAACAAGATAATAAGGTTATTATGTATACCAATATTGGACGATTCAAAGTTTCATAAATCATATCTTGAAAACACTTGAAATATCAACTCATGGTAGAAATATGAAATTTACCATATCAAATCATAACTTGGGAATAATAAAGTAATCATGTACAAATTGGATAAAACCAATTTTATTGGAAAGAAGACTCTCAGGGCTTTCCGTTGATATATAGCAGCTCACACATTTCATTATGTACAAGGAGTTATGATCATTTGAAGTTGATCAAAAAAATCACTTGGCTGCAGTATTTCTTTTTTTCTGCATATTTTACTATTCATAGTTCGATCGGAATGGTCGTAACTCATCGCTCAAGTGTCCATATTTGGTGATCCACATATCGTTGAAAAGATTATTCAATGCTATACGAAATGGTGGGTCGAAATCCAAGAAATGACACACAGAAAAATTATAAATCATTCTTGAAGATAGGATCCAATACGTTTACGCACAAAATTTCGATAAATTTTTTTTCGGGGCATTATAAGAATTTTCCCCAATTTTCAAAACCCATTGAGGGAAAGGAGGATGGATTGTGATGGTTGGAATTGAGACAATTTGACATTCATTCATCTTTGGCCTTGATTCATTGTTATTCGACCTCTTTCTCTTCATATTTTTTTGCTCATTATTTTCTCTTTCGCTGGACCATCATCAAATTCTATGCCTTAGAGAAGAATTTTTTTACTTTGAGTGACAATAATATTTATGTCTATACCACTCGGTACTTCTTCATTTTGTCTTTCCATGAGGTGCACCAATATTTGATTTAATTTTGCTTCTAGTTGTTTGATGGAATTTGAATGGGACTCTACCATTTGATGAAGCTTGAAGAATTCATCCCTCATTTATTTCACTATATTGTTGGTCCCTTTAGTTCCAATCAAGATTTAAATAAAAATATTTTCATTAATGCACCCTTCTTTTTCACATTGAGATATGCTCCAATTTTCATTTTTCCGACCTTAATTCCCATATTTCCCTTGGAAGGTAATGTGGAAACCCTCTGGAAATTTGGCAACTATCCTCTCCCATCATCAAGTCCTTTTTCTTCCTCATCTTCAAAAGCCTTGGTATCTTTTGCATCTATAACACTGACTCTTTTAATGGTTGTCTCCAACACATGTTTAGTAAGAAGTTCAAGGTGTCACATTACCTTGATCATGATTTTATCTCTTGCCTCTTCTTGACATCTTAGATGTTTTCTCACAAAATATTAGGAGGGAGCCCCCACAGCCACCTCGACATCCTGTATATGCCAACCCCTAGACAAATTAGCCACTTGGTCTAACACCTTTGATGAAATCCCATATGATGATTTAACAATGTACCTACTAGATACATTGTCCACTATGGATTTGTTGGTTTAATGGAATTCCCTATAGAAAAATTGGAGAATCATCTTTTCCAGCATATCGTGATTAGGACATTTTGAGAGGTTCTCCTTAAATCTCCCTAATGATACATACCACGTCTCCTCATGAAATTCACTAAAGTTCATAATTTTTCCCTCAATATTAGCATCTTGGATGGTGGGAAGTAGTGATTAAAGAATGCCTCCATAAGTGTGGCCCATAAGGTGATTGAACCTATTGGGAGAGACCAAAGCCATAATGTCGCCTTACCCGTTAGAGATGCAACCTTAAGGATTCTTGTGATATGTGAGCAATGTCAAAGGGGGTACAAACTTCTACGAAGTTCTTTAAATGCAAATTGGGGTCCTCATGTGCTTTTCCCCAAAGGAAAACCTTGTTGTGAAGCAATTGGCGCATGACACTTGTGATATAAAATACATCATTTCCCCCAGAAGGAGGAATAAAAATGGCACTAGAATGCTCTTCATCACCACGGTAATCCATTGCTTCAACATGTTCAAGTGATGGATTGTCAATGATTCCCTCTTGACTCATTTCTATTTGGAGGAAATAATGATAACCTACAAAGAACAAAAATGATAAACAAATTAAATCAAAATCATCACGGGTATACCTAAAGATACAATCAACACCGTTCAAGTGAAAGATAAATCTCACTCCCCGGCAACGATGCCATTTTGATAACCTCACCTATACCTTATAAATTGGCAGAGGACGGTTGTTGTCAATAACTTAACTTTTGTTGAGTTTGAATAGACATTGAGTGAGACTAATATTTAAGATATGAGGGTGTCAATAGTATCTAAAAATAAACTCAAAGTGAAATCAAAATAAAATACATGATTTAAATGAGGGTTGTTTGTTTGAACCAAGATTATGTCAATGTTTACTCAAGTCAACACTAAAGCAACACTTTCTATTTGAAATTCAAGGTTAGAATATTCTTTTGATTATGTCTACCTAAGGGAAAAATATGCATGGGATCATGATGTTTAGTCCAATTTCTAGTCAATAACGATGAAGTAGGCTAGGTTGAAAATCCTTGAGGTAAGTTTGTCAACAAAGCCTCAAGGCTAACATTCATTAACCCTTTTGAGTACCTAATGAGTGTGTCAATTAAAGCCACCTAACACCTCAATTGGACATCCTCGTTTCTAGGATAATGTCGAAAACATAGCTAACTCTCTAATTACCCTTATTTTTAAGAAGGAAAAAAGATAGCAAACTACATCCATTATTGTCCACTATTGCTTTGTCCCCCATAACCCTCTTTCAAGGATGTCATAGGTTCTAAAATTCACCCACATTTCTTTTCAAAGATGATATAAGCTTTCAAGAGTTTAGGGTTTTCACCCACAAACTCAATTTGGGTATTTGGGGTTTTTACCAATAAATCCCAACTAATTAAATCGAGCAATAGTGAAACCCATCATCAACAAAATAGAATCTATATAAATACATCATAACCCACACATAAATGTACCTTATTTAAACATAATCCCAAGACAAAGAGATTTAGCTTTTCATGAAGTAAAAGGGAAGAGATATACCAAAAAGTTCATTCATAGCATCCTTGAAATTGAGAGACAAGAAGAATCTTCATCTTACACTTCAATTTCACCAAATTTAAATTTCAATTCAAAATACAAAAGTTTCCCCCAATTTCCAGGGTTCACCAAGTCTCCAATTTTCAATTTCAGGATTTAGTGATAATGTCAATGGAAAAAAGATTTGAGCCTTATAAGGGAATTGGGTTCAGCTATGCCAATTTACAGAATTTCCCTGGGGTAAAAGTACCACTAGGTCGCAATCCCTAAAGCTTTTCTATGATCATGGCTACCGTGACCGTGGTCAGTTATCTCGATCGTGGTCCTCTAATAAAGCTTGACTAACCACGATCGTGATAACTGAGACCAAATTCTGCTTCGGGTCTTCCAACTGTACTTCTCTTCTCTTTTTGGTCCTTTTCAACTCAAATCCACATCTTTTCTTCTTATAACCTATAAGCCTACAAAATGTGGAAATTAGTGTATTCAATCACAAATTTGTCTTATTCACTCATTCCAATCGTATTAGTGTGCACAAATTTTTGATGTAAATGAGTGGTAAATTCACCACTCATCAAAGTTTACCATTTGTATACCTTGGAGTTTACCTCTTGTACTTTGAATATGGTGGTTTGTTTGTACAGGAGGTGGCAAAGTTATCTCTTGGTGCTGAAATAAAGGAGAAACAAGTGTTGGATCCTATCTTGATTAGTATTAAGAGTGATGTAAGTAGGAAGAAGGTGATGGCCTTTGAGATTAGAGGTAATGGTACCTTGTTACCAAGGGAGGTTATGTGTTCCTGACATAGATGGATTGCGAGAAAGGATCTTGGCTGAGGCACATGAGTCGAGCTATGCCATTCATCCTGGTTAAATAAAAATGTATCATTAACTTAAACAAATGTTTTGGTGGAACAATATGAAGCAGAATATAGCTAGTTTAGTGGATAAGTACATGGTGTGACAACAAGCAAAACATCAACATATGAGGCCTGGAGGATTATATCAAGAAATTGAGTTACCTATGTGGACGTGAGAGGTGATCAATATGGATTTCATTACCAGTCTTCCGCAGTCTTGAAATCAATTTTATTTGGTTTGGATCATTATATATAGGATAAGAAAGTTCGCTCACTTCTTGCCAGTGCAGACAAATTTCTCGGCTGAGGATTCTGCAGGGTTGTATCTCCAAGAGATTGTGAAGTTGCATGGGGTGCCTGTTTCTATCATATCGATTTTGAGAAGGTTTGTCAATGTTTCATATGAGTTGGAGTTTCCTTCTAGTTTGAGATCCATTTACCCGGTATTCCATATTTTTATGTTAAGGAAGTGTGTTGATGATTTGTTGCAGATTGTACCTGTTAAGGATATTGGTATTTCAGATTCCCTATCTTATAAGGAGATCCCTATCGAGATCTTGGATCATCAGGTTCATTGATTGCAAACCAAGGATATAGCTTTGATAATGTTCTATGGAGGAACTATAAGGTGGAAGAGGCTACATGGAAAGCTGAAGAGGATATAAAGTCAAAGTATCCATCTTTGTTACCTGTTACAGAAAATCATGCTTAAGGTATGTGTTGTTCTTAACATCTTTTTATTCTAACTTAGTTTAAGGTAAGAGTGAATTTTAAATTCCTTGGTAATATGTTTTGTATCTTAAAGGTAAGTGTAGGGGTGTTTGGGTGTTTAATCGTTCTAATAACTACTTTGTTCCATTATTCGAGGATGAATGATCTAAATGGGGGAGAATTGAAACACCCTGCATTTTGTCCCTTTGAAATTTCTCAAGTTTTGTACTCACTGTCTTATAAATGAGTCACCATACAAGTCGTATGGTATGGGTACGATTCAGGGGACCTTAGTCATTAGGAGACCAGTGAAGGGTGGTTGGGTTTCTGTTGTGGTTATGGCTTGGTGGTATGAGTCATTAGGGGCGGTGATGATTTATTTGGCTGGTCCCTTAATTAAATCGTAACTTAGTGACTTGACTTGGATCTACGTGTGGGTGTCTCACTAAGATCCATGAGGATAGGTTACAGATAGTAAGGTTGAGTCTTACGTTGTCCAATGTCTAAATCCTTTGGGTTCTATCTTGGGTACGATTGGACCATATCAGTCGTATGGTCTGGTCACGAGTTGGGGTAATGGAGTCTTAAGTTGGATTGTGTATGGGTGTCAAACTCACTGTCTTGGTGACAACTCCATGGTATGAGTATTATGTTATGGTCGTGAGTCAAGGGATTAGCTAGTAACCACCTGTGGTAATTTTACAGTTTTAGGTTGGGGCCATTTCAAACATTTTCTTTTTGTAACACCCTTTGATACCACGACATCAAAGACCTTTTGGGGCTTCATTAACCTCTTATTCTCAATTAAACACTTTTAAAATCTCTGTCAAACTCTCTTCCAATCTAGAGGATAGGGTTTCATCATGATAATCAATTAAGGCTTTCAAGTGTGATTTCTTTTCATCTTCCTTGGTGTCTAAGGTATGTTACTCCTTCTTCATTGTTATTCTAAAAAAAGAACGTGTTTTAATGTATGATTTTCATGATATTGTTATGGTTTGAAATAATGGTTGGGGGTTTTGGATGTTCATGGTTGAATAATGGTTCTCATGGTTTAATTATGTTTTTTTTTTCTCAAGCTTTTAGCATGATTCTGACATTGTGGGATGAATGTTAATGGTAAATGGATTTATGGGTATTTTGGATTCCCTAAATTACTTGGTTATATTTTGAAACTTACGTTTCCTTAACCTATTTGTTAAAATACCAATGAGAATGGTTTTGTCACATAGTTTGACTACTCTTGATATCTTTGCATTGCATAAATGGTAATGGAACCTGAATTGGCATGGTTGCCTTTAAATGGTTTGGAAAGGCCTTGATGGCCATGGTTTTGGTTTAGTTGGAAACTTTGGAGTCAACTTGGTTTAATGATTTTGGTATGGCACAAAAAGGATAGACTTGCAAGCTCTAATTTTGGTATGACGATACCAACGGTTAATGCCTAAACAAAAGACTCCTTGATAAATGGTTGGAATGTGTAATTGGTTTTAACATGGGCTTAAAGAGGGTTGTGTTAGCAAACCCATAGAAGGTGGAGGTACCAGAGGGAACAATACTAGAAACTCATGTTTGCCGATGTGAGGTTTGGTCATGGTGACCGTGTGCATGATGTCACCCTTTATATTTTGGGAGATGTACTTGTCATCTCAGGTTCATTTCTCCGATTTATGTGGCTAACATGCACTGGGCCCTTTTTGCAAAGGGAGATGAACCCATATTTCCCGTAGGTGGACATTCCGGACGATAGAGCTACACAACCCAGGTTAAGGTTTTAAATGCATGCTAAACCCGGTTCCCTATATCGACATGATATATATGTATATGTGTGACTGCATATGGTTATTTGATTTGGTTTTGAATAATGGAATTATTTTATCTTTATCCCTGAGTACATGCTAGCATTCACTCCTCTAACCGTTTTTAGGCACTGTATCCCCATGCGATGCAAGAACTGGCCATACTACCATTCCTTCTGCTCAGTGACTTGGATTCAAGGACAGCTTTGAGTCAGATTGAAGTAGTGAGATTCCATACTCCGAAAGACCCCATTTCATGCCATGAATTCTTCCTATTACTTTTTTTTCTTGGACTTTCATTTTGGATATGGTCGGGGGCATGTACCGACTAGATGTTAGTTGATTCTGGTTTGAGGCTTTATTGGACTACTATAGGTATGGGCGGTGTCGGTATTGGTGTCATCCTTTGTATTGGTATTGGCATTGGGGTTGGAACCAGTTGGAAATTTGATTGAGGTTGTTGGATTACGAATATAGAATTTAATTAATGTCTTTGAGTTATTATTGATTTATCTTATTATATGTTTAGAATTCATCCGACATAGGGTACAGGGCGGTTACGATTGGGTATTGGGGGTGGTCTCAGGTACTAGCTGGACTTGAGATGCTAGACATGACCAGTCCCTGGTTTGGATCGTGTCAGAAACCTTATGACTCGGGAAACTATAGAAATCAAGGTCACAAAATCACTAAGAGGATCTAATCGGGAAAGTACTTCCCAAATTACTAAGTCAAGTGCTAACTCTTATACTAAAGGATCCTTAACATAATACTATGGTTAACATGCTTAAAATCAAGGGTAATAGGATTATATAGCCATAACAAACATCTTATACTAAGGTTTAGGTCACTCATTTCTGTTCCAAATCAACTTAATAGGCTACATCATGATATACTAGTCACAATCCCATCCTATAATCCCTACTTAGCATTAAACCTATAAATCTATATAAGCCTACCTCGATGCCAAACCCCTTTCTTGAACCATCTAAAAATGATCTCGTTTGCTCCACGATTCCAAATATAATGTCACTATATCAAAATAATCATCTCTGCATTAATAGGAGTAAAACAATTCCCATATTACAATATAAAAGTATGGTTCAAGATGAGATAAAATATGGGTCTATGGGGCCTACTAATGGAATCACAAAATTGAATCCATCATGAGGTCCCTCAAAGAACAAGGAATATGTGTTCAAAAGCCAAGAACAAATGGACCACAAATCGAGGCTTAAAACATCCCCGAGAGATGGCTAAAATATGATAGAAAACAAAAACAAAACAAAGGATACAACCGGAAACTTACAAAGAAACTAGTGGAAAATGATCACTTCATCATCCTCTACACATCCCTAGCTCCAGTTTATGATTCCCTATGAGTTCTTGAGCTCCTAGGGCTAATAATAGCAGAAAATGGCGAGAAAATGGTGAAGAAATAAAAAAAGAGAAGATTGTATACTGCCAGAGATTTGAACTTCGTGATCGTGGAGGCCAAGGGTTTGATTGTGATGCCTGGTAAAGTTACCCTTCACAAACATGACCAATGGTTTGAGAACAAGGTGGTAAAGGAGTTAGACTATCGCAAATACGGGAAACCAGCTGCGATCATGAGGAAGGAATTGGATTGGATCAGTGCTGACGCACATTGATAACGTGAGAGGTGAGGCTTGCAATCGTGAAGGTTAGGAACATGACTATTAGAAAATAAAAACTGTACCTCATGATCGCAAATAAAAATAGGTGGCTGCACCAAATCCTAAAAACCAGCAATTTCCTAGTCCAAATTGACTCCAATCGAGTGCTCAAAATTCGTTCAAAACTCCATGTGTGCAAACAAACTATATTGCCATACCAAATTTGAAATTCCGGACTCAACAGAACAATCAAAACATTCATCCAAAATTATTTTGATCAAATATGGCTCCGATACCTAGTTCTATTTTAATCAAATTCCACCCAATACCCAAAATTAATCCGGAATCCCCGAGACCTTAACCAAGTGTTCCCATAGTCTAGAATTAATATTTCAGAATTGATGGAACTATCAGAATTTTCATTTGAGGCCATTTACTAGGAGTTTTGGTCCAATATCAATTCCTTAATAGTGAAACCTCCAAAATAGAGAATTGATCCTAAAATCCAAATGAACTGTCTGATAACCAAATCGACAGGTCCAACAAGTCATAAATGACCTAGATCCGCTATGGGAAGTCTTGAGATAATAAAATCACGTAGAATTTTAGAAATGACATTGAGGTTCATTACATTATCCACCACTAAAAGTACTTTTATTCGCAAAAGTTAATGGATAGGAAAAGCTCGAAGGCTCGAAAGGATAAGATATTGGGGCTTGCATGCCCCGAGCATGTCTCTCTAGATAACCTTGAGCAGAAATAATGCTTCTAAGGGATTTTTATATAGACATCCCCTTTTCGACAAAATTTCTTTTTTTCATATTCTAAATAACCAAAAACTAATTCTCAACTAGCAACTAGCCTTCAGTGGAATTGAGCACAACTGAAACAAACAAATCTAAACTACAATATGCTGGCATCACACCAAAACAAACACAACCACGAATATACTCAACCAAGCTAAAGACAATCCAAGGAATGATCCATGCAACTAAATCCAAATTCCAAATCCAATATTCCTTTGTCATTCTAACCCCTATCTACTCTGAATCACACAAATATTATCTCAGTCCGGCCTATGTAATAACATCATACTGACCTTGAAGAAGTGAGAAGATGGACCGATAATCCATAATAGCAAGCCTAAGAGTAAACCCATAAAGTGTTACCTGAACACTCAAATAAAGATAACCCAAGCCTGCGGTCTCTTGCCAAAGCTATAAGAATACAAAGCACAAACTCTCGAAAGTAAGTGACCCATTCTAGAATGTCCTACCAATTGAGAATAAAACCACACTAAGTCCAATTTGAGACAATTTTTCTTACTGAGTTGGAAATCCAAAATTCCAAAGAAAATTGAGAATCAAAAGCAAAATAGTAGAAACAACATCATTAGCCAATGGACTATCCTTTGAGCAGTTCGCAAGCATAATCCATGGGAACTAAAGAAAATAGAGAAGGTAAAGAGTAGGCTTAGTTAGTGTATAAATGAATGCTCAACTAAGAAAAATTAGAGAGGGGGCTGCAATCAAGTTCCACAACCCACAACTATAATCTAAACATAGAAACTAAATTGTTCGATCCCGACTATCTGAATCGATTTTGTTGATGAGTCAGCATCTATACTCCAAAATCTATCACTCTATCATAACTTACAAGCCATCATCCCTAAGAGTCAAAACCCACAACTGGTGCCAACAAATCTTTAATATGCTCAAATATCCAAATCAATCTCATTACCAAAAGTAAAATATATACATAATGATTCCCATAATGGTTGAAACTAAAATATCATTGAAAACATAACCACAACGAAGCAAAACCAACGGCTAAAGATATAAGCAATAAAATTCACATTTGCTGGAAGATCATAACAAATCAAGACATAAATAAAAACTCTCAAAGGCTACAAAACATTAATGATAACTAACTCTTAACCATCTCACAAAACATGAACTTAGCCTAAATTTGGTCAACCAATACTTAATCTATGATAACTAATACCCACTCCTAAAAGAAATCCACTTTTTTTATTGACAATTGATATACAAGAACATATGATCAAGCTAAATCATTCCACCAGGTTGCATTAAGACGATTAATTTCCAAAAATAGAAAATTTTAAAGTTACCCCAAAAATCAACCTCGATTCAACTGATCTATGAACTACATCATTGGAATAACAAAGTACTTAACCCAACACCAACACCAATATCAAGAACACTACTAGGAGATGAACTGAACAAATTGAAAAAAGTAAGCCTTATACTTTTCAATACCGAAAATGGACAGTAAAATTAAATAGCCATCTTTAGAATCAAAACAAAGCCATATAAGGACAAATTTATGTTCACTATCATAAATTACTCAACAATTAATTTAACCTTGCCAGCATAAGGGAAACAACCAAACTTACCTCACTTAAAAAAAGAAACCAATAAATTGAGTTAGCAATCTAGGCCCACAAATTAGAATCTCAAAGAGGGAAACGCTAACTAGATGATGCTAGTTTAGTTGTCTATCAAGTAAGAATAAATTACCTCCAAAGTAATAATAATAGAAACAATAAGACCACTAGCATAGAGTGTAGGAGGCACCGAAATGAAAAATCACAACACCACCACTCTAAAACCCCAACAAGGCCAATATGCCAAAGAAAGAGACTTTAACCCAAATGCTACACCCTAGGAAATCACAATACCAATCCACTATATCCACTATAAAAATAATTCATCTATTGTGGTAGTCAAATATGCATAAAAATCTATACAAAGGGATACAACAACTAATATAGCAACATCTAGGCATAAATCACTAGTGGGTATGAAAACCCCAACTTCACTCAAATAAAACTAAAGAGAAAAAATCAAAGGCATACCTATCATGATAGAAAATCCAAAGTCATAGTCCTGACATGCTTGAAGGAGCATGATCTGAGCGTGTCTAAAATTAGATTGAGCATCTGAATCACCAACTAAGACACTTAATAAAATATCTCTAGTTGAAGATGCACAATACTTTGAGACTGATCTGAATAAGATGACTGACAAACAATCCTATATTAGGGATACTCTCTAGACCTATAAATTGATTTCTCTATAGTAATAAGAAACCCTTGAAGCTCTAACCTAGCACAACATCCCCAACTAGTTGACCAACTTATGCCTGGGACACTCTATACTAAAGTGATAATCCTCCCCATAATCATAACATACCTTAAGAGATCTAGGTTGGCGTGGAACATATGTTGACCTTGTCTGGACCAACCAATTCATGCCTAGGGAACTCCCTAGACAATTAACCAACCTCTCTATAGTCAAAATATGCCCTGGGACTCTTATATACATTACACTGACTAATCTAGAATAACCTTCACGGTCTGAAGATCTATATCAAATACTCTACAATGTCTAATGAGAACTCTAGCCACTGTGACTACCCTGATTGATCTGAGAGCCACTTATAGTCTTAGATGATACCTCTACTAGGAGGATCCATTCCTCTTAATAGAATACCACTAATGCTACACTAATGATATGGCCCCTTACTACCATCTCCATATGTCTTAATATATGCCTCTTTGTGGTCCTCGTGTGATAAAAAACCTGAGAGAAAAAAGACCCAACTACTATTAAATGCTTCAATGCCAAGCAGAGTGGCAAGGTTAATCTTCTAACAAGTCTATGCACGAACTTATGCTCTGAAGGATATAGTATTGGGGTATGTTTGGCCCACTTGAGAAACTCAATCTCTTACTCTAAAATCAATAGAAAACCTTGCCAAGCACCAAAAAACATAACTCTGGTCTGACAACCTCTTGATGTATCAGGCACCATTTTTGGTTGTGAAGTATCTACTAAAATACTCAAAAAACTAACTTCGAATCCTAAAGAACTGAGGTCAACTCTACTGGAGATTAGGCTGGCACCAAATTCTCTAGCTGATACTAAAGATCTTTGACATTACTATCTAACTCCCTAGCTCCATGTTGAGCTAAAACTCCAAAGACATGTGCAAAAGTCCTATCCATATCTATCAATAACCTCATGTCATCCATATGGGAAAGAGTGGATTTAAATAAAGTACTAGAGTTTCCCAGAAATACAAACACATAACAGGGAGGCAAGAATTGAATTTTCCCAGAGTTCCTTGTAGCCTTTCAAAGATAGGATGCAAATATCTCTTATTGATTTGTATGATCTACTAGACACTTACCTCTACCAACACACCAAAAATCTAACCCTAATACGTCATGACACGACCTAATTTATCAGGTCATGAAGGCACCTATTATAACCCACTAGTAGGTAATCAAACCATAGTCCAAAATAATTAGTAACAAATAATAACAAAGGCAGGAGAGAAACTAAATGACAAGGAGAAAGAAAACAAAAAGAAAGTAAATATATTCCTAAAACTTGGTGAATTCAGTACAAGTGCTTCTAGTATAATAGGAATGCTAGTGAAATACAAAATAAATATATGTATGGACCATCTCTAAAATACTAAATGGAGATCAATCTAATTAATATGAAAGAGAGTAGGAAAACTACGAACACCAGGAACTTACCCAAATCTATGATCTAATGCTTCTCTACATGATCCATATGATAATGGTGATAACTTGTACTATTACCTATAGGTTGGAATAGTGGTGTACGAGTACCAAACACATGGAGCATAGTAGGTATCCAAAGATCATACATAAATAACATGTAAAGCAAGAATATGACTATACGTAACTCTCCAAGGAACTAAGCATAATAATACTAAGGTAGAAATGAGGATAATCAGGAACTAAAGTGCAACACCATATATTACTAGCCGATATACAATGAAGAGCGAAAGAAGGATATGTAGTAATAAAATTAGGCCAAGGAATACATATACAATATGAATAAACAAGGAAAGTTAGGGATATGCAGTACCATAATATATATGTATATATATATACACACATACACACATAGGACTAATTGAATATAATAACCTTAGGGATCCAACCTAACATCTCAAGGAATTCTAGGAAAAAAGAATGCCAATACTAATACAATCAGTGTTTCTAACTAAATAATAATGACACATGAGTAGAATTCTTAATAATGAAATTTATCATAACAGAGAAAAATGATCGAAAAACGTATCGACAATCTCAGGTACCCGTGTATAATCATCCTACCATGAATTAACTATACACCAATAATAAAGTAATTGTCTATTACAAATAAAAAAAAACTAAATGAACCCCCATAAGCCTGAAAGGTTCAAGGAAACACTCAACAAACAATAATCATAGCTTATACCTATACACCCCTTGCAAAGCTAATAGATATAAACACTAGGTAATATATTGGTTATAGGTAATACATATGAATGAATGAATTCACATAAACAAATTGTAAACCATATACAATATGAGTGCCAACTCTACCAACTGTATACAACTTATCTAGTTCATTAGCTCACAAAGGAAAGACCTATAACAACCATCCTTCTTTGACACTATGTCTCACAAACTATGAGAAACATAGGGGACTTAAGATATCCATATACCTGATCCTGAACCAAGACTTCTAATAACCATCACCATCAATATACTCCATATAGTACCATATATATACATATATGTATGTATGTATAATAAGTCCACAAACTCAAACCATGACTAAAAAAGTGTAAATCGATAAATCCATTCCCCGAGATCAACATCCAGACTAGATATGAATAATAGTGTAGAAAGAGTCAAAATCTCTATTGACCAAAGAAAATAGTAGTGGTAAAACAATGGAATAGTAATGGTCCAAAATCAATCTCGATATAATTTCCAAAAATTGCACATTTTGTTCTAGAAGCTAATAATTCATTAAATAAGATGGTACTATTCCCGTTATAGAAGAAATCCATTTTAAAGTGAAAAGAAGGAATAAATTCCTTTATAGAAATAGTAGTAAAATCATCGGTTTGGTTGGAATTGTAAGAGAATGAATGCACCTAAAAGTATGCATGCCATCATAAGTATCCAAATCATACGACCATAGGAATCTACATGTTCATAAATATAACCACCTCCTTTCTAAGGATCAAGTACTACTGGTGTCCAATTGGCATAATAATGACAACCTCGGGCCTAATAATACATAATCAACCTCATAAAGTCTCATGACTTGGCAAACTACGATAATCAAAGGCATAAAATACAAATAGGATATAATCGAGGAAATAGTACCCAAACTACTAAGTCAAGTGATAACTCTTATACTTATGGATATTTAACATCAAAATATGGTTAAAATGCTTAAAATTAAGGTGATAGGATTCTATGGCCATATCAATCATCTTATACTAAGGTTTGGGTCGCATTTCTAGTTTAAATATCCTAATCAGGCTAAGTCATGAAATACTAGTCATGATCTCATCCTAAAATCCCTATATAGCATTTAATCTATACAATACACCATCTTGTAGTGAAAAGTAGAACAAAGCATACCTCGATGCCGAATTGCATTTTTGAACCATCCACAAATCACTCACCTTTGCTCCACGATCCTAAAAATGATGTTGCACTACCAATATAATTATCTCTGCATTAATAAGAGTAAATAATACCCACATTTTAATATACTAATCTAGGCCTAAAATTGGGTCAAAATGGGCCCATGGGGCCTGTTAATGAAATCTTAAAATTGAATCCATCATAAGATCCGTCAAAGGACAAGGAATGTGTGCTTAAAAGTTTAGTAAAATGGACCATAAATTGAGGATCAAATTAGCTTTGAGATATGGTTAAAATAGGAGAGAAAACATGACTTAAATAGAGGATATAGGCCAAAAACTTATAAAAAAATTAGTAGAAAATGATCACTTTATCACCCTCTTCATATCCCTAGCTTTAGTGTTTGATTACCCATGAGTTCTTGAGCTCTTAGGCTAATAATGGGCGGAAAATAGTAAGAAAATGGTGAAGAAATTGGGAAAGAGGAGATTATATACTGCTAGAGATACAGAGAAGTCTGGTACGCCTATCGATTCAAGCAAGTCCGACTAGTTTAGGCACCGCCTTCCAGACTTCTAAAAGCGGGTGGTTTTAAGTCCAGAATTATCATCACATCAGTAGACGCAGAAAGCAAATCTTGGTATTGACTTATTGAAAATCTCTTTGAGATTGCTTAGACAAATTTGGCCTCTGCGATTGCAAAGGCCAAGGGTTGCGATCGCGGAGACCAAGGTTGAAATTATGATGCTTGATAAAGTTACCCTTCATAAATTCAAAGGTTAAAGAGTTAAACTATTGCAAATACAAGCAACCAATCGTGATCACAAAGAAGAAATCTAATCGAGTTGGGGATGACCCATATCATGAATGCAAAGGTTAAGAACTTGACCTTTTTTTAATGTGTCCTATACCTCAAAATTCCAAAGAAAAATAAGTGGCTACACCAGATGTTGGAAAACTAGTAATTTCCTAATTCTAAATGGACACTGACGGGTGCTCGAGACTTGTTTGGAACTTCGTGCGTGCAAATAAACTATGATACCATACAAAATTTGACATTCTAGACTCAACATAACCATCAAAACTTTTTCAATTAAATATGAGTCCCACCTAGTTCCATTTTCACCATATTCTAACCAATAGCCCTAAATGAGTCAAAAAGCTCAAGACCTAAACCAAGGTCCCCCAACCTAAAATCAATATTTTAAAGATACTGATGCTAAAAAAAGTTTCCATTTGAATCCCTTTACTAGGAGGTTTTCTCCAAGATCAATTCCTTAATACCAAAAGCTCCAAAATAAATAATTGAGATTTAAATCCAAAAAACCATCCGACAGTTGAATTGAGAGTTTTAACAAGTAATAAATAACTCGTAGTTGCTGTGGGAAGGCTTGAAATGTAAAAAACGTATGGAAATTTTGAACATTACCTCAAGGGTATAAAAATAATTGACCTAAGATACTTGAAATTTCTCTCTTGAGGATGACATATGCATCGATCTTCACTTCCACTTCTACCCCAGACATTATGTCACTGAACTTGCACTCCATGTACTTTATTTTAGTCCTGCTTAACGTGAAACATTTAGACTCTAGGATATGTATCCACCTTCTAACCTATTGTTAACTCTACCATATATCCTCAATCAATACTATATTATAACATGCACCATAACACTTCCCCTTTAATATGTCTTCTTAATTCACCCACCATTAAAACAATAGGATCAGGATAAGAGTTGTCCCTTAGTGAAACTATATTATGATAGAGAAGTCTTTTGAGTCACCTTACAATATTTTAACTTGAGTTTTGGATCCATCATAAAATTCCTTAATTCCACTAATTTAAGCCACATATATAACTTTATACATCAAACATTTCCCAATAAACTCCTTCAGGATTTTATCCGAAGTTTTTTCTAGGTCAATAGGTACTATGTGGATGTCTTTCTTTATAATCCTATCTTTCTAATCCTACACTACCCCAATAATCTCCTTACAAGGTGAATGAACTTTGTTGTTAATTATACTAGCATAAATCTGAATAGATTCTCATAGGTAGACACATCTCTCCTAATCCTCATCTTGACCATATTCTCTCATACTTCAATAATATAACTTAGTATATTGATTCAATAGTTGTTTCAGTGTACGATATAATCATTGTCCTCAACCTCTACTCTTCTAGAATATTATCCATACTAAATATGACCCTAGACAACTCAGATAGCCACTTGGTACCTATCTTGTATTTGTTTTTCCAAAAATCTATCAAATATCGTCTGACCCAATCACTCTTCCACTCTTCATCTTAAAAATATCCCCCTTAAACTCTAAAAATTTTATACACCTAAAGAATCAAAATCTCTATGACATTTAGAATAATCTAACTCCCCTAACACAATATAAATATTCTTTCTATTATTTAAGAGCTTATGGAAATAAGTTTTTTCATCTTTATCTATTGTGGGGTTCTTCTAGCAATACTTCACAATTATTGTTCTTGATGCACTTATTTCATGATCCAAAAATAGGGTCACGATGACACTTCTCATGGCCTAGACTTAATAAGTAAGCCAATCACCTAAGATGATAATGGAAAATCAAAATCAACAATAAAAATAAACCAAGGCAAGAATTTGACACTAAAGTCAAGCCAAACCATATACAACAGTGGATGTCTGATAAAAAATAACCATCCCAATTCTTAACATCATAACTATAAGAGAATATAATACAATATTCAAAACTAAATACATGGTTTGTCTCTAAATAAAAGTAACGACAACAAATGAATAGAAGAGGTCGAGAGTCGACTTTAAAAGATATAGAGTGTCCAGTACCTCAAGATATCACCAACTTCACCACATGAATTATCCTTCATGAGTCATACTTATGCTAGGATCTGCACCAAATGAGAACAATAGAAATGAGCACAATCCACTTGTACTCAGTAAGTATTAGAAGGTCAAAGGAGCAAAGTAGAAAATAATATAAGTAAAGAAATCTATGAGCATGTCACTTACAAATTAAAAAGTCCTAAATGATGGTTAAACCATCTTCATTAATAATTCTAATATATACACTTAAACAAAATAGTGCAAATATACACAAAAAGCATACAAAAACAAAATTAAAGTCAAGAGAAACTAAAGAAATCATAAAAAATGTACATGTAGTACAATGATGATGGGATAAATTGTGAAAGTCATTACATGAATTTCTGTATACACCTATGAAGATCAAAACTCCTATGATAGGACCCATGGGGGGATCACAACCCATATAGTATAAATCAAATCTCAAATCTCAACATACTTCTCCGTGTCATGTTCACAAAAAGGGGTTTTATAAAAATGTCTCATTTTCTTTCCAAATACAATGTTTCTCAATTATATAAGTATCTCATGAATGTATGTGTATAAAATAAGGATGTAATTCTCATAATAAAATCCGTATGAAGATATCCAGTCCATTCAATACATATATATAAGTTAGTCTAGAAATCAACTCAATATGTCCACATTCATGATTCTCAACTCTAATTAGGCAGCATTAAAATAAATATGCATATAGACATCATTAATATGGTATCAACCCCTAAATCAGGAATTTCTATCATGATAAAGCAAACTAATTGTAACACCCCAAATCTGGTACCCAAAATGCTACACGGTACTCATGACCCCAAAGGATCACAAGCTAATCCATGATTATTATTTTACAAGTAGAAACAATGCAACAACAGAAAAACTATTATGAAATGCAAATCAAGTCTAACATCTTAACTTTCAAAAAGTAAACGAGTCACAATTTCTTAAAATATATGATTATCATACTATGAAATTTATCTCGCTAAAAGAAATAATCAAAAAATTAATAATATTATAATTAAAAGATCACTCTATCACGAATAAAATAAAATTCTTTCAAATAACAAGATAATAAAATTTATTATATTTAAGATATAGGAAAATAACATAAATACCAATGACAAGTGAAGATGTAAAATTTGAATATGTATTTTAAATATAAATATTAAATTATATTTATCCTTACGACGTTCTCAATTAGTAAAGAGGTTAGTTACTCTCAATTTTCTAATTTTTATAGATAAGAATTTCTTCTAAACATCATTTATTTAGTAAAGAATTTTGAGAATCAACAATGTCGATTAAGGAATTTACATAATTTTGTAAGAATCATTAGGCGAGTACCCAACGCTGGGTATTAAGCGTGTTTAGCGCGTACAGTCGGATGCTTAGGTCGCAATCCTCTCAAAAATATGTCCAACACATGAGATCTAAGGTGTTTTTAAATATTCCTACCTTGTGGAAAGCCATAAAGTTACTTTTAAAATATTGGTCATGAGTAATTGTATCATTTAGAGATGGCATGTTATATGATAACCTAGGTGTTCACGCATTGATAATTGAGAAACTATTCTTTCTGTACCATATGTTTTAGGATGCTTTAAGATAAAGTGTCTATGTTTTAGTTTGAGAATTCAGTATTTATAAGATTATCAGTTATACAATGTAAATTTAGCTGGGACTAGTACTTAGCACCAAGAAGACGTAGGGATGAAGACTCTTCCGTCGCTTAGGTTGAGACCTTTAGTAGAAGTCCCTAAGTCAGAAATATATATTGCCACTGTAGGTTTTAAAGGGTATTTGGTCATATAGGTTCACACCTTAGTCCTTTGGACTTCGGATTTGTGGATCCACACCAGCCAATATTTTTACCCTTGTCAAGGTACCAAACTCCCATCCAATTAGGGTTAATAGTTGGGCTCTATTTAGCTCAGATAGAGTATATTGATTAGCAGTAGCTCTATAATTTCGTTTTAGTTATTTTATGACCTTCTATTTAATATATTTAGTACATTATTGTCAAGTACATATTGTATTTATTTGGTCATTTAATCAGTTATATTCTTCAGTTTTCATGATTAGTTTATCCTTTTATGATAAGTATATTCAGTTTCATATAGAATAACACCTTCATCACATGCTCAAGACATTCAAAGTACTAACCACATGATTCTTTTCATTATATTATATCATAATATATGTTCACGTATTTAGCATCCAGATCATAGTTAGCCCGATTCTGTAGTATTTCAGCAATAGAATTTGGTAAGTCCCCATCATTTATGGGCTAGTATAGTATTTTTATTTCATGTCTTATTGTAGTTTCAAATATTTTGAATTAGTTGGGGGATTTTACCAACAACTTTACTTAGTAGAATCTTTCAAACAGATAGACTCATGTTTTTAGCTTTTGATCATGTTAGATGTTTTTTCACACTAACTATTGATTTTTATTTAACTATTTTTAGATAATTCAGATTTTTAGTTTACGCTTAGTATTAGTCAATTGTTATAATATTGTAATGACCCTCTAGGTTATTTTCTATGTTTTTGCTTATTTTTTGCTGTTTGAGCTTCTTTATAGCTGCCCTATGTCATTTATGATTTATTGGCACAGATAGTTTAGTTACTATGCAATTCCCTATTTAGAAGTCTTTGTCGGTTTCAAATGACCACCGAGTGAAAAATTTAATAAAAGGATCTTAGATGTGAATTTTGACTATGCCAGCAACTCTGAAATATTTTTTTAGGCTAGGTAGACCTTTGGTTCGGGTCCCATTGCATCCAAGTGCATTTCGACCTTTTGGTCGAAAAGTTGAAAAATTAAAAATTTAGGTGTGCGGTCCACAATTGGTCTAAATGAACTTGGATGGAAAATTCGACTTCACCAATGCGTTCAAAACGTTGAATTTAATGGGATTACATAGTTCATTTGAGTAAATCGGAGTCTGAATGAGTTTCAGAGGTTAAAAACAAATTTTGACTTTGCTGGTACCAGAGCATGGCAATCAAGGAACACATGATGTCGATCACAGCATGGATATTACAATACCTATGATGGCTATCGCAGAATCTCCATACCTGGAAGGGCTATAAATAGGCCCCTTAGTCGCAAATTTGTCTATTTTCACTTCTCCTTTAGACCTAAAAACCCTAGAATAATATGCTTACTTCAAATTGAGTCTTGGGTATGAGTTGGAAGCATGTTTAACATATATTTTCATATTAAAAATGGATTTGAGGTAAGAATCATTAATTTTGAAACTTTAATTTCTTGATTATTTGACAAAAATCCCAATTAGCTCGAGGGTATGATTTTAGCCCAAATAAGCTTGGTTTTCACTTATTTCTTGAGGGTTATGATTCTCAAATGGTGTATGAGCATTGGGTTGGTCTCGAAAATGTGTTTTCTATATGTGGGACCCACTTGGGATTTTTGATATTGTTTTGAACTACACAATAGTGCAATATGGGTATTGACGTTCTCGTATTGATGTATAGAACCTTTTTTTAATAGCATGGCACCTTGAAGAAGCTTCTCGGAATGGAAAAGAAAAGGTTTAGCAGCTTGTTGAGCATTCTTTGGATTTAAGGTAGGCTGGACTTACTCTTTATTTAATTGAGCTATGTTATATTATAATTATGATATTTGGTTAGATTGGGATGGGTTTTAAGTTTTGGATTGATGAAATGCAAGACGTGGGTTAGTAGGACCATTTAGGCTAAGTGAATCATAGAGTTGAAAAGCTTGAATTGTTTTCCTTTGACTTAGGTGAAATTTACTTTATTACTTATGTTTATCATGAGAATGCCCTAGAATACTCAAATATTAGGGAAAATGATCTAGTTGCTCATACTTAGAGTTAGTTGCTAATCTTAGAGGAGATTGCCTTAGTTCCATTGGAATTAGTAAAAGTGCTCGAGTAAGAATACCTACCTTAGGGTTGTAGTTGATTACGATACATCTAAGAGTTGATTTAGATACTGTAGCCTAGTCTAGGGTAGAAATTGACTTAGAAATACATTAAGGGATTTAGATGTGGGCTTACTGACCCACCTTAATATAAAACTTATGATTAGTTCTCTTGAACCATCACGCTTAGTAATTTACTAGAGAGTGCCTTTTTGGGGCAATATTGATGACTCTTGGTACTTCTCGGTTGTGGGGAATGGCATTGGGAGTAATGCCTAAGTGATTATGCCTTTGTGCAATTGATTTACTAAAACTGTGTTGAGCTAGATTATGTTATTATAATTGATTATTGTATGGGCTAACGAATAGGCAATTAAATGAGTCCTTGATTATAATACCTCCTAATACATAAATGGTGTTTTGACCACGCTATGAATAAACTATATATTATGTCATGCTCTATCCATTGTTCATATGAATGATAAATTATATTTAGGCCAATAGTAGGCTAATGAATACGCTACTAATGGGCCACTGTTTGTGATATTCCTTATGATTATGCCCATAGTCTAAATGACTAGAATATGGACTATGTAATGATGATTCCTTGATTATACTCCTGATTAAGAGATGTCTACATCATTGATTTAGCCATTGTTTAGGCTAGTGTTTGGGCTATTACTATACTATTTCCCAAGTTATGATCACGCTTAATAATTACGCTAATAAATCTTATTGGAAATCTTCTTTAGTTTTGATATTAGAAACATGATATTAATGGTGCTCGAATGCACCCTTGTTCACTATATGTAAAGATATTCTATAGATTATGTTTGTACTCTAGATACTTCTTTATATGATATTTATGCTAATGGTTTTTCCACTTACAATAAGTTCTGGGAAAATCAAACAATAGTTTACGTTATTCATATTAAACATATAAATATCTATTGATAAAGTGACATTGATGAGAAGTGTTGACTACGGAGGTATGCTCTTCTTCACTTTTGCTTTATAATCATTTACTTTAGCCCCCGTGAGGCTTCTCATTTACTTTAGCCCTCATGGATTTTGTTTTTTATTAACGATATTATTTCATATATTATGATGATATTATATTGATATATTGATACCCGGTATGGTCGAAGGATATTATGATAATATGATGATACCTAATAAGATCGGATGATATTATAATAATATGATGATACTTGACAAGGCCGGAGGATATTATGATGCTATGATAATACCCAACAAGGCCGGAGTATATTATAATAATACCTAAAAAGGCCGAAGGATATGATGATACTCGGAGTATCCATATGATATTATAATGATATGATGATACCCAATCCAGCCAGATGATATTGTGATGATATAATGATACCCTGTGTGACTGAATAATATTATGATGACATGATGATACCTGATATGGCCGAAATATATTGTGATGTTATATAGATATCGGCAAGGATAGAGGATACTATGATGATATGATGATGCCCGACAAAGCCGGAGGAGGATTATATATTTGCCTGTGTACATCTACTGGAGCAAATCTGGCTAGCTCCATGTATGAAAATTATATGTTTATTTATGCTCTTGTGTAATTAGGTATAATGTTGATATTAGAGATGTTGGTTATAGTCTGCTAATGAGTTAAGGTAATCTTCTTGATGCACGTTAGCTGGATATGCTAATGTATGCAGCTGAATGGGAAAAATGCCACACTGACCTCTAATTACACCGGAATCAACCATGCCGGCTACCACCACGGTAACTTTGGCTAGTGGAATAATACATGAACTTCAACCCCTTATTTTTGGGAGCTTTTTCCCCCCGAAAGTTTTTCCTATAGCTAAGGATCGAGATGAAGAGAAGGCAGTTGATGCTGAAGATAAGGGACCTATTAGAAAGGACATTTTAATACCCCGAAGGCTACAGTTCTCTAGACTCACTAACACAACCATAGCTGGGGGTAGTGGAGATTGAACACTGGAGGGAATGCACGAGGATGAGAAAATTTGAGTTGAGCAGCAAAATAAGCAGCACGTGAGAACCTCTCAAAAGGGTAAGGAGCTAAACTACATGCCCCCTTCTATACAAAATGGGAAATTTATGGTGGAATTGGTTGAGGAGGACCTACATGAGCAGGAAGAACATTGAAAAACACCTCTTATCGGGTATGTAATTAGGGATATGCCATATGAGAAATCTATGGAGAATTATGTGATAAATGTTTGGAGTTTTGTGATGAAGCCCCGTATCCTATATCATATTGATGGGTACTATATGTTCCAATTCAAAAGTTGTGAGGAGCAAGATATGGTCTTGCACTCAGGGCCTTATTCATATCACAATAAACCATTCATTCTCAAACATTGGTGTATAGACTTTGAATTTGATCCTGAGTATCTGAGATCCATTATGCTTTGGGTGAAATTTCCATGACTACCATTGGGATATTGGTCAATTGAATCACTTATTAAGCTTGTGAGTGTAGTTGGAAAACCAATATATATAAATAGAATAACAACTGATACGGAGAGGCTATCCTTTGCCAGGGTTCTAGTAGAGATAGACATCTCTCAGCCCTTGCCTGATAGCATTAAAATTCATACCCCCAATGAAGTCTTTCACCAAACTATAACATATGATTGGAGGAAAATATATTGATTTGATTGTACGAGATTTGTTCATGCTGAATCAAATTGTAGAAGGAAAGCAACAAAAGAAGAAGGGAAACCATTGAAGAAAGTTTAAAAGATTAAAATGAGGAGTAATAGAAAGAAGAACAAAGTTATTGTCTAGAAGTGGTATCCCTAGGACCAAGAGAAAAGCAAGGACACTCTTGAGGATGAATAAATAGAAGATGTGCAGGATGCAGATACTCAGAAAGTAGCGGATGTACCAGATTCTACTAATGCTCCATATGTAGGACATGTTGGAGTAACATTGAATAAGTATCCTTATTTACCACTCTCTAATAGGTATGCTCCATTTAATAAACCCCCTTCAGGTACTATTAGAGAGGTGTGAAAATCTAGTTGTTATAAACCCCCATGAGAATCTATATGTGGATTATAAAAAGGGATTAACAAGCCTTTCAAGCAGAAAGAGTTGATACTCTTTCTGAAGAAGAATAAAATTGATGTAATAGGGTGTGTAGAAACAAAGGTTAAATAATGAAATTCAAAAAGAGTCCTATCAAAAATAGCTGAGGGATGGCAGAATTGCTGTAATTATATAGTTGATGCACCAAATGGGAGAGTGTGGCTGTTCTGTAAAAAATATATTACAGTTTAAGTTTAAGCTAAGGACAGTCAATTCATCCATTGTAAGGTGGAAGACAACCAACAATAAGTAGTTATCTTCTTTACAGTAGTATATGCATAAAATGAACAAAACAAGAGGCAAAATTTACGAAATGGGTTAGAATAAGTGGGTTCACAGATATAAACCAGTTGGCTCATAAGTGGTGACTTCAACAATATGTTAACAACTAATGATAGATTTGGGGCACCAGTAACACTGCCTGAAGTACAAGGATTCAGGGAATTGATAAATAAACTACAACTCACCCCATTGAAGAGTATAAGAGACCAAGACACTTGGTGCAACAAACACCAAGAAGATAGTGTGGTATACAGTAAAATTGATCGGGCACTGGGGAACTTTGATTGGATCCAACATTGTAGGAATATTGAGGATGAATATCTCTCTCCAAGTATATCTTATCATGCTCCAATAGTCATCCAGATGAACAGGTGCACTCAGTAGCACAACCTACTTCCTAAAATATTCAAACTTTTTAGTAGTGTCATGCAACATCTGGAGTTTGATGGCCTGGAAAAGAAAACTTGGGAGTAACATGTTGAGGGGAATGAGATGTACAAGGTATGGCAAAACTGAAGTCCCTTAAGATTAAACTGAAGGGGCTAAATTCTTACATGGAAACTTACCAGTAGAGATCGCAACAAGATAGAGTGGAGCTAGAAATAATACAGACAAGGTGGCTTCCCAACCTTTGAACCAGCAACTTATGTCACAGGAAAAACAAATGCTGTTAGAACTAGAGAAATGGAGCACAATGGAGGAATAGGTTTAGAGATAAAAATCTAAAACTTAGTGGATACAATGTGGAGATGCTAATTACAGATATTTCATGCCTAAATGAAGATGAGAATTATCCACAATACTATTAACTCAATATACGCAAGCACTAATACTAACCTTACTGGTCCAAAACTAGTTAAGAAGGAATTCACTAACTTTTTCACCAGTTTGATGGGTAAAGCTGGACCTGTACACAAGTGTCCTGATGCTGAGATAATCAAGAAAGGTATTTTCTTAAACTATGATCATCAAGCACACCTAACTAAAGATGTCACAAGGGATAAAATACTAGAAGCCATTAAAAGTATTCCAAAGAGTAAAGCACTAGGAGTGGATGGCTTTCCAATTGAGTTCTTTATATAACGATGGACTGTAGTTCAAGAAGATATATGTGAGCCTGTCCTAAGATTATTTAGAACTAGAAATATTATTAAAGCTTGGAATAACATAGTTGTAACCTTGATACCAAAGACACAAGGTCTTGCACAGTTAAAAAACTTTAGACCTATTTCCTGCTGCACTACTTTGTATAAAATTGTGGCCAAAATACTGATGGAAGACTGGAGATGGTTATTGGGGATATAGTAGGTGGATCATAATCTACTTTCATCACAGGAAGATACATCAATGATAATATTCTATTTACCCATGAATTGTTTAAAGGGTATACAAGAAGGGGATGAGTGTTAGGTATGTGCTGAAGGTGGATCTAAAGAAAACATATAACACACTAGATTGGGATTTCCTAAGGAGTATGTTACTTTACCTGGGATTTCCTTACAAGTTTATTGTGTGGATCATGAAGTGCATTACCACAGTCACATATTCCCTAACGCTAAATGGTGGTTTAACAAAACGTTTTGAAGGGATAAGGGGGATTAGGTAAGGAGATCCAATGTCTCTGTACTTTTTTTGTATTGCTATGGAATATCTTCAAAGGGAATTTAACTATATGGCACTAAACAAGGACTTCCAATTCCACCAAGGTGTAAATAACAGAGAATTATTCATGTGTGTTTTGCTAATGACCTCCTCATGTTTTGAAGGCCTGATGTACATTCTGTTAAGCTATTATATTCAGCATTTCTAAAGTTTTCAAAAGCATCAGGACTACAAGAAAATGTAGAGAAAAGCTCCATATATATTACAGGGGTGTCTGGGAGAGTAAAGGTTGAGATTCTGCAATATTTTAGATTTAGTGAAGGATCCCTACCATTCAAATACTTAGGGGTTCCCCTTGTAGCAAAAAGGTTATCTATCCATCAATGTTGGCCTCTGGTGGAGAAAATTACAGCTAGGATCAACTGTTGGACATCCAAACTATTATCTTATGCAAGTCATGTACAATTGATAATATCAGTTTTATTTGGTGTCCAATTATATTGGGCACAAATATTCTTGCTCCCTAAGAAGGTAATAAAGATGATAAATGCAATCTATAGATCCTTCCTCTGGACTGGTGTAGTAGTAGTATCCAAGAAAAACTTTATTTCTTGGGACAAGGTATGTCTGCCTGAGGCTGTAGGTGGCCTTAACATCATGGACCTAGAACTATAGAACAAAGCAACAATTACAAAACACTTATGGGCCATAGCAATGAAGAAAGAATCAATGTGGATAAAATGGATACATAGTGTGTACATAAAAAATACAAGACAGGAATCCATCATAACACCCAAGAATGTAACCTGGGTGGTTAGAAAGATTTTTGCTACAAGGGAACATGTATTAAGATTACAAAAAATTCAAGGTGACCTCCTGAGTAGATTACAACAACTCCAGCACTCTGATGCTTTTAGCATTAAGAGAATGTATAAGCAAATAAGGCCACAATACCCAAGAGCTCCCTTGAAGAGTTTGATACTTCAATCTAATATGCATCCCAGATACAAATATATCCTTTGGTTGGTGGCACATGAACGACTAGCTACTGTGGATAGGATAATGAAGATAGGAATCTAAGTACCTAAGTTAAGTGTGTTGTGGGCTTGATGATGAAGTGTTTGAGAACTTATTCTTTGGTTTCCAATATGTGAAAGCTATATGGAAAAGACTACATATATGGCTAGGCCATCAACAAA
Source organism: Capsicum baccatum var. pendulum (assembly GCA_030864225.1). Lineage (NCBI taxonomy): Eukaryota > Viridiplantae > Streptophyta > Magnoliopsida > Solanales > Solanaceae > Capsicum > Capsicum baccatum. The sequence continues at coordinate 146,519,776 of CM061552.1, forward strand.
GTATTGGCACATGGAAAAAAGTACTATGGTTGTGTAAAGGACCAAGAAGGAAAATAGGGCATTGGAAAATAGTCATCTGTGTTTTTGCGATGATGGTGTACCTGATCTAGCAAGAAAAAAAACATCAGATTCAAAAAATGAACCATTAGTCCAGATAGACTATGTAAGAAAGTGGCACAACACATACACATAAAGGGCAGAAAGGTCAGCATATGGCAAGGAGTAATACCAAAGTTATGGCACTACCCTTAGACTTTAGTTCTTCTCTAGTTGATGTGTATAGTAATATGGAAGTTAGATTATTAGTGAAGTGAGTAGTCAGTATTTATGAGATCTGTATTGATAATTTTTTGGGTAAAATGAAAAATCTGTTGCCCAAAAAAAGAGTTAAGGTATAAAGTGGTATAACGGTTGATCTAAGAATGAAAGATGCTTAGTGGTGGAGATTACCTAAGTGGCTAAAAGTGACTAATGGATTTTTGAACCTTAGGGATAGAGAGGACTAGTGGCATTGATGACTATTAATAGTGATGATTATTTCATTATGTTGTTTAGTGATAATGGCTTTAGCGATGGTGATTAGTTGCTATTGATGACTGGTTTTTGATGGTGATTGGTGGTTAAATAAGGATTTATGGATTAATAATACTAGTTAATAAAGGATGTTAGTTGATAGCTGGATAGTGAATAAATGGTGATTTTTGGACCTTTATTAGATGATGGCTAGTTGAATTATGATGGCTAAAAACACTTATTGGTTATTTGGCGAATATGGTCTAGTAGTGAATCTTGGCTAGATGACAGATATTGGCTAATTGGTGATAATGGTTAGTCAATGACCCATGAATAGTGATTATGTGATAAATTATGGATAAATAATAATTAGAGGTTATATGATGATTAGCGAGTAGTTTGTTTTATAATAAGTGGCTAGCTAATAATGAAGGAGTAGGGTGCATTAAGGAGATGGACGTCTATATGATGGTATGGTTATTGGTATATGTTATTCAATTATGATTATTGATGATGATTACGAATGTTGGCATATGGCTATTTGAGATATATTAACAATTTGATTCTTTTATGGTTCTCTTGGGTGTACTCTCTAGTGGATGGGACGGTGTAATGAGTTCTTCACTTTATGCACTAGTTAGTGTATGGGTTTAAACTTTGTACTTATTATTGCGTGTGATTGTACTTGTGTTGCTTTATGATTATGAATCGTTTATTTCTTATGCACGATGGTATTAAATGCATTAATGCCTTATTTTATATTGTTATTCTGATATTTAATACCTATTATGTACGACGATAATTGCATGCATTATTTCCTTATGTTATATTATGATTTTGGCATTTCATGCTTTTTATGTACAATGATATTGGCATGTGTTGATTCCTTATGTTATACTCTTATTTTGAATTTCTTACTTAATATATAAGGATTGCTGGAGATGATTCAGGTTTAATTTTGTACCTTGACTTAGTTATGATTATCTTGCACTTTATCATTCTTATATCACAATTTAGCTTAGTCGGCCGATGATGCCTACTGAGTACCCATTATATTGGTAATCATGCTATACTTCTATATTTTTTGGTGTATATCTGAGTATTAGCTGTCATTATTGATCATGTAGATTGATTTTCGGAGATAGGGTAAGCTCTTGGAGTTTGAGTCACCTAATTTGCTTCAATCCTATGTATTCAGTCTTTTTTATTCAAGACAGATGTATTGGCTATTCTAGACTTAGAGCTGTATTGATTTTATTAGTTGCTCTTGTACTAGATCTACCATCTTTTAGGATTGGTATCTTGGTTGATTGTTTATTCTCTATAACCTTTATGTTTATAATTGATATCCTTAAATTTTGCCTATATTGTGCCTTTCTTACCGCATTAACCCATTGCATTAGCTCCAAGTTATGGTTTTCACTTACCTATTAGTTAGAGTTGGTATGTGCTATAATGGGTCATAAATTGGATCATGACAATTGACATTAGAGTCTAGGTTCCACCAATATTATTGGTAAAAGAGCATGTGTCTACTAGAGTCTTGTGGATCAAAATGTTGATGTTTGTTTATTATATTCGGGAGGCTATGAGACATTTTAAGGATTTCTTTACTTCTTTCACTCATATCATGCCTAGAGTCTTAGTTGGTTTCTAGAGTATGCTCTTGACTTTACTCTTTCATAAATATCCAGGACCCATGCTATAGATACACATGATGAGGGCCCCGAGACTGGGCCTCGGGATCCTGCTATTGATCATAGATGATCCAGAGGTTGTTGATAGCCTAGAGATATGTCCCTAACTAGGGACCAGGATAGACTACTTTCCCTAGATCCTATTCCTACACTTGTAGTTGCTTAGTCGGTAGCTTCTCAGCCGGTGGTTACCTAGCCTGCCAATTATATTTTGATTTTGATGTATGAGAGAGTTCTTTGTGTTATTAGAAGGATGGGATTTCCCTTCCATATGTCAACTTTGAGGTTGGTTTTTATGAGTAGGTCTTTTGCTGAGGTTTTGGATTATGCTAGGGTGATGGAGGAGATACATCGTGAGGGTCACGAGGGATATGATAAGAGGCCTAGATTTCAGGGAAGATTCAGTGGGAGACATAGTGGTTCCCGATTCAGAGGTGTAGTGCTCATGTTGGGTAATCTCCCGGTCCATCTTTTCAGCCTCAGAGTTAGCATAGTTGACCAGTTTAGGAAGCCTTACAAATTACTAATTGAGGCCAGTCTAGTGATAGATATCGCCTTAGTAAGGGCAATGGTCAACCTCCAAGGAGTTTATTTTTTTGTCAATCGAGACGTGGTGGTATTTTTGGGTTAGTAAGATCTATTGGTTTTGGTTTTACTTTTGGAATTTATTATAGTTATAGGGGTCATGGTCACTATTCTTGAGAGTGTTTTTTGTGTGGGGTAATTATTACTTCAGTTCAGAGGGGTTCCCCTATTAGGGCAATTCATCCTATCACAGGGTTGAAAACTAATTAGTGTACTCGAAGAGGTTCTCAAGCAAGCAAGATAGAAGGTCAGTTAGGTGTCCAACTAATGGGTACGCATGGTTAGTTTTATGCAGTAACTGCTAGACTCGAGGCTCAGACTTTGGATGCTGTAGTTACAGGTATGACTCTGGTATGCCGCCAGTAGTCCCTTTCTTTAATAGAACTCAGGTCAACTTATTCTTATATATCTGCTTATTATGTACCTCGATTTAAGTTGTCTATTGATTTATTATCTGTACCATTATGCATATTCACTCCAATGATGATTCTTTAGTAGTGGATCGATTATTCAAATCATGCGTTGTGACTATCATTAATGCTGATACTTATGATGATCTCATTATTCTGGATATAGTAGTGTTGATCTGTTTTTGGGCATGGACTAATTATCACACTATCATACAGTCGTGGACTATTTTGCTTAGACTATTACCTTAGCCATGTCCGGCGTACCCACAGTAGTGTGGTAGAGAGAGGTTTTCCATAAACCAATTGGAATTATATCTTATGTTCATGCTAGGAGGCTTATCTCTAGGGGTTGTGAGTCTTATCTCTCTTATATTTGTGATGCTAGTATTAAGAGTCTGTCGCTTGACTCTACTCTTATTGTTTGTGAGTTTTCTGATGTGTTCCCTACTGAATTGCTTGGTATTCCCCCTGTTTATGATATTGAGTTTGCTATTGACCTCGAGCCTAGCACCAGACCTATTCTATAGTTACTTATCATATTTCTCCTGTCGAGCTTAGTGAGCCAAATTATCAACTTCGAGATTTTCTTGGTAAGTGTTTTATTAGACCGAGTGTGTTCCCTTAGGGTGCTCCTATTTTTGTTTTTGAAGAAAAAATGGCTCATTGCGTATGTTTATTGGTTATAGGAATCCTAATAAGGTGTCATTGAAGAACCATTATTGTATGCCTTGCATTGATGATTTATTTTACCAGCTTCAGGGTGAGACCATGTTTTCTTAGTGTGATTTGAGGCTTTGTTGATAGGAGACATCATTCTACGATTGGATGGGTTGAGACTTTTGAGGTTAGAACTCCATGGTGCAAATACTCTTTAGTAGTTTTTAGATAGAGTCGGGATGATTTGGGATAGGTTGGGAGAGGCTTAGAGTAGGTAGAAGACCTATGTAGACCATCAAATTCGTGCCTTGAGAGTTGTAGTTGGTAATCTTGTATTTCCTTGTGTTTCACCCATGAAGGGTGTGATGAGGTTTGGGAGAAAAGGTAATCTCAGTTTGAAATATGTTGGACCCTTTAAGAGTCTCCGCACTGTTGGTAAGGTAGCTTATGATTTAGCATTACCTCTGGACTTTATTTCTATTCATCTAATGTTCCATATCCTTATGTTACAACTATTTAGTACCAATCTTTCTCATGTGCTTATATGGGACTCAATTCAGTTGGATAAGCATTTGACCTTTTTTGAGGAACCTGTGCTCAGTTTGGCTAGTGGTTAGAGATGATTGCGCACCAGAAAAATTCCAATTGTTAAGGTTCTTTGAAGGCACCACCCAGTAGAGGAGGTAACTTCAGAGATAGAGTAAGATGCGAGCCTAGTATCCTCACCTACTTGAGATGTTAGGTATATCCTAGTTCTTACTTTTGGCGATGAAAGTTCCTTAGTATTGGATGTTGTAATGTCCCTCCAAGTCCTTTTTTGTGTTCCCACTTATTTTTTGTTGTTGGAGATTCTTCATAGCTTCCCCATGTCATTTATGACTTGCTGGGACTGATAGTTTAATTTCCAGGCAGCTCCACATTTAGAAGTCTTTATCAGTTCCAAATGGCCTCCGATAAAATAGATCAGCAAAATTATATTGGATGTGAATCATGACTACACTAGCAGCTCCAAAATATCAATTTTAGGCTAGGTAGACCTTTGGTTTGGGTCGTATTGCACCCATCCATTTTGACCTATTGGTCATAAAGTCAAAAAATTAGGAATTTTATTATGGGGCCAACAATTGTTCGAAACGACCTTTGATGTATAATATGACTTCAACAATGCATCCAAAACGTTGAATTTAGTTGGGTTACATAGTTTATTTGGGAAAATCAAAGTCCGAATGAGTTTCAGAGTTCAAAAATAAGTTTTGACTTTGCTGGTACCAGAGCATGGGGATTGCGACCCATATGATGGCAATCACATCCCCTATGATGGTGATTACAATACCTTCATGCCTAGAGGGGTTATAAATAGGCCCCTTACTCATGAATTTGTCTATTTTCACTTCTCCTTAAGACCTAGAAACCCTAGAATGGTGTGTTAATTTCTAATTGAGTCTTAGGTGTGAGTTGGAAGCTTGTTTAACATATATTTTGTGAATAACAACGAATTTGAGGTACGAATCTTTAATTTTCAAGCTTTAATTTCATGATTATTTGACAAATACCCTAATAAGCTTAACGACATGATTTTAGCCCAAATAAGCTTGGTTTTCACTTGTTTCTTGAGGGTTATGATTCCTTAATGGTGTATGAGCATTGGGTTGGTCTCGGAAGCGTGTTTTCCACATATGGTACTCACTTGGGATTTTTGATAACATTTTTGGACCCTAAGAAAAATAGTACAATATGGGTATTGATGTTCTCATATTGATTATATAGCACATTTTTGATAGCATGACACCTTGAAGAAGCTTCTCGAAAAGAAAAAGTAAAGGTTTATAGGATTGATGAGAATTCTTTGGATTTGAGGTAGGCTAGGCTTACTTCTTGTTACATTGAGCTATTTTATAGTATAATTATGATATCTTATTAGATTGGGATGAGTTATAAGTTTTAGATTGATGAAATGCAACATATGGGTTAGTTGAACCATTTAGGCTATGTGAATCCTAGAGTTGAAAAGCTTGACTTGTTTCCCTTTGACTTAGTTGGAATAGACTTCATTACTCATGTTTAACATTAAAATGCTATATAATACTCAAATATTTTGTGAAATTCTCTAGTTGCTCATGCTTAGAGTAAGTTGGCCTTAGTTGCTAATATTAGTGGAGGTTGCCTTAGTTCTGTTGGACTTAGTAAAAGTGCTTGCGTAAGAATACCTACCTTAGGAGTTGTGGTGGCTTGTGATACATCTAAAATTTGATTTAGATACCGTATCCTAGCCCAGGGTAAAAATTAACATAGAAATGTATTCGGGCACTTAGATGCTGGCTTGTTAACCCACCTTAAGGTAAAACTCATGAGTAGTTCTCTTGAACCCTTACGCTTAGTAATTGACTAGAGAGTACCCTTTGAGGTAATATTGATAACTCTTGGTACTTTGTGGTTGTGAAGAATGGCATTGGGGGTAATACCTAAGTGATTATACCTTTGTACATTTTATTGGCTAAACGTATGCCGAGCTACTGATTATGTTATTGTAACTGATTATGTATAGGAAAACCAACATGCCATTGAATGAGCCCTTGATTATAATATGGCCTAAGTTATAAATAATGTTTTGACCACACTATGAATAAGCCATATATTTTGTCATGCTCTAGCCATTGTTCATACGAATGATAAATTATATTTAGTCCAATAATAGGCTAATGAATACGTTATTGATGGGCCACTGTTCATGATATCGCTTATGGTTATGCCCATGGTCTAAATGAGTAGAATATGGAATATGTAATGATAAGTCCTTGATTATACTCTTGATTAAGCGATGTCTACCTCATTGATTAAGCCATTGTTTAGGCTAGTGTTTGGGGTGTTACTATACTATTTCCCAAGTTATGATCACGCTTAATAATTATTCTAATAAATCATATTGGAAATCTTCCTTAGTGTCAATATTGGAAACATGATGTTTATGGTTCTAGAAGGCACACTTGTTGACTATATGTAAGGATATTCTATTGATTATGTTTGAACTTAAGATACTTCCTTATATGATACTTATGCTAATGCTTTTGCTACTTATTATAAGTTCTCAGAAAACCCAATGATAGTTTACGTTATTCATCTTACATATACATATATATATATATATATATATTAATAAAGTGACATAGATGATAAGCGTTGGATTATGGAGGTATTCTCTTCTTCACTTCTCCTTTATAATTATTTACTTTAGCCCTCGTGGGGCTTATTCTTTATTAATGATATTAATTTATGTATAATGATGATATTGTTGTGATATATTGATACCCACTGCGGCTAGAGGATATTTTTATGATTTGATGATACCAGGCAAGACTGAAGGATATTATGATGATGTAATGGTACACGACAAGGCTGGAGAATATTATGACGATACCCGACAAGGCCAAAAGATATTATGATGATATGATGGCATCTAGCAAGGCCAGAGAATATAATGATGAATGATGATACCCAGTCCTCTGGATGATATTATTATGATATGATGATATTCGATGCGGCAGGATGATATTGTGATGATATGATGATATTCGATATGGACAAATAATATTTTAACGATATAATGATGCTCGATGCGGCTAGAGGATATTGTGATGTATATTGATACCCAACAAGGTCGGATGATACTTTGATGATGATGATTCTCGGCAACACTGGAGGAGGATTATTGATGTGCCTATGTGTACATCTATCGGATCAAATCCAGCTTGCCCTATGTATAGAAATTATATATTTATTTATTCTCTTGTGTAGTTGGGTATAATATTAATATTAGAGATGTTGGATATAGTCTTCTAATGAGTTAAGGTATAAAGTGGTATATCGGTTGATTTAAGGATGAAAAATGCTTAGTGGTGGAGACTACCTAACCAACTAATAGTGACTAGTTGATTTGTGAACCTTTATGATAAATAAGACTAATGGAATTGATGGCTTTTAATACTGATGATTATTTTGTTATGGTGGTTAGTGATAATGGTTTTAGCAATGATGATGATTAGTTTCTATTGATGACCAGGTTTTTAATGGTGATTAGTTGTTAAAAAAGATTAGTGGATTAATAATGCTAGTTAATAAAGGATGTTAGTTGATAGGTGGATAGTGAATAAATAGTTATAATGGACTTTTCTTAGATGGTGTTTAGCAAAATTGTGATGGCTAGAAAAATTATTGGTTATTTGGTGAATATGGTCTAATAGTGATCTTGGCAAGATGCTATATATTGTCTAGTTGGTGACTAATGGTTAGTCAATGACCCATGAATAGTGATTATGTGATAAATTATGGTTAGATTATAATTAGATGTTATATGATGATTAGAGAGTGGTTGGTTTAGTAATAAGCATTGGCTAGCTAATAATGAGGGAATAGGGTGTATTGACGAGATAGATGTCTTTATGATGGTATGGTTACAATTATGAGTAAATTGGTATATGTTATTCAATTATGATTATTGATAATGATTATACATATTGGCAAATGGCCATTTGATGAAGATTAACAAAAACTTTGGATAACTAGCAAGTTTGTATATATTGACTGTTTGATACTTTTATGTTTCTCTTGGGTGTACTCTTTGGTGGTATGGGTCACCGTGATGGCGTTTGGGTGTAGTTTTATGTACAACGACATTGGGATATGTTGATGCCTTATGTTATACTATTATTATGAATTGCTTACTTAATATATATAGGTATTACTGGAGATGATTCAGGTTTTATTCTGTACCTTGACTTAGTTATGATTATCTTATCTTACACTTTATCATTCTTATATCATGATTTAGCTCAATCAGCTGATGATGCCTACTGAGTACCCATTGTTTTGGTACTCATACTACACTTCGTTACCTTTTTGGTGTAGATTAGCTATCATCATTGATTATAGTTCATGATGAGATTTATTATTCGAGATAAAGTGAGCTCTTAGAGTATGAGTCACCCAATTTCCTTATATCCTATGTATTCAATTTTTAGTATTTGAGATAGATGTATTAACTATTCTAGGCCTAGAGTTGTATTGATTCTATTAGTCGCTCTTATACTAGCTCTACCAAATTTTGCGATTGGTATCTTGTTTGACTATTTATTCACTAGAACCCTTATGTTTATAATTAATGTCCTTAAATTTTGCTCTGTTGGACCTTTTTCACCAAATTAACCCATTACATTATCTTTGGGTAATGGTATTGGCTTAGCTATTGGTGGGAGTTGGTAGGTGCCATCATGACTCGTAAATTAGGCCGTGACAAATTAGTATCAGAGCCTAGGTTTTACCAGTATTGTTAGTATAATAGAAAGTGTGTATTTGAATCCTACGGATCAGAACAATGATGCTTGTTTTCTATCTTTGTGAGGCTATGGGACATTCTTAGGAGTTCTTCACTTCTGTCACTCATATCTTGCCAACAGTTTGAGTTAGTTTGTATAATATTCTCTTGACTCTACTATTTTTTTAGATGGCTAGGACCCATGCTACTGATACACGTGATGAGGGCACCGAGACCAGGCCTAGGGATCCTGTTATTGGTCATAGACAACCCATAGGTCATGGACGATGTAGTGGTATGTCCCCAGCTAGGGACCTGGACAGGCCACTTTCCCCAACCCTATTCCTGCACCTATAGTTGCTTAGTTGGTAGCTTCTCAGCCAGTGATTCCCCAAACTTCTATTTTGACTTTTGAGTATGAGAGAGTTTGTTGTGTTTTAAGAAGGATGGGATTGCCTTTCCATATGTTTACTTATAGGTTGTTTATTTTGAGTAGATCTTTTGTTGATGTTTTGAATCATGCTAGGATCACCAGGGCCGTGATAAAAGGCAAAGATTTTAGGTAAGATTTAGTGAGAGCCATAGTGGTTACTGATTCAGAGGGGATAGTCTTATGTTGGGTAATCTTCGCGTCCCTATTTTCAGCCTCAAAGTCAGCACAATCGATCATTTTTGATAGCTCTTCAGATTACTGATAGAGGTCAGTCTAGTGCTATAGACCCCCTAGAAGGGCAGTGGTTAGCCTCAGAAGAGTTAATATTTTGTTTAGTCAAGACGTGGTGGTTGTTTTGGGTCAGCTGGATATATTGCTTCTGGTTCTGCTTATGTAATATGTTATAGCTGCAGTGGTCATGGTCACTATTTTTGAGATTGTCCTTTTATTAGGGCGATTATTTCTTTAGCTCATAGTGGTTCCCCTATTAGGGAAGTTCTACTCTCAGCTAGAGGTGGTTCTCATGGCTGCAGAGGTGGTACTCGAGGAGGTTTTTAGGTAGGTAGGATAGAAGGTCATCTAGGTGCCCAGCCAAGTGGCGGGCGTGGTTAATTTTGCTGTACCAACTTGACCCAAGGCTCAGACTTCTAATGTTGTAGTTACAGGTATGATTCTATTATACCTCTAGTAGTCCCTTGCTTTAATAGATCTCAGGTCTACTTATTCTTATATATCTATTTATTATGTACCCTGGTTCGAGTTTTCTATTGAATTATTATTTGTACCATTATGCATATTCACTCCCATGGGTGATTTTTAGTAGTTGATTGAGTATTCAGATCATGTGTTATGACTATCAGTGATGTTGATAGTTATTATGATCTCATTATTCTTGATATGGTAGTGTTGATGTGATTTTGGTCATGGATTAATTAACCCACTATTATGCAGTCATGGACTATTTGCCTAGACCATTAATTTAGCCATGCTTGGCGTACCCTTAATCGTATGGCAGAGAGAATTGAGCTGCGAGCCAACAGGGATTATATCTTATGTTCAGACTTATCTCTAGGGATCGCAAGTCTTATATTGCTTATGTTTGTGATGCTATTATTGAGAGTCTGTCGCTTGTCTATGTTCTTATTATTTATAAGTTTCCTGATGTATTACCTACCGACCTTCTTGGTATTCCTCTACTTTGTGAGATTGAGTTTTCTATTGACCTCGAGCTCAACACTAGACCTATTTCTATGGTACCTTGCCGTATGTCTCCTGCCGAGCTTAGGGAGCTAAATTCTCAACTTTAGAATTTTCTTAGTAAGGGTTTTATTTGACCGAGTGTGTTCCCTTGGGGTGATCTTGTATTTGTTTGTAAATAAAAAATTGGCCCATTGCGTATGTTATTTGGTTATAGGAAGCCTAATAAGTTGACAATGAAGAACCATTATCTTATGCCTTACATTGATGATTTGTTTGACCAGATTTAGGGTGCAGTTGTGTTTTTTATGTCTTATTTTAAGCTTTATAGGAGATGTTGTTCTTTGATTAGATGGGTTGAGTCTTTCGAGGCGAGACCCCCATGGTTTAGATATGCTTTAGGAGTTTTTGGATTGAGTCGGGGTGATTCAGGATAGGTTGAGAGTGGATCAAAGTAGGTTGAAGAACTATGTAGACCATCGGCTTTGTTCCTTGAGATTTAAAGTTGGTGATCATGCATTTCTCTGTTTTTTGCCCATAGAGGGTGTGATGAGGTTTGGGAGAAAGGGTAAGCTCAGTTTGAGATATGTTTGACCCTTTGAGAGTCTCCATTCTGTTAGTAAGGTAGCTTATGAGTTAGCTTTATATTCGGACTTTGCTGGTATTCATCCAGTGTTCCATATCCTTATGTTGTGGTGATTTAGTCTCGATATTTCTTATGTTCTTAGATTGGACTCAATCTAGTTAGATGAGCGTGTGACCTTTGTTGAGGAACCTGTGCTCAGTTTGGCTAGTGGTGTGAGATGATTGTGCACCAGAGAAATTCCAATTATTAAGGTTCATTGGAGGCACCGCCTAGTACAAGAGTCCAGTAGAGAGATCGAAAGTGAGATACGATCCCAGTAACCTTACCCTCTTGAGACTTTGGGTATATCCTAGTTCTTAACTTTTGGGGATAAAAGTTCCTTAGTACTAGATTATTGATGATGATTACGAATGTTGGCAAATGGCCGTTTGATGGAAATTGTGGAAAACATTGGATAAAGAGAAAGTTTGGATATATTGACAATTTGATTCTTTTATGTTTCTCCTGGGTGTACTCTCTAGTTGTATGGGATACCGTGATGCGTTCTTTACTTTATGCACTAGTTGGTGTATGGGCGCCAACTTTGTACTTATTATTGCTTGTGATTGCACTTGTGTTGCTTTATGATTCTGAATCATTTATATCTTATACATGATGATATTCACATGAATTTATGCCTTATGTTATATTGTTATTCTGATATTTAACACTTTTATGTTTGACTATATTGGCATGCATTGATGCCTTATGTTATATTGTGATTCCGGTATTTTATACTTGTTATGTACAATGGCATTGGTATGTGTTGATGCCTTATGTTATACTATTATTCTGAATTGCTTACTTAATATATAAATATATACATATATATATATATATGTATGTATTGCTGGAGATGATGTAGGTTTGATTCTATACCTTGGCCAAGTTATGATTATCTTGCACTTTATCATTCTTATATAATGATTTAGCTTAGTCGTCCAATGATGTCGATTGAGTACACATTGTTAGGGTGCTTATACTACACTTCTGTACCTTTTTGTGCAAATTCGAGTATTAGCTATCGCCGTTGATCATGATTTATGTGGAGATTGATTTTCGGAGATAGGGTAAGCTCTTAGAGTCTAAGTCACCCAATTTCCTTCTATCCCATGCATTCAGTCTTTAGTATTCGAGATAGATGTATTGACTATTCTAGATTTGGTGTTTTATTAATACTATTAGTTGCTCTTGTGCTAGCTCTACCAGGTTTTGGTATTGGTATCTTGTTTGACTATTTATTCAATCTAGAGCCCTTACGTTTATAATTGATGTCCTTAAATTTTGCCTATGTTGGGCCTTTCTTACTGGATTAACCCATTGCTCTAGCTTGGGGTTATGGTATTGGCTTAACTATTGATGGAAATTAGTAGGTGCCATCATGACTCATAAATCGGGCCATGAAAAATATTTTAGTGTCTTTTCAGGCCATGTGTTAGCTTATAATCACTTGTGACTAGAGCATTAGGTTTAAAGTGTCTTAAGGTATTTGAAAGCCGTGTTGAGTATAGTCTTATTGATTGGTGTAAAGTGCACCACATTTTTAAATGGGAGGCTATGAAATATCTTATGGAAAGTTTCACTTCTTTCATATTCATGTTGTTCAATTGAGTGTGAACTCTATTTAGTCTCCTTCTAACTCAATCTCTACATATTCATAGAAAATACTTCCCAAAAGAGCTAACAAAAGGAGAAATACAAATAGAAATGGGAACCAATAAGCATCGTCAGCTCTAGCATACCATTTGAATTATCAAGTCTCTTATGGTGAGTTCAGGGCTGCCTTTCAGGTTCTAGCTCAGGCCATGGCCCTCACGTAAATCAATTGGTTATTGCACCGATCAACCTATTAGGTGGTACAACAATATCCCAAGTTTCGGGGACTTCACTTGGATGAATCCTCTCGTGTTTCATGGTTTTAAGGCTAAGAAAGATCTACAGGAGCTCCTTGATGACATTTAGAAGGTCACTGAGATAATGTTTGTCACTCCAATCGAAAGAGTAGATTTGGTTGCCTATTAGTTGAAAAGAGTGGCTAACATTTAGTGCAAGTAGGGGAACAAAGAGAGGAGTGGATGTACCATTGTTTCATGGAATTTCTGATGCTTAAACCTAGGAAATTATGCAAGTACTTAGGTCCTTTAGTTAGATGTGATGTGTTTTTATGTTGTTTTTGGAGGAAAACAGGGTTTGGAGTAGAAGGGAAGAAAAAATTGATGAATTGTAGCTGGAAGGCTACTTACAGACCCACCTACGAGTCGTAAGTGGTACATACGCCCCCTGTAGGTTGGGTCATAGGTAGCAGAAGAAGGTTCTAAAGAATTGAAATTTGCTCTGAGACCGATAAAGGCCCACTTTCAAGGAGTAGGTGGTACCTACAACCCCCGTAGGTTCCCCTCGTACGTTGAGTTTTAAAATTTGTTGATGTCCTCTGAGACCTACGACCCATAAACGGTCTGCAGGTAGGACCTACGACCTATAAGTGGGTTCGTAGGTAGGTGCCGACTTAGTTTTTCTATTTTATTTTGGTTAAGATTTTTTGTTTTTTTTCGTTTTATCGTATAAATAACCCCGTTGATATTTTGCTATTAGCTTACACACTTTGCATACTTATAATATTATATTGAGTTCTGAGATGCACTTTAGATCTTGGAATTCTTGCTCTTGACTTTTAGGGTCTAATATTAATTTGGGATTTTAGTTTTCATTCCTAATTCATTGTGAAATTATTCATATGGTTTTTATTATGAATTCTATGGATGTTTTTGCAAACATGATCAGCTAAACCTCTTAACTAGGGTTGTGGGAATCCTGATGGAATAATGATGTAGAGGAAGTGCAAAATCATTTTGGGTTGGTATTTATGCATATATTGTGATTTTCTTAATAGTAATTGTTTTATTGATAATTGTAGATGTTAAGAACCTCCCTGTATTCGATACTAATTCAAGAGTGGTTGAGATTAGGAAAAAGTGATCACAATAATAGTTTAAGCTACCAACCTTCATCTAATTAACTTGAGATCGAGAGGTAGTTAATCAGGGATTCAGGACAAATGTTAGTAAGGCGACACTCTAAGACTGAGAGAAGATGAGTGAAATTCACTAAAATGTGTCGAGAGGTGGTTGATGATTCATAACTTGTTAGATTCTGCATGCAAGGCACCGAGATAGTTTGATGACCACGATAAGACTACGGAGTTAGGAAGTCAGAGGAAACATAATCCTAGTGTTCGTCTCATATTGATTTAAACCTAAAGTGTTCAAGAATTGTTACTACTACTACTACTCTTTTTACAAAATCCCCTTATTTAATTTTTTTCACTTTCTTGACTACATCAGTAAGTTCTTGTTAGAGATTCATCCTATTCCCTATTTGTTTGACCCTAATCTTTGTTGGGTTCAATATTTGAAAGAGATCGCATTATACTTTCTTGGAGGTATAATTTGGGCAACAAAAAATTTTGGCACTATTCTTGGGGAATACGGTTATGGATTGATTGATTGAGTTTGTTGAGGTTGTTGAGTTTTAGTTTTCAGATGTATGCCCAAAACTCACATTCATGGCAATACTTTGATCCCACTTAATTCAATTGTTGAGTAGAACTTACAACAGAATCCTAGGATGTCACAACATAAGTATAGAGTTCATCACGAGAGGGTTCAAGATGACCTGAATGTCTTGTATTCACCACCTCTCATATAAATATCTGCTCAATTATTATTTAAATTGAATGTAAGGTTGGCCAATATCCATCATGAAACTCTATAGAGAAAGAGTTATACATAAGGAGGAATGTCGAGCAGAACTCAAATGAGAAAAAGATATAGAAGGGAAAACGTTCAACCACCCGTCACTTATCAGTACTTACCAATTTATGATTATTTGGATGAAGATCTGGCATATTTTGAACTAATTGAGTCAGGATCCATCATTCCTCTTGAGTTTCCCCAAAGAGTGAAGTTTGATATCACAAGTGCAATGATTTAGTGTCTCATTCCGAAGGGTGTGTTTGTTGGTTTATTGATTGATGAATTAAATATGCACATTATTATTTTCATGGGGATTTGCAGTTTGTATAATCTATCGGTGGTGAGTCAGGAAGCATTGAGATTTAAGCTGTTTCTATTCTTTCTTACAAGCAAAGGGACATTGTGGTTAGGAGAATTACCTCGTGGGTCCAACTACATGGAATGATCTAAGGGCCTAGTTCTTGGATTGGTTTTTCATGCCTTCTAGGATACTACAATTGAAGGATGAGATTTATAATTTCAAATAGTTGCATTCTGAGGCATTGTACGAGACATGGTTAAGGTTTAAAAATAAGTCGATGAATTTCCCAATCACAGGATTTCAGGGAGAATTTTTCTTGAGATATTCTACAGTACCTTGAATACAAACACCAAGGTTGTTTCTAGCACTATTACAGGTTGTGCTTTCATGATTCTTCATTAGAAGATAGCTGGGGAAACCTTAGATTGGTTTTCTAAAACCAACCGAGGATGGAATACTTGAGAGGCAGATATCCTATGATATAGTGGCTCAAAAGGTAGTACAACTGAGCACTGAGATTGGGGTACTGACTAAGCATTTTATAGCCCTCAGAGCAGAAAAAATGAATATCATGGATGCACAGGGTAAATCTTCTGGGCATTATGAGTTAGATACCGAGGAGGAAGTAAAGTGCCTAGATAGAGTGATGGCGGGTTTTCAAGCCAAGGGCCAAGTGTCTAATCAAGATACTTGGAACTTGAGGCAAGAGAATCAAGGTTGGAACTATTACGGGAATAGATATAGGGACAAAAGCAGAGAGCGGGATTGTTACTGGAGGAGAAAGGATGATTATAAGTAGAATAGTGGTGTTTATGCTCAATTGGGAAACCGAGATGTCGATTCTAGAATAGAGGCATTGCTTGCTAAACTAGTGAAGGGCTCAAAAAACATAGAGAATTACCTTAAGAATATTAAGGCAGGTAATCAAGATTGACCTAAAAAGTAGAATCATATGCTACAAAAATTAAGTAACTTAGCAGTAGTTTGGTAAGAAATTGGCTACATTTAATCAGCATCACCCAGGCACTCTTTCAAGCAACACTGTGTAAAATCCAAAGAACAACGGTCGTTGTTTAGCCATTACTACTCAAAGTGGTAAAACCACTATTAATCCATCCATGCTTGTGATAGATGATGTGAGGTATGACACTGTGGACATGAATGATGTAGAAAAAGATAAAATCAATAAGTTGGTAATGAGTAATGAGGTGTCTCAGAAGCCTATAATTATAGAGAATGAGCTAAGAAGGATTAAGGTAAGGGTAAGGAGGTCAAACCAGTCTTGAAGCCTATTCTATAATCTCCCTAACCTTTTCTTCAAATATTGAAGCAAAAAGTCAAAGAAGGGAAGTATAAAAAGTTAATTGCTATACTGAAGGAGTTGACTATGAACATCTCTCTTCTTGAAGCTCTAGAAAAGATGCCTGACTATGCAAAATTTATGAAGGATTTGGTGATGACGAAGAGAACTATCATTTATGAGGATATTAGTGGTTTGCATTATTATAGTCTGATTACATCTTAATCACTTGTGCAAAAGAAAAGTAACCTAGGTACCTTCACAATTCCTTGTATGATTGGGTTAGCTAGATTTGCCAGAGCTTTGTATGACTTGGGTGCAATAATTAACTTAATGTTGCTGATAGTTTTCAAGAAATTGGGCTTGAAACCTCTCAAACTAACAACGATGTGGTTTTTAATAGTAGACCATATGGTGAAAAAACCCATGGGCATATCATTCGTAGTTTTGGTAAAGGTGGTCAACTTTATATTTTTGGCTGACTTTGTTGTATTGGATTTTGAGGTTGATTTTGAAATGCCCATAATTCTGGGGAGACATTTTTTGGCCACGGGTAGAGCATTGGTGGATATAGAAAGAGCTAAGCCTAAGTTCAGGCTGAATAATAAGGAAGTCACATTTAGTATTCACAGAATTATAAAACAACTAATTGACATGAGGGTGGTTTTTGTTATAAAATGTATTGATGACCCTGAGGCCAAACCTATGGCTACCTTGATGAAGTCTAGGTAATCGAGTTACCCACGTCGTGCTGCGACGTTAAATCAGGCATCGCTTGGGAGGCAACCGAAGGTATCATGTTATTTTTGCATTTTTGATCATTTGCGTTAGTGTGATTAGCATAAAATCTATGTACCTAAGTTGCCACATATATATTTATAACTCTCTTGCTCTGTAGCTTCCCAATGCATTATGGACAATGCATGTCTATTCGATAGGGTGGGGCTATTTGTGGGTCTAGATATCCTCTTAGGGTTTTTATTGTCGTGTCTCTTTTCTCTAGAGTGTATTTTTAGTAGAGCCAGTATATTTAGGTTGTATTATATTGTTTTATGTTTTGTTTTATTGGTGTTTAATTAGGAGATAAATAAGGAACCTTAGATCAGTTGACATGATTTGATTGATTTGGTTTATGTTTTTAAGTATTTGAGAAAATGATAATGATACCCCCTCATAAAAATTTAATTCTTTGAACCATGTGATATAAATATATGTGTGACCATTGAGTGAATCTTGGTATGACATTAGTATTAGGGATAATCTAATCAAAACTTAGCATTACATTAATTGGATAGGTAGTAGTTGGTGATATAACCCTGTACCATATGTGTGTGAGATAGGTAGCTAGTTACCTATGTGCATTTAATCTAAAACTTGCCTGGTTCGTCTTGCCTAGGTTGTAAGATAGTTGGTTTGGAAATGATCAAAGGCCATTTTTAACTTAGACCACACTTAGACTACATAACCATCCAATTGTGAATAAGTATCACTTGATGCCTAATTTGAGCCTACATTGACCTATTTTCTTGTTTTCACCTATTCACCTTCCCAATTGATTACAATAAACCTATTTTAGCCTTAGTCTCTTCTTGGACAGGGTGCAACTCAACTCAGGCAAATCTCCTAAGTTGATGGTGACTATCATAAGGGTGTTAGTTAAAATTGGGTATGCTAAAGGGTGTTTAATGTAAAAGGAAAACAAATATGGTTGGGTATGGGAAAAAAAAAGAAAAAAGATAAAAAAAATAGAAAACTTAAAAAGAAAATGAAAAACAAAAAGAAAATAGAATAAATAAACAACAAAAAAAACCATACCCAATCCAAAAATTCAATAAAGGAGAAAAGAAGAGAGCAATAAAAGAAGAATGGTTGAGAAGTGGAGCCTTAAATGTAAGTGTAGTTTCAAGGAGGATGAGTCACTATATCCCAAATGTACCATACCTGTTCCCCAAGCTTACATTGCAAAAAAAGTAAAGGTCTATAGTGATCCTAGTCCAATTGTTCGAAAAACTAAAGTGCAGAAAATAAGGGCAAGCCTATGGTATTTTATGCATATTGATTGGAACTTCTTTTGTGAGCATGAGTGTTTTGACGTAGCCCCTTGCATTGACATGCATGATGATACTGTGAGAGTTGGAACTTCTTTTATGTAAGGATACATAGGTTGTGTTGCTAACTTCTTATCTGTTTGGGTAGTGTAAATTGTATATATATGTTCAAGCAGGGTAAATTATAGATTTTCTTGGTTGTTTCTTGCTGATATAATTCCATTACTTGATTCCTTTGTGCCATATTGTTGTACTATATATATCCATCCAGTAGTTTTCAAAAGATGAAAATAGGAGGGAGTAAAGGTTATTGAGCAAAAATTCAGTTGATTGACGTAGGTAACTTAGGTTTCTTTTAATTAAGCATTGTAGTTTATTGTTATGTGTTAGTTGCCTGAGCCTGAGGACATGCAAATTGTCTAAGTTGAGGGTGTTGATGTCCTATGGTTTTATGGAAATTTCGACGCTTAAAATAAGAAAATTATGCAAGTACTTAGGTCCTTTTATTATATGTGATGTAATTGTATGTTGGCTTTATGGGAAATAGAGTTTGGGGTAGAAGAGAAGAAAAAGTTGATGAATTATAGCTAGAAGGCTACTTACAAACTCACCTATAGGCCGAAAGTGGTTCTAATGTCCCCAGTAGGTTGGGTCGTAAGTAGGACAAAAAGTTTTAAAGGATGGATCTTTTCCCTGAAACTTATGAAGGCCCACTTATGAGGCATAGGTGGTACCTACACCCCTATAGGTACCCCTCCTAAGTTGAGTTTTGAAAGTTGTGGATCTCCTATGAGAGGTAAGACCCACCTAAGGTCTGTACGTAGTACCTATGGCTTGTAAGTGGGTCTGTAGGTAGGTGCCAACTTAGTTTTCCTATTTTATTTTGGTTAAAATTTTAGGTTTTCTAATGTATCCTATAAATACCCCATTGATGTTTTTTTATTAGTTTATGCACTTTACATACAACATTATATTGAGTTCTAAGATACACTGTTGATCTTGGAATTCTTGTTCTTGACTTCTATGGTTTGATATTAATTTGAGATTTTGGTTTTCATTCTTAATTCATTGTGAGATTATTCATATGGTTTTTCTTATGAATTCTATGGGTTCTTACAAACATGAGTGGGATTGTGGGAACCTTGAAGGAATAACAAAGTATAGAAAGTGCAAAGTCAATTTGGATTGGTGTTTCTGCATATCTTGTGATTTTTTCATATTAATTGCTTTCTTGTTGACTACAGATGTTAAGGATTCACCTGTATTCGATACTAACTCAAGAGAGAGGTTGAGATTATTAAAAGAAGATCATAATAGTAATTTGAAGGTACCAGCCTTCATCTAATTTTCTTGAGATCGAGAGGAGATAAGTGAAATTTACAAAAAGTATTGAGAGATGGTTGGTGATACATAACTTGTTAGATTTTGCATGCAAGGTACCAAGGTAGTTTGATGAGCACGATAAGACTACAGAGTTAGGAAGTAAGAGGAAACTCAATCCTAGTGTTCATCTCATATTGGTTTCAACCTAAAGTGTCCAAGAATTGTTTCTACTACTACTGTTCATACAAAATCCCCCATTCACTCTCTATATTTTTTCAACTACATCAGAAAGTTCTTGACAGAGAGTTATCCTATTCTCTGTGGATTCTACCCCAATCTTTGTTGGGTTCTATATTTGACAGCGGCCGCGTTATACTTTCTTGGAGGTGTAATTTAGATGACATATTAGATGCATGTCCAATGAAGTGGGATGCGTTTATAAGTTTTTTCTTGGACAGGCTCTTCCTACTAGAGTTGAGGAAAGCCAAGGTTCATGGGTTTATTTGTTTGAGGCAGGGTAACATGACTGCGAAGGAGCATTCTCTTAAATTTACTTAGGTCTCAAACTATACTCCGACGATGGTGGCGATTCCAAGGCCCACATATGTAACTTTGTATTAGGTGTTTTCAAGGATGTAGTTAAAGAGTGCAGAACTACTATTTTTGCCAAAGACATGGACATATCTAGATTAATGACTCATACTCAGCATATTGAGGAGAAGATAAAAATAAAGAAAAGGAGAATAAGAGAGCTAAAACCAGTAGTTTTAACTTTTCTCAGTAGAAATCAAATACTGGTAATCACTATCTATTTGCCAAAAATATTTAGCCCTATCTCTATCCTCTGCTAGTGCTCCAGTACCTAAGTTCATACAAGAGTATAGATATAGGGCACTAGGTTCTAAGTTCCAAGTCACTATCACCAGATGGACGTACTAATTTAATTTGCACGAGGTATGGTAAAAATCACGAATGAGAGTTTATATACGGTAGTGGGAGTTGTTTTGGATGCAATAAACCAAGGCATCAATTGAAGGAGTAACCAATTTCCATTATGAAGGGTAGGGATGTTCGTCAATAGAATAAGTCCAACACTTTATTAGCTCTAGCAAGTCGTCTGACTTAGCAAGGTGCCTTAAATAGTACATGTGCTGGTCAACATTACAATAGGTTCTATGCACTTCAAACTTAATAAGATTAGGAGGATTTCCCCGACATAGTCGTTGATACATTACAGGTCTTTCATGTTAATGTCTATGCATTATTAAATCCCAAAGCCACCCTGTACTTTATAACTCCTTGTATAGAAGTAGATTATAGTTTAAGTCCCAAAATTCTCTCAGAACCTTTCTTAATCTCTAACCTTGTTGGTGCTTTAATCATATCCAGAAGGGTACACAAAAATTACCCTATCACTAATTCCAAGAAAGTCATCTTAGTGAATCTTGCAAAGTTACATATGGCTGACTTTGATGTCATTTTTGTCAAGGATTGGATACATTCTTTTTATGCCTCAATCGATTGTAGAAATATAGTAGTCCAGTTTCAGTTTCAAAATAAGGCAGTCTTAGTATGAAAGGGTAGTACTTTAGCACCTGCAGGTTAATTTATTCCCTATATTACAATCAGTATAATGATTTCCAAATTATTTAAGACCTCGACTACTCAACCAATTCTTGTGGTTAATCATTTTCGAGAAATGTTCGTACAAAATTTGCCTATATTTTCTCCGCAAAGGGAAATTAAATTCGGAATAGATCTCCTTCTAGATACCTAGCCTATTTCAAAACCAACTTACAAAATGTCTCCTACTGAGATTAAGAAGTTGAAGGAAAATTTAAAAGACCATATAGATAAGGGGTTTATCAGATCCAATATCTCTATATAGGGTGTTCTAGTTCTTTTCGTGCGTAAAAATATGGTTCTCCCAAAATATACATTAATATAATCATTTGAATAAGGTTACAATCAAGACTAAGTAACCTATCCCTAGGATTGATGGTTTGTTTGACCATCCTCGAGGTGCATTTTTCTTTTCTAGATAGACCTCTAATCTGTCTATCAATAGATCAAAGTCAGAGAATATGCGATTCTCAAAAAAGCCTTTATACTTGATATGGTCACTTTATATTGGTAGTTATGTCTTTTGGCCTAACGAATGCTCCAGCTACTTTTATGGACTTGATGAATCGGGTGTTTGAGCAGTATGTGGATATGTTTGTTATTGTCTATATAGATAAAATCCTTATTTATTCTAGAAGTGAGGATGAACATGCGGACCTTTTGAGGGTTGTCCTACAAAATTTTAAAGACCACTAGTTATTCAAAAATTTCAGCATATGTGGATTTTGATTGAAGATAGTAGCATTCGTTGGTCATATCATTTCTAGTGAGGGCATTCAGGTTGATCCTCAAACGCCTAAAGCAGTTAGTAATTGCCCTAGACCCATTTTCATGACCCAAACAAGGGCCTGTCCATGACGGGTATCTTAAGTCCACCGAAGACCAGAGAGCATCCCCTTTTTGCCTAGCCAATAAAAACATAATACCCCTAACAATGAGTGAATTCTAAAAATATAACAAGATAAAATAGATAAAAGTAAAAGTCTATGAAATATAGGCCAACAATACCCAACCACAAATATATCCACAAAGCCTCTACAAAAATCAAAAACCAATGTAAATCGGGACACGCCACCGACCCTGACAATGACAATGATAGGGTTAATGATAATGATAATGTGAACTCTTCAATTCTAGTCTATAAAAGGGAAATTGATTAAATGATCAAGTCTTCCAGAGAATGGAAGCTTACTACTTCACCAGAAATGATCGATGAATTGAGATGATCTACCTGACTCTGCACAGGAAAAGTAGAAGTATCTCCAATGCCTGAATTAGTGGGGATACAGAGTACGAAGATGGTTAGTGGGTTGAGAACTAATATGTAACTCAGGGATAAGGGATAAAATATTCCCATTAGAATCAGTTAAAACCAGCCAATCTAATGCACATCATCAAACGCAAATATATATATATATATATATATATATATATATATATATATATATATATATATATATATATATATATATATATATATATATATATATATATATATATATATATATATATATATATATATATCACAGGCTGGGATAGGGAACAAAGCTTAGCATGAACTTTTAAAATATTTACCTAGATTGTGTATCATAACCGTCATAAGTAAGGCACCAACAAGCTACATAGGCCAAGCTCTCTCCCAGATGAAAGGCCTCCAGTACATGTAGCCACACAAACTAGAGGATAATCATATGTCATATGCTTGATGGGGGACTCAAGCCTCCCGGCATAACTCAAAGGTGACTTAAGCACCAACTTATAGAACAGGGGAGGACTCGAACCTCCCAATCATATAATATTAATAAGGGGGACTCAAACCTCCCATTCATTTAGACCATCGCATTGGCTTGCATGATTTTTGGTGTTTGTCCCTCAGAACCTCCACTTCCATGACATAGCTACACAACCCTCTTTTAAGCCCTATTAAAAAATTTATAACACATTCCTATTCATTGAACCATAATACATATTTAGGCATACACTGTAGGTATCGTCATACCAACTATACTTGCAAGGTAACATCAACATGTCAAACTAATTATCATCACTTGGGGAATTCACAACCCCATTGGGTCAATTATACATTATCTTAGGGAATTAAACAACCCCATAAGGTTCAATTCAAAATTAATATGCTTTATTAGATTTTTTCACATTATGCAATAGTTCAAGAGTAGTTCAATGTGCACACTTTTCATATTCAAAACCAATTTCAAAATATGGGGTTGTGGTTATTATCACTTCAATGGTCAATATTTTCAAATTAGGGTAAATCACAATCCCCTAGTTTATTCACCATACCCATGCACCCATAAGTTCAAAACTATGAATAATGCATGAACAATCATATGTAAACCACGGGAAACATTGTTTAAAACAAACATTCAAAATCCTTAACCCCTGTTCCAATACCAACATCAAAACCTCATGAATAAATATTTAAAGAACATGCTTTTATAAAATAATAGATAGGAAAGAGTAACATTCTTGAACGGTTCTCAATTATAGAGAAAAAACCTTGAATTGATCCATAGATGCTCAACCTTTAGGAAACCCTATCTTGCTTTGCTTGAAAGAATTTGAGAGAGTAAAAAGGGTTTTTGATTTTTTTACGTGTTAAAATGAATCCATATTTCTTCATGATTTATCACAAATTTGTTTACTATTCTTTATCTTAAGTCAGGGGTCTACCGGAAACAACCTTTCTACTTCTCTAGAGGTAGTGGTATGGACTGTGTACATTTTACCCTCCCCAAACCCACTATGTGGGAATATACTTGGCTTGTTGTTGTTGTTGTTGTTATGCGTTAAAATGATAAACTAAAGTTGTTTTATGGACGTGGGGTCTAAGTTGGTAAAAGAGGGAAATGTCCAAAGTGACCTCAACTTAAAAACTAAAATATTGTCTCCAGTTGTTACGAGTCTCATGACAACTCGTTGAGACACCTTATGACTCGTTACCACAAGTTATAGTTAAAATAATTTCATGGAGCACCATACTGTTGACCCAATGATGTATTCCATACAACTCATATCTTGACCCTATGACTCATAGGGTCCACGTCATATCCAAGACAAAACCATTTGGACCTCACACTAGTCACGATTTGTACTATGCGATTCTTATGGAGACTTTATGACTTGTTGGGTGCCACTCATAATCTGGATAGGAAAATCAGCCACACATACTGGTCAAGATACGATTAGGGTCCTACAACTCGTTAAGACTCCCTATGACTTATAAGGAGGACTCGTAGTCTGGCAGTGGGGATAAAATTTTAAAAATTTTTAAGGACCAAATATTCGAGGTGTTGCATAATCCCCCCTTAGGATCATTCGTCCTAAAATGATAGGGCAAGAAATTTATTAGCATGATTTGACTCCAAACACAAGCTTACTTGCCTTTAACAAAGATAGAAAACAAAGATGTTAAGGAATACACATACCACATGCACGAGTATTTAAAACGGGAAACAAGAATGGGTATTTTGACTTCATGTCCTCCTCAGCTTCCAAATATCTTCTTCACTCTTTTGGTTTTTCCATAGAACCTTTACTGAAGCCATGTCCTTTGCTCATAACCGACGGACTTTCCAATACAAAATCTCAATTGAGACTTTATTATATGACAAAGAATCCAAGACACCCACATTGTCCAAAGGAATGACCAAGGAAGGATCACCAATGCATTTTTTCAACATCAAAACTTGGAAGACCAAATGAATAGAACCCAAACTTGAAGCCAAATCTAACTCATAAGCCACATTGCCTATTCGTCTCAAAATATGGTATGGACCAACATAACAACGACTAAGCTTCCCCTTTTTTCCAAACCACACCACTCATTTCATGGGAGACACCTTTAAGAACACCAAGTCATCCACATGAAACTATAAGTCACTTTGCCTTACATCCTTATGGACTTTTGAAGAATTTGGGTGGCCTTAAGCCTATCCCGAATCACCTTTACCTTCTCTATAGCTTGGTGAACCAAGTCGGGATCGTGAAACTTATGCTCACAAACATCAAACCACCCAATAGGAGACCTACATCTCCTACCATACAAAGCCTCGAATGGAGACATCCCAATACTCGAGTGATAGCTATTATTGAATGCAAAATCAATAAGAGGTAAATGGTCGACCTAACTACCTCCAAAATTGATCACATAAGACCTTAGCATATTCTTCAAAGTCTGAATCATGCTCTTCGCTTGTCCATCCATTTATGGGTGGAAATCGATGCTAAGGTTCACCTTATTCCCCAAACCTTTTAGAAAGAAATGCCAAAAGTGAGATGAGAACTGTGTACCTCTATCAGATATGATGGAAATTGGAGTACCATGAAACTTCACAATCTCCTCACTGAATATCTTAAAGTAATCCTCTGCTGAAAAATTCATCTTTACTAGCAAGAAGTGAGCAGACTTAGTCATCTTATCCATGATGACCCAAATAGAATCAAACTGAAGGTCAAACCACGGAACACCCGCAATGAAATCCATATTAATCACTTCCTTTTTTCAAACAGGAAATTCGATCCCTTGAGACAAACCACTAGGCCTCAGTTTCTCAACCTTCACTAGTTGGCAGACCATGCACTTCGCCACAAAATTAGAAACATCCTTCTTTATGTTATTCCACCAATAAATTTCTCTTAAGTCATGATATATCTTTGTAGAAATAGGATGAATGGTGTTCCTCGACTCATGAGCTTCAGCTAAGATACTCTCTTAGCCCATCAAAATCTGAAACACATAATCTACCTTGGTATCTCAAAATACCATCACCACAATCTCAAAACCCATCACCTTCTTGTGACCTTATCATCCTTGATCTGCATTATGATAGGGTCAAAGATCCATTTCTCTTTCGCCTCAACATTAAGATATGATTTCGCTACCTCTTGCACAATCGTACCACCATCCTTAAAGTATAAGAGACGAACTCCAAGATTTGCCAAATGGTGAATATCTTTCAGCAATTATCGCTTCTCCTCATCCACATGAGATAAATTTCCAATAGATAACCTGCTAAGAGCATCAACAACCACATTAGCTTTACCTAGATGATAATGAAGATTCATGTCATAGTCCATGAGTAACTCAAACCATCTCCTTTGCCTGAGATTCAACTCCTTTTGGGTGAACACATACTGCAAACTCTTATGGTCCGAGAAGATGTCAACTTACACTCCATACAAATAGTGATTCTAAAGTTTCAAAGCAAAGACCACTACTAACTATTCCAAAACATACATCAAATATTTCTTCACATACAACTTTAATTGCTTAGAAGAATATACAACCACTTACCATGCTGCATCAACACACAACTCACTCCCTCCTAGGATGCATCACAATAAATAACAAAACTTTCAGTACCCTTGGGTAAGGTTAAAACTAGAGCCGAAGTTAACTTATCTTTAAACTTCTCAAAATTACCCTCACAAGCAATGAACCATATAAACTCTACCTTTTTATGAGTAAACTTGGTCTATGAGGAAGAAATAGAAGAGAAAATTTCCACAAACCTTCTATAATAACCGAATGAACCCAAGAATCATAGAATATCATTTGGAGTCGTGGTCTTAGGCCACTTCTTAACCATCATAACTTTCTGTGGATCAACCTGATCCCTTTACTAGAAACAACCTGACCCAGATAGGTCACATCATTCAACCAGAACTCACACTTAGCAAATTTTGCATATAACCACTGATCTTTCAATACTTGTAACACAAGATAGAGTTGATTGAAATGATCTGCCTCACTCTTGGAATAAACCAAAATATCATCAATAAACACAATAACAAACAAATCCAAGAACTGATGCAATACCCGATTCATGAGGTCCATAAATGTTGTTGGAGCATTGATCAAACCAAAAGACATTACTAAAAACTCAAAATGGCTATACCAGGTTTGGAAGGCAGTCTTAGGTACATCCACCTCCCTACTTTTCAACTGATGGTAACCTGATCAAAGATAAATCTTGGAAAAGGACTTACCACCCTGAAGCTGATCAAATAGATCACCAATCCTAGAAAACGGAACTTATTCTTCCATTTATCTTATTCAGTTGGCAATAATCTATACATATCTGAAGGGACCCATCCTTTTTATGCACGAAGAGAACTAGAGAACCCCATGGATAAATATTAGGGCAGATAAAACCCTTATATAGAAGATCTTTCAAATATTTCTGAAGTTCTGTCAACTAACTTAGAGCTATTTTGTAAAGAGGGATTGTGATAAGGTAAGTGTTTGAAAGAATATCAATCCCAAAATCAATTTTCCTATCAAGAGAAACACCTAAAAAATCATTAGGAAATACCTCAGGAAACTCATAGACCACCGGTACAGATTATAATGAGGTACCTTCAGATCTTGAATCCTTAATATGGACTAAATGGTATAGACACCCCTTTAAAATACACTCAAAACCAAAACCAAAACTAATAGCCATATAGAGATATCACATAAGAAAGAGTAGAACTAGGATGAAGTAGACAATATATAATATGAGAGAAAATTTTGAGTGTACCAGTAATAATATCGGGAGATACCTCAGAATCCTAATGGTTTGGAAGAGCATCAAGGTAATTCCAACCATTGTCAAGACTAGAAGTGCCACCTTTTGGTGTAGCGGCTGAAGAAGTAGCAACAGGAACCTATATTTCTCCAAAAGCAACCTTAAAAGGATAATCCTGCTGCATGTGACCAATCTAACCACAACTAATACACTAATTCCTTCCTTGGTCACAAACCCCATGATGCACCTGACCATAAAAATGACAAGGGGGAATCGGATGGAGCTGACTAAACTCCACTGTCCTAAGATTGGCATTATGTGCCTTAAATCCACTGTTATTATAAAAATGATGATCATCGAATAGCTTAGGATAAGGAGCACTAGTCATACAATAGGAACCAAAATTCTCCCACTTTTTCTTAAAATACTTCTTGCCATCTTTGCAATAATTCTATAGGCCACCACCATGAGCAGAAAGTCAAGATCTATTATTTTGACAACCCAGAAGAAAATTTCCTCATTCAAGCCCTCATAGAAGATACCAACTTCGAAGCATAAAAGAATAACTGGTAAAATTTTAGAGCATAGTCCATCATAATCATCTTGCCTTGCTTTAGGTTTATAAACTCCTAGCCTTCGCCTTCCTCAACTCCTGAGGAAATAAGTGATCAATAAAAGTACCCAAGAAATCTTCCCACAATGCCAACTCCATATCGTCACCCTTATACTGATCCCACTCTTCATATAATTAATATGCCATATCCTTCAGCTGGTATACAATGAATTCTATGTCCTCTGAGTCAAAAGCATGCATCATATGGAGAATTTTATCTATCTTATCTATGAACCTTTGAGGATCTTACTCAACCTTAGAGCAATTAAAGGTTGGAGGATTCATTCTCATAAATTGGCCAACTCTAGTGGCCTCAAAATAACTCACAGCAGCACTAATAGAACCTGACTGTCACAACTGAGACATCACCAAATGGATCAATAGATGAATGAAATGCCAGAACTCAACATTTGTAATATATCCTATAGGTGTTCGGGAAAGAGTGTTACCAGCGACAGAAGGATCAGAGGGGACTGGTGAAATTCTACTGGGGAAATCAAAACTAGCGACCCTAGACTGGGTCTGAACTCCAAGAGTAGGACGAGCCCATCCATATGGTTCTCAAGCGAGATAGAGGAGTTACCATGAGTATCAGATCTTCCAGGAGGCATGATCTAAAAAGTTAACAAATAAGAATTAATGGATATTTGCACAACCTAGAATCTACAAACCAAAAGTAGATCACAGAAAAATGAGACATTCCTAAATGCCGCGTAGCCTCTCCTTTATAAGTGTGATGCACTACACACCTCTAAATGAGACTCTACTAAAATGGATTTGTGGATACCCAAAGAGACCAAACCTAGGCTTTAATACCAACTTTGTCATAACTCCAATTAGGTCCTAGCCATGACGGGTATCTCAAGTCCACCGAGGATTGAAGACCACCATATTTTTGCCTAGCCAATAATAAATTAATACACCTAACAATGGCTGAATTCATTGAACTATAGTACACATAAACGTATACACTAGTGGTACCATCATAACAACTACACTTGCAAGGTAACATTAATATTCCAAACCAATTATCATCACTTGAGAGAATTCACAACCCCTTTAGTTTAATTATATATTAGCCTTTGGAATTACACATCCCCATAAGTTTCAATTCAAAGTCATTATGCTTCATTAGCTTTTTCACATTATGCAATCGTTCAAGAGTAGTTCAATGTTCATACTTCTTATATTCAAAACCAATTTCAAAATATAGGGTTGAGGTCATTATTACTTTAATGATTAATATTCACAAATTAGGGAAAATCACAATCCCCTAGTTTATTCATCATACACATACACACCATAAGTTCAAAGCCATAAATAAAGCATGAACAGTCAGATGTATACCATGGGAAACATTGTTCAAAACAAATATCCAAAACCCTCAATTCTTGTACCAAAACAAACATCAAAACCTTATGAATAACTATTTAGAATAGATGTTTTTACAAAATAATAGATAGGAAAGATTAACATGCCTGAAGAATTTTTAATTATGGAGAAAAAACCTTGAATTGAGCATCTACTTCTCAATTATGGAGAAAAAACATTATATTGACTCCTAGATGCTCAAACTTGATAAAACCCTAGATTTCTTTGCTTGAAAGAATTCGAGAGAGTAAAGAGGGTTTTTGATTTGTTAAAGTATTAAAACAATGCCCCAAAGGTGTTTTATGGATTTAGGAAATAAGTGGGAAAAAAGGGAAATGTCCAAAGTGCCTTGAACTTAAAACCTAAAAAATTATCACCAGTCGTTATGAGACTCATGAAAACTCATTGAGACACCTTATGACTCGTTATCATGGGTCATAATAAAAAAAGTATCATGATGAACACATAATGTTAACCTTATGACTCACACCATATGACTCGTAGGTTCTAATTCATATCTAAGATAGAACCATTTGGGCCTTACACTGGCGACCCTATGATTTGTGCTATGCAATTTATATAGTCCTTATAACTTATTGGAAGCCACTTATAATTAGGATCAAAAGCTCAACCACACTCACTATTCAGGCTATAATTAAGGTCCTATGACTTGTTAAGACTCCCTAAGACTCGTAAGAAGGAGTCATAGTCTAGGTAGTAAGGATAAAATATCAAAAATTTTCAAGGACCAAAAATCTAAGGTATTGTACCTATCTCTCTTTTAGATATCAAGAGTTTCTTGGGTTTAGCTAATACTATCAATGGTTCATTAAAGGATTCTCATATATTGCCTTTCTTATGCCTAGACTAACTCGGCAGAAAGTTAAATTTTAGGATTCTGATGCTTGTGAAAAGAATTTTTAGGATTTAAAGACACGATTCAAGGCTAATCTAGTTTTAACTATATTAGATGGGTTTGTGGGTTATTGTGATGCCTCTGGTGTTAGACCTGGTTATATGTTGATACAATATGGTAAAGTTATAGTGCATTCCTCCAGACAAATCAAGCATCATAAGAAGAATTACCCAACTTATAATCTTGAGTTGATAGTTGTTTTACCTTATAGATTTAGTGGCATTATCTCTAGGGGGTATATGTAGATGTGTTAAGGGACCATAAAAGCCTATAGAATGCATTTAGTTAGAACGATCTAAATCTTTGTAAGAGGAGATAACTTAAATTATTAAAGGATTATGGTATGAATGTCTTATACCATTCAGGTAAGACCATTGTAGTGGCTGATGCTCTTAGCAGGTTGTCTACGGGAAGTGTCTCTCATGTAAAGGATGAGAAGAAAGAGTTGGTTTATGAGGTTCATAGGCTGGCTTGATTGGGAATTTGGTTAGTTAACAAACTGAAGGTTATATCTTGGTTCAGAATCTTCTTTAGTAGCTAAGGTAAAAGAAAAGCAATATAGTGATCCTATTTTTATTAAGTTGAAGGAATCTATCCAAAGTTAGAAAGTTGAGATTTTCTCTCAAGGGGTAGATGGTGTTATTCGGTGTTAGGGTAGACTTTGTGTTGTAGATATGGATAACTTAAGACAAAGGATATTGGTGTAAACTAATAACTTTTTGTATTCTATTCACCTTGGAGACATTAAAATATACCGTGACCTATGGAATGTCTGTTGGTGGAATGACATGAAGAAGCAGATCATAGAGTTTGTGGCTAAGTATCCACATTGCCAATAATTTAAGGTTGAGCACCAAATGCTTAGTGGTATGACTCAAAATATTAGTATCCCTACTTAAAGGTATTAATTGGTGAATATGGACTTTACTACAGAGTTGCATCTTACTCATCGACAACATGATTCTATTTGGGCTACAGTTGACTAGATGACTAAGTTGATACACTTTCTACCAATTAATACTTTAGATTTTGCTGAGGATAATGCTAGACTTTAACTTAGAGAGTTTGTGATATTGTATGGATTGCCTTTGAGAACCATCTTAGACAGGGGTAATCAATTTACTTCCCAGCTTTGGAAGTTATTTTTGAAGGGCCTTGGGACCCAGGTTAATCTTAGTATAGCTTTTTACAAACAGATGGTCATGTAGCATGGACCATTAAGACTTAGAGAACTTGTTGCGAGCTTGGGTGATTAACTTTAAGGTTATTTGAGATGATCCACTGCCTTTGAAAATATTTTCATATAATAATAGCTACACTTCAACATTTAAATGGCCTTGTTTGAAGTGTTTTATAGTTGGAGGTGTAGGCCTTTGGTGGTTAGTTTGAGGTTGGTAAAGCTATATTGATAGGGCCTAATTTTGTCCATGTGGCTATGAAAAAGGCTCAACTGATTAGAGAAGTTGAAAATATCTTTGATTCACCATAAAGCCTATGATATGAAGAGAAAAGAGCATTAATTTATGATTGGTGATTCGGTTTACCTGAAGGTATCACTACTAAAAGAGGTGAAGAGATTTATCAAAAAGGGTATAATCAATCTATGGTTTATTGGACCTTACAAGATATTGGGGTGCTTTGGCAATATGGCATATGAGTTTGACTTTCTTAGTGACTTAGCATCAGTACATCCAGTCTTTCATACAACTCTATTGAAGAAATGCATTGGTGATCAAATTTTAGTTATGTCCTTAAAGAGTGTGAGGTTGAAAGATTGTCTCTCTTATGAAGATTTCCTAGTGGACACTCTTATCCACCAAATTTGTAGGTTGAGGAATAAGAATTCACATCAGTGAAGTTATTTAGAGGAATTAGCTAGTCGTGAAAGCTACTTAGGAAGAAGAAGCAGACATAATGACCAAGCATCCTTAGTTTTTCCCTGTGAATTCTTCTCCAGTTTAAGGTAATAGTTCATCCTTAGTACTCCTGTCAATCTCATGCTATGTACCTTCTCACATGTATTAATATCTATTCATGAGTTCAACCAGTTTGTGTTTCTGTTACAGATCCAATTATCATGGAAGTATTCATCTCTTAGAAGCTCAGTGTTTGGATTGCAGCTTATTCCTTAGTCTTTCAGCTTTGAATCTTCATTTGAGGATGAATGACCCCAAGTGGAAGATATTATAATGACCTCAGAGTTTATGCATTTGTGTTGAGGTTTTTATATGTGTTTAGTTTCATAAAGTGAGGTCATTTGACCATTATAGATGGGGAAACATTTGAGATAAGTTTGGGGTCAGAAAAAGACATTATGGAATAAAAAATAAGGTTGAGCATTGCTTATGGGGACATTAGATTTGAGCCTTACATCATGGATCACTTTGAAATTGGATATTAGATGGCCTATTCTATGGGTTCTGCAACACATATGCATCCTTGCATATTAGGAGGTGTGACACACATCCTCTATCTATGCGTTGAGGTAAATGGTGTGACCGATACCTCTATTCTTGTAGGTTTCTCTATTTTTCTTTTAGAAATTAAGGGTAAGTTCATCCATTAACCCCACGTAACTCCCCTAACCCATTTTTCCAAACAACAACAATAACAACATATCCAGTATATTCCCACCAAGTATGTGTTTTAATGTATTTCAATTCATTAGCAAGAATAATCCTTTAATTCACGTCTCCCTTGAAGATTCATTGTTATTATGGATTTATTATTGTGTATCCTCATTATTATTATAAATTAAAGAGTTTGAGATTGTTTTCATAAAAATTCATTTACTATTAATACCTTATACATCATCATAAGTAGTTGTATTATTCAAAGATGGCGGGTTATGAAAACCTAATGACCTAGGAACTCATGCTTTGATAATTGAACAACTATTCGTTTAGTGTCACATGTTTTAGGATGCTGTCGGATAAAGTTTCAATATTCCATCTTAGAATTAAGTATTTTCAGCTAACCAATTATTTAGTATAAATTCAATTGGAAGTAGTACTTAGCACCGACCAAACATATGGATGGAGGCTCTTTCACCTATTTGATTGAGACCTTTAGTAGAAGTCTCTAAGTCACATAAATATATTCCCACTGTAGGTTTTAAAGTGTATTCAGTCAGATGGTTTGACACCATATTCCTTTAGACATTAGATTAGTGGATTCATATATACCAACCAATGTTTATAACCTTGGCAAGGTACTAAACACCCATCCAACTAGGATTACTATTTGGTCCCTGTTTAGCTCAAATAGGGTATTTGACTTAACAGTAGCTCCCAGAGTTCAGTCTCCATTATTGCATGGAATCATATTTAGTTTATTTAGTATATTATTGTCAGTTACATGTTGTATTTACTTGGTCATTGGATCAGTTATATTTTTCAATTTTCATGGTTAGTTTATCTTTTCATGATCAGTATATATAGTTACATATATCATAATGCATACCTATCATGCTTAGTACATTCTAAGTATTGATCACATACTTCTGTGAATTATATTGTATCATAATATAGGTTTAGATGTTCAGTATCCAGACTACAATTATCCTGATTCTGTAGTACTTTAGTAGCAAGGTTTGGTGAGTCCTTTTTATTCGTGGTCTAGTTTAGTATTTTTATTTCATGTTTTTTTTATAGTTTCAGACAGTTAGAGTTAGTTGGGATCTTTCCCCGTAACTCATCTTAGTAGAGGCTTTCAGACATATAGACTCATGTTTTGAGATTTTGGTTGTGCTAGATGTCTTTCCATATTAATTCAATATTGCTTTTAATTTAATAATTATCAGAAGATTCAAACTTTTTGTTTCCTCTCAATATTACTCAATTGTTATAATATCTTACTGTCATGCCAGGCCATGGGTTAGCTTGGGGTCACTTGTGACTTCTAAGTACTGTGTTACGACTAGGGGTAGTCTCGAGTTGTGACACTCTGGAAAACTATCTGCACTCACGAAAGAAGATCACAAGGTAGAATTAGTACATACCACTATGTATTGATAGGCATCATCGAGCAACCCGATTTAGCAATAACTTTAAATCTGAAATGAAATAACGAGTAGACCAGAGTTTAAACACATAGCAAGTAGTTTACTTTAAAAAACCACTTCAAATCAAGCCAAGCATAGTCTATAAATAAATTATATAAGCCACCAAGTATTATCATAAATAATCTTAGTAATTATTTCAAAGAATGGGTCTATATGCACCTCAATCTCACATTTAAATTTTCTTTTACTTTCATTATTATCTCAATATGTCATACTAACTCCTACCTCAAATATTAATTTGTACACACATACTATGGGACTTATTTCTACCCAACTAATCATGACCTACAGGAGTCACACCAGGATACATATACCTTATTGATGTGGTACCTGATCCATCAACTTATATCGTACCAACATGGTACTCGATCTATAATAGTTAAATCAATTATATTTCCACTTTTACTATTCCTTAGGTTATATATTAAATGCAACCAATTATAACCACTTTTCACAATCAACTCTCAAAATTTCAATAGTTCAATAATTAATAGCTTGTTCATTCAAGCATCAATAAATCGACAATCATAAACCACAAGTATGCACAAAGATCAATGAACATGACATTTAATTCAAAAGAATAGATTCAACTAAATCAAGTATAAACTCCATTAAACCATAATATACCTCATTTGAAGAACCAAAATCTAAGCTAACTCACAAGAGCTTTTCCTTTCCTCAATACCTCAAATGTTCACAATCTAAAATAAAGAAATACAAGAGTAATTAACTACTTACTATTCAATTATAAGCCTTGGGGATTCAACCCCGCTAACTTTTACCCTTATCATAGACGAAAACCTTAACCAAGGGATTTTCAACTATGAAATTACCCCAAATTCCCATAATTTATGCTGAAGGGAAATAATTCTATGCTAGGAAGTGTTCATTACTAACCTAGGATTAGTTTTCGATGAATTATATCTACCGATAAACTCTTTCCTCACTTTTGTTGAATTAGATCTCTCTCAAGATTCCTCTATTAGTTTCCATTCTAAGGATTCTACAATCGCAATTTATTACTAGAAGATAAGAGGGATGAATTAACTTACCTAAATGGAGAAAATCACCCAAGCTCAGCAGGAAATTGCTTCATAGCAGTCTTATAATGAACCCTTTGAGTTTATGAAATAAAACTTGGATAAAACTAACTTAAGAGAAATAAACTGGTGATGCCTACTGCAGCGAACTCAGCCTCGCTATGGCAACCACCAGCCCACTACGGTGGCCCTTTGCTACCCTATCACTACTAATATAATGGTACAACAAATGCTACAATGGTCTCACTATAGTAGAGATCCAAATGCTGAAACACTCCTTAAGCATAACTTGGGAAAAATATAAAGTTGCCTCATGTCACAATACAAACCTTAATATAGGACATCACAGAGTTATCCCAATATGACAACCTCTATATTGAAGTTCCATGAATCCATTTATTATCCCAAAACTTTCTACGGGAAACTATGCCACTTGATCAACCTATAAAGAATTTAACACCACCAAATAATACACTAGGAATCACAATTCACCACTAAAGCACACAATACCAAATTCTCGCCAGGAACCAACTGACCTTAAGATTTTATCAACTTTCTTTCTAGGGGAAATATACTTATGCCCTAAGTAATTCCATAACAATGCGATGTGTCATTACATTAAATATCACTTATAAAATTGTTCATCCCCATATAGAGAAGAAGAAATAAGGAAAACAAAGAGTGACCTGACTCAACCAAAATATACAAATACTTGCTATGCATATCAATTTCGGTCTGGCAAATGACCTTCTCTATAGGATGGTTCTTCCACTGAATTTTCATAGATGCAATCTTCATTGTTCAAATTATGGACATCTCTATCTATGATATCCATGGGATTTCATGCAATAGAGGTTTCTATCAAATAGGACCGAATCCCATAAAACAATGTAGTTACCATCACTATGGTACATTTAAGAATAAACACATAAAATATGTTATGGACTCCGACTAACTTAGAGGCAAAGCCAATCTATAGGCAACCACCAAGCACTTAAAAACCTTGAACGATCTAATATACCTTGGACAGAGCTTACCTCACCTACCAAATTCATATCACCCTTCATGAATTTAACTTTGAGCTATATTTGCCCACCTTATATAAATTGCATATCGTCCATCATTTGATTTGGCTATTTTATTTGCCTACTCTAAGCCACTAGAATCTTATCTTATATAAACTTCACTTTCTCCAATAAATCCCTCAAAAGTTTAGTACCCTAAGGTCTCACCTCAAAAAGTATCAAATTATCCAAAGGAAGATCTACACCTTCTTCTATAGAATGCTTCAAATAAAACCTTATCAATACTTGAGTGGTAGATATTACTATATAGGAACTCTACCAATGGCAGAAATTGGTACCAATGACCTCTAAAGTACATTACACATGTATTTAATACTTAAATCATTTCTTAGGCCACTCTTACTCTGAGAAATAAAATGTTATACTGAGGTCCACACTAGTACTCAAATACTCAAGTAATTTTTCCTAAAATTTATAGGTCTACTAAGTACCTATATCAAAGATAATAGATATTAGAGCCCCATGCAACCAAATAACTTTTCAAAGATAAATCTTGGATAACTTTACTATGTTATAAGTTAATTGCACTAGGGTGAATTGTATAGACTTTGTTGGCCTATTAATAACTACCCATATGGAGTAGAATTTCCCTAAGGTCTTGGAAAGGCCCAACATAAAATCTATATATGTAGACTTTTTCGTGGGTGTGAAGAGAATAACACCTATGAATGAGAGGCTATGAAATATTGTAGAAAAAGTTTCACTTCTTTCATATTCTTATCGTTTGATGGAGTGTGAACCCTATTGATATCCTTATAACTCTTAATTTATGTATTTATAGAAAATGCCTCCCAAAAGATAAAATGGAAGGATAAATAGAAATAGAAATAAAAATGGAAATAGTAACAGAAATGTAGATTAGCAAACACCACCAACTCCAACAGACCCTTTGAATAAATAATCCTCACATGCTGAGTTCAGGGTTGATTTCTAGGATCTTGATCAAGCCATGACTTAAAAGTTAACCAAAAGGTTATTGCACCAGTCAACCTAATTGTTAGAACAACAACAACTATTACCTAGGATTTCGTTTAGATGAATCCTCATAAGTTTTATGGTTCGTAGGAGGAAGAAGATCCACATGAGTTTATTGATGACATTCAAAATTTCACTGAGATTATGTATTTCAATCTAGTTAAGAGTGTAGATTGGCTACTTATTAGTTAAAAGGAGTGGCTCATACTTGGTGTAAGCAGTTAAAGAAAAAGAGGGGTGTAGATGTAGATCCAGTAAAGTAGGATAAGTTTGTAGCAATATTTTTGGATAGGTAATTCCCACTTGAATTAAGGATACCCAAGGTTCAGGAGTTCATTTACTAGAAATAGGTCACATAAGTGTGAAGGAGTATTCTATTAAGTTTACTCAAATTTCTAGGTGGGCATTAACAATAATGGGTGATTCTAAGGCCAATATGAGTAAGTTTGTATAGGCTATTTCTGAGGATGTGGTTAAAGAGAACAGAAATATTATACTGGTTAAGAAGATAAACCTCTCCAGGTTTATGACATATGCCTAAAAAGTTGAGAGAGAAAATATCAAAAAGAAGGAGAGAGAGTAGGAGGGCTATAACAGGTAGTTTTAATTTTTCTTAGTAGAGATCAGATATTAGTAATCATTCTCTATTCCATTAGAAATCTTTAGCTCTATCTCTATCATCTTGTAGTGCCCTAGTTTCTAAGTTTAAATAGGAGTATCCATATACGACACCAGGCTCTATGTCCTAGGGCAGTGCCACTAGTGGGCGCACTCATCTAATTTGCAAGAAGAGTGGCAAGAACTACCAAGGTGAGTGTATGACTAGAAACAATAAATATTTTAGGTTTGATAGGTTAGAACATAGGTTGAGGGAATACCTAGTGGACTCACATAGGGGTAGGTATACTCATCAACAAAATTAGCCTAACTCTTCAGCAGCTCTAGCAGGTCTCCCAACTCAATAATGTGCCTCATTTAGTGCAGGTGGCATTTAACATCAAAATAGACTTTTTGCATTTCACACTTAATAGGATCAAGAGGGTTCCCCTAATATATTCACTGGTATTTTTTAGGTTCTTCATATTAAGGTCTATGGATTTTTAGATATTGGAGAGACTCTTTCCTTTGTGGCTCGTTATATAGAATTAAACTTTGGCATTTGTCCAAAGAATATGACATTCCAAAGACAAACTTTAAAACTGGATATAATCTCTCTAAATTTGTAGTTATGTCTTTTGGACTAATCAATGCTCTTATAACTTTTATGAACTTGACGAATAGAGTGTTAAAGTAGTACCTGGACATATTCATCATTGTCCTTATTTATGATATCCTCATTTATTCTCAGTGTGAGGATAAACATGTAGAACATTTTAGGATTATCTTATAGACTTTTAAAGATTGCCATCTATTCACCAAGTTCAAAGAATGTGAATTTTAGTTAAAAATAGTAGCATTCCTTTTTTACATTTTTCAGGGAGAAGATTCAAGTTGATCCTCAAAATACAAAAGAAGTTAGGAATTGACCTATACTAATTTCTCCTTTAGATATCAGGAGTTTATTGGGTTTATCTAGATACTATAGATGGTTTATTGGAGGATTTTCATCTATTATTTCTCCTTTGTCAAGATTAACTCATAAAAAGTCAATTTTAGTATTCTAATTCTTATGAGAAGGATTTTCACAAATCAAAGGCTGACTCACTTTTAATCTAGTTTTGACTTTACCAGATGATTTTGATGGGTTTGTGGTTTATTGTGATTCTTTTAGAGTTTGTCTTGGTTATGTGTTGATGCAACATGGCAAGGTTATAACATATATCTTTATACAACTCAAGCTTGATAAGAAGAATTACCTAACACATGATCTAGAGTTAGTAGCGGTTGTTTTTTCCTTATATATTTGGAGGCATTACCATTACGGGGTTCATATATATCTATATGTGTGTGTGTTCAAGGATTACAAGAGCATTCATTATATGTTTAGTCAAAAAGATCTAAATCTTTTTAGAGAAGATGGCTAGAGTTATTAAAGGACTATGATATGAGTATCTTGTACCATCTAGGTAAAGCCAATGTTGTTGATGACGCTCTTAGCAAGTTGCAAATAAGAAGTGTTGCTAATGTAGATAATGAGAATAAAGATTTAGTTTGCGAGGTTCACATGCTTGTTAGATTGTAGTTCAGTTGGTTGATTCAGCTGAAGGTAGTATCTTAGTTTATAATGGTTTAAAATCTTCTTTAATAGCTCAGGTAAATAAAAGCAAGATAGTGATCCTATTTTCCTTAAGTTGAAGAAAACTGTCCACAGTCAGAAAGTTAAGGTTTTCCCCCAAGGGAGAGATAACATTCTTCATTCATTATTAGGGCATATTTTTCTTCCAGATGTGGATGACTTAATACAGTGGATGCTAAAAAAAGCTCACATTTCTTGGTATTCTATTCACGGGGGAGCCACTAAGATGTACCGCTATCTATGGTAAGTCAATTAGTGGAATGACATGAAGAAGGATATCATGGAATTTATGACTAAGTATCAGAATTGCCAATAGGTAAAGGTTGAAATATAGAGATGTGGTTAGATGGCTTAGAATATCAGCATTCCTAATTAGAAGTGGTAAGTGGTGAACATGGACTTTACTACATGGTTGCCCCATACTCGCTGAAAACATGATTCTATTTAGGTCATTATTGATCGAATGACTAAGTTAGCCTATTTCATTCCAGTTAACACTTAAGATTTAGTCGAGGATTATGCTATACTTTACCTTATATAGTTCACAAAACTGCATAGATTCCCTTTGACTATTATCTCAAACAAGGGTACTTAGTTTATCTCTTAGTTTGGAAGACATTTTAAAAGAGTCTTGGTACCCAAATTTATCTCAACATAGATTTTCATCAACAGACAGATGGTGGGCAGTGCAAAGAATTCATACCTTAGAGGACATGTTGAGATCTTGGGTAATTGATTTCAAGGGTAGTTGAGATGATCATTTTTCTTTAACTGAGTTTTCCTTCAACAATAGCTATATTTTAATATTTAGATGGCTTCGTTTAAAGTATTTTATGGTAGGAGGTGTAGATATCCTATTTTTTTGTTTGGGGATGGTGAAGCTACTTTCATAGGCCTGATTCTATTCATGAGGCTATGAACACAGTTCAATTGATTAGAGAAAGGCTAAAAATAGCTCAGAGTCACCAAAAGTCCTACGCAAATATCAGGACGAGGGAGCTTAAGTTTGCTATTAGTGATTTGGCTTACTTAAAAGTTTCGTCCATAAAGGGGTAATGAGACTTGGAAAGAAAGGGAAACAGAATCCTTGCTATGTTATTCCTTATAGGATTTTGAGTCGCTTTGGCAATGTGACCTATGAGTTAGAATTGCTTGTCGACTTAGCATCAATGCATCTAGTGTTTCATGTGTCCCAATTGTAAAAGTGCATTAGTGATCTAACTACAGTGGTTCCTTTGGATAATGTAGGTGTGTAAAATAGTCTCTATTTTAAGGAAGTCCAAATTGAGATTCTTAACCATCAGGTTCGTAAGTTGAGAAACAAGGAGGCCACTTCAGTGAAGGTTATTTTAAGGAATCTGCTAGTTAAGGGAGCTACTCAAGAAGAAGTAGTAGATGTGATGATCAACTACCCTTATCTTATCTCTTCGAACTCAGTTTCATAAATTGATTTCTCAAGACATGATGATGCCTACTTTAACCTACCAGTAGGTATGCCACACCATAGCCCAAAATACCAAGTAATAGGGCTAAGAAACTACACATAAGAGAATACAAAATATAAACACGCAATAGATGTACTAAGCAGTGATATATATGAATACGATAGTACAGAACATCAACGAAAATAGGAGTAAAAGTGCAAAAGAGTATCCCATGAGCTAGTAAAGTTAGTACAAGAGCCACTAAACCAAAATAAAATAGGAATAGACAGTATCAAATATACATGTAGTCTCAAAGTATACAAAAGAATATCCAAAAATAGAAAAGAGTAGAGAGGATCAACCCAGGGTATAAGAGCTTACCCTATCTTTGAAGCATTAATAACCATACGAATAAAATTAATTGCAGTGGCTCGTACTCAAATCTACATTAGGAAAAAGATGCAGAAGTATAGTATGAGTACCAAAAACAACGGGTACTCAGTAAGGATCATAGGCTGACAAAGCTAAATTACATTAACATTATAATAAAATACAAGAATATAAGCTAAAACAAACAAACAACAAACAACAGACCCAGTGTATTCCCACAAAGTGGAGTCTGGGGAGGGCAAGATGTACACAATCCATACCGCTACCTCAGAGGAAGTAGAGAGGCTATTTCCGATAGACCCCTGGCTCAAGATTGCGAGAATATAAGATAAAGTTGAAAATATAGAGGCATAAGCAGAAATAATATCTAGATCGGGAGAATGCGATAAATATATAGAATAAGTAACTCAAAAGTAAATAAAATCTAACTACAACATAATTAGTCCCCCATAAGCCTAGAAGGGATAAGAAAGATAGAAATTACCCAACAGAGCCCTCATAATCCCGATGGATACAAACAAGGAAGAAAATACTGATAATAATTAACTTAAAGTGTGACACAAGTGATAAC
Source organism: Capsicum baccatum var. pendulum (assembly GCA_030864225.1). NCBI lineage: Eukaryota > Viridiplantae > Streptophyta > Magnoliopsida > Solanales > Solanaceae > Capsicum > Capsicum baccatum. The sequence goes on from CM061552.1 coordinate 146,562,765, forward strand.
ATACGAGAACTCCCATTGAACCATAAATTTCAGACTTAAACTAAAACTTGAGAATAGTATCATCATTGTACAGATTCATATATAAATCATGAATGCCTAACTTGAATTAGATCTACTAAATAAGTTTAAAGTAATGATAACCTAAGGTTCTAGCTTTTTTTAAGTCAAAAATAATTCTAATTCCCCAATAAGGACATTTGAATCTATAAATGAAGTGGGTTTTAGTCATTCAATCTAAGTCGAAGGTTCTAAAGGCCAAATATTCCTCTAACCCGAGTAACCAAAGCAAACCAGAATTCATTAAATTACCTAAGTCACCTTAATGTTCATGGTTTAGTCTAAACTGACTAATAAAGAACTTAGATCAATAATTATCGAAAGGTACTTGACCTAAAAAGGCATGGTGTGGCCCATTACAAGTCTCAAAATCCATTCTAAGGCAAGTATCAACCCAAAACTAGACTAAGGCTTTAAAATTCCATTCCAAGGTCATAAATGAACTAAAACTATTATTAAAGAATCATTATAACTAATATGAGGGAAAACATGGCCAAATTCTGTGAAAAGGCCCCTAAACTGGCTAAGTTTAACCAATAAAATACTAAATTATCCACCAAGTCATAAGTGCCCACCCATAACTAGCACAATACTACACTAATAGAAAAATAATGATCAATCTATGAGGAAGGTAACCTTAGCATACTTGGATGTCGCTGAAAGTTAGTAAAGTCCACTACTCCAGAGATTTTCCCTTTTGAGAAGCCTTTAAACACTACCATGCTAACAAAAAAATAATATATGCATAGAGATGAGAATAACGATGCTCATATTTCATATAAATGGTCCAGGTCAAAAGTTAAACAAAATATTTCACGTGGGGCTTGCTTGTGGAATCATAATTTGAAACCATCAAAACATCCCTCTAAGCTAAAGAATCATTTACCATAAAAAATAAGTGGAATTTGAGCATAAATAGACCCAAAATCAGTGGAATAAAGAAACAAATGATGGGGAAAATATTGCAACAAAGTCTTCAACTCACTCCTAACACCTGCCAATTAAACTCCACAATTTTATGAGCTCCTTAGGGTTTTTTGGTATTTGTACTTGCAATAAATGTGCTAAACTAAGATAAAATGAAATATATAGAATGGTACCAGGGATGGCCACTTTAGCAACTAAATAACCGCTATAGAAGTCATGTTAAAGTATGTTGGGGGTTGCTAAAGTAGCCTAGCCTCATGGCTAACCTCCCCTAAAGCGGTCCAAAGACACTAAAGCAGTGCCAAGCCTCTAAAATAGGTTCTTCTAAAGCAATCTTCAGGACACTAAAGAAATTGCACCAAATGTAACAATAACTGCAGTTTTGGCAAAGTTTCATGTCTTTGATCGAACCCTCAGGATTTATTTGGGATATCATGAATGTACATGAACTATGATACCCGACTAAATTTGGCATTTCTAACTTGATGACACTTTCAAAATTTCCATCTTAGGTCATTTCGATTAAAAATGGTCCTAAACTCAAGGTTTTGTTTTAACTAAAATCCACCTAGTAGCCCAAAATGAATTCGTAATCCTTTGGACCCGAATTAAGGGTCCCTCCTAGTCTAAAATCAACATCAATATTTTTGAGTTGGTGTGACTGTAAGAATTGGCGTCCAATATAATTTACCTATAATTTAGGCCTAATCCCTTTTCTTAACAACAAAAACTCATTGGCTCTAGAAACCAAACGACTGTCCGGCAACCAAATTGTCAGTCCTAGCTAGTCATAAATGACTTGGCGCTGCTAAGGGAAAGCTCTCACTATCTAAAATGCAAAAAAATATAGGAAATGACTTGGAGGATCATTATAATATCCATTACTAATAGGACTTTTATCCACAAAAGTAAAGGATTAAAAATTACCTGAAGGGTTGAACAAGTAGGAATATTGGGCCTGCATCTCACACTCGATCTCCCAAGTAGCCTCCTCAACTGGATAGTGCCTCCACTAGACCTTAAACACAACAATATCTTTGGAATGCAGTTGTCAAAATCACTAAATAAAATAGAAACTAGCTCTTCCACAAAGTTCAACCTCTTATCAATCTGAATTGAGCCTCAATTTAGCATATGCGACTCATCGTGAATATTACTCAATAGCATAGATACATCAAAAATTAGATGAACAACTATAAATTCTGAGGGTAAGTACAACTCATACTCTACATCCCGAATTATCCAAAATATCTCCAATAGTTTGATATATTTAGGTCTGAGATTGCCTCTCTTTCCAATTCTCATCATGCCCTTCATGGGCGACACTCGAAGGAAAACTAAATCACAAACTCCAAACTTTAAAGTGTGAAGCCTATGGTCTACATAACCCATCTACCTACTCTAAGCTACCATATCCTAGCATGAATAACCTAAACCTTGTCCGAAGACTCACAAAGCAAGTTAGTACCTTATGGTCTAACCTCGAAAGCCTCAAACCATCCAATCAAAGATCGACAACGCCTACTATATAATACCTCAAATGGTTCCATCTCAATACTCAAATAGTATCTATTATTATAAGTAAACTTCTCTAAAGCTAAGAGTTTCTCCCACTAACCTCCAAAGTCTATAACATATACATATGGGCTATCAAGGCAAACTCTCTCTCGAATATAGATATGGGCTAACCTCTCAGCATTGAAGGAAATCTAAATAGGGATAAAATGAGCCAATTTGGTCAATCAATATATGCGATCAAATTCTCTTACAGCCATAAGAAGTGCGAGGTAAACCACTTATGAAATCTATAGTAATCTACTCTTACTTCCACTCTAGAATTGGTAGTCTCTAAAGCAATCCATGAGGTCTCAAACACTTGACTTTTACCTACTAGCATCACAAACATCAAGCTAAAAAGTTCACTATATCTTTCTTCATACTACTCTACTAGTAATATTGTCTTAAATCTCTATATGTCTTAGTTGTCCTAGGGTTAAAGGAGTATTTTGAGTATTGATTCTCTTGTAGAATTAATTGAATCAAGGATCTAACCCTCAAAACAAAAATACGACTGTCGAATCTCAAAATTCCCAAAACATATAAGGTAGTACTCCTAGACTCACCCCTCATTACCTAGTTTTGAAGGCCATAAATCCTACTATCCTTAAGCTATTGGCCTCAAATATTCTATATCAAGGTCGACCTAGCCACCACCCTAGCGATAATCTTCTAGAGGTCTAAATTATCAAGCCAATTATTATGTTGTCTAAGAACTAATGTCCAAGGATAACAGTTGATTTAGAACTAAAATAGAAGCCAAGATACCAATATTCTCTAATATCCGCGTCAAGGCATCTATTACTACACACTCTGCTTGGGTGGTATCTATTGGAAATGTCATAGACCTTCAATAACTTAATCTACTTGCTCTTTCTTAAATTAATCTCCCTCTAGATCATGACGCAGTGACTACTATGATGGTCTATAAATACCTCAAAGAAAACCCCATATAATTGAGGCCTCCAAATCTTTAGCATAAAAAATACCGCTGCTGCTACGAGAATCACTTTTGCTATCTTTTCCTCTGGATATTTAGTTTTCCTGGTTCTCTCTTTCCTTCCCATGGATTCAGCTATAGTTCAATGGTGTAGAGATCCACTAAGTACCCTTATACTAGAGGACATTGTAGGCTAAATCTAGAAAATTCTCTACTACCAACTCTAAATCCAAATTTGTGTAGTTTCACTTGTGTACCTTAAGATGTCTCAATGCATAAGAAATAACCTAATTCTAGCGCATCAAACATGCCCTAAACCAACACCAAAAGCATCAAAATATATAGTAAATCCCTTTCCCTCAACTTGAAGTTGAAGTGACAAAGTCCTTAAGCTTTAGAAAGCTGAAATCACACTCATTAGACCACTATAGTGGAACCTTCTTTTGAGTCAATCTAGTTATAAGCACTACAATAAAAGAAAATATCTCAATGAACCACCTGTAGTAGCCTGCAAACCAATAATACTTTAAACCTTGATCAATGATGTAGGTCTGGATCAATTATAAATAGCCTAAATCTTTGTTGGATTCACCATAATCCCATCCTTAACACTACAAGTCCTAGGAATGGCACAGACACTATACATGACTCACACTTTTAAAATTTGGCAAATGATTATGATGTCTCAAAGTGTGGAGCACAATCCTCAAATATTGATCATGCTCCTTATTACTCCTTGAATAGTCATCAATGAAGACTATCACAAAGAAATCCAAATAAGGCCTGAAAATATGGTTCATCAAGTCCATGAACATTGTAGGGCATTGGTCAACCCGAAAGGCATCACTAGGCACTTATAATGGCCATAGCAAGTCCTAAAGGATGTATTAGTTGTCTTAATCCTTAACTGATGGTAACCAATATCAAGTCAATCTTTGAGAACACGGTCCTACCCTGAAGCTAGTCAAATAAATCATTGTTATGAGGCATGGGATACTTACTCATTATTTTCACCTTATTTAACAGTCCGTAGTCAATACACATATGCATTGAACCATCCTTTTTCTTCAAACATAAGATAGAAAAACCCAAGGTGAAAACTCAACCTAATAAAACCCTATATAGAAGATCTTAAAGTTGAGATTTAGCTTCTTTAGGCCACTAGGAGCCATATAGTAAGGTTCCATAGAAATAGGTTGGATTCCTAGCTCAAGGTTAATAGCAGAAGTAATATCATGCTTAAGAAGAAGGCCAGGAAGGTCGGTAGGAAAAATATCAATATACCCATGAAAAATAGGAATAGAATCAAGTGAAGGACTCTCTACACTAACGTCACAAACAAAAATAATGGAAGACTTACAACCCCTGGATACCAGTCTTTTAGCCCTAACATAAAAAATAATCTCCTTAATGTGTGGCTAAAAGAACCCTGCCACACTATAAGGGATATGGTAGCCATGTCTAAGGTGACGGTTTTGGCAAAACAATCGAAGACTGCATAGTAGGGGTAACCATTTTCGTGCCTAGAATCATACTAAAATCTACCATATCTAGCCCAATAAGTTTAGCCTGAGTATCATACTCTCAAACATTCATAACACATAATATGTAAACCCAATATAATACTAAAGAATCAACCACCAGAGTGGCTTCATGCAATGACACAAATAAAGACTCTAAAGACAACTCTAATTGAGGTGCATAATGAGTAGACATATATGAATAAGTAGATCCTAGATCAAATAAAGCAATAGCTAGCTGGAGGAAGACTAAAATCATACCTATAATAACAACATCCGAAGACTCCACCTATTGTTAATTAGGTACAACTATAGCTCACCCTGTTTGCCTCTAGACTAGGTACCTGACTGACCACCGATACTACATGCCTAAGGTCCTCTTCTAAAAACATGGGGACTACCTTTACAACCTTGAGCACAATCCCTAGCTTGAGGCAGTACTAATCTAATTAGCTAAACTCTCTATGCTATGGGCTTAATCATCCAACACCAGGGATGCTCTCTAGACAAATGACAAATGACCCATAGTTATAATATGCATCAGGCACTCTACTCTATCTAGAAGGTATGGCTAACCCAAAATGGCCATCTCAGCCTGAAGACCCTGATTGTGTACCCCTCAAGGACTGATAACTACTCTAGCCACTCTAGTTATTATACCAAGCTGATTTATGTCATTAATCTAAAGTGTTTCTTGAATGGGCCTGCTATATTGACATTGTCTTGAAAAGGCTAACGCTAAAAGTACCTATCTTGAACGCCTCTACCCCTAAATTATGAGCTGCTATAGCTCCCATTGTAACTACCCTATTAATGCTACATCTTATTGCGAACCTCTTGGGCCTTGTCATGCATCGCTTCCATAGATTGAGCATAATAAAAAATTTCCACAAAAGACCTACCACAACAACTTAAATCTAAGTGGCCATGCAAGTCTTAGCACACTAATGAAACATTAAATCTACTCATATTCAGTATGTAAAATCATAGTAGCATATTTGTCCAACTCATAGAACCTCACCTTATACCTAATAGCAATCATAAAACCCCACTCCAAGCTAGTTAATTAATTTCTAAAGTGCTTAATGCGAGGGATATACTTCTCTGAAAAAGCCTTGAATAACTTAGTCCATGTCATAAGGGAGAGTTTACTATCCTAAAATCCATTTAAACTCTCCACCATTGTCTGGATACATGACCAAACTAAAAGGTGGTGTAGTTCATACCATGTGACTCTACTATTCCTAAATTATGGATCCTCTCCATAAAACTAGTTAGAAACTTAAATGCCCCCTTACATGGGCCTCTGTAAAACTAGGTGGAGTTAATTTTAGAAATTGGTCCAATATTATCTTCTCCCCAATAGTCATAACTAGCTTAGCAGTTATTGGCAATGAAACTTTCGGTGCTGGAGTAACCTTTACTCTAGGAGCTATAGTTGTAAGCTACAATCCTTAAATAGTGCCACTATAGTCCACTGATTGAGAACCATTACACAGTGCACCACCTTTAAACCCCAATAACTTAAGCAAAGCATCTCTGATCAATGAGAAACAAATAAATATCAATGGGACCTGAACTTCCCCTAACCCACCAGTGGTTGGGTTGGTGAATCTCTAGATCTATATTTGGCTCAAGAGCAATAATAGGAGTTTGTGATGGCTCACTGGCCTGATCTCTAGCTAGTGCTTTAGGTCTAGTGTGGACTCAACCTCTGGGATGACCTTAGCCTCTAACAAGTGCCCTAGTTATAAGATTCCAAATCATTATAGCCCATGTCCTAGCCATCCATAAAAAAAGTAAAATAATGAGAATTTAGAAAGTAGTACAAACTCAAGTATCGACTAAGAATATCCTATAGCCTCCCAAAGATATGATACAAATGTCATCATACCAATTTGTGTGAGTCTACTAGACACTTGATATTGTACCAATAATAACATTGAACCTAGGATCTTATACCAATTTGTTATGACTCAATTTCTTGAGTCATGGAGGCACCTCTTTTAACCCATCAATAGTTAAGCCAAACCATAGCCTAGAATGAGAAGTAATGGACTAAGCAACAAATTAAAAGAGAATAAACATATAATAGAAATACTAAGCAATGTTGTATATATGAATATGATTGCACTGAACATCAATAAAAATAGTAGTAGAAGTGCAAAAAAGCATCCTATGACCTAGTAAAGTTGGTACAAGAGCCACTAAATAAAAATAAAAGAGTAATAGACATTATAAAATATACATATAGTCTAAAAGTATACAAAAGACTGTACAAAAATAGCAAAGGAGAGAGGATAAACTCTGGGCCCTAAGAGCTCACCCTATCTCCAAAGAAGAAGCAAACCTAAGGATAACATAAGTGGTGGTGGTTTGTACTTGGATTGGTATTAGGGAAAAGATCTATAAATATTGTAAGAATACCAAAAAAAAGGTACTTAGTAAAAATCGTAGATTGACTGAGCTAAATTATAATAACACTATAAAAATATGAAAATGTAAGGTAAAGTCAGGAATAAGGGGGCATAAGAAGAAACAATATTCCAATTTTAGTGAATATGGAAAAAAGGAAAAATAAGTAACTCTAAGTAAATACATTCTAACTATAACCTAGCTGGACCTTCATAAGCCTAGAAGGCACAAGTAAGAGAGAAAAAGCCCAATCGAGACCCCATAAGCTTGGTGGATACAAACAAGAAAGAAAGTACCAAGAATAATGAACTTAAAGTGTTCCACAAGTCATAAAATACCTAAATTCCTTTTAACCAATAAATGTCGAACTTGAACTGAAACTTGAGAATAGTATCATCATTGTAAAGTGCCACTTGTAGATCATGAATGTTGAACATGAGATGAATCAAGTAAATAAGTTTAAAGTAATGACAAACCAGGGTTATAACTTATTTTAAGTCAAAAATAATTCTAAGTCCCCGATTCGGATGATCGAATTTATAAATGAAGTGGGTTTTAGTCACTAAATCTATGTAGAAGGTTCTAAAGGCCAAATGTTCTTCTAACCTGAGTAATAAAGCTAATCAGAATTCATTAAATGACCTAACTCACCCTAAGGTTCAAGGTTTTGTCTCAAGTGACTAATGAAGGCCTCTTAGATCTATAAGGAGCTAATTTAGGCACTTGACCTAAAAGGGGGACCTGTGGGACTCGTTACTAGTCTCGAAAATCCATACTAAGGAAAACACCTACCTGAAACTACAATAATGCTTTTCAATTTCTTCACAAGGTCTTAAAAAAAATAAAAACTAGTCCTAAAGTATCATTATTTCTATGATAAGGGAAAACTGGGCTAAAATCTACCAAAGGCCCCTAACCGGCTAACTTTAACCAATAAAATACTAAACTATCCATAAAAGTTCCCATCCATAGATAGTATAATGCTACACTAATACCATAATAAATCTCCATCTATTAGGATAGTAACCCTAGCCTATCTGGATGCCTCCAAAAGCTCATTAAGTACACTATTCTATAGTTTTTCCATTTCGAAAAACCTCTGAACTATAATGACCCTTTAGGTTAGTTTTCAAATTTCCACTTATTTTCATTGAAACAATTTTTATATAGTTTCCCCAAGTTATTTATGACTTGCTGGAACTAATAGTTCGGTTACCTAGAAATTTATTTGGATTTTAGAACCAATTCCTTGTTTTAAAGTCTTCGTTGGTTTCAAATAGACACCAAAAAACTCTAGTCAAATGACCTCGAATGCAAATTTCGACTGTCCCAACAACTCCAAAATATTAATTCTAGGCTAGGAAATTATTGGTTAGGGTCCCAAGGTACCCGGGCTCATTTTGACCTATTGATCGAAAAGTTAAGAAAATTGATATTGGGCATGGGACCCACTTTTTGTTGAAACAACCTTGGATGGAAATTTCAACTGTGCAGTTGAGTCCAAAATATCAAATTTGATAGGGTTACATAGTTTGTTGCATGTACGGGATTTTTAATGAATCCTGAGGGCTTGGTGGACACAGAGATAGTTTTGGCCGCGATCATGATTACTTTGTGTAGCCCCAATGTAATGTGATCTCTATATATTTGTAGTGATATCAACTCATGTGACAGTTGTAATATATTGTGATAGAGATAGTCAGGTTGCGATAGCGACACCCGAGAACTTTGTATGGATACAAATAGACCCTTTTTTCTTGATTTTGCTCATTCTTCATCCATTATATTGATACTAAAACCTTTAATAGGGAGATAGCTTAGAATTGAGCCTTGTGGATGATTTAGGAGCTTGGCTAACGCTCGTTTCCATGATTGTCTTCTGATTTGCGGTAAGATTTCACTATTTTCATGGTAGAATTTCCCATTTCTTGTTCAAAGATCCCTAAACCTTAGAGGCTTGATTTTAGCCCAAAATTAGCTTAGATTTTATCTATTTTTGAGGGTAATGACTGCTTGAGCATGAGAAAATATTAGGTTTATTTTAAAAATGTAATTTTCTATAAATCGAACCAACATAAGATTTTTAGATAATTTTTGGACCCAAAGCACAATAGTGCAATATGGGTATCATTATTATCATATTTATGAGTAGAATGTGATTTTGATAGCTTGACATCTTATGGAAGCTTCTCAAAAGGAAAAAGTTATTATTTAGCAGATCTTTTGAGCTTTCTTTAACATCTCGGGAGGCTAAGTTTTAGCTCTTGTTAGATTGATATAATTCTCATATGTTTATGGAATTGTCTTATATTTGGGATGGGTTTTAGGTGTTTATGTGATAAATTGAAATACTTGTGGTTAGTTGGACTATTTAGGCTATTTTGAATATCATTTTTTGGCATAATTAGCCTAGTTATATCTATCTTAGGTAAAATTGCCCTTGTGGTTCTTGTTTAGAATGAAAATGTCTTAGTTAAACAACCAATGAGGAGAATGTATTAGTCACTTGGGTTTAAGGTGAATCATACCCTGGTTATTACTACCTTAGGTGAAATTAGCTTAGTCACTCTACATTAGAAGGAATTTCTATCCCGCGGCTAGTTGTGGCTTGTTCGACATCGAATGATGAATTTATATAAGTTAGCCTTGTTTGAGGTAGACATTTCTTGATAAATTATTTTAGGGATTTAGAAGTGGTCTCTTTGACATACCTTAAGACAATACTTATGATCGTTATTGAAGACTCTTTAATACGCTGGTGTACATCTAGGAAGATGGTTATTTTGGTGATATTTAGATGCCTTGGAACTTTTTGGTTATTCTCTATCTTGAGTCGAGGGTCTATCAGAAACAACCTCTCTACTTCTTTGGAGGTAGCGGTATGGACTGCGTACATTTTACTCTCCCCAAACCCCACTTTATGGGAATACACTAGGTTTGTTATTATTGTTTTTGTTGTGGTACTTTTTGTTTATGATGGATGACATTGGAGGTAATGCTTAATGAGAATGCCATAAATGAGTAATTAATTAAGCTTATGTTATTGATGAGCTATTACATATGCTATTGATTTGGCTATTAATTGGGCTACCGAATATACTATTGAATAAGACCTTAATTATAATAATGACTAATCCATAAATTATTCTATTTATTAAGTCAACAAAGGATCTATTAACTACTCTAATGATCATGCTTATCGATATATTAGAGCTTACGCTATTCTTTGTGCTAGAGGTCATGCTTAATGACTACATTGGTGATTAAGTTATTGATCATGCTATGAATGAAATATAGGTTATGCCATGGATTAGATATTGATCAAGCTATTGGTAAGCCATCGATTATACAAATAATAAGCTATCTATTATGCTATTGATAAGCTGTTAATTAGGCCATTGATAAGTTATTGCCTATGCTTGATAGTACATATTAATTATGTTAGAAATTATGTTTACTGACTATATTGGTGAGTATGGTTTGTATAATTCTAAACAACATAGTTACTAATTATATTAGTGACCATCCCATTGATCATGCTAAAGAACATGCTTATTTACTATATTGGCAATTATGTTATTGATTATGCTATAGCTCATGATTTTAGTTATGATTATTGTTCATGTCAATGTACTATGTTGATGGTTATGCTATTAAATACTCTAATAATTATACTATAGGCCATGAAAATGATGATATGATTGTCAGTATAAGTCTAGATATTACTTATACTATGAACTATCTAAATAGCAGTTTAAGTCTGGATAATAATGATGATATCAATTATTTATGTCTGGTAGAGGTCCAGAGGAGGGTTGTGATAATGGTGATGATATTGATTATTTATTTCAAGTAGAAATTATGATAATGGCTATAATATTAATGATGATATTTATGAGGATATTATTGAATATCTATATTGGTTTGAGTTTGGATATATATATATATATATATATATATATATATATATATATCCGAACTTGAATCGGTATGGATATTCAATAATATCTTCATAAATATCATCATAAATATCATATCCTCATATATATATATATATATATATATGCACACCTTAAACTATGATTTCATACTTAGTATGATATAATGATATCTGGGAGTGAGATTGACAATAATTATTCTAGCTAAGTATGAAATGAGGAAATGGTTATAATATGGTAAGATATGGATGGATTCTAGTGATATAATAATTAACTGACAAATGATGTTTAGTTGATAAATAATAACAATGAATAGTTCATAAGTGATGATTATTGGCTATATGAGGATTAGTTATATCAGATGTTTAGTTGATAAAGGATGATTAATTGATACATAAGAATTAGTTATCACATGATAGTTAGTTGATAAGTGTTGATGTTAGCAAATAATGAATATAGACAAACGATGGATATAGTGTGGCATAACTTGGATGAATTCCAAGTGTATTATGAGAGTTGATAAATTGATCGTGGTGGGTTATTATTTCTTGTTTGTACCTTCCAGACTTTTGGGGGCATGCGATGGGTTATTAATATTTTTGTACTAATTGACATATGGGAGCCAATTTGTTATTAGAATTGCATATGTTGATGCTTTAAGTTGTGTTATGCTATTATTTTGGTTTATTTACTTATTTATGCAAAGCGATGTTGGAGTTACTTCAGTCTTGTCTATACCTTGACTTAGTTTTACTATGTCATATTTTATCATTTTTATATCATTATTTAGCTTAGTCAGCCAATGATACCTACTTAGTACCCATAGTTTTATTATTTATACTACACTTCCGTACTTTTTTGGTGTAGATTCAAATACTAGTTGCCACTGTTGATAGACGTTCGTGTTGTGTTAATGTTTGGAGATACGGTAAGCTCTTAGAGTCAGAGTCACCTATTTATTCTAAGCTCTTAGATTTGGAGTCACCTATTTATTCTATCTTTCTATGTTCATTCTTTTGTTTTGAGACAAATTTTATTGACTAGTCTAGATATTTGGGTTGTATTATTATTACTAAATTCTTTTGTACTAGCTCTACCAGGTCGTGGGATGGTATCTATATTGACTATCTTATCTATTTAAAATACTATGCTTATTTAAAGGTTATGTTGTTGTTTTCTGCCTATGTTGGCCATTTTTCACCAAGTTAACCCATTATTTTTAACTCAAAGTTATTGTTTAGCCTACCTACTGGTAGGATAGAGTAGGTTTCATCATGACTTATAAATTGGGTCATGGCAAATTGGTATCATAGCCTAGGTTTCATCGATATTATTGGTACAAGAGAAAGTGTCTAGTGAGTCCTTTAGATCAAAATAATGACATTTATTTCCTATCTTTGGTATATGCAACATTCTTAAGAGTTCTTCACTTCTTTCATTCATTTTGTGTTAAGAATTTGAGTTAGTTTATAGAACATATCTTAAGAATGTACGCTGAGGCCTTAGCTATCTGCAAAAGAGTGAAATCAAAGATGTGTACCGAGCCTAGCTATCCTACCCCTATTCATGGATGACTTAGAGATTATGGACAGTCTAGATATATATACCCAGTTAGGGCTCTAGAGAAAGTGCCTTCACTAGACCCTATTCTCCCTCCAGAGTTAGAGATTCTTTCACCCTAAATATCAGTGAGGTAGGGACTAGCCTAGGCTCCACCAGGGTTTATTTCTTCTTCAATGCTCAATGATGCTTTAGTTCATCTTTTGGGTACGTTTTTAGTGCACTATCTGATAATGCACAGTCTATAGATTAGAGTGGTATGGATGCAGGGGCGCAGCCTATAGCTATGGCTTTCAAAGTTAAGGTCCCTCCTTTACTGGTGGTCGCTCAGATGGTAATTTCTTATCCAGTGGTTGTCCATCCTGCTATGTCTGCTGAGAAAAAGAAGATGTTGGGCATATTCTTAAGATTGTCTCTACCTATGTTTTCTGGTGCTCTAGGTGAGGGTGCATATGAGTTTACGATTACTTGTGATAATAGGATCAGTAATTTAGGCCTTGCTGGTACTCGTGGTATGGATTACACCACCTTTTAGTTGGACGTGGCTACTCTACATTAGTAGAGAGGTTATTTCATTCTAGACCAGCCAGATATTCACCTTTTACATGGGCTTAGTTCTCTGAGATAGTCTTTGAGAAGTATATGCCTCGCAACCTTAGCAATTTTTTGAGGGATCATTTCTCTAGATTGGAGCAGGGCTCCATGATAGTTGTGGAGTATGTGGTTTATCTTCACGAGTTGGCAAGGCTTGCTAGTTCTATTTTGGGTATTGAGAATGAAAGAGTTCATTGCTTTTTGAAGGGTTGAGACTTCCTCTTAATATGTCTACTTAGAGTTTGGTTGTTATGGGTAGGCCTTTTGTTGAGTTTTTAGAATATGCTCATATGATAGTGATGATGCATCGTGAGACTCGTGGGAGCAGAGATAAGAGGCCTAGGCATCAGGGCAGTTTCAGTAGGATCCATAGTTGTTGCCAATTTAGACATAACCACTTTCATTGTAGATATCCTCCATGTCTATCCAATTATCTCAAAGTCAGCCTAGTCGACCTATTTAGGTAGCTATTCTGATTACTAACAAAGGTTAATCAAGTTCTATTAATTTTCTTGGTCATGGAAGTGGTCTGTGTTTAAAAGGTTTATCATCTGGTCATTCTAGATCTGATTGTTATTTTAGGTAAGCTAGATCTATTGGTTTTGGTTTAACTCTTTGTACATGTTATAGTTGTGGAGCTCATGGTCACTATTTGAGAGATTTCCCTAGTCATAAGGCAATTGTCATATTAATCAAACTATTCCCCCAATTAGAGCAGTTCATCCCATATATAAAGGTGATTTTTAGGGTTGTAGGGGTAGTTTCCTGGGTACTCAAGGAAGTTCTCAGACAGGCAGGACAACAGGTCAGTCAGGAGCCTTACCAGGTAGAAGTAATGGTCATTTATATGCAGTGCCCGCAAGCCCAAGGTTGAGTCTTCAAATATTATTATTATAGGTATAATTTTTGTGTGCCGTCAGTCGGCCCTTTCTTTATTTGATCTAAGATCCACTCATTCTTATGTATCTTCCTATTATGCTCCATAGTTAGAGGTATCTTAGGATTTATTATCCATGCCATTATGTGTATCTACTCCCATGAGTGGTTCTTTAATAGTGGATCGGTTGTTCAACTCCTATGTTGTAACTGTTAGAGATGTTGATACTTATGCTAATCTTATTATTCTGGATATAGTGTACTTTGATGTGATTTAAGGCATGTACTGGTTATTCCTATATAATACGGTCATGGCTTATTTTACCAAGACCAATACCTTTACCATGCCTAGTATAACCCCAGTCGTGTGGTAGAGAGTGGTTAGCCGTAAGTCAATGGGGTTTATTTCTTATATTTATGCTAGGAGGATTATTTTGAGGGTTGTAAGTCTTATCTCGCTTATGTTTGTGATACTAGTTTGGAGAGTCTATCGTTTGACATTGTTTTTAGAGTTTATGAGTATCCTGATGTGTTCGCCACTGACCTACCTGGTATTCCCCCTATCCATGAGATTGAGTTTGTTATTGATCTTGAGCTTGGCACCTGACTTATTTCTATGGCACCTTACTGTATGTCTTTTATCGAGCTTATGGAGCTAAATTCTCAGCTTTAGGATCTTCTAGGTAAGGGTTGTTTTAGATCAAGTGTGTCTCTTTGGGGAGCTGTTATGTTGTTTGTGAAGAAAAAATATGGATCCATGTGTATGTGTATTGATTATAGGCAGCTTAATAAGGTGATGGTGAATAACCGTTATCCTATGCCTCGTATTAGTCACTTGTTCGACTAGCTTCAGCATACAGTGATGTCTTTTAAGATTGATTTGAGATATGGTTACCATCAGTTAAGGATTTGGGCTGAGGATATCCTGAAGATAGCTTTTAGGACTCGTTATGGTCAAAATGAGTTCTTAGTAATGTCATTTAAATTGTCTAATGCTCCAGCGGCATGGATGGATTTTATGAATCGAGTGTTCAAGACTTATTTGGATTTCTTTATAATTGTGTTCATCAATGACATCCTTGTGTATTTGAGGAGTAGAGAGAAGAATGCCCAACATTTAAGGATTATGCTCCAGACTTTGAGATATCATGTACTTTTTGCCAAGTTTACTAAGTGTGAGTTTTGGCTTGAGTCAGTGACATTTCTTGAACATGTGGTGTCTAAGAATGGTATTATGGTAGACCTAACTAAGATTGAGGCAATTCGTAATTAGGCTAGGCCTATATCTTCAACTGAGGTTCGTAGCTTTATTGGTTTGGTAAGTTATAATAGACAATTCATCGATGGATTTTCTACTATTTTAGCACCTATGACCAGATTGAGTCGAAAGAAGGTTCCTTTATGATGGTCTGAGGAGTGTGAGTTAATCTTTAGAAAGCTCAAGGATTTCCTTACTTCATCACCTATTCTAGATCTTTTTAAAAAGGGTGAGGGATTCACTTTGTATTTTGATGCATCTGGTATTGTTCTAGGTTGTGTTTTGATGCAGCAGGGTCATGTTATTTCTTATGCTTTGCGACAACTTAAGGTTCACAAGTCCAACTACCCCACTCATGATTTAGAGTTGCATTGGTAGTTTTCACGCTTAAGATTTGGAGGCAGTATCTTTATGGTGTGTGTTGTGAGATTTCCACTAATCATCGTAGTCTTTAGCATCTTATGTCCCAGATAGAGCTTAATGCTAGACAGTGTAGATGGATAGAGTTGCTTTAGTATTATGATATTTCTATCTTGTATCATCTGAGTAAGGAAAAAAAGTGGTAGCAGATGCCTTGAGTTGGAAGATAGTGAGTATGGGTCGCTTGGCTCATATTTTAGTATCTCAAAAGACGTTGGCATAGTACATTCACTCCTTAGACAACTTGATGGTTCGACTTGATATTTCACACCCTAGGAGAATTCGTGCTAGTGTTAAGGCGAGGTCTTTACTTTTTAAGCAGATTCAGGCTCGTCAGTTTGAGCATACTAAGCTTTGCTTCCTCTGTGTCAGGTGTTGAGAGGTGAGTCCGAGAGGATCACACTAGATTCTGAGGTAATTTTGAGATTTGACAACCACATTTATGTTCCAAGGATCGATGATTTGATCTATTTGATTATGTATGAGGATCATATCTCTAGATATTATATTCATCCAGGTACAACTAATATGTATTGAGATTTGAGATAACATTAATGGTGGATTAGTATGAAGAGAGATGTGATGGATTTTATATCTTATTGCCTATGTTGTTAGCAAGTAAAGGTCAAACATCAACAACCAGGTGGATTAACTCAGAGGTTACCCATTCCTGAGTGGAAATAGGAGCAGATTACCATGAATTTTATTAGTGGTTTGTCTCGGACTTCTTGCGGTTCTAATGGTATTTGGGTCATCATAGATAGATTGACCAAGTCAGCACACTTCCTTCTTATTTATATGTCCTTCAGTACTAAGAGGTTAGCTTATATCTATATGTGTGGGATAGTCTATTTGGATGGCATGCCTATATCTATTATTTCAAACTTTGGTTCTGTGTTCACTTCTATATTTTGTAGAGCTTTGAAAGAGAAGTTGGGTACTCAAGAGGATCTTAATATAGCTTTCCATCCTCAAACCGATGGCTAGTCTAAGCGGATAATTCAAGTGCTTTAGGATATGCGCCGAGCCTATGTTATAGATTTTGGAGTCCAGTGGGAGGAGCCCTTAGCCTTGGCAGAGTTTACATATAACAAAAGTTATCATTTGAGAATTAATAAGGTGCCTTTTGAGGCTTTGTATGGTAGGAAATGTCGTTACCTGGTTGGATAGTTTGAGACTTCTAATATTAGACCCCGTGGTATCGATTTGCTTTAGGAGTCATTGGATAGAGTCAGGGTGATTTAGGATAGGTTTAAAGTAGCTCAGAGTAGGAAGAAGGCCTATATAGATAGTAGATTCCGTGCCTTGAGTTTGGAGTTATTGATCGAGTATTCCTTCCTGTATCGCCCATGAAGGGTGTGATGAGGCTCAACCCTAATATATTAGACCTTTTGAGATTCTTGGCACAGTTGGTGAGGTGGATCATGAGTTAGCTTTAACTCTAGATTTTGTTGTTGTCCATCTAGTTTTCTTTGTTTCCATGTTATAGAGATACATTCCTGATCGATCTCATATGCGTAGGTGGGACTCAATCCAGCTAGATGAGCAGTTGACCTTTTTAGAGGAGCCTATGCTCATTTTGGCTAGTGATGTCAGGTGGTTGCGTACTAGGGAGATTCCTATAGTTAAGGTTCAATGGAGGTACCACTTAGTAGAGGAGGCTACTAGGGAGATTAACAGCGAAATAAGGACCTAGTATCCTCATCTGTTTGAGGCTTCTGGTATATCCTAATCCTTTAAATTTTGCGAACGAAAGTTCCTTTAGCAGTTGATATTGTAATGAAGCTTCAGGTCATTTTTCATATTTATTTTTGCCTCTACAACTTTTCTATAGTTTCCCTAAGTCATTTATGACTTCCTAGACCATAAAGTTCGGTTATCAAGAACTTCTTTTGGTTTTTAGAGCCAATTCCATATTTTGAAGTCTTTACTAGTTCCAAATGGCCACCAGGAAAAAACATCAGCCAAACAATCTCGAATGAAAATTCTAACTATTCTAGCAGCTCTAGAAAATCGATTTAAGGCTAGGAGAACTCTTGGTTTAGCTCCCAAGGCACCCGGTCTTATTTCAACATATTAATCGGATTAAGAAATAAAAATTTGGTATGGAACCCACATTTTGTCGAAATGACCTCGGATGGAAATTTCAACTACACTATTGAGTTTGAAACATTTAATTTGATAGGGTTACGTAGTCTTTTTTCATATACAATATTTGGAATGAATCCTGAAGGCTTGGTTGAGACGTGGAAAATTCCAAATCTACTGCTGTATTTGGTGCATTACGATAGCGATGGTTTTGGTTGTGACCGCGGCTCATTTTTTGTAGCCCCAATGTATGGAGATTGTAATACCTTTTTCGTGATAGCAACTCGTGTGATAGCTGCAATATATCATGATACCGACACCCGAGAACCTTGTATGGGTATAAAAAGACCCTTTTTGTTTGATTTTGCTCATTCTTCATCAATTCTCTTGACACTAAAACCCTAAATAGGGAGATAGCTTTGAATTGAGGCTTCTGGGTGATTTAGGAGCTTGGATAACACTTATTTTCGTGATTATCTTTCAATTTATGATAATATTTTACCCTTTTCATGGTAGAATTTCCCATTTCTTGTTAAAAAATTCAAAAACCTTAGAGGCTTGATTTTATCCCTAAATTAGGTCAGATTTTCCTATTTTTGAGGATAATGACTCTTTGACGAGGAGAAAATGTTGGGTTGGTCTACATTAGGAGGAATTGCTATCCTAGGACTAGTTCCTTGTTCGACATCTAATAATGGATTTACATAACTTAGCCTAGTCCGGGGTAGGCATTACTTGGGAAATAATTTCAGAAATTTAGAAATGGGCTCTTCGGCCCACCTTAGTCCAAGACTTGTGATTGTTATTGAAGACCCTGTTATACATTTGTCTATATCTAGAAAGATAGTTATTTTGGTTATATTTTGATGCCTTGGTACTTGTTGGTTATGATGGATGATGTTGGATGTAATGCTTAACGAGAATTTCATGAATGAATTATTGATGAAGCTTACGTTATTCATGATCTATTGAATATGCTATTGATTAGGCTACCGAATATACTATTGAATAAGCTCTTAAGTATAATATTGACTAAGCCATAAATTATGCTATCGATTGAGTTAATAAAGGAGTTATTAGCTATGCTAGTGATCATGATTATCGATATATTAGCGCTTATGATACTGATCATGCTAGAAGTCATGCTTAGTGACTACATTGGTGATTAAGTTATTCATCATCCTATGAGTGAACTATAGGTTATACTATGGATTAGCTATTATCAAGCTATTGGTAAGCTATCGATTATACAAATGATGAGCTATCTGTTATGCTAATGATAAGTCATTAATTAGGCTATTGATAAGTTATTGCCTATGCTTGATAGTACATATTGAATATGTTAGAAATCATGTTTATTGACTATATTGGCGAATATGGTATGGATTATGCTAAAGAGCACTCTTATTGATTATATTAGCAACTATGCCATTGATTATGCTAAAGATCATTCTTATTTACTATATTGGAAATCATGCTATTGATTATGCTAGAGCTTATGATTTCGATTATCATTGTTGTTCATGTCAATATACTATGTTAATGGTTATGCTATTAAATACTCTAATGATTATGCTATGGGTCATGATAATGATGATATGATTACCGGTACAAGTTCAGATATTAGTTATGCTATGAGCTATCTAAATACCGATTTAAGTATGGATAATGATGATGATATCAATTATTTATACTCAGTAGAAGTCCGGAGGATGGTTATGATAATGGCAATATTATCAATATTTTACCAGGTAGAAATCCTAAGGATGGCTTTGATATTGATGATGATAAATGTTGGCTAGTTGATTAATGATGGTTAGTTGGTAAATGTTAGTTAGTTGATAAACAATGACTAGTTGATAAGTGATGATTAACCGCTATATGAGGATTAGTTGATAAGTGATTTTTAGTTGATAAAAGATGATTTATTGATGCATGAGGATTAGTTATTAAATGATGGTTAGTTGATAAATATTGATTAATTGGAAACTGATTCATATGGACATATGATGGTTATAGTGTGGAATGACTTGGATGAATTTCAATTGTATTATGAGAGTTGACAAAATGATGGTGATGGGTATTCTATCTTTTTTGTACCTTCCAGGCTTATGGGGGCTTGAGATGGGTTATTTACTTTTCCGCACTAATTGGCGTATGGGAGCTAATTTTGTAGTTATGATTGCATGTGTTGATGCTTTAAGTTGCGTTAGGCTTTTTTCTGGTTTATTTACTTATTTATGCACAACGATGTTGGAGTTAATTTAGGTTTGTCTATTTTATCTTAAATGGCTATTTTATATTTGGTTTTGAGCATGCCCTCTTCCCAAACCTCATCACGCCCTTCATGCATGACACTCAATGGAAAACCTAGCCACTAACTCCAAACTTCAAAGCGTTAAGCCTATGGTCTGCATAGCTCTTCTGCCTACTTTGAGTTGCCTATTGCCTATCCTGAATCACCTGAACCCTATCTAAAGACTCATAAAGAAAGTCAGTACTATGAGGTCTAACCTGAGAATTCTCAAAGCATCCAATCAGAGATCTATAACACCCACTATATAACACCTTAAACGATGCCATCACAATGCTCATATGGTATTTATTATTGTAAGACAACTTCTCTAAGGAAAAGTGTTTCTCCCACTGATCTCCAAAGTTCATAACATATGCATAGAGCATATCCTATAAAACCCGAATAGTTCGATCTGATTGGCATTGTTCTGGGGAGTGGTACTAAGGTTAATCTGAGTACCCAACTCTTCCTAAAATGCCCTCTAAAAGCTAAAAGTAAACCTAAGACCCTTTCTAAAATAATAGATATGCTTACCCCATGAAGGAAAATTATCTCTCAAACATAGATATTAGTTAACCTCTCAACACCAAAGGAAGTCTTAATAGGGATAAAATGAGGCAAGTTGGCCAATTAATCTACGCTGACCCAAATGTTGTCTAAACAATGAGAAAATAAAGGTAAACCATTCACAAAATCCATAATAATCCACTCTCACTTCCACTCAGAAATGGGTAGTCTTTGAAGTAATCCACTAGGTCTCAAATGCTTGGACTTTACCTACTAACGCACAAACATCGAGCTACAAATTCTGCTATATCTTTCTTTATACTTATCCACTAGCATTGTTGTCTCTAATCTTTATACATCTCAGTAGTCTCAGGGTGAATGAAGTAACTAGAGATATAAGCCTCCCGTAGAATCAATTGAATTAAGTCTCCAATCCCTGAAACATAAATATGAACGTCAAATATTAAAATTCCCTCAAAATCTAAGGTAGCCCTCTTGGACTCTACCCTCATTACTTGGTCTCAAAGGCCAGAAAGTCAACTATCCTAAAATTATCAGCCCAAATATTCTCCATCAAGGTAGACCTAGCTTCCACACTAGCTAGAATCTTCCTAGGGTCGGAAATATCAACCCAAATCTTCATGTTGGCTAAGGACTAAATGTCTAAGGCCAATAGTCACACCAAAACCAAATTGGAAGCAAAGCTACCCACACTATTTTCCTTATGACTCAAGGCGTCCATTACCACATTCGCTTTGCCCGAATGGTATGGAATGGAAATGCCATAGTCCTTTAGCAACTCAATCCATATATGTTGCCTCGAACTAAGATCCCTCTAGGTCATAATGTATTGGAGACTATGATTGGTCTATGAATACCTCACAGCAAACACCAATATATGTAATTCCTCTAAATCTTAAGCACAAAAACTATCACCTCCAACTCTAAATCATGAGTGGGTAGTTGCGCTCATGCACCTTAATGCATATGTAATAACCCAATCCTAGCATATTGGAACACACCCCAAATTAACACAAAAGCATCATAATACACAGGAAATCCCTCGTCATCAAATGGAAGAGTCAAAATAGGAGCTGAAGTGAGGAAGTCCTTAAGATTTAGAAAGCTCAACTTACACTCATTAGACCACTATAGTGGATCCTTTTTCTAAGTACATCTAGGAATAGGCACTGCAATAGTAGCAAATATTACAATGAGATGCCTATAGTAGCCTACAAAACTAATAAAATTATGAACCTCGATCAAAGATGTAGGTCTAAACCAGTCACGAATAGCCTAAATCTTGACTGGATCAACCAAAATCACATCTCAGGGCACTAAATATCCTAGGAATTCCATAGACTCAAGCCAGAACTTGCATTTTGATACTTTGTCAAAAAGCCTATTGTCTTTTAAAGTGTCGAGCAGAGTCCTAAAATATTCCTCGCTCTTTTCCCAACTCCTAAAATAGACAAGGATATCATCAATGAAGACTATCACATACGAATCCAAAAAAGTCCTAATAATGTTGTTCATCATGTCCATAAAATATTTCTGGGGCATTGGTCAACCTAAAAAACATCACTAGGAACTCAAAATGGCCAAAGTGAATCTTGAAGGCTATATTAGTGACATCATATGCTCGAATCCTTAACTGATGGCAATCAAAGCTCAAGTAAATTTTCAAGAAAGTTGTCGCACCCTGAAACTGGTCAAATAAATCATCGATATGAGGCATAGGATACTTATTCTTTAATGTCATAATATTCAGCTTCCTGTAGTCAAGAATCAAATGCATTGATCTATCTTTGTTCTTTACAAAAAAGACAAGATCACCCTAAGATAGTACCCTTGACCCAATGAAACCCTTACCCTAAAGATCTTAAAGTATATAATTTAGCTCTTTTATCTCGGACGGAGTCATATGGTAAGGTTCCATGGAAATAGGTCAGATGTATGGCTTAGTGTCAATAGCATACACAATATTATTCTTAAGAGGAAGGCTAGGTAGTTTGGTGGGAAAAACATTTGGAAACTCATTAATAATAGGAACAAAATCTAGTGGTGTACTCTCCACACTAACATCAAGGACATAGGCAAGAAAATACTCATAACCCCTGAATACCAATCTCCTAAACCTAACATAAAAAATAATCCTTATCATCACATGGATAAAAGAACACAACTATATAATAGGGGTATGCCAGGTATGACTAAGGTGATGATCTTAGTAATATCACCCAAGACCAAATGGGAGGGGGATAATCTTTCCATTCCTAGAAATTAAAATCCACTATATCTATCATAATAAGGTTAGAGTAAGTATCATACTCTCGAACGGTCACAATACATAATCTATAAACCCAGTCCACTACTAAAGAATAACCCAAGGGAGTGGCTACATGCAATGACATAAATAAAGGATTTTAACATAAATTTAACTGAGGTGCATAATAAGTTGACACATATGAATAAGTGGATCCTAGATCAAATAAGGTAATAGTTTACTGCCTGTATACTGAAATCATTCCTGTAATAATTATATCCAAAGACTCCATCTCTAGTCTACTAGGTATAGATTACAGCTAACCTTATCTACCTCTAAACTAGGTGACTAACTGACTACTTATCCTACATGCTTGAGGAACTCCTCTAGAACCTTGGGGACTACATCTAGCTAGAGGTAGTACTGATCTGATTAGTAGAACCCTCTATACTGCAGGCTCAATCATCCTATGTCGGAGACACTCTATAGAAAATAATCAATGACCTTATAATTATAATATGACCTAGGCATTCTACTTTGTCAAGAAGTTCAAGTTGACCTAGAATGGCCACCTCAACCTAAAGACCCTAATTATGTACCCTTCGAGGGCTAACCACTATAGTCATTATAACTAGGTTGCCTCCCATAGATAATATGAAGTGCTACCTGAATGAACCTACTAGACTGACCCTTGTGCTAATAAGAATAACGTTGAGGGTATCTACCTTGAACACCTTCTCCTCAGAACTGTGAGCCTCTGTGGCTCCCATAATAATTGGCCTACTGATGTTGCCTTTTATCATCACCCCTTTGTGTATTGCAATGCATCTTCTCTGTAGTCTAAGCATAATAAAAAATATTTATTAAAAATCTACCAATAGCAACTAGACTATAAGTAGCTATTAAAGAGAAAGTCTCAACCCTCTAACAAAACACCAAATTTGTTCATACTTGGTAGGTAAAATCATATTATTGTATCTATCTAACTCAGGGAACCTTGCCTAAATAACTATCATAGAACCCTAATCCATGCTAGTAAAGTAAGAGTCATAGACTTCTCCAAGAAAGCCTCAAAGAACAAAGAACTTGTCATAGGGGGAGATCCAACTATCCTAGAAATCATATAACCTTTCCACCACTATATGGCTACTCGATTAAATTTGAAGGTGGTTTTGTCCATACCATGCGACTCTACCAAGCCCAAATTATAGAACCTTTCCTTACAACTAGTAAAAAACTCAAATGCATCCTCGCTTAGGGATAATACAAATCAAGGTGGAGTTAATCATAGAAATTTTCACAATATTTTTTGCTTCTCAACAGTCATAACTGGCCGAGTAGCTGCTGGTAGTAGAACTAATGGTTTTACAGAAACCTCTACTTTAGGAGCAACAACTATAGGTTGCACTCCTAAATAAATACTACTCTGGTCTGCTGACATAGCATGATCAGATAGTGTACAACTTACTAACACCAATAATAGAAACAAAGCATCTCTAAGCACTAAGGAAAATATGAATCCCGATGGGACCTGAGTTGCCACTAGACCACCAATGGTTGGGGTGGTTGAACCTTTGGGGCTACCTTTGTCATAAGATTTATAATAAAATCTAGTGAAGGTTGTCTGCCTGATCCCTAATTGGTTCTTCATCTCTAACCTGGCCTCGACCTCTGGGTTAAGCTCAGCCTCAAATGTGTGCCCTGACAATAGGCTTAAGATCTCTTTCCCCAATCATCATAGTCCGCATACTATTTATCTGCTAATGAGTGTAACAATGAGAATTTAGAAGTCGATATAGACTTAATGCATGAAAATGAACATAAAAAGTGAGATTTTTCTAAGAATATCTCGTAGACTCTCGAATATAGGATACTGACATCATCAAACCTATTTGTACGACTTTTCTAGATACTTGCTCTCGTACCAACAATATCAATGAACCTAGGCTCTAATACCAATTTATCATGCCCCAATTCTTGAGTCATTATAGAACCTACATCAACCCACTACTAGGTAAGCCAAACCATTGCCTAGAATAATAAGATATAGGCTAAGCAGTGGAAGATAAAAAATATAGTATATAAAATGCAATGAAAGTACTAAGAAATGATGTATATATGAATGTGATAACACAAAACATCAATATAAATAGGAGTTAAAGTGAAAAAGTGTACCCCATGACCTACTAAAGTTAGTACAAGAGCCACTATACCAAAATAATGGAGTATAAAATTGTATCAAAAATATATATAGTCTAAAAGTATACAAAAGACTATCTAAAAATAGCAAAAGGAGAGAAGATCTCCTAGCTCTAAGAGCTCACCCTATCTCCAAAGTAATAAGCTTGAATCTAACATTAATGGTGGTGGATTTTACTTAGATCTTCATAAGGGAAAATCTATACAACATCATTATGAGTACCATAATTAATGAGTACTCAGTAAGTATCATAGACCAACTGAGCTAAATTATAATAACAATATAATAAAATGCAAGAACATAAGCTAAAGTTCGAAATAAAGAGGCATAATCCAAAATATGGTAAATATATAGAATAAGTAACTCAAAAATAAATATAGTCTAACTACAACCTAACTGGGCCCCTATATTCCCAAACAGACCAAGCAAGAGAGAAATAACTCAATCGAACTCCCTATAAGCCCAATAGATACAAACAAGGAAGAAATACCAACAATATTTAACTTAAAGTGTGCCACAAGCGATAACATACCTAAACTTATTTTGAACATCAAATTCATACATGAACTAAACATGAGAATAGTGTCAACATATTAAATTTCCACATAAAGATTATGAAAGTTGGACTTAAACTAGATCTAGTAAATAAGTTTAAAGTAACGATAACTCCAAGGTTATAGAATCTTTTAAGTCAAAAATAATTCTAAGTCCCCAAGATGTATGATTGAATTTATAATTGAAGTGGGTTGTAGTTGCAAAATTATGTTCAAGGTTTTAAAGGCAAAATGTTCTTCAAACCAGAGTAATAAACCTAATCAGAATTCATTAAATGACCTTAGTTTCCCTAATATTTAAGGTTTAGTCTAAAGTGACTAATGAAAGCCTCTTAGGTCTATAAGGAGCTAATTTAGGCACTTGACCTAAAAGGGGCCGGCGAGACCCATTACTAGTCCCAAAATTCCATACTAATGCAAAACCTACCAGAAACTAGACTAAGGCTTTACAATTACATTTAAAGGTTTTAAATAAATTGAAACTACTCCTAAAGTATCATTATAACGATTATGAGGGAAAATGGAACTAAATTCTACCAAGAAGCCCCAAAATTAGCTAAATTTAACCAAATAATTACTAAACTATACACTAACTCATAAGTGGCGACCAATTTCTAGAATAATACAACACTAATACCATATTAAAGCTCAATATATGAGGAAAGTAAGCCTAGCCTACTAGGATGCCACTAAAATCGCATAAAGTCCACTACTCTAGAGCTTTTCCCTTCCAAAAAGCCTCTAAATGCTACTACTATATCAAAATAATAATCTATATATTAAGATGAGAATAACGATACTCATATTACATATAATTATTTAGGTTCAAAAGTCTAACTAAAAATCCCATGTGATGCATGCTTGCAAAATCATGAATTTAAAACTGTCAAAATGTTCCTCTAATCCAAAGGATCATTTACCCTCGAAATGAGTGGAATCTAAGTATAAATATACCTCAAATCATCCCTAATAATGATATAGGGATTAAAGGTTAACTAGAGAATTAAAATAGAAAATTAGCAAAAACGTACGAAATAAATAACCAAAAAGATTGAAAAAAAGTCTCTTACTCACTTCTAACATCCAATATTTAATATCCACCATTTTCTAAGCTCCTCATGGTTTTATGGTATTTGGACTTACAACAAATAAGATAAAGTCAAGAGGAGATGAAATATATAGAATGGTTCCAGTGATGATCGCTTTAGCGGCCAAATGACCACTAAAAAAATCACTGCTAAAGTGGTTGGGGGTCGCTAAAGAATCCTAGACTCAAACTTGGACTCCACTAAAATTATCCATAGCCACTAAAATGGTTGCTGCTAAAGCGATTGCACTGGATGTAGCAACAAAAACAGTTTTGGTCAAGTGTGAAGTTTCTGTTCAGAATTTTGAGATTTGTTTGAGATCCTGTGAATGCAAACAAATTATGCTACCGTACTAAATTAAAAATTTCATACTTAACAATGCCATAAAAATTTCCATCCAAGTTTTTTCAATAAAAAGTAGGTCCAACTCCCAAAGGATCATTTTAGCTAAAATCCTTCCAATATCCCAAAATGAGTGTGGAAGCCTTGGGACCCGAACCATGGATCCCCTAGCCTAAAATCAATATTTTGGAGCTGATGAGTTTATCAAAATTGGCATCCGAGATGTTTACCTAAAGTGTAGGCCCAATATCCCTTTCTTAATAGCAAAAACTCCAACCTAGGAAATTGGCCCTTAAAATTGAATGAACTACTCGATAAACAAAATGTCAATCCCAGTAAGTAAAAAATTATTTAGGGAATCTATGGGAAATAACTAAACAACAAAAAGGCATGGAAATGTAGGAAATGGCATGGAGGGTTGTTATATTCAGTTCCAACTTGAGATAAGAATTTTCTCTTAAGAACGTCTCTCAGTCTCATGTCACTCAGTTATTCCCATGTCATATCATGAAATCATGAGTCTAATTTAGTCTATGTTTTAGTGAAATATTCATTTATCATGACAGTACTTGGCTCTCCAAAACTTAGTGTTGGGATTAGAGCTCTTTCCCTACCCTCTTAACATAGTTAGTTTTCATTAGCGAATGAATGACCTTATGATGGAGATATTATAACACCACAAAAATTTGAGCTAAAATCGAAATCATACTTCAAGTACATAGAACCAATCCTAACGGTTTTGTATTATGAAAAGTGCTTTAGCCATGAATTAAGACTATATGTAACTCCTAGCTCATAGCTAAGTTGAAAGCTTCTTTATTTATTAACTTCTTGTATTAGATCTTTCTATAGTGAATTTGAAATAAGTATAACTCTTAGACTATAAGGAGTTTGTAAGCTTGTGACCCACCAAATGAAAGGTATTTGAGTCTTCTTTTCACATATTTTTTTGCTTGTCCAATTCCAAAGCAAGGAGTTATGGCTATTTTAGTGAAGCACTTTCTAATAATGAGATACGAAAACCAAACCAATGACCATTGGTAGATAGGACAATCGTCCTATATGATCATATTTATAAAACAATCCCAAAGTCTCAAAAGTTGACAAAATATCTTCTAGGCATAAAATAAATCAAAGGCCATTGGTAGAACCAATGATCATTGGTGGTTATCATGGTTCCAAGGATCGTCATGGCTTGGACATCCAACGTCCAACCAAGGAATGATTTTTGGAGGATATAATGAGTCATACCTTGGTTCATATGATGGTTTCCTTCAATCCATCAAAACCATCCCTCAACCACCGAGCCAACTAATGATCATTGGTAGATCCAATGACCGTTGGAAGGTTTATTTCATTGTAGGATACAAATTTTTTATTACAACTTTAAAGGGGAATTCTAGTCTTTTTCCATTATCTTAACTTCTAAACTAAATCATTTAAGCTATATTATGGCTAAATAATAAGCCTTAACTACCCTAAACCCTTCATCCTTAAACATTAGTCGACATATATCAAAAAAGTAGAGAAAGAGGTAATTTCTTTCCCTCTAAAGCAAGAATTAGGGTTCTTCAACCTCAGGCTCCAATTCATGATTTCATTAAGGGTTTCACCTTTAGGTATGTGGGATTTTATTAATGGTTTTTGTTTCACCATTTGATTCCCTAAGTAAACACAATTCCTTAGTTTAAAATTCATCAAAGCTTAGAATTCTATGAAAAGTATAAATTCACTTATGTTTCGGTCCCTTAATATGATTAAGACATGAATATATGCTTTTCATAAATTTTAGTATCTTTACATATTTATAAATTTTGAACCCTTAAGTATATTGATAAATTCATGATTTTGGACTTGTGGTATGTAATTCATATTCCATTTAGATAATAGAAGTTGTCATGACTAGTTGCATTCATCAGTGATGGCGGGTTATGAATACCCGATAACTTAGTACCTCATGCATTTCGACATTAAGTTCCAGTCCTCAGTTTATCATGTACTAGGGTGCTTTAAGATATAGTGTCTATATTTTACTCAGATATCAGTATTATGAGCTTTGCAGTTGTTTAGTATAAATTTAGCTGGGAAAAATACGTAGCACCAAGAAGATGCAGGAATGAAGACTTACCCATCAACTAGGCTATGGCCTTAAGTAAAAGTCCCTAAGTCCTAGAACTAAGGCACCACCATAGGTTCTAAAAAGTGACCCATTAGACTAGGCTTGACAATTTAGTCCTTTGGACATCAGTTTAATGAATTCACATCAATCAGTTTTCATACCCTTAGCAAGGTATAGAGCACCCTTCTAGTTGTGGTTATAGGTTGTATCCCATTTAGCTCATATAACATATGTTGGTTAATAGTAGTTCCTATAGTTTAGACCCAGACAGTGCATGACCTTGTATTTAGTTTATTTAGTATAATATTATTCAGTTATATGTTTATTATCTGATCACTACAACAGTTTACATCCTTCAGTTTTATGTTTAGCTTATCATGTCATATTCAATATATTCAGTTCATACAGTGTAGTTGCATATCTCACATTCTCAATACATTCAAAGTACTAATTGTATACTTCTTTTTGCACTATATTGTATTATAATATAGGTTCATATGCTTAGGAATCCAACTCACAGCTAGAATAATCCCACTATATATTAGTAGCGGAGTGAGTCAATATCATTCGAGGATTAGTTTTCAGTATTTTATTTCATTATCACTTTAATTCAGACTATTATAGTTAGTTGGGGTCTTATCCCAACAACTCATCTTAGTAGAGGTTATCAAACAGATAGACAATAGTTTCTAGCTTTATGTGTTTGTTGAGTTTTGTTTTGGATTTACTTATCATTCAAGTATAGCTTCCACTCAGTGAGTGTCAGTTTTATAAAATATTTCAGTGTCATACCAGGACATGGGTTAGATTGGAGTTACTTGTGACTCTAGGTACTATGTTACAACTAGGGGGTAGTCTCGAGTTATGACAACTAGAAACAAAACCCTGAGGGAATTAGGGATAGTCCAGATCCTCTGGCTAATAGGCTACCTCAAAATGATCCATCTCAGGATTATGAGAGACTGTTGTATCCTGTTCCCTAGCTAGATCCACTCACCGTTCCTGATCTCTACCTATTTCTTGGTAGTAACCCATACCTCGTACTCTAACCTACACTCCAACAATGGGTATTGGCTATCATCCTTAATAACTCCAGACTGTGTCCTCACCATCAATGCAAAAAGAATGGAACACAAGTTAAGAATAGTGGACATGAATTATATTCATAATATGGAATCAAATTAAAGGGGTTTTCCTTAAAATGTCCCATAGCCTCCCGAAGATGGATACAAATTTCAACGTATCGATCATTGAGACTCTATTATACATCTTGCTTTTTTACTCATGAGACTGGTGAACCTGACATTTGATACTAATTTTTCATGACCTAAAATTCAAGGTCATGATGACACCTACCCAACCCCAATCCCTGGATAGGTAAGCCTAACACTAAAAGAGATAATGATGGAAAAAAGTAATAAATGAAGTTGAAATACTAGACCCTAAAAGTCAAGCCATATATATATATATATATATATATATATATATATATATATATATATATATATATATATATAAAACAAGATCCAAAACTGAAATAAGTATAACTCTGAACCCAAAATCTAGTGACATGAGTACAAAGACCATTAAATTGATAAAGAGTATAGAAATACACAAGTCTATCTCTGAATAGTAAAGTATACACAATATAGATAAGATGAATTCTGAAAATAAAGCCCATAACAAGGAGGTCACCATTACTCTGAAAATCCTCCATAAAGAATGATCTCATTCTCTGCAATTCACACTCAAAATAGGATCTTCTCTTAAAGGGTACTTAAAGTAAAAATGAGTATAATCCACTTGTACTCAGTAGGAAATGTAGTTCGATAGAGCAAAGTAGAAAACTTAAAAAGTATAGAATACTATGAGCATGCTTCCATATGGATACAAAAAAGTTTCCAATGGTGACTAAAATGATACCTCATAACTATTCGATAAGTATAATAGCTACATAAGAGTAACTATTCATAAATAAATATAAAGAAAGGATAAATTTACATAACAAGCATTCATATAAGAGAGATACAATGATGCAATGTAATGATAAGATATGGATGGAATAATGTAGGCCATAACATAGCACCTCATATACACCTTTCAAGCATAACTTTTAGGACAGAACTCATGGGGGTTTGCAACCCTTATACTATCACAATCTTATAATCAACCCGATCAGCACATCTCTTCATCAAGGCATTCTAAAAATATCTCATTTTCTTTAAAAATAGTGTTTTAGAGTGGTATCAGTTGCATGAACATGTATGAATGAAATGAAGATACATGCTCAAAACCAAACAAGTATTATGTAATAAATCAATACAATAATGGTGTAATTGAGCTCAAATCTCTTCAAATATCAAAGTATCATGATATGTAGGCCAGCACATGGCAATACAGTAATCAAGATTCACGTAAAATCTCAAAAGTATAAATCCAATACCAATTCAGGCATCACAATGATATATGCAAATAATCAATACCAACCCTCACTTAGACATCACAATTATAATAATCTCTCAAGTCAACAATCATGTTCGTATAATCCCCACACGGCGACATGATATAATAATAGTCTCAAAAAGATAAATATCAAAGTATAATCCCCAACCAATAGCATACTTAACATGAATGGTTAATTATCCAGCCTAATCTGAAAAAATTTAAGTCATAGTCTACCTGAAAAGGTTGAAACACAAACCTGAACCCTTCAACTAGGAGCTTTTCCTTTCTGTACGACCTCGAATTAAACCAAATCTATCAAAAAAATATTCATACTTCAAAAAGAATCCAATGATACCCATATTAGCCACTTTTATTTTGGGTCTAAAATTGGTCATTGTGATATCAAAAGATGGGCCTCGTGACTTCGATGAATAATTCCATATAGTCCATTAAAAGTGACTCTTCACAATAGCTATGAGTCATCTAACTAACCTCACACTAACGATATATGGCCATGTGATCACAACAAAGGGTCAGATGTGGCACTAGAAAACTGTAGTAGCAGCTAAGAGAGTGATCCAAAGTCTTTTGAATGGACCCTAGAGATTCATTCAGGATCTCACTAAAATAAAACCATAATAATAATAGACTATTTTGATATTTTGAACTCAATAGATCCATCAAATTTATCAAAAGAGGTCATTATCAACAAGTTAACCTCCAGGATTCCTTTTGGGTAATTCAACTAGTTTCTCATTTGAAGTCCCAAAACCCAAACAAATGATGCTACTAACCTAAAAAAAACATTCTTAATGGAATGAAATTAATAGAATCACCATCTGATACTAGAATCACAAAATGTTGATCAAAGTCAAACTAACCACTTTAAAGGCTCCCCAAAATCTCAAACACACCTAACTTACTCCCAATGCTTTGAGGACCGAACCAACCATCCCCAAACTCATAAATAATGTAAAGCAACTACAATAAAGGTCAGAATAGTTGAAAGAAAATACTAAAAATCATGGTAACAGTTGTTACATGACACCACTTATTGTGATGTTTATATGATGTGTTCTTTGAAGTATTGAAATGTTAATTGGAGGTGCTCGTTAGTAAAAGGAGATAAGAACTTGTGTAGATGTTACATCAACTACTAGTTCTCTATCTTGGTTAGATCTTCCAATGACTACTAGTTCTCATATTTATTGATTTTCGTTGCTTGAAGTAAGTCGCTTATAGAATGTGAGTAATTAGTTTACTTTCTACCTAATAATTGAATGGGAGAAGAAAGCAAGGTTTAATAATTTTTATAAGGCTGGCAATTACATAATCCCCTAACATTAGAAAAAGAAAAAGAAAAAGAAATCAAAACAAACCCAATAAGCTTGAATAAGGTTGACTTTAAAATATTAGGGATTCAATCGAACATGATTTCACTATAGGATGAACCAAACATATATGTTTAGCACTAGGGCTTTCAATTGGATAGGTTGGGTCAACTTTGGATGGTTCAAAATTGGTCAACACTTAATTCGATATAAATTTTCTTGGGTCAAACTGGATTGGATCAAAATGAATTAGGTAATGGATAATAACCCAATCTACCCAATTTTTACTAAATATTAATTTCTTTAATTGTCCTTTTTAAAATTTTCCGTACCTAATAAAATTAGACTTTACTATGAATATCTTAACAAGATTTATCAAAAAAAAAATTTAGGCTACATATCAATGCAATTTTTAATGCGTTGAAATGGGTTGGTGGTATACAACTACAAAATATGATAGTGACCAAAGTAAAAATACCACTACTAAATAAATGATTCTTTCTAAGAAATGATAATCAAATATAGTATTAACATTATTCACTAAAAATTTCCAATAAGATTATGCTTTGAAATGACACTAAATACTGGTTGAATACGCTCTTTTATTAACTTGAACATATATTTAAGTATTATTTTTATGATTTAAAAATGCTTATAATGATAAGTTGGAATACATGTAAAGAACATGTGTTCAAGCACTGGGATTTTTATAAACGTAGAAGTGTCATAGTATGTTTTAAATTATAAATTTAAAAAAAAAATATTTCTCTTTAACTTTATAACAATAGATTCACATAAGATGAAACAAAGAGTGATGAAATTTGTATGTAAAATGATTAAATGACATCATTCATTACTGTATTTATATGATGCGTTCTTCAAAGTATAGGAATGTTGATTGGAGGTGTCCGTCGATAAAAGGAGGTAAGAACTTGATTAAATATTCTAACTATTAGTTCTTACTTTATTGATTTTCCAAGATTAAAAGAAGTCACTTATAGTATGTCTATGATTACTTTCCACCTAATAAATCAATGGAAAGAAGAAAGTAATGTTTAACGAGTTTTATCAGGTTGATTACTACATAAACTGCTAATGGAAAAAGAAAAAGAAAAAAATTGTGATAAGTTTGATATCGATTGAATATGTGAATATGGTTGAGTTTAAACTCTTATACACTCAATCGAACATGACTTAGTTATAGAATTCCAAACAAAACTCAGAGCTTTAGAAACTAGGGTTTCCAATTAGGTAGGTTAAGACAAATTTGGGTGGGTCAAATAGGTCAAGACCCAACCTAATCTAAATTTTCTTGGAACAAAATGAGTCACATAATGGGTCATAGATAGCCCACCTAACTTTTACTAAGTTTTAGTTACTTTATTTGACATTTCATAAATTTTTAGTAACTATTAAAAAAATTGCTTTATTATGGCTATAAATAACATGTTAAATAAGATTTTTTTTTTTTAAATATTTTGACAAGATTTATCAAAAATCCATTTGCGCTGCATAACAATTCTTTTTTTAATGGAATGAAATGGGTCGGTGGTTAACACATGTAAACTATGATAGTGACCAAAGTAAAACTTGATAGTACTAAAAAATGATTTTAAAAAAGTGATAATCAAATATCATATCAACTTTGTTCAATGATAATTTTTGGTAACATTGTGCTTTCAAATAAATATAAATATTGATTGAACATGCACACAAGATATTAACTTGAACTTATATTTCAAATATTATTTTATTTTTTAAAATATTTATACTGATAAGCTGGAATACACATACAATGCAAGTATCCAAGCACTATTATTTTTATAATTGCGCGCAATGACATTCCCTAAGAGGTGCTTACTTTTTTAAGCTTAGCCCCAAAGCACAAGTGTTATAGTATATTTTGAATTGATTTTTTTAGAAAAAAATCTCTTTAACTTTGTATCAATAGGTTCACATAATATGCAACAAAGAATGATGAAAGTTATGTGAAATGATATGATAACACTATTTTTTAGATCATGCTTCTAGTTTATTACTACAAGAACCAATGCAATATGTTATGACCTGATTTCTCAAGTCATGATAGCACCTACTTTAACTCACCGGTAGAGAAGTCAAATCATAGCTCAGTTAAGTAATGGCCTAAATGGTGGGAGATAAAAGAATATCAAATGTAGATATACAATAGAAGTACTAAGCAGTGATATCTAGATATATCGTATTGAACAACTAAACAATAGGAGTAAAAGTACAAAAGTGTATCCCCATGACTTAGTAAAGTTAGTACAAAAGCCACTAACTTAAAATAATAGAGTACTAGATAGTATCAAATATACATAAAGTCTTGAAATATATAAAAGACTATCCAACATCAATAAAAGGAGAGAGGATCAACTACAAGCTCTAAAAGAACACCCTATCTCGAAAGCAACGACAAGCCTCGGGATAACATCAATGGTGGTGGCTCGTACTTATATTTGCATCAAGAAAAGTTACAGAAGTGCAGTATGAGTCCAATAAAAATTGGCACTTAGTAAGCATCATAGGTTGACTGATCTAAATTAAAATTAAAATATGATAAAATGCAAAAATGTAAGTTAAAGTATAAAATAAGGGCATAAATGAAAATAATACTCCAAATCAGGAAAATACAATAAATGTGAAATATAAGTAACTCAAATGTAAAAACAGTATAACTACAACCAAACTAGGCCTCCTAAACACAAAATTCTCAAATAAGAAGGAATAACCCAAATGAACCTCCATAAACCCGACGTATATAAATAAAGAGTATTCTAACATAAAAATGGAATTATCGACCATAATAAGCATGAGTGAGTCAACAAATAAAATATACCTGAAACTTCTCTCATATCATAAATCCAAACTTTACAATCATTTTCAAAATTTTGTGGCCCAACAAATATCCATAGATAATAAATGTCAAACTTGAATTAGGGCTAGAAAATAGTGTCATAATAGCCAATATACTACATGAATCATAATTGTCGGACTTGAATGGGAACTAGTAAATTAATTGAGAGTAGGGATAATCCATGGTTATAATTCCCCTTAAATCTAACTAGTACCAATCTTACAATTTGGGCGGCCCAATCTAGAAAAAGTGTGAATTTTAGTAACTAAGTTTAAAATGGTCATAAATGTCAAACATAACTCTACCGCAATTATCAAATATAGCCAAAGCTCATTAAATCCAATAATTCATTCTTAGGCTCAAGAATTAGTCTAAGCCAATGAATAAATCTTCCTAGGTCTATAAGGAGTTAATTAGGCATTTGACCTAAAAGGAGGGCCGACGAGGACCACTATTGGTCCCAAAAACCCATACTTAGGCAACCATTTACCTAAACCTAAATTTAGGCTTTCCATTTCCAATACAAGGCACTAATTTGGACCAAGTCTAGTTCTAAGGTGTCAACATATCCCAAAATAAGGGGAGGTGGAGTCGAAGCATATCAAAAGGCCCCTAATTGGCTAACTTAAACAATAAAGGTTACATCATTAACCAATTCGTAAATACCCATCCATAGCTAGAATAATACTATACTAATAACATTATAAATCCCAATCTTAAAAAAAGAAAGCCTTGCCTACTTAAAGGCCATCGAAAGCTTGCTAAGTCCTCTACTCTATATGCTTTGCCTTACAAGAAGACTCTGAATGATGCTACAATATCAAAATAATAATCTATACATTAAGATGAGAATTTTGATACACATATCGTGTATAATGCTCTGGGTCAAAAATAAAACAAAAAATCTTTCATAGGGACCGCTTGTGATAATATAAAGTGAAAACTGTCGATGTGTCCCTCTAAGCTCAAGGGTCATTTATCCCTAACTTTTAGGTGAAATTTAAGAATAAATAAATCTTAAATCATCCCCAGCAATATGATGTGTCATGGTTTCATGGAACTTTTGATGCTTAAAATATGAAAATTATGCAAGTACTTATATATTTTTTTTTTATAGATTTTATGTTGGTTTTACAGAAAAACAAGTTTGGAGTAGAAAAGGAGAAAAAAGTGATGAAGAGTAGTAGGAAGGATACCTATGAGCCCTACCTATGAGTCGTAGGTAGTACCAACGAGCCGTACCTACAAGCCGTAGGTAGTACCTACGGGCCCATAGGTTGGCCTGGTAGGTTGATTCTGCAAGTTTAACTTTAATTCTAACTCCTATGAACCCTATCTATTAGGTGTAGGTACTATCTATGGGTTCATCGGTACCCCTCATAGGTACCCATTTACTTTCTGCACTTTCTAGTTTTGCTAGAAACCTCATGGCATACTTTCATCCTATTCCCTATAGGAACAATCCCAACCTAATTGGGTCCGATATTTGACAAGTGACTGCGTTATGCTTTTTAGGAGGTGTAATTTGAGAGACATCAAATTTTGGGACCATTGACAAGGTCTATGATTACAGATAAATTGATTGAGTTTGTTGGTTTTTGGTTTTATATTATCTCCAGGGTATTCATCATTGTATACCCAGTACTAGGAGTTAAGGCAATCCCCATATTCCATTAGATCTTGATCTTGAATTGACCTTATGATAAAATCATAAGATAGAAGAGTATGAGCATGGAGCTCGACACGAAGGGATTCATGATAACCTGATGTACTAAATCAGCCACCACCATGTTATGTTCAAGCAATAGATGTGCAAACCACTACTCGATTGACAGCTGAAGAGAATGCGAAGTTAGTAGCTATCTGTCATGCCTCAAATCCTATTGAGGCAGATAGGCACCCGTAGCCATGAAGGACCAAGAGAACCAACCCATAACCTTGTACTTCTCATGAATGTAACTTTAATAACCAAAGGTTTTACCATACATAAGATATAATGCATTGATGAGAAATAATTGACCATCCTAAAACTATATATACCAGACTTGGACTTTGGGGCCAGAATATCTAAAAGATAAGACATTATCATGCTTAAATTTACATTGGTCTACAATGTCTCTAAAGGATATATAGACACCTAGTTAAGGTCGGGACAAACCCCCGCCATACTCTTAACTTTTGTGCAATACCCAAATATATAAAACAGGCACAGAAAGCCCCGAATCAATCTGGACCTCACCAATAGCCATTGGATATCCTAGGCTCTTACCGAGAAGGTGTATTAGCTAAAGCACTTGTGCTTGCAGCATGAAATATAGGTCCCCCATAAGGGGCGTTAGTATGAAAATATGTACTGTGTATGTAAGTCTAAAGGTAGCAACACAAGATACAAGAGCTTAATAGAAATAAGATATAAATGTATAAAGAGTTCTAGTAGACCACCTTTATATATACTTGAGGGACCAGGTACATTACATTTTTTGCTTCATTTTTAGCCTTCTTACTTCATAATATGTGTAAGCAACATAATTCAAATGACCAGTTGTTCAGTGGTAAATAGAAAAATTGGGATCGGCCCATGCTATGCTTACGCCCCTGAGCTAACATCCATATATAAGGTATTGGGATCGGCCCATGCTAGGCTTATGCCCCTGAGTTTCCAGCCGTTTAATTAAGATTTGCATTACTTAGTTAATTTAGCCAGTGAGATTATTACTTTGGTGGTCATAACAACTTGGTACCTTTGATCAATAATCTACCAATAAGAGATATGTGAATAAACACTTGTACAATGACAAAGAGGTATGGAACAGATTATACACGGATGAAATGTTTAGGAGATGAAAGTAACATACGGGCCTTATTTTACTTAAAGGAGAACTCTTGACACTTGCTAGTGAATATAAAAATATAGACTTAATAATACGTATGTGGTGAGGTATTTTAATACATTAGGGAGTGGGAACAAGGTCGTTAGCTAGATGGGAGATCATGTGTTGCTATTGGGTATTACTTACTATAGGAAAGCTTTAGAAGATTACATTGTACCAAAAGTGCAAGATTTCATGCCAAAGAATACGACATAGAGTAGCCTTACATACCTGGTCGGACAACTCCGATACCAACCCAACTTGACTTCCCGCCTTTTAGATTACTTATCTACAATAAAATGTATTATAAACTAATATTAATTATCAACCGACATATGGGCTACTTAACATCACCAAAATAGTAGCCAGGCAGTAAGCCATTAATTTACCATTCAAGGGTGTTATTTTAACCCTTTTCTCCTCCAATTACATCCATGTACATACAAATTCTTTTAAGATCCCCCGAAACAACTTTGACTTCATTACACCCTCCAAAATGGTGTACAATAAGTAGGTTAGCGGTGTACCACAACACTTTTTTTCTATATTTCAATACGAACTAATCACACCTTTCTCCAATATCAACCTAGCAACCCCCAATATATACACATAAAACAATCCACAAACAACCCCAAATGTCCTTTACTATAGCAAATAAATATTGAACTCAACATCCCTTGAGTTCTTAACAAAAATATATGTGCAATCCGATACCAATAAATATATATAGGAAATAGGAAAAATAGGCAGTAGCCTGTTACGACCTGACTTTCGAGTCATGATGTAACCTACCTTGTCCCACCGGTAGGTAAGCCAACACCGTAACGCGGAGCTAATGGAATGGGTTACCCTGGTAAGACCGTCCAACATGGATCCTATGCGTGAACATAATATAACAAAAACATTCTACAACTAAGACAACCGATATTCAAATACCAATCCCACGACCTGATAGTATTAATACAAGAGCTTCTAGTCTTGACTATAGAAGTTTACATTCTCAAAAGACAAATAAAGATAGGGAGGAAAGCGGACAACTCGATCTCCAAGAGCTCACCCTATCTCCAAATAGTCAACTTGCACGAACTAGGTCACTGGCAACAACTAGAACCTGGGTCTGCACCAAAAGCTACAAAAGTGTAGTATGAGTATCAAAACATAGGTACTCAGTAGGAATCATTAGTCGATTGAGCTCAAATATAATGTAAAGATGATATAAAGTAAGACAATAATCTTAAAGTTAGGGGATAGGATCAAACCTGGATATTCTTTGATACCACTGTAATAATATCTATACTACTAAGACAATAACACAACATACTATATCAATATACTCCATAATCATCATATCAACCGAGTATCATTTTGGAAGCATAAAGCCATATACATGATAGCCAAGCATCTACTGACCAAAGTCATTATCAACCATGTATAGAACACAAGGCACAAGAACTTACCACGACGTCCCATACCGTCGGGAAGTACACAAAAAAGAACACAACAAAGAACCCATCATGGTATCCCATACCACTGGAGAGTACATAAAAGAATATCAAACAAGAACCCATCATGGTGTCCCATACTATAGGAGAGTAAACCCAAAGTGTACAACTAAGAATACAATAAAGAACAACCACTCCACAATTCATTGAAGCCGCGGGTAGAACAACCCACCATGGTTCATTACCGAGATCCTCATCAATAGCCATACAGTAATTTAGCATAAAGGTTGGAAACATTGACATAGGATAGATATATAGTTACTAACTTACTAGATCATTGATACACTCTACGTGAGGTCTATACTAGTTCACTTTCATTTCCATAAGCCATCAGATTACAAGTCGTATAATCACTAGCAATCAAATAAGGGAAATCTACCGCTCACCTATAATATAAGATATTCATCTATTACAAGCCATTCTCTAGTTAACATTTTCATGGTATAAGTCATAAATTAAGCCATCACGATCTTTCATAATAAGAGACAATCTATTTAATAATCATGCAATATGAGGTCCATTATCCCTAAGCATATCACAACCTTAAGGACTATTTTCCATATTTAAAGCAAGTAAGGTTTACCAACTAGTTTACTAGGTTCCCAACTTTCAAGTCATAATTATATATTAGAAATAACTATTCATCACATAAATCATTTTACTAGGCAAGATTCCATAATACGACCTCTTATTCAAGACAAATAGATTTACTAGGTGAGCCTTAGATTTTACACAAGATTACATTTATCATTAAACCTTAACTCAGTAGTTAGACATAGATCACCTCTAGTTACCAATTTGCGTCAACAAGGGTCACACCTCTTATTTAGTGGCTAAGAACAAAAAATAAATAGTAATTCATCAAGAGAGTCATCATATCTAAAAGAATAGGTGGTTGGGCCCTACACTGCATAAACTCACCAATATCAATGTACTTAAGTAAATATGCCCCACATGATATCATGGCATTTTTACCTCTTCCGGAGTTACTAGGCATTAATGCATCGTCAACACATCCTCCAAATTCACCGAGTATCATCACAATGACAACATATTCCTCCGGATTCAGAGGGCTTCATCACAATATCAACACATTTCTTCGGATTCACCAGGGATCATCATCATATCAACACAACCTCTGAATTCACTAGGCATCATCATAATGTCAATAAGTCTCCCAATGTAACCACATACACCAACATACATAGCCAAGACAATAAACAAACATAATTCCACAATAATAGAGCAGTAGGGATGTAGGATAACACTTAGCATTTTACATTGCTAATAGGCACCATACATAATATGAGTATAAACAAGGCAAGAGTATTTAGATGACATGCACACTAATCATATTTATAAGGTTATTCAAGTCATGATCACAAAATAATACAATAATCCAGTTTACTAACCATAATCCCAATATGTACATTAGTCACTCATCAAGAATCTAGGTCACTAAGGATTTTGTAGTCCAACTTATGGTGGGTCAAGTCCCACTTCTAAATCATGAGAATGCTAAGCTTACTAGCACAAGTCTAGTTTCTACTTGGAGTTAGGCTAAGTCATCTATACCTCGCCCACTAGGGGCTTACCAATCCTTACTAGGTCTAAAGGGAAAGCCCCTTCAAGAATCCTTCCTAAGTCAATCCAACGCCAAAATCATTTCCTATCTAGGCATTATATAGGTTAATACAATCCTAAGGATAGAGAGGCATACCATTCACGTCAACTCAAAACAGTTAGACAGTTCAATAGTCATGAAACCACAAATAAGCTAACCAAGATCCTAGACTAGGGGTCAAATATCATACCTTACAAATTAATAGCCTATAGCAATCAATAAATCCCAAGTTCACCATTTAATCATCTATTGTCTAAATTCCCTACCCAATCTCGCAAGATATTAATAATTACATTACAAATAAGCTCAATCTAGTCTACTGATAAGCCTAACCTACTTTGAGTCAAAACAACTCACTAACCAACGAGCTTGTCCTTTCACTTCTGTGAAGCTTCCTCTTCCACAATAAATGCTATCAACAATACAATCTAAGCATTACAACAAGAATAACAATACCCATTATTGCCCCATTGTGCCATGAGTTTCAAATAGACACCAAAACCCCAATTGGGTTTCACCCTTGGAAAGGAGTTTCCAAGACCAACCCATAACCTAACTATCTTTAGAAAGTTAAAACCCTCAAGTAATTTGAGCCAATCACTCAATTTTAAGGCTAGAATTGACCTCAATGATTTAGGAGTTTTGAGTCAAGAAACCATGAAATCAATACCAAATTAGAGGAATTCTTACCTTAGATTGTAGAAAGAATCAATCACACAAGTTGTTTAAGCTCCAATTCAACCCTTAAGACAAATTTAGAAGATTATACACACTATCAGGGTTTATCGATTAAGAGGGAGCCATAAAATGGCCAAATTTCATTCAAGACAACACTTAAATATGGACCAACTAGCTCTCTAATAGCGCGGTCACGGTCCCCACCTTATCGGGGTTACACCTCCTTCACCGTGGTTGTGACACCTCAGTATATGCTATGCATGGTTAAGGCTTGG
Organism: Capsicum baccatum var. pendulum; assembly: GCA_030864225.1. Lineage (NCBI taxonomy): Eukaryota > Viridiplantae > Streptophyta > Magnoliopsida > Solanales > Solanaceae > Capsicum > Capsicum baccatum. The sequence continues at coordinate 146,605,890 of CM061552.1, forward strand.
AACTTGGTTTCGAGCTTCGGTCAATGCCTCAGGATGCATCCGGGTTCCATTGTGAACTAACGGGATATGTAACCCCATAGTTTTTGATGTTTCGGATGCATTGGTGAATTCAAATTTTGCATACGAGGCTGTTACTAAAGTTTTTGCTTAGTGGTCAATTTGGACCAATAAAGACTTCAAATTGAGAAAGGGGTTCTAAAACCCAAACGAACCACCAGGTAACCGAACTACCGGTCCCCGCAAGTCATTAATGACTTGGGACTGCTTTGGAGAAGCCCTATCAGAAGAAGTAAGCAAGAATATGAATAATGACCTGAAGGGTCATTACAACATGCGCTACTAAGGAACTTTCATCCCCAAAAGTTAAAGACAAGCAAGTACCTGAAGTCTCAAACAGGTGAGGATACTGGGCCTACATCTCACTCTCGATTTCCGAAGTATCTTTGTCTATCGGGCAATGCCTCCACTAAACATTGACTACCAGAGTCTCCCTAATATGCAACCGCCTCATATCACTAGCCCAAACAAGCATGAGATCCTCTATAAAGGTCAACTAATTGTCCAACTGGACCGAGTCCTATCTAAGAACATGAGAAGGTTCTGGAATATACTTCTGCAACATAGAGACATGGAAAACCGAATGGAAAGTGGAAAAGCCTGGAGGTAGACCCAACTCATAAGCCACCTCTCCAACAATATAAAGAATCTCAAATGGACAAATATAGTAAGGGCTAAGCTTACCCTTCCTTCCAAATATCATCACACCTCATATAGGTGAAGTACGAAGGAACACCCGATCACTCACTCTGATTCTCAAGGCATAAAGTCTATGGTCGGCATAGGCTTTCTGCCTACTCTAGGCTACTCTAAACCTATCCTGAATCACCCTGACTCTATCTAATAACTCCTGAAGAAAATTTGTACCACAGGGTCTAACCTCGGAGGTCTCAAACCACCCTATAGGAGAACGACATCTTCTACCATACAATGCCTCATAAGGTGAAATCTCTATACTTAAATGATAACTGTTGTTGTAGGCAAACTCTGTCAAAGCTAAGTGATGATCCTACTGACCTCCAGAGTCCATAACATAGGCTCATAGAATATCCTTAAGTACCTGAATAGTCTGCTTGGACTGACCATCCTTCTGCAAATGAAAAGTTGTACTCAAATCCACTTGAGTACCCAACTCCTCCTAAAATTCTCTCCAAAACCTCAAACTGAGCATAAAACCACGATTTGATATGATAGACACAAGGACCCTATACAAACGAACGATCTCCCAAACATAAATTTGAGTTAATCTCTCAACATTGAAGGTATTTAAATAGGAAAGAAATATGCTGACTTGGTCAAATGATCCTCAACAACCCATATACCACCGTGACCACGGGAAGTATGAGGAAAACCATTAATGAAGTCCATGGTGATCCTTTCCCATTTATACTTGAGAATGGGCAATTTCTTAGTCAATCTGCCGGGATGCTGATGCTCACCCTTAACCTGCTGACAACATAAACAGCAAGCTATGAAGTCTGCTATATCTCTCTTCATACTATTCCACCAATTCAACTGCCTTAAAAATCTATACATCTTGGCCGTACTGGGATGAATAGAATATCTAGAACTATGAGCCTCATGCAGAATGGACTTAATTAAATCATCAAGTCAAGGAACACAAATACGACCCTAAAATCTCAAGATACCCTCAAAATCCATGGTGTGTCTCCCAGACTCACCGCTTATTACCCGATCACAAAGAAGGTACAACTTATCATTGTAAAACTAATGGTCACAAATCTGCTCAAACAGAGAGGACCTCGCCTCTACATAAGCCAAAACTCTAGCAAGATCTGAGATGTCGAGGAACACCATGAAATTGTCTAAGGATTGAATGTCCCATACCAATGGCCTCTAAGAAAGTAAAATACACGCTAAACTATCCATACTTACCGCTTGCAACTTAAGTTATCTGCCACCACATTAGCCTTACTCAGATGGTACAATATAGAAATATCATAGTCCTTTAGCAACTCTATCAATCTATATTGACGAGAATTAAGCCCTGCTGAGTTATAAGACGCTGAAGACTACGATGATTGGTGAAAATCTCACAACGCACACCATACAAATAATACCTCTAAATCTTGAGCATAAAAACTACCACCGCCAACTCTAAATCATGAGTGGGGTGGTTATGCTCATGCACCTTAAGTTGTCTAGAAGTATAAGCAACAACACGACCCTACTAAATCAAATCACGACCAAGCCTCACAAAACACTGTGAATCCCTCGCCCTCAATTGGAAGACCTAATATCAGGGTTGAAGTGAGACAATCCTTGAGCTTTCCAAAGTTTTACTCATACTTTTCGAACCATCGAAAAGGAACTTTCTTCTGAGTCAACTTAGTTATAGAGGCTGATAAGGTAGCAAAGCTCTCAACAAAATGCCTATAATAATTATCCAAACCAATAAAACTATGAACCTCAGTTGGAGACGCAGGCCTAGCCCAATCACAAATTACTGAAATCTTAGTCGGGCCTACCATAATACCTACCTTGGACACCACGTGTTCGAGAAAAAATACCAACTCAAGTCAAAACTCTCATTTGGAGAACTTGTCAAAAAGCATATGCTCTCTCAAAACCTGGAGTACAACCCTCAAATATTGCGCATGCTCCTCACTATTGCTCGAATACATAAGAATATCATTTGTGAACACAATAATGAGAGGCTAGATAAGGTTTGAACATACAGTTCATCAAGTCCATAAATGTGGCTGGGGTATTAGTCATCCCAAAAAACATCACCAAAAACTCATAGTGATCATAACAGGTCCTTACGAACATCCTTAGGATATCCTCGGCCCGAATCCTCAACTGATGATAACCGTACCTCAACTCTATCTTAGAAAATACTGCTACACCTTGAAGTTGGTCAAACAAATCATTAATGTGAGGCATTGGATAACAGTTTGTCACTGTTAAATTATTTAGCTGCTTATAATCAATACACATTCTCATCGACCTATCTTTCATCTTTACAAAAAACATAGGGGCTCCCCATAGGGACAAACTCATTCTAATAAACCTCTTAAAAAGAAGACCCTAAAGTTGAGAGTTCAACTCCTTAAGCTTCGTGGGAGCTATATGATAAGGTTCCATAGAAATAGGTTGAGTACCAAGATCAAGGTCAATAGAAAACTCAATCTCGTGGTTAGGGGGAATACTAGGCAGATCGTTAGAAAACTTACACTTAATAGGAACAAAATCAAGTGTCGGACTCTCTACACAAGAATCACATACATAAGCAAGATAATACTCGCAGCCTCTCGGCATAAGTCGTCTAGCACAAAAATAAGAAATATATCCCAGTCGGCTCGTGACTAATCACTCTCTGCCATATGACTTGGGGTATGTCAGGCATAGCTTAGGTAACAGTCTTGGAAAAATAATCCATGACCACATAATAGTGGGATAACCAGTCCACACCCAGAATCACATCAAAATCCAGCATATCAAAATAATAAGATAGCATAAGTATCAATATCACTAACTATCATAATACATGATCTGAATATTCAATCCACTATAAAAAAAAATCACCAAAGGGAGTAGATACATGCAATGACACAGATAATAAATAACCAGTCAACTCCAACTATGGTGTATAATAAGCATATATATAAGAATAAGTAGATCCAGGATCAAATAAAGCAAGAGCCAACTTGTGACATATCAAAATTGCACCTGTACTATAGCATCTAAATTCTCAGCCTCAGGTCTAGCAGGTACTTCATACGACTAACCATGCTCGCCACCTGATTGGGAACCTGAACGACCACCTCCTACCTTCTTGAGTACCACCTTGAGCACCCTGGTAACCACCTTCATGACCAGGCGTACCACCCCCTACCTGAAGTAGGAACTTCCCTAATAGGAGTAGCTCCCTGGGCTGAAGATACCATCGCCCCATGACTAGGGTACTATCTAGAGAAATGATTAAAAAGTCCACAGGTAAACCAAGACTCAGGAGAAGAACCAAAACTCACATAACCGGTTGATCCAGCATAACTACCATGCCTAGCATGGCCCATAGATGAACCTCTTACAGACTGATCACCGCTTTTACTAAGGCGCTCACTAGAAATAAACTGATCCCCATCATCAATCTGAAGAGCTTCCTGAATTGGTTGACTTTGAGGCTATAAAGATAGGCGTAGAGGATGTCCAGTATAAGAAATACCACCTCTGAATCAGGAACTACAATAGCTCCCACTAAATCTACCCTGACACTTGGGCCTTTAATCACGGCCCTTATACTGTATGTCCTTTATCAGCTTAGCATAATCCACAACCTCACAAAGGTCCTACCAGTAGCTACCAAACTTTGAGTATCCATTCGAGTAGGAAGTCTTAATCCTCTTACAAAGAAGCAAAATTTATCATACTCAGTATCCAATATAGAAGTCGCATACCTAGCCAACTTATGGAAATGAGCTTCATACTCAGCAACTATTATAGAACCCTACACTAACCTAGAGAACTGATCTCTCAAATTATCTCTAAGGATATGCAGCATGAACTTCTTCAAGAACATCTCAGAGAACTGAACCTAAGAGAGAAAGAAAGATCCAACTAGTCTAGAACTCATAAAACTCTTTCATTAGTGTCTAGCAGACAAGTCTAACAGAAATATGGTGTAGACCACACCACAAGTCTCCACAAGGTCTAATCCATGAAGCCTATCCTCACAAGCAGTTAGAAACTCAAATGCATCCTCTCTAGGAGCACCAGCAAATCTAGGCAGAGCCAGTCTCAAGAACCTACCCAGCGTCTTCTGCTTCTCGATAGACATAACAGGCTGGGTCCCAACTGGCTGAATAACTATCAGAATAGGAGGAACCTCAACTCCAGGAGTTGTAGCTGTAGGATATACTCCTACTCCAATAGTCTACAAACCATCAATAAAACTCAATAACTAAACCAAAACATCTCTAAGCAAAGAAAAGGGAATGAATCCTGGTGAATGAATCTTAGTGAAACTTGGGATAGTCCCTGCCCCCCACTGGCTGAGGTAGTGGAGTCTCTAGCTTGGGTACAGGTATAGGGTCTGGGAGAGGTACACCCTAGTTCCTAACTGGGGACAAATCACAAGTTTGGATCTCAGGACCCGCCTCGCGTATCACTGAAGCACATGTCTTGGGCATGTACGAAAGTATACAATTAATAGAATATCCTCCAAACCAACTCAGACTCTTAGTGTGATGTGAATAAAATAAGTGAAGGACTTATAAGTATGTCTTATAGCCTCCCAAATATAGGAAATGAACGTCAATGTTTTAATCTTCATGACTCTATTAGACACTTGCTCTTGTATCAATTTTATCGGTGAAACCTAGGGTCTGATACCAATTTGTCATGACCCGACTTTTGAGTCATGATGACACCTACCTTATCCCACCGATAGGTAAGCCGATACTGTAACCTAGAGCTAATGTATAGGGTTACCCTAGAAAGAACATCCAACATGGACCCTATGCGTGAACACAATATAACAACAATATTTCACGGCTAAGATATCTGATATTCAAATTCCAATCCCATGACCTGATAGTATTAATCCAAGAGCTTCTAATCTTGACCATAGAAGTTTACAATCTCAAAGTCTAAAATGTCTTAGATAATCTCAGACATTTGTTTCAAAAACAAAAGACAAATAAAAATGAAGGGGAAAGAGGGCAACTCGATCACCAAGAGCTTACCCTATCACCAAATAGTCAACTCAAATGAAAAAAATCAACGGTCGCAACTAGAACCTAGGTCTGCACCAAAAGGTACAAAAGTGTAGTATGAGTACCCAAACATAGGTACTTAGTAGGCATCATCGATTGACTGAGCTCAAATATAATGTAAAGACGATATAAAGTAAGATAATAATCTTAAACTTAAGGGATAGGATCAAACCTGGATCTTCTTTGATACCACTGTAATAATATCTATACTACTAAAATAATAACACAGCATACAATATCAATATACTCTATAATCACTATATTAACTGAGTATTATTTTGAAGCATAAATCCATATACACAATAGCCAAGAATCTACTTACCACAGTCATTATCAACCATCTATAGCACACAAGGCATAAGAACTTACCCTGATGGCCTATACCACCAAAAAGTACACAAAAAAGAACACAACAAAGAACACATCACGGCATCACATACCACTGGAGAGTACATGAAAGAATATCAAGCAAGAACCCATCAAGGTATCCCATACCACCGGAGAGTACATCCAAAGTGTACAACTAAGAATAAAAAAAAGCACAACCACTCCACAAGTCACAAAAGTCGCGGGTAGCACAAACCACCATGGCTTGTTACCGAGATCCACATTAATACCCATACCGTAATTTAGCATAAAGGTAGGCAACATTCACATACGATAGATATGTAGTTATTAACTTACTAGATCATTGATACACTATACATGAGGTCTATACTAGTTAACCTTTATTTCCATGAGCCATCTGATTACAAGTTGTATAATCACTAGCCATCAATTAATGAAAACCTACCACTCACACATAATATAAAAAATTATCTATTATAAAGCCATTCTCTAGTTAGCATTTTCATGGTATAAGTTATAAATTAAGCTTTCAAAACCTTTTATATTAAGAGACAATCTATTAATAATCATGCAATACTAGGTCCATTTTTACTAAGCATGTCACAACCTTAAGGAAAAGTTTCCATAGTTTAAGCAAGCAAGGTTCACCAACTACTTTACTAGGTTCCCAACTTTCAAGTCATAATCATATATTAGAAATAACTATTCATCACATAAATGATTTTACTAAGCAAGATTCCATAATACGGCCTCTTATTCAAGACAAGTAGGTTTACTAGGTGAGCCTTAGATTTTACACAAGATTACATTTATCATTAAGCCTTAACTCAACATTTAGACATAGATCACCTCTAGTTACCAATTTGCATCAACAAGGGTCACACCTCTTATTTAGTGGTTAGGAAAAATAAATGAATACCAAGAGAGACATCATATCTCAACATATAGGTGGTTGGGTCCCACACGGCCTAACCTCACCAATATCAATGCATTTAAATAAATATACCCCACATGATATCATGATATTCTTACCTCTTTTGGAGTTACTGGGCATTATTACATTATTAACACGTCCCCAGATTCATCAAGCATCATCACAATGTCAACATATTCCTTCAGATTCATTGAGCATTATCACAATATCAACACATTTCTCTAAATTTATCGAGCATCATCAACATATCAACACAACCTTCGAATTTACTGGGCATCATCACAATGCCAATAAGTCTCCCAATGCATCAACATGCACCTACATACATAGCAAAGCTAATAAGCATAGATAATTCCACAACAATAGAGAAGTAGGGATGTAGGATAACACTTGTCATTTTACATTGCTAATAGGCACCACACATAATATGAGTATAAACAAGGCATGGGTATTTTGTTGACATGCATACTAATCACATTTACAAGGTTATTCAAGTCATGATCACATAATAATTTAACAATCGAGTTTACTAACAATAATCCCAATATGTACATTAGTAGCTCATAGAGAATCTAGGTCACTAAGGATTATATAGTCCAACTTATGGTGGGTCAAATCCCACTTCTAAATATCGAGAATGCCAAGCTTACAAACACAAGTCTAGTTTCTACCCAAAATTAGGCTAAGTCATCTATACCTCTCCTACTATTGCCAATCCTTACTAAGTCTATAGGAAAGCACCTTCAATAATCCTTCCTAAGTCAACCCAACACCAAGGTCATTTCCTATCTAGGCATCATATAGGTCAATAAATTCCTAAGGATAGTGAGGTATACTATTCTGGTCTACTTAAAACAACTATAGTGTTCTCACACTAGTCATGAAACCACAAATAAGCTCACCAAGATCCTAGACTAAGGGTCAACTATCATACCTTACAAATTAATAGCCTATAGTAATCAATAAATCCTAAGTTCACTATTTAATTAACTATCATCTAAATTCCCTGCCCAATCTCGCAAGATATCAATAATTGCCTTACTAATAAGCTTAATATAGTCTACGGGTAAGCCTAACCTACCTTGATTCCAAGCAACTCATGAACCAATAAGCTTTTTCTTTCCCTTCTGTGAAGGTTCCTCTTCCACAAGCAATGCTATCAGGAATACAATCTAAGAATTACAATAAGAATGATAATACCCATTATGGCACCATTATGCCATGGGTTTCAAATTCATAATAAAACTCCAATTAGGTTTTACCCTTGAAAAGGAGTTTCCAAGACCAACCCATAACCTAACTGATTTTAGGGAGTTAAAACCCTTAAGTAATTTGAGTCAATCACTCAATTTGGGGCTACAAATGACCCTCAATGATTTAGGGATTTTTAGTCAAGAAACCATGAAATCAATACCAAATTAGAGGAATTCTTACCTTAGATTGCAGCAAGATTCAATTAAACAAGTTGTTTAAGCTCTAATTCAACCCACAAGACACACTTAGAAGATTTAACACTCCATTAGGGTTTATAGGATAAGACAGAGGCACAAAATTACTAAAATTCATGGAAGACAACACGTAAATATAGACCAAACAACTCTCTAATGGTGCAGTTGTGGCACCGTTATTCACCTCCTTTACTACGGTCATTGAACCTCGGTGCATGCTATGTATGGCTAAATCTTGGAACTTGGTTACGAGCTTCAGCAAATGCCTTGAGATGCATTCGGGGTCTGTTTTGAACAAATGGGATAAGTAACCCCATAGTTTTCGACATTCCAGAAGCATTGGCGAAGTTGGATTTCTCATATGAGGCTATTTTACTAAAGTTTTTGCTTATTGGTAAACTAGGACCAATAAAGAATTCAAATTAAGAAAGGGGTTCTAAAACACAAATAAACCATCAAGTAACTAAACTATTAATGCCTGCAATTCATTAATGACTTGAGATGGCTATGGAGAAGCTTTATTGGAAGAGTAAGCAAGAATAAGGATAATGACCCGGGTCATTACATAGCCATACCTTAATTTCTGTGGTAGTTTAGTCTCTCAATGTATATCTCGTCAATATCTTAATCCTTTCACACATAAACCAAAATAGAAAAGTGAACTCCCTTAATAACTAAGAACAATGAAACTGCCAAACTTACAGAGGGTTGTTCTAGAATTTAATCATGAAGAACATAATTTTAATAGTTTCCTTAGGATAATCTCATGACTTGTTCACTTACATTTATCTTGGAATAAAGGTAAATCCCAAGAACCCTAGTGGAATTTATAGGGTTCTTGTATAGCTATGAGAGAGAAAGAGAGAAAACATAGAAAGCTATTTTTTAGTCTAAGTTAAAATGAGCTAAAGAAGTTGATTTCAACCTATTTAAAGGGAGCTGCTCTAAGCTGACTTTCTTGGCCATTTTTGGGCTATACTTTGTCAATTAGTTGACGCACCTACTTACCCATTATATTGGGCCTTTATGGATCTAAAAATATTAGGCCTTTGCTGCCCATTGTCCTTTTTTTCTCTCCTTTAATTTGGGCTAGAATTAATTCAAGTAGGTGGTACTGTACTTGGACCAATAAGTTGGTTAAGGGAGTTTTAGTAGGTGATGCACCTACTTTGTTCTTAGGTTGTTCAAAAGGTCAAAGTAGGTGACTCACCTACTAGCTTAAATAAGTGAAGCAAGCACTTTAAAAAATGCTCCATTTTTAATTCTTACTCCCTTTAATCTAATGTAAAACTTGCATATTCTTGGTCACTTTAAACTTTAGATTCAAATACTAGCCTACGATCCCAAGTTTAAATAGTTGTATTGATGTTAACTTGGTCACGTCACATCAAATACACGGGCAGTATCTAGAACTCCATCTACACCATCAATACTTGCATAACAAATCTTGTTTGTTATCTATACCACAAGGCTATACAAAGTCTCATATAAGTAGGATACGTGCATGCAAATATATGGGGTGTTACATCTTCCCCTCTTAGGGACATTCCTCCTCGAATGTTAGCATAATTGCCCAACCAAAACAAGTTCACGCCTAAGGTTAATATTCATATTATCACATAATGCTTATATATATATATACTTGTTATTTCTCTAATTCAGAATCTTAGACATTCTCTTCATATTCTAATAAATGGGGGTACTTGGATTTTGTTGCTTCTTCATTTTCCTATGTGATCTTTTCTACTTGCTGGTTTATCTAAAGTACTTTTATAGAAGTTATTTCCTTGTTTCTTAACTTCTGGACTTGTCGATCCAGAATGGTAATAGATATTTCTTCATAGGTGAGATCTTCCATTGTACCACGACCACATATATGTATTACACAATTTCGATACTCTCTTTCCTATAATAGATTCACCAACCGACAGAGACACTTCAAATGGATTAACTATTAAATTTAGTATTCTTTTGAACTTTCCAGCAAACCATGGTAGACATATGATATGTAGAACCTAGATCAGTTAATGCACATACATCATGTGAAAAGATGGATAATTTACTTGTAACTACATCCGGAGAAGCCTCTAAATTTTGTCGATCCGCTAAAGTATATGTATGATTCTAAAACACCACTAGAGCTAGCTGCTCTTTTAGAACCTCTACCACACTCAATAAGTCATACAACCAAAAATGAATAAGGCACTGATGATGATGATGCAATGGCTTATCCAATAGGTCGTGCCATACCACCTACGCCCCTTTGTGGCTATTCTCTTATCATATGCCTAAGAATTTGTATCAAACCGATATGCACCTAAATAAAGCTTTCCACACTGTCTACATGGCTATCGAGGAGGTCTTAATTGGATCATACTCCCGTGCTATTGATACCCCGCTGTTTGTGAACTCTGACTCTCACTTTTTTGTCCAAACTGATTTTCTTTAGACCCATGAAACTATTGTGGAGAACTAGATACAAAATAAGAAGATAATGGCCCAGGCAGTCTATTAGAAAATTGAGTCCTAAACTTCTCTTGGGATGGCATAAACTACCCCGTATATCTGGCCCTCTTGGAATAATATCTTTCGAATTCTTGTGTTCTTCTTTTTTGCCTCTGATCCTCTATTTTTTGTGCAAATACTTGTATCCTTGCTATGTCTGTGTCTTTGTTCAAAGCTATAATATTACAATCTCTAACAAGGTATGGATCCAACCTATCCACATATCAATGAACTTTATCATCCATAATGGCTACTACATTAGGAGCTTACCTAGATAGAGAGTTAAACCGAAGGATGCACTCCCTCACACTCATATTACCTTGGCAAAGATTTAAGAACTGGTCTACACGGGACTCTCAAATCTCAAATGAAAGGTAATGATCAATAAATACATGTTTGAACTCTTTCCAAGTAGTTGAAGATGCATCGATAACCCTAGATCATTTCCAATCTTCATACCAAAATATAGCCTCCTCTTTGAATCTATATGATACTAGCTCAACTATCTCCTTAATTGATAACTTCATGACATCTAAATCATTTTGGATTTAATCAATAATGTCTTGTGGGTCTTTATTAAGATCTTATCTAGTGAATGTGGGAGTTCAAACCCTCAAGTAATTTGAGTCAATCACTCAATTTGTGGCAAGAATAGAACCTTAATGACTTAGGGTTTTTGAGTCAAGAAATCAGTAAATCAATACCTAATTAGAGGAATTATTACCATAGATTGTAGCAAGAATCAATCACACAAGTCGTTTAAGCTCCAATTCAACCCACAAGATACACTTAGAAGATTTAACAGTCCATTAGGGTTTATAGGTTAAGAGGGAGGCACAAAATTACCAAAATTCATGCAAGACAGCACTTAAATATAGACCAACCTGCTCTTTAATGGCACAGTTATAGCACCACGATCGCACCTCCTTCACCGCGGTCTTGGAATCTCAGTGCATGATATGTATGGCTAAAGCTTGGAACTTGGTTATGAGCTTCAGCAAATAGCTCAGGATGCATTCGGAGTGTATTTTGAACAAATGGGGTAAGTAACCCCATAGTTTTTGACATTTTAGACGCATTGGCGAAGTTGGATTTCTCATACAAGGATGTTTTTCTAAAGTTTTTGCTTATTGGTAAATTAGGACCAACAAAGACTTCAAATTGAGAAAGGGCTTTTAAAACCCAAATGAACTATCAGGTAACCAAACTATCAATGCCCGCAATTCATTAATGACTTGAGATGGCTATGGAGAAGCGTTATTGGAAGAAGTAAGCAAGAATATGGATAATGATCTGAAGGGTCATTACATAACCATACCTTAATTTATGTGGTAGTTTAGTCTCTTAATGTGTATCTCTTCAATAGCTTAATCCCTTCTCATATAAACCAAAATAGAAAAGTGAAATCCCTTAATAATTAAGAACAATGAAACTACCAAACTTCTAGTGGGTTGTTCTAAAATTTAATCATGAAGAACATAATTTTAATAGTTTCCTTAGGATAAACTCATGATTTGTTCACTTACATTTATCCTGGAATAAAGGTAAATCCCAAGAACTCTAGTGGAATTATAGGGCTGTTGTATAGTTATGAGAGATAAAGGGAGAAAATCGAGAAAGCTATTTTTTTGTCTAAGTTAAAATGAGCTAAAGAGGCTGATTTCAACCCATTTAAAGGGAGCTTCTCTTGACCAAATTTCTTGGCCATTTTTGGCCCATACTTTGTCAAGTAGGCAATGCACCTACTTTCCCATTATATTGGGCCTTTATGGATCTAAAACTATTAGTCCTTTGCTATCCATTGTCTTTTTTTCTCTCCTTTAATTTGGGCCAAAATTTATTCAAGTAGGTAGTAGGGTACTTGTCCCAATAAGTTGGTCAAGGGAATTTTAGTAGGTGATGCACCTACTTAGTTCTTAGGTTGTTCAAAAGGTCAAAGTAGGTGACTCATCTACTAGCTTAAATAAGTCAAGCAAGAACCTTAAAAAATGCTCCATTTTTAGTTCTTAATCCCTTTAATCTAATGTAAAACTTGTATATTCTTATTCACTTTAAACTTTAGATTCAAATACTAGCTGATGATCCCAAGTTTAAATAGTTTTATTGATGTTAACTTGGTCACGTCATATCAAATTTACGGGAAGTATCTAGAAATTCATCTACACCATCAATACTTGTGTAACAAATCTCATTCATTATCTATACCACAAGGCTTTACAAAGTCTCATATAATTAGAACACGTACATGCAAATATATGGGGTATTACATCCTCCCCTCTTTAGGACATTCCTCCTCGAATGTTAGCATAATTGCCCAACCAAATCAAGTTCAAGCCTAAGGTTAATATTCATTGTTATTTCTCTAATTCAGAAACTTGGACTTTATCTTCATATTCTAAATGGGGGTACTTTGATTTCATCGCTTCTTCAACTTCCCATGTGATCTCTTCTACTTGTTGTTTTCTCCACAAAAGCTATTTCCTTATTTCTTGACTTCTTAACTTATCGATCTAGAATGGCAATAGATATTTCTTCATAGGTGAGATCTACCGTAACTTGTACATCTTCAGCAAGAGTGATATGTGATAGATCTCTGATGCACTTTTAAAGCATTAAGGCATGAAATACTCGATGAAATATTGAGAGCTCTTGGGGTAGCTCTAACTCCTATGTGACCTGGCCAAATCATTGCATAAACTTATACGAGCCTATATAACGTGGATATAGTTTCCCTTTTTTTCCAAATCTCATAGTTTCCTCTTTTTACCAAATCTCATTACCCCTTTCATTAGTGACACCTTTAAAAATACCCAATCGCCTATAGCAAACTCAAACCCCCTTCTTGTAGTATTTACATATAACTTTTGTTGACTCTGGGCTATTCCTATCCATTGTTGGATCACTTTAGCCATTTCCATAGCTTGATGAACAAGATATGGCCCAAACAAGGTCGTTTCACGCACTTCAAACCATCTAATTTGTGACCTACAATTCCTTCCATAAAAAGCTTCATATGGCACCATTTTGATACTTGAATGATAGCTATTGTTGTAAGAAAACTTGATGAAAAGTAAATGATCATCCCAGCTACCTTTAAAGTCCAATACATAAGATCATATGATATCTTTATTTATTTAAATGGTATGTTCTACTGGTCCATCTGTCTGAGGGTGAAAAATTGTACTTAAATTAACTTGTGTTTCCAAATTTCTCTGAGAATACTTCAAAAAATTTACAAATAATTGAGATCCCCTATGATATAATAGAGATTGTATTCCGTGTATCCAAACTATCTTTTTGATATATAATTTTGCGTACTCTTCAACTTTGTAAGTGGTCCTAACCGATAGGAAGTATGCTAATTTGGTAAGCCTATCAACTGTCACCCATATGCAATCAAACTTTTGAGATGTACTATGCAAACTAGTGATGAAATCCATGTTGATCATGTACCACTTCCAGATTTGAAGATCTATACATTGCATATAAACCCTAGGATTTCGGTGCTCTACTTTAACTCTTTGACAATTTGTACATTCGGCTATAAATTCTGCAATGTTTTGCTTTATGTCACTCCACCAATATATTTCTTTCAAATCCTGATACATTTTAGTAGACCCCGGATGGATGGAATACCTTGAATGATATGCCTCTATCATAATCCTCTTTCATAGCCCATCTTATTAGTTACATATAATCTTTTTTGGCACTGAAGTACTCCCTCTTGCGTAAGATAAAATGCCTTGGTCATACCACATTGTACATTCTCCTTAAGTTGTAATAGAATTGGATCTGCATATTTCTTCTCTTTCACTTCAGCTACTAATGAAGATTCTGCCGCATTATGTATATTAAGCCCCTTATCTTGAGTTTCTAGAAGGAGAACCTCCAAATTGGCTTGTTGGTGTAGATCTATAGTCATCCCTTGCCTTTTTGTAGACTACCCATAAGGTCCCACCATAGACTTATGAATCAACGCATCAACTGCCATTGAAACTCACATGCTTTGTGTGCTAGCTTTATTAAAGGTGTAAAAATTGAATAAAATCCTTCAACAAACCTTCTATAATAACATGCCAACCCAAGGAAACTACGAATCCACGTAGGAGTTCTAGGTCTTGGACAGTTCTTCACAGCTTCTATATTTTGAGTATCAACCTTTATTCCTACATTAGATACAATATGATCCAAGAATGCCACAGATTTTAACAAAAAATAACATTTAGAGGACTTTGCATATAACTTACGATCACAATGAATCTGTAACACCTGCCATAAATGACTAACATGGTCCTCTTTAGATCTCAAATAATTTGAATATCATCTATAAAAATATCATGAACACATCTAAGAATGTCTTGAACACCCTATTCATCAAATCCATAAAAGTTGTGGGTGCATTAGTTAACCCAAAGGACATGAGTCAAAACTTGTAATGACCATATCGTATTGGAAAAGCTATCTAGGGTGTATCATTCTCTTTGACCCTCACTTAGTGATAACTCGACCTCAAATCAATCCTTGAGAAACACTAGGTGCCTGGTCAAATAAATCATCAATTCTTGGAAGGGGATATTTATTCTTAATAGTCACCTTATTCAGTTGCCAGTAGTCAATACACATTCTCAATGAGTCATCTTTCTTATGCACAAATAACACTGGTGCTCCCCAAGGGGACAAACTAGGCCTTATAAATCCTTATTCTAGCAAGTCCTATAATTACTCTTTCAACTTGCATAATTTTTTCAAGGTCATTCTATACGTAGGAATTTATATTGGTTGTGTACTTGGAATCACATCAATACCAAACTCTACTTCTCGTTCTGGAGGAAAACCTGGAAGATCTTCAGGAAATACATTAGTAAACTCATTTACCACTGGAATAGTTTGAAGAGCTGGTGGCTACGCATCTGTATCCTTCACTCTAACTAGATGATATATGTAACCTTTGTAAATCATTCTTTTTTCCTTAAAATAAGAAATAAATTTACCTCTTGGCACACTAATATTACCCCTCCATTCAAGGACTGCCTCCCTTGGAAAATAGAAAGTTCGGTAATCATTCATGGCATAACAGGAAGACAACCTATCCATACCCATTGTAACATGAAAATCTACCATTTATAACTCAACAAGGTCATCCATTGTACCAAGACCACAAATATCTATTACACAATTTCTATTGACACTTCCAATGGCTTAACTGGTAATTTTGATATTCTTTTGAACTTTCCAGCAAACCATGGTCAGACATATGATGATGTAGAACACAGATCAATTAATGCATATACATCATGTGAAAATATAGACAATGTACCTGTAACTACATCTGGAGAAGCCTCTAAATTTTGTCGATCTGCTAAAGCATATGTACGATTTCAAAACTCCACTAGAGCTATCTGCTCCTTTAGCACCTCTACCACAACCAATATGTTTTACACTGATGTTTGCTGAATTTATGCATTCTAGCACTACTATTCGAGTTTATTTAACCTTATTTTGAGGATGATTATTACGGTATATATGCTAATAATGATATAAATGAGCAATTATGTGTCCAAGTATGTTTTTACAATGTTTAATGGTGTTTATACACATGTTTTTATGATGTTTAATTGTGCTTCTACACAAGTTTTGATTCAATTCGACCATTTAGAGTTCAACCGAGAAAGCTAGTGTGACTAGCTTGAGCTAGGTGTTGTCTAGTGTCTTATGTTGAGTTCTAATGTATTTTAATGAGTTACTAAGGTTTTTACTATGTTTTCAAATGTTAAAAAACTTAATTATAATGTTAAAGGGTTAATTGGATCAAGAAAAGAGTGAAAACAATGAGTTAAAGATCAATATGAATTTAGCCTATGCTTAGCTCGTGTTTCTAGTTCATCGGTAAGGATGATTTGTTGTTTTGATCTCTTAAATGATATGTTTAATGATTTATAATGGTTTTTGTATGGATTATGATGATATATTAAGGATATACAAGCTTCAAATCAAGTGGAAACAACTTAATAAGGCTCGGAATGCTCAATAAAAGCACAAAACACAAGTTGGACCCTTGAAAAGTATTGGGTGAGTTTAGATTGTACATATGTCCAATGGAGGATTTCAAAACATCACTAGATTAATACGAGACCTATGGTTTTTGAAATATGGCCCGTGTAGCTTAATTTGGAGTTTTCGGAGGCCCTATGACGCATTGAAATTGAGAACAACTACTGGAATTTGATAGATTTTTTGACAATTATGAATTTGCATGTCTCCGCATCACGGCGATGCCCAAAATTGGGATAATTGTGCCCATATGAAGTAAAATAGCGTGTAAACCCAATCCAATTCGGTTTATGACTTGTATACTATAAATACAGCGTCTCAAACTCTGTTTTGATCATCTTGGGACCTCTTGGAAACCCTAGATCAACTTGGAACATCATTGAAGGATACCACAAATTCTTTTTAGGTTTTTTCATTCTGTAATTTAGTTTTTTTTAATGGTTTGTATCATCATTCCAAGGGATTGGATGATGAATATTTCCATTAAAGACTAAAACCTTCTTTGCGGGGTTGAGGCCAATAACATGAATACTTTTTAATATTCTTTATTGTAGTTTAATTTTAGATTATCATTTGGGTTGTTCTTAATTTATTGAGCCTACTATTTTAATGATTATCTACCATTCGAATAAATCTATATTTTTATGTGAATTCAGGAGGATTATTATAAGATAGAATGAAGAAATTAGGGAACAAGGTTTTTATTCTTTTATGAAATAAGGAATTTGAATTAACCTCTAGGATAGGGATATACCTAGAGGCCTTGTTTGGTTCAATTTCAAGAAGATAACTTATTGAATCTAGAAGAATTGTTGTATCTCTGTGGGAGTTGTAGTTGCAACATTCAATAGATAGAAGATTTGAGGTTAGGAGACCAAGATCGTGGCATAACCCTTGCGAATCATCAATCCGATAACCAACTAAACTGCGATAGGAATAGAGATTTGTATGATTATTCAAAATGTCTCAGCCCTGGGCTTTCTTCCATTGATTGTCCCAAGTATTTTATTTTTACTCATTAGTTTTGATTAGTTTTAATTTACAAAATTACAACTTTATTTCCTACTCTCCTCATTTAGTTAAGCTAGAATTAGATAGGCGACGAACGCAAGTCCCTGAGTGATCAATACTTGTGCTTTCTTGAAGCCATTTTACTACTTGATAAGACCACATACACTTGCGTGTGTGCTTGGGTGCTGTCAAATTTTTGGCACCGTTACCTGGGACTTGTTATTAGGCAACTTATCTTATTTTTAGTTTTTCTATTTTGAGTTGTACATAGTTTTTGTTTAGTTTCTTTTTATTATCCTTTATTTCTAATTTTTTTCTCACAGTCTTCTTGAGATGTCAGCCAGGGATAGATGGTTTTCGAGTGATGCAAATTCTTGTTGTCTTTGTGGGGAACCATATCATAAGGCTTATTGTCCAAATGCAAGTTAGTGTTTATCTTGTGGTCAAAGTGATCATTTAAAAGATATGTGTGCTAGAAATCCTGATTCAGTAATGTTTGTTGGCTATGATCAATTGCAGAATTATAAAAACTATTGCAATCAAACAGGGTTGACTCAGTCACAAATTCAATCACAGACCAACCAACAGCAGTTTCAGCAACAAAAACTAAACATGCAGGCAACAACTCAAACGAGCCATTTGGAAGATATGTTTAAACAATTTTTAGTGTCACAAACACAGTTGTTGGAAGATTTGAATAACCATTGGGATGCTAGAGATTAAGAGTATATCCAACCAGTTGTAGAGAATGTTGTTGATAATTTGAGGAAGTTTGAGTACTCGAAAACTGAAATTATTGAATGTCTTAAGGAGTTACCACTGCCACTATGTTTTTACAATATTTGACCATTTAGAGTTCAACCGAGAAAGCTAGTGTGACTAGCTTAAGCTAGGTGTTGTCTAGTCTCTTGTGTTGAGTTATAATGTATTTTAATGAGTTACTAAGGCTTTTAGTATGTTTTTATATGTGAAATAACTTAGTTATAATGTTCAATGGTCAATTGGATCAAGAAAAGAGTGAAAACAATGAGTTAAAGCTCAATATGAATTTAGACTATGCTTAGCTTGTGTTTCTAGTTCATCAGTGAGGATGTTATGTTGTTTTGATCTCTTAATTGATGTTTTTAATGATTTAGGATTCTTGGTTCATGGATTATGATGATATATTAAATATATAAAAGCTTCAAATTAAGTGTAAACAACTCAATAAGGCTCGAAATGCTCAACAAAATCAAAAGACGCAAGTTGGATGCAAGTTGGACCCCTGAAAAGTATTGGGCGAGTTTAGACTGTACAGGTGGCTAATGGAGGATTTCAAAATATCACTGGATTCCTAAGACGCCTAATGTTTTTGAATTATGGTGCGTATAGCTTAATTTGGAGTTTCCAGAGGCCCTGCTATGCATTAAAATTTTGAACAACTACTGGAATTTGACAGATTTTGTGACAATTGTGAATTTGCATGTCTCTGCATCACGCCGATGACCAAAATCGGGATAATTGTTCCTAGTTCAAGTAAAATAGTGTGAATACCCAATCCAAGTCATTTTATGACTTGTATACTATAAATATAGCGTCTCAAACTCTGTTTTGATCATCTTGAGACCTCTAGGAAACCCAAGATCAACTTGGAACATCATTGAAGGATACCACAAATTCTTTTTAGGTTTTGTCATTCTTTAATTTATTTATTTTTTTATGGTTTGTATCATTATTCCAAGGGATTGGATGATGAATATTTCCATTAAAGACTAAAACCTTCTTTCCGGGGTTGAGGCCAAGAACACGAATACTTTTTAATATTCTTTATTGTAGTTTAATTTTGGATTATCATTTGGGTTGTTCTTAATTTCTTGACCCTATTATTTTAATGATTAGATACCATTAGAATAAATCTATATTTTTATGTGAATCCGGGAGGAGAATCATAAGATAGAATGAAGAAATTAAGGAACAAGGTTCTTATTCTTTTATGAAATAAGGAATTTGAATTAGCCTCTAGGATAGGGATATACCTTAAAGCCTTGTTTGGTTCAATTGTAAGAAGATAACTTATTGAATCTAGTAGGTGATACACATACTTAGTTCTTAGTTTGGTCAAAAGGTAAAAGTAGGTGACTCACTTACTAGCTTAAATAAGTCAAGCAAGCACCTTACCAAAATACTCAATTTTTAGTTCTTAATCCCTTTATTCTAACTTAAAACGTGTATATAGTTGGTCACTTTAAACTTTAGATTTTAATACTAGATTACAATCCCAATTTTAAATAGTTGTATTGATTTTAACTTGGTCGCATCACATCACAATATACGGGCAGTATCTAGAACTCTATCTACACTATAAATACTTGTGTAACAAATCTCGTTCGTTATCTATACCACAAGGCTATACAAAGTCTCATATAATTAGAATAAGTTAATGAGAGAATACAGGGTGTTACACTACTTGTCATATCGCAATTAAGGAGAAAAGAGTTATACAAGAAGAAAGGTTCAAGAAGAGGACTAAAAGAGAGAGAACTAGAAGGGATAGAGTTCAACCACCCTCTTCTTAGTAATTGCCAGTGTGTAATGATCTGAAAGAAGATTTAGGGTATGTTGAAATAATTGACACATGAGATATCATTCCTCTAGAGTTCCCTAGGGAAAAAAGTTTGACATTACGAGTGCAATGATTCAATTGCTTAATCTAAAGGGTGTGTTTGTTGGTTTGCTAACTAATAATGCAAACATTCCCATTATGAACTTTGTGGGCTTTGCACTTTGTACAATCTCTTGGGGGTTAGTCAGGAAGCTCTGTAGTTTAGGTTATTCCTATTCTCTCTTATAGGTGAAATGACATTATTGTTAAGAAAACTGCCTCATGGGTTGACTACCACTTAGAATAAGATGAGGATGTAATTCTTGGAATAATTTTTATCGCCTTCTAGAATATTGTAGTTGAAGGATGAGATTTATATTTTTACAAAATTACATTCGTAGGCACTATATGAGATATGGTTAAGGTTCAAGAAGAAGATGATGAATGTTTCTAATCACAAAATTTTAGGGATGAACCTACTAGAGATATTTTATAGAGCCTTGAATACAAATACCCAGGCTTTGGCTGATACTATTACTGGTGGGGTTTTCATGAGTCTTTATTGGCAGATAGTTTCAAAACTCTTAGATTGGGTTTCTAAAACCAACAAAGAGTGGCATACTCGAGAGGCGAATAAGTCAGATGGTACATATGATATTGGTTCTTCCAATGAACAAAGATACCTAAATGAGACAATGGCTCAAAAGGTGGCATAGTTGAGGACTGAGATTGGATTTTTACAAAGAAATTTACAGCTATCGAAGAAGAAAAGGTGAGTGTTCTGCGCGCACAAGGTAAATCTTTTAGACCTGTACAAATCTGATAGTAAGGAGGAATTTGGAACTTGAGGCAAGGGAATCAAGGTTGTCACTACTACAAAAATAGGAATAGGCATAGGAGCAGAGAATGTGATGGTGGCTAGAGGAGAAATGATAATTATAAGGAGAAGAGTGGTCTTTATGTTTCATCGAGGAACCGTAATACTAACTCTAGAACAAAAGCATCTTTCTAAGTTTATGAAGAATTTAGTGAGCCAAGAGTTTCCTTAAGGGGATTAAGGCAGACATATCAGAATTGATCTAGAAATTAGAATAATATGCTATCACAATTAAGCAGCTTGAGCAGCAGTTTGGCCAGATGTCGGCTATTTGAATCAACATCAATCGAGCACCCTTCTAAGAAATACTATTTAGAATCTGAAGAACGATAGTCACCACCTAGATATTACCATTTTGAGTGGTAAGGATACTATTGATACACCTATGCCCTTGATTGATGAGGTAAGGAATAATATCATAGATATTGATGATGCGCTCGGAGCAAAACTAAGAAGTTGTATACTACGGGTGAGACATCATAGGAACTGACATAGAGAAAATAGATAATAAGGATAAAAGAAAAGGTAAAGGAGGTCAAGCTAGTATTGAAACCAAATCTATGACTCCTTCTCCCCTCCTCTTTACCTCAAAGATTGGAAAAAGTAAAAGAAGGGAAATATCAGAAATTCATGTCAATATTGAAGGAATTATCTGTGAATATCTCTCTTGTGGAAGCATAGGAGAAGATATTTGTTTATGAAAAATTCATGAAGGATTTAGTGACTAAGAATCCTACTCTGATTTTTGAGCCCACTGATAATATACACCATTCTAGTGCTATTATTTGTCGCACTTTGGTTTTAAAAAGATGATCCCAGAGTTTTTACTATTTCGTGTACTATTGGATCCATTAAATTCGCATGAGCATTATATGATCTAGGAGCTAGCATTAAGCTGATGTCGCTAACTATGTATAAGCAGTTGGGGTTGGGAGCACCCAAGCCGACCTCTATGAGATTATTGATGGTCGATCGTACCGTGAAAAAGTCGATTGGTATATTGTGTGATGTGTTAGTACAAATAGCTTATTTAATATTCCCATCTGATTTTGTGAATCTTAATTATGAGATGGATTTTGACATCCCTATCATATTACGAAGGCCCTTCCCATCCATAGGTAGGGAATTAGTTGACATAGAGATGAGATTGATGAAATGAAGGCTCAATGATGAGCGTGTTACTTTAGATTGATGTTATTTAATGCGGCAGATAAAAGATATGTGGATATCTTTTTTGATAGACACTGTGGATGATGATGTATTACTTGTACCTATTGAGGAGAGACTTGGTGTAGAGGCATTGGCAACAGTGATCATGAATTTTGATAGAGATGATATCGATGAATACGATGAGCTGGTGAGTGCATTTGTTGGTAAAGGTTCTTATTCTTATGGACCAATGAAGTTGGATCTGGATTTGAAGAATAGACAACCCCACCAATTCGTCCACCAGTATGGGAATTGAAGGCCTTTCCCTCTCATTTACATTATGGATTCTTAAGGGCCATCAATACCTTGTAATTTATCATTGCTACAAATTTACTGGATACGTAGGTTGAGGCCTTGATTTCATTATTACAGAGGTTTAAATGGGCCATTGGTTGGACTATTGTAGGTATTGTCTATATTTCAATCGGAATTTGCACTCACAAGATTCAACTTGAACCAAATCATGTGCCTAGCATTGAGCATCAATGTCATTTTAATCCACCTATGCAAGAGGTGATGAAGAAGGATATTATTAAGTGGTTAGATTCAAGTGTGGTTTACCCTATTATCGACAGCAAGTGGCCGAGCCCAGTTCAGTGTATGCCAAAGAAGGGTGGGATCATTGTGGTCCCGAATAAGAAAAATAAGTTTTTTCCCATGATATTAGCCACGAGATAGAGAGTTTGTATGTATTATCAGAAGCTTAAAACTTGGACATAGAAGAATTACTTATTTATGCCATTCATGGACCAGTTGTCAAACTGTCTTGGGGGTAGAGGATGGTATTATTTTCTTAATAGTTATTTAGGGTATAATTAGATTTCTATTACCCCAAAATACCATGAGAAAACCAATTTCACGTGTCCATATGGTATATTTGCAGTAAATAGGATGCCTTTTGGTCTTTGTAATGCTCCTACTAATTTTCAGCATTACATGATGTCTATCTTTTCTAATATGGTGGAGGATACTATTGAGGTTTTTATAGATGATTTCTCTATTGTGGGTGAGTCAATCAATGATTGTTTGGCTCACTTGGCTAACGTGCTTCAGAGATGTAAGAAGAGCTACCTGGTTTTGAATTAAGAGAAGTGTGACTTAAAGGTCAAATAGGAGATTGTTCTTAGGCACTAAATTTCAAAGAAGGGGATAGAAGTCCACAAGGCAAAGATTGAGGTGATTGAAAAATTTCCTCCACCAATTTTTGGGAAAGGTATTTGGAGTTTCTTGGGTGACGCAGATTTTTATAGTGATTCATCAAGGACTTTTCTAAGATTGCAAATCCATTATGCAATCTAATCTATAAGGAGGTGAAGTTTGTTTTGGATGATGCTTGTCTCAAGGCTTTTGAGTGCCTTAAGGAGAAGTTGATCTCAGCTTTTATTATTGTGTCTTTAGATTGGACACTTCAATTTGATACGATGTCAGTGGTGTGTCCCTAGCAGCTGTCCTAGGCCAAAGACACGAGAAGATACTTCATCGCATTTATTATGCCAGTAAAGCACTCAACCCTACACAAAAAATTATATGATTATCAAGAAGGAGTTACTTGTGATGGTGTTTACTTTTGACAAGTTTTGATCCTATTTGATTGGTACCAAATTCACTGTGTATATTAATCATATATCTGACATAACCCAACCCCGGGCCTTGTCGTAATGGGCATCCCAAGTCTAACCAAGATCGAGGACCGCCCTCTGTTACCCAACCCAACGACCTATGTCCAACCTTAGTTGGGCTGAATTTCAAACATATGACAAGATAGCGTTATTGTTCTCATTAAGACTTTGGGATAAGGTCACAATTGTGACCGACCCAACTGAGTCCAACCGTACTGCAGCATCCTCTCAACCATACCAAACCCAACCATAGACCATAAACCAAAGGGAATACCAAAATAATATATAAATCAATACCAAAATATAATATGATGGAACAGTGATAAATAATGTCTGATGATGCCAGCCTCAATATCAATACCAATGCTAAGGTTGACACCTCTACTGATCCCACCCATACCAAACCCCAGAAGTACTAAAAAATATCTATCCAAAAGAGTAAACAAATCTGGTTGGGACATGCCCCTAACCATGGCCAAAACCAATATCCAAAATAAAATAAGTGTCTAAAGAGAATCCACAACAAAAAATAATGCCTTTCGAAAGGGTGGAAGATCACCACTTCAACCCAAGTGTCGATACTGAGTCCGCGTGCTAAACCAGAGGAGTAGAATGGTTGGTTCCTGCATAGCGTGGGTATACAACCGCTAGTAGACAGAGTTAGCGAATGATCGCTAGCATGAATCCCAGGATTTGGATAAAATAATGCCAGTCATAAAACCAAGTAAAACTATCCATATTGCAGACAACCATACATATATAAGTGCCGGGAAAGGGGACCAGGTTTAGCATTCACTTAAAACCTTTACTAGGGTTGTGTAGCTTTGCCGTTCTAATCACCCACGGGCGATATGGGTTCAACTCCCTCTACTGAAAGGGTCCTAGTATGTGTAGCCGCACGATCGAAAAATATCCCATGGGATGACTAGTAAATCCCTCTAATATAAAATGTGACACTTGCACGTGGTCATCAAAGACCCCTCATATCGGCAAATACGAGTTTTTGGTTTTAGTCCCCCCCCCAACTGCCACCTTCCATAGCTTAGATACACACCCCGTTATTAATGTCTAATTAAAACCATGTCCAAACAATCCATTTACCATCTATTAACCAAGGACATATTGGAGGTATCTCCAAACTATCCTATTACTTGCAAGTAATATCTATATCCAAACCATTTTGGTTAAGAGGACCTTAGGTGCCCTTTCCATATACCATATTAAATCCACTTAGGAGACTTCCATGTTCTCCACAAGAATAACCATTTAGCCTTTAGTCAGTACAAACCAATTAAACCATGTGTAAATCTTTTGTCCAGTTTAAAACATGCAAAAGTTCCACTAAAAAAAGTCAATGCAATGAACATATCCTTATAAGCATTTCATCAAACACCTTGGGGGCATAATATAACCAAAACTTATTCCAAAGACCATTAAATAATTACCATGCAATATAATTGTCCAAAACCACCATTAATGCATATAAAATCATAATTAAAACCATAGGAAACCATAACAAAGCATTTCATATCAAAACCCCCAATAATAGTTCAAAAACCATAATCATGAAAAAGTAAAACCATGAAATCAATCATATAAACCATGCCTTTAGTTGAAATTAAAATGAGAAAAGAGAATCATTCCTTAAACCAAAGAATTAATGTAACGAAATCACCAAAGCGAGCCCAAAGCAATCCACAAGATGAAACCCTAGCTTCCTTGCCCCAAAAGTTCTTGAGAGAATTATTGGATGTTTTGGAATAGTTTCTAAGTGTTAATGAACAAAAATAATAGGGTAAATAACCTCCGAACTATATTAGAAGTCATGGATCCTAATTAGGGTAAGTAGGGAAATATCCAGAATACCCCAACTTAAATTCCATAAATACCCATCACAGGGATATGAGTGACCCTCTTACGAGTCATACCCTTTCTTATGATTATTTTCCACCAGTCGTACCCAGGCCTTAATCTTTGAATCAGATATTGTCTAGTATACGACTCATCTAACCAAGTTGTAACCTCAGCATACGATATTTACCCATGATCCGTATCCCTAAAAGAATGAATTTCTAGAAGGATCAAACACTGGCCACCATACGAGTCACTGATATGAATCCTACCAAGCCTTACGACTCGTACGCCTAAGTCGTGACCATTCTAGTGATCAAAACCGTCCCACCAACTAAAACTTGTCGGCATACGATAGTACTATACCATTCGTACCCCAGCATACGGCTCGTACCCATGAGTTATATTTGGTCTAGAGAATGGATTCCCAAGAAATTTCTAAGGGTCAAAACCCAAGATGTTTCAGTCTCCCCCATTAGGAAAATTCATCCCCGAATAATGGACAAGGTAGGGGTAACCACACATAGAGTCATTTGCATTATCAAATATCCCTCTGATAAAGTTTGAAAACAAAGAGGCAAAGATATTAATCTTTCCTTTAACAAACTCAGAAAATGAAGATTTGTTCAAGAACACATACCTTCCGCACGAATCCTAGGAGCAGAAAACAAATGTGGATACTTAGACTTCATGTCCTTTTTCGCTTCCCAAGTAGCATCTTTCACCTTATAGTTCGGCCATAGAACCTTAATCGAAGCCATAACCTTGGTTCGCAACCAACGAACTTGCCTATCTAATATCTTAACTGGGACTTCTTCATAAGACAGAGAATCCAAAATACCTAATCCTTCCAATGGAACAGCCATAGAAGGATTGCCAATGCATTTCCTCAATATAGAAACATAAAAGACCAGATAAATTAAACTTAAGCTAGATGGAAACTCCAAATCATAAGCAACATTGCTAACTCTCCAAAAAAATTACATAAGGACCAATAAACTGAGGACTGAGTTTTCCCTTTTTTCTAAATCGCACTACTCCCTTCATTAGAGATACCTTGAGGAACACCCTATCCCTGACCTCAAACTCCAAGTCTCTATGCCTAATATCCCCATAGGACTTTTGACAACTTTGGGTAGCTTTAAGCCTATCCCGAATCACCTTTACCTTCTCCATCGCTTGATAGACCAAATTAGGACCAAATATATCTGCTTCTTCAAGCTCAAACCACCCAATAAGAGATCTACACCTCCTACCATATAACGCCTTAAAAATAAGCCATACCAATACTCGAATGATAACTATTATTGTAATAAAACTCTACCAAAGGTAGATGCGTAACCAAGTTGTCACCATGGTCAATCATACAGGCCCAAAGCATATCTTTCAAAGTCTTAATAGTTCTCTTTGCTTGCCCATATGACTATGGATGAAAAGCAGTACTCAGAGTAACCTCAGTCCCCAACCCTGTCTGGAAAGACCTCCAAAAATAAGACGTAAACTGCATACCATGATCAGAGATAATTGAAATAGGTACCCCATGCAGCTTCACAATATCCTAAATATATAACTACCCATAATCTTCTGTTGAAAAGGTATTCCACACTGGTAAGAAATGCACAGACTTGGCCATCCTATCCACGATGAGCCAAATCGAATCATACTGATTTTGAGACTGAAGAAGACTGGTAATAAAGTCCATATTGATCACTTCCCACTTCCATTCAGGAAAATCAATTTCTTGATACAACTCTCCTTGCCTCATGTGCTCTACCTTAATCTGTTCACACAACATGCACTTGGCCATGAAATCAAACATATTTCTCTTCATACCATTCCACCAATAGATCTCCTTGAGATCATAATACATCTTAGTCGAGTCAGGATGAACAACATAGTGCGACTCATGTGCCTCAGCCAAAACCCTTTGCTGCAACCCATTGATATCAGGAACACACAACCTCCCTTATTACTGTAAAGTACCATCACCATTGATCTCAAACACCACTACTTTTTTCTCACCAACATTACTCTTGATCTTTATCAAGACAGGATCTAGCACTTGTTTCTCCTTAATGTCTACACCAAGAGATGACCGAACCACTTTTTGCACCATCACACCACCATCCTTAGAATCTAAGAGACGAACTCTAAGATTAGCCAAGCGGTGAATATCCTTCACCAATTCCTGCTTGCCTTCCTCTACATGAGCCAAACTCCCCATGGATAACCTACTAAGAGCATCAGCAACCACATTAGCCTTACCTGGATAGTAGTGAAGACTTATGTTATAATCCTTGAGAAGCTCAAGCCACCTCCTCTACCTGAGATTAAGCTCTTTATGAGTGAACACGTATTGAAAACTCTTGTGATCAGAAAAGATATCCACATGAACACCATACAAATAATGCTGCCATATTTGTATAGCAAACACAACTGCCAACAACTCAAAATCATGAGCAGGATAATTCCTCTCATTTACCTTTAGCTGCCTAGAAGCATAGGCGATCACCTTCCCATGTTGCATCAAAACACAATTGAGCCCTACCCAAGATGCATCACAATAAACCACAAACCCATCATTACCATCCGACAAGGTTAGGATTAGAGTCAAAGCCAACTTATCCTTTAACTTCTCAAAACTTCCTTCACAAGCATCCGACCAAGAAAACTTAACCTTTCTCTGAGTCAACTTAGTCAAAGAAGCAGCTATCAAAGAAAAGCTTTCCACAAATCACCTATAATACTCGGCCAAACCTAAGAAGCTCTGAATATTGGATGGAGTCACGGGTCTAGACCACGTTTTCACAATAGTAACCTTCTACGGATCCACCATGATCCTTTCACTAGAAATAACATGACCCATGACTTTCACAATATTCAACCAAAACTCACACTTAGGGAACTTGGCATACAACTGTTGTTTCTTTAGGGTCTATAACACCCCAAGAAGGTAATTAGCATAAACACAATAATGAAGAGATCCAAACACCTCCTAAACACTCTGTTCATCAAGTACATAAATATTGTCGGAAAATTAGTCAACCCAAATGATATCACCAAAAACTCAAAATGCCTATACCAAGTATGAAAAGACGTCTTATAGATATCCACCTCTCTAATCTTAAGTTGATGGTACCCAGACCAAAAATCTATCTTAGAGAAGAACTTGGCACCCTATAACTGATCAAACAAGTCATCCATATGAGAAAGAGGATACTTGTTCTTGATCATTACCTTGTTCAACTGCCCGTAGTCAATGCACATCTAAAGGAAACTATCCTTCTTGCGTACAAACAACACTGACGCACCCTACAGAGAAATGGTAGGATGAATAAACCCCTTATATAGAAGATCCTTAAGTTATTCCTTGAGTTTACTCAACTCAGCCAGAGCCATTCTATATGGAGGACTAGAAATTAGACGAGTGTCTGGAAACAAATCAATACCAAACTTTATTTCCCTATCTGGAGGAACACCAGGAAGATCATCCAAAAAGACCTCTAGAAACTCATTAACCACATGGACCAAAGACAAAAAAGGACCTTCCGAATTAGAATCTTTAACCCAAACCAAGTGATAAAGACAATCATTAGAGATTAACCTCTGAGCTCTAAGATAAGAAATAAAACTCCCCCTAGGAGCTAAGAAACTACATTCCCACTCTATAACTGATTCACCAGAAAACTTAAAGATAACCCTATGGGTCCAACAATCCACAAACACTTACCAAGAATACAACCAATCCATACCTAAGAATACATCAAAATCTACCATATTCAACTCAAATAGATCCACCAAGGTCTTCTTGCTACTAATAGATACCACACACCCTCTATCGACTATCTTAGCAATAATTGAGTCAGCTACCAGGGTAGAGATAAAAAAGGATCTAAAATAACTTTTGGATCAAAACCAAAAGACACAGCCACAAATGGAGTCACATAAGAAAGAGTGGACCCCAGATCAAGCAAACAATACACATCACAAGAGAAAAGTTGTAACGTACCAATAACGACATCAGGTGATGCCTCGAATTCCTGTTGAGATGCGAAGGCATACAACCTATTTTGACCAACACTAGAACCAAGAGCATTAACAGAAGTAGATGCCATACCACAAGGTGCAAGAGCAGAAGATGAAGCCTTAGGAATCTTATTTATCCTAGTAGAAACCTTATTAACTGGAGAATCCATGAGATAATTGCCTACCTAACCATACTTAAAGCACTTATCCCTTTCTTCCTTACAATAACCCCGATGAGGAAGACCACAGAATTAATAAAGTGGATACAATATAACTGACTGACTCCGCTCCTCTGAGATTGCGAAACCTATGCCCTAGAATTATCACTACCTTGATGATACCTATCTCTCAACTATTATGGGTAAGGACTGCTGACAATAAAAGAACCCAAACTACCCCACTTCTTTTTCACCACTTGCCACCATCTCTACCTTCCTAAGACTGAGCAACTCCCTAAGCAGAAAACATGCTCCGCTTTCTCTGCCTATCCCCAAATTCCACATGTTTCCTCTTCTCATCCTCAACCTGCTGTATATGAATAGTCAACCTCGATATGTCCATATCATTAATCAGAAAGGTAGTCTTTCTCTCTAAAATTAAATCTCTATTCAACCTAAAAGCAAACTTACTCATTCTCGATCTTATATCAGCCACCAAATCAGGAGCATACCCTGATATCTGATCAAACTTCAAAGCATATTTCTTTATAGATATCCTCTCCTACCTAAGGTTCACGAACTCCTCCATCTTTACTTCGCTTAATTCTTAAGGAAAGAATCGATCTATGAAGGCATTAGAAAAAGCCTCCCAGAACCCTTCCCCTTCCATATCACCTCTATCTCTATCCCACTCTTTATACCATAAGTAACATCTTTGAGTTGATAAGATGCAAAGTTAACCCCTTCTACATTAGTAGCCTACATAATCCAAAAGATCTTTTCCATCTTATCCAAGAATCCCTGTGGATTCTTCTCTACCTTTACCTTAGTAAAAGTTGAAAAAGCCATTTTTATAAATTGACCAACCCTTGTGGCCTCAGTAGACAAAGCACCAATCGCACCCTGCTCACCCTAAGCAGCAACCAATTGGGCAATGACATAAATAGACTAACAAAATTTTGCATTCGTCATATTATCCTGAGGGACTTGAGGAGAATTAGTGGGAAAAGGAGGAACTCTAGCACCATCATGAATAGAACCATGAGATAAAAGATGTACTCAAGATGTAGGATGTGCCCCTTTACCAATATCCACAGATGGGATAAAAGAATTTCCTTGTGTTTCAGATCTAGGAGGCATGATCTGAAAGATGAACAAACAAGGATTATAGGACATTCCAGGATTAAGAAATCAAGCATAAAGATAGAATACCAAGAAAGTGAAACATTCCTAAATGTCTTCCAGCCTCTCTCTTATGAGTCTAGCATACTTTATACCCCTAAAAGAGACTCTACTAGACATATCTTTGTGGACTTTAAGTTGACCATGAACTAAAGCTCTAATACCAACTTGACACAACCCAACCCTAGGCCTTGTCGTAATGGGCATCCCAAGTCCATCCAGGACCAAAGACCCACCTATTACCCAACCCAGCCACCTATGTCCAACCTTAGAAGGGCTAAAGTTCAAAAATATAACAAGATAGCATTATTGTTCTCAGTAAGACTCTAGAATAGGGTCACAATCATGACCGACCTAATCGAGTTCAATCGTACCGCACCAACCGTCCAACCATACCAAACCCAACCGTAGACCATAAACCAAAGAAAATACCAAACCATAATATGTAAATCAATCCTAAAATAAAATATGATGGAATAGTAAGAAATTATGTCTAATGATTCCAGCCTCAATATCATTACCAATGCTAAGGCTGACACCTGTACTGATCCCTCTCATACCAACCCTCAAAAGTACCACAAAGCCTATATCCAAAAGAGTAAACAAATACAGTTGGGATAGACCCCCAACCATGGCTAAAACTAATATCCAAAATAAAAAGAAAAATGTCTAAAGAGAATCCATAACATGAAATAATGCCTTTCAAAAGGATGAAAGCTCACCACATCAGTCCAAGAGCTAATACGAGTCTGTATGCTAAACAGGAAGGTAGAATGGTCAATTCCTGCATAGCATGGGTATACAGCTGCCAGTAGATGGGGTTAGTCATAAAACCAAGTAAAACTATCCATAATGCATACAACCATACATATATAAGTACTGAGAAAAGAGACTGGGTTTAGCATGCACTTAAAACCTTAACCTAGGATTGTGTAGCTTTATCGTCCTAACCACCCACGGGCGATATGGGTTCAACTCCCCTTATTGAAAGGGTCCCTATGCGTGTAGCCATAAGACCAGGCAATATCCCATGGGATGACTAGTACAACCCTATAATATAAAATGTGACACACACACGTGGTAAAGAAAGATCTCTCATATCAGAATATATGAGTTTTTGGTTTTGGTTCCCTCCAGGACTACCACCTTTCATGGATTAGCTACATGCTCTCCCCATTAATGCCCAATTAAAATCATGTCCAAACAATCTATTTACCATTTATTAACCAAGGATAATATTAGAGGTATCTTCATACCATCCCATTACTTGCAAGTAATACCCATAGCCTAACTATTTAGGTTAAGGGGACCTTTTGAGACCTTACCATATACTATATTAAATCCACTAGGGAGACTTTCCTATTTTCCACAAGCATAACCATTTAGCCTTTCCAAGCTATTTAAACCATATATAAATCCTTTGTTCAGTTTAAAATATGCAAGAGTTCCATTAAAAGAATTCAATGCAATGAACATATCTTTTTAAGCATTTCATAAAACACCTTGGGGGCATAATATAACCAAAACCAATTCCAAAGACCATTAAACCATTACCATGCAATCCAATTTTCCAAAATCACCATTAATTCATATAAAAGCTAATTAAAACCATCGAAAACCATAACCAAGAATTCAATAGCAAAACCCCAAATAATAGTTGAAAAACCATAATCATGAAATAGTAAAACCATGAAATAAATCATATAAACCATGCCTTTAGTTGAAATTATAATGAGGGAAGAGAATCATGACTTAAACCAAAGAATTGATGGAAAGAAATCACAAAAGCAAGCCCCAATGCAATCCATAAGATGAAAACCTAGCTTCTTTGCCCCCAAAATCTCTTGAGATAATTATTGGATGTGTTGGAATAGTTTCTAAGGGTTAATGAATAAAATAATAGGGTAAATAACCTCCTAACTATGTTAGAAGTAGTGGGTCCAAATTAGGGTAAGTAGAAAAATGTCCAGAATACCCCCACTTAAATCCCATAAAAACCCATCATAGGGATATGGCTGACCCTCTTACGAGTCATACCCTTTCTTATAATTGGTTTCCACCAATCGTACCCTAGGCCTTAACCTTTGAATTAGACACTTTCTAGTATACGACTCATCCAACCAAGTCGTAACCTCAGCATATGATCTATACCCATGATCTGTATCTCTGGCAGGACAAATTTCAAAGAGTATCAAACACTAGCCACCATACAAGTCACCGATATGACTTGTACCAAACCTTATGACTCATACCTCTAAGTCATTACTATTTCAGTAATCAAAACCATCCTATCAACTAATACTGGTCATCATACGACAGGACCATACCACTCGTACCCTAGCATGTGGCTCGTACCCATGAGTCATATTGAGTCTGATAAATGGATTTCTAGGAAATTTTATAACGTTTAAAACCCAGGATATTTCAGCATCCCTTAGGTACCTTATGGTAAATAAGGATGCAAAGCCTAGATTGATTTGATAGGTATAATTTCTATAAGAGTTTGAATTTGAGGTTAAGGATCGGAAGGGAATAGAAAATCAGGTGCAAACTATTTATCCTACCTTGGAGATGAGGAGATACTTAAACTAGGCAATAAGCTTGAGACAGATGATAATTTTCCAGATGAGCACATCTTATCCACATCACAAGACTTAGTCCCCTAGTTTTCTAACTATGCCAATTATCTGTCAAGTGACTTCATCCTAGAAAATATGTCATTTCTACCATGAAAATGATTTATACTGAGGTACAAAAGTTCTTTTGGGATGAGCCTTACTTATTTCGGGTGTGTGCAAATGGTGTCAATCATATGTGTATTCCCAAAGTTGAGGTGATAAGTATTCTGGAGGCTTATCATTCATCTTCAGTTGGGGGTCACTATGTAGGTAATCACACTGCTTATATGCTTTGCAATGTGATTATTACTGGTCGATGATTTAGAAAGATGTACATGAATATGCTCGGGCCTATGACCAATACCAAAGGCAAGGAAATATCACTAGGAAGTATGAATTCCCTATGACACCTATTTTGAGCTTGAGTTATTTAGTATGTCTTGAATTAACTTCATGGGTCCATTTGTCAGTTGTCATGGTATGAGTATATATTAGTGGCAATAAACTATATCTCCAAGTAGGTGGAAGTGGTTTGACTTCCCTATAATGAAAGTCAAAGTGTCTTTATATTTTTGAAGAAGAACATTTTCTCTCGATGTGATACTTCATGAGCTATATAAGTGATTATGGCTTTTATTTTTAAAATCATCTATCAAGGCCATAATTAAGATAAATAGTGTGAAACATAAGGTGGAAACACCATACCATCCGAGGATAAGTGGGTAGGTTAAGGTCTCCAATCGTGAGATCAAGTCTATTTTGGCGAAGATTGTAAATGCCAATCAGACTGACTGGTCAATAAATCTAGATGATGCACTTTAGGTCTATCATATAGCTTACAAAACCCCCATAGGTTGCTCACCTTATTATCTTGGGTATGGCAAGGAATTCCACTTTCTAGTTGAACTTGAGAACAAGGCACTATGGGTGTTGAAGAAGCTGCATTTTGAGTGGAGTGATGTTGCATACTTAAGGTTGGATGAGATGAATGAGTAAGATAAATTTCACTTTTATAGGTATGAAATTTCAGCCTTGTGTAAGGAGAATATGAAGTTGTACAACGATAAAAATATTGAGAAGAAGATATTCCTACCCGATGATGTGGTCTTATTGTGTAATCCAAGACTTTGCTTATTTCCTATCAAACTGAAGTCTAGGGGTTCTGAACCATTCACCGTGGTTAGAGAATTTCCACATGGTGCAATTGATATAAATCGAGATGTAGATGCCCTATTCAAGGTGATTGATTATCATGTTAAGCATTACATTGGAAGCATGGAGGAGTTGAAAGTGTATGAGAATGTTACCCTTGGCAAAGTCTGAGTAGCCAAGGGAGCTGAATCGTGCCACAATGTTAAATCAGGCATTGTATGGGAGGTAAACCATGGGATTTTTGGTGAATTTTGAATACCAACATAGCCACGTCATTCCGCGACGTTAAATCAAGCATTGATTAGGAGGCAACCCAAGGTTTTAGTGTTCACTTTATATTTTTATTTTGTATGTTAAAAGCATAAAGAACAACTTGGAATATGGTAAGAATTGCAAAATTACAAAAAAGTCCAGGTAGTAAACCTATAAATTCACAGGAATCAGAGGAAAATTTGGGTCTCTAAACTTTAACCTACGACCCCTACCGATGGCCCCATAGGTAGTACCTATGACCTCGTAGGGTGGGTTGTAGGAATAAGGCACAAAACTAGGTGAAGAAGCCGACCTATGACCCATACCAATGGGGGTGTAGGTACTACATATGTCCCAAAAGTAGGGTCATAGGTAGGGGCAGACAGTAGGCCAAGATTTTTTTTATAAAAAACATAGGTGGGACTATGCGGCCCGACCTGCTCCGGCATTCCCATCTATTTAAACCCTAAATTCGACCCTTTAATGCCCCAACTCTTTAGTTACACAACTCCAACTAAAATTTAATCTCTTCCTCTCCCTTTTTCAACTTTAAAAGGCAAACCTATGCCAAATTACTCATACTTGTATGTATTACACTAATAAGTTGGGTAAATATCACTTACTCTTTTTTATCTTCTACAAATCTTCACTTCAGGTAAGGCTTTTCATGATGTAAACTTAATTAATAATTTGATTTTGATTGAAATAACTATTTCATTAACTTCCAAGTAAAGTAGAAGTTGAGTAAATCAAATAACTCTTAAAATACTTGTGGAAATTGTATTATTGTGTGTTATAGTGATTGATTTGGTCTAAAAATTGAAAATTTATCTTTTTTAGATGTAAATTTTTTGAAAAAAATAAAATACCTTCTGCTTGAACCCACGAAACCTACTTAATAGCATGTAAGTTGAACCTACGATGTTGTAGGTGGTCACATAAGTGTCAAACGTAAAGTCTAGAAATTTTAGGGCTTTGTCTGCTACCTACGACCCTATAGGCACTACCTACCAAAGGTAGAGATCATAAGTAGCCTCTGAGGTGGAACTTTAGTTTTTTCCTCGTTTCCTACTTTGGTATTGTGAGTCAAGCACTAATAAATCTCTTTATAGGTATAATCGCACCCAAGACTACACCAAAGAAAGACGTATAGTCCAGGTTGAGTGATGAGTCTCTCAAATGGACTCATTAAGTTGGAAAATTCATTCATACCATTTAAGTAAAGAAATTATATAAATTACCCAACCTTCATCAACCATGTGCCATCACAACAAGAAAGTTACCCATCGTTACTCACAATCATGTAATTTCTAACACTATGGATATAAGAATCAAGTTGCGCTCACTCTCACAAAGACTTCTCCAATTAAAACTAATGACCATATGCTTTTCCTTGGTGTAGTGCTCCATTAATATCAGAATGCTAAGATTAGGATCAAATAGGTCTTTTACGGGTTATAATGAAGGCTAAAGAATGGGTAGGAACTATTTTGGCGAGAAATAGTGACTATCTTCCTGAAGCTCTTTAATACACTACATTATGCAACTAAGACCAATTTCTAACAACTAATTTACACCACTTTCATTTATCCATATCTTTTGTTTTCACCCCATCCCATTAAACTTAATTAACAACACTATGGTAGGAGTATGCAACCCTTTCAAATATTTTTTTTGTCACTCATTTCACACCTCGCACCCCTATGATATCCATCCTCAACTTAACCGATTTGCATTAGTTGAGGTGCACAATGTCCAAGAAGGACCAGGGCCAAAAAGGGTTCATTGTAACATATCCGGGATAAAATTTGGAACTTTTTCAAAAAATTTTACTACTCCTAACCACATCAATTTCACACGCCAATAACTAGACTTTGGGGCATCAATTTTACCTTTTTTCTCTTATTGTCAAACTCCTAACTCAAATTTATTTTACATTAAAGTGCTTAGAAGCTTTTGGATCAAATTACAGTCTATTAAAGAACGGGTTAGGCTACATATGAGGCTAGTTAAAGAACAAGCTAAAGGCTCAATGGGGCTATCTAAGGTAATGTTCAAAGGTAGGTCAAAAGAAGGCACAAACAATGGTTGTCAAAGAATTGCCTAAATCATCTCCTAAACTCACAATCTTTATTTCGCTTTGCACATACACCAGGCAAGTTCTAGAATCAGTTGTAATAAGGAATTTATAACATTCTTACACACTCATAGCACATGGCCAACTCAATTAGGAGCATTATAGATTCTCAGCCCAATAATTAAATGACTTTGACTAAAACCAACAATCACAACAAGAGTCACAACTAGAGCCTAGGTGTTTCAAACATAATGATCCGTTGCATACTATCCTATAATTCCATGTGATCCACAAGAACATTTACACGTAACAAATGACTAATTTTCTCTTAAGACGGTCGTCATCCATCTATCATCGAGAAAAGCACCTAACTATGACTAAATCAAACAAACATCTAACAAGAAACAAAATAAACAAAATAACTAATCTTATCACAGAAGTATACTAAGGAGAAGGTACTAATTTCTTACAAAACAAGTAGCAAAGTAACCATCCACCCCATACTTAATCTAGGAACTGTCCCCACTGCAAATAACAAGCTAAAGAACCTGGTTAGTAGTACTCTTCATCCACATTAGGAGTTATAACACCTGTATGGAGATCATCATTGGAGCCATTTTTCCTGTATTCATCACATCACCCATGTTATCCACACATAATGAAACTAACTACAATTAACATGAAGGTGGTAAAGTCACCATCCCACACTTAATTCATTAGTATAAACCAATTAAGTGTTATTATCGGGTACTCAGACTTTGCCGATATACACTTTGATATGGTGCACCAACATTAGTTGCAATACAATTCACTCACTTTAATTTCCCCAATTCTATTTCAATGAAACACTTTTTGAACAAAATCAGGACCTACACCTTCAACCATATAAAGATATCCAGAACACCGTCACTTTCACACGATTTTCTCAACATTATATTTAGCATAATAAGATGGAAAGTAATAGTTACACAACTGCCATATTGGCTATGAACAATTAACTTACATGTACAAGCTCAAGTACTATAACAATGGTGCTTATCTTCCCAAGATGTTCAAAATCTTTCTTTGACATAGACATGGCAAGAATTTAATTCATAATCCATAAGAAATCAATTAACTATACCAAAAGGTCACAATAACTAATGGTTAAGAAAGTAAAACTTTTCTTGAAGATGGAATATTGAGGAAGGAAGGGGGAAATTCTTAAGATTGTTGTGCAAAGCATAATCTTTAATGACAAAGAGAATGCTGAGCGAGAAATCTTATACGTCTTGGTGGTAAAATAAGGATAAATTTGGGCATTTAGGGTGTGGAGTCTATTGAAAGAATGAAATCTGGGTCGGGTTGACCAATTCAAAGATGGATATATGTTGAAATTGGAAGGGTGTGCGTCGCACAAGTTTAAGTATGCGCCGCATTGGTCATCACCATGTGAAACAGTGATCCTTTACGGTATGGTGTGCGATGCACATGTTATCACACAAAGGTGAGTGTGCGGCACATATGTTATTGCACAAGTTTAAATGTGTGCTGCCCAAGGTATCGCACAAGTAAAACTGTAAGGCTGGGCAGTTGGGTGAGCGACGCACAAGCTATTGTTAACATTAAGGTTTGCGCCGCATAAGGTGTTGCATAAGTTAAGGTGTGCGACGTATATGGTAAGGACTACTTGAGGCAGTGGGCTTAGGCTATGTCTTAGGTGACACCTTTGCCATGGCCTATGTAAACTTGGACACCACACACCCTATAGTACACTTAAACTTGGATGCCATACACCCCATTCTTCATATAAAGCATTGAGAAAGGTCTGTACTATGGGAGATTCACCCCGGCACCCCCATCGAGGTTAGTGGTGGGCTTCAGGATCGGGCCTATCGGCCTGATTCCTATGCTACCACTACAGACCTCGTTGAGAATCACAAAAATTAATTCGCACTGTGAAACTTTTGGGGTCAGATTAACATAATTATGGGCACAACTCTAATACGAATCATGACTCGATCCTTAACAATTAACCACTCTAACTTACTTGTAATATTCGCATTACTCCTAAACTTACCACCTTTGTATGGCTCAATTCCAAACCAAATTTGGTACCAATCACCTCCTTAGTACTTCATGCACCTACACTTAATAAAAAACAACTAAAAATGATTATAAGGATAGGTTGCCTTCCACCAAGCATCGTAGTTTTGGTCATGGTTCAATTCTTATTTTTGTATTTTTATTGAACATGATAAAATGAAAATAAAATCATGGGTTGCCTCCCATGCAGCACCAGATTTAACGTCGTGGCACGACTTAATTATCTTGACTACTCAGACTTGATCAAGATACATTGATGATACCATTTGTACCTCATTTGTTAGATTAAGAAAATGCTTTATTCCAAGTCCAAAGTGTGAAGTCACTCACATCCTTGCTTACAAGTTTAACCAAACCAGCTATGGTCTCCACAGCAGGCCTATCCTTAACTAGTACATCTTGCTCATCTTCATAGAATACATCAACAATTGAAAATACACGCATCTTCTTTTGTTGTTTTATGGATTTACACACTTCAAAACTAACCTCTTTCCTGTTGAGCCTAAATTTTAGCTCATTCAACTCCAGGTCAACTAACACTCTCCCAATTACTAAGGATGGCCTACCTAAAATTATGGGTACTTTAAAGTCCACTTCGCAATTAAGAATTACAAAGTCGGTAGGAAATATAAAATCATCCACCTTGACAAGTACATTATGTAGAATCCCAACCAGTTTTTTCACCGATCTATCCGCCATTACAAGTCACATGTTTATGGGTGTGGGGTCTACCAAACCCAACTTCTTATAAACAGCTAGCATCATCAGATTAATGCTAGCTCCCAGGTCTCTTCAGGCCTTAGCAAAATCCAGAGACCCAATCATAAAAGGGATGGTGAATACTCCTAGGTCTACCTTCTTCTGCACTAGTGACCTTGTAGAAATAACACTATAATGATGGAGATTATCCACCGGATCATAGCTTACCGCTCTTTTGTTCATCACAAGATCTTTCATAAACTTAGTATATTTGGACATTTGTTCCAGTGCTTCAACTAAAGGCACGTTCACTGTCAATTGCTTCAACATAGCCATGAATTTGTTAAGCTTCCCTTCATCTTCTTTCTTCTTTAATCATAATGGAACTAGGGGTGGTTGCCTTCGGATTTTAGCTGGAGCAACTTTTACCTTCTTTCTTATGACTTACTCTACATCACTAACATGCTTTGACTTAGGTAGTTGTTCCACTTCTATACTTTTCTTTTTGAAACCTCCCAACTCCATAGTCTCCACTGAAGATTCATCAACCATCTCCTAATCCATTTTGACTGCATCAGTATGAGAGGATGCTCCTAATTCTGGACTAGACCGCTCCTAGTGGTAATGGCCATACATGATCCATTAGTCCTCGAATTCTGAACTGCATTACTTGGTAGAGTCCCATTCTATCTTTGGTTGAATACTGTGGATAATTGGCTCATCTGCTGCACTAATTGTTTAATAGCGTGTGTGCGAATTTACTAGTTGAATCATGGAAGATATATCACTCTTCATAGTAGTCACCCCAGAATTGGTTGACTCAACTCCCTTCA
Source organism: Capsicum baccatum var. pendulum (assembly GCA_030864225.1). NCBI lineage: Eukaryota > Viridiplantae > Streptophyta > Magnoliopsida > Solanales > Solanaceae > Capsicum > Capsicum baccatum. The sequence goes on from CM061552.1 coordinate 146,647,201, forward strand.
CTAGTTTCTCCATCATGTCCTCCATATATATTTTGCCCGAACTGGCGGTAGCATTATCATGGATTCCAGGAGGTACATACAGTCACTCCTATCACTTTTATTATTCAAATATACTTGATGGTTCCAACCTTGGTTTCCTTGACCACTAGTCCGAAAACCCCCTGGTTATGCAAATAATTAGCCTTCTCCTCAGTGTTTGATGCAGCTTCCTTATCGTAGGACCCCACAGCTTTTACCTTTTCTACATTCCCTAATAGAAAATATTTTATGAGCAGATACATCTGGGTTTTTATATGAGCCATATCCTTTTCACGCTCCTCTTCTCTCCTACGCTGCTCTGCTGATATTACATTAAACCCAGTATTGTTTGCTACCACAGAATCTCTGGCATACTAAACTTTACTTTTCTTTGTTATTCTCTCTAACATGTCCGCAGCCTCAGTAAAGGAGAGCTCCATAAAAGATCCTCCTGTAGCATTATCCACTATTGGCTTTGTAAGTGAGTTCAAAGCTCTGTAGAATATTTCCATTAAGTGTTCATCAGTCATCTTATGGTTTAGGCATTGAGTCAACTTCTTTTTAAACCTCCCCAAAGTCTCATACAAAGCTTCACTATCCAATTGCCTAAAGTTGCTGATCTCATCCCTCAACTGTAACATTCTGGAGGGCAAAAAAAACTTTCTAGGAAAGCTTCTTTCATTTGCGTCCAGTTTGTTATAGAATTAGGAGTCAGCTCATTCAACCGCATAATTGTCTCTCCAAATAGAGACAGTGGGAACAATCTTAAACGAATAGAATTTTGTCCCACTCTAGGATTATAAAATGACTTACAAATACTAATGAAATTCACCAAATGTAGATTTGGATCATCACCAGGTAATCGACCAAAGAGTCTTTTCAAATTCAGTTCCTAGATCATAGTACTGGTGATGTTGAATTTCAACCCAGGAGATAGTGGTGGTAGAATGATTGACCCTGTAGATCCAGCTCCATCTAAATTGTCCTCATCATTGTCACTATCAAACTGTGCAGCTTGGCAATCTAGTGTTTCTCTGAATGGACAATTACGATTTACAGGTGCAACTACTCCTATTGCATGCCTCCTATTAGCCGAGTCAATTAAATCATCATCTCCTATGTCCTCTTCATCTAGATTAGGTACCCGACCTGGGTTATCTGTATTTTATTGATTTAATTGAGCATTAGAGAAAGCAGCTAATCCTTCAGCTTCCTATTGGTTATCCATTCTTTTAATGAGATAAGGTTTAGGATTGAAGGCTAATAATGGTTATCCTAATCTTCTGGTTTATGACATAAACAACAATGAGTCTGTAACAAACAAAAACAACAAATAAACATAAAATAAGAAAACTTGACTAATAGTCAATTAACACACAAAAACTCAATCGACAATCGTATTCCCCAGCAATGGCACCAAAATTTGATACGCCCAAATTACAAATATCTTACAAGAGTGTAAGCGGTCATTGTCAAATGTATAACCCAACTAGGTTGGGGTATAATCCCACAGGGAATATGGTGCTAATAAAGTTGTATGCAAATTAGTTGACTTTTACTCGTTCGTTTCTGTAAAATAAATAGGGGGATTTGATTCAGTTCACAAATTAATGGTTGTGTAGTAGTATTCAAATTCAGAGAAATAGTAAGCTAGGGTTATGTCCACCTTGTCATTTTCAATACTTTCTAACTATGGGCTTTACGAATTCATACATGCATCGTGCTTACAGAGTAACATATTATATTTAATAACATAATCCTAGTGTTTCTCAACCATCAAGGACTAACTCACTTTAGTTCTCTTGAATCAAAAGTGATTACAAATACAATATGAAATCTCCAAGTAGTTAATCTTGTTAAGGCATTAACATATGAAATAGGGGTTGGAAATCCTATTTTCTTGTCACTACACTCTTTTCCGAACCTCAACCTTTCTATCAAACAAGTTGAGTTTTAAGGCACATCCTCTATGTTTGCAACCATGAGAATTCAAGATAAATGAAGAGAACATGATATAAGCAGATCAATACATGATGAATTCAAAAATCCAAAGTAATAGATTGTATGTTACAAGGCTTCCATAACCCTAACTAATAAACTTAGTTACTCATGAATAAAACGGGAATCACAATAGAAATATTTATCATACCAAAAAATAGAAGATGATCTTGGTGTGCGAATATTAAAAGCATGAGAAAAAAATATTTTTCTCTCTCTCCCAATCTAAGCTGCCCTTCTCGTCTTTAAAAACTAATACAGAATAATGAATTCTAATAAAAATTCAGCATCAAGTCTTTTTAATAATCTTTTCTCTCATAATTTCCTTCTAAGTCCCTAAACTAATTATAAATGATAAATTAGTCTTGGACATAGTTTCTAGGCACCACATTTCGTCCAACAAGCTATTTTTCTGTTGTGTGATTTGTCATGCGCAATCCATTGTTCCATCATGTCTTTATCTACCTCCTTAAAACCTAAAATCATGCTAATCACATAGGTTATCTAAATTACATCAAAGTAGAGTAAGAACATAGGAAACTAGGCATTTTATTCTCAAACCTTAGCTAAAATATGGGTAAGTTGTGGTGCTTAGGCATATAAATACACCCAAGATCAACCACCCTTCCATTTTCTTATTAAGTATAGAGATTATATGATGTGGTAGTATTTCCATCTATTCAAGAGACTTATCATAGAGTCAAGGCTACCCTCTTGGCAAATATTGGGTTGATTAAGGATTCTGCCAACTCGATTAAATTACATGAAGCACAACCTTTGACATCTTTCGGTGTGATCCACTTTAATGGGACCTTTATTTGGGATGATCACATAGAGAGGTTAATATTGGGTAGTAATGTTGATATAGGTAGCCCGAAGGTAGAGCCTATGACTACTGAAGGTTGTAAGGGAGATATAGGCACTTTACCTCCAGTTTCTACTACTTCTAAGTTTCCTCTTCAACCTCCAATTTCTAGTGATGTTAGTGCGCCTTAGGATTTTTGGTCAAATCCAACCATAGGTCTAAACTACTTTAGAGGCATCCAAGGCGAGAGTTGTGTCTTTAAAATGGTTGCTATAGATAGTTTCTTGAAAGAGTTGGACAGGAATATTGATAGTTTAAAGCCCCGGATAGAAGCAAGACTTTGTGAGGCTTAGGTGCTTGACTTATCAGGCCCTCGCGAGGAGGTGTCCATGTTGAGGTTAGAAGTACGCTCTTTAGCTAATATCCACATTACAGTTTTCCCTCCAATGATTCCTTGTTTCATGCATCCTCTGCCCAGACCATCACCACTCTATAGATACACTTCATAGGTTAGGGTTCTGAAGCCTAAAAATTCCTCAGATTCCTATAAATCTACTTTTGCCCCGTAAATACTACCAAAGGCCCTTAAGTAGGGTCGTAGGGTAGTGCCGACTCTATTTTTATACTTTGTTTAGGATAGGTTTTCTGATGTAATTATAAATACCCATTGGATGTTTCATTGTTAGGTTATGCAGTTTATAAACTTATTACATTATTTTGAGTTCTGAGATACACTTTTGATCTTGGAATTCTTGTTCTTGGTTTTTAGGGTTTGACATTAATTTGAGATTTCAATTTTCATTCTAAACATTCATGAGCTCATTTGTATGTTTTCAATTATGAATTTTATGTGTGTTTTTACAATCATGAGCAGTTAAACCCCATAACTAGGGTTGTGGGAACCCTTATGGATTAACAAAATAGAGGAAGTGCAAGGTCATTCTAAATTTGTGTTTGTGCATGTATTGTGGTTTTCTTTGCCTTGATTTCTTTCATAAAGGTTGCAAACATTAGAAACTTGCTTGTATTCGATACTAACTTAAGAGAGATACAGATTGGGAAAAGGAGATCAAAACAATAATTTGAAGCTACTAACCATTATCTAATTAACTTGAGACTAAGAAGAGAGTTAATCTGAGATCCAGAACAAGGGTTAGTAATGTAATACTCTGAGACCGAGAGGATTTAAGTGAAATTAACCCAACCAAGGTTAAGATACGGTTAAGTGATACATAACCTGTTAGATGTTTCATGCAAAGCACCAAAATAGTTTTACGAGCACGAGAAGTCTATGGATTTAAAAAGTTAAGAGGAACACAATCCTAGTGATCATCTCATACTGATAACAACCCTTTTTGCCAGCACTGTTACTATTACTATTATTCTTCCAACCCCTCTTCCCCATTTACTTAGGGCAGACTTTCATCCTATTCTCTAAGAGATTGATCCCAACCTTGTTAGGCTCTATATTTGACAGGCGATCGTGTTATACTTTTTAGGAGGTGTGATTTGGGTGACTTCTTAACACAATGATGTCTTTAACTCACCCCCGACAACCAATAATCAATCTTTCATGATCTCCTAAGCTCCTGACTGTTTTATGAGATTTTGGACTTGAAATAAATAAGCTTAATTGGTCTTTCCAGCAAAAAATACACCAAGGGTCCTTAATCGCGAATGCAGGACACTTGTCACAAACGCGATGTTGTGATGTCTTTGTGAACATTGCAGATTTGTTGCAATCACAATGATTGAAGAATAGACCGGTCAGTAGCATTCTCTTTGTGAAATCAAAGGTTGTCTCCTTAATGTGAAGGCTAAGAATTCTTGACCTTTGTGAATGCAGCCAAAACCTTGCGATCCCGAAGGCTATTACTGACTTGCACCAAATGCTTCAGCACTAGCAAACTTGGCCAAGTGTTATGTTTTTAATAGGACCCTTGAGATTCGTTCAGAATCCCCTGAATACAAAAGAACTATGTTGTGCTACCAAATTCATAATTTCAAACTTGACTTACACCATCAAAATTTCTAATTTAGTTTCTTCCGATCAAAAGTGGCCCCCAGTCCCAATGGTATTTTAACCAAAATCCACCCAATTACACAAAATGAGTCTGGAAGCCTCGAGATCAAAACTAAGGGTCCCCCTAGCCTAAAATTACTACTTCATAGCTAAAAGAACTGTCAGAACTGGCATCCATGATCATTTAGCTAATGTTCAAGCCCAATGCCCTTTTCCTAACAACTAAAGCTACAAAATAGGAAATAGTTCTAAAAAATCAAATGAACTGCCCGGTGATCGAATTGTTAGTCCCAGAAAGTCATGAATAACTTGGGAAAGCTATGGAAATGCTTTAAATATGGAAAAAGCATGAAGACACATGAAATGACCTAGAGGGTCATTAAAATATATGGTACTAAGAGAATTTTTGTCTGCAAAAGTAACGGATCAAGATGTACCTAAAGTCTTGAACAAGTAGAGACAATGGGCCCGCATCTCACTTCGACCTCCTAAGTAGCCTTCTCAGCTAGACAATGCCTCTACTTAACCTTAACCACTGAATATCTTTGGAACACAGCCATCTAATATCTCTAGCTAATATAGAAATTCGATCCTCCATAAAGGTCAATCTCTCATGCAACTAAATCGATTCCCAATGAAGAACATGTAACTCATCCAAATTATAGCGTCGAAGCATAGACACATGATAAAATGGGTGAATATCTTAAAACTGGGGATGAGATTTCCCATCTTCCCGAACCTCATCATGCCCTTCATGGGCAATACTCGAAGAAAAATTCAGTCACTAATCCTAAACTTCAATACACAAATCCTACAGTCAACATAAAACTTCTGCCAACTCTGAGATGCCTGTGGCCTACCCTGAATCCCTCAACTTCTATCCAAAAACTAATGAAGCAAGTTGGTACCACAAGGTCTAATGTCAAAAAGTCTTGATCAACTAATTAGTGATCATCAATGCATACCATATAATTTCTCAAATGGCCTTATCTCAATTTTTCGAATGGTAACTATCATTATAAGCAAACTCTGCCATGGATAAATGCTACTTCTTCTAACCTCCGAAGTACATAACACACATATGAAGCATATCCTTACAAATCTAAATAGTACACTCTGATTGTTTATTGGTTTGTGGGTGGAAAGTTATTCTAATGTCAACCTGAGTACCCAACTCCTCCTGAAAAGTCCGCTAAAAGCTAAAAGTAAAATGAGATCATCTGTCTAAAATAATAGACACAGGTACCCTTTAAAGGAAAAATATATCTCAAACATAGATACAAGTTAATTTCTCAGCACTGAAGGTAGTCTGAATAGGAATAAAGTGAGCATATTTGGTCAACTAATCTACTATGATGCAAATACTATTAGAACTATAAGAAGAGTAAGGCAAATCACCACTGAAGTCCCTATTAATCCACTCCCACTTCCACTCAAGAATGGGTAGTCTCTAAATAAAACCACCACGTCTTAGATGCTCAGACTTTACCTTCTAATAACATAAATAACGAATCACAAAGTCCGCTATATCCTTCTTTATACCACTCTATCAGTAATGCTACCTCAAATATCTATACATCTTAATTGTCCCAGAGTGAATAGAATATTTAGATCTATTATCCTCCATAGCATTAACTAAATTAAGTCTCCAACCATCAAAACACAAATGTGACTCTCAAATCTCAAAATGCCCTCAGAATCTAAGGTAGACCCCATGAACTAACCTTTCATCACCTGATCTTGAGTGCTACAAAGTTTACTATTCTAAAACTATCGATCCTAAAACTACTCCAGCAAGGTAGAACTATCCTTAAAACTAGGAAGAAACCTCTTAGGTAAAAAAATATCAAGTTGAATCATCAAATTGGCCAAAGGCTGAATGTCCAAAGCCAATGGTTGCTCTGAAACAAAAATAGAAGCCAAGCAACTTGTATTCATTTCCTTCTCACTCGAGGCATCTGCTACCATATTTAACTTGCCCAGATGGTATAGAATAGATATATCATAGTCCTTCAGCAACTCAATCCACCTATGTTATCTCAAATTAATCTCTCTCTAAGTCATAATGTATTAAATACTATGATGGTATGTAAATATCTTACAAAGAACATCCTACAAGTAATACATCTAAATCTTAAGCGCAAAAACTACCACCGCTAACTCCAAGTCATGAGTAAGGTTGTTGAGGTTGTTCACCTATAATTGCCTTAATGCATAAGCAATAACTTGTCCTTAGTTCATCAAAACATACCTCAAAACAACATCAGAAGCATCACAATACACGGTAATCCCTCACTCTCAACTAGAAAAGTAAAAATAGAAGCTAAAGTGACCAAGTTCTTGAGCTTCAAAAAGATTCACCCACACTCATTGGACCACTAAAATAATACATCATTCCTAGTTAATCTAGTAATAGGCACTGCAATAGTTGCAAATCTCTCAATGATCTATCTGTAGTACCCTGCCAAACTAATAAAATTGTAAACCTCGGTCAATGATATAGGTCTAATACAATAATGAATTGCCTCCATCTTTGTCGAATCTACCATAATCCTCAGACTCCAGGTATCCTAGGAATGCCACGGACTCTAACCAAAACTCATATTTTGAGAATTTGGAAAAAAGCCTATGATCTCTCAAAGTATGGAGCACAATCCTCAATGTTGCTTGCTCCTCCCTACTTCTAAAATAAATAAGGATATAATCAATAAAAAATCACAAAAGAGTCTACATAAGGCCTAAAATATAGTTCACCAAGTCCATTAATGTTGTTGGGGTATTGGTCAACCAAAAGACATTACCAGGAGTTCATAATGACCATAGAAAGTCTTAAAAGTTATCTTAGGGATATCCTCTACCTAAATCCTCAACTGATAGTAATTGAATATCAAATAAATCTTTGAAAATATTATTGCATGCTGAAGTTGGTCAAATAAATTATCGATACAAGGTATAGGATACTTATTCTTCATCATCACCTTATTGAGCTGCTTCTAATCGATACACATATGCATAGAACTGACATTTTATATTTATTAACAAAATAGGATCACCCTAAGGAGATACACTCAGCTTAAAGAAACCTTTACCTGGAAAACCCTAATACTGATAATTTAGCTCCTTAAGCTTGTCCAAATCCATATGATAAGGTGTCATAGAAATAGGTTGGGTGCTCAGATCAAGGTTAATAGCAAACTCAATATCATGCTCAAGAGAAAGGGCAGTTAGGACAGTACCAAAAATATCAGGAAACTAACAACAATAGGAATAGAATCAAGCGAAGGACTCTCCATACTAATATCACAAACATAAGAAAGAAAATACCCACAACCCATGGATACCAGTCCTCAAGCCCAAACATTCAAAATAATCCCAATAGACATGTGGCTAAAGGAACCTTGCCACAAAATCGAGGGTATGCCAGGCATGATAAAGGTAACAATCTTAGGAAAACAATGCAAGACCGCATGGTAAGGGGATAACTACTCCATGCCTAGAATCATATCAAAATCCACCATATCAAGTAGAATAAGATTATCCAGAGTAACATACTCTCAAACAGTCACAATACATGATGTATAAACCCAATGACTACTAAAGATACCCATAGGTATAGCTGTACAAAATAATAGGGTGGCTAAATCTCTATATCTATCTTTGGCTTATGAGCAATAATAGCATCGCGTGAAGGCTCCCTGGCCTAAACCCTAGCTAGTGCTGCAACTCTAGCCTGGCCTCAGCCTTTGATGGGCTCCCTAGGCTTGGGGTCTCCATCCCCAACCACCATAGCTCACATCCAATCCATCTATGAAAAAATAGAACAAACAAGAACTGAAGAACCGATATAGACTCAACTTATAAAAGTTAACAAAGAAAGTGAGGTTTTCCAATAAATATCTTGTAGCCTCCCAAAGATAGAATTCGAATATCATTGCACCAATCCATAGGACTCTACTAGATACCTTCTCTTGTACCAACAATACTAGTGAACCAAGGCTCTGATACCAATTTTTTATGACCCTATTTCTCAAGTCGTGATGGCACCTACTTTAACCCACTAGTAAAAAAGCAGTAAACCATAGCCTAAAACATCAACTAATGGGTTAAATAATGAAAGATAAAAGAATACAAAATATATACATGTAATAGAAGTAAAAAGTAGTGATATTTATATATATATATATGATCGTACTGAACAACAAACGAATAGGAGTAAAAGTACAAAAAAGTATCACCGTGACCTAGTAAAGTTAGCACAAAAGCCATTGAATTAAAAGAATAAAATAATAGACAATATCAAATATACAGGTAGTCTCAAAATACACAAAAAACTATCTAAAAATAGCAGGAGAAGAGAGGATCAACTCTAAGCTCTAAAAGGTCACCCTAATTTTGAAGCGGTAGTAAGCTTGAGGATAACATAAATAATCGCGGCATGTACTTGGATCTGCATCATGGAAAAGATGCAGAAGCATAGTGATGAAACGTAGGGGTTCCACCATACTAGGAGGGACCAGGTCCCTTAAATCTAATCACAAGCAATAAGACTAAAAAGTTGTAAGAAAGCTAAAACTTTGCAGGAATTTAAAAACTCAAGGATTTAAAGTGGAAACCTCCTTGCTCAAGGGAGGAAAAACCACGTCTTTCCCTCACAAGCACCTTAACAATCCATTATAATCAACCTCTTAATTACAAATTTGATTTAATCCTAACTCTAGGCTCTAACTGTATGTAATAACTCTACGACAAGCCTACATTGGTAACTCTATCAAGAACATACCTAACTCTAGGCTTCACCTGCTTGTAATTACTTTACTACAAGTCTACCTTGATATCTCTGCCAAGAAAACCCCTCAATATTGATTAATTCTAACTAATATTGAACTCAGGTAACTCTACCTAAGTACTTTTCCATAAAACAAAAAAAGCATTACTCTTACAACATGAGTAATTCAATTGCAAACCAAGACTCGACTTGAGAACTCATACACTCTCTTATTATTTAAAGAATGGAATTTGACCAGTGTTGCAAAATTGAGTTTTCACATCTTTCGCTCTTTGAATAATAAAAATTGTAAAAGATACTAATTGAGAAGCATTCTTTTCCTTTTATAGTGGAATAAGGATTAGGGTAGAAATCTAATTAGGCCAAGTATCCTGATTGGTACACATCTCACCTGCACAGTTTGTTACACTAGACGACAAAACTATGTAGGCTATGTGACAGTTATATATTTCCATGAAGACCCAGGGATATTGCCCCTTGTTGTCAATAGATCATCATCAAAACTAGATATAGCAATTTTCCCCTTTTCTGATAATAACAGACCATAGAACTTGGAGCATCAAATGTATTCACCTTTTTCAGTTAGAGTGATTACCATTGATGTCAGTGAATGTTCCCCCTATCACTTTGCACTTTGCTTCCCCCTGTGAATATACCATCATGCTTGAGCAAATTTTTTCCCCTATTACTATTCCATTATGATATCAGGATTCACCAATATTCACACATATTCACCTAGTACCTAGTCCCTTACACATCATGAAATACATACACCTAGTCCCTACCACATGAGTATTTCTCCTTTTGGCATCATTGAAAAGTGATAACAGTAAAGCAAGAGTAAAATAAGAACTAGTTAGTTAACTCATGGCCACTGGGGCATCACTAACATGGAGAACAACTTTAAAATTAAGAAAGAGATAGATGAAACACACAAACTAAGATTTATACATATGAAAAAAGTAAGTATCAATAATTTAAATGTTCTAGAGAAAAAAAGCCACAGGAATCAAGAAAGATTAATAGGTAAATGACTTGGGGAGAGGGTCTAGAGAAGTAGATCCATGTTATTATTCTCTGTAGCATGACAGTGTAACAATTCCTTGGTTAGATGCCTTATCTCTATATTCAAGTTAAGAACCTCATCATTCAAATTTGAAACTCTCTTCTTTAGTTTGGCATTATCAGTTCTAAGCTCTTCAGAGATACTTGGATCCTTTTTTAAAGATGTTGAATTGTCACTTACAATTTGTTGATCTCTCCATCCTTAGCAACTATGTTGAATTTCAAATCCTTTATTATCTTGCTGACCTCACCTTGAGAGATGTCACTTGATTTCTTTTTCACACACTTAGTTTTAACTAGAGGATTCATACCAAATAGTTTTAGCATAGTTCCAAGAGTTCTTTTCTCACAGATAATGCCAAAATGATCAAAAACTTTGTTCAACCAATATCCATAAGGCATGTCATGTTTCCTATTTTTTTCTCATGAATAACTTTATACATATGCTCTATCATTAAGGAAGGTAAACAAATGAACTCAAAACTGCTAACACACTCTATCACATACAAATTAGCAGCTAAAGCAATGTTCCTCTTTTATGATCTAGGTAGAAGCACTTTGTTAACAAAATCAAAGACTAATTGGACTTCACTTTTGAGTGATTTCCTATTCACTACATCCACAAACTTTCCTTTAACCTTTAATGCATTTTCTATGAACTCTATTGATGGTTGTTGCTTTGAGACAATCTTCACACCACTGATAGAGACCTGTAAAATTCTTTCGATGATACAATAAGATTTATCTTCTTCTCTTAAACTACAGCAGTCATCTTCAGTCTATCTTCAAAAAAATCCAATATGGAGTATAATTCCTTAACTACCTTATAAAAAATTGTAGGACTGGGTCCTTCTATAAAATAGTGCCATCCTTGATGTATAACTAGCTCAACCAATTTTATCATACCTAATTTTACTAACACACTTAAGTCAAAGATACTCCTAGTTAGTACCTTCTAATTTTTCAATAACCTATTCCTCACTTCTATAGACACAACCTTTCTTTTCTTTTCCAGTTTTCCATTCTTAAAAACACTATTGGTTCTTATTCAAGTCATTTTTCTCTTCTTGGAACCAAGTCCTTCTAAAGTTTTTTGCTTCTCACCAAAACTTCTAGACTCTTCGTTAGGATTTCTTGATATCTTACCTTAAGACTAAATACACCCTTTCTTAGGCTATTCAACAGCAAGATAAGATTTTCATCAAACTAGGTATCATCCATGAATATGATACCAGAAATATTAAGAGGATTCAAGGATGATTCTTCACTAACGAGTTGAGTGAAAAAGAAATTTGGCTTTTCAAAAATAGGAGAATAAAGGTGTTTTTCAAGAGGATTTGAGAGAGGGTTTTTATCTATGCTAAGATCAGAGTCCTTTGAAAGACACTAAAATATGGAATTTGCAGCCATTTGGAAGTCCCTTACACATGAAGGTTGTTTTTTACTAGATTATTTCTTTTTACAATAGAAGGAGTGGGTACAACAAGATATTAAAGGAACACATAAGCACAGGGAAGAGTTTTTTGTGAGAATGAGATGTGATCAATTTTAATTTTAGGGGTGACTCATCCTTTCTTTTAGAATAAGATAATTTTCTGACACAACGAGAAAGAGTAGATGCAACTTTTTTTTACAGAACAAAAAAGATGCACACTCATGATACTAACATGAGAGATGGGACTAGGTCCCTCTCTTTCTTGAGTGAATTCTTTACTTTGCACATGTCACATTTGTCCTTTTCCAAATTTGTTCCCATGGGTGTATACCTACAAATATATGATACTGAGTTAGACCAACAAGTACATACTCTACCAAGAATACCTATCTCTTAATCATAGCCACTTTTTAGGGAGAAGAATTAATTCATCTAGTAGGTCAGGTTAATTTGATCAACCCCGACCTTATTCTATTTTTTCACAAATTGTTCCTTATATAGTGCCTTACTAAATATGTCTGCTATTCGATCACCAGTCTTGCAAAATTTCATGCAAATACCTCCATTCGCAACATTGCCTCTCAAAAAGTAATGTCTCATATCAATATGATTGGTCCTCTTATGTTGCACTAGATTCTGGGTCATATTGAGAGCACTTGTGTTGTCACATATCAAAAGGATAGTGCCTGCGACAATCCCAAAGTCCTTCAATTATTATTTGATCCATAATAATTGAGCACAACAAGAATATTTATCCACATACTCAGCTTCAGCAGTAGATAAAGCAACTAAATTTTGCTTCTTAGAACCCCAGGAGATTAAGGAAGAACCCAAAAATAAGCCATTCCTAAGGTAATTTTTCTATCTACCAAATATCTAGCATAATCAACATCAACATACCCTATCTGATCAAAACTCCCCTATCAGATCAAAACTGTCCCCAAAAGAATAATACAGGAGCAGGTCCCTTATACCTTTTAGGTATTTGAGAATTCTTTTTATAGATTTTAAATGAGACTCTTTAGGAAAGGCCTGAAAAGTTTCACCTATTCCTACACTAAACACAATGTCTGACCTACTTGTAGTAAAATATAGTAAGGATCCAATAATCTCTCTATACATGGTCTTATTAACTAGGGGACCAAATTCATCATAATCCATCTTGGAGTTGGTTCAAATTGGAGTTTTAATTGGCTAGGTAGCTCCCATGTTGTATTTCTTTAGTAGCTCCTTGTTGTACTTCTCTTGGCTTATTATCGTCCCATTGAGAAGTTGGCTTGATCTGTAAACCTAGGAATAAACTCATTTCTCCCATCATGCTCATTTTAAATTTACTCCCCATTATCTTTGTAAACTCTTCACACATGGATTCTGAAGAAGCACCAAAGATAATATCATCAACATATATCTGAACAATCAATAAGCTTCTTCCTCTGGACTTTAAAAGGAAAGTATAGTCAATTTTTCCTTAAAAATATTTTCTAGAAGAAACTTTGAAAGTCTCTCATACCAAGATCTAGGAGCTTGCTTCAACCCATAGAGAACTTTGTGTAATTTGAATACATGATGATGAAAATCTGCATCTTTAAAACCTGGAGGTTCTTTAACATAGACTTTTTTCTTTAAGTTTCCATTCAGAAATGCACTTTTGACATCCATTTGGAAGAGCTTAAACCCTATATATGCAGCAAAAGCAATAAGAATACTAATGTACTCTATTCTTGATATAGGGGCAAATGTCTCATTATAATCAATTCTTTCCTCCTAGTTATACCTTTGAACCACCAACCTTATTTTATTTTTGTCAATAGTTCCTTGTTCATCCTACTTATTTTTGTACACCCATTTAGTTCTAATAATTATTCTGTCAATAAGTTTAGGGACTAGGATACAGACTTTACTTCTTTCAAATTATTGAAGCTCCTAATGTATTGCATTGATCCAGTTAGTATCTTTTCAAGCTTCTTTTACATTTTTTGGTTCAATTTAGGATAAGAATGCTGAGAATGCCATGGAATTTATGTCTTGAGCTTTTATTTGAACTCCAAATTCCAAACGTGTAGTCAGATTCTCAAGTGGATGAGAAGATTTGTGCCTCCATTTGGACCTTCTAAGATTAGCTCCACTGGGACCAGGTCCCTAAGGATTTTGACTAGATCCTTCTTGATGTTTTTCAACTTGATCTGGGTTTTGTGATTGAGATCCTGGATCACCATCACTCACATTATTATGATTCGTATCATTTACCTTTTCACTATCATCTTCAGTAATATTATCTCTTTGAACAAGCATGAGTTCTTCATTTTCTGATTCTTTACCATCATCTGGATTCATTTGATTTCTTGACTTATCAAAGACCATATGTACACTTTCTTCAACACATAGAGTTCTTTTGTTAAAACTTTGTACGCTTTTATTATTGAGGAATAGACCACAAATATGCTTTATCACTTTTGGAGTCAAACTTTCCTATATCATTCTTCCCATTGTTTAGAACAAAGAACTTGTACCCAAAAGGTTTGAAGTAGTCAAGCTTAGGCTTTTTGATTGAACACAAGCTTATATAGTGTCTTGAAGAGGACTGGTCTAGTCAAGAACCTATTTGTCACATAACAAGTAGTGTTTACAACTTTAGCGCAAAAGTTATTTGGAAGCTCACTATCAATCAACATGGTTTTAGCAATGTCTATGAGGGTTCTATTCTTTCTTTCAACTACTCTATTTTGCTGAGGAGTCCTTGGAGCAAAGAAGTTATGACTGATTCCATTTTCAGCACAGAATCCTACAACTTGGGAGTTTTCAAATTCAGTTCTATGATCAGTTATGAATTTAGCAACCTTATAATTTAGCTTCATTTGAATTTGCTTACCAAAGGTAACTAGAACCTCATAGGTTTCATCCTTTGTTCTCAAAAACATTGTCCAAGTGAACCTTGAGTAGTCATCTATAATTTCAAACACATACTTCTTTCCTCCTCTACTTTGGACTTGCATAGAACCACATAGATCCATATGCAACATCTATAGAGGTCTAGAAGTACTTATTTACTTCTTTAGATTAAAGGAAGACCTGATTTATTTGCCCTTGACACAGGCATGATATACCTTGTTGTATGGATATTTCAGCTTTGGCATTCCACGGACTAGGTCCCTTAAAATCAGCTTATTCAGTAAAGAGAAACTTACATGTAACAGCCTGTTATACCATAATTCATCATCATCACTTTGAAGACTTAAGCAAGTTATGTCCCCATCAGCCACGGACTCCAAATCAGCCACATACATATTTTTTATTCTCTTCACTTTGAGAATAACTTTCCCAAATTTCAAGCTTTACACAGCACATGCATCAATTGAAAATTTAAATTTATTTCCTTTGTCACAGATTTGAGAAACACTTAGAAGACTGTACTTGATTCCATTCACATAGTACACATCTTTTATTGCTTGATCAGGTGATTTTCTAATCGTTCCCACACCATGAATATAGATTTTTTTTTCTATTTCCAAAAGAGACACCTCTACCATGAAGTGTCTTGAGAGAAAGAAAGAGGTTAGTCCTTCCTATCATATGCTTTGCACATCCACTATCCATAAACCAGTTCTGGCTGTATTCCCCTTCCCTACCATATATTTTGTTCATCTTCAGTGTTTGTCATGAAAGCAACAAAGGAATTATTAGGTAACTTTGCATTCTTCCATAGCCAGCATGGACCCATCTTCAGCCTTCTCAACTTTATTAGATCCACTAGAGGACTCTCCTCATATAGCTAGAGCATGTCTTACTGCATAATCAGCTGAAGTCTTTCTTCTTAAATTTTTAGGGATTGTTCCCTGCTCTTTCCTTTGTCACCTCCAGTCTTGAGATATTCCTGATAATCCATTTTGTACTATGGAATATCCTTAATAAAATGCTCATGACTTCCACATTTATGACAAACTTTAACATACCCACCATTTTTGCTGCTTTTTCCTTTTCTTTGAAACTGACTACTTTTCTTCATAGCTTTAACAATTCTTTTTGCCATATAGGCAACACAGAGTCTTCTTCAATTAAATTGGATTTTAAAGCCTTCAAAGCCAGAGATTTTTACGTTTTTGTTTCCTTTTTCTCTTGTCATTGATGTTTCTTGAGCTCATGAGTCTTTAAAATAACTAATGAGCTCATCCATAGTGACGGCTTTCAGGTTTTTTGCCTCAGTTAAAGCATCCACTCTGCTTTCCGGGACTTAGGAAGAACACCCAAAAATTTTCTCACTTATTTATACAAAAAGATTACTTATTCAAAGCAGTATCGCTCATTTGTGATGGAAATGAATCTTGTATGCATTTCTTGAATTGTCTCTCCTTCTTCCATGGTGAAGGTTTCATACTGAGTAGTCAGCATGTCAACTTTACAATCCTTCACATTAGTAGTTCCCTCATGAGCTGTCTTCAGGTAATCCCAAATTTCTTTAGCATTGTCACAAGAAGAAATCATGTTATACTCATCAGGTCCTACACCACAAATAAGCAATTTCTTTGCCTTGTAATTCTTTTCAACTTTATTTCGATCTTCATCATCAAATTCTCTCCTATTTTTGACAACCATCTTTGTTATGTCTTCTTCTTTAACCACTTTAATGGGAATGTATAGACCACCGAGTATTTTATCCATCAGCTCACTATCCTCAAACATAATGAAGTCAAATATCCTGGTTTTCCACCACCCATAGTACTGCCTATTAAATCTTGGTGGTCTAGTGGTAGATTGCTCTTTTTTTAGATTAGGTGGAGTAGGTATGATAACCAAATCACTCTAGATGTGAACCTTTTAGAGTGTTCTAGCTCTGATACCAATTGATGAAACATAAGGGTTGCACCACACTAAGAGAAACCAAGTCCCTCAAAGTCAGTCATAGGCAATAACATTGAAAAGTTGTAAGAATGCTAAAACTTTGCAAGAATTAAAAAACACAAATATTTTACATGGAAACCTCCTTGATCAAGGGAGGTAAAACCACAACTTTCCCTCAGAATCACTTCAACAATCCACTATAATCAACCTCTTGATTACATATTTGATTTGAACCTAATTCAAGGCCCCACCTACTTGTAATAAATCTACTACAAGCCTACCTTGGCAACTCTACTAAGAACACACCTAACTCTATGCTTCACCTACTTGTAAAAACTCTACTACAAGCCTATCTTGACAACTCTGCAAAGAACACACCTCAATAGTGATTAACTCTATCTAATATTGAACTAAGGTAACTCTACTGAAGTACTCTTTAATAAAAAATAAAACATTGCTCTTATAACATGAGTAATTCAATTGCAAACGAAGACTCGACATAAGAACTCGCACACTCTTTTATCATTTAATGAATAGAACTTGAGCAGTGTTGCAAAATTAAATTTTCACCTCTTTCGCTCTTTAAATAATTAGAATTGTGAAAACTACTAATTGAGAAGCATTCTCTTCCTTTTATAGTGGAATAATAAATAGGGTAGAAATGTGATTGGGCCAAGTGTCCTGACTGGTACACATCTCACCTGCATAGTTTGTAATACCAGATGACAAAACTGTATAGGCCATGTGATAGATATATATTTCCATGAAGACCCATGGACCTAGTCCCTTGTTGTCAGCTGATCATCATTAAAACAAGATATAGAAATTTCCCTCCTTTTTATGGTGACAAACCATAGAACTAGACCACAGATCTTGGAGCATCAAATTCATTCACCTTATTCTGTCTAAGTGATTACTGCTACTTTCAGTGAATGATCCCCCTATCACTTTACACTTTGGTTCCCCTTGTGAATATGCCATCATGCTTGACCAAAATTTTTCCCCCTGTCACTATGCCATCAGGCTTCACCAACATTCAATACATATGTACCTGGTACCTGTTCTTTTATACATCATGAAACACATACACCTGGTTCTTACCACATGAATTTTGTATTCCCCCTTTTGGCATCGTTAAAAAGTTATAACAGTAAATCAAGAGTAAAATAGCATAAGTTAGTTAACTCATGGTCACTGGGCAACACTAACATAAAGAACAACTTTAAAATTAATAAAGATATAGATGAAAAACATAAATAAAGATTCATTCATACACAAAAGGTAAGTATCATTATAGTGCATAGTTTAAATGTTTCATAGAAAAAGAAGCCATAAGAATCAAGAAAGATTAACAGGTAAAGGACTTGGGAAGAGGGTTTAGAGAAGTACAGCCATGTTATTGTTCTCTATAGCATAACAGTGTAGAAATTCCTTAGTTAGATGCCTTATCTTTGTATTCAAGCTAAGAACCTGAACAACCAAAGTTGAAACTCTCTTCTTCAGTTTAGTATTCTCAGTTCTAAGCTCTTCGAAGACACTTGGATCCTTTTTGAAAAGATGTTGAATTGTCACTTACAATTTGTTGATCTCTTTATCCTTGGCAGCTAAGAAAAAATACTAATACTAATAAACTACTAATATTAATACTACTACTATTAATAGTGAAAAGGTAATAATAAAATACTAATACTACTATCAATAATAACAACAATAATGATAAAATATATCTATAATTTTGCAAATGCATATTTTAAATTTGATTTTAACTTCTTTTATTGGAAAAAAGAGATGATTTTTAATTCAAAAAATTGAAACATAAATGTAGAGAAACCTATTGGTAATAGGGCATCTATGTTTCATCTAATAAGATAATTGTAGTTTTATTTTGATTTTGAATTTACATTTATAAATAAGTTAAATATTGTAATGCTGAAATTTCAAATTCAAAACGTTATCTATATAAAGCTATCAGTATTCATCATTCCACACAAATATGTTCCTTCTATTATTAATATTTTTTATTTTTTTTCTTATTCTAGGTGAGCAGACATATTGAAAGTAGTTAGTGAACTATTTTTTTTTGGATATACACATTTATTTAGTGCAGCTTTTTATTTTGTTATTCTATAATTGTATATAGATACACACATACACTAGTTTATCACATGCGTGTTGCACGTGTATCAAGCATTAATTAATAATAAGAATATATAGAAAAATAAATTATTGTTTGTAGGTTATTTTATTAAGTACAAAATTTTTAAAAGATAGCGTAAAATTTTGAAGATAAAAAAGTGTAGTCAATTAAAGAGGAATTTAGTCATTATACTTATTTCATAATTCTAAAAATACTTTAGTTTTTATGAAAAGTTATTTTTTTTCTCAGGATTCTATATTTTTATCAAAATTTGAGGGAAAATTAGATTGATTATAAATCCTTAACATGTTATGGGTGTTTGGTCAAAACTGACAAAAAATTTGAAATGAAAGGAGTATGATCTTTTAAAGTTGTCTGAAATATCTTTGCTTTGTCTTTTGGATATTATAGTTCTACTAATTAAAATGGACAAGCCAACTACCTTTGATGTCTCTATGGCGGATGACTTGAACATATTTCCCAATAGTGTTGAGTCAATACAACGAATACCATTTGACTCCAAAATATGGCAACATTCAAAGTGATGTGTTGTTGAGAAAAATAAAAGGAACTTGTCATATGTATACTATTTTATAAAGGTTATTGTGTCAATCACAATTTCTATGATAGAAGCTTTCTTTTCAAACAATGATACCTTCAAAGAGAACTTCAGAATAAAGAAATCAAAAGACAAATCCAAGAGGAAAGATAATCCATGTGAGTTGAGAATTATAACAAAAGTATTATTAAATGAACATAAAATACAAAACTTTGTATCCAATTAAGCTAAAATGTGTATATTGTGAAGACATTCATTTTTTGTAACACCCTTAAATTTTAGTATTTTTATTTTGGCCTCCCCGTGTCGAAACATCGATTTTGACTTAAATTATATTCAAAGATGTTTAGAGGGTAACCCGGGTGAGTTTTGGAATTTTTGGATAAGGTTTGGGGCAGTTTTGGACCCCTAAGGTAAGACTCGACGATATTGGTGTGTCATAGAGGTTAGATTTTATGATAAACTCTATGTTAAGGAGGATGGGTCTCCATGATAGGGTCCACGGCATAGAGGATATCCTTCGCGATAAGGTCCATGCCACGGACCTATGTAAATTTTTGGCTATTTTATTTTATTTTATTTGGGATGAGGGGTAAAGAGGCCTTTCACCTATAAATGACTTTTAAATATTAAAAGGGCCAATTCTCATTAATTTTCCACAATACTGAGGTTATTATTCACTCTCAAAATTCATCTCTCTCAAAACCCCCTATTCAAGTCAAGGTTAGGGTTCAAAGAGGTGGTTATGTAGGGTACGAAGGGTGTTGTCTTCTTTAAATTTCTTGATAATTAAGAGATGTACCTCTTTCCCTATAGTTTTAATTTACTAATGGCATGAAAATTAGTTTATTATTCATGGTTTTGATGTTGATTTTGACATGGTTAGGGGTATTTGACAGGATTGGTCGTTAAATTTATTTTCCATGGCTTATTATGCAATATTCATGTTGTATTAGTAATTTCGAACATCATGAAATGCATGGGAATGGTGAATAAACTGAGAGGTCATGGTTAATCCCCAATTTGATGAATGTTCCTTGATATATGGTTTTGAAGATTATGTGCCCTCAACCTATTTGTGAAATTGATATTGAACATGATTTTCACATAATTTGATTTGGCTCACTTGAACTAATGCATTGGTATAAAAGATTAATGAACCATGGTTTGATTTTGAACTTAGGATATGTGGATTCCTCGTGTGAATGTTAATTAAATATAATGGTTTTGAGTTTTTTTTGTTTTAATGGGTTAGAGTCCCAAATGCCTAAGTAATTGATATTGCATAGTAATAAAATTGCAAGTGATGTTGGTATGACGATACCGATGGGATGCCTTAATACGTAACGGTTTCAAATAATGGAAATGTATGCAAAATATTTTAATTGGGCTTAAAAGAGGGTCGTGTATCTGGTCATGAAAGTGGTGGTCCTAAGAGACTAACACTGAAAACTGCGTTAGCCGATTTGGGAGTCGTAATGGCTTGGGGTTGGAGTCCCCTTTTACTTATGACTGGGTGGTTAGAGTCCACCATACTATATGATTGGGAGGTTAAAGTCCCCCATATACATTGCATGATCAAGTGCTTAAGTCACCTTAGTATATGGTTTGGGAGGTTAGAGTCCCCCATCATATATATATATATATATATATATATATATAATCCTTCTCCGATTCGTGTTGCTACATGCACTGGGGCCCGACCAAGGAGTGATAGTTGGGGCCTATATAGCCCGTGGGTACTATTATACTAGGACAGTTAAGCTACACAACCCAGGTTATGGTTTTAAACGTTCATGTTAAGCTTTGTACCCTATCCCGGCATCTGATATATATATATATATATATATATATATATATGTATATATGTATATATTTGTATTTGATGGTGTACATGAGTTTTGACTGGTTTTGAATTATTACGAATGGCATTATTGTTCCCTTATCCTTGAGTTACATGCTACCGCTTCAACCATTAACTGTCTTCAGATGTCGTATCCCCATGCAATGCCAGGTCTAAAGGCCAGTCTACTTTTCCTGTGCAGGGATCAAGTGTTCATGGTTAGTTCATGAGTTCACTTGAAGTGGTGAGCTTCCATCATTTGGAAGACTTCATTTCCTATTTGATTTCTCCTATCTTAGACTTGGTTTCAGATTGGTTTTGGCGATGATCAGGGGTATGTCCTGACACTTTATTGATAATTGGGTGTTAGAAGCTTTGTGCGTACTGTGGACATGGGTATTGTGGATGATTTTTAGACATTGATCTTATATAGACTCTTGAATTTATATTTCACATTTTGTTTTAGATTGGTATTGATCCGCTACTAGGTGTTCTTGGTTATATTGGAATAGGCACAGGGGGTGGTCTCTGGTCCTCGGTGGACGTGAGATACCCATCAAAGTCAGGCCCTGATTTGGGTCGTGACATTTTACTACATATTGTAAGGTCTCATCAGTAAATGCAGAACTAATTGTCAAATCACCAACATCCTTTAATATGAAACTCTTTGCTGAATTGAGAAACAGAAATACAAAGTTGTATATTCCTAAAAAGAAAATATTAGTCCAACACATTATCCTATTCTTGGTGAAAAGAGTTACTTGGTACCTGGTAAGAGATGATGGTTATTCCATGGAATTAGTCGAGGTGTGAAAAAACTAACTTGAACACCATAATTACAAAAACATGATTAGTTCAACACAAAATTCACGAGGGACCAACACATGATTGTAAATTTTATGTGTGGCATAAGGAAAAGTTGTTTCACATGTAACAATGACCTAAATGTTTAGAGACAAACACAACGGAAAGCATGGATACCAATCTTCTCAAATCTGTAGATATCAGAGAAAGTGAGGTGGCAGATGTGCGGGAAAGATGGCCTAGACATCACGATTATAAAAAAAATTAGTCCTATACACAAAGTTCACGAGGGACCGAAACATGATTATAAAATTTATGTGACAAAAAGAAGTTGTTTAACCTGTAACAATAGCCAAAAGGTTCAAAGAAAAACAAGACGTAAGAGCATATATTAATCTTCACAAATCTGTAGAAAATCAGAGAATTTGATCAAGTTCAATTTTATAAGCTAAAATCATAAAAAATTTGCTTCAGATTAAATTTGTGGATCAAATCATTGAAAAAAATGAATTCTCTAATTAATCAATCCCAAACAACATAATAAATATTTGACCTTTGAATACTGTGAAATGAATTCATAACAATGCCACATGTTGGTTCAAGCATAAGAATAATTGTATATTTTGGAGAAATAGAAATAACATCTATAAGAAATATAAATAATCATTATAGTACTAAAATCACATATATACCTAATGATTTGAGAGTTAATGGTTTCGCTAACCACCACTTAGATTGCCGCACTGTCTTCCTATATTATATAATATACAGATTGTATTTCTAAAATTAATCATGCTTGAAGTACTATTACAAATAAATAGGGCGTAATTTAAAATATGTTTTTAGTTTTTTATTAAGAACCTTAATGATCAAGAATTAACTTAATAATAAACACCAATTACCATCCTCCGAGGAAGCTGCTTGGAGACCAATATTGCTAGGTTTTCATATACACACACTCCATGTACAAATTTGAATTCATGATTCACATTTGCGAACAAAAATTCAAAGGAAAAAAATAAAGAAAAAGATAACAATCAGAAAGTTGTGATGGAAGAAATTGAAAGGCATCACAATAGTTGTACAACTAAATTATGAAATAATTTCTTCTTTCATGTGATAAAGGAATCATCACACATATAATTAAAGAAAAAATATGATATTAATCCTAGTTAATAAATTGTAAAGCCCTATAATAATGGGAGAAAGCCTTAGAAGTTTAGGTTTAGCCATTAAGGGTTTGAATAACACGGCAGTTTATATCAACATTGAAGCATTTAATATGGGTAGAATCATAATATTTGTAAATTATCTCCAATGAAATGCAAGAGAAAAAGACAAACATAAAGAGTTCTTAGCACGAAGCTATAGTTTTAATAATTTCAATGAAAGATCTTTAAGATCGATTTATGTGAAATAAGGTAAAAAAAAAAAGAACCACAACTTTTAAAACTTAAAATGTAATTTCTTATCGAGTATTTGATAAAATCACACCATCCATTTTAAATAGAATTTGTCCTACCATCCATTTCAATAGTATTTATCCCCCCTAACACACGAGCAATCCAACTGGTAAGTTATCAATAGTTTTCATTCCGTAAAGGGTCTATAAGAACAACAACCATCAGTGGACGTTCACTTTGTTTGGTCCCAATAGTGTATTTTGGAGTCCCATAGCTTCCTTCAATCAAAGTGTCTTTGGCTTCAGTATTATTAACTCAATAATTACTTGTCTCTAACATATACTATAAATATATACTTTCTTATTTTATTTGTATATATAAAATATAGGTTATATAAATTTAGTATAAACATGTGAAAGCATCCAAGACATTTTATCTAACCTTAGGCTCTTCAAATTTGGTAATCTGGAGAACTATTGGCATAGCTTGAATGTCTATGTTCACTACGTGTCAATACAAGTCAATGACCTACTTTAGTTGTCAAACACAAGACTTTGTTAAGTAATTAATTATGTCACTCTCATAGGACCATAAAGTACTTGACATTACTTTATCCCTAGACGTGTTGGTTAATCTATACACCACCAGTCCAAGAGAATAATTTTCTAGATAATGTTTCTTGGTATTATTATGGGGGCGATGGCTACATAAATGTTGGCCTAGGTTGTATTTACTTTTAACATATAAAAAGAAAACTAAGAGGACTTTAAAAGAATGGATAATTTAGTATTGCAGTGTACAGAAGGAGGTAGGATGGCATATGGATGACTTGTGGAAGTGTTATTTTGTGCACATACATTTTATTACTTTATATGCATATATTCAGATATAATGATGGTCTTAGAAGATCGCATAGTGGTTTACTTATTTCTTTTATAAATTTCTAGTTAGATAAGAATATTATTGTAGTACGATTTATTTTTTGGTTAACCACATACATACATATGGTGTATATGCATTGTATTTCTTACCCTAGGAACTGGTATCGGAGTTATGCCTACACAACATGCATTACATACCCTTGCGGTTAGGGGTGGGGTGTACGCCTACACCATTCATATTAAAATATATTTTAATTGTGCAATGTGTCTCGATTCGTCATTGTTAGTTGTGTGTGGGGCCTAGGGAATCTTAATAAGTTGTAGGTATTATAGTGACATATAAAGTTAGGTGCAAATAGAATTGGCTGCGAATTATTGATAGTAGGTTGGTGTGTGATAGTTGTCACGTTGTATGAGCCGAATAGGGGAAGGAAGATTTATAAGGCTTTGGTTTGTTAGATACTAATAGCTTATCATTACTTTGTATTCACTATCACGTAATTGTGGCATGCATTAGCCGAGTTTGTGGAGTGTGTGGAGATTATGGGTTAGTTGGTTGTTAATATTAGTTTCACTACTTATCTCATGGTAAATTAACATCTAAGAAGAGAGGTCCATGTAAGTAATTTAAATATGTTTTAAAACCTTTCAATGTCTTGTAAATATAGCATATCATGTTGTGTAGAGATTCATTTTAAGTACAGAAATATATTTTTAGAAGCTACCATGTAAATCTACGACTGTCATCTATATGACAAAAGCTTGTTTTGCCGTTAAGAACTTAATATAGGGGACACAATATAGGACAAGTCTGGCCTAGTTTTCCAATATAGAAACCCCCTATGTGCTACAACTAGTATTTCTATAAAAGCTTTTTATACAAAATGTATTTTTCAGCGATTCTAGATTTTTTGAAACTCCAAGGCATGGACCTACAACTTTCATGAAGGATATAAAGCTTGGTTTTGTCATTTACTTATTCCAAACTAAGTTACAACACTACATAGTAGAGCTAGCCAGTTTTACTATTTTGAGGGTTTAGTGAAATTAGTGCAAACTATGCTTCGTTTTAAAACTAATCTTGATTTGTTTCAGCTTGATAGAACTATTGGAAATTCAATAGGTGTTTACTTATGTGTTAAGGTTGTACATACTCGTTTATAATCTGAGGGAGACTTGAAATAATTGTTTTGGGTAACGATTTGAACTCTTCAAGCTATGGTTGGATCGCTTATGTGTTAAAAGACTAGGATTCGTGTATGAAATTGAACTTGTCCTCTCATTACCTTCTAGTATACTTTAAATTTTCATTGTATCATAAGCCCCAATAGTCTAACTGATTGTATACTTTATTTGGTTCACATAATCATATGTTCCTATATTGCAATACCACTTCTGTCGTATTAGGATAGTGACCTTATGAAGTTTTTTCTAGATTAATCATATGATCTTATGCCCTTTATTGGAATATGAAATTATTTCTAATTGGAATATATCCACATGCCTAAATAGTTCCCATGTTCACACGCCCTTTTAATCTTTATCATATAGTAAGCATTTATTATGTAGTCCAAACCTCTTTATTTGAGAAGTTACGTGCCACCATTAGAAAGCACAAATTTGGACTATGTAGATGTTTGTTAAATGCTAAATAGAACTATTTGTTCTCTTTTTATACACCATAGTGGATCATTCATAGACCTAAAGTCCTTACTTCTCATATTTCCTCATAGCTCAGTTGTGTATATTCACTGTGTCTAATAAAGTTCATTGAGTCATATAAGTTTTTGAGTATCACATCGAAGTCTCTTTTTACTCCATGTTCATTATTGTTGCAGCGAGTATTTTATCTTTTATGTCTACATCACATGTTTATAGTTCCAACAGTTCAAAAGAATTACGATCACCAAAGTAACAATCTCAAAAGTTAAATAAACTTAGTAACCCAAATCTAATTTTATGGATGGCAGTCCAAGGGGTTTTGATACCTAGTATAAGGACGATCCCAGTTGACGTGTTTATGGGTGGAAGCCCAAGGGATTTTGATATCTAGCATAGGGTCGATCCCAGCTGACGTGTTTATGGGAGGAAGCCCAAGGGATTTTGATACCTAGCATAGGATCCTAGTTGATATGTTTATGGGTGGCAGCTCAGGGGTTATGATACCTAGCATGGGTCGATCCCGATTAATGTATTTGTGAGGGTTTTTCTCTTCAACCACTGATCAGCTGGTCATTATATCATACATTACAAAGTTATTAAAACAAAGAAATGTAAAGTAAAGTAAAGAATGTAATGTACATGATTCCGCAATTATAAGAAAAGGTGATCTTCTATACTTGCCCCTATGGTTATACATTGTTATCTGATTTTACGCCCTTATTTTACATATTGTTACTAAATGCCTTATATACTCAGTACATTTTTTGTATTGACATCCCTATTGCTAAGGGACCCTGCATTCATGTCTGCAGGTTGTTAGGAGGAAAAAGGTTCTTGCCGCATATGATCGATTTTAGCTGATGGTTGGTATACTTTATTATTTTTGGAGTTGCTGAGTCTAGATTTTACTTTGACTTGTATAATTAATGACTACTGCAAGGCTTGTCCCAACTCATCATAGAGGCTTGTAGACTGTTGTTGCCATGGGTCAGATAGTCAGTTACAGTCCAATTGTTCTTACATTATACTTTTATTACATTTGGGTCTGTCTAAGTTATATTTCCTTTCAAATTCAATTTGGCCCTAATGGTCCACTAATATTGTTTTGTTGGGTTCTAGTTAATTTGTTTAGTCAAGAGTGGCACCAGGTGCCAGTTGCACCTCCATGGTTTTAGGGCGTGACACTACACACATAATTGTCTACCATTGCTTTAGTGTCCACATCCCTCTTTCGAGAATGATATGGATTCCTAAAGTTCACCCAAAACCCTTCTTTCGAAGATGGCCTTGAACTTTCTAAAGCTTGGAGCTTTCACTCATCAAACCCATGTGGGTATTTGGGGCTTTCACCAATCAAATCCCAACCAAAATAGCATAACAATGATAAATCTCATAAATATGAATTACCAAATAGATGCTAACAATAACAACCCACACACACTTAAACCCTATTCACACATAACCCCAAGAGGAAGATTTAGCTACACATAAGATAAATAAGCATAGATATACCCATAATCTCCACTGAATTGAATTGTTGAAGATTTAAGCGAATGTTACTTCAAACTTAGTTATCCCACAATATCAACAATAGAAGTGAACAAATCTTCTACTTAGAGAATCTCCAATGTATTCTTCATTCAAAATTTAAACAATATTCTATTCTCCAAAAATGGAGGCTATGAACTACACTCAAACTAAAACCTAAAAAATTGGGGAAGATGAAAAATTCTCCTCTTCATGATAGGGCTTGAGTCATTTTTGTCAAATTGGGATCAGCACGTGCAATTACAATTTTGACCTTGGGCTGAAATCCTCCACTAGGCCATGATCGCATAGGTCTAGTTTCGACCGCGGTTTACCTCTGCAACTGCAATTGATTGACCATCCTTGACTGTCGTGACCCTGGTCAGCAGATTGCGACTGCGGTACCTGAGGCTCTTCTGTTTCAAGTCTTCAACTGTACTTTCTTGCTCTCTTTTTGATCATTTTGAGCTCCAATCCACATACTTCCAACCCTTTAACTTTATGCCTGCAATAAGTGGATATTAGTGCATCTAATCGCAATTATGTCTCATTTATTCATCCATAACAAGGTAATGTGCACGAATAATGACTGCGATTGAGTGGTAAACTCACCACTCATCAACACCCCTAACTAAAAGTGTTTGCTTGTCCTCAAGAAACACTACCTCATATTATGAGACACAATCATTTAAGCCCAATACTTATGCCTTAAAGATCACAATGACTTCAATTTTAATCGCAACCACAAATAGCTCATTGCACATGGGCTATGATAACTTTGCTACACCTCACCTTATAAAATATAAAAACCAAGGCTAGATAGGACTTTAAAGAGTGACCAATCAATAAAAACCAATACTCTAGAATTGACTCTCTTTTGACGACAACTAAGCTATACTCTATTTGCCTCATTACCGAAAGGTGACAAGATCACCCACCTTAACTTGTTTCACATGCCCTCCTCACAAGAAAGAGAAATCCATAAATCAAGCTACAAAATATGCAACAAGGTATTTTAAGTGCATAAACTCTCTCTCACACAAAAGAAATCTCAATCAACAAATATTATACCATAGGCTTGCCCCAATGTTCAATCGCCACTACAAAGAAAGTAAATAGTTGGAGATCTCAAAGGAATTTCTAAGTTTGTAATTTAGGTTTGGGTTAGGGTAGGATATTGTTTGGGATAAACATGGCTACTCTCTTCCTTGAACGTCAATATCACACTTTTCAATCTTTTTTTGGCTTATTGGCCAGTTTTATTTATCATGCCTACAATTCGCTTTCTTTGTTCACCACCTTACTTTTATATCTTTTATTTGAACCTTTCATTCAATTCTATCCTTTATTGGATCCTTTCTTTTTCTAAACATTTGTTTACATCACTTAGGAATCTTGGCATTCTAGTAACACTTCATGGCCTCAAACTTCTTTCCATCAACTTTACCACCCCCAACTTAGGCTTTTAGCCTCAAGTTGTATTTTCAAGTTCAAGGAGGGTATGGCTCAAAAGATGGATAAAAAGAATGGTTTACATCTTGTAATACGTTTTCCAAATAAGTGTCCAAAGGCTCAAAGTGGGTACCTAGGGATTTCAATTACGCATAGAAAGGCTTGTTAGGCTAGAGTTGGTTCCAAAATTGCAAAGGTGTCCTAAGGTCATTTCACCAACCAAATACTATCAACATTAGTTTTGAGAGATTAACGGGGAAAGTTCTAGATAAAACAAGAATACAAGAGATGAGTGCCAAAAACTCACCACATATGGCATGCAAAATTCGCCAAGAGGGTTCAAATGTCCCTCCTACCAGAGAAAAATTTGGAGCATCTAATTCTATTCATAAGTCAAAATTTGTGAAGCCATAAAAAAAGAAAAGGATTTGGTACAAAGTCTCTCACGTCCATGCCCATGATTTTAAAAAAAAAAATAGATAGAAGGGGTTGTTGTTTTTTTCAAAAACACCATGCACAATTTGCTAAACTATGGCTACAACCAAAGCCTTAGTCTCACATCTTGGCTCGAAATGGACAAGATAACCATATGGCTACTCAAACTTCACCAATGGTGTATAAAGTGACCCCAACTTAACAAAGTATAATGCTACAGCTACTCAGGCTTCCCTTGCATTAATGACACTTAATGCTCCGGGTACTCAAAATTTCTCTGCACATGTGTCTCAAACCAAAACACAATGCTTTACCCTTAATAATGTCATCACTCAATCTATCATAGAGAAAATCTAATCTTTCATCAACAAGATTAAAATAAAATTAAATCAAAAGACTACTAAAAATAAAAGAAAAGCATAATAATCCATAGAGCATGGTCACCATCAGAGTGCCTCAACAATGTAGAATTACTCAAAACAAAATAAAAACAATATCCAAAACATCAACCAAAAACCACAGTAAATATCTGGGGCACCCCCAACCATAAGGGTGCAGTGTCCTTACTGAAAGTGCAATCAATTGAAAGTAAAAGGGTCTCCCTAAATATGCATCACGAGCTGCTCTATCCTATTGAACC
The DNA here is from genome assembly GCA_030864225.1 of Capsicum baccatum var. pendulum. Taxonomy (NCBI): domain Eukaryota; kingdom Viridiplantae; phylum Streptophyta; class Magnoliopsida; order Solanales; family Solanaceae; genus Capsicum; species Capsicum baccatum. Next base: position 146,677,510 of record CM061552.1, read on the forward strand.
TGTATCCTCACCATCATTCTCAGCATTTGAACACTCAGTAGGTTCTTTGTCATCACTGTCAAACCTAGAAGAAAGGAGTTTGGCATTAGGCTTCAGAGTCTTCCATAGGCCCTTAACCCCTTTCCACATTTTATTAGAGAACTTATCTCTTTTCTTCTCTCTCTTCAACATATTCTCATGTAAAGCCTTTTATGTCTCTATGAGATGCTGCTAAGATTGAATAGGTGTTCTCTAGGTTGGCTACTATAGCACTTTGTGTCTCCTATACCTTCTTGTTTTCCTCATAATCAGCAACAGACATATATGAATATAGCCTAGTGGACGGATCCCCCGATCCTTGAGGCAAACCATCTAACAGTTCTCTGATGGACCTAACATCAGCACCCAAATCATCCAAAGGCCCAGTGGTGTATGTCCTACAAGATTCAGACTCCCCAGTTGTTTATTAGTTTGAGTCAACTTTTCTTTTCTTGTTCTGCTAGGTTCACCTTTGCCCTTTATTTTAAGTGAAGCAATGTGGGGACTTGGTTTCACTCAGGTATCTGTAGGATACTCCTCTACTCCTACTTTTCTACACAGTTCAGTAATAAGAGAAGGAAAGGGAAGAAGTGTACCACCCTAAATCTTGTATATCCTTCATTGTTTAAGTATATTTTTTTCTAAATTTAGATCAATGTCAGTCATCAGGCAGGCTACCATACAGGTATGTAACTTAGTGACAGACGTCATATGGGTACATGTTGAGACTCTGCTACAGATAATGTGCAACCAGATATTTGCCTCTGCTAATAATTTATGCGTGGAGATCTCTCTTCTAGTAGCAGCCCAGGAAACCTCTTTGTTTGGGCATATAATGCTGGCCATCTAGGTTCATGGCTTGTGGTCCTTTTCTTTGAAATCTGCCATGTCAGCATCCTATAGTACATACACTTCATTAACCTGTTGAACTCCAAAATGCACATGCCTTCCCTGAATCTTCATTACTAGTTTTGCAAGAGAGATAGTACTTAAATTTGGATAAAACTCCTGAACCCATTGCTCGTTTTCCTCACAAAGGTCTGGGATAAAACATATCCACCTAAAAGTAGCTAGCCTGTCAAAAAGCCTTGGATACTGTTCTGGGACCCTATCGATGCGCATGTATCTCTCCAATAATAGTTTGGCTCTCAAGAGGTCGTCATCATAATTTCTTTGGCATTTTGGGGCCATGAATTAGATATGGTTGTAATCTCCCATTGAGAAGCTTAGAACCTATAATTAATGTAAACTCAAGCCAAGATTAGTGTCATCATGCTAGATATATGCCAGACCAATAAAATATACTCATGTGGAAGTGTTATAGTAGTTTTGGGGTCCGTTAATGGTGTGCAAAAATTTTACCATCTGCCAGAATCTTCTCTCAGGTTCGGCAATCGCGAAGTGTTGTTCCAATTGCAGTACCAAAGACTAGGTATGATAATTTCTGTGTAGTGTTCAGAATGCAAATTTTTTTGACCCCAACCCCTTATTTCAACAAGGCGTGGTAGCACTATAATCATTAAAGTTGAACCTAAAGTATGATTATGGCTCTTCAATTTGAAGGAAATTAAACCACACGCATTAAGGTATTCAATCAAACACATGGAGCACGCTATTTAATTAAACTTTTAAGGCTTAAATTTGGGTACTCAAGATTTCCCCATTAGTGTAAACCAAATAGAACAGCCAACCACAAAGAAAGTTTCAATCAAATGAGTAATCAACAATGCACTTTAGTCATTTTTCTACACTATAAGTTCTAAACAAGCAATTTCATATCAAAACCAAAGAGAGTTTGACTACTTATTGATGTAGATGATGCAAACTGGTGAGTTGATGCTTGGTTATGCTATATAACGCCCAAAAATTAGAGAGGATTTTAAAAGAAGATGAGAAAGGATCCTGTGGGGCAGATGGGCCAACGGATGGTCTTTTTAAACTGATTAGACCATGCTTGCGGTCATAGTTTCACAATCATAGTCATTTGGTCTTCATGATTGTGGGGATATGGACCATGGTCGCGGTAACTGAGACCAAAAAATGGGTCTCCGACATGTCCTGCTTAGTCCATTTGCTAAATTCACATATCCCTTTTTTCCAAATTCAACCACAATGCCCCTAAGTGCTAATACTTTATGGACTACGCATGCATACAAATAATAACAAAAATCAAAATCTACCCTAGCATGCATAAATAAAAGGATACCGGCCACTTATCGTGGCATGATGGGTTTTTTCCTACCGAGGGCTTAATTTAACGTCGTAGCACAATGCCTCCATTCGTTTCTTTTATGTCTCCGCTTAGAAAATTTGAATATCTATCCCAACTTTTGCTCAATATACAATAAGCGGTAGAGGGATAAAAGATTTAAATTTCCAGCATAAAACTTGGAAAATGCAAAGGAACGATGAACAAATTCCAATCTCGCCATTCTGAAGACTTGAACTTCTTACCCAACTTCACATCGATCTTCCAAATTTCCTACTTGGGTAAAACTAAGCATATTAATAGGACATTCCTTGTACATTTTAAGTTGATTATCTTGGCCTTTGATGGATGGGGCTCCATGTGCTCCTTTGGAATGACAAACTCTAAAATACAAGAGTCGGACTCCACCTCCCCACAATCCTATATTTGATCAAAAGGATGGATCCTCATCGCATCCTCTATGCCTGATGTTGAAAAATAGGTTGACCAAGTCCAATACCTAACTTTGGGTTAGCTTCCTCCAAAGTCTTGGCACCCTGAAATGAGCTAGAGTCATTATAAGAGATTTACTTTGATCCTTCTCTTGACTCTAAGCTCTCTTTTTTTATTTTAGCTTCTTCTTCCTCATATGAGTTGGATTGTTGGGAAGCCGTCGAGGATTCTTTGCTACCAAGCTCATCATCATAGCTTGGTTTCACTTTCTGACATAGCTCCTCTTAGGGAATGAGCATGGTAATGATAGTTCCAAGTTTTTCTTTTCACTTATTTCCCCCATCTTGAAATTTTTCCACCCTAATACCTCATGTTTATAGCTTGTACATTCTCTCCCATTACATCCACCCAATCCAAAATAGATTGAACCATTACTCCAAGACTAGAAGATCCAGTTTGTTACTCGTGATCCTCTTCATTAAAAGACCTATCAAACTCATTCTAAGAACTAGCAAATTGGTTAGTCTAATGGGGGGAAGGGAAACGTGGACAATCACTCGAATGTCCATCTCGACCACTACATAGACAACACCTATACTCCCGATAGGATTGAGATGGTGCATCCATCTCTCTCGAGGGAGTATAGTTACAATCCTTTATGAAGTGTGGTACATCATAATATGGACATGGATCGTCAAGTTAGGACTTTTAACTAACAACATCATATTTGTCGGAAGATGCCATAGAGAAAATAATAAAAAACTAAAATAAACTAAAAAGCTACCTATAAACGAAAAATTACAAACAAATATTTACAAGCTTGAATTCAAGAAAGCAACTAAAATTCCAAACAAACTTAAAATGCTAATTGTTCACCGGCAACGACGCCATTTTTTATAATGCTCAACTTACACGTCAATTTAAGTGCAAGGAGGTTGCCATCAATATATTAACCCAACTTTAAAGTCGGGGTCGAATCCACGAGGAACAATGTAAGTGGCGATCAAATTAATTTGAAATGATAGATACAAGTTAAATTCAAACAAATGGTACAAAGAGATAAAATGGGGGAGATAGGTTTCTACACTATTTTTTTGAGGTTTTCTAATATAAATTTGGGGCTACGAATAATTAGAGTTCTAGAAATTATGCACGGACATTTGGATTATGCATTACTAAGGGAGTGACATATGGGAGTTAGTCATCAACATCGATTTAGTAAGTCAACTATGGCTGGGCTTGGTTATAAATTTTGTTTCTGGTCTTTCAACAAAACATCAAACTTTCATCCATTTATTCTTTCGAATACCTAATAGGTGTGTTTAACAATTAGTAACCACAACCTCAATCTAGGCATCCCTATTTCTAGGATGATACCCATGGAATAGCTAACCTCATATTCACCCTTATGTCTAAGATAGTGAAAATTTAGCAAACTACACACATAATTGTCTATCATTGCTTTGGTATCCACATCCCTCTTTTGAGGATGATATGGATTCCTAAATTTTACCCAAAACCCTTCTTTCGAAGATGGCCTTGAACTTTCTAGAGCTTGGAGCTTTCACTCATCAAACTTATATGGGTATTTGGGGCTTTCACCCATCAAATCCCAACCAAAATAGCATAGAAATGATAAAATCCATAAACATAAATTACCAAATAGATGCTAACAATAATAACCCACACACACTTAAACCCCTATTCACACATAACTCCAAGAGGGAGATTTAGCTACACATAAGATAAATAAGCATAGATATACCCATATCTCCAATGAATTGAATTGTTAAAGATTTAAGCAAATATTACTTCAAACTTGGTTCTCCCACAATATTAACAATGGAAGTGATCAAATCTTCCACTTAGAAAATCTCCAATGTATTCTTCACCCAAAATCTATACAATATTTTCTTCTCCAAAAATGAAGGTTATGAACTATACTCAAACTAAAACCTACAAAATTGGGGAAGATGAAAAATTCTCCTCTTCATGATAGAGTTTGAGTCATTTTTGTCAAATTGGGATCAACACGTTTAATTATAGTTTTTCCCTTGGGCTAAAATACTTCGCTAGGTTGCGATCGCACAGGTTTGGCTGCGATCGTGGCTACGCGACCATAGTTTACCTCTGCAATCGCAATTGATTGACCATCCGTGACTCTCGTGACTGCGGTCAGCAGATTGTGACCGCGGTTCCTGAGGCTCTTCTGTTTTAGGTCTTCAGTTGTACTTTCTTGCTTTCTTTTTGATCATTTTGAGCTCCAATCCACATCCTTCCAACCCTTTAACTTTATGCCTACAAGAAGCGGATATTAGTGCATCTAATCGGAATTATATCTTATTTATTCATCCATAACAAGGTAATGTTCACAAAAAATGAGTACGATTGAGTGGTAAACTCACCACTCATCAGAGACTTCTTTATTTATCATGAGAAATTCTTGAGGGGGTTTATTACAAGGAAGGAAACCCTTTTATTTATAGAAGAAAACTAACCTTGGGGTTTCTAAATTTCTCATAAATAGACATTCACTATATATGATAAAGTAGTCATTCGCTATATATGATAAAGTATACATACACTATATATGGCAATATATTTATAACACTTCCCCTTGAATGTCTAATTGATAGATAATGCGCCCCGTTAAAACCTTACTAGAAAAAGCCCAGTGGAAAGAAAATCTAGTTAAGAAAAAAGATTACACATCTCTAATAACACGTATATAGGCTTCCTCATTAAAAACCTTACAAGGAAAACCTAGTGGGACAAAACTTCGTATGAAAAAAAGAGTACAACGCGTATTAACTCCCCATAATGAGAACATCCTTGAACCTTTGCATCCCGATCTTATGTACCATCTTCTTGAAAGTTGCAGTTGGAAAAGACGGTGTTCATAAAATAGTTACATTGTCACTTGAACGAATTTGTTGCATGTTAATATCACCATTCTTTTTTATCTCATGTATATAGAAAAATTTTAGTGAAATTTTCTTCGTTCTATCTCCTTGAGTCCTCCCTTAAGTTGTGTTGTACATATTGAATTACTCTCATAAACAAATCATAGGTACCTTATCACATTTCAAACCACATTTTTTGCAAATGAGATGTATCGTAGACCTCACCCTCATACACTCTCGGCTTGCTTTATGAATAACAATTATCTTAGCATGGTTTGATCAAGTGGCTATGATAGACTAATTTGTATATCTACAAGATATGGCCTGGCCCCACATATGAACACATAGCTTATTTAAGGAAGATCTTTATACGGGTCAAATAAGTGCCCAACATCAATATAACCAACAAGATCAAGACTACAATCTTTAGAATAAAATTAGCTTATATGTTTGATCTTATTATGATGTCTACTAGTAGGAGCAGAACTATACCTTGCAAACAAATTGATGGAAAGGTTATATTGAGTCTTGTAGTATTTAAAATATAAATTAGTACCCCAATTGTACTAACATATATAACCAATCCAATTCGGTATATTGCTTATCCTAGCAAATAATCTATTGTTTCTGAAAACTCTCCAAGAGTTTCAATAATTTTCAAGTTATAAATTTATGCAATATAAGGATTATAGATAAGTTTCCCAGAAACTTTTATATGCTTCAAACATTTTGAATCCTTAAAAAGTATCCATATAAATTTTTTCAAGTGACAATAATCAATATTTCATGTGTGACATCTTCAAGTGTCTATACTACAAATTAAATAAGTTTTATGCTTACCAAGATGCATTCTTTTATGTCATTTGATAGATGTTTATATGCCAGCATGCTTAAATAAACGTAGAATTTAGATCCTCGTAATCTTTTACAATATTGCGCCAATATTATATCAAAGACATTAATGATATTTCATGTCGTATTGGTACATAGTGTGACATAACATTTTGATATCTCATCACTTTATTATTTTCAGGTACCTGAACTTCTCATAAAGTTTCATGAAGTGTTATGGCGTAGGCTCTTTAAGAGCATATTGTCTTCTTATTATGATTATTCACCCCTTATCCATTTCAAGGATTATTTCATTTGAAACTAATTGGTCTACCACGTTGTACGTATGTGTAGACTTTGTCCTTTAGGGACACAAAATAGGAGCACTTGAAGCTTAAATATGATATTAAATTTAGGTCATCAAATACTTCTAGCATTTGACTTGAATTATCTTTTGAATAAGGATCTGATGATAATTTCTAACATATTTCATAACTGCTTATAATTTCTCCCTTATGTTAGGAAAACTAACATACATCCCCCATCTTCTTTGAAGAATCCATCTTTGTATATTATGGTATATTCATAATCGTATACCGCACATTAAAACTATTAGATGGACATCGTGTGGTTCCTAACACAGAACCAACTTTGAGAGGGAATTAATCATAATTTATTGGTTTGATGCATACAAGTAGTTTTGTATATAATATTTCAAACCAACACATGAAGCTTTTTCTCATTAGTATTGGCTCGTCTATTTATCAAAGACATTCTATGCCAAATCAACATTATCAAGTTGAATTGTCCTGATTACACAATTTGAAAATCGTGTTCTTAACTTAATTTATATTGAGCAAGTAACTTTATAAATGCCAAACTGCAGATTGATAATAAACTCACATGTGATCATCTTATATCGATGCAACTTAATAGATCACATAGCAGGTGAACGGGCTCATATTCACCTTTTATACTTTCTAGATTTAAGTAATTCAATCCCAACATTAGTTGATCCAACCAACTTATCATGAGAACAAACAATGTGAATAATTTTTGAAGAATCTTCTAATTCTTTAGTACATGTCTAATACTCAATATAGATATCTTCAGAATGTAACAATCATTTATGTCAACGAATGAATTTTTATACTAGTAAACTCAAAGTTTATCATGACATGTACCTTTTGCTTTAGTAAATTTCAAATTTACTTTACAAGAATAAACATCATATTTACTACTTTTAAGCAAATTGCAGAATATTTTTTCTCAATTATTCTAGCTCTTTCGGAGATGAGTTGTGGTACCATCACAATCAAGTACACATTTGTATCAATAAGTTTTACTAAATATTATCATATTCACCCATGGAATGGATCTATGCTTATAACAATCAAAATTCTCAATCCCAGGAATGGAATATAATCGTGACTTAAGTCTATCAAATTATGATAGCTTATAAGCTCTTTCAAAATATTGTTAATTCAAGAGCAAATCGTGGTGTGCATATAATATAGAGAATTTTTATCTGATATATCTTATAATCATAGTAAGTGTATGAAAATATTATCACTTTTAATAATTATTATCATATTGTCCCTTCACACTTATGTACATTTAATTACTTTTCTTTCTGATATGTTATGCACTGCTACCATATTTCTTTCAAGAATGAAGCAAGTTGCCAACTTTTGAATTCATCATATATTGCTACAATATTCACTTCATGGAATAGATCATATCAATAGGATATGTTTCATAACTTTTTAACGCATACTCATTATTTTATCTTAGCCGTCATAATATCATCAATATAGTGTATTGAGATTCAAACTAAATATCTTATCCATATAAAGGCGTCTTAGGCTATAACTCGATGGGACTTGAACCTAACATCTTATCATCATGGTACATTGGAGTTTTTAACCCAAGGTCTTACTCACTTAATGATATGAGACTTAAATTCATCATCATATCTTTTAACAATGTTGTTCTTCATGAATAAATTTAAAGCATAAGTGGTTTCAAACCAATTATTTTTTCTCAAAACCAACAATAATTATATCATTAGTAGAAAAAGAAAAATAACATAAGGAATTACTAACCTTGAAATTACCTTTAGATTTATAATCGCACATTGTTTAGAAAAGTCTCGGAATGACAACGTGTTACAAAATATAAAAGCAGATAAGAAGAATGGAGAGAGAAGAGAGGAAACTTTTTTATTTCTAATGATGAATTCTTGAAGGAGTTTATTACAATGAAGGAAAACCCCTTTATTTATAGGAAAAAACTAACCTTGAGCTTCTAACTTTTTAATAAATAGACATTCACTATATATGGTAAAGTAGACATTCACTATATATGGTAATATATTTATAATTTTTTTTATTTTTTTATTATTTACTTTTAAAAATATATAATTGATCTTTGATTTTAAATATTTTTCAACTTATATTTATCTATAATAAGATAGTTAAGCATTGTATTTGAAAAAACTACAAGATAATGTTGAATAATAAACTCATCTTCTTATAACAAATCAATATGATATTTAAATTTTAATTGGAATGAAATTTTAACTTTTTAATTTCCCTTATATATGCTCCATACGGTGAAATATTTTACTGTATTCTTCGATTCAACTTGATACGTAATATTGTAGTCACTGCCTTTTTTCTCCACTATAATTCACATGCACCTCCAATGTCATCACTTTCTATTACTTCTATTTTGTTAAGGTTCATGACAATTTCTTTATTTGAATATACTTATTGAGTTTTTATTATAATGACTTTTTGAAAATATATTATTGAATATTTATTATTAATATTTGATTATATCTTTTATCATAATTTTTAATGGAGTGTGTTTACTTATTTTATTTCATTTCAATTATTGAACTAATTCATTTTGTTTCAAAATCATTTTCAATAAAAAGAAAACTTAGAAAAACTTATTCGGAGGATTATAGTAAGGTTTAAACTCAAGCAGTTATTTAGAGTAATGAAAAAATTATTTAGTAGTTTATAGTAAAATTTGAATTATAACAATAAGTATCTTTTTTTATGTGATTATTATGCACCAATAATACCATAAATACTAACATGTTATGTTTTATCTTTTTATGTAATTTTTTTCTTATTTTTATTTTCTCTTGACAAGATGAAATGATATGAAAAAGATATATGAACTTCTTCAGTGATGGACAAAATTTTCATGTCTCATAAACTTATTTCAACTGATGCAAATATTAAATGTATTACTATTTTAAAAAATATATATATAGATAAATATATAGGTTCAAGTTTCTTTATTTAGATTACTATTTTTAAAATTTCAGAAAAAAAAAAGTATTAATTGATAAATAAATAAATTTAGATGCATAAGAAATTTGATAGGACAAAACTAAGTGGATTTTGTGAGATGATGAAACTTTTTTCTCTATTAACAAACATAATTGTTAAATTCTATATTTTGAATTAAGTTATTTTTTGTTTTTTTTAGTTTTTCTAATGACTAGCTTAACACAATTAATATAAAATAAAATAATTTTGATTAAAGTTTGAATTCGCATTTCACCATATTATGATTTACTCTAGTTTGTGTGCATGCATTCGAAAAAATCATATTGTGAATGTGATCAAGAAGTAATTTAAAAAAAAATGAGTCAAAAACAAAAATATTGAATAATGAAAATAAAATGGAGATAATATTAAGGTATTTATACTTTGAATTAATTTTTAAAAATAATTAATTACATTGTACATAAAAAAAAAATTAAAGCTAACTGTTTAAAGCCATACAGATTCTAATATAATTTTAAGCAAACTAAAGGTAAAATAATTTTCACCATACAAATTCTAATATAATTTTAAGCAATAGATTAAATAAGATATTGTAGATACTATTAAATGAATCGGAGAAAATTAAATTATTTAAGGAACTTACAATATTCTGACACATATTTTATTTGTTCAACAAATTTATGAAATTTTCTTATTAAGTAAGTTGAATTAAGACATAAGATGATAATGGATTTGTTACATAGTATGAACTATGTACTTAAATAAGTCATATTATAATTTTTCACAATATTTATCCATGACATGGTCACGAATATTAGTTGTATTATACAGTGAAAATAATATAGGGATGTTGTGTATTGAATGCAACCTACATTATCCAATTTTTTGTCTTTGACTATTTGGTTCAGAGCAGGTGAAGCAACAATTATTAATATAAATTAGCAACAAATATTAATATAAATTAAAGTGATAATGAATACCATTCTAATTATATATATATTTTTTTTTTTGGAGGGGGGAGGGGGGTTGCTGAATTTTTATTAAAAAAAAAAAGATTAAGGGGGAGGGGTATATATAGAGCGAGAGAGAATAAAAGAGTGCAGAAGCGGTAAGGGTGGGAGCTAGGTGGGTTGGGGGAGGGGGAGAAGGAGAAAGAAATTATTTTATTTTCTCATTTTATTGAGATATGATTTAGCATACTCAAATCACATATTCTAATATAAAACAATTAGAAATAATATTTTGACACTATCGGAGATATATATTCTAGTTATAATTAATAGGGATGTTTCTTGTGTCACGTAATTTATCCAACCAATCAAAAAAGTGTCATTTTTCCCATTTCTCAGTGTGACACGCCCCGGAACCGGGCCATGTCGTAGGGGCATCTCAAGCCCACATGAATCGGAGGTCGTCCCGATAATCCAACCCAATCATTTTCGCATCCATCACAAGGATCGGGTGAATTCCGACCATATAATAAGATAGCGGAAACAATAATAGAAGTCATAACTTAACAATGTTTATCATTTCATAGATACCAACACACTAGCCAATAAACCCAAGTTCACAGTCATCCACAATACCTCTATACAAACCGATGATTAGAAATGTAAATGTTGGGACAAGCCCCCGATAATAGCCAAATTAAGTCAAAATGAGACTAAGTCTAAAGATAGGGGACCAACAAGGAATGTCTTCCTAAGTAAGGAAGCTCACCACTCCCAAGTCAATGCACGAACCACTTTGATTGCCTAATCACTGCACAAGAAGAGAAGATGATTCTCCGGCCCCTATGTCGCATAGGAACATAGTGCCCGGAGACAGTTAGCAGTTAGAGCGCTAGCATGTATCTCAAGGATAAGGATAAAATAGCATTATTGTTCAACAACAAGTTCATATATCACATTCAATTATATCCACACACTTATCCTTACATATAGGTATATCATATGCTAATCAAGAAATCAAGGCTCAAAAACATTCTTGAACACTCATTCGTTAGATATGAAGTGGGGGACTTCGTCCCTCCACACTTATGAATTCAAGCATTTCTCATTAGGCATAAGACTTTAACCATATTCACACATTCATTATCCAAGTACTTTAACCACATACACAATCATTCACACAAGGGACTCTAACCACATACACAGTCATCTAGGCAAGGGACTCCAACCTCACGCCCGTTCGTTAGACAAGGGACTCTAACCTTATGCCAAGGGAATCTAACCGCAAGTCATTTCATTCGGAGAGGTACATTAACCTCAAGATATCTCTTCAAGAAAGGGACTTTAACCTCGAGTAATTTCATTGGGCAAGTGACGCCAATCTCAAGCCATTTCATAAGGCAAGGGACTTTAACCTCGAGTCATTTCATAAGGCAAGGGACTTTAACCTCGAGTCATCACAACTATCATTAGTTGACATTGGGACTTTTACCCTTTGCCCATGCATCAACATTCATTCCATACAACACTTAAGGACTTTAACTATTTAACTAATTCAACACAACACATGAACCCATGGTCTTTATGGGAGCCTTCATTGCTCAAACATTTCAATAGGTCATTGCTTTCATTCAATTCATCATACAATTCAATTTATGGTCACCAAGACCCACACAATATATTCACATTTCATCAACCATCTTATACCATATCCTCACCACACTTTAGCTAAACACATAATTCAAGTTCATCTTTATATTGATGGACTTCAACCCCCTTATTAGTCATTAACTCAACAAGGTCATTATTTCACAATACAAGGCTCACATTACTAATACAACATCATTTATCAATCATTCAAACTTGTTGGGTCATTGCCCTAGTTCAACATAACACCGTATGTAACTAGATAATTCACTTAGACGTTTTCACAAATACCTATGTACATACCTTTAACAATGACATTTTCATGGTAGAAATCATGAAGATTAGGGTTACTCAAGACCCTCATATTAAAGCACATACAACAAGAACCCACATATGCAAATCATCATCAATAATATGTATACATACAAGTCTAAGCAAGGATCAATATTATTCATCATTAGGCAACAAAACTTCTTTTTTTATTTGATTTCAAAACCACCATGTACACTTACTAATCCAAGTGTAAAATACATGGGTTTGTAGTTATTTTAAAAAGGGAAGAGTTACATGCCTAATACAACTTGATTCAGCAAGAATCTTGGCTTCACTTTACCTCTTGAAGATCACCCTTGAAATACTAGCCTCTAATTTTTCAAAGATGGGTTTGAGAGAGTGTTTTGGATATTTGACCCACTTAAAAATGTGTTTGGGGAGGCCACATACACTTATATAGTGAGGGGAATTGGGGTTTTAGGAATGGTAAATGACCACAAGGCCCTTAACTAAAAGCTGGAAAATAAACCTGTGCATGGGTACAACTCACCTTACGAACCTACCCTAGGGTACGAGTAGTACCCTAACTCGCACCCTAGGCTTCTCCTAATATTACCTACACTGTTAAGGGTACAATTACACACCATTGATTCGTATCCAAAGGGTATGACTCATTCCCTAAACCGTATACATCACTCATACCAAAAATAGTCCATTCTACACCAAGTTCCATGCACTAGACGACTCACCTAGGTACGATTGAGGCAAGGGTAACTCGTATAGTGGATAGTATACTATCCTCATAGGTAAATCAAGGTACGATAGGGGAGGGGAGAGTGGATATGACTCGTATTCAATGGGTACAACTCATTCCCCTAGTCTTACCCAACTCAGAGACACCCAAATAAAGAAGTTTTTCTCATGGTTCAAAACCTAGGTGTTTCAATTCTCCCTCCCTCCCTCACTTGGATTATTCATCTGTGAATAATGGGTAAGGCAAGCAATAAACAAAATTTAGCACATTATCACATATCAAACCAACCCTTGAACAAGTTAGACCAAGCATAAAACAAGCGTACAATACACTTCATGTTCATTATCAATCAATCAATTATTTGCTTCATCGACTTTGGGAATTAAACCAATGATTTATCAAAGACACATTTATTTCAAAGCTCGGGGACTTAAACCCGTTGCTTATTAACACTTACTCATTTCACAACTTAGGGAATTCAACCCATCAACTTATCAAGGATACTTGCTCAACTCAAAGACTAGGGACTCGAACCCATCATTTATCAAAAACATGAATTAACTCAAAGTATTAGGGACGTAAACCCATCACGACCAAGATACACATAATTTCAAAGCATTAGGGACTTGATCCCATGGTATAACACGACACAAATCAATTCAAACCATGGGGAATCCAACCCATTGTCTAAACAAGGCATAACTCAATTCAACACATTGGGGACTTTGACCCATTGTCTATTAAGATATAAATCAAGGTAAAAAGATTAGCACATACCTTCATCATAAGTTTCCAGAATTGGAAAAAATATGGATACTTGGACCTCATGTACTCTTCCACCTCCAAGTAGCTTCCTCAGACTTTTGATCTCTCTATTAAACCTTCATCGAAGCCACTTATTTAATTCGCAACCAATAAAATTGTTGATCTAAGATCCTCATCGGGATCACCTCATAGGACAAGGAGTTTGAGATATCAATATCCCTCAAGGGAACAATCAATGACGGATTAACCGCACATTTTTGCAATATAGAGACATAGAAAACTGGGTGAATGGAGTTCATACTAGAAGGCAACTTCAACTCATTAGCAACATTACCGACCCTATTCACAATCAAGTAGGGACCAATATATCGAGGACTAAGTTTCACCTTATTACCAAACCACATCATTCCCTTCATGGGAGATAATTTAAAGAATAACCAATTGCCAATACTAAACTCTAAGTCCCTATCCCTCACAGGACTTTTGGAGACTTTGAAAAATTTTCAGCCTATCACGAATCACCTTAACCTTCTCTAAGTCTTGGTAAACTAAATCGTGGCCAAGAAACTTACCCTCACCAACTTCGTAGCACCCAATAGAAGATCGATATCTCTTACCATACAATGACTCAAAAGGGGCCATGCCAATACTAGAGTAGTAACTATTATTATAGGCAAACTCAATCAAAGGCAAGTGGTCATACCAACTACTACCATAATCAGTCACACAAGCCTGCAACATATCCTTCGATATTTGGATGGTTTTTTTGCTTGCCCATCCATTTGCGGGTGAAAATAGGTACTAAGGCATACTCTAGTACCCAAACCCTAATGGAATGACTTTAAAAACTGGGATGAAAATAGAGGACCACGATCAGAGCATTATGCAACTTTACAATCTTTGCAAGATATCATATAGCATAATCTTTCATCGAGTAATTAGTTCCCACGGGAGAAAAGTGAGAAGACTTGGTCATTCTATCAATAATTTTAGGATCTAGGAAGACTGGTAACAAAATCCATATTAATTGCATCTCACTTTTATTCGAGCAATACAACTTCTTTATACAACCCATCAGGCCTTATATGATCAACCTTCACTTGTTGACACACCATACACTTGGCTACATAGCTATCCATATCACGTTTTATATTACCCCACCAATAGAACTCTCTAAGATCATAATACATCTTGGTGGAACCGGAATGTATAGCATACCAAGATTTATAAGCCTCAGCCATGACCCTTTCCCTCAGTCCATTGACATCGGGAACATATAGTCTACCTTGGTATCTTAAGATACCATCACTACCAATCACAAAGTATTCAAATTTATGTTGGCCCACATTACTCTTGATCTTCATCAAGTCCGGGTCCAATACTTTCTTCTTCTTTATCTCAACAATAAGGGACGACTGAGATACTGGATGCATAAATACACCACCATTCTTGGAGTCTGCAAGTCGAACTCCAAGATTAGCTAGACGGTGAATGTCCTTCACCAATTCCCATTTATCCTTATCTACATGAGCCAACTTCCCATGGATATTCTATTGAGAGCATTGACAACTACATTACCTATAAGTAATTAATCTCTGGTTTGTGCAACTACACGTACTGAGGCCTTTTTAGCTATAAGAGAGATAGACCCATACAACTCGTGGGTTAGACCAATACAACTCGTGGGTGCCTTATTACCATGGTTATGCTACATAGTCCAGGTTAAGAATTTTGAAGTACATTTAAGCCTTATAACCTATTTTGACATTTATATATATGTATATACATATGATTATGTGCATTGAATTTTGATAAATTGTTAAATTGTTGATTATGGAATTATTTTACCCCTTAACCCTAAGTTACATACTAGTGCTTAACCTATTAATTGTCATTAGATGTTGAATCCATTGTGATACAGGCATTAAAAGCAATTTTACTTTTTCTATGCAATTTTAGGTGGATAATCTCCGGTCGTCGGTCATTTGCGGTAAAATGGTGAGCTTTTATTCTTCGAAAAACTTGATCATTCTATTGATTTTGATTCATGAACTAGTATTAAAGAGCTCACCTTAACATTATGTTTGTCATTGTTAGGGTTGGGGGAATGTCCCAGCTCAAATTATTTTCAACTTGGTAGAGGCTTCGTGGATATTACTTTGGATTGGGTATTGACATAGACACTCTTAAATTTATTTGAGATTATTACTTTTCTAACTTGTTATATGTTCAGATTTCAGCTATTGTTAGGTGTGTTATCTTTGTTTGGCTAGGCAAAAAAGAGGGTGGTCTCAGATCCTCAATAGACTTGAGATACCCATCATGGATAGGTCCTTGTTCAGGTCATGAAAAAAATAGTATCAGATCCTAGTTTTGGTGTCATTGGGTGTCCAAAAATTCATGTCAAATAGAGTCTCTTTTATGGGTGTGTAGCGTGCCATACTTATAAGGGAGAGGCTATGAGGCAATTAGGAATATTTCCCTTTTCTTGTGATCTATTTTTGTGTGGCTATAGAGTCTAAGGTCTTTAACCTCCTCTAATATCAATTTGTTCACATTTTAGATCATGTCTCCCTAAAGATTTGATACTCATGGAAACACTTTTGTCCCATTAGAAGACAATGTCAATGGAACCCGTCCTACTTATAGAGTTCAGACCAGATCTAGGGCCCCTACTCCTATTAGCTCTCATGGTGTTCCCCCAAATTTCACTAGTCCCCCTCAGTCTCCTTAGAGCGATGTGACTATTACTGAGTTCCATCAGTTGATTTATTTGCTTACTTTATTGGTGGCCTCTCAGTATCACCAATTTGAGTATGAGGATGTTATTTCTGCTTCTTCCGAGGCCATTAAGGTTATCCAATTTATGAGATACAAACTCCTAGTTTTTAATAGTTCTAAGGTTGAGAAAAATCTAGAAGGGTTCATTGATGATATGGAAAAGATTTTTTGAGTGATACATGCTTCTGACTCTGAAGGTGTGGAATTTTTCGTATATCAATTGTATGAGGAGTGGTATCAGCCAAGAGGTGGTGATGTTGATTTATCCTTGTGGGATGACCTTTTGAGTTCCTTTCTTGACCGTTTCCTTCCTTAGGAATCGAGAGAAGAAAAGACCGAGGAGTTTGTGAATTTGAGGCAGGGCAGGGCAACTGTTAAGGAATATGTCTTGAAGTTTCACCAGTTGTCCCGTTATGCTCCTGAGTTACTATCTTCCATGAGACCGAGAATAAGAAAGTTTGCTTCTGGGTTGTTTCATAACTTGGTGTTGAAATGCAAGGCCGCCTTATTGAATAAGGACATAGATATTTCTACATTGGTGGTGTACATACAATAAGTGGAGGATGAGAAGAAAAAGGCAAGAAAAAGTTGGAGAGAGGCAGAGTAAGAAGTTTCAGCACTCAGAACAAGATAGAAGTCAGAAATAATAGTGGTGGTGATGGAAGGCAGCAGTCTAAGAGAAAGAACTAGGGAAGTTTTAGTTCTTATTCTATGGCCAGTGCTCCATACCCTAAGTCATTCGGTGATTGACATTTTCAAAACAGTGATGGTCCTAGGGCACAGGGTGTCTAGTCTTAGGGTAGTGGAGCTCAGTCGACCTCATCTTATCCCCCTTGTAATTTCTATGGGTAAGTGTATTATGGATTTTGTGAGGAAGGCAGGAATAAGTGCTTCAAGTGTGGTCAGTTGGGCCACATGCAGTGAGATTTTCCTTCAGTCAAGGTTGCTATTAGGGCTAATAAAGTTTTCATTGCCATGTCTCCTGCTTCTGCATTAAAGGGTGCTACTTCTGGCTCTAGCATTGGTTAGAATCGCCTTTATGCTTTTGCCACTCTCCAAGAATCTGAGACATCTCCTGATATTATCACTAGTACGTTATGACCCTTTTCCCTTAATGTGTATTATATGCTTGAACAGGGTCTATTCTTTCTTATGTGACCCCGTATATGGCTGTTCATTTTGGTTTTAGTCCTAAGAGTATTTCAAACCCCTTTTCTGTGTCCACCCCAGTGGGTGACTTCGTAGTTGCTAAAAGGATTTATAAAGGTTGTGTTGTATCTATTGGTGGTAGGGAAACCTTGGTAGATTAAGTTGGACATGCTACATTTTAATATGATCTTGGGGATGGATTGGTTGCACTTTTTCTATGCATCTCTTGATTGTAGGACACAAAGGGTTAGTTTCCAATTCCTAAATGAAATAGTGATTGAGTGGGAAGATAGTTCCTTAGTGCCTAAGGGAAGTTTTATTTCTTATATTAGAGCGTGGAAGTTGATTTCCAAGGGGTGTCTCTATCATTTGGTTTGAGTTAAAGATTCTAACTCAGAGAGTCCTTCTTTGTAATCTATTTTTGTGGTCTATCAATTTCTTGAGGTGTTTCCCCCGATAGGAAAATAGATTCTTAGAATGATAACCTTTCGGACACTCATCCTATCTCTATCCTTCTTCGTAGAATATCTCCAACTGAGTTGAAAGAACTCAAGAAGAAGTTAAAAGACCTCCTTGATAAGGTTTTCAATCACACTAGTATTTTCTCGTGGGGTGCTCGGGTGCTCTTCGTGCGTAAGAAGGATGGGTCCTTTTGGATGTGTATAGATTATCACCAGTTGAGTAAGGTGACTATGAAGAATAAGTACCCTCTTCTGTGGATTGATGATATATTTGTCTAGTTTCAGGGAGTGAAGTAATTTTCTAAGATTAATGTTCGGTTGGGTTATCATAAGTTAAGGATTAGGGAGGTAGATATCCCTAAGACTGCATTCCATACTTGGTATGGACATTACGAGTTCTTGGTCATGTCTTTTGGTTTGACTAATTCCCCAATGACATTTATGGATCTGATGAATCGGGTCTTCCATCAGTTCTTGGATTTATTTGTAATTGTATTTATTGATGATGTTTTGGTGCATTATAAGAGCGGTGTGGATTATGTTGATTACCTTCATATTGTATTGCAGACTCTTGAGGATCAGTGATTGTATGCTAGGTTCTCTAAGTGTGAGTTTTGGTGGAATGTTGTGACCTATCTAGGTCATGTTGTTTCTAGTGAGGGGATCATAGTGGATCCACAGAAAGTGGAGGCGGTTAAGTGCAAGGTGGTCATCATCAATATAATTACCCAACAAGAGTTGGGGTCAAATTCACAAGAATAATATGAATTGCGATCAAATTATCTCAAAATAATGGACACTCGCTCCAATTCAAACCTAGAGTACAAGAATGTAAAAATAGGGGGGGTTGAATGGTACCACACCTAGTATTTCTTTTTGTGATTTTCTAGTATTAATTTGGGGTTACAAATAATTAGAGTATAATTAATTAGACTCGAATCTTTGGATTATGCTTTCCTAGGGGTAACTTATTGCATGGGGGTGTGATGACTTGATGCAAATTCTAAGTGTTAGTGATGAGGTGGGCTAGGTTGAAAGTCCTTGAGGCTAGTTTATCAACAAAACTTCAAGGGTGTCACTCATTAGCCCTTTCGAGTACCTAACAAGTGCATCAATAGAAACCACCCAATACCTCAATTAGGCACCCCTATTTCTATGATGGTGCCCTAAGTGTAGTCAACTTCATAATCACTCTTATGTCTAATATAGTTAAAATTATCCAACCATACTCATAAATTTTCTATTATTTCCTTGGTTCCCATATACCTCTTTCAAGGATGATGTGGGTTCCTAAAGTTCATGTAAACCCCTTTTTCAAACAACTTCATAAACCACAAATCCCAACTAATTTAGTCTAGAAATATTAGAACCCAACATCACAGACTAGTAAATGCACAAGTAAATCACATACCATACATAATTGCACCCTAATCTAGCATAATCCTAAGAGGAAGAACTAGTTACACATAAAATAGTAAGCAAGATATACCCAATGACCTCCATGGATTAGATTTATGAAAGGCTAAGTGAATGTTACTTCAAACTTTAAACATCCACAAATCTTTAATGGGGATTAGCTAATCCTTCACTTGGAAGATACTCTAATGTATTCTTCACCCAAAACTCATACAATATTTTCTTCTCTAAGAATGGAGGCTAAGCACTAGACAAAGTTCCCTAAAATTGGGAATTGTAGAATAAATCATGGAATGATAGGGTTTGAGTTTTGTTTAGGGAAAATTTGGGACTAAATCACTGAAATTATATGTCTGCCTCTGGGCAAAATCTAGTGCTGCTGCAATTGCCCTAGCTTTTCTACGAACGTGGTTATGCGACCGTGATAGAACTCACATATTTACGTTAGACAATTAATCTTGACTGAAAAAATCGCGGCCCTCAGACCGCAATCATGGTAATTGAGCCTATGTTCTATTCTAGGTCTTCAAACTGCTCTTTTTTACTTGTTTTGATCATTTTTAGCTCGCATCTATATATTTTCATCTTAATATCTATGTGCCTGCAAAATATGGAACATAGTGCATTTAATCACAAAGTTATCTCATTTAGATATGTAAATCATAGCAGTATGCATAGAAGTAGAGTGCAAATGAGTGGTAAATTCACCATTCATCAACCCACGACTACAACTGACATTCAAAGCTTCTTAGGTTTAGTTGGGTACTGTAGAAGTTTTGTGCATAGCTTGTCTTCTATTATTGCTCCGTTGACTAAGTTGACCAGAAGAAGGTAAAATTCTTGTGGTTAGATACTTGTGAGGATAGTTTTAAGAAGTTGAAGTATAAGTTAACTTCGACTCTGGTTTTGACGCTACTCGGAGGTACTGTGTCTTTGTTGTCTATTGTGATGCATCTCATGTAGGACTGGGTTATATGTTGATGCAACATGGAAGAGTAGTGTCCTATGCTTCTAGGAAGCTGAAGGTTCATGAAAAGAATTATTAGGATTTAGTTTTGGTGGTGGAGTTCTTTGCTTTTACGATTTGGCATCACTATTTATATTTGGTTCATGTTGACATTTATTCTAATCATTGGAGTTTACAATATGTGTTCACCCAGAAGGAGTTAAATCTCAGGCGATAAAGATGGCTTGAGTTGCGCAAGGATTACAACATGAGTCTCCATTATCACTTAGGTAAAGCTAACGTAGTTTTTCATTCTCTTAGCAGGTTATATATGGGAAGCTTATCTCATGTGGGTAAGGAGAAGTACGAATTTATAAAGGATATTCATCGGTTGGATAATATTAGAGTTTAACTCTTGGGCTCTGAGTATAGAGGTGTGATAGTGTGATAGGTGGTGAAAATATCTCCGACGCTGAGGTAAAAGAGAACCAGACCTTGGATCCTATCTTGATACAGATTAAGGATGGAGTGGGCCAGTAGTAAGTAACGACTTTTGAGATTGACAAAGATGGTATCTTGAGGTACTAAGGCAGATTGTGTGTTTCCAACGTTGATGGGTTGTAAAAACAATCAGGCTTATGAGTTGAGGTACACTATTTACCTTGATTTGATGAAAACATACCATGACCTGAAGAAAATTTATTGGTGGAGTAACATGAAGAAGGATGTGGCCAATTTTATGGCCAAGTGTATACTTTGTAACCAAGTGAAGGTGAAGTACTTGAGGACTGGTGGTTTGTCTCAAGTGATTAGGTTGCTCGTGTGGAAATTAGTAGTGATTAATATAGATTTCGTTACTGGTCTTTCATAGTCTCGCCAACAATTTTATTCTATTGGGTCATCGTGGATAGGATGACTAAGTCCACTCTCTTCTTATAAGTTAAGACTAATTATTCAACAAAGGATTAAGATAAGATCTTCTTTTAGGAGATCGTGAAGTGGCATGGTGCTTAGCACCACTTTCCATCCTTACATGAATGGACAAGCGGAGAACACTATTAAGACTTAGGAATATATGTTAAGGTCTTGTGTACTTAACTTTAGTGGCAGTTGGGTTGATCATTTTCCCTCATAGAGTTTGCATATAATAAAAGCTATCATACTACTATTGGGATGGCTTCTTTCGAGGCTCTTTATGGTAGGAGGTGTAGCTCTCCAATTAGATGATGTAGCTCTCCTTGATAGTTCCTTTGGAGAGTGTTGGTGTTTTGATTCCTTGTCCTACAAAGAAGTTTCAGTGGAAATTTTGGATAGACAAATCCGGTATTTGAGGACAAAGGATGTGGCTTCAGTGAGGTTCTATGGAGAAACCAAATGTTTGAAGAAGATACTTGGGAAAATGAAGAGGACATGAAGTACAAGTATTCCTTCTTGTTTCCTGCTTTTGATTATTATCTTGAGGAATGTGTATTCCTTCACATCTTTATTTTTTGACTTTGTTGAAGAAAATTGTGATTTCCTTGACATCTTTGTTTTCTGTCTTTGTTAAAGGTAAGTGTGGTTGAGCTCTGTGTTAACTCATGCTAATAAAAGCTTTGTCTCATCATTTTGGGATGAATGGTCCTAAGAGTGGGAGAATGTAACACCTTGGGTTTTGGTCCCTAAAAGTTCCTTGATCTTTGAACTTACTGTCCTCACTACGACTCACCCTATGAATCATAGGGTTTCTTGATGGATCGTAGTACCCAAATAGTAGGGTGTCCAGTGAGTTTCGCCTGAGTTACTGCCTTGGTGAAGACTTGAGGTCACCAGTCGTCAAGACACATTACGAGTTGTAATGTTCCAAATTATACGAAAACCAGTGTACTATCCTAAGATCATATTGTGACAATGACTATCACGTTATGAGTCATAATGTTTGAGTACAAGTCGTATGGTATGACTATAACTAGACTAGTGTGAAAGCCCAAGAGAATTATCCAAAATACGACTGGACCAAATGAGTTGTAGGGTGACCCTATGAGTCGTAATGTCACCCGTAATGACTGGGTATCATTTTTCAATTTTTAAATTGAGGAACTTTGGACATTTCCCTTTTTACCCACTTATACCCCACGTACGTAAAATGCATTAGATCTATTATTTCAAACCCTATAAATCATAAACACTTTCTAAAACTCTCTAAATTCTCCAAGGTCAAGATACTTAAGGTTTCTAAGAAGTTAACAATCAACGCTCTTAAGGGCAATTTTATTCCATAATTGTTATCCTTTCAGACATGTATCTCTTCCCCAAAAGTTATTTTTTCGGAATCATAAGTTTAAATGGTTACCCATATGGTTTAATTATTGGTTTTTGGATATGGGTTGAGAGTTCTTGAATGATTGTTATTTATGTGATGTTTCATGTTTACTTATGCTCCATTTATGCTTTAAATGGTGGTTTTGAACCAATTGGGTACATGGGATGAGAATTGAACAGAAAATAAGTTTTCCCCCAAGTTTAATGGGTTAATGATTTGTAAGTGGTAATAACCTCAACCCAACTTTGTGAAATTGGCTTTGAACATGAAAATATGCATATTGAAAAGTAGTTTGAAACCTTGCACATTGTAAAAGGGTAATGGAACATGAATTGACTTTTAAAGAGTGATTAATGGCCATGGATTAAATTTGAATTGAAAATTTTGGAGTCCTATTAACCGAGGAGTTACATTCCCACTTCGCTAGATGATTAGTTCCTACATGGGACTTTGGATTCTCATTGGCTAGTTGGGTTAGAGTCCCACATGGCTACATGATTTGGTTCCTATAAGGAACTTTAGAGTATTATTAGCTGATTGAGTTAGAGTCCCATTTGCAAGTTGATTTAATTGGCAAAGTGACATGTACTTGCAAGCTATAGTTAGTATGACGATACCTCATGATAATGTCTTAATGAATGAATCCTTGTTTGATGGCTGGGGATGTATGAAAAGTGTTTTAATTGTGCTTTAATGAGGGTTATGTAGCTGTGCTGTGAAAGAGGAGGTCCCAAAAGACAATCACTCAAAACCGCATTAGCCGATATGGGGTTTTTAGATTGAGTAGTTCGAGTCCCTCATATTATATGACTAAGTGCTTAAGCCACTCTTGATATATGTTGGGAGGTTTGAGTACCCCATAGTATATATGTATACGTGATTAATCTTTAGTTCATGCGGCCACATGCACTGGGGCCTTTTCATCTAGGTGAGATTTAGAACTATGTAGCTCGAGGGTACCTTATTATGATGGTTATGCTACATAGTACAGGTTAAGGATTTTAATGAGCATGCTACGCCTTATACCCTATCCCTATATTTGATACATATGTCTATGCATGCAATCGTGTGCACTGGATTTTGATAAGTTGTAAAATATTGATCATGGCATTATTTTACCCCTTACCCCTGAGTAACATATTAGTGCTCAACCCACTAACTGTCTTTAAATGTTGTATTCCCACGCGATGTAGGCATCGAAGGCAATTATATTTTTCCTGCGTAGTGTTAGGTGGATCAGCTCGGTTCGTTGGTCGTTTGCGGTGAAGTGGTGAGCTTTCATTCTCCAAAAGACTTGATCATTCCATTAGTTTCCTTTCATAAACTAGAATTAAAGAGTTCACCTTAACATTACATTGTCATTACCATTATCAGGGTCGGAGGCATGTACCGACTCAGATTATTTTTGGCTTGGTAAAGGATTTATAGATATTACTGTGGATGGGTATTGATGTAGACACTCTTGTTATATGTTCGGATTTCAGTCATTGCTAGGTGTGTTATTTTTGTTTGACTAGGAAAAACGGTGGTGGTCTTTGATCCTCGATAGACTTGCGATACCCTTCATGGTCAGGCCCTAGTTTGAGTCGTGACAGATTCTCTGTAGTAGGTACCACAACCCGTGAATGCTTCTGATTGAGATCTAAAGTTGCACTTGTTTCTCATAAGAGAAAACTTGTTGAGGCTGCACTGTGGGTGTCTTGATATGCTATTCTACCCTTGAATGGAAATATAGTGTCCATAAACACCACATCTCTGCTAACAAAAATAATTTTATTCTCTAGGTCATACAATTTGTACCTCTTTTGATGAGCACTATAACTAACTAGAACAACTCTTACTGCTCTTGGACTAAATTTGTCCTTTTGTGTGAGGCTTGTAGCAAAACACAAATAGCCTACAAATCTCAAATGTAGCAAATAAAGATTTTTTCCATATAGTATATATCTGAAAAGGTGACTTCCATTTCAACACAGAAGAAGGAATTCTATTCAAAATATATACAGTTGTTTCAATGCATAATCCCTAAATTTATCTGGTAAATTGCCTTAAAACTTGATAGCTCTTGCAGTCTAAAGTATATGTCAGTGCCTTCGCTCCACCAACTATTTTGTTGTGGTGTGTATGGACAAGAGTTCTCCTGAATAATACCATATTGTTGGAACAAGTCTGTACAAGCATGACTAAAGAATTCACCACCATTATCAGACGTTATTCTCTTAATAGTTTTACCAAATTTTGTCTTGACTGCAATAATAAAATTTATCAATAGAACAAGAACAAAAGAACATCTGATTTAAGTCTCATCAAGTAAGTCTAGGTCCATCTTGAGTGATCATCAAAAATAGTGAGAAAAATCTTATTCTATCAAAAGTTTCCCATTTATATGGCCCCCAAACATCTACATGAAGTAAGTAAAAACAAGAAACAATTATGCTCACACTATGTGGGAAAGGAAACCTAGTTTGTCTAGCAAGTGGACAAACTTTACAATTATTCAGAGTAAATTACTCATGTTGTGTAATATGCTGAAACATAGACATTTTTCTTAAAACATTTATTGGAACGTGACATATTCTTTGATGCCAAATGGAAATATCTGTATGTGGAGTTCTAGCAGGGCATTTGTGAGCAGTATCTTTAGACCCTATTTATGAATATAAATTATACAATCCATCCTCGTCCTTATCAATCTCCTCACCCTCCCAGATGGGAGGTCATGAAATACATAATAATTGGGGGGAAAGGTAGTACAACAGCTTAATTCTTTTGTCATTTTTGAAACTAACATAAGATTAAACTTAAAATATGGACACACAAAACATTTGTGAAAACATTACCTCCTCCAAGGTTATAGTTCCCAACATGTGACACTCTGACTTGTTCTCCTGTAGGAAGTTGCACTTGTCCTGTATTTTCTATCAAGTTTTTATCTGATAAGTATGTGTAGTCACCTATCATGTGGTTAGTATCACTTGTGTCTACTATCCATTTAATGAAAAAGCCCTTATTAAAGAAGAAAGTACATGTCATATTAGCAGTGCCAAAAATACTTGATCCTTGACCAGCATAAACATCTTTATGTGGTTCTTTAACAGCATGCATTACTGGAGAATAAGGTATATAATGTGACATTCCCTGTATCAATCCTGGATATTGAGATTGGCTAAAGTAAGGTTGTATCATGCTCTAGTGTGGCACTATCTGCTAAGAATATTGGTATGGACTATAGTATTGAGGAAAGTCTCTTTGTTATGAATAAGGCATCATTTGGAATGCCTGTACACCTGGAATTGTTAGGATCAAACACATGAGTATTACCTATCATAAATCCTTTCATAACATTAGATTTTTTCTTTTGTTTAAAACCAGTGGGATATATAATAAGCTTAAAACAATTAGCCTTTACGTGTCCAGTAAGATGACAGAAGTCGCATTTTAGAATCTTGTTACATTCAACTTTAGTATGCCCCCTTATATGGCAGTGGTCACAGAATGAGTTACCATTGTATTTTTTTCTCTGCTTGAAAATATATCCTCTACCATTATATCCATTATCACCACCTTTATAAGTATACGTAGCAGTTAGAGTTAAGTGTTTAGGTATAACTCTACTAGTTCCAGCCATAATTCGTTGACTCTCATCTTGGTTAACCATGACATATACTTTGTTAACACTGAGCACATATGGCATCATTAAGATCTGGCTTCTAGCCTATACTATCACTCAGCCCCATCAAAAATTGCAATACTCATTGATATTTCAAGTGCTAAAAGTATTCTCTCGATTGAAGGAAATCACACGAAAGAGGTGGCATAATTGAATCATATCCATCCTAGAGATTTTTCAATTTGGAGTAGCAAGTTGAAGAAGAAACATGAACTAAAGTGAAGATTTCTTTGTGTAACTGGAAAGCTCGAGAACTATTAATATTGTCAAATCTCTCTCCGATCCTCCCAAATGAGATGAGTATTGGAACAGAATAAGATTCCTCCAAGTAAATTATTCCCACATTACACATAATCTAGGAGATCACTATGGCATTATGACGATCCTATAACTTCTCCAAATCTGAAGTGTGTTGACTATGCTTTACTGATCCATTAATAAATCCTAGTTTATTCTTCCCTAATAGAGCCAATTTCATAGCTCTACCCCACAGAATGTAATTATCCGAATCAGTTAATATGATTTCTACCGACAATGAACCGGGTGCATTAAAATGATGCAAAAATAGAGGATGATGATAATCTACAACTATAGTAGCTGTAGGAACAACTAAAATTTCTCCCAAACTACTCAGATCCGCCATGCAAAATTTAAAAAATAGAGATAAGAGGTGAAAAATATGAAATTCTGTGAATTCTTCACAAATTGTGATAGCAAGTCCGTCGAGATAAGATCGTAATGGCTCTGATACCATGCTAAGTAACTAAATTTATGTGACTAATTGATCACTGATGTGAAGAGAAGGAAGTCAAAGCACTCGAATGAAGAAACCAACTATGAGAGTTTGAGAGAGAACTTGAGAAAATATTCTTCATTGAGAAATAACTGACTACTGGATCCCTCTTTATATATACATACAAATATTTCATACCAGCTATGACCGCTACTAACAACTACTATTAAGTAACTTACAAATCTCAATTCACCACTAATGAAAAATATTGTATAATTAGCATACACATCAGCTGACTATCACTGCTTAGTAATTACGACACATCAAAATATTTACCAAGCTCCTTCACAGAGATAAATTACACTTCTCATCTAAAATTTATTATTGTACTAATTGTTCTAGTTTCAGATCTTTGTGGAATGGACAATTTTTCTTTCAAACTTTTTAAAGAATAATGTAGCTAAAAACGCATTTAGAAAAAAAAAAGCAAAATAATCTAGTGGATCTTATACTTGTCTGAGTTTGTAAAGTGAACACCTCTACTTAGCTTTCTGTCATCTGAACCCCTCAAATCAATAAAACTCAATATTTTAAATCCTTTTGATGCATATGTGGCATTAAATTGGTGATCTAGAAAAGCATGTGTTTACGAGTGTAAACACGCGTTCTTAGGTGAGTGAATGTAATAATTTTCATTTAAAAAAATTAAAATAATTAATTTAAAAAAAGGAACAATTAAAAAAATCTCAAAATCTCTCTCTTATTCATCTAATCCTGCCCATCCCACATCCTCCACCCCCCACCAAGTATGACACATCCAGTCATCCCCCTTCCCTCTTCCCCCCTCCCCATCGTCCCCACCCCCATCCAGCACTAGCACCACCACCATCACATCCAGCTACCCTTTCCCCCATCCCCCATCCCCCATCCTCCACCCAACACCACTACCACAGCATCAGTCAGTCATTCCCGCCCTTCTCCTCCACCCCACCCCACCCTACACCACCACTACCACATTATTAGTACGAAGTAAATTATCAGTTGTACATAAGTTTTGTCAAGTACCCAGATTTGATAAACCTGATTCAAAGAGAAATTTATGCTCCTTATAGGAATTCAAGATTTGGACATAAGCAATTGAAAGGAAAATTTGGTTATTCAGCTCATGAAATGGGTAATTCGATATCAAATACGTATGAGATGAGTAAAAGTAGTATTTTTGTGAATTTGTCAAAAATATTCAAAATTGAAAATTGAAAATTTATTATGTTTGTGTATTTGAATTTTTAGTTGAAACTTTAAATTAATTGAGAGGAAATTCAACTATTTGGAATGAATTTGATGCTCAATTTGAGAGCAAACATCAAGAACATGATTATTGAAATTTTTCTTCAATTTGTAAAAGTTATTTATTTAATTAAATTGATTTTAATATTTAATTTCTTATGTGGCATTTAAAAATGACGTGGTTTAAAATATAAATTGTGAGATTTTATGATTTTGAATTGTAATTTTATGATAGATAACTTCTAATATATTATAAATTGATTAATTAAGTTATATTAATATGATATAAATTGTTATTTTTAATTTTTAATTGATGGTGGAGATGAATTTTATTTTAAAAAATAAATTTTTAATTTATTATTTTACTTTTTATTTGATATTATTAATTAATAATTTCAAAAATTAAATAATGAAGATATTATGACGTGTAATTAATTTATGTGACATGGATATGACGTGAATTTTTTTTAGGGAGGGTGAGCTACACACATGGGAAAAATTGGCAAAAGGATATATTTCCAAAACTATTTTACCATATACCCACTAAATTTGTTTTGATTTAATATTTAGGATTAGGGTGTAAAAAGTGGAAAAAAGTTGAAAAAGTGGGGCCTACACGTGGGCCAAGGGACCATTTCATCATTTTTACAACTTTACAAATTAAATATAATACACCTAACACCCTCCACTTATTCCACTATCAAAAAAACCTCTCTTTCCTCTCTTCAATTCTCTCCCTACTCCCGCTTTCGCGAACCTTGCTTCCAAAAATGTCATTTTCATTTCCTCTTCTTCTCCGGCTGTTAAGGGCTGGTTGTTGCTTTGTATGGTCAGTTAAAATCAAGTTTTGATTATTTATAGATCCATTTAAACAGGTTTCTTTGCTAATCGATTCGTAGTGATATAGGAAATTTATTTATTTTTCGAATTTGGTTGATGAAGTAGTTAAAAAATGAGAATTTTATAGGTAATGAGTTTGATTTTGAAGCAATGGTTGAGGTTTTATGCAGCATTTTTTAAAAAAAATTCGTCGATCACGATGTTGAATTTTGAAACTTTTGTTTATGAGTTTTGGTCTAGTTCAAGTTTTTTTTAGCAATGAAGTGTTAAATGGTGGGATAATTGTTATTTGAAGAGTTATTTTGGCATTTTGATTCGAAAAGTGCCCTGTTTCTTTCTGTAGACCCGTGGTCTATCCGTAGATCCATGGTATATTAAATGAGAATGCCCTAGATTGAAATCAATTTTTAGACGTATGAAATTCTCTTAAAATATGATTGCTGAAATAGTGAAAATTTAAAGATTAATAGCTAATTAGTTTGATTAGGCTCACAGGTTTGATTTTTAGCAATTGTTGTGTTTTGATAGTGCATGTTGGATTTTGGTTCAGTTATTATATGCTTGTGTAGAGAACTGTTTAATGGTGAGGTATTTCTTATTTATTTTTATTTTTGAGGGGGGGTTCATTTGAGAATTGAGTTATTTCTGTTGATAGACTTGTGTTCTATGAACTGAAAATAGGAGATATGTTCTGCAGCTGTAGATTGTGTTGAAAATGACTATAAAAAGTATCTTTCCTAAACACAAAGATGGTACCACTTTTGATTTTGCTGGTAGCAGTAGAAAAAGAATGGCTAAGGTAGTTGGAAATGTCTCAAAAAGAAAGAAAATTGAAGAGTGTTGCGATTCAGACGCACACGCAAGTGCATATGATCGTACAATTAATATAACAATTTAGACAATCAGATATCGTTCCCACGAGGATGGAACAACTCAAAATTTAACCAATTTTTAGTTTTAGATAATGAGTATTAAGTGTTGTAAAGTATCAAGATGGTTTTGAAATTGACAATAAAAATGTAAATTAATAAATAAGAAATAAAAGTTAATGACTAGAGAAAAGAACGCAACGGTTATAAACAATAATGATAACAATTCCAAGTTTGAGGCTTTTCAAACAATCATACAAATTTCTATTCTTATAGAAGTTTAATTAGTAATAGGGTTGTTGGTTCGCAAGGTTTAAGCTATGATTTTTGTCTCCCAACCTCAAATCTTCTATCTATTGAATATTGTAGCTATAACTCCCGCAGAGATATAAAAATTCTTCTAGATTCATTAAGCAATCTTCTTGCAATTGAAACAAACAAGGCTTCTAGGTATATCACTATCCTAGATGCTAATTCAAACCCCTTATTTTATAAAAAGGTAAGAACCTTGCTCCTTCATTTCCTCATTATAATCTACGATTCTCCGCTCGGATTCACACAAAAATATAAATTTATTATAATGGAGGCCAAGCATTAAAATAGTAAGCTCAAAAAATTAAGAACAACCCAGATGATAATCCAAAAGGAAACTACCATAAAGAATATCAAAGAGTAATCATGTTCTTGGCCTCAAGCCCAGAACTAGGGTACTTAGCCACTCATGTGTGAATTCAAAATAAAAAATAAGCAATTAATCATACCAAGAATAAATCTTAAAGTAAAGAAGTTGAAAAGAATGTCTAAGAACCCTAAAAGAGAGAACTTTTTGCTTTTCCAATGCTCCTCTACTTGCCAAAAAGTACCCCAAATTATCCTGAATTTTTTCTTTTATAGCGAGGAAAAAAGATAAAAAATCTTCCTGATTTTACCAGACGGCGCGTCACGCCATGCCATCCAATGCCTTTTTCTATCAAAATCTGGGCAATCGCGAAATTCAACTATTTAGTGAAATTGTGAAATACACCCTCACCGCGATACGCCACTATCACGGTGAGCCACTGGATTTGGACAATTGTGAAATATCATTCCTCTGCGATGCGCTGAACTTCCAGTTCGCACGATTTGGCAATTGTTCCTGCACCGTGATGCATTGAAATTGCAAACCTATACTGGAAAGTGACAACTGTGACTTCTTTCTTCTCCATGATGTGCCATAATCATGGACCAACACTGTATTTTTTCAAATGGAAATTTTACCCTCTCCATAACGCGCCATAATCGTCCTTTTCTACTGGAATTCGACCAATGCCATTTTATTTGTCAATGTGATGCGGAGTTCCTGCAAATGGGAATTTCTGACTTCCAGCTTGCCTTTTTGAGCTATATTTCAATACCTTTTATTCCTTCAATCATTCCATATTATCAGTGTATCTAATTCATCCAATTCTTCAAGATTTTAGCCTAAAAACACTAATCATATCCATTAGGCACGAAACGGAATTAAAGCTGAAATATACTCAAGAATTTATATAAAAGTTCTCTAAACAAGTCCAAATCTGGGTGCATATTGTTGCTTTGAGCATATAAATATGCCCTAGATCACCACCCCACACTCAAAATCTTATTCATCCTCGAACAATTTAGTCTAAAAGCACAATCACTTCCTCTTTACACAACAATCTCAAAGTTATGTTGCAATGGGCACTTATACTTCCCACACAAACATGTCATAACATTTTTAGCACATGGGACTAGTTATTTCAAATTTTTCTATCTCAACTATGAATTTCCAACATATCGGCGAACTCAATTTAAGTACTCAATACGAAAACACAACAAATTACCCGACTTTCATTCGTATGCATCCTCTCACAAAGAAATCTTTCCCATACTTAACTCACAATAATATCAATGCACAAATAAGGGGAATATCAAAATCAATTCACTCTCTCTCTCTCTCTCAACAAAGAATTCATACATGTTAGTTAATGAACCATAAGCTTTCCTTTAGTGTACTACTCCACTAATAGTTGGGTGTTGAGATAGAGGATAAAATAGGTCTTTTCGGGTTGTAATAAAGGTTAGGGGATGGGTAGGTTCTATTTGTGAAATAGTGACTATCGTATCTAAGCGCTTTAATACAACAACCGTTAAATACATCACTATTATCTCCCCATTCTTTTTTTTTTACCCCCTTTTTCATTTAGCTTATTCACTCAAACCATGGTGGGAGTATTAAATTTTTCCTCAGAAATACTTTCCTTTTTTCACACTAATTTTATGCTACGCACCACTATTATTGCCATTCTTAACTTTAGCAACTTCCCTTCATTAAGGTGAACATTATCCAAAATGGAACAAGGCCAAAATAGGTTCATTGTAACATTTTTGGCTCAAATTAGAAGCCTTTTAAAGAACAATTCCTTCTTTACTAACTCACAACCACACCACGAACTTTCAAAATCAATAACCACTACTTAGGGGCTTTAATTTCACCTTTTCCTTATTATTTTTCAAACTCCTAACTCCTCTTTATTTTGTACTAAAATGCTTAGGATCTTATTTGGATAAAATTAAGACTTATCAAAGAAAGGATAGGCTACATATACCGCTACCAAAGAATAGGCTAAAGACTCAATGGAGCTGACTAGAACTATGCACAAGGGTAGGTATATTTAGGCTAAAACATGGCTTTTAAAGAAATGCCTACATTACTTCCTACACCCAACACCTTTTATTTCGCTTTATAAACACACCGACCAAGTTCTAGATATTCCTATACATATAGAATATAAGCAAATCCTTACACACATAATGCATGCACGGAATCAAATCGAGTCCTTAAGGTTCCCGATCTTATCCTTTATTGAATTCAAAATTAAGCCAACACACCAGATTTCACCTATCGAGATTAAACTAGTTTTACTTAAATCCCTTCTTAAAATCAAGACACTTTTATGTTATCAAATACAACTTAATTCAAATTACTGCAAAGATGGCCCACTCCATACACTCTTCTAAGATAGTGATTAGGTTCTCGTTTATTCATCACTTCTTACAACCCACTCCCCTTAAAACGGTCGTCATCCATCGATCATAGGGGATGGCAACTAACTATGACTATTTATTTCTAATTACCAAAGAGGGCAAAAATAAATACTTGAGACTGAAATTTTTCCAATGAGGCAAAAATGATAATAAAAACAAATACTTTGAAATAAAAGCATGTGACAAATGCCAAAGAGGGCAAGTTACAATCCAAAAGGTTACTAACTATTACAGCCCAATGTTTTGAATAGCTAGAACTTACAAAAATCATCAAAACAGAAAATAAAAATTATATAGCCAGAATAAAAAGAAAGAAGATGAAGCAGCAAAATATGAACCCACCACCCCACACTTAACTAAAGCACTGTCCCAGTTTTATCAAATAAGCATACAGTAGGGTGGCGGTATACTCCCTGATCACTCAAACGGAACTATGGCAGTCATGTCATCAACAGTCATGTCCACTTCATCACCACCATCATCAGCTCCATCATCAGACTAGTCCTTCTCATTCGACTCCATATCTGAATCCCTGTACCTCCGCTCTTCATCAGTAGGAATGTCATCATCAACAGGCTCCATAATGTTTGGACCGATCCGCAGCAAGGTCTTAGTATGATGCCCAAAGCGGTAATCTAACTCAACAGCTTGAAGCTTCTCAGGTATGGCTGGTCTGCCCCCAATATTCAGTTGCAATATTTAAAGACCATACATTCTAGCCGAAATCTCATCAGCTCAAGTTTGACGCTTAGCCATAGTCAAAATTGGTCCACTTACCCCAGATGTGCTCCTAGCTCTACTGATATCCACAGGGCGAGTCAAAACATCGGGCTTATTGTCCAGATCCTCCTTATCTACCCTGTGCCTTTGTAGAAATCGGGTCACCAATCCTCCAAAATTAAAACTGCACCTAGCCTGGATGCGCGCCTTCTTCATAGAAAAAAAAAATTACATGCCCCAAATTAACATCAACATCATCGCACATCAGCATATAATCAAACATACTCGATTCCTAGTGACCTCCGTCATATGCTTACCCTGAATCAAGCAAGATTAGACAATACAACCCCGCATCCTAGCCTCCTTATTCATCTGAGCATAAGGAAAAAAAGAATATAGGCCAGTGACACTATGCCTAGTCCAATGAGCTGAAGAACGTACCCCGCACCATAGATGCCTGATGTGAGTATACGGGGATTAATAATGAACTGCCTCAAGAAGTTTGGGTTTGCCTCTAATATACCCAACAACTCATCAATATCTGTAGCAGTGAAATGAATTACCTTCCCACAAATCTTTAACTCATGATCAAGGCCACTTGGTCCCAGTTAGCATAAAACTCACTAACTATGTACAGATTGCACTCAGTAGGTTGATAGAAGATAAAATTCATATTTACTGCCTCAATCCTTCTACCATAGATAGGAATTCCCTCAGTAAACTTTCACGATCAATAAACACCTCAAGAATATACTTGGCATCTGTATGCTTGGAGTACCACTACTTCCGAGCTTTTTTAACAGCTTTGAATCTAAATTTTTGGACTTGCCCACGCAGAAGTGGTGGAGCCCGAGGTACCCTAGTGAATTGACTTCTAGATAGCCTGCTCTTTTTTCTTACCGATGCAGAACTATCGGCCTTTGCATTTTCTTTGATTGGTTGGGGCTCCATAATACCTGTATCAGACAACAGATACAACAAATAATTAAGTAAGTGAAATAAAGGTGGCCTAAATAACCACCCCACACTTAGTTGTTAGCTATGGAACACGCATCATAATATAGGGTAGTCAGACTTCCCCTTTATAACACCATTAGCACATGTAAGTATGTCATATTTCTCTTAGTGACAACTATCAGAAAAGCCAAATCAAACCAAGATGATACATGTACACTTTACTCCTGCTATTTCATGTCTATGTAAAGCACCCTGCTTATTCTCGTGGTACCTCCTAATCTAAAGTCATTACCCTATAGTCCCATAGTTGTACCCTCTACAGGGTAATCAAATTAGTTTCAGCCTAAACATGAAGTCCAGTTCTACTTAAGTCTAAGCAAGGATGGGAAAAATAGCAAAACTAACACCTATAAACTTAAGTCAATAGTCAACATTACCGATTCGATGAAGCATTATGCGTATAGGGGTATTCACATAAAATTTGACTAAATCAATGAACAATACCAGCATTCCCAAAGTTAAGGAGCTCCAATGCAAAAGAAATTAGAAGCAAATTGAAAACACAAGAACCAGCCCCCCTCCACTTTTTACACATTGCTACGCATCACATAACCTCAAATCAGTAAAAATTCTATAATAAAGCAGTGAAATTTACCCCATGATTAGAAAATCAGACAGTGTATATACACAATCAAAACATAAATTATAATCAACAAGATTTGATCCTAAGAACCAAAAATCGAAATGCCCCTAATTTCTAAACCTCATTACTTCAAACATCTAGTGACAACACCCTACCTCTACAACCTCTTAACAATTAATAGACCAAAGCAGTAAAAATCTTCCAAATCAATATGAATATACATGTACTCTACCTATTCCATCACCATCTTGCCAATTCATCAAATAAATATAAGATTGTGAAGACTATGATAAAGGAATCACAACAAATTCAAGAAAATAAGAGCATTCGGTGCAGTAATGTACAAGAATAAAATAATAAAACCACATCATTCCAAGGAGTTTCAGAATTCTTAGTATAACAAAAGGAAAATAAAAGTCTATAAGCACTTACCTCAATAGTTGAGAAAAAGTTTAAATCTTGAGGGAATTTTGAGAGAATTAGTTACTGTAAAGGGGATGGGAGGTGGCGCTAAAGAGGAAAAGTGAAGGTTTTTAGGGTTTAGGGGGTATATATATAGGGAAAGGTCGGGGTAGGTTAATTTAAAATTTTATATCTAAATTTCACCCCGACCACGACGCGGTGGTATCTTGTCGATCCACTGGAAATTGCCAATCGCCAATTTACCATCCACCGCGATGCGGTAGTATCATGTCAAGTCACTGGAATTGGACAATTATCAACTTCCCAGATGGCATGACGCGTTAATATTATACCAGGCCACTAAAATTTGACAATTGTCAAATTACCCCTCTCCGTGATAAGGAAGAATCATGGACCTTGACTGGAATTCGACAATTTTCATTCCACCTGGTTCCGCGATATGCCATTCTTATAAATCAGATGTCCAGTATATTTTTCAACTCTTTTCTTACCTGAGGAGGACCCTAACTTACGCACATCATTTTGCAAACTTGATTGTTCTCCTCAAATATGGTAATCTTCTTATTTTCGCTTTGCAAATCCCTACATCTCAAACAAAGACAACAAATATTTTAAGAAAAAGTGGGTTGCCTCCCACTCAGCGCCTTAGCTTTGGTCGTGGCACGACTCATCTTTTTGTATTTTTCTTTTTTTTTATTTTACAAGATAAAAATTAAACTACCTATTACATTACAAGTATGGATTGCCTCCCACATAGCACCTTATTTTACATCGTGGCACAACTTAGCTCAAATATACTCATCAGTAAAAGTAATGGATTCATTGTTCTTATCCGGATGATCCACCCAATAGTGTTTTACACGCTGTCCATTCACCAAAAACTTCTCCATTTTTTCTTTATTCCACAACTCTACAGATCCATGAGGTGTCATTCGCACAACCTCAAAAGGTATAGACTATTTAGATCGTAATTTACCCGAGAACAACTTAACCCTTGAATTGAACAACAAAGCAAGTTGTCCGGGTTCAAACACTCTCTCTTGAATTTGTTTATCATGCCATCTTTTGGTCTTCTCCTTATATAGCTTGGCATTTTTGTAGGCATGAAGCATAAACTCATCAAGCTCATTCAGCTGTAATAATCATTTCTCCCCCGCGGCTTTCATCTCAAGATTCAACTTTTTCACAGCCTAATATGCTTGATGTTCCAGCTCCACAAGCAGATGGAAAGCTTTACCATAAACCAAGCGATATAGAGACGTCCCAATGGGCGTCTTGTAAGCTATTCTATAAGCCCAAAGTGCATCATCTAACTTCTCATCCAAATCTTTGCACTGCCCATTCACAGTCTTTTGTAGTATCTGCTTAATCTCCCGGTTGGACAAGTTACAACTTGTCCACTCATTTGTGGATGATATGCAGTGGCCACCTTATGCCTAACACCATATTTAGCTAAAAGATCCTTGAACCAAGTGTTATAAAATGTGTACCTCCATCACTGATTATAGCTCTCGAGGTGCCGAATATGGAAAATATGTTCTTTTTTCATAAACTTCAGCACTACTCCTGCATCATTAGTTGGACAGGTTACAACTTTCACCCATTTTGAGACATAATCAACTGCCACAAGGATGTATAAATTGACATTAGAAGGTGTGAATAGTCCCATGAAATCAATACCCCAAACATCAAATACTTCAATTTCTAGAATATTGTTGAGGGGCATCTCATGACGTCTCAATATGGTACCCAACCTTTGCAATTTATCATAATTCTTCAAGAAAGAAATTGCATCCTTGAACAACGTAGGCCAGAAATAAATAGATCGCAGCACTTTTCTTGTAGTTCTTTCAGCCCCATGATGGCCACCATAAGGGGATGAATGACACTTTTGTAGTACTTATGGAAATTCAGCTTCCAAAACGAATCTTTGTATAGTACCATCCGGACCCAGCTTGAAATGATAGGCCTCGTCCCAAATAAAAGCACAAGAATAATGAAACAATTTATTTCTCTATTGAATTGTACTTTCAAGAGGATAAAAGCTATTTGCCAATAAATTTACAATGTCCCCATACTAAGGAACTTCACACTTCTTTATAGACAATAATTTTTCATCTAGAAACTCTTCCCGAATGTAGAGAGAATCATCAACAACATGAACATGAGTTTCTAACCTTGACAAATGGTCTGCTACTTGATTTTTTGCTCTTTTACAATCACGAACCTCTAAGTCAAACTCTTGTAATAGAAAAATCCATCAGATTAATCTAGGCTTTGCATTCTTTTTATTGAAGAGATATTATATGGCCATATGGTCAGTGTGAAAAATAACCTTTACACCCACCAAATACGCTCTGAATTTATCAAATGCATACACCACCGCTAACATCTTCTTTTCAGTGACTATATAATTAATTTGGGCATCGTTAAAGACTTTACTAGCATAGTAAATAGAGCAAAAATACCTTCTCTTTCTTTGCCCCAAAATACCTCCTACAGCCATGCCACTAGCATTGCACATCAATTCAAATGGCAACTCCCAATATGGACAGATCAGAATAGGAGCTTCAATCAGCTTCTTTTTCATCTTCTCAAATGCTTTTTTACAATACGCCCCAAAATCAAACTTGGCCTTTTTTTCTAAAAGTTTGCACATTGGGCTTGCAATCTTTGAGAAATCCTAAATAAAATATCTGTAGAAACCTGCATGCCCTAAGAAGCTTCGCACTCCTTTCATTATGATTGGATATGGCAATTTTTAAATCACTTTAATTTTAGCCCGATCTACCTCAAGTCCTTTGAATGACATGTTGTGGCCTAAAATGACTCCGTCCTTCACCAAGAAGTGGAACTTCTCCCAGTTCAACATCAAATTTATCTCTTCACATCGATTTAGGACTCGATCTAAATTCTGCAAGCATTTATTAAAAAAATCACCATAAATAGAGAAATCATCCATGAATACCTCAACAAATTCTTTTATCATGTTGTAGAAGATTGCCATTATATATCTCTGAAATGTCGCAGGCGTATTGAAGAGGCCAAAGGGCATATGTCTGAAGGAATAAGTACCATATGGGTAAGTAAAAGTCATCTTCTCTTGATCCTTAAAACCAATGTTGATTTGATTATAGCCTTAGTAGCCATCAAAAAAATAGTAATACTTTTGCCCTAACAACCTATCCAGCATCTGATCAATGAAAGGAATAGGATAGTGATCCTTTCGTATGGCTTGATTTAGCATCTGGTAGTCAATACAAATTCTCCATCCAGTCACCATATGAGTGGGGATTAGCTCATTTTCTTCATTAGTAACCACGTTATCCCACCTTTCTTTGGGATACGATGTATTGGGCTTACGCACTTGCTGTCTGAAATTGGATAAATAATCTGATTATCAAGCCATTTAATGACCTCTTTCCATACTATATCTTTCATCACCGTATTCAACCTACGTTTTTGCTTTACTCTTACCTTGAAACCTTCCACCATGTGTATTTTATGCATGCAAAAAGCTGGATTTATTCCTGTAATGTCAGACATTTTCCACCCGATTGCCTTCTTCCTTCTTTTCAACACTGTTATTACTTCCTATACCTACATATCAGATAATCTTGTAGACAAAATAATAGGCAAGGTAACATTATCACCAAGGTAAACATATTTCAAGTGATGAGGAAGAACCTTAAGGTCTAATTTTGGAGCTTTATCAATTAAAGCTTTGGGGGATGGACCAATAGGTCTATTCAATGACTCAAAAGGCAATTTTCTTGTTTCAATGAGCGTCGAATTCATGACTTAGACTTATGCCAATGCTTTCACATCTGCATAAAGATCACGACCTACCAAATCTCACTCGAAGGGATCATCTGTCAATAACAGCCTCTGATCGGACTCAAGATCGATAATAGATATAGTTGACAACTCCTCATATATAGCTGGCAATTTTAGCTCCTTGTACACATCAAAAACCTCCACTTTATCATGTGCTCTCATTGTTATTTTCCCTACCTCTACATCAATTAATGATTTATTTTGTTGCTAAGAAAGGTCATCCCAAAATAAATAGAACAATAGGATCAGCTTCAAAGTCATGAATTAAAAAATCCATCAAAAAGATAAAGGATCCCACTTGCATAAAGAAATCTTTGATAATACCATCAGGCCTAGCAAGGGACCTATCTTCCAATTATAAAACAATTATAGTGGGTTTGGGACTCCCAGAACCAATTTTTCGGTACCACGATATGGGCATAAGATTGATGCTAGCCCCGAAATCACATAATCCACGTGCACTAATGGTCTGTCTAATGATAATCTGCAAAATGACACTACCTGGATCCATTAGATTTGTGGGAAATTTATTTGAATCTTGGATGTGCACTCCTCAGTAAGTGCAACTGCAACATATTCAGTGAACCGATTCTTATTTGCAACTATATCCTTTAAGTATTTTGCAAATTTTGGCACACTCTGTAGAATGTCAACAAAAGGCAAATTTACATGAACTTGGTTTAAAAGATATAAGAACTTCTTATAACTCACCTCCTCTTAATGCTTTCTTGCCCTTTGAGAAAAGGGTAAGGGGAGAGTCTTCTTCTTCACATGAATTTCATCACTTGCCATTTTTTCCTTAACGTTTTTCTCTGTATTATCTTTAGAATCATCATTAAAGACTGTTGGACTAACCTGCTCCTGAACTGTCTCCTTGGTTTGTAGCCCACTCTTTGTTGTAACCGCATTCACCTACTTAGGATTTACCTTTGTATCGCTAGGTAATGCTCTTTGAGGTCTTGTATTTTGTGCTCCTACAATTTGACCCATTTGCAACTCAAGATTTCTAGTAAGCAATTTTTGACTCTTTAACTCCGCTGCAAACTGTGCTAGTTGAGTCTTTATTTCTGCTACAAACTATGTTTGTTGAGCCATAAACTGCTTCATTAACTCCTCCATATTGCTAGCTTGAGCAGTTGCCTAATTATTATCAGTCAGCTATTGATTTGGTTGCACTGATCCATTGAACTAGTTTGCATTTTGTGCCTAATTTTCACCCTATGAGAAATTGGGATGGTTTCTCTAATTGGGATTATACGCGTTACCAAAATTCTACTGTCCTTGATGATTTGCATTTCCCACGTAGCTGACAGAATTTGGATTAGCCATACAAGCATCTTCTACATGCTCACCACTTCCACAAACCTTAGACTAAGAATTTGTTATTTGGACTGCATTAGTTGTGGCTGTTATTTGTGTAACTCCCAACTTTATGTTATTAAGCTGAGTAATCGTATAATTTTGCATGGCTGCAATCTGTGCTTGTAATGCAGTGAACTGGTCTACCTCCAATACCCCTGCAACCTTCCTAGGAGTACTCCTTGAATCAGCATGCCAGTAAGGATTCGCATGTAAAATCCGATTCAGCAGTGTGTACAATTCTTCATACGTCTTATCAAGAGCCTATCCACCTGCTGTTGAATCCAAGAGAATCTTCGTGTGTGGCTCCAATCCCTCAATGAAATTATGAACAATAACATCATTGGACTGATGATGACGAGGGCAATTTCTGAGCATACCCTTAAATCTCTCCCAAGCTTGGTAGAGATTCTCTCCTTCTTTCGATCTGAAACTTAAGATCTCACTCATTAAGCATGCAGTCTTCTCAGATGGAAAGAATTGAATAAGAAACTTTCAAGCTAGATCTTCCCATGAAGTGATGGAGAGTGATGGTTCAACAAGTAACCACCTTTTTGCTTCCTCTATTAGAGATAACGAAAAGAGTGTCAATCTGAACTAATCAGAACTCACCCCTTCAGGAATGTAAGTATCGCTTATTTCTAAAAAGGTCTGTATGTGCTTCTATGGATCTTTGTGTGAAAGGCCATAGAATTGCCCTGCTAAATTCAGCAATTACACCATATTCTGCTTCAATTCAAATCAACCACCTGGTTTGGGCTTATAAATATTGTTCGTCACATGGTTCATGAGTGGGATTGCCACTTCACGAATAGGTCTAGTAGCTGGTAGAACATGAATAACTGGAATAATAGGAATAACAGGAGGCGGAACATTTTTAGCATTTGGATCAGCCGACTCATTCCTTTGTTCAGCCATTCTTCGCCTTTGTTAAAAGACCTATTCTGGTTCTGCAAAAGGCTTTACCAATTCTTTATCTCTCGCCAGTCTTGTATTCAGCTAAACCTGCAAAAATTATGTCGCTAAGATCAAGTTGTTAACACTTAATAGAGAAAGCCAAAAATTTAGCAATTTACTAATTATACTAGTCCCCCGCAACGACGCCAAAAATTGTTCTGACTCAAACGCACACACAAGTGCACGTGATCATACAAGTAATATAGTGATTTAGACAATCGGATATCATTTTCACGAGGACTGAACAACTAGAAATTTAACCAATTTTTAGTTTTATACAATGAGTATTAAGTGTTGTAAGGTATCAAGATAGTTTTGAAATTGAGAATAAAAATATAAATTAATAAATAAGAAATAAAATTTAATGACTAGAGCAAAGCACACAATGGTTGTAAAAAATAATGATAAGAATTCCAGGGTTGAGGCTTTTCAAACAATCATACAAATCTCTATTCTTATAGCAGTCTAATTGGTTATCGGGTTGTTGGTTTGTAAGGTTTAAGCTATGATTTTTGTCTCCCAACCTCAAATCTTCTATCTATTGAATATTGTAGCTACAACTCCCGAAAACATTTAACAATTCTTCTAGATTTATTAAGTAATCTTCTTGCAATTGAACAAAACAAGGCTTCTAGGTATATCTCTATCCTAGATGCTAATTCAAACCCCTTATTTTATAAAAGGGTAAGAAACTTGCTCCTTAATTTCCTCATTCTAATGCACGATTCTTCTCCCAGATTCACATAGAAATATAAATTTATTCTAATGGCGGCCAAGCATTAAAATAGTAAACTCAAGAAATTAAGAACAACCCAGATGATAATCCAAAAAGAAACTACTATAAAGAATATCAAGAGTAATCATATTCTTTGCCTCAACCCCAGAACTAGGGTATTTAGCCACTCATATGTGAATTTAACATCAAAAATAAGCAATTAATCATACCAAGAATAAATCTTGAAGTAAAGAAGTTGAAAAGAATATCTAAGAACCCTAAAGGAGAGAACTTTTTTGCTTTTCCGCCGCTCCTCT
Organism: Capsicum baccatum var. pendulum; assembly: GCA_030864225.1. Classification (NCBI taxonomy): domain Eukaryota; kingdom Viridiplantae; phylum Streptophyta; class Magnoliopsida; order Solanales; family Solanaceae; genus Capsicum; species Capsicum baccatum. The sequence goes on from CM061552.1 coordinate 146,721,030, forward strand.
GCTTGCCAAAAAGTACCCCAAATTATCCTGGATTTTTCTTTTTATTGCAGGGAAAAAATATAAAAAATCTTCCCTATTTTACCGGACGGCGCGTCGCTCCATGCCCTCTAATGCCATTTCATATCAAAATCTGGGCAATTGCAGAATTCAATTATTCAATGAAATTGTGAAATACACCCTCACTATGACGTGCCACTATCGCAGTGAGCTACTGGATTTAGACAATTATGAAATATCCTTCCTCCGCGACGCACTGAACTTCTAGGTCACATAATTTGACAATTGGGCCTGCACTGCGATACGTTGAAATTGCGAACCTACACTGGAAAGTGACAACTGTGACTTTCTTCTTCTCTGTGACGCGCCATAGTCGCAGACCAACATTAGATTTTGCTAAATGGGAATTTTAGCCTCTCCTTGACGTGCCATAATTATGCTTCTCCACTAGAATTTGACCAATGCTATTTTATTTATTAGCGTGAAGCGGAGTTCCTGTAAATGGGAATTTTTTACTTCCAGCTTGCCTTTTTGAGCTATATTTCAATACCTTTTGTTCTTTCAATCATTCCATAATATCATTATATCCAATTGCATCCAATTCTTCAAGATTTTAGCCTGAAAGCACTAATCATATCTATTAGGAACAAAAAGGAATTAACGTTGAAATATACTCATGAATTTATATAAAATTTCTCAAAACAAGTCCAAATCTGGGTGCATATTGGTGAAAAAAGTAGCAGCAGATGAAGAAAAAGGTAAGGAGAAAGAAAAATCTGATGAAGAAGAAAAAAACTGACAAAGAAAAAGCTGAGAAAGAAGCAGTAGGTGAAGAAAAAGAAGAAGCTGAAGAAGAAAAGAAAGTTTAGGAAGAAACAGCTACTGGAGGTAAAGAAAAAAAAGGAAGCTGAAGAAGCAGCAGCTTCTGCAGATACTAAAAAGGAAGGAAAACAAGGTGAGAATGAAGCAGTAGCTACAGATATTGAGAAAGAATGAGATAAAGTTAAATATGGGAAGGAAGAAGCAATAGACAAAGAAGAAAGAGAACAGGAAGAAGAAAAAGAAGAAGCATACAAAAAAATATGGTCATGGATATCGTTGATGAAATCAACAGTAACATTTGTGTTAAAGAGGAACATAGGAAAAAATACATTTGAATGCTAATATTGTTAATGTGTTGTTGAATGATGAGTTTTTAGTATATGATAATTTTTTTATTTTACAAATATGAAGGTTGAAGGATCTGGTGGTAGGATATGACAAACATTCTTTTATTTTATGAAATTTGTTATGATTCTGCTCTAAATCTGCTTTTATCAAACTGTATTGTTGCATGAAATTTGAATATGCATTGTGTTGTCATAATTTGTAGTGTTTATACTTTACATCATAGAATGCATATTTAATCTATCGTATATTGCTTTCATAGTCTATCATTACCATGCTACTCGATTTTAAGTTTATGGATTGTTTGATCAACTATGATTCTATGAAAAACAGTATCAACATTATAGAAAAATAGAAGTATTTTTATTTTTTCAATATCACTACATCCATGCTACACTTTTCTAAAGAACGAATACTAGCATTATAGCACATATCATTTTTAGGTCATTCTCCCTTTCTTCGGCCAAAATAAATTTTTGTTTTAGTTGATCCCTCTCTATTTGGGTGTCATGTAGCAATACTTTCAAGTGATCCCTCTATCCTTCGGCTTCTTTGAATAAAATCATGAGAAAATCTCTATTTTCTTCGCATTCTTGGAACCTTTGTAGTAGATTAAATTTTGTCAAGCCACAAAAATTTGATGTCTCAGGTCCCGGACTCAATATTGATGGACTGCTTGGAGGTGATAGCTCATCCAGCCAATTAAAAAATGAGCATGCGCCATTATCCTAGAAAATAAATTATAATTACATAACGATTAACTTAACATTATAAAAAAGACATATACGGCTCACTTTCGCAATTGCACAATTAAAAAATTTGCAACCTAGATTTGAGTTCGTGTGTGACGTCCTCAAAACAACTGCATTCCCATAATGGCAAATTAATGTCTTTTTAGAATTGGATGTTTGAGATACTTGAGACATTGTAGAATTTTTAAATAAAAACAAAGAGGATGAAATAAAATTATGAGGGATGGACGACTTTATATATGAAGTAAAAAATAAGTGTTAAGTACAAAATTAGTCGTTTGTTACCGTTGGAACAGTAATTTTATTTTTGGAACTGGTGGTGACACTTAATAGACTGTCGTAGATCATGATCTATGTCAGACATCAATGAGTTACTAAAGTCTACCGTAGACACGCGTAATCAATGGACCTTTAATAACATGTTTAAAAAAATATCAGTAAAAGATATACTTGTGCTTTGAGGGTCCATCGATTCGCCCGGTCTATCATAGACCTGCACATTTAGGAGTACATCGATGGATCTCCTAATTATTCATAGACCACGATGATATATGTACATTACTATAGACCAACACTTGGATGTTGTTTAAAAATGAATAAATAAATTAAAAATAAATGTAGTGTGGGTTTCTACACATGTGAAGGAGTGTAAACAAGTCACACAATCATATTAGAGCTTACACAAATTAGGGGTGGTGTATTAATGGGTGTGTGGATGGGTAGTGGTTGAATGTTCAACATCCTAAGATTAATGTTTGTCAAAGCAAAAGTATGATTTGAGGATATATTTTGTTCAACCACTATCCATTTCACATACTCTTTTGATTTGGGAGTAGTGATTGAAGGAGTATGGAGAATGTGTAGTCATCAAATACAAAATATATCCTTGAAACATACTTGTGCTTTGACAAATATTACTCTTAGGATATTGAACATTCAACTACTACCCATCCACACACTCATTAATACACCACCCCTAATTTGTATAAGCTCTAATAAATTGTGTGACTTATTTACACTCCTTCATATGTGTAGAAACCCACACTATATTTATTTTTAATTTATTTATTTATTTTTAAACAACATCCAAGTGTTGGTCTATAGCAGTGTACATAAATCACCATGGTCTACGCATAATTAGGAGATCCATCGATGCACTCCTAAAAGTGCAGGTCTACGATAGACCAGACGAATCGATAAACCCTCAAAGCACAAGTATATATTTTACTGATATTTGACATGGGCCAACATCGATGACAGTCTATTAAGCGTCACCAATAGTTCAATATTATCTATTTAAATCATATTTAATTTAATTATTTTCTTCAACAAGCTCCAAAATATGTGATTATCAGTTTAAATTATTTTCAATTTAATTATTTTCTTTCACCAGCCCCAAAACATGTTATTATCAGTTTTAAATCATTTTTAATTTAATTATTTTCTTTCACCACCTCCAAAACATGTGATTATCTGCTTATATCATTTTTACTTTAATTATTTTATTCCACCGGCCCTAAAACATGTTATTATCTGTTTATATCATTTTTAATTTACTTATTCTATTCCACCATCCCCAAAACATGTTATTATCTATTTATATCATTTTTAATTTAATTATTTTATTCCACCAGCCCCAAAACATGTTATTATCTATTTTAATTTAACCGATGGCCCATCAATTCAAATGATCAACGCTCCAATACTATGTTAGGTCGAGGACAGCTGGAGTATACGATCGATGATAGACTATATATTACTTTTTACTATACAATCGATGATAGAATATATAGAATATACGATCTAATAATGCATAAATATTTGAAACGTTGTTTAAACAGATGAATAACCGCCACAAAAAAGAGGGAAAACATAATGTACAAACTGAAATATTTATATTGATTGAACCTGTTCATTGCATTACATGGATTTTAAGAAAAAAAGGCAAAATTGAAGAAGCTTTCTTCTAACAAAATCCTATTAAGAAAGTTTCTTCAGCAATAAACAATACAAAAAAATTTAAATACATAAAATAAAATAAAAACCTAAACTAAATTAAGGGGATGGTGAGGGTGATGTAGTCATTGCCATTCATGCCAAGCCTCTCTAGAATTGCTCGAAGAAAATGAGCAACACATTGGAGCTCACGCTCCAAGTATGCTCGCTCTTTCCCCAGGCCGCAGCAGATCATAGTGACGAGGCGGACTCGTCTGATTGGGCAAAGGGGAATCCAGTGACCAGTCATGATTTCAATTTTGGGGAAGAAGACGGGGGTTTATGGTGTGTTGGGTTTAGGTACAACTGAAGGGTTACGTAGAAAGAGTCACTTTACTTATAGACTTGTAGAAGGCGTCCTTTCATATTTCCACCCAATGGTCAGTCGACACGTGTGAGAATAGAAAATGTTTGACTTGCGTATACCAGCGGTTTTTCTTATGAACATATATTTTTATAGCTTTTAATTAAATGGGAACAGGTAACAATGATTCAATGCATCGATTGGAGAGATAAGGCGGTAAAAAGACCCACATAGCATGTTTGATGAGTAATCATATAACTAATACATAATATTTTATAGATCATGTGAAAGATATACTGTAGAATTTATGTAGTCTATCCTAGATAAAGCTTTAAGTCGATTACAACTGAACATTAAATTCTACAGAAATGTACATTTATCCCCCAAAACAGTAGCTTTACAATTGTGATTTGTTGGCCATTCTACATGTGATTCTTTTGTGCCCGAATTTCTTGCATATTGAAAACTTATTACTCTTTTTGGATGTTTGACTTTCTTCCTTACGAGTTTGGGATCATAGGAGGTGGAGAAATCTTAGTGTTTTGCATTTCCTATGGCACAGTCCATTCGGCCTCTAGAGGGACAACGTTAATAGCTTCTGAGTACACGAAGAGGTAAGTTTCAGCTTTATAAATTGGCAAAAAGTACTCGTAGATGAAGTTACCATAACCTACGCCATCACCATACTTTGCTCGAAAAGCTTCCATCACATGTTCGCACAACATTTTCACCAAGTTAAATTTCTGACATGAACAACTCCTCTCCAAGAGATTGACCTTGGCAGTAACGTCGTTTCCGAACACCGTGAATTGATCAAGATCCCCATTTGCATTAGTCACATACAAGGAATCGCTCGCACTTTTGTTATCCCTTAGGATCCTTTCCGCACGAGGCACAAATTTATTATTTTTACCATTGACAAAGGCATGTCGCTCCCTAAACTTTTCACCAAATTTTCTAGCAATTGAATTGAATATGTGCTACATGGGGTACTCTCGTTCATCCATCAACACCGAGTTGAGAAACTCAATGATATTTGTAGTCATCATATCGTACCTATTGCCCAGGAAGTGTGCTCTACTCCATTTCTCAAAACTAAGCATGTTTTCAAGGACATATGCTGCCTCGGGGCAATTAATCTTCAATTAAGTAAATTTCTCGCTAAACTCATCAATATTATAAGCCTTTTCTACAATATAGAACAGATAAAGATGTTCTCCACAGTGCTAATTTACACATAGATTTTCAGCGAGGTTGTGCACGACTGTAAACAAGGGAGAAGGCATTGGCAGTTCTAATGTGCCTATCAGAGATAACACATAGATCTAGTTCATCTTCTATTATAGACTTCAACTTATGGAAGAAGAAAGTCCAAGAAGCATCGTTCTCTTTATCCATGACATAAAAGGCTATTGGAAAGATATGATTTTTGGTGTCCTGTGCAACGACACTCGGCAACACACCCCCGTACTTGCCAAACAAATATGTGCCATCGATGGCAATTACCTTTCTCATATAGGTATATCCCCGTATGCAAGCTTCAAATGCTAAGAAGTAGTAAACGAACGATCTATCCATCCAGTTTACCATGATAGGGTAAGAAGACCCGAGATTCAATAACTTTACCATGTGTGAAAAAGTTGGCAAGCAAGCATATTCGTGCTTCGATGTTCTGCGAATGATGTTCTTCGCAATTACACTTCCTTTCCAACACATCCAATAGCTTGTGTTGCAACGCATCTCCTTAAACACAATCCTTTAAATTTCTCTTATGCTTGGACCCTTACCATCTCAAAAATGATTTACGCATAGTAAAGCAATCAATTAGGAGGAGATTCTCTCATGCATGCGGGTGGTGTGTTCAACATCGCACGTATGCAACCCGACATACTTGTATATGCAAAATCTGTCTGAGGTTTCATATTTTTTTGCCCACAACATCCATCCACGACTACGAGATAAGTATTTCGCCTTCATGAATTTGGTGCAGCTCTTCTCCATACAATAATCAAAAGACTGTTGATGTTGGGTGTATTTACACGCCTAAACACCATAATTCACCCATTTATAGCTAAGTTTAGAGGATAAAATATATAATTCCTGCACTTTTAGTCCATTTTCCTGTAAGTGAGCTAACCAACGTGATTAGCATGTTTTCAGGTATTAATGATGAAGATTTCAGCACTTTGTGGACCTTTGGGCAGCAGAGGAAAACTTCACGTAAGAAGGAAGGCAGCTTTTGGAAGCTTGTGGACTGAATGTGATACATGGAGAATCTGTCCCGAGCAAAATCAGTATTTCTTAATACTTAGGGGTGCAGCAGTAACCAAGTAGGACTAGGATAAGGATGTTATAAACACCTTATTTGCTGAATTTTTCAGCAAGCATTATCATTCATTCTATTTCTTTTTATTCGACACTTTTGGATTATTCACGTTACAATTTCTGACAGAGAAACACGACTCTCTTGAGAAAACTGGCCAAGAGGAAAAACGTCATCCCTCTTTGACGTTAAAATCATCCCCTCGCGAAGATTATTCTAGCTTTGGTACGATGATGATGTTTATTGTGATCTCTGTTGCACTCATGAGTAGCTAAACTTCTCTGTTAGGGTTATGGAAGCCTTGTGATATACTATCTATTACTATGAGTTTGTGAATTCTTGATGCGTATGTTACTTATATCATTACTCTCTTCGTTTTAATTGAATTCTAGTGGTTGCAAACATAGGGATTACGCCAATATAGCATTAACTTGTTCGAGAGAAAAGTTACATGTTTGGAAAAGAGAGTGTGACAAGAAAATAGGGCTACCAACCCCTGTTTACACGTTAATGCCTTAACCGGATTAACCTTCTTGGAGAGTTCGTACCACTAGTTATACGCTTTAAGATCGAGAGAGGTAAGGTGAAATAATCCTTGATGGTTGAGAAACACTAGGATTTACCATTAGAATACGAATCTCTATATGTGCATACTTGTCTGAATTCTGCATTACTCAAATCTAATAGATACGTAGAACTCATAAGGTGGACATAACCCTAACTTATTATTCTCTGTGATTAAATCTTACTAAACAAAGCATTCCATTGTTACTTAAATATTTTTTTGTTCACGCCATAACCCAAAATCCCCCCTTTCCGTGGAATTTTCGACCAACAGTCTGCTAACAATTACAACACTTAGTGACCAAGTATTCCCTGTGGGATTCGACACCCAACCCAGTTGGGTTCTATATTTGACAGCGACCGCTTACACTCTTACGAGAGTTGTAGTTTGGGCGTTATCAAATTTTGGCGCCGTTGCCGGGGAATACGGTTGTCAACTAAGTTTGTGATAGTTACTAGACCCTTTGGTCAAAGATTCTCGAATTTTACTTTTCGTCTGTTGTTTTTGTTTTATTCAGGTTTTGTTCAGTGCATGCCAAATACTCAAAGTTTGGGTCAGCCATTATTACCCATAAACCCTGAACCTCAACTTATTGGCAGGATGGAGGCGCAACGAGACATTGAAAGAAGGGTTGCTCAACAGGAGCAGGCTAGATTAGTTGCATTGGCTGCTGCTCAAGTGCATCAACAGAATATTGATAACCCAGGGCGAGCAACAAATCCTAATGATGAGGACCTGGGTGATGATGAGTTACTAAACCTAAGGCATGCTGATGAGGTGGCGGCACCTGTGAACAGAAGAGATCGTCAAGATAGATTGAGACATGAACACCGAGCTATGCAGATTCCTTTTGATGATGATGATGACGATTTGGATGGGGCTGGTGCCACAGGAGCTATTATTCCTCCGCCCTTGGCACCTGGAGCCAAGTTTAATATCACTAGAACCATGATTCAGCTATTACAACTCAAGGGATTATTTGGTGGACTTGCAGGCGATGATCCGAATATGCATCTGATCAATTTTATCTCAACATGCAAGTCGTTTGACAATCCAGGAGTTGGACAAAATGCAATTCGGCTGTGATTATTTCCATTGTCTCTATCTGGAGAGGAAACTCTATATAATGCAATCTTGATATAACGCGAAAATGTTATGTAAAATGGTCCCCAAAGACTACCGGAAGTGAAGTGAAGATTCGGGGCCAAGTCTTGCAACTGAATGCAGAGTTCTTCAACACTTTTCTAGGTCTTCCATCTGTCGATCCATTACCGCTCAAGGAGCTTCAACAAAGACCTCCGTACAGGGTAATCAGACACACACTATGCGGAACTAGATCAATGGCACGTTGGAATCGTCACAAGGATACCGGGCGACACAATACCTTCCCGTATGCTTCCCGAAACAGAGAAGCTCGTATATGGCTGAGGATAGTAAACTCTTGCCTCATTCCTGGGACATAATACACAAAGATCACACGTAATAGAGTATTCTTGGTGTACGCTCTGATGACTAATATCCCCATCAACATTGGTGCGGTTATACGATCATCAATGCATAAGGCTAGGCTTCACAAAAGGTCCCACTTCAGCTTTGGAAATTTGTTGACTGCGATATTAAGGAAGGAAGACATTGAAGAGGAACCTGCAGATCATAAGCTTCCACACAACCCGAAGAAGGTTGATCTGACAAAGGTTAAAGATTCTGAAACTATGCATGGCGTCAACCTGACCACTGCAGAAAGACATGCTCATGAAGAAATCTTCTTTCGCCATTTATATCGCATGATGAGGTTTACCATGATGAGTGGGGGTTGTGTTCCAACTGATGCAGAACTCCAGCAGTTGGATTATGACTACCCGATGAATGAGCATGCGCGGGCTATGTGCGGAGTAGGGGTACATTTTGAGGAACCTCTCGATGATGATGTGTCGACTGATGATGATCGACGAATGCCAGACTCAGACGTGGAGGATAACTCTGATGATGATGACTCTGATAATGATTCCGATGCAGGGGGTATGACCCCAGACATAGAGGAGGAGTCCGACTAATCAGGTTTTCCTTATTTATTTTCCACTGAGGGCAGTGTGTCCCGTCTAAGTGTGGGGTGCTGGTATTTGTATGCTGTACTTCTTTGCCTACATTTATTTATGTTTGTTTGTTTGTTTGAATTAGTCATAGTTAATTAGTCGTAATTAGTTAGTTAAAATTTTTTTTAGAGTTTGCATGAAATTGTTCTGATAGATGGCATGGTAGTATAACAAGAGTTTGTGCTAAAATCATGACTATTGAGACGTTTAGGCTCCAAGTGTGACTCACTATGTGATAATTGTGTGGTTTAATTCATTCATCTGTTGGGTCAAGAGCCTATACTACTCCTAATAAAGTTGACCATGTGCCTTGTGTGTGTGAGGTTATAGTATATTCTGTGTTGTAACTGATGCTAGAACTTGCCTGGTGTGTGTGTAAAGCGAAATAAAGAGTGTGAGTTTAGGAGATGATTTAGGCGTTTCTTTGGCAGCCTGTGATTGTTTACCTTCTTTTTACCTACCCTTGTACATTATCCTAGTTAACCCCCTTTGAGCCTTTAGCTATTTTCTTTGACAGCCTCATATGTAGCCTAATCCATTTTTTCAAGACCATAATTTGATCCTAATTACTAGGCGCTTTAAATCGTAGAGTCATGTGACAAAATAAGAGGAAATTGGGTGAGAGTGATACCTCAGAGTGTATTGGTACTTGAAATTGTTGTGAACAAGAGTGGTTATCATAGAGGTGTGTTATAAAAAATAAATAAATAAATAAATCAAATAAAAAGAAAAAAAAGAAAAAAGAAAAAAGAAAAAAAATATAAAAAGTTAGTTCTGTTTATAATTGAATAATAAAATAGGTGAAGAGGGGTGGTAGATGAAAGGAAAGTAGAGGGGTTGGTTAAAAGAAAGTGTTAATGACATAACGTAGTGTATTAAAGCTCTTAGGGAACATAGTCACTATTTCTGGCCAAAATAGTCCTACCTGTCCCTTAGCCTACATTACAACCATGTAAAGACCTATTTGATCCTAAGCTTACCATTCTGATATTAGTAGAGCATTACACTAAGGGCAAGCCTATGGTCATCAGTTGCAATATATGAATTCTTTTTGAGAGAGATAGCAAGGAGAATCTTGTACCCATGTTTTGAAAAATGCAAAACTTGTGAGTGATTATGGGTGATATCTTGTGTGAGACACACATGGTTGATGAGTTTTGGGTGGTGTTATATGATTCTTTATGGCTTAACTTGTGGATACGAATTAACCATCGTCACAAGTCTATGTTGGAGGCTGAATTGTCTCTAGTAGGGATCAAGAAAACTACTCTTTGTTAATGATTGTCGTGCATGTCTTGTTGAACATTTTGTGCTGTTACTGTGAAATTCTAAGTAGATGTTTGCATGGACGTAATATTTTGTTCGAGGACGAACAAAGCTTTAAGTGTGGGGTGGTGATGTTGGGTGTATTTACACGCCTAAACACCATAATTCACCCATGTTATAGCTAAGTTTAGAGGATAAAATATATAATTCCTGCACTTTTAGTCCATTTTCCTGTAAGTGAGCTAACCAACGTGATTAGCATGTTTTCAGGTATTAATGATGAAGATTTCAGCACTTTATGGACCTTTGGGCAGCAGAGGAAAACTTCACATAAGAAGGAAGGCAGCTTTTGGAAGCTTGTGGACTGAATGTAATACATGGAGAATCTGTCCCGGGCAAAATCAGTATTTTTTAATACTTAGGGGTGCAGCAGTAACCAAGTAGGACTAGGACAAGGATGTTATAAAAACCTTATTTGCTGAATTTTTCAGCAAGCATTATCATTCATTCTATTTCTTTTCATTCGACACTTTTGGATTATTCACGTTACAATTTCTGACAAAGAAACACGGCTCTCTTGAGAAAAACGGCCAAGAGGAAAAACGCCATCCCTCTTTGACGTTAAAATCATCCCCTCGCGAAGATTATTCTAGCTTTGGTACGATGATGATGTTTATTGTGATCTTCGTTACACTCATGAGTAGCTAAACTTCTCTGTTAGGGTTATGGAAGCCTTGTGATATACTATCTATTACTATGAGTTTGTGAATTCTTGATGCGTATGTTACTTATATCATTACTCTCTTCGTTTTAATTGAATTCTTGTGGTTGCAAACATAGGGATTACGCCAATATAGCATTAACTTGTTCGAGAGAAAAATTACATGTTTGGAAAAGAGAGTGTGACAAGAAAATAGGGCTACCAACCCCTGTTTACACGTTAATGCCTTAACCGGATTAACCTTCTTGGAGAGTTCGTACCATTAGTTAAACGCTTTAGGATCGAGAGAGGTAAGGTGAAATAATCCTTGATGGTTGAGAAACACTAGGATTTACCATTAGAATACGAATCTCTATAAGTGCATACTTGTCTGAATTCCGCATTACTCATAGCTAATAGATACGTAGAACTCATAAGGTGGACATAACCCTAACTTATTATTCTCTGTGATTAAATCTTACTAAACAAAGCATTCCATTGTTACTTTAATATTTTTTTGTTCACGCCATAACCAAAAATCCCCCCTTTCAGTGGAATTTTTGACCAACAGTCTGCTAACAATTACAACACTTAGTGACCAAGTATTCCCTGTGGGATTCGACACCTAACCCAGTTGGGTTCTATATTTGACAGCGACCGCTTACACTCTTACGAGAGCTGTAGTTTGGGCGTTATCAATTGTCTCACCGCTGCTGCGTCTAGTAGCTTTTTCTTGTTGACAAATATTTGATCACAATAGAAATTGGTTCCGTCGGTGAAGAAATATCCTGGTTGTGATCCCATTCCACAGTTTTCTTCATCATCTTGCGAGTCCAATAAAACATCTTTCACATGCATAGAATCATCTTCCATATTAATTGAATAATCGTCATCGTTCTCGTAATTATTCAAATTATCGTTGACTATTGGCCACTGAGGTGGGGGTGGTGATGAATTCAGCGCTCCTTTAAAGGACCACTCAACTACATTGATCCTCAAAATAGGCATAAACCCATCTACATCAACTTCCATCATGTACGTCAGCATATGTACATCGTTATTTATGATCGTAGGATTCACATTTTCCCTCGAATGCATTAGATAACTAATCACCACGTTGTTCGATGCGCAATCTAGATCCCCGCTCTGCATTACGCTTGCAACCAATTAATTCGTCGTACGAACTGGTACGGCAAACAAGAATAGGCATTTTCACTTTGGTAAAAGATTTCCACTTCCAACATTTGGGAGTCTCCACCCATTCTCCCATGAAATCACCAAAAACCAGAACAAATTCTGCAATAGATATCCTAGAATTATGTTTTGGTCAACGATTAATTATGTTTATGGTTTAGTTTGGGTTATATGCACGGTCGATGAATGACGATAAGTGGTCGATGACTGGGTAGGTATCCGCACGAAAACCTTGAAATAGCAAATATTGCTTCTAATCAATGATTGTTGAGTTTATGGAATGGAGAAATGAACTTGGAGTCGCCTGAGCTGCTGTAATGTACTTTCTAAAGTGGTTTTGTGTAATGTGAGTGATTTAAAGATTTTTAACAATGGTGGAAAGTGTGTTTGGGAAAATAAGAAACAAATGGGCTAACAATGGATGCAATGGACAAGCTTATGATGTTTGTGGACTGATTTACAGTTGATCGCCGAAAAATAACGCCGTAAAAGTGGCCGGAATCGGAGTTTTTTAGTAGAAAAAACAACTACCTTCTATTTTTAGCTTTTGGAATTTATTTTTTTAATATTTTTAGAAACTTAGATATTTTTTTATATATAATGGTGGATGATGGAGTGGATTGAAGTGTATTATTAGAAACTTGTGGGTGAATTTATTAAGTTGAAAATATTGGGTTAAAGTGAATTATTATGAAACTTATGGGTGAAGTTGTTAAGTTGAAAAAATCAGTGGTAATGTGAAATTAAGCGGGTATATGGTTAATTTTTTCAACCTTGTGTCTATTTGGTAAAATAGTTTTCAAAATGGACGTTTTGGCATAAAGCCCCTACACACATGATCAGAAGGGTGTAAAATGTTGTATTTTAATGGGTAGAAAGGTTTAAATGACAAAAGGCTAATTAGAAGTGTCCACTTTACAAACTGAAACAAGTATAAGTATCCAGCAGACCATTTCGCCCGAAAAAAAATGATCCAGGAAGAACCTGGTGTTATACAATTATTTTGTTCTAACTTCGCAACAGTTTTATTCAAGTACTTTCTGCACTAGATGGTTCATGTATTCTCCAAGGACCAACATTTTAGGGAAAAAAGGTACCTCAAGGGAATGCTAAAAGCATACAATGGAGAAAAAAGTTTTTCTCTGGCCAACTTCGAAGTGAGAAGATAAATGAAAATATCTGAGTACTTAAAGCAGCAGCAGCAGCTAATAGAGTTGGAAAAGGGTAATATCTATTCAAAGGCTGCTGCCGAATGTCTATCAGAGCTTGAAAGATGGAAACTTTTGTCCGCAAACCATGCTCTTGTCGGTAAGCCAACTTACTCGCTCTGGGTGTTTACACCTAACCAATGATGCATGACATGTGTTTGACCTTATACAATTGTAACTTAACCACAGGTAATTAATATATATTTATACTTTATTAAATCATTTAACTATGGTAAGATGAACTGCTTAGGTATAAACACCAGGTAAGGATAAATATTTACCCGACTTTGAACTTGTGTCCTCACAAGTTAATTATCTCCATTATGTTGCAGCAATGATAATGAACCAACCCGTCTTTTTCTTTCAATGAGAACATGATCAATTTATCGTACCTGAAGATAAAGCATCAGCGTCCTTTAACATCATTGGAAGTGTGATAAGGTTTACAACAACATATCAAGTGTGATCCACAAGTGGGATCTAGGGAGGGTGGGGTACAGACCTTGCTCCAGTGTGATCCCACAACTTTGGCAAGGTTTCCTGATTACATAATCTCCTTTTTGTGTTTCTTATTATTGTATAAGCCCTTTCACGTTTGTAGTTGTTAAATGCTAGGTACTGGTTGTTGGCTGCATATAGTTCCTTAAGGCTTTGTTAAGAGATTGTCATACATCCCAGTCTATTTTACTCCACATATTTCCATTTGGCGTTGTTTAAATTGTGGAACCATTAGTTAATATCAGTAAATCCCCGTGATGTATAAGATTATCAACTAACGGGGCTTAAATAAAGGGAAGCATAAACGCCTACAATGCTATGGCTTTATGATTCAATAATTTCCATTCATTTGCCAATTTTTTGCACACTGACTACTGGGTGTTTAATATTTACTTTCAAATGTCCAGAAATGGTGAATCCAACAATTTGGCTAACTTAACTCTATGGTTTTTTAATTCTTTGTTGTTGATTCAGTTTGATATTTGACTCTACATGGTTGAGTTGGCCAAGCACTAGTTTGATTATTTTACCCCCTTGTGTACTTACAAGGTAGGTAATGAAAGCTGAGCAAATTATGAATTAACGCTGGAACGTTGACAGTCTTAAAGTCTACGGCATTTTAGAGACTTCGGGAATATGCTTACTTAGTCGACAAAATTGTTCATACTTGTCTCAGTTTTGGTGTGGCAAGCAAAACTGAAGATCTGCCATCAAAGCTGATGCTACTCATGCTAGGAATACGTGATTTAACTTGATCAGTTTATCTTGACCAGCTAGTTGGCATTTTACTCCCGAAATTGTAGTAGTATTTAAATGAGGTGGTTGGCAAATACTGGAGAGACATGATCTAAGAGGTATTATTTTAGAAGTTGCCTCTGGGATTTCATGTGAACAGAAATGGTTAAATTTATCCTCAAAATTTTGCTTCTACCATTCAGTTTAAATTTTTCAAGAATTGGGGATCCTGTCTAACAACATACTTTACTTCTTAAGCTCTTGCTTCTGTTGGACATGCCATTTTTACTTATTTAAGTATATGCTGGATCCGTGGCTCTTTCCTATGAGAAACGCTTTTACTGAATTTGGACTTTGCTAGAGCCAAACTGGTATAAGCAAAGTGGAGGCTTGATTGGGTTGTGGCTTAAATATCTTGTCCCTTTATTGGGTGTCCAATTGTGTATACCGGAAAATAGTGTAGATTTCTTAACTTCTTGGCATGAATTGTACTTATCCAAATCTTCCACTTGTGGTAGTATGATGGGTTATATGGAGGGAAAGAAATGCTTTTTTTTTTGTTACTTCAAGAAGGATAATGTAATAATCTCAGGCCCAAGTGTATGGTTTTGCTTAGTTTTGGTGCAACAAAGCTATGGCAGTTGTTTAAAACTGGAGGCTATTGTTGACTTTATTTGCTGTTTACACACATTGTAACGTTCTTGTTTTGGATGTAATTCTGCTCCAACATTCCCTTAACCCAGGTACTTTCTCACATCTATAATCTCTTTATTACTTTGGAGGAAAAATAAAAAATCCGGTTCCTTGTATGGTTTAGAAACAGTATTTAGAAAACTAGTATATGTGGTTGGTTGTTGAGCACAAGAAACTGGTATAGGGCATGTGTTTTTATCAGAAAAAACTTGTAGTGGTGAAGTTACTGGCGAACTGACATGGAGATCAGTGTGGAATGTCTAACTGCTTTATTTATTACTAAAATAAATATAGTCATTTAAAACAAAAAGAGATTACTGTTAATGTTCATATGAATCTCCCTTTAATTTATTTGTCTCATCCTGATAAAACATAGTTTTTATTTCATTCGAAGAATCCACAGAGCCAGAGTTCGTCGCTCCATTTGTGAAGTAGATTTTAGTCAGAATAACTAGTTGCTGGAGTTTGTAATACAGAATTGTGTCCTCTTTAGTAACATTTTGTGCATATCAATTTCCAGGGTATCATACATATGAGATTGTGTGTTCTACTTTGTGCATGGTTTTTCGTATCTAAAACATTGAGCTACTTTATTTGAAAAAACGCAATGGTACTTTTCACCACTTCGAGAACATAGGATTCTCGTAAACTGTCTGCACACGGGACATAGTATGAAGTAGTTCTCTATATCCCATTTTTTAACTTGCACTTACTTTTGGATTGATGGTAAGATCTTCAACTTTTCTTCTTTACCTAATGATTGGCAGTTGGATTAAGTATGCAATTCTCAATGATGTTAATGTTGCTACATACTTCAGTTTTTAGTTTAATTTCTAAAAAGCTGTAGTTATTGGCAGCAGTTGCATCCTAAAGGACAGTCAATGAAGTTCACCGCTAACAAAGGTTAATTCATTTAGTTGCTTGTAAAATATTGTGTGATAACTTGTCTTTTTGTAAGATACAAAAAAGGATATTTCGAGGGTGTATGAAAATTTCACCTTGAGGCTCATCTCTGATGGATGATTAATTCACGTACTTAATTACACTTTCCCTATTTGCTCCATCATACATCAAGCAGGTCATTGCATGTCGGCAAAAATTGACAACATGGTTTTCATCTTTGAGGGGAAAAAATGATGCTGTAATTAGCCTGGCGCCTGTTGTATCGTTGCTGGGGCAGAACACTGAAGCCTGGCGGGATTCTATCACATGGTGGGCACATCACCGGATAAAGTAGTAACTAACAAGCTGGGACGGAGTTTCAGGAACCACCGTAAAAGAACTCTGTTTCCTTTGTACCCAGCTAACTAGTACTGTACTTCTCAGAAGCTGCTGGATACTTGTGGATTTATTTCTCTGGAGCTTCAGTTAGCAAATATCTAAGAAATACTTTATTAACCTTTCCGTTATTGCAGTATGTTTAATGCCAATAGATTATCATCATAACATAGTTTGTATCCAAAATCTGTATCAATCATGATAAGAAATCAACGTTGATGTATGATTTTATTTGGCAAATTTGTTGATTCTCAGTGATCACCCGGAATTAGTTCTCGGTAGAGTATTTCATGCTGTGAGCTTTATGGTATTGTGGGCAACTGGAATACCTTGCTAGTTGCTGGAAAAGTTGTTTACCCCCTCCATTTGTTAATCTAGGTTATGGCCTTACGGTATCTTCTTAATTTGTCTTTTTTCTAAAATTATAAAAAAAAAAAAAAAAAAAAATTATTTCCTTCACTTTGGAAAAGAAAAAAAAATTTCTCCGCATTTTTCTGTATCCATCAAATCTCAGTAGTACACACTATCTCAAATATATCCTTGTGATTTTGTCGAGTTTGGTTTACGCTTTTTTTGTGTGTGTGGAATATGAAAATAGGCTCAAAGCACTTGTGGTTTTCGAACTAGGCAAATCATTAACATTTACAAAAAGGAAGAATTTTACCTTTAACAATGAGCTGCTCTTCCTCTTATATATACAAGGAAATGCGTAAACGTAGAGACCGTAATTTGAAAAAGAGAAGTGATCATGGAAATGGGAATTGGCCAAATTCATTGGTGGATCCACTTTGGTCCATGGCAAAGGAATTCTGGCTGAAGCTGTCCAAGTACCCACCAGACACCGAAGTGTCCACAAAAACAGAAGGCATATTGACACTGAGAGGATCATAATCCAAGAGTGGACAATTAGAAGCTGTGCTGCTGGGCTTGGCTTCATAGTAAGCAAGATGAGCTCTAGTAACCATCAGATCTTGTTGTAGCTCCACCATCTTCCGCTGCAAAGACGCTATGGCTCCAATGCAACCGTAAACTGGGTCCCTGAGCCTCACCTCAGCCTCATAGACCAGCGAGTTGACTGTGTCTTCTCGCTGGTCCTCTGGCACTTCATTCAGAATCTTGATCACGTTGCTTGCTCCGAACACCTTGTGGACGTTAGCGAACTTCTTGGGCTCGTCCGATCGGAAATATGGGGCAAATTGGCAATTGGGAGTGCACCTTCTCTTCAAGAACTTACAAGCTGCACAAGAAGAGCTTGAACGAGGCTCATTACTCTTCATGGCTCCCTTTTTCCGCAAACTTCAAATTCACACGACTTCGGCTCTTCTTTTATAGGGTTCAACCTATGTCTTACTCTAGGTATACAGGGACTTCAATACTACAAAATTGGCAAGGCCTGTTATCGCAGTTGGTAAGAGCGTTTTGATAATAGTGCGAAGGTCGCAGGTTCGTAACCTGCAAGGGCCAAACTTTTTATGTTTTTCGTCTGGGTTATATTGAATGGTCTGTCCGTCTTTTCTTTTCTTTGTTAAATGGTCATAGCAACCGGAATACAGACCCCTTTTACTGACAAATAGAGTTAATTTCTCAAAATATTATTGAATTTATGTAAATATTCCATAAAGTAATTTTTATCTAAAATTTATATATATATACTAACTAAAATTACCTAATTACATTATATATCAATTTGCTAAAATATTTACACTTATCTCAAATTATTTATATAAATTCCTTTACTTTCAACTTTCTCTCTCTTAAACATTATACATCTCACAATTCCAATATCTCTTCCGTATTTTAATCCCCCATATGCTCCCACATAAATCCCTTTCCTTGTAACTTTCTCTTTTTTAATCATTACACATGTGAAACACTGATTTTGGAAGAAAAAAATAGTACAATATTTTTGAGGTATTCTTCTTCCTCCTCTGTACAATTATTTCTTGAAAATATTTATTTTCTGTCGTAAAGTTGAGATATTTACTGAGATTTTGTGTTTCTGTTATTAAAATAATTGTGTTTGATCTTTGGATTTGATGTAAATATTTGAGCTTTTGCTTCAAGATTGAATTTTTATATGTTTTTTCTGTTCTTGATTTTGTTGAATATGGTAATTGTGTTTTTCACTTTTATTGAATTAGCCATATAGTTGGGTAAATTACATTAATTTGATATTTTAGATCTAGGAAAGCATGTCAAATACTTGGATCTTCTTTTGATGATTTGTGTGTTCTTGTAGATTTGATTGAACTCCACTTTTTTATTATTTTGTGTTATTTCAGTTCTGGAAATGTTTAGTTAGATTTCAATAAATTTTGCTCTAAATATTGGAAGAAGATAGAATAATCTATGGATTTTGTGTATTTGTTGCTTAGTCCTGCTTCATTTTTTGGGGTGGTTGACTTTCTTACTAGATGATGATGTTTGAGGAAATGAGGTTCTGTGGCGATCTTGATTTCTTCCCTGCTCCGCTAAAGAAAGTGAAAGTGGAAGTGGTTGCCCCACAGAATCGGATTGAGTCAGATTCTGTGGTGGATGATGATTATAGTGATGAGGAGATGGATGTTTATTAGCCTATCTTTGATGTTCATGATCAATTCTATTTGCTGAGCTTATATTCTATGGTAATTTGATCTTTAATGTTTTGAAGAAGTATTTGTTCTAAAATTGATTTATTTGTTGTTGTTCCTGCTAAATATACGAATGTATAATGTTTTATTATACGTACCTATCAGTGTATAATGTTCTTTGAGGTTTTGAAGAAGTGTTTGTTCTAAATTTTTAATATTACATTTGCTTCCTTTTTGTATAATATGTTAGCATACATTAAAGACGATATATAATATGAAACTGTGCTATTCCAGTTAACTTACGAATGTATAATATGTTGTTATACATTCAAATCATTGTATAATGAAATTGTGTCAATCCAGTAAATATTCGAATGTATAATATTTGATTATACATTCTTCTATGTGTATAATGAAAACTGCCGCAATGACAGAAATATCATTTTTTTTTCTAGTTTTATTATTTTTAACATGTTTGTTTAATCCACTAACTCAGTTTACAAAAATTTATGCAGCTATGTACTGATTTGTCGTAACAAAGACTGCAAGTGGGTGTTGGGAGCGTCTTCTATGAATGAATCAAAAATTACTGCTTATATGAAAAGTGGGTGTTGAAGGCATCTTATCCTTATTCATACTCCTTATACATATATTGTGGGTGTGTATATACTATGTAATTTGACAACTATTATAGTAAATAGTTGTTGAAACGTAATGTGTATTACACAATTATATACATTAAACTTTCATATATATACATAATGAATGATATACTATTATATTTTATTAACATGCATAATGTTTTACTGACAACAATGACTTTTAACTGACTACATGTATTATTTTTTGTTTTAACAACATAAGAAATGGCAGACTTATGTAACATAATTCGTGATAATTTAAGTTGTCTTTTTCATTTTGTTTTATGTGTATGGTTATAGATTATACTTTCGTGTAAATGTATGATACATTCACAATGTATTTAATATAAAAAATACACTAAAAGTATGTTAATAATATATGATATAGTATTATAGTTTGTAAATATGTATGACGTTAAAGATTTTCTTTATTTTCTATTAAGTCATGAACGCTTAACAACATGTATGATGTTATGTAATACATATGTTTTACCGTATGAGACACTTGTTCAATGTATTATTAACTTATAACATAATTTACCTACTGTTAAAAATTTAATATGTTGATATACAGTAACACATTATTTTGTAATTTAGTTTTATACTTAATAGATAATAAAATGTAAGACAAACTCAATAACTATCAAACTATATTAGTAACATTACAAAATAGTGTTAAGTAATTGCACAATATTTCTTCAGACGTTATATATGTATAATAAGAATAAGGAAATCCATAAAATGTGAATTAACATCCAAAAAGTAACATTGTAACCATTTAACATCAATTACAAAATCAAGAATTAGTTGTTTCAATGCCGACTATTATAAAAAAATGTTACTCTAAAGTAACAAGTGCCCTTTCATCAATTGTTTGGATATAACTATTTCACGGCCGATGAGGATCCTCATTATCACTCGTGTATCCACTTGTAGTCTTTGTTACGAAAAATCAGTACATAGTTGCATAAATTTTTTTAAATTGAGTCAATGAATTAAACAAACATGTTAAAAATAATAAAATCAAAACAAAATGCAATTTCTGTCATTGTGGCAGTTTCATTATACACATAGACGAATGTATAATCAAATATTATACATTCGAATGTTTACTGGATTGACACAGTTTTCATTATACAATGATTTGAATGTATAACAACATATTATAAATTCGTAAGTTAACTGGAATGGTACAGTTTCATTCCAAAATCCACAAATTATTGTATCTTCTTCCAATATTCAGAGTAAAATCTATTGAAATCTATCCAATTACATGAGCCTGCAAATAGGTAAACAAGTAAATCTAACTAAACATTTCCAGAACTGAAATAACACAAAATAATAAACAAATGTAGTTCAATCAAATCTGCAAGAACACACCAATCATCAAAAGAAGCATAAATATGCACAAATGAGAAAGAGTCTAAGATTTTCTTAGGCATCCCACTTTCTTTGAAGCTTAACAAAAATACTGTACAAGTTATTTCCCACAAAAAATCTAAGAATTTGGCATAATTTTTTAGATCTAAAATATCAAAAAATACAAAGCAAAAAATTAACCAAACCACAAAATTGTTTCTTCAACTCAACGTAAACCCTCACTCCATTGTTGTTTCTTATGACAGTTGGAGAAGAATTTCCTTCAACCACATATTTAAATTCTATTTTTTTTTGTACTTCGTCGATATCCAATTCCATGGCGATTGTAGAAATCAATTTCAAGTAAGTAATACCTTCCGAAACAATTATTGCATCACTTTTGTATGACTCATAACTTATTTTTGACTCCTAAATTCCAGCATGTCACAGCAATATGGGGATATTCATATTGATTTAAGTAGTACTAAAGTAGAAGAGTTTTATTTCTTTTTCCTTTCCAAATCTTGAATCCAAGATTACAAAAAAAAAAAATTGAACTTTCAGAAAAGTTTTGAAATTCAATATCAAGATACTACTTTTATCCAGAAAAGAGTTAAAGTTGCCCAACTATTGCCTTCAATTAAGGAACTTTAAAATAAGTAATTATTTCAATTACCTTAAATTTAGGATTAGTTGTTACATCATACATTCGACCAATGTATAATATGTGACCGAATGTATGAGTATGTTTGCAAAAAAAGGGAGAGAGAAAACAAGAAGAAATTTTGTGTAATTATTTTAATTGTCTAGGGGATTTATGTTGTTTACACAATTTTTATTTCTTTTAGGACAATATTGTCAGTGAACTATGTACTTCTTTCCATTATAAGGTAAAACTAAGAAATTGTTAAAGATATGTTTGGAGAACCACAAAAAAAGTGAAAATAGATGTAATTACATGGTCTAATTCTCAATTTGAAATAGAGAATTAGGTGCAATTACGTGATGTAATTACAAAGTTACATTTTATTTATTTATTTAAAATAAAATTTAATATATTTTTCTTTTAAATTTCTATTATTTTAGTTTCTTTTTTATTTTTACTTTTTTTTTTCATTTTACATTATTTATCTTTCATCTCTTTTCTTCTCATTTTCCAACTTTACTTCTTATGATTCAATATAAATACTCATATTTTTTTCTTTATTTAGCGCATTATTGCATTTTTATAAGTTTTATTCTAGTGTTTGAATTAAAGTAGTATTTTATTATTGAATGAGATTATAGACTTATGTGTTTTTCGTTCTTCTGAATTATGTTTACTCTTCGAAATTTTGTACAAGAGTATTATGTTTTTCTCTTGAATTTTGAATTTATGTTTCGGTTTATTTGTTTTAGTAGTATAGACATACTATTTCATATTGAATGTCACTGCAAATTGTCTAATAACATATAATTTCAATTTTTCTATGGCTTTCCAAATATATCCTTAACTATTTTTTAGTTTCACCTTATTTTGAAAAGATGTACATAGTTTAATGACAATATTTTCCTAAAAGAAATTAACAAAAGTTACTTTAGTAGGATGTTTGCACAAGTTCAATGGCAATTGAAAAATTAACTCGACAATTTGAAGTGACATGCAATATAAAATGACAAGTCTATAGTACTAAAAAAAATAAATTGAAACATAAAACAAAACACAAATTGAAAATTCAAGAAAAAAACACAATACTCTTATATAAAATTCCAACGAGTAAATAATTCAAAAGAAAGGAAAAACACATAAGTCATCTCATTCAATAATGAAATACTACTTTAATTTAAACACTAGGATAAAATGCAGTAATGCGCTAAATGAAGAAAAAAATACGAGTAATTATATTGAATCATAAGAAGTAAAGGTTGGAAAATCAGAAAAAAGAGATGAAAGATAAATAATGTAAAATGAAAAAAAAGTTAAAAAAAAAAAATTAAAATAATAGAAATAAAAAAGAAATTTAAAAGAAAAGGATATAAAATTTTATTTTAAAAATAAAAATAAAATGTAACTTTGTAATTACATCACGTATTTGCACCTAATTCTCTATTTCTAATTGAGAATTGGACTATATAACTATATCTAATTTCACTTTCCTTGTGGTTCTCCAAACACATCCTTAACAATTTTTTAATTTTACCTTATAATGGAAAGAAGTGCATAGTTCAGTGACAATATTGTCTTAAAAGAAATAAAAGTTACTTTAGTGGGATGTTTATACAAGTTCAATGACATTTTGAGGAATTCACTCCAAATAAAAAGGGTAGTGAAAGATAGTGAGAGATGGGGTATGTGTGTCTCAAAGAAGCGGGGGCGAATCGAACATATAGAGGTCCAACGCGAGACTAGTGAGGGATTTTATTTTAATTAATTAATTTTATATATCTCTATATATCTTTAATCTATATCTATAATCTATAATCTATAATATATTAAAAGTGTGAAGTCCCTTAGACAAGTGATTTAAATTTTTTGCCCTTCATTAAAAGTCTTCGCAATAGATAAAATTGTCTTTTTTTGTAAACTTATTTTCTTTAATTATTATATTACTATAATTAAAATATTTAAAATAAAAAAATTTAAAATATATGGTAAGAGATAGTAGGAAAATTAATAATTAAAGAGTCATCAAATATATGGTAAGAATATATATATATATATATATATGTATATATATATATATATATATGTATTTTCATAATTAAAGGATTAAAGAGTCCTAAATATATATGGCAAGAGCAAAATATATAGTAAATTGATTTTTCCTTAAATACATAAAAAAAAAGTCCTAAAATATATGATAAGAATATATATATATATATATATATATATATATATATATATATATATATATATATATATATATATATATATATATATATATATATATATATATATATATATATATATTAACTTTTAGGTTAATTTGGGTTAATTAATACTGACAAACTCTTGAAAGATGATTTAAGGTCCTACGGCCTTTAACAAGTACAATAAATTTTCCATACAAGCATGCTAAGTAATTACATTTATCATGAATTTATAAACTTTCTTCTTGCTTTAAATTATGGTTTTATTTATGCAGTTTTGCTTTTCCTTTGTCATTTCGGTGAAGCTTTTAAGTATAAATTGGTTTCTGCCATAATTTTGTTAACTGAAGTACCTTCTTTTATTTAGGTCATTATTTCAAAATTTGTATAGAGAAATTGATAGTTTAAGTTGGAATAGCGTGGATTGCAGCAGTTCGATATTTTTATAACTAAAGTTAAAAAAAGAAAAATATATTTAAGCTTCATCAAGAGCTTGAAGATGACAATGGTAATAAATCTTCTCTATTCCAAATTTCTGTTTAATCTTTCATTCATAGAGAAAGATAATTTAATTAAATCAATTTTATGTGTTTTATTATTATTTTTTAAACGAGTACAGATGAAACAGATGAGAGTACATATGGATTGTGCTGGATGTGAGAGCAAGACTAGAAAATCTCTAAAGTTTGAGGTAAATTACGCCCTTCTATGATTTCAAATTGTGATAAAGTATTTATTTTGAACAAGCTATATATAATTGATTGCAATTGCGATTTGTTTTGGATTCATTTTTATTTTAAGAACTAGAATGAGACAAAGATTGTTGACGTCAAAGACGGAGAAATTTTTCTTCTCAAAAAGGACCAATTAATATAAGGTTCGTTATTTTCCTCCTTTTTACTATAAAATTGCAGGACTTCAACAATTTGAATTATGTTATGATATATATCAATTATAGTGAATGTCTATCAAGATCTATTTGATGTCTATCAGGATTTGATGTATTTGTCTTTTAGTGTGAAACTAGGGACAAATTCCCCCTATAAATAGAAGGACTTCCTTCATTGTAAATCATCCCTTGAGAGAAGTAATAAGAATCACTCTCTTTTCTCTCTACTCTTCTTCTTTGCTCTTTCCTACTTTATAATACGTTATCAACACGAGACTCTAGCAAATAAGGTAAGATTATAAATCTAAAGGTCAAGGTTAGTAATTCCTTATGTTATTTGTATTTTTCTATTAATGATATAATTATTATTGGATTTGAGGAAAAATAATTGGTTTGGAACCATTTATATTTTAAATTTATTCCTCAAGAACAATATTATCAAAAAGGATGATAATATGTTGGGTTCAAGTTACATCGATTCATGCATAAGACGTTTTTATATGGATAAGATGTTGAGTTTGAATCTCAATACACCATATTGATGATATTATGATGGCTAAGGCAAAATAATGGGTGTTTAATGAAAATTCATGAAATTCGACCCATTGAATATGCTCCATTCCATGAAGTAAATGTGGTAGCAATATATGATAAATCTGAAATATGAAAACTTATTTCAATCTTGAGGTGTATGTGGTAGCAGTGCATAATATGTCTGAAAGAAGACAAGTGATTGAATGCACGAATATACGCATAGAGGGACAATATGATAATGATCATCAAAAATGATGATATTTTCAGACACTTATATGATTATAAGATATACTAGAGAAAAATTCTCTACATCATATGTATGCCTCGATTTGCTTCTGAAGTAGCAAAATCTTGAAAGAGGTTATAAGCTATCATAATTTGATAGGCTTAAGGCATGATATATTCCATTCCTGGGGAATGAGAAACTTATTAATGAATACGTGCACTTGATTGTGATTGTATCACAACTCACTTCCGAAAGAGGTTAAATAATTTTGAAATCTACTTTTGAAGTAGTAAATCTAAAATTTATTCATATAATAGTAAATATGAAATTTACTAAAGCAAAAACACATATGATGGTAAACTTGGAGTTTACTAGATTAAAAGTTCATAAGTTGACATGAACGATTACGATATTCCGAAGATGTGCATACCAAGTACTGAACATATATTGAAGAATTAGAAAATTCTTCATGAACTTTAATGTTGCTTGTTCTCATGATAAGTTTGTTGGACCAACTAATTTTGGGGTTGGATCCCTTAAAATCTGAAAAGAATAAAAGGTGAATAAGGGCCCGTTCACCTATCATGTAATATGTTGAAAAGGTGAATCAATAAGATGGATCACATATACATTCATAGGCAACCTATGTTTGACATTCATAAAGTTACTTGTTCAATATAAATTGAGTATAATTTCAGATTGTGTAATCAAGATAATTTATCTTGATGATAATGGTTTAACATTAAATGTCTTCCATAAATAGTTGAACCATTATTAATGAGAACAAAGTTTCATATATTGGTCTGAAATATGATATATTGCATACAATAGCACTTGTATGCATTAGACTAATATATTATGATTATTTCTTCCCTTTTAATTGGTTCAAGGTCAGGAACCAACTATTTTATCTAATAGTTTTGATGTGCGGTATACGATTAATAAATATACCATGATACATAAAGATGGATTCCTCAAAGAAGATGGAGAATGTATGTTAGTTTTCCTAACATAAGGAGGAGATTATAAGCAACTATGAAATATGTTAGGAATTATCATCAGATCTTCATTCAAAAGATAATTCAAGTCAAATGCCGAAAACATCTTATATTTAGCTGAAAGTGCTCCTATTTTGACTCATTAAAGGATAAAGTCTATGCATGCGTGAAGCTTGATAGAACAATCGGTTCCAAATAAAATAATCCTTGAAAAAGATAAGGAGCAAATAATCATGATAAGAAGGCAATGTGCTCTTGAAGAGCCTACGACATAACACTTCATGAAACCTTATGAGAGGTTTAGGTACCCGAAAATAATAAAGTGATGAGATCTCAAAATTTTATGTCGCATTGTGAACCGATACAAAATAAGAAATCATCGATGATATCTTTGATACAATATTGGCACAATATTGTAAAAGATTATGAGGATCTAAATTCTACGTTAATTTAAGCATGCTGACGTATAAATATTTATCAAGTGACCTGAAAGGATGCATTTTGGTAAGTGTAAAACTTATTTGATTTGCAGTCCAGACACTTGAAGATGTCACACTTGACATGTTGGATATTGTTACTTGACAAACATCCATATGAAAATCCCTAAAGGATTCAAAATGCCCGAAGCATATACAGTTTCTGGGAAAATTTTTATTATACTCATAAGATATAATTTGATGATTTGAGTATCATTGAAACTCTTGGAGAGTTTTCAAATGCAATAGAGTATTTTCTTAAATGAGAAACATGCAAAAATTAAATAAGGATCCATTCCGACCTCAAGAAATGAATGAGGAACTCCTTAGTTATGAAGTATCATATCTTAGTGCAATTGATGCACTAATGTATCTTGCAAATACTGCAAGGCCTGATATAGCCTTTTTTTGGGTTAATTTGTTAGCAAGTTTACAGTTCCGATCTTATTGGTCATACTAATTTTGGGTACTTATGTGACCTACATAAAGCTCGGTCTCAAATAGGCTATATGTTCATATATGGTGGTACTGCAATATCTTGGAGATATACAAAACAGTCTATCGTAGCCACTTCATTGAATCATGCTGAGATAATAGCTATTCATGAAGCAAACCGGGAATGTGTATGGTTGAGTCCATGATACATCTCATTCGAGAAAAATGTGGTGTAAAATATGACAATCTACCCATAATTTTATATGAAGATAATGCATCATGCATAGCACATCTTAATAGAGGATTCATAAAAGGAGATAGAACGAAGCACACTTCATCAAAACTTTTCTACATGCCTGAGCTACAAAAGAATGGTGATATCAACGTACAACAGATTCGTTCAAGTGAAAATGTGGCTGATTTATTCCCCAAGTATTCTCCAATTACAACTTTTAAGATGATGGTGAACAAGATCGGAGTGCAAAGATTCAAGGATGTTCTTATTAGGGGGAGTTAATACGCGTTGTACTCTTTTTCCCTTACGAGATTTTATCCCACTGGGTTTTCCTTGTAAGATTTTTAATGAGGCAGCCTATATGCGTATTGTTAGACATTCAAGGGGGAGTGTTATGATATATATCAATTATAGTGAATGTCTATCAAGATCTATTTTATGTCTATCAGGATTTGATGTATTTGTCTTTTAGTGTGAAACTAGGGGCAAATTCCCCCTATAAATAGAAGGGCTTCCTTCATTGTAAATCACCCCTCAAGAGAAGTAATAAGAATCACTCTCTCTATTCTCTCTACTCTTCTTCTTCTTCTTTATTGTTTTATAACAAATTAAATTTGAATCATTGAATTTCCTGTGGTTCTACCCGATCTATTTTAAATTGTATTTTAGTTGATGCAGATTTTTGTACTATTATAATATATAAATTCAATTAACACCTTCTCTTCTTATTTTCAGAACTAGAATGCGATAAAGACAGAAGATTTTTGCACATAAGATCATCGACTTCAATATTTTCAGAACTAGAATGAGATAAAGATCGAAGATTTTCGTACATAAGATAGTCAACTTCTTTTGTCAGAGAGGACCAATTAATAAAGGTTTATTATTTTTCTTTTTTTTAATATAAACTTGTAACACTTCAAAAATTACGAAGCACACACCTCTATTTTTCTTTTATTTTTATTATTGGATATGTAACTCTATAGATAATATTATTCATAATTATACACGGGTTATTGTATATTTCCTTGTACATCTTTCAAAGTAAGTAACGTCATTAAATATTGTGTTAGTGTCTCGAATCAACAACTTTGATTTTGGTTAGAGGTTTGTTTCCTTCACTCTTTTTTCCTTTTTAAATTTGCATCTTAGTTTAGTGAATCTGCTGCCTTTTTGTTTTTTTTTTTTTTATAATTTGGCAGCCAATTGACTTTCTAATTTTTGTTCATACTATAGATAAGGAGTTTTCACATAGCAAATAGAGAGCAAGATATTGGTTCCCATATAGGTTATGTTCTTTGTTGCCATTGATCTTCTGAAAATACATGGTCACAATTTTCGTCTTTCATAAAATTATTTCCTGATAAGAGTATTTGCACTAATCTTGGGTTTACATGCATGTTAAGTTCTTTAAGATTTACAAATGTTAATTTAGTTATTTATATTTGGATAACTTCATATATGGTTGATTGGTTCACATGCAGGTTATGTTCTTTGTTGCCATTGATCTTCTTCCGAAAATACATCGTCACAGCTTTCTACAAATCAGAGTATTTGAATAGATAAAAAATAATTTAATTTTAAATAATTAAACGTTATACGTGCGAGGCACGTGTAATTAAACTAGTATATATATATACATATAGAGGTCTAACGCGAGACTAGTGAGGGATATTATTTTAATTATATATATATATTTCTTATTTCTTTTCTTATACTATATAGAAAAACGAGTGAAAGCTGTTGTTGGAAGTAGGCAGCTGGCGGTCGAACTACCTGCTTGCTCTGTGATTTTACTGTATCGTTTCTAATTAATTATTATATGACATTCACGTATTAGAAAATTAATAAAATTTAATTTTAAAAAATTAAAATAGATATTTATGACATATCTGTTTCAGTTGCTTTAATCGTAATTTTATTACATTACCCCTAAGTAATTATTATAAGACATATAAGTATTAAAAAATCAATGATCTTTAATAAAAAAAGATAAAATGAACATAAAATGATAAATTAACTCTTTGATGTTTTAAATTAATTTGACATCTTATAAGAGGCACACTTAAAAAATTTTCACAAGTATATCTTATAGCAATTTTGTTTTATCACTTTTAATTAGTTATTATGAGTCATTCAAGACGTGCAGATTCGCGACTTCAATCATGATATTTGGCTGACTCTCGAAATTATATCATTGTTGCTTAAATTGAAATGGAAAAAAATGTTGTAAATCATAATAATTAAAAACTTAAATTCCTTTTAAATTATAAATTGACGAGAAAATGGTCACATACCCCCAACCTTTACCCCAAATCCCAACTACACAACTATACTTTAAAGAGGTCCTATGACCCCCATGAACTATTTAAAAATGAAATATATAACCCCCCAAATGCTGATGTGGCAAGAGTGTGCTTTTCACTTTCTTTAAAGAGAGTGAAAACCGAACTTTTTATTAAAAATTTAATTTTAATATTTTTTAAAATAAATTTATATAATTTTAATTATTATTTTTCTTTATTTATTTTCTTTCTCTTCTTGTTCTTCAATTCATTTTCTTTCTTCTTCCTCAATTCTTCTTCAATTCTTCTTCAATTCTTCTTCTTCTTCTTCTTCTTCTTCTTCTTCTTCTTCTTCTTCTTCTTCTTCTTCTTCTTCTTCTCTTCAACAAAACACAAAACACCATGGCTGCTCCCCACACATAGACCAAATTCTGAAATTTCATTAAAAACAAATAACTAATTCCATTCCATTTCAAGAACACACACCCCAAATGGATCTATCTTCAATTCCATCAAAATGATAAAATTAATAATTATTTCAACAATTGGTGCAATAGCTAAAATAAAATTTGGTAGTGGTGTAGCGTCGATTGGTGATGGACAGTGGCGGCGGCGCCTTCACCGGAGTTCGTCAGCGGTGGCGCTGCGCTCAAATACGATTTCACGACGATTGGAGCATCGGTTTTGGATGATTTTATTGGGGTGAGCTCGTGTTGAGGTGGCGCACCTGTTGGGACTGGTCTGCGACGCCAAAAGTCGCCGGAGTTCTGATGACGACAGCAGGCAGTGGTGGATTCGCGATTTGACGGCAGCGGCGACGCCAACTTGGTTGATTCAAGTTGAGTTGCTCACATGAATTTTTGGAAATGTGAACATATTCATGAATCAAAATCTAGTCCTTCTCCTCAATTAATCCGGATTCCTATGCTTCCAAAAATGCTTCCCAAAGGAAAAAAAATTGGGAAATGGAAAGGAAAATTCAAAGAAGAGAATATATATATATATATATATACATATATATATATATATATATATATTAAAGAATAATAATTAATTTTTTATATAAAAAAATAATATTACGTTGAAATTAGGTGGCATTACATGGCAGGTGTGTGTTGCTCACTTTCCATTGCGCATCTGGGCATCAGCGTTTGAGGGGGTATATACTCCATTTTTAAATAGTTCAGGGGATCCATAGGACCCCTTCAAAGTATAGTTGTGTAGTTGGGATTTAGGGTAAAGGTTGGGGGATATTTTACCATTTTCTCTAAATGACTATCAATGTCACAATAGTATGAACAAGAAGAGTATTACAAATTACAATAACAAACAACTTAAAATAGTAAATTAGGATGTCGACATGCCTGCTTCAGCTGTGATTTCACTATAACAACAACAACAACAACAAACCCAGTATATTCCCACATTGTGGAGTCTGGAGAGGGTAGAGTGTACACAGTCCATACCACTACCTCTACAAAGGTAGAGAGGCTATTTTCGATAGACCCCCGGCTCAAGATAAAATGCAGTATACGCAAGCATCAAGAGCATAGAACATAATAAAATAACATAGGCACGACATCCACAAAAATATGTACATTGCCAAACAAAGGACACCAAAGTCCACCTAAATACTGACTACGACTCAACCATACCCTTAGCCCTCTATCCTAATACTTTTCCTCTATATCTTCCTATCTAGGGTCATGTCCTCAGTCAGCTGTAACTACTCTATCTCACGTTTAATCACTTCTCTTCAGTATTTTTTCGGCCTCCCCTACCCCGTTTAAAATCTTCCAAGGCCAACTTCTCACACCTACGAACTGGGGCATCCGTGCCTCTCCTCATCACATAAACAAACCATCTCAATCTCACTTCCCGTATTTTATCCTCCACTGACACCACTCCCACCTTCTCCCGAATAATTTCATTCCTAACCCTGTCAGCCCTTGTGCATTCACACATCCAACGCAACATCCTTATTTTCTCCACCTTTAACTTTTGGATATGCGAATTCTTAACCGGCCAACACTCTGCTCCATACAACATGGTAGGCCGGACTGCAACTCTATCGAATTTACCTTTCAGCTTGGGGGGCACCTTCTTATCACATAAAATTCCTAAAGTGAGCCTCTATTTTATCCAACCTGCCCCAATATGGTGAGAGACATCCTCGTTTATCTCTTCATTTTCCTGAATCGTAGACCCGAGATACTTAAAACTATGCCTCTTGCAAACCGCCTGAGACTCCAACTTTACTACCACTTCCTCCTCTTGCCTCAAGTCACTAAACCTGCACTCCAAGTACTCTGTCTTGTTCCTACTCAACTTGAAACCTTTAGACTCTAGGATTTGTCTCCAAACCCCCAACTTATCATTAACCCCTTATCGCGACTCATCAATAAAAAATATTAAAAAATATTTTAATATTATAACTTATTAATGTATTAAAAAATTAATAATATTCAATAAAAAATAAAATAAATATTTATAACATGTCTTATTCAACTGTTTCAACTGTAATTTTACTATATCACCCTAATTAATTATTATATTTCTAATTAATTATTATAATTTATAAGTCATTTATATATTAGAAAATTAATAATATTTAATTAAAAATAAAATAGACATTTATGACATGCCTATTTCAGCTGCATCAACTATAATTTTATCGTATCACCTTAATTAATTATTATTAATCATCTAAGTATTAAAAAATTAATAATGTTTAATAAAAAAGGTAAAATAGAAGAAAAATTAAAATTAACTCTTGATGTTTTAAATTAAATTGCCGACTTATATGAGATGACTGCTTCAACTGCTTCAACCGTGAGTTTACCATATCACTCATGATTAATTATTATAAGTCATTCAAGTATTAAAAAATTAATAATATTTAATAAAAAAGATAAAATAGACATAAAATATAAATTATTTTTTGATGTTTGTATAAGTCATTTAATTATGAAAATAATAATAATATTTAATAAAAAAGATACAATAGATATAAAATGATAAATTATTTTGTGATGTTTTAAATTAACTTGAGGTCTTATATGGGACAACTTAAAAAAAACACAAGTATTCATTATAAGAATTTTACTATGTCACTTCTAATTCAAAAATCATAAATTATTTTTTGATGTTTTAAATTAACTTAACGTCTTATATGGGACCGCTTAAAAAAAATTCACTAGTATTCGTTATAATAATTTTGTCACTTCTAATTAGTATAATAGACGAAAAAATATTATAAATCACAATACTAAAATAACTTAAATTATTTTTAAAATATAATTGACTATCAATTCCACAAACGGTTGAACAACTTAAAATATTGTTATACAAATTTCATCAATCTAAATATAATAATATATATACCTAACTTAGAATTTATCAACCAAACAAATGAAGATTTTAATTAAATGATAAAATTATACATAACGTAGATTTTTTAAGGATCAACATTAAGTCGTGCGTGCGTAAGCCAACTAGTATATATATATATATACTTTTTTTATAGTCAAATCTTTTTTAATAATTCTTTTTTAATTGACAATATAGATGATTCATTTAATCTCTCTTGAGACATTGTTGATCTTAGGTAAGACTTTAATTTTAAAAATCTTCTTTCAATTGAGTCAATCGTAACATGAACTGTCAACATTATTCTAGATGCAATATAGGCATTAGGAAAAAAAATCAAGCCTTTTATTTGACTGAGTATATCAATTACATTATTATCTTCTACTTTTACTACTACTCTTAATACTTTTAATTTAGAAAATAAATCTAAACCATCAATATCAAAGTGACTATTATGCATTAGGGAATATCAAGATTAAGATAATTTAATATTTCTATTTTCATGCCCCAAAGAGTCACATAATAATACTAATGTGTTTATTTTGTATCCTAAGTAATTGCCTAAGTGACCTAATGGACGATACACCAGCGAAGAGGTAACATGGGACATGATGGTTCAAGGAAAAAACAACCAAACATAAATGAACAAACAAAAAATGCTATTACTTTGGTATCTTGATTGGAGGGGTGGGGGATGGGACGTGATGATTCACCGCCAAAAGAAATATGAAATTTTACAACAATTGATTATGAAAGAACAGAGATATCACAAGAGTAGGAAAACCTATATATAAAGAAAGTAGTACTCTCTACAAGATGGAAACCTAACACCTATGTACGCAGAGGCTATAGCTACACAAAGATTCAAAGAACTGAACTGCATTATGTATCTAAAATTTGAAAGGAATAAATCGAACATGTTTCCAAATTCAAAGGAAGTTGAATTTTATCCTTACAGTAAATACTAAATCATGATCTCGAAATATTTTATCAAGTACATAATTCACTACTGTTGGAGTCCCACATTAGTTGGTTAAAGGGTCCTTGGTCTCCTTATATGATCTTGGGTAATTCTCCCATCATGAGCTAGCTTTTGAGGTTGAGTTTGGCTCAAGGTCCCTTCTTGACATGGTATCAAAGCCAGGTTCATCCCCGTTTTGGACTCCCGGTCCACGCACCAGTGTCAGTTGGGCCTGGGCGTGAGGGGGTGTTAGAGTGGGTAAAAAGTCCCACATTGGTTAGGAAATGGACTGGTGGTTTGCTTATATAAATTTGAACAATCCCCACCTCTTGAGCTAGCTTTTGAGGTTGAGTTAGGGCAAGGTCCATTTCTTTATCAACTACTTTGGTTAAATGATGACTTGCTTATGCATGTGTAAGTCATTTCAAAAGTTATAGAGAAAGAAAGCATACCAAATCTTTTTATCTTATCTGGATGAACTTATTTTTAAGATAACCGGTCATGTCGAATTTAGACTCTAGGGGTATGTTCGGAACTAAGGAAAATGTTCTCGAGGAAAATAATTTTTTAGGATAATGTGAATTTTTTATTTATTTTGTGATGTTTGTTACGTAACAAAAAAAAATTATAAAAATATTTGTATTTAATCTAGACAAGTATAGTTGGTGGGGTTGGGAGTTAGGGTAGGGCCGCGGTGTTGCAAGAGTATGGAGAAGATTTAGTAGGCGTTTGATTATAAAAAAACTAAAAAAATTTGAAGTTGGAGTTGGAGTTGTGTTTGGTCATGTGTTTTAAACGTTTTTTTTTTACTTTTGAAAAGTCTTTTTTAAATGTAATTTTATGCCCCCACCTTTTAAAAACTATCAAAATTGTCCAAATAACTAATTTACCCACTAACATATAACCAAATGTGATTCTTATAAATTCAACAAAGCCTTTTCAGATAGATATTGCCAAACACAACTCCAACTTCAAAAGATACAAAAAAAAAAACATGATTTTTTTTTCATGGCCAAAAGCCTACTATGTTTTTTCAAAAAAAAAAAAAATTGAAATAATGTTCATGCTTGAATTTACATAAATAAAATTTTAAAAGTAAAAATGAATAAAAAAAACAGGTTGAGATACAGTTTCAAGTTGAATATGAAATTTTCATTATCAACATTAATTTTCAAGTGTAGTAAAAAATTGCTTCATATAAAAGTGAATAATTTTTATGACCAACAAGGTCATCATAATGGCCTCTTGTAAGGGCATCATACATGCATTATTTTTTGGTCATTCATTCAGGGACCAGTGAGTACCAATCTGACAACATTTCCCTGATTCTCCTCTATAATTGATATTCATTTCACCTGTGAATTGCAAATGAAGACACTTTGAACTTTTTCTAAATGAAAACAAAGAACAAATTGATAAATCTTGGTTATTTCTTGAAAAGTAAAAAAGTAAGATATTGAAATTCTGACGCCACACATGAATTTAAACTAATACACTAATATAATATTGTTCTATATTTCTTTATTGCGTAGCTGATTCAATATGAATAAAGGTGAAAAGAGAGAAAAAGAACATTATAAAAATTGATTGATCAAAATTTGCTGACAACATAAATAAATATTAAACCTTAAATAAATAGTACAGAGAAGGGTATTCCCCTTTTAGCATGAGTCAAAATAGATAGTAGTTACGCATTTATTCATGGTTGTTAGCGGATGGATAGATGCAGTTAATAAGAAGGGTTTTGTGTAATATTAAAAAAATTAGGGTTATATGTAATAATAATAAAAGTTAGAACTGGAATTGAAAAAAAGTGAAAATAACAAAAAAATTATTTTCGCTTTTCTGAAAATAAATTTGGAATTGTTTTTAGAACTTTTATGGCCAAACACCATAAATCTTATAAAGTGAATTTTTTTTTGGAAAAATGTGAATAATTTCCAGGGCCAAACAACCTCTTAGAATGGTACCCACTTTCAAAACTTAATTCACTCCATACCCACTTAATTTCTTTTCTATTTATTTTTTAGGATTAGGGTTTGAAAAAAGGAGAAAACTGGGATAGTGTCACGATCCAATTTACGAGTCATGATGGCACCTACTATATCCCACCAGTAGGTAAGCCAAACTATAGCCCCAAACTATAAACAATGGGCTAATTTGATGTAAAATGGCCTGAAAGGCTGGGAATCAACAAACTTAAGACTTATAATAAACAAGACAATAAATATAATCTGAAAGATAACTTAAACATAAATAACTATCTCACTACTACTAGTGTCAGTAGCTACTACACATACACCACAAGTTCTGAATAGTCAAATACAATCTGTCTCGAAAATAAAAGACTAGACATAGATAAATAGAAGGAAAAAGGGAACTCCGACGCCAAGAGCTCACCTAATCTCCGAAATCAATCCTGCATGTGCATCGAATCAGCAACGGTAACTAGTGTTCGGATCTATACCAAAAAGGTACAGAAGTGTAGTATGAGTAAAAAAAATCCACAAGTACTCAGTAGGTATCATCGACCGATTGAGCTAAATCTTGATATAAATATGATAAAATGCGAGATAAAGTATGCTAAATCAAGGTAAAAGGTAGCCTTGGAAATAAACTCCAATCCCATTGTGCATAAATAGATCAACAAATTCAAAATAGTAATGTTAATATTACACAATTATATATACTAAATTGATCTCCATAAGCCAATAAGTGCGGAAAAGTAAATAACCCAATGCAGGCCCCCCATAATCCTGAGGGTACAATCGAAGAAAAGTAAATAACTGGGTAACCATAATTTACTAACCATTATGCCATAACCAAGAACCCATCCGTATCATATCGCATCATAAACAACTCTCAATGTCTAACTCGAATCAAAACTCAATAATATCATTATCATTATTATTGCCATTTGTCGAACTCAAACCGAAACTCAAATTATAAGCATCATCAAAACTAGCAAGACTTGAACCAGAACTCATATCATCAATAACATAGTCAATTGCTGGACTCGAACCAAAACTCATATCACTAATATCATAATCAATTATTAGACTCAAATCAAAACTCATATTATCAATATCATAATCAATTGCTGAACTTGAACCAAAACTCATATCATCAATATCAAAATCAATTACCGAACTCAAACCAAAACTCATATCATCAATATCATAACCAATTATCAAATTCGAATCGATACTCATATCATCAATATTAATAACTATCAAATTTTGCCGTAATTAGCATCGACCTTCCAAAATCAAACTGTCATATCCATTAAGCAACTAATCTCCTTAAAATCCCACAATAAAATTTTTAAAATGTAATACAACGTATAAAGGCCTACCAAAACTAGCTTAATTCTTGGCCTAAGGCGGTCGGAGGGTCCCATTTCTAATTTCCAAAGTCCATTATAAGGTAACTTCTACCCCGAACTAGGCTAAGGTATCTAAATCCACTTTTAGATGTTAAACAAGTCATAATTATCCCTAAGATAGAAATTCTACCTAAAGCATAAGCAACCAAGTTAATTATGCCTAAATTGTAATTTCAAGATAGCCTAAGCAGTACAACTAACCCCAAATATTAACAATAATTCCTCCAACATCTAAATCCCATCCCAAATCTAGCATAGTATCAGAATTATACTATGATATAGCTCAATCTATGAAAAGGGTAAACCTAGCCTACCTGAACACTGAAGAAAAGCTTGAAGAATCTACTAAACCAATGATTTTTCCTTTTGAGAAGCTTCCGCAAGATGCCATGCTATAAAAATCATAATCTACTCATCAAAATGAGAACAATGATACCTATGTTTCACTATGATGCTTCAGGGGCAAAAATTACGTAAAATCCCATGAGGGGTTCGTTTATAAAATCATAAAATCAAAACCAACACAACGTCCCACTATGATGAAGGAATATTATCCTAAAAAGAGTAAATTTCAAGCTAAGTCAAGCCACCAACATTTTAGGGATTTTAGAAAAAGATGAAGGATTCATCCTAAAATAGATTGAAGCTTGCCGCAAAATCGAAATAGAATCACTCATATAATCTCCACTCAAGCTCCAAAATCACCCACAAATATTTTCCCCAAGCTTTTCCACTTTTTAGGATTCCAATATCTTGAGAATGGATGGAGAATAGAGAAAAATGTACTAAGTGGGGTATTTATACCCTTCCCAGGTCCAAGAGTGACGCTTAAGCAAACACTAGGCCGCTTAAAATAGTCACCGCTTAAGTGAAGTAATGTCACTTTAGCGACATCTGGTCGACCGTACAGGTATTGCCTAGCAGTTCCCTGTTGTTTTAACGGCTACCATTTA
This sequence comes from Capsicum baccatum var. pendulum, assembly GCA_030864225.1. NCBI lineage: Eukaryota > Viridiplantae > Streptophyta > Magnoliopsida > Solanales > Solanaceae > Capsicum > Capsicum baccatum. The sequence continues at coordinate 146,759,964 of CM061552.1, forward strand.
AGCGGTAGTGGTTTTGCTTTAGCAAAAGTCGACTAGGCTAGCCTGACCGCTTAAGCGATCAGATGGTCGTTTTCGCGTACCTACACTCAGGTGACCTAAATGAACGTTAAAGCGAGTGCACCAGCTGAAGTATAAAGTTTTATTCGAGTTTTCGTCAAACCTCCGGGATTAAACTGAAATCCTGTATACACAAACAAACTATGCTATCCTATCAAATTCGATGTTTTGGACTCAATGGCATTGTCAAAGTTCCCATTTGATGCCATTCCGATGAAAAGTGGGTCTCACGCCCACTTGCATTTCCTTAACTTCCGATAATAGCTTAAAATTAGTTTGGGGGCCTTGGGACCCGAACCAAGGGTCCTCCTAGCCTAAAATCGATGTCTTAGAGCTATTGGAATAGTCAGAATTTGCATATGGGGTTGTTTTACTAAAGGTTTTTAGCCAAATTGACCTAGCGAGGACTTTAAAATAGTAAATTGGCTCTAAGAACCAAATGAACTGTCAGTTCCAACAAGGCATAAATGACTTGGAAAATCTATAGGAAATCTCTAAATGGCAAAAATAAGAAGAAATATAAAAAATGACTTAAAGGGCCGTCATTATAATATACACTACTAAAAGGACTTTCATTTGCAAAAGTAAAGGATTAGGATACACCTGATGCCTCAAATAAGTGAAGATATTGGGTTCGCATCTTGCTCTTGATCTCCCAAGTAGCCTCATCTATTGGGAGATACCTCCACCGAACCTTAACTATAGGAATATCCCTAGTGCACAATCATTTGACATCACTAGCCAAAATAACCACAGGTTCCTCCATGAAGGTCAACAGCTCATCCAATTAGACTGAGTCGCATGTAAGAAAATAAAATGGATCAGGAATATATTGCTGTAATATAGAAACACAAAAAACAGATGAACAACAACAAAATCTGGGGTAAGTCTAAATCATAAGCCACCTCATCAACTATGCGAAGGATCTCGAAGGGTCCAGTATATCTAGGGCTGAGCTTGTTTTTCCTCCCAAATCTCATCACACCCTTCATGGGCGATATTCAGAGGAACACTCGGTCAACAACTCCAAATCTTAAGACACAAAATCTACAATCTGCATAAGCCTTCTACCTACTTTGACCTGCTCTCAACCTATCCTAAATCACCCTAAATCTATCTAAGAATTCTTGAAGTAAGTTAGTACCACGGGGTCTAACCTCGAAAGTCTCAAACCATCCAATTGGAGAATAATCTCCTATAATATAAATCCTCAAAAGGCGTTATCTCAATATTTGAATGGTAGCTATTATTATATATAAACTTTGTCAAGGTTAAGTGTTGCTCCCACTGACCTCCAAAATCCATAACACAGACTTAGAGTATATCCTCGAAAACCTAAATACTCTGCTCCGACTGTCGTAAGTCTGAGGATAGAAGGTTGTACTAAGATCCACCTGAGTACCCAACTTCTCCTGAAAAGCTATTCAAAAGCTAGAAATGAACTCTAAACACAGGTCTGAAATGATATAGGAACACTATACAAATGAACTATCTCACGAACATAGATACATATTAATTTGTCAGCACTGAAGGACGTTTGAATAGGAATGAAATGGGTCAACTTGGTCAATTAATCCACAATGAACCAAATAATGAGGCAAACCACTAACAAAGTCTATCATAATCCGCTCCCACTTCTACTCGAGAATGGTCAACCTTTGAATCAATCCACCAAGTCTCTGACACTTGAATTTCACCTATGACAACATATACAACAAGCTACAAAGTCTGTCATATATTGACATGACCCAAACCATAGACTAGTCATGTCGGGCATCTCATGTCCAATAAATACCGGAGACCACCCACAATACCCAACCATAACCACCTTACGCGCTATGTCGAATGTATTTCAAGCATATAACATGATAAAACAAGGATAATTTAAGGACATTATGTAAAGTCTATAATCATAATCTAACAACCTCAATCAAATATCCAATTGGTGCCAACCCTAATTCCAATATCAAAACCAAGGTTGACACCAATACCGACACCGCCCATGCCCATAGTTGTCTAACAAAGCCTATAACTAGGATCAAGTAACTTCAGGTCAGGACATACCCCGACCATAGCCAAAAAATGGAGCCTTTCGCAGTATGAAAGCTCACCATTTCTGTCTAACTCAAAGCTGTTCCTGAATCCTAGTCACTGAGCAGGAGAAATGCTAGTATGGCTGGTTCTTGCATCGCATAGGGATACATCACCAGAAGATAATTAATAGAGTGAATGCTAGTATAAACTCAGGGATAAAGATAAAATAATTTCATCATTTCAAAACAAGTCAAATAACTATATGCAAACACATATATACATATAAATATACATATACATATATATATCATGCTGGGATAGGGAATCGGGTTTAGCATGAATTTAAAATCTTAACCTGGGATAAGTATCTTGACTGTTCTAAAACTACCCATGGACTAAACGGGTTCAACTTCCCCTACTAAAATGGCCTCAGCGTGTATTAGTCGCATGATCGGAGAAAAGAACCTTATATGACTAGAACATCTCCCAAAATATAAAGTGTGACATTATGTACACGGTCACTAATGCTACCCTGATATTAACAAATGTGGGTTTCCAATGTCGGTTCCCCCAAGACTCCCACAATCCATGGCTTTGCTAATCGACCTTCTTTAAGTCTATATGAAAACCATCTACACATTTCAACCATTTACCAATGAGTCTTTTGTTTAGGCATTAACTGTTGGTATCACCATACAAAAATTAGAGCTTACAAGTCTATCCTTTTATACCATACCAAAATCATTAAACGAGGTTGACCCCAAAGTATCCAATTAGTCCAAAACCCTAGCCACCAAGGCCTTTCCAAAATAATTTGAAAACAACCAAACCAATTTACGTTCCATTACCTTTTATGCAATGTAAAGATTTCAAGAGTAGCCACACCATGTGACAAAATTATTCTCATTATATTTTAACAAACGGGTTGAGGGCTCATTTGTTTCAAAACCAGAACCAAGTAATTTGTGGGAAACAAAAGTACCCCTAAATCCACTTACCATAACCATGCATTCCATAATGTCAAAATCATACTAAAAGCATAAAAGAGACATCATTAAACCATGAGCATCCAAAATCCCCAACCATTATTTCAAGCCATAACAATAAAATCATACAGTAAAACATATGCTCTTTGTAAAATAACAATGAGGGAGAAGTAAAATGACTTAGACACCAAGAAAGACGAAGAAAAACCACCCTCAAAAGACTTGATTAATTATCTTGTAGAAACCTTAGCCTCTTACTTGAGAAAGAGTTTGAGAGAGATTTTTAAGAGTGTTTTATTGAGAATAATAGGTTAATATAATGAAGCCCCAAAAGGTGTTTTATGTCATGCTATCAAAGGGAGTTACAAAGTGGAAGTGTACAGAATGCCCCCAACTTAAAACTGTAAAATTACCATAGGTGGTTATGAGTCGACCCCTTGACTCATGACCACAACATACGACTCATACCATGGAGTCATCACCAAGACAGTGAGTTGGACACCCATACACTATCCACCATATGACTCTCTAACCCCCATTTGTGACCAGACTATACAACTGGTATGGTCCAATCGTACCCAAGATAGAAACCAAATGGATTAGACACTGGACAACATACGACTCAAGCTTACCTCTCGTACGCTATCATCATGGCTCTTAGTGAGCCACTCATACTCAGCCCCAAGTCAAGTTACTAAGTTATTGATTTGATTAATGGACAGACCAAATAAATCATCACCACCCCTAATGACCCGTACCCACAAAACTGTAACCACAATGGAAACCCAACCACCCTTTACTGGTCTCTAACAACTAAGGTCCCCTAACCCGTACCTATACTATACGACTCATATGGTGAGTCATTACAAGGATAGTGAGCTCAAAGCTTAGGAATTTTCCAAGGGCCAAAACCCAGGGTGTTTTAATTCTCCCCCACTTGGATCATTCGTCCTCAAATGATAGGACAAGTCAATGAGTAGCACGATTAAATATTTAAACACCCCTACGCTTACCTTTGTGATAGAAAATAAATTAATGAGGAATTCACAATCCACTCTTACCTATAACTAAGTTAGAAATAAAGATATCAAGAAAATCAATCTTTTCTTTAATAAAGTCAGAAAATAAAGATGGTAAAATCAATCATACCTTATGCACGAATTTTTAGAGTAGAAAACAAGAATGGATACTTGGATTTCATGTCCTCTTTTACTTCCCAAGTAGCCTCTTATATCCTATGGTTCCTCTATAGAACCTTTACTGAAGATACGTGCTAGTTTCGCAACCAATAAATCTGCCGATCTAATATCTCAATAGGGACATCTTCATAAGACAGGGAATCCAAAACACCAATATCCTTGATAGGTACAATCTGTGATGGTTCACCCATACACTTTCTCAACATAGAAACAAGGAATACTGGGTGAATGGAGCTCAAACTAGAAGGTAACTCCAACTCATACACCACATTGCCAATTCTTCTCAAAACCAAGTATGGACCAACATACTGGGGATTAAGCTTCCCCTTCTTCCCAAAGTGCATCACTCGCTTCATAGGAGACACCCTTAGGAACACTCTATCTTCAACCCCAAACTCTAACTCCCTATGTCTTACATTCGCATAGGACTTTTGGCAACTTTGGGCGGCTTTAAGCCTATCTCAAATTACTTTTACCTTTTTCATAACTTGATAAACCAAATCCGGGCCAAAAAATTCTGCCTTAACAACCTCAAACCATCCAATAGGAGACCTACACCTCCTACCATATAATGCCTCAAACGGATCCATTCCAATGGTAGAGTGGTAGCTATTACTGTATGCAAACTCTATAAGAGGAAAATACTAAACCCAACTATCACCATAGTAAATCACACAAGATCTAAGCATTTCCTCTAATTTTTGAACTGTTCTTTCCGCTTACACATCCGATTGTGGGTGGAAATTCATACTAAGATTCACCTTGGTCCCCAAACCTTTCTAAACGACCACCAAAAGTGAGATGAAAATTGTGTGCTATGATTCAAGATGATAGAAATAGGTACCCCATGTAACTTCACAATATCTTGGAGATACAACCTTACATAATCCTCAGTCGAGAAATTAGTTCTTACTCACAAATAAGGGAGCAGACTTTGTCATCCTATCCACGAAGACCCACACCGAATCAAACTAATTTTGAGACTAAGAAAGATCGATAACAAAATCTATGTTGATCACTTCCCACTTCCACACAGGCAACTTAATTTCTTGATACAAGCCTCCGGGCCTCATGTGCTCAACTTTCACTTGTTAGAACACCATGCACTTAGCCATAAAACTAGCCACATCTCGCTTCATGTTGTTCCACCAATACATTTTCATAAGTCCATGATACATTTTCATTAAACCAGGATGTATAGCATAGCGCGACTCATGCGCCTCAACCAAGATCCTCTTTCGCAACCCATCTATCTCAGGAAAACATAACCTTTCTTGGTACCGCAAGGTACCATCATAACTAATCTCAAAGGCTATCACCTTCTGCCCATTAATATCACCTTTGATCCTCATCAATATCGGATCTAACATCTGTTTCTCTTTTACATTCAGCATCAAGAAAAAACTGCGCCACCTCCTACACAACCATACCACTATCCTCAGAGTCCAAGAGATGACTTCCAAGGTTAGACAAACGGTGAATATCTTTCACTAACTCCTATTTTTCTTCATCCACATTAGCTAGGATTCCTATGAATAACCTACTAAGAGCATCAGCAACCAAATTAGCTTTTCTTGGATAGTAATGAAGACTCATATCGTAATCCTTAAGCAGCCCCAACCATCTTATTTATCTAAACTTAAGCTCTTTCTGAGTAAACACATACTGCAGGCTCTTATGATCAGAAAAGATATCCAAATGCATGAAATATAGATAGTGATACCAGATCTTCAACACGAATACCACAACCAATAATTCCAAGTCATGAGTCAGATAATTCTTGTCATACACCTTCAACTATCTAGTGACATAAGTTATCACTTTGCCATTCTTCATCAAAATGCACCCAAGTCCCATACGGGATGCATCATAAAAGACTAAAAAACTGTCAGTGCCTTCAGGCAAGGTCGATACTAGAGCCGAAGTCAGCTTATGCTTCAACCTCTCAAAACTACCATCATAAGCATCAGACCACAAGAACATCCTGAGTCAACTTAGTCAATGGGAAAGCTATAGATGATAAACTCTCGACAAACCTCCTGTAGTAACCAGCTAAACCCAAGAAACTCTGAATATTGGTTGGAGTAGGCCACTTCTTCACCATGATAACTTTCTGTGAATCCAATATGATCCCTTTACTAGAAATGACATAACATAAAAAAGTGACAGCATTCAACCAGAACTAACATTTTGATAATTTAGCATACAACTGCTGCTATTTTAGAGTATGCAATACTATACGGAAGTGACTGGCATGATCCACCTCACTCTTTGAATACACCAAAATATCATCTATGAAACTAATGACGAACAAATCTAAAAAATGCTGAAAGACTCTATTCATCAAATCTATGAAAGCCGTTAGGGCATTAGTCAACCCAAAAGACAACTAAAAACTCAAAATTCCCATACCTAGTACGAAAGGAAATCTTAGGGATATCCACCTCCCTAATCTATAACTGATGATACCCGAATCAAAGATCAATCTTGGAGAAAAACTTAACATAATTTGTTCAAATAAATCATCTATCCTTGGAAGAGTGTAATTATTCTTTACTGTCACCTTATTCAACTGCCAGTAATCAATACACATTCAAAAAGAACCATCCTTCTTATGCATGAATAACACTGGTGCACCCCACAGAGACAAACTAGGATAGATAAAACCTTTATCTAAAAGATTCTTTCATTTATCCTTAAACTCCTTTAACTCAGCTGGAGCCATTGTATACGGAGGAATAAAAATAGGATGAGTGTCTAGAACAAGATCTATCCCTAAATCAATCTCCCTATTAGGAGAAACACCAGGAAGGTCATCAGGGAAGACCTCCAAAAATTCATTCACCACTGGGATGAAGTGCAAAGATGGACCCTCTAAGTAAGAATATTTAACCCAGACAGAATGATAGAGACACCCTTTTGAGATCAATCTTCGAGCTTTAAGATACGATATGAACTTTTTCTTAGGAGATAGGGAATCACCCTTTTTTTAATAACCAGCTCATTAGGGAATTGAAAAACAACCTTACGGGTTCGACAGTCTAGAAAAGCATAGCATGAGTGCAACCAGTCCATACCCAAGATGACATTGAAATTAACCATGTCTAATTCAAATAGATCCACCACAATTTATTGACCACCCACTGACACCAACAACCCCTATAGACTCTTTTAGCCACCATAAGGTCACCTATCAGGGTAGAAACAAAAAAAAGGTCTGAAATACACTCGGGACAAAAACCAAAATGCACAACCATAAGTGGGGTCACATAAGAAAGAATGGACCACGAATTAAGTAAATAGTACAGATCACGAGTAAAGAGTTTCAATATGCCAGTAATGAAATCAGGCGATGCACTAGACTCCTAATGAGTAGTGAGAGCACAGAGACGATTTTGAACAATACCTGAGCTAGATGGTGCACCCTTTGGTGCCAGAGCTGAACTTGTTTACGTAGAAACAACCTTATCAACAGGATAATTTCTAATCATATGCCCTGGATGACTGCAATTGAAGAACTTATCCTTTTCTTCATCACAGTAATCTCGATGAAATCAACCATAAAATCTGTATAGAGGATATGAATAGAGCTGACTGAGGACCACTAGCCTGAGATTCGGCTCCCCATTCCCTAAAGCTGTCGCCAGCCTGAAAGCTTCTATCACATGATGGCTTGAGTAAGACCTAGAATTTCGCCACTTATTCTTTGGCCACTTTTCACCATCCCTGCCACTCTATTGTTGGCCACCACTATATTCAGAAAATTTAAACTTCTTGCTCTATCTCTCCCCAATCTCCGCCTATTTTTTCTCCTCCTCCTCAACCTACTGTATGTACACAGTTAAAGTACCTCCTCATAGTTTCTAAGCATATTCCTACCTAACCATAGTTGGAGCACTTTTCCCTTCCCTCATCACAAAAACCCTAATGCAAATAACCATAAAATCTACATAAAGGGTATGATGGATCTGACTGGGCCCCATTAGCCTGAGATTGGGCACCCTATGCCTTATAATTGTCGCTACTATCCAGTCACTCGATGGCTTTAGGTAGGGAGCACTAGCCGTCTAGTAAGACCCATATTTTCCTCACATCTTCTTAGGCCACTTACCACCTTCCAACCACTCCACTTTTGGCCACCATCCTTCTCAGAAAATCTCAACTTCTTGCTTTGTCTCTCCCCAACCTATACTTGATTTTTCTTTACTTCCTCAACCTGCTACACGTACACAACCAACATAGAAATTTCCATGTCCTTATTCAACAAGAAAACCTTAATCTCCAAACACGAGATAATTTGAGAGTGAATTTCCTCATTCTAGCCATCATGATAGAAACCAACTCCTAAGCATATCAAGATAATTAGTGAAACTTAAATGCATACTCCTTGACTGACATATTCCCTTGCTTAAAGTTACCAAACTCTTTCGCCTTCGATTCCCTCAACTCCTTAGAAAAGACACGATCTAGAAAGCACTGGATAAATTATCCCACAAGGCTGACTCAACATCCTCAACCCTAGTTTGTTCTCATTCCTCATACCATTGGTATGCTATATCCTTTAATTGGTAGGTAGAAAACTCCATCCTTTAAGCGTTAGTAAAATGCGTTACGCGGAAGATCTTCTCTATCTCATTAACAAAATATTGAGAATCCTCATCAACCTTAACACCTGTGAACACATAAGGGTTCAACCTCATAAATTAGCCAACCCTTGTGGCCTTAAAATATGGAGTAACAGAAGCACCATACTCGGCCTAGAAGCTACCAACCATACCAACATATGAATAGATTTATGAAAGTTAGCATTCTTCATATCATCCTGGGAAGCTCAAAAAGGGCTGGAGAAAATCCGTGGAACTCTAGGAGGGGAATCAGGAAATAGACTCCTAGACTGAGTTTGGACCCCATACATAGAATGAGTCCCATCAACATTGAATTTAGGTGGGACAAAAAAGTTTTCATAAACTCCAGATCCTTTGGGAGGCATGAACTGAATTATAAACAAATGGGTATTAGAAAAGATTTTTGGACTTTAGACTCTACAACTTGAAAATAGAACACAAGAAAGAGAAATATTCCTAAATGCCTTGTAGCCTCTCCCTTAAGAGTGTGGCACGCTGCACATTCTGAAGAGGGAATCTGCTCTACACGGATTAGTCGAACAACCAACTGACCATAAACCTGGGCTCTGATACTAATCTTACTGAAACAAGCCATGGCCTAGTTGTGTTGGGCATCTAGAGTCCAACCAAGACCAGAGACCACCCCTAATACCCAACCATAACTACCCTGTGCCCAATGTCGGATGAATTTAAAACATATAACAAGATAAGAAAAAGGATATTTTAAAGACATTAAGTAAAGTCTATAATCATAATCCAATAACCTCAGTCAAATATCCAACTAGTGCCAACCCAAATGCCAATACCAATACTAAGGCTGACATCAATACTGACACTGTCAATGCCCAGAGTTGTTTAACAAAGCCTCTAACCAAAATCAAGTAACATTCGATCAGGACATGCCTCCGACCATAGCCAAAACCAAAGCAAGTAAATAACAAAACTAAAATAAGTCCATAGCATGAAATGGGGCCTTTCGGAGTATGAAAGCTCACCACTTTAGTCTAACTCAAAGTTGTCCCCGAATCTAAGTCACTAAGTAGGAGGAATGGTAGTATGGATGGTCTTCTATTGCGTAGGGATACAGTGCCCAAAGATGGTTAGTAGAGTGAATGCTAGCATGTACTCAAGGATAATGATAAAATAATGCCCTCATTTCAAACCAAGTCAAATTGCTATAAGCAATCATATATATACATATATATCATGCCGGGATAGAAAACCGAGTTTGGCATGTATTTAAGAACTTAACCTGGTTTAAGTAGCTTAACCATCCTAAAATAACCCATAGGCTATATGGGTTCAACTCCCCCTACTGAAAGGGCCTCAGTGTGTGTTAGCCGTATGACCGGAGAAAAGAACCTGAGATGACTAGTACATCTCCCATAATATAAAATTTGATATCGTGCACACGGTCACTCAGAAACTCTTACATCTGCAAACATGAGTTTCCAGTGTCAGTCCCTCCAGGACCCTGACCTTCCACGACTTTGCTACTCGACCATTTTTAAGACTATATTAAAAATATTTGCACATTCCAACCATTTACCAAGGAGTCTTTTGTTTAGTCATTAATCTTTGGTATCGTCATACTAAAAGTAGAGCTTGCAAGTCTATCCTTTTATTTCATACCAAAAACATTAAACCAGGTTGACTCCAAAGTATCCAATTAGTCCAAAACTATGTCCACCAAGGCCTTTCCAAACCATTTGAAACCAACCAAACCAATTTAAGCTCCATTACTTCTTATACAATGCAAAGAATTCAAGAGTAGCCATACTATGTGACAAAATAATTCTCATCGACGTTTTAACAAACATGTTGAGGAATATATGTTTCAAAACCATAACTAAGTAATTTGGGGGAAATAAAAGTATCCCTAAATCCACTTACCATAACCATGCATTCCATAATGTCAAAATCATATTAAAAGCATGAAAGAGACATCATTAAACCATGAGAATAAGAAACACTATTTAGCCCTGAACATCCAAAACCCCAACCATTATTTCAAAGCCATAACAATATCATGAAAATCATACATTAAAACACATGGTCTTTGTAAACCCCCCTCGAAAGCCTTAATTGATTATTTTGAAGAAACCCCATCCTCTTACTTGAGACAGAGTTAGAGAGAGATTCTTAAGAGTGTTTGATTGGGAATAATAGGTTAATGAAGCCTTAAAAGGTGTTTTATGTCATGGTATCAAAGGGAGTTTGAAAGGGGAAAAGTCCAGAATGCCACCAGTACCCCCACCTTCCACGGCTTTGCTAATTGACCTTCTTTAAGACCATATTAAAACCACTTATATATTTCAACCATTTATCGATGAGTATTTTGTTTTGGAATTAATTGTTGGTATCGTCATACCAACATTAGTGCTTGCAATTCTATCCTTTTATACAATACCAAAACCATTCGACCAAGTTGATTCAAAAGTATCAAATTAGTCCAAAACCATGGCCACCAAGGCCTTTCCAAACAATTTGAAACCATCCAAACCAATTTAAGTTCCATTACCTTTTATGCAATGTAAATATTTCAAGAGTAGCCATACTATGTGATAAAATCATTCTCATTACATTTTAACAAACAGGTTAAGTCCACATATGTTTCAAAACCATAATCAAGTGATTTGAGGGAAACAAAAGAACCCCTTAATCCACTTACCATAACCATGCATTCCACAATGTAAGAATTATTCTAAAGTATGAAAGAGACATCATTAAAATGAGAAACATTATTCAACCATGAACATCCAAAAACCCCAACCATTATTTCTAAGCCATAACAATAAAATCATACATTAAAACATATGCTCTTTGTAAAATAACAATGAGAGAGAAGTAAAATCCCTTAGACACCAAGGAAGATGAAGAGAAACCACCCTCAAAAGACTTAATATATTAACTTGTAGACCTAGCCTCTTGCTTGAGATAGAGTTTGAGAGAGATTCTTAAGCATGTTTTATTGAGAATAATTGGTTAATAAAGCCACAAAATGTGTTTTATGTCATGGTATCAAAGGGAGTTACAAAGGAAAAATGTCCAGAATACCCCTAACTTAAAACTATAAAATTACCGCAAGTGGTTAGGAGTCGCCCCTTTGACTTGTGACCACAACATACGACTCATACCATGGAGTTTTCACTAAGATTGTGAGTTGGACACCCATACACTGTCCACCATACGACTCTCTAACCCTCACTCATGACCAAACTTTGGACACTGGACAACATACGAGTCAAGATTATCACTTGTTCCCTATCCTCACGGCTCTTAGTAAGCCACTCATACTTTGAGCTAAGTCAAGTCACTAAGTTACTAGTTTGATTAAATGACCGACCAAATAAACCATCACCACCCCTAACAACCTGTACCTAACAAATTGTAACCATAACAAAAACCCAACCACCTTTCACTGGTGTTCTAACGACTAAGGTCCTCTAACCTGTACCCATACCAAATGACTCGTATAGTGAGTCATTTCAATAATGTTACTCGGGCTATTTCATAGTGACCTTTACTAATAGTTTCCCAGGGGTGTTTCATATCCCTCTTCATGCTGCTCTATCAATAATGTTGTCTCAAGTCTTAATACATCTTAGTTGTACCCAAGTGAATAGAATATCTAAAGTTGTGAGACTTATGCAAGATCAATTGAATCAAGTCAGCAACCCTTGTAATAAAAATGCGGCTATCAAATCTCAAAATACCCTTTGAATCTCTAGTAGCACTCTTGGACTCACCACTCAACACCTGATCACGAATGATAAAAGGTCTCTTATCCTCAAACTAATGATTTCAGATCTACCCAAATAGTGAAGAACTTACCTTAACACTAGCAAGTATCCTCCTAGGTTCTGAAATATCGAGTTACACTGTCAAGTTGGATAATGACTAAATATCCCACTCCAACGACCTTTGAGAAATTAAAATACAAGTAAATCTACCCATACACGTTGACTTCCAATTCAAGGCATCTGCTACGACGTTTCCCTTGCCTGGATAATACAAGATAGAGATGTCATGATCCTTAAGAAACTTCATCCATCTACGCTGTCTAGAATTAAACTCTCTCTAGGTCATAAGATGCTGAAGACAACAATGGCCGTAAAGATTTCACAATGTATGTCATAAATATAGTGCCTCCAAATCTTAAGCACAAAAACTACCGCTGCCAATTTCAAACCATGAGTGGGGTAGTTGCGTTCATGCACCTTCAGTTGCCTTGAAAAATAAGCAATAACACAACCTTGCTGCATCAACACATAACCTAAACCAACACTAGAAGAATCCTACTACACAATGAATCCCTCACTTTCAACAGAAAAAGCCAAACTAGAAGCTAGAGTAAGAAACAACTTGATCTTTCAAAAGCTCAACTCGCACTCCTCAGACAATCCAAAAAGATTCTTCTTTTGAGTCAATCTGGTCATAGGCCTTGCAATAGTAGCAAAACTCTCAATGAACCGTCTATAGTAATCGGCCAAACCAATAAAGCTACGAATCTCAGTCAGAGATATAGGCCTGATTCATCACAAATGGCCTCAATCTTTATTGGTTTTACCATAAACCCATCCTTAAACACCATATGTCTGAGGAATGCCACCGACTCAAGCCAAAACTCACACTTAGAGAATTTTGAAAAAAGCAAATGATCTTTCAAAGTCTAACGCACAATCCTCAAATATTGTGTATGCTCCTTCCTACTCCTCAAATAAATAAGGATGTCATCGATGAACATAATCTGGAAAGAATAAAAATAAGGCATGAATACTCAGTACATCAAATAGATAAACACATCTGGGGTGTTAGTCAACCCAAAAGATATCATTCGGGACTTATAATGTCCATAATGGATCTTAAAGGGTATATTCAAGTTAGTCTTAACCTAAATCCATAACTGAAAGTAATCGACCCTCAAATCAATCTTAGAGAACATTGTTGCTCTCTAAAGCTAGTCAATCAAATCATCAATGTGAGGCATAAGATATTGGTTCTTCACCGTCACCTTATTACACTAGCTATAATAAATTCACATATGTATGGAGCCATTATTTTTATTCACAAACAATGCTGGAGCTCCCCAAGAATACACACTCAGTCTAATAAATCCCTTACCAAGAAGATTTTAAAGTTGAGAATTTTGCTCCTTAAACTTGGTAGGAACCATATAGTAAGTTATCATAGAAATAGGTCGGGTGCCGGACTCAAGATTGATAAAAAACTCAATATCATGTGCAAGTAGAATACCAGGTAGATCGGTAGGGATAACATCAAGAAATTCATGAACTACAGAAACATAGTCAAGCGACACACACTCAACACTAACATCATAAATATAAGCAAAATAAGACTCGCAACCCCTCGACATAAGTTCCCTAGCACGAATATAAGAAATAGTCCTCGTTGGCTCATGACTAATAACTCTTACCACATGACTAGGGATATGACAGGCATGGCTAAGGTAATGGGTTTTAGCAAAATAGTCCATGATCGCATGATAGTGGGATAACCAGTCCATGCCCAGAATAATATCAAAATCCACCATGTCCAATATAATAAGATCAGAATGAGTATCAACATATCTAATAGTCATAACACATAATCTTAAAGACTAATCCAATACTAAAGAATTGCCCAAGGGAGTAGATACACATAATGGCACAAGCAATAAATCCCACAATAGCTCTAACAGTGGGTCATAATAAGTAGACATATAAGAATAAGTGGATCCTGGATCATAAAAAGCAAGGGACTACTGAAGGTACACAAAAATTATACTTTTGATAACAACATCTGAAGAATCAACCTAGGGTCTATTAGGTACTGTATACAACTAACCACGCCTACCACATACCTAGGCTTCTAACTAATGTCATGTCCTACCTACCTGAGATCCTTTATGAGCACCTTGGGGACCACCCATATGACTATGCAAACCACCTCTAGCTGAGGGATGAACTGCCCTAATACATAGAATATTTTGGGCTGAAGAAATAATCACTTTATAACTAGAGCACTCTAGCAAGAAATAACATGCCCCATGAGCTATACCAAAACCAAAAGATTCGACTAACCCAAAATAACCAACATGACTAGAATAACTAGAAGGAGAATACCTCAAGGATTGACCACTACCAATATGATCACTAGCACTAGACAGACCTCCTTTAGTAATTTAGAGCACAACCAAAATGGGTCTACTAGACTGACCCAAAAACTGATACAACTGATGCAGAGGGTACCTACGTATAATGTCCCTTTAGGTTATTTTTTGTATTTCAACTTATTTTTACTATTAGAACTTTCCTATAGCTGACCTGAGTCATTTATGACCTATTGGTATTGGTAGTTTAGTTACTAGGCCATTTGTTTATATTTTAGAGGCAATTCCTTATTTTGAAGTCTTCGTTGGTTCAAATTGACTATCGTGTAAAAACTTTAGTCAAAAGACCTTATATTCCAATTTTGACTATTCCAATAGCTCTAAAATATTTATTTTAGGTTAGGTGGACTCTTGGTTTGGGTCCTAAGGTACCTAATCTCAGTTTGACCTATTGTTGAAAAGTTAAGAAATAAAAGTTGGGTATGGGACACTCTTTTTGTTGAAACAAACTTGAATAAGAATTTAGACTGTATCATTGAGTCTAAAACATTGAATTCGATAGGGTATCATAGTCTATTAGAATATATGAGATTTTGGAAAAATCCTGAGGGGTGGGCGGAGACTTGGAATTTTCTAAGTCTCAGCTATGCTGGTGCACTCGCTAACAATGAGCCATAGTTTACAGTCACAATACCCTTGGAAGGGTACCATATATCACAATTATGGTGAATTATGTTGCAATAGTGACTCACCTAGTAGCCACCATATGTCGTGATCGCAATAGTTGTGTCATGATAGCGACTCTCAAACACCTGGGAAGAGTATAAATATCCCTCCTTTGGCCTATTTTTCACCCTTCTTAATCCATTCCAAAAGAATTAAACCCTAAATATTAAGATATTTAGGACTATAGCTTGTGGGTGATTTAGGGAGCTTGGATAATGATTATTACATAATTTTCTTTTGAAATTATGGTAAGATTTCTTCATGTTCTTGGTTGATTTCCCTTTTTCTTCTATGAAATCCCTAAAAACTTGGAAACTTAATTATAAAACCAATATAGCTTGGATTTTACCCATGTACAGGGTGATTACATCTTGAGCATAGGGAAATGTTAGGTTGGCTTCAAAAATGCGACTTTCATAGATGGGACCCATATAGGATTTTGAGTAATTTTGGATTTGAAAACAATAATGTAATATGGGTATCATTATTCTTATCTTGATGAATATATTGTGATTTTGATAGCGTGGCATCTTGCTGAAGCTTCTCAAAAGGAAAAGTCTGTGATTTAGTGGATTTTTTAGCTTTCTTCGGCGTTCAGGTAGACTAGGTTTCACCCACTTTTTAGATCAAGTTAGTTCATACTATTTTAATGCTATTGTGTTTAATTTGGGATAGGTTATAGATATTGGTGTGATGAAATTCAAAATTAGGTGAGTTGGATTATTTGGGCCATCCAAAAATCATAATTTAGGAATAATTGGCTTAGTGGCTTGACTTTTAGGTAAAATCTCTATCTTAGGGTTGATTGTTTCTTAATTAACATTTAAGAGTGAATTTAGGTACGTTATCCTAGTCCAGGATAGAATTTTCCTTGTAATGAATTTTAGAAATCTAGAAGTGGACTCTTTGACCCACCTCAGGCTAAGATTTATGTTAACTATTGAAAAACTTCTACACACTTATTGTACACCTTGAAAATTCTAATTGAGATAATATTGAGAAATATTGGCATTTGATGATTATGATGGATTAGCATTAAGAGTTCATTCCTATTGATTATTCTAGTATTATGCTATTAATTATGTTTGAGATTATGCCATTGATTATGCTAGTGATTATGCTATTGATTATGCTAGTGATTATGCTAGTGGTTATGATATTGATTGTGCTAGTGATTATGCTATTAGTTATGATTATAATGATATAATTATCGATTCGAGTTCAGATGACATATTACTCGATTCAAGTTCAGAAGATGATTATGACATTGCTTATATATATATACACACATACTATTGTAAGTTCGGAGAATGATTATGTTATTGATTACATACTTACCGATTTGAGTTTGAGAAATAAACTATGATGTTGATCATGATATTGATGACATGATATTGAGGAATTTGGGGTGTAATATTGAGTATAAGGATACTGGCTAAGTCTAAAGGTGAGAAAATAATTATAATGAGGCATGTCATGGATGGATTCTAGTTGTATCATGGAAGTTGGTAATTGATGGTGGGTTGGATTGTGCTAACTTGATTATACCCTCCATGAAGGATTATAGGGGCCTGCGTTGGGTTATTTATTATTTTTTACACCTATTGGCTTGTGGGGGCCAATTCTATAGTTATAATTACATCAGTGTCATGCTATGATCCTATTTTATTTAGTTTTATGTATACAATGATATTGGTGTTTTTAAGGTTCGCCTCTTTACCTTGACTTTGTTATGTTATGTTTTATTTTATCATATTTATATCATTATTTATCTCAGTTGGCCGATGATGCCTACTGAGTACCCATGATTTTGGTACTCATACTATAATTCTGCACTTTTTTTATGCAGATCTTAGTACTAGCTTCCCCTATTAATTTCATGATTGTATTGTAGTTGATTCAAAGTTAGGGTGAGCTCTTAGATTCAGAGTCTGCCCATTTTCTTCTATCTTATTTATGTTTGATCCTTTATTTCTAGATAGATTTAATTGGTTACTTAGAACTTGGACTGTATTTATAGTAGCTCTTGTACTGGCTCTACCAGGTCATGGGATGGTTATTTGTGTTGTTGGTTACCTCTTGTATTTTTTTGTTGCTTTGCTTATTTATAAGTTATAATTATCTATTTTTTCTCTTTTTAGGCATTTTCCACCAGGTAAACCTATTGAAAATATCTCTGAGCTACTGTTTAGCTTACCTACAAGTGGGGTTTCATAGGTGCCATCATGACTCATGAATCATGTTGTGAAAAATTAATATTAGTGCCTAGGCTTCATCGTTATTGTTGGAATAAGAGCATGTGTCTAGTAGAGTCCTGCGAATCAGAATGTTGATATTTGTTTCCTTTTTTGGGGACTCTATAGGATATTATTATGAGTTTTTTACTTCTTTGACTCATTTCATGCTAAGTGTCTGAGTTGGTTTCTAAGACATTTCTTTAGTTTTACTCTTTTGCAGATGATTAGGACATGTGCTACCGCTACACAAGATGAGGGTGTTAAGACTAAGCCTAGGGATTGTGCCATTATTCGTAGATGACTTAGAGGTCGTGGATATCCTCGAGATGTGTCCCAAGATAGGGGCCTATATAGGGGGCCTTCACAGACCCTATACCAGCTCGTTAACTAGAGATTCTTCCTCCTCAGCCAGCAGTGGGCTAGGACCAGCCAAGGCTTCATTGAGCTTTATTTCTTTTTTAGTACTTAGGGATGCTTTGGTTTAGCTTTTAGGGTTGTTTGGTGGTTCATTGTATGATGGTGCCCAATCTATAGATTAGAGTGGTACTAAGGTGGAGGCGCAACCTGTAGTTGTGGCTTCTAGAATTAAGGTCCCTTTTGTGTAGATAGTTGATCAATTGGTAGCTGCCCAAGAAGTGGTTACCTAGCCTGCTATGTCTGTTGAGGAGCAAAAAATGTTGGGTAGATTCTTGAGATTAGCTTCACCTATGTTTTTTGGTACACTGGGCTAGGTTTTTTGGTGCACCAGGCAAAAATGCATATGAGTTTCTGACTGCTTATGAGGATAGGCATTATAATTTGGTCCTATTTATGACTTATGGAATGGATTACACTACGCTTTAGTTGGTCTTGGTATCTTGACATTGGTGGAGAGGTCATTTTGATTTTAGGCCAACTGGATCTTTCCTTTTATCATGGGCCCAGTTCTCTGAGATCTTCTTGGAAGAGTACATGCCTCACAGTTTTGAGGATTATTTGAGAGATCAGTTCTCTAGTTTGGAAAAGGTTATCATGATGATTGTGGTGTATGAGGATCATTTTTATGAGTTGGATAGGTGTGTTACTTCCATTCTGTCTAATAAGTATGAGAGCTTTCGTTTCTTTATTTGAGGATTAAGAATTCTTCTTCACATGTCTATTAAGTGTTTGGTTACTGTAGGTAGTTATTTTACAGTGGTTTATAATCACACTCAAGTAATGGAGGAGATACATCGGAGGCCTAAGGAGGCAACAATAAGATACCTAGATATCGGGGTAGTTTCAGCGGGAATCGTAGTAGCTCTCGGTTCAGAGGAAATGTTTTTCAAGGAAAGTACCCTCTTTGTTAGTCATATCAGCCTTAAAGATAGCCTAGTAGACCCTTTCCGGCAGGCTCCAAATTACCAAGAGAGGTTAGTCCAGTGCTAGTGATCGCCCTAGTTTGGTTGGTGCCAGTCTTTGAGGGGTTCATCTTCTGGTTATTCTAGATGTTGTGGTTACTCTAGGTCAGTTAAATCTCCTATACTTGTGGAGTTTGTGATTATAATTCACTAGAGTTCCTTTTTTTAGGGTGATTGATGCATCAAATCAGAGTGTTCCCCCTATTAGGGCAGTTCATCCCACAATTATTGGTGTTATGCATGGTCGTAGATGTGGTACCCAGGGTGCTCGAGGTAGTTCTTAGATGGGTAGGATAGGATATCAGTCAGGGGCCCATCCAGCTGGAGGGCTAGTTAGTTTTATGCAGTACCTTCTTAGCCCAAGGCTGAGTCTTCAGATGTTGTTATCACAGGTATGATTTTGGTATGCCATCAATCGGCCATTGTTTTATTTGATCTAGGATCCACTTATTCTTATGTGTGTGCTTATTTTTCTCCATGGTTTGAGTTATCTTGGGATTTATTCTTTGTGCCCTTGCGTGTATCTACTCCTGTGGGTGATTCTTTAGTGGTGGATCGGGTGATAAAATCTTGGTTTGTGACTCTTAGATATGGTAATACTCATGCTGATCTTATTACTTTGTACATGGTAGATTTTGATGTGATTCCAGGCATAGATTGGTTATCCAACGATCATGCAGTCATGGATTATTATGCTAAGATCTTTACTTTAACTATGACCAGCATACTCCCAATCGTATGGAAGCGAGCTGTTAGCCATGAGCCAATGGGGATTATTTCTTATATGTGTGCTAGGAGACTTATCTATAGGGGTTGTAAGTCTTATCTCACTTATATTCATGATACTAGTGCGGTGAGTCCGTCGCTTGACTTTGTCCTTGTAGTTCATGAGTTTTCTGATATTTTTCTTACCGATCTACATGGTATACCTTGTACCCCTGAGATTGAATTTGTTATTTATCTTAAGCCTAGCACCAGACCTATTTCTATGGCACCTTACTGTATAGTGTTGGGCGAGCTTAAGGAGTTGAATTTTTACTTTAGGATCTTCTTGATAAGGGTTTTATTAGACCGAGTGTGCCTCCTTGAGGATCTTTTGTGTTTTTTGTGAGTAATAAATAAGGCTCTATGCGTATGTGTATCAATTATAGGCAGCTTAATAAGGTTACAATGAAGAACTGTTATCGTATGCCTCGTATTGATAATTTATTTGACCTACTTCAGGGTGCACCGATATTTTATAAGATCAATTTGAGAACTAGTTATCATCAGTTGAGGACTTGGGCTGAGGATATCCTGAACACAGCCTTTAGAACCCATTATAGACATCATGAGTTTCTAGTGATGTCCTTTGTGTTGACTAGTGCCCCAGCCACATTTATAGATTGGATGAACCGAGTGTTTAAGTATTATTTGAATTTCTTTATGATTGTGTTCATCGACGACATCCTTGTGTATTCGAGGAATATGCAATATTTGAAGATTGTGCTCCAAACTTTGAGAGATCATGTGCTTTTTTTCAAAGTTCTCTAAGTGTGAGTTTTGGCTTGAGTCGATGATATTCCTTAGGTACATGGTGTCCAAGGATGGGATTATGGTAGACCTGATGAAGATTGTGGCAATTGTGATTGGGCCAGGCCTACATCTTTGACTAAGGTTCGTAGTCCAATTATTGTTGATGTTTTGTTGAGGGTCTTACGACTATTTAAAAATCGATGACTAGATTGACATGAAAGAAGTTATTTTTTGATGATCTTGGGAGTGTGAGTTGAGCTTTGGTAAGCTCAAGGAGTTTCTTACATTGAATCCTATTTTGGCTCTTTCTATTGAGGGTGAGGTTTCATCATGTATTCTGATGCTTTTGGAATTGGTTTAGGTTGTGGATTGATGTAATATTAATACAATAAAGTTGTGTTATTGCTTATGCTTCAAGTCAGCTTAAGGTTCATAACTACAACTACCCCGCTCATGATTTAGAGTTCTTGGCGGTAGTTTTTATGCTTAAGATTTAGAGGCATTATCTTTATGGTGTGCATTATGAGATTTTCACAGATTATCATAGTTTTTAGCATCTTATGACCTTGAGGGAGCTAAATTCCAGGTAGCATATATCGATGGAATTGCTTAAGGATTATGATATGTACACTTGTATCATCCGAGAAAGGAGAATATGGTAGCTGATGCCTTGAGCCGGAAGGTAGTGCGTATGGGTAGCT
Source organism: Capsicum baccatum var. pendulum (assembly GCA_030864225.1). Taxonomy (NCBI): domain Eukaryota; kingdom Viridiplantae; phylum Streptophyta; class Magnoliopsida; order Solanales; family Solanaceae; genus Capsicum; species Capsicum baccatum. Next base: position 146,781,535 of record CM061552.1, read on the forward strand.
AGTATTATATTTAAATTTCTTCGAGGCCGTTGGCACAGAACATTTATTCCATATCAAACTTGATGGTGTGACTTGACATTTCAGATGCTAGGAGGATTTTTTTCTAGTGTTGAGGCTAGGTCCTTACTATTTGAGCAGATTTAAGATCGTTAATTTGAGGATAATAAACTTTACATTCTTTATGATTAGATGTTGACTGGTGAGTCCAAGAGGGCTACCATAGATTTTGAGGATATCTTGAGATTTGATTGCTGCATTTGTGTAATGATGATCATTGAATTAATTTAGTTGATTTTGTACGAGGCTCAGAGCTCTAGATATTTCATTTATCCGGGTACAGCTAAGATGTATAGAAATTTGAGATAGCATTATTAGTTGAGTGGCATGAAGAGAGATATGGCAGACTTTGTAGCTCATTCCCTATCCTATCCATAGGTGAGGGCTCAGCATCAGTGATCAGGTGGTTTTGATTCAGATATTGCCCATTCTGGAGTAGAGATAGGAGCGGATCACCATGGACTTTGTAAGTGGTTTGCCTCGTATATTCCATGGTTTTGATAGTATTTGGGTTTTCTTAGATCGGTTGACTAAGTCAGCATATTTCATTCCTATTCAGATATCCTTCAGTGCTAAGAGGTTAGCGCAGATCTATATATGTGAGATAGACCATTTGCATGGTGTGCCTATATGTATCATTTAAAATTGAGGTTTTGTGTTCACTTCTAGCTTTTGAAGAGCTTTTTAGAAGGAGTTGGGTACTCAAGTGGATCTCAGTACAACCTTTCATCCTCAGATCGATTGCCACTCAAAGCGGACTAATTAGGTTCTCAAGGATATACTCTGAGCCTGTGTTCTGGATTTGGGAGGGCAGTGGGAGCCTTTTGAGGCATTATATGGTAGGAGATGTCATTCCCCAATAGGATAGTTTGAGACTATTTTAAAGGTTAGACCCCATGGTACTGACTTGCTTCAGGAGTCATTGGATAGACTCAGGGTGATTCAAGACAGATTGAGAGTAGCTCAAAGTAGGCAGAAGGCTTATGAAGACCGTAGGCCTCAATCCTTGAGATTAGGAGTTAGTGATTGGGTATTCCTCTATGTATCACCTATGAAAGGTGTGATGAGATTTGGGAGAAAAGGTAAGCTCAGCCTCAGATATATTGGACCTTTCATTATTCTAGCACAGTTGGTGAGGTGGCTTATGAGTTAGCCTTACCTACAGATTTTTCTATTGTCCATCTAATTTATATGTTATGGTGATATATTCCTAATCTACCTCAGGTGCTTAGATGGAATTCAGTTCAGTTGGATAAACGGTTGAGTTTCATAGATGAGCCTGTACTCATTATGGGTAGTGACGTCAGACGGTTGCATACTAGGAAGACTCCAGTAGTTAAGGTTCAGCGGAGGCACAACCTATTAGAAGAGGCTACTTAGGAGATAGAGGGTGAGATGTGGACCCAGTATCCTCACCTGTTTGAGACTTCAGGTACATCTTAATCCTTGACTTTTGCAGATGAAATCCTGTTTAGCAATGGATATTCTAATCACCCTTTTGGTCGTTTCCTATATTTATGCTTATTTTTGCCATTAGAGCTTTCCTATAGCTGTCCTAGGTCATGTATTACTTGCTGGGACCGATAGTTTGGTTGTTGCATAGTTTATTTGGTTATCAGATCCAATTCCCTATTTTGAAGTCTTCATTAGTTCAAATTGGCTATCGGGTGAAAACTTCAGCCAAAATACCTCATATGTCAATTCTAAATGTTTCAATAGCTCTGAAATATTGATTGTAAGCTATATAAACACTTGGTTAAAGTCCCGAGGCACCTGGGCTCATTTCGACCTATTCGTCAAAAAGTTATGAAAATAGAATTTGGGTGTGGGACCTATTTTTGTCAAAATGACCTCAGACAAAAATTTTGACTGTGCCATTGAATATAAGACATCGAATTTGGTAGTGTAGCATAATATTTTTGCATATACGAGATTTTGGATAAATTCTAAGAGGTGGACGCAGCTATGCTGGTGCACTCGCTAATAGCAAGCCATGGGTTGCGATTGTGATACCCTTGGTAGGGTAGCATATGCTGCGATCGGTGGTGAATTATATCACAAAAGCAACTCACCTAGTAGCCACCATATGTCTCAATCACGATAGTCAGGTCATAATAGCAACTCCTGAACACCTGGGAAGCATATAAATATCCCTTTTTTGGCCTATTTTTCACCCTTTTCATCCATTTCCAAGAGAGTTAAACCCTAAATATTGAGAAAGGTTGGTATTAGATCTTGTCGGTGATTTGGGGAGTTTGGATATCGATTATTAAGCAATTTTCCTTCAAAATTGTGGTACAATTTCTTCATGTTCTTGGTGTTTCCTTTTTATTCTGTAAAATTTCTAAAACTTGGTGACTTGATTTTAGCACCACTGTAGCTTGAATTTTACCCAATTTTTTTAGGGTAATTACTCCTTGAGAATAAGAAAATGTTGGGTTGGCTTCAGAAATGCAATTTTTGTAGAAAAGACCCACATTGGATTATTGAGTAATTTTGGACCCAAAGCACAATAGTGCAATATGAGTATCATTGTTCTCATGTTGATGAATGTATTGGGATTTTGATAGTGTGGCATCTTGTGTAAGCTTTTCTAAAGGGAAAGTTAGTGATTTAGTGGATTCTTCGAGCATTCTTTGGTGTTCAGGAAGGCTAGGTTTCACCCTCTTTATAGATTGAGCTAGTTCATAGTATGTTTATGATATTATGTTGGATTTGGGATGGATTCTAGGTGTTGGTGTGATGAATTGCAAAGGTGGGTTAGTTTGGAACGTTTAGGCTATCCAGAAATCATAATTTAGGTATAATTGACTTAGTGGCCCACATTTTAGGTAAAATCTCTACCTTTGGATTAATTGGGGTTCTAAGAGAGAATTTAGGTACCTTAGCCTAGTCTGGGGTAGAATTTGCCTTGTAATGAATTTTGAGAATTTAGAAGTTGCCCCTTTGACCCAACTTAGACCAAGATTTGTGTTAGTTATTGAAAATATTTTATATGCTTGTTGTACGCCTTTAAAATGCTTATTGTCGTTATTGTGATGGGTTGGAATTGAGAGTTCATTCCTATTGATTATGCTAGTAATTTTGCTATTGATTATGGTATTGATTTGGCTAGCGATTATGCTATTGATTGTGCTAATGATTATGCTATTTATTATGCTAGTGATTATGCTAGTGATTATGCTAGTGGTTATGCTATTGATTATGTTAGTGATTATGATATTGGTTATGACTATAATGATATAATTATTGATTTGAGTTCGACTATTGATAATTATATTGATGATGTATATACCCAATTCAAGTTTGAAAGATGGTTATGACAATGCTCACATACAGATACACACACACACACATACATACCTGATTTGAATTTGGAGGATGATTATGTTATTGTTACATACTTATCTATTTGAGTTCCAAAATGATACTATGATGTTGAGCATGATTTTGATGATATGACATTAAGGACTTTGGGGTATAATATTAAGAAAAGGGGTACTGGCTAAGTCTAAAAGCGAGTAAATAGTTATAATAAGGCATATAATGGATGGATTCTAGTTGTATCATGGAAGTTGATAAATGATAGTAGATTGGATTGCATTATCATGATTGTACCCCCTAGGCTTATGAGGGCCTATGTTGGGTTGTTTACTTTTTCATACTTATTGGCTTATAGGGGCCAATTTTGTTGTTATAATTGTATAACTGGATGTCATGATCTCGGTTATTTAATTTTTTGTATATAGTGATGTTGGAGTTGTTCAGGTTCGCCTCTTTACCTTGAATTAGTTATGTTATCTTGCATTTAATCATATTTCTATCATGATTGATCTTAGTTGACCAATGATGCCTATTGAGTACTTGTAGTTTTTGTACTCATACTACACTTCTGTACCTTTTTGGTGCAGATCTAAGGTCTAGCTGTCATCGTTAATTTGATGATCACACTATTGTTAATCCGAAGATAGCGTGAGCTCTTGGAGTCAAATTTTCCCTACTTCCTTTTATCTTATTTATGTTTAGTCTTTTATTTTGAGACAAATTTGATTGGTCACATAGAACTTGGATTGTATTTATAGTAGCTCTTGTACTGGCTCTACCAGGTCGTGGGATGGTTATCTATATTGTTGGTTACCTCTTGTCTATTTCTATTGCTTTACTTATTTATAAGTTGAAATTGCCTATTTTTTTCCTCTTTTAGGGCATTTCCACTAGGTTAGCCCATTGGAATAGCTTCGGGCTAATGATTGGCTTACCTATAGGTGGGGTTTGGTAACTGCCATCATGAATCCTAAATCAGGTCTTGTCGCGATCCTAAGAACCACTACCTCTGAATCATGAGCCACTATTGCCTCCTTGGGCCTCACGATTCATCTCCTCCATAAATTGAGCATGGTATGACACCTCAACAAAAGTGTTACATCCTGGGTTTTGGCAATATAAAAGTTTCCTTATAAACCACTTTTTGGACCCAATACGACTCAGGGTATGAGCCGTATGTTGGGATATGAGTGGTATGGTCCTGTCGTAAGCTAAACAGTGTTAGTTGGAGGGATAGTTTTGAGCATTGGAATGGTCACGACTTAAGGGTATGAGTCGTAAGTAATGATACATTTGTATCAGTGACTCATATAGTGGCCTGTGTTTGATTCTCCTGGTAATTCATTCTGCCAGGGGTATGGATCATGGGAATGGATTGTATGTTGAGGTTACAAATTGGTTGGATGATTTGTATACCGGACAGTATCTGATCGAAGGGTTAAGGCCTAGGTACGACTGGTGGGAACCAATCATAAGTAAGAGTACGATTTGTAAGAGGGCCAGTCGTATCCCTATGATGGGGTTTTAAAGGACTTAAGTGGGGGTATTCTGGACATTTTCCTACTTACCCTAATTATGTCCCACAACTTATAATACACTTAGGAGGTTATTTACCCTATTATTCTATTCATTAATACTTATAAAGCTATTCCTAAACATTTAACAATTCTCTCAAGATTTTTTGGGGCAAGAGAGCTAGGGTTTCAACTTGGGGATTGCTTTGGAGATTGCTTTGGTTATTTTCTTCCATTATCTTTCTCAATTTAAGGCATGTGTCTCTTCCCTACTTACTATTTCTAAAAAGGTATGAATTTTATGGTTGTTTTCATGATTTCAATGTTGCATGGTTTATGGTTTTCAACTAATAATTGGGGGTTTTGCTTATAATTGCTAGGTTATAGTTTTCTATGGTTTAATTATGCTTTTATATGAATCAATGATGTTTTGGGGTAATTGGTTTGAATGGTAATGGTTTAGTGGTCTTTGAAATTGGTTTTGGTCATATTATGCCCCCAAGGTGTTTGATAAAAAGCTTATAAAGATATGTTCATTGCATTGACTTCTTTAAATGGAACTCTTGTATTTTTTTCAGCTTATGCATGAAACTATAAATGGTTTAAATGGTTTACAAAGGTTAAAGGCTTATTGATTTTTCTTGTGGAGTGTAAGAAGCCTCCCAAGAGGTTAACATGGTAAACAAAAAGGGTACTTGAGAGTCCCCTTAACCTAAATGATTTAGCTATGGATAAATCTTGCAAGTATGGTTAGTATGATGATACCACTAATAAATGGCCTTGAATAATAAATAGTAATTGGATTTTTTTGGATATGGTTTTAATTTGGGAATTAATGGCAGGAAGTGTAAATAAGTTGTGGAAGGTGGTGATTCCGGGGAAACTGAAATTAGAAACTTATGTTTACTGATATTAGGGGTCTTTGATGGCCACATGCGAGTGTCATATTTTATATTGGAGGGATGTACTAGTCATCCCATAGGATATTTCCTGGTCGTGAGACTACACGCACTGGGTCTCTTTCAGCAGGGGGAGCTAAACCCATACGACCCATGGGTATGGTTAAAAAGTAGGGTTACATAGCCCAGGTAAAAGATTTTAAATGCATGCTAAATACGAATTCCCTTTCCCGGCACTTATATATATATATGGTTATATGCATAATAGGTAGTTTTACTTGGTTGTTTAAATGGCATTACTTAATCCTTATCCCGAGATACAAGTTAGCGGTCACTCGCTAGCCCATCTACTGGCGGTTGTATACCTACACTATGTAGGAACTGGCCGTTCGACTCCTCTTATATAGTGATTGACTCGGGGACAGCATTTGGATTAAAGTGGTGAGCTTCTATCTTTCTAAAAGGCTCTATTTTATGATATGGACATTGTTAGACATTTTCCTTTTGTCTTGGATATTGGTTTTTGCTATGGTGTGGGGCATGTCCAAATTGGATATTTGTATTCTCTTGGATAGAGGCTTTATGGTACTTCTAGGGGTTGGTATAGTCGGGATCGATATTGGTGCCAGCCTTGGCAGCTGAATAGCAGGGAGCCTGGCATCATCGGACATAATTTCTCACTCTTTCATCATATTATATTTTGGGATTGATTATTATATTTTAGGCGGTTGGGTTGGGTTAAGGGGACGGTCGCCAGTCCCGGTTGAACATGGGATGCCCATTACGTCTAGGCCCTAATTTGGGTCATGACAAGTTGGTAGCAGAGGTTTAGGTTCATGGTCAACTGGGAAGTCCATAAAGCCGTGTCGAGTAGTGTCTCTTTTAGGGGTGTGTAGCACGCCACACTCATAAGAGAGAGGCTGTAAGAAATTTAGAAATGTTTCACTTTCTTGAAATTTTTAGTCCTAGAATCTTCTCTATTCCTTGGTTATTTGTCTTTCAGATCATGCCTCCTACATCTGGAATACAAAGGAAACCTTTTGGAGTGCTGAGGGGGTGCCTCCTACATCTGGAGTACATCTTCAATCTCATTATTCTATTACTGATTGTGCTTGAGTTCCTCCTATTCATCCTACTGCTACTCAGGTCCCTCAGGATAATGTGACAAATATGGAGTTTTGTTAGTCTATCCATATTATTTCTCAGATGGTCGCTGCTCTGGCCAATTAAGGTGCGGATAATGCTTTGTCTACTGAGGCCACAAGGGTTGGTCTATTTATAAAGATGGGTCCTTCTACTTTTACGAGAGTAAAGGTAGAGGAAAACCCATAGGGCTTCTTGGATAAATTGGAAAATATATTTTGGGTTATGTGGGCTTCTGATGTTGAGGGAGTTAGCTTTATAGCTTATTAGCTCAAAGATGTTATTTATTAATGGTGTGAGGAGTGAGACAAAGATATGGGTGATATGGAAGAGAAAGGGTTGTGGGAGGCCTTTTATAATGCCTTCATGGATCATTTCTTTCCTCAAGAGTTAAGGGAAGCTAAGATGGAGGAGTTTGTTAACCTCGGGCAAGGGAGGATGTTTGTAAGGGAATATGCCTTGAAGTCTCATCAATTGTCAAGGTATGCTCCTAATTTGGTGGCTGATATTATGTCGAGAATGAGGAAGTTTGCTTCCGGTCTGAATAGGGATTTGATTTTAGAGAGCAATACTGCTTTGCTCATGACAGATATGGACATCTCTAGGTTGACAGTTCATATGCAGCAGGTTGAGAATAAGAAGAGAAAACAGGCAGAATTTGGGGATCAACAGGAAAAGCGGGGCACATTTTTTTATCAAGAAGATGCACAGTCTCAGGGTAGTAAAGATGGTGGCAAGTGGCAGAAAAAGAAGTGGGGGAGTTTTGGTTCCTTATCTATTGCCAGTTCTCCTTACCCACAATAGTCGGGTGACAGAAATCATTAAGGTGATGATTATTCTCGAGCTCAGGTTGCCCAATCTTAGGCGAGCGGAGGTCAGTCTATTTCTTTATGCCCTCTTTATTTGTTCTGTGATTATCCTCATCGAGGTTTATATGAGTAAGGTAGAGATAAGTTCTTTAAGTGTGGTCAGGTAAGCCATAGGCTCAATGATTATCCGGTCAATAAGGTTGCTATAAGGGCGAATAAGATTTTGGTGGCTTCATCTTCTGTTCCTACACCTGGTGGTGTGGCATCTTCTTCTGTTAATGCTCCTAGTTCTAGTATTGGTTGGAACAGGTTGTATGCTTTGTCATCCCATCAGGAATCCGAGGTATCACCTGATGCTATTATTAGTACGTTACAGCTCCTCCCCCATGACGTATATTGTTTACTTAATTTAGGATTTGCTCTTTTTTATATGACTCCTTATATAGCTGTGTATTTTGGTTTTGATCAAAAAAATTGTGTCTTTTGGTTTTGATCAAAAAATTATTTTGGATCTTTTTTCTGTTTTTACCCCGGTAAGACACTCGATCATTGTTGAATGGGTCGATAGGGGGTGTGGTATCTGTTGGTGATAGGCAGACCTTGGTAGATCTATTTGAGTTAGGAATGGTGAATTTTGATGTGATTTTGGGTATGGATTGTCTACGTTCTTGTTATGCGTCTTTAGACTGTCACACTCGTAAGGTCATCTTTAAGTTCCCCAACGATCCAAAAATGAAAAGGAAGGGTTGTTCTTTAGATCCTAGGGGAAGATTTATTTCTTATCTTAGAGCTCAAAGGTTAATCTCTAAAGGGTGTCTTTATCACTTGGTCCGGGTTAAAAATTCTAACTCGTGACGTCTTTCTTTTCAGTCAGTTCTAGTAGTTAATTAGTTTCAAGAGGCCTTTTCAGATGATCTTCGTGGTGTTCCTCTAGATAGGGAAATAGTGTTTGGTATTGATTTGCTTCTGGAAAATCGTCCAATATGTATTCCTTCGTATAGAATGGCTCCGGCTGAGTTAAGGGAACTCAAGGAGCAAATTAAGGATCTTCTGGATAAGGGGTTTATTCATCCTTGTGTTTCTCTGTGGGGTGCACCAGTGTTGTTCGTGCCAAAAAAAGATGGTTCCCTTCGGATGTGCATTGACTACAGGCAGTTGAACAAGGTAATGGTCAAGAACAAGTATCCTCTCCCAAGAATAGATTATTTGTTTGATCAGTTGCAGGGTGCTAAGTTTTTTTCCAAGATAGATCTTCGGTCTGGGTACCGTCATCTTAAGATTAGGGAGATGGATATCCCTAATATGGCTTGTTATGCTCGATATGGACATTTTGAGTTCTTGGTAAAGTCATTTGGATTTATAAATGCTTTGACAATATTTATGGATTTGATGAATAGGGTGTTTGGGCAATATTTGGATCTCTTTGTCATTGTGTTTATTGATGACATCCTGGTGTATTCGAGGAGTAGGGTGGATCATTCTAATCACCTTTGTGTGGTGTTACAGACCATAAAGGAACAACGGTAGTTTGCCAAGTTCTCTAAGTGTGAGTTTTAATTGAATGTTGTGACTTTCTTGGGCCACATTATTTCTAGTGAGGGGATAATGGTTGATCCTTAAAAGGTTATTGTAGTAAAGGGGTGGCCTAGGACCATGACTCAATCTGATGTCTGGAGCTTCTTGGGTTTAACCAGGTATTATAGGCTATGTTTGGAAAGTTTCTCGTTGATAGCTTCTCCTTTGACTAAATTAACTCCAAAGAAGGTTAAGTTTTCTCGGTCGGATGCTTGTAAGAGGAGTTTTAAGAAATTGAAGGATAGGTTAACATCGGCTCCGATTTTTACTTTACCAAAAGGCAATGATGGGTTTGTGGTTTATTGTGATGCATCTCGTGTAGGGCTTAGTTGTGTTTTGATACAGCATGGAAGTAATTGCCTATTCTTTCAGGCAGTTGAAAGTGCATAACAGGAATTATCCTACCCATGATTTAGTGTTGTTGGAGGTTTGTTTGCTTTGAAAATATAGAGGCATTATCTGTATGGTGTTTACATGGCTATCTTTTCTAATCAAAAGAGTCTTCAGTACGTGCTCACTCAAAAAGAGCTTAATCTCAGGCAAATTAAATGGCTTGAGCTTCTCAAGGATTATCTTCACTACCACCCAGGTAAGGCTAACGTGGGTACTGATGCTCTTAAAAGGTTATCTACAGGGAGTTTGTCTCAAGTAAAGGAAGGAAAGCGGGAATTAGTGAAGGATATTCACGGTTAGGCCAATCTTGGAGTTAATCTCTTAGATTCCAAAAGATAGTGGTGTGATGGTGCAAGAAGTGGTTTGATCATCTCTTGGTGCATAGATTAAGGAGAAGCAAGTGTTGGATCCAGTCTTGATGAAAATCAACAGTGATGTTGCTGTGCAAAAGGTGGCGGTGTTTGAGATTAGTGGTGATGGTACTTGCGGTACCAAAGGAGGTTGTGTATTCTGAATGTCATTGGGACAAAGGATTTTGGTAGAGGCGCATGAGTCATGCTATGTTGTCCATACTGGTTTGACAAAGATCTATCACGATCTTAAGGAAATCTATTGGTGGAATGGTATGAAGAACGATATGGTTGACTTTGTGGCTAAGTGTATGGTGTGTCAACAGGTTAAGATTAAGCACATGAGGCCTGGTGGGTTGCATCATGAAATAGAGTTTCCTAAAGGTAAGTGGGAGATGATCAATATGGATTTGATTACCGGTCTTCCTCGGTCTCAGAATTATTTTGATTCGATTTGGGTCATTGTGGATAGAATAACCAAGTCTACTCACTTTTTGACCGTAAGGACTATCTTTTTGGTGGAGGATTATGCGAAGTTGTATCTACAAGAGATTGTGAAGCTGCATGGGGAGCTTGTTTTGATTATTTCTAATCATGGTATGCAGTTTACCTTTTATTTCTAGCAGCCTTTCCAGAAGGGATTGGGGACTAAGGCCAGTCTGAGTACTGTTTTCCATTCGCAATTGGATGGACAAGCAGAGAGAACTATTTAGACATTGGAGGATATGCTTCAGGCATGTGTGATTGATTATGGTAGCAGTTGGGTTGAGCATCTACCTTTGGTGGAGTTTGCTTACAACAATAACTATCATTCTAGTATTGGTATGGATGCTTTTGAGGTGTTGTATGGTAGGAGGTGTAGATCTCCTATTAGATGGTTTGACCTTGGTGACGCGGGTATGTTTAGTCTTGATTTGGTCTATCAAGCTATGGAGAAGGTAAAGGTGATTCGGGATAGTCTTAAGGCTGCTTAGAGTCGCCAAAAGTCCTATGCAGATGTTAGGCGTAGAGACTTGGAGTTTCAAGTTGAGGACAGGGTGTTCCTAATGGTGTATCTAATGAAGGAAGTAGTGCGGTTTGGCAAGAAGGGTAAACTAAATCCTCAGTTTATTAGTCCTTATAGGATTTTGCAAAGAGTGGGAAATGTTTCTTAAGAGTTGGAGTTGCTTGCTAATTTCGGTTTGGTTCATTCGGAATTCCATGTTTCTATGTTGAGGAAGTTATTGGTGATCCTTCTTTGGTTGTCCCTTTGGAAGGGTTGGATATCTCGGAATCTCTATCTTATGAAGAGGTCCCGGTTGAGATATTGGATAGGCAAGTTCATCGGTTGTGGACCAAGGATGTGGCTTCAGTTATGGTTCTGCGCTAGAACCATAAGGTAGAAGAATATACATGGGAAGCGGAAGAGGACATGAAGTCCAAGTATCCGCATTTGTTTTATGCTCCTGGTATTCTTGCGGAATGTAGTGTTCGTGAACACATCTTTATTTTCTGAGTTTGTTATAGAAAAGATTAATATCTTTGCCGCTTGGTTTTCAAACTTTATTAAAGGTTTGTTTGATAATGCAAATGATTCTGTGTGTGGTTACCTCTACCTTGTCCGGTATTCGGGGGCAAATATTCCTAGTGGGGGAGAATGTTACATCTTGGGTTTTGGCCTTAGAAGTTTTTCCTTGAAAATTGTTCTCCAGACCCAATATGACTCAGGGTATGAGCCATATACTGAGATATAAGTGGTATGGTCCTATCGTAAGCTAACCAATGTTAGTTGGGGGATGGTTTTGAGCACTGGAATTTTCATGACTTAAGGGTATGAGTCATAAGTATTGATACGAGTCGTATCAGTGACTCATATGGTGGCTAGTGTTTGATCTTCCTAGTACTTCATTTTGTTAGGGATACGGATCATGTGTACAGATCGTATGCTGAGGTTATGACTTGGTTGGATGATTTGTATACTGCATAGTATCTGATCGAAAGGTTAAAACCTGGGTACGACTGGTGGGAACCAATCATACGAAAAGGCACGACTCGTAAGAGGGTAAGCCGTATCCCTATGACGGGTTTTTAAGGGACTTAAGTGGGGGTATTCTGAATATTTTACTACTTACCCTAATTATGACCCATCATTTCTAATACACTTAGGAGGTTATTTACTCTATTATTCTATTCATTAACACTTATAAAGCTATTCCTAAACATTCAACAATTCTCTCAAAATCTTTTGGGGCAAAAGAGCCAGGGTTTCAACTTGGGGATTGCTTTGGTGATTTTCTTCCATCATCTTTCTCGGTTTAAGGCATGTGTCTCTTCCCTACTTAATATTTCTAAAAAGGCATGAATTTATGGTTGTTTTCATGGTTTCAATGTCTCATGGTTTATGGTTTCCAACATTTAATTGGGGGTTTTGTTTATAATGGCTCAGTTATGATTTCCTATGGTTTAATTATGCTTTTATATGCATCAACGATGGTTTTGGGAAATTGGTTTGCATGGTAATGGTTTAATGGTCTTTGGAATTGGTTTTGGTGATATTATGCCCCCCAAGGTGTTTGATAAAATGCTTATAAAGATATGTTCATTGCATTGACTTCTTTAAATGAAACTCTTTCCTGTTTTCGGCCAATGCATGAAACTATAAATGGTTTAAATGGTTTACAAAGATTAAAGGCTTAGTGGTTTTGCTTGTGGAGTACATGGAAGTCTCCCAACAGGTTAATATGGTAAACAGAAATAGCACTTTAGATTCCCCTAAGCCTAAATAGTTTAGCTATAGATAAACCTTGCAAGTATGTTTGGTATGACGATACCACTAATAAATGACCTTGGTTAATAAATGGTAATTGGATTTGTTTGGATATGGTTTTAATTTGGGAATTAATGGAGGGATGTGTAACTAAGTCATGGAAGGTGGAGGTTTCGGGGGAACCAAAATTGGGAACTCATATTTGCCGATATGAGGGGTCTTTGATGGCCACGTGTGAGTGTCACGTTTTATATTGGAGGGATGTACTAGTCATCCCATGGGATATTTCCTGGTCGTGTGACTACACGCACTGGAAATCGTTCAGTAGAGAGAGCTGAACCCATACAACCCATGGGCATGGTTAAACGACAAAGTTACACAACCCAGGTTAAAGATTTCAAATACATGCTAAATACGGATTCCCTTTCCCAGAACTTATATATATGTATGGTTATATGCATAATGGATTGTTTTACTTTGTTGTTCAAATGGATTTACTTTAGCCTTATCCCAAGATACATGCTAGTGGTCAGTCGCTAACCCATCTACTGGCTACTGTATACCTACCCTATGTAGGAACCAGCCGTTCGACTCCTACTACATGGTGATTGACTCGGGGACAACATTTGAATTGAAGTGGTGAGCGTCCATCTTTCCAGAAGGCTCCATTTCATGATATAGACATTCTTAGACATTTTGCTTTTGTTTTGGATATTGGTTTTTGTCATGGTTGGGGAAATGTCCCAACCGGATATTTGTATTCTTTTGGATAGAAGCTTTGTGGTACTTCTGTGGGTTGGTATAGGAGGGATCAGTCTTGGTGTTAGCCTTGGCATTGGAATACGCTGGGAGGCTGGCATCATTGGATATAATTTCTTACTATTCCATAATATTATTTTTTTGGATTGATTATTATATTATGTTTTGATATTCTCCTTGGTATGGTATGGATGGTTGGGTTTGGTACGGTTAGACTCGGTAAGGTCGGTCAAGTTCGTGATCCTATCCCTTGATGCGAACAATAACGATATCATGTTATAAGTTCGAAATTCAGCTCATCTGAGGTTGTACTAGGTGGTTGGGTTGGGTAAAGGGGGAGGTCACCGATCCCGATTGGACTTGGGATGCCCATTACATCTAGACCCTGGTTCAGGTCGTGACAAAAAGACCTACCCGTAATAACAAAATTCTATGTAGACTTGCAAAGAGGAAGTCTCAATTCCTTAAAAAAGCAACAAATTCTCTCATAATCAAAAGTCAATATAGAAGTAGCATGCCTAGCTAACTCATGAAAATGAGCCTCATACTCCACAACCGTCATGAAACCCTACTCCAACCTTGAGAACTGGTCCCTCAAATGTCTCTAATACTATGAGGCATATGCTTCTCAAAGAAGACCTCCAAGAACTGAGTCCATGACAAAGAAGAAGATTCAGTTGGCCTGGAATCAAGATGACCTCTTCACCAATTCTAGCTGCCAAGTCCACCTAAAAAGTAGTGTAATCCATACCACAAGTTTTAACTAGGCCTAAATTACGGAGCATATCCTCACATGAAATTATAAACTCATAAGCATCCTCGCCTGGTGCACCAGAAAATCTTGGTAGAGCCAATCTCAAGAACCTACCCAACATCTTCTGCTCCCCGACAGACATGGAATGTTTAGAAACCACTGGTTGGGCAACTACTGGCAAAGGAACCACCAGTACAGAAGGGATATTAACTCTGGGAGCCGTAACTATAGGTTGTGCCCCCACCTCAGTACCACTTTGATCTGTTGTTTGTGGACCATCATACGGTGTACCACAAACCAATCCTAAAAGTTGAACCAAAGAATCTCTAAGAAAGGAAGAAGAAATAAACCTCGATAAGGATTTTGAGGGTCCCTATCCTACTGTTGGATGAATGAAGGAATCTCTACCTCGGGAAAATGAATAGGGTCTAGGAAAGACCCCATATCTTGTTCCCTAGATGGGGCTACATTACCAGGCAATCCACGACCTTTAGTTCATCCATAAACAGCGATAGGATACCTAGGCTCGATATCGAGATCCTCATCTCATGGAGCGGCAACACGCGTCCTAGCCATCTGTGAAGAGTTATACTGAAGGAATTCCAAAGAAAACAACTCAGACTCTTAGCATGATTAAAAGTGTGAAGAACTCCTAAGAATGTCCTATAGCCTCTCAGAGATGAGAAACAAAAGTTATAATTCCAATCCACGGGACTATACTAGACATTTGCTCTTGTAACAGCAATACTGGTGAACCTAGGCTCTGATACCAATTGGTCATGACCCGATTTACAATTCATAATGACACCTACTATATCCTACCAATAGGTAAGCCAAACCATAGCCCAGAGTTATAAACAGTGGACTAATTTGGTGGAAAATAGACTAAAAGGCCTAGAATCAACAAACTTAGACTTAAAATAAACAAGATAATAAATATAACCTGAAAGATATCTTAAACATAGATAACCATCCCACGACATAGTAGAGTCAATACAAGAGCTACTACACATACACCACAAGTTTTGAAATAGTAAAATATAATTTATCTCAGAAACAAAACACTGGACATAGATAAATTGAAGGAAAAAAAGAACTCTAACTCTAAGGGCTCACCCAATCTCTGAAACCAACCCTGCATGAGCATAGAATCAACATCAATAACTAGTACTCAAATCTGCACCAAAAAGGTACAAAAGTGTAGTTTGAGTACCAAAACCACAGGTAATCAATAGGCATCATCAATCGACTGAGCTAAATCATGATATAAATACGATAAAATACGAGATAAGGAAGACTAAGTCAAGGTAAAGGGAAACCCTGGAAAGAAAATCCAACACCATTCTGCATAAATAGATCAGTAAATTATAAATAGTGATGTAAAGATTACATAATTATATCTACTAAATTGGCCCTCAGAAGCCAATAATTGTGGGAAAGTAAATAACCCAATGCAGGCCCTCATAAGCCTGGAGGGTTCAGTCAAAGAAAAGTAAATAACCGAGTAACTATAATTTAACAACCATCATTCCATAACCAATAACCCATCCGTACCATATCATATCATAAAAATTCCCAATGTTGGACTCGAATAAGAACTCAATAGCATTATCATTATTATCGTCATTTGTCGGACTCAAATCTAAACTCAAATTATAAGCTTCATCATAAATAGCCAAACTCATATCATCAATATTATAATCAATTGTCGAACTCGAATCGAAACTCATATCATCAATATCATAATCAATTGTCGGAATCAAATCTAAACTTATATCATCAATATCATAATCAATTGTTGTACTCAAATTGAAACTCATATCATCAATATTAATAACTACCAAGTTTTACTGTAATTAGCACCGACTTCCAAAAAATAAAACTATTATATCTGTTAAGTATCTAATCTCCTTAAAATCCCATAATAAGAGTTTTGAAATATAAACTACCATATAAAGGCCTACCAAAACTAGCTTAAGTCTTGGCCTAAGGTGGGCCGGAGAGGCTCAATTCTAATCTCCAAAGTCCATTATAAGGCAACTTCTATCCTAGACTAGGATAAGGTATCTAAATCCACTTTTAGATTTTAAACAAGTCTTAATTATACCTAGGATAAAAATTATACCTAGAGCATGAGCAACTAAGGTAATTAGGCCTAAATTACTATTGTAAAAGAGCCTAAACAGTACAACTAACTCTATATATGGATGACAATTCAACGAAAACCAAAATTCCATCCCAAATCTAGAATAATATAATAATCATACTACAAAATTACTCAATCTATGAAGAGGGTAAACCTAGCCTACCTGAACGCCGAAGAAGCCTGAAGAATTTGCTAAACCAATAATTTTTCCTTCTGAAAAGCTTCTACAAGATGTCACGCTATAAAATTCGCAATCTATTCATCAAAACAAGAGAAATGATACCTATATTGCACTATTGTGGTTCGGATCCAACAATTACGTAAATCTCATGTAAGGCCCATTTACAGAATCGTACATTCAAAATCAACACAACACCCCACTATGATTAAGGAATATTTACCTTTAAAAATTGGTGAATTTTGAGTTCTGAAGATCTTAAAATCAAGCCACCAAGGCTTTAGGAATTTTAGAAAAAGATGAAGGATTCAATCCAAAAATAGATCGAAGCTTACCCCAAAATCAAAGAAGAATTGCGTAAATAATCTCAACCCAAGCTCAAAAATCACCCACAAATGTTTTTCCCAAGCTTTCCCACTTTTTTAAGTTCCAATATCTTGGGAATAGATGAAGAATGGAGAAAACGGACTAAGTGGGGGTATAAATACCCTTCCAAGGTCCACGGGTACAAATTAAGCAGACACTGGGCCGCTTAAGTGGTCGTCTTTTAAGCGACCTAGTCTCTTTAGCGATATCTGGTCGATCGGACAATTAACACTTAAGAGGTCCCTTATCGCTTTAGAAGCTACCGTTTAAGAAGTAGGGGTTGCGCTTAAGAAGCAGTTGACTAGAAAAGCTTGACCGCTTAAGCGGTCAGTTGGGCACTTTAGCGGACCTCCGCTTAAGTGACCCGAATGGTCGCTTAAAGGGGTGCACCAGCTGAAGCATCAAGTTTTATCTGAATTTTTGTCAACCCTTCGGGATTCATTTAGAATTATGTATATGCAAATGGACTGTAATACCCTATCAAATTCGATGATCAAAACTCAATGGTGCAATTTAAATTTCCAATCGAGGTCGTCTCAACAAAAATTAAGTCCCACACTCACTTGCAATTTTCCTTAACTCCCGGCCAATAGCTCAAAATTAGTCTAGAAGCCTAGAGACCCAGATCAAGGGTCCTCCTAGACTCAATCAATGAAGCTATTAAAACAGTCAAAAATTACACAAGAGATCATTTAACTAAAATATTTGACCGATAGCCAATTTGAACAAGCCAAAACATCAAAATAGAGAATTGGCTCTAAAAAATAAACGAACTGTCCGGTAATCAAACTGTCAGTTCCAGCAAGTCATAAATGACTTGGGGCAGTTATAGAAAACTCTAAATGATGAAAATAAGCAGAAATATGAAAAATGACCGGAAGGGTCATTATAGATAAGGTTGTGGGGTCATGGGTCTCTTCATTATTGTAAAACATTGTGACTAAAATTTAACTTCTCTAAAAATACACTAAGGACCCTTGTTATTTCTTTAAAGTAAACTTCAACCCGTTTCTCTTTCCACCTCATTTTCATTTTTTTCTTCAAACTCTATTCTCTAATTTTGAAACTCTTTATTTGTTGTTATTAAATATTTGATCTTTTGATTTCAAGCATTTTGAGCTCCATATTGATTTTTTTTTACCTTTTTTTTTATCAAGAAGAAAACTATTGGTTATTTTTTTCTTAAAATCCCTATTTTCTCGCATTTTCAATTAAATTTGTTGGTTCTCATTAAAAAATCACTTCATAATTGATAGGATTTTTACCACTCTAGTCATTATTATCAATAAGCTTTTAATTTTTTTTTCCTTTATTGTTATGGCTACCACTTTTTTGACATAATTCCTAGCCTCATTTAATATGATGATATTTTAATCCTTAACTTAAGCGTACACAAGATTACTGTTATCATCCTTAATTTCAGATTCATTCAAGTAGTTCATGTGGTCATTTAAAAGAGATCTAGTCAGCTCTCTCTATTCATTGTACTACAATTTTCTTGGTCATCAATCTGACAATAAGTTATAAACCACACTCAGTGTCTAGGCATCAATTAATTATAAATCACAACCATTATATTGATATATTTACAGTCATTGTATGCCCTTTGAAAAGACCAAACAAATTGAATCACCTAAACACAACTTTCATATACCCTTTATATAGAAACCCATATAATAATTATCTTTAAAGAAAAAATAACTTGTTTGTGTTTTTATTTTTTCTCTTTTGGTATGTCTAAAAATTTTTCAAGAAATTTCATTGAATTTACTGTTATATAAGTGTTCGCTCTTTAAAATTCTCTTTCTGTTGTTGGTATTTCAAGTTCTCACAATTTTTGCCAAAGTATGTGTTATTTCTACTTATTTTACTTATTTTGATTGTATTTTTTCTATTTTTTCTGCAAATTTATCTTGATCTATTAATAAACTCAACATTTTAACTCCATTTTTAATCGAAAGATGTGTTATTTTTACTTATTATGTTTGTCTCAATAGTACTTTTTGTGTTCATATTTTTTTCTCAAATTCATCATAATATATTACTTTAACACTCTATTATTTGTATATGGATCACAAAATGATTAATAAGGAGAAAGGTCCTTAAAGATTCAAACTTGTTCATCATACCATCACCATCACTATCGTCAATCCCTTTCACTCAATTTATAATCACCTGTATTGGTTGATCCTAGGTTATTCTAGTTTATAACTAACTATGTCGATGATATATGCAAAAAAATTACTATATTAAATTATTTTTATTTTAGAATCTATTATCGAACTTTTACCAGCTTCAATGATAATAAAGTTCAAATCTCTTACATTTCCAATAGTAGTGAACTCCCTTGACTATTGAATAAAAATATAATCGAAATAAGAAAAATAAATAAAGATAACATATTTCAATTAAAATGATTAGAATTTCAAGTCTATTAATAGCCAAAGATGAATTTGCAAAATAGAAACAAAAAGAACACAATTAAAATAAATAGAAATAATATATATTTTTAATATTGTTACAAGTAGAGATAGGTGATAGATCATAATTGAAGATTTAATGTCTCCAATTCTATACTCAACATTGATGGGTTGCTCGTCGTTCACTCATTTTCAAGCCACTTAAAAAAGAAAATCCGTCACTATACTAGACAAAAAAAATTAGCCAATTTTATTACTTTAAAAAATCATTAAATTAAACACACACACACACACACACACACACATATATATATATATATATATATATATATTATAAGCATTCACCTTCTCAACTGCACAATTAAAGAATTTGTAATCTGAATTTGAATTGGAACATGACGTCCTCAAAACATTCGAATTACCACAACAAAAAATATAAGACTTTTTTGCATTGGATGTTTGAGATGCTTGAGATATTGTAGTTGTTTTAAACAAAATAAAATAGAGAATTAATGAAGGAAATAAAAACAAGTTTTGCCTTCCTTTTATACAAAAAAAATACGTAGATATTATAGTTAAATAAGTAACAACTTGTACTTTGTTACCATTGAAAAATTTGAATACATGTACTTGTTACCGTCGAACATAATTAATAGACCATCAATATAATCGATGCTTTTCATTTTGCGTTGTATATTCAAGACCAGCTAGATTGACACTCTATCATTTGTAAGGTATATATGGATCGATATAATGTAACGCCTCGGAAAATGGGTCCCGGAGCGTCACACGGTGCTTGAGGCTACGAGTAGCCCCAAGCTAACCCTTTGAGCCATTTTCATTCAGTTCAACACAAATCAATGGGGTTTCCATAAATAACCCTCAAATATCAACAGAGTAATAATTATCCAAGAATAAAAGAATTTCAGAAAGATAACAAAATACGACTTATTAGTCAACTCCCAACATCTATACTTGTCTGACAAGCCTTTAAGAAAATCAATAAAACCAGCGAGTCATTGAGACATGCCCCAACTGACTCATACTTAGTTATCAAATGTAAATAATTTCGTGAAACCAACATCAGACATCACGTCCTCGGAACATGAGGATTCACCACAACAGAGGATGTAGAACAACGTGCCCGAAGAATCACTATCGAACCTAGAACTGAGCACCTGAACCTACATTCCGAGAAAATGCAGCCCACATCCGAAGATGTGGGTCAGTACCATGGAAAGGAATCGAGTATATGGGGGTGTATGCAGTTGTATAAACATCATCATTATAAATATTTATAAGAAATATACAGGATGTATGAAAGACTCACATAGCCCGAAGAAAATCATCATAATCATGAGAGAATGAAATAAGTACAATAACACATGTGAATCATCATATAATTTGTCAATCACTTTTAGTTCATCAGAAATATCAATTCTCATAATGTAAATATCATTTAAATCTTTCGAAAGAATAACTTTCACAATTCCACTTTCAAATCACTTCACCATTCACCATAGACATAAGGAAACACACACACACTGGGAGATCCTATAACCGACATAAACCATGTGAGCTACATGGAGTCCAACTTACAACCCACGTTGGGTAGAGTCGTCCAATCCTTTCCATCGGAGTAGGACTATCGATATCAAATCCACACAAACTTGTGATCACTATATAAATTAGCCTCAGGCTCACTCCTACGGGAGCACGTAGTTCTAGGAAATTAAGGTCACTTTATACCTCCCACTCGATGCTAAAGATTTCTCTTGAACATAGCTCAGATCATTTCAAAGACAATCCACAAAAAACAATTTCAGTAATATATAAATATACATCGGGAGCCATCATGCTTTCCATCTATCAAAATCAACCACGTTGTGGATTTCTTTCACACTCGAGTTCAAAACAACTCCATTAAGACCAAAAGGTCAAATCATTCAAACTATCTCAAATATTCAACATCAACGTGCTTATAACACACACTTTCTCAGAAAAAATTCTAATGGGGATTCACGACCCAAATATCAAAATCATGATGAATATCGTTCAAGATTCATGCTTTATATCACCACAGATGTAAATTCATCTTTCAAAATCATAAACATCAAGATTTCATAATAATCATCATAAGATATGCGTTCATGCTTCAAATTCATAAAAATCAAATAAAAACCATGCCTTTGTAAAGAAAATTACTTTTGGGCACAAGAACGAAAGAGAGTTCTTGTTGAAAAATACCACATACCTTGAATGATGAATTTTAGATCGATACTCATTTTTGAGATGTTAATCGTGCCTTTGAATGATGGTTCTTGGAGTTCTTGAACTAGGAACTTGGAATCTTGAATATATTTGTTGAATTAATGGTGAACCTTGGAGGTTCTTGAAGTTGGATGTAGGAGCTTAGGGTTTTCATTTTTAGGGAGTTTGATGAAATATAACATATAATGCTTCTAATAGGCTTTAATATAGGGTTTGGATGGATTTTGGGTGAGGGGGAATGACCAAAATGCCCCTAAATATCAAAAAAATTATCGAATCTGTCCTTTGGTGGACTGTTTTGATAGTCTGAAGTAGATCAACCATAAAGTTTTACTCCAATATTCAAATTGGATGAAACCAATTTCATTAGAAAGAGGACTCTCATATCTTTCCGTTAATATATAGTATCTCACCCAGATTATTGTGTACAAGGAGTTATGATCATTTGAAATTGACCCAAAAATTCACCTTTGATAGGCTGAAGTAGATCGACCATAACTCTTTGCTCCGATAGAAGAATCGGATGAAACCAATTTCATTGGAAAGAGGACTCACAGAGATTTTCGTTTATATATAGTAGATCACCCAGATCATTATGTACAAGGAGTTATGGTTGTTTAAAGTTGGAGCAAAAATACACCAGGCCTCAATACTTTTTCCTGCACGTTTTACTGTTCACTACTATTCACTGTTCGATCGGAATGTTCATAACTCGTCGCTCAGGTGTCCGGTTTGGATGATTCACATATCGCTGGAAAGCTTATTTGATACTCTACACAATGGTGGGTCATAATCTAAGACATTTCACACAGAAAATTTATAATTCATTCTAGAAGATAGAACCCAACACGTTTACGCACAAAATTTCAACGAAAAATTTCTCGGGGTATTACATCAACACTCCCTTGGAAACATTCATCCTTGAATGACGCTAGACATGCCAAGATTAGATAGGTAATAGAGCATACAGCTGAAACCATTCGTTAGACTCATCACCACACCGTTTCTCACTTTGAATGCAACATAGAATGCATAAATTCAAGAAACTACAGCTGAACACATAATAAATGACAGCTGAACTGCTACAACTTTTATCTAAGTGCATGATTTAGGAAAGAACGGTACCTTTGGCTTGATCAGAGTTCGCAGAAAATAGGTGCGGGTATTTGGATTGTATATCCGCCTCAGCTTCCTAAGTTGCACCCTCAACAGATTGGTTTCGCCACAACACCTTGACCAAAGGAACTTCTTTGTTCCTTAGTTTTCGGACACTTAAATCAAGAATCTCAATAGGAATCTCATCAAAAGAAAGATTTTCTTGAATGTCAGTACTCACAGAGGGATCCACTACCACAGCATCGCTAATATGCTTTCTAAGCAAGGAGACATGCAATATTGGATGAACAGAGGACAACTCGGAAGGCAACTCGACTTCATAAGCTACCTTACCAACACGGCTAAGAATTTTGTAAGGACCAATATAACGGGGACTAAGCTTACCCTTCTTTCTGAATCTCTTCACCCCCCTCATGGGTGAAATTTTCAGATACACTAGGTCACCAACTTCAAACTCAAGGTCTCTTCTTCTATTATCCGCATATGACTTCTGACGACTCTGCGCAGTTATCAACCTTTCCTTAATAAACTTAACTTTTTCCATAGCCTCAAATACCGAATCAGGACCACTCACAGCCGCGTCACCCACCTCAAACCAACCTATGGGTGATCTACACTTCCTCCCACATAAGGCTTCAAACAGAGCTATGCCAATACTAGAGTGAAAACTGTTATTGTAAGCAAACTCTATCAACGGTAAGTGATCATCCCAACTTCCCTTAAAGTCATGTGCACAAGTTCTCAACATATCCTCTAAGGTCCGGATGGTCCGCTCAGCCTGACCATCGGTCTGTGGATGAAAAGCAAAACTCAAAAGCACTTGGGTACCATGACCCTTCTGAAAAGCTTTCCAAAATTACGAAGTAAACTGAGTACCCCTATCTGAAATAATAGACAAGGAAACTCCATGCAGTCTGACTAGCTCTTGGATATACAATCTAGCATAATCCTCAACAGTATATGAAGTATGAACAGGAAAGAAATGAGCAGACTTAGTCAACCTATCAACCACAACCCAAATGGAATCATGATGGCGTCGGGAAGTAGGTAAACCAATCACGAAGTCCATATTTATCTCTTCCTACTTCCAGGTGGGAATACTAAACTCTTGCAACATACTACCAGGTCTTTGGTGTTCAACCTTAACCTGTTGGCATGTTGCACACTTAGCTACAAATGCTGTTATATCTTTCTTCATGCCACTACACCAATAGATTTCCCGCAAGTCTCGGTACATCTTGGTGGCACCAGGATGAATAATATCGAGCCCCATGCGCTTTAGCCATAATCCTCAATCTCAGATCATCAACATTCGGGACACACAATCTACCCAACAATCTCAACACATCATCTCCCCCTTGGTAGAAAACCTCTACTTTATGGTCCTTGACTGACTCTTTCAGTCTGACCAAACTAGCATCTAAGTATTGACTGACTCTACTTTATGGTCCTTGACTGACTCTTTCAGTAGAGTCAAACAACCTAACCCCCAATCTAGCCAAACGATGTATATCACGAGCCAACTCTTTATTACCTTCTACCACATGCAAAACACTACCCATGGACACTCTACTTAGGGCATCCGCCACAATATTGGCCTTGCCCGGATGGTACAACATACTCATATCATAGTCCTTTAACAATTCTAACCATCATCTCTGCCTAATATTCAATTCTCTCTGGGTAAACACATACTGCATACTCCTATGATCAGTGAAAACATCAACATGGACACCATACAAATAGTTTCTCCAGATTTTCAAAGCAAACACAATAGCAGCCAACTCAAGGTCATGGGTGGGGAAATTTTTCTCATGGGGTTTCAATTGTCTATAAGCATAAGCTATCACCTTACCCTTCTGCATCAATACACAACCCAACCCAACTCTCAAAGCATTACAGTACACCATAAAACCATCAATACCATCAGGCAAAGTCAAAACAGGGGCTGAAGTGAGTCGAGTCTTCAACTCCTGAAAACTCTTCTCACAAGATTCAGACCATAAGAAATTCACTTTCTTTTAGGTTAACTAAGTCATAGAAGACGCTATAGAGGAGAAACCCTCAACAAAACAGTGGTAATAGCCAGCTAAACCCAAGAAACTTTGGATATCAGTCGGAGAAATAGGTCTAGGCCAATTTCTAACAGCTTTGGTCTTTTGGGTATCAACTCTAATAACCTCAAAAGAAATGATATGACCCGGAAAAACAACTGACCTTAGCCAAAACTCACACTTAATGAACTTGGCAAACAACTTGTGATCTCTAAGGGTCTGCAAGACAGTTCGGAGATGATCAGAATGTTCATCCTCACTACGGGAGTACTCCAGTATATCATCGATGAACACTATGACAAACATACCCAGATATGATCTAAACACTTGATTCATGAGGTCCATGAAAGCTGCTGGGGCATTAGTTAACCCGAAAGACATGACAAGAAACTCAAAATGGCCATAACGAGTTCGAAAAGCGGTTTTTGGGATGTCACACTCCCTAATATTGAGTTGATGATAGCTAGAACGAAGGTCTATATTTGAGAAATAACTTGCCCCTTGCATTTGATCAAACAAATCATCTATTCTCGGAAGGGGGTACTTATTTTTTACGGTGACTTTACTCAGTTGGCGGTAATCTATGCACATGCGCAAAGAGCCATCTTTATTTCTCATAAACAACATAGGAGCACCCCAAGGAGAAACACTGGGCCTTATGAAACCCTTATCTCATTAAGTTCTGCAGGGGCCATACAGTAAGGAGGAATAGAAATGGGCTGAGTATCGGGAAGAAGATCAATCCCGAACTCTATCTCTCTATCAGGAGGTATCCCTGGGAGATCATCTGGAACGACATCAGAAAACTCATTGACGACATTAATAGACTGGAGAGTTGGAGTCTCAGACTTAGTGTCTTTGACTCTAACCAAATGGTAAATACACCCCTTGGAAATAAGCTTTCTAGCTTTGAGGTAAGAGATAAAATGACTCTTGGGTGATAGAGAATTCCTAGACCACTCAAACACGGATGCACCCAGAAATTGAAACTTGACCACTCAGGTTCGACAATCAATAGAGGCATAAGAAGAATATAGCCAGTCCATACCCAAAATTACATCAAAATCTACCATGTCTAACTCAATCAGATCAGCCAACAAGACTCTATGAAGAATGGTAACAAGACACTTTTTATACACTTTTTGGCCAACAATCGAATCACCCACTGGGGTAAAAACTAGGATAGGCTCAGGAATAATCTCCGGACTCATTTAAAAATTCACAGCAATCAAAGGTATAACATATGAGAAATTGGATCCAGGATCCAACAAAGCATACACATCAAACTAAAATATATGAAGTATACCAGTAACAACATCGGGAGAGTCCTCCTGTTCCTGGAGGGATGGTAAATCATAGAATCTATTCTGGTGCGCCCGCCAGCATTGCTAGAAGAGGCGCCCTTGCTAGGGCTGGGTGAGTCGCTGGAACTGGAACACTAACAGTCTGAGTCTGGGTATGAGGGCGATAGTCACGACGCCCTTGTCCATCCTGTGGAAAATCTCTAATTCTGTGACCCATGTCACCACACTGGAAACAACCCCTTTTTTCACCCCAACACTCACCCGAATAAGCCTTACAACACTTAGTACACAAGGGACGATTTAGCTTACTGCCAGCACTGTACTGGGACCTTGATGTATATGACCTGGTACCTTGATCCTGCCTACCTCTAGGCACGGGAGCACTAGCAGATGATGGTGCTGGCATAGATGAACGATCCTGATACTAAGGGCGACTCCCTTCCTGTGATCTAGTCTGACCTTGTCTGTGCTGCTTGGGCCTAGCTCTCTTATTCCCTCTCATTCTATCTCTCTCCTTAATCTTGTCTGCCTCAATCTATTAGGCATGGGTCATCAGCCTAGAAAGATTCATCTCACTATTCATCATAGTAGACCTACACTCCTTAACCACATAACTAAACACTCCAGTCACAAACTTACTCATACTGGCTCGATTATCAGCCACTAAGTCACGAGCATACTTGGCCAACTAATTGAACTTTAGACAGTACACCCTAACAGTCATAGATCCCTATCGCAGGTTCATAAACTCTTCCACCTTCGCCTCTCTCATCTTCAAAGGAAAAACCTTATCTAGGAATGCATCGTAGAACTCTTTCTAAGTTGTAGGGATAGCTCCCTCACCTCTACCTTTCCTCCAAGCAACTACCCAGTCATAAGCAAGTTTTTTCAACCTATACGCAGCCAACTCCACACTATGTTCCTCAGATACATACATCACCTGAGTAATCTTCTGCACCTCCTCTAAAAACAACCGTGGATCCTCATCAGAATTGGACCCATAGAATTTCGGTGGATTTATCCGTATAAAGTCACAGATCCTAGCAGCAGTTGAATCACCTCCCTACTGCTGTGGATCCGGGGCCGAGTTGGCCTGAACATTTGCATTAACAGGTTGGGCCAGCACCTAAAAGACTGCCTAAAATTTAGCATAAGACACATTTTTATTTAATGGGCCAGTGGTTGAGGTTGCTGACCATCATTATTTCTTCTCGCTCGACGTGGAGGCATATTTCTGAAAGAGGAGAGCACGAGACAATAGCAGAGAGAGACACTTTAAGCACTATAGACTTCTGAAAGAAAGAATCACATTTTTTTCTAAAACGTCTTAAAGACTCTTGCTCATAGATGTGGCATGCTACACACTGATAATCAAGACTCTACTTAACGCGGCTTGTCAGACTCCCTAGGACACCTTAAAACCTTAGACTCTGATACCAAGTTTGTAACGCTCTGGAAAATGGGTCCCGGAGCGTCACACGGTGCTTGAGGCTACGAGTAGCCCCAAGCTAACCCTTTGAGCTATTTTCTATCAGTTCAACACAAATCAACGGGGTTTTCATAAATAACCATGAAATATCAACAGAGTAATCACTATCCAAGAATAAAAGAATTCCATAAAGTTAACAAAATATGACTTATTAGTCAACTCCCAACATCTATACTAGTCTGACAAGCCTCTAAGAAAATCAATAAAACCAGCGAGCCATTGAGACATACCCCAACTGACTCATACTCAGTTAATAAATGTAAAAAATTTCGTGAAACCAACATCAAACATCACGTCCTCAGAACATGAGGACTCACCACAAAAGAGAATGTAGAACAGCGTGCCTGAAGAATCACTGTCAAACCTGGAACTGAGCACCTGAACCTACATTCCGAGAAAATGTAGCACACATTCAAAGATGCGGGTCAGTACCATAAAAAGGAACCAAGTATATGGGGGTGTATGCAGTTGTATAAACATCATCATTATAAATATTTATAAGAAATATGCAGGATATATGAAAGACTCACATAGCCTAAAGAAAATCATCATAATCATGAGAGGATGAAATAAGTACAATAACACATGTGAGTCCTCATATAATTTGTCAATCTCTTTCAGTTCATCAAGAATATCAATTCTCATAATGTAAATATCATTTAAATCTTTTGAAAGAATAACTTTCATAATTCCACTTTCAAATCACTTAACCATTCACCATAGACAAAAGGAAACACACACACATTGGGAGATCCTATAACTGACATAAACCATGTGAGCTACTTGGAGTCCAACGTACAACCCACGTTGGGGAGAGCCATCCTATCCTTGCCATCAGAGTAGGACTATCGATATCAAATCCACACAAAATAGTGATCTTTATATAAATTAGCCTCAGGCTCACTCCTACAGGGGCACGTAGTTCTAGGAAAGTAAGGTCTCTTTATACCTCCCACTCGATACTAAAGATTTCTCCCAAACATAGCTCAGATCATTTCAAAGATAATCCACAAAAAAATAATTTCAGTAATATATAAATATACATTAGGAGCCATCATTCTTCCCATCTATCAAAATCAACCACGTTGTGGATTTCTTTCACACTCGAGTTCAAAACAACTCCATTAAGACCAAAAGGTCAAATCATTCAAACTATCTCAAATATTCAACATCAACGTGCTTATAACACACACTTTCTCAAAAAAAAATTCTAATGGGGATTCACGACCCAAATATCAATATCATGATAAATATCGTTCAAGATTCATGCTTTATATCACCACAGATGTAAATTCATCTTTCAAAATCATAAACATCAAGATTTCATAATAATCATCATAAGATATGGGTTCATGCTTCAAATTCATAAAAATCAAATAAAAACCATGCCTTTGTAAAGAAAATTACTTTTGGGCACAAGAACGAAAGAGAATTCTTGTTGAAAAACACCACATACCTTGAATGATGAACTTTAGATCGATACTCATTTTTGAGATGTTAATCGTGCCTTTGAATGATGGTTCTTGGAGTTCTTGAACTAGGAACTTGGAATCTTCAATAAATTTACAGAATTAATGGTGAACCTTGGAGGTTCTTGAAGTTGGATGCAGGAGCTTAGGGTTTTCTTTTTGAGGGAGTTTGATGAAATATAACATTTAATGCTTCTAATAGGCTTTAATATAGGGTTTGGACAGATTTTGGGTGAGGGGAAATGACCAAAACGCCCCTAAATATTAAAAAAATTATCGAATCTGTCCTTTGGTTGACTATTTTGATAGTCTGAAGTAGATCAACCATAACATTTTACTTCGATATTCAAATTGGATGAAACCAATTTTATTTAAAATAGGACTCTCATATCTTTCCATTGATATATAGTATCTCACCCATATCATTGTGTACGAAGAGTTATGATCGTTTGAAGTTGACCCAAAAATTCACTTTTGATAGGCTGAAGTAGATCGACCATAACTTTTTGCTCTGATAGACAAATTGGATGAAACCAATTTTATTGGAAAGAGGACTCGCAGAGCTTTCCGTTGATAAATAGTAAATCACCCAGATCATTATGTACAAGGATTTATGATTATTTAAAGTTGGAGAAAAAATACGCCAGGCCTCAGTACTTTTTTCTGCACGTTTTACTGTTCACTACTATTCACGATTCGATCGGAATGGTCATAACTCGTCGCTCGGGTGTCCGTTTTGGATGATCCACATATCGTTGGAAATATTATTCGATACTCTATGAAATGGTTGGTCATAATATAAGACATTTCACACGGAAAATTTATAATTCATTCTAGAAGATAGAACCCAACACGTTTACGCACAAAATTTCAACGAAAAATTTTTCGGGGTATTACATATAATGGTCCAATAATATTACTATATAGTAAAAAAAATATGATATTTAAATAAATTATATTGAATTAAGGACCATCTATTGAGTCCATTGTTGATCCTAGACTATACGCTCAGTCTATAATATACTGGATGAGTATATAATCATTACTAATATATTGTAAAAAAGAGAATAATTAATTAATAATAAATTAAATTATTGAAATTTATACAATCAAGGAGTTTAACCAGGTAATATTATTATATAAGAATCCACATAAATTTATGGTGGTGACCAAGATGTATGAGGATGGGTAATTGTTGAACAAACAACTTCCTCAGAGTAATGTTTCGCCAAGCATAAGTATGTTGTGACGATTTCAGTTGTTCAACCATTACTCTTCCTCATACATATTTGATCATCACCTTTAATTTACGTGAACTCTTACATGATCATATGACTTATTTAAATTTCTTGAATTGTATAAATTTTCACAATTTTATTTTATTTTAATTAATTATTTCCTTTTATAATATTCTACTATATGGTCTATAAACATGTACCATATTCTATTAGGTATAATATATAGGTAGGCCTTTGTATAGGATAGACTATAATAATTGAGGATTCTCGTATAGATAATAATACATGTTTATAGACTATTACTAGTATATACTAAACAGAAAATATGAATTAATAATAAGTTAAATTGTTCAAATTTATACAACTCAAGGAGTTTAAACAAGTCATATGATTATAAGAGTCCATATAAATTGAGGGTGGTGATCAAAGATGTGTAAGGAAGAGTAGTGATTGAACAAATGAAATTCTCGAAACATACTTATCCTTTACCAAATATTACTCTGGGAATATTATTTATTCAACCATTACTCATACTTATACATCTTTGATCACCATCCCCAATCTATGTAGACTCTTATATAATCATATGACTTGTTTAAACTCCTTGAAGTTTATAAATTACAATAATTTAATTTATTATTAATTATTTTATTTTTATAATATACTAGTAATGGTTATATACTCATCCAGTATATTATAGACTAAGTGTATAGTCTAGGATCTACAGTGGACTCAATCAATGGTCCTTAATTCAATATAATTTATTTAATTATCACATTTGTTATTATATATTAATGTTTTTGAATCATTATATCGACTCACACACTGAATACTAACAATTATATTGATTTTCTAGCATTAATCATAATCTTGTTTGACCGTAAATCCTATAAATTATTCATTTTTTCTAATATATAACCATTTAATCGATGTTAGATCAGAGACACTCTCTATGATTTTATATATATATATATATATATATATATATATATATATATATATATATATATATATAGAGAGAGAGAGAGAGAGAGAGAGAGAGAGAGAGAGAGAAACAACCTATTAGGAAGGGAAATTTAGTCCGAGAAAGTCTAAATCTTGTCCTAATTGATCATCTAGGATGGAAAAAATTGGTCGTGTCCCATCCTAACAGGCTCCAACGCAATTAGTCAATAGTGATGACTCTGGTAAGCTGGTTCGTAAAACACTTTGAGATGACAAAAAATCCGGTCGCAATTATCTTTTAGCGACGGTAGACTTTGTCCCAAATAGACTAACTACCCGGTCGCAATTGTCTTTTGGTGATGGTATCCTTTTTAAAATAGACTAACTACCTAGTCTTAATTATCTTTTAGAGATGGTATATCTTTTCTCAAATAGACTAACTACCTGATCTTAATTATCTTTTACCAATGGTATATCTTGTCCCGAGTAGGTTAACTACTTGATCGTTAACCTCTTTTGCGACCAATAGTTGGTTGGTCCTAAATTATCCTTTAGGGACGAGAAATACTTGTCCTAAATTATCTTTTAGAGGCGAGCAACCTCCTGGTCCTAAATCAACCTTTAAGGACAAGCAACATTCTAGTCCTAGATCAACCTTTAAAGACGAGCAACATCTCTAGTCCTAGATAAATATTTAAAATAAACAATATTTCTTGTCTCTAATTAACGACAAATGAGCCTAGAGTTTGATATCACAAAATAATAAATTTCATCAAATAATATCAAATTGTTATTGAGAATATCGATACAAAAACATGATATAAGTAGATACTAAAAAACTTAGTTAACATCCCATGATATTAGTTTCAATGTTTCACAAAAAAACATAGTTAACATTCAGATCAAGCTACAGTATGATATCAAATTTTCATAACATTTGAATACATAACAAAATAATAATGAGTTTGTCCATCTTCAAAGCTTGAATCTTGACTTGTCTTCAATCTTCAGAATCTATAAGTGTAAGTTTTTGAAAAAATGATAAATAACTCATGTTACAATATAATAATCCATATAAAGTTTACACTAGAATTAGTTAACCTCTCACCCCAAAAGTAGTCTAAATATTATCTTGAAACATCAACCAACGTTGCAACAAAATAAGAAAAACTTATTAAAAAAGCTTCGAGATGCATTAACCAAACTAATTATACATGAGTTTCTATAATTAGCACAGGCAGAGAAAAAAATCTCCTACAGATAACTGTTACTAATAACTTGAACTAATGACACATAAAAAAAAAATATACAAGCATGTTATAACAAGTTAAATACATGAATTAAGGATGTTTTAACAAGTTACAAGCATGTTACTTTCTTTTCAGCGTATAATTCATAATTGAATTAAGAATGAGTTGTGTTAAATAGATTCCTATCATTATACATAGTTTATTTAAAGTAGCATATCTTAGACTAATATAATAACTTTTATATACAAATAGTTTAATTTTTTGTATCTCCTAATTGATTCAAATAGGAGCAATTTGAAGGATGCATTTATGCACATTGTTATAGTCTCTCAAGTTCGTACAGGTTCTTATGATTCTTATGTATGAACAAAGTTGGTGTATAATTTCTAACAGGCCCCAAAATATTTGAAAACCTTTATAGCAGCTTTACCATCAAAAAAACATGCTTAACTCATTAGTAGGTGTAGCAAAATAAAAACAGATAGAGATTCTGCACATGATCAGACAATAACTACACTTATTTGTCAAGTTGTCTGATACAACCTTTGATCCAAGCTAGCTATTGTCAAGTTGTAATAGATCGTACAGAATACATGTAGAAAATGATCAAACATGTATTCTATGTATTCTGCAAGTGAGATTTTGCACATGATCAGACATGTATTCAAGTTGTAATATAATCAACTTGCTGTAGCGAATCCTATGTATTCTGCACAACTTCAAAATATATATATTATTATTATACTTAAGATAATATCAAGTTAAGAGAGTGATGCAGCAAATTATGTTAAAGGTTGGGTAGAACCAAGATATCTAATTGCTACTACAGGAAAGATACAACATACATTGGATTAAGGAAAGTACTAGATATAAATAATCTCAATTGCATAAAAGAATCCCTAGAGCCTTAGTGAATCTCATAGAAGCACTAAATTGAAATAAATAGAGTATGGAGGAAGAGGTGATGACAGTAACAAGCAAGAAATTTTAGATAAAGCTTAAAACCTAGCCGATAACAACAACCTTCTTTGTAGGTGTTTGGTTGGAATTTTTTCCCATTGTGATGAAATCCCTACTCAAAATACGTGAGAAAATGGTCCCAATAGGCATGGAAATGAATCCAAAATATGCAAGTGTACAATATGAACGACACTCAATTTTAGTTTGAATTTCATAGCAGAAAAGAGGTTGAACATGTCTTCATGGGTAACTAGAACAGACAACAAAAAAAACTGAGGCTTGAATGGTGGAGTCCTATGTCGGGAGCTTTTTCAGAAAATGGTAAATTAAGATGTTTTTGGATTCAAGTGTCTTCTAGAACCATGAAGGTCATCAGAGACAAATGCAGACATGACATGACCCAAACCAGGGCCTAGTCGTGTGGAGTATCTCAAGTCCAACCAGGATCAGAGACGACCCTCTATACCCTATCGTTAACCACCTTACACCCCTTATCAGATAGATTCCAAACATATAACAAGATAAAACAATAATAATCTAAAGACAACAAAGTAAGTCTATAACCTTAACAAAATAGCCAAAACCAAATATCCAACCAATACAAATACCAATGCCAATACCAATACCAATGCTAAGACTAATACCGACATCGCCCATGCCCATAGTAGTCCAACAAAGCCTTTAACCAGAATCAAGAAATATCAGTCGGGACATGCCACCGACCATAGCCAAAACTAAAGCCAAAGAAATAACAATAATGAAAAGAAGTCCATGGCATGAAATGGAGTCTTCCAGAGTATAGAAGCTCACCACTTCAATTTGACATAGAGTTATCCCCAAATCCAAGTCACTGAGTAGGAGGAATGGTAGTATGGCCTGTTCTTGTATTATGTGGAGATACAACATTTGAAGATAATTGGCAGAGTTAATGCTAGCATGTAACTCATAGATAAAGATAAAATAATGCAATAATTCAAAACAAAATCAAATAACCATATGCAATCACATATATACATATATATATACACACACATACATATATATATATATATTGCACCGGGATAAGGAACAAGGTTTATCAAGAATTTAAAATCTTAACCTAGATTGTGTAGCTTAACCATCATAAAAATCCACCCACGGGCTATATGGGTTCAACTCCTCCTGCTAAAAGGGCCCTAGTGTGTGTTAGCCGCATAAACTAGGGGTATCAAGAAAGACCAGGGAATGCCCCAACCCTATGTCAGACTAAGATACAATCATATCAATAGTGTGAACCATGCACATAGGTCATCAAGACGAAACCTCATGACGACAATCATGAGTTTCCAGGGTCCATCCTTTAGATTCACACCTTTACGGATAGCTATCACAGCCCCCATTATTACCCAATTAAAACCTTTAG
Source organism: Capsicum baccatum var. pendulum (assembly GCA_030864225.1). Lineage (NCBI taxonomy): Eukaryota > Viridiplantae > Streptophyta > Magnoliopsida > Solanales > Solanaceae > Capsicum > Capsicum baccatum. The sequence goes on from CM061552.1 coordinate 146,816,466, forward strand.
CACATAACCAAACCACCAATTCTAGGATTCAATTATTAAGGCATTATAAAGTAGTATCGTCATACTGACTATAGCTTGCATGCAATGTCACCCGCCAACCCTTAGGGGAGTCCTTCATACCCACTGGCTCCACTACTAAAATCACTTTAGGGATTCCCATGTACCCCACAAGGTTTTCAATTCAATTTAATTTATATCCATAAAAACCTTTATAAAGTCCATCATCAATTACTATCATGGCTATGCCAAACCCTTAGTTCAAAAACACAATTCAACTTGTGACAATATCATTCTCATTGACAATTTCATAACCAAGTTGAGGGCATGCCATTATCAAAGCCAAACTCATTAAGTTTTTGGGGTACAACCATGACCCCAAAATTAAATCACCATTCCCATGCACCCATATATGTAAAACCAAAATTAAAACATGTATAATTACAATTTAAACCATAGAAGATAATATTCAATGATATGTATTCAAACCCCTCAACCTTGGTTTTAAAACCACCACTAATGATTCAAGAATAATGTTTTAAACAACTGCTTTAGTAAACTAGCAATGAGGGAAGAGTCACATGCCTGAATTACAAAGATTCAAGGAGAGAACTTGATCCATAAGCCCTTAGATGACCCCCAATTTTTCTTGAGAGAATTTTGAGAAAGTAAAGAGGATGGTTAATCTTATAAAGTGTGGAATGAATGACCAAAAAGTGTTATAGGGACATTGGTTCTTAAGGGTTTTAAGTGAGAAATATCTAAAGTACCCCCAACTAAAACTGTAAAAAGATCGCAGGTGGTTATGAGTTAAACCTTTGACTCGTGACCAGAACATACGACTATCACCCTGAAGTTGTCACCAAGATAGTGAGTTGGAAACCCATACACTGTCCACCATACAACTCCTTGACCCCACATGTGATCGTACCATAAGAATCGTATGATCTAGTTGAATCTAAGATAAAATCCAAGGAATTAGATACTGGACAACATACGACTCAACCGTACCACTCGTAACCTATCCTCATGACTCTTAGTAAGCCACTCGTACTCAGATCCAAGTAAAGTCACTAACTTACTGATTTGCTTAAGGATCGTCCTAACAACTCGTACCATCAAGTCATTACCAAGATCGAAAATTCAACCACCACCTGCTAAAAACCTAACAACTAGGCTCTCCTTACCCGTACCCACACCATATGACTCATAGTATGAGTTGTTACTAGGATAGTGAGCTCAAAGTTCAAGAATTTTCCATAGGCCAAAATCCAGGGTGTTTCAATTCTCCCCCACTTAGATCTTTTCTACTCAAATGATGGGACAAGGGAGTGACTAGAACAATTAAACCCCCAAACAACTCTACTCTCACTTTTAAGACAAAATAAATTACCAAGGAATTTCACAATCTACCTTTCACAAAGACAGAAAAAAAATGATATTAAGAATAACACATACCTAAAGCATGATTTTCAAAAATGGGATATAAGAATGGATAGTTGGACTTCATGTCCTCTTCAGCTTCCCAAGTAACCTCTTTGACCTGTTGGTTCCTCTATAGGACCTTTATCAAAGCTATGTCCTTAGTCCACAACCAACAGATCTGTCGATCCAAGATTTCAACAGGGACCTTCTCATAAGATAGGAAATCCAAAATACTAATATCCTTGATAGGTACAATTTGTGACGGATCACCCGCACACTTTCTTAACATAAAAACATGGAACATGAGGTGAATGGAGCTCAAACTAGAAGGAAACTCCAACTCATATGCAACATTGTCAACCCTTCTCAAAACCAAGTACAGACTAATATACCGAGGACTAAGCTTTTTCATCTTCCCAAACAACATCACTCCCTTCATAGGGACACCTTCAATAACACCCATCGCTAATCTCAAAATCTAAGTCCACATGCCTCTTGTCTGTATAGGACTTCTGGATAATTTTGGCAGATTTAAGCCTATCCCGAAACACCTTCACCTTCTCCATGGCTTGATAAACGAAATTTGGACCAAATATCTCCGCCTCACTAACATCGAACCACCTAATAGGAAAACTATACCTTCTCCATATAAGGCCTCAAACAAAGCCATCCCAATGCTAGAGTAGTAGATATTGTTATATGCAAACTCTATAAGAGGCAAAGTTTAACCCAACTACCACTATAGTCAATCATGCAAGCACGAAGCATATCTTTCAATGTCTGAATAGCACTTTTTGCTTGCCCATCTGACTATGGGTGGAAAGCAGTACTAAGACTCACCTTGATCCCCAAACCTTTCTAAAATAACCGTTAAAACTATGATGAAAATTGCATACCACGATCTGAGATAATAGAAACAGTTACCCCAGGCAATTTCACAATCTCTTAAAGGTACAACCTTCCCTAATCCTTTACCAAAAAACTAGTCCTCACTGGAAAAAAGTGAGCAGACTTAGTCATCCTATCCACGAGACCCAAATCAAATTGAACTAATTCTAAGACCGAGGAAGACTGGTAACAAAATCCATGTTGATCACTTCCCACTTCCATACAGGCAACTCAATTTCTTGATACAACCCTCTAAGCCTTAAGTGCTCAACTTTCACTTATTGGCAAACTATGCACTTAGCCACAAAACTAGCCACATCCAACTTCATATTGTTCCACCAATACATTTTTTTAAGCTTATGATACATTTTTGTCAAGCTAGGATGAATACAATAGCTCGACTCATGCGGCTTAGCCAGGATCCTCTCTCGCAATCTATCCATATTAGGAACACATAATATTACTCGGTACCGCAAGGTACCATCACTACTAACCTCAAAAGTCATTACTTTATACCCACCTACATCACCCTTGATCCTCATCAAGATAGGATATAACACTTGTTTGTTCTTCACCTCGGTACCCAGGGACAACTTCGCCACCTCCTGAACAAATATACCACCATTCTCAGAGTCCAAGAGATGAACTTTAAGGTTTGCCAAGCGGTGAATATCTTTCACCAATTCTCTCTTTCCCTCATCTACATGAGCTAGACATCCCATGGATAACCTACTAAGAGCATCAGCAACCATGTTAGTTTTACCTAGATGGTAGTAAAGACAAATTTCATAATCTTTGGCAGCTCAAGCAATCTCCTCTACCTGAGGTTAAGCCCTTTCTAGTTGAACACATATTGCAGACTTTTATAATTAAAAAAAAGATATCCACATGGACACTATACAAATAGTGATGCCAAATTTTCAATGCAAACACTATAGCCTATAGCTCTAAATCATGAGTTGGGTAATTTTTCTTATACACCTTTAACTATTTTGAGGTATAATTTATCACCTTATCATGTTGCATCAAAATGCAACAAAGCCCAACTCGGGACTCATCAAAATAAACCACAAAACCATCCATGCCTTTAGGCAAAGTCAATACCGATTCTGAAGTCAGTTTATCCTTCAGCTACTCAAAGCTACCATCACAAGCATCAGACCACAAGAACTTTACTTTTTACTGAGTTAACTTAGTCAATGAGGTAGCTATAGCCAAAAAAAGTTCCATAAATCTCCTATAGTAACCAGATAAACCTAAGAAGCTTCGAATATCAATTGGAGTCATAGGTCTAGGACATTTCTTAACCACTAGGACTTTCTGCAGATCTACCATGATCCCTTCACTAAAAATGACATAGGCCAAAAAAGTGACAGCGTTCAACCAAAATTCACATTTCAAAAAATTTGCATATATCTGCTAATTTTTTAGGGTCTGCAACATAGTGTGGAGGTGATCGGTATCATCCACCTCACTTTTCGAGTAAACTAGAATATTGTCTATGAACATAATGAGGAATAAATCCAAAAATTGATGAAACACTATATTCATCAACTCCATGAATGTCATTGGGGAATTGGTCAATCCAAAAGATATAACCAGAAACTCAAAATGCCTATATTGGTTATGGAAGGAAGTCTTAAGAATATCCATCTCCCTAATCTTTAGATAAGGCTACTCGAATTAAATATCAATCTTGGAGAAAAACATAGGACTTTGAAGCTAATCAAATAAATTCTGAGTAACTTATTCTTCATCATCATCTTATTCAGTTGCCATTAATCAATACACATACGAAGGAAACCATCCTTCTTACGCATGAACAGTACTAGTGCACCCCATGGAGACATACTAGGATGGATGAAACACTTGTCTAAAAGATCATTTAGTTTCTCCATAAGCTTCTTTAACTCTGCCAAAACCATTCTAGATGGGAGAATAGAAATAGGATGAGTGTCCAGAACAAGATCTATCCAAAAATCAATCTCCTTATCGGGAGGAACACCAGGAAAGTGGTACGAAAAGACCTCAAGAAATTTATCCACCACCGGGATGAAATCTAAAGAAGGACCTTCTGATTTAGAATTTTTAACCTAAACCAAATGATAGAGACACCCCTTGGATATTAATAGTAGAGCACCAAGATATGATATGAACCTCCCCTTAGGAGCAAGGGAACTACCCTCCTACTCAATAACCAGCTCATTAGGGAATTTTAAGATGACCTTACAGGTTTGACAGTCTAGAGAAGTATAGCATGAGTGCAACTAATTCATCCCCAATATGACATCAAAATCAACCATGTCTAACTCAAACAGATCTACCAAAGTCTCCCGACCACCCATAGATACCACACAACCCCTATAGACTCTCCTGGAAACCACAGAGTTACCCATAGGGTATAAATAGAAAAAAGGTTTGAAATACACTCAAGACCAAAATAAAAATCCACAATCACACTGGGATCACATAAGACATCAGGTAATGCCTTAGACTCTTGATGGGTAGTGAGAGAATAGAGTCGGTTCTGACCAGTGCCAGAGCTAGATGATGCACCCTTTGGTACCGGAGCTGATGAAGAGGCAATTGGAACCTTGTTTTCCCTAAAAGCAACCTTAATAATTGAATAGTTTCTAAGAATGTTCCCTAGATAACCCCAGTTGAAGCACTTGTACTTTCTTTCATCACAGTAGCCTCAATGAAATCGACTATAAAATCTGTAAGGAGGATAGGATGGAGCTGATTGGACCCCACTAGCCTGAGATTGGACACCCTGTGCCCTATAATTGTCGCCATCATAAAAATGTCTATCACCCAATGACTTTGGGTAGGGAGCACTAGCCGTCAAGTAAGATCCGGAATTGCCCACTTTTTTGGACCACTTTTCACTATCACTGCCACTCTGTTGTTGGCTGCCACCCGCTCAAAAAATATAGACTTCTAGCTTTATCTTTCCCCTATCTCCATATGCTTCCTCTTCTCTTTCTCAACCTACTATATTTATATAACCCACCTGGATAAAGTCATGTCCTTATTCAAAAAGGCAGCCTTACTCTCCAAAACTAAGTCTCAGGACAACCCAAAAGTGAACTTTTTTATTCTAGCCCTCATGCTAGAAACCAAATATAGAGCATATCGAGTCAACTGGTGAAACTTCAAAGCATACTTCTTGACTAACATCTTGCCTTACTTTAGGTTAACAAACTCTTCTGCCTTAGCCTCCCTCAACTCCTGAGATAAAAAGAAGACCAAAAATATAGTAGAGAAATCATCCCATAGGGATGACTTGGCATCATCACCCCTAGACTGTTCCATTTCCTCATACCATTGGTATGCTACATATTTCAATTAGTAGGCAATAAATTCCACACCCTCCATATTAGTGGCATGCATAACTCGAAAAATCTTTTCCAACTCATTCAGAAAACCTTGAAGATCTAATGTGCTATAGAAATATAAAACTTTTGATGCTTAAAAAATAAAAATATGCAGGTTTCTGAAAACCATATTTTGGGTATTTTTTATAGAAAACCATGTTTTGGAAGATAATTTCATGAAAATGGTAAAAAGGGTGTTTTTGGCTACTTTTGGATTGATTAAGGATAATCAAGATGCTTTTTTGTTTGATTATAATCAAAGCATGTTCGAGAATTAAAGAAAACCTGAAAAAATGACTCCTGGCACCTACTAAATGACCCACAGACTGCAAGTAGGACCTACGAACCATAGGTACACAAAGCAAGTACCAGAATTCCAAAATCTTGAGATTTAACTTACAGGAATTTTTCCCATTCGGTACCTGTGGTCCGTACCTGCACCTAGAGCAGACCGCAAGTACAACCTGCGCCCATGCCTAAACCACATGTGCAGACCACATATGGCCACTAACCTTATTTTTTATTATTTTATTTGATCTTTATTTTTAAGGTTTTCTCATGTACTATAAATACCCCTTATATATTTTTTATTAAAGGTTCCACACTTTTAACACTTAGAAATATATTTTCATTTTAAGATCCACCTTTGATCTTGGGATTTTGTTGTACTGAGTTTGATTGATTATTAAATTTATGGTTGTTGGTTTTCTTTCATCTGATCATTGTGATTTCATCATTGCTTTCTAATATTAATATTATTGAGAGGTTAAAACCCATAGCTAGGGTTGTACAAACCCTAGCTGATTGATAAAGTAGGGAAAGTATGATTGTTGAATTGAACCAATACCCATGGTATGCATTATATTATCATTATTATAATAGTTGTCTTAGCGGTTGCAAATTTTAGGATCCCACCTAGATATTGATACTTACTCCAAAAGAGGAGTAGTGACTAGGAAAAAATAATGACAACAGTAATTTAGGAGTTAATTGTCAATCCATTATAGTACAATAGAATCTAGTGAATGACTGTTAGCTTTCTTCTAATAACTAGAGACCTAAAAGGTAATAGTTAACTAGGATCAAGATAAGAGTTATTCATGCGACATCCTGAAACTCAAAAGGTAAAGGGTGAGATCCTCTTACTCGTCCAAAATGTTGTAGGAGGTACATAACTTATAAATTCTGCAAGCAAGGTATTGGATTGGTTCAACAGTACATGACAACCTTATGAAGTTGAGATGCCAGGGGTAATACAATCCTAGTGTTCACCTATAACTAATTTCAACTAGAGTTAATATTGTTACTTGCTCAAGACTACTACAGAAAAAATCCCTCCATTTACTTTTCAGTACTTTCGGTAGACTACAGCTACTGATAACTATAATTCCACATATTTCCTTGGGATTCAACCCCAACCTTAGTTAGTCTACTATATCTTAAAAGGGACCGTATCATCATCTGAAAGAAGTTATTGCTTTGACATCATTAAATAAATTGGTGCAATTGTCGAAGAGAATAGTATTGATTTGTGGATTAAAGATATTGCAGTCGTTGGGTTTTTATTTTTGTTCTTAGTTGGGCATATGCTGGTGTATGCCTAGAACATGGAGTAGAGGAAATCCCTTACTCCCACTGACTATAAAAAAGGTCCTACAATTATATAGTAGAATTCCAAAACCAAAGAGGGACAATCTCCTTTAAGACGGAGTTTAGAATGGTGTTGAGAAACACACAGTAGACCGACGAGCAATACTTGATGAAGATCAGACCAAAAGTCAATCGTAAGTGATCTAAGCATGTTAGTTTGTTCAGTTATATATTCATGATAAAGAGGATTTGGGATATGGTGTGAAGATATTGCTTCCCATCTATTATGCAAGAAAATCTCTAAACCCCACACAGAAAAATTATACTGTTATAGAGCAGGAGCTACTCACGGTGGTTTTCACTTTTGAGAAGTTTTGATCATACTTGATTGGGACCAAGGTAATAGTTTACATGGACCATGCAACCTTGAAGTACTTGATGACAAAGAAATATGACTAACCTCGATTGATTTATTGGGTACTCTTGTTGCAAAAGTTTGATTTTGAGGTCAAGTACTGAAAAGGAAAAGAGAATCAAGTTGCGTACCACTTATCCAGACTTGAAGAGGAGACAATCCATAAATTAGGAGATGATCTTGAGATAGATGATTATTTTCTAGATGACCGTGTCTAGAGATATCTCATGACCTGATTCCCTGGTTTTATAATTTTGCCAACTACTGGGCAAGTGATCTCATTCCAAAATATCTATCCTTCCAACAGCATCGATGATTTATGCATGAGGTAAGGCAATTCTTCTAGGATGAGCGATAGTTTAGGGTTTGTGCCGATGGAGTAATTTAAAGATGTATTCCAGAGGCTGAGATGATAAGCATTCTAGATACCTGTCGTTCATCACCAGTTAGGGGTCATCATAATGGTACATGAACAACCCATAACATCTTACAATGTGAGTTTTATTATCCTATAATCAACAAGGATGCCCATGATTTTGCACACGCCGGTGACCAATGTTAGCGTCAAAGTAATATTTCTCAACATCGTGAACTCCCCATGACACCTATCTAGGAGTTGGAGCTATTTAATATGTTAGGAATTAATTTCATGGGTCTATTTGTAAGCTCCTATGGTATAAGGTATATTTTGGTAGAGGTTGACTATGTACCAAAATCGGTGGAGGTAGTTGCACTTTAAAACAATGAAGGAAGAACTGTCACTATTTTTCTAAAGAGAAACATCTTTTCCAAATTTGTCACTCCACATGTAATTATTAGTGATGGTGGGTATAATTTTTATAATTAATTGTTCAAGGCCCTGCTTGATAGATATGATGTAAGGCTGACTGGGCTAAAAGCTAGATGATGCATTGTGGGCCTATCGGATAGCTTATAAAACTCCCATAGGTGCCTCTCCATATCAGCTTGTATATGGAAAAGCATGTCTCTTATCGGTTGAGCTGGAGCATAAAGCACTTTAGGCATTAAAAAGGCTTACTTTTGAATGGCGGGATGTAGCAAATTTAAGGTTGAGCAAGGTAAATAAGTTGGATGAACTTCAACTCCATGCTTAGGAGAGATTGGCCATATACAAAGAGAGAATGAATTTGTACCATGATAAAAAGATCATGAAGAGATTGTTCAAACCTAGTGATTTGGTCTTGTTATACAATTCAAAATTACACTTATTTCCTAGCAAGATGAGGTCAAGATGGACCGGGCCATTCATTGTAGTTAAGGTGTTCCCATATGGTGCTATTGAGGTAAAGCATAATGGTGATATCCTATTTAATGTAAACGGATAGCATGTCAAACATTACATGGGAAACCTAGACGAAGTTAGAATTTGTGTTGACATTGACCTTGACAAAGTCTGAGTAGTGAAGAGAGTTGAGTCGTATCACGATAATAAATTAGGTGCTTCTTGGGAGGCATCCCAAGATATTTTGTTGTTTATATTCATATTGCATGTTTAATATCGGATCTTCGTACCTATGTTGCCACAGGTATGTTCCTAACTCTCTTATTTTGGTTTGATGCATTGGGGACAATGCATGAGTTTCAGTTGGGGGTGGGCTGCTTATGGGTCTTGATGTCGTCTTGGGGCTTTTGTCATTGTGCCTATTTTCTCTAGAGTTTTGTTCCTAGTAGAGCCGGCATGTTTAGGCATATTATATTTTGTTTTGTGATGTTTTGTGTAATCAGGAGATTTTTAGTATTTAGAGTAGTATTTAGATTTTGACTAATTTTTTATACCCCTCCAAAATTTTGTGTTTGAGAACTAGGTTGATGTACATATGTGTGAACTTTATGGATTTTGTTATGGAATTAGTATTAGGGGCCTGATAACTATTTACTAATAATTGCATGAACTGTATAGGTTTGTAGTTGGTTATATTGACTCTGTGCTATCTGAGTGTGAGATACTACCTAGTTCCCTTTGTATGCTAAATTCAGAACTTGTCTGGTTAGTTTTGCCTAGGTTGAAGAATAGTCGGATAGGAAAGGATCATAGGCCATTTTTTATTTTAGTCCATTTTGAGCCTAAACTATGGAATAGTATCCCTTCATACTACTTTGAGCCTTGTAAGCCTATTTTTCTTGTTTTAACCATTCACCTTCTCATTTGTGTTACAATTTACCTGTCTTGTCCCTGTTCCTCCTTGGACAGTATACACCTCAACACAAGCAAAAAACCTAAGTTGAGGGTGGTTATCATAGGGGTGCGTAGTGTAAAATAAGTATGAAGAAGGGTAAAATATGAGAAAAAAGAAGGTAGGCTTGGGTGTGGTTACAAAGGAAAAGAAAAAAAAAGAAAAAAAAAGAAACAAACTGTGAAAAAGTGAACAAGAAATGAAAGAATAGCAAACCACTTCCATCCAGAATATGCATAAAGAATAAAAGGGAGAAATAAGGGTGGCATAAAAAAAATTAGCTAGTAAGTGAGACCCCAAAGTTAGTGTAGTTCCAAGGAGGTTGATTCACTTTAAATGTCCATATCTATCACACCAACCCCCAAGCCTACATTACAAGCCGAGAAAAGTCCTATAGTGATCCTTACATGACTATCTGAATGCTAAAATAAAGAAAATAAGGGCAAGCTTATGGTATTTGACATGCATTGATTGAAACTTTTTTATTGAGTGTGAGTGTCTCTTGACCGTCCCTGCATTGACATGCGTGACTTTATATGAGTAAGTGGGACATTTTTGCTGTGAGGGCACTTGAGTCATGATACCAACTATTTGCTTGTTTTGGGTAGTGTAATTTGTACATATCACAGGTTTTCTGTTGCTAATATAATTTTCATACCTTGAACCCCTTGTGTCACCTTGTTGTGCTTCATGTTCAAACATAGTTGGTTTTGAAAAGAGTTATATAAAGGGATGTTATGATTTGAACTTAATGTGATGACTGACTATCTTGAATATCTTAAAATTCTCCTAGTTAAGCGTCATTTTTGTTTTGTTGTGTTTTTGTTGCCTAAGGACATACAAACATTCTAAGTTGAGAGTGTTGATATACTATAGAAATATAGCACTTTTGATGCTTAAAATAAGGAAAATTACAGGTTTTTGAGGCCTTTTTGTTAGATATGATCCATTTTAGGTATGTTTTGCAGAAAACCATGTTTTGGATGATAAGTTTGTGAAAATGGTGAAAAGGAGTAGTTTTAGCTACTTTTGGATTGATTATGGATGATCGGGATATTTTTTGGCATGATCATGCTTAAAGCATGTTCGAGAATTGAAGAAGAGCTGAAACACTGACACCTGGTACCTACTAAGTAACCCACAGACCACAGGTAAGACTACGGACCGCAGGTACACAAAGCGGGTACCAAAAGTCCAAAATATCGAGAGCTGACTTGCAAGAATTTTTTTCCATCCAATACCTGCGGCCCCTACCTGATCTCGGAGCAGACCGCAGGTACAACCTGCGCCTATGCCCAAACTATAGGTGCAGACCACATGTGGCCACCGATCCTATTTCATCCGGAATTTGTTTTTAGGATTATTTTTTCTTATACTATAAATGTCCCTCATGTACTTTTAAGTAGAGGCTCCGCACTTTTAACACTTAGAAACATATTTTGATTTCAAGATCCACCTTTGATCTTGGGATTTTATTTTATTGACTTTGATTGATTATTCAGTTTACGATTGTAGATTTTCTTTTATCTTATTATTGTGATTTCATCTTTGCTTTTCAATATGAATGTTATTGATTTCTTCCCAATCATGAGAGGCTAAAACCCATAGCTAGGTTTGTGCAAACCCTGGGTGATTGTCGAAGTAGGGGAAGTGTGATTGTTGAATTAAACTAATCATCCATGGCATGCATTGCATTATCTTTATTATAATAGTTCTCTAAGCGGTTTCAAATGGTAGGATCCCGCCTAGATATTGTTACTTACTCTAAAAGAGGAGTAATGACAAGGAAAAGTTAATGTTGATCGATTGCAAATGTTAAGATCCATTACTGCATAATTATCATTCAACGTTCGTAAATTTATACCCCAGGAGACATTTTCTATAAAATTGTCTCGCAAAATTATACAAATGTAATTTTCTTCAAAATCTCATTTAATAAAAGTGTGGTTCTTCCATTTACCAAAGAAAGAATCATGACCCTTAAGCCAAATTAAAAAATCAAACTTTCAAAGAGAAAATATTGAAATCGAACCAAAACTAAATAACCAAATTAGTTCGGTTTGATATTTATGCCCACCTCTAAAGAAAATAGCTTACTTATGGAAAAAAGAGAGAGAGAGATCTTTTTTCGTTTTTTGTCTCAGGAAAAAAGCTCTTCGTCCAACCTCTCCTTATTTCATGGAGATGAACAGATGGTTAAGTCAAACCTATTCGCATGTAGATAGGTTCTTGTCAACTATGTAATGTAAAAGTTTTACAAGCTTATTTCTTTTGGGTAGAAAAAAACAGACAGTTTTTTTTAAATTGCAGTGTTAAAAACTGTTGACTTAAGCATAAAGGTGGAAAAGGAAAAAGAGATCATTTCTCTGGAAGAGAAGACGTGACAAGACAAGAAGTTCATAAGCCAGCGAAGAGCATCTGATACAATTTCTCAGCTTCTCCATGATATATTATCATTTTCTTCTCTACACCCTCCTAAAGATTAAGGACATCAACAGAAAGCTTGAAAGATCTCCAAAGTAAACCATGATGGTCCACAAAATGTGCACAAATGTCAATCCTAAAAAAACTAAAATATTTTTTCTTTTAGAAGAAATATTCTTGGTTCATTGTGAATCATGCATTACTCTAAGCAAATATATGGTAATAGTAGATAAATCAAACCACGGATGCGAGCTAGAGCATACGTTGAGCCAGCTTTGCCAGATCTAAGATCAAAACGAAAGGTGTGGAATCGCAAAAACAAGGTAATGTACCAAATGAGTTGAACTATTGACGATTTGTTCCTTGCTTCAAACATCAATTTTTATTTGGGTATAGACGGTATCTCTTTATTCTTCGTGATATTGACCATTATACATCTTCCCGCCAGCAGCCGGACGACGAAGCCTCCTCCTCAGACGTTTTCCCATCTAAAAAATATCAAAACTTGTGGCAAAAGATTTCACTCATGACAGCAGAGGCATCTTGTAACAGTTTGAGAAACTTTGTTTTTAAAGCCCAAAAGTCATCTTTGGTTGCACTAGTTACAATAATACATTTAATATTTCCTACACACATTGTTCCTTTATAGTACCAAAAAATAGAAAATAATGGCATAACTATCCCCTCATATCTCAATCTTATCAAGATAAAATCATCTTATCTCTAGAGTGTGACAATTCTGTTCCTACTTTAACCTAAAAAAAAAGTAAGTCAATGCACAAATAACAAAGTGGATGAAACTGGTTGCACTTGTATACTGGCACTTATATGTCAGTGTCCACATTGCAGTTAAAGGACAGACCAGTGCACTAAAGCTCCGCTATGGACAGGATCCAGGGCCCTGCCCTACCATATTGCAGTTAAATTACTTAATGTATCAAGTAGTCCTCATATCACAAAGCCACAAACAAATCAACCACCACCACCCCAAAAAAAGCACCAACACCAGTTTTGCTTGCAAAATAAATTCGTCAAATGCTGCAATAGGGAAAATGCACTTCAAGTGAAAAGAGAAGGTTTATTTCATAGACAGAGAAGTCTGATATAAGATAATAATTTCACTTAGCGACAAAATCAACTTTCATCACTGAGCTTGTTTCAGCTCCCCAATACCTAGGAGAGAAAAGAAAACACAATAAAAGAGCAATCTCAATGGAGCTTCACCATAAATTTTCAAGGATAACTTAAGGATAGAACTCTGATATATTTTTTTATATGGTACTCATGAAAGGATTTAATCTAGATTTTGGATTTTTTAATTATTTTAAGATTTGGCAATACGAACCTAATTCTACAATTGTACATCCCTTCTTTATAAAAAAAAACTAGAATACACATCCCTTCTTTAAATTTGATTTTCTTCCATCAATGAAAATGATCTCAAGAGAAACAGTAAAACTGACTTCCAAGGGCATAATAATCAATTTGAGTTGTGATTTACAGCATATTGTTCCAATACACGTATGAGAAAAGTTGTTTGATTCTAGTAACAGAAAAAGAACAACTAGTACAAGGTTGATTAAGACGCACAAAAATTATAAGTAGACAAGGAAATAACTATTTAATTACAAAAACAGAGCTCAAGGCTCTTCAAGCAATATATATGACACTATATATTTTCTTTCCCTCTGTTGTTGGAAACTTCACTTTTAGGCAAAGTAACCATCATTACAATAAACCCTTTAATAAAACGTATAGTAGAGAATATTAGTATTAATCCTATTCATACGAACATAGTATTTCTGGTGAAATTTTGTGTAAGGCGAGGACCCTTTAATTAACGATGTGTTCCGTATTTATACGAAGATAATCTTTTGTTCATAATTTTTTCATATGCCATTATTTACTTACTAACATAAAAGTTAGCTTTGTCAAATTTGGATCGAATAAAAAGTAAGCGCAATTGACTTCACAAAAAGAGCAAAAACACAATAGCAAATTATCACTTTTCACTAAATTAATCCTAATCCTGCAACTTGACATTGATCTATATGGCCCATAATAATACAAATTTGAAGACACTTTAGAAAGTTTTGAATTTTTAGTTGTAAATTTCAACCCAATAAGTAATAATACTCGGCTTGAAAGAATTCAACAACTAATATATTCTCCAACAAAAATAGAGAACGGGAAGGAATTTCACAAGAAACATATTGTTTGAAGTTGAAAAAAGCCAAATCAACGCATCCAAATTCACTGCAATTCTACAAAATACATAATCTAAAAGCAATCTGAATTAAAGTGACTAGAATAGCCTTAAAAGAATAAACTACATGGATGTGCTAAGAATCCTATAAACAACTAATAATCTCCAGTCATCTGAATTAAAGTGACTAGGATAGCCTTAAAAGCATAAACTACATGGATGTGCTAAGAATCCTATAAACAACTAATAATCTCCAATCGAAAAACTCTCTTACTAAAATCATGGATGAACATGAACGAAACAAATAACTCAATGGATGAAAAATCATACCTCAGTTGTTATGAAAGCTGAGATGCAAAATAGAAAGATTAGAGCAAAAACAAAATTGAGCGTCGCAGTAAGGATGGAAAATAAATATTGTTGGAGCAAAATTAGGGAAAAGTGAATGACCTGCAGTATTTTTTAGAGAATACAGAGATTTTTTACTTTTTGGTGCCTTATGTTTTATTAATTGGCATTTTTATTAAAAAATTTATTCAACTAATTTGGCGGTACTTTTCTCAAGGCTCTAAATTATTAATAGGGACCAGATAATAATTTTTGTAGGACCAGATTGTTGGGTTGGAAATATAGAGGGCATCATGTGGAAGCTTAAAATTTTCAAACCATTAAGATAATAAATCAGATGACTCAAAAATACATTAAAAACATATTATTGAATATAGTTGGTCAAACGACCTACATTGAAAACTAATATTGGAAAAACATAAAATCTATTCGGAGAAATCTCCCCCCAAACAAAACCCTGTAATAACTACATTGTGGATGCTATTGTGTTATGGTATGAGAAGGGGTTTTCTATTTATAGATGTCCAAAATCTTTTCTCCAAAAAAGAGGTTAGCCAAATATGAAAGAGTTTTATATTTTCCTTTCAGGAAAAGTAAATGTAATTATAGTATTACTTTTATTTTCCTTTTAAGAAAAATAAAACTTAAAATTTAGTAAGAAAATCAGGAAAAAAACCCTACTAAATCTCTCCTTTTGGCTTGATTTTCTTGACATAATTTGATTCAACTTCTTCGCGTGCATGTTCTTCGTTCTTTCATAGAATCTTCATCACTGCTGCTTGCCATGGTTAAAAATAAAGTTTAAAATATTATGGTTAAAAATGGATTAAAATTAATTATTTTTTTAATTTTTAAAGATACACCAACAGAAATGTTGAAAAATGTTGAAAATTTCTTCTCCACATGTAGCTAAACAAAATTGTCATTATCGCCAAACTGGTTGCAGCTTGATTTTGAAATCACTTTGAACCTATTTAATTTTGTCTCACCACACCATTGGACCTTTGAACCGTAGGCTTTGATGCCACTTGTTGGGTTCGAAATCGAGAGGGCGTCATGTGGAAGCTTAAAGTTTGCAAACTATTAAGATGATAAATCATATGACACAAAAATATACTAAAAACATATTATTAAATATCAAACGACCTACATTGAAAACTAATATCGGAAAACATAAAATCTACTGGGAGAAATCTCCCCCTAAACAAGTCTCTTTAATGACTACATTGTGGATGTTATTGTTTTATGGTATGAGAAGGGGTCTTCTATTTATAGATGTCCAAAATGTTTCCTCCAAGAAAGAGGTTAGCCAAATATGGAAAAGTTTTATATTTTTCTTTTAGGAAAAGTAAAAGTAATTATGGTATTACTTTTATTTTCCTTCTAAGAAAAATAAAACTTAAATTTAGTAAGAAAATCAGGGCAAAAACTCTAACACAGATTTTATACCTTCACAATAAAATGCACAATTAGGGACTGGAATATAATCTCATCCCAATAAATATACTTTTAGAGACGAAATTATTAACCGTCCTTGAATGTTGGTCTTAAATAGACTTTTTTATTGTAGTGTATGGATGGATGGATAGATAGATATCTTTCATTAATTAATTATTAAAATAATCAACTGTTGCATTCATCTTCTAACAAATTTGAAAAATTCAAAAATATAAAAGGAAAGACTTTTAATTAATTTGCAAAATTAATTATTATAAAAATCAACTGTTGCATTCAAAATTCGAGACTTTTTTATGGCTTTTCATGACATATTTTACATCGCAACTGCGATCACCATCGTACTTGTAGATGCAAAATTTGATCGAACATTCATACTTTCTAAACCGCTACATTCAGGCATAACTAGGACATTCATACATATTTCACCTTAAATTAGTTAATACAACTCTTTAATGTATCAAAATCAAAAGACTTCCTCACTGCCGCTTCATCCAATACATTTTCAGTTCTTTCTTGCTATTGATGTTTGTTCTTTGCAGAAATTAGTTCCATTAAAAAAATAATGACTAGATTGTGATTCGATCCATATTCTTCGCACTCTTCTTGAAAACATTCAAGATTTTCTACATCCGTTGGATAATCTTTCATATCCATTGGATAATAATCCATATTCATTGAATGAGCATCTAGGCTTTCACTTTCAACTGAATTGTCGTCGTCGATTGCTGGATGTAGTGGTGGGAGTTGGGTTGAATTCATTAGTTCTACTAGAGTCCAAAGACCTTGCGATGATGTTTATCCTCAATATAGAGCTAGAGCCATTGACAACAACATCCAACATGTACATAGCCAACTGTCCATCATTCTTTACGAATGTGAGATATATTTTTCAACTCCTAGTCATTACATAGTTAATCACCAAGTTGCTTGGCTCGCAAGCTATTTTTTTGGTCTCAATTACGCTTGCAGTTATGTCATTGTATGCACCATTGCGATGCAATGCAATGGGCACTGTTACCTTACCAAAAGATTTTCATTTGCAACATTTCGTAGTCTCCTCTCATACTCCCATATAATCACCACAAACAATAATAATTCTGCTATTGTCATTATATACTACACTAATCGATCCTGGATTAAGGTCTCGATCTATAATAGGGCGATGACTGATCGATGACTGGTAAGAAATTCATACACAAATGTGAATGAACTAAATTAGATACTTATCAATGTTATCCTAGTTACTAAAATGCAAAAAGAAATTTATAGTGCTTCTAAACTACTGTAATCTATCTAATAACGAGTTATTGAGTGATTTTGAAAGATTTTCAAGCTAGTAAAATAGAGAAAAAAATATTTTAGCGATTTAAAAAAAAAATGAAATAAAAATGAAGGCAATAAGCAAGAATGGAGATTTTCAATTGAGAGGAGAAAGATTTTGCCGGAATCAAAAAAAGTAGTTGAAAAAACGACAATTTTTTTGATGGCTTCTAGGACAAATTTTTAAATTAAAAATTTGAAATAGAGGGAAAAAATTATATATTTGTTGGATGGAGTGGGAGACTTAAAGTATAATTTGTGTCCTAGTTTTGGATAGTTTAGAAAGTCAAATGGATGATATCATAAATTGTATTCAAACACTATTTTTTCAAACTTAGGTCTAAATGTAACATTATATTTTAAAAGTGGGTATTGGGCCAAAACTCCAAGAGAATGAGTGACGATGAGATTTATTAGTGAATGAGAAGACACATTTAATATGAAATGTCATTTATGAAATTTGTTTTTCCTACTTTTAATAGAGAAGTCATTTTCATAATTTTTAAGAAACTTATTTTCCTAAAAAATATGTTTCAAAAAAATCTTGTCTAACCGAACATGAAATTTGAAATAGTAATTAAAAAATCTTGTCTAACCGGGCATGAAATTTGAAATAGTACACACACATTGAAAATCTTGAGAAAAAATATATTTGGTTCAATTTGACTTTTTCTGATAAATATCAAACAAAATCAAATATTGTCTCTGTTTTTTTTTCATACAAAATCATATATGATGAACAATGAATCTATTTTTGATATGCTTTATTTAAGCGGGAGATTTATTAAAAATAACCTCGCTATCTTTACAAGATACAGATAAAGTTGCATACATACCTCCTTCTTTAAGCCTACTTGTAAAACTACACCAAATTTATTATTGTGATCAATTCGATTTGATTTTCAATTTTGCTTGAACGCACCTACTCTCAAATAGATGCATTATCGATCGAGTTAAATCAAACATGGTAGGTGTGATAATGCTATCCAATCATATTGATGATAAACTAGGTCTGTCATTATCATATCTTATCGATCCCCTGTATTTACTAAGAAATGATTCACATGAATTCTATCGGATTTCTTTTCTACCACGTAAGTTGCTTTACAACATTTGAGCACGATGTTATTTTAGTCAGCACGTCAATCCATATTTGAAGATTCTTCTATCATTACTTTGTTTGGCACCTTTTAAGAATTGAATTAGTGAGAATTTACTTTCCTAATCTAGTTGTGAATTTTGGTTAACTCTATATATATAGTTTGGATATAGGAGGAAATAATTTTTTAAAATTAAACTATCTTCGGACCTAATTGACAGTGTAGTGACTTATATATATACTACCAACATGGGTTGTGGTGCAGTGGATGGGGCTGTTTCACCCTTAACCGGAGGTCGAGGGTTCGATTCTGGGTATAGAGAAAACTCTGTTAGGAGTGTTGCCACCTTAATGGGCCCTGCAACGCGCGATCCGGATTAGTCGGGGCTCCAATGTGGGCACCGGACACCTGATGGGAAACCAAAAAAAAAAAGAGTTATACATATACTAGTTTAGGTGTACGCGTCTTGCGTGTGTACCTCACTTTAATGAGTTCAAACATTACATTAAATGAGATATTTGTTTAAATAATAAAGATGAATATAATTATTAAATTTAATATCTTTTTAGTATGTAAAGATGAAGAATTTATTTATTAAGAATTTAAGTTTTATGCATTGTCAGTGTACAAAATATTCTACACTATCAAGTAACTTGACTTGCTATTGCAGGTTATCTAATTTTTTTCCTTTTTTAATTTTTATGTAAATAATTGGGTAACGTGCAATAGCAGGTCAAGTTAACTGATGATGTAGAATATTTTATGCATTGATGGTGCACAGAACCTAAACTCATTTATTAAACCTAATCTTTACTAAAAATATTTTTAAAACTCGATCGACATTCATCTATCATTTGTAAATTGCAACAAAACAATACAATTTTAGAGACATCAAAATAATAAAATTAAATCTAATCTTTACACACAAAAATTTTCTCAAAGTCGTCCGACACTCATCTACCACCTGTAAACAATAACAAAATAATACGATAATAGGGATATCAAAATAATACAACTAAACATAACCTTTACATAAAAAAAATCCTCAAAGCCGACCAACATTTATCTATCACATGTAAACTGCAACAAAATAATACGATAAAAATGATATCAAAATAATATAATTAAACTTAAATTTTACACACAAAAATTTCTCAAAGCCGATCGAGTTTTATCTACGAACTGTAAACTATCATAAAATAACAAACTAATAGAGATATTACGATAGTACAATTAAACCTAACCTTTATCTAAAAAAAAATTTTCAAAGCCGACCCACATTTATCTAGCATCTGTAAATTAAAATAAAATAATAAGATAATAAAGATATCAAAATAATACAATTAAATCTAACCTTTACACAAAAACAATTTCAAAGTCAACCGACATTCATTTACGACCTGTAAACTATAAAAAAAATATAATGGTGATCACAAAGCTTTGATTTTGATCCAATTAATTCTTGTCCGAGCAAAAATTTTGACCCTAAAGTAGGGGTGGGCATGGTATGGTATATACCGAATTACCATACCGAATCGAAATTTTTGATACCGTAGTTTTTGGTATTATGGTACTTGGTATGGTATACGGTATACCTTTTAAATTTTTTTTGGTATATGGTATGGTATACAGTATTTAAAAACCATACTGAAGTATATATAGTTACATAAGTAACTTATATATATATATATATATATATATATATATATATATATATATATATATATATATACAAAAAAAAAAAAAACTTAGTATTAGTATAAAAAATTTTAGACTTTGAAACTTTCGCTACTCTATCTCTATTGAAATATCTTTTTGGTGTAATTGACTAATAAAAGAAATTATTTGTACTTCTTTACAATATTTCTGCATGTGTAATGCATTTTTATAATACAATTAAGACATGCTTTTGAAAAGTCGAAGTAACAATACTCTAGTATACGAGTATATATTGTCAAAGTTAAACAAACTATGGTTACCGATTACCATACCGTAAAATGCCGAAACCAAATGTCAAAATATCGAACCATACCGAATTAATATGGTATGGTAATGGTGTAATATTTTTAAAAAACGAATATCGAAATTACCGTACCGAAATTTCAAATACCGTACCATATCATACCATGTCCACTCCTACCCTAAAGAATGATTTTGAATGAAAATAAAGAAAATATATATATACACACATGTTGAATTCTATTATGCTGACAAAAATAGTGAAGAAGTCGAGGGTTAGAAAATCAAGCATCCACCAATCTAGACATGCAATCGAATCAAGTTAGATGAGCATCAATCATATTATCCCAATAGGCAAACCGGTTTGTTCTCTAGTTTAATGACATCTCAATATTTATAGAAGTATTTCCTTAATAGAGCCCTATTTTAGGTGTATTTTTCTAATTGAACAGTAGAAAGAAAAATATTAATTAATTCTACTACCATATATTTTAGGTTAAATCTTCTATCATATATTTTAGGAGTCACATGTATTTTAGGAAGTCTAGTAGAAAAGAAAATATTAATTAATTTTTCTACCGTATATTGTAGGAGTCCCATATATTTTAGGAAGTTTAATTAATATAATAAAAAATAATTAAATAATAAATTAAAAAGTAGTAAAAAGGCAATTTTATCTAAAGAAGAGTCTTTTAATGAAGGGTAAAAATTTCAAAACACTTTTATAAAGGTCTTCACACTTTTAATATATTATAGATATATACTAGCACGGTCCAATATAAATTATTTTTTCGCTTCAATTTATGTGACACGAATAAAATTTAGATAATTAATCATATTTTTAATATGTTCTTAGATATTTTAAGTTGTTAACCATTGTAATTTTTAGTACTTTTTATGTAATTTTCAAATAATATATGTTACTCTCCTTGTTCAGTCTTTTGTGGCATTGATAGGCAATTATATTTTAAAAATAATTTAAGTTGTAAATTATTGTGATTTATAATAATTTTTCGTCCATTCTACTAATTAGAAGTGGCATAGTAAGATTATCATTTTATATCTATTTTTTATTAAGTATTATTAATTTTTTAAATACTTAGATGACTTATAATAATTAACTATGAGTGATATAATAAAATCACGATTGAAGTAGTTAAATCAAACATGCCAAAAGTATTTATTTTACTTGTTTGTATTAAATATTATTAATTTTCTAACATGTAGATGACTTATGATAATTAATTAGCTACAATATAGCAATATTACGATTGAAGCAACTGAAACAGGCATGCCGATCTGCTTCCGGCTTCTGCTGATGAACTCCCTTTATCAAAATTACTTTAGAAAAATACCTGTGAAAAAAATTTAAGAAGGTCTCATACAAGTTGTTAAAGTTAATTTAAAACATCAAGAGTTAATTTTCAGTTTATGTCTATTTTACCTTTTTATTAAATATTATTAATTTTTTAATGCTTAGATGAATTATAATAATTAATTAAGGGTGATACAGTAAAATTATGGTTGAAGCATCTGAAGAAAACATGTCATAAATAACTATTTTATTTTTTCTAATTAAATATTATTAATTTGTTATTATGTAAATGACTTATAATATTTAATTAGGGATATAATAATTAATTAGGGGTGCTATAATAAAATTACGATTAAAGCAGCTAAAGCAGACACGTCATAAATGTCTATTTTATTTTTTATTAAATATTATTAATTTTTTAATATATAAATGACTTATAATAATTAATTAGAGGTGATATCGTAAAATCACAATTGAAGCAGCTGAAGCAGGTATGTCAACCTCCTGCCTGTTTCAGCTGCTAAATTGCCTCTTATAAATAAGAGAATATATATATATATATATATATATATATATATGTCCGAAAATTTCATAGTTGCTATAGAAAGGTGTTGTCATACATGTATTCTGGCATTTGAAGTTCAAATCTCATTTAGCTATTATAAACAAAAGTACGTAAAATTAGAAAGAGCACGAATATAAAAAAAACATTAATTGTCGTTTCCTCGTGAAGTTGTTAAATAATTAATGTGCACTATTTAAATACAATTTTTTTCCCTTTAAATTATATATTCGTACTTGAAATTTATTGTATGCATGACATTAATGATGATTGTCATAAATATTTTCATATTTTATTGAGTTAATACATAAAAATGACCCTAAACTTGACACCAAATTATAACTTTGACCTTAAACTTTGACAGTGCACAAATATGACCTTTAACTATTCAAAACTGTACAAATATAACCTCCAATCCTACGTGGAAAAACATATGTTCAACACGCAAAACTGGGAGCGTCCAGCTTAAAATCTAACGGCATAATACATAAATATGACCTTAAACTTTGACAGTGCACAAATATGACCTTTAACTATTTAAAACTGCATAAATATGACCTTTAAATGACTTTTCACTATTATTTTTGTCACGCCTCAAATTCCATTGAGGCGGATAGGCACCCATTTTGGGAGAACCAACTCTTAACCATGTACTTTTCATGCATATAATTATGGTATTCAAATCTTTTGCTAGTATGGATAAGATGCATTGATAAAACAAACCACGTAAGTCCAAACCTACATATACAAGACTTTGCCGTTGGGGCCACAACGTTAAAAGAACACAATACTACCACACTTTTCACATAGTCTGCAAAGCCTCTAAAAGACACCTGGACACTTAGTTAAGGTCGGTACAAACCCCCGCCTTGCTCATAACTACTACACAATACCAAAATATATAACAGGCTCGGAAAGCTCCAAATCAACTTGGAGCTCACCAATAGCAGCTGGATGTCCTGTGCTCCTACTGGGGTGGTCTACTAGCTAGAGTACCTGTACCTGCGGCGTGAAACATAGTGTCCCCTACGAAGGGTGTCAATACAAAGAGTGTACTGAGTATGTAGAGAATGAAATGACTATAAATAAGACAAGATCTCAACAAAATCAGTTATCAATATATAACTATAAACATAAGGATAGAATACCAACTTTGCTTATGCTTATGGAATCATGTACATTACATCCTTTACTTTGCTTTATTCTTCTTTACTTTATAAGATTATAAGGCATAATACAAATGACCAGATGATCAGTGGTAAAAGAGGATGACCCATGCTAGGCATTTTAACCCCTGGGATGCGTTCCTCATAAGTATACAAATCGAGATCGACCCATGCTAGGCTTTCCTTTTGCCCCTAGGATACCACCCGTAATATTGGGATCGACCCATGCTAGGTGTTTCTTCCACCCCTGGGATACCACCCAAAAGATATAGACTCACTTTAGATCATTCTTTTCATCTTTAAAGTTGTTTTGGTGGTCATGTATTAGATTTGGAACTTTGGACCAGTAGCCATAGGTGTGCAAATATGCACTAGATGCAGTAGCAATGAGGTCGAATACAACGATAATAGAAATATAACACATAGGAGCTTAGCTAACATCATGGGCCATGTTAACTAAGAGAACAACTCGTAAGGCTTATTTCTGAAAGCACCCATATCATACTAGTATTTAGAAAGGAAATGGACAGATTTAGTAACAAACACATCTTTAGATACTTTAACAACTTGACAAGTTAGAATAAGGTTGTTAACCACCTTGGGGGTTGTACGCTGTAGTTATGTATAACTTGAAAGAAAGAACGCTTATGAAGTTTACTTTGTAACAAATGAGTTAGATTCATGCCAAAGAGTAGGATCGATGAACCATACATACCTTGTTGTACAACTGATCACACTTTCACTTAACGTCTTTCCTTTTAGATTACTAATCTACAATAGCATAAGACTAGTATTAGTAGCTAATTAACATATTCACGCCATTTAAACTTACTAAAATAGTAATCGGGCAGTAATCCACAATCAACTAATCCAAGGGTGTTCTCTCAACATCGTTCTTCCCCAATTACATTCATACATGATGTAACTTCTTATAAGATCCCCTTAACAGTTTCATCATTATTGTACTGTCAAAACAGTATATCAAGTGATGTGGGCAATAAACTTAAGCGACATTCAATTTGGTGGTGTACCATTATACTCTTCTTCTACCTTTCAATGGAAATTATTCACACCATTCCCCCAACGTCAACCAAGAATACCCCAAAATACATACATAAAACTGATCCAAAACAGCCCCAAATACCCCTTAATATGGCAACCAAAAATTGAACTCATCATCCCTTAAGTTCTTAACAACAACATATACACAATCCTCAACCAACACACGTATATAGGAAAAGGGAAAAAATGGACAGTAGCCATACCTTAATTTTGGTGGTAGTTTATTCCGTTAATGTAGCAATAGCTTGATCCCTTTACTCACAAACCAAAAGTGAAGAGAAAAATCTCTTAATAATCAAGAATAAAGGTACTGCCAAACTTAAAGAGGGATATCTTCTAGTTTAATCATGAAGAACATAATCCTTATAGTATTCTTAAGATGTGCTCATGATTTGTTCACTTACCTTTAACTTGGAAGGAAGGTTTCCAAAGAACCCTAGTGGAATTTTAGGGCTGTTGCATAGCTAAGAGAGAACAAAAGAGAAAATCTTGAAAGCTGTTTTTTTTTTTTTGATAGTTAAAATGAGCTATAAGGGCTGGTTTTAATCCCTTTTAAAAGAGCTGCTCTTGGCCGACTTTCTTGGTCATTTTTGGGCCATAATTTATCAAGTAGGTGATGCACCTACTTTCCCATTATATTGGGCCTTTGTAGATTAAAAACTATTGGGCCTTGGCTGCTCATTATCCTCCTTTTCTCTTATTTAATTTGGGCCAGAATTAACTTAAGTAGGTGGTAGAGTATTTGTCCCAATAAGCTGGTCAAGGGATCCTTAATAGGTGATTCACCTACTTAGTTTTTAAGTTGGTCAAAAGGTCAAAGTAGGTGATTCACCTACTAGCTTAAAATAAATCAAACAAGCACCTCAATATTTTGTTCCATTTTAAGATCAAAATGCTTATAGTTAAACTTAAAAGTTGGTCACTTCATCCTTTAGATTCAAATACCTATTTAAGGGCCCAAGTTTATATTCTCTCATCGAAGGTAACTTAATCATACCACGTTTTAGTACATGTGGGAACTCCTCCAAACCTATCTTACAGTCACCAATCACATAGGATATCTGAGCCCATTACCTATCCCATAAGTCCATATCAAGTGCCACATAAGTAGAACTAGTACACTCGGAATATAGGGTGTTACATCCTACCCTCCTTAGAAACATTCATCCTCGAATGCTAACATAACTAGCGAGCATAAAAGAATATAAGACTAAGTTTATACTCATTGTTATCCATATAACACTTGTGTATTTATACTTACTTGTTTATGCCCCAAATCAGCATCCTTGGACCAAGTCTTTAGATTTAAATAAATGAGGGTACTTTAACTTCATGTTTTCTTCAGCTTCCCATGTGATTTCTTCCACTTGCGGGCTCCTCCAAAGCACTTTTACTGAAGCTACTTTTTTATTTCTTAACTTCTTAACTTGCCGATCTAGTATAGCAGTAGGCACTTCTTTATACGTGAGTTCTTCTATAACCTGCACATCTTTAGTAGAAGTAATATGGGATGGATCTCCTATGCACTTGCGGAGCATTGAGACATGAAACACCGGATGCACCATTGAAATCTCTTGGGGTAGGTCTAACTCATATGCCACTTGGCCAAATCTTTGAATAATTTTATAGGGCCCTATGTAGCGGGGACTTAGTTTTCCCTTTTTACCAAACCTCATTACCCTTTCATTAGAGATACCTTCAAGAATACTGAATCTTCTATAGCAAACTCTAACCCTCTTCTTCTAGTATCCGCATATGATTTATGTCGGCTTTGAGCTATTTCTAATCATTTTTGTATCACCTTAACTTTTTTTATAGCTTGATAAAAAAGATCTGGCCCAAATAAGGTAGTTTCACTCACTTCAAACCACCCAATTGGTGATCTACACTTTCTGCCATATAAAGCTTCATAAGGTGCCATTTTGATACTCGACTGATAACTATTGTTGTATGCAAACTCAATTAGTGGCAAATGATCATCCAAACTACGTTTGAAGTCTAATCCACAAGAACGCAACATATCTTCCAATGTTTGGATTGTACGTTCCGCCTGGCCATCCGTTTGAGGGTGAAAAGTTGTGCTTAAACTCACTTGCGCTCCTAAACTCTTCTGGAATGACCTTCAAAAATGTGCGGTAAATTGAGCTCCCCTATCAAATATAATAGAGATTGGGACTCCATGCAGCCGAACTATCTCTTTAATATATAATTTTGCATACTCTTCAGCTATGTACGTAGTCTTAACCAGTAGAAAGTGTGCCAATTTGGTGAGTCTATCAACTATTACCCATATAGAATCAAATTTTTGAGATGAGCGAGGCAGACCAGTGATGAAATCCATATTAATCATATCCCACTTCCAAGTTAGAATCTCCATAAGTTGGATATAACCTCCTAGCTTTTGGTGCTCCACTTTCACTTGTTGACAATTCGGACATTCAGCTACAAGTTCTGCAATGTTTATCTTCATGTCGCCCCACCAATACACCTCTTTCAAGTCATGATACATTTTACTTGAATCGGGATGGATAGAATATCTTAAATGATGTGCCTCCATCATAATCTTCTTTCTTAGCCCATTTACATTAGGTACACATAATCTGTTTTGGCATCAAAGTATTCCCTTTTCTGTAAGCTCAAATGCCTTTGTTACACCTTGTTGTACATTTTCCTTAAGCTGTAAAAGAATAGGATCTATGTATTGTTTCACTTTAACTTCGGCTACTAATGAGGATTCTGCTGCATTTTGCACAATAATGCCTCTATCTGAAGATTCAATAAGGCGAACCCCTAAGCTAGCTAATTGGTGTAGATCCTTAGCTATCCCTTGCCTTTCCATGGGATGCCTATAATTACTTGCCATCGCCTTACGACTTAGTGCATCGGCTACCACATTTTCTTTGCCCGGATGATATAAGATATCAACATCATAGTCTTTTAACAACTCAAGTCATCTTCGCTGCCTCAAGTTTAGGTCCCTCTGGTTAAAGAGGTACTGCAAACTCTTGTGGTCGGTATATATATCAACATGTACCCCATACAAATAGTGGCGCCATATTTTTAAGGAAAATATAACTGCTGCTAGCTCAAGATCATGTGTTGGATAATTCTTCTCATGTGGCCGCAATTGTCTTGAGGCGTAAGCTATTAATTTACCATGTTGCATCAAAACATATCCTAAGCCAACTCCTGAAGAATCACAATATACCGCATAGCCTTCCGTGTCATCTGGAAGTACTAATATGGGTGTAGAAGTCAACTTATTCTTCAAATCTTGAAAACTTCTTTCACATATTTCATCCTATTGAAACTTAGCTTCTTTATGTGTTAACTTTGTTAAAGGTGCAGAAATAGAAGAAAACCCCTCAACGAACTTTCTATAATAACCTGCCAAGCCTAGGAAACTATGAACCTCCATAGGTGTCATGGGTCTTGGCCAGTTCTTCACTGCCTCTATCTTTTGAGAATCAACTCTTATTCATTCATCGGATAGAATATGACCCAAGAATGCTACCGATTTTAACTAAAACTCACATTTGGAGAACTTTGCATACAACTTACGATTGCAAAGGATTTGTAACACCTATCACAAATGATTAGCATGGTCTTCATCTCATCTTGAATACACTAGAATATCATCTATAAATACGATTACAAATACATCCAAGAATGGCTTAAACACTCTATTCATCAAATTCATGAAAGCTGCTGGTGCATTAGTTAGCCTAAATGACATAACTAAAAACTCAAAATGACCATATCGCATTCGAAAAGCCGTTTTAGGTATGTCTTTCTCCTATACTCTCAGTTGGTGATAACCTGACCTTAAGTCAATCTTTGAGAAACACTTAGCACCTTGTAGATGATCAAACAAATAATCAATTCTAGGAAGAGGATATTTGTTCTTAATTGTCACCTTATTTAATTATTGATAATCAATACACATTCTCAACGTGCCATCTTTCTTACGTATAAATAACACGAGTGCACCCCAAGGAGATATACTAGGCCTTATGGAACCCTTTTTCAACAAATTTTTTAATTGTTCCTTCAATTCACATAATTCTGCAGGGGCCATTCTATAAGGAGGAATAGAAATCGGTTGAGTACCTGGGATCACATCAATACCAAACTCCACTTCTCTTTCCGGAGGTAAACCCGGAAGCTCTTCAGAAAATACGTTAAAAATTTATTTACCACTGAGATGGATTGAAGAGTTGGTGACTCCGCCTCTATATCTTTCACCCTTACTAGATGGCATATGTATCCTTTGTATATCATCTTTCTTGCCTTAATATAAGAAACAAACTTAACCCTTGGTGCCCCAAATTACCCCTCCACTCAAGGACTGCTTCCTTTGGAAAATGGAAATGCACCCTCTTAGCTCGGCAATCCACTGTGGCATAATAAGAAGACAGCCAATCCATACCCATTATAACATCAAAATCCACCATTTCAATCTCCAAAAGGTCAGCCAATGTATCACGATTACAAACAGTTACTATACAATTACGGTAAACTCTTCTAGCTATAATAGATTCGCCAATTGGTGTAGACACTTTAAATGGCTTAGCTAGTAATTCTGGTGTTCTTTTGAACTTTTCAGCAATTAATGGAGTGGCATATGATAATGTAGAGACTGGATCAATTAATGCATATACCTTATGTGAAAAGATAGACAATGTACCTGTAACCACGTCAGGAGAAGCCTCCAAATTTTGTCTACCTGCTAGAGCATATGTACAATTCTGAACACCACTAGAACTAGCTCCTTTAACACCCCTACCATGACCAGTAGGTATCTGCTGACCCCTACCAAAATAAGGAACCAAGGATGATGATGCAACAGTAGATCCAGTAGGTCGTGCCATATCAGCCATGCCCCTTTTTAGGCAATCTCTCATTATGTGTCCCGGTGTGCCACACCAATAACAAGAATTTTTCCCAAACTGATATACACCTAGATGATTTCTTCCACAATGCTTACAAAGCTGTGTAGGAGGTCTTGATTGTCTTGCACCTCGTTGCTCTCGATACCCCACTGCTTGTGAACCTTTACTCTCATTTTTTTGCCCGAATTGATTTCCCTTACACCCCTGGAATCGAGAAGAAGCACCTGATGTGGAGTAGGAAGGTGATAGTCTAGGGGGTCTATCAAAAAATCGAGGCCTGAATTCACTCTGAGATGGAAAAAATTGTCCCATAGATCTAGCTCTCTTGGAGTGCCCTCTTTCCAGCTCTTGTGTCCTTCTTTGCCTTTGATCCTCTATTTTTCGAGCAAATGCTTGTATTCTTGCTATATCCATGTATTTATTCAAGGCAACAATAGTACAATCTCTAACCAAATATGGGTCCACTCTATCCACATATCGATGAACTCTATCCTCCATAGTAGCCACTACGTTAGGAGCATACCTGGCCAAAGAATTAAATTGAAGACTGTACTCCCTCACGCTCATATTTCCTTGGCAAAGATTTAAAAACTGATCTGCATGGGTCTCTCGAATATCAAATGGAAGATAATGATCAAGAAATATCGTTTTGAATTCTTCCCAACCAGCTAAAGGTGCACCTATACGCCTTGACTTTTTCCAAGATTCATACCACAATATAGCCACCCCATTTAATCGATATGCTACTAACTCCACTGTCTCTTTACCAGATACATGCATAATATCTAAAGCCCTTTGAATCTGATCAATAAAGTCTTGTGGATCTTTATTAGGATCTGAACCGGTAAATTGAGGAGGGTCCAATTTAAGGAAATCTTGGGTCCATAAACTGGCTGCCCTATCCACACCACTAGAACCCATAGTTGGACCATCTTGTCCTTGACCTTGTCCAACAACTATATGTATTAATAATTGCACCACATTCCTAAAATCTTGCTCAATAGCATTAATAAGTGACTCTGGGGTACTCCCCTCCTCCTTAACTCTTCTGGAGATGGAGGAGTAGAAGAAGTCCGTGATGCAAACTCATATTAGGCCTCACTTTGATCAGCATATCTAGGTGGTGATTTACTTATCCCTTCTCCGGCAGCCATATCTACTTGTTTACTCTTCTTACTCTTACTCCTTATTGTAATCGGCATCATTACTATATTGAAAAAAAACATATTTAAGGTTAAATACAAGTCAACCTACATTATTGGCTCTATCGCACGATCTAAGAAATGAAGAAAAAGAAACAACTCCTAAATGCCTGGTAGACTCCTACTTAGAGATATGGTGCACAATACACCCATACGCAAGACTCTACATAGACACAACTTTGCAGACAACTCCCTAGGATGACTTGCTCTGATACCAATTTTGTCACTCCTCAAATTCCATTGGGGCGGACAGACACCTATTTTGGGAGAACCAACTCTTAACTATGTACTTTTCATGCATATAATTATGGCATTCAAAGCTTCTGCTAGTATGGATAAGATGCATTGATAAAACAAACCACGTAAGTAAGTCGAAACCTACATATACAAGACTTTGCCGTTGGGGCCACAACGTTAAAAGAACACAATACTACCACACTTTTCACATAGTCTGCAAAGCCTTAAAAAGACACCTGGACACTTAGTTAAGGTTGGTACAAACCCCCGACTTTCTCATAACTACTACACAATACAAAAATATATAACAGACTCGGAAAGCTCCAAATCAACTTGGAGCTCACCAATAGCAGCTGGATGTCCTGTGCTCCTACTGGGGTGGTCTACTAGCTAGAGTACCTGTACCTGTGGCGTGAAACATAGTGTCCCCTACGAAGGGTGTAAATACAAAAAGTGTACTGAGTATGTACGGCATGAAATGACTATAAATAAGACAAGATCTCAACAAAATCAGTTATCAATATATAACTATAAACATAAGGATAGAATACCAACTTTGCTTATGCTTATGGAATCGTGTACATTATATCCTTTACTTTGCTTTATTTTTCTTTACTTTATAAGATTATAAAGCATAATACAAATGACCAGATGATCAGTGGTAAAAGAGGATGACCCATGCTAGGCATTTTAACCCCTGGGATGCGTTCCTCATAAGTATACAAATCGAGATCGACCCATGCTAGGCTTTCCTTTTGCCCCTCGGATACCACCCGTAATATTGGGATCGACCCATGCTAGGTGTTTCTTCCACCCCTGGGATACCACCCAAAAGATATAGACTCACTTTAGATCATTCTTTTCATCTTTACAGTTGTTTTGGTGGTCATGTATTAGATTTGGAACTTTGGACCAGTAGCCAAAGGTATGCAAATATGCACTAAATACAGTAGCAATGAGGTCGAATACAACGATAATAGAAATATAACACATAGGAGCTTAGCTAACATCATGGGTCATGTTAACTAAGAGAACAACTCGTAAGACTTATTTCTGAAAGCACCCATATCATACTAGTATTTAGAAGGGAAATGGACAGATTTAGTAACAAACACATCTTTAGGTACTTTAACAACTTGACAAGTTAGAATAAGGTTGTTAAATACCTTGGGGATTGTACGCTGTAGTTATGTATAACTTGAAAGGAAGAACACTTAGGAAGCTTTCTTTGTAACAAAGGAGTTAGATTCATGCCAAAGGGTAGGATCGATGAACCATACATACCTTGTTGCACAACTGATCACACTTTCACTTAACGTCTTTCCTTTTAGATTACTAATCTAAAATAGAATAAGACTAGTATTAGTAGTTAATTAACATATTCACACCATTTAAACTTACTAAAATAGTAACCGGGCAGTAATCCACAATCAACTAATCCAAGGGTGTTCTCTCAACCTCGTTCTTCTCCAATTACATTCACACATGATGTAACTTCTTATAAGATCCCCTTAACAGTTTCATCATTATTGTACTCTCAAAACAGTATATCAAGTGATGTGGGAAGTAAACTTAAGCGACATTCAATTTGGTGGTGTACCATTATACTCTTCTTCTACCTTTCAATGGAAATTATTCACACCATTCCCCCAACGTCAACCAAGAAGCCCCCAACATACATACATAAAACCGATCCAAAATAGCCCCAAATACCCCTTAATATGGCAACCAGAAATTGAACTCACCATCCCTTGAGTTCTTAACAACAACATATACACAATCCTCAACCAACACACGTATATAGGAAAAGGGAAAAAATGGACAGTAGTCATACCTTAATTTCGGTGGTATTTTATTCCTTTAATGTATCAATAGCTTGATCCCTTTACTCACCAAAAGTGAAGAGAAAAATCTCTTAATAATCAAGGATAAAGGTACTGCCAAACTTAAAGAGGGATATCTTCTAGTTTAATCATGGAGAAAATAATCCTTATAGTATTCTTAAGATGTGCTCATGATTTGTTCACTTACCTTTAACTTGGAAGGAAGGTTTCCAAAAAACCCTAGTGGAATTTTAGGGCTGCTGCATAGCTAAGAGAGAACAAAAGAGGAAATCTTGAAAGCTGTTTTTTTTTGGCTAGTTAAAATAAGCTATAAGGGCTGGTTTTAATCCGTTTTAAAAGAGCTGCTCTTGGCCGACTTTCTTGGTAATTTTTGGGCCATAATTTATCAAGTAGGTGATGCACCTACTTTCTAATTATATTAGGCCTTTGTGGATTAAAAACTATTAGGCCTTGGCTGCTCATTCTCATACTTTTCTCTTATTTAATTTGGGCCAGAATTAACTTAAGTAGGTGGTAGTGTATTTGGACTAATAAGCTGGCCAAGGGATCCTTAATAGGTGATTCACCTACTTAGTTTTTAAGTTGGTCAAAAGGTCAAAGTAGGTGATTCACCTACTAGCTTAAAATAAGTCAAGCAAGCACCTCCATATTTTGTTCCATTTTAAGATCAAAATGCTT
Source organism: Capsicum baccatum var. pendulum (assembly GCA_030864225.1). Lineage (NCBI taxonomy): Eukaryota > Viridiplantae > Streptophyta > Magnoliopsida > Solanales > Solanaceae > Capsicum > Capsicum baccatum. Next base: position 146,850,126 of record CM061552.1, read on the forward strand.
ATAGCTAAACTTAAAACTTGGTCACTTCATCCTTTAGATTCAAATACCTATTTAAGGGCCCAAGTTTATATTCTCTCTTCGAAGGTAACTTAATCATACCACGTTTCAGTACATGTGGGAACTCCTCCAAACCTATCTTACCGTCACCAATCACATAGGATATCCGAGCCCATTACCTACCCCATAAGTCCATATCAAGTGCCACATAAGTAGAACTAGTACACGCGGAATATAGGGTGTTACAATTTTTTTATTATTTTTGGTTCAAAGATGAAAATGACATCTAATTTCTTTTGTCATTGCGGAAAAAGAGCAATATTGAAGATTTATTAATTAGGTGGGTCAGCCTCATACGAAAAATCGTGCGGGTATGTATATATATTATAAAGCAGAGGGCTAATTTAAGTTATATAATATATCTAAATATAATTTATTTAACTATTAAATTAAAGATGAAACCATACTAATAATAAAAAACTATAGTTTTAATAAAACGTTATTAAATTAATGTTATTAAGGATAGTAGTAGTAGTATATTAAATTAACGTTATCAAATTAACGTTATTATAGTGTTATTAAATCAACGTTATTAAAACATTATTAAATTAATGCATGGGCGGACCTACGTGGTTGCCATGGGGTTCACCCGAACTCCCTCGGTAAAAAAAATATGTTATATATATAAGGTAGAAAATCTATATTTATATACGTATATTAATGTTGAACCACATGAAACAAGGCACTTAGATAGCCCAGTGGTGTTATTTGCTCTTCTTGAGCGCTTCCTTCAGCCTACTGTGCAGATTCGATTTTGTAATTAAAAAAAACGTTAGGTGTTGCAGCTATAGAAATAATAATAATAATAATAATAATAATAATAATAATAAAAATGATGCCTTTTTAACACAAATCAAAACTTTAACAGTGCACAAATATGACCTTTAACTATTCAAAACTACACAAATATGACCTCCCTCCAAGTTAGCCCTTTTAACGATGTGGCACCGTGTGATTGGATTACCTTTCTACGTAGGCGCGAGTGAAACTCACGCATGGGGTTGCAAAATCAGAGGTCATATTTGTTCAGGTTTTGAATAGTTAAAGGTCCTATTTGTGCACTATCAAAGTTTAAGGTCAAAATTATAATTTGTTGTCAAGTTTAGGGTCATTTTTATGTATTAACTCTTTTATTTTATACATTATGTATTTCTTAGCAAATATTATTACATAAATTTTGAGTATATTGTTATAGAGAGGTAATTTTACAAAGTGTACCACTATAATAAATGTCATTATTATTACAGGTAAAATGCAATTATAGAGAAGTAAAATATAACATAAAATATCATTTTCAGAGAAAATCAAATCGCTATAATAAAATATCGTTATAACGAGATGACATTATCACTACTAAAAAGGCCAAAAGCAACGCATAAAAAAGCGACGAATTGTGTCTCCTTTAAAAAACGACGAGAAAAGCGACACTATCCATCGTTTTTTAATTTTAATTTTAATTTTTATTTATTTTTATTCAAATCGACGGCCAACGTCTTAATATCCATCACTTGTTTTCGCGAATTATTATGCCAACTAATTAAAAAATAATTTATATTTTTTTAATAAATGTGATTGATAGCTTCGTTATTTATTTAATAATAATAATAATTAGTTTTACAAAAGCGACGTTGTCCGTCGATTTTTAAATTTAATTTTTATTTTTATTAAAATCGATGTACAACGTCGCTATAATTTTTTATTTTTAAAATTTCATTCTAGAAAAGCGACTTTGTACGTCGCAATTTTTAATTATTTTTATTTTTCTGTATTTCTTACAAAAAGCGACGAACAGTGTTGGTTTTGTTAAAAACAAATAAAAATTAAATTTATGATAAAAAGCGACGTTGTCCGTCGATTTTTAAATTTAATTTTTATTTTTATTAAAATCGACGGACAACGTCGCTATAATTTTTTTCTTAAAATATAAGTTCTAGAAAAGCAATGCTATCCGTCACAATTTTAATTATTTTTAATTTTTCTATATTTTTTTTTACAAAAAGCAACGAACAATGTCGGCTTTTGTTAAAAATAAATAAAAATTAACTTTATGAAAGCAAAACTGTCCGTCGATATTTGATATTTTTAATTTACCACTAAATAAATAATTTTTATATTTTAAAAAATTAAATATATTCAATTATAGATTGAATACATTGATATCATACAATATATTGATCAAGGTAAAATATACTGTTGAAGTTATAATATAATAATATAAGTTAAATTAAACGAAAATTCATTTGAGTATATATGAAATACTTTGTATTACGAGGTAATATACTCGTGTATGTGATGTATATAGTACATATTTCGAAGTTGATAGTCAATCATATATATATATATATATATATATATATATATACACACACACATATGTATGTATGTATATGTCTCTCTCGTGTAGTGATTTAAATAGTAGTCAGAAGCTAGCTAACTGAAGCTATCTATCCAAATATTTTAAATAATATGTAACATCATATGATCGAGGTAATAATACACTATTGAAGTTATAATAATGAAGCTAATTAATAGATAATTCATCAGATTAATACGTTGTATTACGAGATATATATATTTAATACCGTACTCAAAAATTAACTAATCAAAAATTATTTGTAGAATACGAAATGCATTGACATTATTATGCGATTGACATTATTAATTTTATTTACACAATTTATTTATAATTAATTTGAATATAATAATTTTATTTATTTTTTAAGATTAATTTTATATAGTTACTATACTTATTAAATATCAACCTAATTCAATTCAATTTTTCTAATTTATTTAAATTCTAGCCATATTATACTCAATTTGTGTCAATTGAGTTTAGTTGGACTCAATCAAAATCCCTAATTCAATCTTTTTTAACCCAATTTTTAATCTTAATTGACTCATCTCCTCAATTTTAATCTCAACCATTCATCATATTTGATCAATGGTCAATATTAAATCAATTTTCAGTATTTTTTTCTTGAAATCGGACTACTTCAGACTATGTTTCTTGGTCTATTGAAAACAAGCTATCTACCTTAGCGGTAAGGTCTGCGTACATTGTACCCTCCACAAAATCTAATTTGTGGGACTAAATCGGGGTAGTTATTGTATTCATTTTCTCAGAATCTCATAGAGAAAACAATAAAAAGATGTCACCTTTATTATTATTATTATTATTATTACATTTATGCCCAACTTATTTCATATTTATTATCGGTAATTTTTATATAATATTTTATCTGTGACATACGTAATTTATTTGTAAGAATAACAATTTTCATAATATTATTTATTTATTATTATTATTATGAATTTATTTTTATATTTAACTAGCAGTAAGTCCATTCAATTATCGTTTTAATTTTATTTAAATTCTTACCAACCTTATATCTAATTGATGTCAATATTAGCCTATTTTTGAATTCAATTTGGTTCATTTTTTAAATCAATTTTCAATTTTCTTTTCAATTTTAATCACAGTCGTCGATCTCATGAGATTGAAGGCTGAGATTAAACCTTATTTTTCATATAAAAACACCCAAATATCAAAACCCTAAACTCACTCTCAACAATTTCAATTACATCTCCTCTCTCGCTCTCTCTAAACTTTGGCCACCTTCACAGCCGGCGCCATCGCCGGCAATGCCCTTCACTGTCCGCTCCATCACCATTACAACCACAACAGCCGCCGACAACCAACTATCTGTCCACGTTATCGCCGCCGACAGACGCTCTCCTCCAGCCGCTGACAACCAACCAACCTTTTACTTCTTACTCAAAAATCACTGAAATTCCCATTTTCACTTCTCTCCAAACTTTCATCATCAACATATTCAACTAGGTATCTTTTATATTCTTTAAAATATACTTTCAATTTTTTTTTTAATTTTTAGAAGTACTATTTTTTTTTAATTTTCTTATGCATATTATGGTTGAGTATTTTCATATTTCTATTTTGTGTTGACCAAATTGTTTGTTAGTACTGTGAATTTTGAGAAATGTGAATAGTTGTTGAGTACTCCCTCGTGTGTTTCCCTTGTGAATTCTGTTTGTGTGAATTAATCAAGATCTTTAAGAGATACAAGTTAAGAGGATAATTTTTTTTAGAAAAAACTAAGGAAAGGCAACTGCCTATTTTTGCCCCTTCTTAAATGCATGTTTTATTTGATAATTGTGTATGTATGATTGCGATGAGCTCATGGAAAGGTTATTGGAATCCTTGGGCTTAATATTATCCTATTATTTTGAAGTTTTTTTTTAAAAAAAATAATTCGGGAATATTTTATATGTATTGTTGTTAGGAGGCAGTAGCTAATATTATAGGATGACTCTATGTAGTTGTATAAATCCTACTAGAATTTAGATGTGAATTCATGACTTGAAATTGGTTTAGTGTTGTCACTTAAAATGTAAATTCATGACTTGAAAATGGTTCAGTATTGAGAAGTGAATTAGAAAGTTGAAAATGGTTACGTGTGGTGTTTTGAAATGTGTACTAGTGACTTCAAATTGATCAAGTGCAGTCACTTGAGAAGTGAATTAGTGACTTGAAAATGGTTTAGTGTAGTTACTTGAAAGGTAAATTTGTGTTTTAAAATTAGTAAAGTGTAATCACTTGAAAGTGTGAATTCATGACTTGAAATTGGTTTAGTGTTGTCACTTAAAATTTGAATTCATGAATTGAAAATGGTTAAGTTTAATCACTTGAGAAGTGAATTAGAGAGTTGAAAATGGTTAAGTGTGGTGTTTTGAAATGTGTACTAGTGACTTCAAATTGATCAATTGTAGTCACTTGAGAAGTGAATTGGTGGCTTGAAAATGGTTTAGTGTAGTTACTTGAAAGGTAAACTTGTGTTTTGAAATTAGTAAAGTGTAATCACTTGAAAGTATGAATTCATGATTTGAAATTGGGTTAGCATTGTCACTTGAACTGTGAATTCATGACTTGAAAATGGTTAAGTTTAGTCACTTGAGAAGTGAATTAGAGAGTTGAAAATGGTTAAGTGTAGTGTTTTGAAATGTGTACTAGTGACTTCAAAATTGATCAAAGTGTAGTCACTTGAGAAGTGAATTAGTGACTTGAAAATGGTTTAGTGTAGTTATTTGAAAGGTAAACTTGTGTTTTGAAATTAGTAAAGTATAATTACTTGAAAGTGTGAATTCATGACTTGAAATTGGTTTAGTGTTGTCACTTGAACTGTGAATTCATGACTTGAAAATGGTTAAGTTTAGTCACTTGAGAAGTGAATTAGAGAGTTGAAAATGATTCAGTGTAGTGTTTTGAAATGTGTACTAGTGACTTCAAAATTGATCAAGTGTAGTCACTTGAGAAGAGAATTAGTGACTTGAAAATGGTTTATTTTAGTTACTTGAAAGGTGAACTTTTGTTTTGAAATTAGTAAAGTGTAATCAATTGAAAGTGTGAATTCATGACTTGAAATTGGTTTAGTGTTGTCACTTGAAATATGAATTCATGACTTGAAAATGATTAAGTTTAGTCACTTGAAATGTGAATTAGAGAGTTGAAAATGGTTCAGTGTAGTGTTTTGAAATGTGTACTAGTAACTTGAAAATAGTTAAATGTAGTCACATGAAATATGAACTAATGACTTGATTTTTATATGTTTTGATGTAAATTTGCAGACAGATGACATCCGGTGGTGACGACGATCGGCCTCGTCTTGATAAGAGTTCGAAGTCAACTGCTAAGAAGAAATCTAGGACGCCTGTAAACTCTAATGAAGAAACTTTAGGATTGTTTAAGTGTTTTGATTATTGTTGGATTAATTATTGAGTGTTTTGGATTTTGGATTTGATTTTTTAAGTGTTGTTGATTTGAATTGCTTAAATATTTTGATAATGTAGTGCGTTGTATGGTTATTTTAGAAATGTGTGTTGCATGAGACTGTATATATTGAATTGCATTTTTATTTGGTAGGTGGGATGCAGAATATGCAGATTTCTAAATTCAAAAAATATACAGAAAAGCGACGGACAAGGTCCCTTTTGTTCGTCGTTTTTCTGAAAATTTTTAAAATAAATTTTCAAAAAATGTGACGTTGTTCGTCGCTTTTTGTCTTCATCATGAAGAACAAAAAACGACGAACAACGTCGCTTTTTCTGAAGAAAAATGTTATTATTTTCATAAAGCGGTGGACAGTGTCATTTTTTATGAAAAAAATTATTTTTTTCTTCAATAAAATAACGATGTTCGTCGTTATTTATTCATCATTTGTTCTTCACATGAAGAACAAAAACGACGCACAACATCGCTTTTTCTAAAAATAACTAAAAGAACTTTTTTTTTTCAAAAAGCGATGCTGTCCGTCGTAAAAAAAAAAAGCGACACAGGTCGTCGTTTTCAAAAAACAATGAGCCTTTTTGTGACGCAAGTGACAGTGTCACTTTTCCGTCGATTTTGGCCAAAAAAGCGACGCTGGTCATCGTTTTTTTGACCTTTTTTTAGTGGTGTAGCAAGAAGTCTGACTCTCTCTATATGTATATTGCTTTCAGTATGAATAATTTTCAAAAGGGTATATCTACATTTTATCAAATGGTTAGTATTTTTTTTTTTTGGATGGTGATATATTATTAGTATTTCAATCATGAAATTATTTTCTAAGGAAACTAGGAAGTGGGAAGTTATACTTTAAGATATCTTCTAGAGATTTGATCTGACATTTTGGCCATCGAAACCATGAGTTCGATGATTATTGCTCCATTTCAATACTCGTCTCTTCAATCTATTAATTTTATATGCCAATTGTTAAGTTAGACTAAATGATCAGTTCAAGTACACTCTTAACATAATAAAATATGAAGGAATAAGACATAAAAATACACATGAATTATAGTGAAAATTGTCAATCCCACACACAAACTATGCAGAAGTCCTATGACCTATTAGTTACTTATTTTTGTATTGTTTACCCCTTTAGTAATTATGTGGGCTGAAAAGTGCATGCACGTTATAAGAGTGTCGTCTATTCAACCAACTTAAAACTCATAGGTTTCGATGTAACTAGCTTCTAGGTATAGAATAAAAAGTTTAAGGACATAACAGACTTTAAATCATCTTGTAGAGTAATCTTGGTTAAATATGTATTATGTGTTTGTGCTTTATTTGTTGGACTGTTTCAACAATTTTAAATAAAGTTCACCCTTTTTCAATAGATTGCCACTCATGCAATAGTTGCTATTGAATATGATGGGTCCCATAGATAATTATCTCTCATTTCTTCTGTATAATATTTATTTGAATACATAAAAGGTAAATAATATTCCCACAATATTTTTCATTTTAATGTGAGGGTAAATATTTACTAATATTTATATTCAATTTTTTATTCTCTTCTTTTCTTTTTATTTGTCATAGGTTTCTTTTTTATAGTCAAATAATATAAATTGTGACCAATATTTTAAGATATATCTTTCATCGTATTGAAATAAGAAAAATTGTAATTTAAAGGACATTTTGCATAGTTTTTGAATATCTAATTTTTAATTAAAAATATTAAATTAATTATATTTAATTTATCTTTATAAATTATTCAAATTGATTCTTGAAAAGCAAAACACGAAATATGATAATTTATTTTAATTAATTGTAATTAAATATTAAAATTAAATAAATATCCTGTATTTCTTTTTATTTATCTTTATGCTAAAAATGTTATGTTCCTTCTTACTTATTTATTTTAGAAAATTAAAAGAGACTATTATTTTATCCTAACATTAAATCTATGATGAAAAAATTATAAAGTACTAATCATCAAATTTAGGTTTTCAAAATATATAAATAAATTTTATTAGTAAGGAAAGTTTCTAATAAATTTTTTCTTAAGACCTATGTCAAGTCAAAGTGAACCAAATAAAAATGAACTAAAAAAATATTTATTAAATTCGACATAAACACTTAATAAAATGTTGCCTTCATGAGGACTAACATAATTTACTATTACATCAAATCTAATAATTCACTATTCTTTTATATGCAAAAAATTAATTCTATATTTGATTAAGTATGCTACTCCTATGAATTATTGATTGTCACTCTCGCTATCCTAATGTCTATCTTTGATCGTATTTTTCACTTTCATACACTTTTTAAATATTTTGAATTGTCAATTAATATAACTTATAGGATATTACTTTTTATGTAATTTTCAAATATATAAGTTCATTTGTGATTTTACCACATCACCCCTAATTAATTATTATAAGTCATTTATGTATTAAAATTAAAAATAATAATATTTGATAAAAAATAAACATTTATGATATGCCTGCTTCAGTTGCTTCAACCATAATTTTACTGAATATCTCCCATGATTAATTATTATAATTCATTTTAGTATTAAAAAATAATAATATTTAATAAAAAAGTAAAATAGAAATAAAATGTTAAATTAACTCTTATTGTTTTAAATTAACTTGACGACTTATATAAGACACACTTAATTTTTTTTTACAAATAATTTTTATAGTAACTTTGCTATATCACTTTTTACTAAATATCTCCCTAATTAATTATTATAAGTCAGTTAAGTATTAAAAAATTAATAATATTTAATTAAAAAGTAATATAAATATAAAATGATAAATTAACTCTTGAGGCCCACTTAAACTTTTTTTCACATATTTTTTATAATAATTTTGCTATGTTACTTCTAATTAGTGTTATAAGTCATTTAAGACATGTTTGCTTTGCTGCTTCAATCATGATTTTATTATATGACCTCTAATAAATTATTATGACCAGCCAAACATTATGCCACTTAAATTGACATTTGTGATCTATTACCTTACTTATAAAGAATGATAAACAGGTAGCAGATCAACCTGTTTGCTTGTGTTGCCTGCTTAGATATTTCATTTTATATTTATTTATTTTACTTTTCTTTTTAATCCGTTATATATTTGAGAATTGCATAAAAGTATTATAAATCATAATAATTAGAAATCAATACCACACAGATTAGATAGAGGGTGTAATATATATTATTTTAAAATAACATAAAAATATTATAAATCATAATAATTAACCTAAAAATGTTCGTTACGTTGGGTCCATGCTAACACGAGTCATATCCTCCCTAGTTAGTACTATATAGAAAAACGAAGAATCAGACACCTCTTCGTTGATGTGCCTTTTTACTCTGTGATTTTACTGTATTATCCTTAATTGATTATTTTATGTTATTTACGTATTAAAAAATTAATAATATTTAATTAAAAAAGGTAAAATAGAGATTTACGACATCTCTACTTCAGCTGCTTCAACCGTAATTTTACTATTTTATTCCTAATTAATTATTATAAGTCATCTAAGTGTTAAAAGAATATTTAATAAAAAAATTAAAAAAAATTAACTATTGATGTTTTAAATTTACTTGACATCTTATATGAACTGCTTAATTTTTTTCACAACTATTTTTTATAGTAATTTTGTTGTATCACTTCTAATAAGGTATTATGAGTCATTTAAAACATGTCTACTTCGCTACTTCAATCGTGATATGTAGTTGACTCTCGAAATGATATCAGTATCACTTAAGAGCGAAGAAGCAAGCACCTCTCCGATGACGTGTCTTTTTACTCCATGATTTTACTATATCACTCCTAATTAATTATTATATGTCAGTTACGTATTAAAAAAATAATAATATTTAATAAAAAATAAAAGTAAAATAGACATTTATGATATGGCTATTTCAGCTGCTTCAACTGTAATTTTACTATTTCATCACTAATTAATTATTATAAGTCATCTAAGTATTAAAAAATTAATAATAAAAAAGATAAAATAAATTTTAAAGAATGATAAATTAACTATTGATGTTTTAAATTAACTTGACTTCTTATGTGAGGTTCGCTTAAATTTTTTTAACAACTATTTTTTATAATATTTTCATTATATCACTTCCAATAAGTCATTATGAGTCATTCATGACATGTTTGCTTCACTATTTCAATCATAATATTTGGTTGACTCTCAAAATTATATCAATGTCACTTAATTGGAATAAAAGAAAAAGTAGTATAAATCACAATAATTAAAGAGTTAAATTATTTTAAAAATATAACCGATTATCAATGCCACAAAAGTTTAGACAAGGAGAATATTATAAATTATAATAGCTAACAACTTAAAATAGTTAATTACAATGCCAAAAAAGTATTCTAAATTACAATAGCTAACAACTTAAAACATCTAAAAACATATTAAAAATATAATTAATTATCTAAATTTTATTTGTGTCAAATAAATTGATGATAAAAATAAAAAAAATTACAGGAAGTGACAAACTTAAGACCATAATTACAATAAATAACAACACTTTCTCAAAATTATATTTTATAGCAAAAGTAATATTTTTTTACCCATTAGCTCTATACACGCGTATTTCACTCTTTTTTCTACTATTTTCACTACATTATTTTACCTCTCTCCAATTTACCCAAAAACAAACTTCACAAAAATCATCTCTTTCCTTCTTTTTCACACAATTACACCATTTAATTTTCTTCGCGTAAATTCGCCAATAAACAAACCTTAAATTCCTCAAAAAAGTTTCTTCAATTCGAGTATCTCTCTCTTTTCACACACAGTTACACCTTCACTATGTGTATTTTTCTCTCTCTTATTTTTTTTCGTCATATTTTGTAATCTCATCACCATCTATTTTTTTTTTTTTTTAAATTGTGCATATGGAGGGGAAGAAGTATGGTACTGCTAAGTCAAGGTGAGTGTATTTTGATTTACTTTTTTTTTTTACTTTGATTTACTTGAAAATGGAGAATTTTATTGGTTGGTCCGTAAATTGAAGAAAGAGTTGTGTATTCTGTTGCTAATGGTGGAAGCATGGAGAAGAAGAAGATGGTGTGTTGTTCTCTATCCGCTGAAGAGAAAAAAACATGAACCCCTCTGTGTGTATTACTTACTCTATCAAATGTAGAAATGGATGATTAGTTTGTTATAAATACATATTAGAATTATATTTGTAATTTTTGTCTTAGACACGATATTTGTATTTTACTAATAAATGCTTGTCTTCTATACATTTTTATCATTCCTTGACTAATTATAATGTTGGGAAATTAATGGAATCAATCAAAGAAATACACAGGAATTCTTCAAAATTAATTTGAAGCGTGTTAAGAATAATATCCTTGAGGATATTTCATCAGTAAAGATGTATTTTTCAAATTTAACAACTAATTTTAATATAAATTAGCAGTAGAAATAACAAACAATTAATTCGACGGATCAGAAGAGAGAAGAATTGAAGAGAAATCAATGATTATGTTGTAAGAGCCAGATTATATAACAGCTGTAATATTTATTACCGTGTTGATGGCGTTAGAGCTTAGAAATAAAAGTAGTGGATTTTGACTATTTTCATTGCAAGGGAATGAATTTGGTTGGACATTCCCCGGTAAGCATGCATTTGGATATATTTCTTGTGGGCTCAAAATGTCAAAAATAATTTTAGCAATCCCTTTATTAGCTCTTTACAATTCAATAAAAATCACTAATGAAGGGAAAGAGTGTGTTCTTCCTAACCAATGAGATACACTTCCTTTTGAAACACTATTCACAACTTTTTCTGAACCTATTAGAATATAGTATATATTTTTACCTTAGCATATCACTTGACAAAAATTAGCTAATATGATTTAGCTTAAATACCAAATATCAGAACGTAAGTATATTTTCCTGCCCCACCTCGTTCTAATATTTCTGTTCATCTGCAGTAATTCAAAAGGGGAACTCAGTTCTATCCCACTTCAATAGGGCAACACGTCGTAATCGCTTACCAACTTGCAGTTTTGCACGCGTTGAACTAGCGTAGCTTTTTTAAGTTCCTTGTTTTGATTGCTCTGATAATGAGCCTTTTGGCATTCAAATTTCCTCTTTATCTTTACTTTTTTGTATTTCTTTACCAGTAAGAGCGCACACATATTATATACACAGCATATACACCATGTATTCTTGCAGTTTTCTTTAATTTCTAATTTAAAGAGTTTTTGTACTATTAAAGATTTGTAGTACAGTGACAAGTATTTATTCATTCTTAAATATAGGATTAGGATTCGAATTTTAAAAATAAAATTACCTCTGATAGGAAGTGTTTTACCTCCGGAGAGAGATTTCTAAGTAATTAATTTGAATAAACTGGACCTTGAATAAAATAAGTGTGGAGCATCGATTGGAAAACCAAAAAATAAAAAAAAAAAGCTTTTGTCTTGGTCGGGGAGACGAAATTGTGAAACTTTATTGCAAATCTAACATTTGAATGATGATTTGCAAAGAACCTAAAACTCGACTCTGCAGTTTGCTACTCTATTAGTTTCCAATAATAAGTGATTGCGCAATCACTCAAACGTTATAAGTTGCATTGTGCACGTGATATGACATGAGAGATGAATTTTCCTTTTACAATTTGCATGATTAATAATACTTCCTCTGTTTCAAAATAAGTAAATTATATCATTGGATTTTTTTTAAATTTGTCCTTATAATTTGACAATCAATTAATTTTTAAAAAGATATTATAAGGTCAAATTTTTTTTGGGGGGGTTAAAAATGAAAAATTGTGTTAATATATTTTTTTTAATATGTATATCAAAGTTTAATAATTCATTTATTATAAAACGGAGGAAGAAAGTATCATACAATAGAAAATAAAAGATTACAGAAAATGAAATGATTGATATGTAAACCCAAAAGAAAGAAATTTAAAAGAAAATGTAGAAAGTTAGGAAAAATAGTCACTTCAACAAGGAGGGAAAAGAGAATTTAAAAAATAGTCACTTCAAAGATAATGGCTACTCCAAAATAAAAAAACCCACTTGGGAAGAAAGTGTCAAAATAATGATTGTCGTTTCCAAACCAAACACTGAGGATAGGCCCACAATATGTCATCTCAAACTCCTCAATAAGCTCTCATCGGTCAGTCATCACCAACTTTTCTTTTTACCTTGTATATTCTGATTCACATATGCAAAAAGATGCCCAAACGTGTGTTCTAAACACGTTTGGATATCAAATCAAACTAAAGATCAAAGTACTACTTTGAGTTGATATTAAGCATTGCCTTTTGAATGAAGTGTTGTGTCAAGCAGTGTACCTTGATTGTGCTAGTTTTCTATTCATATTTCTTTTTCTTAAAGTTCCTACATTATCATTGTTGTACTTTATTCAGGAATAATCGTTAACACCAAAATTAACAAACGAGGCTTGTCAAAATAAAATTTGGACCGGTGTAAGTTTGGTTTCACCTGTCTGGTTTGGACTGGGGCTTTAACGTATGGGCTGAGTTTGGATACTCGAGTACATTGAGCAACTTGGTGGCCAAACGAGCCCAAACATAGCCCGTAGAAAAGGTTGTCGTGGTACAAGAAACTACATGGTATACCTGACTTCGGCTTTTATCCCCCCGAAAAAATCTTAAACACTGGCCTTTCTTTATTTTAATATACAGTATAAGTACATTTTTACTAATTTACACCTCAAATATTTTTATAATTTTCATATTCATTTGTCTCTCAACTTTCATTTTTATTTCTTTTTTTATTTTTCCTTTGATTTTTATTTTTTATTGTTTTAATTCCGTTATCTCAACCCTTATTTTTTTCAAATATTATTTATTTCTTCATTTTTTTAATTCATTTGTCTCAACTTTTATTTTTCTTTTCTTTTCATTTCTTTATCATTTCTTGTTTTCTTTTCTTTTCTTTTCTTCACCATTACTCATTTTTTTTTCTTTTCTTTATCATTTCCCCCTTTTTTTTTTCTCAAATTTTATTTTTATTTTTTTCTTCTAGTTTTTTTTTTCAATCTTTATTTATTTTATTTTTCATTCTTCTCTTTTTTCTTAACCGTTAATTTTTTATTCTTTTTCTTCTTTTTTTTTCTCTATTATTTCTTCTTTTTTTCCTCAACTTCTACTATATTTGCTAATAAATAGAAAGAAAGATAATCCGCAAAGGGGTCTTCTTTTCTTTGACATCAAAGTAAATTTAAGGGCATAATTTATTGTTTGAAAGTTTTTTGGGAGAAGATTTAACTCTAAGGTAAGAATTATAGAACATCTCATAAATCAAGACACAATGTGATAGTATCAACACTTGTCCATTGGACGTAACTTTTTTTGGGAGATTCTTGGGCTAAGTCTTACCTCAGAGGCAAGACTAATAGAGTATCTCATAAATTAAGACACAGTATGATAGTGTCAACTCTTGCCTATGGGTCGAACTTGTGGGCTAAGTCTTGCCTTTAAGGTATAAGAGTTATAGAACATTTCATAAATCAAGACATGATATGATAGTGTCAACTCTTACCCATGGGGCATAACTTGTTGTTTGAAAGTTCTTGATTTATAAAACATCTCATAAATCAAGACACGGCATGGTAGTTTCAACTCTTGTCCATGGGGTGTAACTTGTTGTTTATAAGTCCTTGGACTAAGTTTTGCCTTTAAAATAAGAGTTATAAAGCATTTTCATAAATCTGAATATAATGTGGTAGTATTAGCTCTTACCCATGGGGCATAACTTGCTGTTTAAAAGTCCTTGAGTTAAGTCTTGCCTTTAAGACAAGAGTTATAGAGCATCTCATAAATCAAAACACAATGTGGTAGTGTCAACTCTTGCCCATATGACATAACTTATTACTTGAAAGCTCTTGGACTAAGTCTTGCCTCTAAGGGAAGAGTTATAGAACATGCATCTGATAAATCAATACATAATATGGTAGTGTCAACTCTTACCCATGGGACATAACTTGTTGTTTGATGGCCCTTGGGCTAAGTCTTTCCTCTAAAACAATAGTTATAAGCATTTCATTAGTAAAAAAAATATAATGAGGTAGTGTTCACTCTTTCTCAATGTACGTATCTTGTTATTTGAAAATCTTTCGAATAAGTCGTTGTCATATCTCAAAAATCCAAACCAATATTAGAATCATGCTTTGATGAATCATAGTGCTTTGGTAGTTTTATGAGTGAGTTTGATGTGTATTAAGACCTCAAATAACTCCTAACTATTAGGCAAATCAAAATAGCCCTTACCGATTGAGTTCTTAAGAAGGATATTGCTATAGTTAACTTCAAACGAGCATATCTTTCATTATACTAAATTTTTTATCTCATGATCCACCAACAGATAGATAATTGAATTAGATTTTCAAAGATACCAATTTCGCCTTAATCCGATATCGGGGTAAAAAGTTATGCCCATTTTACCAGAGAGTTGTTCGACTGTCGAGGTGCGACGAAAAAGTTGACGGACCATTAAGCAAGTGACGGATCATCAACCAAGCCACCACAACTCAGGAAGTGGGCTCTTTTTTGGCCATAAACTGATGATTTGAGTGACGGTCAATCACCAGAGTGACGGTCCGTCACCCAGACCGTCAACTAAGTTTGAAGCAGTGGAGTAATGATGTTTTAATGAGATTTTTGGGTTTTTTTCCACTCCTTTTAACCTCTAATTCCATCAAATTAAATGACATAACTCCTCATTCATCCTCAACATCAAAATTAGGATTTTTTTCCAGATTATTCCCCAAGAATAAGATTCAAATCCTTCTTCAAGAGATCTCAAGAATCCTAGCGTCACCATTGAAGAAGCTTCAAGAAAGGTTATTCTCCTTCAAGATTTAAGCTTTTAAGGTATGCTAGATGTTTATCCATGGGTCCCTTTCACCCATAGAGTCCAAGAACCCAAAATTTAAGTTTAAAAGTATGATCTTTACATATTTTATGAATTGTACCCATGAACTTACTTGAATTTCAAATTTTATATTGTGTATACATAAAATTATTGTTGTTATTAAACCCTACACGTTTGAATGGTGTTGTTTGCTGATTTAAGCCTTAGTTGGTGATTTAGTATCAAAATCATGCTACTACTACATGTTTAAAATTATTCCCATGCTTATGCCATGCATTGCAAGTGTTTGATGAAATGCCTAAAAGAATGAGTTTTGAATATTGACTACATGTCATGCCCTCAATGTTTTAGTATGATCTTGCTATTATTAATAGCGAGTCCTGGGGGTTTGAATACCTAAAATTTAGTTGTTTTACTTAGTTTTCAGTACCCACAGAATGATTTCAGAATATACCATGAGCATTATCAGTTCCGTCAGTCATCATAATCAGTTAAACTTAGATCAGTTCAGAATTTAGTGTCCTTCAGTTGGGAGTAAGATTTAGAAACAAGCAAATGTAGGGATGGCGGCTTCCCCATCAGTTAGGTAGAGTCGTTAGTAGCAGTCCTTGTATTTCAGAACTACGTAGCCAGTGTAGAATGAGGAGTCACCCATCAGTTTAAGTTTGACTACCTCCCAGGGGTCACCCGTCAACTTAGGCTTGACTCCGCCCAGGTGTCATCCGTCAGTTTAGGCTTGACATCCTGGTTTTTCAGTAGCTTAGTGGATCCACATAGCCATTATTAGTACTCGTGGCACGGTACTGATACCCTTTCAAGCAGGGTTACAGATTTAAACCTAGTTAGTTCAGAGCGGGGCATGTCGATTAGATGATAGCTCCCACAGTCTCAGTTCAATATTCAGTATACTTTAGTTCAGGTTTGCATTGACCATAGCATACAACTATCAATTATGTAGTTATCAAATTTTAGTACTTCAGTTTACAGACTATTTTTAGAATCATGTTATATGCTTGGTCACGCATTCTTAGATTTTACAGCATTCAAGCATTCATGTTAGTTATTTAGTTATCTCATGATATTCAGTCAGTCTTTACTTTATGCACATAACCCATGCATGTCAGCCTAACCTCATTTAGCATAACAGTACATTCAAAGTACTGACTGCATACTCGTTCCTTGTGCTATGATATCTTATATCATAGGTTCAGATATTCAGGTTCTTGACCACATTTAGACATTCCAGCATATCAGCAGCAACAACTGTGGTGAGTCCTCATATTTCGAAGACCGATTATGTTTATTTCCATACTTTCAATTTAGTATTTAGTTGAAGTTAGTTGGGGTATGTCCCATCAACTCTTATTCAGCCAGTTTGTCATTATTTTATCAATTTTCAGACAATTATTTTCAAATTTATGACTCAGGCATGCTTTAATATTTAAAACCTTATAGAGTATTCAAATATTCTGCATATGTTTATTTTATTATTATTCTTCAGTGCTCACACAGGTACCAACTCACGGGTTAGCTTGTGGTCACTTGTGATCGTAAGCATCGTGTAGCATCTAGGGTGTACTCCCAAGGCGTTATAAATTTGGTATCAGAGCCTAATGTTTTAAAGTATCCCAGGGAGTCTGAAAGCCATATTGACTAGAGTTTTGTGTATGTATGTGAAGCGCGCCACACTTATGGACAAGAGGCTACAAGACGTTTTAGGAAAAGTTTTCCTTCTTTCAGTATTCATGTCATGTGAAAGAGCATGAGCTCTATTTAAACTCTTCTTTCTAATTTACTCTTTCTTCCATTTATAAAAAATGACTCCCAGAAAAAACAACGGAAGAAGAAACGGGAATCATCCCACACCTCCTCCCATTCAGGAAGATCCCCTGAATGAGCATGTTTCTCATATAGAGTTTAGAGCTGCATTCACTACTCTAGATCAATCTGTAGCAGCTCATAATATTCGACCATCTGCTGCCCTAGCCCATCCAGCGGCTAATAATTCTACAACTAGAATTTGGGACTTTACCCTAATAACCCCCCTCAGTTTATAGGATCCAAGTCTGATGAGGATCAACAGGAGTTTATTGATATGGATCACAAGGTGACTGGTATTATGGGTGTTACGTCTAGTGAGAGTGCTTATTTGGCTGCTTACTAGTTACAGGATATAGCTCAGACCTGGTATAAGCAGTGAAAAGAGGATAAGGGGCACAGATGTAGGGCCGGTAGAGTGGGAGGAGTTTACCATAACCTTTTTAGATATATTTTTTCCTTTGGAGTTGAAGGAAGATAAGGTGCTGGATTTTATTAATTTAAAGTAAGAGAGTATGAGTGTGAATGAGTATTCACTTAAGTTTACTCAGTTGGCGAGGTATGCTCCTTATGTGGTGGCTGATAATAGGTATAGAATAAGTAAGTTTGTGTCTGGTATATCTGATAGTATGGTTAAGGAGTGTAGAACTGCTATGTTGATTAAGAAGATGGACATATCTACACTTATGGTGCATGCTCAACAAATTGAGAAACAGAAACTTAAAAACAGAGAGGGAGAATAAGAGGGCAAAACAGGTAGCTTTAATTTTTCTCAACCTATGTTAGAAGGTGGTAAACATTATCAATTACGTCAGAAGTTTTTAGCCCTAGCTCCTTCTTTAGCTAGTGCGCCAATACCAAATTTCAGTCATGATAGGGTGCCAGGCTCCAAAACCTAGGGTAGTATGAGAAGTGGTCGTACCAATCCGCTTTGCTAAGAATGTAGTAGAAATCATCAGGGTGAGTGTAGAGCTGGCAGTAATGTGTGTTTTGGATGTGGTAGGCCAGGCCAAAGGCTTTGGGAATATTGAGTAGTTGCTCAAAGGGGAAGAGAATTATGCAAACAGGGCCAGTCTAATCCGTCATCAGCTCCAGTAGGTCACCCAACTCAGCAGGGCACCACTTTCAATGCCACTAGTGGTCAGCGTTAGAACAGACTGTGTGCGCTTCAGTCCCGATAGGATTAGGAAAGTATTCCTGATATGATTATGGGTACGTTGTAGGTCTTTCTTCTTTATGTGAATATTTTAGTAGACCTCAGAGATTCATTTTCTTTTGTAACCCCATATATAGGAGTCAAATTTGGTGTTAGTCTTGAAACTCTAGTAGATCTCTTCTCAGTTTCTAGTACAACGGACTTAGGATAATGACTTTAAGCTAAGGGGGAGATGATAGAACAAGTAACCAAGTCAGGCTCTCAGATCCTAGTAGTGATGCCAACATGTGTAGAAAAATAGTAGGAGAGAATGATGCCCAACCCGTTCTTATCCCAGTACAA